>CAMTDV010000018.1:67386539-72186539 GCA_947069175.1 Scalesia atractyloides | reverse complement strand
TTTAATCGAAATCAAATTCAGTCAATGGACTCCCAAACTTCCTAGAAAATTCTTTATATGTCCATTAGTGTTTCTATAAAGTTTGGTGATTTATTGATTCGATTTTTTATTTTTTTGAATTTCTTTCGTTAAAAGAGTCAAAAATTCACCAAAAATCATAGCAAATTCCAAAAATTCAAAACTTTTACGTGGACTTTCCTGTCAATATCCTACATAGTCACGGAAAATTTAAGCTCAATCCAAGTATCATGGACCAAGTTATAGTCAAAACATTATTCTGTCTATGCTAATCGAAGGTTTCGGGCGATATACCTAATGCAAGCTCCGTTTCCGTGGGTTTTTCTTGAGTCCAGAAGTGTGTGGGTGCTATATTCAGTACCTTCACATCAAGTACAATCCAAACATGCCATAGTTCATGTCATTAAGCTTTGTTTCACTATTTTTCGGTTAATCGAATTGTTATGCGATTTTGGTCGACTAGGTATTGATTAGGGTATCAAAAGTCGGATTTTTGTATCTTGGCTACCATATAACACCAGGGAATGCACAAGGTGTTTTTATTTAGCCAAGAAACTTGTTTAAAGCCTCAAAAAATAATGGATTAAAAAGGGTTTTTTGGTTATAAATCATGTTTAATCAAGAAAACACAATCAAAACCATATGAAACGTGGATTATATCTTGGATTTAGATGAATTCAAGTGTTGATCAGCTGAGAATTTGATAGGTTATGGCAGATTTCTTGATGAAAGGATGAATAAAATGAATAAAAAATAAAAATATTTTAAAAGGGGGGTGGCGGTTTGGATGTGGGGTGCCCCTACCCCACCTTATGCTTTGTTTTGATTTGTTTTAAGTGTCAAAAGATGACGTATATCTTCGGTTTTGCGTTTAGGTTCGTTTTCGGGTCCCATACGCGTCCCGGATTTGCGAAACGGACTCCGTTTTCGGTTTTTAGTGTTAGAAGACTCGGTTTTAAAAACCGTGCATAACCGTCTCAAAATCCAAACCCGGTTATGTTTTAATCCTAAAAGCCTATTAGGGTAGTTTAAGTGTTTTTAAGCTTGATTGGCCGTTCCTTGCATCTTTGGTTGCCTTTTGTTATATTCAAAACGAAGGCGTTTCCCTAACCGGGAATCTGCATCGTTTTGTGTGCCCGAGCTTCGATTAGCTTCAAGTCTTATGTCATGGTCTAAGGCACATAACTAAGATGTTTCGTGAACTCAGAATCTTAAATAGCCCTACCAATGGCCTAACAATCATCGTCAAATGTTTAATGCGCTGTTAAACGGTTGTTTAACATGTTGTTACAAGCTAAGGACACCAACCTCACACCGTTGACCCTTAATAGTGTCATGTTAACCATGACGTGTTCTCGGATTCCTACGAGACATAACAGATATCGTTTAACATAGAACATAAGTCATGCATGTGTTTAGGGTTTTCGCACAATTATTGTTCTAAGCATGCTTTAAAGTTTTGGGACGCATTAGTGTCCCTGGTTTCGTCCAGAGTATCAAGAATCCGTATCATCACACGTAATCCCAGTAAGTATCATGATATTCATGTCATGTCCGATTACCGCAGACTTGTACCAGTCAAAGTTTACCAGAATTTTTCACAGTTGTCACAGTCTCCCCCGGTTAAAAGAATTTCGTTCTCAAAATTCCGTTTAATAATCCGTTAGAAAGCTAAGTATTTATATTCGTGTCAGTCATCCATCCGACAAGTATGTTTATGCTTTCCGTTTAGTATCATCATCGTACGGGGATGATAATTGTGCTACATAGTAGTTGTGTAATTTGTCCATCCACAATTCCTACGTATTGTTAAGAGTAACATTGGTCCTCACTTTCAATCTGAAAGTGAGAGTGTTGTTGGACTCACAGTAGAATAGCAGTCTCGTATTCAGCTTGCAATTAACTGCAATTATTATGTTTTCCTTGCCTTCATTATGCTTACCAATTTAGACACCATAGGCTGTATTCACGATTTTGGTTTAATAGTTCTTGAATACCCTCTATAGAGGAGGGGTATGGATACCCTCTCAGGGTTCGTTGCGAACGCCGCAATAGTGAGCACCATGCTCCGCATGTTTGTATAAAGGGAATAACTTTTGTTTCACCGAGTTGTGAGGGACAGTCTTCCCTTGTTGTCGTGTACTTGGTCATCTTTTGTTAATATTAACCGACCAAAAGAGCCCCTACTCTGTGGTAGAGAATAAGAAAGAGAAAGGCTTTTGAGAGCCTAAGGCTGCCGTAAGGTGAGCATGTACACGAATACCAACGAATCTGCACACTTACATCAATGGGGTGCCCGAACTACTCACCAGTAATTGGATTACGTCATAAAGATATAAAATTTCCACACTAATAATTCCAGTTTGTGTTAAGTTTTGGGAGCTTGGCTTTAGCTGTTATACAACTGTTTATTAACTTTGATAACATCGACGTGATTCTCCGGGAGATAACCAATTAAAATTCCCATATACCGGGAAGATAGAGTGTGTACCCAATGTGGTTTTAGTTCAAGTAACACCATGTTTAAAACGCTATTATATCACGTAGAAATATTTAAGGCGTGATTAGTATTTAACGATCACAAGTGTCACCATGCTGCTCCCAATTATGGAATCAAAATTAACCATAGACCGTGCAGGTAATTCTGTAAAAGATTACTAAGTAACGAGTCATCGAATCAAGATTCCCCATCAATGTAGTACCTCCCGCAGAGTTGGAACATAGCCACGCTCTACTAACGTTTCATAAGGATATCGTTAATGGAAACAACAAGAAGTAATCATTTCCCATTCTAGTTAAATTTTGTGGACCAGTTGATATTTAGTCTGATAAAATGTTGTATCATTTAAATCTCCAACTTTTGTACCTTATAGCTTATGTTAATGAAATAAATGTTTTCGTATAAAGGGGGTGTACCAGTTGTGTACTTTTCATCCTTATCTGGGTGAGGTGGCACAGTTCACAAGATGGTTTATCCCCACTTGACTGTCTCGGTCTCGTGGTTTTTCAAGTTCCACTCGGACTTGGTATCGTACCCGAGGTATCTATAATTCGTATCATATGTTAAGTAACTTTCCAAGTTTGAAGAGAATTGGTTGTGGTGTCAAAGTTTTATTATTATTTTAGGCATATAATACGTGCTTATCAAATGAATTCCCCCTCTGGATGGACATGATATCCGAGGGTTGTATTCGGAAGATCCACTAGTCCCTTCATCTGAAATGATTGGGACTAATAGATTTATGGTTTAGGTTTCGCCAGGTGGGTTCAACGCGCAAAAGACACCAATTATGGCATTCAAACGACTCATAACTACTCCTTTTCCATGAGAGTTTGGTTTTGACTGTGTTACTTCATGCGGGGTAGTTCTTAATTCTTAGCATTAGGTGGTACAAATACACATGTATATATATATTCAGTATCATACTTGAGATTTCTCCCATTCTTGTTTCTTTAGGTAGCATAAGAATTTTCGTGACTCGAAAAATTGTGTTTCTCGGTAACATCGTATTTCGCGATTACTCATTTTAATTGATTAAAATGAAACTCAATTGAAGGTACCAACCTGTCGAAGGAAGACAAGGGGTGTTTCAACAATGTTCCCCTGATCTAAAGAATTTACTCCTCGTATACTCACGAGGACACGCAACACCGTTTAACGTATATCTCTTGGTTACGAGAGTAGGGTATCGTTCACTTTGTATCCAATCGACGGATGAAAGTCAGGGTATCTCATGCATCATCCTCCTACATATGTAGGAGACTGTTACCAAATAACACTTTTACAACGGCCCAAAGAGAATTTCGATCGTCCCCTATGTATCGTGAATAACATTATGTATAAATATTTGGACTCCTCAGTTGTTTCAAGGAAGAGGATGAGACATATAGTGTTTTCCGGGTATTATTATTATTGTAGAGTTGGGGAGTCAATAAGTTTTATAGACATATAAGTAGCTGAGTTGGTCCCTACTCAGGACCAATCGCACGGTCGTCGTTGGTATCATGACGCGAAAAGCCTTAACGGAAAGGAATCAAAGATCCATGTATCCCCTTACACGACTTTTAGAACTAATGCACCGCCCTCATACGAGTGATATTGATTCAAGACTTAGTACGTCAAGGGTATGGAAAGTGAAAGAAGTCAGGTCATGACCCCATGTAGATAGGACTTGGGCGTCATTCCCTTTCATAAGGGTTCTACGGTACCATTCATTTTTATGATTGTTTCGTCGCCCTGCTTAGGAATGGTAATACTCTACTGATGACTCCTACGACCATTATCGAGATGAATACTTAGTATGGTTGTCACAAAAATATTACCGAAAAAGGACCGAAAGAACCATGGTCTAGAGTTTGCAGGTTTAGATAGGAGTTGTCACATAGGTTAGTCATAGAATTACTATACTCGAATACTACTCAATTGCGACCTCATTTTCATGGAGCATTTTTACAAAGTTATTTGAGGCTTAAAACAAAGGATCATTTAATATATAAAAATTTTATATGATTCTTTTAAATATCGTCCTTCGAATATATATATATATATATATATATATATATATATATATATATATATGAAATAATCCTCCGACAAAAATTCTCTTTGGGTCATTTTGTTTATTAAATATGCATTAAGAGGTAGCTTCGTTACGGGTCCTTCGTATCGCTCATTCAATATTACCTCGAGTTATTGGTGTAACATTTGTCGAAAAACGGGTTTTCCAAACCCGCTTCGTTTATTAATCGAATAATCAGTTTTAATTTTTGTTGCTCATTTAATGCTTATTTTAATTTTAAACAATACATAACTAATAAACATTTTAGGTTATGGAAATTAAAATTGTAAAAAAATAAAATTAAAACAATTAAAAATAAAAAGGGGCTGCCGAGTTTCGAACCCGGGTCAGCCGGAGAACCTTAACACCAAACACATAACCACTCCGCCACTTGATGTCTTTGTGAATTCTAGGAAACAATTAAATCATAACTTCAACGGTGAATCAACCTGTTTACGCCAAACTGAAACCGATATCGGCTTCCAAACATCCAGGGACTTTTGAGTGATCGTGGATTCCTGAAAATAACCGATAAACCGACATTCTTAATCAATTCAGCCTTGAATGAACTTGAATTCATGTGATGTTCGGTTTTAATAACCGAAAACATTCACTTTCTGAATTACTCCATCAATAACATCATCTCGCGACTCAATAACATTCACAGAACTTCTAATTTCACTTTTACTCTAATTTCTGATCGTCGGAATCGCTTTTTGAACTCGGCGGACTTTCGCCGGAAAACCGTGTCTTTCATCAAAACGGTAAGTTTCTCAATTCTTTCATCTTCTATCAGTTGTTAGGCTTTTGCTAACTCAAACCTTTCAATCAGAATCAATCCCAGGCGACGATATCAGATAATCAACACTCGCAAGAAGTTTTCAGAAAATTTCTAGATTCCGCTGTGAAACGGTATAATCATTCAAACCTTCTGATAACTCTTGTTTAATCATTCAATTTCACAATTTGGTTAATCAAAACTATTAATTGGCCCGTTCAGACGGAGTTCATAAAACAGAGCCGACGTCTTCGCCGGAGTTCTGAGAAAGATCATTTTTCCGGTATGTTCATTCCCAAAACCTTCCCTGTCCATTTCATTTTAATCAATTATATGTTTGTCAATCGAATTAAACAAGATCAGTTGAATAATCGTTGTCTGTGTTTTTGAACGAAGAAGATGAAGTCGAACTAATGTGGAAGTATAATTTAAACAAGATATATAACCGGGTTAGACACACAGTCCAGCGGTGGACTGTGTGCAAACAACTATCACACGTCTCGAGTTCGATCCCTGACCCAACCTCACTCTCTGAAATAAAAATGCTCTTTTTAAAACCGAACCGGGTTAACTCACTGAAAGATGTTAAGTATAATAAAAACCAAAATATTAACCAGGTTAGACACACAGTCCAGCGGTGGACTGTGTGCAACGTTAATCCACAGGTCCCGGGTTCGAGACCTGATATGCACGCCGGTTCGATGGAATAAAAATCCTTTTTAAACTAACTGAATTTTGGAATAAATTAAAATGTATATAAATATAATTAAAAACAGAAATATTTCGGGTTAGACACGTAGCTTAGTTGGTAGTTGCGTGCACGCGTACGGGAGGTCACGAGTTCGAACCTCACTCAGTGCAAACAATATAAACGACCGAACCGGTCAACAAGTCAAAGTCAAATGGTCAACGGTCAAACCCAAAAAAAAGTCAACAATTTTTTATAGTTTTATTTATTTATTTAATTTAAAAATCAATTAAAAATACTTAAAAATAATGTTTTTAAAGTTAGAAAATAACCTTAAACTCACAAAAATAAACCTAAAGACCTTATTAAAATTGTTAATAAAATCCACTTATTTACCGTACCTTTTCGTTATCATTTAGGTTAGTTAATCCTCGTCGATCAACCCTCTAAACTCGTGCGCATTCATCATCTTCAACCGAACGCACCCAATGTGAGTGAATCTCTACAAATTCCCCGTTTTAATCACGTTTTTGGGGTGTATCATGTGTCTTATTATTTATTACATTTAAACAATTGTGCATTCTCATATCCATGAACAAATGTGTATTCAATATGTATCAACTTTTTGTGTGGTTATTGTTTAGATTAAATTTATCATTTTCAGTACATACATTATCATAGGCCGCCGCTCCCATTACCTATGAGCGTTGAGTTGTTCCCCATTACCTATGAGCGTGAATGAGACGTTGCCAACATACGATCGGCTCCGTTTGATTGAGCCTTGATCGCACATACATTTATCATAGGCCGTCCGTTCCCCATTACCTATGAGCGTGAACGTGACGTTGCCAACATATACAGTATCATTCATGTTATATATTCATGCAAGGTTGTTTGTTATTGTATGTTATTGTTTGTTATTGTTAATGTTATTGTATGTTTATTTACGTTTGCTCACATATGATTATTGCACAATTTTCCATAATAAATATAACAAGAAATCAATAATAAATGTTTTCTAACAAGGTTCACTCGCCAACTTATGTTGACCCAAAAACCCCAATTTTTACACATGATACAGGTGATCCAGCTGCAGCAAGAAACATATAGGATGGCTTAGAAGAATAAACCGGTTTAGACTTTGCATTGTTTAGTTGGTTATCTTTCTTTGTAATTGTATGAAATTGTTTGGAATTTTGAGGATGTAATTTTGAATTTAATAAATATGAAACATATTAGTAAACATCATGAGCTTTGGTGATAACCCAATTATGCCCCGACTCTTATTCCGTTGCGGGTCGGGGTGTGACAGATTGGTATCAGAGCCATGACTATTGAGATATAGGATAGGTTATTAGACCCTTAGAGCCTATATTATAGTTGATTAGAATTTTTAAAAATTTTTGTGTGTTACATGCAAAATTCATGATGTTTATATGTTTTATGTTTAATGTTACATTCAATGTTATGCAAGCATGTTCATAAGTATATATTATTATAAAATGCCTATCATGAATCATATTCTCATAACATATCATATCCATGAGAGCACACACCACATCATTTCCATGATTTTTTTGCAATGATTTTTGTATTTTCAAATCACATCAAAGTGAGTTCTCATGACGGGCATGTAGTAACTGGAAGGGTACAAGTACCTGTAGTCGGAACGTCCTGTCTAGGCTTGGCATTCGTATAAATCCAAAATAAAGGACCAGTTTGCCTACCTGGGGACTAACGATGAGAGTACGAAGGACCTATTAGGCCAAAGCATGCTATACCAAACGTCGTGTGAGCTAACCCCACTTTGAGTTGTCATTGTGTCTACACCTGGACACCTTCCGACCATACATCTCGTAAACATATTTCATGGTTTTCATTCGGGTGATGCGAGTGTTAAACCGCCAATACCAATGTGAATCCTACTAAGCCAATAGCCATGGGGGCCCACATGACTATACAGGTGAAGGTATGGGGACATTTGAGGCCCAACACGAGCAAACCCAAGACATCCTATGGATGTAGTTGCATTATTGATGTTTATGTTATTTTTATTTTTTTTAAGACACATGACACCTAAAAAGACTCCATAAACTCACAATCTTCTTATGTATATTCCTGTAGATGTCGGCTAGGCAACAACGTGGGGGTAGAAGATCAGGAAGGTCAAACGAACGCTTGGCCACCCAAATCGCAAAACAAATGGCCGCGGTGCTTCCTGACATTGTAGTTCAAGTCCAACAAGCTCTCGCCGCAAATCCCATCAATCCTTCCCAGTAAGAAGACCAGAACATCGGCAACCCTCCTTCCAAAAAGTGCTCATATAAACATTTCAAGTCTTGCGATCCTCTGAAATTTGAAGGGACCGAAGGTGTCACAGCTCTCCTCCACTGGTTTGAGGAAATGGAAAACACCTTCCTCAACTGCGATTGTCCCGAGGATCGCAAGGTACGTTACGCAACCGGGAGGCTATTTGGGGTAGCTCTTACCTGGTGGAATACTGAAAAGGGTAAAAGAGGAATCAAAGATGCAATGGCCTTAACGTGGGAGGAGTTAAGGGAAATCATGACGAGACGCTTCTGTCCTAGAAGCGAGATCAAAAAGTTAGAGGATGAATTTCATTCGTGGAAGCAAAAGGAGGGCGATCATACCTCCTACAACAAGAGGTTTTTAGAGTTGAACCAAATGGTCCCTAACTTGTTCACCCCAGTTTACCGCTTAGTCGAACACTATATTCGAGGCCTACCCTCGAAAATTCAAGACTCAGTTCTCAGCACTTCGCCTGCAACACTTGAAGCTGCTATGGAACTAGCTACCGAGCTTACCGAGAATCGTATTCGCAACGGTAAATTTAAAGATGAGAAAAAGAAAGCCCCAGTTGAGGGCCAAACTTCAAACCATTCCACCTCCTCCTCAAAGTTTGCTAACAAGAGGAAACGAAACACCAGAAACTTTGCTGTCACACAAACAAATTTCCCTATCCCTGCTGCACCCATTACCCAAGTTGCCCCCTCACCTGCACCATATAAAAGGCCATACTCCGGCCCATACCCAAAATGCAACCGTTGCCAATACCACTTTCCTGATCATCCCTGCCAACATTGCATCGGCTGTGGTCGCGCAGGTCACACCATTCAAACCTGTCGCGTACCTCAGCGAACGAACCGCCATCTGCCCTCAATCCAAACCCACCATCAGATAGTGGGTCAAGCCCAACAACCTTTACTACTACCACCTACCCAGCATGTAGCCCTATCCTACTACCAACCCAACTATCCCATGGTGCAACCTATGCGGGCTTGTTACAACTGTGGAGACCCAAACCATTTCAGAAACACCTGTCCACACTTAGTGAATATTATCCATGCCCAAGCTCAAGCTAATCCAGTGAACCAGGCTAACCAAGCTCCTCCACCCGCAAGAGGAAGAGCTTTCAACATCAATGCTAATCAAGCTAGGGCTGACAACAATGTGGTTAACGGTACGTTTCTCATCAATGGTAGTTATGCATCCATGTTATTTGATACTGGCGCGGATAAAAGTTTTGTATCCTTAGAATTTGAACCTATCCTCAACCAAACACGTGATAAACTCATGGAATCCATAACGGTAGAAGTTGATGACGGAAAACCGGTCTCATTAAACTCTATTATACGCAATTGTACTCTCACCCTAAACGATCACGATTTTCCAGTTGACCTTATACCTATGAAGTTGGGAAGCTTTTACATTATAATTGGTATGGACTGGCTCAGCCAACATCATGCTGAAGTTGTATGCCGCGAAAAGTTTATACGCATTCCTCTTACAAACAGTCAGACCCTGCGAATCTTTGGAGAAACCCCTTCGAAAGGGCTCAAATTAATGTCCTGTCTTCAAGCCCGAAAATATCTCCGCAAGAATTATGTCGCATTTCTAACTCATGTCGTCAAAAAGGGAACCAAGGAGAAGAAACTTGAAGACATCCCAGTAGTAAAAGATTTTCCGCAAGTTTTTCCTGACGACATTTCAGGACTTCCTCCCGTGAGAGAAGTCGAATTCTGCATTGATCTTATACCTAGAGCTACACCAGTTGCAAAATCTCCTTATAGGTTAGCCCCATCCGAAATGCAAGAGCTAGCCAGTCAATTGCAAGAGTTGACTGACAAAGGATTCATACGTCCTAGCTCCTCGCCTTGGGGTGCACCTGTCCTTTTTGTGAAGAAGAAAGATGGAACGTTTCACATGTGCATCGACTACAGAGAACTCAACAAGTTAACGGTCAAGAACCGCTACCCATTACCTCACATCGATGATCTTCTTGACCAACTTCAAGGCGCCAGCTGTTTTTCAAAAATCAACCTTCGTTCTGGTTATCATCAACTCAGAGTACATGAAGAAGATGTCCCAAAGACCGCCTTCCAAACTCGTTATGGTCATTATGAATTCATGGTCATGCCATTTGGTCTAACCAACGCTCCAGCTGTCTTCATGGATCTAATGAACAGAGTCTGCAAACCCTATCTCGATCGCTTTGTTATAGTCTTCATCGACGACATCCTCATTTACTCAAAGTCTAAGTCTGATCATGAACGACACCTTCGACTCATCCTTACACTCTTAGAGAATGAAAAGCTCTACGCCAAATTCTCCAAATGCGAATTCTGGTTAAAAGAGGTACAATTCCTTGGACATGTCGTCAATGATAAGGGAATACATGTCGACCCCTCAAAGATCAAAGCAGTACAAGAATGGCAAGTGCCACGTCCACCAACCGAAGTAAGATCATTCCTTGGTTTGGCTGGTTATTATCGCCGTTTCATTGCAAATTTCTCCCGCATCGCTGTACCACTCATGGCTCTAACACATAAAGGAAAACCCTTCATATGGGGACCCAAACAAGAAGAAGCCTTCCAAACCCTTAAACAAAAACTCTGTGATGCACCTATCATCACTCTTCCTGAAGGTAGTGATGACTTCGTGGTTTATTGCGACACGTCAGGGCAAGGACTAGGCTGTGTCCTAATGCAAAGAGGAAAGGTGATAGCTTATGCTTCTAGACAACTCAAAACTCATGAGAAGAACTACACTACCCACGACCTAGAACTTGGAGCCGTTGTGTTTGCTCTTAAGATATGGAGACATTACCTCTACGGTACCAAGTGTGAAATATACACTGACCACAAGAGCCTCCAACATATCTTCAACCAAAAGGAGTTAAAAATGAGGCAACGGAGATGGGTTGAACTTCTTAATGACTACGACGGGAAGCTGATCTACTTGTAAAACAAGAAAGAACCTCATTTAGCCCATCGAGGACATTTCGAATTTCTTTTTCATGATTCCCTCAAACTCCTTGCAAAGACTATCATTTGTAGATCCAAAGATGATGTCGTCAACGTAGATTTCAACTATAATCAGATGACCAAAACCTTCTCTGGTGAAAAGAGTACTATCCATAGTTCCTCTAATAAATCCGTTTCCGACGAGATGTTGCGATAACGTCTCGTACCAGGCTCTGGGGGCTTGGTGTAGACCATAAAGAGCTTTACAAGTAGGTACGCTTTCTTCTTGTTGAGTGGATCGACAAACCCCGCAGGTTGTCCAACGTACACCTTCTCGCGTAATTTTCCATACAGAAAAGCCGATTTGACATCCAATTGATAGACCTTAAATCCTTTCCATGATGCGAAAGCTAGAAAGATTCGAATAGATTCCAAGCGAGCTACTAGTGCGTAGACATCCATGTAGTCTATCCCTTCGTGCTGGTGAAATCCCTTGACAACAAGCCTAGCTTTGTTACGAACAATAACTCCTCTATCATAAAGTTTACACTTAATACCCATTTTGTATCAATTGCTTTTTGATTTTCTGGTAGGTCTTCAAGCTTCCACACTCCCAACTTCTCAAACTGCAATAGTTCTTCTTGCATTGCTTGTGCCCAGTTTTCATCGGCTAAAGCTTCATTTACTGTCTTTGGCTCAATCTGAGAGATGAAACATGAATAGAAGCAATAGTTCTGGGTTGGAGCAACGCGAGTGTAGAAACAACTGAGTGCTTTGTTAATTTGCCCTCAAGTTCTAACACCAGTTTGAAGTTCTCCGATTATATTTGTTGACGGAAGATAGGAATATGATCGCGGCAATTCTTCACTTCGAACATCTACTGAGTTTTACTGATTCGTGATGTTGAGATCAACGACCAATTCAACATTTGGAGAGCTTGATGAAGCTTCATTTCTGGTGTTTGGGACTGCAGATTGATTAAGAAGACTTGTTATCTGCTCCACTTCTTCATCTGATGAAGATGATTCCCCATCAGCATCAAATGTTGGTGCTTCATCTGAGTCAGAATTTTGATTCTGAGGCATACTAGGCTCCGTTATTGTATTCTTTGGTTCAGTAGAGGCATTTGTTGGAGGAGTAGCAGGTGTTCTTAATGTTTTAAAAACATTTTCAGCCGGAACACCAATATTGCTTGAACTTGCGCCAGAAGAAGATGGATCCAACATAGGTTGATTAACCACAATTGGTCGAACAATTTGTTCTTGATTCACTGACTCGTGAAGATAGTATAACGCTGAAACTTCTTCGTCAGACCGTTCTTTGGGCAAGTCAAATGACTTCCAAAGGTCTTCATAGTTAAACAGCCACGCGTCACATTTCCTTTGAATAGGATCCGTATAATTGAAAAAATCCACGTGTTGTGCTTCAATAACCTTTCTCAATGAAGGAACATATACTCTTCTCAACGGACTCGCATATCCGACAAAGAAACCTTCAAGAGATTTAGCTCTGAATTTGCCATCTTGGTCTATTACGGTACATGGTGCACTGAATGGCTCTAAGAACATCAAATTTGGCTTCCGTCGGTTTATCATCTCAAAACATGTTTTCTTTGTTGGTTTGACAGTGAGAATTTGCGTGTAGCAAGCCGCAGCAACCGCTTCACTCTAGAAGCTGATTGGAAGTTTAGAATCTGCAAGCATGGTTCTCGCAGTTTCAATCAAAGTTCTGTTTTTCTGTTCAGCTACTCCCTTTTGCGTTGCAGAATTCCTTCATTTTGTTATTCTTAAGCTCTGTGCCGTTGTCACTTCTAATGCATCTGACTGGCAGATGATAAAGTTTCTCGAGTTTCTTGAATAGAATAACCAAGTTCTCGAACGTTTTGTTTTTTTATTCTTGAAAGAATACCCACGAATATCTCGAATAGTCATCTGTCACGACCAAGCAATATAAGTCTCCTGAGATGCTTCAAACATTTACAGGACCAAATAAGTCCATGTGGAGACGTTCTAAAGGCAACTTGATTGAGTTTATAATTTTCTTCGGATGAGATTTCTTTATCTGCTTTCCCTTTTTGCATTCTAAGCAATGATCAGACATCTGAAAACTCCGAAGATTTATGCCTTCTATAAGATCATTAAATTTTTCGCAAATGAATATTCCCCATCTTACGATGCCAAAGAATAGAATCCTTTTCAGTAGCCTTTGACACAAAACATTGTGCTGATTTTGATGAAGTGGTAGCGACACCCATATCAAGAACATATAAATCATTCTCCGAGGTGCTCGCATCAGAATCCACTCATCTGGTATTTTGAATCCCGGCTTCAAGATGATACACTCTTTGTCGTTGAAATGGACCATGAACTTCTTGTCACAAATCTGCGATATACTCAGAAGATTGTTCTCAAGTTCTGCAATATAGTTCACACGATCGAATGAAACGACGCCATTGGAGAGCTTTCCCTCGGCGACTATCCTTCCACCCTGGTTACCCGCAAATCCAACATATCCACCATTGATAGCTTTAATGTCGAATAACAACGCCTTCAATACCGTCATATGCCAGGACGCTCCACTATCCAAAATCCACTTAGAAAGTACGGATCTCTGGAGCCCCTGCACATTTTAACATTCTATTTAAAAAGCGAGACCCAAGCCTTTTTGGTCTTGGGTTGAATTGGATAACCATCATCAAAATCAAATTCACATTCATCAGCATAGTCGAATCCACATGCATCTTCAGAATAAACTTTCCATTCTTCATCTGAATTTTCTATGATGTTTATGTTTGAAAACTTTACCGTCTTTTTATCTTTTGAATTGTTACCACTTGTATTTTTGACATTTTCAGTTGTGGTTTCAATTATGATTTCTGATTTTGATTCTTTCATGTTATCACTAGTCTTAACAAGCTCAGTCTTAGTGATCTCAGATGTTGCTGATCGTTTCTTTGCAATCTAGGCTTGAGATTTGATGTTAGCCTTCTTGATGTAAAAATTGTTTTCATTAGCCTTTGAAGTTTCTCCTTTTTCGAAAATTGAATTTTCAAACTTAGGTTTGACTTCAGCTTTTGATTCATTTCTTTTCAAAATCTTTACAGGTTTTTCAAACACTACTTGCTTTGGTTTCACAACATTTGAACTTTCTTTCCTTCGAAGATAAGCCGGCTTTGATTTCGGACAGTAACATGCAATATGACCAATTTCGTTGCACTTGAAACAAGTCCGAGAATCATGTGGATGTCCTTTAGTGGGTTTTACACCACTTGTTTTGGCACCACTTGCAATTTTGGCTTTATCTCGAAGTTCTTTTTGTTTCTTGAACGCATCTTTTGATTGTTTCCCGATCAAACTTTCCTCATGAACCGTGTTCGTCCCATATACAAAATTCATGTTTTTATTCTTGTATTCATGAAATGGTGACGGTTTCCTTTTATGTTCATTTGATTCCTCTAATCCCAACCCAGCTCTCTGGTTTTCCGGATGATCACCACCATTATTTCGGTAGTTGTTTCTTTTAGGTTTGGAATAGAATTTCTTTTCATTGATCTCCAGATCATCTGATGTGACTTCCACGAGTTTAAAGAATTTGTCTAATAATTCTTCCTTCACATTCTGAATTGGAAAACTGTCATCAAAGTATAATCTATCAGATTCCTTAATCTTGTACATGACGACATTAGGATAGATCATTTTCCGATGATGTATCGTCATCTTCGGACTGTGAATCAGAATTCTTTGAGCTCGAGTTGGCGCTTTTAGAGCTGCCTTCATCAGAATTGTTCAAAAGATTTTCAACAACCTTTTTAACCACATCATTGTCATTATCTGTTTTAGTATAGATTACATCAATGTTCTCTGGCAACTCAGTTTTCTTTTCAGATAACAACTCAATGTTGAGTGCCTTATCCATCCCATCAGCGGATTTGCGACAATACTTCTCGCAAAGGGGTGGAGGAACATTATTGTATTCTTTACCAATTGTCTTTTTAGGTTTATCTTCCGATGGAATTGTCGGAAGGATGTGATCAATGACATATTCGTTACTTGTGTAACTTCTCAAAAGTTGTTGAACACATTCTGTTTCAATTGTCATGTCCTGGAGTTGTTTCTTAATTTCAACAATGGTGTTAATATATATATTAATCGCTTTTTGCTTATCCATTACTGTTCCTTTTAACATTCTTATAGTATCATGTTGTTCGATGTTGTTTCTATCAAGCCTACCATAATCATTTTTCATTTTATCATACGCTTCCTTCATTGTGCGATAATCGTATTTCAAAAGTTCATTATGCACATTGTTTTCAGCAATGATTTTTGATTTTTCGACACACTCAGAACATAATTCGGTACATTTTGTACAAGATTTTTCAACCTCTACAATTTGTATTTTGACAACTTCTTTTACCTCTGGACCTACCTTGGTTAGATTTTCCATTAAAGCTTTATCTGCCATGTCCTTGAGGTTTTTGGCATTCACTTCTTGTGTAACATTGATGATCTCTTCATCAATTGTTTTCTCCTCAACCATTTGTTCTTTAGAGCTTCCATCAAAATGACCTGCAAAACTATCACACGAGTTAGGAGATAAAATTCCTTGTTTCTACATGTGGATATACTCCTCTTCTTCTTGTTGTTGATGCAAGTATTGCTCCAGCAGAATCTGTTCTACAGCCGCTGCTGCTGCTTCCTCTGAAGAAATATCTTCAACTATCTCAGCCATCAACGCAACTCCGCTCTTCTTACCAATGTAAGAATTCCAGTCGAAACCATCATATTCGTTTGATGCTACCATAGCTTTCTCATTGCTGCTGCTATTTGGCTTGTATTGAAGTGACTTCTTATAATACTCGTTGCCTCCTCCGAAATGATTCTGATTTCCCGTTGCTTCATGATTCTTGCACTCTCTCTTGAAATGTCCCTTTTGGCGACATCTGAAGCACGTCACTTTTGATTTGTCGAAGCCCAACTTGTTGCTTGAATTTTCGATAACAGATGCTAAACACCACTTGATATCCATCAACTCGAGTTCTTCTTCATCCACTTGGTCATAATCTTCTGCCGTCATTTCGGGATTTCCAATTTTACCGGCTACAAGACTTTCGTATGACTCTCGAACAGTAGCGAGAAGAGACATATGTTGTTTAGCAACTTGTTCCGAAACAACATTGTTCAAATTCACTGCGATGTTGCACTTGTATACATTTGAATCAGAATTTCTTTGTTGATTCTGATTTGCTTGACTTTTATAAGATGAATTTGAACTAGTGCTTGAGAACGAACTCTGTGGACTCTGATCATAATGAGGTTGTGATTGACTCTGGTTCTGTAGAGAAGCATTCATGTTTGCACTAAAAGCTGTCCCAATTTCGGACTTGAAATGTTGTCTTGCATTCCACTTTTGTAGTACAACCCAACGTCTTGAACTACATTAGCATTCTTTGACTTTGCAATCTTCAGAAGCTCCATTTTGTGGCCTTCGAGTTTGTCGATAAACGTTGACAAATTGAAGAATTCCCACTTATCACTATTCTTCAGAACCATCAAATAAGTAGCCCATTCACCATCTGGAAGTGCGTCAGCAAGCTTGTCAATGTATTATTGTTCTGTCTTCTCGAGACCATGTCTTCGCATTTAAACTTTAAGATGACAGAAGCGCTCGATCATTTGCTTCATGGTCTCATTCTTTAGCATGGTGAAGATATCGAACTCTTTCAGAATAAGTGCCTTTTTACTTTTGATATTTTCGGCACTACCTTGATACTTCTTCTGTAATGACAACCAAAGATCTCTTGCAGTAGTATACTCTGGTAGCCGAATCAGGATATCTTCTTTGACAGACTGTTGGATGAGACTGATCATCTTTTTCTCAGTAATGTATTCGTCTCTCTGTACTCTCGAATAGTTGTACTTTTCAAGGACTTGCTGATGTTCATCTACCGGAACAGTGTAGCCTCTTTCAATCTACACCCAGCCAGCAAAGTGCATGGCTTGAACCCAATAGGTAAATTTCTCCTTCCATGCTTCATATTCGTCCATGCTCATTAGCTTGGGCGGTTTAACAGTCGTTCCCATCTCGTTATCAAGATTGACTTGATGAATCACGTTGTCATTCGACGAACTAGCTCCGGACATAAAAGCTCTTTGCATATCATCCATTGTGAATAACGAGACGTGTACAATGAAAATATTCAAAAACTTTGAAAACAATTAGCACTACTACAAGTTCGGTCGATCTTGTAGTAACAATGAAGAATTCTTGAGTTTAACACAAGTTCGGTTGAACTTGTGATATTTGTTTTTGAAAAATTTTGTTATCTTCGATCGAACTTATAATAAATTCAGTGTACCTTCAAGCAAACTTGCTATCAGAATTCGATGAAACACAAGCAAGTTTGGGCGAACTTACTCAATAATTCCTTGATATTACACAAGTTCGGTCAAACTTACTGTAAAATCAGTGGAAAATTGATAACTTCGAGCGAACTTGGCAAGAATTCCCTCAAAAATACCTCAAGTTCGAGCGAACTTGCTAAAAAATCACTTGAAAAGTGATGTTTTAGACCAAGTTCGGTCGAACACTCTTAACAAGTTCGATCTTGATGGTTTTCGAAAACATGGTTTTTTCAAAATTTTGACATGAATTCGGTTGAATTTGGTCTCCAATCTTTCAAGGGTTTATCTTTGTTGTATTTTACATGATATACTTAAATTTGAAAAGATTTTGACCGTGAATTCTTCATTTTATGTTCAAAAGTTAAGAAAAATAGAAGAATGGAGATGAAATAGAAGTGATCTTGTCTTGATACTATCAAATCAGGCTGCTCTTGCTCTAATACCACTTGTAGGACCAATCCTCGATGCTAAGGAACCCAATTTGATATCTAACGTCCATAATAGCGGAAATATTACATCGTGTTTACTCATTAACAAGATTTAATCAGTTAATCGTCAGTTTTATTGATCAAAGGTTCTGGTTACAAACTGGCAGAGCTTCGCCTCTACAATGCCAAAGTTACAAATGAGGATCACAAGCTATGTATTTATAGACAAGCAAGTTCGCCCCTGGGCTGCAAGTTCGGCCGAACATGCTTACATGATACTTCATGGGCGAACTTGGCTATTATAAACATAAATACTTCATATACCTAGCCTATTCAGCTCTATACTATATAGACTCGATATAAGACTAAACATAGACAGTATGCACCAACAGACTCCCCTTGGATATCGTCTTCGTCTTGTATCAGTCTTCAAAAACTCAGTCTTCATATAAACATTAACGCACACGACCGAAGAAGTTCTTGAACGGTTTCCTTCATCGTTCTTGCTTTGGATCAGGCGTTTGATCAGTTGGCGGTGATCTTTTAAAGTTAGCCATTCTTAGAGAACTTTGCTTTACCGTTTTTTCCATTCTTTCTTTAATCGCCTCATTTCTGTTTTCCAAATGACAAATGAACAACACACCTATATATAGGGAGACAAGTTCGCTGGAGTGTATGGAAGTTCGCTCGAACTTGACTAATGAAGACCAAGATTCGACAGTAATGAACAAGGGGGAATCTGTTAGTGCACTTTGTGTTCGTCACTTGTCGGATATGCTAGATTGAGCGTGTGTTGAATATTGTATAGCTTAGAATCGAACACACGACCGAAATATGGAGATTATAGTGTAAAAGGGAACAAGTTCGCCCGAACTTGACCTGTATTGGTCAAGTTCGCCCGAACTTGATGTGCCTTTAGTCAAGTTCACTCGAACTTGACTAATGCAGGCCAAGTTCGCTAGAGAATGCTCTTAGGAAGTCAAGTTCGGCTGAACTTGACTAGGTCAAGTTCGCCCGAACTTCCATACACTCCAGCGAACTTGTCTCCCTATATATAGGTGTCTTGTTCATTTGTCATTTAAGTTTTTGGCATCCCTACGGGGAGGTGCTGCCGGATTCTCTCCAGGAACTCCGGCAGCTGGACTTATAAAGATGTATACTCTTTCGGTATGAATGAAGACTTCCGCTGCATTCTACTTCTACTCCATTCTTAATAACATTCTACCGAGTCGGTTTACATTTATCCACTAACTTCCGTCTAGAACCGCCTGATCACGGACCTTCAATTGGTATCAGAGCTGAATAGGCTAGTATAGAGCTATATATAGGGACATTTAGATCCTGCAGACTTATTGGATCATTGTGCATATCACCAAACACATTAGGCCCTCCTAGAGTCTTTGGTGTTGACTTTGGTGTTGCAGATGTTGGTGTTGACTTCCTTGGTGTAGAACTTTCAGGAACAGAAGTCGTTGGAGCAACAGGCGATTGAATAATCGGTACTTCCACAAAACTAGACACAGGAGGTTCTTGTCCTAGCCTTTCCACTTCTGATGCGATAATCACAGGAGGTTCTTGTCCTAGCCTTTCCACTTCTGATGCGATAATCACAGGAGGTTCTTGTGTGACTCCTGGACGTTCAGCTTCACTTATATTAACAACAGGAGGTTCTTGTGTAGGAGGTTCTTGTGTAACTCCTTTCTCCTGTGCGCCAGAAGGTTCTTGTGTCACTCCTGCGCTTTTCAAAGATCTTTTGTACCTTTTGCTTACTGCCTTTTGTTCTTTCTTCGATTTTCGCTTTCCTATGGTCTGAGGAGACCCTATAGTCTTTGTTGACGAAACAGTTGCAGACTTAACACGTTTATATTTCTTAGGCCTATCCTCATCGGACTCTTTTTCTGCATTAGTATCAAAATCAGCATCCAGTTCTCTATCTTTCTCTACTCTAATCTCTGCCTCAATCTTTTCTGGCTCTTTAGCAGGAATTTCTTTATCAGAATCATCTTCATTTTCAGAAGTAGCAGATATAACATCGTCTTGAGTCGTTTTCACAGTCTCTTGACTCTCAATAACACCTGCAGCACTTGATCCAGCAACTGCTTCAACATTTTCAAGTTCATCCTCGTCGACGAGCATCGTTTCAACTTTCTTAGCTACTCGTTTCTTCTTAGGCTTATCAGTTTCTGCCTTCAAGAACCACTCACTCCTTGCCTTAGGTTTGAATTCCTTAAACCACTCCTTCTCAAGCTCTTTCTCATCGTCACTGCCATCTTTTCTCCATTTGTTGTTTGGCAGTGCAATATAATTAGATCTTTGATTGCTCCGAATACAGGCTTTACAACAGGAGCTGAACCTTGCTTCTGAAATTTGATTAGCTTCTTTACTGTGGTCTCATCAAGATGCACTAAGTATAAAACATCGTTCGGATATCGTGCAATATTAGAATACTTCTCGTCAATCAACATTTGAACAAATCTCGGATATAAGCATAGTCTTGAATCTTCCATGTTTTTCGACATGTGAGTGAAAACTAACTTTGAGAAGTTAAACGGCTTCTTCAAAATAAGCGCCGTTGTCATGCAAGCTAAGTAATCTTGAACATCATCTAAACCGGCCTTGTGATGGCTGAATGTATGAATTATGGCCTGAATCAGGAGCTTGTAGGGGTTTGGCACTTCCCCTTTCTTCAGCGTCTGCTTGTTCACGCTTCCTTTGTAACCCATCCTAAAGAAACAACCAAGCACCATCCCTCATCAAGATAAATAGGGTCATCTTCTTTATCGTTGAACTGTAATACTCTGCGAATATCATCTTCCGTTACAGCAATCGGCTTAACTTCATTACCAACTTGCACGTTAGAAGTAATTGTCTTCTCATCAGTACTCAAACTTGCATTCATCTAGAAATGAACAATGTGTGATCGAAACGACACTGCGCGCTCTGTAATCGCTATGCGAATAGTGCTTTCTTCCAAAACTTCAATATACAGTCGTATTCTATAAGTGATGGACAGATCGTTTTGTCGAGCGTGATGCACGTGTTGTGAGGCTTCGAGAACTCTACTGAAATTACACGTGCTGGAACTTGTGCCTGAAAAATGACGCAAAACAATTAGCACGTTTATCGAGAAATATTTCACAAAAATTTTCTAACACTTTATCAAGTTCGGGCGAACTTGATATGGTGTTACAAGATTCTATTTTGTTCAAGTTCGCCCAAACATGTCTTAAAACATGTTCCATATATAAGTTCGGGCGAACTTACACTTTAGTCAATCCAGATTTATTAACATAAGTTCGAGCGAACATCCAATACATTTTATTTTCAATTTTTTCAGGAAGCTCGATCGAAGATGTACTTGGATCATTTATTCATGTTTGATTCTTATTCAAGTTCGGTCAAACTTGACAAGAAGTTCGGCCGAACTTGTCGTCTTCTCCAAACTTTGAACAATCTGTTAACCATGCAAACAACAGGTTTATTCCAATCAAAATCAGTTACACGGTTGATTTTACTTGTAGATTCAGGATTTATGTTCTATTTTAACCAACAACACCTAGATCTAACAGATTTTAAAGTTCCTGATCTATTAGGTTCGATTCTGGTCAATTCATGGATCAAAGATAAATCTCTACCTCAGACATTGTTAATGGTGTGCAAATCACCAAGAACAAACAACAATTGGGCAGCGTAACGGTGCTAAATTGCCAATTTCGCTCAAAAACTCTCAGAGGTTAAGTTCGCTCAGAGAATGTGTGTTTGCTGATAAGTGAGTTCGGCCGAACTTGATAGGTATTACCATATCAAGTTCGGGCGAACTTGCAAGCCCAAGCAAAAACAAAGCCCATCAGAAGTTCGAGCGGGCTTATCTTTTAATCAACACAGCTATTACTTAGAAGTTAGGTCAAACTTGCTTGTTTGTTAAACTTGATAGTGTTTAGCAAGTTCGGCCAAACTTGCCAAACACAATTTCAAAACTTTTTCAAATTTTACAATTTTAACCCCTGAACTTTCCAACTTTTACTAGTTATGAAATTCCACTCAGTTAACCAAGTCCAAGCTAATGACCTTGATTAACCGATTTATCTGCCGAATCCAAGTTAATGACCCCGGTTTGACCCGTTACGAACAAACTGTTGATATTTTCAAAATCAAAGTTTCAAATTAATGAACTTTTCATCGTTTTGACTTTTCAGATTAACAGATTAGCTTCCAACCCGTTGTCAAAGAGATTCCCACCAGTTCTAGCATCTTACCAGACTTCGAAGATCTGTTCTCCAACATTGGTTTGCTGAAAACAATGTAGAAATAAAATCTTTTGTATTTTTGTAAGTTTATGCTAAAACACACCAAAAATCTTTTTGATTTTAATCTGTAAAGCTGAAATTTATGTAGAGAACAATGTAAACTATGTACAAACATATTTACATACATATTTTTTTGAATTCGTGTCTAAGGATCATATCAGTTAATTAAGACATATCACCAGTACTGTTGACCTTTAAATGACTTTAAGTTTAAAACTTGTTTACCTAGATTGTCAATATGTTTGTCCACTTAAGCTTTACCACATTTCTCAACTGTTTCAAGATATGTTAAGGTAAGATTTATGAAACTTGACTTAACTATGGTTCCCTACTTCTTGAATATACTCTCGTATCCAGATTCCCTAGATTTCATCTTACAGGTGAATATAGCGTAATTGATATCTGTTTCTGGGTTATGCGAGACCTTGAGAGCTCAGGTTAGTACTACCGTACAGACAAAGAGATGAAGGCTCGTCTTTAAGGTGTGTTCCACTTAAGGAATCTTAGCACTGCAAATGATTAGATCTTTAGATTCTTTTCAATATTGCATGCAGTTTGGGGATTTCTGGCAAAAGTATTATAAAAGTTCTAGACCATTGCTTCCGCAAAATCAGAAGAACTTGTATAATACCCCAGATATCAACTATCTATAAAGACCTCGTATCTCAGAATCAGGCAATCTTTCAAACGAAATTTCGGAGTACTAAGTCCATATATCCAAGATATGTTAATCCACAAGTTTAAGCAGCTGTAAAATTTAGTTTATATCTCGAAAACAGTTTACTGATCGTTTAAGCCTATCGACACATCCACAGTAAGACTCGTTTATCACTTTTAAAACTTTACAATTCTTTAGCATACTGTGATAGTCCACTGATGTACTATCATTTCCTTTTATGACACTGAACTCTTTTTGTCTTTTTCAATGTTTTTGTACATTTTGAATTTTCATATGTTTTTGGATTTTAAAATATTTCAAATGTTTTTGTATTTTCTCTAACATTTCTCCCCCTAAAATCAAAAACATCTTTTTGGATTTTAGTTTTTTAACAAAATTCTAAACTAGAAAGATATTTACAAACTAATGTGGATTACGCGAACTCGTCGTCCGATCCGTATTCAACCTTAGCGTCCGCACCTGTCAGCAAATTTTTCATACCGTTAATTCTTAGCAAGTATTTAAACCGTGATAAAGAAAATGGTTTGGTATAAAAATCAGCCTTTTGTTCATCGGTGTGGATTTTTCTATTCGCATCAGTTTCTTTTCGTAGCAATCACGAATGAAATGATAACGAATTTCAATGTGTTTTGTGCGTGAATGATGAACCGGATTTTTAGTTATATCTATGGCTGCCTTGTTATCAACAAACAGCGGAGTGTCTAGAAATTGCAGACCATAATCGCTCATATGCTGTTAAATCCACAGAATCTGTGAACAACGGCTGGAGGCCGAGATATACTCAGCTTCACAGGTAGAGAGAATGACCGTAGTCTGTTTCTTACACTGCAAGGTTACCATTCTTGTTCCGAAGAACTGGCATCCTGCGGTAGTTGATTTTGAGTTCAACTTATCTACACCAAAATCAGAATCAGCATAGCCTTTGAGGTCCAAATTGTCGTTCTTTGGGTACCACAAGCCGGTGCTTGGGCATCCTTTCAGGTATCTTAAGATTCGCTTCACGGTCTGCGGGTGTAAGATCCTCAGGCTTGACTGATATCTGTCACATAGGCGGGTTGGATACATAATATCTGGGCGCGATGTCGTCAGATACATCAGCGATCCAATCATCGATCTGTATAACGTCTCGTCAACTTTGGCTCCAGTCTCGTCAACACAAATGTCGTGATTTAGAGCAAGTGGCGTAGATAGAGGCTTCAAGCTTTCCATTCCAAACTTCTCCAATATGTCGTGAACAGACTTAGTATGATGAATGAAAATACCATCCGGAAGCTGATCTACTTGCAAATCAAGAAAGAACTTCATTTCGCCCATCGAGGACATTTCGAATTTCTTTTTCATGTTCCCTCAAACTCCTTGCAGAGACTATCGTTTGTAGATCCAAAGATGATGTCGTCAACGTAGATTTGAACTATAATCAGATGATCATCAACTTCTCTGGTGAAAAGAGTACTATCCACAGTTCCTCTGATAAAGCCGTTTCTGACGAGATGTTGCGATAACGTCTCGTACCAAGCTCTGGGGGCTTGGTCTAGACCATAAAGAGCTTTATCCAGTAGGTACGCTTTCTTCTTGTTGAGTGGATCGACAAACCCTAGTGGTTGTCCAACGTACACCTTCTCGCGTAATTTTCCACACAGAAAAGCCGATTTGACATCCAATTGATAGCCCTTAAATCTTTTCCATGATGCGAAAGTTAGAAAGATTCGAATAGATTCCAAGCGAGCTACTAGTGCGTAGACTTCCGTATAGTCTATCCCTTCCTGATGGTGAAATCCCTTGGCAACAAGCCTAGCTTTGTTATAAACAATAACCCCTCTATCATGATGTTTACACTTAAAGACCCATTTTGTATCAATTGCTTTTTGATTTTCTGGTAGGTCTTCAAGCTTCCACACTCCCAACTTCTCAAAATGCAATAGTTCTTCATGCATTGCTTGTACCCAGTTTTCATTGGCTAAAGCTTTATTAACTATCTTTGACTCAATCTGAGAGATGAAACATGAATAGAAGCAATAGTTATGGGTTGGAGCAACGCGGGGTTGAAACAACTGAGTGCTTTGTTAATTTACCCTCGAGTTCTAACTCCAGTTTGAAGTTCTCCGATTATATTTGTTGACGGATGATAGGAATATGATCTCGGCAATTCTTCACTTGGAACATCTACTGAGTTTTGCTGATTCGTGATGTTGAGATCAACGACCAATTCAACATTTGGAGAGCTTGATGAAGCTTCATTTCTGGTGTTCGGGACTGCAGATTGGTTAAGAAGACTTGTTATCTGCTCCACTTCTTCATCTGAAGAAGATGATTCCCCATCAGCATCAAATGTTGGTGCTTCATCTGGAACATTTTCAGCCGGAACACCACTATTGCTTGAACTTGCGCCAGAAGAAGATGGATCCAACGTGGGTTGATTAACCACAATTGGTCGAACAATTTGTTCTTGATTCGCTGACTGGTGAAGGTAGTATAACGCTGCAACTTCTTTGTCAGACGGTTCTTTGGGCAAGTCAAATGACTTCCAAAGGTCATGATAGTTAAACAGCCACGCGTCACCTTTCCTTTGAATAGGATCCGTGTAGTTGAAACAATCCACGTGTTGTGCTTCAATAACCTTTCTCAATGAAGGAACACATATTCTTCTCAATGGACTCGCATATCCGACAAAGAAACCTTCAAGATATTTAGCTCCGAATTTGCCATCTTTGTCTATTACGGTACATGGTGCACTGAATGGCTCTAAGAACTTTAAATTTGGCTTCCGTTGGTTTATCATCTCAAAATATGTTTTCTTTGTTGGTTTGACAGTGAGAACCATGTTTAGCGTGTAGCAAGCCGCAGCAACCGCTTCACTCCAGAAGCTGATTGGAAGTTTAGAATCTACAAGCATGGGTCTCGCAGTTTCAATCAAAGTTCTGTTTTTCCATTCAGCTACTCCGTTTTGCTGTGGAGTATAGGGAGCACTAAACTCGTGCAGAATCCATTTTGCGTTGCAGAATTCCTTCATTTTGTTATTCTTAAGCTCTGTGCCGTTGTCACTTCTAATGCGTCTGACTGGCAGATGATAAAGGTTCTCGAGTTTCTTGAATAGAATAACCAAGTTCTCAAACGTTTCGTTTTTTGATTCTTGAAAGAATACCCATGAATATCTCGAATAGTCATCTGTCACGACCAAGCAATATAAGTCTCCTGAGATGCTTCAAACATTTACAGGACCAAATAAGTCCATGTGGAGACGTTCTAAAGGCAACTTGATTGAGTTTAGAATTTTCTTCGGATGAGATTTCTTTATCTGCTTTCCCTTTTTGCATTCTAAGCAATGATCAGACATCTGAAAACTCCGAAGATTTACGCCTTCTATAAGATCATTATGAACCTAGAAATTCATTTTTCGCAAATGAATATTCCCCATCTTACGATGCCAAAGAATAGAATCCGTTTCAGTATCCTTTGACACAAAACATTGTGCTGATTTTGATGAAGTGGTAGTGACACCCATATCAAGAACATATAAAACATTCTCCCGAGGTGCTCGCATCAGAATCCACTCATCTGGTATTTTGAATCCCGGCTTCAAGATGATACACTCTTTGTCGTTGAAATGGACCATGAACTTCTTGTCACAAATCTGCGATATACTCAGAAGATTGTTCTCAAGTTCTGCAATATAGTTCACACGATCGAATGAAACGACGCCATTGGAGAGTTTTCCCTCGGCGACTATCCTTCCACCCTGGTTACCCGTAAATCCAACATATCCACCATTGATAGCTTTAATGTCGAATAACAACGCCTTCAATACCGTCATATGCCAGGACGCTCCACTATCCAAAATCCACTTAGAAAGTATGGATCTCTGGAGCCCCTGCACATTTTAACAATCTATTTAAAAAGCGAGACCCAACCCTTTTTGGTCTTGGGATGAATTGGATAACCATCATCAAAATCAAATTCACATTCATCAGCATAATCGAATCCACATGCATCTACAGAATAAACTTTCCATTCTTCATCTGAATTTTCTATGATGTTTATGTTTGAAAACTTTACCGTCTTTTTATCTTTTGAATTGTTACCACTTGTATTTTTAACATTTTCAGTTGTGGTTTCAATTATGATTTCTGATTTTGATTCTTTCATGTTATCACTAGTCTTAACAAGCTCAGTCTTAGTGATCTCAGATGTTGCTGATCGTTTCTTTGCAATCTAGGCTTGAGATTTGATATTAGCCTTCTTGATGTAAAAATTGTTTTCATCAGCCTTTGAAGTTTCTCCTTTTTCGAAAATTGAATTTTCAAACTTAGGTTTGTCTTCAGCTTTTGATTCATTTCTTTTCAAAATCTTTACAGGTTTTTCAAACACTACTTGCTTTGGTTTCACAACATTTGAACTTTCTTTCCTTCGAAGATAAGCCGGCTTTGATTTCGGACAGTAACATGCAATATTACCAATTTCGTTGCACTTGAAATAAGTCCGAGAATCATGTGGTTGTCCTTTAGTGGGTTTTACACCACTTGTTTTGGCACCACTTGCAATTTTGGCTTTATCTCGAAGTTCTTTTTGTTTCTTGAACTCATCGTTTGATTGTTTCCCGATCAAACTTTCCTCATGAACCATGTTCGTCCCATATACAAAATTCATGTTTTTATTCTTGTATTCATGAAATCATGAAGGTTTCCTTTTAGGTTCATTTGATTCCTCTAATCCCAACCCAGCTCTCCGGTTTTCCGGATGATCACCACCATTCCTTCGGTAGTTGTTTCTTTTAGGTTTGGAATAGAATTTCTTTTCATTGATCTTCAGATCATCTGATGTGACTTACATGAGTTTAAAGAATTTGACTAACAATTCTTCCTTCACATTCTGAATTGGAAAACTGTCATCAAAGTATAATCTATCAGATTCCTTAATCTTGTACATGACAACATTAGGATCATCACATAGATCATTTTCCGATGATGTATCGTCATCTTCGGACTGTGAATCAGAATTCTTTGAGCTCGAGTCGGCGCTTTTAAAGCTGCTTTCATTAGAATCATATAAAACATTTTCAACAACCTTTTTAACCACATCATTGTCATCATTTGTTTTAGTATAGATTACATCAATGTTCTCTGGCAACTCTGTTTTCTTTTCAGATAACAACTCAATGTTAAGTGCCTTATCCATCCCATCAGCGGATTTGCGACAATTCTTCTCGCAAAGGGGTGGAGGAATATTACTGTATTCTTTACCAATTTTCTTTTTAGGTTTATCTTCCAATTGAATTGTCGGAAGGATGTTATCAATGACATATGCATTACATGTGTAACTTCTCAAAAGTTGTTGAACACGTTTTGTTTCAATTGTCATGTCCTGGAGTTGCTGCTTAGTTTCAGCAATGGTGTTAATATAGATATTAATCGCTTTTTGCTTATCCATTACTGTTCCTTTTAACATTCTTATGGTATCACGTTGTTCGATGTTATTTCTATCAAGCCTACCATAATCATTTTTCATTTTATCATACGCTTCCTTCATTGTGCGATAATCGTATTTCAAAAGTTCATTATGCACATTGTTTTCAGCGATGATTTTTTATTTTTCGACACACTCAGAACATAATTCGGTACATTTTGTACAAGATTTTTCAACCTGTACAATTTGTACTTTGACAACTTCTTTTACCTCTGGACCTACCTTGGTTATATTTGCCATTAAAGCTTTATCTGCCATGTCCTTGAGGTTTTTGGCATTCACTTCTTGTGTAACATTGATGATCTCTTCATCAATTGTTTTCTCCTCAACCACTTGTTCTTTAGAGCTTCCATCAAAATGACCTGCAAAACTATCACACGAGTTAGAAGATAAAATTCCTTGTTTCTGTATGTGGATATACTCCTCTTCTTCTCGTTGTTGATGCAAGTATTGCTCCAGCAGAATCTGTTCTACAGCCGCAACTTCTTCCGCTGCCGCTGCTTCCTCTGCAGAAATATCTTCAACTATCTCAGCCATCAATGCAACTCCGGTCTTCTTACCAATGTAAGAATTCCAGTCGAAACCATCATCTTCGTTTGATGCTACCATAGCTTTCTCATTGCTGCTATTTGGTTTCTCTTGGATTTCAACCTGAGTCTTCTTTGGAAATGGCTTGTATTGAAGTGACTTCTTATAATACTCGTTACCTCCTCCTAACGGATTCTGATTTCCTGTTGCTTCAGGATTCTTGCACTCTCTCTTGAAATGTCCCTTTTGGCGACATCTGAAGCACGTCACTTTTGATTTGTCGAAGCCCAACTAGTTGCTTGAATTTCCGATATCTCGGCCTGTAAGAGCAACAAACTTTGTGACTCTTCGGATAATAGATGCTAAACACCACTTGATATCCATCAACTCAAGTTCTTCTTCATCCACTTGGTCATAATCTTCAGCCGTCATTTCGAGATTTCCAATTTTACCGGCTACAAGACTTTCGTATGACTCCAGAACAGTAGCGAGAAGAGACATATGTTGTTTAGCAACTTGTTCCGAAACAACATTGTTCAAATTCACTGCGATGTTGCACTTGTATACATTCGAATCAGAATTTGTTTGTTGATTCTGATTTGCTTGACTTTGATAAGATGAATTTGAACTAGTGCTTGAGAACGAACTTTTTGGACTCTGATCATAATGAGCTTGTGATTGACTCTGGTTCTGTGGAGAAGCATTCATGTTTGCACTAAACGCTGTCCCAATTTTCGGACTTGAAATGTTGTCTTGCATTCCACTTTTGTAGTACAACCCAACGTCTTGAACTACATTAGCATTCTTTGACTTTGCAATCTTCAGAAGCTCCATTTTGTGGCCTTCGAGTTTGTCGATAAACGTTGACAAATTGAAGAATTCCCACTTATCACTATTCTTCAGAACCATCAAATAAGTAGCCCATTCACCATCTGGAAGTGCGTCAGCAAGCTTGTCAATGTATTCTTGTTCTGTCTTCTCGAGACCATGTCTTCGCATTTAAACTTTAAGATGACAGAAGCGCTCGATCATTTGCTTCCTGGTCTCATTCTTTAGCATGGTGAAGATATCGAACTCTTTCAGAATAAGTGCCTTTTTACTTTTGATTATTTCGGCACTACCTTGATACTTCTTCTGTAATGACAACCAAAGATCTCTTGCAGTAGTATACTCTGGTAGCAAAATCAGGATATCTTCTTTGACAGACTGTTGGATGAGACTGAACATCTTTTTCTCAGCAATGTATTCGTCTCTCTGTACTGTCGAATAGTTGTACTTTTCAAGGACTTGCTGATGTTCATCTACCGGAACAGTGTAGCCTCTTTCAATCGACACCCAGCCAGCGAGGTGCATGGCTTGAACCCAATAGGAAATTTCTCCTTCCATGCTTCATATTCGTCCATGCTTATTGGCTTGGGCGGTTTAACAGTCGGTCCCATATCGTTATCAAGATTGACTTGATGAATCACGTTGGCATTTGACGAACTAGCTCCGGACATAAAAGCTCTTTGCATATCATCCATTGTGAATAACGAGACGTGTACACTGAAAATATTCAAAAACTTTGAAAACAATTAGCACTACTTCAAGTTCGGTCGATTTGTAGTAACAATGAAGAATTCTTGAGTTTATCACAAGTTCGGTCTAACTTGTGATATTTGTTTTTGAAAAATTTTGTTATCTTCGGTCCAGCTTATAACAAATCTAGTGTACCTTCGAGCGAACTTGCTATCAGAATTTGATGAAACACAAGCAAGTTTGGGCGAACTTACTTAATAATTCCTTGATATTACACAAGTTCGGTCGAATTTACTGTAAAATCAGAGGAAATTGATAACTTCGAGCGAACTTGGCAAGAATTTCCTCAAAAATACCTCAAGTTCGAGTAAACTTGCTAAAAAATCACTTGAAAAGTGATGTTTTAGACCAAGTTCGGTCGAACATGCTTAACAAGTTCGATCTTGATGGTTTCCAAAACATGGTTTTTTTCAAAATTTTGACATGAATTCGGTTGAATTTGGTCTCCAATCTTTCAAGGGTTTATCTTTGTTTTATTTTACATGATATACTGAAATTTGAATAAATTTTGACCGTGAATTCTTCATTTTATGTTCAGAAGTTAAGAAAAATAGAAGAATGCAGATGAAATAGAAGTGATATTGTCTTGATACTATCAAATCAGGCTGTTCTAGCTCTGATACCACTTGTGGATTTCTTCTAAGACCGAAGGAGAAACTGGAAGGTCTTCGTCTTGTACCAGTCTTCAAAACTCTGTCTTCATATAAACGTTAACGCACACGACCGAAGAATTTCTTGAACGGCTTTCTTCGTCGTTCTTGCTTTAGATCAGGCGTTTGATAAGTTGGCGGTGGTCTTTTAAAGTTAGCCATTCTTAGATAACTTTGCCTTACCGCTTTTTCCATTCTTTCTTTAATCGCCTCATTTCTGTTTTCCTCCTTTAAAAACTCAACTCTCTCCAGATCCCTCCACCTCGTTTGCCACATCTTTCCAGAATTGACTTCGCATGCATAACAAACGTTCACAACCTTTTGAAACTGCATTGCTTGTATCTTTTCTCGTTCTTCAAAAACAATCTTGTTATAGAACAAGGTTTTGATGTCTTCACTTGAGCAGTTCAAAAGCCACATAGGATCTAGAATCCTTATTGTCCTCCATAAAGCCCTCATGCCCTGATAACCCATCACCTCAACACTTTCCTTTGAAATATCCAAATGTTCTTCAAACTTCAGCACAATAACTGCTTCACAAGTTGATGGATCTATTTGCCACCACTTGAGCAATGGATAGAAGTTTTGTTCAATCGGCATAAGTGGCATATTCCTCATCCTCTTGGACATTTCATGATTAACATTATGTCTTTTTCACCAGTTTTCTTGTTTATCTTAACTCTGAGACCAGGGATAAAAGTCTTCCAATAATTCCAACCTTTAACCGCTTCATACTTAATCATTTTCCACAATAACTAATCAATCGGCTTCATGTGATATGTAACATTCCCCGTCTGTACCAACTCTTCTACATCCCAATACGATAATGTCTTGAAATCAGCAAGGTATTTAAAGTATTGCACTCCAAACTCCCTCTTGATTGCATATACGTTAAGCTCTTTAAACCATCCCCAGCTCAAAATATCTCCCAAAGAAACGTCTTTGTCTCTGGTAAAGAATGTAAGAGGACGTCGAAACTTGCGTTCGCGTGGCATCTCTTTAAACCAAGACTTTCTCGCTTGAGCTATCTCTTCTTTGGTCATGGGCTTAGGTACTTTACCCTCTCGAACTGATTCAGCAATCCTTTCCTTCAACATATCTTCATCAAGCTCCTTGTACATCTCTTCAAAAGTAGGAAAACTATCTGAATTAGAACCGACGTACTTTGCTTTCTGATCTGATTCGTCATCTGAAGACCAATCTTCCAAATTACTCGATTGTATTCACAGCTTCGAATCATCTTTGATATTGACAATCTTTGGCTCGAAAGGATTTACAGTCATCACATCCTCCTCAAAATCAAACTCTAACGATTCAGCTTCAACTTCGATCAATCTAGCTAAATCCTCCTTCGTGTAGTTATGTACATATTCACCTTCCTCCACGTTGTGTTCTAACATTAACACTAAAGACTTCGCGGGAATAGCAGCAACTGGCGTTGCAGACCGATCAACATTTGCCATATCTATATCATCATCAGTTGGCCCTTTCTGCCCTGACTCCCCCTGACTTTTATCTTCCATTCTGTTTGATTCATCGTCCATTAGGGTAGTAAAATCGAAATCATCAGAGATTTTGGCTTCAGAAACTCTAATACCAACATTACCCTTGGATATCGTCTTCGTCTTGTATCAGTCTTCAAAACTCTGTCTTCATATAGACGTTAACGCACACGACCGAAGAAGATGATATCCAAGGGGGAGTCTGTTGGTGCATAATGTCTATGTCTTAGTCTTATATCGAGTTTGTATAGTATAGAGCTGAATAGGCTAGGTATATGAAGTATTTATGTTTATAATAGCCAAGTTCGCCCATGAAGTATCATGTAAGCATGCTCGGGTGAACTTGTATCTCCCAGGGGCGAACTTTCTTGTCTATAATTACCTAACTTGTGATCCTCATTTGTAACTTTGGCATTGTAGAGGCGAAGCTCTGTCAGTTTGTAACTAGAACGTTTGATAAATAAAACTGACGATTAACTGATTAAATCTTGTCTATTGGTAAACACGACGTAATATTTCCGCTATTATGGACGTTAGATATCAAATTTAGGTTCCTTAGCATCGAGGATCGGTCTTACAATTGGTATCAGAGCTACGGTTATCACCTACGCTCATGAATTTGGACATTTATGGACATTAGGAGGGGTTTTGGACGTAAATCATGAAATAAACCTACAATCCATGGACAAAATCCAAAATTGAACGGATAGGATTGCTAGAAAACCAATTTCGACCAGATCTATGGTGAAATCATCTCGAAATTCGAAGAAATAAGGATTTTGGATGGAAAAATGTGAAAAATGGCTGATTTGGGAGACCAAGTTCGCCCGAACTTGACCTGTCGATGTCAAGTTCGCCCGAACTTGACAAAGTTTTTCATGAATTTTCATCAAGCTCGCCCAAACTTGACTGATTTTCATTGAAATTAAGCAAAAGTTCGCCCGAACTTGTCTATTTCATGCAAGTTCGCCCAAACTTGGTGGTGGCCAACCAAGTTCGCCCGAACTTGTCTCACTAGCATATACAAGTTCGCCCGAATTTGTCATGATGCCTAAAAAATATTTATTGCTCGGTTTGATGAGACGGGTGTCCATAAAAAATTTGGTGATAGAAATTTTTTCCAAATTTTAACGTCCGATACTGACTATTCGGGGACACCGTCGGAGGCCTTAGAGAGAGGCTGAGATGATGAGGTTAGAGATGGTTGAAGATGAGAGGGTAGTCATTGATACCAAAGAAATTTGGTGATCATTAGGGTTGAAGACTACCGATGGGCCTTAAAGTAAATTCCACATTTGTTAAATACTGAAAATTCCGGATTTGAGGGGGAATTTCAGTGAAAATTTCAGTATGGTCAGAATTTGCAAAAATGAGGGGAATAAAAATTTTTCAATATTTGAATATTCAGCATTTTTGAAATTTGTGACTACTGCAACAGTATCCGGGTGGTTACTGATTGCAGATTTTCCGGAAATGCATAGCATTGAGATTCATTGAGATTTTGTGATCATAGGAAGTTCCGATTTATCAGATCATGATACAGATTGATGCTTAAGGGTTAGAGTCATGATCTCTGGTTAAGGAACAGTTAGCTCGATTAGCAGTCGTTAGTATCGATGAAGGAACTGAGGACGTTCAAAACGTTCAGTGATGATCTTAGGATTAATGACTAGCTCCGAAGACGGATGGTTTCAAAATTACCAAGGAGATCTGAAGTTATCCCAGATACGCTAACTGATGATAGCCTTTGGTGGCCATTATTTAGTCTTCAAGCAGATGAATCATTCTTTTCTTTGGACTAACCGCCATTGGATGATGATGTTTGGTGATTAAGTGGCGCTGGTCTACCGGAGATAGCTATATATCTGGCATTATGACTGAAGAGGAAGAATGTGATTTGATCATGGACGAGTGATTCTCATATTCGAAGTGTTACCAGATGATTTGGTTCCGATGAAGATTTGCTGATTGAAAAAGATTACCGATTTGCTGATCTGGAGTGATTACGGAAATCGGGATTTCAGATTTTTGCGGGTAAACATTGATTTGAAGTTTACCAGTGTGGTAATTTGAAGTTTCTATCAATTGCCGGTTGAGTCTTGAAGATCGGAAGATCGAGCATAGGAGATATGCGCTAAATTGAACGTGGATGTGGTTAAAGTTGAAATGGAGAAGCTGCATTGATGAGCTTCAAATTGGTGTCTATTCAAGACAATCTGTCGGTCAAGCAAATCAGAGGAGGTTGGAAACTATGCAACAAATATCTGAACTAGATATTTCAGGAGGAATTAGATGTTGATAATGCAAACCCGGATCATCAATTAAGGGGGAATTTGTTGACGCGTTTTGACGACATCGGCAGATACCTTGATTGAAGTTGCAAGAATATTCAAGCACGCTCACGTTTGAAGACCAAGATTCGACAGTAACGAACAAGGGGAATCTGTTGGTGCACTTTGTGTTCGTCACTTGTCGAATAGGCTAGATTGAGCATGTGTTGAATATTGTATAGGTTAGAATCGAACACACGACCGAAATACGGAGATTATAGTATAAAAGGGAACAAGTTTGCCCGAACTTGATGTGCCTGTAGTCAAGTTCGCTCGAACTTGACTAATGCAGGCCAAGTTCGCTAGAGAATGCTCTTAGGAAGTCAAGTTCAGCTGAACTTGACTAGGTCAAGTTCGCCCGAACTTCCATACACTCCAGCGAACTTGTCTCCCTATATATAGGTGTCTTGTTCATTTGTCATTTAAGTTTTTGGTATCCCTACGGGGAGGTGCTGCCGGATTCTCTCCAGGAACTCCGGCAGCTGGACTTATAAAGATGTATACTCAATCGGTATGAATGAAGACTTCCGCTGCATTCTACTTCTACTCCATTCTTAATAACATTCTACTGAATCGGTTTACGTTTATCCACTAACTTCCGTCTAGAACCGCCTGATCACGGACAGTTTTCATCTAAGGTTGCATTGTAGATGATGATAACTAAGTACTATGCTATGATACCAATTGAAGGTCCGTGATCAGGCGGTTCTAGACAGAAGTTAGTGGATAGACGAAACCGATTCGGTAGAATGTTATTATAGAAAGGAATAGAAGTAGAATGCAGCGGAAGTCTTCATTCATACCGAAAGAGTATATATCTTTATAAGTCCAGCTATCGGAGTTCCTGGAGAGAATCCAGCAGCACCTCCCCGTAGGGATGCGAAAAACATAAATGAAAAATGAACACACACCACCTATTTATAGGGAAACATCAAGTTCGCTCCAAAATAGGCTATACTTCAAGTTCAGGGGAACTTGTCCTATGAAGGACAAGTTCGAGAGAACTTGATCTACTCATGTCAAGTTCGGGCGAACTTGACCATCTCAACACTATTTCGGTCGTGTGTTCAATTCTAACCTATACAATACTCAACACACGCTCTATCTAGCCTATTCGACAAGTGACGAACACCAGATGCACCAACAGATTCCCCCTTGTTCGTTACTGTCGAATCTTGGTCTTCAAACTTGAGCCGTGTTTGAATATTCTGCAACTTCAATCAAGGTATCTGCCGATGTCGTCGAAATGCGTCAACAAATTCCCCCTTAATTGATGATTCGGGTTTTCATTATCAACATCTAATTCCCCCTGAAATCTCCAGTTCAGATATTTGTTGCACAGTTTTCAACCTCCTCTGATTTGCTTGACCGACAGATTATCTTGAATAGACACCAATTAGAAGCTCATCAATGCAGCTTCTCCATTTCAACTTTAACCACATCCGCGTTCAGTTTAGCGCATATCTCCCATGCTCGATCTTCCGATCTTCAAAACTCAACCGACAATTGATAGAAACTTCAAAATACCACACCGGTAAACTTCAAATCAATGTTTACCCACAAAAATCTGAAATCCCAATTTCCGTAATCACTCCTGGTCAGCAAATCGGTAATCTTTTTCAATCAGTAAATCTTCATCGGAACCAAATAATCTGGTAACACTTCGACTCTGAGAAACATTCGTCCGCGATCAAAATCACATTCTTCTTCTTCAGTCACAATGTCAGATATATAGCTATCTCCGGTAGACCAGCGCCACTTAATCACCAACATCATCATCCAACGGCGGTTAGTCCAAAGAGCAGAATGATTCATCTGCTTGAAGATTAAAAATAATGGCCACCAAAGGTTATCATTAGATTTCCTTGGTAATTTTGAAACCATCCGTCTTCGTAGCTAGTCACTAATTCCTAAGATCATCACCAAACGTGTTGAACGTTTTCAGTTCCTCACTGGTACCAATGACTGCTAATCCAGCTAACTGTTCCTTCACCGGAGATCAGGACTCTAACCCTTAAGCATCAATCTGAATCATGATCTGAATAATCTGAACTTCCTGTGATCACAGAATCCCAAATGGATAATCTCTTTCATCAGCAACTGGTACACTTCTTTGTCTGGAAGATCCGATCCCATAAATCATCTTCCTTAATCATGGTACCTCGTACAACCCGGGGCAACTGAAACTGTAAAGCATCCTTATCTCCTGGCGGTTAGTCCAGTCAATAATTCATGTGCAAAGCAGAGTTAAAGATAGGCAGTCGTGTGTGCTTCCAAACCATATGCGCGACTCAGGTGTCAATCCACAACCATGACCGCAGAATCTGATAAACAACTCCTCCAAGACTCAGTTATGTAACCATCTGCTTTCAAACTAGATATCAACTTGATCAATTTACAAATGAATCTCAAATCTCTGTATTTCCCGGTTAATTTGTAGTCGGAAACCACCCGAATACTGTTGCAATGTCACGAATTTCAAAAATGCCGAAATCTTCAAATATTGAAAAGTTTTATTCCCCCTCATTTTTTCAAATTCTGACCATACTGAAATTTTCACTGACATTCCCCCTCAAATCCAGAATTTTCAGTATTTAACAAATGCGGAATTTACTTTAAGGCCCATCGGTAGTCTTCAACCCTAATGATCACCAAATTGCTTTGGTATCAATGACTACCCTCTCATCTTCAACCATCTCTACCCTCATCATCTCAGCCTCTCTCTAAGGCCTCCGACGGTGTCCTCGAATAGTCAGTATCGGACGTTAAAATTTCGAAAAAATTTCTATCACCAAATTTTTTCTGGACACCCGTCTTATCAAACCGAGCAATAAATTTTTTTTCAATGCCTTTTCTTTAGGCATCCTGATAAGTTCGGGCGAACTTGTATGATAAGTTCGGGCGAACTTAGTCGGTTTGTGACAAGTTCGGGCGAACTTGGTTGGCCACCACCAAGTTCAGGCGAACTTGCATGAAATAGACAAGTTCGGGCGAACTTGTGCTTAATTTCAAAGAAAATCAGTCAAGTTCGGGCGAACTTGAGAGAAATCTAGAAAAACCTTGTCAAGTTCAGGGCGAACTTGACCTATGGAGGTCAAGTTCGGCCGAACTTGGTCTCCCAAATCAGCCTTTTTCATAATTTTCGATCCAAAATCCTTATTTCTTCGAATTTCGAGATGATTCCACCATAGATCTGGTCGAAAATGGTTTTCTAACAATCCTATCCGTTCAATTTTATATTTTTTTCCGTTGATTGTATGTTTATTTGATGATTATATCTAAAACCCCTCCTATGTCCATATATGTCCAAATTTATAAGCGTAGGTGATAACCGTAGCTCTGATACCAATTGTAGGTCCGAGATCAGGCGGTTCTAGATGGAAGTTAGTGGATAAACCTAAACCAATTCGGTAGAATGTTATTACAGAGAGGAGTAGAAGCAGAATGCAGCGGAAGTCTTCATTCATACCGAAAGAGTATACATCTTTATAAGTCCAGCTGCCGGGGTTCCTGGAGAGAATCCGGCGGCACCTCCCCGTATGGATGCCAAAAACTTAAATGACAAATGAACACACACCACCTATTTATAAGGAAACATCAAGTTCGCTCCAAAATAGGCTATACTTCAAGTTCGGGCGAACTTGCCCTATGAAGGACAAGTTCGAGCGAACTTGATCTACTCATGTCAAGTTCGAGCGAACTTGTCCTACATAGGACAAGTTCTGGCGAACTTGATCATCTCAACACTATTTCGGTCGTGTGTTCAATTCTAACCTATATAATACTCAACACACGCTCTATCTAGCCTATTCGACAAGTGACAAACACCAGGTGCACCAACATCAAAACTCTGTCTAACCTTGGTTAACCACTGTTTGAGACAAAGAACCAACGATTCAACACCCAATGTTTGATTACTAAAAGTCAAACAGATCCACTATTTCTTAAAAACCTACCACTGTTTTCATTTAAAACTCTGTTTTACCCAACAAAAGTTTCAAATATGGGTTTCCATCCATCTATTGACCAAAATTCAAAAAGATGTACCAACCACTGATTTGGTCATTCAAACGTCTGTTGAGACCTTACAAAGGTTTCAAACAGACCTTTTGAGAACATACCTTATCTTCCTTCTTCACATGGTTTCCTCAAAGGGACACACTTCCTGAACAGTGGTTTGCATAACAAATAACAATTGGCCACGTAAGTTGATACGCGGTTAAAAAATTGTTGCTTTACCATATTAAGTTTGTGTTTTTAAATGAACTTTAGTTTTGAATGACCTACTTTGATAGAATTTGTGTTTTGCAGGTCTAGCAGAGTTTAAGGAGCAATTCGAAAGCTTTACGGAGCATCGGGATGTGATCGGGATTAACCGGGTGCAAGAACGAACAAAAGTAGGAGTTGGAGTTGCACATGGCGTCGCCGGCAGCCTTATGGTGCATTGTCGACGCGTCTCGTCGCTCAAGAATACCCATATCCAGTAACAGAGGGCCTCAGAAGATTTTGAGATTTGCACATTGCTTCGCCGACGCCTGGTTTGGCCGTCAGTGACGCGACTTTTTTACTTCTGACCGGGTTTTGTCCAACTTTTTGGCCATTATCAAGGGAGTTACGTGTTTCTGAACTTCACCACTTGTTCTTGGAGCCTTTTTGGAGAATAACCTTCATTCGAAACAATTCTCAATCATCACCATCATCCACCATCAATCATTCATCCAATCCATCATTAACTAACCCAATTCTCAACCCTTAATCATCATCACCAACCCCTTAATCCACCACCAAACCCTAATCACTATCATCATCACTTCCTTCAAGGTCAAGACCATAGTTCGTTGTTCATCCTCATCATTCGGTGTTCGTGAATCGTCAACCATTAAATGTGTAAACGTGGGTTAAACCAACAAAAGTTTTCAAAAACTGGGCATTGGACATGGGGGCGTTTGTCGGACTGGATGCCACTATAGTAGTGAACCGTCAGATGAAGGCTCAATCACTTGCCAGAAACCTGAGATGCGTGTCCGATTCTATTAGTTCGAAAGGGAAGTTGAGGTGTGTGGCGGCAAAGATGTTGGTGTTTCCGGCAACAGTGGTTTTCCAATGTATCGGTGGGGATTATTGGTTGCCAGGGGTTTCCTGATGACTGCAGAGGACGGGGGTGCAGGTGGTGGTGGGAGTTGCAGATAATGTGAGGAAGAATGATGGGTTGAGGGTATTTCTTTTTATATTTAAAGTTATTGTTTTTATGGAGGGTATTTTAGTCAATTTACATTCACTTAAAGTCAAACACTAACTACCATCTACTTTAGGGTATCCAAGTAACAACCGTACGGAACATAAATGTAATTTAAAAAAGTTTGGGACTAAAGGTGAAATAATGTCAAACCACGTTGACCATCTGGGCAATTAACTCTTAATAAAGTATAAAGTCTTAAATAAAAAATAGAGTAAACTGCAAAAATGATCCCTGATGTTTCGTCACATTTACCACTTTTGTTGTCATTTTCATCCAAAAATCAAAATCCAACTTTTTCCTCCCTTTAATGAAAAAATTGTTAAAAGTGATCAAATATCAAGGACCATTTTGGCAGTTTACTCTAAAAATATATAAAGTTTAAAGTAGTAACTAAATACGTAAATGATATTTCAAAAGAAAAAAAAATAAAAAGGATAAACTTTGGTCCAACCGGTAGTCGGACGACTCAAATGAAGGTGGTTCAAATAGACGTAATTCGATTATTTATCAGGGGCGGACCCATTTAGGGGCGAGGGTGGGCGGACGCTCTCATTAAAAAAATTAGTGTATTTTATAGGTAAAAAATCCGATCGTACCACTTGAAAATTTGGCTAAACCGTTCGTTCACACCCTTTCAAAATAAATTATAGGTGTATGGTTCCCGATGATTGAAAACACTAGGTTTTTTACTTTCAAAATAAATTAAAGGTGCATGGAATGTTGCTCGCTCCTCCCCTTCCCTTGTGTTCATGTTGTTGTCGTCCGTTATTCCCGCATCATGTGCCACATTCATTAGCCTTGCCTCGTGTCCCAATTCTTCCGTCCACTTTTTAACAATTCAATTTGATTAAAATAAAATCAAGTAACACCCAATGATACGGCAATCTATAATTCGAAGTAAATGGCACGTTGTGATTATAATGAGATATGACAGGGTAGTATGGAAATGGATTGGCAAATCAGTTGTTGGACACGTCCTATTCACCGTCCCTTGAGACTGACCTCCAGTCACGGATTAGGTCCTTTCACCACGACTTTTAGAGTGTTAAATGGGCAAACTTTATACTACTTTTATTCTATAAAAGTTTTTTATTTAACAAAAAAACTTCTATAAAATATATACCATAAATTTTAAGTTTGATAAACAGGTTTAGAATGCATATATTGACGGATCATATGTGAAATAGAAATATTATGCCGCAACTTCGCTTTTTGTTAGTGTTCACCAAATTTAGTTTCTATCATTTTGTTAAAGCTTCGATTTCATTTTGTTAAAACATGTTTATGTTCATTGGTTTAACAATAACAAAACAAAACGATTGCACACAAACAATTAGATGAATGGTTAACAGAAAAACATACGTGAACATAGATGAATTAATACCACTTAAAAGTAAACTAAGGGGCGTAAAACCGTGACAAATAGCATTAATGCTACACCACCTCAGCGACCACCAGCATTGAAGTTGCGGCGTGTTAATGCGAAGAAATTAGATCGAAAAGTAACACAAATAAAATAATAACTAAGTCGATTCAAGACCCACACGTTGCGACAAAACCTATCAAACAGAAAAATAGTCGATGTAAAACGTGGAATCACACACGCACCGTTGTATCATGTTAACTCGTAAAATTTAGAGCGTAGTATAACACAAAATGTAAGACGTTGAACCAACACGTACATGGCATCGTGTTAACTCATAAAATTTAAAATAAAACGTAAAACAAAAGTTTTGAGGTGTATATAAAGTATAGGGGACCAAATTTGAAAGTAAAAACGTTATGAGATTAAATCGAAAAAGATGAAAACTTTTTGTTGAAAATAAAAAAAATCAAAGAGTTATGGGTTAAAAGTGTAATGTCATTTTTTTTTAAACCCTCAAAGCATGGGACGCAACACCTCTGTACACTTCTATATTGCTAATTTATAATATGTAAATACGATAAAAATGTGTTGGGCCATAATTAATCAAACTAGACTAGATTCTAATGAGTGATATTTTAGAATTATAAAACTACACTAAATTGTAATGGGCCTAACAAATTCAAATGAATATATTAACGAATGTAAACAAATGGAGTTAAACAAAACAATATAAATAAATATAAACAAATAATTATAAACAAATCTATAAACAAACAAGGCTTGTGTTCATGTTAGCTCATTAAAAATGAAGAAAAGGTTTTGTTTGTTTATCGAATAAACGAGCACAAACCGAATTTTCGTTGAACAGTTAATCAACGATACACTCAACGTTCGGTTCATTTACAAGCCTATTAGGTTAGAGCATTATTTGAGAAATTTAGTCTACAATAGTGGGTTACCACCCGCACTCCGTGATGGGTTCAAAACGTAGATAAAAATAAGCATATCCTTAATGTGACGATATAAAAACCACGTCACAATGGTGTATTTGAAAGTCAATGAAAAGTTACTTCGTTGTATACTACGAAAGTCAAGTTATTAGAACGAAATTTACACCAAAATGAATATAAAGGTAAACCAGACAGTCGCACATTACATCGGGTCAGTTTAGACATAGATAAAAAAGCCCGTCACACTGGTATATTTAGATATCAGCGTCGGACAGTTTAAAAACTGAACGGCTTTTTCTAAAAAAAAAGTTTAAAATACCGACCGATTTAAAAACAACGTTACGAAAATTTATGCCGAAACGTTGATAAAAATAACTCGCATGGAGCATTAATATAAAAACGAAACCTATCACGTAATGAAAAATTTATAAAAAACTCAAAATGATAACTTTGTTAAATTTATAGATTATAGTGAAATTACTGAATGAAGTGTAAATTAAATTTAAACTAAACTGAGGGGTCATATGAAAGTTATATTAAAGATCAGAAATGTAATAGAAACTTAAAAAAACTCACCTAATGTAGCCAAAAGTTCATGAAACAGGGTGATTTTATTTTTATAATAATAATTTAAATCAAATAAATTAATAAATACTAAAATATATAAAGTGATAGATTGAGGATCATGTATAAAGTGGCCTAAGTGTGTGAAGTGTGAGAAATATTGTGGAGATGATGGATGTCCTAAATTTATATTAATTCAAAAGGGTAAACAACTAATTTACTTAATAATCCAATTAACTGATAATTACATAACCGCCTGGAGTTAATTTAGGAATTGATTTGTTTTTTTAAGATCATGAAGAATCTTTTATTTGTTTATCATATATTATAAAACTCCAAGATCGCAGGAAAGTTAAAAAAATTGTTTCGTCTCTGTTCATAGCATAATTCAATTCGATGGATTCCGGTGATGCAGGTATCTTTTGTGGTTTTTTAAGTAACAAGACATTTAACTAGTTTCCTGTTACGTATCAATGTTTTTTATATATTAGTTATTTGTTATAGGTTTTTTTCTGTTAAGAATGATCATGTCAGGGTTAATAGGGTTTGAGTGTTTTACGTACCACAACATAAGACGAATAGGGTAATTTGAATGATTTGTTAAGAATAATTTGTGGTGTCTTATTTACTTGATTAGATTTGGTTAACTTGGATGATAGTGTCTAATTCTGAATCATCAATGTTAATTTTATTTGATAGTGCTATATTCTGAATAAAGTTTGGTAAATAGCGGTATAGTGTCATATACATGGATAATAGTGTTATACTCTAATTAGATATTGTTAACTTGATTGATAGTATTTTATTCTTAACATACAGTGTTAATTAGAATTATAGTGTTATACACCGGAATAATACTTATACAATAGATAGTTATTGCTAACTTGATTGATAGTGTTTTATTCCGAATAAAATTTGTTCAATGGTTGTATAGTGTTATATATCTTGCCAACAGTTTCATACACAGAATATATGTTGTTAACTCTCCTCATAGTGTTTTATTATTGTTTTACAATGTTATATTATGTTGTTCATGGTAACACATTTATGTTGTAATTTTTTTTTCCTTTTTAAAAATTTAAATTTTCATGATGTTTATTTCATACATTTAAGTGATTATACATATATATATGTATATATATATGTATATATAGGGTAAGGTTCATGCGAGAACCACCTTTATTGCGAGAATCTCGTTCTCGAGAACCAATGCGAACACAAAAAATTCTAAAAAAAATTTAAAAAAATTAATATCTTTTTAATGAAATCGCTATATTTTGTTACCAAAAAAATCGAATAACAATTATCGATGCACATGTGCATATGTATCATTACTTCGAAAAATTCCGTAATACATTATCAGTAGTAGACAACTCACTTTCAATACCATCCGTAATACACCACTTTTAACATTACCAATATTAAAAATACATGTGTGCATCATTATGTATAACCATGATACAACGTGTTTTGGTACAAAAAGTTTGTGATTTTGAATGATGAAGTAGGCCAATATAGATGTTTTTTGGTTAGTTGTATCTAGTGGTTGATGATTTTATTATATTTGTCAATTTATGAGTCAATATGTTGATTGGATGGTATAAAGGTTGTTGATATGCAGTAATAAAGTGAAAGTATTGCATGGTAGAAGGTAATTATTGTATTATGGATTATATGACAGATGAAAGTGGAAAGTGTATTCAAAGTAGTGTACCAAAACACCTTATATCATGTTGATACATATAGATGCACATGTGCATTTCTAATATTGGTAATGCAAAAAGTAGTGTATTACCTATGTTAGTGTAAATGAAAGTGCAATTGTCTAATATTGGTAATGTATTACAGAATTTGTCAAAGAAATGATACATATACACATGTGCATGGATAACCGTTACTCGATTTTTTTTTCGAATTTTTTTATTATTGACTAAATATAGCGATTTTTCCAAAAAAAATATAAAAGAAAATATTAAAAAAACATTTTGGGTGTTTTTTAGATTTTTTAGGTATTTTTGGTTGTGTTCACATTGGTTCTCACAGTTCTCGCAATAAAAGGTGGTTCCTAACGGATCCCTTTCCTATATATATATATATATATATATATATATATACACTGGAGGGTTTAAATGAGAAGACACTTGTTGTAAGAAGAAAAATAAGAAATTTCAATTAATAAGAATGCTTCATTTTACTTTACATAATATTTGCATTTAGTTTTGTTATAAGGGTATATTGGTCAACATACATAGATCATTAATTTGAATTCTTCCTCTTTAATAACTAAGTATATTAAATTTCTAACTCCTTTTCAAAATATATACTTTTTTCAAATTAAAAATTAAATTAATTTAAAATATATAATAAATTACTAGGTGTGTAGGATAGAGTACGAGTTGTGAAGGATATATATTATGAGGTGTGTAGGACAAAATTCTATAATGTGTAGGTATATGAAGAAAAAATTGGATATATGTAGGTTTTGTAGATTATATGTATGATAATTAATGATTAGTTGACTAATTACTTAAGAAGAGAAAAATTAATGAGATGAGTTATAAATGAATTAGTATTTTACTAATATGTTGTTTCTTCTTTTTCTTCTTTCAATAATGTTCTTCTCATTTGATCCTCCCCCTATATATATATATATACATGTATATATATATAATGTAAGTATATCAAGAAACCCACCTCATCCATTATTAGCACATGTCTAAAGGGTAATTCGGTCATTTGTTCAATCTGTACTATACCCACATTTTGTACTTTACCAACTTTTTCACCCTTCCCCATACTTCATCATTTCCCCCCACCAACTTCACTTTTTTTATACAAAATCAAATATAACTTCTAAATCCTTTATTTTCATTTTTCATTATCCTCATGCCTATTCATTTCTTACTCTCACCCAACCAGACTCACACTGATTTCACTTTCTCAGTGTTTCATGGTCAACGCACACAACTTCGTGGATGATCTGCAAGCTTACTCTCCTATCCGTGTATTCCGAAACAACTTCATCGGTGATGAATCTCCGGCGATTTACTTTCATCGTGGTTCATCTTCTCAGGAATAGCCATGGCCCTGAAGCTTAGCTTTCTTATGGGTTTATAGCCATGAACATCCAGCGATTTTATATGTTTGTTGGTGTGGTTGAAGCTTAAATTAGTTCTTTTTTTACGAATATTTTTTGTGTGGTTTCTATTCAAAATAGTGTTAAATGGGTATTCTCTTGTGGATTCGATGATATGTTATGATTCTCATTTTTTTATATTTTTTCATACATGGAAGCTCCAGCTTTTTTATGGGTTAATGGCCATGGATATCCGGCGATGTATATGTTTGTTGGTGAAGGTTGAAGCATAAATTTGTTCTTTTTTTTACATGACAATCATGTTTTTTGTGTTATTTCATTTCGAAATAGTGTTAACCGGGTATTCTTGTTGATTTGGTGATATGTTTTTTTATCTCTTTTTATTTTTATTTTTTTAATACATGGAAGCATGTGTTTTTATTTGTTTAAACTTATTTGAAGATTTTTCATATGTTTTATTTTTTTGAAAAATCAGCCAGCCGATTTGGTTTTTTTTGTTTTTTTCAGTGGTTGAAACTCATGACTAAATAAGTTTATGATTTTTGGCATAATTAGGTGTTGTATACGTTAGAGATGAAAACATGCAGACGTAGGTAGATGTACAACAAACACACTTTCAGATTTTCACCAACTGAAGAAGGTTTTAACATTCAATATAAAAAGGCTTTTTCTAGAAAAATACCATATGTTTTGTCTTATTCTCCTTTTTCTAATTGCCGGTGCAAACACTATTTCCAGATATGTGGAGTGATGAGTATGATGAGGAATCGCCGTTACATGCACGAGCCAATGATAAAGGAAAATCCCTACTAATCGGACCGTGTTCATGAAGGTTCTCTTTACCTTTTTTTAACAGTCTGAAACCATAAGTTTTGAAGCCACACATATAACTTTTTTTCTAATATAATATGATGATTTACTCATGTTACACCAATCAAGTTGTACGCACCTAATACAGTGCACATTTTGTGGGTAAACCACATGTGATATATGTAACACGTGTAAATTTCAGTTTGGTAAATGTTATCTGCAATGATCAACGTAACGCGTGTTAACATATTTTCTTTACATTGTAACAGGTGTTACCAGTTTTACTCAGTTAAGTATTTTGTTTTCACCAATGAGTACCGTAACACGTGTTAACTTTTTTCACTTGTATAATATTCACTCGGATATCACATTTTCATTACCTTTAGAAAGTCCTTACTTTAATCTGAATATCTTATTTGTTTCATGTGTTACATTGGAGCTAAGTTGCATATGTTACACATCTAAGCAGTTTTTGGTAACAAAGAAGTTGTACATGTGTAACACATGTTTGTAACATGTGTTACACAAGAAGGGTAACATATGTACAACCACTTTTAACATGAGTATACATGTTAAACGTGTTACATTGCTAAAAACAACTCTAGCTACACATGTAACTAGCACAATGTTACCTACATACGCTCTAAATTTGATGAATTTGTCTCTTCTTCTCCTCAGACTCGCAGGCGATTAAAGAACAAACAATAAAGTAGCAATCGTTCAACAATCATCATTATATATTTCGGACAAGTCTTTCTATTGTTAATGCCCATTTTTTTGGATGAAGACAAATGTTGTTGTGAACGCCATTTTTGGAAGCATTACAACTATTGTATAAAGTTCATTTTTATTTTCATTGTTAGTGTGCCCATTTTTTTATGAAGACGGATGTTGTTGTGAAGGTCATTTTTTTGGATGTAACAATTATATGTAACATGTGTAACATCGTTCCCAAAGTAAAGAAATGGTAGGTTCTGTATCACCTTACAAGTTATATGCTTTGCTGACAAACGCCATGTCACACATGTTACACACTATAGAGTGAAACAACAGTATTGAACGCTGCTACACATTTCCCATTATGTCGTAACATGTGTAACCTTTTTAGGGTATCGATTTTGTAGGTTTGCTACATCATGTAACATGTGTGTTCCATGATTACTAGTTCCTGTTTTGTAACATCCAAGTAACATGTGTGATCCATCATAACAATATCTGGGATGTTTTGTTCCGCAAAACCTTTTTCGGGCAAGTACTTCCATTTCGGACAAGTCCTTCCATTTTGTTATTGCCATGTATAAGACTTATGGTGACCAGGCTGGGTTCAATGTAAAAAATATACGTTAATGTAGTTTTTTTTTATCTACTTGTAACATTGTTATAACAACTCCAGGTACATATATAACTAGCAAAATGCTACGTATATACAGTCTGGGTATGTAATGAAGGACATGATATGTTAATGATGAAGATGATTATCCAGAAATAAACATAATTAGCTTTTATGGTCTAAATATGTAATTAGGTTTCGTGGATTTTTGTTGACCAATTCAATATCTAACATATACAGGAAACATGTTTGTAACACGTGTTACACTCAAGGTAACATATGTACAGCCACTTTACACATGTTACATACAGTTGTTACATGTGTTACAACATCAAACGTACACATGAGTATATATGTTAAACGTGTTACATTGCTAAAAACAACTCTAGTTACACATGTAACTAGCACAATGTTACCTACATACGATATGAATTTGATTAACTTATGTCTCCTTGTCCTCAGAGTCGCAGATGACTGAAGAACAAAGCCTAACGTAGCAATCGTTCAACACTCATCGATGTATATTTCAAACAAGTCCTTTCATTGTGTTCTTGCCATGTATAAGACTTATGGCGACCAAGTTGGGTTCAATTTAAAAATATATGTTAATGTCTTTTTTTATCTACAAGTAACATTGTTAATAACAACTCTAGGTACATATGTAAGTAGTGAAATGTTACCTATATACAATCTGAATATAAAATGAAGGAATTGGTGTGTTAAAGATGATGATAATTATCAAGAAATGAATGTAATTAGCTTTTACGGTCTGAATATGTAATTGGGTTTTGTGGTTCTTTTATTTAACATACGTCGCAACATATTTCACCTTTTTTAACTAGTATATTTGTTGTATATGCTACAAGGGTTCCCCTATGCTACAAATATTTTTACCGTGTATAAATTATCACAGTTTGCTTTACCATACGTAGTTATTGTTCCCATCATTTTTATATCAATTTCCATGTTTTGCATTTGTTACTCCAAATTGGATAACACATGTACAATCAGATTACACATGTTACATAGTGTAGTTACATAATCTACAACAAAGGCCAACACTTGTATAGCCAGGTTACACATGTTACCTTTATGTGTAACACACGTTACTCGATTGTAACATATTTTTAGATAAAACATGATGTTACATGTGTTACACATGTTACATAGAGTATTTGCATGTTCTACACCAGAGGCCAGCACTTGTATAGCCAAGTTACACATGTTACCTTTATGTGTAACACACGTTACATCGATTGTAACATATTTAGATAAAACAGGATGTTACATAGAGTATTTGCATGTTCTGCACCAGAGGCTAGCACTTGTATAGTCAGGTTGCACATGTTACCTTTATGTGTAACACGGGTAACATATTTTTACATATGCTAGAGAAAACATGATGTAGTATGTGACTATGTGTTAGACATGTTACATAGGGTAGTTGCATGTTCTACACCAGAAGCCAACACATGTATAGCCAGGTTACATATATTAGAGAAAACAGAATGTAGCATGTGTTACTATTGTATTACTATGCATAAATTTTTACAGTTCATGTGCAACAAATACCTACACAATATATCCATCACACGTACACAATTTCCCTAAATTAAGTTACACAAAAAAGGATACTAAATTTCTAACACACACAATAAATGCAGATTTTTTTTTAGTTTTGTTCTGACAACGTAAACTACACTTTTGTTAGGTTTTTTCCCAGTTCCAGTCCTGCCCAACAAATGAAAAACACAAATATTAGTAGTCAACAATGGAGTACTTGCTAAGATGAGGATACAACAATTACCATTCACCATTTCAATATCCACTCATATCACAACAAAAAAAAACTAAAAACTCCAAAAATCTTCCAACTTTGAAAAACACAAAAACATAATCATTCAAAAATATTTCAAACCCCAAAAATCTCCCAACTTCCACTTTTTAAAACTTCACGAACTCACAAAAAAAAAAAAACAAAAATCTCCCATTGCCACAACAATTTCAAAATCTATTTGCAAGTAACTCCCAAAACACCCATAAGATCTTCTACCCGAAACCCCCTAAAATGATCTGATTGCAGATCCACAAACCACCGTAAACAAAAAAAAACATCATAAACAAACAACTTACTTTGTCATCGACTTCTCTAACGTCCGCCGTCCTTTCCTCGACAATAACTACCATAAAGTAGAACGCATCTTCTATTTTTCCACTGAAAAAGATTTGTACCATCGTACTGTTTGTTCTTATCCGGCAGTGGTCGTACCATCATTTATTCTTTCCGGCGAATGACTTTGAACCCTACTTCCTTCTTCACTAGTTGGCATCTACAGAGAAATGGTGGTTGGTTGTGTTTGTTTGTATGAGAGTGAAATTTGAAAAAGTGAAGAGAGAGAGAATGAGATATAATTAGGGTGACAGAGACTTTTAGGGTGATGTTGACAATCTCAACCACACACATATTATAACATATATATTGTACTTGCTGGCAAATTGTTTTGACCAATATACCCCTCAAACCACTTATCAACTAAAGGAAAGTAATATATTTAAATCAAAATAACTTCTAATTTACCTAACCATTGGATCATCTAGATCAATGATCAATATAAGGTTTACCAAGTTTTCTCACTACAAATACGTTTTCTATATATCCTTTCCCTATATATATACATATATATATATATATATATATATACACATAGAGAGAGAGAGAGGATTAGGATCAAGGGAAAACCCTTACGAGTTATGAGAAATTAGAGAACTCGGCCTTCCCGTGCGATTTTTGACCCCATTTTTTCACACCCCTAGATTAAAATGTTAGAAAAGACTGGTGTAAAAAATTAATAAAAAAAATTTCGAAGTGGTGTTTTTCCTTCCTTACGGTGGCTGTAAAAAGGTGATGACATAAGCATGACATCACCTTTTTAGCATTTACGGCAGCCATAAATGAAAAAAAAACAAGATTTTTGTTTTTTTTTTTTGGAAAATTTGAATTTTTTTTTTGGATTTTTGGTAAAAATATTTTTTTTTAAAACCTTCCGTAAGGCCGAGTTCTCTAAGTTCTCACAACTCGTATGAATTTTTATTTTACCCTAACCCTATATATATATATGTATATATATATATTTCCAGTTTTTTGTATGGAAGTTTTTTGATATATTATGTTTCGATGCGGGAGGAAGACATGACTATGAGTTGCGTATGCAATACGTATGAACAGTTTGGGTTGTTGTGCGCGCATATCTTTTGCGTTCTGCGGTTTCTTGATATTAGGCAGTTCTCTGAAAGGTATATATTACGACGGTGGACTAGGGAAGTTGTTCCTAACAGTGCTCCTAGAGCAATTTTTAGGTAATAATGAAGGCGATGATCGTTATCATCAAGTTAACCGGGTTGTACATGAGATAACACTGTCAACGGAATTTGTTATTAACTGGTTGGTCACAAACTTCGATGCGTTGCGCGCTTTTAGGGATCATGTTGTTCAGTATCAATCGAAGGCTGATGAGGCAGTGGTAAATGCACCCCTAAAGAGTCATCGTGACAGGTTTGCCGCAATAACTGGTAATACCCAACCATCGTTTGTAACTGTTCGTGTACCGGTTGGAACTAGATTCAAAGGTATGGGCAAGCTTAAAAGGATGAAGTCTAAGCGTGAAATTGCGATAAGCCAATCTGGGAAAAAGCAACGGGGGTGGGCAATTACAAACGTAAGGGGCATAATCGACGTACATGCACGTTCCCTTCAAGGGAAAATAATGATGATACCTCCAAAGGAGAGGAAGAAGTAGATGATGAAGTAGCGGAGGAAGAAGTTCAAGAGCAGGAGGAAATGTCCAAGGATCAGTAGATTACCAATTTAGGTGTATTTGATTCTTTTTTTTTTTTGTTTTATGAGGTTTAATTTTTTGGAATCGTTTGTCGGATTTTATATCTTTTGTTTCATTTCTTCATTAATGTTTACGCTATTGTGAAACCATATCGTTTTGTCCGGGGTGTTTTAAAATCTTATTCCGTGGGTAGTTTTCAGTCTGAACATGTTTATCGTTTATGCGCTCCTCCGATTACAGTGTTATATGTATGCACGGGGAAATATGTATACCCAGGGTAATCTTTATGCACATATAATAAAGTAGACACAAACATGTAGTTCAAATTGTTTGATTTATGGAAAGGGTGTGATAGAAATGGTATTTGTGTTTTACGACGTTTTAGTTATTTGGATTTCTAGTGTTATATACCTGAGTAATAGTGTTATATATATACCTGAGTAATAGTGTTGCTTAGATTTATAATGTTATATACCTGAGTAATAGTGTTATATATATGCACAGGGTAATCTGTATGGACATATATTAATGTAGACATCAAGCTATAGTTCAAATAAAATTATGTTTATGCAAAAAAAATATATATATCCAGCAGAGTTTCGCAAAAATAGATTTAACTGTTATATATCATACGACAAAAAAAAACCATTAAAAAGTTCAGAGTTATGCAAAGTTAGAACATTCCAACACTATTACACCAAAAGAAGAAACAATTTTTGTTAGAGTTTAAAACTACTTTGAAACAGGGACCAAACTTGTTATTCCACATCTAGTTGGTACAATATCATTTCCATTGCATTTTCAGCATTCTCCATCCTTTCCTCATTTGTCAACATTGCATATTCCTGCACTTCTGACTCGACTGCAGACCTAACTAAATTTACGTCACTTAACAATATTTTCGATATGTACTTTGTCTGCAAATCAGCTAGTTCTTTTGATTGTTTGTCCATCAACTCCCCATTGATGTCTCGTTCTGGCGATAGTCCGCAGTTCGCGCACAGTTGTTCCTAGTGATAAGAAACACCAATCAACTCAATGATGTTGCCTTTTTTCAATTATAATAATCAGTCTTTTATAATTCAAAATATACCTTAAACCGTCTCCATATGACGCATAACGAAAATACCAAAATCAACCCCGTTATATATTGTTTGCCAAGGTACCTTGAGACTAACTGGTGACGTTACCCGCGATTTTTTTTTTGCAGTAGCAGGTGAGTGTTTTTCAAGATAACAACAGAATGCTTTGATCTGTAAAATTTTTGACAAATATAAAAGGTAAGCATGTTCAGATTTAACTACCATATAAGGGATAGTGTTCGTATAGTTTTCAACATGACCACTATATCGTATGCCAATCTCTACATCACCATCGATGTTGTCGATCACCAGAATTTGGATTTGCGCAAGATTAAAGAATAGGAGAATGTAGTGTTTGTTATACAAGATCGGCACGAACACCATTTGGAAGCTGCAGAAGTTTTTGGTATCTACCTGCTCTAATAGCGCTTCCATTCGGCTAATGAACTTTTCGCTGCGGTTGTCTTCAGTCCCATTAAACTTGGAATTCCCTGTTTTATAATAAACAACACATTTTCAGTTAATAATCAACGCTACATGGTGTCATATTTTGTGTAAATAGTGCAGTCAACTTACGTGCACTATCTAGTCATTTTTTTCCTTTAAGCTATGTTTTTACACCATTAATGGTGTTTATTTAAGCACGTAATCTGGTAGCAATTATTCGTATGCATATATTATTTGTTTCAGATAAGTTGAAGGTCATACTAACATCTCGGCATTGCAAAACAGCCTCGTGGGGGTTTTGCATAAAAAAACAATATTTTTTGCATTTATTTTTACTATTATAGTTTTTCATTTATCTATACCTTGCTCTTCTATGTTTTCAGTATCTGAATCACTCAACGGGATGCTTTGTTGAATTGTATTATGGAAGCCCTTTCCCATTTTGTATTTTGATATTCGGCCGCTTCTCCTAACTAAATTTACATGGTTGCATAATTAGTCAACAAATAGCTGTGAATATGTTAAAAAAAGTTTATAACATTATATTTTGGTTATAACACTACCAAACAAGATATAACACTATAAACAATTATAAAACACTATAATTATCATATAACACTCCACAACTATGTAAACGCCCCATAAGGCTACATTTCGTATATAACACTATACAAACCATTTTATGAATGATTGTCCAATGTTAACCAGATCTAATTTTATTTAACACTACAATTTTTATATAAAACCCCTATTAAAAACACTTAATTCAGCACTATAAGATATAACACCATAACCAGCTTTCCAAAGTATAAGACTCTTTTATCAGAATATGACACTACAAATCGTATATAACACTACACAAAACCTTTTATGATTTATTGGCCAATTTTAACACTACAATATTGATATAAACCTCCACCACTATTAAAAGCACCTCATTCAGCATTTGTCACTATATAACACTATGTACCCATCATACAACTCTGCATACACCTCAGACCACAACCGAAAGCCACAAATCAGTTATTAACGAAAACAAAATCAAAACCCTATTGCTAAATTATGTCGTTTGTATAACACTATAAATCATGAACAGACACTATACAACCATGAACAGACACTACAGATCACCATAAATTCACTTAAAACAAAACCTTAGTTAAATAAACCTGGTTTCGATGCCGTCATTTTCCTCTTCCGTTTGACACCCAATGTGATGTTTGAAGCTTTCATTGAATCCATTAAGCACTCTGTAGTCTTTGATTTGAATCGTTTCCCTAAAAAAAACCCGATTATGTCTACGGAACCCTAGTAAAATTACAGAATGATAGACAATGAACAAGGAATGTGATTACGTTTATAACACAACAACGTTTTTGGATTCTGATCTACAACCATATTTCGGAATTGTAGAGGGAGTAATCGCGAGAATGAAGGAAGCAGATAGCGGGTGTAGTTTGTTTGTGATACGGTTTCCTTATTTGAATCTTATAAAAAGACACTAATACCCCTAGAATTGTTAAATTTGTCCAAATAATTAAAAAACAATTTACAATTTGGTCTCTTTTTATCTCAACCATTAGATCTAAAATCCAATGGATTAAACACTTCTTACACTTCTCACAATTCAACCCCTTTTTACACTATCCCTACCCTAAAGTGATAATATATAAACTTTACATAACCTAGAATGATAAACAGAAAAGTAATAAATAATTAAATCAATAAAAAATGTAGTCATCTAGTTTAATAGAACTAGCATTTAACTATGGTGCGTTGCGGTGATAGAACGTTTTGTATACGTAGTTTGTCTAGTTTAATAGAACTAGTATTTAACTATCACGCGTTGCGACGAGAGAATGTTTTGTACACATAGTTCATGCTAATATAGATACAAAATAGCAAAGCCGGGTATGTTTTGCACATTACAAACATCATATTACGGTTACATAACAAAAAGGGTAAAATAAAACTAGAAGTATTGTATCCGCTCCGCGATGGAATTTCAGATCAATATCGGTTCGTTCGATGGTTAGGATACTGACATTTTTATAGTAACCTAAAGATAACACACAAATAAAGTCGTCATATGCCCAAAATGATATAGACACATGTTTTACATCGATAACAAGTATAAAAACGAATACCGATACCGATATTGTTCGGTCAGAATTGGTCTCGTTCGTGTGACGTTCCTTGCACTTGTATAGTCAATACTACCAAAAAAAATATTACCATTATTTTTCAACAAAATTTATATCCGAACTTGAAAAAAACCAAACACAATCATTCTGTTTTTCTTAAAAGTAAACGAAGGAAAGTTTTTAGAGAAAGTCAAACCGAATAAAAATTAAATGGCTTAAAAGAGTATATTATTAATTGGGGTTGAAATTAAAAAAACAAAAATTAATAAAAAAACAAAGAAATCCTTTACAAAAAAACAAAAAAATAAGATTATAAAATCAGAGCTTACGTTGATGATCATTTTAAGATATTATTCAACTTTTAATGAATAATAATTAATACATGACCTTACTTTTCTGTCAAAATCTAAATAAGCGGGTGACAAGTCGCGCTCCTTGGCAAGTTCAAAAAGTAAATAAAATTAAGCTAGTCGCATAGGTACCTACGTAATTTAGAAGAATATTACGTATTTAAAATCAATGTTATGAAAGCCAAAAAAAATGTAAAAACATATATTATATATATTTCACCCGGCTCAAAACACATGGATAAAAAAGGGACTCCAATGCAGGTTCAGAATGTAAATAGAAATAAGCTAGTCGGAATAGTAGATACACAATTTTGACCGTTGTTAATTGGTGTTAAGGAAAACTAAATAAAAAAACTAAGGCGTAAAAACATATTATATATGATTTGGCTGAAAACGTGTGGAAAGAAGCCACTCCGTAACGGGTTTGAAACTTGGTAAAAGTAATAAGGTAGTCGCAACGATACATAAGACATTTGGAAGAACATTACGTTGTTAGTCTGTGTTATGGAATACAAAAGAGAAAAGTCAGACGTAAGAGTTTATAATATTTGATTCATTAAACGTGTTGGTAAAACAAAAGAGAAAAGGCACTTCGCCGCGGGTTCAGAAGGTGGGTAAAATAAAGAACAAGTAAAACATATTATGTTTGAACATGCTTAAAACATGTTGATAAAAAAGGCACGTGCTACAATCTTAAAACTTCCGCACGTTGCGGTTGGCCGCGCTCAGCAACAGTTCGACTTTAGGGAAATATTGTAGCGTAAATTTGTTAAAAAAACTGACTTCATTAAAGTTTAGGAGTTGCATGGTAGCTTTAGTAAAGTATAGAGGTAGCAATGTAAATTAGTTAACAAAAAGAAAAAAAACTTAAATAAATTCTTAGGTTGTATATAAAAAACTGCAAAGTGTAAAGGTTTAAATAAAAATTTTATGGCAAAACTGTAAGATGTAAAAGAGTAAGCTGCAATTTACATCCCTGAGGTTTAGGAGCGGTATACATTTGAGGCCCTAAAATGCAAATTTTGTTTCCTGAGTCTTTGTACTCTTAAAAGCGCTACAATTTGAGTCCCCGGAGCCCACTCTATCAGTTTTTGTCACTTAAATGACTATATTACCCTTTTATCCTATCCGTTTGAGTCCCTATGATTTATAACTTGTTCTCCTTTGCGTCCCCGAGCATACATTTTTTTTGGTTTTATGATTATCATTATTTATCCAACCTAAACAGATCTTCTGTCAATCATCTTCATCACCATCATCTTCCTCACCATTATTCATTCTTCAACTTCACTCCATCCTTGAATCTATTAGCATCGGTGAAAACCATTAGCGACAGAGTCAGCAGAGAAGTTGACATCGTAACCATCATTAACTCTTCAACTTCACTCCATCTCTGAATTTTAAAAGACCATATTCAACGGATTCCGTTTGCATGGGATGAATAAACGGATTTTGTGGTTGCTGGCGAAGTAACCGCCAGTTTGGACTAGGGTTCCGATGGGGTTGACGACGCGAGAAGAGCACCAAACGTTGGTTTGCACGTTAAAAACTATATATATATATATATATATATATATATATATATATATATATATATATAACACATATATAGGAGAAGGATCCGTTAGGAACCACCCTTTATTGCGAGAATCGCGAAAATCACAAAAAAAATACCTAAAAAAATCTAAAAACCACCCAAAAAATTGTTTTTTTAATATTTTTTTTGAAAAATTCGCTATATTTCGTCAACAATAAAAAAATTTCAAAAAAATATATTGAGTAACAGTTATCCATGCACATGTGCATTTTTATCATTTCTTACAAATTCCGTAATACATTAAAAACATTGGACAATTGTACTTTGATTTACACTACCATGTGTAATACACTACTTTTTATGTTACCAATATTATAAATGCACATGTGCATCTATATGTATCAACATGAAATAAGGTGTTTTCGTACGCTACTTTGAATACACTTTCTCTTTCATCTATCATTTCATCCATAATACACTACAATGCACATATGCATATGTATCATTTCTTCAACATATTCCGTAATACGTTACAAATATTAGACAGTTGTACTTTTATTTACACTATCATTGTAATACACAATTGTTTTCGTTAAGAATATTAGAAATGCACATGTGCGTCTATATGTATCAACATGAAATAAGGTGTTTGGTACATTACTTTGAATACACTTTCTCTTTCGTCTATCATACCATCCATAATACACTTCCATTACCTCCTACCATCCATAATACAATACCATTACCTCCTACCGTCTATAATACAATACCAATACCAATATTTTCACGTTATTACATGTATATTAACACCAGTTATACCATCCAATCAACATATTACAACATAAAGTGACAACTATAACCAAACCATCAACCACTAGATATAACTAACCAAAAAATATGTATATGGGCCTACTTCATCATTCAAAATCACAAACTTTTTATACCAAAACACTTTATATAATGGTTATACATAATGATGCACATGTGCATTTTGAATATTGGTTATGTAAAAAGTAGTGTCTTACGGATGATATTGTAAATTAAAGTGCAATTGTCTACTACTGATAATGTATTACGGAAGTTATCATACATATGCAGATGTGCATGGGCAACTGTTACTCGAAGAAAAAAAGAAGTTTTTTTTGAAAACAAAATATAGCGATTTCTTTAAAAAATATTAAAAAATCGAGTGCTTTTTTGATTTTTTTATTTTATTTTGCAATAAAGGTGGTTCTCGCGGTTCTCGCAATTTATTGTGAGCACCGCGAGAACCAGTGTGAACACGAATGTTAATACCTTAAAAAATCTAAAAAACACCCAAAATTTTTTTTTAATATTTTTTTATGAAAAATTCGCTATATTTCGTCAACAATAAAAAAAATTAAAAAAAAAATCTGGGTAACAGTTATCCATTCACATGTGCATTTTTATCATTTCTTTGACAAATTCCCTAATATATTACAAACATTGGACAATTGTACTTTCATTTACACTAAAACTTGTAATACACTAATTTTTACGTTACCAATATTAGAAATACACATGTGCATCTATATGTATCAACATGAAATAAGGTGTTTTGATACACTACTTTGAATACACTTTCTCTTTCATCTATCATTCCATCCATAATCAACTACCATGCACATGTGCATATGTATCATTTCTTCGACAAATTCTGTAATACGTTACAAATATTAGACAATTGTACTTTCATTTACACTACCATGTGTAATACACTACTTTTTACGTTACGAATATTAGAAATGCACATGTGCATTTATATGTATTAATATGAAATAAGGTGTTATGGTACACTACTTTGAATTCACTTTCTCTTTCATCTATCATACCATCCATAATAAACTTCCATTACCTCCTACCATCCATAATACAATACCATTACCTCCTACCGTCTATAATACAATACCAATACCAATATTTTCACGTTATTACATGTATATCAACACCATTTATACCATCCAATCAACATATTACATCATAAAGTGACAACTATAATCAAACCATCAACCACTAGATATAACTAACAAAAAAACATGTATATGGGCCTACTTCATCATTCAAAATCATAAACTTTTTGTATCAAAACACGTTCTATAATGGTTATACATAATGATGCACATGTGCATTTTGAATATTGGTAATGTAAAAAGTAGTGTCTTATGGATGGTATTGTAAATTAAAGTGCAATTGTCTACTACTGATAATGTATTACAGAATTTGTCAAAGTTATCATACATATGCACATGTGCATGGGTAACTGTTACTCGAAGAAAAAAGAGTTTTTTTTTGGAAACAAAATATAGCAATTTTTTTAAAAAAAATATTAAAAAAATTGAGTGATTTTTTGATTTTTTTAGATTTTATTTTGCAATAAAGGTGGTTCTCGCGGTTCTCGCAATTTATTGTGAGAACTGCGAGAACCAGTGTGAACATAAACAGTAATACCTTAAAAAAATCTAAAAAACACCCAAATTTTTTTAATATTTTTTATTTATGAAAAATTTGCTATATTTCGTCAATAATAAAAAAAATTCAAAAAAAATATGTGTAACAGTTATCCATTCACATGTGCATTTTATTCATTTCTTTGACAAATTCCGTAATATATTACAAACATTGGACAATTGTACTTTCATTTACACTACCACGTGTAATACACTAATTTTTACGTTACCAATATTAGAAATGCACATGTGCATCTATATGTATCAACATGAAATAAGGTGTTTTGACACACTACTTTGAATGCACTTTCTCTTTCATCTATCATTCCATCCATAATACACTTCCATTACCTCCTACCATCCATAATACAATACCATTACCTCCTACCATCTATAATACAATACCAATACCAATATTTTCACTTTATTACATGTATGTTAACACCATTTATACCATCCAATCTACATATTCATAAAGTGACAACTATAATAAAACTATCAACCACTAGATATAACTAACCAAAAAATGTATATGGGCCTACTTCATCGTTCAGAATCACAAACTTTTTTTTACCAAAACACGTTATATAATGGTTATACATAATGATGCACATGTACATTTTGAATATTGGTAATGTAAAAAGTAGTGTAGTAGGGATAGTATTGTAAATTAAAGTGCAATTGTCTACTACTGATAATGTATTACGGAATTTGTCGAAGTTATGATACGTATGCACATGTGCATTGATAACTGTTACTCGAAAAAAAAGTGTTTTTTTAAACGAAATATAGCGATTTTTATAAAAAAAAAATATGAAAAAAATTTGTGTGCTTTTTTGAGTTTTTTTAGATCTTATTTTGCAATAAAGGTGGTTTTCGCGGTTCTTACAATAAAGGTGGTTCTCGCATGAACCTTACCCTATATATATATATATATATATATATATATATATATATATATATAGGATCCTGTTCAAATGAGAAACTCCACGAGTTGCGAGAACCGCGAGAACTAGGCCATTCAAAAGGTTTTTCCGAATTTTCTTTTTCTCAAAAGTCGTAAAAAAATCACTTGTTCCCGTAAAAAAGAAAAAAATGAAAATAATGGTGCACACCCACATTTACATGAGGCGTAAAAAATACTTATCTTTTTTCCAAAATTTACATCTGCCGTAAAAAAACTTGCATCAGTCAAAACTACCCCACTCGGCAATTTTTTTAAAATTTTTTTTACAGATGTGTAATTTTTCCATCTACGTTTGTGCAAAAAAATTTGACCCAACTCGTGCCGAATAAAAAAGTTCTCGCAGTTCTCGCAACTAGTGGTGGTTCTCTTTTTACCCATCCCCCTATATATGTATATGTATATATATATATATATATATATATATATATAGTTTTTTAAATATTTTTTTATATTTTAATATTCTAATAGTTTACTATTATATTTTTTTTAACCATAAACACATATTTATTATATATTTTAACTTTTCATGATTTTATTTTCTTAATATTACCGATATTGCCCGGATAAAATCAGCACTTGTACCGTATAAGATCGGCGTAGTTTATTTTTAATAAAAAATGACGTCGATTTCCATTTTTGTTTCTTAATAATATAATGTAACGTTTTATAATATTATGAATACATTGTCGTCATGTGCTTATGATTGTGTACGATTCGATGAAAGTTCTATTCAAACGGGTCATGCATAGTTGATTTTTTCTATCATCACAGAACCGAACATATACCGACCAAACAACATCGGTACCATAACTGTATTTGTTTTATAGTTTTCTCGACGTGGTAGTAAATTTATACACACAGTTATATTTTACAATAAAGTATTTTTTAGTATCGTAAGCGTAAGCTATATGGAGTGTCTGTCTGATACCGGTATCGTAATGTACCGAATCAATAATGGTCGAAAAACACCCTACCTGGTACGGGTATTCGTATTTGTAGTTTTTAATCAACATAAAACACGTGTCACTTGTTATGCTGAGTGTCGTTAACGTACTGGTGGTGCAATGAACCGAGCCGATAATGATTGCAAGCCCGCAACGGAACACACAGAAACACCCTACTTTAATATTATTAATAAGTAAATCTACATCAAAACAATTTTCATAATAAAAATAACTTAACAAAAAAAACTAGAATCCAAAGCCTAATCAGCTCTAAAGCATACCTTAGGTCAAGATTTTTTCGGTAACTGATGATAATTAGGGTTGTTCAAATTGCTCGATGCTATACTCGTTCAACGCTCGATTGAAAAATGTTCGGAATTTGCTGGTTTGATTATGCTCGATTGAAAAAGGCGCTCGGTTTGGATCGGTTCAGTTTGAAACAAACCGAGCATAAGCAAAGGTCCGCTCAGTTTGGTTCGACTCTGTTGGCTCGAATTATTCCTTAATATATATATATATTAATAAAATAACTAGAGGCGCATATTGACAATGTTTGGCCTAAGATCCAACTTGAGCCCGTTTAATTATAAAATTGAAGGCTGATACGAATAGTTCATTGTCTAAGAATACAAAGTAACTGAGTCAACATGTCAAAATACCGAAATGTGAAGCATCGATCGATACACAAGTGTTAACCCGCCATTCAATTCAGAACTACATAATCCTTATTAAACCCTGCATCAACCATCATTATTCAAATTCTCTATCACCAATACGCCAACTCCCTAAGGTTTTACTTCAATCCGTTCATTCGATTTCAAACTTCACATAAATCAAAGGTCTGCTTCAATCGATCGACGCTTCATCTTTCTACTAAGATGATCTCAGTAGAACCAGTTGAGTGTTTTTTCTATTCCTTGTTATTTCGTAAATTTATACTTGTGTTCTAATTGGACGAAACCTTTGGGACGACAACTGCACTTTCATCTAAAAAGTAACAACCCCATCGTCACTTTTCTATTTGTTATGTGACGCTCGATACTCGCTCGACGTTCGTTCAAAAATACTCAGATCACTTTGGCTTAGTTAAAAACGTCCGGTTCGTTTCTAAACAAACTGATCACAAGCAAAGGTCCGATCGGTTCGGTTCAGCTCATGAACATACCTAATAATAATTAGTACATACCTACTTTAATCTTGATTGAAACTAAAATTATGTTAAGTAGGCATGTATTAACCCTTCCTAACATCAGTTATAAACTTGTTTAAATATAAATTTAGAGTTAAATGCCTAGTTGGTCTATATGGTTTTAGATTTTGCAAAGTTGGTTCCAAGACTTCGTAATTAAATGTTGGTCCAAGTGGTTGCAATTTTAAAATCGGGTGATCCTTATCACTAACCTCTGTTAAGTTTTCCAGTTAAGTATGTGTAAAATGACTGTATTACCCCCAAGGTTAAAAATAAAAAAAATTAAAAAAATAAAATGTTAGTACATTATGTCTAATGCATGCTTCTTTTGTACGTACATTTTGTTTATAGGGTAGCATTGTTGTTAAGTTAGTTTGAGTTTTGATTCCGAAATGTAATGGACTCATACGTGCGTAGGAGTCCTACGCGCGTATGAGTGATATGCACGCAAGAGTCATGCGAATGGAGGTCCTACGCCTATAAATATGGGAGTTCATTGTGTAACGAAGTGCTGCCCAATTTGAATTAGAAGTTATATTAGGTATACTAAACATTACAAAACATCTATAATTGAATTTCACGCTTTAAAAATGTCCTATATATCATTTGTACTAAACAAACGTCTAATACGCATTGTGTGCAGAAGAAAACTATTCATGCAAGTGGTATCGGAGCTTTGAAGAGGATATTTACTTGTGTTCTTGCTTAGAAATGAAGTTTTTGGGCAAAAAGCTTATTGTTTAATCTTTTGAAGAGTTTCTACAGATGAAAACCTCCAAATTTCATCTCAACATTTTCTTTTTTCATTTTTTAACATAATTTCACAAAACTACACCAAAATCCAACAAAAAACATGTCCAAATTGAAAAAATTCATGCAAAAAGATATTGAGTGCACGAGTCCTGCTCGCGTAGTGTAACGTATTTTCTGATGTATTTTCCATTATCTTGTAATTTATAATTCATATCAACATTTGTAATCCGAAACTTCGATCATAACGGAAATCCATATCTTTATATATACATGTTATATTCATACTTAATTGTTATACAATCGATCATCAAATACATGTGTACGGGCAAAATCGAGACTTGAAATACTCTTCAGATATCAATATGCATCATACCTATACCATACTTGGATACACATTGAATACCTACAAAGGAGTTAAAATACAACTTTACGGCATAAAATAACATAAAAACCAAGTGAAGGGGCTAAAATTGCATAGAACAAAAAAGTTTGGAAAACCCACTCCTTCGCGCCACACGTAAGTCCAAGACTCTCCCGTTGCATGGCGCGACGAGATTCAATCCGCAACTGATTGTTTCAGCCAATCGGGTTTCACTCTTTTCCACCTCTTTTCACCTCCAATCATCTTCTAACCTCTTTAAGATATAAACCCTAATTTACCACTATAAAACCAAGCCTCCTCTAACATGTTTTCATTTTCCACAGCCTCATTTCACTCTCAAACATTCCAAATCTCCAAGAAATTCCTCAAGTTTGAGTAGAAAGTTTCAATTGTTCAAGTGAGCTTACAAGCCACTTCTTCATTTTTTTTTCTTATTTTTCTTCTCCAAACCACTTGGATGACCTCTAGGGATGTTACCGAATGTTTACCAAGGTAAACAAAGGTCATACATCACCATTGTTGAGGTCCAAAGTGAGATTATAATTTTGTATTGTTAAACTTTCAACTTACTTCAACTTTTACTTGTCTTTCTTGGATGAACATGTACCAAACCTTGTCCCCATTTAATCTACATGTTGAGGGGCTTGAGTTAGGGTATCTTTCTAGAAAGTATGAGGTTTAAATACCTCCTTACTTTGTGTTTCAAAGACCCCAAATGGTCTCTATGTAAGTAAAAACCAAACCAAGACTTTAACCTTCAATGTTGAAGGATTTGTGTTACGGTTAAAGGTGTGAACAATGGGACTTAGGTTCTACAACTATGATTCCACCTACCTCACTTGATCGCTTAGCTAATTAGTTAGTTCATTCTCTAAGTCACCAAACAACTTTCAAGTAAACAAAGTGAACCAACTACACCAAGTCTTCAAACACTATCCATGTTTGAAATGCACTCGTCTAGTTTAACTTACTTGGCTGTCTTGGTGAATTAGAGGATTTTATTCTTGTTCTTAGATTCATAACCATCCGAAATCATCCTTATGATGATTTTGTGCATAGGTGAATTCATAAGGTTCAGGGATATTAATGCTACCTTTACATGACCATACATGACTAACCTAACATTGGACTATTAACTATATATATATATTATACAAATCGAACCATAATATCAACCAAATCACGGTTGAATGCTATGAGTTATGGTAGATATCATCCTTGTTCTTGATTCCTCAAATTGGATTCTAATGGGTGATTTGTTACCCATGAAAACTCACTAAAACATAGTGTCCAAATTGAGTGTCTAGACAAGATGTAATTTTCTTGTATACATACTTTCTAGTAATTAAAATCCCAAATCAAAATCCATCAATATCTCATGAACTCACACGCCTTCGTTTCCCCATTGTAGGGTAACTTTGGTTTCCACATCTTCAAGACTCCTCAACTCACGTTTGTGGTAGCTTTGCAAATCGTGAGTATACTCGAAACCCCTTTTACGTTCTAATAACTTTTGGGGTGTAACATAAATAATCAAACTCACTTATGCACATAATCAAACTTATAAATCACTCAATCCATCAAACATGATATTTGTTATGCTTAGGTTATCAATGCTAGATATTCATTCATGCAACTGCTTGTCATTAACTTTGCATGACAAGTGGAAAATAACCGGAAATTCTGTACAATCTAATCACTATTCTTATTACATAATCTCATGTATTTAACGTGATTTAATTTCATAACTGAGTCGTACAATATATAACAGTGACATGACAATTTAAACGTACTATAACATATATTGGTTTTCGCCGTGTCATGAAACCAATCAAACTATGTCCTAAAAGTGTTAGTAGAGTGTTGGGCGCACTATTCACGGTTACACTATTCATGTCATCAAAATTTCTGAAACGAAACAGAACATTAAATAATGACATACGAAAGACATATCTGAGTCCATATATATATATATATAAACCTAATGTGGGAACTCACTTGCAATAATACATAACTTTCCGGTATAACACTTAAATCATGAAATTGTCCGTTTCGGCTATAAAATAACAATTTTAAGTCGTCCGCAACACTAATTCAGTATTTTCGCGACTCCAGAATTATGATTAAATAATGACAGGTGCCTTAAAAAACTTTGAGGATATCAAAAATGCATCTAAGACATCGCTTATGGTACTACGACGAACAATACACAAAATGACTGGAAAGCGTCTGATTGTCGAACAGACAAAGATTTCATTATCCGATAGCCTTCCACAATAGTCCGGTGAACTAGTTAGGCTTCATTTGGGATCCGAAACCCCTTCATACATCTTAGGGTTGCGAAAATACAGTTTTTGGAATTAATCATCGGTATAAAATATAATAATTACTGATATGGACCCGATAACTAAATGGAAGGCATTTTTACCATCCAAAATAAACACCAACTAGTCAAGTGAACTAGTTAGTAACACGTAACATCCTAAAATACCTTTAACCCTCTAATAAACCAAGTTTAATTAGTGACCACAATTATCTACGAGGATTAATAAATTCATCACATGTCATATTTTATAAAAAATATTTTATAAAAATATTTACACTTTACCCCCCCCCCATGTGGGCCCCAACTTGATGTGGTGATGACTTTTTTAGAATGAATAAGTATGGTATGGTTGTGGATGTTTACCATTTTATGCAAAAGAGTTTATAAAATGGATGAAGTCCATTTTTTGAAATTATATAACACTCCATTATTCTTTCCATTCATTTTAACACTTCAAAAAAATCACAAACACCACCTCCATAACTCACCATTTTCACTTATAAACACCCTAAATTAAGCCATTCTAAGTCATTACAAGGTGATCTAAGGAACTTGCAAGCATGGAGGATCATTAGAGGCTACTTTGGAGCTTTTATACTTTCTTAATCTTCATCTTAAAGATCACTAATCACTTGCAAAGTTGTAAGATCGTCTTTTACTATTTTTAAATTTCCTTTAATATGTAGTTTACCAAAGTACAAGTTGATCATCTTGAACACTAAAGAAAACAAAGCTTAAAACCCTATCATCACTTAAAAGTCTACTAATAATAATGTATTATGTGTTAGTTATGTGGATTAGTGTTAACTAGTTAGTATGATCTTGTTATTTATGTTAAAGTAAGATGTTTAAATGCATGATCTTATATGAACTAGGCTAGAAGTGATGATCTAAACATCTTGATGTTTAGATCTAAATAAGATCATCATCCTTATGCTCCATAGATTTTTCTATAAACTTGAAGATGATTTGTGATAAAAATAACTTTTATAAAAGTTACACACCATGATTTTTACTAAGATCATCTTAAAGAATAGCCTAAACAAGTGTGTTTAGACAAAGGAACTAGACTTTAAAGTATGAGAGTAATGATAATTTTTAAATGATCTTGTTAGAAAACATATAAAGATATTATTTTTAAAGATATGGATAAAGATATAGATATAAAAAGTCTATGGAAATGTATATGTAAGGATGGTTCATGCATACAAAGGTGGTATTTGAACTTATTTGAGTTTTGATGATGATTAGTGAGCTTAAATATGGTTTAAATACATTTTTGAAACATGGAAAAAAACGCCATAGTTTAGGAGAAACTATGGCAAAATTTTATAAAAATCTAATCGCGATTAAAGTATAATTAAGGGGGTGATTAACGGGGCTCAACATGATTAGTGAACTAAATCATCATTAGGAAGTTTGATGACAAGGGTTAAGCCCTAACCTTCCAAGGATTTTACTAAATACATATATATATTTTTACAAGTTAAAAAGGAGTATTATTTATTACACATATATTTTTGGGAGTAAAAGTATATGTAACTACCTGGCACCATCATAAGTATATATGTATAATAAATTTGTATTAGGTGTATGTATCTAGAATATTTAGGGTATAAATGTTAAATACAAGAATACCCAACTAATACAACACACCAAACACTTGGAATTTCCAAGTATAAATTACATGGACACATGTACTTTTACACAAGTCTTAAGAAAATAATCGGACGAGCGGACAATTAGGACAAAGGACGAATTTATAGAACATATACCGTTTCACCGTCGACAAACGAGCATATCGCCGTCACAAGGAGCTGCTACGATACTTGGGCGATTTTCGACGCGAAAATATATATATATTAAACGACTATGACGACGCGTCTAAAAATAATATATTTTTAAGATGCGTAATGAATATATGTATGTTACCGATAACCAAAAATCCGGAAAGTTGAAATATATAAAATTTCCAAGAGATTTTATATAAGTATAATTGAATACTTATAAACTACAAAATTAATGAAAATTATAAAAATACAAGAATACAAACTTATGGACTAGGGTAATTAATTTTAGGTCGGGCCCATATCACTAAACACATGGGCAAGGCCCAAATACACTAATACATGGGCTAGGCCCATATCACATAAACACATGGGCTAGGCCCAAAGACATAATTACATGGGCTAGACCTAATCACATAATCACATGGGCTAGGCCCAATCACATAATTACATGGGCTAGGCCCAATCACATAAAGACATGGGCTAGGCCAAATGACATAATTACATGGCTAGGCCCAATCACATAAAGACATGGGCTAGGCCCAAGGACATACATGACATGGGCTAGGCCCAATGACATGGGCTAGGCCCAATGACAAGATAACATGGGTTAGGCCCAAAGGCAAGATAACATGGGCTAGGCCCAAAGACATAAAGACATGGGCTAGGCCCAAAGATATCAATGACATGGGATAGGCCCAATGACATGGGCTAGGCCCAATGACACGCATGCAAGGCACGTGGACATGTGAAGGCGAGGCCAGTTCACACACGATTAATACACGACAAAAAAATATATATATTTGTAAAATATATATTAAAATAATAATCAAACACACGAACAACCAACACTATAAAAACAATAAGATTGTTCGAAAGAGATAAATAATTACATAACAAGATTTCAAGATAAACAACTTGTACGAGGTCCAACGAGACCTAAGCGTGTAATGAATTTAATACACATGTAGGTTACACACGTGTACGAACACTCGAATTTCATTCATACGACTTACGGAACGCAAACTTGTGAGTTCATGTCCCTCTTATCAAATATTTCAAAGTTTTATTTTTAAACCAATCGAGGGGAAATACATGTCATAACAAACTATATGTTAGCTATGGGTTTAGATGATAACACGATTGAGGGTCCGTTGAACGGATCGTTCGGGTCCTAATTTGGCAAACCTAAGGTAAACGTGCGGAATCCGTTTGCATAGGCGACATTGGATACAAGTTTGTTACTGTTTAATCACTGTTTCATTGATTAGTAGACGTTACAGATCCTGGAAACACTTGGACAGAGCTTCGCCGTCCAATAGACAAAATCTATGAATCTTACAAATGAGAACACAACTATTCTATATATAGTAGAACAAGTTCGGGCGAACTTGGCTCTAAACATACATAAACTTTGACATTTCGCTCCTAAATACAGACTCGAATTTATACGATGACGTAGGCAACAGACATATGCATCAACAGACTCCCCCTTGGATGTTGCCATAGTCATCGTTTTTATCTAGCTCCCCCTTAAAATCTACTTCCTGTTTCAAAGTTCCTCATACTCACAAATAAACATTTCAGATTCGAACTTTGAAATCTCTAAGCATGATATTTCAACTTTTAATCTTTTTATCAATTTTTAAACCCTCTCAGTGAATCAAGTCCAAATTAGTGACCTTGAATATCTGATTCATGTATAAAGTTCAACTTTATGATCTTGATTAAACGTTTGACACTAAACTGACACATTTATTCAAAAGTAAGTTTCAAATTAATGAACTTTTAAACTTTTCAGATCAAATTTTCAAAAAAAAATTTAGATTTTGTTCAGCAACTCAGCAACTCTAGACTTTGAAAATCAACTTTTCATCATCAGCGGTCGAAACTAAATGATAATATAATCTTTTTTGTTTTTATGTAATGAATATCATGCTCTAACTATGTACAAACATATTTTTGTTGAGTTTGTGTTAAAGGATCATATCAGCTTTTGAGACAAATCACAAGTACCATTGACTTCTTCATGACACTAAGTTTTAAACAAATTTACCTAGATTGTCGATATATTTGTCCTCTTAAACTCAACACATTTCTCAATTGTTTCAAGATATCTTAATTAGACTTATGAAACTTGACTTAACTATGGTTCCCATATCAGAATATACTCCCGCATCAAGATTCCCTAGATTTCATCTTACATGTGAGTATAGCGTAATTGATATCTGTATCTGGGTTGTGCGAGGCCTTGAGAGCTCAGGTTAGTACCACCGTACCGACAAAGAGATATAGGCTCGACTTATAAGTAGTGTTCCAAAACTGGAATCTTTTGTACTGCAATTGTAGTATCTTTTGATATTTTCAATTTGATGCAGATTTAGGGTTTAGTGCAAAAGTATTCTACAAGTTCTAGGCCATTGCTTACGCAAAATTAGAAGAACTTGTATAATACCCCAGATATCAACCATCTATAAAGACCTCGTATCTCAGAATCAGGCAATCTCTCAAACGAAATTTTGGAGTACTAAGTCCATATATCCGAGTGATGTTAATCCACAAGATTAAGCAGTTATAAAATTTAGTTTATATCTCAGAAAAAATTTACTGAACGTGTAAAGCCTATCGGCACATCCACAGTAAGACTCGTTTATCACTTTTTAAACTTTACAAATCCTTAGCATACTGTGATAGTCCCCTGATGTACTATCATTTCCTTTTATCCACAAAACTCTTTTTGCTTTTAATATGTTTTTGGATTTTCTGAAAATTTTTTCTCCCCCTAAAATTCAAAAACATATTTTTGGAATTTTTGATTTATAGAAAAGCATTGACCAACCGATGAGAATCACTTCAATTCTCCATCCATTACTGCTTCACAATTATCTTTTAAGCACACTCCCCCTTATGATGACAAAAAGCTTGACACCTTTGTGTTTATAAAACATTTAAATCCCTGGGTTTTGTCTGTTCAACAGTGAGGGTTCTGTGAAATTTTTCAAAATTTCTTTTAAAAAATGTAAAACTTTCAAGTAAACGTTATTAAAACATGCTTTCGAAAAATTTTCTCAAAAAATTTTCAAAAATTGTAAAGTAAATGTTATAGAAATGTAATAAGGCCTTTATATAGAACTTGATAACCCGGCCCGTCTTCAAAGTGTGCTACGTAACTCCATTCTCAGTAATTTGCTTTTTCCTTGGAAAATCCTGCACAAAAATTCAAACATTTAGTTGAATAGTGACACCCAAGCCTTTGCAGTCTTAGGCGTTGTTTCTTCAACCTTTATTTTGATTTTCTTTACAAAAATCAGATTTATTTTGGAATTTCTCAAGTGTTGGAAAATCCTCTAAACTTTCAGTTTTCACTGATTGTGTAAATTCTTTTTCTTTGACCAACCATGATTGATTTTTCGTTATAGCTTTCTTGAAATATAATGTAGAAACTTTTTGTTCATTACTATTCGAGGATTCACCAGTTTCAAAATTTGAAAACTTAGTAATAATTGGTTTTACCTTGTTAGTAGTTTCTGTACATTGTTTCAAAATCTGAGTTGGTATTTTCAAATCTTCAGAATTTTTCTTATCAATATGAACATGTTTAGGATTAATTTGTAGACATTTTTTAGCAATGTGTCCAGTTACCCCACAAATATGACACACCCTGTTATCATATCGATTCTTTTTAGCAAACCATACACTCAAATCATAACATTGATTTGATATGTGGTAATCATCTTTCCTGTTTCTTCTAAAAGCATGATTTGACGTTGAAGCATAATGGTCCCACCTACACCACTTATTTTCATATTTTTGTGAGTTTTTATAATGATTGGATGATCGTACCGATGAACTTTTATGTTTCTTTTGAACATTTTTAGAACTTTGTTTTTCCTTTTGTTTTCGTTCTCCATTCTGCTTAGAAGGTTTTTGCGTTGAGCATTCACATTTTTCAGTAGATTGTAGAACAGTTTCTTGAATTTTTTTTAGTTTTAAACATATTTCATGTTTATCATTTTTAGCTCTTTCATATCGGTATCATCATCACAATCTTCAGTTATGACATTGTCATAATTTGTGATATTATCACTTATTAGAATTTCCTTTTTATTCTCATTGATCGGTTTTGGACATATCTGATCTAGAATCAATGACGAGGTCACAAACTTTTCAATTTCTTTTCTAAATCAACAGCTTTATTTTTCTCAAGATGGGAATTTATTGCTTTTTGATTTTCAATACTAATATTTTCAAAAACAAATTTTTCATTTTCTAAATTTTTTTTATTTTCAAAATTCTTTTCATTTTCTTTTAACTTTTTATTTTTTAATGTCAAACTTTCCACATCTTTCAAAAGTTTGACAATATCAGATCTGGATTTTTCACACTTTGAGCATACAGATTCAGAACTTAAAGCTTCATTTGTTGATGTACTTGAATCTTCGGCTTCACATTTCTTCACCATTATACTCCTTTTGCTCTTCATCTGATCATTTGAACTTTGCGTTTCCAACTTTCCTTGATCACTCACTAAACCTGCAGAAAATTGACAAACTTCAGAATTATTATCCTTCTTTAGTTTTAACACTTTCATATTCTCAATTATAGGAACGTGATCCCAAATGTCGCTAATAAATGTATAAAGATGATCGATGGTAAATCGACATTTCTTTCTTGATTCATTTACGAAATCATTCCATTCTGATGGTAATGCTTTTTCTAATTTCGAAAACTTATCTTCAAGACTAATATAACATCCAACAGAACGGTCTAAATACCTATGCATGACATTAAAACGTTTTATTAACTCAAACACCGATTCATCCTTTTTACATTTAAACATTTCAAATATTTTTTTCAGATAATCAAACGTTCATGATGATTCAAATCAGAAGATAATTCTTCCCAATCATTCATTTTTTCAAAATTAATATCTCTCATTTCTGACGAAAATTTCAGTTTTCAAAAGTTTTATGCTTTTTAATCGACAATTTTAACATATCAGGTCGCTAAAAACGTTTAAATTTTTTCTGAAAACTGTTTTTACTCGATTAGAGCTTTAAACTCGTCTCGTCGATACGAATCTAACGATATATGATGTCCGAGACGTTTTTCTGAATTTTCATGCCCCTTTTTTTAGAAACCCTTAGACAAGTTCGGGCGAACTTGTCAAAGCTTGTGAAAATCAGCTACTTAACAAGTTGGGGCGAACTTGTTGAGATTTTATGAAAATTTCACTCTGAATACAAGTTAGAGCGAACTTGTGAGAAAATCCAAGAGAATTAACAAGTTCGGGCGAACTTGATATAAGTTTTCCACAAAATGTATTCAAGTTCGGGCGAACTTGATATGATTTGAGGAAAAATATGTAAGTTCGAGCGGACTTACCTAAAAATTCTTGAAAAATCAGTCAAGTTAAGGCGAACTTGATGAAAAATCACTCAAAAAGTGAGTTTTTCAATCAAGTTCAAGCGAAGTTATCTTTTCAAATATGGTTTTTTCAATTTTTTGACATGAATTCATATTTTTTAAGCTCTGATCTTTTCAAGGGTTTTACTATTATGGATTTTAAGTATTATACTTGAGAATCAGTCCATTTTGTCCGTGAAATGGCCAAGAAAAGTTTAAAAATGAAAGAAATGAGTAGAATGTGTGAAGTTCTATGTCCAATGTCTTCAAATTAGGCCAATCCTGCTCTGATACCAATTGAGGGTCCGTTGAACGGATCTTTCGGGTCCTAATTTGGCAAACCTAAGGTAAACGTGCGGAATCCGTTTTCATACGTGACAATGTATACAAGTTTGTTACTATTTAATCACTGTTTCATTGATTAGTAGACGTTACAGATCCTGGAAACACTTGGATAGAGCTTCGCCGTCAAGTAGACAAAATCTCTGAATCTTACAAATGAGAACACAACTATTCTATATATAGTAGAACAAGTTCGGGCGAACTTGGCTCTAAACATACATAAACTTTGACATTTCGCTCCTAAATACAGACACGACTTTATACGATGACATAGGCAACGAACATATGCATGAAGAACGATTAATGTGCGTAAGTAGGATGATGACAAGAGTAACCATTAATCACTTAGTGACCAAGGTGCAAAAGGTATAGATCTATCGAGTTTGAGGCGCGCTCCAATCCGGGTTTGTTAACCCTTTATGAGTGCTTTTGTGTTCCCTATGACGTCAAAGTTGTCTCGGTTTGGTTACTTACTTATGGAACATATGTCAGGGTACTCGTGACACACTGATAGATCCTTAAACTCCATGAATGCTAATAACATACTACGATTTCATTACTAGATTACCAACATGACGTTTCATACGAAAACAATAACTACATGAACTCGCCAACTTTTGTTGACTTTTAAAACTACATGTATTTCAGGACGCAAGACATGAGCCGGTGAAACACTTCGGGAAATGGGAATGACATGACAACGAATGCCACCTTTTGGAGGATTTTCGTCTTATACCCCAACTTCATATGGGCAAATAGGAGTCAAGACCTCAACATGCGTTTACGATGAAAACAATCTTTTGTTTATGATGTAATGTAGCTTAAACTATATTTCAGATGACAATTGTTAACTTGTTGAAAACTTGTGATCTCACTTTTGGAAAATTGTAAACTTGGGTTATAAATCAATATAATCATCGTTGTTAATCATTTTTTTGGTGACAAAAAGTAGCGATTTTTTTATAAAAAATGTTAAAAAAATAAAAATTTGGGTGGTTTTTAGATTTTTTAGGTACTTTTAGTTGTGTTCACATTGGTTCTCGCAGTTCTCACAATAAAGGGTGGTTCCCAACGGATCCTTGTCCTATATTGTCACACCCCAACCGATGGCGGAAACATCGGGGCGTGGCACTAGGCGAACCAGATTGTCACAAGAGAAATTCCATAACGAATAACATGACAATATCTTAAACAGTTAATTTCCCATACAATCAACCAACATTCACGTTAAATCATTACAAAACATAATATCTCTAAATACATATCAAGTTCGATCTCCCCTAGATTTATTACATGATTTTCTAAGGCAAATCTAAATCTAAGCATCCGTAGCAAATATCCTCAACCTGCCACATATGTTAAAATAAAACGTCAATACAATTAAGTAAAGGTGAGCATACAGGTTTTGGGTACATAATAGATATAAAAGCGTTTAGCATACACCGCATGACATTACGTAAGAGATGTGAACTATGTATCTACCAGATTCAAGTAAACCAACAAACCGCGAGTGAGAGGCATGCGAACAAGTGTCCACGTCCTAAAGAGAAAATAAATGAGAAATAAAATGCGATCCTTAAGAACCCCAGGCCTCCGGGTGGCGGGTAAACCTCTAGCAAGCTATCATGTCAAGGGTGGCATACAAGCAATCGAGTAACACATACAATTCAGCAGATTTCACGTATAGTCATGTATAGCGGATTGCGAATAAGCGTTTGAGAGTTGTGTGATGTGATTTGATATAAGAACATATGTGACACCCAAAAGTGCGTTTAAGCGTAAAGCGTTCAAGTATACTCACAGTTGGTGCGTTTTAGAGAGAGATAAAGGATCTGAGGTGAGTTGAGGAGAGCGCCAGATCAGCCTGTAAGCGAACAGAAGTGCATCAGTCTTTAGAATTGCTGAACGGTTAACGGTTGATGGAACAGTAGACAAGTTCGGGCGAACTTGTACCTTGGGGTACATGTTCGGGCAAACTTGACTGTCTTAACTTACTAGAGGTACAAGTTCGGACGGACTTGTGTGGTTTCCTGAGGAATTAGACAAGTTTGGGCGAACTTGCCTTATTTGCTGTGGAGTGATACAAGTTCGGGTGAACTTGTCCTGATTCCTTGTAATCAGTACAAGTTCGGGCGAACTTGTGTAATTTTGGTGAAGAATTGATCAAGTTCGAGCGAACTTGATGCTTTCCAAGCGAACTTGACTGTTTTGGCATCCAAATCATGCGTTTTCGCGTCGTTTGCTGAGGAAATCGAGGGTCCATCCCTCCAACCTTAAGCTACTGAGTAAAACTTAGGCTGGAGAGGTCTTTTGGAGCGAGTTTTAGCCATTTATAGAAACTCTGGCTAATCCGGGCGAACTTGATGGTTCGTACGGGTTAGACCAGCTTGTGAAAAGTACGATTTCGTCCTTGTGCTTCCGGATCTGAGATCTTGCTTAACAACGCCTCGTTCCACTTCAAAGTGAACGAAACATACGTCATTTTAGTCCGAATTTGTGTGAAAATCAATGTTTTAAAAAGGGTTTTACTTAGATCTAAGCATAGATCTAAGTGAAAAACAGAAGTTTTGTAGAAAAAGATGAAGATTTCCATAAACAGAAGAGTTTTGATGAAATCGAAGACAAAGCCTTGTGCAAAATTGTTGTAAAACATTGTTGTAGCTTGAAAACGGGTTGAATCCTACTTGGAAATCAAGGGTTTTCGGTTTTGGGAGGTTTCGGGCGAACTTAGCAGCAAGTTCAAATGAGAAGAGGAGCTGGGTATTTATAGGTGAAGAGGAAACACGTGGCCAGACATCAAGTTCAGGGCGAACTTGACATGTCTCACTAGGTTTGGTCAAGTTTGGGGGAAAACAGTTAATAGCGCACCACTGGTCAAGTTCGGCCGAACTTGAGGTGATCAAGTTCGGCCGAACTTGACCTATTGGCGAAATTTCGTTCGTTAATTTCGTGTTAGGAGTTCGTTTGGCGATTCGGTTCCTACTAGATAGTTATATTAAGCGTTACAATTGATATATTGTGTAATCAGCGTTGCGATAGCGATTATAACCATAAATCAATAAAACACACGTACACATAAGTAAGATAAAATAACATAATCAATTTCGTTGCGATTGTGATGAGATAAGCAATGCGATGGCACAAGTGTTTATTAAACAATAACACACCCGGCTATTAAAGTAACATAGTTACTTGTGATTGTGTTTGAGTTAGCGTTTAGTAAGCGATTAGATGTGATATCATTGTGACAAAATATAGTTGTTTAGCATAAACTTTCTCATAACCGAATCCCGGAGTACAACGATGAATTACAAATGAAATAAATGAAAACGATAAGAACGAAAATTACGAGTTGTTACAGTCTCCCCTACTTTAGGAAATTTCGTCCCAAAATTTAAGTAGTGGCCGTAACAAAGAGATGTTGATATTTAGCCTTCATATCACTTTCCAATTCCCAAGTGAACTCGGCACCGCGTTTGCCTTCCCATCGGACTTTCACAATAGGAATGCGAGAGTGTCGTAGTTTCTTGGTCTCTCGGTCCATGATTTCGACTGGCTTTTCCACGAAATGGAGAGTCTTGTTGATTTGCAGATCTTCGAGAGGTACATGGAGATTTTCTTCAGCTAGGCATTTCTTGAGGTTCGAGACGTGGAAAGTCGGATGTACGTTGATAAGTTCTTCCGGTAGTTCGAGTCGATAGGCCACTTTGCCAATTCTTTCAAGAATCTTAAAAGGACCCACGTATCGTGGCGCTAGTTTCCCTTTCTTCCCGAAGCGGATCACTCCTTTCCAAGGTGCAACCTTTAAGAGAACATGATCTCCCACTTTGAACTGTAGGGGCTTGCGGCGTTTATCGGCATAACTCTTTTGACGACTCCAAGCTTTCAAGAGATTGTCTCTGATTTGGAGAATTTTGTCCATCGTTTCTTGAATTAGCTCGGGACCGGTGATTTGTGCTTCTCCGATCTCGTGCCATGCAATAGGCGATCGACATTTTCTTCCATACAGTGCCTCAAAAGGAGCCATTTGAATACTAGTATGATAACTATTATTGTACGAGAATTCTATTAAAGGTAAATGCGTATCCCAATAACCACCGAAATCTATGATGCACGCATGAAGCATGTCTTCGAGGGTGCGGATCGTGCGCTCAGTCTGACCGTCGGTTTGAGGATGAAAGGCGGTACTGAGATTAAACGTAGTACCGAGAGCGGATTGAAAAGTCTCCCAGAGACGTGAGGTAAAGTGACCGTCGTGGTCAGAGATGATGTCACGAGGCGTCCCGTGACGACAAATGACTTCGTCGGTATAGATTCATGCTAATCGTTCTACCTTAAAGTCTTCTCGTATGGCAATAAAGTGCGCGGATTTAGTAAGAAGATCAACGATAACCCAAATGATATCGTGACCAGAGGAGGTGCGAGGGAGTTTCGTAACGAAGTCCAGGGCTATGCTCTCCTACTTCCACATCGGAATTTCGGGTTGTTCGAGCAAACCAGAGGGCCTTTGATGTTCTGCTTTAACTTTCGAACAAGTCAAGCACTTTGAGACGTAGAAGGTGATATCCTTTTTCATGCCCGGCAACCAACACTTAGGACGAAAGTCCTGGTACATCTTGTCGGCTGCGGGATGAATGGAGTATCGATATTTATGAGCTTCGGTCATTAACAATTCACGAAGGTTATCACGGCTAGGAATCCAAATACGATCGAGATAGTAATAAATACCATTAGGTTTAACAACGAGCTGAGTTTCGGCACCACATTTCATTTCTTCCTGCAGGGTATTCTCGTTAAAACAAGCAAATTGGGCGGAGCGAATCAAAATTTCGAGATTATTCAAAGCTTGAGAGTCACGGACACTATACACATAGCTTCATCGACTGAGAGCATCGGCTACAACGTTTGCTTTGCCAGGATGGTAACATATCTCACAATCATGATCATTGAGAAGTTCAACCCACCTGCGTTGTGTAGGAACGTCCACGATTACCAAAGTAACCTAAATTTGTTGTCTATTGTTCAATTAGGCGGAAACTAATGACAAGTTAACCAAATAACAAGACTTACTCATTTAAATGTTTTTTTCATTGATCTAAAGTTCAATACATTCGAGAACCGAATCCGACAGAGCTTCGCCGTCTCTGTGCCAAAATCTCTCTCAAGTTACAAATGAAATCACCAAGGCACCTATTTATAACAACACAAGTTCGCTGGTGGGAGACGGAGTTCGAGCGAACTTGACCTAGTCAAGTTCGGTCTAACTTCACATCAACAACACCTTCTCCAGCGAACTTGGCCTATTTCTTACTTAAATACGCCTCGTTTCTAACAGATTAAGCCCTATTCTCTCAGACTCAATACATAATGACGTAGGCAACAGACATATGCACCAACAGACTCCCCCTTGGATATTGCCGTAGTCATTGACTTTTAAAATCTTCCTAGTCTTGCGATCTTAAGTTATTGAATAAACTTTAACATCTTGATCTTTATATTCTCTTCCTATTTCTTGAGCTTTGTCTTGATAAAACTTTAATCAACATGCTCCCCTTTGCTTTAAGCTCTCCCCCTTGCTTTAAGCTTTCTGGTATCTTCAATCTTCGCTTTATCAAATCCCCCTCAATCTTTAATTGCTATCTAAATACTTCCTGACATTCAAATAAACATTTCAGATTCAAACTTTGAAATTTTGTACCATCAACATTTCAAATTTTCAATCTTCACTTCAACTTTTCAAACTTTAGTTGTTCAAGTTCAAATTAATGATCTTGAACAATTTTAACATTTAAGACCTTTGTTCACTTATAAATTTTTCAATTACGAAATCCACTTGGTTGACCAAGTCCAAGTTAATGACCTTGGTTAACCAATTTCATCTACCAAGTCCAAGTTAATGACCTCGGTTTGAAACCGTTGTGTAATAAACCAAAGTGTTTTTTTTCAAATATAAAGTTTCAATTTAATGAACTTTTCAACACTTTCAATCATTTTGGTTTTTCACATATGTCATCAAGATTTTCACCATTATAGCACCTTACCAGACTTCGAAGAACTGTTCTCCATAATTGACTCGTTGAAACTAATTAAGAAACAAAATCTTTTTGAATTTTTAGAAAGTTTATGCTAAAACACACTAAAAATCTTTTAAATTTATCTGTAAAGCAAGTAAAGAAAGTAAACTATGTACTAACATATTTACAAACATATTTTTGTGAATTCGTGTCTAAGGATCATATCAGTTGTTTGAGACATATCACTAGTACCGTTGACCTTTTTGAAACTTTAAGATTTAAACTCGTTTACCTAGATTGTCGTTTGTCCATTTAAACTTCATCACGTTTCTCAATTGTTCCAAGATATGTTAGGTATGATTTATGAAACTTGACTTAACTATGGTTCCCACTTCTTGAATATACTCCCGAATCCAGATTCCCTAGATTTCATCTTACAGGTGAATATAGTGTAATTGATATATGTCTCTGGGTTATGCGAGGCCTTGAGAGATCAAGTTAGTACTACCGTATAGACAAAGAGATGAAGGCTCGTCTTTAGGGTGTGTTCCATTTAAGGAATCTTTTCAGCACTGCAAATGATTAGATCTTTCGATTCTTTTCAAGTTTTGCATGCTATTTTGTGGTTTTTAGCAAAAGCATTATAAAAATTCTAGGCTATTGCTTCCGCAAAATCAGAAGAACTTGTATAATACCCTAGATATCAACTATCTATAAAGACCTCGTATCTCAGAATCAGGCAACCCTTCATCGAAATTTCGGAGTACTAAGTCCATATATCCAAGATGTGTTAAACCACAAGTTTAAGCAGTTGTAAAATTTAGTTTATATCCCGGAAAACAATTTACTGAACGTGTAAAGTCTATCGACACATCCACAGTAAGACTCGTTTATCACTTTTAAACTTTACAATTCTTTAGCATACTGTGATAGTCCACTGATGTACTATCATTTCCTTTTTGACAACCAAATTCTTTTTGTCCTTTTCAATGTTTTTGTACTTTTTGAATTTTTAATGTTTTTAATTTTCAACTTTTTCATATGTTTTTGATTTTTCTAAAATTTTTCTTACTCCCCCTAAAATCAAAAACATATTTTTCGATTTTAGATTTTAAGAAATACTATTCTAAAAAGACAACAAACTAATGTGGATCACGAGAACTCGTCATCCGATCCTTTTTCCAACATCTGTATATGCACCTGTTCAACAGACAGAACCATTAAAATTTCTTTTAACATGAAAACATAAATGGTTATAAAATCAGTATTTCGTTCAACGGTGTGGATTTACACAATTTGATTTTGACAAATTTTCTTTTTCAACTTCTTCTTTCTCAAAAATGATTAAAATTTTTTAATTTCTGAATAAGTTAAGTAACATGGAGCTCCGCTATCCAGATATAACTTTGACAAAGCGGATCCTTGGAACTCCTGCACACAAAGCAACTATTTGAATAAGGAAACCCAAACCTTTTTGGTTTTGGGTTTGACATGATAAGCATCAAAAACACTTTCAAAATCATCATCATATTCAAAATCATCATCAAACATTTCGTCCAATGTCGATTCTGAAAACGTTTTGACCTTTTCTTTCTTTGTTTGTTTGATTACTGACTCAGTTGATTTAACATTAAACTTTTTCTTAGCAACCCATGATTGTAGCTTGCTTCTCGCTTAGAATCTAGAATCTTTATTTTCATTTAATTTTGAAGTTTTACCTTTTTCAAAAATTGAGTTTTCAAACTTTGAACCAATTTAAGGTTTTACTTCGCATTTAGATTCATAGTTTCTATTTGATTCTGTGACAGGTTTCACAATCTCTGGTTGTTTTTGCTTTTCATCTTTTGACACAGTTTTTCTTCGTGGAAACACAGGCTTTAGATTCAGACACTTGCGAGCAATATGACCAACAGTATTGCATTTAAAGCAAGTCTGATTATCAAGAGCATGTCCACTAGTGGGGTTTACTCCACTTGTGGACTTTGTTTTAGCCTTGTCCCGAAGCTCTTTTTCTTTCTTGAATTCAACATTTGATTTCTTACCAATCAAACTCTCTTCCTGAACCGTATTCGTCCCATATACAAACCTTATGTTTTTACCTTTGTACTCATGGAATGGCGACTTCTGGTTCCTTCTCGGCTCTTCTTCATTTTCCTCCAAACCTAATCCTTCTCTCCTGTTCTTAGGAAAATCACCACCAAACTTTTGATAATTGTTAGCATTCCTTTTAGGTTTCGAGTAAAATGTTTTCTCGTTTTTCTCAAGATCATCTGATGAAACTTCTACAAGTTTGAAAAATTTATCAAGTTGATCCTCTTTCACGTTCCAAATTGAAATCTATCATCGAAGTATAATCTATCAGATTCCTTAATTTTGTACATGACAACATTGGGGTCATCACTTAGATCATATTCTGATGATGTATCGTCATCTTCAGATTGTGATTCCGAGTTGTTTGAACTTGATTTGGCGCTTTCGGAGCTGCCTTCATCAGAATCATTTCTCAGCACATTTTTAACCACATTTTTTACAACAGCTTTATTGTCATCATTTGATTTCGCAAAGTCTACGTTAATGTTCTCAGGAAATTTATCTTTCATTTCTGATAAAACTAATATATTAAATGCCTTTTCAATCTCATCATCTTTCTTGCAGGAATAACTTGCAAGATGTGGTGGAGGAACACTTCCGTATTCTTTACGCTTTGATTTATCAACATTTTCCTCCGACTTAATTGTAGGAAGAATGTGATCAATGACATAAGCGTTTGTAGTGTAACTTTTCAACAATTGTCTTACCCTTTCTATTTCTATTTTTATGTCATGAAGCTCACGCTTTGTTTCAGTAATAGTATTAATGTACATGTTAATTGATTTTTGTTTTTCAATTACTGTGGCATTTAACATTTTACATTAGCACTGAGCTCAAGATTGGCTTTTTCAACATTTTTATATTTGCCTTTTATTTTGTCATAAGCTTCTTTCATGGTTCTGTAATCATAACGAAAAATTTAGTTGGTACAGTCATTTCTCTTATGACTTTGACCTTTTCAATACAAGATTCACAAGGATTTGCGTACTTTGTGCAAGGTTTTTCAACATCAATAACTTTCACAACTTCCTTTTCAAACATACTTACCTCTGATTTTACCTTTTCGGCCTCTGATTTCAACGCTTCTTGCCTTTGCATCTCAAGGTAAGCTATTTCTTCTTCCTCGGCTCTCTGCATATATCCTTCCAGAATGGCATTTTCTACAGCAGCATCAACATACGATGTCTCAGATTCATCCACTACCTCTGCCATCATAGCAACACCAGTTTTCTTTTCAATGTATCTGTTCCAATCAAAACCATCTTCTTCATGAGTAACAACAAGAGCTTGTTAGGTTGTCTTTGCAGATTTATCTTCTACTTCGACTTGTGTTCTTTTCGGATATGGCTTATATTGAAGAGCTTTCTTGTAGTACTCGTTATTGCTGCCGAAAGGATTTTGGTTTCCACCTGCTTCTTAATTGTTGCATTCACGTTTGAAGTGTCCCTTTTGTCGACACCTGAAGCATGTGACTTTTTACTTATCAAATCCAAGCTTGTTGCTTGAATTGCCAATACCCTTCCAGTGAGTGCCACAAACTTTGTAACTCTTCTGATGATAGATGCTAGACTCTATTTAATATCCATCAGCTCCAACTCTTCTTCGTCTACCTGATCATAATCCTCGGCGGTCATTTCCGGATTAGCGATCTTTCCAGCAACAAGACCTTCATACGATTCTAGAACACTAGCAAGAAGTGGTATGTGTTGTTTGGCCACTTTTTTAGGAAATACATTCTTCAAATCGACTGTTGCACTGGAAAACATTTGAATCAGAACTAGATTGGTTTGTCTGATGTGACTGATTGTTCTGATTTTGGAATGAAGAGCTTGAACTAGCACTTGTATATACAGCATGTGGAGAACTCTAATTTGGAGAAGAATTTATATTTGCATTAAATGTTGTTTGAATTTTTGGACTTTGAATCTGAGTATCTTGAACACCTTCTTTGTAATAAACACCGACATCTTGAACAACATTAGCATTCTTTGATTTTGCAATCTTCATCAACTCCATTTCATGACCTTCTAATTTGTCGATGAAAGATGACAATTTGAAATGTCTCCAAGATGGACTGTTCTTCAGAATCATCAGATACGTTGTCCATTCTCCCTCAGGAAGTGCATCGGCCAACTTCTCAATTTGCTCTTCATTAGATCTCTTGATATCATGTCTTCTCATCTGGACCATGAGGTGACAATATCTATCAATCATCTGCTTCATCGTCTCACCTTTGATCATAGTGAAAATTTCAAACTCTTTCTTGATCAAGGCCTTTTTGCTTTTGATCATTTCATCACTTCCTTTGAATTTGTCATAGAGAGAGTTCCATAATTCTTGTGAAGTATCATATTCTAGCAATAATATCAAGATATCTTCCTTCACTGATTGTTTTATCAAGCTGATAATTCTTTTCTCTGCAACATAATTTTCTTTGTCAGCTGGTGAGAACTTGTTCAGCGGAAGATCTTGATCACGCTCATCCTTTGGCCACTTGTAGCCATCTTCAACTGCAACCCAACTGTTGAATTGATTTGCTTGTATCCAATTCACAAATTTTTCTTTCCACCCTTCGAATTCGTCCATACTCATTAGCTTTGGTGGTTTTGTCGTAGTACCCATTTCATTGTTGATATTCATCTGGTTCGCCGCAAGAGCATTAGCATTTGACGAAGAAGCTACTTGTGACACGAACACTACGATCAAAAGCACTCGAAAACTGATGAGCAATTGACAAGTTCGGTCGAACTTATGAGAAAATCAGATTTTCATTTCAACTATCAACAAGTTCGGTCGAACTTAAATGAAAGAATTCAAATTTTATCACCCACCGTCAAGTTCGGTGGAACTTGACGTTGGTTTTGAAAATTTTCACACTTCGAGCGGACTTGAGAAAAGGTTTCAAGAAAAGCAGGTAAGTTCGGGTGAAATTTTATGTGATTTCAAAGAATTTATCAAGTTCGGGCGAACTTGTGAATGGATTTCACCAAAATTTACTCAAGTTCGGTCGAACTTGCTTAAGAATGTTAGATTATCTATCAAGTTTGAGCGAACTTCTATATAAAAATCTTGAAAATTCTATCAAGTTCGGTCGAACTTGATGTTAAGTTCGGCCAAAACTAGTTTCCAAAACATGGTTTTCCAATTTTTGATATCAATTCAATTGAATTTGATGTCCAAACTCTCAGGGGTTTACCACAAGTGTATTTTACATGATATGTTCAAAATTTAGCCAATTTTGTCCATGAAATCTTCAAATATGTGAAAATGTTAAGAAAAATGATAGAATGGAGATGAAATAGAGTGATTCTTGACTTGATTCCAGCAAATTTAGATATCCAGGCTATGATACCACTTGTAGGAACGTCCACGATTAGCACGGGAACCTAAATTTGTTATCTATTGTCCAATTAGGCGGAAACTAATGACACGTTAACCAAATAACAAGAATTACTCATTTAAATGTTGTTTTCATTGATCTAAAGTTCAATACATTCGAGACCCGGATCCGATAGAGCTTCGCCGTCGCTATGCCAAAATCTCTCTCAAGTTACAAATGAAATCACCAAGGTACCTATTTATAACAACACAAGTTCGCTGGTGGGAGAGGGAGTTCGAGCGAACTTGACCTAGTCAAGTTCGGTCGAACTTGACATCAACAACACCTTCTCCAGCGAACTTGGCCTATTTCTTACTTAAATACGCCTCGTTTCTAACAGATTAAGCCCTATTCTCTCAGACTCAATACATAATGACGTAAGAAACAGACATATGCACCAACACGTTGGCACATGTTTAGTTCTTTTTTATTAAAGATATGTTGTAAGCTCTTATGGTCGGTGTAGACCGTACACTTGGTACCGTAAAGGTAGTGTCGCCATATCTTCAATGCGAAAACAACTGCACCGAGTTCGAAATCGTGGTTTGTGTAGTTCTTCTCGTGGATCTTGAGTTGTCGAGATGCATACGCGATAACCTTGTCTCGTTGCATAAGAACACAACCAAGAGAAAGATTAGAGGCATCGCAGTAAACAACGAAATCGTCGTTTCCGTCGGGTAGAGCGAGTACAGGAGCATTCCATAGCATACGCTTAAGAGTTTGGAAGGCTTCCTCTTGCTTAGAATCCCAAACGAAAGGCTTGTCCTTATGAGTTAAAGCGGTAAGCGGAACAACGATTTTCGAAAAGTCGGCGATGAATCGACGGTAGTAACCCGCCAATCCAAGAAAAGAACGGATTTCAGATGCATTCTTCGGCGTAATCCAACTCTTTCAGCTTCGGTCCTTGTAGGGTCAACGTGAGTTCCTTGACTGTTAATGATATGGCCGAGAAATTAGACTTCTTCGAGCCGGAATTCACACTTAATGAACTTAGCATAAAGGCGATTACCTTGGAGAAGTTCGAGGACTAAACGGAGATGGCACGCGTGTTCGGCTCTCGGCTTCGAGTAGATAAGGATGTTATCGATAAACACAATGACGAAACGATCTAAGAAAGCTTTATACACACGATTCATCAAATCCATGAAGACCGCGGGTGCATTTGTGAGACCAAAAGGCAGAACCACGAATTCGAAATGGCCATAACGAGTACGAAAGGCGGTTTTCGGAATATTTTCTTCCAACACGTGTAACTGATGATAACCGGAACGTAGATCGATCTTAGAAAAACAAGTAGCACCTTGAAGCTGATTAAACAAGACGTCGATTCGGGGAAGAGGGTAGCGGTTCTTTATCATGAGTTTGTTAAGTTCACGATAATCGATGCACATTCGGAATGTCCCATCTTTCTTTTTTCACAAAAAGAACAGGTGCGCCCCATGGCGAAGTGCTCGGGCGTATGATACCTTTGTCAATAAGCTATTGAAGTTGGCTTGATAGCTCGCGCATTTCGGATGATGCAAGGCGATAGGGAGCCTTTGCACCGGGATTAGCACTGGGAATTAAATCGATACAGAATTCAACATCACGTATGGGGCAAACCAGGGAAGTCATCGGGAATGACCTTAGGAAATTCACAAAAAACGGGGACGTCTTTAAAGGTTTTCTTTTCTTTCTCCAGGTTCACGATGTGGGCGAGAAAAGCGATGCACTGCTTGCGCAGGCACTTATTCGCTTGGGTACATGACAAAAACATCAACTTCTTTAAGGGAGTTTCACCGTAAACATGGAGTTGATCACCGTTAGGAAGAGGGATACGAATCATTTTATCGAAACAAACAACTTTAGCATGATTTTCACGAAGAAAATCCATGCCTACTATGATATCGAAGCTACCTAATTGCATAGGTATGAGATTGATCGAGAAGATGTATTTGTTGAGATTGAGAGAACAACCACGTAAGACGGAGTTAACGGTAACGGTTCTTCCGGTGGCGACTTCAACATCGAAAGTCTTTGGGACTTTAGCGCATTTATATTTTAAAACCTTTTCGAATTCTAACGATACAAAACAATTATCGGCACCAGTATCGAATAAACATGAAGCATAAATACCATTAACAAGGAACGTATCATTGACAACATTGTTGTCGTTCTGAGCCTGGCGATGATTGAGATTGAAGGCTCTTCCACGCGCAGTCTGTGGTTGTTGCTGCTGTGGCTGAGGTGGTGGCTGCTGCTGAGGCTGAGGCTGTTGTTCTTGCTTCACAGCTCTGTTGGGGCAGACATTGCTAAAGTGGTTTGGATGACCACAAGTATAGCAAGCACGTGCCTTTAGGGCTGGCGCTTGCTGCTGAGGCTGCTGCTGGTTGGTCTGAGGAGCACGAGGTGGAGCTGGTAGAGTTGGTGGTGCTTGAGGAGCTGGCTGACGAGGACCACTACGGCAGCTGACGGTGAAGTGGTCGTAGATGTTATAGTTGGTGCAGAAACGACAATTGCCACCAACTGGGTGATGATAAGTATCCTTTAAGCATAGGGGATGAGGACCGATGCACGCACGCTTTGCAGGCGGTGCGTTTGGTGTAGCGGCCTGAAACGGCTGAGAGTTCAACGGTGCGACAGCTGCACAGTTCTTGCTCGGGTTTTCTCTTTTGCGACCTCGGCGACTGGATTTTGATTCTCGAGACTAATCGGTAGGAGCACTCGGCTCAGTGATAGCTTGGTTCGCGACTTTGCTGTTCTTGAAGTAACCAGCCTGAACCCTTCTGTCATTGATTTCGGCGGCTAGCTGATAAGTTTCCTCGATGGTGACTGGACGTGTTACTTGAACAAAATCAGTGACGCAATCGGGGAGAGCACGAAGGTATTTCTTGATTGCTTTCTCATTAGTGTCCACCTGACCGCGAGAGATAATACTCAACTGCTTGAAATGAACTGTTAGGCCAGCGTTTTCTGGACCGTCTTGTTTGATATCCCAGAACTCATTCTCCAGCTTTTGAACCTCATGTGGAGGAACGAACTCTTTCACCACGGTTTCCTTGAGTTCTTCCCAAGTGAGCCCGTAAGCTTCGTTGTTTCCACGCTTGTTGCGCTCCGCTGTCCACCTATCAAGTGCCCTCGATTGGAACACGCCGGTAGCATTGATGGTGTGCAGAGCTTCGGGACACCCGTTTTGGCGGAACGTGACCTCGATGGAATCGAACCAATGGAGCATAGCACTTGGTCCTTCCGTGCCAGAGAACGTAAGAGGTCCACATGCTTTAAATTGCTTGATGCTAAAAGAGGAATTTAGTGCATCATTCTTAGAGTCCACAGAGGAGTTGCTGCTGACAGCATGGATCTCGTTGACGATCTGGGGAATGACTTTAGCCATCTGCTTGGCTACCAATGAAGCGATGCGCTTGTCAGCGTTGTTGCGCTGGATGTTCCTCCTCGTGTGAGATCCCATGGAAGACAACTACATGAAGGATTTTATGGGATGAGATTTGATTATAGTAGGTTTATGTTTAAAAGTTTACTTATTATTATTATTCAAGTAAGGCACAGAATCACATAAACACGTAGGCAAGTAATCACGTAGCCAAGTAAACACGTAGGCACATAAGCACATAGCACGTAAGCACATAGTCACATAATTCATGTAAGCATATACTTTGCATGTATTCACCTTCTTATAAGTAAAGCGTAGCGCGTTCGAGTTGCGAGATATAAGCTAATAAGCGAGTAATACCGCATATGAGACGCATATGTCCTCATGGGCGTAAGCGAGTTGAGCATTTTAGTTTGGTTGGTGATTAATTAGTGTTTTAGAATACGAGAGTTGTGCGATTAGTGCATATATCGATGGAGCGTAAAGGCGATAAATCGAAAAATCGATAAAGCGAGAAATCGAATAAACGTAAAATCCATAAATTCAAACAAATAAATAATAATAAACTCGATGATGCGTAAAATCGTCGATTGTAGGCTTAAATCAATTTGGAGTGTCCTGGGTTTTGAGACAGCGACTACCCAAAGTGGTTCGAAAATCCTCTGAGTTAGGACACACGATTTGGCCTAATAGACAAATGCTCTCGCCGTACAACGGTTAACGATATTCATCCTTCCAGTTGCGTCGTGTTCCGAGTCATCAAAATAATCGAGACTTTGATGAGATTGAAAATCGAGGAGTGGAACTAATTATTAAGATGCGGGTTTCACCCCTAACTTAACAACTTCATCCCTGGTGGTGGTTATGCTCACCGGACAATTCGGGAGTCCCACTAGATAGAAAGGGAGATGTTCGTCGAGGTTTGGATATCACTCCTAACTCAACGAAGGTATCTCGTGTGTTAGAGAATGCGTGGAGTGAATGATCTTATCGAGAGTTCTTGGTTTTCACACCTAATCTCGACTAGATCACTTGTTTTGTGTGATACAAGCGTTCTTCACGTGTATTGTGGTTGCTTTACGAAAAGCAATGTTTAGAAGTTCAATTCAAAGGGTTCTAGTCAAGTTCGGGCGAACTTGGCATCAGTCTGATGTCAAGTTCGAGCGAACTTTCTCAATCCCAGTTGAACTTGTTTGATGTTGAAGAGGATTGACCAACTCCAGCCAAACTTGCAACAAGTTCGAGCGACCTTGGTCAAGTTCGAGCGGACTTGACCAATTTCGAGCGGACTTGCCCAAGTTCGGGCGGACTTGCCCAAGTTTGGGCGAACTTGGTCAGTGCGTATGAGTTTTGGGCGCGTAATCGATGCGTAACGGTCAGATTTGGTATCCTAACTATAGACTAGGTTAAACATGGCAGTTCTACCTATTTTCCCCTATAGTTATGGCTCTGATACCAATCTGTCACACCCCAACCGACGGCGGAAATATCGGGGCGTGGCACTAGGCGAACCATATTGTCTCAAGAGAAATTCCATAACGACTAACATGACAATATCTTACAGAGTTAATTTCCCATGTAATCAACCAACATTTCACGTTTAATCATTACAAAACATAATATCTCTTAATACATATCAAGTTCGATCTCCCCTAGATTTATTACATGATTTTCTAAGGCAAATTCTAAATCTAAGCATCTGTAGCAAATATCCTCAACCTGCCACATATGTTAAAATAAAATGTCAATACAATTAAGTAAAGGTGAGCATACAGGTTTTGGGTACATAAAAGATATAAAAGCGTTAGCATACACCGCATGACATTACAGAAGAGGTGTGAACTATGTATCTACCAGATTCAAGTAAACCAACAAACCGCGAGTAATAGGCATGCGAACAAGTGTCCACGTCCTAAAGAGAAAATAAATGAGAAATAAAATGCGATCCTTAACAACCCCGGGCCTCTGGGTGGCGGGTCAACCTCTAGCAAGCTATCATGTTAAGGGTGGCGTACAAGCAATCGAGTAACACATACAATTCAGCAGATTTCACGTATAGTCATGTATAGCGGATTGAGAGTAAGCGTTTGAGAGTTGTGTGATGTGATTTGATATAAGAACATATGTGACACCCAAAAGTGCGTTTCAGCGTAAAGGGGTTCAAGTATACTCACGGTTGGTGCGTTTTAGAGAGAGATAAGGGATCTGAGGTGAGTTGAGGAGAGCGTCGGATCAGCCTGTAAGCGAACAGAAGTGCATCAATCTTTCGAATTGCTGAAACGGTTAATGGTTGTTGGAACAGTAGACAAGTTCGGGCGAACTTGTACCATGGGGTACATGTTCGAGCGAACTTGACTGTTTGAACTTACTGGAGGTACAAGTTCGGGCGAACTTGTCTGGTTTCCTGAGGAACCAGACAAGTTCGAGCGAACTTGCCCTATTTGCTGAGGAGTGATTCAAGTTCGGGCGAACTTGTCCTGATTCCTTGGAATCAGTACAAGTTCGGGCGAACTTGTGTAATTTTGGTGAAGAATTGATCAAGTTCGGGCGAACTTGGTCACTAATCTAGTGACAAGTTCGAGCGAACTTGGTCACTAATCTAGTGACAAGTTCGAGCGAACTTGATGCTTTCCGAGCGAACTTGATTGTTTTGGCATCCAAATCATGCGTTTTCGCATCGTTTGCTTAGGAAATCAAGTTCCATCCCTCCAACCTTAAGCTACTGAGTAAAACTTAGGTTGGAGAGGTCTTTTGGAGCAAGTTTTAGCCATTTTACAGAAACTCGGGCTAATCCGGGCGAACTTGATGGTTCGTATGGGCTAGTCCAGCTTGTGTAAAGTGACGATTTCGTCCTTTTGCTTCCGGATCGGAGATCTTGCTTGACAACGCCTCGTTCCACTTTAAACTGAACGAAACATACGCCATTTTAGTCCGAATTTGTGTGAAAATCGATGTTTTAAAAAGGGTTTTACTTAGATCTAAGCATAGATCTAAGTGAAAAACAGAAGATTTGTAGAAAAAGATGAAGATTTCCGTAAACAGAAGAGTTTTGATGAAATCGAAGGCAAAGCCTTGTGCAAAATCGTTGTAAAACGTTGTTGTAGCTTGAAAACGGGTTGAATCTTTCTTGGAAATCAAGGGTTTTCGGTTTTGAGAGGTTTCGGTTGAACTTAGCAGCAAGTTCAAATGAGAAGAGGAGCTGGGTATTTATAGGTGAAGAGGAAACAAGTGGCCAGACATCAAGTTCGGGCGAACTTGTCACAAGTTCGTGCAAACTTGTTACAAGTTCAGCCGAACTTAACCTGTCTCACTTGGTTTGGTCAAGTTTGGGGGAAAACAGTTAATAGCGCACCACTGGTCAAGTTCGGCCGAACTTGAGGTGATCAAGTTCGGCCGAACTTGGCCTATTGGCGAAGTTTCTTTCATTAGTTTCGCGTTAGGAGTTCGTTTGGCGATTTCGGTTCGTATTAGATAGTTAAATTAAGCGTTACAATTGATATAATAGTGTAATCTAGCGATTCGTGCGTGTGAGAGCGTTGCGATAGCGATTATAACCATAAATCAATAAAACACACATACACATAAGTAACATAAAATAACATAATCAATTGTGTTGTGATTGTGATGAGATAAGCGATGCGATGACACAAGTGTTTATTAAACAATAACACACCCGGCTATTACAGTAACATAGTTACTTGTGATGTTGTTTGAGTTAGCATTTAGTAAGCGATTAGATGCGATATCATTGTGACAAAATATAGTTATTTAGCATAAACTTTCTCATAACCGAATCCGGAGTACAACGATGAATTACAAAAGAAATAAATGAAAAAGATAACAACGAAAATTACGAGTTGTTACATATATATATATAGGAGAAGGACATGTTAGGAACCACCCTTTATTGCGAGAACTAGTGTGAACACAACAAAAAAGACCTAAAAGAATAAAAAAACACACAAATTTTTTTAATATTTTCTTTAAAAAAACTCTATATTTCGTCACTAAAAAATGAAAAAAAAATTGAGTAACAATTATCCATGCACATGTGCATATGTATCATTTCTTTGACAAATTCCGTAATACATTACCAATATTGGACAATTGAACTTTTATTTACACTACCATCCATAATACACTACTTTTTACATTAACAATATTAGAAATGCACATGTGCATTTATATGTATGAACATAATATAACGTGTTTTGGTACACTATTTTGAATATACTTTCCCTTTCCCTTTCATCTATCATACCTTCAATAATACACTAGCATTACCTCCTACCATCCATAATACAATACCATTACCTCCTACCATCTATAATACAATACTATTACCAAGATTTTCACTTTATTACATATACATCAACACCCTTTATACGGTCCAAACAACATATTACATCATAAAGTGACAAATATAACCAAACCATCAACCACTAGATATAACTAACCAAAAAACATGTATATGGGCGTATTTCATCATTCAAAATCACAAACTTTTTGTACCAAAACACGTTATATCAAGGTTATACATAATGATGCACATGTGCATTTTTAGTCTTGATAATGTAAAAAGTAGTGTATTACGGATGGTAGTGTAAATGAAAGTGCATTTGTCTACCTTGTTATCGTATTACGGAATTTGTCCAAAAAATGATACAATGCACATGTGCATGGAAATTGTTACTTGATTTTTTTTTGTAACGGAATATAGTTATTTTAAAAAAAAATATATATATATATATTAAAAATTGTGTGTTTTTAGATTTTTGGGGTATTTTTGTGTTCATATTTGTTCTTGCGGTTCTTGCAATAAAGGTGGTTCTCGCATGAACCCTACCCTATATATATAGGCTAGGAGTTAGCTACAAAGTCTAAATTTCCTAACAAGTGTAAAAAGTCATAAAACACCATACTATCAACCAAAAAACACACCAAGAAGCCACAAATAACATAATGAAGATTAATAGAACATGATATATGTAGGTTTTGTGTTGTGTTTTGGATGATAAGGCTCTGATTATGTAATGACAAACATTCTTTTGTCTTATGTTGATTAGCATGTTGTGTTTTATATAATAGTTCTAAAATGGTCTGTTTGAAGTTTTTATGGACTACTAGGGTTTGAATATGGTGTTTTAGTAACGTTTTAAGCGTGTTTTATGTCTAAAATTATAGTGTTTTATGACATTTTACACTTTTTAGGAAATTTGGACTTTGTAGCAAAACCCAACCATGTATATACATATACATTTAATATTTTTGGGGTGTTACACCAAATCAGAAATAAGGGAGTGAATGAAGGGATAATTCTGATTTAGGGGATTATCCAGAAAGTTTAAATGAGGTAAAGACAATTCAAGTGGGTTTGAGATAAAGATTAGTTCAGTTTCTTTGTTTAAATAGGTTGATTTATTGGTTTACTAAATATGTTTATCTAGTTGGTTTTATTAGAATGTAATTGGCGTTTGAGTCATAGCCGGTTTGGTTTTAGTTTAAATAAATGGTTAGCATTATTGATTTTAGAAATAGCAATGTGTCTGGTTTGGGACGGGTCTAGGTGATCCCAAACCCAAAGTTGGTTAGATAAGCTTGTCCCAAACTTGTCCCAAAATTCGTCAGGTATCTGGTATACCCATGGGTTTCAGATAAACCCGTTAATCTATAAAAATTACCCGTTGGGTATACCTGCCCCATACTTGTCGGGTCTCTATTAGGTAACTACTAATCGATTACATTTAGCATTATCACTGTAAAAATACATCAAACAATTGTGATGTATATAAAATAACATACCTAAAGATATATATATATATATATATATAAAATACTTAAATGCATAAATAATGAATATATGTATACCAATTTTTTACTATTATTAGCATAAGATAACAAATTACCAGTCAAGATGTTCCATAATAGTTACACCAAAAGATTACAAAAACAAATTGTATGCCATTTGGTGAATTTTCAGTTATCTTAATTAAAAATAAGAAAAACGTGGATATATCATACATATACATATTTAGAAAAATAAAATAAATTATATCTGGCATATAATCGGGGATAAACAGATACACTTATTAGGTAATCGGGTATATCACCAAATCCCAAACCCATGAAAAAAATAAAAACTAATCCAAAACCCGTCCCAAATCTGATTACTCGACCCCGAACTTGTCCCAAGTAATAATAAAAAGAGTCAAGCAACTTCGTTCATGTCGTGTTTGTTTGTTCAGTCAAGAACCTGATTTTGCAACTTGAAACCTAATTTTCCAAAGCCTTGGTCAATGAATGCTGCAAGTAGTATGTTTTCAGATGTTTCTAAAACAGCCGGTTACTCTCATTTAAAAAAAACACAAATGAACTAAAAATTACGAATGGAAATTTTCTTTTACTTCTTCGCGAAAGACCTCTTACGTCTATGTTCAAAGAACGGAAAGAAACAATTCGAGTAAAATACCGCAAAAATTAATTTTAGTAGCTTCTTATTTTTTTAATTGTACTATGTTTTTTTAATGTAATTTTAATTTAAGTATTTTACAACTCATTAGTTAAAGCTCACTGTCTACATGTGTTGGGATTGAACCCAATGAAAGGAACAGATGATACAAAGCCAAATAACACTATCCGAGCTTTGGTTAAACTATCAGAGGTTGTATCAGAGGTTACAACCTCTGATGTACATACACTGCTTTTCCTAAAGACTGCTCATCCTATCATCTGCCTTCACAAAGCTTCAAAGGTCTGCCAGAGTTACAAGGGTCAGAGGATAGAGATAAGAGTTTAGTCATTAGCTTAGTTAAATCAATGTAACAGTGCTAAGCACTGATAGTTAGTATTAGCAGTGTTTCAGTTAGTTACAATTGGTTTTCTGTCACTATCAACCTGACGTCATCAAAGATGCTCAGTGGTTAGATAGTTAGTATAAATAGGTAACTTCTGTAATAGTTTAAACTTGTCTATTAAAAGATCAACTTTCGCATATCATCTTCTCTGCATTTGTTATTACCAAACTGAAATTGCAAAGGCTTAGGGGGAGTTTGTGAATCACATGCAAGTTTACCAACTTGAAAGCATGATGATGATGATGAAAACAAACGACCATTGCTTGTAGTAAAAGTTTTCCATCTTATTCTGCTGCAAGTCTCTTTTCAATCAATCATTTTCCATTTTATTGAAACAAAACTACAAGTGATTTAAACTCAGATCCTAACAATTGGTATCAGAGCTTGGTTCATCAAATTCGATCTAACAATCGATTTGGTTCGAACAGATCAGTTCTCTTGCTAATCAGTTTGGTTGTTTTAGCTTGATATTCAGAGTTTTATTACGTTCAAAGTTTTTAAAACAAAATCTGTGAAAAATCAACTGAAAATGTCTCAAAACACATAGGATGCCAATTCTGGATCCTTGTTCAAACCACCGATGCTCAAAAGAAATGAATTTTTCATTTGGCAACGACGGATGGGTCACATCCATGCTCAGCAAAACATCAGTTGCTGGAGATCTGTTGCTTATGGACCACACGTTCCAATGGTTCCAAGCACAGAGGATCCAACTAAACAAGTGCCAAAAAAATCCTGAAAACTTTTTGGAGCATGATTTCCAGAAAATTGAATTGGATGCTAAGGCATTTAGCATAGTTGCTTCTGCCTTACCCTATGAAATTTATGCTGGTCTACTCCATTGCAATAGTGCAAAGGAGTTATGGGATGCACTGAAAGAGCAATTCGGTGGGACTGAGGAAGTGATTGAAAGTAACAGAGAAGTTCTAAATCAACAGTATGAAACGTTTTGTCACTTGAAAGGGGAGTCTCTAACACAACAATTCGAACGTTATAGCTGTCTCATCAGTGAATTTATACTGGTTAACGTGGTTTTTCCTAATTCGACTATCAATAGTCGTTTCCTTAGATCGTTACCAGATAAGTGGGAGACTGTAGCTTATGTAACGAGAAAATCTGTTAGGTTTAAAGAAATATCGCTGACACAACTTCATGGGATACTTCTCACTTATGAGAGAGAGTTAAACCAGAAAAAGAAGTTGCAAGATTATAGCAAAATGACTGATAATTACTCATTGGGTAACACAACTCTTTTTGGCCAAGAAGAGGGATCTGGCAGCAGTAAGGACCAAAGCTATGATCACTATATAGATATTACATCTGGTGGAAACTTTGGATCTGAAACATATGCACCCAACTATGCTTTCACTGCTAGTGGGGAAAGCCAAACCTCTGAAAATCTATCCTTTGAGCTGAATGATTTACAACACATTGAACCTTTTGATCTTGAGGAAATGGATATTTTGCACCAACTGGCCCTATTGAGTGTTAGGGCTAGTAAATTCTATAAGAGAACTGGTAGAAAATCCCAGGTTTGCATGGGGGGTTGAAGGTTGGGCTGGATAAATCAAAAGTCAAGTGTTATAAGTTTAATAGGCTAGGACACTTTGCCAGAGAATGCAGGTCTCAAAGTTCTGGACCAATAGTGACTCATCCTGGCCCTAGACCTCAACATACACAAAACATTGCTCATTATTCCCAATATGCCCCTGCTCAACATGTTCAAAACACTGCCCACTTTGCACATCCTGCTACCACTGTTCCAGTGCATTATGTTCAATCCACTGCTCCACAAATTCAATATGTTCAGGCACCATCACATCCTCAAGTGCTAGTTCAACAAGCACCCATTGTTACACAACCTGCTCAAACCACTGCTAGTCAAGCAGAGGTTGGTCAACAAAGCTTTTTCACACAAAGTTATGTTGACTAGAGTAGCTTGCCTGAGGATTTGACTGATGAAAACTTTGCTTTGTTGGCCAAAATTGATGTTGAACAAGAATTTTGTTTAATGGCCTTAGAGACAATTGCTGAAGGTGTTGAATCTGTGGAGATAGTGTCAAAAACTGATGAAGTTCAAGTTTGTGATGAAACAGTGGTTTCAAGTGAAGAAAAAGAAAATGCTGCTGATAAGGAAAAGAACTCTCCTACTGACCCATGGAATGTTGATGTGTGTGAAGATGAGTGTGATTGTGCTCTTACGGCTGCTACAAAGGTACCACCTCAGATCCTTAAAGATCTATGTTCTGACAAATGCATCATTGCTTTTGCAAACATCAAGAAGGTGAATGAAAATCTGAGAAACAAAATTTTAGAAGATGAACTTAATTTTGAAAAACTGATTAAAGAGTTAAAATCAAAGTTAAGTGAAAAAGATTCTGAAATAAGTAGCCTAAGACATGAATCAAGCATACCCAAGGACCAACTCCAAACTATGGTAGAAAAATACCACGTTTGTAAAAAGGAGTTAGAAGAAACCCAAATCACTTGTGAAAAATGGGTTGAGTCCTGTAAAGGTTATGAGATTATGCTTGATGCTCAGATCAAGAGCAACATTAAGTTTGGTGTAGGTTTTAGAACCTATGACCAAATTGAGAAAAATGCTGCTGAAATTGATTCTGAGTTGGTTGATGTAGTCCCTAAAAATATGGCTGGTGAAGAGATAAAAATCACAGATAAAGCTGGAAACAAAATTGTTTTGGAAAAACCAGAGGTTTCAACAAAAGATAGAAATTGAAAAATATCAGTTTAAACCAACCTGGTCAGATGAATGTGGTATCTTAGAAAACTTTAAGCCAATGGACTTTACAACCTATGATGGTACTAAAGCCCCAAAGCGCTGGTGACTCCTATCAAAGATGTGCCAGCAGAGGTTATAACCACTGCTGATAAAAAGTCTGATAGGAAAAGAAGAGTAAAGATTAAAAACTTGTTTTGTTAATTTTGTTAAAAAAGAAATCATGTGGCTGGAGATTGTTTTCTTTTAAAAGCCTATGACATTAACAAAACTTGTGTTATCAAAGACTCTTCAAAATGCACCATCTGCAACAAAACAAATCACTCAACTCAACAGTGTGCCTATCTCAAAAACTATGAACAAAAGGTAAAAGAGATCAAGGCAAAAGCACTAGAAAGAGAAAGTTCAAGTTCTGCTGGAAATAAATCAAAGCAGAGTTTTGAACAAGTTGAAACATCTGTTACAAAAGCCTTAAATAAAACCTCTGTTCAAAGAGAGGTGTAAGTGACAGATGCCCCACCATCAAACTCATTTCCAAGAGGGTAAGGCCAACCTTCTTATAAAAAGGTTCCTCATGCTTATGAAGGTTACAAAAAGCCTTCAAAGCAAAGAGTAAACAGGCACCCTTATGGATACAATCATTTGATAGGAAATAGTCAAGAGCAGATGTTACAAGAAAATTTCAAAACCACTGACCATTGTCCTACACTTGAGGCTGGACCATCTGTGACCCCATCCAAAGCCATTTTGGCTTTGGAGACCAATCTTAACTGATCTATTTACTTGATGTGCAGGGACCCTCTACTTGCCTTGGTAGCTTATGGTATGTAGATAGCGGAGGTTCCAGGCACATGACAGGATGTAGAGCCCTTCTCAAGGACTTCATGGCTCATGGTGGTGATATATCTTTTGGTAATAACTCAAAGGGAAAGGTTTTAGGGTCGGGGTCGATTTTGGCGGGTATACTCAAGTTTGAAAATGTGAATTTAATTGACAATCTGAAATTTAACCTGCTGAGTGTCTCACAAATGAGTGACAGAGGATATGGATCCTTCTTCACTAAGAAAACTTGTCAAATTGTGCGACCAGAGGTTGTTAAAAAGATTGATCAAATCATTGCTGAGAGCAAAGCACAACTCACTGCACACAGAAGTGGGAATGTGTATGTGGTAGATATGCTAAAAGATAATCCTATGTCTGGAACATGCTTATTCTCAGTTGCTTCTAGCAAAGAGACTGAGTTATGGCATAGAAGACTTAGACACACAAATCTTAAAACTATCACCACACTCTCAAAACAAAGTCTTGTAAGAGGTTTGCCTTACAAGCAATTTTCTTGTGAAGAACATTGTGTTTCCTATTTAAAAGGAAAACAACATAAAAGTTCCTTCAAATCAATTTAAGTGTCCAAAACAAGCCAGTGTTTACAACTGCTTCACATGGACTTGTTTGGCTCAGTGCAAATCATGAGCTTAAAACGCAAAAGGTATTGCCTAGTGATAGTTGATGATTTCTTTAGGTTTACATGGACCTTCTTTCTTCACTCTAAGGATGAAACTGCAAGCATTTTGCAAAACTTTGTTAAACAAGTAGAAAAGCAATTTGATCTTCCAATAAAAATCTTTAGGAGTGACAATGGAACAGAGTTTAAAAATAGGGAGTTGGATGTTTTTTGTGAGTCAAAAGGAATTGTTAGACAATATAGCATTCCAAGAACTCCAGAACAAAATGGGGTGGTTGAAAGGAAAAATAGAACATTAATTGAATCAGCAAGAACTATGCTAGAAGATTCTGGTTTACCCTTGTCTTTCTGGGCAGAAGCTGTAAACATTGCTTGCTATGTCCAAAACGGAGTTTTGATTAACCCCAGGCATCAAAAGACTGCCTATGAGATTTTGTACAAAATCAAACCTCTGATTTCATATTTTAAAGTTTTTGGTTGTCCATGTTTCATTTTGAACTTAAAAGATTCCATATCTAAATTTGTAGCCAAAATTGATGGTGGTTATTTTCTGGGATACTCAACCACCGCTAAAGCCTACAGAGTTTTTAACTCTAGGACCAAGTGTGTTGAAGAAACTTTGAATGTAAAGTTCAATAAACCTCTGTCAGTTCACAAAATCAAACATCTGTTGATAAAAATCCTACATTTGGGCACCAAAATCATCAGAATGTTACCTCTATACCCCCAATACCACCACCTCCATTCTCATCAGTGGCTGATAATTCAAATTCACTAGCAGAGGTTAGCTCAGATGATACACATTTGAAGCCATCACCTCAAAATGCTATTGTTCCATACCAAGGTGATTGATTTATCGCAAAAGCCATCCAGCAGATCAAGTTATTGGCAACATCAATCTGGGGTACTCACACGGAGCCAATTCTAAAATATTTCTCTTTGCTGGTTTTCTATCACTCACACAGCCAGTCAAGTACCAAGAGGCACTGAAAGACAACAGCTGGGTAGAAGCCATGCAAGAAGAACACCTTCAGTTCAAAAGACAACAAGTTTGGGAGCTTGTGCCACTGCCAAAAGATGTAAGTCCAATCGGCACAAAGTGGGTCTTCAAAAACAAAACTGATGAAAGGGGTATTCTTGTAAAAAACAAGGGTCGTGGTTCAAGGCTACAGACAAGAAGAATGTATAGACTATAATGAGACTTTTGCTCCTGTAGCAAGGTTGGAAGCTATTCGCCTGTTCTTAGCTTTTGCTGCTAACCACAACATAAAGGTGTATCAAATGGATATAAAGAGTGCATTTTTGTATGGGAAAATCAAAGAAGAGGTGTATGTCTGTCAACCTCCAAGTTTTGAAGATGCATTCCATCCTGATCATGTCTACAAGCTCAAACAAAGCATTGTATGGCTTGAAACAAGCACCAAGAGCCTGGTATGAAACTCTATCCACTTTTCTCTTATCCATAGGGTTTACTAGAGGTAAAATAGATAAAACCCTATTTTTAAAATGGAAAGGAAAAGATTTGATGCTTGTCCAAATTTATGTGGATGTCATCAGTTTTGGATCAAGAGTTTCGAAAACTCATGGCAGTAGAGTTTAAGATGAGTGCAATGGGTGAGCTCCAATGTTTTCTTGGTCTCCAAGTTAAACAATTGCACAATGGTACATTTATCCATCAAAACAAGTAAGTGAAAGAACTGCATAAAACGTTTGATATGGATGATTGTAAACCATGTAGCACACCCATGGCAACCACCAAGCTAGTCACCATTGATGGTAAAGATGACCTTGTTGATCAAACTCTTTATAGAAGCATGATTGGGTCCTTATTGTACCTAACTGCATCAAGGCCAGACATCATGTTTGCAACATGTGTTTGTGCCAGATCACATGCATTACCTAGAAAGTCTGATCTTATTACTGTCAAAAGGATATTCATATACATAAAAGGTGTTCCCACACTTGGTATCTGGTATCCAGCTAATATGAATATTGAGCTTTCAGGTTTTTCAGACAGTGACTTTGCTGGGTGCAAAACTACAAGGAAGTCCACATCAGGAGGATGTCAATTCCTAGGTGATTGTCTAGTGTCTTGGCAAAGCAAAAAGCAGGTTGCAGTTTCAACATCCACTGCTGAGGCAGAGTATATTGCTGCTGCAAGCTGCACTGCTCAACTCTTGTGGCTCCAAAACCAGCTGCTGGATTTTGGTGTAACTGCACTAAAGACTCCACTCAAATTGGACAGTCAAGCTGCTGAAAACATCATTAAAAATCCAGTTTCTCACTCAACTACAAAGCACATTGACATCAGATATCACTTTGTCAGAGATTGCTATGAAAAAGATTTGATATCTTTGCATCATGTCCATACTTCAGATCAATGGGCAGATGTTTTAACCAAGGCATTGGATACATCTACCTTTGAAAAATTGATCTCAAGAATTGGAATGCTAAACATGGATTAAAAACAAGGTTTCTTGTAAATTCATGCGTACATAGCATCAAAATGTTTTCAGAAAATAAAAAACTCATCCTTAGAAATAGTTAAAATTGAATTTTTCAATAAATCTTTAAAAGTCTGATCATAACATCTGATTGCTCAAAACCTCTGATAGGCTTCAAAATCACATCCACTGTTAAAGTGTATCCTCTGACTTCCATTTTTACCACTTTCTCAAACCACTAATAGCTATCCACTGATAGCGTTAAAAATCAGTATTGTTCCATCCTCTGTCTTAAAACAGTGGTTTGCCACCTCAACGGTTACTTTTTCTCATCAGAGGTTACACGTGGCCAGATGTTAGCCATCAGATCTTGCAACAGATGCCACGTCATGTTCACTTTTTCAAAACCCTATAAAATCCCTGTTTTATCCTTTATCAGTGTTTTCCCTAAACTGTTTTGATTCCAAAAATCTCAAAACAGTTTTTCTCTCTAACACCATGGCTCCCAAATCAAAATCTTCAAAGAAATCCACACAAGAACTTCCACCCTTGACTCTCATAATCAAAACTCCACATAATTATATCGCCATACTTGAAGAAACCGACGCCAATACTCGTTATCATCCAATGATTCGAATTTTGCAAAAGTCGAAATTCAAGCACATGTTAGAAGTCAAAGCACCAATCTATGATTTTTGGAAAAATGCTAAGGTTCACTCAACTGCTACTGGTGTTCCTTACACAATAATCTCCAGAGTAGGGGGAGTGTTGATGCAAATTAGTCCCCAATCGATCTCTCAAGTTATCAAGTTAAATGACATACAACACCCTGTGTCATTTCCTCAAAATGAGATCCAAGCAGAGTTTTTGGAAAGAGGTTATGAAGGCCAGATGAAAGTTATGACAATTTTTAAACCTAACTTTCCTGCTGAGATGAGATTTTTCTACACAATTCTTACTTGTCTCTCAGCAAAGACCACTGGTTTCAATGAAATCTCATTGAACATGCAATATCTGGGGTATGCAATTTTAACTGACATAGATTTAAACTACTCCCAGATATTGTTAAATGATCTTGTGAACAATTTTAAAAATATTGAAAAAAGAAAAGCTTTTTTGATGCATCCACGCTTCCTGAGTGTTTACTTACAGGATCAAATTAAAGGTCCTGAAAGTAAACAAGGCGCAGCGATTAACCCAGGCCGCCTTAATCATGAAACTTTCACCAGAATAACAAACCAAGATAAAGTTGTGAAAACACAAGTAGCGGAGGTTGAGCAAGTTTTACCTGAACAAAATGTTCAAACTCAACCTCTTGCTACTGAGCCCACTGTTCTTGGTGATCAGGGCACCACAACCGCTGCTCTGAAGCCCACACCAAAAATCTCCAAAAAGAAAACCAAAACAATTTCCAAAAATCCCACCAAACCCAAAAAGGGTCCTCTGGAAGATGAGATCCCAAAGGTTAACCCAGTGACAACACCAAAGTCACAGACCACTGCTGCTACTTCTTCACAGCAGATGGTTCAAAGATCTCCTACCGGCTTTGAAACTCCTCCTTCTTCCTCACAAAAGGAAAAGGTTGTAGACACAGGGACACCAAATTATGAAGCTCTAGATCCACTTGGCTCTATCTTCCACAGCCCCTCTCCCAGGGCAATGTCGCTTTCTACACAACCACCTTCACCAATGACTTCACTTCAACCCACAATTGTACCATTGCTGAATGCAATTGAATTAGTTCAGACACAAACCAGCACTTCTCAACAACCTATTATTGAAATTATACTTCATCAAGAGGTTGGGTCTGATTCTTTATTCATTGCTAGCCCATCAGCAAATGAAGAGGCTACATCCCTTGGGTTACATGTAACCCTTGGTGATAGTTCAACACAAGCAGCCACTACAATTGCTGAACTCCCAAGTTCTTAGTTGGACAGTGGTTTCATTACTAAGACTTAGTTGAAGGCAACCACTGTTGAGGCAACAACTGTTACCTTTGTTGTGGGAAGTCCCCACTACCAAGACAAAGGGGCATCTATGTTTGAAGCTGGTACTAAAAGCACTGCTCATGATGACATAGATATAACTACCACCACTGGTAGGAGTTCAGATGATCCAATTAAATTAGGTGATGAGCTAAAATTTAAGGATTTGACGGAGAGAGTGACAAGGATAGAAAGTTTTGTTGATGAAATCAAAAGTTTACTGAAGCAGATGATAGTTACCAAAAGTCAACCCTCTGTTCTATCCACTGCTGATCTCAAAGAAGCTCTTAACCCTCTGTTTCAACATCAACAACATTATTTGGATCTACAACATAAGCATCAGATGAATGATGTTAGAAACATGTTTGAATCAAAGTATCAAGACATTGCAGCAGTCATTAAAGCCATCAAAGCTCATCTACTCACAACCAATGGCCATCCACCTCCTACGGTTATCTTTGTTACAACAGATGAAGCCAAAAAGGGGGAGAAACCTTTGGGAAACAAAAAACTGAAAATAGATGATGGCAAGGCCAGACCTACCTTAAATATTCCAAGATTTGACTGATGAAATTGTGGCCAAGGCAAGGGCTAGTCACAAGAAGAATGTGATTGAGGAGAGTAGAGTGTTGGTTGAGAAAAAGATTGATCAACAAAAAGAAAAAGGAGAGGTTGGTACTTCATCAAAAAGAACACCTGCTAGAAAAGCCAAGCAACCAACATCCACACCTCCTAAAACTAAGCCTGCAACAAATCCAACCATCAAAACCTCTGCCTCTCAAATACCTATCACATCTTCAAAACCACAACCCACATCCACACAAGCAGATGTTACAGCAACTGTTGTGTCAACATCTGTTGATACAGCAGAGGTTGCAACAGATGCAACTCCATCCATTGCCATGATCACATTTCCCACATCAACTCAACCATTATCCACACCACCAAAAATCCCACAACCACCATCACCACTCTAAGGTTTAAAAGGAGGAAAATCACAAAAGTGATAAATGATGATGAGATCTCTGCACCTCTTCCACTATCATCAACACCAATGACCTCCACTTCAGTGATTACAACATCTTCAAGTCTTCAAGTTACTCCAGCATCAAAGTTATATCCTCTTGATTTACCAGCAGTCAGGGAAGAGATCCTAAGTTTCTTTTCAGAGGATGACCCTGAAAAAAGAACAATCCTATCCCTTGATGGCTATCCAAGACCAGCAAATGTTGATGCTTACCTGGAACTGAAAAGGAAGCAAGTAGAGGATATTGCCAAAAGAGAATCAACTGGTAAAGATGATAGAGAAATACAGATTGTCATGTCCTTTCAACTGAGCAAAGTCACCATTTTACAAAACTTTGTCAAGAACCCGAGCAACCAGATTTCAGAAAGGGAAGATAAGCTGGTCAAAAGTGAGCTCATTGAGTACATCGTGGAAACAAGAAGTATAGGGAAACAAGGCCACAGTTCAGGATTGGAGCTTGGCTGAGCTAAGAGAAGAAATCAGCAGAATACATGAAATGTCAAAAGATCCTCTTAAAAGGCCAACTCCTCCCAACTGGGATTTATACAAGAAAGATGTGTCTGAAAGAGACTTGAAGTTGAAAAGAATGAAGAATGAACTGATTCAAAATCACTATGGTTCAAAGAACCAAGTGATGAGATGAGGTGAGGTCAGGGTGATAGACACTTACAAAAGTTTGGAAGAGAGGAGGAAAAAGGATCCATCCACGCCTCCTAAGCCTAACTATTCAAAAGAAGATGCTATCATCAGAGCACAACTCTCCGAAAAGTCCAGCTCAACATCTGCCCATTCCACACTTACCCTGTTACACAGAAAATGGCAAGAGGGTATGTCTGAAAAGACTGATAAAGAGTTTGAGGATACATTTATCAAAGAAGGCATATAGAACATGATTGATTATCCAACAGATGATCGAAGTGCCAACCTAGCCAAAGATCTATCACAAAAAGCTCCTGCTCAAACCTTAGCAATAAAGGCTCCTTCAAGAAAACCATCAGACCCAAAAATTCTAAAATGGAAGGTCGACAAAGACACCCATGAATTGACACTGCTCAAGTCTGATGGTGCAGTCACTAAACTATCCATGTAAGCTGCTTATGAGCTTGCAGTAGAAGACTTCAAAGAACTACTATGTTTAGAGCTGGAGAAGGATGCTGATGATATGGAATCTCTTAACTTTGAACTTCAATTCAAAGGTCAAATAAGAGAAATTCCTTCTGAGGAATAAAGACCAAGAATAAAGTGTTTTTGGCATCATCTGTTCCAGGGGGAGATTGTTGGGATTGAACCCAATGAAAGGAACAGATGATACAAAGTCAAATAACACTATCCGAGCTTTGGTTAAACTATCAGAGGTTACCACCTCTGATGTACATACACTGCTAACCCTAAAGACTGCTCATCCTATCATCTGCCTTCACAAAGCTTCAAAGGTCTGTCAGAGTTACAAGGGTCAGAGGATAGAGATCAGAGTTTAGTCATTAGCTTAGTTAAATCAATGTAACAGTGCTAAGCACTGATAGTTAGTATTAGTAGTGTTTTCAGTTAGTTACAATTGGTTTCCTGTCACTATCAACCCTGACGTCATCAAAGATGCTCAGTGGTTAGATAGTTAGTATAAATAGGTAACTTCTGTAACAGTTTAAACTTGTCTATTAAAAGATCAACTTTCGCATATCATCTTCTCTGCATTTTCTTATTACCAAACTGAAATTGCAAAGGCTGAGGGGGAGTTTGTGAATCACATGCAAGTTTACCAACTTGAAAGCATGATGACGATGAAAACAAACGACCATTGCTTGTATTAAAATATTTCCATCTTATTCCCCTGCAAATCTTTTTTCATTCAATCATTTTCCAGTTTATTGAAACAAAACTACAAGTAATTTAAACTCAGATCCTAACAACATGATGATGACGTGACACTTTAACATGCATTTTTTGTTAAATCAGAACACATAGCCTAAGTATATTCTTGGTTATGAGATCCATAGTATCAAACTTGTTCTCATAGTGAACTGTTGACACATTTTATGTGGTTAAATTCAAGTGGGACATTTTGATAACCATTGCCGGGGCGAATTCCTTGTTTATAATTTTTAATGAATCATCTCTCTCGATGCTTCGATTTTAATTTTTATATATGGTTGTGATGGAATAAATTTTTATATTATATAGATATAGTCTTTTTAACAACAAGATTTTTACAAACATAAATAGCAATTGAGGTTACACTTGAAAGATTTCAAAACACACCACTTTTATAGGGCCAAACAATATATCACTTACCACTAGGTCATGAGTTTTTTTTTATTGTGGTACATTAGGGTTGCATGCCTAATACATGAGTTTTTGTTAGTTTAATTTTTATATGTAAATATGTATATCATATAGAGCTAGACCATTTAATCTACTTGACATAAAAACTAGTACAAATGACAGTAGAGTCCGCGTACGCAAGGTTACATATTAATATGATTATAGCAAAAACATATAAGTGCACGTATGATTGTTATGATTTTACTTTTATGCTTATTTTTAAGTTATTCTTCATGGTTATAGTACTTTTATACTAAAAATTCTTGATTATTATGATTCTTAGAACCAAAATAGAATAAATTTTATTATAAAAGTACTATGATTATTATGATTCTTACAACCAAAATAGAAGAATTTTTATTATAAAAATACTATGATGACTAAGAATAAATTAAAAACAAGTATGAACATTTAAAGTAAAATTATAACAAAAGTCATAAAATGCATAAAATTGTAAAACTTACTTTTTGTGTTTTAGAGCGACAGAATGTACTAAGGTATTAAAGTGATAATGATTTAATTTCTATTTGTAGTGGGATTTGAAGAGAGGAATCAAATAAGTTTACTGGAGTCAAAAAACAACTAATAAAAATAGTTTAAGGGGTTTTAAAGCTTTTGACTAGACTACTTGATTAACAATTTAAATCAAACTAAACTTGTATAAGTTTTATAAACTATATAGATTTTAATAAAACTTTATAAAACAAATAAAATTTACTAAACCAGTAAAACTTTGTGTTTTCTAAGCAATTGTTTATAAAACTTGAAAAATGAACCTATAATCCATATAGGATTCAGTTCAAGTAGGAACCACTACCAGTTGCGAAAATCATGAGAACTCCTCTTATCCAATATAATTTTAACACATACCTATAATCCATTTAATTCAAAAGGGAATTTTAGTCTTTTTCTCTCAATACCATATCACCTCTCTCTTATATCTAAAATACATCACATCACATCATCATTAATATGTCTAATAATATCTCTCACCTTTAATCTCTTTTATATACTTTTTATATTTAAAATTGAGAAAAATATCTTAGGTTTCAAATTAAAACACCAAAAGCATTACGTAATTTAGAAATACAAAAATATTGAAAATGATGTCTATTTCTGTTTGCTTTATTTTCACTAATTATGACATAATGTTCTTTATAAAATGCAATCTATATTTGTGTTATATGTTTATTAGAAAATACAAAATTATCGAAAATGATATCTATTTCTTTTTGCAATATTTTCCCTAATTATGACATAATGTTCTTTATAAAATGCAAGCTATATTTGTCTTATATGTTTATTGAGAATTTCTATTTCATTCGTTAACGTTTGATGACTTTGCACTACAAGTTTTTAAAAAAAAATATTCGACAACGTGCGTAAAAAATGTTTTGAAAACGTGCGTAAAAAAGCTTGACAACGTGCGTGAAAAAGCTTGACAACGTGCGTAAACATTTACACGAACTAAGTATGAGAACACTATTATGCAAAAAAAATGTTTTGACAACGTGCGTAAAAAAAAAGCTTTTTTTACACCCCTGATCGCCGACCCGAACTCTTCTAAACGTCGCGCGTAAATATAATTTTTAAACGTATGTAAAAACAGAAGGCATAAAATAGTTTTTACGTAAGTAGTCGAATGTAAAATTATTTTTTTGCGCACGGTGTCGAATGAAAAAAGTTTTTTATTCTCAAATTGTTTACTGCCCTTGTAGAAAGTTTAAAAAACCCCTAACCAAACAATCGACTGGGGGCGTAAAATAAGTTAACAACTGAGACGTAAAAAAAGTTTAAATGTTTTAATAAGGCATAAAAAAATACAACCGAGAAGGAAATAAAAATTTACAACCTGGGCGTATAAATAATTTACAGCCGAGGCTGGAGTAAAAATAAAAAATTTACGTGTCGGTGGCATAAAAAACAATTATATAAAATGTTTTGAAAATTCAAGTTTGGAAATTTGAAGCTTTTACATACGTTTAAAAATGTTTTTACATTCGGCATATTTTGCGCACGGTGTCGAAAGTAAAAAATGTATTTTTTTCATGCGGTAGAAAATGTTTTGTACGCCCCTGAATGCCTGATGTGCATGAATTATATATATTTTTAATTGGGTTTTTTTCCTCACACAAATTTAGTTTTAATTTGGGTTTTCACCTAAAAACTAACTACACACACAAAGGGCAAGTGTAACCATCGGGAGGTAATATAATTTGTCGGCAAGAACCGGATATCAATCTGTGGACGCGGTATCTCGATACTAAACTTTTGTTACTTTAAAACCTTTTCAATTGATGGTTGGTTTTTGTTTCTAAATTAACATGCAAAAGTAATAAACTACAAACTAAACTAAGGAAGAACAATATCTAAAAAGAGGTTGCCTAAACTAAGTATCCACTAACAAACATATGACAACTAAGGAAAGAAACTAATGGTGATGCAAGATCTAAGTTAACTAAGTCTCCAATCAAGGTTTCCTAGTTTATAATTCTTAGGAAAACTAAAATGAAACAATCACTTTAATCACATAAAAATTATTATTTGAAGTTCACTTGCTAAGTTAATGTTAATCTTTAAACAAGAGTTATTTGTTTGTTAAAACTCCTAACTCTACAAATTAGGGAAAACTACTATGAAAAACATACCAATCACCCTAACTTGCTTTAAAGTAAGTAGCACATTCTTCATGTTCTTGATATGAACCACAAGCATGGTCATGCTAGATAATAATCCTGGCCTAAATCATCATTCTAACATAACACCAACTATAGAATTCATATAAACATTCTTTTGAATTTTCCAAATCTAAATGCAAGAATTTATACACATGTTCAAATCACCATTCTAATCATGTTAGCAATCACCATTCCTAGTATCATGCCATGAATCATACTAACAAGTTAACAAGATTCAACAATCATAATCTCTACATGGGCTTTCCAACACAACATGTAAATACTTATGACCAACCTTCAAGAATAAAGACTTTAAACATGCATAAGAACTCCAAGAACAAGATTCAAGCATTACTATGAAGATTAACAAAAACACTCACCACATCTACTTCCATATTATCACATATCCATTAGCTTCAACAATGTTTAAGCAACACAAATGCTTAGCCCATAAGGCTCATAGCAAATAAATCAAATACAAGAAAGCATAAATTGTTTATAATGTAGCTAGTAAGCTAACCAACTTAAAGACAAGATTAAATGGTGTTTGAGTAGATCTTCAAGTGATTAAGTCCTCTTCAAGGCTCCCTCTTGACTCCAACAAGCTTCCAAGACCAGATTCTTGAGAGAAAACTTCATCAAAATGCTCCAACTCCCTATCAAATGAGCTTGAATCACGTATTTATGCTGCTGGGAGTTTGGTACGACCATGCCACCTTTTGGCACGGTCGTGCTTAGTAAGTGTCAGAGAGCCTTTTTCAACTGTTGACTTGTTTGCTAGCCATTTTGGGAAAAATCCCGCTCAAACATTTCCGAGGTGGCACGAACATGCCAACCTTTGGCACGGTCGTGCTTCCCGATGAAATATTCGGCGATGACCGAAATGATCCCGGAAACAATCTGATCTTTGACTGACTTGGATGCGCACGGTCGTGCTTGGGAGCTGGCACGGTCGTGCCAGTGTTCAAATCTTCCTGGATTGTGCTGAAATGATAGTGCTCGATGAGAGTGTCGTTCATGGTTGGCCTGGCACGGTCGTGCCAGTGGTTGGCACGGTCGTGCCATATCTGGCAGTTTGCTGGAAAACTCTGAAGCCCGGACCTGTATTTTCACAATCAACTCAAATGAGTACAAAAATCAATGAAAAAAAAAACAAGTTCTCGCGTAATAGGGTTTATTTGACGTTTTAAAGATGTATAAATTCTTATACATCAAACATCCCCACACTTGAACTTTGCTTGTCCTCAAGCAAACTAAAACAAACAAAAACTCTCTAAATGGCAATCATCTCAATTAGTATTATAAGCACAAACAAACAACTCGGGTTATAACAATTAAGGACTACTCGATATGACGGAAAAAACCAAAAAGTATATAAAATATGTTTATGAGCAATGGTCCATCTTCGAAATCCCTACAAGCCTACCTCACATCCTCACAATTTTCACACTCACTCGCTAATATATTGGTGCACATACGATTTATGGAGTATATGTAGAACACTCGATGCCAAGACGATGACTATGCGATGTCATAAGCTTGTGGAAGGATCAAATCTAATTACTTGACAAAACATAACATGAATCATGAGGTCTTGTTTAGATTGTAACTTGGCTAGGGTTTAGGGTATGGAAATGGATTTTGAAAGTGGCTAAAATGGTTGTAACCCGGTTGTTTGATTAACTTGAAACAAAAGAAAACTAAAACTGTATAACTTAATAATAACTAACCGAGAGCTATTCAACAAACTTAGCTTTTTCCATTCCAAAATTGCTCTAATGAAGCCAATTGGTAAGGCTTTTTCAAACTATAATAATTTTTCTCGTTTTTTTTACACATGCTTGAGAGGGAAACTAAATACGTCTACTTAGATAAAAACTTTACCGCATGATGTTGCAACTATAAACTATGATAATATACAAAAGTAACAAGTTAATCACTAACCAAACCGAGCTTCCAACCAAAAATGGGTTAAAATATAAAAGGCTAATTTGGCTAAGTGGTTAGTATTTAGTGGTTTAAAAGAAATGAAAGGGAAAGACTCAAATTGGTTTAACTAAGGGAATGATTTGGGTGAGGGAATACATAAAAATTGGTTAAAAACAAAAGGTTCCTAGTGCCTCAATAATGGAAGCTGCTTAGGAGCTTGTAGTAGAAGATTTCCAAGAACTACTATGTTTAGACCTGGAGAAGGATGCTGATGACATGGAATCTCTTAACTTTGAACTTCAATTCAAAGGTCAAATAAGAGAATTCCTTCTGATGAATAAAGACCAAGAATAAAGTCTTTTTGGCATCATCTGTTCCAGGGAGAGATTGTTGGGATTGAACCCCATGAAAGGAACAGATGATATAAAGCTAAATAACACTATCCGAGCTTTGATTAAACTATCAGAGGTTACAACCTCTGATGTACATACACTACTTTCCCTAAAGACTGCTCATCCTATCATCTGCCTTCACGAAGCTTCAAAGGTCTGCCAGAGTTACAAGGGTCAGAGGATAGAGATCAGAGTTTAGTCATTAGCTTAGTTAAATCAATGTAACAGTGCTAAGCACTGATAGTTAGTATTAGCAGTTTTTTCAGTTAGTTACAATTGGTTTCCTGTCACTATCAACCCTGACATCATCAAAGATACTCAGTGGTTAGATGGTTAGTAGAAATAGGTAACTTCTGTAACAGTTTAAACTTGTCTATTAAAAGATCAACTTTCGCATATCATCTTCTCTGCATTTTCTTATTACCAAACTGAAATTGCAAAGGCTGAGGGGGAGTTTGTAATCACATGCAAGTTTACCAACTTGAAATCATGATGATGATGATGAAAACAAACGACGATTGCTTGTAGTAAAAGTTTTCCATCTTATTCTGCTGCAAATCTATTTCCATTCAATCATTTTCTATTTCATTGAAACAAAACTACAAGTAATTTAAACTCAGGTCCTAACAACATGACGATGACGTGACACTTTAAATGCACTTTTTGTTAAATCAGAACACATAGCCTAAGTATATTCTTGGTTATGCGATCCATAGTATCAAACTTGTTCTCATAGTGAACTGTTGACACATTTTATGTGGTTAAATTCAAGTGTGACATTTTGATAACCATTGCCGGGGCGAATTCCTTGTTTATATTTTTTTATGAATCATCTCTCTGGATGCTGCGATTTTAATTTTTATATATGGTTGTGATGTAATAAATTTTTATATTATATCATATATAGTCTTTTTAACAACAAGGTTTTTACAAACACAAATAGCAATTGACGTTACACTTGAAATATTTCAAAACACACCACTTTTATAGGGCCAAACAATATATCACTTACCACTAGGTCATGAGTTTTTTTTTATTGTGGTACTTCATGCCTAATACATTAGTTTTTGTTAGTTTAATTTTTATATGTGAATATGTATATCATATAGAGCTAGACCATTTAATCTACTTGACATAAAAACTAGTACAAATGACAGTAGAGTCCGCGTACGCAAGGTTACATATTAATATGATTATAGCAAAAACATATTAGTGCACGTATGATTGTTATGATTTTAATTTTAGGCTTGTTTTTAAGTTATTCTTCATGGTTATAGTACTTTTATACTTAAAATTCATGATTATTATGATTATTAGAATCAAAATAGAAGAAATTTTATTATAAAAGTACTATGATCATTATGATTCTTACAACCAAAATAGAAGAATTTTTATTATAAAAGTACTATGATGACTAAGAATAAATTAAAAACAAATATGAACATTTAAAGTAAAATTATAACAAAAGTCATAAAATGCGTAAAACTTACTTTTTGTGTTTTAGAGCTTAAGAGAGAATGTGTTAAGGTATTAAAGTGATAATGATTTAACTTCTGTTTGTAGTGGGATTTGAAGAGAGGAATCAAATAAGTTTACTGGAGTCAAAAAAACAACTAATAAAAATAGTTTAAGGGGTTTTAATTCTTGTGACTAGACTACTTGATTAACAATTTAAATCAAACTAAATTTGTTTAAGTTTTATAAACTATATAGATTTTAATAAAACTTTATAAAACAAATAAAATTTACTAAACCTGTGAACTTTGTGTTTTCTAAACAATTGTTTATAAAACTTGAAAAATGAACCTATAATCCATATAGGATTCGGTTCAAGCAGGAACCACTACCAGTTGCGAAAATCATGAGAACTCCTCTTATCCAATAGAATTTTAACACATTATAATCCATTTAATTCAAAAGTGAATTTTAGTCTTTTTCTCTTAATTTCATATCACCTCTCTCTTATGTCTAAAATACATCACATCATCATTAATATGTCTAATAATATCTCTCACCTTTAATCTCTTTTATATACTTTTTATATTTAAAATTGAGAAAAATATCTTAGGTTTCAAATTAAAACACCAAAAGCATTACGTAATTTAGAAAATACAAAAATATCTAAAATGATGTCTATTTCTATTTGCTTTATTTTCACTAATTATGATATAATGTTCTTTATAAAATGCAATCTATATTTGTGTTATATGTTTATTAGAAAATACAAAATTATCAAAAATGATATCTATTTCTTTTTGCAATATTTTCCCTAATTATGACATAATGTTCTTTATAAAATGCAAGTTATATTTGTCTTATATGTTTATTGAGAATTTCTGTTTCATTTGTTAACGTTTGATGACTTTGCACTACAAGTTTTAAAAAAAAAACATTCGACAACGTGCGTAAAAATGTTTTGAAAACGTGCGTAAAAAAGCTTGACAACGTGCGTAAACATTTACACGAACTGAGTATGAGAACACTAGTATGCAAAAAAAAAATCGTTTTGACAACGTGCGTAAAAGAAGCTTTTTTTACACCCCTTATCGCCGACCCGAACTCTTCTAAATGTCGCGCGTAAATATAATTTTCAAACATATGTAAAAATAGAAGGCATAAAATAGTTTTCACGTACGTTTGAATAATGTTTTTACGTAACTAGTCGAATGTAAAATTATTTTTTGCGTACGGTGTCGAATGAAAAAAAGTTTTTTATTCTCAATATTTTTACTGCCCCTGTAGAAAGTTTAAAAAACCCTATCCAAACAATCGACTGGGGGCGTAAAATAAGTTTACAACTTAGACGTAAAAAAAGTTTAAATGTTTTAATAGGGCGTAAAAAAATACAACTGAGAAGGAAATTAAAATTTACAACCTGGGCGTAAAAATAATTTACAGCCGAGGCTGGAGTAAAAATAAAAAATTTACGTGTCGTTGGCATAAAAAACAATTATATAAAATGTTTTGAATATTCACGTTTGGAAATTTGAAGCTTTTACATACGTTTAAAAAATGTTTTTACATTCGTTGTTGAATGTAAAAATATTTTGCGCACAGTGTCGAAAGTAAAAAATGTATTTTTTACATGCGGTAGAAAATGTTTTATACGCCCCTGAATGCCTGATGTACGTGAATTATATATATTTTTAATTGGTTTTTTTTCTTCACACAAATTTAGTTTTAAAAATGGGTTTTCACCTAAAAACTAACTACACACACAAAGGGCAAGTGTACCCATCGGGAGGTAAATATAATTTATCGGCAAGAACCGGATATCAATCTGTGGACGCGGTGTCTCGATAATAAACTTTTGTTACTTTAAAGCCTTTTCAATTGATGGTTGGTTTTTGTTTCTAAATTAACATGCAAAAGTAATAAACTACCAACAAAACTAAGGAAAAACAATATCTAAAAATAGGCTGCCTAAACTAAGTATCCACTAACAAACATATGACAACTAAGGGAAGAAACTAATGGTGATGCAAGATCTAAGTTAACTAAGTCTCCAATCAAGGTTTCCTAGTTTATAATTCTTAGGAAAACTAAAATGAAACAATCACTTTAATCACCTAAAAATTATTATTTGAAGTTCACTTGCTAAGTTAATGTTAATCTTTAAACAAGAGTTATTTGTTTGTTAAAACTCCTAACTCTACAAATTAGGAAAACTACTATGAAAAACATACCAATCACCCTAACTTGCTTTAAAGTAAGTAGCACCTTCATCATGTTCTTCATATGAACCACAAGCATGGTCATGCTAGATAATAATCTTGGCCTAAATCATCATACTAACATAACACCAACTATAGAATTCATATAAACATTCTTTTGATTTTTCCAAATCTAAATGCAAGAATTTATACACATGTTCAAATCACCATTCTAATCATGTTAGCAATCACCATTCCTAGTATCAAGCCATGAATCATACTAACAAGTTAACAAGATTCAACAATCATAATCTCTATATGGGCTTTCCAACACAACATGTAAATACTTATGACCAAACCTTCAAAAATAAAGACTTTAAACATGCATAAGAACTCCAAGAACATGATTCAAGCATTACTATGAAGATTAACAAAAATAATCACCACATCTACTTCCATATTATCACATATCCATTAGCTTCAACAAAGTTTAAGCAACACAAATGTTTAGCCCATAAGGCTCATAGCAAATAAATCAAATACTAGAAAGCATAAATTGTTCATAATGTAACTAGTAAGCTAACCAACTTAAAGACAAGATCAAATGGTGTTTGAGTAGATCTTCAAGTGATTCAGTCCTCTTCAAGGCTCCCTCTTGGCTCCAACAAGCTTCCATGACCAGATTCTTGAGAGAAAACTTCACCAAATTGCTCCAACTCCCTATCAAATGAGCTTGAATCACGTATTTATGATGCTGGGAGTTTGGTACGACCATGCCACCTTTTGGCACGGTCATGCTTAGTAAGTGTCAGAGAGCCTTTTTCAACTGTTGACTTGTTTGCTAGCCATTTTGGAAAAAATCCCGCTCAAACGTTTCCGAGGTGGCACGACGATGCCAACCTTTGGCATGGTCGTGCTTCCCGATGAAATATTCGACGATGACCGAAATGATCCCGGAAACAATCTGATCGGTGACTGCCTTGGACGCGCACGGTCGTGCTTGGAGCTGGCACGGTCGTGCTAGTCTTCAAATCTTCCTGGATTGTGCTATAGTGCTCGATGAGAGTGTCGTTCATGGTTGGCCTGGCACGGTCGTGCCAGTGGTTGGCACGGTCGTGCCATATCTGGCAGTTTGCTGGAAAACTCCGAAGCCCAGACCTGTATTTTCACAAACAACTAAAATGAGTACCAAAATCAATGGAAAAAAAACAAGTTCTCACGTAAACGGGGTTTATTTGACGTTTTAAAGATGTATAAATTCTTATACATCAAACATCCCCACACTTGAACTTTGCTTGTCCTCAAGCAAACTAAAACAAACAAAAATTCTCTAAATGGCAATCATCTCAACTAGTATTATAAGCACAAACAAACAACTCGGGTTATAACAATTAAGGACTACTCGATATGACGGAAAAAACCAAAAAGTATATAAAATATTTTTATGAGCAATGGTCCATCTTGGCTTATATAGGTGCACATCCGATTTATGGAGAATGTGTAGAACACTCGATGCCAAGACGATGACTATGCGATGTCGTAAGCTTGTGGAAGGATCAAATCTAATCACTTGACAAAAACATAACATGAATCATGAGGTCTTGTTTAGGTTGTAACTTGGCTAGGGTTTAGGGTATGGAAATGGATTTTGAAAGTGGCTAAAACGGTTGTAACTCGGTTGTTTGATTAACTTGAAACAAAAGAAAACTAAAACTATATAACTTAATAATAACTAACCGAGAGCTATTCAACAAAGTTAGCTTTTTCCATTCCAAAATTGCTCTAATGAAGCCAATTGGTAAGGCTTTTTCAAACTATAATCATTTTTCTCGTTTTTTACACATGCTTGAGAGGGAAACTAAGTACGTCTACTTAGATAAAAACTTTACCGCATGATGTTGCACCTATAAACTAAGATAATATACAAAAGTAACAAGTTAATCAGTAACCAAACCGGGCTTCCAACCAAAAATGGGTTTAAATATAAAAGGCTAATTTGGCTAAGTGGTTAGTATTTAGTGGTTTAAAAGAAATGAAAGGGAAAGACTCAAATTGGTTTAACTAAGGGAATACATAAAAATTGGTTAAAAACAAAAGGTTTCCTAGTGCCTCAATCATTTTCATGCTATAAGTTTGCTTTGCGGCCTCGAAATGTATACCTAACACAAGTTCTAAATCGCAAAAGTCATCCGGCTCACTCAATATTTGCCCGGCAAAACATGAGCATAAATAATTCTAAAGCTATAGAGACTCAAAAATAACTCACGGAAACGGGCGTATTGGGTAAATATGTAAGGTAAACAAGTAGGTCAATCGCTTGATTTCTCATGCTCAAGTTTATACAAAAAATTGTTACTTAGTGGTAGTCCTCACGCGAGCGAGCCCCTTTTGCGTTCACCTTTGTATATTTGTCAAAAAATTTTGTGCTTTTATAAAAACTTATGTTTGTTTGATTATTAAGCCACAAAAATTGTTCAAGAGAGCTTTGTAGTATTATTATTATTATTATTATTATTATTATTATTATTATTATTATTATTATTATTAAACTTTTTTTAGAACAACAAAGCTCAAGCGCTAAACCACCTCCCCACACTTGAATTGTACATCGCCCTCGATGTACAACAAAAACAAATATATGCAAGCATATATAATGAAAAATGGAGTAAATGGGAACACGAAAACTTCCCTGAAACAAAACTGCTGAAAATGGAGCTCAATGAAGAAATACGGAGCATCTACCACGAACCACCAATCTATCAAACAAACCAGCATCTCAACAAGCAAGCACTACGCACTAGCAAAACAATATCAAACAAACAAAAATTACCCAACCCCATTTTCCCTTGCCTTTATTTATTCAACCCATTAAAACTAAAAAAGGAAGTTAAAGTTCACGACGGAGAGGTGTACGGGCAATGCAAAATGGCACATCCCTCAAACACAAAATAGTAAAGGTACAAACTGGGGGACGGGACTAAGACCTGCCACTCGGTCCGGAAGGCCAGCGTCGTCTCTTCGGTCGAATCTGGATCTGCGCGAAAACTGTGGAGGCGGCTGTGTGTACGGAACGTTCATCGAGTTCGCGATGTGCTGCTGCGAACCGAAGAGCCAATCAAAACTACATCGGCATCGCTCGTACATATCCTCCAAAAATTACCTTTACAAAATTGCTCTGCGCGTATAAGATCCACGTCCTGTCTCACCTCCTGCTGGATCAAGGCAAGACTATCCATCCTCCGCCAAACATCAATTGTCGACGGCTCGTAAGGCCCATAGCCACCATGCTCAAAACCACCACCATAACCACCATGCTCATGCTCCCAATTTGAGTTCACGAAACCATGACCCAACTGCATGTGAGGAACCGCTCCCCCAGCGACTCCCTCAGGCTCATGCACCGGAATATCCTGCATGTGAACGTCATTTCCACCGTCACCACCATCACCGCCATCACCACCATCGATCATCATCATCATCACCCCCCACTTCGGGAAGCGGGTCCCAAATCCTTCCCAATCTATCAACCAACTTGAGGATCCCGTTAACTTTGCGGATCATGTGCATGGACTGCAACTGGGCCACGTCGAGCAGACCGTAATCATAAGCCTCGGTTAGATGGTCTAATCGAACTCGGTAATGTTTCGCGAGTTTGGTTGCGAAAGCACCCCCGCAAATTTTCAACGCGGGTGTCGAACCAATGCCTCGGAAAATAGACTCGACAACGCTCGCAGCTACGTTGTAGTTCACCCTGGAGATAATGCAATAAAGATGGAAAAGGTCGCGATTGGTGATGTTCCCAGTGCTGTCACCCCGACCACCGATGACGTGAAAAATGGTTCGCTCAATGACCCGGTGAAGTGGGTCAAGAATCCATGTGGCTTTGGCCTTACGCGGGTTCCAAACCCGACCTAGCACCATGATCTCATCCCAAAACGCTGATCTGTCAACATTCGGTTCCCAGTCTTGCAAACTACCATCAAAAAGCTCTGTGTCAATCTCATCATCCTCGTATAAACCCAAGACCTGCCCGAATCGACTAATGGATCGGTGGTGCCATTTTCGTCCCAATCTGTAGCACACACCAACATTTTTATCATAAACATCCGGGCAAGGGAATGTGCATCGGAAGGATGCGAAGAACTCGACAACAAGATCCACATACTGTGGTTCAGCGATATCGAAGAGGCGGTTCCACGAAGGCGTCATCAAGTCATCAAACCGCTCGGTTTGACCGAGCAAATCCAAATCAACCTTTTGTAGCCTTCTCATGGGCTCGATCTGGTGCCTTCGTGCCCATAACCGTTGAGCTCTTTCTATGCAATACCCTTCCCTGGCATTGTCACTAAATCGTATGTACGGGTGGTCCACCTGCAAGAACGAAAACCAATCAGCAGCAAAAATGGAAAAGAAACAGCAATCTGGATAGATGGCACAATCGTGCCAGGATTTGGAACAGTCGTGCGTGCCTGAACTCAGCAATATTTATGAAGTTTCTGGAAATTATGAAGTTTTCTGGGTTTATTCTTCAAGAAGCACGATCGTGCCTGGGTGTGGCATGGTCATGCTTGACCAATTTCTGGGTTCGTTTTGAAGATCTAGCATACTGTTATGAAAAGCACGATCTTGCTCAGGTTCGGCACGACCGTGCGCGATGAATTTCTGGGCAAGTTTTGCAGATTTATGAAGATCCATCATCAAGTTATGAAGAGCACGATCATGCCTAGGTTTGGCATGGTCGTGCGTGACGGAGCCCAGAATCACGAAATCGCTCAAAAAGCACCCAAAACCCCGATTTTTCCATCTTTTTTCGTAGGGGTTTTGTAAATCGGTCACTTGTGGTCCATAACAACACAAAAAACACGAAAAACGGGCTTGAATCGGGTGATTTAGACCAAGCCCTAAAAACTAAAAAGAAACTAACTATGAAGAACAAACCCTAAGACTCAAGAACTCAACAAAAAAGAGAAAGATTCGTACCTAAAGAGATTGTTGGGATGAAAGAAACAAGTAATCTTGGAGGAAGTTAGGATATGGAAGAAAGTTCGTGAGTGCTCCAATGGGTTCAAGTGAGGAAGAAGAAGAAGATTAAGGAGGGTGGTTGAGTTTATTGGTGGTTCTATCAATGGTTCTGCAAGGCTGACACTATCAGATCTGGTTGTGATACCCATGACGAAACCAGGTACACCTTAATTGGTCCTAAACTTAAAGCATGATTAAAACTATAATTGCGCGTAAACCTTGTGAAATTTCATGACTTGTGTATTGTAGGAAACAATATATGTTATATATCGGAGGAATCCGAGAGCACGTCATGATTGGCATGACACTACTAAGGACCAACGATGCGAAGTTGGCGTCCTTAGCCTTAAATAAAGTGTTAAATGGAGACTTGACGTTTAACAGCGCATTAGACCTTCGACGTTGATTATTAGGTTACCAGTAGCATCATTTAAGATTCCGAGTTCCAAGAACAACTTAGTTTTGTGCCATAGACATAAGGTTTGAAAATAATCAAAGCCCGGGCACGTAAAACGAAGCAGCTCCCGGTCGGGGAAACGCCTTCGTTCCGGGCATAACATAAGGCAACCGAATGTGCAAGGAACGATCGATCAAGCTTAAAAACACTTAAACGAATGTCAACCGAGATTTTTATGATTAAAACGTAACCATGCTCGGATTTCGAGACGGTTATGCTCAGTTTTTAAAACCAAGTCTTTTGACACCAAGAACGCGCGAAACGGAGCCCGTTTCGCAAATCGAAGACGCGTCCGGGAACTGAAAACGAAAGATAAACATAATATTTTATCACGCACTTCTAAGCACGAGGTGTCCCCCTTGGGACCGACCTCCAAACCGCCATACCCCCCCCCCCCCATGTATATATATTTTTTATTCATTTTTCATTTTATAATTCATTTTTTCACAAAAATTACTCCAATTCTCCAAAAATCTGCTCTAAAGACCCTTTAATTCAGTTGAGTTCTTCACTAATCTTCACAAAATCAAAGGTTTAACCTTGGTACTTATGATTCTAAGTCCGTTTCTTCGATTGAACGCGGTTTCTAGCCGAAAAACGCCTTTTAATCCAAGATTTTTGAAGGTTTCAACATGTTTATAGGCTGAATAAGAATACCTTGGTATTTACCTGGTGTTATATGGCAGCCATGATCACTAACCTTTGGGGTTTGATACCCTAATCAACTCTTATTCGACAAAAATCACTTAACTATTCGATTAACTGAAAAACAATGAATTAAAGTTTGATTGATCTAAGTTCTAGCATATTTGGGTTTTACTTGATGTTTAGGTACTAAATATAGCCTTCACACACTTCTTGATTGAGCTGAAATTTGGTGTGGTGATGTAGGGTATTGTCAGGAAGGTCCACGTAAAATTTTAGATTTTTTAGAATTTTCTACGAGTTTTGGTGAATTTTTAACTGTTTTACCAAAAGAATTTCGGAAAAATTATAAAAAGAATTCAATAAATAACCTATTTTTACAGAGACACTAAGGAACTTATGCAGAATGTTCTGGGAAAATTCGGAGTCCATTGGTTAAGTTTTGATATGGGTTAAAAATCCGTGTTTTTGCGAGTTTTAGGTAGCCGGGAACGCACCGAAACGAAATCAGAAAAATCTCAAAATTTTGTGAGGAGTTCCTAGACATGTAAAGAGTGTTCTGGAATATTTTTGGATTTTTTGGACTAATGATGGTATTTGATTTTAATTATGTGGTTAAAAATAGCTTTATAAATAATTTATTTAAATAAGTAAATTAACAAAATAAATTCCCATAAATTTTTCCCATAATATACAGATTTTTATTGAGTTATATAAAAATTTACAGATTTTTATATGAAATATAGATTAAATGGGAATTTATTGAATTAAAAATAGATTATTTTAAAGCAATTTCGGCAGTTTACCGTATAACGAACCTGCCGGAACTGGGAACTGACCCAACCCGACAAATACTATAATTGGAACACTGGGTGTATTCCGGGAAATACCCGGGCAAATTGGGTGTGTCGTAAGGTAGTTCGGGAGAATTCCCGACGGTGAAAATGGAAACTCAAATTGGGGCAACCTAGACTCCCCAAACACTCAAGCTCCCTTGACGGAAAGTTAATGATTCTTAAATAACCATGTATTGGCACTATTTGTATTCTTGTACCATTATCCGAACACGTTAAACTAATGACTTTGGCTGGCACGCGAACCGGTGCCCGGAAGCCAAACTGAAAACTAATACTACTCTGACGTCCATCACCATACCAGTGTCCTATAGACGCAATCCGGAGTAAAAACTCCTGACCAGATCCAAGTTATAACCAACTTAGATACTGATTTGAGTCCATATTTGCATGTGTGTTATTAAAGTTGATCCAGCTATTCGACCACTCTTGTGTTGAGACCACTGTTTGCACTATGAGTTTCACTACCCTGCTTTTACTTGTTTTATTGTTTTACTTGGGGTGGAATGCATGTTACAAACACTGTTGATTACACAAACTTATGAAGGGAATTTGGCTTCCCTAACACATGAACTTATTACAAACTGTGATCATTACCCCAACTTGGGAGTGAGTTTCACTTCCCCACTTTTAAATCGTTTTATTGTTTTCTGGGGACTTGCATGTTATAAACTGTGTTGATTTCACCAATCTAGGAGTGAGTCTTACTCTCCCACTTTTAAATTGTGATACTGTTTCTGAGATGATTGGCATGTTACGAAACTGTGTTAATTGCACCAACATATGATGTGAATTATCTAACACACGAACTACCTCCCATCTACAAGTGATTAATATAAGCCGTGGGCAGTGGATAGTACTATTGGTCTGACGAACCCAGGTCGTGCCCGACAAGAAGGTCGGCAACAAGGTCTGCACGTGTCCTAATTTGGTTGTGTTGTTAGGCATAACTACTAAGGGGCGTTGAACTGCACGTGACGCAGTTGGTGGACCGGGAGTGTCTGGGTGACACGACCCGAGGTAAAACAGTCAGGTTTCACTTGCTTCCTCGTGTAATTCCATCTGCGACTATGACTGTGACCGTCATTGTGATTGTGACCAGTGCAATTAAACTTGTTAACACATACTGTTACACAACAATTAAACTAGTGGAACTCACGCAGCGTTTAGCTGACCCTTTTAAAACTAACATGCATTTCAGGTAAAACTAAAGAGGAGTAAGGAACGTACGTGTGGATGGCTTTAGTAGTAAATAGTAGCAGAATAAGAGCTGTGATAGCTCGTAGTCCTGTACTTGAACTTATGGTGTGTAATATGATATTGTTAGTATGTTGTAACTAAGGTTCTCTCTGTTTATGATATCATGTTTTTAAACTATAGAGAATTACCACGTGTTTGCCGCATCCTGCATTTGTCTTCCGCTGCGAGTCGGGGTGTGAAAGAAGATGGTATCAGAGCCTTCGATTATAGCGAACTAGGTATCTCTAAAGAACCTAGACTATAATCCTAAGTTAATCTCCACACGCTGAGAACCTCTAGAAACAGAGTAGTATGGCTATTACCAGGAAGCCCTGGTGGGGCAAATAAATTATTGTTGTCCGGAACACCATATTTATCTGCTCATAATTGGGGGTTCTGGGAACGTCATTGAGATAGGACGGACATCCGTCTACTAACGTCACCAACTGAAAATAATTTTTTTTAAATCTTAAAAATCAAAATTGTGTCCAATACGTTCTTATGTGTATATTTGTGGAGTGTTGGGTTCAGTATTGTGGTCAGTCAAATCAGCGTTGTGTGTGGTTTTCCTGTTCAGATAGCATGTCGCATCGTTCGAGTCACCAGACTACTTCGCATATTGAGACCGATCATGAGGTGGATCCTCTGACACCCCTTTTGACATCGAGCTACTCTCCAGATCCTTCTGGTTATAGTTGTGGTCCGTACCCACCCAGACCTCGTACTCGGCGCGAGGGAGAGGCCTCGAGCGGCTACCGTTTCCCACCTCACCATCCGACTAGCTCCTCGGAGCATAGTCGTACCCCGGATGTTGCTATACCAGTAGGACCTATTCCTAGGAGCTCTACTCCCGCCACAGGGCATTGGGAGTGGGAGCCGGTAGCCCCTAGGTTACCTACACCGGAGACTCCGCCTGAGCCTTATACTCCTTCTACCTGGAGTGCTTATTCACTCTCTTCACCTAGTTCTGAGGAAGTACCCCTTATCCGCCTCCGATAGACGGCTCGTCGAAGGGTGCCAGTCCCTGTGCTTGTGTTTACACCACCCATTTCCCCTGTTCGTCTGACAACCATACCCATAGGGACCCAGCAGCATTTTACTGCCCGGTTTCTGACATCGCCTCGGGAGGACCCTTCCCTGTTTCACACTTACAAGCGAGGTGGCCCTTCCCAGCTGTTTAGAGAGCCTTCCCCACTCGTCTTGGGTATACCTGTTCCTCCTTAGGAGGTGCCTGCTCCCATTACCGAGAGCAGCTTGATGGGGTTTCTGTTCGAGCAGATTTTATTATTACGGATGGGACGGGATGAGGATGAGCAGCAGAGGAGGTCGATGGGAGACTACCTGATCATCTTACAGCAGGCGATCATCGCTTTACAGCAGGGTATGGGGTATGTCCATCATGAGCAGGATCATTTCCGTGCGTTGGTATACGGATGTATTGGTGCTACTGTAGGGTTGGTCGCAGGTCTTGGAGGGTTGGCATGGTGGAGGTGGCGTTCTTAGTATGGTTTTTATATAGATAGAGGTGATGTATCTTTTGGAGGGTTGGCATGGTGGATGTGGCGTTCTTAGCGCCGGTATTAATGCTAACCTGCAACCGAATCCGCAACCAGGACTCGTAGGTAAAAATGAAAATCCAAACAACCCACAGAACAAGGTTAGACTGGTTTACACGTATACGCACGTCATGGACTACAACCCAATGGAAGTTAGTGGAACTGAAGGACCTGATGGATTAGTGATAGGGAATAAGCGGGAAGCCCCGGAAGGTAATTGAGCCGTGGCAGCAACACCGAAGAAAGGGAAAGCAACTAGCAAGAGTTGCACCCTGACTACCCCAACCGGTAACTCTGATAACTATAAAGGAAAAGCCCCAAAGTGCAACAAGTGTACTTACCACCACTTTGGTGGGTGCCGAGCAATGATATGCTCGAGGTGTCATAGAAATAGATATTATGCCCAAACTGTAGGGGGCTCATGGAACCAAATCCCAAATCAACCCATTTTCAACCTCCTAGGCCTCAACCTCTTCTGCAGTGACCTCATCAACCAGCACCACAACAGGTTACATACCCCCGTACGTGCTTCGGAAGTGGCAGCACAGAGCATTTTCGTAATAGTTGCCCGAAGTTAGCTCAGCAGATGACAGAAAGGAATACCCAGAACCAAGCATCTACCTCGAATACAGCTCGGGGTCGTGCCTTTGTCATGGGACCTGGTGACGCACGCCAGGATCCCAACGTGGTTTCAGGTACGTTCCTTGTTTCCAATCAAATTGCTTCAGTGTTATTTGATACGGGAGCTGATAGAAGTTATGTGTCGATTGCATTTTTGCCATTCTTGAATATGCCTGCTGTTGACCTGAAACAACCCTATGCCCGAACTTGCCAGCGGGAAACCAATTACCAGTCACCAACTGATTGTTAATTACCCTATAACAGTTAACGGTTATCAATTTACTATTGACCTTTTACCAGTAGAATTGGGTAGTTTTGATATTGTCATAGGAATGGACTGGTTGTCCAACCATCGTGCGGAGGTGTTATGTGAACAAAAGGTTGTGAAGATTCCTTTATCCCCCACGAATGCAATTATTGTACAAGGAGCGAAGTTAGGCGCGACGTTGAACCTTATATCTCACCTTAAGGCGTTGAAGTGTATACGACAAGGATGTGACGTGTTCTTAGCCAGCGTCACATCGGAGGAGCCAGCCAAGAAGCGTATTGAGGACATTCCAGTAGTATGTGAATACCCTGATGTGTTCCCGGAGGAATTGCTCGGATTCCCGCCCAATCGGCAAGTCGAGTTTCGCATCGACTTAATACCGGGAACGGCACCCGTTGCCAAGGCCCCATATCATCTTGCACCGTCCCAGATGCAAGAGTTATCGACGCAGTTACAGGAGTTATTCGATCGTGGTTTTATCCGTCCTAGTTATTCCCCTGGGGAGCCCCAGTTTTGTTTGTAAAGAAGAAGGACGGTAGCTTCCGAATGTGCATCGACTATTGGGAATTGAATAAAGTCACTATCAAGAATCGATACCCTCTTCCGAGAATCGATGATCTCTTTGATCAGCTGCAAGGAGCCCAATACTTTTCTAAGCTAGATCTTTGGTCAGGTTACCATCAAGTGAAGGTCCAAGAGGAAGATATTCCTAAGACCGCATTTCGAACTCGTTATGGCCACTACGAATTCCTGGTTATGCCCTTTGGGTTAACCAACGCACCCGCGGTGTTCATGGACCTCATGAACAGGGTATGTAAGCCATACCTTGACAAATTTATCATCGTCTTCATTGACGGTATCTTGATCTACTCCAAGTGTAAGGACGAGAACGAGCATCTTTTGCGTGCTGTCTTAGAGATACTACGGACCGAACAACTATACGCTAAGTTGTCTAAGTGCGACTTTTGGTTACAAGCCGTACAATTTCTAGGGCATGTGGTGGATCAGCACGGAATCCACGTGGACCCGAGCAAGATTGAAGAAATTATGAATTGGCCGGCGCCGAAATCTCCAAAAGAAATACGCCAATTCTTGGGATTGGCAGGGTATTATCGTCGCTTCATCGAAAATTTCTCTAGTATCGCGCAATCGCTGACCGCATTGACGCAGAAGGATAGGAAGTATGAATGGGGTGAAGACAAGGAAACAGCGTTCCAGCTGTTAAAGAAAAAGTTATGTGAGGCCCCAATCTTATCGTTACCCGAAGGTAATGATGACTTTGTCGTATATTGCGACGCATCACGACAAGGGATTGGATGTGTCCTTATGCAAAGGAATAAAGTTATCGCGTATGCTTCTAGACAGCTGAAGGTGCACGAGAAGAATCACCCGATGCATGACCTGGAACTAGGAGCAGTTATATTCGCATTAAAGATTTGGAGACATTATTTATATGGTACCAAGTGTAATATATATACGGATCACAAAAGCCTCCAACATCTTCGACCAAAAAGACTTGAACATGAGGCAGCGCAGATGGGTGGAATTTTTAAATGATTATGATTGCAAGATAAAGTACCACCCGGGAAAAGCTAATGTGGTAGCGGATGCGCTAAGCAGAAAGGACCGAATTAAGCCCCTCCGAGTACGAGCATTGGGAATGATTGTGCAGACGAGCCTTATCGAGCAGATCCGGAACGCCCAGATACAGGCCTTGGAGGAAAGCCAGTTACCTAGTGAAAAGTTGCACGGAAATGAGAAAAGCTTTGGGAAGAAAACGAACGATGTGTGGTATTTCAAGAATCGAGTGTGGATTCCTGCAAGTTCGGAGCTGAGACAATTAATCATGGATGAGGCTTATAAATTGAAATATTCGATTCACCCTGGTACAGACAAGATGTACCACGACCTGAAAGAGTTTTATTGGTGGTCGGGAATGAAAAAGGACGTGGCCGAATACGTGAGCCAATGCTTGACTTGTGCGTGAGTCAAGGCTGAGTATCAGAAACCCTCGGGGATGTTGCAACAACCAGAGATACCGCAGTGGAAGTGAGAACAAATCACGATGGATTTCGTGACCCATCTCCTGAAAACGCCTCGTGGTTATGATGCGATTTGGGTAGTCGTCTATCGATTGACCAAATCGGCACATTTTATTCCGATCCGTACGACTTAGAAGACCGACCAGTTGGCCGAAATCTATACTAATGAGCTATTTGCTAGACATGGGGTCCCGATTGCTATTATTTCCGACCGAGACAGCCACTTTACTTCGCGATACTGGCAGAAACTACAAGAAGCATTGGGGACGCGAATCGATCTGAGCACTGCTTACCATCCCTAAACCGATGGCCAATCGGAACGCACGATTCAGACACTAGAGGACTTGCTTCGTGCTTGTGTCCTGGACTTTGGAGGAAGCTGGGACAAGCATCTCCCACTCGTGGAATTCTCGTAAAACAACAGTTACCACAGTAGCATTCAGGTAGCCCCCTACGAGGCACTCTATGGTCGAAAGTGCCGATCCCCACTTTGTTGGGCCGAAGTGGGTAACGCTCGACTGACGGGATCTGAACTAGTTCAGGAAACGACCGATAAGGTCCATCAGATTCGGAACCGTCTGAAAGCCGCCCAGAGTCAGCAAAAGAGTTGGGCTGATGTGCGTAGGAAACCGCTATCGTTCCAAGTTGGTGAACGAGTGTTGTTAAAGGTATCACCGTGGAAAAGCGTTATCCGATTTGGAAAGATCGGAAAGTTAGCCCCGCGACACATTGGACCCTATGAGATCCTAGAGAAAGTAGGTCCCGTAGCATATCAGTTGAAGCTACCAACCGAGCTTAGTGCCATTCATAATGTCTTCCACATTTCAAACTTAAAGAAGTGCCTTTCTGACGAGGCCATTCAGATACCATTAGAAGACATCCACGTTGATGATAAACTCCACTTTGTGGAAGAACCGATGGAAATAGCTGATGGTAGGGACAAACAATTAAGGCATAACAAGATTTCACTGGTTAAGGTCCGATGGAACTCGAAACAAGGACCTGAATATAGCCGGGAACGGAAGGATGAATTCCGTAGAAAATATTCCCACCTTTTCCCCTAGCTAGACATGGTAAATTTTGGGGACGAAATTTCTTAACAAGGGGAGACTGTGATACCCAGGACGAAACCAGGTACACCTTAATTGGTCCTAAACTTAAAGCATGCTTAACACTATAATTGCGCGTAAACCTTGTGAAGTTTCATGACTTGTGTGTTGTGCGAAATAATATATGTTATATCTCGGAGGAATCCGAGAGCACGTCATGGTTGAGATGACACTACTAAGGACCAACGATGCGAAGGTGGCGTCCTTAGCCTTGAACAAAGTGTTAAACGGAGACTTGACGTTTAACAGCGCATTAGACCTTCGACGTTGATTATTAGGTTACCAGTATCGAGTTCCAGGAACAACTTAGTTGTGTGCCATAGACTGTGACATAAGGTTTGAAAATAATCAAAGCCCGGGCACGTAAAACGAAGCAGCTCCCGGTCGGGGAAGCGCCTTCGTTCCGGGCATAACATAAGGCAACCGAATGTGCAAGGAACAATCGATCAAGCTTAAAAACACTTAAACGAACGTCAACCGATATTTTTATGATTAAAACGTAACCATGCTCGGATTTCGAGACGGTTATGCTCAGTTTTTAAAACCGAATCTTTTAACACCAAGAACGCGCAAAACGGTGCCCGTTTCGCAAATCGAAGACGCATCCGGGACCCGAAAACGGAAGATAAACATCATTTTATCACACACTTCTAATCACGAGGTGTCCCCCTTGGGACCGACCTCCAAACCGCCAACCCCCCCCATGTATATATATTTTTTATTCGTTTTTCATTTTATAATTCATTTTTTCACAAAAATTACTCCAATTCTACAAAAATTTGCTCTAAATACCCTTTAATTCTGCTGAGTTCTTCACTAATCTTCACTAAATCAAAGGTATTAACCTTGGTACTTATGATTCTAAGTCCGTTTCTTCGATTAAACGCGATTTCTAGCCGAAAAAGATTTTTGAAGGTTTCAACATGTTCATGGGCTGAATAAGAATACCTTGGTATTTACCTGGTGTTATATGGCAGCCATGATCACTAACCTTTAGGGTTTGATACCCTAATCAACTCTTATTCGACAAAAATCGCTTAACTATTCGATTAACCGAAAAACAATGAACTTAATCTAAGTTCTATCATATTTGGGATGTACTTGATGTGTAGGTAGTGAATATAGCCTTCACACACTTCTGGGATCAATATAAACTCTTGGAATCGGAAGAATCACTAGGTATAACATCCGAGAACCGAATCTAGGCTAGGCAGAAAATTGTTTTGCCTATAACTTGGTCCGTGTAACTTGGATTGAGCTGACATTTGGTGTGGGGATGTAGGGTACCGTCATGAAGGTCCATGAAAACATTTAGAATTTTTGTAATTTTCTACGAGTTTTGGTGATTTTTTAACTGTTTTACCAAAAGAATTTCTGAAAAATTATCAAACGAATTCAATAAATCACTTAATTGTACAGACACTAAGGAACATATGGAGAATGTTCTGGGAAAATTCGGAGTCCATTGGTTGAGTTTTGATATGAGTTAAAAATCCGTGTTTTTCCGAGTTTTCGGTACCAGGGAACGCACCGAAACGAAATCGGAAAAATCTCAAAATTTTGTGAGGAGTTCCTGGACATGAAAGAGTGTTCTAGAATATTTTTGGAATTTTTGGACTATTGATGGTATTTAATTTTAATTATGTGGTTAAAAATAGTTTTATAAATAATTTATTTTAATAAGTATATTAACAAAATAAGTTCCCATAAATTTTTCCCATAATCTACAGATTTTTATTGAGTTATATAAAATTTATAGATATTTATATAAAATATAGATTAAATGGGAATTTATGGAATTAAAAATTGATTATTTTAAAGCAATTTCGGCAGTTTACCGTATCTGCCGGAATTGGGAACCAACCCAACCAGAAAAATACTATAATTGGAACACTGGGAGTATTCCGGGAGATACCCGGGCAAATTGGGTAGTTCGGAAGAATTTCCGACGGTGAAAATGGAAACTCAAATTGGGGGAACCTAGACGCCCCAAACACTCAAACTCCCTTAATGGAAAGTTAATCATTCTTAAATAACTACGTGTTGGCACTATTGGTATTCCCGTACCATTATCCGAACACGTTAAACTAATGACTTTGGCTGGCACGCGAACCAGTGACCGGAAGCCAAACTGAAAACTAATACTACCCTAACGTCCATCACCATACAAGTGTCCTATAGACTCAATCCAGAGTAAAAATTCCTGACCAGATCCAAGTTATAACCATTACCAACTTAGATACTGATTTGAGTCCATACATGCATGTGTGTTATTAAAGTTGATCTAGCTATTCGACCACTCTTATGTTGAGACCACTATTTGCACTGTGAGTTTCACTACGCCACTTTTAACTGTTTTATTGTTTTACTTGGGTGGAATGCATATTACAAACTGTGTTGATTACACAAACTTATGAAGGGAATTTCGCTTCCCTAACACATGAACTTGTTACGAACTGTGATCGTTACCCCAACTTGGGAGTGAGTTTCACTTCCCACTTTTAAGTCGTTTTATTGTTTTCTGGGGACTTGCATGTTATAAACTGTGTTGATTACACCAATCTGGGAGTGAGTCTTACTCTCCCACTTTTAAATTGTGATACTGTTTCTGAGATGATTGGCATGTTACGAAACTGTGTTAATTGCACCAACATATGATGTGAATTATCTAACACACGAACTACCTCCCCTCTACAAGTGATTAATATAAGCCGTGGGCCGTGGATAGCACTATTGGTCTTACGAACCCAGGCCGCGCCCGACAGGATGGTCGGCAACCAGGTCTGCATGTGTCCTAATTTGGTTGTGATGTTAGGCATAACTACTAAGGGCCGTTGAACTGCACATGACGCAGTTGGTGGACCGGGAGTGTCTGGGTAACACGACCCGGGGTAAAACAGTCCGGTTTCACTTGCTTCCTCGTGTAATTCCATCTGCGACTATGACTGTGACCGTTATTGTGATTGTGACCAGTGTAATTAAACTTGTTAACACATATTGTTACACAACAATTAAACCAGTAGAACCCACGCAGCATTTAGCTGACCCTTTTAAAAGTAACAGGCATTTCAGGTAAAACTAAAGAGGAGTAAGGAACGTGCGTGTGGATGGCTTTAGTAGTGAACGGTAGTAGAATAAGAGCTGTGATAGCTCGTAGTCCTGTACTTGAACTTATGGTGTGTAATATGATACTGATAGTATGTTGTAACCGAGGTTCTCTCTGTTTATGATATCATGTTTTCAAACTATAGAGAATTACCACGTGTCTACCGCACCCTGCATTTGTCTTCCATTGCGAGTCGGGGTGTGACACTGGTGGTGCCAGATTTTCGGATTTTCTTTTTACACTAAAGATTAAATATTGAAAAACAATTAAAGTTTTTAAAAAACTTAATTTTAGAGAATAAAGGGTGAAAAATAAGAAAGAATTAAACTAGACTCCTTGAACCCGGGGCACTCACGAAGCATCTCTTACCAAGAAAAGAGCCGAACTAACATACCTGAGAGCCGGCAACAAGCTCTAACACCCCTCGCGACTAGAACGAACCGAAACCTGGAAAAGAAAAACAAACAACCAACACAATATATATACAAAAACGGGCTAAATTTATTTACGAGTCTTCAGCTCGACTCACCACCCCGCATTCATTTGTTGCTAGGGTGGAGGGTAACAACCTCCTCACTCTGATCAACAGGCCCTCCAACATAAGCCTTTAACCTATGCCCGTTGACTTTAAACAACCGGCCATCCTTGTGACCTATCTCCACTGTCCCATAAGGAAACACTGACCGTACAGTGTAGGGACCCGACCATCGAGATTTCAGCTTACCAGGAAACAACTTCAGATGTGAGTTGTATAACAACACACGATCATTCACTCGGAATTCTTTCTTTTCCTTTAAGCGGCTATCATGAAGCGTCTTAGTACGTTCCTTGTACAGCTTGGAGCTTTCATACGCATCGTTCCTAAGCTCCTCAATCTCATGAATCTGCACTAACCTGTTCTCACCCACAGCAGCCATATCAAGATTAACTGTCTTTAAAGCCCAATAGGCTTTGTGCTCGAGCTCCACAGGAAGATAACAAGACTTTCCATAGACCAATTTAAATGGTGTGGTGCCTATAGGAGTCTTGTAGGTTGTCCGGAAAGCCCACATTGCATCATCCAACTTCTCGAACCAATCCTTACGACTAGAATTAACTGTTTTCTCCAAAATCCACTTGATACCCCGATTAGTGACCTCGACCTGCCCACTCGTCTGTGGGTGGTATGGTGTAGAAAAACGATGTTGCACACCATATTGGGACAATGCTTTCTCAAGTTGTGCATTACAGAAATGTGTCCCACGGTCACTAATCAATGCCTTTGGGGCACCAAAGTGAGAAAACAGCTTCTTCAAAAACCTAACCACTACCCTAGCATCATTAGTAGGCAAAGCCTGTGCTTCGGCCCACTTAGAGACATAATCGATAGTAACTAGAATGTAGCGGTTACCAAAAGAAGTCAGGAAGGGACCCATGAAGTCTAGCCCCCATACATCAAAGATCTCACAGACTTGGATGCCGTTTTGTGGCATCTCATGGCGTGCTGAAATGCTGCTTGCCCTCTGGCAAGCATCACAAGACCTTACCCACTCATGGGCATCACGGAAGATAGCCGGCCAAAAGAATCCAGAGTCGAATACTTTCTTCGCAGTGTTATTCGCTCCATGGTGGCCTCCCGTGGGTCCCTCGTGACAGTGACGCAAAATGTCTCTCGCCTCGTCACCATACACGCAACGCCGAATCATCTGATCCGCTCCTACCCTAAACAAGTAAGGGTCATCCCATAAGTAATACTTGACATCCGCAAAGAACTTTCGCTTTTGCTGATAGGTCATCCCCTTGATCAGGATGCCACTAGGTAAGTAGTTCGCGAAGTCAGCAAACCGTGGGGAATCATCACTAGTGTCGATCCTCATAAGAAACTCGCGAGGAAAATTGTCATGGATGCTAGGCCCATGAATTTTCTTCCTCTCGGAATGCTAAAGTCGAGACAAATGATCGGCTGCAAGATTTTCATCCCCTCTTTATCAGGGATTTCAATATCAAACTCCTGCAGCAAAAGAATCCATCGTATCAATCTCGGTTTAGCATCCTGCTTGCTAAAAAGATACCGAAGAGCTGCATCATCCGTGTACACAATGGTCCTGGCAAGAACGAGATAAGACCGAAACTTATCGAATGCAAAGACCACAGGTAGGAGCTCTTTCTCTGTCGTGGTGTAATGCTCCTGAACGTCGTTCAAGGTCTTGCTTGCATAGTAAATCGGGTGAAAGTGCTTATCTCTCCTTTGACCTAAGACGGCGGACTGCGAAATCACTCGCATCACACATAAACACAAAGGGTAGTTCCCAGTCGGGAGCTACCATGATCGGGGCATTCACCAACTTCTCCTTCAACAACTCAAATGCCCGAAGGTACTCATCGGAGAAAACAAAGTGGGCATCCTTCTCGAGAAGCTGAGTCATGGGATGGGCGATTTTGGAAAAGTCCTTTATGAATCATAGGTAAAAACCTGCATGACCTAGAAAACTCCTAATAGATTTCACTGATGTGGGAGGCGGAAGCTTAGAAATAGTCTCAACCTTGGCCCGATCAACCTCGAGCCCCGTCTGTGAAATCTTGTGCCCAAGCACAATGCCCTCCTTCACCTTGAAATAGCATTTCTCTCCAGTTCAACACCAAGTTGGCTTCTTCACACCTAGCCAGCATCTTCTTTAGATTCTCGAGACACTGATCGAAGGAACTCCCAAACACAGAAAAATCATCCCTGAAAACCTCCATGGAGTCCTCGATCATGTCATGAAAAATGGCCGCCATTCATCTCTGAAATGTGGTCGAGGCATTACAAAGTCCAAAGGGCATCCGCTGGTAAGCAAATGTGCCATAGGGATATGTGAATGTTGTCTTCTCCTGATCCTTAGGAGAGATGAGAATCTGAAAGTAACCCAAAAAACCATCAAGGAAGCAGTAGAACATCCTACCCGACAACCTCTCCAACATCTGATCAATGAAATGGAGTGGGAAATGATCCTTTCTCGTGGCATCATTGAGTTTGCGGTAATCAATGCAAACTCTCCATCCGGTGACAGTACGAGTAGGAATCAACTTGTTTTTCTCATTCGTCACCACCGTCATACCTCCTTTCTTCTGGACTACCTGCACAGGGCTAACCCAAGGTGAATCGGAGAATGGATATATCAAACCTACATCAAGTAGTTTGATGACCTCTTTCTTCACAACCCCCCGCATGTTTGGGTTCAAGCGCCTCTGATGCTGAACTACAGGTTTAAAGTCCTCCTCCATCAAGATCTTATGGGTACAAAAGGATGGATTAATCCCTTTTATATCCATAATCTTTTAAGCGATTGCCTTCTTATGCTTCTTCAAGACCTCGAGCAATCGATCCTTCTCCTCTCCCAACAGTCCAGCAGAAAAGATAACGGGCAAATGAGTCGCACCCTCCAAGAAGCATACTCCAAGTGATCTGGAAGCTCCTTAAGCTCAACCGAAGGTGATCCTAACATAAGGGCGTGCTTTAGGATCAGCAACACGATCCACAACCTCAAAAATCTCGGGACACAGGGGAGACACAAGACCTATCAGACAAGTTGTCTCGTCAACTAGTTGGTCCACAACAGGGGAACCAAAAGTCTCCCCTCCAAGTAACTGCGTGTCTACCACATCCTCCTCAAATGTGTCATGAAGATGATCACTCACATATGTATCGATAGTCTCAATGAAATAGAGTGTAGCATCCTGACTCTATGGATGCTGCATGGATTTGCCAATATCAAAGGTCACCTCCTTATCATCAACCCTAAGAGTAAGTTGCCGGTGCAAACATCAATCAAGGCTCTAGCAGTGGCTAGAAATGGTCGACCGAAGATAAGCGGGACAGTTTTGTCCTCATCCATGTCCGAATCACGAAATCGACAGGAAAGACAAACATGTCGATTTTCACAAGCATATTTTCAACTATGCCTCGAGGATACTTCATGGAACGATCGGCAAGCCGAATACTCATATGAGTGGGCTTGGGCTCTCCCAAGTCTAACTTAGAAAAAACCGCATATGGCATGAAGTTTATGCTAGCTCCAAGGTCAGCTAAGGCATTGCTGACTGACAAACTGCCGATTAAACACGGGATAGTGAAACTCCCGGGATCATTCATCTTCTTCGGCAGTTTGTTCTGAAGAACCGCTGAACACTCCTCATTCAAGGTCACATGCGAAAGCTCCTCAAGTTTCTTTTTGTTGAATAAGATATCTTTCAGAAACTTGGCATACTTAGGCATTTGAGCAAGTGCCTCGACAAATGGTCAATTTATATGAAGTTGCTTAAAAAGCTCAAGGAATTTACCATAGTGTTCCTCCATTTTCTTCTTCTTCAACCTCCCTGGATATGGAATGGGAGGGACACACTCTCTCACTGGCTCCTTGGTTCGTGATTTACTTGCTGGGACTCACCTCTGTTGCACCTCACCCGCAGAATCGGTCTCAATCTCCTCAACAATCTCATCATCAGTCGGCTTTGGTGGAGCTGCCGAAGTGATGGGCTTAGCGGTCTTGCCGATTCTCAACGTGATGGCCTTCGCAGAAGCATTCGGATTAGGCTCCGTATTGCTTGCAAGGCCCCCTTGTTGTCTCTCAGACAACATCTTGGCAATCTGGCCAACTTGGTTCTCAATGGTCTACATGGAAGCCTTTTGGCTTCTCAACTCACCCCCGTGCCTCGCGGAACGCCCATCATAATCTTTAAAACGCTTCTCATTCTCCATCTTTATAGAGTTCTGACTAGCTAAGAGTTGACTAAACATATCTTGCACACTAGGTTCACTAGTGTGGGATGTCTGCTGAGGTCGAGGTTGACCATATGCTCCTGGAACTGTGGGACGTGGAGCACATCGGGGTGGATGCTAGGTAGACGCATCTGGTCTCCAACTAAAATTTGGATGGTTCTTCCACCTCAGATTATAAGTATTGTTGTAGGCATTATTCTGAGGACGGTATTGGTTTCCCATGAAATCTACATGCTTGTGTGACATCTCTCCCGTCGGAAAATCGCCTACATGATATGCTCCCCCACTCGAAGAACCACTCGAGTGCATCTCCATCACCCGATCAAATTTCGAAGATAAGGCATCCATACGTGCTGTCGTGGCAATGAAGTCGTCCACGTGATGAGCTCCCTGTCGAGAACTCTTCTCTCTCGGTGGCTGTAGGGTACGATTCTTCGCGGCACATTTCTCTAAAACCTCAAATGCCTCGGTGGCATTTTTCGTGCCAATGTCTCCGCCCGAATATGTATCGACCATCATCTACCCCGGACCATCTAAACCATGGTAGAAGATCTAACATTGTTGCCACTTGGGCAACCCGTGATGTGGGACCTTTCGCATAAGCTCTTTAAACCGCTCCCACGCCTCGTAAAGGGACTCATCCTCATCTGACATAAGTTGAGAATCTTGGTTCTCAACCGAACAGTTTTCTCTGGAGGGAAATATTTCTGGAGGAACTTCTCAGCTAATTAATTCCATGTAGTGATAGATCCAGCTGGAAGTGAGAGAAGCCACTCTTTGGCTCCATCACGTAAAGAAAACAGAAGAGCCGATGGCGTATCGCATCCTGTTGGTGCACCTGGTGTTCGTCACTTGTCGAATAGGCTAGATAGAGCGTGCGTTGAATATTGTATAGGTTAGAATCGAACACACTACCGAAATACGGAGATTTCAGTGTAAAAGGGATCAAGTTCGCCCGAACTTGACCTGTATTGGTCAAGTTCGCTCAAACTTGATGTGCCTTTAGTCAAGTTCGCCCAAACTTGATGTGCCTTTAGTCAAGTTCGCCCGAACTTGTCCTGTGAAGGAAAAGTTCGCCCGAACTTGACCATAGCACATCCGGGCGAACTTGTCTCCCTATATATATGTGTGTGTTCATTTGTCATTTAAGTTTTTGGCATCCCTACGGGGAGGTGCTGCCGGATTCTCTCCAGGAACTCTGGCAGCTGGACTTATAAAGATGTATACTCTTTCGGTATGAATGAAGACTTCCGCTGCATTCTACTTCTACTCCATTCTTAATAACATTATACCGAATTGGTTTACGTTTAAGCATTAACTTCTGTCTAGAACCGCCTGATCACGGACCTTCAATTGGTATCAGAGCTACGGTTATCACCTATGCTCATGAATTTGGACATTTGGGACATTAGGAGGGGTTTTAGACGTAAATCATCAAATAAACATACAATCCACGGATTGTATCTAAAATTGAACGGATAAGATTGTTAGAAAACCATTTTCGACCAGATCTATGGTGGAATCATCTCGAAATTTGAAGAAATAAGGATTTTGGATCGAAAAATATGAAAAAAGGCTGATTTGGGAATCCAAGTTCGGCCGAACTTGACCTGTGGAGGTCAACTTTGCCCGAACTTGACAAGGTTTTTCAAGATTTCAGTCAAGTTCGCCCGAACTTGACTGATTTTCTTTGAAATTAAGCACAAGTTCACCCGAACTTGTCTATTTCATGCAAGTTCGCCCGAACTTGTCAGGATGCCTAAAAATTATTGCTCAGTTTGATGAGACAGGTATCTAGAAAAAATTTGGTGATAGAAATATTTTCAAAATTTTAACGTGTGATACTGACTATTCGTGGACATCGTCGGAGGCCTTAGAGAGAGGCTGAGATGATGAGGTTAGAGATGGTTGAAGATGAGAGGGTAGTCATTGATACCAAAGCAATTTGGTGATCATTAGAGTTGAAGACTACCGATGGGCCTTAAAGTAAATTCCGCATTTGTTAAATACTGAAAATTCCGGATTTGAGGGGGAATTTAAGTGAAAAGATGGTATGGTCAGAATTAGCAAAAATGAGGGGGAATAAAAAAAATTTCATCTTTTGAAATTCGTGACACTGCAACAGTATTCGGGTGGTTTTCGACTACGGATTAACCGAGAAATGCAGAGACTTGAGATTCGTTGGGATTCGGTGATCACAGGAAGTTCCGAGTTTTCAGTTCATGATACAGAGTGATGCTTAAGGGTTAGAGTCCTGATCTCCGGTGAAGGAACAGTTAGCTGGATTAGTAGTCGTTAAAACCAGTGAGGAACTGAGGACGTTCAAAATGTTCGGTGATGATCTTAGGAATTAATAACTAGCTCCGAAGACGGATGGTTTCAAAATTACCAAGGAAATCTGATGATAACCTCTGGTGGCCATTATTTTTAATCTTCAAGCAGATGAATCATTCTTCTCTTTGGACTAACTGCCATTGGATGATGATGTTTGGTGATTAAGTCGCACTGGTGTACCGGAGATAGCTATATATCTGACATTGTGACTGAAGAAGAAGAATGTGATATTGATCGCGGACGAATGTTTCTCAGAGTCGAAGTGTTACAAGATTATTTGGTTTTGATGAAGATTTGCTGATTGAAAAAGATTACCGATTTGCTGATCTGGAGTGATTACGGAAATCGGGATTTCAGATTATTGCGGGTAAACATTGATTTGAAGTTTACCAATGTGGTAATTCGAAGTTTCTATCAATTGCCGGTTGAGTTTTTGAAGATCGGAAGATCGAGAATGGGAGATATGCGCTAAAACTGAACGCGGATGTGGTTAAAGTTGAAATGGAGAAGCTGTATTGATGAATTTCAAGTTGGTGTCTTTTCAAGATAATCTGTCGGTCAAGTAAATCAAAGGTGGTTGGAAACTATGCAAACAAATATCTGAACTGGAGATTTCAGGGGGAATCTAACGTTGATAATGCAAACCTGATCATCAATTAAGGGGGAATATGTTGACGCGTTTCGACGACATCGGCAGATACCTTGATTGAAGTTGCAGAATATTCAAACAAGGCTCAAATTTGAAGACCAAGATCCGACAGTAACGAACAAGGGGGAATCTGTTGGTGCACCTGGTGTTCGTCACTTGTCGAATAGGCTAGATAGAGCGTGTGTTGAATATTGTATAGGTTAGAATCGAACACACGACAGAAATACGGAGATTTCAGTGTAAAAGGGATAAAGTTCGCCCGAACTTGACCTGTATTGGTCAAGTTCGCTCGAACTTGATGTGCCTTTAGTCAAGTTCGCCCGAACGTGTCCTGTGAAGGACAAGTTCACCCGAACTTGACCATAGCACATCCGGGCGAACTTGTCTCCCTATATATATGTGTGTGTTCATTTGTCATTTAAGTTTTTAGCATCCCTACGGGGAGGTGCTGCCGGATTCTCTCTAGGAACTCCAGCAGTTGGACTTATAAAGATGTATACTCTTTCTGTATAAATGAAGACTTCCGCTGCATTCTACTTCTACTCCATTCTTAATAACATTCTAACGAATTGGTTTACGTTTATGCATTAACTTCCGTCTAGAACCGCCTGATCACGGACCTTCACATCCGGTGATTCGTCATGAATCGTGAACGTTGCACAAACCTCTAGAAAACCCGCAATATGGACACTAGGATCCTCGTGATCCTTGCCATAAAACTGCACCGCATTCTGCAACATCGATATGGTGCCATATTTGATCTTGAAATTATTATTATTAATCATTGGTGCATTGATGCTCACAGGTAAACCCTCAAACGGCTTTCCTATGTCGTTTAAGACCCGCGTCTCCTCTTCGTCTGCCATTTCTACACGAACTTCATAGAACGTGTCGTCTCCCCTCGCGTCTACCTCGATCGTAGCGGCTACCACGCAGAACCGCTCCCGCAGTCTCCGATGAAGATTGCACTTCGGCTCCGATGAAGGCTCAACGATTTCGGTAACGGGGGTTGAGGACATGCACTACCTGTGGGGAAAAAGAACAAGCACAATGCACTATATATATAAAAATATAAAAACAACTAGCAAATAATCATCATTTTTTTCAAATAATCATGCAAAAACAAATAAAATAAATTTGACAAAAACTTTATACACTTTTCATAATGGCTAAATAAGTAACTCGAACCGTTCTCAAGAAGTCCGCGTCCCCGGCAACGGCGCCAAAAACTTGATGTACGTGAATTATATATATATTTTTAATTGGTTTTTTTCTTCACACAAATTTAGTTTTAAAAATGATTTTTCACCTAAAAACTAACTACACACACAAAGGGCAAGTGTAGCCATCGGGAGATAACATAATTTGTCGGCAAGAACCGGATATCAATCCGTGGACGCGGTGTCTCGATACTAAACTTTTGTTACTTTAAAGCCTTTTCAATTGATGGTTGGTTTTTGTTTCTAAATTAACATGCAAAAGTAATAAACTACCAACTAAACTAAGGAAGAACAATATCTAAAAAGAGGTTGCCTAAACTAAGTATCCACTAACAAACATATGACAACTAAGGGAAGAAACTATGGTGATGCAAGATCTAAGTTAACTAAGTCTCCAATCAAGGTTTCCTAGTTTATAATTCTTAGGAAAACTAAAATGAAACAATCACTTTAATCACCTAAAAATTATTATTTGAAGTTCACTTGCTAAGTTAATGTTAATCTTTAAACAAGAGTTATTTGTTTGTTAAAACTCCTAACTCTACAAGTTAGGAAAACTACTATGAAAAACATACCATTCACCCTAACTTGCTTTAAAGTAAGTAGCACCTTCATCATGTTCTTCATATGAACCACAAGCATGGTCATGCTAGATAATAATCTTGGCCTAAATCATCATACTAACATAACACCAACTATAGAATTCATATAAACATTCTTTTGATTTTTCCAAATCTAAATGCAAGAATTTATACACATGTTCAAATCACCATTCTAATCATGTTAGCAATCACCATTCCTAGTATCAAGCCATGAATCATACTAACAAGTTAACAAGATTCAACAATCATAATCTCTACATGGGCTTTCCAACACAACATGTAAATACTTATGACCAAACCTTCAAGAATAAAGACTTTAAACATGCATAAGAACTCCAAGAACATGATTGAAGCATTACTATGAAGATTAACAAAAATAATCACCACATCTACTTCCATATTATCACATATCCATTAGCTTCAACAAAGTTTAAGCAACACAACTGTTTAGCCCATAAGGCTCATAGCAAATAAATCAAATACTAGAAAGCATAAATTGTTCATAATGTAACTAGTAAGCTAACCAACTTAAAGATAAGATCAAATGGTGTTTGAGTAGATCTTCAAGTGATTAAGTCCTCTTCAAGGCTCCCTCTTGGCTCCAACAAGCTTCCAAGACCAGATTCTTGAGAGAAAACTTCACCAAAATGCTCCAACTCCCTTTCAAATGAGCTTGAATCACGTATTTATGCTGCTGGGAGTTTGGCATGACCATGCCACCTTTTGGCACGGTCGTGCTCAGTAAGTGTCAGAGAGCCTTTTTCAACTGTTGACTTGTTTGCTAGCTATTTTGGGAAAGATCCCGCTCAATTGTTTCCGCGGTGGCACGACCATACCAACCTTTGGCACGGTCGTGCTTCCCGATGAAATATTCGACGATGACCGAAATGATCCCAGAAACAATCTGATCTGTGACTGACTTGGACGCGCACGGTCATGCTTGGGAGCTGGCACGGTCGTGCCAGTCATCAAATCTTCCTGGATTGCGCTGAAATGATAGTGCTTGATGAGAGTGTCATTCATGGTTGGTCTGGCACGGTCATGCCGTATCAAGCAGTTTGCTGGAAAACTCCGTTTTTTGCTCATTTTTGTTCCAAAAGCCTCCGTTTCAACACCGGGTTGAAGCCCAAACCTGTATTTTCACAAACAACTCAAATGGGTACCTAAATTAATGAAAATACAACAAGTTCTCGCGTAAACGGGGTTTATTTGACGTTTTAAAGATGTATAAATTCTTATACATCAATGCCTGCTCGAGCTCCTCTAAAAGTCACTTTTGTGGAATGTAAACGCCATATTTTGGAGTAAATGATATTTAATTTGTTTGTAGAATGATAATTTGGGATTTTTACATGTTTTGTATGGTGCCGTGCAGACCTCAGGCGATGGAGGTGCAAACTGTCATTTACTAACGACGACTTCGCTTTATTTATTTTACTTTGTTTTTATCATTTTCTGGTGATTTATTTGCAATGTAAACATTTACCTCAATTTTTTAATTTTTTATTAAAGAACAATCTTATTAATTAAAGCACAATTATTAATGAGACCAATCATTAATGTCATAGTAAAAAAGACCAATTAGCCCTTATCTCACTAAAGCTAAAATCTCATTAATTAAAAGACAATCATTACTATGCTTTATTGTCTTTTAATCTCATCTATCAAAACACATTTGATCAATGGTTAATATTGGTTTCTACGGTTCTCACAACTCAAGGTGATTCTCATTTTACCCAATCCCTCTCTCTCTCTCTCTATATATATATATATATATATATATATATAATATCTACAAGTAGTTTATAAAATACTAGATATGTGTTGTTAGTTCCAAAAGTTTAAATAATTTGTTTTGTAACTTAAATATTTATTGCTTATGTAGTTAATAACATATTTATTATTTATAACCTTTAATTATAAATACATAAACCATTGTGTTTAATATATTTTAGGAATATTGGATTTTAATAATCTCAACTATTCGTCATTGGCCGTCAACAGTCTCAACTTCAAAAATAACAGCTGGTAGTACCAACTATTAACATATTGGCAACCAATGGACCCTGACTAACAGAAACCATAATGTTGTTAGTCTCCGGTCGTTGGAAAAACGCCAGCTCGGATTCAAGAATCCACAGATTATTCATCAAGACCATCAGCACCCATGTATCCGCGGTCCAACACCCTTCAGGACCAAGGATTCTTAGGGAGACAAACATGGAGAAACTCTGAGATCCACAAAGAGGATTTCATTCCTATGCAAACCATTGCTTCATCAGGCCCTACCGTCACAACAGACATATCTTATCCTAGACACACTTCTGGGATACCGACTTCATACCAGTCGGGAGGTAATAACTTTAATACATCTTTTGATACTAACTATACTTACATGCAGGATGCATGGATAAACCAAGCCATGGCCAGGGAGTTGTAGAAACTCAAGGACATTATATCCAGCGTCCTAGGAGTGGTCAAACCCATTCCTGAGATTCTAGATGGAAGTCACAGAGTATCTCGCTTTGCACCTCCCATATGCAATGCTGAGATACCAAAGCGTTTTCTAACCCCCAATATGAAGTTGTACGACGGTACCACTTATCCAGAAGATCATGTAGCACAGTACAGAGAAAGGATGGAAATCAACCCCATCCCTAAAATATTGAAAGAATTGTACGACGGTACCACTTATCCAGAAGATCATGTAGCACAGTACAGAGAAAGGATGGAAATCAACCCCATCCCTAAAATATTGAAAGAAGCCTATTTATGCAAGGGCTTTAGATCCACACTTATTGGATCAGCACTAAAATGGCTGCTAAGTCTTCCTCCCTACTCTATAACTTCATTTTCACACTTCGTTAACTTATTCAATAATCAGTTTTTGTAGTAGAACCTTTGAAATGTTAACTAGTTATTTATATAGGATCACCCAAGCCCGTGATGAATCACTTAGAGATTATGTTATTAAATTTGGTAGAGAATCCTTAGAAATACCAAACTTAGACATTGACACTGCTGTAGAAGCATTTAAGATGGGATTACAAAAAGATTCTCCTTTGTATGATGATCTTGTTATGACACCTTGCAGGAATTTAGATGAAGTAAGGAACATGGCCCTAAGGTTCACCCGACTAGAGGATGACAAAAGGATCCAAAGATAGGTTATCTAGATCATCTAAACAGGAGAAGCAAGGATCCTTCTACAAGAATAATCGATCCAAGCAATACTCCAAGCATGACCATCAAAACGTTCATTCAGTTGAACAAGAAGAAGATGAGGAGGAATATCCTCATATATCTGAATATTGTTTTTCTATTGATAATAGTGAATTGATGCTTCCTTTGCAGAATCTAGGTGAGAAAACTAGATGGCCCAAGAAGAATGAAAAGTCTACATCCTACAAGGATAAATCGAAGTGGTGTGCATACCACGAAGACCTTGGCCACCTTAGCGATGAATGCATTGCACTCAGAAAGGAAATAGGTTACCTCCTCAGTAAAGGTCACTTGAAAGAGCTACTTAGAAGGAAGAAATCAAGGATCTAGCCTGCACCACCCGCAGATGCTCAAATCATTAACTTCATTTCTGGAGGCTTCGACATATGTGGAACCTCATTCTCTGCAGCAAAGAGGCATGCTAAGGAGACCGAACTCAAAAATGGAGAAAGACCTATCCAAACCTCCACTCTGACCCAACAGAAGGTCATATCCATTGATGAGGATGACTATGTTGATATCCAGGATCCTCATCATGATGGTTTATTCATTACTTTATTTATATCTAACCACTTTGTTCTCATGATCCTTATCGATGGAGGGAGCTCCGTGAACAACATTCAACTAGATGTCCTCAAAAGGATGAACATCCCAGAGACAGAATTAGTTTCAAGATCATCGGTCCTTGTAGGATTCAGCGGCGAGAGAAAGTACACGCTCGGGGACATCAAACTCCCAATCTACATTGAGGGAGTAAACATTGTACAAAAATTCAGTGTAACTGATTGTTTGTCTTGTTGCAATGTGATCCTTGGCAGGCCCTAGATACACGATATGAAAGTTGTTCCTTCGACATACCATCTATGTGTGAAGCTACCGACCCCGTGGGGAGTGGTGAAATAGAAAGTGATCAGCAAGAGGCGAAGAACTATTACACATTTTCGATGAAGCCAACCTCGAAACCAAAGGCAGCATAGCAATTAAAGTATCCTCAAGGGATATCATGGAGGCAAAGGAGAAGGACATCAAGGATATAGTACTGGACCCCGAGGATCCTGAATCCAAAGTTTTTATAGGATCCGGGATCCTAAAAAGTATAGAGCAGGATCCGGTATCCTTCTTAAAGAGAAGAAAATCTACCTTCACTTGGAAGCACGAGGATATGACAGGTATCCAAAGACGTTATTACTCATAAATTGGGTATTGATAAATCTTTTAGGCCAATCCATCAAAAGAGAAGAAAATTTACACCTGAAAGGAATGTCATTATCCAAGAAGAAGTGGACAAACTCCTAAAGGCAGGTATGATTAGGGAAGTCAAGTACCCAAAATGGTAAGCCAATGTGGCGGTCGTCCAAAAGAAAAACGGAAAGTGGAGGGTATGCGTTGACTTTACTTATTTAAATAAAGGATGTCCCAAGGATCCTTTCTCACTTCCACACATTGATTCCATGGTGGATGCAACAGCGGGCCATGAATTGCTTACTTTTATGGATGCTTCATCTGGATTTCAACAAATTCAGATGGAACTATCTGATCAAGAGGATACAACATTCATGACTCCCACTGGCATATACTGTTATATTGCTATGCCTTTTGGATTGAGAAATGCATGTGCTACTTACCAAAGACTGGTGAATATGATGTTCAAAGAGCAGCTTGGAGACACTATGGAGGTCTACATTGATGACATGGTGGTCAAATCCAAGAAAACAGAAGATCATCTTAAGGATCTTGAAGTTGCATTTAATATCCTGGACAAATACAACATGAAACTGAATCCTTCTAAGTGTCATTTTGGTGTCAAAGCGGGAAAATTCATAGGATACATGGTGACCAAGAGGGGGATTGAAGCTAGTCCTGAAAAGATAAATGCAATTGTGAACATCAAGTCTCCAACCAATGCAAAGGATGTACAGAGACTAACTAGAAGGATTGCAGCCTTAAACAGGTTCATCTGAAAATATTCAGAGAAGTGCAAGGATTTATATGACATACTGAGGAAGAACAAGAAGTTTGAGTGGACAGAGAAGCATAAAGCATCACTCAAAGCTCTCAAGGATTATCTATCCTCAGCATCAGCCCCGATGAAACCAGAGGATGGTGAGCCATTATCCTTGTACTTAGTTGTTTTAGGTAAGGCAGTAAGTGCAGTGTTAGTTAAGGATTATGAAGGCCAATAACATCCAATATACTATGCAAGTAAAATCTTTCTTGATGCTAAGGCCGGGTATTCTCATTTAGAGAAATTAATTCTCACTTTATTATGGCTTCCACTAAACTCAGCCATTATTTTGAAACTCACACTATTGTTGTGAGAACTAACTTTCCCATTAAGAATGTTCTCAGGAAACCTTTTCCTAAAATGGCAGGTAGAATGGCAAAGTGGGCAGTCAAGCTTAGTGCATATGACATACGATATGAACCGAGGACTGCCATCAAGTCTCAAGCTTTGGCTAACTTTGTGGTTGATTTCAGTAGTGGTCTACAAAGGGAAGCTGAATTAGAGGTTCAACAACTTGAGGAGACCAAGGATCATTAGAGACTCTTCACAGATGGAGCCTCAAATGTCAAAGGAACTGGACTATGCATACTACTAAAATCGCCATACGGGGACATAATACCCCAATCCATTGCATGTGAATTCCAAACTATCAATAATGAAGCAGAATACGAGTCTTTAATAGCATGTTTTCAATTAGCTAAGCAAGTGAAATCAGGTATCTTCAAGTGTATGTAGACTCATTACTAACCATTTTAATGGCTCATATAATGTCAAAGGAGAAAAACTAATCAAATACTTAGAGATAGTCAGGAAACTGGCAGATTCTTTTGCTTTTTTTAGCTTAACACATGTGCCTAGAGAAGAAATGCAAAGGCAAATGCCTTAGAAAACCAAGGATCATCCTTGAAAATACCAGAGGATGTAAGGATACCTATCATCCATATTCTTTCCCCTACAACTGAGGAAGAAGAAGCAATGGAGATAGTGGAGGATATGGCAATTATACCTGGAATGTGCAGTCAAATTCAGGATCATGGATCCTCCCAATTTTGAAGTATATTTGAAGTGGGGAAATTCCCATAGGGGAGAATCCAGAGCCTTCAGGATTAAGGTATCCAATTCATTATATTAAATAACATGTTATATAAGAGATCTCTAGCAGGTTCCTATTTGCAGTGTATTGAGGATCCAGAAATTCAAGAAGTCGTAAAGGATTTTTATGAAGGAGACTGTGGGAATCACACTAAGGGCAGAGCGTTATTCTCAAGAATCATCAGAATAGGTTACTATTGGCCCACAATGAAGAAGGATGCTATGGAGTATGCAAGGAGATGTGATTTTGCCAACGACATAGAAACATCCTACATCAGCCAGCAGAGCCTTTACATCCAGTAATTTCCTCTTGGCCATTCATGAGATGGGGCATGGATATAGTAGGCACACTCCCAAAAGCACCTGGAGGAAAAGTATTTATGCTGGCTATGACAGACTACTTCTCCAAGTGGATAGAAGTAGAAGCTTTTGTTCAAGTCCTGGAAAAAGAAGTCATATCCTTCATTAAAAGAAACATCATTACTAGAATTGGAATTCCTTTCGAAATTATTTGTGATAATGGATCCCAATTTATTGGGAATAGAACTACTAACTTTTGTGACACCTGGGGGATTAAGATGATAACATCAACACCAGTCTACCCACAAGCTAATGGTCAGGTAGAATCAAGCAACAAGATCATCATCAACAACTTGAAGAAGAAACTAGGATCCAAGAAAGGAAAGTGTACTGAATAGCTACCATATGTTCTTTGGGCAGATAGGACAACTCCAAAGAATGCCACAGGTCAAACTCCATTTTCCCTAGTCGCTGAGGCGGTGATCCCTATAGAGATGGTGGTTCCTAGGGCCAGAACAAGCATCCGTGATCCTGGGACAAATGCTGAGAACCTGACTCAGGACCTAGATACTGTGGATGATCACTAAGACTTAGCAAGAATAATGATGGCCAGTTATCAACAAAGGATGGTTGGGGCCTATAACAAGAATGTGAGGATCAGGAGATTTCAGGTTGGTGATTTGGTACTAAGGAAAGCATTCCAAAACACTTCGAATCCAGCTGATGACAAATTAGAACCAAAATGGGAAGGTCCCTATTTGATAGAAGCAGAAGCTGGAAAGGAGGCATAGCGCTTATTGACAATGAATGGTGATCTTCTACCTAGAGCTTTGAATGTTGTCCATCTGAAATGATACTTAATGTAAGAAGGATTTGGGATCTTTAGATACTCTAATATTCTGACCCAGGATAAGGGATCCTCAAAGGATGTGTGATCTTTACTTCTGTAACATCTCACTTTCACTCTCTTTCATTTTATACTTGTTATTCATTATAAGGAAAAGGATGTTAGGCATTTAACATCCACCTTTATCTAGTTTTGAGCTCTTGCAAAGTATTTAACTTTTATTCACATAGGATTAAGGGGTCGGCCACCTCTCTCCCACGTTTAAAGTATCTTATACCTTCTAAGGTTTAAAGGTTTTCACATTTCACACGAGTTGGGTTTTGACACCCCGCCAGTAGCGCATGATTATCCAAGTATTGTTCGAGGCAATGAGGCCAGTACACGTTTTAGTGGCTGACAATTTCATTGTTATTGGCCTTATGTAGGATCTCAAGTATAATGATTTACATACCATACACCCGTTATCCTAAGGTTTCTAATATTTTCACGTTAGCTAAGGTTTTGGCATTTTCATGTCACTTACGTTGGGCTTGTCCCCAGTCCAGGCCAGACCCCAAGGATTCTGGGCTTGTCCCAAGTTTATTTGGGCTTGTCCCCAGTTTGTTTGGGCTTGTTCCCAGTCTTGATGGGTTTATCCCCAGAATATTTGGCTCACTCCCAAGTTGTTTTTACAGGTTTTTGAAGTTTTGCAAATAAGGATATTGAATCCTTAAACCTTAACCGATTTCTTTAGCCTATCTTGTAATTGTAAGTCTTAAGGATATAGAATCCTAACTTGGATTCTCCGGTATGTTTTATCCTTAGTTTATTTGCATCATTGATTACACCATAGTCCTTTCGATTGAGGATATATATGATCCTTGATTATATAACTTCTCATATTTTCTAGAGTTGTTATATCCAAAATTCTCTAAGTTTTCTAAAATAAAGCTAATGATAAATATAAAAGTATCGAAACAATATTTTAGAAATAAAAATACAACACAAGATGTAGTTAAAAGGTTGTTATTTTTATTAAAACCCTTTTTAAAAAAGGTTGTAAAATTATCAACCCAAGTTTCTACCAGCAAAATGTGGTCCGTCCACTTGGGTTGATAAAGGGTTTCCATACTAATTGTTCATAAGTTGCAGGAAAATAAAAGTGAGGGGCGTCAAAGGCTTCATCCTCCACAAACAGAAGGACCCATCCACCTTTGACACCCCCTATTGTCTTAAGGATCATGGATCCTTACCCTAGAAACTATTGTTCAGAATTACAGACCATAAATTGTTAAAACTAAAAACATCACCAACAAAAACCACAAAACCTAAAAAAGTGGGCTCAGGCCTCGTCTATATTATCTTTCATTACCCACCACAGCAGCATCACCTTCAGCAGTACCACCACCTGCTTCACCACTTTCAGCTCCAGCAACCTCAACCATCTCCTTCGTCTCACTAGTCTCAGCTTCCAGCATCTACATCGGCTCAGGCTCCTCTTCACCACCAAGCTCCAGGAGTCTCTGCCTTCACCCAGAAGATCCCACTCAGACCTGTCAAAAGCAGGATCCATAGCCTCTTGGACTCTTTTATCCTTGCCCGGAGAATGGTTTGAGCTGCGCGGACCTTGGCTTCATCAGCTACTTCCAGTTGAGCTTTGTATACTTCTCCAAATTGTTGACCTCATTCTAGAGATGGGAGATCCTATTGTCCCTGGCAGCGACGATGGCACGGAGATCAGGTAGACTCTCTTCAGCAGCAACTAGGCGTTTGTCCTGGTTAACCTGGATATGGACAAACTTCTGTAAATAGCAAGACAGGAAAGTCATGATCAGTGATCCTTAGCTAAAGACAAGATCAGTTATAAGCATCAGAGATCCTTACCTCGGTGACAAAGTCATGAAACCCGCGCTCTATCTGAAGGTTGTCTTCATTAGACTCACTTGGCTTCTTCCTCTAAGATCCAGCCTTGGCACGGATGGTCATAACCTTTGACTCCGGTTGGCTTTGGCCTTTGGCCAGCTCTCTCTCTTAATTGAACGAGGGGAGATTATGTTGTCGATATCTCCAAGGCCAAGCTTTGAAGCAGATTTGGATGAGGACCTAGCAGCACCTAGTTAGACAAAATAAAGATAAGTATTTGTGATCCTTTAATTTTATTTTATTTTATAAACATTACATTATACATGAATACTTACTTGACATTGTGAAGGAGGTGGATGTGGTATCTTCTAAATCCTTTGCTTTTGGTTTGAATGTTCTAACCATTGTATCCAATGCCCAGAATGCAGCTACTCTTTCTGCGGTTCCAGAAGTATCAGTAAGAGAAGCAAAGTTTGTCACTGCACAAGTAAATAACACAAGATCAGCTATCCTCATCAAAAAAGAAAAGAACTCTCTACAGTCCTAACATAAGGATCCTATACCCTACCCTTCAAGTTCCACTTTCTTGGAAGACTATCCCTGAAGGAATAGAATTCCTCCTCACAAAGAAGAACTGGTTCTTCCAAGAGGTATCGTTTTTGGTGGTTTTGAGGAGTGGGAGTGGCTGCGGAGGTTTGGCTTTGAAAAGGAATTAGTAGGATCCATGAGACACGAGATTGTACAAGTGTACGAGTTCTGAAAGGATGAAACTCAAACCCTTTTCTCTTATGATCTGTTCAAGAGTGTATAACACCCTCCACAACATCGGCATTGCTTGGTTGTGGCACAGACCGGTTCGGGTGAAGAAGCTTTGGGTGAACGCTGGGAAAGGGTAAGTATAGCGGATCTGGAATGGTGCAGCAGGGAAACAGACCCAAACGAAGGATTCAGAGTCACTCTTTAGCAAAGAGTCAAAAGGTTTAAAGATAGTTCCCTCCGGGAAATAGTTGTGTAGCTGATCGATTTCAGGATTGGTGAATCTACATAGCTCTAAGGAAGGATTCTTTAGTAGGTTTTGGCTTTTGGGTGGAGTATCACGTTCCATCCTTGTTTGGAGAGAATTGAGTGGCCATTTTTGCCATGGATTTCCTAAAGAAAATGACGAATACAGAAAAATGGGAGAAGAAAAGATAATACCTATTGAAACTCTGATGTGGGTTATAAATTGGAGATTTGTGATCTTAAATGGTATTTTCAACTCTATCTATTCCCCTATTTATCGCAGTGATGGTTGCAAGGCTATCCCATCATTAACATCAGCAGACTCTAACGGCCAGTTGATATCGTAACGGCTAGTTCGATTACAACGAAAATATGGCAGATAAAGTTAATCTAATATCAACCATATTTGTGGGCAATTTCTAGGGGTTAATTTTTATTACTCTGGATCATGTATCCTTAGATTGATCTGGATCACTGATCCTTAATAGATTGCAGGAAGTCTGAAGATCACGGATCCTTATTATTATTTTTATTAACTAACAATTGTATCATTGTTTAAAACTTGTATACGCAGGAACATAACGAGTTGGACTTGGTCAAGTTGGAATCTCGGGGTATATGCTCCCTATTTCGCATGAGTTTGGAAACATGTAGCCATTATGGAGAACGTGGGATGGCTTGCACCATTTTCGCTTAGTTTGTTACGTGATAATTTCTATTTTTAAAGGGATAACGAGCTCATTTTAGGCAGTTGGTTGATCTTGATACTAACATACAACACTCTCATACTCTCTCCCGCAAACCATACACTCTAGCTAATGTTGTATTGAGCTCGTTGTATTCCGAAGTTGTACAAGGATCATCACTATTTTTTGTTATATATTCGGTGATCGGTAGTTTCCATCACCCGTGGTTTTTTGTGTCGGAGATCTTATTGAGATCAAAGGCTTTTTCCTCGTATAAATCATTGTGTTCATCAATATTTACATTTCATATTTGTTCTTACAATTGTTCAACACATTAGCACTCTACCTCACAATCAAAGTTTGGTTACATTATCTTTAAACCAGCTTTTGACCAAAACACTAACCAATAACTATCTTATTTATACAACCCAACATCATATAATTTCCATATAAACCTATATATATTTTTCGAATAAGAATGTACTTACCTGGCTCTTTATATTTATGAACTCAAGATAAATGATACTTAAGTTTATAAGAGTTGGAAGCACATATATTCTAACCAACCAAATCTAAGGTAAGTTTTCACTACTTGTCTAAAAGCATGCATTCCTGGTTTGGGACTACATTATCCCTAGCTTGGGACCACATATATTCCTCGAAGGAATACCACTACTTAAATATCTTAGTTTAATTTCATGTCTATAGTGGACTAAACGAACTCTATCTTGAAAGTCCCTACCTTTATACCGATTAATTGTCGGGTGGAAAACATGGTATTAGTTGATAGGGATATTAGGTTTGACAAACCTCACACCATGTTGGGAGCCGGACGTGATTTTTTTACTCTAACTTTGCATCAATGCCGATAGACATTGATGTGGAGCACAAAAACTTACATTGTCAGTATTCGGTACCACCAGTTTAGTTGCTTGACAGTGGGTTAGCTACCCATGACATGCTTTTAAAACTTTCGTATTTAAATTTACTTTTCGTTGAACTAAAACTCTGAAGTCATCAACTTTTTGTTGATACACTTAAGCATGCTTTGCAGGCCGCTAGGTACGGCACACACGAGGACATGCATCTTGAAGTGTCATTGCTTTATTAAACTATTTTGTTTTATTATGCATTATTAAACTATTTTGTTTTATTATGCAAAATGACTGGGTTTTTCCCATGTATGAATTTTTATACTATTAGCTTCCTATTAGCTTCCGTTAACAAATTTAAACTTTAGGTTTGGAACATTTAAAATATTATCACTATTCATTTGGTAGTTAAGTATTTATCAATTATTTATGAACGGTTCAACATGATTAGTGGCTGGATCCTAGTTTGTCATGCGCCTCATGGTAAAACCCTGCAGTAGAATTTGAAGAATTTGAAGGTGTGACGTAAGACACATAAAAAATTATCTAATCCCTAAAACCTGACTATAATAAGAAAACCTAACCAAAAATAAAATCAAATGCATAACTAGAATCAGGGAAATCAAATAGATCAAAGTACATTAAACATTAAATGTAATATTGATAGGCTTAAATTTTGACTCAGCATGAATGCATTATTACCAATAAGCTAATTAATTGAAAACTGAATAAAGAAACCTATTATAATAAAGCTCCCTTGCAAGCAACAAATGATGAGGTTGATAGCTAATAAACATCTGCAAGACTATTGAAGTATGGTATCACCAACCAGCCAGGTACAATCAGCTTGGCATATGACCAGAATGGGATCCTCACAAATGTTATAAACAAAATTAGAAAGTTGGTTAGACCGATTAACGACAATAGTTCTATATAACATCCAGAGACGGATTTATGCTTTCATTAGGGGGTGCACAGGCACCCCCTCAGCTTGGGCTTTACATTAGAAAGGTCAAATAGGTTGAGAATAAAAACGTTCTAAAAAATCCAAAGGCACCATGTGTAAACATTCAAAGGCACCCAATGAGAAGGTTTGAAACATAGAAGAAAATATTTTTTTTAAAACAAATGAGATGTGTAATTTGACAAAATACTCTGTTTTTCTTGTTCTTGCTGCGAAAGAGTAGTTGGGGTTTGAGAAGATGAAGTTTGAAGAAGATTGAGAAGTTCAATATTATGAATTTACACTTTTACCCCAAAAATTGTTTGTGACTTACCGTCTCATGTATTCTCTTTTTGGGTAAAGGGTTACCCCTGTGATTCTATATATTAACCAACCAAATAACACAAGTAGTGAGGATAATCTCCCACTAGTTCTATCATGAGACACACCTCATGACAGTAAATCAAGCAAACAATATAAAGCAGAAACCAAAAGACAAGTACATCTACTAGACTAGAATCTAGAACCACTAATCACACAGAGAAAAATAGTAATCAGCCTCCATTATCGGATATGAAGTTGCCATTTATCTTCCAACATTCGCACAATCTTTGAACTTAACCCCCATCAGCTTGTACCGAACTGTCTTTAAAATTTGCTCGCATATGGTATCTGGTGGCCTAGATTGATTCTTGAACAATCTCGCGTTACGTTCTTGCCATATTATGTATGCTGCACAGGCAACAAACACTCGACTTGTATAATGCACTGCTGTTTTCGATCGAGCATGAGCCAGAAGCCAGGCCATAATGTCACTCCATTTGGGACCCACCGTAGACATACCTACCTTATCTCTAGTCTTGTTCCATACATGTTTAGAAAACTTACATTCAAAGAAAAGATGATCATGGGAGTCAACATTCTCATAGCACAAAAGACAGCACATCATATTCATGTTTTTCCTTCTCGAGATGTCCCACTGGAGAATCTTATCCTGAGTTAGCAGTTTCCGATGAATAATCAACCACATAAGGAAAGCATGCTTAGGGATGCACTGATGAAACCAGACTACTTCAGCCTAATCCACTTCCGGCTCCCTTATCCGAATCGAATGCCAGACACTTGAAGAAGAAAATTCAAGTATATCATCCCCATCCTTCCAGCAAATTTGGTCCACTTTATTTGGTTCCAAATAAACCTGATCCAATTGAGTCATTTCTGGAAACAAGTCTCTCCAAGCCGATGGCCAAGCCCAAGTACTTTGATTATATATATCCGCAACCGTATCATGAAGTCTAAATCCCGCATTGGAAATGGTCCTAGGAGACAGGAAGTTAGATAACAGACCAAGTTGACTCCAGTTATCATACCATGCTGACGTATTATTCCCATTGCCCAATCTCGACCACGCGTGATCCCTGATACTAGGCCTCATCTGAAGAAGCTTTCTCCAGCTCCAGCTACAGTTCGTACCTTCCTTACATACCCAGAAACTGCAGCCTTTTAATCTGTAGGAGTAGATCCAGTTAACCCACAAGGACTCCCTCTTGTTCAGAATACTCCAAAATGCTTCGCCATAAGAGCTTTATTCGAATCTCCAAGTCGCCTAATACCCAGGCCACCCTCATACTTAGGGACACAAATAGAATTCCATGAGGCTTTAGTCTTTCCTCTATGAAAATTTCCTTTTTGCGTCCATAGGAAATTTCGTAATTTAGCTTCAAGCTCCTTAATAATTTGTGCTGGCAAAATAAAAACAGCGGACCAATACGCATGCAAAGCTGAAAGTACCGAGTTGATAAGCTGCAACCTTCCTGCAAATGATAAAAACCTATTTCTCCAGTTTTGAATGCGCTACTCTATCTTTTCAATTAAAATATTGCAATCTCTAGAGAGCAACCGGGACGAGATAAGCGGAACACCCAAATATTTAACCGGCAGCACGCCCTCCTCAAATCTCAGGGTCTGTAGAATTTCATTTTTAACATTGGGTGGAACATTGCAGAAGAAGGCAGTACTTTTTTGGATACTAGGGACCAATCCAGACATGTTCGTGAATGTAGCCAGTGCCATCTTGATACAGCAGGTAGAGGAGATATCACCACGGGCAAATAGAAACAAGTCATCAGCAAAACACAGATTGATAATTTGTTGTCTTTCACATCTATTGTGAATGTAGCCAGTGCCATCTCATGTATTCACCATGGCCATACTATTGACATTTAACAATAATGTCTAAATTCTAGCCTACTAGTTAAGTTTTTTTTTTATATATATTTCTTTTAAGTTTTTATGTTAGTTAAATTTAACTAATAATCCATATCAATTATGTTTTCAGCAGATTTCATATAAGGATCATTGATTAAGTTATTATATACATTACTAATTTATTTAATTTCAGTTTTACTATTTTATTTAATTATTTGCTATATATTTCTTTTCTTTTTTTTTTTGTTATATCTTGAAAAATATATCAATATTTAATTATTTGCCATATATTTCTTTTTTCTTTTTTTGTTATATCTTGAAAAATATATCAAATAAAAACATTTATGATATAAAAACTAAGATGAGAAGAAATTTACACTAACGAATCTAAACCCATTTTGACCCAAACCAAATTTGACTTACTATAAACTGACACGTTCTAACCCCGACTTGGTTTGACCCGCAACTCAACCTGCCCCGCCCGTTTTACGCCCAGTTAAATCCATATACATTATTGTATGGACACATTTCTACACCCCTCAACAAAATTCCTGGATCATCACTGATAACATCTAAACTAGAAACCAAAACACATGAATTGTATAGATAATCATCACATAAATTTAATATTTAACAAAGATAGCGAAAAAATTGTTCGGTTTGAATGGTCATATAATACAAAAACCGATCTATAAACCATTGCTTATCATCCATTAGAGATTTAGTCTTTATGGCCTTGATTCAAGCATATCCGTAAAATATAAACTTTAGCTCAAGTATTCACTGATTAGATAGTTAAACTATTTGATATACAAAAAAGCATCTAGAATAGAACTTACAAAGTATAAGCCAATTAACCGCCGGGCTGCAATAAAAAAATACAGAAACCAAATCAGATTCCTCACACAAACCAAATATGATTCATCATTATTATTTACATCAATATGCTATTTAAACTTCCTATTTGTATTGCCACAATGAGTTTTTCCTTTAATTTTGACAAACTAATTCCAACATATTAATAGGGACATAAGACTTCACTTTGTGTCAAATACAAATAAAAAAACATCATATGTGAAAGCAACAAATTTACAACAGTTTGTAAGATTTATAAAAACTCTTAAGAGTATGTGTGTAAAAAATCCTGGTTGGTCAATAAAGAAAAGAAACCATTCTTCTCTACTGATGAATTACAGCACATGATAAAATAACTTGCTCATTCACTTAATTACAATAAATGCATAATCCGTCAAACAATAACTATTAGTTACATTTTATCATATACAAAATGTAAGGTATTATTATTCACATGCAATACTTCTTTAGTAGCTAGGAAGAACGAAATAAATACTTTTCAATTATCATATTTATATATATTAACGTTAATTAAAAGCTTGCAAAAAATGATAAAACTGAAAGATAAAGTTTAAAAGTTATAACAATTATTACCAAACAAATAAAATCTAAACAAAAGTCTATTCTGGTTACCAAATAAATATTCTACATTTATAAGGTAAGTAATCAAAATTTACCAAAAAACGCAAAACGTTTTTGAGTGATAGCACAATAAATCTTACCACAATTATTTTTAAGTTATCAAAAATAATGTCAGAATTTAAATTTCATTTTGATTATAATATAGAAAAAAAGGTTACTTTTTTACTTTTTCTTTCATGACCAAAAATAAATACAAAATATAGTAGAAAATTAAAAGTTCATAAAGGTAAATTTTAGAAGCTAAATGTAAACATAACTAATCAAAGACACTGGAATTTACTTAATGAAAAGTGGAAAATAACTAATCAAACTCTTTGAAACTTTGTTATGGTAGGATATTGTCACAACTTCATCTAGCTGTCAGTTGTTGAAAAACAATTTCGCTGTTAATATAAAAAAAATTATAAATAAATAACATAAACTAATAATAATAAGCATGAACATAAAATAATATACTCACACAATAAGTACTATGAAATAATAAGCATAAAACATAATTTGTTTATAATAAACATACATTTGATCTTGGTACCTTCAGCCTGGGCAATAAAACATTATTTTAAAAATCAATATTAATCCGAACAAATGAAATTATGATTTCTTAGAAAAGAAAAAAATAACTTTCTAAGAAACAACATAATAGCATTAATATTTAAAAATTTGAATAAACATCAATTTCATGTTTCTTTACATGTTGTAAAGAAGTATTTTAACTTTCAAATGAAAAAAAAAACAAACTAATAATTACTGATGTATTGCAAAATACATCGGTTATTCGTGTATATTCTGTATAGATTTCCGTTAATTTTAGTTTCGTTTTCTGTAGAATAGTTAGTCTATTGATCCCATTGCGTTTTGCAGGTCTTGCTGGCTTAAAACAGATGGAAAACAAGGAAAACAAGTGAAAATACGAAAAAGTCAAGTCCTGGAACGGATTGGAAGGCTCAGGAGCTGAAACGGGTCGAAAATACTGATTTTTAGGCTTGTGGCAGACCGCGACTCACCTGAAGAAGGCTACTCACGCCCCGCGAGTGGCAGTCAGCAAAAACGAGATCTAAGACACGGTCGCGGGCCGCGACCTATCTTTTGAAACCCTCTCGCGGCCGGCGAGAGGGTGATATCTACAGATCTGGTCGAATGTGAATGGGGATTTGAAGAGGGATCATATATGAACTCAAGGATAATCATTAAGAACCCTAACTTACGAATCGAAGAACTTTTGGGCGAAAAGTTGGAGCTTTTACGCAGACTTCGAGTATTAGGAGCTGCACATTGAAGATTGGAAGCGTGGGAATCATTCGGTTTGCCTAATTTGTCATTCGGGTGTTCTTACGTTAGTCTTATCTTTATACGATGTTTAAAACTCTTGAATTTGACTTGTGTTTGATGTTTTCAATGACTTTGTTTGGCTAATTTTCATAGACTACCTAGATTGGATGAATGATTGTGTTAAAGTTTTGATTTTTAATTGATTTATGGATGCTATGGATTGTTTATGAGTTTGTAGGCGACTTGTTCTTTTGATTAGATGTGTATGCATGCTTGATAGTGTTTGACTATTGTTCGTTGTTTCACTTGATTCTTGGTAACGGTCTTTATCACATAATAGAGTTGAGTTAGGGTCTAGTTTTCGGTGACTGTCTATATCACGTGTCTTTAGGGTTATAGTGCACAATTAACCTTAGAAATAATGTCCGGTAATCTTATAAAATCAAGTGTTCTACTAATCATCAATAGCCGTGAGGTGCGAGATTATTGCTAGGTCTAAGTCATTAAGCCGCAAGGTAGGAGCTTCCTTAGGAAGTAACCCGTTGGCTGTTGTCTAGCAAGTCTAACTGAAAGTCCAAGTTTACCTTTAATTCAGATCCTATGAGGGAGTGGATCTTGTAAGGTACTTCCATAAACCCATTAGAGGTCTCGTGAGGGAATCTAATAACTGGTAGTCTAAACAACCTCTAGGGTGTCACTGTGTGCTCTTGAGAAGGGTCAGGGGTCCTTAAGATAACTCGATAGGCGAATAATTCACGATCCCAGTTCCATAGTTGACAACTTCTGAATAAAAATCATTACTTGAGCAATCAGGGTTCCAGTCTAGGTAGTGCTTTCCACCATCAGAGTTTAAGTCCAGAGTAATTCGTTTAGTTAAATTAGTTAATTAATTTAGTTTATTTTAATTATTTTCTTAGAAATTGTTAGAAAACCCCCCTCATCAATCAAACAAATATTTCAGTCTGTGTCTGTCAGTCTGAATAGAGTAGTTAACGTAAATAGTAGAGTCTCGTGGGTTCGATATCCGGACTTACTTTAGCTATACTAGAGTCGATCGGTACACTTGTCGGTTAGTAGTTTAGTTCGTTTTAGTGAGTCTAGAGTATTACTTAGAGTCTAGAATTAGGTTATTTAGTTGTTTTTACTAAACTATTTTTAGCACATCAAGTTTTTGGCGCTGTTGCCGGGGACTCTTGGCGATTGTGTTAATTACTTTGTTTTGACTTGCTTGATATCATATCTGCTGTTTATCGTGTTTGCGTCGTAGGAGTCTAAAATAGTGTCTATTTTTTGTCTAGTCGTTTTTAGAGTTTTCTTACTTGTGTGTTTTTGGTTTTTCAGTGGATGCCCCATATGCGTTCGCAAGGACCTCCGCCAAAGCCACCTACGGACAAGTCATCCTTCTCGTCCTCTTCGTTCAAGGTTAGTACTCCATTACCATTATCTTCCACCTGTTCTGACTCTACACTCCACTCTAAACCACCGAAATTTGACTTCACACCGAAGTCTTCACCACACAATTCCCACCACCTTTTCGGTCCCAAAGTCCTCCACTCGTTGTCCAAATAGCCAACCGAACCGTTTACCAACAAGCCACCACCGGCTTCACCGATGCAAACTCACCCATCACCCTACCCGAAATCACCAACGTAAAGTCTTGGCCAATCCCATCCTACATCATGACCGCTATTACTCTTGTCAATTCCACAGTTGTAAGGATGAGGATGCGTTGGCTCACATCAACCGCATCACTCGTATCTGTGGCACTTTCTCTATTGAAGGTGTCAACCTTGATGCTCGTTACTTACAGGTCTTCCCATTCTCACTTGCGGGCTGCGCAGCCGTCTGGTTTGATTCGCAGCCAGCATGTTCTTTCACTACTTGGGCAGGTTTACGGGATGCTTTCTTAGCCAAATATTACCCACCCGCCAAGGCATCCCGTCTACGCGATCAGATCCATTCATTCTGGATGGAGCCTGATGAGCCGTACCACCTAGCCTGGGAAAGGTTCCAAACCATACTCGCTCGTTGTTCGCAGCATGGCTTGTCAGATTGGGCGCTTGTAGAAAAGCTCTACAATGGTCTCACCCCCGAGATCCGAGCACGGTTTGACACTTCAGCTGGAGGGCAACTCATGGGCAAGAAAACGACAGCTGAGTGTAACGATCTTTTTGAGAGTTTTGCCTATTCCGATATGGATTATAGCGCTGCCAATAGGAATTCCATTCCTGTTTCTAACACCTCTTCGACTGCTCGAGGGGTGAACCAAGTTGGCTGGACTCATCGGTGGCTGCTGCGCTAGATCGGATGGAGAAAACTTTCACTAAAGAGCTTAATGAGAATAAGAAAAAGGTCAATAGGTGCGAGGTATGTAGAGGGGGTCACGACACCATAGATTATCCCACCATTATGTTAGAGCAGGTAGAGTTCATAGCCGGGCAGAATAGGGGTTAGTTTAACAACAATTCCAATTATAACTCCAACTGGCAAAATAACAATAATACCAACTTCCGCTCTTCCGGTAACCCCCTGGTTTTCCACTTGGTTAGTATCAAAGCAGGGGTCAGGGTTTGTTCACTAGTTCAGGTTCGGGACAACATGGTCAATTTGGTAATTCGGGGTCGAATCAAGAGGGTTAGGGTAGTGATAAGGGCTCAGAGAGTAGTCTAAGTAGGATCGAGGAGATGTTTGCTCAAATCATGGTTAGAGACCAGGCCACTCAGAAAACCCTAACTGAATTTAACGGTTTCATGAAGAGTCAAGATCAATTAAATAAAAATCAGTTGCACTCTTAGATCTTCAAAGACAAGTAGGTGGTCTTTCCAAACAGTTGCAAGAGAATCCTCATGGGTAGTTTTCGGGTAACACTTACCCAAACCCGGCTAATCATTCAGCTAAGGCTATTACTACTCGTAGTGGTAGAAACCTAGGAAAGGTAGTTAGGGAGAAAGTGGAGATAGAGAGTGAGGAAGAGGTAGACTAGGAGATAGAGATGGAAGCTCCCGTTAGGTGCAAGATAGGCTAGTCCCAGCAAGTACCGCACAAAACGAGGAGCCTCTAGTAGAGAATAGGGTAGAGAAGCAACCGGTAGGAGTTAAGCCATCCCCTTTAGTTGATCATTCGCGCGTTCCTTACCCCGCCCGCCTGAAGCATCAGAAATATGCTAAGGAATATGGGAAATTCTTAGAGATGTTTAAGTAATTGAAGATAAACCTTCCTTTCATTGAGGCTTTACAGTCCATGCCTAAGTATGCTAAATTCCTCAAGGTCCTTCTTAGGCGAAAAGACAGGTTAGGAGAGATTTCGAATATTCTGTTGACTGGGGGTTGTTCCGCGGTAGTCTTGAATAAGCTACCCGAAAAGTTGACCGACCCGGGCACATTCACCATTCCATGTCTTTTCGGGGGTGTCGTTGCTCCCGCTCAAGCTCTAGTTGACTTAGGAGCTAGTATCAACTTGATGCCATTCTCACTTTACAAGCACTTAGGTCTAGGAGAGCTTACACCCACACGTATGTCGTTATAATTGGCCGATCGTTCGGTCAAATATCCTAGGGGTATTATTGAGAATCTCTTAGTCAAGGTCGATAAGTTTGTATTCCCGGTTGATTTTGTTGTGCTAGACATGGAGGCCGACGAAAAGGTTCCAATCATTCTAGGCCGTCCATTCCTTCGAACCGCCAAAGCAATCATCAATGTCTATGACGGTAAAATCTCACTTCGTGCGGGTGACGAGATTGTCACATTCGAGATAGATAGAGCCATGCAACACCCTAGTGGTAGTGACGATCATAGCGGTCCGCGTCATTCCGTTTACTTCTTAGATTCCTTCATATCATGCTTTGATCAGGGTATTAGTTACATTAGTGGAGGTGATCTAGTAGGTAGAGACGAGATTGAGTTTGAGAGTGAGGATGAAGAAGTTGGAGGGGACCCGGAGTGGATTCCGGAAACACTAGAGTTGTGTGAGGTTAGGGAGGAAGTGGAGAGTAAACCTTTAGAGTTGGCACCTTCAGATCTTAAGGTTCTTCCATCCCATCTAGAGTATGCCTTCTTAGGGGAGGAGTCTAGTTTACCCATCATCATATCTTCCAAGTTGACGGAGGAGGAGAAAGGTAGGTTGATCGAGGTGCTAAGAGAGCACAAAGATGCCATCGCTTGGAGGTTGTCTGATATCAAGGGGATTAGCCCCACGTTTTGCACACACCACACTCTCACGGAGGACGAACTCAAACCGGTAGTGCAACCTCAAAGGCGTCTAAATTCTAACATGAAAGAGGTGGTTAGGAAAGAGGTAATTAAGTTGATGGAGGCCGGGCTAATTTATCCTATATCCGATTTCTCTTGGGTTAGTCCCACCCAAGTCGTCCCTAAGAAGGGAGGGATGACCGTTATCATGAACGTGAAAAATGAGCTTCTTCCTTCCCGTACGGTCACTGGTTGGCGTGTGTGTATTGACTACCGCAAGCTCAATGACGCCACCCAGAAAGACCATTTTCGACACAAGATCTCGAGAGTAGGGATAAAGGTAGATAGGCCAAGATAGATACCATTAGCTGATTACCCCCACCTACAAGTGTCAAGTCAATTTGGAGTTTTCTAGGTCATGCGGGTTTCTATAGGCGTTTCATAAAGGATTTTTCTAAGATTACTCGCCCCATCACCCGTCTATTGAAGAAAGATGTTCCCTTCATCTTCGATGAGAAGTGTCTTAAAGCTTTCACCTCTTTGAAGGAAAAGCTTGTTAGTGCCCCTATTCTTATCTCGCCCGACCGGAGCTTACCGTTCGAGCTCATGTGTGATGCGAGTAACTATGCCGTAGGTGCGGTTTTAGGACAAAGAAAGGACAAGCACTTTCATCTGATTTACTACACGAGCAAGACGTTAAACGATCCTCAAGAGAACTACACCACCACAGAGAAAGAGCTCATAGCCGTAGTATTCGCTTTCGACAAATTCCGATCGTATCTCATGTTTTCCAAAACCGTTGTTTTCACCAACCATTTTGCCTTTCGTTTTCTTTTTCAAAAGAAAGACGCTAAACCCTGACTCATCCGGTGGATTCTATTGCTTTCCGAGTTTGACATTGAGATTAGGGACAAAAAGGGGGCCGAGAATTTAGCCGCCGATCACTTATCGCGGTTAGAGGATCTGAATAGAGAGGAGATTCATGAGGAGGCGATAGGAGATAGATTCCCTCACGAGTCCATAGATTTTGTAGAGGCCGAGAAAGAGGGGTTGCATTGGTTTAGTGATTTGGTGAATTATTTGGCTAATGGGTATGTTATGTGGGATATGAATGCCCAACAAAATAAAAAGTTGTTTAAGGATGCGAGGAAGTATATATGGGATGATCCATTCCTTTTTAGGATAGGATGAGACCGCATTCTTAGGAGGTGTGTAGCTAGAGAGGAAGGTATAGACATCCTTAGGCATGTGCACAAGGGTTTAACCGGTGGTAATCATGGTGCGAACGCTACCACACAAAAGGTTTTTGATTGTGGTTTTTATTGGCCCACGGTAGTAGAGGATGCGATTGAGTTTGTTAAGAAGTGTGACTCTTGCCAACGTACCAGCAATATCTCATCCAAGAATGAGATGCCCCTAAATCCCATTCATGTACTCGAAGTCTTCGACGTATGGGGCATCGACTTCATGGGACCTTTCCCCCCTTCTAGTGGGAATCGGTACATCCTTGTGCCGATCGATTATGTCTCTAAGTGGGTGGAAGCTCAAGCTTTACCTACAAATGATGCCCAGGTGGTGGTGAGATTCTTGAAGAAGTTGTTCACGCGATTCGGTACACCCAAAGCCCTTATAAGTGACCGAGGGTCGCACTTTTGTAATGCCGTGATGGAAAAGGCATTGTAGCGTTATGGAGTGACCCACCGTTTGTCCACCGCTTATCACCCATAAACGAGCGGTCAAGTAGAAAATGCGAATAGGGGAGTGAAGAGAATTTTAGAAAAGACGGTAGGGAAGTCTAGGAAAGATTGGTCCGATAAGCTTGATGATGCTTTGTAGGCGTTTCGTACCGCCTACAAGACACCTTTAGGGACTACACCGTTTATGAACGTATATGGCAAAGCTTGCCATCTTCCTGTAGAGTTGGAATATAGGGCTCTTTGGGCTCTTAAGACCGTAAATCTAGATATGACCGAAGCGGCTCGGAGGAGGTATTTTCAAATCCATGAGTTGGAAGCGTTAAAGGACGCGACATATGAGCGATCATGGAGTATTAAGGAGAAATCTAAAGCTTTACATGATCAAAGGTTGAAGGAGTTGAAGGATAGCCGGAGATAAAGTGCTTCTTTACAATTCATGGTTTAAATTATTTCTCGGGAAGTCGAAGTCCAAGTGGACGGGGCCGTATATTGTGAGGGAAGTGTTTCCGCATGGTACAGTTGAGTTATTAAATGAGGTCGATGGTTGCATATGGAAGATAAATGGCCATAGGTTGAAGCATTATTTAGGTGGCCCGATTGATAACACCGAGAAGAAGGTAACTCCTCTCGAGGACATGCCTAACATCATCACTTAGTGTCTTGAGTGGAAGCTCATGTGTAGAGATTGTACCGTTTGTATTTTCGTTAATTTTTTATGCTTTTTCGTAGCTAACGGTTGTTCTTGTTAGTTTGTTTGGTCTTTGTTTTGTGTTTCGAGTCAATTGCAGGGATTCATAACCGAGGATGTTTGAGGAATGACAGGAAAAACGAGGGTCCAGGTAAGTTTACAAGTGTTAGAAAAATTTTGGGTTGGTTTGGAGGTTTAAGAGTTAGGAAATTTTTCTAAGGCATGAAACACAACAAAAAATGAAACCTTCTATGAAAAATGCCTACTGGCGGGGCGCGAGGAGCCATGGCTCCACCGCTCGCGGCCAGCGAGTGGGTATTGATAAAACTTTTTTTAAAACACGCTGGCGGGGCGCGACTAGGATTGCTCCACCTCTCGCAGCCCGCCAGTCCCCCTATCTGCAGCCCTTTTCATTTTAACTCCAAATTTCAGCAGCTTTTACCCTAAATTCACTTATACACTCGCCGTAACTCGCTACCAACCTCCATACATCTTAGATTTTCTTCAAATTTCACCCAATTTCACCATTGCCATTCACCCCAATCATTACCCCATCATTTTCCACCACAAATCTTCCATCTTTCACCATGATCTCGCGTATCTCACAAGGGTTTCAAGCTTTCACCGTATACACCTTAGTTCTTCTTGTCTAATCCGATTCCAAGGTATGTTTTCTTGTAATTTTGTACTATGAGTCCGTTATTTCAGTGTTTAGTTAGATTAGAGTTAGTTTTTGTGTCGGGTCTAGGTCAAGGTTTGTGTTTTGAGCATGTTAGTGCAAGAATGAGGTTGCGGATAGTTTGGTTTGGGTAGTTTGGCATGGTACAGGGTGCGGCTGGGTTGGTTTGGGTTGAATGGTTGGTATTTTGTGGCTATCATAGCTTTGGGGTGTAGTAACATTGAGTGTGGGGATTTGGGTTGGTAATGTTCAAGCTAAAGATGTGATTTTTCATCATATTCGTGACCCGATTGACTGTTTACACTATCAACTTTACTTGGTTTAACATTCAATGTCGGTTTGTTTTGGCACTTGGGATTTAGTTGAGGACAATTAAAGTGTCGGAATGGGGTAGTGTACATTGGGTCGTATATCTTGAGTCTAGTAGTCTTAGTTCTAGTTGGTCATGGGTTTACTTATGTGCATGTACAGTACAAAACACTTCACCCGTACTCAATCTCCATTCGGGCGAAGGTTGTTTATAACTTATGCATTTTCTAAACGGTAACCCGGTTTTTGGTTTTAACCGCGAATGGAATGCTATACGGTTATTACCACCTAAAAAATAAAAAATACCAAAAATAGCTTGTGAATCTTAATCCTGTGCTAATTATTCTGCATGCATTGTTTCGTATATATGGTTGTTTTGCAGATGTCAGGTGAAGGCTCTTCGAGCAAAAGAGGGAGAAAGAGAGGACCACCGTAGCGTCCTCAAGGTCCTCCAAATGAGCAAGTCTTTCAGGAGGACATCGTCCACTACAGGGAGGTGGATTACAGGGGCCCGGGGGTCCCTCACGGTCAGAGTACAAGAATTGTGGACAGTCCATTGTTGCAATTTGAGTTAAACTCGGAGGAATATGAAAGGATGAATACTCTGATTTCAGTCGATTTGCTTAAGTTTAGAAGGATCGACTGGGAGTTGTTGGATCGTTTGGGGGGAAGAGCCGAGTTGAACAGTTGTTAGGACCGAAGTTAGGAGGGTCCTGGATTGTGATGCTAGACAGTACAAGGAAATTACCCTAGAGTTTCACTCAACTTTCGATTACAAACAAGGGTATTTCTATGAAAAAGATGCAGTATTCTTTGCTTTAGGAAGGAAATCTTATGAGATGACGATCTCACAATTTGTTGTGGCACTGCAGTTCTATACGGAAGAGGAGGTTCAGAAGGTTGATTTTATTACGAGTCTTCAGGGGGTTTTCAAGAAAGATCATGATTACAGTGTTTGGTCGAACGAGTTGGCTAGGTTTTGGGGTACTATCTCGAGGGTTGCTTACTCAAACAACATGGTTGCAAGTAACATCACTGATCCAGTTTTGAGGTTTATACATAAGATTCTAGAGGCTACTTTAGTTGGAAGGGGGCAGGGTGATAACAAGGTCAACCAGGTCAGTTTATTCTGTTTGATATGTATGCTTGAGGCGAGGCCCGCCAATCTAGCGACTATTTTCGCGTGGTCGATGAGGAGATCGTGGAAGGGTGGTTCTGGTGCGAGGATTTATTGTGGTCCTTACATTACTTGGTTAGCAGAGAGTCTAGATGTGTTTGGGAGGTATCCGGATGATAAGATGAGAGAGGGGCCGAAACCGGGATTTATAAAGGTTAAAGATCTACAGTCTGTGGGTATTCTGACTTATTCCAACCCGCCAGAATGGGGCCACGTGAGTCAAGGACCACAGGTCCCACCACCTCCAAGGTCAGCTGCAGTTGCATCGCTACAGGGAGCCATTCCGCCACGTTATCAGCAGAGGACTCGTCAGCAGATACCAGCTCTTTAGTACCCCAAGAGACAGCCACCACCAGACCCACTTACTTTAGCATCACTTTTATGAGAGGATGGATTTGGGTTTTGGTAGGATCGACTACCGACAGGATAGGCAGGATGGGGCTCTTCGATATATGATGGGACAGATGAGTATGCAGGTCCCAGATTTCTTTCAGCCTACAGCCAGCGCAGTTTCTGATGCCGGGGTATTTTGATCCTGGTCAGGCAGGTAGTTCCGGTCAGGGTGGTTCAGGTTCTGGACAGGGTGGATATGTGGACCCTACACTGGAATTTCAGGTTTATAGGTAGACAGAGGAGGAAGATAGTGAAGAGGAGGAAGGTGACGAGTGATAGCAGCCGAAGTTTGAAGTAGTATCTTTTATTTTTCTTTTATGTTGTTTTTATCTAATCCATTCTGTACCCCTAATTTTGGATACTTTGGTATTTGGTTGGTTGGGTTGGGGTAGTTAATTTGGTTGATACTCTGATGTTTGAATGGTATGTTCGAGACACTATGATCTATCGTATGTTATGCTTTTGTTTTTATGATTATTGTTGATAGGTTTGGTGTTTATTTTTGCCGCTTCCGTTCGCATGTCCGAGAGTTAGGAATTGTTTGTTGAGCGTGTTCGGAGTGGAGGGCGTTTGTGGAATAGACTGGTACTTTGACAGTCTTGCATATATTCAGCTAAGTCGTTTCCACTTGTAAATATTTATTTATTTTGTTTATTTAGTTCTTAGTTTTGTTTGTTTTGTTATGTAGTTGAGTCGTGTCCTTTGCATTAGGGACAATGCAATCTTTAAGTGTGGGGATGAGATACATAGTTTTAATTTAGCTTGAGTCTAAAGAAAATAGAAAAGATGGGTTGTTTTTCGGGTTCAAATAATGATAATATGATATAGAAATAGTCGAGCTTGTGTCTAGTTTGGGATATGTGAATAGGCCCGGTTTGGTTCTAGGTTCCTTTGATCTTAATATATCTTAATTGTCGGTTTGCTAGTGGGTGCTCATCTAGGAAAAATGGGAAATTGAAACCGCCAATAATAGTATAAGGAATGCCATTATAAGTCAAAGTCGTTAGAATTTTTAATCATGAAAAAAAATAAAAGTGAATAAATTGAGCAAGAAACTAAGAAAAACTAGCACAGGCCTACGTAATCTTCGTTGGGGATAGTAACTCTGACGTAGAATGCCTCTGGGATGTGTGAAATCAAAATTGCGGAAAAAATTACCGACGCTCACGTTGTCGCTCTCGGGGATGGTAACTCTGGTTGAGACAACCTCTGAGTTAGGTAAAGCACGTCTAAGCTCAAAACAAAGAAAAAAATAAAGAAAAAGAAAATGTGATTTTAAATTCTCTTGATTTTGGTATAAAACGGTTAGGAATTGGTCCAGTGATCGTTCTTTTTGTTCTATAAGCTTGAGGCGGGATTCGATGGACTGTGGCTTCTAGTGTGAGACCCTAGGTAGACTGACCGCACTTGAACTAAATTTTCATGATAAGGGCTTGGAACCGAGTTCGGGTTTAAGAGGACAAATATATTTGCAATCGCGGCTAACACAAGTGTTGACTTTAACAAGTATGAATACCTTTTGACCCAAGTAGTTACCTGTCTCTGATTCCGTTTGCATATCGGTTATTCGTGTATATTCTGTATAGATTTCCGTTAGTTTTAGTTTCGTTTTCCGTAGAATAGTTAGTCTATTGATCCAATTGTGTTTTGCAGGTCTTGGTGGCTTAAAACAGATGGAAAATGAGGAAAACAAGTGAAAATACGAAAAAGTCAAGTCCTGGAACGGATTGGAAGGCTCGGGAGCTGAAACGGGTCAAAAATACAGATTTTTAGGCTTGTGGCGGGCCGCGACTCACCTGAAGAAGGCCACTCGAGCCCCGCGAGTGGCAGTTAGCAAAAACGAGATCCAAGACACGGTCGCGGGCCGCGACCCATCTTTTGAAACCCTCTCGCGGCCGGCGATTAAAGAACTTTTGGGCGAAAAGTTGGAGCTTTTACGCAGAGTTTCGAGTATTAGGAGCTGCACGTTCAAGATTGGAAGCATGGGAATCATTCGGTTTGCCTAATTTGTCATTCGGGTGTTCTTGCTTTCGTCTTATCTTTATACGATGTTTAAAACTCTTGAATTTGACTTGTGTTTGATGTTTTCAATGACTTTGTTTGGCTAATTTTCATAGACTACCTAGATTGGTTGAATGATTGTGTTAAAGTTTTGATTTTTGATTGATTTATGGATGCTATGGATTGTTTATGAGTTTGTAGGCGACTGGTTCTTTTGATTAGATGTGTATGCATGCTTGATAGTGTTTGAATATTGTTCGTTGTTTCACTTGATTCTTGGTGACGATCTTTATCACATAATAGAATTGAGTTAGAGTCTAGTCTTCGGTGACTGTGTATATCACGTAACAAAGCTAGAGTCTTTAGGGTTATAGTGCACAATTAACCTTAGAAATAATGTCCGATAATCTTATAAAATCAAGTATTCTACTAATCATCAATAACTGTGAGGTGCGAGATTATTGCTAGGTCTAAGTCATTAAGCCGCAAGGTAGGAGCTTTCTTAGGAAGTAAACTCGTTGGCTGTTGTCTAGCAAGTCTAACTGAAAGTCCAAGTTTACCTTTAATTCAGATCCTGTGAGGGAGTGGATCTTGTAAGGTACTTCCATAACCCATTAGAGGTCTCATCAGAGAATCTAATAACCGGTAGTCTAAACAACCTCTAGGGTGTCACCGTGTGCTCTTGAGAAGGGCCAGGGGTCCTTTAGATAACTTGATAGGCGAATAATTCACGATCCCGGTTCCATAGTTGACAACTTCCGAATAAAAATCATTACTTGAGCAATCAGGATTCCAGTCTAGGTAGTGCTTTCCACCATCAGAGTTTAAGTCCAGAGTAATTCGTTTAGTTAAATTACTTAATTAATTTAGTTTATTTTAATTGGTTTCTTAGAAATTGTTAGAAACCCCCCTCATCAATCAAACGAATATTTCAGTCCGTGTCTGTCAGAGTCTTAATAGAGAAGTTAACGTAATTAGTAGAGTCTCATGGGTTCGATATCCGGACTTACTTTAGCTATACTAGAGTCGATCGGTACACTTGCCGGTTAGTAGTTTAGTTCGTTTTAGTGAGTCTAGAGTATTACTTAGAGTCTAGAATTAGGTTAATTTAGTTGTTTTTACTAAACTATTTTAGCACATCAATTACAAATCATTATGACATAGTTATGGAATCAAAATCAAATCTAAACGAAAACACATGAATCGTCGAAATAGTCATACGGCGTTCAAAACAAATAAATAATAAACAATCGAAAGCAAAGTTATACACAATTATATAAAGTATATCTAATAAAAAGAATATCAAAATTCAGCCAATGTACACGTAAAACAGAGGAAAATAAAGATCGACTAAAAATCATACAAATTACTAAGAAATTCCAAATTTCATAATACAGTGGTATCCTTTTTCAAAGAAATCCTGATTTGAACATAACCGCAGATTTTGAATTCGAATCAAAGAACGATATACACAAAATCTAAAAAGGAACACATAAAGTAAACATCTAATTATGGAAGGGAAGTGTTTATCATCGATTTAATTATCGGACGTTCAAGATGTTTGAATGATCGATTTATGTCTAAACCAAAGTTGGAGAACTCGCTAGTCGCTAATCGGTCGGTGAGGTGGAGACTAGCGACTACTCGGGATAAATCGGAATTAGTCGGATCATGTTTTTTATATGTAATTTTCAGTTTTATGTATACATATACACATTTTTATAGGTAAATATTTTAAGTAGTTAAGTTTTAATTTTACTCAACTCGTTTTTTAAGCGTACAAGATTAAGTGTTGGAATTCACATTGTTTGGTTGGAAAGTGGCTGAAATTTAGAGGTTTTGGCTGGAACATACAGGTTTTTACCGGAATCTGGCCGGAATCATCGATTTTTGGCTGGCTGACTAGGTCCACTAGCAATTAATGGACTGATTAACAAAAACTTACTCGGTTACTGGCCGACTAGCGATTAATTTGCTGACCAGTCGCGACTTTTACAACACTGGTCTAAACAATGGATTGCGAAAGAAGATTGAGAGAATATATGAAATGAATGAGGTTAATTAGGGTTTTATGACAAAAATCTCTAAATTGGGAAAGTATTAAACGACGGCTCGGGTTATTCGGTATAGTAATCGGGTATTCGAAAAATTAACAAAGGATGACGAGAGAGAGTGTGAAAAAGGCGGGGAAAAACTAATGAGGTGAAATCAGGGGTGCCATGTGTCACTTACTAGTTTCCTTTATATAATATATAAATATGTATTTTTCGAATAAAAATGTAATAATTGGCTCTTTATATTTTATGACTTCAAGATAAATGATAGTTAAGTTTATGGAAACTTTGAAAAGAGTAAAGAAAAAAAAAACTCAGAAACATGTTATATTAGATAGTCTTTAAATATAAGGAAATTTACAATATATAATCGTTAATAAACTCATTAAATAAAAGTATAACAATAAATGATTACACTTGATTCATAACAAAATCGTCTAACCATCTAATATCCTACAACTTTTCATGAATAATACACTAGTCGAATTAGAGATAAGGATCATATCAAACATAAATTACTTGTAGGTTGCTACAATCCCTTAAAGAACACATCTAACATTATTGTGAATCATTTTGCAGGTACGGATCCTTACCCTCTCTCCATTTGTTATCTGGTTCAATTGTTTATAAACCCTTTTGATTATATATACCTTTGGAACTCCTAACGTCTTTGACACCTCGATTCGGTTGACCTTCTGTTGTTTCATGTTCCTTATTATTATTATTTGTTTCATTGCAACTAGACTGTTGTAGATTATTTGTGCAAGGAAAGTGGTATGAATCTCGAATATCCTGGCAAACGGAACTTACCCTTTTGATTATATATACCTTTGGAACTCCTAACGTCTTTGACACCTCGATTCGGTTGACCTTCTGTCGTTTCATGTTCCTTATGATTATTATTTGTTTCATTGCAACTAGACTGTTGTAGATTATTTGTGCAAGGAAAGTGGTATGAATCTCGAATATCCTGGAAAACGGAACTTACCCTTTTGATTATATATACCTTTGGAACTCCTAACGTCTTTGACACCTCGATTCGGTTAACCTTCTGTCGTTTCATGTTCCTTATGATTATTATTTGTTTCATTGCAATAGACTGTTGTAGATTATTTGTGCAAGGAAAGTGGTATGAATCTCGAATATCCTGGCAAACGGAACTTTGATAACGTATATGGGTGTGGTGGATACGCTACGGTACTTCCTAAATATAAACACCTGGCTACATTATCAAGGTACCGTTAATCAGGACATGCGAGTTTCATGTCACGATCAGTTCTCTGAATTGTTATACTTTCTTCAATAATATGTTTTGACTTCGACCTTGTTTCATGTGGTAAACGTATACATTCGTTAACTCATTACCGTGTGTGTTGATACCATACATGTTGGTATGATTATTTAATTACCAAGGTTATTGTATGAGATTATGTGATTAAGATAATTGTGCTCTGGTACCCTGAAATCTAGCTTCTTGTGGAGTGTCCCACGAGCGTGTTGTTGTGGCATCAACAACATGTGAGTTCTAGCCTCTCATGGAATGTCCCACGAGCGTATTGTGGCATCAACAACATGTGTTCCTCCCGTGATGGAAAGATTAGCTCACGGAGTCCCTAGGTACCAGTGTGGTACAAAGCTACTATGAGGCGTATGGATCGGTCCTAGCTATGTTATTATTTCTGCTACGGGAAATGGTTGTGGGTATGCCAACTTGCGCAATTTCATGTGATTGGTACACATGAATGGCCGCCTGTGTATCGTCACGCACTATAAACTGTTAGTGTGGGCTCATGGGTACATCCTTAATATAAGATCTGCTTCTTTGCGTTACACTACACCATATCATATTACTGATTATGTTCCATTTACTATGTATGTTGTTGGTTCTGTTATAGTTTTCATTGTTATTGCAGTTCTCGTTGTTATTTTGAGCCTATTATTCCATACTGGGCATTTGGCTCATTCCGTAAACATTTTCCCATCGCATGTTACTTTGGGCTAGATGGAGAGAGTGGAATAAAACCATAGGAATCTATCTAAAGATGCTAAGTATGCTTTAGGGTAAATCAAATGTTGTCCGTTAGCTTTGTTAAATAAATTATGTTTGACGGGTTCAAGTTGACTTATGTTATGTATCTCCAACTTTAAAACTAAATGAAAGTATGTCTTATGTTTCTAAATACCTCTGATATTGTGACACATCAGCCCTATCCGGTTGGGGTGTTACATTTATGGTATCAGAGCAAAGGCTCTTTCATGTAGAAAACTTAAACATAGTAATTAGGCCTGTGAGGAACGGGTAGACTTCTAGGATATGATTTAGGTTGGTATAGGGTATAAACAATTGTAATTCTCTTCTAGTTATCCCTTCTTTATTCTTATTCTTATTTTTCGTTCTGCTATCAACCAAGCTCTCGCCGGACTGATTTCAAATCTTGTTGCGCAAACCGTCAAGGCAGTTATTCAGCAGACTTGCTCTGATGAACGTGCTAATCTCAATTCTATAGGCGTTGTTGATGATAATATCACAAACAACACTGCTGAAGGCATCGACATGTGGCTCCAGTTATTTCAAAAGCAACACCCAAAATCTCTCAAGCAAGAAACTGGATAGCCCATGTTGAGAAGATCTTTGAAGTGCTAGTAGTTATAGACAAGTACAAGGTTATACTGGCCACCTACAAGCTTGAAGATGATGCACATGCTTGGTGAGAAGGATACAAGCAAGTCAAAGGAGGAGATGCTTATGCCGTGTCTATTCCATGGGCTGAATTTCGTGCCATCTTCTACTAGAGGTATTTCTTGACTACTGATAGGGAAGCCTACATCATGGAGTATGCTGTTATCCGTCAAGGTAACGATGAACCAGTTTCGGGGTTCATTACTTGCTTCTCAAGACTCGCTAGTATTGTCGGAGATGCAACAGGATTTGCTGTAGTTTAAGCTGAAAAGTGTTAGTGGGCTGTATGTGATCGGAACCGAAAGTCGATCATGTTTGTGAAGTTCAAGGATCTGACCGAGGTAGCTGATGGAATAAAGACATTTGAATTTGAAAGAAAAGAATTCTTGTTGCGAACCTAGGAGAACAAGAAGAGAGACCGGAATGGATTACCTAAGCAGCTAACGGGCCAATCATCCACCGTTCCGCACCACTCAAACCATGGAACTCAAGCAAGCCAGAAATCTGCCCAGAATCAGATCCAACCATATGTGGAACCCATTGAAGCTCAATGACTAAACCAATATGGAAACATGAACCAAACTCCAATATGTGGCACGTGTGGAAAGAAACATTGGGGGGTTTGTCGTAAGACAACGAGAGAATGCTTTAGATGTGGTCAGACTGGACACATGGCTAAAAGTTTCCCTAGGAACACCAATGGAGGGAATGTTGCACCACCTAACACTAAAGGCGGGGTTTCCGCGCTTACTACTACTGATGCTACTAGTGTTCCAGGTAGGTACTTTATCTGGAAACTCTCTAACCTAGTGATCGTAGTATCTAAATAACTTTGATAAGATAAGGTGACTATGACAATATCTTCGTAATGGATTGGTTCACTTGGCACCAACAATGACAGATTTTCTCGACACGTCATCTTTGTAATTATGTTTTTGTGTATAAGGATACCCATCCCCGTAAGTCTCTTAGATTTTATTATTGTATTCGAGCTCATATGTTGGTATAGCACGATTAATCGCTTAGCTCCGATTTAGAATACATCAGTAAGTTATTCTGATTGTCAGTCATTCGCGAATATCCTGATGTGATTCCGGATGAACCACCGAGACTAGCGCTAAACCAGGGGATAGAATTCACCATTGACTCTCTGTATGGGTGAATAGATCATTAAGATGTGTTATGGGAAGACCGTTAGGGCATGACTGTAAAGTAATTGAATTACGATCGCGAATGCCATTGAATGACATGTACAAATATGGCTTCTCGTATTCATATTATATAGATTGGTGTCTATCTGAATATTATAAGAGACCAAAGATCTTATTCGTTAAGGTTTTGTGGAAGAGAAAAACCACTCTGTAAGTGAAAAGCAACTTGTGAAACCGAATAATCATTCTATTCTTTATACTCTAGTCTCTTCGAGTGATATAACCAATAGTTTAGTTAACTCTGCGTCTTCTTTTCTATTTATGTTGTGAAACGTTGGTTTCGTTAATTCTATGATCCTCCAAATTCTAACCTGCAAATTTCGAGACGAATTTAAGTGAGTAATAGTTGAAATACCCGAAGAAAAAGAAAGATTTTTATTATATGGATTATAAATATAATATAATAAATAGTTCAATAATAATTTAAAAAACAATCTTCAAATCATTAATAACGTAATGAAAAATAATAATAATAATTAAAAATAATTTTAAGACACATACGTTGATATGTATTTATATGTAGTTTTAATTAATAATGATAATAATATACACATATATTACTTCTATGAACAAGTAAAAGAATAACAAAATAAATTAAATAATCAGTATGTTCTTTTTTTTTAACATGAATCAAACTTCTTTAGTTTTATCAACCTAGAAACAAATATATTGTTTAGACGATTTGATATAGCTCTATTTTAATATTTGAAAGGTAAAACAAAAGAGATAATAGTTTATATATGTACTTATTTTAACAATCTGTATTGTTCTTTTTAAATGATTAACCGTAAGACTCATCTTACTAATCTATAACTATCTTATTTATACAACCCAACATCATATAATTCCAATATAAACATATATGTATTTTTCGAATAAGAGTGTAACTAATTCGCTCTTTATATTTTATATTTTATGAACTCAAGATAAATGATACTTAAGTTTACAAGAGTTGGAAACTTTGAAAAAAGTAAAGAAAAAAATAACTTAGAAACGTGTTATATTAGACATAGTCTTTTATTATAAGGAAATTACAATATATAGTCTTTAGTAAATTGATTAAATAAAAGTATAACAACAAATGATTACACTTGATTCATAACCGAATCACTTGACCATCTAATATACTACAACTTGTCACGAATAATACACTAGTCAAATAAGAGATAAGGATCATATCAAACATAAATTATTTGTAGGTTGTCACGATCCCTTAAAGAACACGTCTGACGTTATTGTGAATCATTTTGCAGGTACGGATCCTTACACCTTCTCCCTTTGTTATATGGTTCAATTGTTTATAAAACCCTTTTGATTATATACACCTTTGGAACTCCTAACGTCTTTGACACCTCGATTCGTTTGACTATCCGTCGTTTCATGTTCTTTATGATATTATTTGTTTCGTTGCAACTAGACTGTTGTAGATGGTTTATTCAAGGAAAGTGGTACCAATCTCGAATATCCGAGCAAAGGGAACTTTGATAACGTATATTGGTATGGTGGATACGCTGCAGTACTTCCTATATATAACCACCTGGCTACATTATCAAGGTACCGCTAAACAGGACATGAGAGTTATATGTCACGATCAGTTCTTTGAATTGTTATGCTTTGTTCAATAATATGTTTTGACTTTGACCTTTTTTCATGTTGTAGATTTATTCTTTCGTAAACTCATTACCGCGTGTTATTACCGCGTGTTCTGATATGTTACATGCTTTATGATTATTTAATTACCATGGTTATTATATGAGATTATGCGATTAAGATAATTGTGCTATGTTACCCTGAGTTCTAGCTTCTCGTGGAGTGTCTCACGAGTGTGTTAGGCATCAACAACATGTGCTCCTCCCGTGATGGAGAGATTACTTCACGGCGTCCCTAGGTATAAGTGTGGTACAAAACTACTAGGAGGCGTATGGATCGGTCCTAATTATGTTATTGTTTCTGCTATGGGAAATGGTTGTGGTAAGCCAGCTTGTGGCATTCCATGTGATTGGTACATAGTAATGGCCGCCTGGGTATCGTTACGCTCTATTTATTGTTTATGTGGGCTCATGGGTACATTCGTGAGATAAGATTTATTTCTTTGAGTTACACTACACTGTATCGTATTACTGATTAGGTTTTGTTACTATGTATGTTGTTGGTTCTATTACTGTTTTCGTTGTTGTTACAGTTTCCATTGTTATCGCAGTTATCATTGTTATTTTGAGCCTAGTATTCTGTACTGGGCATTTGGCTCATTTCGTAAACCTTTTCCCATTGGGTCCACAGGTTACTTTGGGCAGGATGGAGATAGTGGAATAAAACCGTAGGATGCTATATGAAGATATTAACTCATGCTTTAGGATAAATAAAATGTTGTCCATTAGCTTTGAACTTTAAATAAATTTTGTTTGACCTTCGGGTTCAAGTTGACTTGTGTTACGTATTTCCAACTTTAAAACTAAATGAAAGTATGTCTTATGTTTCTGAATACCTCTAATATTGTGACCGTCAGCCCTATCCGGGTTGGGGTGTTACACCCAACTTACCTCAGACATTCTTAATAAACCCTATACGCACATTTCTCAAACCTCAAAATCACTCCACCCTACCCAACTTAGACTATATTACTTCTTTTTCAACAATCAATCATCCTTTTGCAACTCAAAATAATCCTTCCATCTACGAGAAGGATAAACATTTCAAATTCCTACAACGAAATCGTTGTTCTTTCAGAACCTTGTCCCTAGCAGCATTTTACTTTTTAACCATGAACATATGGTTCTGAGAATTTTGTCATACGCATTATCATACTCGTGGAACTTCGTTATACTGTCAAACTTGATTTCCATATCCGGTTACATATGATTTTGATCTTTCCATAATCCTATATACCTTCGATACCCTATTATATACAATTTCAATTCTTCTATGATTTCGTATGCGTATGATACCTTATTATACACAAATTCAATTATTTTGTAATTCTATATAGATATTCGATACCTTATTTTCCACAATTTTGAATTTGAGATGATTTCATATGCATTCGATACCCTATTATGTATAACTCGATTAGTCCATAATTTATGTATATTCGATATTCAATTATATTCGCATATGCTATGATTTTATATATCCTTGCTTTTTTGTAATACTATATAGATTCCATATTCTATTTTATTCAATTTATTTTCAAGTTTATGCTGTCCTATACATAACATGATGAACTATGTGGACTATGCAACGAATCTAGTAATTGCTGGTGCACACGTAATTATAAAATTCGATGCATGAAAATCATAGAAAGTCATGTCGTGTGTATAAACCTATGGTGATTCAGGATAGCGAGACGAATGTGATATGATAAGGACATGGTGAATTTGCCGATGGTACATCTTACATATTAATGCCCCTATTATGTTGCCAAATGTAGCATTACATGAGACACTTGAAATTTTTGACGTTGACCAATGCTAGTAGAATCTTTTATCTAGAGTACATGTTAAAGCCCGTTCTAAACCTAAATTCTAAAGAACACTTTGTCACTTTTCAAAATTCTAGAATACGCATTCAATCTATGGAAGTCCAACTATTCATTTATAACCTATGCAATCCTCTAATCTTCATCCTCAATTTTGGACACACTCCATTTCATTGTGCGAGTGATCATCACTGTTTCTTTTTGACAGTCTACTTAATAAACAAAATCCGTTGCAACTCTCTAAACTTAAGCACACAAATCATAATCCTCACATTTTAACCTTTCGAGTATTCATAACTTTATCCCACAATCTCATTCTATTAAATTTCGAGACAAAATTCCTTAAGGTATGGGAGACTGTAATATTTGGGAATTTCCATTACCACATGTACCTTATTTGGAAGTTTTATTTTTGAATTTATTTATCATTTAGTACAGTTTTAAGTAAATAAATACAAATATCACATATTTTATTTCCATAATTATCTAAATAAATTCTTTTAAATTATATATAGTAATACATTTTTAGCTATAAAATATATTAAACACAATGGTTAACATATTTATAATTAAAAGTTTATTTCTAAAAGCTTTAGGAACAATTGCTTATAAAACAAAGTTTTATAGATTTCGTAAATTTTATTTGTTTTATAAAGTTTTATTAAAAAACTATAAAGTTTATTAAAACTTACATAAGTTTAATTTAATTTAACTTGCTAGTTAATAAGTCTAGTCAAAAGACTTAAAACCCCTTAAACTATTTTTATTATTTGTTGTTTGACTCTATCAAACTTGATTATTTTCTCTCTAAAGATCCCACTATAAATATAGGTCAAATCCTCATCACTTTTCACACCTCAACACATTCTTTCTTAAGCTTTAAAGCACAAACAAGTAAGTTTTACAATGTTATGCATTTTATAGCTTTTATTATGATTTTACTTTGAAAGTCACATTCTAGAGTTCATAATCAATTGGGGATTTTTATATTTTTACATTATAATCTAACTAACCTATCCTATGTTATTCCAATTCATGCTAATTGATGTTTTTCACACTTACTATTATGATGTTAGCGACGCTTATATAAATTTCTAGAGTTTTATTCTCTAGTTTAACTAATAGATTTATACTATGAAGATCATGTTAATCAATAATATATAAATTATGGTTAATTTTCAGAAATAATTTTGGAAATTATAAAAATATAATATATTTTTTTCATGTAATATATCTAAAACTTGTACTTTTATTTAATCTTAGACCTGATTAAATCGTAATGTCCTTTAGGATTTATCTGATAAATTTATAAAGACTATTTATTCTAACATATTTATGTGTGGATGAATTGGAAATACTATATACTTATATTTTTAGACGATTATGGACTATAGACATAAATGTAAAAACTACTCTATAGACATATTCTAATAGCCATTTTTGGTCATATTCATTATTAACTATTTAGAAATATTCATTATAAAATATGTATTTTGTCACACTACATAAGTTATAGTATTTAGTAACTAAATATGAATAACATATTAAACTAACATTAATTATAGTCATTTTCATATGCGTATAAACATATATTTATGTCATATTTTAAACTTGTTATATATAATCTAACACGATACTAGTAGACGATTCATTTGATTAAACTAAGAAATAGACGTTTGCATGTAATTTTAGGTGAACCAGAAAAATAATATAAATTTCTTTATAATAAATATTTTATATTTTATCAAAACCACACAAAATATATTTAGTTCACTATTCAATCTAAATACAAATAAATTATTGTTATTAATTGTATTTTTATATGTTTGACACTTTAACCATTTTTACCAACTTAAACTAAAAATCCCCTAAATCATATGAACCTACAATCACTATCCTCTCGTATTCGTTTTATTCGTTGTTTTCATACTTGTATATATATTATATTATGTTGATAGATAGGATACTTTTTGGGATTTATTCGAAAACGCTATAACTTGTGACATGTTATATTTGTGCTTATCTTTCCAACATGTGGGTATTCATAGCCCTTTTTTATTTTAAGAATTTTGGGGTGTAACATGTATACGTATCTAATTATAAAAATTTTTATACAATCATGCAAACTTATTCATGTTTATATGTTAATTGTGCTATGTGTTAAACATTATTCGTTGTGGGTTATCCATGCATTTTTTCATGCTTTGATGATCAACAACACCAAGCTGAAAGAAGTAGATAATAGCATTATTGGATTGACCACCCGCCCAAATTGGTATTTGGGTATCAAACACGAATTCATTCATTCGTTGTGATTCGAGTCGTGTAGGTTTGATCAAATGCAAATTCGTTTATTCATATATGCTTAAATTACCTCATGGGCTTATGATTCGTTATTTTATTTCATGTGTGTCAAAAGCTATAATTACTCACCAACGTTTTAGTTGACATTTTATTTTATACATGATACATGAAATGCAGTATGATACGTATACAAGTCTGGTGATTCACTTAGGAAGCATGAACATAGTTTAAAATAAATGAGACAATATCATCTTGTGTTTTGTTATGCTTTGTTGAGACAATTATACATGTACTGAATCTTTAACTTATGATTAAATAAATATCACCTCTTAATAGCACCATCTATTATATGAACAATCTACACGCCCTAACATATTCCGTCGTCGGTTGGGTTGTTACAACTATACTATAGTATACAATGCTATACCATACCTATAGGCCTATATGTGATCTATACTACACCTATACTATACTATACTAAACTACACGTGTATGATATGATACGATACGATACGGTATGATGCCAAATACTAAAGTATACTATATTACACCAATGACCTATAGGCCTATACGAGACATGTATTATACTATACTATATTACATCTACGCTACACCTATAGACCTATACGAGGCATATACTACAACTATATTGTACTATACTAAACCTATATGATACGATAGGTAACAATATGATATGATATGAACGATACTATAATATAGTATACTATACTACACCTATAGGCCTATATGGGACCTATACGACACCTATATGATATATTACACCTATACTATACTATATTATAATACTACACATATAGGTATGATACAATACTAAACGGTACTATACTATATTATACAATACTATACTACACCTATAGGCCTATACGAGACGTATACTTCACTTGTACTATACAACATTACACCTGCGTGATACGATATAATAAGGTACGATACTATACTATAGTATACAATTCTATACTATAGCTATAGGCCTATACGTGATCTATATTACACTTATACTACACTACACTACACCTATACGATACGATACAATACTATACGATAATATAATATACTATACTACACTACACCTACACCTACACGATACAATATGATACGATACTATACTATAGTATACAATACTATACTACACCTATATTGTACTACACTACACCTATATGATATGAAACGATACGAATCAATACTATACTATACTATACAATACTGTACTACACCTATAGGCCTATACTACACTACACTACACCTATACGATACGATATGATACGATACAATTGTAATGCTATACTACACATATAGGTGTACTATACCATACTAAAATGATATGTTTTCATAATTATTTTTAAAATTTGCTAAAACGATAAATATTATAAAAATCTTTGTAAAAAAAACCTAGACCGATACACCACATGTAGAGCTACACGTCATATATAGACCTATACGTGACGTATAAGACTATGAGTTATGACTGATGTGACTGATGGGCTATTAATGTTGCACGAAAGTTTATGAAAGCTATACGACATGTATAGCGCTATAGTATCATACTAGGAGTGTTCCTCTAATTTTTAAGGTTTCCAGATGCCATCACCCTTGAAAAAACTTAATTTCTGTTTACACCTAGGGATGGCAATCAAACCTAAACTCGATGGGTTAACCCGAAACCCGGCACATTTGGGATAGGTTTGGGACTACTTTTTTTCACGGGTTTGGGACGAGATTGGAATTTGGTGATGCACCCGTTTACAAGACCCGATTACCTGATAAAGTGTACTAGTTTACCGGATTGTATACCTGATATAATTTCTTTTATATTTTTAAGTATGTATATACATGATACATCAAATATATATACATATAGGTATTTTGTTTCGTACACATTGTAATTATTTGATATATTTTTATAGTAATAATAATAAATGTAACTTATAATAGTTACCCGACAGATACTCGATGGGTTTTGGGTCAGGTATACCCAACAGTTAATTTTTTAGATTAACGTGTTCACTCGAAACCTACCTGTATACCCGATACCCGATGGGTATTTTCCTACTAGAAACCAGACAAGTTTTGAGATGGGTTTGGGACAAGCTTATTGATAGACCATGTCGTTCCGATCAATCAAAAACCTAATTAACCTAGTAGCTAGGGTAAGTCAGATATCGTATCCACAAAGAGCGTGTGGTTAGCATCACAATAGTTGTTTGTTTGTCTAATGTATTTACAAACAAGTGTATAAAGTAATTTTGAAGTCTACTATTACTACTAGAGCATGTGGTTAGCATCACACTAGGGGTGAGTGATGCGTGGTCAAAAACCGGTGCTATGATGTGTTTAAGTTTGTATATTTACATAATTTTTAGTTTCGAATAGCCTACTCTTGATTAGAATTGTGTTTTGCAGGTCTGAAGGAGTTTAAGGAGCTATTCGGAGTACCGGGAGCGCACGGGATCAACCGGAAACACGTGAAATGAAGAAACAGAGAAAATCAACTTAGAGGGGCGTCGATGACGCGTTGTGTCGGAGAAAATTGCCGTAGATAGCGTAAAAGTGCGTCAGCAGAAAAATCAACCATCTGGGCCGCGTCGGCGACGCAGGGGGTGCGTCGGCAACGCAGCCTCCTGCTCTCCGACGTGGGTTTTTGTTGTTTGTTGCGTTTTGACGGGTTTTAATGCCAATTTTGACCATTCTTCCACACTTATGCAATTTTAAACTTGAAACCTTCATCTTGGAGCCAAGAACATCATTCCTTTCATCCAAGATCATCTCCAATCCATCCAATCAACACCGAATCACCAAATCAATCATCTTTACAACCAATCCATTCCACCATCACCATCATCCATACTTTTCCATTGGCACCACACACCCTAATCCTTCATTCAAAGCTTCGAGATGTCAAGATCTAAGTTTCAATCATCCGGTGATCAAGTTCCTTCAACCATGAGCGGCTAATCACCTTGGTTTCACCCCGGTGTAGGTAGTTGTTTAATCTAGGGTTTTTAATTGTGGTTTGATTTTACTTTGTGACAACTTGTATTGGTTTTTGAAGTCATTAACAATCTTACATTTGTATCGTATTCGCAAATTGTCGAACGATGATAAAGTTATGACTTTGCGAAATGGTTATGTGTATTCATGCATTGTTATGATTAGGTTTTACTTGTTGTGATTATAAAGTGCATTCTTGTCCGTTCTTCGGAGAGTTGATAGTTATTGGCACCTACGTCACGGTACACTAAATCTGTTAACCACTATACAATTGAGTTGAATCTAAAACTTGTAGAAACCCTAGGTGGGCAATTAGCGAAACTGGGTGTGAACCCTTTTTATAAAATATTGTTTGAATCATTATTTGTGTTTTCGTTAATCAAACTCAAATCATTCGTAGTAGTTAATAAAATCTACAATCATCGTTGGTTAATTCCAACATCTTTTCTCAAATAATTAAACAAATTAAGATAGCAAGCTTCATAAAACGTGACACCTTCATAATCAAACTATTATATTCGTAAACCACAAACTCCTCGCGGATCGACCCGTTACTACCACTAACGCATTTGTTAAGGGTAATTTGGGCTTATAAGTATTATCTTTGACCGGGGCGTGACACTCCGATCAAATTTTGGCGCCGTTGCCGGGGAGTTAGTGCGCTTTGCGTTTGGATTGTGTTTGACAATTGTGATAAATTGTTTAAGTGCTTGTTTCTTTCATTGCATTTGCTTTTGTGTTACGCAGGGTGTGTTACTTGTGCAGATTACAGGTAGTGCATGCGTACACGGAAATCCGTGCAAACATCACCGTTAGTCTACGAACTGGAAATCGAGCGAGTGACAAGGAGAAACTTAGCAAGTCAGTTAGAGGCAACACTTACCCCTAACCAAAGTACCCAAAACTCACCATCAACACCATCTATTAGAACCGTTCCAATGAATCAACAAAACAACCAAACTCGTAACAACCTATCGGGGGTATCAACAATCGCCCTCCTGCCAACCCACCTCGCCAACCTGATCGCCAAAATCAAAATCCACCTCCCAACCTTAACAACCGTAACCGGAACAAAAACCCGGGTGCTGGACTCGACTTCAACCAACCGGAGTTTGAACGAGTAAACCCTGGTCATGCGGCGTACCACGAACCGAATTACGATGAATTAAGGAATAACATTTCGGACGACAAAAGATATAGTGTTCTGAGTTATCATTCACCAGATCGGGTTAGTGGTCATACATATCATTTAGAAGAGGAGGAGAATTATGGATATGGGGATAATGAAGTCAACGAAAATGTCTACAACGGTAGGAGTTTCAACCGAGATGATGGATATCAAAACGCCAACATCTATGATGGCAAAGATGAGTGGGATAACGGCAATAGTTATAACAAGGAGGATTACTATGGTGAGTACAAACCAGAATGACGGTTATGGAAACAACCGCCAACCCCGGAACAACAATCGAAGGAATCCAAATAACAATGCACGGATTCCCGACTTTGTGGATATAGCAAATAAAAACCTGAATCGACGGGTGAATCGTGGACCACCAGTGAATCAAGAGGTGAATGGTCCACCAAGGAACAACCACAACAACAATCCATCACCCACCCCAAGGCGTGGACGGTCGGTTTCAACCAATGATATCGGAGAACGATTCTCCGATTGTGCCACCACCACGAGAGAGAGTTGCATTTGATTGCAAGCCGAACTACATCAACATCCTTCCTCATTTCAACGGACGATCAAATGACAAACCCTACATGCATTTACAAGAATTTTCAGTTATTTGTAGCACCATTGGGGGTGGTCATTTCACCCAAGATGAGGTTCGTCTACGTCTCTTTCAGTTCTCCTTAAAGGACAGGCCAAGCAATGGTTTTTGACATTGCCCACTAATAGTATTCACACTTGGGTCGAGATGCAACAAGCCTTACTCGATGAATACTATTCAATGGCTAAGACTGATGACGCACGTGATGAAAGTAGAGCATTCAAGCAATTGTCGAGTGAACCATTACATGAAGCTTTTCCGATAGAAGGAATTGATCCGGAAATGCCCTCATCACCAAATCGAGAAGTGGGAATTGGTTAAGTGTTTTGTGAGAGGTTTAGATGGAGAAACATGGAATCAGCTAGAGTCGACTAGTAATGGAACCTTGTTGAGTAATCATGAGGACGACGATTAGGAGTTTCTCGAGAGGATGGCCAAGAGATCAAAGGCTAAGGAGTCGTCCGATCGGGCTAAGAAGCATCCTATCTCTCAATCACTGACCTTGATTCTAGTTCTATGGATCGAATCTCCACTTTAGAACTGGAATTGGCAAGCATGAAGAAGAGCGATGTGAATGCGGTGCAATTTGCGATTTGCGAAGATTGTGGTGAGCTCGGCCATAGGACCGGTGAATGTCATATGAGCACGGCCGAAGACACCGAGGAAGTAAATCAAGTGTTTGGTGATCGCAAGAACAATTATATGAACTCAAATACTTATTATCCCAGCTTGAGAAACCATCCTAACTTCCACTATGGGAACGCCGCTAACCAAATGAGTCCGAATTTTCAAGCGGGTAACCAAGGCGGATCGTCATACAAAAACCGTCAAGGGGGTAACCAAGGGGGTTACCAACGTATTTCCAATCAAGGGTACCAAGGATGTGATAACAATTACCAAGGTGGGTACCAAAGGAATTACAACAACCAAGGCGGTGGTGGAAGCGGCTCGGGTAATCAAGGTGGAGGTAGTAGTGATTTGAATGCGAAGATGGACGCAATGCTCTCAATGATGTAAGAATCGAAGAAAGAGAATGAAATTCAAGATAAATCACATGAGGCATTAGTAAAACCAGTGGGCCAACTTGTGGGGGAAATGGCTCAAATGCGGGGAAGCGGTGGAAGGCTTCCAAGTGACACCATGGTGAATCCGAAACATCAAGGCTCTTTCGGAAAGAACACACGGGAGGTTCCAATTAATAAAATATCTTTACGTAATGGTTGAGTCGTTGATCATGGTGTCAAAACACCACCCCCTCAGTTTGTTGAAGGGGTGGTGGAAGAGGTGAGTGATGAGGAAGTTGATGACGGTCAAATGGGTCAAAACAAAAATATTTCTAAAAATGACAAAAATAAACCCGTTATGATAGCATCCGTCCTGATTGCTAAGGAAAAGGGTGTGGAGGTTAATACCGCCCCTTACCCCGAACCATTGAGGGGACCCGTGAAAAAGATTGTAAACAAAAGAGGTCCACAACAAGAAGAGTTGTTGGAAGTTTTCAAACAAGTTAAAATAAATTTACCTCTTTTGGATGCAATCAAGCAAGTCCCGTTGTATGCAGAGTACTTAAAAGAATTGTATACTCAGAAACGAACCCATAAATTTCCAAAAAAAAAATAGATTTGACTGAAAATGTGAGTTCGATTCTGTCGGGTGCACTTCCACCTAAAATTCATGATCCGGGAGCGCAATTATTTCAATTCAAGTGGGTGAATTCAAAATTGGTCGGGCGCTTTTAGATCTCAGAGCGTGTGTGAGTATTCTACCTGGTAGTTTGTATGACCAATACGATTTTGGTCCTCTTCAAGCAGCATATACCACCGTGGTGTTAGCCAACTTGACTCCTAAATTACCCCGTGGGATAGTCTCCGATGTGATAGTGAAAATTGAGGATTTTTACTATTCGGTGGGCTTTTTAGTACTTGATTATGTGGCCATGGCTTCAACTAAGCAACCTATGGTGATTTTGGGTCGACCGTTCTTAGCAACTACGAATTCCCAAAGTTCTTAGCAACTACGAATTCCCAAATTTATTAAAACAGGGACGGTTCATATGAGATTTGGAAACCGGAGGTTGAGGTTGCATGTTTTTTCCGGATTGACGAACCCTTCAGTCGACGATGAATGCTACATGGCAGACGTTATTGACCAGTGTATGCCTCTCTGTGACACTGTGTAGATGAGGAGAACACAATGGAGGAGTGTTCTATGTTTGACAAGTCACTAGTGGAGACGAATAGGAGCATAGATGTGGAGGTGAAAAGTTTGGAGGTGCTTGCGATGAAGGAAGGAAAACCGATATGGACGCTGTGACATCCCGAGTTTTTCGGATAACTTAAACGTAATACTTGTCGAGTGAATTATATGCTATGTATTAAACGTGTACGAGTTAGTGAATACGTGATACGTGATGTGCGATTATGTGATTGTTTTAGTTATAAAATAATTATGGTAAATATGTACACGAACCGAACCAAACCGCGACACGAACCAACTTTGATTCCTTGTGACTCTAGGAGTTAACCAAGTTTTAAACTTTAAACCCAAGTCTCTTCGGCCATGCTTTCTATCCAAAACCCAAGACCATATCCGCGAGCAAACACAAACCGAACCAACCCAAGTCCTTGGCCGCGAGAACTAGCCCAAACCGCAAACCCATTCCCTATTTCTTGATCATCTTGCGCTATATATACACACACACATGCATGCCTTGCTTCACAAAAACAAAAACACAAAACCCTAATACCTAAGAAGCCGACGGCAGCCATTGTTCATCCTCTTCGACCGCAAACAGCTTTACTCTTGTTCCATCGATCGCTAGCAGCTTCTTCCTTCATCATATCGACCGTGATCAGCCTTGTTCACCTCCATTCGGTCGCGAGATCAGCCCACTTGTTCACTTCATCGATCACAACAGCCTACTTCATCATCATCTCTCGGTCGCAAGCATCCTTGATCACCGGTTCCTTATCTTACTCACGGTTCGTTTACCTTGTCATTAAAAGATTAGAATTTATCATATGTTAAAAAATCATATTCGGATACATGTGTTTTGACTTTGTTGTTTTCGGATTGTATGATTGAATGAAGTGAGTGTGTTGTTTCGGATTGTTAATGCTAGAATTGAAAGTTGGATGCTTGTTTGAAAATCTGAAATCATAGGCTGTAATTGTTTATAAAAACTAGAGATGTTGATTAGGGTTTGCATGGATATGTTATATGTATTGATCTATGATTAGGAAACCGGTTCTTGATCGCCTAGGTTAATCATATGAACGGTTTATGGTAACAATATGCTGAAACAGGTTGCTGAGTAATAGTTACAGCCGATTTCATCTGGCTGTAACTCGGTCATTAGTTGTCGAAAAACGGATTTTCTGATGTCTAGAACGTAGAGATTTGAATAACGAATCTAATGGTGCTAGATTCATATTTTTCTGAAGTCGTTTGATATTTTTAAAGGGCCAAATAAGTTCAGTAACTAAAGCTGTGAAAATCCTGAAATTTTGTTAGTTGTTTATCGAGTTGGATTTTATAATCAGTAGGGAGTTGAGTCATGAATTTTGTACAGAAACTAGGTATGGAAATTTCCGGGCAACTCCAACTGGAATTTTGTTAATTGGACAATCAGTGATTTTTAAATAAATTCTTCCGTGGACTGCAGTCAGAAAGCGATAAATCTGACTGCAGCCTAGTATATTAATATTTATGGTTAAATGGTAAAGATTTAGGACTTGGAAAATTTATATAAATTTCTACAGTATAAATGGCACCTGCTGTAAAAATATTGGAATTTTTGGAACGTTGGAACTATTTTATAAAAATCCTAGAAAACAGCTGAATTATGAGTGTTAAGCTGAAATTTGATAACTTGTGATTGTGTGCACCAAAGTGTTGCAAGGATTGGATTATGTTCATGATAAATTGTTCGAATTACTATGATCACATGAGGATACTTGCATGCATGTTTGAGTGTTAGATATTTTGTTGTGTGTATCACTTTGTGCATAAATTACGTGTAGAATTTGTATTGGTGTGATCACACACTGACTTGAAATCAATTGGTTTGTTAGGACGCAATTAGCGGTCCCATCCCTTACAACTTCTTTGCTACACTAACCGAGCAAATAAAGGTGAGTTCACGGCCCCTAACTTTATCCGGTTTTTAAAACAACAGGGGGAGAAACATGTATACACTCTTCAAACTCAATCTCTTTACGTTATACGAAATTAACGTCACATAACTATTCGGTAACTAAGTTGATGTTAATGTAATGTTATGGTCACTAAGCAGCTATATCACTTAAGTCCTCGTCAATCTCTCGGATCGTTAGTATTGGGTTTTAATAGCGGGGGAATTATAAGTAGTACTACTGGGCCCGACAAGCCCCATCCGAGCTAGTCGCGCTAGCCGACCGGGTATGGTCAACGGGTGAATAATTTGGCCTAACTTCGCCATGGTCAGTGATAGGCCTGGCAACACGGAGGCACAACAGTCAGCTTCGATCGCGAACTCTTACGTGACATAACTTTAGGCTAGCTACCTATATATGTTAACATTGAACTTAATTACGAAACAACTATATTATCCCGGGTTGAGGATAATGGAAACAACAACTTATTATTCCGGGTTTGGAATAATGGAATCAACATCATTATTATTCTGGTTAAGGAATAATGGAACTATCGGTATTATTCCGGGTTGGGAATAATGGACTAAATCGTTATCCCGGGTTAGGGATAACGGGGAAAACAAACTATAACCGAACAAACGAATTTATGAAAACCTGTGAACTCACTCATCTTTAATGTTGACACTTGTTTCTTTACATGTTTCTCAGGACGCTAGGAGCTCTAGGTGCACTCACATGCATTGAACAAGACATCTTTTATCGAGTCTCAATTACAAACGTTGTTTTGGGTTTTTCATTAGTTTTGGCGTTTGTGTTGGCGCCGTTTCTCTACTTATTTTTATGCTTCCGCTCAACCACTTAAACTAATGCTTCCGCTAAACTTTGGTAACTAACTAAGATAATCTAAAATCTACGATGATTGGTTAATCAAATGATTTTTGGAAAACGTATTATCAAATCATATAGAGTCGTTCGACGTACTAGTGTTTCAGATTCTGGTTTGTTCACACGCCTCGCGGTAAAAACTCCGCAAGTGGAAATTGAGGGTGTGACAGATTGGTATCAGAGCCACTAGCTATAGAGAACCAGGTTTGCATTAGAAGTAGACCTAAACTATAGCTGAATACACGACACTAGACGTAGTTTGGCACCGAACTGTTACATCTTGTTATGCAATATACCACAACTGTGTTATGTAGATTATGCCTTCATAATAAGAAATGAAAACAACTCGTAACTAACTACACGACCTAACAGGCAATGTCATCATCATCATCGTCATCATCATCCGACAAACTTACGCCACCAAGAGCGCCAGGAAAGGCACCTATGGTGGAACCCTTACCATCTTATGGCGTGGAAACACGCTCAGCTGCGAGGAAAAGGCTCGCTCTGGGGGAGGAGTCGTCATCACGCCCAATCATCGCTATGCCGGTTAACCCGGTAGAAGTAGGAATTGACCTACTTAGAATCATGATACAGAAACAACAAGAACAGTTAGAAAGAATGCAGGAAACCATCCTAGCACAAGGATGGATGATCCGACAACTAACAGGTAAAACCGACTCGCTCGAGGAAGAGCATCATACGAGTAAGATAGCTCGTAACACCTTAGCCAGAGATCTGCGTGCTGAGCAGATAAGAGCCGACTGGCTCGAGGACAGAGTCCTGGAAAATAGTTGGAACATTCAGGAGCTACAGTAAAATCAAGCACCTGCACCAGCACCGGCCCCTCCAGTGCCGGTAGAGGAGGATCCGGAAGAGGATCCAGAGGAGGACCCTGAAGAGGATCCAGAAGAGGATCCAGAGGAGGACCCTGAGGAAGATCCAGAGGAGGATCCGGAGGAGGATCCAGCTGCAGAAGCTGGAAATGCCGCGCAGGATGACGGCAACGACAGTGACTTGGGGGATAGAGACGTAGACGACTGACACGTCTTTTATTTACTTTCCTCCAGTCTATTTATTTTCCCACTTGTGTTTAAATTTGAAACTTTATAGTGAATTCATATGTTTGGTTGGCACTTTGTAAGACGTTGAAAATTTCATTTAATCAAGTATTTCTTTTGACTATTTAATATACTAAGTTGACATAACTTGATAATTATTAAAGTACGAAGTAGGATAACTATATTGGATATATAGACTTATCGGGGTGTGTTTGTGTTGTGTTTCGAAGATCTAAATGGCAACTGGATGACGTGGAAACCTTAACTTGACGCCCGAAGAGCTAGCTGCCATGATTCAAGAGCACGTGAACGCAGCTTTAGCGGGTGTTCAGAACCAACCGGCAGGTAACCATTATTAAATTTTCGTGTGAAAATCTAATAGTGAGGCTAGTAAAATTCCTTGCTGACTACCTGTTCTCTGTCAGCAGGAGGGGGCTTTAACCCCTACAAGATGTTCCTCGACGCGAAACCAACCAAATTCTCGGGGGCGGAAGGACCCATTGGACTGGTCCGCTGGATCGAAAAATCTGAATCCGTATTTGAAATGTGCAACTGTCTAGAGGCCAACAAGGTCAAATATGCAGCCTCAATGCTGGAAGATGGGGCACTGACATGGTGGAATGCACAAGTCCAAACGCGTGGACTTATAGCTGCAAATGCAATGGCCTGGGCCGAGTTCAAGGCCCTAATCAAAGAGGAGAACTGTCCACGAGACAGAGTGCAACAGTTGGAGCAAGCCTTATGGAACCACAAGATGGTGGGATCTGAAATCGAAGCTTACACCGCAAAACATCATGACTTGGTATTTCTATGTCCCGATTTGGCCAACACTGTGGAGAAAAGACTCGAGTTCTATCTCGGGGGTCTGGTTCCGGAAATTCAGGGTATGGTAATGGCTAGTAACCCTGTAACTGAACATCAAGCAATCCGATTGGCGCATAAACTCACCGATAAGGCGGTGGAACAAAAGAAGTTGCCAGCACGGGGTACAACTGAAGTTGCCCCTGATAACAAAAGAAAGTTTGAAGACTCATCTGCTCGACAGTCTTCGTCATCCCAGCCGCAACAGGGGAACCAGAAACGGTTCAATCATTACAACAGCCACCGGGGTCACCAAAAAATCAGCCCGCCAACAACAACAACAACAACAACAACAACCAGAACGCAAGCGGCTATGCAGGTCGAAAGCCGTAGTGCAACCGCTGCAATCTTCATCATAACGGCCCTTGTGCCGGAAATCGCTGCCAACGATGTGGCAAGATGGGACATGCGGCAAAGGATTGTCGTGGGGAAATCATGTCCCGACAAAATCAAAATCAACCCCAGGGTCAGCAGCAGGGTATTAACCGGGGATGCTATCAGTGTGGTAGCACTGCCCACTTCAAAAGAGACTGCCCATAGCTGCGTAACAACAACAACAATGGTGGGAACAACCACAACAACAATAATAACAACAACAATAATGGAAACGGTGGCACAGGAGGTGCCAAAGGTCGCGCATTTACATTGGGCCGCGGAGAGGCCAGAAACGACTCGAACGTGGTCACCGGTAAGTTTCCCCTTAATGAACATTTTGCTACTGTGCTTTTTGATACGGGTGCGGATAGGAGCTTTATATCTGAGTCTATTAGGAAGAACCTAAAACTCACGCCTAAACCATTAGAGACCCCTTATGTTATAGAATTAGCCGATGGTAATCCTGTAGATGTGACCCATATAGTATCCGGCTGTCAACTCAAACTCGCGGGTCACACTTTTACCATTGATCTGATGACAACTACCCTAGGTAGTTTTGAAGTGGTAGTCGGAATGGACTGGCTATCCGACGTCCGGGCTGAAGTTCTCTGCTTCGAAAAATCTATCCGTATTCCGCTCTCAAACGACGAAATCTTGACGGTACAAGGCGATAAGGCAAGCGCCGTCACCAACATCATCTCTTACATGCAAGCGCAGAAGTATCTTCGGAGGAAGAACTCCTTCGCTTTACTCGCACTGATTACCGAACAGCCTAAGGACGAGAAACGTATAGAAGACATCCCTGTCGTCCGTGATTTTTCCGATGTATTCCTAGAGGAACTACCTGGTCTTCCACCCCATCGACAATTGGAGTTTGAAATCGAATTGGCGAACCATGCAACTCCTATCGCCAAGGCTCCATACCGCCTAGCTCCAGCCGAGCTGCAGGAGCTGTCTACCCAACTTCAGGAGCTATTAGAAAAAGGGTTTATCCGACCAAGCGTTTCGCCATGGGGAGCTCCAGTCCTTTTTGTCAAGAAGAAGGACGGGACTTTCCGCATGTGCATCGACTATAGGGAACTCAACAAGGTTACTGTCAAGAACCGATACCCGTTACCTCGCATCGACGATCTCTTCGACCAACTTCAAGGGTCAAGTTACTACTCCAAGATTGATTTACGGTCTGGTTACCATCAGCTACGCGTCAGGGAGGAGGATATCGCTAAGACGGCATTTCGTACTCGGTATGGCCATTATGAGTTCTTGGTCATGCCCTTCGGTCTCACCAACGCACCTGCGGTGTTCATGGACCTCATGAACCGCGTGTGTAAACCATACCTCGACAAGTTTGTCATTGTATTCATCGATGACATACTCATCTACTCCAAAAGTGAAGAAGAACATGCTGAACATCTACGATTACTGCTAGGATTACTTCAACAGGAAAAGCTATATGCCAAGCTTTCGAAGTGTGATTTCTGGATTCGGGAAGTTCAGTTTCTCGGACATATCGTGAATGAAAAGGGTATCCACGTAGACCCTGCCAAGATTGAAGCCATCAAAAACTGGGAAGCACCCAGGACACCGACGGAGATCCGCCAATTTTTGGGATTGGCTGGTTACTACAGACGTTTCATCGAGGGATTTTCAAAGATCGCACAACCGCTTACTACCCTCACCCAGAAAGGCATCAAGTATGCTTGGGGTGACAAGCAAGAAGCAGCATTTCAATTGCTGAAACAGAAACTTTGCAGTGCACCTATCCTGTCCTTGCCGGAAGGGACAGAAGACTTTGTAGTATATTGTGATGCTTCCATTCAGGGATTGGGATGCGTACTCATGCAACGCGATAAGGTCATCGCGTATGCGTCGCGACAACTGAAGGTTCACGAGAAAAACTACACGACGCATGACCTGGAATTGGGAGCAGTAGTGTTTGCACTTAAGATTTGGAGACACTACCTCTATGGAACGAAGTGCACAATCTTTACAGACCACAAGAGCCTCCAACACATCTTTGATCAGAAGGAGTTGAACATGCGACAGCGTCGCTGGGTCGAACTCTTGAACGATTATGAGTGTGCCATTCGGTATCACCCGGGTAAAGCTAACATGGTAGCTGATGCCCTCAGTAGGAAGGAACACTTGAAACCTCGCCGTGTACGAGCATTACAACTCACTATCCATTCGGAGCTACCCGAACAAATACGCGACGCCCAGTTAGAAGCAGTTAAGGAGGAAAACATCAAGGCCGAATCGGTGGGAAAAATGGAACGCGATTGGGAAGTAAAACCCAATGGAGCCCGGTATTTCATGAATCGCTTATGGGTACCTCTCTACGGAAACCTCAGAGAGCTAGTCATGGATGAAGCTCACAAATCCCGATACTCTGTCCATCCGGGTTCGGATAAGATGTATCAAGACCTTAAAGCTGTGTATTGGTGGCCCAACATGAAAGCCGATATAGCCACCTACGTGAGCAAGTGTTTGACTTGTGCAAAAGTCAAGGTAGAGTATCAAAAGCCATCGGGGCTACTCCAACAACCTGAGATCGCAGTGTGGAAATGGGATCAGATCTCGATGGACTTCATCACTAAACTCCCGTGAACCTTGGGTGGTTGCGATACCATCTGGGTAATTGTGGATCGTTTAACTAAGTCCGCACACTTCCTAGCTATTAAAGAAACAGATAAGATGGAGAAGTTGACTCGCATCTACATTAAGGAAGTAGTTTTTCGGCACGGAGTGCCAACATCCATCATCTCAGACAGAGATGCTCGCTTCACGTCCAACTTCTGGAGGTCACTTCAGAAAGCGTTGGGAACACGCTTAGATATAAGCACAGCCTATCACCCTCAGACTGATGGTCAAAGTGAAAGGACCATACAAACCTTGGAAGACATGCTTAGGGCATGCGTCATAGACTTCGGAAATAGTTGGGAAATCCACCTGCCTCTAGTAGAATTCTCATATAACAACAGTTATCATACGAGTATTTCGGCAGCACCGTTTGAGGCATTATACGGTGGTAAATGTAGATCACCGGTCTGCTGGGCAGAAGTCGGTGACAGTCAACTCACAGGCCCTGAGTTAATACTTGAGGCTACTGAAAAGATTGTACAAATCAGAAACCGCATGGCGGCGGCACGAGATCGACAGAAAAGCTACGCTGATCAACGACGCAAACCGCTCGAATTTCAAGTAGGCGACCTCGTCCTACTAAAGGTGTCACCCTGGAAGGGTGTAATCCGCTTTGGAAAACGGGGCAAACTAAACCCACGGTACGTAGGCCCGTTTGTAATCTTGAAACGTATCGGACCCGTAGCTTATCAATTAGACCTTCCTGCCGAACTCAGTGGAGTTCACAACGTATTTCACGTGTCAAATCTGAAGAAGTGTCTATCAGATGAAACTCTAGTCATTCCATTGGATGAGATCCAAGTGGATGAACAACTACACTTCGTGGAACAGCCTATCGAGATCATGGATCGTGAGATCAAGACTCGAAGGCACAGCAAGATTCCGATCGTTAAGGTTCGTTGGGACTCTAAGCGTGGACCGGAGTTCACGTGGGAAAGAGAGGATCAAATGATAAGCAAATACCCACACCTCTTCGCAACTGAGCAGCAAACTAACGATACCAACAACTAAATATTCGGGACGAAAATTCTTTCAACATGGGGATGATGTGACAACCTGGAAATTTCTCGTACTTTCGCGTACCATTATTAACTAAATTCTTGTGCATGGCACATGGAAATCTTTGTGCATGGCACTTGGGAACTTCTTGTAACTTCGCGTACCATCATTAACGAACTAACTCTTTGTGCGTGGCACTCTAAACATGTACGCTGCATGCTAAACCGCGTTTACTCAATTTTCGGGACGAAAATTCTTTCAACATGGGGATAATGTGACATCTCGGGTTTTTCGGATAACTTAAACGTAATACTTGTCGAGTGAATTATATGCTATGTATTAAACGTGTACGAGTTAGTGAATACGTGATATGTGATGTGCGATTATGTGATTGTTTTAGTTATAAAATAATTATGGTAAATATGTACACGAACCGAACCAAACCGCGACACGAACCAACTTTGATTCCTTGTGACTCTAGGAGTTAACCAGGTTTTAAACTTTAAACCCAAGTCTCTTCGGCCATGCTTTCTATCCAAAACCCAAGACCATATCCGCGAGCAAACACAAACCGAACCAACCCAAGTCCTTGGCCGCTAGAACTAGCCCAAACCGCAAACCCATTCCCTATTTCTTGATCATCTTGCGCTATATATACACACACACATGCATGCCTTGCTTCACAAAAACAAAAACACAAAACCCTAATACCTAAGAAGCCGACGGCAGCCATTGTTCATCCTCTTCGACCGCAAACAGCTTTACTCTTGTTCCATCGATCGCTAGCAGCTTCTTCCTTCATCATATCGACCGTGATCAGCCTTGTTCACCTCCATTCGGTCGCGAGATCAGCCCACTTGTTCACTTCATCGATCACAACAGCCTACTTCATCATCATCTCTCGGTCGCAAGCATCCTTGATCACCGGTTCCTTATCTTACTCACGGTTCGTTTACCTTGTCATTAAAAGATTAGAATTTATCATATGTTACAAAATCATATTCGGATACATGTGTTTTGACTTTGTTGTTTTCGGATTGTATGATTGAATGAAGTGAGTGTGTTGTTTCGGATTGTTAATGCTAGAATTGAAAGTTGGATGCTTGTTTGAAAATCTGAAATCATAGGCTGTAATTGTTTATAAAAACTAGAGATGTTGTTAAGGGTTTGCATGGATATGTTATATGTATTGATCTATGATTAGGAAACCGGTTCTTGATCGCCTAGGTTAATCATATGAACGGTTTATGGTAACAATATGCTGAAACAGGTTGCTGAGTAATAGTTACAGCCGATTTCATCTGGCTGTAACTCGGTCATTAGTTGTCGAAAAACGGATTTTCTGATGTCTAGAACGTAGAGATTTGAATAACGAATCTAATGGTGCTGGATTCATATTTTTCTGAAGTCGTTTGATATTTTTAAAGGGCCAAATAAGTTCAGTAACTAAAGCTGTGAAAATCCTGAAATTTTGTTATTTGTTTATCGAGTTGGATTTTATAATCAGTAGGGAGTTGAGTCATGAATTTTGTACAGAAACTAGGTATGGAAATTTCCGGGCAACTCCAACTGGAATTTTGTTAATTGGACAATCAGTGATTTTTAAATAAATTCTTCCGTGGACTGCAGTCAGAAAGCGATAAATCTGACTGCAGCCTAGTATATTAATATTTATGGTTAAATGGTAAAGATTTAGGACTTGGAAAATTTATATAAATTTCTACAGTATAAATGGCACCTGCTGTAAAAATATTGGAATTTTTGGAACGTTGGAACTATTTTATAAAAATCCTAGAAAACAGCTGAATTATGAGTGTTAAGCTGAAATTTGATAACTTGTGATTGTGTGCACCAAAGTGTTGCAAGGATTGGATTATGTTCATGATAAATTGTTCGAATTACTATGATCACATGAGGATACTTGCATGCATGTTTGAGTGTTAGATATTTTGTTGTGTGTATCACTTTGTGCATAAATTACGTGTAGAATTTGTATTGGTGTGATCACACACTGACTTGAAATCAATTGGTTTGTTAGGACGCAATTAGCGGTCCCATCCCTTACAACTTCTTTGCTACACTAACCGAGCAAATAAAGGTGAGTTCACGGCCCCTAACTTTATCCGGTTTTTAAAACAACAGGGGGAGAAACATGTATACACTCTTCAAACTCAATCTCTTTACGTTATACGAAATTAACGTCACATAACTATTCGGTAACTAAGTTGATGTTAATGTAATGTTATGGTCACTAAGCAGCTATATCACTTAAGTCCTCGTCAATCTCTCGGATCGTTAGTATTGGGTTTTAATAGCGGGGGAATTATAAGTAGTACTACTGGGCCCGACAAGCCCCATCCGAGCTAGTCGCGCTAGCCGACCGGGTATGGTCAACGGGTGAATAATTTGGCCTAACTTCGCCATGGTCAGTGATAGGCCTGGCAACACGGAGGCACAACAGTCAGCTTCGATCGCGAACTCTTACGTGACATAACTTTAGGCTAGCTACCTATATATGTTAACATTGAACTTAATTATGAAACAACTATATTATCCCGGGTTGAGGATAATGGAAACAACAACTTATTATTCCGGGTTTGGAATAATGGAATCAACATCATTATTATTCCGGTTAAGGAATAATGGAACTATCGGTATTATTCCGGGTTGGGAATAATGGACTAAATCGTTATCCCGGGTTAGGGATAACGGGGAAAACAAACTATAACCGAACAAACGAATTTATGAAAACCTGTGAACTCACTCATCTTTAATGTTGACACTTGTTTCTTTACATGTTTCTCAGGACGCTAGGAGCTATAGGTGCACTCACATGCATTGAACAAGACATCTTTTATCGAGTCTCAATTACAAACGTTGTTTTGGGTTTTTCATTAGTTTTGGCGTTTGTGTTGGCGCCGTTTCTCTACTTATTTTTATGCTTCCGCTCAACCACTTAAACTAATGCTTCCGCTAAACTTTGGTAACTAACTAAGATAATCTAAAATCTAAGATGATTTGTTAATCAACTGATTTTTGGAAAACGTATTATCAAATCATATAGAGTCGTTCGACGTACTAGTGTTTCAGATTCTGGTTTGTTCACACGCCTCGCGGTAAAACTCCGCAAGTGGAAATTGAGGGTGTGACAGACGCACTAAGTGGAGAGCTTACCGGAGACTATTGATACAAAGTTGAAGCTGTCGTTAGTGGAACCTGCGGAAGTTGAGTTGAAGGTGTTGCCAAAGCATCTCAAGTATGCTTATGTTGGTGAGGGCAACACGCTTCCGGTCATAATTGCTTCGAATTTGACCGAGGAGCAAGAGAAGAAGTTGATGGGGATTTTGGTCACCAATAGGGCGGCCATAGGGTGGACCATCGAGGATTTCAAGGGTATTAGTCCCTCGGTAGTGATGCACAAGATCATCACTGTTGACACCATAACACCGACCCGTGATGCACAAAGGAGGTTGAATCCCAACATGCGGGAAGTTGTCAAGAAAGAGGTGTTAAAGTGGCTCGATGCGGGTATCATTTACCCCATCTCTGATAGCCAATGGGTGACTCCCAAACAAACCGTCCCAAAGAAAGCAGGTATTCAAGTCGTTAAGAATGACGCGGGTGAGGAGGTAGCTACCCGGCCGATAACCGGGTGGCGTATTTGCATAGATTATAGGAAGTTGAATAATGCGACTTCTAAATCATTTTCCCGTACCATTTATTGACCAAATTATGGAAAAACTAGCTAGACAAAAATTTTATTATTTCTTGGATGGATATTCCGGGTACAATCAAATTGCGATTCATACGGAAGATCAACAAAAGACTACTTTTACATGTCCATACGGCACCTTCGCATTTATACGAATGTCGTTTGGAGTATGTAATGCCCACGCACCTTTCAAAGGTGTATGATGAGTATCTTTTCGGATATGGTGGGGGAGTCGTTGGAGATCTTCATGGATGATTTTTCCATCTTTGGGTCATCTTTTAAAACCTGCTTAGACCAACTTGAAAAAGTGTTAAAAAGATGTGTTGAAACAAACTTGGTCTTAAGTTGGGAGAAGAGCCATTTCATGGTTCAGGAGGGGATAGCATTGGGACACGTGGTGTCGATTCGTGGAATAGAGGTGGATCGTGCGAAAGTTAAAGTCATTTCTTCTCTACCCTATCCCATGAGTGTTAAGGGTATTAGATCATTTTGGGGCATGCGAGTTTTTATAGGAGGTTCATAAGGGGTTTAGTGATATTTCAAAACCCCTTATGTAACCTTTTATTAAAAGATGTGCCATTTGAATAATGTAAAGAAGCCTTTAACATATTGAAGCAAAAGTTGGTTGAAGCCCCGATCTTGCAATTGCCGAATTAGTCACTTCCATTCGAAATTATGTGTGACGCAAGCGATTATGCGGTTGGGGCTGTTTTGGGTCAAAGGGTTGATAAGAAACTGGTTACGGTGTACTAGGCAAGTAAGACTCTTTCGGATGCACAATTTTATTACACAACAACCGAAAAAGAGCTACTTGCAGTGGTATATGTGTTGGATAAGTTTAGGGCTTATATTTGGGGTAGTAAAGTGATTATCTATTCGGACCATAGTGTCGTAAGGTACCTTATGGAAAAGAAGGATGCTAAGCCTAGACTAATCTGTTGGGTTTTGTTGCTGTAGGAATTTGACCTAGAAATCCAGAACAAAAAGGGGAGTAAGAATGTGGTGGCCGACCACTTGTCCCGGGTGGTTTTTGAGGAGGATCCTACATTTGTAGAGATCAACGAATCGTTCCCAGATGAACATATTTTGAGTATATCTAAGTTACCATGGTATGCTAACATAGTTAATTATCTTGTTACAGGTGACTTACCGGCTCATTGGGATCGAAGGAGGAGACAACATTTTTTGTCTCAAATTAAGTATTACCGGTTGGAGGAACCGGATTTGTGGAGAGAGTGTGCGGGTCAAAGGATCCGGAGATGTGTGGCTGATGAAAAGATTCCGAGTGTGTTGACGCATGTGCACTCATTTGCGTGCGGTGGTCATTTTAGTGGTCAAAAGATGGGTCATAAAGTGTTGAATAGTGGCCTTTATTGGCCAACTATATTTAAAGATGCATTTGAGTTTTCGAAAAATTGTGTTGAGTGCCAAAGATTAGGGGGCATATCAAAAAGGGACGAGATGCCCATGCAGCCAATCCTCATTGTTGATGTTTTCGATGTTTGGGGAATTGATTTTATGGGCCCGTTTCCCAATTCTTATGGTAATTTGTACATCTTGGTAGCCGTTGATTATGTGTCAAAATGGGTCGAAGCAATAGCCACCAAGACAAACGACCATACCGTCGTTTGTAGTTTTGTCCAATCCCACATATTTTCATGGTTTGGGATTCCTCGTGTCATTATAAGTGATGGGGGTCCCATTTTAAAAACTTTCGGTTCGGCAAACTCTTACAATGGTATGGTGTTGACCATAGAATTGCTACCCCCTATAACCCGCAAACAAGCGGGCAAGTGGAAGTGTCGAATCGACAAATCAAAGAGATTTTGCAAAAGACCGTGCGGACGGACCGTAAGGATTGGTCAATTAAGTTGAACGATGCTTTATGGGCCTACCGAACGGCACATAAGACACCCATTGGCACTACACCTTACCGATTGGTTTATGGTAAAAATTGTCATTTACCGGTTGAACTTGTGCATCGATCGTTATGGGCTATTAAAGAGGTCAATGTTAAATATGATGATGCAGGTAAGGAGAGGAAGATCAATCTTTGCGAGTTGGAGGAGCTAAAGGAGATGGCATATGAATGCGCGTCTAAGTACAAGGACGAAATGAAGAGGGCACATGATGCTAAGATAAGGAAGAAAGAGTTGGTGGTAGGCAAAATGTATGCCTTTACAACTCAAAGCTCAAGTTCTTTCCCAGAAAGCTCCGAAGCAAGTGGATGGGACCCTATGTGATCATTCGGGTTGGACAATTGGGTGATGTTACCATTAAGGATCCAAAGGATGGATCGTGGCAAGCAGTTAATGGTCATTGACTTAAGCGATTTCTTGATGGTAATGGAAGGATGGAGGAAGACAAGGAAGCGGTGAGCTTCTTGGCGAGCATTCTGGTCTATGAGGTCGGCTAGAAAGGGTCGGTAACGTATTTGTAGAGTTTTGTATATTTTAATTGTTTGATTTTGAATGGTTGTGAGTCGTTATTATGGTTCATGTTAACTCTCTTGTGATATGTGAAGTTCCGAAAACCATGGACGAGTCACAAAGGGGCCAGGTATGTTTTAAGACTTGTTTATGTGTATTAGGGACAATACATGACTATTGGGGGTGGTAAGATCGTTTAACGATTGTTTGTTTGGAAGTTTAGAAACCGAAATATTTCATAAAAAGATTTTTAATAATTTTTAGGAATTTAATTAGCATAGGCCCCTTTTGTAAAAAGTGCGTGTTTTTGCCTATATTTTAAAAAAATTAATAAAAAAATAAAAATAAAAATTGGAAGTTGGGGGTGGCGTCGCCAACGCACCCCTGTTGGTTACGTCGCCCGAAATTTTGCGTAGGCAGTCCAAAATGGAGTCGGCCATCTTTCGGGCTTTCTGGGTCGCGTCGCCGACGCCCCACCATTGTCTCTGACGCTAAATTTTTCCATTTAGTCGTTCTTTCACCAACCGGGTCACCCGAACCCGTTTTTAAACACCCCTGGACGAGTTTTTAGCTACAAAATCGACCCAACCCTATCCCCATCTGATTACCCACTCCTTATTACCACAAACCCACTTCTTTCACTTCATCTTTTTCACCAAAACCTTCAAGAACCCTAAGACCTTCATCTTTTCTTAACTCCTTCAATTCTTGGCCGATTCAAGTGATTCTTGAGCCTAAATCGTGTAGATTTTTGAGAGAAACAAAACCCCCCATTTTTTTTTTGTTAATTCTTGCTTATTTGTGAGATTTTTGAGCTGCAAGTTTCGGGTTTTCTAGAGAGTATGGAACAAATCACTTGTTTTTACATTCCTTAGAGTTTTCTTGCTTCTACATTGATAAATGTATGAAATTTACTAACTTCTGGGCTTGATTATTGCATAGTATGTTGTTTCTTCTGAAATTTTAAGATTTATTGTTTAATAGTAGGTTGTTTATAATATATTTGTGACGCATTAGTTTGAGTGTTGGGTAAAAACATGGATTGGGTTGGATTTGAGCATAGAACAAGTGTGGGGATGTGATTATACCCACTTGTTCATATGGTTTAGTATGAACATTATGATGAACAGTGTTAAAGTTTGAGTCTTATAGATTTATGATTAAATCATGTAAGTTTGATTCCTTTAAGATGTTAAAGTTTGCTACTTGGTGAATTTAAAATTGGCTAATTTACATCTAGAGGTTAAACTTAAGTTCATCAGTATGGTTCATGCTTAGAGTGGAATTATTAGAAGTTTAAAGGGTGTATTGATTGTTTTGTGGTGTTGTTTTATAAACATGGATAGTCGAAAAAGATTAAAGACTACGGATGCTGAGGCTTCATATCAAGTGGTGCGCAGGTTAAATGGCAACAACGATGCAACTTGCCGGATATTGAAGACAAGTTATTCAGGCAAGATTGGGATTGGTCCGGATTTGATGATCCGAATGTCGGGGCTCAGTGGGAGCGAAGTCAGAAGACACCTTTGTATTGGTTTGACAATAAACAAGTTGAAGCCAATTTGTGGAAGTGTAAAATGTCCAAGGTGAGTGCAATAGATAAGGTGTGTGTATGTTAAAGAGTTCTTAATGTGGAAGAGTTCCGCCAGATAGAGGTTACAGAAAGTTCGAAAGATTGGGTTGGGAGCAAGCGTTGGATTGGTGTGAGGGTGTGACTCCCAGAATTTATCTGAAGGCGGTAGCAAAGTGGTACGCTACATTGAGGTTGGAGAATGGGGATGAGCACCCTAGGATGTGGCGTTTGGTAGGGGATACTGGAAAGCGGGCTATGACCCTGAGTTTCGATACGATGAATTAGATTACGGGTTTTGACTCATTGGGAGATGATAGTTACTTCTACTATACCCCTACCACATTTTGGCACAGTGAACTGGTTTAGGCAGATCAGGTAAATCTTCTTGTTACAACGTTGCCAAATTACACAACCGGTAAATACGATCGAAACCACCTGTCATGCAAAGGAAAATTTTGCAAAACATCTCTCTAGAGAATGTTATGGTAAGGTTAGGAGACCGTGGAAAGTTACGGATTTGGGATATCCACGTGTTGCACGTCTTGCTTGTTGGCACGCCCAAGTTGTCATGGATGCACATCGTCATGATGAATATTTGGGACACAAGGAACCAGTATAAAAGGAAGATGATTCCTTATGTTCGTCTCGTCAGTGCAATGATCTTTCAGCGGAACTGCCTTCCCGACAATTCCTTATTGGTGGTCAAGGGTATTGATACCATCGATTTTGCCCAGTTGAGATCGGGGGCGAATATTTATGTGGAGGTTCTGAATAAGAAGGCCAAGGTAGTAGATCGGAAGACCGGGTTTCAGTTTGAGTATGTGCAGCGGAATGAGGACGAAGAGATGGGAGAAGGTGATGGAAAAGATGACGAAGAAGAGGAGGCAGATGAGGAGGAAGATAGGGGCCGAAGGCCCTCTAGGCAAAGGTATGCTCGACGATATAACGAGTCGTCGCACATTGTGGCACAATTTATTAACAACCGACGAAGAGCAGCCGATGCCAGTTACCCTCTCGGGACACAAGATACTTATGATAACGTGTCAACGGTTATGGGGGAGAGCCGCGAGTATCATGAGGAGAGACATCAGTGCGAACAGGGCTTTCAGGCCCAAATGCAAACTCATTGGGATGCAGAAGCGGCCCATCGGGCCAAGCTAGAAAAGTATTGGGAAGAGCAGCAGGCTAATTGGAAATTAATGGAACAAAGGCAGGCAGAAGATACAGCTCTTAGGAGAGCGTGGGAAGAAGAACAAGAGCATCTTCGGATTGAGAGGAATAATGTCGATGACCGCCGGTGGATGGCGATGGGTACCGACCAACAAATTGCAATCAACAACACCAAGATTCTTCATGACCAAGAGAGTCATCAGCGGGATCTCCTTGCTGGTTTGCCATACCGTGAGCATTCAGGATGGATGGATTACTCGAACCTCCCGGTGCCACAAGGTCCATCCGATCCTTCTCCGCACTGGCCCGAAGCAGTGGGCTCCAGCTTTATCCCACCATAGTTCCAACCCCTGACAGAAGGGGAAAGCGGCCTGCTTGACAATTGGAAGGAGGTAATGTCATCTCTCACCGGGTACCCCTATAACCCATACCTGCTAGTTGACCCGAATGAACGCTATCAGAGATATGCGAGGTATGTTTTGTGTTGTTGTTGTATTTTTCTCCTGTTTTAGTAGACAGTTTATTACTTTCCTAGATAAATGAATGTTGTGGGTGAGTTCTCTATATAACCCTCACGAGACCTACTCGTCCTCCCGAGCTATCGGAAGGTTTAAAAGGGCTTGTTTCATAAGCTAAATGCAACCGTGATTCCTACGAAAGTGAGTTAGGCTTGTCGTTGTTGTAAATTATTTTCCACATAAATCAAAGTAAAAAAACGTCTGATTTGGTAATGTCTTCATAAAATGGTAGAAATAGATAACTAAGAAAATTTTAATGGTTGTGAGAAGCATGCTTCTACACAAGGGTTAAAATTTGCAGGTGTATCATGTTCGTGAGACGACCATTTTTGTGAAGGATGTAGAGCACACGAGAAACAAGCTCACAAATCAGGTGCATACGTTTTCATTCATCTTTGATTCGTAGTTAGTTAATAAGTGGATTGTAAATTGTACCATATTTTACCGGGGTGAAATTTTTGGGAAATTAGCCGTGTCACATCCCTTGTGCGATTTAAAAGGCCTATTCTTGTACATTGAGGACGATGTTTACCTAAAGTGTGGGGATGGTGAAGTAAAAGTTTTTCGATTTTGACCTGTTCATTTAAACACTACACATTAAGGACAATGTTAACCTCAAGTGTGGGGATGGGGAAAATTTTTCAAAAATTTTTCAAAATTGTCTTTGTTTCAAGCGATCTAAAAAGCAAGTAACTAAGTTGATGAGGGATGGCACAACCCATGTGGTCTTTTGTCATAGTCGAGTCGAGTTAATAGCATGAAGGGTATTTAGCGGGTGTTTATTTGGAAATAATCCGCCTAAGAAACTTGCAAGTTGTGCATATCACATACCATACCCGTTATACGTGAGATCTTGAGCCATTTTATACATCATATATACACATATTTCTTTGTTTGAGTGGACCATTAGTCATGTATTGTAGAACTTGCATCTTTTGATACGTTTGAGACCATAGACCGACTACAAGCACGAGAATGATTAAGGCATTAGGTGAACCTTTTCCTTTAAAACCATTTATCTATCCTTACCCAAACAAATCCCCTAGTCGCCCAATTTGAGCCTAAACCTTTCGTTTGATAAACCCATTTAGCCCTTAACCATTAAACCGTTTTTAACCTCTGTGATGAAAAGTCGATTTTAGGAATAGTTGTGTCTATAGTTATGATTTACATTGCGAAAAAAATCAGAAAATGTTGCGAAAAAGAATAGAAAAGCATTGAGAAAATTACAAAAATATGAGTTCTTAGTTGGTGAATAAAAGGCGAAAATCATTGCCTCGTAGTTGATATTCATAGTTTAGTTTGTTTAGAATAGTTGTTTTGTAATAAAAAAATCGAATTTTTCATCACTTTAGCCACTTTCAAATATCCTTTTCCATACCCTTAGCCTAGCACTGTTACAACCCTTAAAAGACCTTTTGACTTGTGCTTAGTATTCGTGTTCGGTGGTGGAGAATGATTGAGTTGCAAGCTTAGGCAGGTACATGTTCTATTCGGTTTTGAGTGATGATTTTCAAAGTGCTAATACATTATAAAAATTAGCCAAGTTATAAACAGAGTGGAGTGAACATTGTGAGGGATGTGTATGAATTGTGAGTTTCAAGGGCGGGTTAATATTGGATAACCGTTTTTATCTGATTAATTAGTTATTGCTAAATATTTTGAAAAGTTGTAAAAATCTTGAACCGGGTATGACATTAGACCTTAACTTACGTCTCAATATGGGAGGTGTATTCCTCGTTCGACTCACGTGAAAGTAGAAAACAGATTTGCTTGAGGGCAAGCAAACGACAAGTGTGGGGATGTGATGCGTGGTCGAAAACCGGTGCTATGATGTGTTTAAGTTTGTGTATTTACATAATTTTTACTTTAGAATAGCCTACTCTTTACTATAATTGTGTTTTTCAGGTCTAATGGAGTTGAGGAGCTATTCGGGAGCTATTCGGAGTACCAGGAGCGCACGGGATCAACCGGAAACGCGTGAAATGAAGAAACGGAGAAAATCAACTTAGAGGGGGCGTCGGCGATGCGTTGCGTCGGAGAAAATTGGCGTAGACAGTGTAAAAGTGTGTCAGCAGAAAAATCAACCATCTGGGCCACGTCGACGACGCAGGGGGTGCGTCGGCGACGCAGCCTCCTGCTCTCCGACGTGGGTTTTTGCTGTTTGTTGCGTTTTGACGGGTTTTAATGCCAATTTTGACCATTCTTCCACACTTACGCAATTTTGAACTTGAAACCTTCATCTTGGAGCCAAGAACAACATTCCTTTCATCCAAGATCATCTCCAATCCATCCAATCAACACCGAATCCAAATCAATCATCATTACAACCAATCCATTCCACCATCACCATCATCCATACTTTTCCATTGGCACCACACACCCTAATCCTTCATTCAAAGCTTCGAGATCTCAAGATCTAAGTTTCAATTATCCGGTGATCAAGTTCCTTCAACCATGAGCAGCTAATCACCTTGGTTTCACCCCGGTGTAGGTAGTTGTTTAATCTAGGGTTTTTAATTGTGGTTTGATTTTACTTTGTGACAACTTGTATTGGTTTTTGAAGTCATTAACAATAGCTTACATTTGTTTCGTATTCGCAAATTGTCGAACGATGATAAAGTTATGACTTTGCGAAATGGTTATGTGTATTCTTGCATTGTTGTGATTAGGTTTTACTTGTTGTGATTATAAAGTGCATTCTTGTCCGTTCTTCGGAGCGTTGATAGTTATTGGCACCTACATCACGGTACACGAAATCCGTTAACCACTATACAATTGAGTTGAATCTAAAACTTGTAGAAACCCTAGGTTGGCAATTACCGAAACCGGGTGTGAACCCTTTTTATAAAATATTGTTTGAATCATTATTTGTGTTTTCGTTAATCAAACTCAAATCATTCGTAGTAGTTAATAAAATCTACAATCATCGTTGGTTAATTCCAACATCTTTTCTCAAATAATTAAACAAATTAAGATAGCAAGCTTCATAAAACGTGACACCTTCAATCAAACTATTCTATTCATAAACCATAAACTCTTTGCGGATAGACCCCTTACTACCACTAACGCATTTATTAAGGGCAATTTGGGCTTATAAGTATTATCTTTGACCAGGGCGCGACAGTCCGATCAAATTTTGGCGCTGTTGCCGGGGAGTTAGTGCACCTTGCGTTTGGATTGTGTTTGACAATTGTGATAAATTGTTTAAGTGCTTGTTTCTTTCATTGCATTTGCTTTTGTGTTATGCGTACACGGAATTCCGTGTGAACATCACCATTAGTCTTCGAACCGGAAATCGAGCGAGTGGCAAGGAGAAACTTAGCAAGCCGGTTAGAGGCAACACTTGCCCCAAACTAAAGTACCCAACACTCACCATCAACACCATCTGTTGGAACCGTTCCAATGGATCAACAAAACAACCAAACCTGTGACAACCGATCGGGGTAACAACAATCGCCCTCCTGCCAACCCACCTCGCCAACCTGATCCCCAAAATCAAAATCCACCTTCCAACCTTAACAACTGTAACCGGAACCAAAACCCGGGTATTGGACTCGACTTCAACCAACTGGAGTTTGAACGAGTAAACCATGGTCATGCGGGGTTCCACGAACCGAATTACGATGAATTAAGGAATAACATTTCGGATGACAAAAGATATAGTGTTCTGAGTTATCATTCACCAGATCGGGTTAGTGTTCATACATATCATTCGGAAGAGGAGGAGAATTATGGATATGGGGAGAATGAAGTCAACGGAAATGTCTACAACGGTAGGGGTTTCAACCGAGATGATGGATATCAAAACGCCAACATCTATGATGGCAATGATGAGTGGGATAACGGCAATGGTTATAACGAGGCGGATTACTATAGTGAGTACAACCGGAATGACGGTTATGGAAACAACCGCCAACCCCGGAACAACAATCAAAGGAATCCAAATAACAATGCACGGATTACCGACTTTGTGGATATGGCAAATCAAAACCTGAATCGATGGGTGAATCATGGACCACCGGTGAATCAAGAGGTGAATGGTCCACCAAGGAACAACCACAACAACAATCAACGTCACCCACCACAAGGCGTTGACGGTCGGTTTCGACCAATGATATCGGAGAACGATTCTCCGATTGTGCCACCACCACGAGGGAGAGTTGCATTTGATTGCAAGCCGAACTACATCAACATCCTTCCTCATTTCAACGGACGATCAAATGACGAACCCTACATGCATTTACAAGAATGTTCGTCTATTTGTAGCACCATTGAGGGTGGTCATTTCACCCAAGATGAGGTTCATCTACGTCTCTTTCAGTTCTCCTTAAAGGACAAGGCCAAGCAATGGTTTTTGACATTGCCTATTAATAGTATTCACACTTGGGTCGAGATGCAACAAGCCTTTCTCGATGAATACTATTCAATGGCTAAGACCGATGATGCACGTGATGAAATTAGAGCATTCAAGCAATTGTCGAGTGAACCATTACATGAAGCTTTTACCCGATACAAGGAATTGATCCGAAAATGCCCTCATCACCAAATCGAGAAGTGGGAATTGGTTAAGTGTTTTGTGAGAGGTTTGGATGGAGAAACGTGGAATCACCTAGAGTCGACTAGTAATGGAACCTTGTTGAGTAATCATGAGGACGACGATTAGGAGTTTCTCGAGAGGATGGCCAAGAGATCAAAGGCTAAGGAGTCGACCGATCGGGCTAAGAAGAATCATATCTCTCGATCACTCCCCGACCTTGATTCTAGATCTAAGGATCGAATCTCCACTTCAGAACGGGAATTGGCAAGTATGAAGAAGAGAGATGTGAATGCGGTGCAATTTGCGGTTTGTGAATATTGTGGGGAGCTCGGCCATAGGACCAATGAATGTCAAATGAGCACGGCCAAAGACACCGAGGAAGTAAATCAAGTGTTTGGTGATCGCAAGAACAATGATATGAACTCAAATACTTATCATCCCAGCTTGAGAAACCATCCTAACTTCCGCTATGGGAACGCCGCTAACCAAATAAATCCGAATTTTAAAGCGGGTAACCAAGGTGGATCGTCATACCAAAACCGTCAAGAGGGTAACCAAGTGGGTTACCAACGTAATTACAATCAAGGGTACCAAGGACGTGATAACAATTACCAAGGTGGGTACCAAAGGAATTACAACAACCAAGGCGGTGGTGGAAGCGGCTCGGGTAATCAAGGTGGAGGTAGTAGTGATTTGAATGTGAAGATGGACGCAATGCTCTCAATGATGCAAGAATCAAAGAAAGAGAATGAAATTCGAGATAAATCACATGAGGCATTAGCGAAACAAGTAGGCCAACTTACGGAGGAAATGGCTGAAATGCGGGGAATCGGTAGAAGGCTTCCAAGTGACACCACGGTGAATCCGAAACATCAAGGCTCTTCCGGAAAGAACACACGGGAGGTAACAATTAATAAATTATCTTTATGTAGTGGTCGAGTCGCTGATAATGGTGACAAACACCACCACCTCAGTTTGTTGAAGGGGTGGTGGAAGAGGTGACTGATGAGGAAGTTGATAACGGTCAAACGGGTCAAAACGAAAATATTTCTAAAAATGACAAAAATAAACCCGTTGTGACCGCATCCGTCCCGATTGCTAAGGAAAAGGGTGTGGAGGTTAATACCGCCCCTTATCCCGATTCATTGAGGGGACCCGTGAAAAAGATCGTAAACAAAAGAGGTCCACAATAAGAAGAGTTGTTGGAAGTTTCCAAACAAGTTAAAATAAATTTACCTCTTTTGGATGCAATCAAGCAAGTCCCGTCGTATACGAAGTACTTAAAAGAATTGTGTACTCATAAACGAACCCACAAATTTCCAAAACAGATACAATACAATTGGTATAACATTCAAACATTCAAATATAATCAGTCAAAAATTAAAAAACTAAAACAATTGTTCAAACCCTAGAAATCTACAAAGTTTACACTGGGGTGAAACCGTAGGCGATTAGCCTCTCATGGTGTTGGAGGATTGGAATAAGGATCTTGAGGATGAATAACTAGCCATAGAAATCTTGGTTGTAGGATGATCTTGATAGTTCTTGTGATTGGGAATGATTAGAGAGTAATTGTGTTGGTGAATCTCTGATGGGAGATTATGAATAATGAAGATGTAACCCCCTATATTCCAATTTTTACAATAAACCCAAGAAAATTCGGTTTTTACAATTCAGCCCCGGAGTAGCAGAAGAGGCGTCATTTTCTAGCTTTTCAAAACCTCATTTTATGGTTCCGTCCGTCGAGCTACCCCAAATCTATATTTTATAAGCCTCGAAACTCATTTTCTCACTCCATATATGCCCAAAATACGAAATTAAAAGCTGTTTGCATTTGCTAACATCATCAGGGCGTTGGCGAAGGTTGTAAGCCAAGTCACCGACGCGGAAATGTGATCTACGTGCTTCTAGTCTGCCTACGGAGTGTCCCGTTGACGCAGGTTGCGTCGGTGATAGCAAGCCTTCATAATAAAGGTTAAGTCAACAAATACAAAGGTTTGTTCAATATAGAGTACAGACTATGATAAATTGATATGAAGTATTTTGTCAATAGTTACGAACGACAAGTGATGAAACCAACGAGACAATGGTTGCTTTTGTTGTTATAGTAAATACTACCTTTATACGTGCACATTGATACATATCCTATATGTAAGCTGAATTCTTTTAATTGATTGAGTGTTTTCCTATGCTTACAACCTAATCAGATACTAAATATTCGTTCAAGATGTACTAATACATAATTAAAGTACATATATACGATTAAGATGTACTAATACATAATTAAAGTACATATATACGATAATTAAAGTACATATATACGATATTTTCAGAAATAATACGATCAATTTAAGTTAATATTTCCATGTTCAGAAATAATCAGGACCTAGGTTATAGCCTAGGTGGGCGCATCCCTTGAAAAGAAAAATTTAGTGTATATTATAGGCAAATCCCGACCGCACCCCTTAAAATGTTGGTTAAGACCCACGTTCGCACCCCTGGTAAATACTTCAAATAATGCGATCAAATTTAAGTTAACATTTCAATCATCACAAATAATATGACTGATTTAAATTATAATCCAACAGTTATACATATTATTTAATTTTAGTGTATGTGATTATTATTTGACTAAACTTATAGGATTTTGTGTTTATTGGTTTATTTAGTGCCACTTTCGCCAATACCTTCATATCAACAACACTGCCAATCACAACAGTAGGTCACCGGTACGTTCATAATATTATCAAATATTCACAGTTCTTCATTCAGTGGTTGCTCCACAGTGACGGACCTACATTATGGAGGTGTGTGTGTGGGTGGGGGGGGGGGGGGGGGGGGGGGCTAACAAAATTCTTTAGTGCCGTTTAAAAGTTAGGTTAAACACCCTGTTACCCTCTAATATAAATACTTAGTCTGCATGCTCCATCTAGTTCATGAAATTTAAAACCAAAAATTTCCCAATTACTCTCGTGCTTCCCGATCAAGTTCAGCTGTCAAAGATCTTTTAAAAATTTCATTCGAAGTTATCATTGTATATCTTTCTTTTATTTATTGCCGGCATAATTCTTTGCTGCATCTCGTTTTCAATAGTTCAGCCCGTTTATTTGGCTGTGCTGTGATATAACAAAAGCCCAATACTTTCATTTTTCATTTTTTAATTCTAGCCCAATGGATTATAGATATTAGCCCACCATCAAAATGTGATGTGTAAGCGTGTAACACCCAACAAAAAAAAATTAACTTACACAAACTTTAATTCTTCAACCTTTGAATTTGTTTAGTAATGATTTTTATCTTTGTATAAGCTACTTTATGGCTTGCTCGTAGACCATCAACCTTAAATGTGACCGTGAATATGTTTTTAACAACAATTTTCATACCTAAATGTCACATAATTTTGCACTTGTAAAGATTTAGATCCACGATACTTTTGTCATGGCAAACATCATACCACTAGACCCATAGGTCACAGGTGACTCTGAATACATGTGTATCATGAATTTGAGTTCTTTTCTCACTGTCACTCTATATCTACAAATCTTCCGATAACTACCCAAAGTAGATTCCATCCCTCCAAGACGTATATTTTCCAAAACGATGTAGTATGTAATGATCTAAATGCGTAAAGTGCAATATACAATGTATGTTAAAATGTGCATGAAAATGCTCATAACATCTTTCTTCTTTGCTCCAAGCTCATGTGCATGTATCAATATATATATGATAGTGTGGTCTTAGTATAGGTCGGTTTGGTTAATTCCTAAACCGAACCATAATCGGATACTTCGGTTATCAAAATATCATAACTGATCAGTTTAGGTATTCGTATATTTAAAACTTGGGTCAAATATGTCGTTTGATTAACCGAATTAGTAAACATATAGCCATTTTTTTCAACCCAAAAATCACGTGTATTAATCTATACCTTACATTGACATCAAGTATTATGCTTCTAGATTAGTGTAAAACAAATTTTAGTGAGAGATCACATTAATATTAATGTTTGAAAAATCATTCTTTTTATCAAAGCTTCAAACCCATACACATGCATGATTTCTAAACTCTCTGCAAGAAAACAATATACAAAAAGACGTAAATTTGAAGTAGGTGAGAGATAGTGATGGAAGAGTTTGAACTTTCATACTCAGTGCATATATGCAGTTTAATAGATGAAATGGATCATTACATTTCATGGTCATGTTAAATGAATCTGTAGGAATGATATGGTCAATCAAGTTTATTGTTAGGAATGGAATAGTCAATCAAGTTTATTGTTTGGTATACATTAGTTTAGAAGAGTTAGGATACAATAGAAAATTTCTATCACTAAGAATGATAGAAGGTAATCATGTTCATCCATTTAGTAATCAAGGGTTATGATTAAATTAATTAAACTGAATCAAAAAGAGGAGGTGCGTGGGTTTTTGTAGGGCATTCTAGTCAATTCAAGTTAATAGTTTATCTCTCCTCCAATTCCCCCTCATTTTTTAAACGTTAATAACTCTTTCATACGACATTATTTTTTATAAAAATTGCACCAAAAAAACGAGCGTTTTTTATCTTTAAAACGAATATGCTATTGCTATATTTCAAAAAAAAATGAAAACACAGTTGCGTAAAACGCAATAAAAAGCGCAGTGTTTTTTTTTGTAAAACGCAACCACCGTCTACAATTTAAAAAACGCAGGCAGTCCTCGAATCAAAAACCGCAATGGCTTAACGTAAAACGCAACTACAGTTAAAAAGCGCAGAAGCTTCGTGTTTTCCTAGCGCAAAAAGCAGCAACACGCGGGCCCGGGTTTTCGGAACTGCATTCTTGTCCGCTGGACGTGCGGGTGCACACGAGTTCGACTTAATTCCGGTTCCAATTTGCACCCCCCCTGCGCACCCGCGCGTAGTACTTATGGTAAAACATGTCATAAACTTATGTTGGTTAGGCAAAGGTTTCACCTTATAAATAACCTTATACGTTGTCTCCACACCAACGTGGGACAAGTGGTTTACCATTTTGGGACATTCATTCAAACACTTAATTTCCAACATTATTATCATATAGTTTCATTTCAAGTTCAACAAACCATCATAAAACACAATGGACTAAAAAACGTAAAATAAATTGTTTTTTTTCTTCTAAAAAGTAATGAATTAAAACACAAAACAAAGTTTATTTTTAAAGCGCAATTGACTAAAAATATAAAAGAAAGTGTACTTTCTAAAACGCAATAGACTAAAATCACAAAAGAAATGTGTCTTTTGTAAAACGCAATGGACAAAAAAACTGTGTTTTTTCATTATTTTGTAAAACGCAATGGACAAAAAACACCCAAAAAGTGTGTTTTTTCATTCTTTTGTAAAACGCAATAGATAAAAACAGTTTTTTTTCATTATTTTGTTAAACGTAATGGACAAAAAACACCCAAAAAGTGTGTTTTTTCTTTTGTAAAACGCAATAGATAAAAAAACAGTTTTATTTCATTATTTTGTAAAACGTAATGGACAAAAAACAGCCAAAAGGTGTGTTTTTTTCATTCTTTTATAAAACGCAATGGATAAAAAACAGTTTTTTTTTATTATTTTGTAAAACGCAATGGACAAAAACACTCAAAAAGTGTGTTTTTTCATTCTTTTGTAAAACGCAATGGATAAAAAACCCTGTTTTTTCATTATTTTGTAAAACACAATGGAAAAAACACATAAAAAATGTGTTTATCATTCTTTTGTAAAAGACAATTTTAAATGAAAGACTAAACTGAAAGGTATTTTCCAATTTTTCTTTGAGACATTTTGTCAAACACCTGGTGTGCAACTTTTTATAAATGATTTCTCAATGAAATTGGAACTAATGATGTTGCCCAAACGCATGAATACATCAAGAGAAAGAGTAGAATCAGAGAGATCTTCACTATGAATTCAAAAATGTTTGAGAAATTTGAGAAGAGGAGTACCTATTTTAACAAAAATCTCATGTTCCATCGCATTATGTTAAATTGAAAAAAATGAGAAATTATAGAAACATAAACTGGGTTTTCTTCAAAGAAATCGAAGAACACGTTAATTGAGTGTTCGAACCATTCATTGATGAAGAAAAATTGCATCGTGATGTATAATTCTAGAGAGAGAAAAGGAATGAAATGTTGAAGATGGTGGGTTTCGAACATCTGGGTTTTGAAGATACAGAGAAGGGAAATAGAAAGAATAGATAAAAGAAGACTGACTAAAATACCCTTCCCACTTGTATTTCTACTTTTTCCAGATGGACGGCTAAGATTACTTCCTATCCTTCCTACAAAAACATATTTCCTATTTGATCCTCTCCCTACTTTATAATTGAGTAGAATCGTATTGGTAAACAAAGATAACTTATTATATGATATAAAATAGTAAAATATACAAGTTATTGTTAAACATCTATATTTTTTCTAAATTTCATATGATGTGCAAATATAAGTAGATTGTTATAGCTTAGCTAATGCATGATTAAATAATCCGTTCGGGTTCGTTTATGCCACACACAAAAACAAAAACAAAAACGAAACCACAATGTTCAGTTAATTAGTTGAAGGGGTATGGTCCTTAACCTTATGCCGACCATACGAGTTAACCTCAGGTCGCGCGCGAGACCAATATAGTTCTTTCCACAAGAGATTTGGCCCCTGACCTTGCGCCGACTACAAGGGATTACCCTAGGTCGCGCGCGAGGCCATGACTAGAACAGACTCAGTTCCAACACTTGGTTCCTTCTACAAAATATTTGGCTTCCCGAACCTTGTGCCGGCTACATGGTTTTACCTAGGTCACGCGCGAGGCCGAGAAGCGCAAGACAATGTTGGACGGTACAAAAGTATGACTGCCAAAGCAGTTGGCCAATGAGCGTACGACAGGCTGTACGCTATCATGCTGCACAATGAACAATCGTGCAGGAAACAAGAAGTATACAAGGATACGTGCGCGGAACCAATCAGCGTGCGCCGACCATTGCTCCATGATCTCCATTTAACTATTGATGTCGGACCAGCCAACAAGGACAACTACCAGGACACGTGGATCCATTCAACGTGCGCCAGCTATACCTTCGCCTGTAAGCACCAACAGTCGTGACAAGGGAGACAAAATGGATATTCCTTGTTGTCGATCTCAGGCCCAAGGCCCACCAGCCATCTCCTTCACCTCTAGGTTTAAGGATCGCTCTTTTGCTATCTCACTTAATACACACGCTTTTATCCTCAAAGCAAGTTCTTATTCTCACGCTGGAAGGTGGTTACAAGGAGAACCCCCTATTTTCCTCCTTGTAACGAGCTTCACGGTGTGTTGATTGTTTTGCAGGATCATTACAGCCATTTAACGTTGAGCTAAGAAGAAGATTAACCTTATTTGGACGAGACACTAACCACAAGATAATCTCAAGATTAACTTGGTGTTTCTTCATTGGCGCCCACCAATTTTTTACAATCACTTTTTCATCTTCTTTTATGATCTGTTACTCTTGATCCCATGACTGATCAGGGTATTCCTTTTCCACCTCTTGGTTTACACTCTCAAATGGGTATGACAACGGACAACATGCATGTCAAAAAGCAGCCCATTGACGAGTACGCTGAAGGGGACTTTACGGAGGTTGGGGCCATACGCGCAAGCGGTACTTGTACCGCCCAAACTGTGACCTCAACAAATCTAGACGTTGGCCCTTCAGCACCTGCGCCATCAATGTTACCAGTGGGGAGACTCCAGCATCTTGGTTTGCAAAAATCCAAGCGACGTTGAACGCCATTTACACACAAATGTGCGCGTAACAGGGGTCGGCCCAGGCCTAAACGCAACAAACCCCGTTGGTAACTCCAATGCCCAGAAAACTGAACTATGAGACGTTGCATCAAGAGCGCATGCACATGTAGCAATACAACAGGTCACCATCGCCATGAAGGCAAAGTGCTCACACCACACGTAACACCTACGCCAAGTATGGGAGCTACTATGACGAATTCACTCAATCCCAAAGACGAACACCGATAAGTAGTCGTTTGGGTCCATGCAACACGAACCAAGAGCGAGACACGTATACAGGCGAGTTCGACCAAACGTACCAACAAGAAGAGAATTCATCTGTTTTCAACCGTCTACCAAAGTATCATAAAGCTTATAAGCCACGGACGCTTGCATCGGATAACCCGTCGACTGAGCATGATTACAACTTGATCTACAGGCCAGCAGCAGTAGAGCACTCATGGTTTGTCCGAGAGATTGCTCTCGCACCCTTGGAGAAAGCCAAGCTTCCACAAGCTATTGGTAATTTTAACAGCTTAACTGATCCAGATGATCACGTACAACTATTCACAAGCGTTGGTGTAGTGGGAGGATGGACCATGCCTATGTGGTGCCATCTATTTGTGCAAACCCTGACTGGGGAGGCCCGCGCATGGTTCAAAAACCTCCCTGCAGGTAAATTAAAATCATGGCCGAATCTTCAAGAGAAGTTCCACATTTAACTTCAGCCAACAGAGGCGTTACAAGCGTGACACCTCGGAATTAAAGAATTTCTGGAGGAGAGAGAACGAAGGTTTGGAAGAATTTATCACTCGCTTTAACAAGGAGTATCTTGAAATTGGAAACGTTAGCCAGGATCTCATGCGCGCACATTTCAAAAATGCAGTGCGCTGTGATAATCTAATCAGGACCATCACTCGGAAAGATGGTATCCTTGAGGAATGGGACAAGTTGATGGCGACAGGAAAAGATTGCCACACAATCAGAAAAAACACTGACTGGTGCCAAACCCAGTCAATATTCAAGTGATCATTACTCAAATGTCCATGCACATGAATCAAGCAGGCACAACAAGAAAAACAAAAACTCTGGCTAGAAGTCAAACCAGTCCAGCAGTTATGATGAAAGGCCTCGCTATGGTGAGGATTCTTGCACGACAATCGACAAGATTGGATGCAAAAAGGCAATAAAAACGAGAATCGAGAGAAGCACCGGACTCTGTTTTCTAAGACACCCTTAGAGGTTCTTATGACAGAAAACAATGACTTCAAAGCTCCGCAGCCGATGAAGAACAAGAAGTGCCAAGACCCTAACTTTTATTGTGATTTTCACAAAGACACTGATCATCTGATAGATGATTATATCAGCTTACGCACGAAGATTGAGAAAGCCCTAAAAAGCGGAAAGCTGGGGCACCTGGTGAAATAAATACGCAAAGAAACCAGGCAAATCCAGAGAATTGACGAAAGGGATAACAAAAACATATGAAGGCTGGAAACAAACATGGTCAGCGGAGGGCCAAGAAGAAGCGCAAAAAGTCAAGGAAAAAGTCCGATAGACGAATCATGGCATGAGCAACAAGTATATTTTCCAGTAGTTCGCGGAGGCCACGCGCCACAGGCTCTTTCCTAATTACCGGAATCCTAGGTTACTACGAAACAGATTACAGCTTCATAGACCCAGGAAGCACGCCCGATATAATCTATGTGCAATGTTTTAACCGATTTGACCCCGAGGAGAAGGTGCGCCTAGAACGAGTCAACTACCCTTTATCTGGTTTCTTCAACGAGACAGTCTTTCCCCTCGGTCGAATTTACTACCCGGTTACGCTGTCAAATGGAAGACATTCAAGAACAACCGAGGTAAACTTCATGGTTATGCCAGCTAACTTAAGGCACGATGTCTTGATTGGCAGAGAAACACAAGGCCATCTGAGTATAGTGACTTCCACTCCACATTATGCAATTAGATTCCCAACCGAAACTGGAGTGGCAATTCTCTATTCAAGAAAAGAGGTGATGGCAACAGATGAGGTGCGCCTGACAAATGTCAGCAAAGACACTCCATGCACTAAGCTGGATAAATGGGTTTTGATCCGAAAGTATCCATAGCAGACAGTGATATTGGGTCCCGCCATTTTAGAAAACATCTACGCTTTTTTAAAGCAGTTGCTTTTTAAAAACATAGACATCTTCGCGTGGTCACCAGCTGTAACACCCCAAATCGCGTAAAACAACACACGGCGGAAACACTTGGGGAGTCACGTTAACAGATTGTTTCAACAACACATGGTATTTCATATTTCGTTTTAATTAGATATTAAACATAGGTTATATTGTCATAATTGTCTTAGAAGTTTTTAAACAAATAAACAACGAGCATGCATAATTATTGTCTTTCTTGTTATTAAGGCACTAGGTCTAAGTCCATTCCTACGTGAGCACGCATCAGTATCATCTAGCATGGTTCCCTGAAACATATGTGAAAACGAGTCAGCAAAAATATGCCGGCGAGTACATAGGTTTTGTGTGTGTGTCAAGTTTATGGCTTTGAATATGTATTGCAATACCTTGTCAGACTACCAGAGTCGTTAATTGAAAATCTTGTTATCAAAAAGTATTTGATATTGCAATGATAACTAACCAATCTAAAACAAGTTAGTTATAGTTTATAAAAGACTTGTAGCCATAAATCTTGACCAAAACATTTGTTTTGTAAATTCGAGTAGTAAATCATCTTGAAATAACTTGTATGGTTTATATCTTTAATTGAAATCGTTGCGTGTCATCGTTTGAAAACATTTGTCCAAGTGATGCAAATATCGTCACGAATGTAATACGATAAAAGCACTTACATATAGGAAGTACCAGCGGCGTATCCAACATGCTTTTATCACATTACACACGTACCGTTATCTAAATCACTTACCATAAACCAATCGCCCATTATTCATTGTTCATGTTAGAAACCAATCGTTCATCGTTCCTTGTTTTAGTTGTGAAAACTTTTGGTCATTTCGTGAATACATTCAAACCTTTGTTGACTTGTTCGAGACCACCCACGGTGTCCCTTAATCGTATAACATACCACCAAAGGATATGTTACAACTACAGTTTCAATCGCTTCCCAAATTTCCCCACAAACCCGGGAATTTTGGTAACTGGATTGTCAGTCCTAGGCGCCGTAACTTACTACTGGTCGGCTTGGCCATTGTTAATGAATGTCATTCTTGTTATTAATACAATGCACCAACAAGATCGTTCACCTTATTGAAATCGTATTGTTTATATAAACCATAGCGTTTGTACTTTGAAAGCTTGAAAACAATTTAGCACATATGAATCACCCCAAAACATTTGTAAAACATAAAATAGGGGAAAACTATGTACTCACTTGTGATTTCTAAGTAACCTTGTATCAAAGATCAAACAAGCTCAAAAGTCCGAGAAATCAAGCGTGTCCTAAAATCGGATAACTGTGAAAATATCGGAACTTTATTCGGCGGATCGGATAGAATGAGACCTTATAAACCAAATGAGTATTGGAACTCATATGAAATGGTTTAAATAAAGTTAACATTCTGAGTTGGAAAGATTCTTAAGTGCTTTTGCCCCTTTATGACCCGTTAAGGTAGTTTTAGCCACTTTAACGCGTCATTTGCGTAACTACGCATTCGGATGGTATGTGTTATGATAAATCCTAGTTACCAAAATATGTTTAATGTTGTTGTTACATCAGATTGTATGTCAATTTTTATGTCACATATGCTCTTAGTTGATTTATTTTCAAAAAGGGCATTTTGGTCATTATTGAAGCTTATATCAACTAATCATCATAACACTAACCAAATGACATGACCATAAGGTATAACCTCAGAGGGTTATTCCCTTTATAATTATGATCATAAATATGTATTTGGTTGGATTCAAAGATTAACCAAACGGGTCAGATTCGAAAGTCAAACTGGTGGTCAAACCGTTCTACTTTCGACTCTAAACAAGCACTAAAATAAGAGTGACGATTTAGACATGTTTTGGATTCAAAGATCAACCAAACGGGTCAGATTCGAAAGTCAAACTGGTGGTCAAACCGTTCTACTTTCGACTCTAAACAAGCACTAAAATAAGAGTGACGATTTAGACATGTTTTGGCATGTCTAATTAAGTTTATAAAAGAGTTTTGGTACCAAAACAAACTGTTTTGACACCCGAAATTAGATCTGTCATAAAATGCGCATTTATTGCATTTTTGACCAAACCTTGACTTGTCAAAATGACTAGAAATGATAGGAATCAGTAGGTATGATCAATAGAGATCATAATCACCTTGATTACCATCATATTGCAAGGTTCAATTGGATTTTAAGTTGATCAATTCATGATCAATTCTGGAAGTCAAACAAAAGTCAAATTTTATGACTTTCAATCCAATTAAACTACAAGAATTGAAACAAGCATGAAAGAGAACACTTGCAAACCCCAAAGATTGATCAAGAACACCAGAGAAAGCTCCAAGATGGTTGCCAAATTCGGATTGAAGTAGAATGGGACAAAAGAGATGGTTGCAAAAGTTCAAGAATGAAGAACACCATGGTTTTTATACTTGAATTGGGTTCATGTGATCATGAAAAGTGTCCATGAGTCATCCCTGAACTTGATTAGTGTCCCCATAGGTGTCAAATGCAGAAGGGAAGGTGGCAAATTCGTTTGGTGAGTCAATGAGGCATTTAACAAGAAGCTACCACCTTGATTTAACAACTCTGGTGAACTGGAGACCCCTTACGGACCGTATGGGGTTAGGCCTTACGATCCGTAAGGCCCTTGCAGGGGCTAAAGTTTCAAATTTGGCAGAAATGGCCCCTGAACTTGATTTTGACGCGTTATTGTACTTTTAACACCCGGTAACCCCATTTTCAAGCTTTATAACGACAATAAAGTATAGGGAACTTGAAGTGTGCTCAAAAAAGATATGGATGTTGTTTCGTTTGGTCGTACGGTTGCGGTTTTCGGTTAATTATGACGAAAATCGTAACGAATGCGTGCGCGACAGTAAAAGCGCAACGAATGATATTTTTGCATTCCAATCACTAAAATATGATATTTTAATGATTAAAAATTTTTTTGGATGTCCGTACATGTTCCGGACGGCGAAATACGCGAAAAGGCATAGTTTCGCAAAATTTGCAAAATAGTCCCTGAAGTTTCCAAAAGCGTGTTTTTGCCATACCGAAGCCCTCAAAACTTATTTCTAAGCTATGTAAAGGGTATTTAAGGTATGTTAATCTTGTGTAAATGATTTGGAGTGTACGTCGCTACGAGAATCGGCAGACTTTCGCAGTTTGTCGTAAATAGGTCCCGTGATCGAATAATCTTGTTTTTGACATACCAAATCCTTCAAAACTTATTTCTAAGTTATGTAAAGGGTATTTAAGGTATGTAGCTTGTGTCACTATTCTGGAACATACATTGCATTAAATTGGTTTCGTTTGCGTATCGGTTTACGGGTTTTGCTTATAGAAGCGATTCAAGAGTTTCGAAATTGTGCAAGAATCGAATGTGTGCAATTGTCATAATACATAAACAAAATTCACATATAAAACATAAAATTTCATTCACTGATAACTTGTTTGTCTTTATTACATGCTCGGATTACCACAGATATCATAGTCTCCCATACTTCAGGAAATTTCGTCCCGAAATTTAATTAGAGGAAACTTGTAAGAATAAGTGTGGATACTTCGCTTTCATTTGATCTTCTTATACCCGGGTAAATTCTGGGCCATGTTTGGATTTCCAGCGAACTTTGACTATCAGGATTTGTCTTCGTTTCAGTTTCTTGACTTCACGGTCAATTATCTCCACCGGTTTCTCGACAAAATGCATAGTATCATCAACGTGAATCTCGTCGAGTGGTATGTGAAGATTTGTATCAGCTAAACACTTCTTTACATTGGACACATGAAATGTTGGGTGAATATTCCGGAGTTTAGGAGGTACCTTAAGTCGGTAGGCCACCTTTCCGATTCTTTCGACGATCTTGAATGGTCCAACGTATCGTGGAGAAAGTTTTCCTTTCTTTCCAAATCTCACTACTCCTTTCAAATGGGATACCTTGAGTAGGACGTTGTCACCAACTTGAAATTCTAAGGGCTTGCATCGCTTGTCCACATAACTCTTTTGACGACTTCTAGCTATCAGAAGGTTATCGCGTATTTTCTTGATTTTCTCGGTTGTGTCGTGGATGAGTTCAGGTCCAGTGAGCTGCGTCTCACCGATCTCATTCCAACAGACAGGTGAATGCCATCTTCGACCGTATAAAGCTTCAAAAGGCGCCATGTTGATGCTGGCATGATAACTATTGTTATAAGAGAATTCGACCAACGGTAGATGTGAATCCCAACTACCACCAAAATCAATCACGCAAGCTCTAAGCATATCCTCCAATGTTTGAATTGTCCTCTCAGATTGTCCATCCGTTTGAGGATGATAAGCAGTGCTTAGATTAAGTTTGGTTCCCATAGCAGATTGTAGAGTCTTCCAAAAACGAGATGAGGATCGAGCATCTCTATCAGATATGATGTTCAAAGGAACACCATGACGAGACACAATCTCATCAACATAGATCTTGGCAAGTTTGTCAGCCGGATAATCTTCACGAATCTCTATGAAGTATGCTGACTTCGTTAGACGGTCAATAATCTCCCAAATTGCATCATGACCTCTAGATGTACACGGTAACTTGGTGATGAGATCCATCGCAATGTTTTCCCACTTCCATACCGGTATTTCCGGTTGTTCAAGCAAACCAGACAGACATTGATGTTCGGCCTTGACTTTGAGACACGTAAGGCATTTCGATACATACAAGGCAATGTCATTCTTCATACCCGGCCACCAATAATAGGTACGAAGATCCTTGTACATTTTTGTAGCACCAGGATGAATCGAATAACGAGACTTGTGTGCTTCGCCCATCAATAGAGTACGGAGATTATGTTGATTTGGAACCCACAAACGGTTCATGTAATAGAGTAATCCATCGTCTTTCGTTTCGAGTTGAAGTTCGAGTTGATGAGGTAGTTCGTCTTTCAACAAACCTTGGGTCACACAAGTGCATTGGGCTTCAAGAATACGTGTTTGGATATCGGATCGAATTCGAACAAAATGAAGCTTGACACGTTCTTTACGACTAAGCGCGTCAGTCACAACATTCGCCTTGCCAGGATGGTAGCGAATTTCGCAATCGTACTTATTTAGAAGCTCGACCCAGCGTCGTTGCCTCATGTTCAGCTCCTTCTTATTGAATATATGTTGGAGACTTTTGTGGTCTGTGAAAACCACACACTTCGTGCCATAAAGATAGTGTCTCCAGATTTTGAGAGCAAAGACAACAGCTCCTAACTCAAGATCATGAGTTGTGTAATTCTTCTCATGGGTTTTCAATTGTCTTGACGCGTAGGGATGACCTTATCCCGTTGCATCAGGACACAACCAAGGCCTAGACTCGACGCGTCACAATAAACCACAAAATCAGCATTGCCATCGGGTAAGGACAAAATAGGAGCATCACAGAGTTTCTGTTTCAGAGTTTGGAAAGCTTCCTCTTGTTTAGGTCCCCACTCAAAAGGCTTATTCTTTTGAGTCAAATCAGTGAGGGGAACCGCGATCTTTGAAAAGTTCGCAATAAATCGTCGATAGTAACCATCAAGACCCAGAAATGAGCGAACTTCCGTGGGAGTTGTAACACCTCGAAAATTTCGTCCAATAAAATTCCGACACGTGTCCCAAAATTCTTAGTTGCCACGTGTAGCCGAGAGGGACCAACGACGTCGTCATGTTATTTTAATAACCTCTGAACGAGCATCAAGGAAAGTCGGGGACCAAAGTGGTGAAAAATGCCAAACTTCAAATTTATGAAGGTCCTTACGGACCGTAACCACTCCTGGTTACGGATCGCAAGCTTAAGCAAATATGGTTTTCAGTAAGGCGGTTACGGACCGCAAGCCTTATTGGTTACGGTCCGTAACTATTCAAATACTGTGGGCGCCAGAGGTCCTTACAGACTGCAAGCCATAATCCTTACGGTCCGTAAGGGACTACCAGCGACAGAATGCATGGCAGCCTGCTGCCCAGCCACCTTGCTCGCCATGCCACCCTTCTCCTTGGTTATGCCACGACCAAAAACACTTGTCTTCATCTAGGATCATCCCCCAACACCTGTCTTGATCCTATGCCTTCCCCTTTGCTATAAATAGCAACCTTGAGTGAGCTCCCAACTTGCTCATTCATCTCTTTCACCTCTCTTGCTCACTTGGAAAGCTCCTGCTTATCTTGGAGCATTCCTCTGAGTCTCTTATTCATCTTTGGTCCACTAGTAAGTGTTCCAACTCAGTTCTTTCCTTTTTAGTAGGCTTTAAGCCAATGTCAAAGCGTTGACATAAAAACGCTCTGACTTGTGCTAAGACCATTATGGTCCAGCCAATATTCGTAACGAACATGGCTACGTGATCGTAATAAGATAGGTGTTAATATCTCAAGAGGGCACCTCCTAATTACCACGTTTGCTTGGTCTATTGACGGGTCAAAGTTATGCTAATAAAAAGTCAAACGGGTCAGTTTGAAATAAAATCATAATTAGCAATGTAGATGTTATAAAGCCTGTTTTGACACTCTAATAACTTGGTAATAATTTTAAGAACATGTAGAAACATGTTCGGCTCATCAATTCCAGGTCTAAGGTCAGTTTGCAACCGAAAGTCGCAAAGTTTGACTTCTGCTTTGACTTTCAGTTCTGACCCGATTTAGCAACATTACCTACTGTCCCTAAGTTGCATTATGACCATGTTATATTGTACTATAACCCTCTGGAGTTATGGGACATGGTCATGTAGAAATCCGAGTCATTATGCAAGTATCCGTTAAATATGCCTAACACACTCTTTTAACACATAAAATGGTTTAAACATAATTTTGACATCAAAACTCTATTCCTACTGATGTAATATTAAGGTTATTTGGGATATCTATTCAGGTTGCAAACTGAGTTTAATCTCTAGTTTGCACATTATGTCCTTAAATGACGATACCTCCCTTTCGGCACTTAAAATGAGTTTTAAATATTTTTATGAACCAAAACTTTATGCTTACTGATATAATATATGTATTAACATATTTTGGTTATACAAACCTGGTCTAAACAACAATTTTACCTAAATACCGTTTAAATCGTCATTTAACGACTTAATCGCCATTTCGGCGCATAATGTGGTTTAAAACCATATTGGACATTGAGACTTGATACCCACTGATTTCAAAACATATTTTAAAATTATTAACAGTGGGTACATGTCCCAAACTCATATTCCAAAATAAGTTATCAATTATATGTGAAATGACCATCCTTTCGGGACATAGTTTGGTCTTAAAAAAGTTTAAACCACGCATATAATTGATGTCCTATTGATATAACACCATAAAAGAGGTATTTTTACAGAATGATTATATTAATAACATCAATTTACATATAAGCTCGTTTACTACATTTCAAAATGACCAAAATGCCCTTTAAGGCATAGTTTGCTTTTAAAACCATAACGGGCCGCTATATCAATAACCTACTGTTATAATAACATATTTTAAACTTAATGGCATATGTAACTTGTATAGGACTCACCCGGTTAACCAGTTTCGCTTATATACGTACGGTTAAGCCTACGTGGCTAGTTTACGCAACTTAACCGAAAATGGGTTTAACCATATCAAAATATTCTCAAATTCCAGAATGTAAAATGGTAACCCATATTATACAAGTCCTAGTACTTGTCGGGTCTTAATCTAGCGTTTTCATACCGTTATCTTTATTTTAAGTTAGCCGGTCTAAGTCAATGACTAAATAAAGACCCGCGAACTAACTAATCGGTTAATAATATCATCTATTCCAGACTAGAGACTTCCGGTAGATTGTCGCCAAGCTAGTTTATTTTGATTACGGTTGTGCTTTGCTTATTTTCTTATTACTAGAGACTCTTGCAAGCCAAGTAAATACTTTAACTTATTTTCCCTTATACGGTCTTGGATACGGTATACTAATACCGCATGGTTGGATGTGGGATCGAAGACCAATGAGTCGGGAATTCAAATAATCCAATTTAATTCGTATCGCTTAATATTAAACATTTGGGGGTTAAAACAACTGTGTCCTGGATATCCACGGCTCATTTAATTGCAAATGGCCACGACCAAGCACGGGGTGTAGGCATACACTCGTCAGATGCTAAACTAAAGTATGACCCATTAAGGGTGCACCTATTAAAGGTGTTTTAAGTGGCGTGTCGATTAATCAGGATCCCGACATAGTTTTCGGGCTCTAAATGTATTATTAGCATGTAAAAATTATAACATGAAATTATTTATCCCAAGTTATTTATAAAACAAAGTATCATTGTGTACACTAAATGTTTTCGAAATGTTTTCAAAAAGAGTCGGTTAAATGTATTTACCAGTGAAAACTGACGTATTTTCAAAAGACTAAGCGCCGGTGACAAGTATACGTAATTAGGCTGGAAGTGCTCGGTGAAGCTTAAGAGGAATTGCAACCCTTTGCTTAGAAGGCCTTAGTCTGTCAAGTTTCCTTTTGTATTCACATTTCGATCCGCCTGTGGATATAGTTACAAGCGTTGTATTTGTTATTTTTGAACTTTGTACATTCAAATGTTTGTAATAGTATTATCCAGAGTTCTGCTGTGTATTATTGTATTGCTTGGTAATGATGTTATCAACTTACATCATGATATTCCCCAACCGGACCCACCGGGTTATACGTGGAAATTAGGGGTGTGACAGGTTAGTATCAGCGCCAACTCTCGAGTGAATTAAACACTAGCCTCTTGTGTTTAATCTCGGGAATACATAATAACACACATCTCTAAGACTTTCGAGTCTAGACTTTGACCTAGGTTTAATCGTTTCCATCTTATTATTCTAGCTTTGTATTTTGTTTAACTTGTTTTTGAAACAGGAACAATGCCGCCTAAGTTTAGACGTGGAGGAAAGGGTAAAGGACCCATGAGGGGTGGACCCTCAATGACTGGACCATCCTTTAGACACCATACAGACCCTCTTTAGCTGGAGCAGCCAATTTACCTGAATACAACCCTTACGAAGGATCCGGAGATTCTTCATTACCCTTTGAACCTTACCGACATTCGATCTCACATGAATACTCCTCACCTCATTCACATTCTCAGCATTCCTATCATTCACACCATTCCCACCAATCGCACCATTCACACTCCCATTCCCACCAAGAATACTTCAACTTTAACTTTGATAACCCTGTTAACGAACCCTCACCCGAAACCCCTCCAGTTGACTCACCGACACATATGGAGGAAGATTCCAACCCGGAAGAATTCCTGCAAGTCGGATCATAGGGTCACCCTATTGAGCTGTCTAGCGGCTCGAACTCCGTGGCAGGATCTCCATTTAGAGGTCTCGATGAATTTGACCAAAGATGGGCACAATATGTGTTCGTCAACACGCCCTCATACCATAGCACTCCCCATCACCAAAACCCATCACCCCATCCTCACCAAGAGGATGTTGAAATGCAACAGGTGGACCAACCTCAGCCACCACCTAAATCATCATCACAACCATGCCGAAAGCGTGGGGTACGTATGTCGGTGCGTGCTGGTCAAAGGTCGGGTTCGCTACCACCTTTGCCACCCTCTTACCCAATCATCCCTGAGGACCCACAAATGGGTGGACCTTAAACACCTCGCCAGTGGCGGAACCCCCACCGCAACCAGCTGTTGAGCCTCTGCCTCAACCACCTCTACCACCGCCGGATTTTGCCAATCCAATACCTGCATATACAGGACCATCAGGGTTTCACACTGTCGACCCTCCTGGTCTATATAACTACATCCATCATGGAATGGAGCAGGATCCTTATTATGATGCAGTTACTCATAATAACCTCTACCATTCTTCTTACCCTAGTTACCCACCTCCTTATGCCACTATAGGATATCCGCTTTACGGGTATCCGTATCCAGTTGCGCCTCAGCCGCAACCACCTCCACCTCAGCCTCAACCACAGGCACCACTTGAGGCTATTAACGAAGCCTTGGATCAGGTCCGAGAAATGCGACAACAGGTCAATAAATCAGAGAAGAAGACAACGAGATTTTATCAAGAAGCTTTACAAAGCCGTTAAAGGAAGGAAGGATGACTAGTTATTGTATTTTCATATATGTAATTTAAAATTCCAAAAGCCCCTGCGTGGACAATGTTATTTCCTTTTCAGTCCCTGCGAGGACATTATTATTTCTGTTAGGTTCTTGCATGAACCATTTTGTTATTTCAAGTCCTATATATATTAGGCAATTATGTAATATTTTCATTAATGGAATTTCTCCATGTTATGTTTTTCGATCATCATGATTCAATCAAATTTTATTGATCCGCTATATTATCCCAAGATCTATTAGCCAATGACTATGAACAACTAGGAATTGGCAAATGAAGATTTCGGAAGTAACCTTCTGTCTAGCAAAGGTGAACAATGCTCAACTTCCAAATTTATCATTTCTCTATATTTAACTCTCAATGATGAGTTACCCTTTAATTCCATGTGACAATTATTGTCACATTAATCAGTTGGGTAAATGACAATGTTCACACCCTATCACCTAAATGATCAAGTTAGATCCTGGCAAAAGTATTCAAACACTCAATGGTAGTGTAAAGCCAATGTGCAAAATACAGTAGTGACACTTGATGCACTAACTGATAAATTCTGGACTATGTCCAATCTATAAATGCCTATGATGGTCCTTCGAGACCTAGGTTATTCATGAATATACCACATTTAATATTTAAATCCTATATGGTCTTAGAACCATGTCGTGAATAAGGGTACACCATAGCGACTAACCGAATTCATCTTGATCTATCGAAGTAACTTACAGCAATGGCTGATTCAAATGAAGTAAACAGCAAGCGCAATGACGATGATGCCAACGAGAACATCCTTATTAGTAAGAACGATTTAAGAGAACTTATTCCGCAGAAGTTGGCAAGGCCTTAAAAAGCAAATCTGATCGTCAACCGGAGTCGAGTGCTTCTCGCTCCAAGCTTGTTTCCAAACCTAAGTCTCAGCCTAACCCCTCTGAACCGAAAAAGAGTGAGGCACACTCTTCGAATGTGAAAAGTATACAAAGAGTGATGCGCATCCCAAGAAACCAAGTGTTGATGGCGACGGTTGCTCCTACAAGTACTTCATGTCTTGTAGACCCCGAGACTTTAATGGGGAAAAATGAGCAGTAGAATGTTTGAGATGGCTGGATGAGATGGAAATGGTAGTGGATATCAGCGGTTGCGCTGATAAAAATGTAGTGAAGTATGTATCTCAATCATTCAAGGGCGATGCCCTTATCTGGTGGAAAGCCTTAGTCCAGTCCATGGGCAAGGTTCACCTCTACAACTTGAGTTGGTCCAAGTTCGTAGATCTTGTGAAGGATACCTACTGCCCACCTCATGAGTTGGAGAAAATCGAGTCAGATTTTCTAAATCTGACCATGAAAAACATGGATTGTCGGAAGTTTGTCACCGACTACAACTCTCTTTCAAGGCTAGTGCCTTATTTGGTTACCCCGGAGCCCAAACGCATTGCGCGTTTCATCAATGGGCTAGCTCCTGAAATCAGGAGTATGGTTAAAGCGGTGCAGCCTGGCACCTACAAATCTGCTGTTGAGTTATCCCTCTCCCTCACACAGGATTATGTGAGGCAATTGTCAGCTAAGACTGACACTGATGGAAAGAGGAAAAGGGAGGATAATAACTCCCAGAGGTCTAACAAGAAGGGTAAACATGGGTTCAACAAGGATAGTCAGAAATCGGGCGACAAACCCACGTGCAAAACGTGTGGGAAGCAACATTATGGGCAGTGTCGCCTAGAACAAAAACCGAAGCAATGCAATATCTGCAAGAAAACTGGGCACCGGTCTCATGAGTGCCGCAATATTAAGGATGTTACTTGCTTCAGATGTGGTGAGAAGGGCCACATCAAAACAAGTTGCCCAAAGGTAAATACCGAGGGTAAACCCAAAACCTCAGAGGCAAAGAAAGCCACTGCCAGAGCCTTTCAAATGAATTCTAGGGAAGCAGTGAAGGATAATAATGTCATAACGTGTATGTTCCTTATCAACGACGCTTTTGCTAGAGTTCTTTTCGATTCGGGCGCCAATAAATCGTTTGTAGATCATAAATTTAGTGAACTATTAAACTTGCCTGTAAGAACTCTAGACATAACCTATGAAGTAGAGCTCGTTGAAAGAACCATAGAAACCGCTTCTTCCATTCTTGACGGATGCTTCATATCCATCAAGAATCATTCTATCCTTGTTTCTCTTTTGCCCATGAAACTAGCGGGATTCGATGTAGTCTTAGGCATGGATTGGTTATCGCATAACCAAGCACGCATTGCCTGCGATAAGAAACTCATCGAGATCAAATCCCCGTCTAGTAAAATCCTCACCATTCATGGAGACAAACATTTTGGATTGCCTGATAAGGCAGTTTTACTTGAGGCATCTAGTTGTATGACGAAGGGATGCGTGGCACAAGTCACCGTTGATGAACCCAAACCGAGTATTGAGGATATCCCTATCATATATGAATAACCAGACGTATTCCCAGAAGAATTACCCGGCCTACCTCCTTATAGGCAGGTAGAGTTTCGAATTGACATCATACCTGGAGCAGTTCCTATAGCTAAAGCTCCGTACCGATTAGCGCCAACCGAGATGAAAGAATTAAGGACCCAACTGGATGAACTCTTAGAGAAAGGTTTTATTCAACCTAGCTTTTCGCCTTGGGGAGCTCCTATCCTTTTTGTCAAAAAGAAAGACGGATCAATGCGGGTGTGCATTGATTATCGTGAGCTCAATAAGATAACAATCAAGAATCATTATCCCTTGCCCAGGATCGACGACTTGTTTGATCAATTACAAGGTGCAAGTTATTTCTCGAAGATTGATTTAAGGTCAGGATATCACCAGCTTAAAGTTAGAAATGAAGATGTTCCGAAAACTGCTTTCAGGACAAGATATGGACATTTCGAGTTTCTAGTGATGCCTTTCGGACTCACTAATGCACCCGCAGCATTCATGGATCTCATGAATAGAATCTGCAAGCCATACTTAGATAAGTTTGTCATTGTCTTCATAGACGACATACTCATCTACTCTCGAAATCAATCGGATCACGAGAAACACTTGCGGTGCATTCTTGAAATTCTACGCCAGGAAAAGTTGTATGCAAAATTTTCCAAATGCGAATTCTGGCTACGTGAGGTTCAGTTCCTTGGTCACATAGTAACTGAATACGGTATTCAAGTAGACCCAGCAAAGATAGAAGCAATGATGAATTGGGAAGCCCCAAAGACACCTTCCGAGATACGTAGTTTCTTAGGATTGGCTGGTTATTACCGAAGGTTCATCGAGAACTTCTCTAGAATAGCCGATCCTTTGACAATCCTAACTCGTAAGGATGCTAAATTTAACTGGGGCCCAAAACAACAAGAATCCTTTGAGACGTTAAAGCATAAGTTGAGCAATGCCCCGGTGTTAACTCTGCCAGAAGGAATTGAAAGAATTTCTAGTTTATTGTGATGCATCGCACACTGGCATGGGATGTGTGCTTATGCAGAGAGGCAAAGTGATTGCCTATGCATCACAACAACTACAATTGCACGAGAGAAACTACACTACCCATGATTTAGAATTGGGTGCGGTAGTATTCGCACTTAAACTTTGGAGGCACTATTTATATTGAACAAAATGTATCATCTACACTGACCATAAAAGTCTGCAACACTTGTTCAATCAAAAGGATTTGAACATGAGGCAACGTCGTTGGATGGAAACACTCAACGACTATGATTGCGAGATTCGATATCATCCAGGAAAGGCGAATGTAGTCGCTGATGCGCTTAGTCGCAAGGAAAGAATCAAACCTTTAAGGATCAATGCCAAGAGCATTGAATTGAAGAATAGCTTGAATGAAAAGCTGCTAAATGCACAAAAACAAGCCATGTCTAAGGACAACATTGCCAAGGAAGGATTAGGTGCAACCATTGATCTGTTAACATCTGGAAAGGATGAAATGTTTAGGATGAATGATCGGATCTGGGTTCCGATCTACGGAGGACTTAAAGGTGTAATCCTCCAGGAAGCACATAACTCTAAATACTTGGTCCACCCGGGTAGCGACAAGATGTATCAAGATCTTAAACCCAGCTATTGGTGGATGGGTATGAAGAAAGATATAGCCAATCATGTAGCAAAATGCTTGACATGTTCTCAAATTAAGGCAGAACACCAGAAACCGTCAGGACTTCTACAACAACTTGAAATCCCAGTATGGAAATGGGAAATGGTAACCATGGACTTTATCACTAAGTTACCTAAGACCAAGCGTGGCAATGACACTGTCACACCCCGACCCGCAGCGGAAAAGGTGATCGGGGCATGATTGGGTTATCATCAAAGCTCATGACATTTATTATGCGTTTCATATTCTTTAATACAAATTAAATGGAAATTTACAATAAAGGTTACAACTGTTCTAACTAACAATCTAAACTTCTTTGTTCTCTTCTAAGGCATATCCTATGTTTTCCTTGCTTCAACCTGTTCACCTGTATCATGTGTAAAAGGTTTTGGATCAACATAATGTTGGCGAGTGAATCCTATGGAAAACATTTGAATAAATTCATTTAAATTAATTGTTATGAAATATGTGCACAACCATACATGAGTAAAAAATAGATGTAAACTTAATCAACAATCATAAGATATTAAGTGAAACACACATGAACAATAATGGAACATTTAGAGGCACGCGATGCTCAACTCGTCTCTCACGAGGAACTGAGGGGCCTAATGAATGAATTGCATGAACATGATAATATGAATGACACAACTACAAACAATACAAACTCAATGGTACACACATAAACAATAATGAATTTGATTTGTGGCACGCGTTATTCAACTCGTCTCCCACGAGGAACTGATGGGCTTAATGAATGAGTTTCATATAATTTGACAAAAGGAAATAAGTAATCACAACAAAATAAACAATCTAAGTTTAGGTCATGATGTGGTATGGCACAAGTTTAAATAAATAAGTTTATTATTTTCATAACACATGACACACCCCAAAACGTGTAATTTAAAAGGGGAAGTTGTAAGATTCACTCACAGTGGGTGCGTTCGGTTGATGATGTTGAATGCACGCGAAGTGGTTTTAACCACGAGTGAGATTTAACCTAGATAAATCGCATTATGGTTTGGTAAGTAAACGGATTTTATTAATCTATTTTAGTAGGATTGTTGGGTGTATTTTTGTGAGTTTGAGGCTATTTTCTAACCTTAAAAATGTTATTTTTAAGTATTTTTAATTGATTTTTAATTAAAATAATTAAATAAAAATAATAAAAAAATTGATTTTTTTCTGACCGTTGACCTGACCGTTGACCGTTGACTGACCGTTGACCGGTTCGAATGCGGAATATAAGTGCGCTGGGTGAGGCTCGAACCCGAGACCTCCCGTACGCGTGCACGCAGCTCTACCAACTGAGCTACGTGTCTAACCCGTTATAAATCTGATTTTAATTATATATATATATTAATTAGTTTAAACCGAAAATCATTTTATTTTAAAAACAGTTTAAGCGAATCGGACGTGCACTCCACAGGTCTCGAACCCAGGACCTGTGGCTTAAACTAACACACAGTCCACCGCTGGACTGTGTGTTTAACATGTTATATAATCCAATTTTTATTATACTTAAATACAAATTATTTGTTTTCATTTCTGACTTTATTTAAAAAGAATAGATAATTGTCCGAGTCGGTGCAGTAGCCCGGACTCGAACGCGTGACCTGTGATATAAACATACACACAGTCCACCGCTGGACTGTGTGTCTAACTTGGTTATTATTCCGGTTATTAATATACTTAACATATATTTGTGGCGACTCCGGTTCAGTTTAACAAAAAAGATGATTTTTATTAAGGCGACGTGTGTGAAACCGGATTCGAACTCGAGACGTTTGCATGCTTAATGTGCACACAGTCCACCGCTGGACTGTGTGTCTAACCCGATTAATAAGTTGATTTAAATTATACTTATGTGATACAGTTAATTCGTCTTCTTCGCTGAAATATAACCAGAGGTAAAGTCTGACTGGTTCGAGTTTTATTCAGGTTCCTTAGCGTTTTACAGTTCATTAAGGTGAGATATGAGTGAAAAGAAAAAGAATTTAGGCGAAGAGGTATACCGACTGGACTCTCTGTTTTCCGGCAGAACTCCGGCGACAGCAATAGGCTCCGGCGTCAGGTGTCTTGCAGCAGCGAGTCTCCGGAAAGCTTGGAAAAGGTATGGGTGACTTCGGTATAAGCTTAGGAGGTTCAGTAAGGCTCGGCAATGGGGAAACCGGTTTTCCGGCGACGAACAGATTAATTCCGGCGAGTGAAATTACGCCGAGAAAAGGTGTGGTTTTGAGCGAAAAAGTTTGCAGTGGGTTGTGGGTGAATTTATAGGGCAAATCGTCGAAGAACCTGGTCTGATTTCCGACTGTATTCGTAAATTATAAAAACTCCGGCGGTTATAACTTTGGTCGCGGACTCAGACGTCGGTTATAACCGATGTCTTAGTAATGGTTTACGTTATAACGTAAATTGTCGTTAAGACTCGCGAGATTTCCGGGATTTCCGACGACTGAACTATTGGGCGCCGGTTTTGAATTCGTAACGTCACTTTATGAATTAAATGATTTCATTATTTAACAAACAAAACAAGTGGCGCAGTGGTTTGTGTGTGGTGCGTTAAGACTGATGTTGAACCGGTACAGACCCGGGTTCGAAACCCGGCAGGAACAAAACATTTTTATTTTGCGTTTTTTAACAATTTTTCAAAAACTAATTATATATTCCCGTATAATAATTGATTATGTATCGTTTAAAATTATTTTGGGCATTTAATTCGCAACGAAATTTTTGACTGACTGTTCGGTTGATAAACGGAGCGGGTTTGGTAAATCCGTTTTTTACGGATGTTACAGACACAATATGGGTAATCGTGGATAGATTAACCAAATCCGCTCACTTTTTGCCAATTAAAGAAACATACGACTCTGACAAGCTGGCTAAGCTTTATGTTGATGGGATTGTGTCCTTGCACGGTGTGTCGATATACATTGTATCTGATAGAGATACAAGATACACATCTCACTTTTGGAAAAGCTTCCAACAATCTCTAGGCACGAGATTAAACTTCAGTACGGCTTACCATCCGCAGACGGACGGACAAAGTGAACGTACCATTCAAACCTTGGAAGACATGCTTCGAGCTTGTGTGATCGATTTAGGTGGAAGTTGGGATGATCACTTACCCCTAATCGAATTTTCTTATAATAATAGTTATCACACAAGTATTAAGGCCGCTCCTTTTAAAGCCTTATATGGAAGAAAATGTAGGACGCCTGTATGTTGGGCCGAAGTTGGAGAAGCCCAACTGTCTGGACCCGAAATCCTTCTTGAGACCACGGAAAAGATTGTACAAATCCGTGATCGACTTAAGGCAGCTCGAGATAGACAAAAGAGTTATGCTGACAAAAGGCGTAAACCTTTACAGTTCCAAGTTGGGGACAAGGTTATGTTAAAAGTGTCACCTTGGAAAGGTGTAATGCGTTTTGGGAAAAAGGGCAAGTTAAGCCCGAGGTACATTGGACCATTCGAAATAATCGATTGTGTCAGACCCGTAGCTTATAGGCTCAAGCTACCAGAAAAGCTCAGTGGAATCCATGATGTTTTCCACGTCAGCAATTTAAAGAAATGCCTCGTGGATCAATCGTTGGCAATGCCACATGAAGATATACAGATCGATAAAAATGTGCGTTTCATAGAGAAACCAATTGCGATCGAGGATCTGCAAGTTAAGAAGCTTCGTTGGAAGCATGTACCTATTGTGAAGGTCAAATGGGATGCCCATCGGGGACCCGAATATACTTGGGAAGTCGAGTCCAATATGCGACAAAAATACCCTTATCTATTTGAATAAATCCCGAGGTCGAGATTTTTATTAAGGGGGGTGAAGATGTAACACCTCAAAAATTTTGTCCAATAAAATTCCGACACGTGTCCCAAAATTCTTAGTTGCCACGTGTAGCCGAGAGGGACCAACGACGTCGTCATGTTATTTTAATAACCTCTGAACGAGCATCGAGGAAAGTCGGGGACCAAAGTGGTGAAAAATGCCAAACTTCAAATTTATGAAGGTCCTTACGGACCGTAACCACTCCTGGTTACGGACCGCAAGCTTAAGCAAATATGGTTTTCAGTAAGGCGGTTACGGACCGCAAGCCTTATTGGTTACGGTCCGTAACTATTCAAATCCTGTGGGCGCCAGAGGTCCTTACAGACCGCAAGCCATAATCCTTACGGTCCGTAAGGGACTACCAGCGACAGAATGCATGGCAGCCTGCTGCCCAGCCACCTTGCTCGCCATGCCACCCTTCTCCTTGGTTATGCCACGACCAAAAACACTTGTCTTCATCTAGGATCATCCCCCAACACCTGTCTTGATCCTATGCCTTCCCCTTTGCTATAAATAGCAACCTTGAGTGAGCTCCCAACTTGCTCATTCATCTCTTTCACCTCTCTTGCTCACTTGGAAAGCTCCTGCTTATCTTGGAGCATTCCTCTGAGTCTCTTAGTCATCTTTGGTCCACTAGTAAGCGTTCCAACTCAGTTCTTTCCTTTTTAGTAGGCTTTAAGCCCATGTCAAAGCGTTGACGTAAAAACGCTTTGACTTTGTGCTAAGACCATTATGGTCCAGCCAATGTTCGTAACGAACATGGCTACGTGATCGTAATAAGGTAGGTGTTAATCTCTCAAGAGGGCACCTCCTGATTACCATGTTTGCTTGGTCAATTGACGGGTCAAAGTTATGCTAATAAAAAGTCAAACGGGTCAGTTTGAAATAAAATCATAATTAGCAATGTAGATGTTATAAAACATGTTTTGACACTCTAATAATTTGGTAATAATTGTAAGAACATGTAGAAACATGTTCGGCTCGTCAATTCCAGGTCTAAGGTCGGTTCGCAACCGAAAGTCGCAAAGTTTAACTTCTGCTTTGACTTTCAGTTCTGACCCGATTTAGCAACATTACCTACTGTCCCTAAGTTTCATTATGACCATGTTATATTGTACTATAACCCTCTGGAGTTATGGGACATGGTCATGTAGAAATCCGAGTCATTATGCAAGTATCCGTTAAATATGCCTAAAACGCCCTTTTAACACATAAAATGGTTTAAACATAATTTTGACATCAAAACTCTATTCCTACTGATGTAATATTAAGGTTATTTGGGATATTTCTTCAGGTTGCAAACTGAGTTTAATCTCTAGTTTGCACATTATGTCCTTAAATGACGATACCGCCCTTTCGGCACATAAAATGAGTTTTAAATATTTTTATGAACCAAAACTTTATGCTTACTGATATAATATATGTATTAACATATTTTGGTCATACAAACTTGGTCTAAACAACAGTTTTACCTAAATACCGTTTAAATCATCATTTAACGACTTAATCGCCATTTCGACGCATAATGTGGTTTAAAACCATATTGGAGCACTGAGACTTGATACCTACTGATTTCAAAACATATTTTAAAATTATTAACAGTGGGTACATGTCCCAAACTCAGATTCCCAAATAAGTTATCAATTATATGTGAAATGACCATCCTTTCGGGACATAGTTTGGTCTTAAAAAAGTTTAAACCACGCATATAATTGATGTCCTATTGATATAACACCATAAAAGAGGTATTTTTACAGAATGATTATATTAATAACATCAATTTACATATAAGCTCGTTTACTACATTTCAAAATGACCAAAATGCCCTTTAAGGCATAGTTTGCTTTTAAAACCATAACGGGCCGCTATATCAATAACCTACTGTTATAATAACATATTTTAAACTTAATGGCATATGTAACTTGTATAGGACTCACCCGGTTAACCAGTTTCGCTTATATACGTACGGTTAAGCCTACGTGGCTAGTTTACGCAACTTAACCGAAAATGGGTTTAACCATATCAAAATATTCTCAAATTCCAGAATGTAAAATGGTAACCCATATTATACAAGTCCTAGTACTTGTCGGGTCCAAAATACATTCTTTTTCGGTCATCGCTTAATCTAGCATTTTCATACCGTTATCTTTATTTTAAGTTAGCCATTCTAAGTCAATGACTAAATAAAGACCCGCTAACTAACTAATCGGTTAATAATACCATCTATTCCAGACTAGAGACTTCCGGTAGATTGTCGCCAAGCTAGTTTATTTTGATTACGGCTATGCTTTGCTTATTTTCTTATTACTAGAGACTTTTGCAAGCCAGGTAAATACTTTAACTTAATTTCCCTTATACGGGCTTGGGATACGGTATACTAATACCGCATGGTTGGATATGGGATCGAAGACCAATGAGTCGGGAATTCAAATAATCCATTTTAATTCGTATTGCTTAATATTAAACATTTGGGGGGTTAATCGACCGTGTCCTGTATATCCACGGCTCATTTAATTGCAAATGGCCACGACCAAGCACGGGGTGAAGGCATACACCCGTCAGATGCTAAAATAAAGTATGACTCATTAAGGGTGCACCTATTAAAGGTGTTTTAAATGGCGTGTCGATTAATCAGGATCCCGACATAGTTTTCGGGCTCTAAATGTATTATTAGCATGTAAAACTGAAAACATGAAATTATTTATCCCAAGTTAATTATAAAACAAAGTACCATTGTGTAGACTAAATGTTTTCGAAATATTTTCAAAAAGAGTTGGTTAAATGTATTTACCAGTGAAAACTGACGTATTTTCAAAAGACTAAGCGCAGGTGACAAGTATGCGTAATTAGACTGGAAGTGCTCGGTGAAACTTAAGAGGAATTGCAACCCTTTGCTTAGAAGGCCTTAGTCTGTCAAGTTTCCTTTTGTATTCACATTTTGATCCGCGTATGGATCTAGTTACAAGCGTTATATTCGTTATTTTTGAACTTTGAACATTCAAACGTTTGTAATAGTAATTATCCAGACTTCCGCTGTGTATTATTGTATTGCTTGGTAATGATGTTATCAACTTACGTCACGATATTCCCCAACCGGGCCCACCGGGTTATACGTGGAAATTAGGGGTGTGACAGGAGTAGTGGGTGTTTTCCAATCCTTAATCGCAACGATTTTAGAAGGATCCACATGAATACCTTGCTCGTTGACAATGTGACCCAAAAATTGAACTTCTTTCATCTAGCATTCACACTTGGAGAATTTGGCGTAAAGTTGCTCTTTTTTTAGAAGTTCCATTGTCAGACGAAGATGTTGTTCGTGCTCGGCTCGAGAATTTGAATAAATGAGAAAGTCGTCGATGAAAACAATGATGAACTTGTCCAAATAAGGTTTACAAACCCGATTCATTAAGTCCATGAATACTGCTGGAGCATTTGTCAAACCGAAAGGCATAACAGTAAACTCGAAGTGACTGTATCGAGTGCGGAAAGCAGTCTTAGGAATATCTTCCTCGTGAACACGAAGCTGATGATACCCAGAACTCAGATCGATCTTAAAAAACAAGTAGCACCCTGAAGCTGATCAAACAGATCATCAATGCGAGGTAGGGGATATCGATTCTTGATCGTGAGTTTGTTGAGCTCACGATAATCGATACACATCCGGAAGGATCCATCCTTCTTTTTCATAAACAAAACAGGAGCACCCCATGGAGAATACCTCGGACGAATGAAACCTTTGTCAGATAACTCTTGTAATTGTTTCGATAACTCTTGCATCTCAGACGGTGCAAGACTATAATGAGATTTGGCTATTGGGTTGGCACCTGGTACAAGATCAATACGGAACTCAACTGGACGTGCCGGGGGTAAGCCAGGTAGATCTTCGGGAAAGACCTCAGGATAATCTCGAATAATCGGAATGTCTTGAATACTCTTGTTCTTTGCTTTCTCCTCTACAATATGTGCCAAAAAGGTGACATAATTCTTTGGTAAGTACCTCTGAGCTTGGATACAAGTCATGAGTTTAAAGTTACTAGTGGGTTTCTCTCCATGAATTTCCAAGGTTTCGCCAGACGAAATGGGTATACGGACAATCTTGTCAAAACAAATAACTTCCGCATGATGTTTGGTTAACCAATCCATTCCAATAATGATATCGAAGCTTCCGAGTTGCATTGGTGTGAGGTCGATAGCAAACAAATGGTTGTTGAGATTTAACTTGCAATCACGAATAACAGAATCAAGCACAAGGGGTTCACCATTGGCAATCTCGACTGACAAGGGCTTTCCTAGTTTAGTTCTAACCATCAAGAGCAAAGGCTCAAAAGTTAATGACACAAAGCTCCTATCGGCACCCGAGTCAAAAAGAACAGAAGCAGCATGATTGTTGACAAGGAACGTACCGTTAACCACTTCATTATCAGCATGAGCCTCGTTGGCGTTGATGTTAAAGGCACGACCATGGGTTGGGTTAGCATTGACTAGTCTCGGACAATTGTTCTTGTAGTGACCCATTTCACCACAGTTGTAACAGGAACCAGGCAGGAAATGAAGTCGAGCAGGATTGACTTGTGGTTGAACTGGGTTCTGTACAGCTGGGTCTGGGTTAAAGCGACAAATATTCACCAGATGACCAAGTTTTCCACAGGTAGTACACTGACGACATGGTATATGAACTTGATGATGACTATTACAATGGTTGCAAAGCGGTGCAGTTCCCGCATAAGGTTTCTTTGCCGGAGGTTGAGCTGGTTGGTTTTGGGGAGCAGTTGGAGCGGGTTGTGCAGGTTGAGTAGTAACAGCAAAGTTTTGAGAAGCCTTTCGCTTCTTCAATCGTTTGGAAGGCTCAGCTTTGTTTCCCTTCGGTTTCTCTTGAGTTGACTTAGCAGAGGATTTCTTATCGCCCTTGCGATGAAGGTTACCTTTCCTGACTTGTGAATCGGTTAAGGTTGCAGCTAATTCAATAGCTTGTCGAACGGTGGTAGGGTTGCTACCAGTGACGATATCTTGCATAGGATCAGGTAAACCATCGATATACTTCTCGATCGCCTTATCCAAGGGCGTCACCATTGAAGGACAAGTAAACTCAACTCCTCGTATCGATCGGTATAAGCACGACTCTCACCACTGTCTTGCTTAAGATCATGAAATTCGTTCTCGAGTGCCCTTTGCTCATGGCGAGGACGGAACTCCTTCATCATAAGAGCCCGAAGCTCTTCCCAGGTTTGAGCCAAGGCCACATCGGCACCTCTATCTCTCATAATACCATTCCACCATGTCAAAACTCTTTTCTTGAACACACTAGATGCAAACTCGACCTTTCGCTCATTTGGACATTGAACAAAACGGAACGTGCTTTCGAGATTCTCAAACCATTGAAGGAGTCCCGTAGCTCCCTCAAACCCAGTAAACTGAAGTGGTTTAGCCAAACAGAATTGTTTAAAGTTGCACGGAGCTGGTGCATTGTTATTATTGTTGTTATTGTTGTTCGCTTGGTTCATTTGAGTTACTAGGTTTCGGGAGTACAGCAGCAATTTGTTGAGCGATCATGGCTGCCATTTCGGCATTTTGAGTTGCATCACGTCGAGGAGGCATTCTAGAAAAGAAACATGATGAAAGATATGTGAGATTGACATTGGAAAAAAATCAATAGAGGCATCAAAAATATCGACAAAACATAAGGATGGTGGTCACTTGTTTGTTTCTCAAAACAAACAAACAACACACGATGACTAATCAAAGTAAATGGGCCTTATAATGTATCGCGAAGACATGCTTTAGCCTATAAGTGGACACTCACCCGAAGAGTTCCCAGGTAAGAGTGACGGGTCCGATTAAGTGGATTTGTACGAGCACTCTAGCCTAGACAGAAAACTCAGGGTACATGCACCCACCCTTCCAGAATGCACGTGTTCACATTACTAAACCCAAACTTTGACGAGATTTTGAAAACTTCGAAGGCTTAAATCCAAACACAAATCATCTAAGGATAGATGATTGATTTTCAAAACGAGTTTGTAATTTGTGAACTTGTTTTGGTAATTACCTAAGGATAGGTGATAGTATTGTATTTTATGATTCTAAACGCAAATCAACTCGTGTTAGGGTCCTGGGAAGGTAATAGTCTAAGTCAAAGCATTACTAATAACCTAATTCACTATAACCAGTGCTCTGATACCAACCTGTAACACCCCAAATCGCGTAAAACAACACGCGGCGGAAACACTTGGGGAGTTATATTAACAGATTGTTTCAACAACACATGGTATTTCATATTTCGTTTTAATTGGATATTAAACATAGGTTATATTGTCATAATTATCTTAGAAGTTTTTAAACAAATAAACAACAAGCATGCATAATTATTGCCTTTCTTGTTATTAAGGCACTAGGTCTAAGTCCATTCCTACGTGAGCACGCATCAGTATCATCTAGCATGGTTCCCTGAAACATATGCGAAAACGAGTCAGCAAATATATGCCGGCGAGTACATAGGTTTTGTGTGTGTGTCAAGTTTATGGCTTTGAATATGTATTGCAATACCTTGTCAGACTACCAGAGTCGTTAATTGAAAATCTTGTTATCGAAAAATATTTGATATTGCAATGATAACTAACCAATCTAAAACAAGTTAGTTATAGTTTATAAAAGACTTGTAGCCATAAATCTTGACCAAAACATTTGTTTTGTAAATTCGAGTAGTAAATCATCTTGAAATAACGTGTATGGTTTATATCTTTAATTGAAATCGTTGCGTGTCATCGTTTGAAAACATTTGTCCAAGTGATGCAAATATCGTCACGAATGTAATATGATAAAAGCACTTACACACGTACCGTTATCTAAATCACTTACCATAAACCAATCGCCCATTATTCATTGGTCTTGTTAGAAACCAATAGTTCATCGTTCCTTGTTTTAGTTGTGAAAACTTTTGGTCATTTCGTGAATACATTCAAACCTTTGTTGACTTGTTCGAGACCACCCACGGTGTCCCTTAATCGTATAACATACCACCAAAGGGTATGTTACAAATACAGTTTCAGTCGCTTCCCAAATTTCCCCACAAACCCCGGGAATTTTGGTAACGGGATTGTTAGTCCTAGGCGACGTAACTTACTACTGGTCAGCTTGGCCATTGTTAATGAATGTCATTCTTGTTATGAATACAACGCACCAACAAGATCGTTCACCTTATTGAAATCGTATTGTTTATATAAACCATAGCGTTTGTACTTTGAAAGCTTGAAAACAATTTAGCACATATGAATCACCCCAAAACATTTGAAAAACATAAAATAGGGGAAAACTATGTACTCACTTGTGATTGCTAAGTAACCGTGTATCAAAGATCAAACAAGCTCAAAAGTCCGAGAAATCAAGCGTGTCCTAAAATCGGATAATTGTGTAAATATCGGAACTTTAATCAGCGGATCGGATAGAATGAGACCTTATAAACCAAATGAGTATTGGAACTCATATGAAATGGTTTAAATAAAGTTAACATTCTGAGTTGGAAAGATTCTTAAGTGCTTTTGCCCCTTTATGACCCGTTAAGGTAGTTTTAGCCCCTTTAACGCGTCATTTGCGTAACTACGCATTCGGATGGTATGTGTTATGATAAATCCTAGTTACCAAAATATGTTTAATCTTGTTGTTACATCAGATTGTATGTCAATTTTTATGTCACATATGCTCTTAGTTGATTTATTTTCAAAAAGGGCATTTTGGTCATTATTGAAGATTATATCAACTAATCATCATAACACTAACCAAATGACATGACCATAAGGTATAACCTCAGAGGGTTATTCCCTTTATAATTATGATCATAAATATGTATTTGGTTGGTTTCAAAGATCAACCAAACGGGTCAGATTCGAAAGTCAAACTGGTGGTCAAATCGTTCTACTTTCGACTCTAAACAAGCACTAAAATAAGAGTGACGATTTAGACATGTTTTGGCATGTCTAATTAAGTTTATAAAAGAGTTTTGGTACCAAAACAAACTGTTTTGACACCCGAAATTAGACCGTCATAAAATGCGCATTTATCGCATTTTTGACCAAACCTTGACTTGTCAAAATGACTAGAAATGATAGGAATCAGTAGGTATGATCAATAGAGATCATAATCACCTTGATTACCATCATATTGCAAGGTTCAATTGGATTTTAAGTTGATCAATTCTGGAAGTCAAACAAAAGTCAAATTTTATGACTTTTAATCCAATTAAACTACAAGAATTGAAACAAGCATGAAAGAGAACACTTGCAAACACCAAAGATTGATCAAGAACACCAGAGAAAGCTCCAAGATGGTTGCCAAATTCGGATTGAAGCAGAATGGGACAAAAGAGATGGTTGAAAAAGTTCAAGAATGAAGAACACCATGGTTTTTATACTTGAATTGGGTTCATGTGATCATGGAAAGTGTCCATGAGTCATCCCTGAACTTGATTAGTGTCCCATAGGTGTCAAATGCAGAAGGGAAGGTGGCAAATTCGTTTGGTGAGTCAATGAGGCATTTACAAGAAGCTACCACCTTGATTTAACAACTCTGGTGAGCTGGTACCCCTTACAGACCGTATGGGGTTAGGGCTTACGGTCTGTAAGGCCCTTGCAGGGGCTGAAGTTTCAAATTTGGCAGAAATGGCCCCTGAACTTGATTTTGACGCGTTATTGTACTTTTAACACCCATTAACCCCATTTTCAAGATTTATAAGGACAATCAAGTATAGGGAACTTGAAATGTGCTCAAAAATGCTTCGGATATCGGTTCGTTTGGTCATACGGTTGCGGTTTTCGGTTAATTACGATGAAAATCGTAACGAACGCGCGCGCGCGACCGTAAAAGCGTAAAGATTGATATTTTTGCATTCCAATAACTAAAATATGATATTGTAATGATTACAAAAGTTTTTGGATGTCCGTACATGTTCCGGGCAGCAAAAAACGCGAAAAGGCATAGTTTCGCAAAATTTGCAAAATAGTCCCTGAAGTTACAAAAGCGTGTTTTTGCCATACCGAATCCATCAAAACTTATTTATAAGCTATGTAAAGGGTATTTAAGGTATGTTAAGCTTGTGTAAATGATCTGGAGTGTACATCGCTACGAGAATTGGCAGACTTTCGCAGTTTGTCGTAAATAGTCCGTGTGATCGAATAATCTTGTTTTTGACATACCAAATCCTTCAAAACTTATTTCTAAGTTATGTAAAGGTTATTTAAGGTATGTTTAGCTTGTGTCACTATTCCGGAAAATACGTTGTGTTAAATTGGTTTCATTTGCGTATCGGTTTACGGGTTTTGCTTATAGAAGCGAATCAAGAGTTTTGAAATTGTGCAAGATAATAAATAAACAAAATTCACATATAAAACATAAAATTTCATTCATTGATAACTTGTTTGTCTTTGTTACATGCTCGGATTACCACTGATATCACACCAGCTGATGTGACTGGTGTTCCACGGGACGTCACTGAACATTATCTAAACACCTTTCCTTCCATGGAGCCTGTTGTTCAAAGAAACCATAGCATGGGGTCAGAGAAAACAAAGGCAATGAACGAGAAAATTTCAGAGCTACTGAAAGCTGGTATTTTACGCGAAGTAAGGTACCAAACTTGGGTAGCCAACCTAGTGATGGTAGAGAAATCAAATGGAGGATGGCGCATGTGCGTCGACTACAAAGACCTTAACAAGGTGTGCCCTAAATATTGTTATTCTCTTCCTAAGATAGACAAAAAACCGACTCCCTCACGCAATAAGGTGGAAACGTTTTCTTGATTGTTATAAAGGGAGCATCAAGTGCAAATGGCCTTGAAAGATGAGGACAAGACAACATTTCGTACTAAGATGGGTATTTTCTGTTACACCAAGATGCCATTTGGTTTGCACAACGTTGGCGGAACATACTAGCGCTTAATGGATCAAACTTCTGGTGACGACATCGGGAAACATGTCGAAGTGTACATCGACGATTTGGTGATCATGAGCCCGGAAGAGGACCTCGTGTTAAAAGACGTAGAAAAAACTTTCAAATCTCTGTGTAGCGTAAACATGAAACTCAACCCGAGCAAATGTTCATTCGAAATGGAAGAGGGAAAGTTTATGGGTTCATCGTGACAAAAGGAGGGTTCAAAGTCAACCCTGAGAAGGTACAAGCTATTGAGTGCATGTCGTCCCCATGTAGCATCAAGGAAATGCAACGGTTAGCCGGCCGACTGGCCGCGCTGAACCGTTTTCTATCAAGTCATGCTGCAAAATCTTTTCCCTTCATTAGCACGTTGCGCAATCGTGTAAAAAAGAATGAGTTTTGATGGACAGCAGAGGCTGAAAGTGCTTTCAAGGAAATGAAGGAGTGCCTGATCCAACTCCCGACCTTGACCGCCCCGCGCGAAAAAGAACTATTGGTCCTGTACTTGTCAGCCTCCGACAAGGCAGTCGACACGGCCCCTTGTCTCTTGTCTTCTGATTTGCTGTTTTTAGTCTTAGGGTGAAGCTCGGAGGGCCGGTATAATGTGTTATATTCCCGTCTTCTGTACTTAAGCTGGATTTTGACGTTAATTTGACTTTTTGTACAATGAAGCTCTTTTACTCCTGAAAATCAAAAGTATACAAAGAAACGTGCTTTTTCCAACATTAGTACTAAGAAGGGTTGATTTTATACCGTATTTGATACAATTTATATGTTGCATTTGATGCATATCAGTGTGCGGGGAGGACCTCTGCACAAGGCCCGTGATTTCGAGGGTCTCGCGATTTAAAAAAAATCCTATATATATATATATATATATATATGTTATTATTATTATTTTTAAATAGTAAACAAATACCAATTCCAATATAGGCACATTTATAAATCATTTTTTATGGTTTAGAATTTAACCCACTTGGCATTAGGTGTATTGCCCAATACTAATTTGATTTTTTAAATAAAAATAAAACATTACGGAAGGGCATATTTTTACGAGCTTGAACAGGGTATGTGAATTCTCAGAGACGCCTATGATCTCAAATATGGCTTTCAAGCGTACGACGTAGTTGTCATGCTGCAGGGCTTTAGAAACCAAATCCATGATCGCTAAGGCGAGGGTATTATACTTTTCTTGGGCATGTGTGAAAACCTTTTCTACCTCTGCACTTGTTGAACAATGGTTTTTATCCCATTTCACCTTTAGTGTTTCCTGAACGTGCATTGCACACTTAGTGTATCCTTCGCGATGGCCCATGTGGCGCGCTGCAACCGTATGCACCGCCTCAGTTTGGACAAGTTCGACTGAGTTCAACACTGCCTTCGTGACTTGTTCCAGGAATACAAAGTTATACTATATAGTAGAACATTCAACTGGAAGCTAAATAAGTAGCAACTTACATGAACGATTCCATACTGCTGCAACCACTCAAAATTATTGATCAATGGCTCAACAATCGATTGGATTTTTGCATAGTTATCCTGGGCAACGTTCAGGCCGCTTGAGAGATGTTGCGTGCCTATACCACACCGTCTGCCCGTTGTTTTTCACCCTCAAGATCAATTTCGAGGGAATCAAACTTATGTTGTGACTCTCGCAAGCGACGCTTGAGTTTTGCGAACTCAGCATCCTTGCCAGCCAGATCTCTATCCTTATAGACTACCAGTTGCCTCAACTCTTCTTGTGCGGATAAGTAGGTAGTTAGCTTCTGAATTTTAGCATCTTGTGCAATGCAAGTGTAAGAAGTACGAACCTATTTCTTCTCTGAGCGCTTACGATTTGATTTTGCTTCCTCAAGCTTGGCTTCTAGATCACTGTTGTACTTGGTAAGATTTTCATTCTGAGAACTCAAGTCAGCCTTGTCAGAAATCTCTGCTTGCGCCTATATATTTTTAATTTCAGTGCGTGCATGGTGCATATTATCATTATCTTTCTTGCATGCCTCGCGCCACTATTGGCACTCTTCAGCAAGTGTATCTTCACATGCCTTCAACTTCTTTTTGAGGCCCAAGATACCCCAATCCTCATTCTTTTTTCTCAGTTTAGAACTGAGCTTGCTTCTCGGCCTACTTGAGCTTGTTTAGCATCAGCGGCCAAACGACCCATGTAGGCTTCCCATTTTGCACGCTCAAAATGCATTGTTCGTGTGATTGGTTGCTGGTTTATATGTGATTAGCTTGCGCAAGCACGTGAGATTGGTAAAGTTGATCATTCTTGCGCTTGTTTTGAGGCAAGACCTGAGCAGGGGGGAAAGTCCCCATAAACCATTCTTGACAGGTAGAGAAGGTGGCAAAGGTGTCGCCTAGTTTTAACTTCCAGACGGGGGCGTGCATCTCCTCAGCGCGACTATCATCATACGAGCAATAATAATGATCGCCCAAGATATCATCAGGCCAGATTGATAAGGGTTCCTTGTGTCGAACACCGAAAGAGCTAACATCCTCACCTCCTGCGCCACCGCCAGCGCTACCCACATGCTGCGCTTTAGACCGAGTACCCTTGACGGTAGTATCACCTCCCATCCTAACTTCTTGAGCAGACTTCTCAGCAGCTTGAACAGGTGCTCCAACCTCAATAGTTGAAGTCTTCCCAACTTCAACCGGTTTTTCAACCTTAACTACTTTCTCCACCCGCTCGAAAGTCCCCATTGATTTAATAGGACCCCCACCAGGAGTGGCACTTTTTGTGATGGTAGTCGCAACAGTGAGAATCTCAACTTCTGTTTCTACAACCTTTCCACCTGTGGCCTCATGCGCACCTTCCACTTTTTTTATTGCATCTGCTGAAGGAGATAAAGGAGCCTTGGGCGCAGACTTTGAATGTATAATCCTGAACTTTGGTTGCACTGCCTTCGGCTCTACATTGCAAAAATAGTGTCAGCGACACATCACTAAATATAAGCCAAGGTACGCGATACAAAGCCAAGAAACACTTCGCATGAGAAATTTGTTACATCAAGGATAGAAGGTTGGCTTTCTTCCCAATCATAGGCTTGCGATACACAACCTTCTTCGCAGACGGAGCATGGTCAGTCCCTACTCCTCGCGTTGTCATTTCAAAGCATTCTTCCTGGTCAGCTCAGGAATAGGATCTGTTTCAATCTCTTCTTCAACAGGGGTGGATGTGGGAGTCACATCGGAGGGTTTATCTTTAGAGCTCACACTCCCAGAACTCAGCGCGCCAATCACACCTCCAACCTTGGACTTTCCACCTATGGAGTGCAATTCCTCCATGGAGTCAGCAATAGTCACATATTCATCTAAGCTACGTTGATAAGGGCGAGCAGTACCTTTACGCGAGGCGTGTTGGTGCATATTCCGTAACAACAGCTTAGTAGTTTAGTCTTTGAATATTTTGTATTGGGCATAGCATTTGTGTTTAGCTTGTTTTGAGTTGTAATGGGCTTGCAGAATGGCCTATGTTAGGATCTGAGTTTGAATTACTTGTAGTTTTTGTTTCAAAAATGGAAAATGATTGAGTTTTATAAGAGATTTGCAGTGGAAATAAATGGAAAACTTTTACTACAAGCAATGGTCGTTTGTTTTCATCATCATCATGCTTTAAAGTTGGTAAATCGCATGTGATTCACAAACTCCCCCTCAGCCTTTGCAATTGAAGTTTGGTAGTAAGAAAATGCAGAGAAGATGATATGCAAAAGTTGATCTTTTGATAGACTAGTTAAACTGTTACACAAGTTACCTATTTATACTAAACTATCTAACCACTGAGCATCTTTGATGACGTCAGGGTTGATAGTGACAGGAAACTATATGTAACTAACTACAAAGACTGCTAATACTAACTATCAATGCTTAGCACTGTTACATTGATTATCTATCTAATGACTAAGCTCTGATCTCTATCCTCTGATCCTTGTAACTCTGGCAGACCTTTGCAACTTTGTGAAATCAGATGATAGGAGAGCAGTCCTTAGGGAAATCAGTGTATATACAACAGAGGTTGTAACCTCTGATAGTTTAACCAAAACTCGGATAGTGTTATTTGGCTTTGTATCATCTGTTCCTTTCATAGGGTTCAATCCCAACAGCCTAGCCCAGTCCAAAGCCCAGTATGCAAACATATAGTGTATAAAAATGTTTTGCATTAAGGTTTTAGTAATTCTGAGAGTGATCCAGAGAGTGATTCAATTACATAGAGAGTGGTTGTGAGATTTAATGAGAAATATACATAGAGAGGTTGAGAGATTTTTGTGTCTTGAATTGATTGTAAACACTTGTGTTGGATAATCAATAGAAGACGATTTGAAAGTGATTGTTCGTGTTCTTCATCTAAATAACTTGTTTCTGTGTTCTTGTGATCTTTCAAATGGATTCCACACCCTTGGTTGATTAGTCAATCTCGTATCGATCCACGTGTGATAGGGACCTACAATTGGTAGCAGGGCTATTGCTCTTATTGTATGGTTCGAGATTGATTTCAGAATTGAAAGTTTTTGGTTGAAGACATTTTGATGCCGTCATTCATCTTTGGTCATTAGGGTTTTCCTAAGTTTGTGGGTAATGTCGCATTACCGTGAAGTCACAGTTTTGCGATTTACCAAAACCATACAGATTTAGGAAATACGGAAGACAGTTCCAGATTTGATAATTTTACCGAATTTGTCAGTTTTCCAAATTTGTCACTGTTTCCGAATTTGCTGTTTGTTCCGAATTTGACTTATTGTCCGAATTTAAACATCCGTATGTATCACTATCAGAAATTAACCCACTCCGAGCTTAACCATCTAAATTTAATCTTCCGAATTTGTGTCACTTGTTCCGAATTTGAGAAGTTCGGATTTACCAGTTAGTCTGGATTTGCCAGTTTACTCCTGATTTACAAGTCGGTACGAATTGAACCTATCCAGGATTTAACCAACCGTCCGAATTTAACAAGGATTCCGAATTTACCTGTTCCGAACTTAGTTTAATCAGTTAGACATACTCCGAATTTGATAAGAGTTAAGTGTCCAAATTTGATAAGATTTAAGTGTCCGAATTTAAGGTGTTAAGGTATAAATTCCGAATTTGTTATTTGTTCGGGTTTGTGAAATCCTACAGGGTTTGTGAAAGCCTTCAAGGTTTGTGAAAGCCCTCATGGTTTGTGAAAAGCCTTCAAGGTTTGTGAAAGCCCTCATGGTTTGTGAAAGTCTTCAGGGTTTGTGAAAGTGTTTAGAGTTTATAACGCCTTCAGAGTTTGTGAATTCTTTCAGGGTTTGTCATTCCTTCAGGGTTTATAATTCCCTCTAAATTTAAAGTGCTCAGGCTTTATCATTTAAAGTGTTCAGAATTTATAACCTTTTTTTCGGAATTAAAAGTGTTTAGAAAGGGTAAAATGGAACATAAAGATGCAATTGTTAATGTTCTGCCACATCTGAAGCAAGTTTTGCAATATGCTGATTGGAAAGAGAAATTTGAGGTATTCGTTCAAAGTGAAGATTCTAGGATGTGGAGTTGTATGATTGATGGCTACATTGCTCCTACACGTCGTGTTAACTGGAGAGTTATAGTGATTTCCTATGAGAAGATGACAGACTCTGAGAAATGGATGTATGATGCTGAGAAGAAAGCTTAAGTAGCGATAAAGACGTCTATGCCATTTGAAATAAAACACATTATTAATAGGTATGGATCTTCTAGAGAGCTGTGGGAAACTTTAGAAATGCGTTATCAGAGTTATTCAAGACATAGTGTAGGAGATCATGAAAGGATGGATGAGAAATATCCCAAGTTCCACTGATTGTATCAGTGCGGATCAAGTTGAATTGGTTGCCTCTAAGGTATCACCGCAAACTCTTAAAGAGTTGTGTTTTGATAATTGCATCATAGCTTTTGCTAACATAAAAGAGGTGAATGGAAATCTTAGAGAGAAGGTACAAATCAATGAAATAAATCTTAAGAAATCAAAAAGAGATTTTAAAATAAGAATTGTTGAAAAAAACCTTGAGATAAGCAGAGGTCTCAAACAGATATTTTGAAAACATATCTTTCATGTCTTCTTCAAAGGGTTTCCTCATTAGGACCCATTTTCTGAACAGAGATTTGCTATAACAAATAGCAACTGACCATGTGGACCAAAAAGGTAATCGTTGTCCACGCTGGCATCTCAATTCCATTAACCCTATAAAAACCAATGACATATAGAGTTTACATCTCTCCTCCATTAATGATAAAATCAAAATATTTCAAAAGAGAAAAACTCTGAATTTGCTTCCATCAAACTCTGCTTTCAATCAAAAGATCACCTGCATAAAATATTTTCAAAAGATTTGAACTAATGTTCGTCATGGCTCTAAAATTGAAAACCCTCACAACTACTTGCTACTGTATCTTGTAAAACAAAACAAGAACACGGATTTCTACTCCATTATCGACATCATAAACTTCTCAAAATACCTTTACACCCTCACTGCAAACGCACCCATTTATCTCACCACCCTTAGAGAATTATGGGGAAATGCAAAAATTTTGCTTCAAAACAAAAAGCTCTTTCTCATCACTTCCATCATCAACAAGGAGCATGTTGAAATCACTGAAGAATCCATATCCAACATGTTCAGATTGGAGGATTTGGCAGGTATGGAAACTTTTCCCAAAAATGACTTACAAAATGAATTCATAGAAAGGAGGCTATGAAGGTCAATTGGTGGGAGCAACACTTTATAAACCAAAGTTCCCACCAGAGATGAAATTCTTTTTTCGTACCCTCTTGGTTTGCTTGTCTGCAAAGACCACTGCTTTTAATGAGATTCCCCTAAAAATCAGTATCTGGGGTATGCTTTTTTGAGAAATTCAAATCACAAGCTGTCCCACACACTGTTTATGGATTTGGTAACGAACTTAAAGGCAATTAAGAGAGGAACTGGCAATCCTTTTCTAATATATCAAAGGTTGTTAAGCTTCTACCTTACAAATGTTTTAAGACAAGAAAGTTTTGAACAAGGTGAAGCACTTGAAAGTAATAACCTTTCAAACGAAACTTTTACTCGCATGATGGCCAAAGGCCAATAAAATGTGGTAAAAGAAATTGTTTTAGAAAACCAAGCAACAGATGTTTATATGTTGCTGAGCCCACTGCTCCTGGTGACCATGGTGCATAACCCAGCACTATGGAACCCACACCAGATATTTCCATACAAACCACTTCCACCTCCATCCCTAAATCCAAAAGAAAAACAAAAAAGAGAGGATCTCTGGAGGTTGAGATGCTAGAGATACCTGTTGTAACATAAATGTAGCTAACATCTGTTACTTCCTCACAACAGATGCAAACATCTCCACCCATCCAAACTCCTCACTCATCCTCACAAAAGGAGAGTGTTGTAAGCATATGGAACACAATTCAAGGGGGAGATATATCACTTGAAGATCTCTACTCAAGCCTCTCTCGTAGGGCTGCTTCTCTTTCCACTCCACCACCCACTACATATGTTCCATCACCACTACAAAAATTGCTTGATGCAATTGATACAACTGACTTGCACATACCTGGTTCCACTCAACAACAAATCACAGGGAGTACATTTGAACAAGTGACTAGGGCAAGTTCAGGGATCATTGTTATCCCACAAGCAGAGGAGGCAACACCTCTTGTGTCTCAAGAGACACATGTAGGTATTTCAAGTGGGACAGCTACTACAACTGTAGAGACAACAGTCTCGCAATTGGATAGTGTTAAATCATTAATACCCCCTTGAAGGCAACAACTATTGAGACAACAGTCTCTTCACCAGTTGGAAGTCCCCAGTACCAAGAACAAGGGGCACTTGGTCTAAGACCAAGTTTAACCACCTTAGGTAGGAAGTCAGATGATCCTATTAACTTAGGTGATAGATTAACTATCCTGAATTGACAAGAGAGTTACAAAATTAGAAACATTTGTTGTTGAGATTAAAGACATGATGAAAATTTTGGTTCAAAACTCTAGAACTCCACCATCGAATGCAGATATTTTAAAAGAAATGTGGGAGCATGTTCAACCATACCTACATCTTCAAGAGCAAGCTGCAATAGAAATATACTCCATGTAAGTAGAGTTGGTACGCCAAATAGTGGATGCCAAGTACAAAGATACTCAGGCAGAAGTTAAAGCCATCAAAGAATCTCTTTGAAAGCACTAGTAAAACTCTCACTCTCCCTAAGTATGAAGATGATGCAAAGGGGGAAGGAAAGAATGCATGAGGAAGCTCCCACCCCAGGTCAAAAAGGTTGGAAAAAAGACTTGACATTGTTGCACTCAAAAAGGAAAGAAAAGAAGAAATTGCCAAAGAAGTGGAAAAACGAAAGAAAAAGGGATACAAGGGAAACAAACATGTAGATAGCAGTGCATGATATTGTTGAAAGAAAACGATTCAAGATAACTAAGGTTCTTCAAACGAGGTTCCAACAGAGGTTACAAAAAGCATTGCCGCACCTATCCAAACCACTGCCACACCTATCACTACTCAAACCACTGCTTCCATTGTCCAAACATCTGTTGCCACTAAAAAAGTGACAAAAGAGGTTACAACTACTCTACCATCACCAACAACACACAAGGCCCCCAAAGGACTTCTTAAAAGAAAGCCAACAACACTAACTCCACAACCACCATCAAAAACACACCAGGAGAACTAAATTCATTGTCCAAGATGATGATGAAAAAACTCCTGATGCATCTCCTATCAAAACCACAATCACCACTACTACACCTCAACCATCCACCACCACAACCATGCACTCACCATTATATCGCCACCCACAAAACCTCCACTTGACCCATTGGAGTTAGAAAATGTATCACAAGAGATACAATCTTTCTATTCCACAACTGACATTGCCAACTTACCTTTCATCTCTTAAAAGATATCAAAAACCTAAAAATGTACAAGAGTACCTGGAATTAAAAGTCAAATAGGCTGAAAAAATAGTTGCTTACAAAAGCAAAGGGAAAAGTGATAAGGAGGCTCAACAAATCATGTCTGCATAATTTACCAAAGTGAACAGACTTGAAGACTAGATGTCAGCCAAAAGGCTTCTCAAGGACCAGTTAGCAACCCAAACCTCAAAAAGGAACTAAGGGAAGACTATCTGGATTTTATGATGAAGATTAAGCCTTATAGAGCTTCAAAAGCTAAATTCTCTTGTTGGACTACAAAAGCCCTTCTGAAAGAAATAACAAGGATTAAGATGCTAAAGCTTAGTCCAGACATCAAGCCCACTCCTCCCAACTGGGCTGCAGGTAGAAATCCTATTGGTTAAAAGGCAGTTGAGTTAATAAGAATGAAGGAGGAGATGGTTGTTCCAAAATATGGAACAATGAAATCTATGGCTAGGTTGGATGAGCCAACAATCAATGAGACCTACAAGAAATTAGAAGCTTTAAATGCTAAAGATCCCTTAGTCCCCAAAAAGCCTAACTATGAAGACCTACCTATCAGTTCTAATGCCAATACATCTGAACTTCCATCTGCAAAACATGTCTCTTCAATGGTAAAAAGCCATCTCAAAAGACAGAAGGATATGTCAGCAGAAGATTCAAAATGATATGAAGATGATATTATAAATAAGGGATCAAGAATGTGATAATGTATGGGCATCCGGATGCCAATCCAACAGAACTGTTAGGGCAAGTCTTGGGAATGCATATTCCATCACCTCTTCCAATAAAATCACTCCTAGTAACCTCATCTGCCTCTAAAACTCAAAAAATGGTCCTCAGACAAAGCTAGCCATGAAGCTAGCCATGAAATGACAATAGTTAGGGAAAACGGGAAAGTGAAAAAGACTTCAATGAACAGTTGATGAGCTTATAAATTGAAGATCTGCAATATCTACTGAATCTTCCACTCGAAAGGGATGCTGATAACATACTTTCTGAAAGATTTGAGAAACAATTTAAAGCCCAAATCAGAAGCATGATGAAGAGGAATAAAAATGATCTAATAAACATTTGTTTTGGAATCATCTATTCTAGGGGAAGATTGTTGGACCTACAAAAGAACAGATGATATTAAAAAGCAAAAATATGAACAACTGATCAAGAAATAAACAAAAGATTGAATCAGTCTCTCCTTAAAGATAGTGAATCTTGAACACCTAATCAGAACATTTGTTGAAGACAAAGCAAACATCTTTTCAAGCCTTCGAACCGCTGTTCAAGAAGAAACTAAATCTGTTGAAAGTTAAAGTCTGTTAAAGGCAAAGGTCTGGTAAAGAAGACCAAACACTTGTCTGGCCAAAGAGATGTTTGGATCACAGCAACAGAGGATAGTCTAGATAGTGGTTTCCCAGTATAACAGTATTTATCTTGTAACAGAGTTTAGGCTAGTTAAACAGATGTTAGAATTTGCACAGATATTTAGCCAAAACACAACATAGTGGTTTTCCAATGTAACGATGTTTATCTTGTAACAGAGTTTTAGACTAGTTAAACCAGATGTTAAAATTTAGACAGATATTAAGCCAAACCACAATATAAGAAGTGTAAAAAAAAGGTTTTGATGTGTGAATATGAATCATGTTACATCTCAAATTAGTATTACCTCAAAAAAATATCTTTTCACAAGTTTGTCCTTCAACGATTCGGTGTCATCCACACTACCCTAGAAACAAATGACACCATGGCCCATGGGACCAGTTTTGGATAAAATCCGCCACTAGTCTCCATATTATCCGTATCAGGATAATGATTCAAAAAAAAAACACCAACATTTCACTATCCATCGACTAAAATCTTCATTCATCTTCCCCATTTAATCATCTCAGAAACCCTAATCTTGAATTCTTTTACTTCCTCCAATTGCAAATTGTACCCAAAAATGGCATCTTTTTATGCACCCCCAACCCCCACCTTACAGTTAACAAACACCCATTTGCCCAAATCACGCTCCCCTTCTTCTGCTTCATCAGTTTCTTTATCTTCCAGTTTCTTGAAATCAGGTTCATTTTTCAAGATTTCTGTACCCAGAAGCAGCATCATGAAGCTAAAGCCTTGTGGGATTCGAATGTCGTGGGATGGACCTCTCTCATCTGTGAAATTGATCCTTCAGGGCAGGAATCTTGAGGTGATGGGTAAAAATTTTTGTTTCTTTTTTTTTTAAAAAAAATCTGACGCAGTTTTTACTTTTTAGGAAATAGTTGTAAAAATGGATTTTTTTCAACTATTTCAGATTTTTTTTTGTTCAAATGGGTTTGCAGGAAATTGTTGTAAAAATGGGTTTTTCTTTTTCTTTTTCTTTTTTTGGTGAAATCTGAGGCTGTTTAGGAAATTGTAAAAATGGGCTTTTTTACAAGTATTTTTGAAAAAACAAACATTTTGTTCAAGCGGGTTTTAAAGAAATTGTTGTAAAAATGTTTTGTTTTTTTTTTTCTTTTCATTTTTTGAAAGCTGAGGCAGTTTCTTGATTTGTGTGAAACAGTTATCTGAATCTGTGAAGAATCATGTGGAAGATAAGGTGGGAAAAGCTATTCAAAAGCATAGCCACCTTGTTAGAGAGGTTGATGTTAGGCTTTCTGTTAGGGGTGGAGAAATTGGAAAAGGCCCTAAAGTTAGACGATCTGAGGTTTGTTTTTATCAACCGTCAAAATCCTTAAATTAGGGTTAATTTCTTGTAACAAAAGATGATTTCCTCGTTTTACTGATCATGGTTACTGTTAGGGGTAATGTATGTAGGAGGGCTACCTGATAATTTGATTTAAACCAACTCACAAAGTAAGCCTGTAAACAACATTTTGTGATTCGTTAGACAAGAAATTTGTTTATATTCATTCATTTACTTAACACAAGTTTTTTTTCATTGAGTTAGATGAACAACCGATGAACACATGCCCTTTTCGTTCATTTACGCCCGTGAACGTGTGTTTATGATGGTTCATTTACGTTCGTTTATGTTTGTTAATTTACGTTCGTTTATATCCGTTCACTTAATTATTCATTCAGGTTTGTTTATAACTAATATTAGTTTAAAAATCAATTAGTTTTCAATTGTTAAAACCCTTTTCACGTTTAGAATTTAGTTTATTTCGGATATTCACGTTTACTTTTAATTTGTGTTCGTGTTCATGAACCGTTCATTTTTGTAATATTAAACGTTAGACAACGTGCATAAACAAAAACGAACATGTTCATTTTCTCAAGAGCAAGCACAAACGAGAAAAGTTGTTCATTTAGATGTCCGTGTCCGTTCATTTGTTCTGTAAAAGTTAAACGAACAAACACGAACAAGCCCTGTTCGTGTTCGTTTGGTTTGTTGACACGCGTACAAAAAGTCTCTGTATATTGTGATCTACCTGACATTAAGTTGTCGATCCAATTAGGTGAATCCAATTGGATTTCACATTTCTGGTTTCCCTGTTAACTAAATATAGTGCTCAAAGGTCTGGCAAATTTATATAAAAATGTACAACATCAATACAAAATTAATAAGTTATAAGTTGCAAGTGAATAAATTAATAAGGTATTAATGTTGTATATGTGAAAATATATATATATAAACTGTCCAATTGGACAATATTCCAATTTATTTGTGAAAGTTTGACTATCTTGCTATTTTCAGCAATTGAACCTTTTTATTACTAAATACGTGTTTTTTTTATTTATTATTTTGATTTTGGGTACCAGGATTTTAGCTCTTTTTTTTTATATAAATTTACTGTAAAACGTAGGTTACCTTATTTACCAAGAAACATGGAGTTATTCGGGCCGAAGAAGAAGCAGAAACTTTGTATGCAAGTATAGATTTAGTATCTTCTGTAATCCAAAGAAAACTAAGGAAGATTAAGGAGAAAGATTCAGATCATGGAAGACACATGAAGGGATTTGATAGGCTGAAAGTTAGGGACCCACAGATATTAATCAATCAAGATTCAGTTGCTGTTCCTCAAGAAGAAGAAGAAGAAGATGCAAGTGAAGGTTTTTCAGATGATCTTGTCCCCAAGGTTAGCATTTGGATTTAGTTTCCATTATTAACTTCCAATTATATGTCTTTTTATGTGTAGCTGAATTGTAAGTATTTTGATCAGATTGTTCGAACAAAATACTTCGAGATGCCACCTTTGACCGTTGCTGAAGCAATTGAACAACTAGAGAATGTTGACCATGAGTTTTACGGCTTTCGAAATGAAGAAACTGGTAAGAATTTCTGCCTGATTTGATGACTTTTCTTTGATTTATTTTCGATTTGAATTAGTGGTGGCAACATGGCAAAGCGGGTGTGTCGGGTAATGGGTCAAACCACAAAGACTTTTTTATTGACTTTTTTTTTAACTTGATAAATAATTTACATCAAATAATGTAGCTTTTTGGATAATTCTATTAAGGAGTCAGTTATTTGTACACTTTGGATGATTTTTAACCCATTGGATATGAAACATAAAACAACTACCTCTAATTCGTATTATATGGCGGGTTAATTACTGAAGATTGATGATTTTTTTTTTGTTCCAGGGGAGATTAATATCTTATACAAAAGAAATTCAGGAGGCTATGGGATTATAGTTCCTAAAGAAAATGGGGAAACTGCAAAAGTAGAGGAAATGGATGCTGAAATTCTGAGTCAACAGCATTAGTTTGCAGAACAAGGACTGGATCACAGACTCATGAATATGATTTTATAAAAAGAAGATGGTGATTACTTGCATACGCGTGGGCGTTCTTGTTTTCAAGATTAACTCAAGTTTGAATCTTTATGCGCCCAATAATGTTAAAAAAACGATGTCTACTATGTTTTGTTATCATACGAGTACTAGGAAAACCGAGTCTGTAATCTAACTAAGTGAACACGTTAATTTTACGCTTTCATGTTCTTTATGATCTTGATTTTGATTAGGCGGTAAGCATATACCATCTTGAAACTGTTGTATCATTTCCCGCGAGGTTGAGGGTCTAGTCCTGTGGTGTGGACATATGTATAGATTTTTTATTTATACCTTACTTTCGGGGGTGAGACTATCCTAAATTTATAGATTTTATTTTAGCATTAAACACAGTCTATGTCAACCAAACCTGTTTGCTATATTTTACTTAAAGTAACACTTTCATTATAATGCATAATGTTTCTTTCATCCTTGACTTTTTCCGCATGCTTATCCATTATACATCTATTTTTCACCCAATGCCAATATGTTGCTTTTGGTTTTGTTCTACGTAAATGTATGACTGATTGCTCGTTTGTTTGTTTGTTTGTTTGTTTCTATACAAGAAATCGATTATTGTCATATAATGGAACCTGATTTGATGTTAAGTTGCTTCTATTATCAATCGTGTTATAGTGCTTCTTTTAGTTTTTATAGCTCAAGAATGGTGGAAGAAATGCAACTTTCAAACAAATGATGTTTTTTTTTTGTTTTTAGGTTGTGATAGTTTTTTGCAATCATTTATTATATTCAAGGGTAGTTTCATTGGGTACAAATAATTAATAGTTGTTTTTTACGGCTTTTTTCAGAGGTGCAATTAAATATCACCTATTGGCAGAGCAATTACAAAGTCCCTTACCCACTGGTTCAGGACTAGCATTTACCGGTTTAAAGGTTGCCAAACATCCCCTAAATCTAGAATAAAACTTCGAATTAATTGATAATTTTGACCACTTGAAATTATTAATTCTCCAGTTGTATTAAGTTTTTAAATATAGATTTTACAAATGGGCTTAACATACTAAACGTGAGAAGTGAAGAAAAGATTATTTTTTTAAATCTTTTTTTCCTATCTTGTCAAGCACGTATTTTGCCCACAACCCTCCAGTTCGTCGATCGTCTTGTATGTGAGAACCAACCAAAGAAGGTTAGAGCATCTGCAATGCGATTCTGACATGGAAGTCTTTAAGCCTTTGATTGATGCTCTTTAAGCCCGATGTCTTTCCTGAGGATTTTCCTGGTCCTCGACCTCCTCGATCCGTTGACTTTCGTATTGACCTCATCCCAGGCGCAACTCCGGTTGCGAAGGCTCCCTATCGTTTAGCACCCTCGGAAATGTAAGAGCTATCGAGCCAACTTCAAGAGCTTCTTGATAAAGGCTTTATACGCCCTAGTACTTCTCCGTGGGGCGCTCCCCTTTTATTCGTCAAGAAGAAAGATGGATCCTTTCGGATGTGTATTGACTATCGCGAACTCAATAAACGTACAGTCAAAAACCGATATCCTCTTCCCCGCATTGAAAACCTCTTTGATCAACTTCAAGGTGCGACGTGTGTCTCAAAAATCGATCTCCGTTCTGGCTATCATCAACTTCGGGTTTCCGAGGAAGATGTACCTAAAACTGCTTTCTGCACACGTTATGGACACTATGAGTTCGTGGTCATGCCTTTTGGTTTGACCAATGCGCCTGCAGTGTTCATGGACCTTATGAACCGCGTGTGTAAACCTTTCCTTGATCAATTCGTAATCGTATTCATCGACGATATTCTCATCTACTCCAAGACGAAAGAAGAACATGGGCGACATTTGCAACTTATCCTTCATCTTTTGCGAACCGAACGTCTTTATGCCAAATTCTCCAAGTGTGAATTTTGGCTAAAAGAGGTTCAATTCCTTGGTCACACAGTCAATGAACTCGGTATTCACGTTGACCCCGCAAAGATAGAAGCTGTGAAGAATTGGATTGCACCTAAATCGCCTTCTGAAATTCGTTCGTTCCTTGGCCTAGCTGGGTATTATCGCCGCTTCATCTCAAAATTTTCTAAAATCGTCGTTCCTTTAACGTCTTTGACCCAAAAAGATAAACCTTTTGTTTGGGGTCCCGAACAAGAGGAGTCTTTTCAAACCCTCAAGGACATGCTTTGTAATGCTCATATCCTCACACTCCCTGATGGAAACGGCGATTTCGTCGTGTATTGCGATGCTTCAAACCAAGGTCTTGGTTGCGTTCTTATGCAACAAGACAAGGTTATATCTTACAGGTCGAGACAACTCAAAATTCATGAGGAAAACTATACTACGCACGAGCTTGAACTTGGTGTAGTTGTTTTTGCATTAAAGATTTGGCGACACTACCTTTATGGTAGAAAGTGTACGGTCTTCACCGACCACAAGAGCCTCCAACATATCTTTGATCAAAAGGAACTCAACATGCGTCAAAGTCGTTGGGTAGAATTGCTAAATGACTACAACTGTGATATTCGCTACCACCCTGGTAAGGCGAATGTTGTGGCCGATGCACTCAGTCGTAAGACTCATGTTAAGAGTGTTCGTTGCTACCAAATCGTTGGAAATCTTAACTAGTTAATTCGCCAAGCACAATTTGTTGTTATTAACGAGGGTAACCTCACTAACGAGTTGAATTGTGGAGTCGAAAACCCACTCGAAGCTAAGTCCGATGGTATCCTCTACTACCATGGTCGCATTTGGATTCTCGATCGTCTCAACCTTCAAAACACCTTGATGGACGAATCTCACAAATCCCGATACTCCATCCATCCTGGCGCCAACAAGATGTATCATGATCTTCGAGCATCTTATTGGTGGGCCGGGATGATTAAAGATATCGCCCTTTACGTCTCAAAGTGTCTTGCATGTTCCAAAGTCAAGGCCGAACATCATCGTCCCTCTGGTTTGCTCGAACAACCAAAAGTCCCTATCTGGAAGTGGGATAGCATTGCCGTGGATTTTATCACTAAGTTGCCTCGCACCTCATCTGGTCATGACAGCATATGGGTTATCATTGACTGATTGACCAAATCCCCTCATTTCCTCGCCATTCGTGAAGATTACAAAGTCGAGAAATTGGCTCGTATCTACACAGATGAAGTCATCAGTCGTCATGGTACTCCTCTTGATATTAACTCTGATCGCGATGCTCGTTTCACCTCTCGCCTTTGGCAAACATTTCAATCCGCCCTTGGCACTCGTCTTAACCTTAGCACCGCTTTTCACCCCCAATCCGATGGTCAAACTGAGCGTACAATCCAAACCTTGGAGGATATGCTTTGTTCTTGCGTAATCGATTTTGGCGGCAATTGGGATTCGCACTTACCTTTGGTAGAATTCTCGTACAATAATAATTATCACGCCAGTATTCGAATGGCTCCATTTGAAGCATTGTATGGTCATAAGTGTCGTTCGCCTATTTGTTGGCACGAGATTGGAGATGTTCAGATCACCGGTCCCGAATTAATACAAGAGACGACAGACAAAATCCTACAAATCTGTGATAACCTCCTCAAAGCTCAAAGTCGTCAAAAGAGTTACGCAGACAAGAGACGCAAACCTTTGGAATTTAATGTTGGTGATCAGGTACTTCCCAAGGTATCCCCTTGGAAGGGTGTTGTTCGTTTTGGTAAGAAAGGCAAACTAGCTCCTCGCTACGTAGGTCCTTTCAAAATTAACGAAAGGATTGGCAAGGTAGCATATCGACTGGACCTACCTCAAGCGCTCAACAACGTTCATCCTGTGTTTCATGCGTCGAACCTAAAGAAATGTTTAGCTGAAGAAGGACTTCAAATCCCACTCGAAGATCTTCAAATTAACGAGACATTGCATTTCGTGGAAAAACTAGTCGAAATCATGGACCCAGGAATGAAGCAACTAAGGCGCAGTCGAATCGCTATCGTCAAGGTTCGATGGGAAGGGAAACATGGCGTTGAATTCACTTTGGAACTCGAAAGTGATATGAAGGCTAAGTATCCGCATCTCTTCGCTGCATCTTCCTAAATTTCGGGACAAAATTTCCTAAAGGAGGGGAGACTGTAACGCCTCGCTTTTTCATACTTTCCATGTTTAGCAAGCTAGTCGTTGTATTCTATTTTCGGAAACCTGTGTATCTCATACTCGCATTTTCGTTGTAACCTTTGTAATCAATACTTGAATCATAATGGAATATACTTTTATCTCTATACTTGTTATACTTAATCATACATACTTATACATGTTGATCATACTCGAAAACGTGACACACTTGCAAATGCGTGACATTTATGCTTCATACATACATTATACTTGACACTTATACTCGATCTCGTTCAATTTATACATACATATACATTATAACATGTTCCATATGCCTAGAATACCTTGGTTGTTCATAAAATAACATAAAATGACACTAAAACCCATCACCAATCAACAAAACAACAAAAAAATGTGGTCCTGACCCGGCCCATGCGGACCGCATGGGGATGTGGTTGCGGTCCGCATAGGGTGTCTGGGCGGGACAGATTGTTTTGGCTCGCGAATTTGCATGGATCCACACATCACCACCTCATCCAATCACCTCTAAACCCACATTAAACATTCCTAACAACCTCCTAACTCTTCCCTATAAATACCAACCCTATTCCACACCATTTTCACTTTCCAAACTCCATCTAACTCACTCAAAAAACACTCTCAAATCATCTCAAGAACACTTGCAACATCAGAATTCGGGCAGATTGTACCTCCTTCACTAAAGTGAGCATAACTTCCTCATTTCTTAACGAAATTACTCCATTCTTTTTCCTACATACTTGGATTAACCCTAGGTTTGAGTCAACGGGTTCTCCTTGGAGAATCCAGACCTGGATATTCACCTAAAGGGCTCCAAACTTTCTGTTTGATTTGAAACTTTTATAAACTTATGTTTTACCTTATACAACCTTGTGTTCTTAAGCTCCTAACCAAGTTTATGGTTAGTAAAGCCAAACCAAGTTTGTTCACATGAACTAAGGGCTGTTTAGACACCCTAAGCTTTCTGTTTTCTAAGAGCTTAAGCTCACAAGTGATGCCAAGCCAAGAGCTTGTTGATAGTGTGTCTACCTTGGTTAGCTTGGGCTATCCTAAACTTAAGACCACACATCACTTGATGATTTCTCACCATTATCCCAAGCTAGTTTGCTAGTTGTAAAGTGACACAACACCCCGCCTAGCCTTCGACTTGTGTCGACGTCGGCTCCCGGGTTGAAGCTCACTTGGCTACTTGGTATAATGACCATATTTACCTTCTTGTCAATGTTATTGTTCTTGACCCTCCTTGTTGTCTATGGCAACTTGTGAAGTGGTGGACTTATTCGAGGTTCCATGGCTATGCCACCTACCTCCTACATGACTTCCATGAAATCTTTGTTAAGTTATAGTTTATTAATATGTAAATATGTATCTATGGACTATAATATAATCCCAAAAACCGAACCCTTGATAATGACTAAATAATCACCTATCAAGTTAATAAGTTTTATCACTAAGTGTGTAGTTCCTTGTCACGATTCTAATAGGTCTCGAACCTATGAAATCACATCAAACCCATTCGGGTTATCATAGTGTCAAGAACAAGTGCTATACCTTAGTGATTATTTTCATACCATAATACTTTAATCTTATTTCCGTAATCATGCTCGATAATCCGAATCTTCCGTTAAAACTCATACTCATACCTAAGTTCTTCTTGTAGAAGGACAAGGTGCCATACCCTAATCACAACAAGTTCGCGGGATTTATCTAAGTAGAACACTTTAGCAAAACCGTGAGTACACTCGACCCATTTATCGTTTCTCACTTTTGGGTTGTAACATGTTTACTTATTAAAATACACTTATCACAAATTCATGCTTTTACATACTCAATCCTTAATACATGATGCTTGTTATGCTTAGATACATGCTAGAATTATACATGCTTGATCATTAACTTAGCTAGCCTAACTTGACATATATAGCGCTATAGGAGTAGACACCACCCGTCGGGGTTATGTTAAGATTATCATACTCGTATTAGTCTCATCGCTTTTTGCGACGAGGGAAGCTCGATCTCGTAAACTTTTTGTGGAAACTTGGGGTTTGATCTAGTATTGCATGATTAGTATATACTTTGCTTACAAATACCATGTGGATTCGAGTTATACCTTTTATACCTATGCTATGTATTCACCAAACTTGTGTACTCGCCTTTGCTTTTGCATTGAACTCGTATTTTAAACATGTTACAGGATGATGAAGATGATGCCATGAAATTGGAGTAGTGTTGATGACTAGATACACACATAGACGTTAGGTTTATACTTGTTGTATCAAATTTTGTCTTTTGCTATTGTTGTATTTGAATTTCCCTTGTATTGTATGACAATTACGTATGAAATGAAATCTGGTTTAAATTAATTATTGTCACTATTAGTTTTATGAGCAATGAGCAATCTCTTTCGTCCCGCCTTGATGTTTCCGTCATCGGTTGAGGTGTGATAAAGTTCTTCATATGTAGGGGAGGAGGCGAAAGACTGGGTTTTGGTGTGGTTTTTCGTTGGTGTTTGAAAGGTGGCGAAGAACCATTCCTTGGTTCTTCGTGGATACACCTTGAATTCCATTCATCATACTCCAATATATATATTTTTATATTATTGGTATTTCTATTATTATTATCATTGCTATATTATTATTGTTATACTATTATTATCATTAGCATAATAGAGTGCAACCAGGTCTTAGTAGTTATCAAGCGTGTATAAGTTATGTGTACAAGTATCACAAGTATCATTTAAGCGTATAAGTTAGCATGTAAGATTGATAACGTATAACCTAAGTATTGTAACGTGTAACACAAGTATGCAGTATAAAAATAGAATTTCGTTACGATCAAAGTCTCGGAATACAATGGTTGAGAATATAATGCGAATACAAAATGATAACAAGTTTCTAAAAATAAAAACACGGGCTACACTTTCTAAATAAGGAAAATACCAAAAATACGAAGCTTTACAATAGCCAAATAGTGTGGAGAAGGAGATGGGCTGTTGGGCCTTAGGCCAAGCGTCGACATTAAAGAATATCCTCTTTGTTTACTCTGACACGACCGTTAGTGTTTGCAGAGTATGGAGACGCTAACGCATGATAATTGGAGCCACGTAGGCATGGCAGTTGTCCTTATTGTCGAGTCTGTCATTAGTTGTTGTGAGTGGAGATCATGGAGCAATGAACGACGTAACCTGATTGGTTCCACGTCACTATCCTGTTGTACCTCTTGTCTCCTGCACGATTGGCCATCGTGTCATTTGTCTTGTCAGAGTCTGGCGCAAGGTGATTGGCTACAGCTCATGCCACCTATTTGTACTTTGTATTAGCTGTCACTGTGTTAGGTGCGCCATAAAGGCTTGCGCGTATGTCCAATGATCATCAGGAATTATACTGCTAAGTCTGGGTATGGTTCCTTGTGCGCGAGTGTGGTAACTCTTCACGCACGTTTTAGGACCATACCACTTCAGTTTGGTATACAATAATTTTTATAATATTTTATTTAACTTCTTTGTTTCATATGGTTTGCCTTCTTCAAGAATTTTCGATTTGTATGTCTATAATTTGCTCATACAAAATAGCTACGTTCAATTCCCTAAAATTGCAACCTTTCTATTTTTTTTTGTGTGTTTCTACTAATAAAAAATTTCAACGCAAATAAATAATCAATTCTATATAGTTGTATCTAATCCGTAAAATAATGTTTCTTAATTTCTGATATGTATACATACACAAAATTATTCAAAGATGTAAATTTACTTGCTAGTATTAAGTTGAAAATAGAGTTTTATTCATAATAGAGTATCGTTTTATATGGTAAACTATATTAATTGTTGGTAATGTATTTGTATAGTGAAGAATCAAATTGATATATCACAATATTATCGGTATTATGTCGATTCCGACCTAACAACGGTACAGGTTAGGGCTGTTCACGAATCGAACCGATCGGACTTTTGCTCGTGCTCAGTTCGTATACAAGCCGAGCGTCTTTTCAACCAAGCCAAAGTCGAACAAGCGCCTTTCGATCCGAGTATTTTTCAAAGGAACGTCGAGCGAGTATCGAGCGTCACATAACAAATAGAAAAAGGACGATGGGATTGTTAGTTTTCCCATTAAAGTGCAGTAAGTGCAGTTTTCGTCCCTAAGGTTTCTTCCAATTAGAACATAAGTATAAATTTACGAAATAACAAGAGAAAAATACTCAACTGATTCTACCGAGATCACCTGAGCGAAAAGATGAATCTTCGATCGATATAGCAGACCTTTGATCTATGAGAAGTTTGAATCGAATGAATCGATTGAAGTAGGGAGTTGGCGTCTTGGCGATGGAGAATTTGAATAATGGTGGTTGATGCGGGGTTTTAATTAGGATTATATTCTTTTGAATTGAATGGCGGGTTGACACTTGAGTATCGATCGACGTTTCACATTTCGGTATTTTGATATTTTGACTCGATTACTCTGGATTATTAGTCAATGGACTATTGGTATCAACCTTCAATTCTATAATTAAATGGGCTCTGGTTGGATCTTGGACCAAACATCGTTAATATACGCCTCTAGTTATTTTATTAATATATATATATATATATATATATGTGTGTGTGTGTGTGAAAAAATAATTCGAGCCAATCAAGTCGAACCGAACTGAGCGAACCTTTGCTCTTGCTCGGTTCGTTTAAAACCGAACCGAGCGCCTTTTTTCAATCGAGCAGAATCGAACGAGTAAATTCCGAACATATTTTGGATCGAGCATCGAAAGAGTCTCAAGCAACTGAACAGCCTTAGTACCAATATTAAGACTGTTGGAATCATTAATGATATTCATTTTCTATATAGTTTTCGATCGATGTGATATGACAGTATCTATATCTTTTGTTACACAACGTTATTTTTTGGGTTTTATCTTTCGATTGCCATACCAAGTGCCAAAACTGTACCGATATCGTCAGTGGCAAAGCTTGACATTTTCGACCACCGTGAAAACATATATACCCAAAAATTTCTATAGAACCGGAGGGGTCGAAAACGTATAGCTAAAAATTTCTATACGAAAACTACATATATAACACTACTGAGCAAAAAATTGTACCCCTAAATATCGTATTGAACCAAATCGATACATACCGAATTTCTGCCGCGACGCAAGTAATTCTACTAGTTGGATTAAGAAAAACAATTTTAATTACCCCCTCCCCCATGTGAGACGTTGCACACAGGCCTAACATTTGAATGTTCCATCAACCCCTAGTAATCGACCAAAACCCACCTTGTATTCATCGTCTCTCCCACCGTTAGATCTAAATCCAACGGCTACGATCATCTTTCAAGCCTCATTCACCCATTGGCGGTTCTTAACCCCCTCCCTCTTGCCACCCGTCATCCCTATCCTCCTTACGTTGTATAACATAACACCCTAGAACTCTCCAACCCTGCTTATCATCATTTTCCTTAATTTCTTCACTTCTTTTCACCCAAAGATCACATCTTTTTCACATACCCATTTCATAAATCTTCACATACGTTCATGGTTTTCTCAAATCATGAATCTTGTTGCGTATTTCTTTGATTTTTCAAGGTTTTCTGAGACTTTAAGGAGACCAACAAGTGGTGTAGATATGTTAGTGATTTTGGGTCTGGTTTTAATTGGTTTCTTGATTGGGATTGTGGTTGGATGGGTGTGGAGACCCAGGTGGGCCGGGTTTAGTGATTGTTTATATGATGGATCAGTGGTCAAGAGTCAAATGGTTGACTCAGACCAGAAGCAGGAGCAGACCCTTCATCCCAGTTGCAGGTAGCTTCTTGTCATCTTTGTGTTGAGTTGTGATTTTGATTAAGGTTAGTGGATGCTTGGCAATTTGTTTCTATGATCAGTTGCTAAGGGGGATGTTTGGGTATTGGGGTTGGTTATCTATCCTGTTATTGTGTTTTGATTGAGCTAGCTTAGTTAGTATAATTTACCTGTCAAAAAGAAAAAAAGTTTTTTTGTGTTTTTAGTTGGTATACTTTACATGTGAGAAAGAAAAAGGTTTTTTTGGTCTTAGTTGGAGCGGCCTCTCTTATCTTCTGAGATAAGAGGAAAGGTTAACATTCATCCTACTCTCTTCGGACCATATATGAGTGGGATTTTACAGTGTACTTTGTTTGTTTGGAAACAACTAGTTTATTTAATATTGTACAACAACAACAACAACCGTACCGAGTAAATCCCACAAATGGAAAAGCTAAAGGTTTTGGGAGCCGAAGGTCTGAGCGAGAGTAGCCTCTCTAGCTTCCGAGATAGAGTAAGGTTTGCCCCGATTGTACCCTCCCCAGACCTTACCAATTGTTTGCTGTAAGTGGAATTTTACTAGGTGCGTTTGTTTTTTTTTTTTTTTATAAGAGTTGTTTTGGAGTTTGGACTGTTTGGGAAGCAGTTTAAAGTTGCTTATTCTTAACCTAAATAGAAAATTGGTTTTAACAAGCGGGTGTTTGGGTATTTGATCCAATCATCCAAATTATGCCCAATTTATCATCATTTTTATAATTTATAATGTTATTATTATCATGTAGTTCATCAGTTGCCAAGAAAGATGACGATCATCTTCCAAAAGACGAAGATTTGAAACATTTATGGCTTCTTGTGGAGAAGAGAGACGGTGGTCCGCCATGGAAGCATATGATGGATGGCTCAACCGCTACCATGACCTACCAGGCATGGCAAAGAGATCTCGAGGTACTTTCATTTTTCTTATTACTTTTGTATAGCAACCGGCTTTTTATTAAACGTGACATATTGCTTACATGGCACCTGTTAATGCCACATCGCCTCACACGTCGTAGGCGGGTCCTCCACAATATTGTAGCATGACTGTTTATGAAGAAGCTACACCTGAACTATTGAGGGATTTCTTTTGGGATGATGACTTAAGATTGAAATGGGATGATATGCTGTTACATGCAACTACCCTAGAAGAATTTCCCGCCATTGGAGCAAGTGTTGTACATTGGATACGCAAGGTGAGTCAAATTCTGTTGATCTTTAAGGCCAGGGCCGGATCTACCATATACGAAGGGGTAGCCTCCGCTACCGCTTGGCGCTCGGGCGGTAGTGTAAATTTTGGAAAAAATTGATGTTTTTTCGATTTCGTTACCGCTTATTTATAAAACGTTACCGCTTGGCGGATTTTCTAGATCCGCCACTGTTTAAGGCGAGTTGATCTTTCTCATTTACATTTGGGTTCTTACATCTCGATCCAGTTTCCGTTGTTTTGTAGTGATAGAGAATACATAATCGGCAGACGGATTTGGGAGTTGGAAGGATCTTTTTATTGCGTCACAAAGGTACCCCAAAGTCCCGATTCTACCGCCTCTAATAAATATACATGCTCTCATTGTTTCTTGATGTAGGGAGTGCCAAGCTCTTTGGTCCCAAGAAAGCAGAGACCACTGCGTGTTGATGTTTATTATTCAAGTTGGTTCATTCGACCAGGTATCATGTTGTTCATACTTAAAACGTCAAACATAAAAGATGCAACATTTGTGGATTGTATTAACTTCACACGTGACAACAGTGGCATCGAAGAAAGGGAACAACCAGCCGGCGTGTGAGGTAATATTCTTCCATTACGAAGACATGGGCATCCCATGGGAACTTGCAAAATTTGGAGTGAGACAAGGGATGTGGGGAACAGCGAAAAAGATCGAGCAAGGTTTACGTTGGTACCAAAAGGAACGAGCTTGTTCAGAGACGGTGTCGCACCATGTAACTATGGCTCGAATGAGTACTAAAATCAATCAAGACTACTTGGCCCGTTTAGAATCTGAATCCGATGAAGATGTGACCCAGACCCAAATGATAGTCCATCAAGAGAAACAAGGAGGAATAGATACAAACATACCAAAGCTATTGGTTATCGTCGCTGCGGTTGCTCTAGCTTGCAGTATTGATCGTGGGCAGTTAACGAAAGCAGTCATATTTGGAGTTGCAAAAAGATTTGGGAATATAGGACGAAGAGCGTTTCCTGCACCAAGATTATGATGCCATAGATTTCTGTGTGTTTGATCTTTGATATAATATATTAACTTTTATAAAGAGAAACTGGAATAGAAATATATGGATCTTTAATCTTTTAATAGTTAATCATGTTGATTTCTAGGTACTGATTTAGAACTTAATACACAATCAAAAGAAAGGCGGAATGGAATGAACCAATGTGGGGATCAACCAAAAAGAACAAACAAGGTTTACGTTGGTACCAAAAAACACGAGCTTGTTCAAAGACTGTATCACATCATGTAACCATGGCTCAAATGAGTGGTAAAAATAATCAAGTGACCCGTTTAGAATGCAAGCTTGATGAAAGTGTGGCTCAGACCCAAAGCTGTTAGTTATAGGCACTGCAGTTGCTCTTGCTTGCAGCTTTGATCACGAGCAATTAACAAAAGCAGGGACATAAATCATAATTAGAGTTGCAAAAAAGTTTCATATTCGGGATGGCAAGCCTTTCCAGCAGCAAGATTGTGATGCTAGATCTTTGAACTTTTTTACATAATATGTAACATAAACTGCAATAGCAATATATGGATCATTAATAGGCAATTTTCTTTAACAGGAAACTAGCTTCCAAATAGTTATATCGACCAACCTATTTAGAACTTATAGGTTGTAATTTAAAACTTACATATAGACAACAAAGACAATTAAATGTAAAATCAAGAGCAATTTAAATGTGTGAATTAGACATCAAAATCAGAACTTTCGATTCCAAAAAAACAAAATCTAACAACACTGGAATACAATAACACAGGAAACTATCACAAAAGTCAGTAAAAGAAACATTACACTTTAAAAAGAAAAACCCTAATCAAACAAGCTGAATCCCATATCATCATCACTCTCTTCCTTTGCTTCCTCCTACAAACCAAAAATAATTAAACAAAAAACACCTTTGAATAATGTTACACCCCAGCAGCAGAATACAAGTCATGTAATACAACTAGCATATCTTTTTTTAACAAGAGAGTCATCCAATTGGGTAAAACACAAGTTACCTTTTTCTCTTCAGCAGCAGCAGCAGCAGGGGCAGCTGCGCCACCAGCAGCAGCAGCAGCTGAGGCAGCAACAGCAACAGGCGCACCACCACCGCCGGCACCAACATTCATGATCAAATCATCAAGATTCTTTTTCTCGCATAGCTTAGCAAAAAGAGATGGCCAGTAAGACTCGATGCTTACATTTGCTGCGCTTACAAGGGTAGCAATCTTCTCAGCCTACAAACAACATTGTTATTATTGTTATTGTTATTGTTATTGTTATTATTATTATTATTATTATTATTATTATTATTATTAGAAACAACCAGCGTCAATTGGACAGAAATCGTTTGGGTTACTTACGGTGATTGCGATGCCGTCGTCGTGGAGGATTAAAGAAGCATAGGTGCAAGCAAGCTCGCTGACCGCCATTGTTGCTAATGTAATGTAAGAGGATGAGCAGAGGAGAAAGTGGAATGAGTGTCTTATATAGTTGAGATTTAGGGTACACATTCTGTTGGGCTTTATTATCTTTACTTTTTTGGGCCTAAATCCACTCATCCAAAATCTGGTTTTAGTACTTGGAAGTTGAGGTGCACAAAAAAGCCGTACCCGTACTTGGAACCGGTAAAAAAATCAGGAACTGTTTTTTTTCAAACCCGGGTATTTTGTACCCAAAACTGGAACCAACCCTACCCGTAGGGTATAGATAGGGTATGCATTTCGATCTCAATACCTGGAACCGGAACTGGAACCGATCATACCCGATTAATACCCGAAACCGGACAAGAACCGGAACCGGAACCGATTATACCCGGCTATACCCGATACATGATTCTCATATCTTTCTTTTAAATTTATGTAAGTGCATTTATTTTAGTTTTCTTACATTATACAATGCATATTTAATAATAATACACAAAAATACGAGAAAATAGGGTAATAAAAAGCAATAGAGTATTAAAAAATCCAAAGATATAGAGCTAAAAATAGCGGAAATAGGGTATAAAAACCCGAAAATAGGGTATTTTAATACCCGGTTTCTTAAGAACCGGAACCGACCCTACCCGGAACCAGGCACATAGGGTATGGTTTTTTGGTCAAATAACCGGAATCGGAACCGAACCGGCTATAGCAATAACCGGTTCCAACCCTTAAAGTGAGAAACCGAAACCGGTTCCATAACCGGAACTGGTTATTAAAAATACCCGATTTGTGCATCTCTACTTGGAAGGATCTACTTTTTTAATGGAAGGAATAGGATCGGTTCGGTATCAAAACCGGGTTTTTACTGGTTCAGTTGGTTTTGAGGTAAAAGTTCCCAAACCGATTACAACCCGGCTGGTTCTAAACCAGTTCCATCCAAATTGGTTTCAATATATATCACTTTTGGTTACCGTTCACCATAACAAGATTAACAAAAAAGTAGGCCAGGGCCGGCCCTGAGCAAATGCTGGGTGAGCGACGGCTCAAGGCCAAAAACGTAAAGGGGCCCGTTAGTTTTTTTTAATTGTATATATATTATCTATATATAATCTTATACAGAATCCTACCAGTTGCTTAAGTTTGGCTTGGTGGTATGCGCCCTGTTTGTTTACAACACGTTCGCCGGTTCGCGACCTTTTCTGTGCGGTTCATTGCCTTCTTGTTTTATTTCGTTTGCCAACATTTTTCTTCTGGGTCAGGCCAATAGCTTAACTGTTTTTTATGACTTTGTTGTTTTTTGTTTTCTACTTTCTTATTTTTAGTTTTTGTTTTCTACATTTTCAACTTTGATAATCAAATATATCTTTTATTTCAACAAAACTTGAATCAATAAAAATCCACTATATTTAGCTTGATTATCAGTAATAATATTTATTAAAGATTTATACACATAGCTTATCAGAATCGAAGGAGTTTTGATAAATGTTTTTTTCATTAAAATCGAATGAGCAAAATTTAATTAATTTTGATAGAAGTTTTTTCTTCAAAATTTATATTAATACTTGGAGTTACAACTATTTTAAAAAACCAAAATTTAAACCCAAACTAAATAACTAATCGTAAAATGACACATTCATTTTTAAAAGGCTCAAATTTCAAATAATCAAACCAAATTTCGATCGTCATGCTACAAACTTTTGTTTTATTATTTTACAATAATTATCAGCATATTATAGTTTTTTAATTTTTATATATGTAAGTGATGAGTTTATATTATAGGTCGCCTAAGGCCCGGTTTTCTAATCTCGCGCAGGGCCCGATTTTTTTTTAACATTTTCGGAAACGACCCTTAAATAGGCTATAATTAAATCGAGTAAGCCTGTAAACGAACTAAATGTTCATGAACTGTTCGTGAACTTGTTCGGCCGGAAGTTCGTTTATGTTTGTTTATTTAATAAATGAACGAACACGAACAAAAAATTGTGTTTGTTTAATTAAATGAACGAACATGAACACACCTTGTGTTCGTTCATTTATGTTCGTGGACATTCATTTATGTTCATGAACGTTCGTTTATGTTTTAGTATATATATAAATAGTTCTAATTATATAAATATTAGGTTTTCTAACTACTTATATAAATATAACTAATTAGTAATTGAGTTTTCCAGTAATAAAAAAGGAGATTTTAAAATTTTTCTTCACTCACTTAATATTTATATAAAAAAATACTTAATTTTAGTATATATGTGAAATGCCCAAATCCATCAAAGGTTAAAAACGCCGTAAAAATTTGAACTTTTATACCGTAACATAAATTTTACCAAAATACCCTCACGATTAATTATAACAATCGCAGTCGTCAAAGCGTTTTATACAACATCAATCCAAACCACCAAACCACAACTTACCAATTTAACTTACTTACAAAAAAAATCTTTTATAAAATTGACATTTACAACCCAAAAAGAGTTCTGACCCGTTTGACATTAAACATAACCGGAAGCGCATAGAGGGCAATGAGGTGTGTTCGTCCCAAGCTCGCCATTCCTAAGCATGAAATTTACCTATCATTCACATCACAAAAATACATTCATAAGTATATGTCATTAAACACGAAAACTACATTTTTCATTATTCATCTTATTTGACGTTAGCAAAATCATACTTCCATATCATACTTTATGTAATTATTTCATTCGCACCACAATTCATCTACAACGTATTTGTTCTTCATCATTCCATCATCATCATCATCAAAATTACACATTCCATCCGACCCATTCATTTCGGGTCAAAATCTAACCATTTTCATATTCCATCATCTTTGGGTTATTTGACCCATTCATAACAAGTCAACATAGTGACTATTTCATTCTTATTACTAATTCATTCATCTTGACCCGTTCGACAACGAGTCATATCATACACAATATCATCATCATAAACTTTTACTCATTTTGACCCGTTAATAAAGGGTCAATATGCGTCCTTTACTTTCTCATTTCTAACCATTACTTCAATGCTCAACTCATCAATTTACTATGTTCTATACTACTACTTCAACTAGAATTAATATAATGAGACTATCTTCTTAATTTACATTAAGAATAGACGAAGTTCAAATGAACTTTGTCAGGATCTGAGTTTGAATTGATTGCTGTTTTTGTTTCAAGTAATGGGAAATGATTGAAAACATAAAATAAATGCAGCGAATTAATGGAAAACTTTTACAATATGTTGATTTGTCGTTTGTTTTCATCACCATCATGCTTTCAAGTAACTAAACTATTGCATGTGATTCACAAACTCCCCCTTAGCCCAATAACGATCGTTTGATAGTAAGAAATGAAGAAAATATGCGAAATTGATCTTTTTAAGAAGACAAGTGTTAACTGTTACATTGAGCGCCTATTTATACTAATTGTCTAACCACTTATCGTCTTTTAATGACGTCAGGGTTGATAGTGACAGCTAACAAGAAGTAATTAACTACAAACACTGCTTAGACTAAACTCTCAGTGCATAGCACTGTTACATTGATTAAACTAATACTAAGCTAAACATTGTTGGCTATCCTCTATTCTTGTGATCTTCTATTAGCGGTTGAGAGTTTCTTCTATCAGAGGATAGGAAGCAATGTGTTTATTGAAAGCAGTAAATACTCATTAGCGGTTAGAACCTCTGATGGTTGGATCAAAGCTCGGATGGTGTGTTTTGACTCTGTATCATCTGTTCCTTTCCAAGGTTTGATCCTTTGGCAACTGTGAAAAATCCCGGTAAACTTTGATTGGTACAAGTCCGTGGTGACCGGACGTGATATGTATATCGTGATATCGTTGTGATTATGTGTGATGATACGAATTCTGGAAAATGATACACCGACTATAATGGGACTATATGGATAGTAACTAACAAAAACATTACAGTAACATTATGTGTCACCCACATGACAAGACAAGGTCGTGAAAGAACTGACGACTCTGGGGAATAAGTATTAGTAAAAACACATGACTTGTGTGCTATGCCTAGAGATATCTGTAATGTCTCGGAAGAATCCGAGAGCACGTCATGATTGACATGACACTACTAAGGACCAACAATGCGAGGTTGGCATCCTTAACCTTGAACAACGTGTTAAACGGAGACTTGGCGTTTAACAGCGCATTAAACCTTTAATGTCGATTATTAGATTATCGGTAGCCTTATTTGTAACATCCGGCAAAAACCGGATTAACCAAACCCGCTTCGTTTATTAACCGAACAACCAGTCAAAAAATTCGTTGCATATTTAATGCTTAAATTAATTTTAAACGATACATAATTAATAAGTATATTAGAATATAAAAGTTATATTTGAAAAAGTATTAAAAATAGTGATTTAAAAATAAAATGCTGAAGCCGGGACTCGAACCCGGGTCAGCCGGGCTTAAGCCCAACGACTTATCACACACACACATAACCACTCCGCCACTTGTTGTTTTCTGTAAATGTTAGGAAACAAATAAATCTTATAGTCATTAATGAAGCGACCGGTTACGCCAACTGTAACCGAAATCGGTCATCAAACGTCCAAAGACGTTTGATTGATCGCAGTTTACTGAGTTTAACCGATGCACCGACGCTTTCAATCAAGTTTGCTTTGAATGAACTTGGATTCTAGAAGTGAATCGGTTTTAATAACCGAAAACTTTCAATTCCAGAATTACTTCAATCTTTGACCTCTCTCGCGACTCAAACACAATCTACAAACTCTCAATTACATTTTCGCACAATTTTCAGTTCGCCGGAGAATCTATTTGGACTCACCGGACTTTCGCCGGAAAACCGTATTCTCCATCAAAACAGTAAGTCTTTCAATTCCTTCGTGGTCTATCAATTGTTAAGCTATTGCTAACTCAGACCCTTCAATCGGAATCAATTTCAGACGTCAATATCGGATAATTCCAGTTCGCCGGAAAACTTCTGAAAATCCTTATCTTCAGCTGTGAAACGGTATAGACATTCAAACCTTCTGATAACTCTTGTTTAATACTTCAATTCCTCTCTTAGCTAATCAAAACTGTTAAATTGTTCGCTCAGTCGAAGTTCATAAAAAACAGAGCCGACGACTTGCCGGAAATCTGAGATAAATCGTTCTCCGGTATGTTTACTTCCAAATCGTCTCTGCCATTTCATTTTAGTCTTTTGTACATTTGTTAATCGTTTTAAAACAAGAAACAGATGAGTAAATCATTGTCTGTAATTCGGTAACGAAGAAGACGAAGTCGGTTGATTATAAGTTTATTATAATTTGGATATTATCTCGGGTTAGACACACAGTCCAGCGGTGGACTGTGTGCACATACATATCACCTGCCGCGAGTTCGATCCTTGACACACGTATGCTCTGTAATAAAAATGTTTTGTTTTTCTAACTGAACCGGATCCTTTTTGCCGTTAGATGTTAAGTATAATAAAAATATGTATATTAACCAAGTTAGACACACAGTCCAGCGGTGGACTGTGTGTAACGTTAAAGCACAGGTCCCGGGTTCGAGACCTGTGGCGAACACCGAGCGATACATTAAAACCTTTTTAAAAATAAATGAATTTCGGATTAATCTAATTAGTATATAAATATAATTAAAAACAGAAATATTTCGGGTTAGACACGTAGCTCAGTTGGTAGAGCTGCGTGCACGCGTACGGGAGGTCTCGGGTTCGAGTCTCACCCAGCGCACACATATAACGGACCGAACCGGTCAACAAGTCAACGGTCAACGGTCAACAAGTCAACGGTCAAAAAGTCAACATTTATTTATTTATTTATTTTATTTAAAATCAATTAAAAATACTTAAAAATAACATTTTTAAAGTTAGAAAATAGCCTAAAACTCACAAAAATATATCCAAAAAATCCTATTAAAGTTGTTAATAAAATCCATTTATTTACCTTAATTTTCGTTATTAATTAGGTTAGTTTTTCCTCGTCGATCAATCCTCTAAACTCGTGCGCATTCAACATCATTCACCGAACGCACCCAAGGTGAGTGAATCTCTATAAATTCCCCGTTTAAATCACGTTTTTGGGGTGTATCATGTGTCTTACTATTTATTATATTTAAATCATTGTGCATACATCATATCATGAATAAATGTGTATTGAGTTTGTATAAACTGTTTGTGTGGTTATTGTTTAGATTTAATTTATTATTTTCAGTACATGCAATTTCATAGGCCGCCGCTCCCCATTACATTATGAGCGTTGAGCATGTTCCCCATTACATTATGAGCGTGAACCTGGCGTGCCAACATACGATCGGCTCCGTTTGATTGAGCCTTGATCGCACAGACATTTATCATTTACAGTACATGCAATACGATCGGCTCCGTTTGATTGAGCCTTGATCGCACAGTTTCATTCATGTTATATATTTATGCAAGTTGATATGTTATTGTATGCTGTTGGTTTGTTAATGTATGTTATTGTTTGTTGTTGTTTGATATCATATGCTAATTGTTGTTATTGTATGTTTACTTACGTTTGTCCATATATGAATATTGCACAATTTTTCCATATTAAATACAACAAGAAATAAATAATAAATGTTTTCTAACAAGGTTCACTCGCCAACTTTTTGTTGATCCAAAAACCATTTTTACACATGATACAGGTGAACAGGATGAAGCAAGGAAAACATAGGAAATGCCTTAGAAGAAAATAATGAAGTCTAGAATGATGTGTAGAACATGATGTAATTATGATTGCATGTTTCCCTTTAAATTGTAATAATAAATATGAAACGTTATAATAAATGTCATGAGCTTTGATGATAACCCAATCATGCCCCGATCACCTTTTCCGCTGCGGGTCGGGGTGTGACAGATTGGTATCAGAGCTTTTGACTATAGGGATATAGGATTGGTTATTAGACCCTTAGAGCCTATACTATAGTTTATTAGATTTTAATTGTTTACGTGGTTATATGCAAACTTATGATATTTATTTGTTTCATATTTATTACATACACAAATGCATGCAAATATTTCCAATATTACATTTTGGGATATCTAGTGAATTATACTTACAGTCAAACGTACATACTTACATACATATTCATCATACATGTTACAATATTCACATATTCAAATCATCTTCATACTTCCGTTATTCAAGATTTTGTCGCATTTTTTCATTTTTCAAATCTCATCAAAGTGAGTTCTGCGACGGGCATGTAGTAACTGTAAGGGTACAAGTACCGGTAGTCGGAACGTCCTGTCTAGGTTGGCATTCGTATAAATCCAATATAACGGACCAGTTTGCCTACCTGGGGACTAACGATTAGAGTACGAAAGACCTATTAGGCCAAAGCATGCCACACCAAACGTCGTTCGAACTAACCCCACTTTGAGGTGTCAGCGTGTCCACACTTGGATACATTCCGAATATCATACGTTACATACATATTTCTCGATTTTTTCCGGGTTTTAGTGTACGTAACCAGGCTAACACATGCGAACCATATGAAAAACCCGGTAATCATGGGGGCCCACGTGATTACGAAGGTGAAGTATGGCGGCATGCAAGGCCCAATTACGAGCAAAGCCCAAGACATCCTATGGATGTAGTAGATTTATTATGCTATGTTTATTTTATGAATGTTCATTCCTAAATACGACACATGATCCCAACAGCATCCAACTCATACTCTTGATATGTATTCCTTGTAGATGTCTTCTAGTCTCGCTCGTAGGAAGATGAGAGCAGGAAAAGCCCGCGAGCGCATGGCTGCCCAAATCGCTCAACAAATGGCTGCCGTAATGCCCAACATTGTAATTCAAGTCCAACAAGCCCTTACCGCTAATCCCGTCAATCAAGAAGTTCAAAATATTGTCAACCCTCCCCCAAATACCACTAAATGCACCTACAAGCATTTCAAATCCTGCGACCCTGCAAAATACGAAGGGACTGAAGGTGTCACCGCTCTTCTCTATTGGTTTGAAGAAATGGAAAACATTTTCCTAAATTGCGATTGCCCCGATGATCGCAAAGTGCGATATGCTACTGGTCGTTTATTTGGAATAGCACTTACTTGGTGGAATACAGAGAAGGCTAAACGAGGTGTTGAAGATGCTATGACTTTGACATGGGAAGAGTTGAAAGAAATCATGACAAGACGGTTTTGCCCAAGGAGCGAAATCAAGAAATTAGAGGATGAGTTCTATTCGTTGAAACAAAAGGAAGGCGACCACACTACATACAACAAGAGATTCCTCGAGTTAAATCAAATGGTTCCCAACTTATTCACTCCCCACTATCGTTTGATCGAGCATTACATTCGAGGTCTTCCTTCAAAAATTCAAGACTCTGTAATAAGTACCACACCTGCAACCTTGGAAGCAGCAATGGAGTTAGCTACAGAGCTCACCGAGAACCGTATACGGAATAAAGACTTCAAAGAGGAGAAGAAGAAAGATAAAGCATCAACTGAAATTTCAAATTCCACCCAAACCGAATCCCCTTCTCAACCCATTTCCAAGAGGAAACGAGATGAGCAACTTTTCGATGTCACCCAACGCAATCAACCAGCCTTACAAGCCGTACCCCTCCAAGCTATCCCAATCACTCAAGTAGCACCCAACCCAACCTACCCAAATAAGAAACCTTACCTTGGACCTCACCCTCAATGTAACACCTGTTTTTATCACCATCCATCTACCTTACTTTGTCGACTATGTGCGAATTGTGGACGCTATGGTCATTTGAGCAAGGTTTGCCGCACCCCTCAAAACCAAACTCACCCCCTACTCAAAACATAATCCAAACATATCAACAACCCCAATACCCCATGTTCCCATATGTTCGAGCTTGTTTCAATTGTGGCGACCCTACCCACTTTAGAAACACGTGCCCTCAATTGGTTAACATCATAAACGCCCAAGCTCAAGCAAACCCAGTTAACCAAGCAAATCAAGAAAACCCAACCACTAGGCCACCAGCAAGAGGAAGAGTTTTCAACATCAACGCCAATTCTGTTGAAGATAATGATGGCCCAAACGAAAACACCCAACTAGTCCCTTTAACTGAAAATCAAGATTCAACTCCAACCGTTTAGTTTTATGTTTTTCTTTATGATTATCTCAATTTTCACGTGTCTCAAATTTTAAATTGGAAATTTATCCAAGGATCTTAATGCGAATTACTATTTCACTTTTGTTTTTATACTCATTGATTTAACATTCATATCATCATGCCTCACAACATATCACAGTGTCATCATTTAAAGAAGTTGAGCTGTGTCTCACTTCTACATGGACTAACCTCTCCATCATAACAAACGAGAGAGGTACTGTCATCATTCAAAGACTCAAGCTTTGGTTGTTGTGTTTGTTCATGATTAGAGTCACATAGAACTAGTCATAACTAACGGATAAAGCCAATGAAAATTTGACGAGAATATGGTGGATACGCCGCTGGTACTTCCTATATATAAGTATTCTTGCCAAAGGATCAGAGGCATTATCAGGCGGTTATGAGAAGTTCCATGTAGGATTTAGTAATGTCTTGGTTGAAATTTGTTTTACACTCACTGATTTAACATTCATATTAACTCATCATTTAAAGAAATTGGATTGTGTTCCATTTTCTACATAGACTAACCTCTCCATCATAACAAACGAGAGAGGTACTGTCATCATTCAAAGACTCAAGCTTTGGTTGTTGTGTTTGTTTATGATTAGAGTCACATAGGACTAATCATAACTTACTGATAAAATCAATGAAAATTTGACGAGAATATGGTGGATACGCCGCTGGTACTTCCTATATATAAGTATTCTTGTCAAAGGACCAGAGGCATTGTCAGACGGTTATGAGAAGTTCCATGTAGGATTTAGTAATGTCTTGGTTGAAGTTTGTTTTATACTCACTGATTTAGCATTCATGTCATCTCATCATTTAAATAAATTGGATTGAGTCATAATTCAAACATGCATACTATCAGAATTAGGACTCAGACATTGGTTGTTGTGTTTATTTATGTTCTAGAGTCTCATCATAGAACCAATCATAACTTACTGATAAAACCAATGAAAATTTGACAAGAATATGGTGGATACGCCGCTGGTACTTCCTATATATAAGTATTCTTGCCAAAGGATCAGAGGCATTGTCAGGCGGTTATGAGAAGTTCCATGTAGGTCTTAGTAGTAGAAGTTTTGTTTTAGGATATAACCTTATCTTCCCAAACATATCAAAACTCTTGCGCATGAAATCATATTTAGTCAATCAACTCTGCTTATCAATATTTTTACCGTAGGCAACAAAAAGCGATTCCTGTAGCAGGGTACTCAACCCTTACAAGGAACGTTACCGCCTCAAACAAAATTTAAACTCTTACTCCTTTCTAAGTATGTAACTGTCAAACTAAACACCATCCTTTTTAGACAAATATGTCACTACTTATATTCCGGGATGAAATTTCTAAAAAGTAGGGGATACTGTAACATCCGGAAAAACCGGATTAACCAAACCCGCTTCGTTTATTAACCGAACAACCAGTCAAAAATTTCGTTGTATATTTAATGCTTAAATTAATTTTAAACGATACATAATTAATAAGTATATTAGAATATAAAAGTTATATTTGAAAAAGTATTAAAATGGTGATTTAAAAATAAAATGCTGAAGCCGGGACTCGAACCCGGGTCAGCCGGGCTTAAGCCCAACGACTTATCACACACACACATAACCACTCCGCCACTTGTTGTTTTCTGTAAATGTTAGGAAACAAATAAATCTTATAGTCATTAATGAAGCGACCGGTTACGCCAACTGTAACCGAAATCGGTCATCAAACATCCAAAGACGTTTGATTGATCGCGGTTTACTGAGTTTAACCGATGCACCGACGCTTTCAATCAAGTTTGCTTTGAATGAACTTGGATTCTAGAAGTGAATCGGTTTTAATAACCGAAAACTTTCAATTCCAGAATTACTTCAATCTTTGACCTCTCTCGCGACTCAAACACAATCTACAAACTCTCAATTACATTTTCGCACAATTTTCAGTTCGCCGGAGAATCTATTTGGACTCACCGGACTTTCGCCGGAAAACCGTATTCTCCATCAAAACAGTAAGTCTTTCAATTCCTTCGTGGTCTATCAATTGTTAAGCTATTGCTAACTCAGACCCTTCAATCGGAATCAATTTCAGACGTCAATATCGGATAATTCCAGTTCGCCGGAAAACTTCTGAAAATCCTTATCTTCAGCTGTGAAACGGTATAGACATTCAAACCTTCTGATAACTCTTGTTTAATACTTCAATTCCTCTCTTAGCTAATCAAAACTGTTAAATTGTTCGCTCAGTCGAAGTTCATAAAAAACAGAGCCGACGACTTGCCGGAAATCTGAGATAAATCGTTCTCCGGTATGTTTACTTCCAAATCGTCTCTGCCATTTCATTTTAGTCTTTTGTACATTTGTTAATCGTTTTAAAACAAGAAACAGATGAGTAAATCATTGTCTGTAATTCGGTAACGAAGAAGACGAAGTCGGTTGATTATAAGTTTATTATAATTTGGATATTATCTCGGGTTAGACACACAGTCCAGCGGTGGACTGTGTGCACATACATATCACCTGCCGCGAGTTCGATCCTTGACACACGTATGCTCTGTAATAAAAATGTTTTGTTTTTCTAACTGAACCGGATCCTTTTTGCCGTTAGATGTTAAGTATAATAAAAATATGTATATTAACCAAGTTAGACACACAGTCCAGCGGTGGACTGTGTGTAACGTTAAAGCACAGGTCCCGGGTTCGAGACCTGTGGCGAACACCGAGCGATACATTAAAACCTTTTTAAAAATAAATGAATTTCGGATTAATCTAATTAGTATATAAATATAATTAAAAACAGAAATATTTCGGGTTAGACACGTAGCTCAGTTGGTAGAGCTGCGTGCACGCGTACGGGAGGTCTCGGGTTCGAGTCTCACCCAGCGCACACATATAACGGACCGAACCGGTCAACAAGTCAACGGTCAAAAAGTCAACATTTTTTTTATTTATTTATTTTATTTAAAATCAATTAAAAATACTTAAAAATAACATTTTTAAAGTTAGAAAATAGCCTAAAACTCATAAATATATCCAAAAGATCCTATTAAAGTTGTTAATAAAATCCATTTATTTACCTTAATTTTCGTTATTAATTAGGTTAGTTTTTCCTCGTCGATCAATCCTCTAAACTCGTGCGCATTCAACATCATTCACCGAACGCACCCAAGGTGAGTGAATCTCTATAAATTCCCCGTTTAAATCACGTTTTTGGGGTGTATCATGTGTCTTACTATTTATTATATTTAAATCATTGTGCATACATCATATCATGAATAAATGTGTATTCAGTTTGTATAAACTGTTTGTGTGGTTATTGTTTAGATTTAATTTATTATTTTCAGTACATGCAATTTCATAGGCCGCCACTCCCCATTACATTATGAGCGTTGAGCATGTTCCCCATTACATTATGAGCGTGAACCTGGCGTGCCAACATACGATCGGCTCCGTTTGATTGAGCCTTGATCGCACAGACATTTATCATTTACAGTACATGCAATACGATCGGCTCCGTTTGATTGAGCCTTGATCGCACAGTTTCATTCATGTTATATATTTATGCAAGTTGATATGTTATTGTATGCTGTTGGTTTGTTAATGTATGTTATTGTTTGTTGTTGTTTGATATCATATGCTAATGGTTTGTTATTGTATGCTAATTGTTGTAATTGTTGTTTACTTACGTTTGTCCATATATGAATATTGCACAATTTTTCCATATTAAATACAACAAGAAATAAATAATAAATGTTTTCTAACAAGGTTCACTCGCCAACTTTTTGTTGATCCAAAACCATTTTTACACATGATACAGGTGAACAGGATGAAGCAAGGAAAACATAGGAAATGCCTTAGAAGAAAATAATGAAGTCTAGAATGATGTGTAGAACATGATGTAATTATGATTGCATGTTTCCCTTTAAATTGTAATAATAAATATGAAACGTTATAATAAATGTCATGAGCTTTGATGATAACCCAATCATGCCCCGATCACCTTTTCCGCTGCGGGTCGGGGTGTGACAGATTGGTATCAGAGCTTTTGACTATAGGGATATAGGATAGGTTATTAGACCCTTAGAGCCTATACTATAGTTTATTAGATTTTAATTGTTTATGTGGTTATATGCAAACTTATGATATTTATTTGTTTCATATTTATTACATACACAAATGCATGCAAATATTTCCAATATTACATTTTGGGATATCTAGTGAATTATACTTACAGTCAAACATACATACTTACATATATATTCATCATACATGTTACAATATTCACATATTCAAATCATCTTCATACTTCCGTTATTCAAGATTTTGTCGCATTTTTTCATTTTTCAAATCTCATCAAAGTGAGTTCTGCGACGGGCATGTAGTAACTGTAAGGGTACAAGTACCGGTAGTCGGAACGTCCTGTCTAGGTTGGCATTCGTATAAATCTGGGGACTAACGATGAGAGTACGAAAGACCTAATAGGCCAAAGCATGCCACACCAAACGTCGTTCGAACTAACCCCACTTTGAGGTGTCAGCGTGTCCACACTTGGATACATTCCGAATATCATACGTTACATACATATTTCTCGATTTTCTCCGGGTTTTAGTGTACGTAACCAGGCTAACACATGCGAACCATATGAAAAACCCGGTAATCATGGGGGCCCACGTGATTACGAAGGTGAAGTATGGCGGCATGCAAGGCCCAATTACGAGCAAAGCCCAAGACATCCTATGGATGTAGTAGATTTATTATGCTATGTTTATTTTATGAATGTTCATTCCTAAATACGACACATGATCCCAAAAGCATCCAACTCATACTCTTGATATGTATTCCTTGTAGATGTCTTCTAGTCTCGCTCGTAGGAAGATGAGAGCAGGAAAAGCCCGCGAGCGCATGGCTGCCCAAATCGCTCAACAAATGGCTGCCGTAATACCCAACATTGTAATTCAAGTCCAACAAGCCCTTACCGCTAATCCCGTCAATCAAGAAGTTCAAAATATTGTCAACCCTCCCCCAAATACCACTAAATGCACCTACAAGCATTTCAAATCCTGCGACCCTACAAAATACGAAGGGACTGAAGGTGTCACCGCTCTTCTCTATTGGTTTGAAGAAATGGAAAACATTTTCCTAAATTGCGATTGCCCCGATGATCGCAAAGTGCGATATGCTACTGGTCGTTTATTTGGAATAGCACTTACTTGGTGGAATACAGAGAAGGCTAAACGAGGTGTTGAAGATGCTATGACTTTGACATGGGAAGAGTTGAAAGAAATCATGACAAGACGGTTTTGCCCAAGGAGCGAAATCAAGAAATTAGAGGATGAGTTCTATTCGTTGAAACAAAAGGAAGGCGACCACACTACATACAACAAGAGATTCCTCGAGTTAAATCAAATGGTTCCCAACTTGTTCAGTCCCCACTATCGTTTGATCGAGCACTAATTCGAGGTCTTCCTTCAAAAATTCAAGACTCTGTAATAAGTACCACACCTGCAACCTTGGAAGCAACAATGGAGTTAGCTACAGAGCTCACCGAGAACCGTATACGGAATAAAGACTTCAAAGAGGAGAAGAAGAAAGATAAAGCATCAACTGAAATTTCAAACTCCACCCAAACCGAATCCCCTTCTCAACCCATTTCCAAGAGGAAACGAGATGAGCAACTTTTCGCTGTCACCCAACGCAATCAACCAGCCTTACAAGCCGTACCCCTCCAAGCTATCCCAATCACTCAAGTAGCACCCAACCCAACCTACCCAAATAAGAAACCTTACCTTGGACCTCACCCTCAATGTAACACCTGTTTTTATCACCATCCATCTACCTTACTTTGTCGACTATGTGCGAATTGTGGACGCTATGGTCATTTGAGCAAGGTTTGCCGCACCCCTCAAAACCAAACTCACCCCCTACTCAAAACATAATCCAAACATATCAACAACCCCAATACCCCATGTTCCCATATGTTCGAGCTTGTTTCAATTGTGGCGACCCTACCCACTTTAGAAACACGTGCCCTCAATTGGTTAACATCATAAACGCCCAAGCTCAAGCAAACCCAGTTAACCAAGCAAATCAAGAAAACCCAACCACTAGGCCACCAGCAAGAGGAAGAGTTTTCAACATCAACGCCAATTCTGTTGAAGATAATGATGGCCCAAACGAAAACACCCAACTAGTCCCTTTAACTGAAAATCAAGATTCAACTCCAACCGTTTAGTTTTATGTTTTTCTTTATGATTATCTCAATTTTCACGTGTCTCAAATTTTAAATTGGAAATTTATCCAAGGATCTTAATGCGAATTACTATTTCACTTTTGTTTTTATACTCATTGATTTAACATTCATATCATCATGCCTCACAACATATCACAGTGTCATCATTTAAAGAAGTTGAGCTGTGTCTCACTTCTACATGGACTAACCTCTCCATCATAACAAACGAGAGAGGTACTGTCATCATTCAAAGACTCAAGCTTTGGTTGTTGTGTTTGTTCATGATTAGAGTCACATAGAACTAGTCATAACTAACGGATAAAGCCAATGAAAATTTGACGAGAATATGGTGGATACGCCGCTGGTACTTCCTATATATAAGTATTCTTGCCAAAGGATCAGAGGCATTATCAGGCGGTTATGAGAAGTTCCATGTAGGATTTAGTAATGTCTTGGTTGAAATTTGTTTTACACTCACTGATTTAACATTCATATTAACTCATCATTTAAAGAAATTGGATTGTGTTCCATTTTCTACATAGACTAACCTCTCCATCATAACAAACGAGAGAGGTACTGTCATCATTCAAAGACTCAAGCTTTGGTTGTTGTGTTTGTTTATGATTAGAGTCACATAGGACTAATCATAACTTACTGATAAAATCAATGAAAATTTGACGAGAATATGGTGGATACGCCGCTGGTACTTCCTATATATAAGTTTTCTTGTCAAAGGATCAGAGGCATTGTCAGACGGTTATGAGAAGTTCCATGTAGGATTTAGTAATGTCTTGGTTGAAGTTTGTTTTATACTCACTGATTTAGCATTCATGTCATCTCATCATTTAAAGAAATTGGATTGAGTCATAATTCAAACATGCATACTATCAGAATTAGGACTCAGACATTGGTTGTTGTGTTTATTTATGTTCTAGAGTCTCATCATAGAACCAATCATAACTTACTGATAAAACCAATGAAAATTTGACAAGAATATGGTGGATACGCCGCTGGTACTTCCTATATATAAGTATTCTTGCCAAAGGATCAGAGGCATTGTCAGGCGGTTATGAGAAGTTCCATGTAGGTCTTAGTAGTAGAAGTTTTGTTTTAGGATATAACCTTATCTTCCCAAACATATCAAAACTCTTGCGCATGAAATCATATTTAGTCAATCAACTCTGCTTATCAATATTTTTACCGTAGGCAACAAAAAGCGATTCCTGTAGCAGGGTACTCAACCCTTACAAGGAACGTTACCGCCTCAAACAAAATTTAAACTCTTACTCCTTTCTAAGTATGTGACTGTCAAACTAAACACCATCCTTTTTAGACAAATATGTCACTACTTAAATTTCGGGACGAAATTTCTAAAAAGTAGGGGATACTGTAACATCCGGAAAAACCGGATTAACCAAACCCGCTTCATTTATTAACCGAACAACCAGTCAAAAATTTCGTTGTATATTTAATGCTTAAATTAATTTTAAACGATACATAATTAATAAGTATATTAGAATATAAAAGTTATATTTGAAAAAGTATTAAAAATAGTGATTTAAAAATAAAATGCTGAAGCCGGGACTCGAACCCGGGTCAGCCGGGCTTAAGCCCAACGACTTATCACACACACACATAACCACTCCGCCACTTGTTGTTTTCTGTAAATGTTAGGAAACAAATAAATCTTATAGTCATTAATGAAGCGACCGGTTACGCCAACTGTAACCGAAATCGGTCATCAAACGTCCAAAGACGTTTGATTGATCGCGGTTTACTGAGTTTAACCGATGCACCGACGCTTTCAATCAAGTTTGCTTTGAATGAACTTGGATTCTAGAAGTGAATCGGTTTTAATAACCGAAAACTTTCAATTCCAGAATTACTTCAATCTTTGACCTCTCTCGCGACTCAAACACAATCTACAAACTCTCAATTACATTTTCGCACAATTTTCAGTTCGCCGGAGAATCTATTTGGACTCACCGGACTTTTGCCAGAAAACCGTATTCTCCATCAAAACAGTAAGTCTTTCAATTCCTTCGTGGTCTATCAATTGTTAAGCTATTGCTAACTCAGACCCTTCAATCGGAATCAATTTCAGACGTCAATATCGGATAATTCCAGTTCGCCGGAAAACTTCTGAAAATCCTTATCTTCAGCTGTGAAACGGTATAGACATTCAAACCTTCTGATAACTCTTGTTTAATACTTCAATTCCTCTCTTAGCTAATCAAAACTGTTAAATTGTTCGCTCAGTCGAAGTTCATAAAAAACAGAGCCGACGACTTGCCGGAAATCTGAGATAAATCGTTCTCCGGTATGTTTACTTCCAAATCGTCTCTGCCATTTCATTTTAGTCTTTTGTACATTTGTTAATCGTTTTAAAACAAGAAACAGATGAGTAAATCATTGTCTGTAATTCGGTAACGAAGAAGACGAAGTCGGTTGATTATAAGTTTATTATAATTTGGATATTATCTCGGGTTAGACACACAGTCCAGCGGTGGACTGTGTGCACATACATATCACCTGCCGCGAGTTCGATCCTTGACACACGTATGCTCTGTAATAAAAATGTTTTGTTTTTCTAACTGAACCGGATCCTTTTCGCCGTTAGATGTTAAGTATAATAAAAATATGTATATTAACCAAGTTAGACACACAGTCCAGCGGTGGATTGTGTGTAACGTTAAAGCACAGGTCCCGGGTTCGAGACCTGTGGCGAACACCGAGCGATACATTAAAAGCTTTTTAAAAATAAATGAATTTCGGATTAATCTAATTAGTATATAAATATAATTAAAAACAGAAATATTTCGGGTTAGACACGTAGCTCAGTTGGTAGAGCTGCGTGCACGCGTATGGGAGGTCTCGGGTTCGAGTCTCAGCCAGCGCACACATATAACGGACCGAACCGGTCAACAAGTCAACGGTCAAAAAGTCAACATTTTTTTTATTTATTTATTTTATTTAAAATCAATTAAAAATACTTAAAAATAACATTTTTAAAGTTAGAAAATAGCCTAAAACTCACAAAAATATATCCAAAAAATCCTATTAAAGTTGTTAATAAAATCCATTTATTTACCTTAATTTTCGTTATTAATTAGGTTAGTTTTTCCTCGTCGATCAATCCTCTAAACTCGTGCGCATTCAACATCATTCACCGAACGCACCCAAGGTGAGTGAATCTCTATAAATTCCCCGTTTAAATCACGTTTTTGGGGTGTATCATGTGTCTTACTATTTATTATATATAAATCATTGTGCATACATCATATCATGAATAAATGTGTATTCAGTTTGTATAAACTGTTTGTGTGGTTATTGTTTAGATTTAATTTATTATTTTCAGTACATGCAATTTCATAGGCCGCCGCTCCCCATTACATTATGAGCGTTGAGCATGTTCCCCATTACATTATGAGCGTGAACCTGGCATGCCAACATACGATCGGCTCCGTTTGATTCATGCCAACATACGATCGGCTCCGTTTGATTGAGCCTTGATCGCACAGACATTTATCATTTACAGTACATGCAATACGATCGGCTCCGTTTGATTGAGCCTTGATCGCACAGTTTCATTCATGTTATATATTTATGCAAGTTGATATGTTATTGTATGATGTTGGTTTGTTAATGTATGTTATTGTTGTTGTTTGATAGCGTATACTAATGGTTTGTTATTGTATGCTAATTGTTGTTATTGTATGTTTACTTACGTTTGTCCATATATGAATATTGCACAATTTTTCCATATTAAATACAAAAAGAAATAAATAATAAATGTTTTCTAACAAGGTTCACTCGCCAACTTTTTGTTGATCCAAAAACCATTTTTACACATGATACAGGTGAACAGGATGAAGCAAGGAAAACATAGGAAATGCCTTAGAAGAAAATAATGAAGTCTAGAATGATGTGTAGAACATGATGTAATTATGATTGTATGTTTCCCTTTAAATTGTAATAATAAATATGAAACGTTATAATAAATGTCATGAGCTTTGATGATAACCCAATCATGCCCCGATCACCTTTTCCGCTGCGGGTCGGGGTGTGACATTATTTAAGATTCCGAGTTCCATGAATAACTTAGTTTGGTTTCATAGACTGTGACATAAGGTTTGAAAATAATCAAAGCCCGGGCATGCAAAACGAAGCAGCTCCAGGTTGAGGAAACGTATTCGTTCCGGGCATAACATAAGGCAACCGAATGTGCAAGGAACGATCGATCAAGCTTAAAAACATTTAAACGAACGTCAAAAGATACTTTGATTATTAAAACGTAACTGGGTTCGGATTTTCAGACGGTTATGCATAATTTTTAAAACCGAGTCTTTTGACACTAAGTACGCGCAAAATGAAATCCGTCGCGCAAATCGAGAACGCGCGCCAGACCTGAAACGAACCTATACTTATTTGTAAGATAAACATCATCTTCACACACGCAAAACAAAGCACGAGGTAGCCCTAGGGGCCCACCTCTATGCCACCACCCCCATGGTTATAAATACTTTTTTTATTCATTTTCTTTTAATTTTAATCATAAAAATCTTCAAAAACCTTTCAAAACCTGCTCTCCAACCTTCATTCTCAGCTGATTTCCTCAAAAATCAACTCCAATCAAAGGTATTAACTCAAATTCATAAGATTTGAAGCATGGTTTCTTGATTAAACATGATTTCTAGCCGAAAAAAGCTTTTTAATCCATGAATTTTAGAGCTTTAAACAAGTTTTAGGGCTGAATATGAACACCACATATATCCCTGGTGTTATATGGCATCCATGGTTGCTAATCAATGGGGTTTTATATCCTAATCAACTCTTATTCGACAAAAATCGCTTAACTATTCGATTAACCGAAAAACCATGAATTAAAGCTTGATTGATCTAAGTTCTAGCATATTTGGATGGTACTTGGTGTGTAAGTACTAAATATATCCTTTACACACTTCTGGGATCAAGATAAACGCTTGGAAACGGAAGAATCGCTAGGTATATGATCTGAAAACCAAATATAGGCTAGGCAGAAAATTGTTTTGCCTATAACTTGGTCCGTGTAACTTTGATTAAGCTGAAATTTGGTATGGTGATGTAGGATATTGTCAGGAAGTTCCAAGTAAAATGTTAGAATTTATGGAAGTTTCTACGATTTTTGGTGAATTTTTAACTGTTTAACTGAAAGAATTTTGATAAAAATATCAAACGGGTTCAATAAATCACCAAATTTACAGAGACACTAAGGAACATATGTGGAATGATCTGGTAAATTCGGAGTCCATTGGTTGAGTTTTGATTGGGGTTAAAAATCCGCGTTTTTGCGAGTTTTCGGTATTCGGGTACGCACCGAAACGAAATCGGAAAAATCCCAAATTTTCTGAGAAGTTTCTGGGCATGTATAAGGTGTTCTGAAAATTTTATGGAATTTTGTTTAACTACTGATGGTATTTAATTGGAATTATGTGGTTGAAAATAGTTTTATAAATAATTTATTTAAATGAGTAAATGAACAAAATAAATTCCCAGAAGTTTTTCCCATAATCTATAGATTTTTACTGATTTATATAAAAATTTACAGATTTTTATATAAAATATAGATTAAATGGGAATTTATGGAATTAAAAACATATTATTTTAAAGCAATTTCGGCAGTTTACCGTGTAGCGAACCTGCCGGAACTGGGAACTGACCCAACCCGACAAATACTATAATTGGAACACCGGGAGTATTTCGGGAGATTCCCGGGTAAATTAGGCACCCTTGGTGTGTCCTAAGGCAATTCGGAGAATTCCCGACGGTGCAAATAGAAACTCAAATTTGGGCAACTTAGACCCCGCAAACACTCAAACTCCCTTAAGGGAAAGTTAATCATTCTTGAATAACCACATGTTGGCACTACTAGTAAACCGTACCATTACCCGAACACGTTAAACTACTGACTTTGGCTGGCACGCGAATCGGTGTCCGGAAGCCAATATGTAAACTAATACTATCCTGACGTCCATCACCATACCAGTGTCCTATAGACTCAACCCGGAGTAAAAACTCCCGACCAGATCCAAGTTATAACCATTACCAACTTAGATACTGATTTGAGTCCATACTTGCATGGGTATTATTAAAGTTGGTCAAGTTGCTTGATCACTCTTGCGTTGAGATCACTACTCATACTGTGAGTTTCACTACCCCGCTTTTAACTGTTTTATTGTTTTACTTGGGGTGGAATGCATGTTACAAACTGTGTTGATTACACAAACTTATGAAGGGAATTTCACTTCCCTAACACATGAAATTGTTACAAACCGTGATCCTTGCCCCAATTTGGGAGTAAGTTTCACTCCCCCACTTTTAAACTGTTTTTGTCACACCCCGACCCGCAGCGGAATAAGAGTCGAGGCATAATTGAGTTATCACCAAAGCTCATGATGTTTACTAAAATATTTCATATTTATTAATTTCAAATTACAACTTAAATATCCAAATCAAAATTCATACAATTACAAGGAAATGAAACTATGTAAATAATCCAAAGCTTAAACTGATTTATTCTTCTAGGCCTTCCTATGTGTTTCTTGCCTCAGCTTGATCACCTGTATCATGTGTAAAATGGGGGATATTTTGGGTCAACAAAAGTTGGCGAGTGAACCTTGATGAAACATTGTTATTAATTTCTTGTTTTATTTAATATGGAAAATTTGTGCAATAATCACATGTGAGCAAACATATATAAGTAAACAAACACAAACCACTTTGGATGAGTATATGATATGAATGATGATGAATGTGAGATCAAGGCTCAATCAAACGGAGCCGATCTTGTGAGCCACCTGATGCTCAACCCGTCTCCCACAGGGAACTGATGGGCCTAATGAAATGCGTGCACTGAAAATGATAAAACCAATCTACATACAATCCACACAACAATTGATACGCATTTGATCACGGATATGATGTATGCACAAGTGTTTATATATATAATAAAAGAATTATACGACACATGATACACCCCAAAATATGATTAAAACGGGGAATTGATAGAGGTTCACTCACATTGAGTGCGTTCTTTGATGACGTTGGATGCGCACGAATTTTAGGATTTGATCGACGAGGGAAAAACTAACCTAAAATAACGAAATGATTCGGTAAATAAATGGATTTTATTTGAGATTAATATTTTTAATTAGTACTCTTAATGGGATTTTTAGATTTATTTTTGTGAGTTTAAGGAAATTTTATAACTTTAAAAATCTTATTTTTAAGTATTTTTAAATGATTTTTCAATTAAATAAATAAAAAAGAAAATAAAAAAAGTTGACCGTTGACCGTTGACCGGTCGGACTGTGTTTTTATATGCGCTGAGTGAGGTTCGAACTCGGGACCTCTCGCATACGTGCACGCAGTTCTACCAACTGAGCTACGTGTCTAACCCGAAATATTCTCTGTTTTAATTATATTTATATACTAATTAATTTTAAACTTATTTGGTTTTTTATTAAAAATGATTTATATGGCCGAACCGGTTGCAGGGACCCGGAGTCGAACTCGGGTCCTTCGGTTCGAGTGCGCACAGCCCAACCAGTTGGGTTGTGTGTCTAATCTGATTAACTTATGGATTATATTACTCTTATAAACATTCTGTGACTTGATCTGATTAAGTTTTAAAAATGTTGGTTTTATTTCTGAAAGTCGGTAACATGTGCGCTTCGAACCCGGGACGTGTGTCTTGTTTGTGCACACAGTCCACCGCTGGACTGTGTGTCTAACCCGTTCGAATATCCAGTTTTAATTATATTTATACATATACTCGACTTCATCTTCTTCGTTTACAAAAACGCAGAACAGTAAAGTCCGACTGTTCTGTTTAAATCGGTCATCAAAACTTATAATTGGTTGGAATGAAATAGATAAAGAAGATTACGGAATAAAATGTACCAAAACAGAATGTTTTCTCAGATTTCCAGCAAGAGTCGTCGGCTCTGATTGGTGACTTCCGGCTGAGTGAATTGTTTGACAGTTTAGATCCTTGTGTTATGAAATTAAGTTACTGAGCAAGAGATATCAAGAGGGTTTAGTTGATTATACCGATCGACAGTGAGACTTCGGATTTTCAGTGATATTCCGGTGAGTGTGGGTTTTTCCGGCGGCGTAGTCTGAGACAGATTCTGGTTGAATGATTAAAGTTAAGACATGCCGAATAATGGATTACAAACAAAAGAGTCGAGAATTTTACCGATTTGAAGTAAGCCTCGGTTTTCCGGTGAAAGTCCGGCGAATGCAAAATATCTCCGGCGACGTGTTTTGGGATGAATAAAGCTTCGGAAACAATCGTGGTTCTGAGCGAAAGGATTTCCAGAGTGTTCAAGTGGGTATTTATAGTGGAAACACGCTGAATTGGGTTTGAATTGAGTCAAGGTTCGCGATTGAAGATTTCCGTCAGTTATGACGGAAATTGATTGTCGGCAACGGTTATAACCGACGTCGACATCAATTTGTGCGGTTTAGTCGAAAGGAACATGGCCAAAATCGCGGATTGTCGGATTTTCCGGTGATTGCGAGTTCTGGCGCGTTGATTACCGGATTTGACTTTCAGTTTTATTATATATGTTATTTGTTTTAGTGTTTATCACAAAGACAGTGTGTGGCGGAGCGGTGTGTTGTGTGTTTGGGTTCGTGGGTGACCCAGGTTCGAAACCCGGCGTCTCTATTTTTTATTCACTATTTTTTTGTTATTTAATAATTATGGTTTAAAATTCTAATATGTATATTAATTATGTATTGTTTAAAATTCATTTGAGCAATAAATACGCAACGAAACATTATAACTGAGTATTTGATTAATAAACGAAGCGGGTTTGGAAACCCGTTTTTCGACGAATGTTACAGTATCCCCTACTTTTAGAAATTTCGTCCCGAAATTTAAGTAGTAGTGGTAACAGGAAAAAGATGCGGGTATTTTTCGCGCATTGAGTCTTCACGTTCCCAAGTAAACTCGGGTCCTCGTTTTGACTCCCAACGTACCCTGACAATTGGAATACGACTTCGTCTTAAACGCTTCTTTCTAAAGTCCATGATTTCTACTGGTCTTTCAATGAAGTGCATAGATTCATCGACTTGAATGTCTTCTAGAGGAATATGGAGGTTTTCATCGGCGAGGCACTTTTTCAAGTTTGATACGTGAAATGTGGGATGAATTCTGTTGAGCTCTTCTGGTAGGTCAAGCTTGTATGCTACAGGACCTACTCGTTCGAGTATCTTGAAAGGTCCTACGTAGCGTGGTGCTAGCTTGCCCTTCTGGCCAAAACGAACAACTCCCTTCCACGGTGATACTTTTAAAAGTACTTGATCCCCAATGTCAAACTCCAAGGGCTTTCGTCGTTTGTCTGCATAACTCTTTTGACGACTTTGAGCCGCTAGAAGATTGTTTCGAATTTGAATGACCTTGTCGGTTTTTTCTTTAATTAACTCTGGACCGGTGATTTGTGATTCCCCAATTTCGTGCCAACATACTGGAGATCGGCACTTACGACCATATAAAGCTTCGAAAGGAGCCATGCCGATACTTGAATGATAGCTATTGTTGTACGAAAATTCAACTAATGGTAGATGAGCGTCCTAATTCCCTTTGAAGTCTTTGACACATGCTCGAAGCATGTCTTCAAGAGTTTGGATGGTGCGTTCAGATTGTCCATCAGTTTGAGGATGAAAAGCGGTACTGAGGTCTAATCGTGTACCCAAAGCGGTTTGTACGGCTTGCCATGTTCGTGAAGTGAAACGACCATCACAGTCTGAAATGATGCTTAAAGGTACACCATGACGGCTTACGATCTCGCTGATGTAGATACGAGCTAACTTCTCATTTTTGAAGTCCTCGCGAATCGGAATGAAGTGAGATGACTTTGTAAGACGATCGATTATTACCCATATAGTGTCATACCCACTGGAGGTGCGAGGTAACCCGGTGATGAAATCCATGGTTATGTTTTCCCACTTCCATACAGGTATTTCGGGTTGGACTAGAAGTCCTGAAGGTCTTTGATGTTCCGCTTTTACTTTGGAACAGGTAAGGCACTTGGAAACAAAAACAGCGATATCCTTTTTCATGCCAGGCCACCAGTAGGTGTATCGTAGGTCTTGATACATCTTGTCGGCTCCTGGGTGTACAGAGTACCGTGTTTTGTGCGCCTCATTCATAAGGAAATCACGAAGGTTATCACGATCGGGAATCCATATGCGATTTAAATAGTATAGAATACCATCGGATTTGGTTTCGATTTTGAGTTCCGCTCCACATGACAGCTCATCGTGTACGTCATTTTCTGTTACAGAAACATGTTGAGCTGCTCGGATTCGATCTTTGATGTCGGTTATGATTTGCGAACAGAGAAGACGAATGGAGTTCGCATAACCTTTTCGACTGAGCGCATCTGCCACTACGTTTGCCTTGCCAGGATGATACCGAATTTCACAGTCGTAGTCGTTGAGAAGTTCGACCCATCTTCGTTGCCTCATATTCAACTCCTTTTGGTTGAAGATATGTTGGAGACTTTTGTGGTCAGTGTATATTTCACACTTGGTACCGTAGAGGTAATGTCTCCATATCTTGAGAGCGAACACAACGGCTCCAAGTTCCAGGTCGTGGGTGGTGTAATTCTTCTCATGAACTTTGAGTTGCCTAGAAGCATAGGCTATCACTTTTCCTCTTTGCATCAATACATAGCCTAGTCCTTGCCCTGATGCGTCGCAATATACTACAAAGTCATCGCAACCTTCAGGGAGTGTGAGGATAGGTGCGTCACAAAGTTTTTGCTTTAGAGTTTGGAAGGCTTCTTCTTGTTTAGGTCCCCATATGAAGGGTTTTCCTTTATGAGTCAATGCCGTGAGTGGTACAGCAATACGGGAAAAATTGGCAATGAAGCGTCGATAGTAACCAGCCAAACCAAGATATGACCTTACTTCGGTAGGGGTACGTGGCGCTTGCCATTCCTGCACTGCCTTGATTTTTGAAGGATCAACATGAATTCCCTTGTCGTTGACGACATGTCCAAGGAATTGTACTTCTCCTAACCAGAATTCGCATTTTGAGAACTTAGTGTAGAGCTTTTCAGTCCTTAAGAGTGTAAGGATGAGTCGAAGGTGTCGTTCATGATCGGATTTAGACTTGGAGTAGATAAGGATGTCGTCGATGAAGACTATGAAAAAACGGTCGAGGTAGGGTTTGCATACCCTATTCATTAGATCCATGAAGACAGCGGGGGCGTTGGTTAAACCGAATGGCATGACCATGAATTCGTAATGACCATAACGAGTCCGGAAAGCGGTCTTTGGGATATCTTCTTCATGTACTCTGAGTTGATGATAACCAGAACGAAGGTCGATTTTTGAAAAGCAGGTGGCGCCTTGAAGTTGGTCTAGGAGGTCATCGATGCGAGGTAGTGGATAGCGATTTTTAACCGTTAGCTTGTTGAGTTCTGTATAATCAATGCACATGCGAAACGTTCCATCTTTCTTTTTCACAAAGAGAACAGGTGCACCCCAAGGCCAGGAGCTAGGATGTATAAATCCTTTGTCAGTCAGCTCTTGCAGTTGACTGGCCAGCTCTTGCATTTCGGATGGGGCTAACCTATAAGGAGATTTTGCGACTGGTGTAGCGCCAGGTACAAGATCGATGCGGAATTCGACTTCTCTCACAGGAGGGAGTCCTGAAATGTCGTCGGGAAAGACTTGTGGAAAATCTTTCACAACTGGGATATCTTCGAGTTTCCTTTCCTTGTTTCCCTTTTTGACGACGTGAGTTAGGAATGCGACATAGTTCTTGCGGAGATATCTTCGGGCTTGAAGGCAGGACATTAGTTTGAGTCCTTTCGAAGGGGTTTCTCCAAAAATACGTAGGGTCTGACCGTCTGTAAGAGGAATGCGAATGAACTTTTCGCGGCATACTACTTCAGTGTGATGCTGGCTGAGCCAGTCCATACCGATTATAACATCGAAACTTCCCAACTTCATAGGAATGAGGTCAACTGGAAAATCGTGATCGTTTAGAGTGAGGGTACAATCGCGTATAATAGAATTTAATGAAACGGGCTTTCCGTCAGCAACTTCCACCGTTAGAGATTCCATGAGATTATCACAAGATTGGTTGAGGATAGGTTCGAATTCTAAGGACACAAAACTCTTATCCGCACCAGTATCGAATAACATGGATGCATAACTACCATTGATGAGAAACGTACTGTTAACCACGTTGTTGTCAGCCCTAGCTTGGTTGGCATTGATGTTGAAAGCTCTTCCTCTGGCAGGTAGAGGAGCTTGGTTAGCTTGGTTTACTGGGTTCGCTTAAGCTTGGGCATGGATGATGTTCACCAAGCGTGGACAAGTGTTCCTAAAGTGGTTGGGTCCCCACAGTTGTAACAAGCTCGCATGGGTTGCATCATGGGATAGTTGGGTTGGTAGTAGGATTGGGCTATGTGTTTTGCAGATGGTAGAAGTAAGGGTTGTTGGGCTTGACCCATTATCTGATGGTGGGTTTGGGTTGGGGGTTGATTGCGGTTCATTCGTTGAAGAGTGCGACAAGTTTGAATGGTGTGACCCGAACGGCCACAGCTGGTGCAATGTTGGCAAAGAGTTTCGGGAGGGTGATGGTATTGACAACGGTTGCATTTTGGGTGTGGGCCGGTGTATGGCTTTTTAAATGGTGCAGCTGAGGGAGCGATTTGGGTGATTGGTGCAGCAGTGATAGGAGGGTTGGTTTGAGTGACAGCAAAGTTCTTGCCATTACGTTTCCTCTTACCAGCAAACCTTGAGGATGAGACTGAGTGGTTTGTAGTTGAGGTCTCTATGGGTGCTTTCTTCTTTTCATCTTTGAACTTGCCGTTGCGAATGCGATTTTCAGTGAGTTCTGTAGCTAACTCCATCGCGGCTTCAAGTGTTGCAGGCGAAGTGCTTAAAACCGAGTCTTGAATTTTCGAGGGAAGACCTCGAATGTAATGTTCAACCAAGCGGTACACGGGGGTGAACAGATTAGGGATCATCTGGTTTAGTTCGAGAAATCTCTTGTTATAGGAAGTGTGATCTCCTTCCTTTTGTTTTAGCGCGTGGAATTCATCTTCCAACTTTTTGATTTCGCTTCTTGGACAGAAGCGTCTGGTCATGAGTTCCCTTAACTCTTCCCATGTTAAGGCCATGGCATCTTCAACTCCTCGTTTACCCTTTTCCATGTTCCACCAGGTAAGGGCTACCCCAAACAGTCTTCTAGTTGCATAACGTACCTTGCGATCCTCGGGACAATCACAATTGAGGAAAGTGTTCTCCATTTCTTCAAACCAGTGAAGGAGAGCAGTAACACCTTCGGTCCCTTCATACTTTGGGGGATCGCAAGATTTGAAGTGCTTGTAGGAGCAGTTTTTGGAGGGAGGGTTGGCGACGCTCTGGTCTTCTTGATTGGGAGGGTTGATGGGATTTGCGGTGAGAGCTTGTTGAACTTGAATTACGATGTCAGGAAGCATTGCAGCCATTTGTTTAGCAATTTGTGGGGCCAAGCGTTCATTGGATCTTCCTGACTTTCTACCTCCACGTAGTTGCCTAGCCGACATCTACAGGAACATACATAGGAAGATTGTGAGTTTAAGAAGTTTCTAGGTGTCATGTGTCGTTAAATGAATAAAAATAACATAACTAACAATAATGCAACTACATCCATAGGATATCTTGGGTTTGCTCATGTTTGGGCCTCCAATGTCCCCCATACCATCGCCTGTGTAGTCATGTGGGCCCCCATGACTATTGGGCTTGGTAGGATTCACATTGGTGTTGGCGGATTAACACTCGCATCACCCGAATGAAAACCGTAAAATATGATTGCGAGATGTATGGTAGGAGGGTGTCCAGGTGTAGACACAATGACAACTCAAAGTGGGGTTAGCTCACACGATGTTTGGTATAGCATGCTTTGGCCTAATAGGTCCTTCGTACTCTCATCGTTAGTCCCCAGGTAGGCAAACTGGTCCTTTATTTTGGATTTATACGAATGCCAAGCCTAGACAGGACGTTCCGACTACCGGTACTCGTACCCTTCCAGTTACTACATGCCCGTCGTGAGAACTCACTTTGATGTGATTTGATAATACAAAAATCATTACAAAAATCATGGAAATCGTGAGGTGTGTGCTCTCATGGATATGATATGTTATGAGGATATGATTCATGATGAGCATTGTATAATATTATGTATTTGTGAGCATGCTTGCATAACATTGAGTGTAACAATAAACATAAAGCATATAAACATCATGAATTTTGTATGTAACGCATAAGCAATTTTAAATTTTAATCAACTATAGTATAGGCTCTAAGGGTCTAATAACCTATCCTATATCCCTATAGTCATGGCTCTGATACCAATCTGTCACACCCGACCCGCAACGGAATAAGAGTCGAGGCATAATTGGGTTATCACCAAAGCTCATGATGTTTACTAAAATATTTCATATTTATTAATTTCAAATTACAACTTAAATATCCAAATCAAAATTCATACAATTACAAGGAAATGAAACTATGTAAATAATCCAAAGCTTAAACTGGTTTATTCTTCTAGGCCTTCCTATGTGTTTCTTGCCTCAGCTGGATCACCTGTATCATGTGTAAAACGGGGGATATTTTGGGTCAACAAAAGTTGGCGAGTGAACCTTGATGAAACATTGTTATTAATTTCTTGTTTTATTTAATATGGAAAATTTGTGCAATAATCACATGTGAGCAAACATATATAAGTAAACAAACACAAACCACTTTGGATGAGTATATGATATGAATGATGATGAATGTGAGATCAAGGCTCAATCAAACGGAGCCGATCTTGTGAGCCACCGGATGCTCAACCCGTCTCCCACGGGGAACTGATGGGCCTAATGAAATGCGTGCACTGAAAATGATAAAACCAATCTACATACAATCCACACAATAATTGATACGCATTTGATCACGGATATGATGTATGCACAAGTGTTTATATATATAATAAAAGAATTATACGACACATGATACACCCCAAAATATGATTAAAACGGGGAATTGATAGAGGTTCACTCACATTGGGTGCGTTCTTTGATGACGTTGGATGCGCACGAATTTTAGAATTTGATCGACGAGGGAAAAACTAACCTAAAATAATAACGAAATGATTCGGTAAATAAATGGATTTTATTTGAGATTAATATTTTTAATTAGTACTCTTAATGGGATTTTTAGATTTATTTTTGTGAGTTTAAGGAAATTTTCTAACTTTAAAAATCTTATTTTTAAGTATTTTTAAATGATTTTTCAATTAAATAAATAAAAAAGAAAATAAAAAAAAGTTGACCGTTGACCGGTCGGACTGTGTTTTTATATGCGCTGAGTGAGGTTCGAACTCGGGACCTCTCGTATACGTGCACACAGCTCTACCAACTGAGCTACCTGTCTAACCCGAAATATTCTCTGTTTTTATTATATTTATATACTAATTAATTTTAAACTTATTTGGTTTTTTAATTAAAATGATTTATATGGCCGAACCGGTTGCAGGGACCGGAGTCGAACTCGGGTCCTTCGGTTCGAGTGCGCACAGCCCAACCAGTTGGGCTGTGTGTCTAATCTGTTTAACTTATGGATTATATTACTCTTATAAACATTCTGTGACTTGATCTGATTAAGTTTTAAAAATGTTGGTTTTACTTCAGAAAGTCGGTAACGTGTGCGATTCGAACCCGGGACGTGTGTATTGTTTGTGCACACAGTCCACTGCTGGACTGTGTGTCTAACCCGTTCGAATATCCAGTTTTAGTTGTATTTATACATATACTCGACTTCATCTTCTTCGTTTACAAAAACACAGAACAGTGAAGTCCGACTGTTCTGTTTAAATCGGTCATCAAAACTTATAATTGTTTGGAATGAAATAGATAAAGAAGATTACGGAATAAAATGTACCAAAACAGAATGTTTTCTCAGATTTCCGGCAAGAGTCGTTGGCTCTGATTGGTGACTTCCGGCTGAGTGAATTGTTTGACAGTTTAGATCCTTGTGTTATGAAAATAAGTTACTAAGCAAGAGATATCAAGAGGGTTTAGTTGATTATACCGATCGACAGTGAGACTTCGGATTTTCAGTGATATTCCGATGAGTGTGGGTTTTTCCGGCGGCGTAGTCTGAGACAGATTCTAGTTGAATGATTAAAGTTAAGACATGCCGAATAATGGATAACAAACAAAAGAGTCGAGAATTTTACCGATTTGAAGTAAGCCTCGGTTTTCCGTTGAAAGTCCGGCGAATGCAAAATATCTCCGGCGACGTGTTTTGGGATGAATAAAGCTTCGGAAACGATCGTGGTTCTGAGCGAAAGGATTTCCAGAGTGTTCAAGTGGGTATTTATAGTGGAAACAGGCTGAATTGGGTTTGAATTGAGTCAAGGTTCGCGATTGAAGATTTCCGTCGGTTGTGACGGAAATTGACTGCCGGCAACGGTTATAACCGACATCGACATCAATTTGTGCGGTTCAGTCGAAAGGAATATGGCCAAAATCGCGGATTGCCGAATTTTCCGGTGATTGCGAGTTCTGGCGCGTTGATTACCGGATTTGACTTTCAGTTTTATTATATATGTTATTTGTTTTAGTGTTTATCACAAAGACAGTGTGTGGCGGAGCGGTGTGTTGTGTGTTTGGGTTCGTGGGTGACCCGGGTTCGAAACCCGGCGTCTCCATTATTTTTTTATTCACTATTTTTTTGTTATTTAATAATTATGGTTTAAAATTCTAATATGTATATTAATTATGTATTTTTTAAAATTCATTTGAGCAATAAATACGCAACAAAACATTATAACTGAGTATTTGATTAATAAACGAAGCGGGTTTGGAAACCCGTTTTTCGATGAATGTTACAGTTTTACTGTTTTCCAGGGACTTGCATGTTATACACTGTGTTGATTACACCAACCTGGGGATGAGTTTTACTCTCCCACTTCTAAACTGTGATATTGGTTCTGAGATGATTGGCATGTTATGAAACTGTGTTAATTGCACCAACTTTTGATGTGAATTATCTAACACACGAACTACCTCCCCTCTACAAGTGATTAATATAAGCCGTGGGTAGTGAATAGTACTATTGGTCTGACGAACCCGGGCCGTGCCCGACAGGAAGGTCAGTAACCAGGTCTGCACGTGTCCTAATTTGGTTATGTTGTTAGACATAACTGCTAAGGGCGTTGAACTGCACGTGACGCAGTTAATAGGCCGGGAGTGTCTTTGTGACACAGTCCGGTGGCTGGGAGTGTCTGGGATGACACGGCCCGGGTAAAGCAGTCAAGTTTCACTTGTGTCCTCGTGTAATTCCATCTGCGACTATGACTGTGACCGTCTTTGTGACTATGACTAGTGCAATTAAACTTGTTAACACATGTTGTTACACAACGACTAAACTAGTGGAACTCACGCAGCGTTTAGCTGACCTTTTAAAACTAACATGCATTTCAGGTTACTTGAGACTGATGTGATCCATGTATATGGTTCAAGACGTGTTTGTAAACGAATCCTGATATAGACGCATGCAGCTTAGAAGACTTATGTGGTTCATGGGAACACGCATTTGTAACATACATGTAGTATGTAATCAACATTTTGTAAGCAATAAAATGTAGTGTCTTTATAAACAATGTGCTTGTACCAGAGGTGTCTGTTGCATCCCGTATTTTTGTCTTCCGCTGCAAGTCTGGGTGTGACAGATCCCAACAATCTCTCCCTGGAATAGATGATGCCAAAAACACCTTATTCTTGATCTTTATTACTCAGAAAGAATTCTCTTATTTGACCCTTGAATTGTAGTTCAAAGTTAATTCTAAATCATCAGCATCCTTCTCAAGCTCTAAACTTAGTAGTTCGTAGAAGTCTTCTACTGTAAGCCCATAAGCAGCATCCATAGATAGTTTAGTGGCTTTACCATCTGACTTGAGCAGAGTCAATTCGTGGGTGTCTTTGTTGACCTTCCACTTTAGAATTTTTGGGTTAGTATTGAAAATCCCAGATACTGCATGTTCAATGGAATCTCGTTGAAAGCAGTTGTTTTTGCAGAGACACATGTAAGTAAAGTGTGGAAAAAGAATTTCATCTCTGCTGAAAAATTGGGTTTGAAGATTGTAACATCTCCAAAATTTTTATTTATAAAATGGATTTTTGCCAATGGGTAACATGACCCACAAGTCAGGTGTGACAGTACCATTGAGTAGTGGTGTAGATATAAACATTGTAAATGCGCATGCTCTCAATAACTGTAAAGTATAAAGCTTGTTTTGATTAAACTAGACTGCACTCGCCAGTATTTCTTACTGATAAAATGTTTTTAAATGCGTTTCAGGTAACTTAATGTGATGCTAATAGGAGCCAGCTGGAGAGCACTGAAGGCTTAGAAAAGTGGCTATAAAAGTTACCTAAATAAAAAGGAGTTTATGTTTTCCATAAAATAGAATTTATACCTACCGATGTATTGTACTTAAAAACTTGGGTTTTATCCCATTTGTTTAATATAAAAGTTTGGTGTTTTGAAACTCTGAAAATTTGTTTTCTAACTACGGTCCTGATGAAAGTTTTTCGCTGCCAAACTAAATAAACACCGGTACCACTTGACTGGTTCACAGCTCCTGCTCCCGGGGTGGGGTCGGGGTTGTGACAAAGATTGTCATACCTTTCAAATGCCCGGTGTAACCTCTTTCAACAAACTCATGCTGCATCTCCCTCAAAGGAAATGATACCGGATGTTGCATATCATTTAACATGAAAACTTGGGAGATAGATTGTGGGCTTATTTGCAATCGTGTGCACCAACTTTGGAAGTGATGGAATAGGGCACACCATTAGCGGATGAGTTTACTTTAGCATTTGCCAAAATTCTCTTAAAGAGTCGATGTAAACTGGGGCTTTGACTTCCAACATGTGCTTAAATTTTGATTCTTTCAGAATCCGGGTCATTGGATGATAGCGAGTGTTTGCGTCGGTTTCTTCAAGAATTGCGGTGTAATTGTGTGGTGTTTTGATGATTACGATAAATGGGGGTTGTTCTTGTGTTGATTTCTTCTTTGATTTGGTTTTAGGAGCCATGATTTTGGAAGATTTTTTAGAGAAGGGCTTTGAAAATTTTTTGAAATCGCACAAGAAAGGTGAAACCTCTGTTTGGGGATAGAACAGGGTTTTATAGGGTTTTTCAAAAAGGGCAAATGACGTGGCGTCTGATGCAACATCTGTCGAGTAACATCTGTCCACGTGTAACCTCTATTTGACAATGGAAAGCAGTTGTTTGACTAACCACTATTAGAGCAATCTATAAGTGGTTGTGACCAAATTTTAAACACTATTAGAGGTTTGCATCAGTGGATAGATTTTTCTAAGCAACAATGTTTTTGTGCTATCAGAGCTTTGAACAGACTTTAAGGATTTATTGAAAAAAAATGCAATTTTAACTATTTTTAAGGATGGATTTTTGATTTTCTAAAAACATTTTCTTGCTATTTACGTATGAAACACAAGGAGAACTTGTTTTAATCCATGTTTAGCATTCCAAGCCTAGATATCAAACTTTCAGATGTGGAAGCATCTAGTGCCTTTGTCAACACATCTGCTAGTTGATCCTTGGTATGGACATGTTGTAAAGAAATCAAACCTTTTTCATAGCAATCCCTCAGTGATGTCTGATGTCAATGTGCTTGGTGGTGGAATGTGAAACTGGATTTTTGATGATGTTTTCTGCTGCTTGACTATCAATTTTGAGAGGAGTCCTCAAGGCAGTCACACCAAAATCCAGGAGTTGATTTTGAAGCCACAAAATTTGAGCAATGCAACTTGCAGCAGCTATATATTCTGCTTCAGCAGTGGATGTGGATACTGCAACTTGCTTTTTGCTTTGCCAAGACACTAGGCAATCTCCTAGGAATTGGGCTTCCTCAGATGTGGACTTCCTTGTTGTTTTACATCCAGCAAAGTCACTATCAGAATATCCTGCAAGCTCAATGTTACCATTAGTTGGATACCATATACCAAGTGTGTGAGCACCTTTTATGTATCTGAATATCCTTTTTACAGCAATAAGGTCTGATTTTCTTGGCAATGACTATGATCTGGCACACACACAAGTAGCAAACATAATGTCTGGCATTGAGGCAGTTGGGTACAATAAAGACCCAATCATGCTTCTATATATAAAGTTTGATCAACAAGGTCATCTTTGCCATCTATAGCGACTAGCTTGGATGTTGCCATGGGTGTGCTGCAAGGTTTACAATCATCCATATCAAATTTCTTAAGTAGTTCTTTCACATACTTATTTTGATGAATGAAAGTGCCTTTTTGCATTTGTTTGACTTGTAAACCAAGAAAACATTGCAACTCACCCATTGCACTCATTTCAAACTCTGCTGCCATGAGTTTTCTAAACTCTTCACACATGGCAGTGCATGTGGATCAAAAAATGATGTCATCCATATAAATTTGGACAAGCATCAAATCTTTTCCTTTCCATTTTAAAAATAGGGTTTTGTCAATCCTACCTCTGGTGAAACCAATGGATAAGAGAAAAGTGGATAGAGTTTCATACCAGGCTCTTGGTGCTTGTTTTAGACCATACAATGCTTTCTTTAACCTGTAAACATGATCAGGATGAAAGTGATCCTCAAATCCAGGAGGTTGACAAACATATACTTCTTCCTTGATCTTTCCATACGGGAATGCACTTTTGATGTCCATTTGATACACCTTGATGTTGTGGTTAGCAGCAAAAGCTAAGAGCAGGCGAATGGCTTCTAATCTTGCTACTGGAGCAAAAGTTTCATCATAGTCAATCCCTTCTTCCTGTCTGTAGCCTTGAACCACGAGCCTTGCTTTGTTCTTGACAACAATACCCCTTTCATCAGTTTTGTTCTTGAAGACCCACTTTGTGCCGATGGGACTCACATCTTTTGGCAATGGTACAAGTTCCCATACTTGTTGTCTCTTGAACTGTAGGAGCTCCTCTTGCATGGTCTCTACCAGTTGTTGTCTTTCAGTGCCTCTTGGTACTTGACTAGCTGTGTGAGTGATAGAAAACCAACAAAAAGACAAATGTTTTGAGCTTGGCTTCTTGTGAGCACACCTGCATTGATGTTGCCAACAACTTGATCCAATGGATGGCTTTTGAGGAAGATCAAATCACCTTGATATGGGACAATAGCATTTTGAGGTGAAGCTTGCAAATGTGTATCATCTGAGCTAACCTCTGCTGGTGAAAATGATGGTCCAGCCTCTGATTGGAATGGTGGTGGAGGGATTGGTGGAATGGTAGTGATCATGGGTTGACTTTTGTCCATTTGTTGTGGACTTTTATCAACAGATGTTTGGTTTGAAGAGCTGGCAGAGGTTTGAGTATTAACCACTGTTGAACTGGCAGAGTTTTCACCATTGCTACTCACATCTGCTCCTCTGCCTGTAGGATTGATTTTGAAACTTGGAAGAATGCAATCATATCCTTGTTCTTGAAATGATGATTGTGGGGTACCTGCAGGGTTAGTCTTGACAGACACATCTTCAAATGTAAATTTAGATAAATCAAACAATTCAGCAGGTCCATTTGCTGGGATTTTTAAAGATGAGAGTTCATTGAACTTCACATTTAGAGTTTCCTCAACACACTTGGTCCTAGAGTTATAAACTCTGTAGGCTTTGGTAGTGGTTGAGTATCCTAGAAAATAACCACAATCAACTTTGGCTGCAAACTTGGATATTGAATCCTTGATGTTTAAAATGAAGCATGGGCAGCCAAAGACTTTGAAATAAGAGATCAGAGGTTTGATTTTGTAAACCAATTCATAGGAAGTCTTTTGATGCCTAGGGTTTAACAAAACTCTGTTCTGGACATAGCAAGCAGTGTTTACAGCCTCTGCCAAAAAAGACAAGGGTAAACATGAGTCTGCAAGCATGGTCTTTGCTGATTCAATTAAAGTTCTGTTTTTCCTTTCAACAACCCCATTTTGTTCTGGAGTTCTAGGGATGTTGTATTTTCTAACAATCCCTTTTGACTCACAGAAGGCATCCAACTCCTTGTTCCTAAACTTTGTCCCATTATCACTCCTAAAGATTTTTACAGGAAGATCAAATTGCTTTTCAACTTGTTTGACAAAGTTTTGCAAAATGTTTGCTGTTTCATCCTTAGAGTGTAAAAAGAAAGTCCATGTGAACCTGGAAAAATCATCAACTACCACCAGACAATATCTTTTGTGTTTTAAGCTCATGATTTTTACAGGTCCAAACAAGTCCATATGAAGCAATTGTAGACACTGACTTGTTTTGGACTCCTCAATTGACTTGTAAGAGCTTTTATGTTGTTTACCTTTTAAACAGGAAACACAATGCGCTTCACAAGTAAATTGTTTTTGGGGCAAACCTCTAACCAGACTTTGTTTTGAGAGAGTGGAGATGGTTTTTAGATTTATGTGCCCTAGCCTTGTATGCCATAGATCTGTCTCTTTTCTTGAGGCAACTGAGAACAAGCATGCATTCGACACAGGATTATCCTTTACCATATCAACCACATAAACATTTCCTACTCTATGAGCAGTCAACTGTGCTTTGCTCTCTGCAATGATTTGATCAATCTTTTTGACAACCTCTGGCTTTACTATTTGGCACGTTTTCTTTGTGAAGAATGAACCATAACCCTTATCACTCATCTGTGAGACACTTAAGAGGTTGAATTTTAGATTGTCAATGAGATTCACATTTTCAAACTTGAGTTTTCCTGCTGAGACACATCCTGACCCTAACACCTTTTCTTTTGAATTATTTCCAAAAGATATATCACCCTCTCCATGAGCTTTAAAATCTCTGAGCAGGGCTTTACATCCTGTCATGTGCCTGGAGCCTCCACTATCTACATACCAAAGACTGTCAAGGCAAGTAGAAGCTCCCTGCACATGTTTTGAAATAATTAGTTCAGGTGGGTCTCCAAAGCCAAAATGGCTTTGGATGGGGTATCAGATGATCCAGACTCAAGTTCAGATTTATGAGCAGTGGTTAGATCTGGCTTTTGTAACCACTGCTGTGAGCTACCTCCTATCAACTATTGGTAACCATGAGGATGCCTATTTACCCTTGGCTTAGAAGGCTTTTTGTAAGTCATATAAGTCATAGGCACCTTTTGGTAATTAGGCTGGCTTTTACCTCTTGGAAACTGGTTTGATGGAGGTGCATCTGTTACTTGAATTTCTATGCGAACAGAGGTTTGATTTAAAGCTTTGGCGACAGATGTTTCACATGATTTAAATTTCTGTTTGGCAGAATTTGAATTATCTCTTTCTAGAGCTTTTTCTCTAATCTCTTTTTACCTTTTGATGATAGGTTTTGAGATAGACACACTCTTGAGTTGGATGATTTGTTTTGTTGCAGATGGTGCATCTAGGAGATTTAGGTATAACACAGGTTTTGTTTATGTCATTAGCTTTCAAAAGAAAACAGTCAGCCGTATCATGGTTTCTCTTTTCACAAAATTCACAAAACAAGTGTTTAACATTTTCTTTCCTTTTCTTATCAGACTTTTTGAGAGCATATGGTGTAACCTCTGCTGGCAAGTCCTTGATAGGGATCACCAGTGCTTTTGGTGCTTTTATACCATCAAGAGTTGAAAAGTCCATTGGCTTGAAGTTTTCCAAAATATCACATTCATCTGACCAGGTTGGTTTAAACTGATATTTTTCAATTTCTTTTTCTTTTGGTGAAACCTCTGGTTTTTCAAGAACAAGTTTGTTTCCTTCTTTATCAGTGATTTTAATTTCTTCACCAGCCAAGTTTGTGGGGACTATTTCAACCAGCTCAGAGTCAATTTTTGCAGCATTTTCACAAGTACGGTCATATTCCCTAAAGCCTATACCAAACTTTATGTTGCTCTTAACTTGAGCATCAAGCATAAGCTCATAACCTTTGCAAGACTCTACCCATTTTTTCACTAGTGATCTGGGTAGATTCTAGCTCCTGTTTGCAAACTTGGTATTTTTCTACCATAGTTTGGAGCTGATCTTTGGTTATGCTTGATTCATGCCTTAGGCTACTCATTTCAGAATCTTTTTCACTTAACTTTGTTTTCAACTCTTTAACAAGTTTTTCAAAATTAAGTTCATCTTCTAAAATTTTGATTCTCAGTTTTTCATTCACCTATTTTATGTTTGCAAAAGCAATAATGCATTTTTCAGAACATAGATCTTTAAGGATCTGATGTGATACCTTCGAAGTAGCCATAAGAGCACAGTCACACTCTTCTTCACACACCTTTGTGTCCCATGGGTCAGATAGATTATCTTTTTCAACATCAACAACATTCGTTTCAGTCACATGTGTAACTCCAGGTGTAACCACTGCTCACAACATTCAACCACATCAGATTTTGACTCCTGTTCCATAGACTCATCACCTTCAACTATGGTCTCAAGAGCCATTAAACACAAGTTTTCATTTTCAAAATCATTTTTGGCTATGAGAGAAAAGTTTTCATCAATTAAATCCTCAGGCAAACTATTCCAGTCAACAAAACCTTGGGTAAAGAAGCTTTGTTGTGTAACCTCTGCTGGTGTAGCAGTGGTTTGAGTAGTTTGAGTGACATGTGAACTTGTTGCACATGCACTTGAGGTGGTGCTTGAACATATTGAATATGTGGAGCAGAAGTTTGGACATAATGAATAGGGACACTGGTTACAGGATTTGCAAAATGAGTAGTGTTTTGCATTTGTTGTGCAGCGGCAAACTGGGAATATTGGACAATGCTTTGAGGATTGGGGCCAGGATGTGTGATAATTGGTCCTGCAGTTTGAGTTCTGCATTCCCTGGCAAAATGTCCCATCCTACTGCACTTGAAACATTTTATCTTTGATTTATCTAACCCAACTTTTAACCCCCCATGCAAACTTGGAAACCTCCTACCAGTTCTTTTGTAAAACTTACTAGCCCTGACACTCAAAAGTGCCAACTGGTGAGGATGTCCATTTCTTCCAAATCTGTGGGTTCAAAGTGTTGTAAGTCATTCATCTCAAAACTCAGATTGTCAGATGTTTGGCTTTCACCATTTGCAGCAAAAGCAAAATTGGGTGTACAGGGATCAGAGTTGAAATTGTTTCCAGAAGTTATGTCAATGTAATGATCAAAACTCTGATCCTTTCTACTGCCAGACCCCTCCTCATGACTATAGAGAGCAGTGTTTCCCAGATTATAGTCATCGGTCATTTTCCCTAACTCTTGTAACTTCTTTTTCTGGTTCAACTCTCTCTCATATGTGAGGAGTCGACCATGAAGTTGTGTCAAGATCAGTTCCTTGTAACCAACAGCTGTTCGAGTGACATAAACTACGGTCTCCCATTTCTCAGGTAAAGATCTCAAGAAACGACTATTGACAGTCGAATTTGGAAACTCCACAGTTACCAATTTGAGCTCACTGATGAGACAGCTATATCGTTCGAACTGTTGGGTTAATGACTCAGCCTTAACGTGACAAAACATCTCATACTGTTGATTTAAAACTTCTCTATTATTCTCGATCACCTCTTCAGTACCACCGAATTGCTCTTTGAGAGCATCCCATAACTCTTAGCACTATTACAATGAAGTAATCCCGCATAAATCTCATTGGGCAAAGCCGAAGCAACAATGCTAAAAGCCTTAGCATCCAATTCGATTTTGAGGAAATCCTGTTCAGAGTAATTTTCGAGTTTCTTAGGGACATGAGTGTGGGGATCCTCTATACTTGGAACCATGGGGACGTGAGGTCCAAATACAACGGATCTCCAACATCCGGTGTTCTGTTGGGCGAGAATATGACCCATCCTACGTTGCCAAATAAAATACTCATTTCGTTTCAACATAGGTGGTTTGAACATGGATCCAATATTGGATTCCGGTGTGTTTTGGGCCATTTCTCTTGTTTACAACAAATTTGTGTTTTAAAAAAACTTTTGTAGTAATAAAACTCTGTATTCAAGCAAAACTTATCAAACGAAATTAGCAACAAAGAGATGATTTGTTCAAATCAATTTGACTTTTAAATCAAAATCAATTGACCAAGCTCTGATACCAATTGTCAGGATCTAAGTTTGAATTGATTGCTGTTTTTGTTTCAAGTAATGGAAAATGATTGAAAACAGAAAATAAATGCAACAGATTAATGGAAAACTTTTACAACAATCAATCGGTCGTTTGTTTTCATCACCATCATGCTTTCAACTAATTAAACTATTGCATGTGATTCACAAACTCCCCCTTAGCCCAATAACGATCGTTTGATAGTAAGAAATGAAGAAGATATGTGAAATTGATCTTTTTAAGAAGACAAGTGTTAACTGTTACATTGAGCGCCTATTTATGCTAATTGTCTAACCACTGATCGTCTTTTAATGATGTCAGGGTTGATAGTGACAGCTAACAAGAAGTAACTAACTACAAACACTGCTTAGACTAAACTATAAGTGCATAGCACTGTTACATTGATTAAACTAATACTAAGCTAAGCACTGTTGGCTATCCTCTGTTCTTGTGATCTTCTATTAGCGGTTGAGAGTTTCTTCTGTCAGAGGACAGGAAGCAATGTGTTTATTGAAAGCAGGAACCTCTGATGGTTGGATCAAAGCTCGGATGGTGTGTTTTGACTCTGTATCATCTGTTCCTTTCCAAAGGTTCGATCCCAACAAACTTACCGTGGTCTTGTGTTGCTTGTGCCTTGGAATGGCTCGTGCCTTCTTCCTTCTTCGCTCCTATACGTTACAACTTAACATTCTTAGCTTTCATTCAAATTCATTATTTGTACATTCTTCATTGTACATTATTATGCTAATAAAGCATATACATTACCATCATCATTATAATACATCAATTTAGCAAGCATTCGTATCAAATCAAAATTAAATGGACTAAGGCATTTCATCGAACATGTGGTGTGCGTATCATGAACAAAGCATAATGTACAAGTAAGTTAAGCACATTTCCCATTTCATCCATAGATTTACATAACAATTCCAACTTCAAAAATCATCACCATAGCCATATATCTTTTGTTCTATATCAATTCATCAACAATGTACTTACTACAAATTACTTCAAACATTAACATTACACTAGTTTGCACATAATCTTCACTAAACTTGATCATTCTACAACACACAAGTGGGTTTAACCCCAAATCATCAATATAGCCAAAATTAAGCACATTACAACTTCCACATATTATTTTATATATCAAAACATAACATATGTTTGCGCCAGTAGACTTTTTTAGTTTTAGGTTTTGACCACCAGGTTTCTTCCTTTTACAAGTTTACACAACATTATATGCAGGCATATTTCCACCCATGGCCAACAGCCACTTTATTTCTCTTCATCTTTCTATCTACAACTGAAACTAAAAGGGCGGCTAGTGTCACACCCCAACCGATGGCGGAATCATCGGGGCGCGGAACTAAGAGAACCAGATTGTCTCATGAGAAGTTCCAAAAACGTTTAACATCCCATACTATTAAACATAATATTTCAAATAACCATTACAAAAACAGCGTTTTCTCATAACACAAATTCTAGTTTAAAAATCTCTAGGTTTATTACAAGCGTTTCTAAAGCAAAAACCTAAACTACGCAAAACTACGTCCAAAGCATCCAAGCTAAAATCCTCAACCTGTTACATATGTTAAAATACAAATCAATACGATTAAGTAAAGGTGATCATACAGGTTTAAGCAATACTAGCATAATAGAGAAAACGTTCGCGAAATAGTCTAGTTACATATCATGATACACCGAAACACATCACACAAACTAGGCATATTTCTCATGCTAACTTCCGTGAGAAGGCTTGCGCGTCCATCCTAACTAGACCCCATCGGGTGTTAGCCACACTATAGTACCATACTAGCTAAGGAGGCAAGTTAACGAAAATAAGTTCCTAGTCACATGTTTCTAGTATCACGTATTGAGCATATATAATCAGATTATTCGCGTGTGATAAGCAGTTTGATTTGTGAGGTGATTTTGATAGAGGAACATATGTAACACCCAAAAAGTGCATTAAAGCGAAAATGGGTCAAGTATACTCACTGTGGGTGCGTTTTAGGTGAGACGAGGGATCTTAGAAGAGTCGAGGAGAGCGCCGGATCAGCCTGCATACGTGAACGGAAGTGCATCAGTCTCCGAAAAGCTGAAAGGGTGAAGTTTGGTTTGAGCAATAGGCAAGTTCGGCCGAACTTGTATGTAAACATACAAGTTCGAGCGAACTTGTGAGGGACTGCTGAGTTTTGAGTCAAGTTCGGGCGAACTTGTCTAATTTCCAAGGAAATTAGTCAAGTTCGGGCGAACTTATGAGAAATGTTTGCTGAAAAGACAAGTTCGGGCGAACTTGTATAGTTTCCTAAGAAACTAGACAAGTTCGAACGAACTTGTGATGAATTGGTGCAGGTCTGACCCAAGTTCGGTCGAACTTGACCCTGAGGGGTACAAGTTCGGTCGAACTTGACCTGAGTGCTGCTGAAAAACAGGTAAATCTTAAGCGAACTTGATGTTTTCGGGTCCAAAATCTTGCTTTTTTCGCGTCGTTTGATGAGGAAATCGAGTGCCCGTCCCTCCAACCTTAAGCCACTGAGTAAAACTTAGGCTGGAGAGGTCTTTTGGAGCGAACTTACCCATTTTACAGAAACTCGGGCTAATCCGGCCGAACTTGATGGTTCGTACGGGTTAGTCCAGCTTGTGTAAAGTGACGATTTCGTCCTGGTGCTTCCGGATCTGAGATCTAGCTCGTTCCACTCAAAAGTGAACGAAACATTCGTCATTAGTCCGAAAATGGTGTAAAAATCAGGGATTTAAAAGGTTTTGCTCAGATCTAGTATAGATCTGAGTGAAAACAGAAGTTTTTATGGAAAAAGATGAAGATTTTCGTAAACAGAAGAGATTTGATGAAAACGAAGGCATAGCCTTGTGCAAAATCATTATAAAACGTTGTTGTTCATCGTTGTAGTTGAAATCGGGTTGATTCTTACTTAGAAAACTAAGGGTCCCGAGTTTGAGAGCTCTGAGCGAACTTACAGCATGTTCAAATGGGAAAATGGAGCTGAGTATTTATAGGTGAAGACAAAAAGTGAGCTGGTGGGAGTCAAGTTTGGTCGAACTTGCATGATTTCATGCATGTTCGGGTGAACTTGCTAGATATTCAAGGGATTTGTGTCAAGTTCGGCCGAACTTGCTGATTCTGTGAGGAATCAGGCAAGTTCGAGCGAACTTGAGGGGGAATGGGGAGTTGTGTTTTGGGCCAGCCAAGTTCGGCCGAACTTGGGGTCACCCAAGTTCGAGCGAACTTGTCCAAATATTGGGTTTTCTTCGTTTACTTTGCATTAAGAGTTCGTTTGGTGATTCGGTTCTCATTAGATAGTTATATTAAGCGTTATAAGTGATGTAATAGTGCGATTTAGCGATTTGAGCTTGCAAGAGAGATGCGATAGCGAGCGTAATCATAACCGTAAACATACATAACACATAAATAACATAAAATCATATAATTAACTGCGATTTGCAATGCATGAGATTAGCGATGCGTTTAATAAGCGACTAGATGCGATGTAATTGAAATAAGACATATTTAATTTAACATAACTTTCTTATAAACGAATCTCGAGATTACAGGTGATAGATCCAATGGAAAATAAAAGAAAAAGATAACAACGAAATTCGGAGTTGTTACAGTCTCCCCTACTTTAGGAAATTTCGTCCCGAAATTTAAGTAGTGGTCGTAACAAAGAGGTGCGGGTACTTGGCATTCATGTCACTTTCCAATTCCCAAGTGAATTATGTGCCGCGTTTGCCTTCCCATCGGACCTTCACGATGGGGTTGCGTGAGCGCCGTAGTTTCTTGGTTTCTCGGTCCATGATCTCGACAGGCTTTTCCACGAAATGGAGAGTCTCGTTGACTTGCAGATCTTCGAGAGGTACATGGAGATTCTCATCGGCTAGGCACTTCTTGAGGTTAGACATGTGGAAAGTTGGATGAACGTTATTAAGTTTCGCCGATATTTCGAGACAATAGGCTACTTTACCGATCCTTTCCAGAATCTTAAAGAGACCAATGTATCGAGGCGCTAGCTTTCCTTTCTTCCCGAAGCGGATTACTCCCTTCCAAGGTGCAACCTTTAGGAGAACGTGATCTCCCACTTCGAACTGCAGGGGCTTGCGGCGTTTATCGGCATAACTCTTTTGATGACTCCGAGCTTTCAAGAGATTGTCTCTGATCTGGAGGATCTTGTCTGTTGTTTCTTGAATCAGCTCGGGACTGGTGATTTGTGCTTCTCCGATCTCGTACCACGCAATAGGCGATCGACATTTTCTTCCATACAGTGCCTCAAAAGAAGCCATTTGAATGCTGGTATGATAACTATTAATGTACGAGAATTTGATTACAGGTAAATGTGTGTCCCAATTACCACCGAAATCTATGATACACGCACGAAGCATGTCTTCGAGGGTACGGATCGTTCGCTCAGTCTAACCGTCGGTTTGAGGGTGAAAAGCGGTACTGAGGTTGAGAGTAGTACCGAGAGAGGATTGATAAGTCTCCAGAGACGTGAAGTAAAGTGACCGTCTCAGTCAAAGATGATGTCACGAGGCGTCCCGTGTCGACAAATGGCTTCGTCGGTATATATTCGGGCTAATCGTTCGACCTTAAAGTCTTCTCGTATAGCAATAAAGTGCATGGATTTGGTAAGACGATCAACGATAATCCAAATGCTATCATGACCAGATGAAGTTCGAGGGAGTTTCGTAATAAAATCCATAGCTATGCTCTCCCATTTCCACATCGGGATTTCGGGTTGTTCGAGTAAGCCAAAGGGCCTCTGATGCTCGGCTTTAACCTTCGAGCAGGTCAAGCACTTTGAAACGTACACGGCGATATCCTTTTTCATGCCCGACCACCAGTACTTTGGACGAAGGTCCTGGTACATTTTTTCGGCTCCGAGATGAATGGAGTATCGGGATTTATGAGCTTCGGTCATGAGTAACTCTCGAAGATTTTCACGACTGGGAATCCAAATGCGATCGAGATAGTAATAGATACCGTTAGGTTTGACAACAAGCTGAGTTTCGGCACCACATTTCATTTCTTCCTACAAAGTATTCTCGTTAAAGCAGGCGAATTGGGCGGAGCGAATCATGATTTCGAGATCATTCGAAGCTTGAGAGTCACGAATACTATATACATAGCTTCGTCGACTTAGAGCATCGGCTACGACGTTTGGTTTGCCGGGATGGTAGCGTATTTCACAATCGTAATCGTTGAGAAGTTCAACTCATCGGCGTTGGCGCATATTCAGTTCCTTTTGATTGAAGATATGTTGTAAGCTCACATGGTCGGTGAAGACCGTACACTTGGTACCGTAAAGGTAGTGTCACCATATCTTCAATGCAAAAACAGTTGCACCGAATTCGAGATCGTGGGTTGTGTAGTTTTTCTCGTGGATCTTGAATTGTCGAGACGCATACACGATAACCTTGTCTCGTTGCATGAGGACACAACCAAGACCAAGATTAGAGGCATCGCAGTAAACAACGAAATCGTCGTTTTCGTCAGGTAAAGCGAGGACAGGAGCGTTGCATAGCATACGCTTGAGCGTTTGAAAGGCTTCCTCTTGCTTGGAATCCTAAACAAAAGGTTTGTCTTTATGAGTTAAAGCGGTAAGCGGAACAGCGATTTTTGAGAAGTCGGCGATGAATCGATAGTAGTAACCCGCCAATCCAAGGAATGAACGGATTTTGGAAGCATTCTTCGGTGTAATCCAACTCTTGACAGCTTCAATCTTTGCAGAGTCGATGTGAATTCCTTGACTATTAACGATGTGGCCAAGAAATTGGACTTCTTCGAGCCAGAATTCACATTTAGAGAACTTAGCATAAAGATGATTTCCTTGGAGAAGTTCAGGACTAAACGGAGATGGCGCGCGTGTTCGTCTCTCGACTTCGAATAGATAAGGCTGTCATCGATAAACACAATGACGAAACGATCTAGAAAAGCTTTACACACACGGTTCATCAAATCCATGAAGACCGCGGGTGCATTGGTAAGACCAAAAGGCATGACCACGAATTCGAAATGGCCATAACGGGTACGAAAGGCGGTTTTCGAAATATCTTCTTCCAACACGCGTAACTGATGATAGCCGGAACGAAGATCGATCTTAGAAAAGCAAGTAGCACCTTGAAGCTGATCAAATAAGTCGTCAATTCGGGGAAGAGGGTAGCGGTTCTTTATCGTGAGTTTGTTAAGTTCACGATAATTGATGCACATTTGGAACGTTCCATCTTTCTTTTTCATGAAAAGAACGGGTGCGACCCATGGCGAAGTGCTTAGGCGTATGAAACCTTTATCAAGAAGTTCTAGGAGTTGGCTTGATAGCTCGCGCATTTCTGGTCGTGCGAGACGATAAGGAGCTTTAGCAATGGGAGTAGCACCGGGAACTAAATCGATACGGAATTTGACATCTCGAGTAGGGGTAATCCGGGTAAGTCATCGGGAAAGACTTTGGGAAATTCACGAACAACAGGAACGTCTTTAAAAGTCTTCTTTTCTTTCTCCGGGTTCACGATATGGGCTAGAAAAGCAACACATTGTTTTCGCAAACATTTGTGCGCTCGAGTACATGACAAAAGCATCAACTTCTTTGAGGGAGTTTCACCATAGACATGAAGTTGATCACCGTTAGGGAGAGGGAAGCGAATCATTTTATCGAAACATACAACTTCAGCATGGTTTTCACGAAGAAAGTCCATACCTCTTATGATATCGAAGCTACCTAACTGCATAGGTATGAGATTGATCGAGAAGACATGGGTGTTGAGATCGAGAGAATAACCACGTAGGACGGAGGTGACGGTGACGGATTTTCCGGTGGCGACTTCCACATCGAAAGTCTTTGAGAGTTTAGCGTGCTTACATTTTAAAACCTTTTTGAATTCTAACGATACAAAAAAATTATCAGCACAGGTATCAAATAAACATGAAGCATAAATACCATTGACAAGGAACGTACCATTGCCAACATTGTTGTCGTTCTGGGCCTGGCGATGATTCATATTGAAGGCTCGTCCACGTGCAGCATGTGGTTGCTGCTGTTGAGGCTGTGGTGGTGACTGCTGCTGCTGCTGCTGTGGCTCTTGTTTCACAGGCTTGTTTGGGCAGACATTACTGAAATGATTCGGGTCTCCGCACGTGTAGCAGGCACGTGCTCTTGGGGCTAGCTGTTGATTGGCCTAAGGAGGAGCTGGTAGAGCTGGAGCTGCTTGAGTTTGAGGAGCTGGCTGACGAGGACCACTACGGCAGCTGACAATAAAGTGGCCATAGATGTTATAGTTGGTGCAGAAGCGACAATTTCCACCAACTGCGTGATGATAGGTGCATTTTGAGCACAAGGGATGAGGACCAGTATACGCACGTTTAGCTGGGGGTACGTTTTGAGCAGGAGCCTGGTAAGGCTGGGAGTTGAGCGGTGTAGCAGCGGCGTAGTTCTTGCTAGGGTTTCCTCTTTTGCGTCCCTGACGCTTTCCCTTCGGGTCACTGGGCGGTTCGATAGCAGCAGTTGGTTCGGTGACAGCTTTATTGGAAACTTTCACAGGGTTCTTGAAATAACCATCTTGAACTCGCTGATCATTGATCTCAGCGGCTAGCATGTAGGTTTCCTCGATGGTTGTATTACGAGCAACTTTCACAAAATTTGCAACACACTCGGGTAGAGCACGGATATACTTGTTGATGGCTTTCTCAGTAGTATCAACTTGGCTGGGACAGATGATGCTCAAAATCTTGAATCGAGCGGTAAGTCCAGCATTGTCGGGACCATCTTGCTTGATACCCCAAAACCATTCTCTAGCTTTTGTAGCTCATGCGGAGGACAGAACTCTTTCTTCATCACTTCCTTGAGTTCTTCCCAAGACAGATTATAGGCTTCATTATTACCGCGCCTATTTCTTTCTACGCTCCACCAGTCGAGAGCACGGGACTGGAAGACTCCTGTAGCGTTCATCGTGCGAAGGTCATCGGGGCATCCACTTTGCCTAGAGGTGACCTCAATGGCGTCAAACCAATGGAACATAACAGTCGGTCCATCATTGCCCGTGAAGGCGAGAGGTGCACAAGCCTTGAAATTCTTGAAACTGAACCGTGACTTGGGGGTTTCAGCTTTCGAGTCGACCGAGGAGTTACTGCTCACAGCATGAATTTCCGAGACGATTTGCGGGATGACTTTAGCCATTTCCTTGGCTACCACTGTAGCGTTGGCTTATCGGCGTTGCTGCGCTGGAGATTCTCCTGGTATGTGATCCCATTGAAGACATCTACATTGAAGGATTTGATAGGATGAGATTCGATTATAATAATTTTTAAAATATTTATTATTATTATTCATACAAGGCACATAAACACGTAGGCAAGTAAACATGTAGGCAGGCAAACACGTAGGCACATAAGCACATAGCATGTAAGCACATCATCCACGTAAGCACATATTTTGCACGTATTCACCTTCTTATAAGTAAAGCGTAGCGCGTTCGAGATGCGATATAATAGCGAGATATAAGCGATATATAAGCGAGTAATACCGCACATGAGGCACACATGTCCTCATAGGCGTAAGCGGGTTAAGCGATTAGTTTTGTTGGTGTATTAATTTAGCGTTTTAGATTACGAGAGCTGTGCGAGTAGTGCATGCGTTTATGGAGCGTAAAGCAATAAAGCGAGAAATCGATAAAGCGAGAAATAAATAAAGCGAGAAATCGAATAAAGCAAAAATTCTCAAAACTTTAAACACAAATAATAATAAATTCGATGATGTGTAGGCTTAAATCAATTGGGAGTGTCCGGGGTTTTGAGACGTTGACTATCCAAAGTGGTTCGATCATCCTTTGACTTTGGACCCATGCTTTGGCCTAATAGATAGATGCTCTCACTGCAAGCGGCTAACGGCATTATCCTTCCGGTTACTACGTGTTCCAAATCATCGGAATAATCGATACTTTGGTGAAATTGAAAATCGAAGAACGGAATTGGTTATTAAGATGCGAGATTCACCCTTAACTTAACAACTTCATTCCTAGTTGTGGATGTACTCACCGATCAAATCGGGAGTTCCAATAGATAGAAATGGAGATTTTCGTCGAGGTTTGGACATCACTCCTAACTCAACGAAGATAACTCGTGCGCTGGAGATTGCGCGGAGTGAATGATCTTATCGAGAGTTCTCGGTTTTCACACCTAATCTCGACTTGATCATTCGTTTTGTGTGACACGAGCGTTTCCAAGCGTGTATATTGTATTAGCCTTAGGAAAGGTACATTTAAGCATTTACGGCAAGTAGTTTAAGCATTTAAGTCAAAGATTGGTCAAATTGGGTACTTAGACTGTAGACTAGGTCGAACATGGCAATTCTACCTAATTCCCTATAGTTATGGCTCTGATACCAATCTGTCACACCCTAACCGATGGCGGAATCATCGAGGCGCGGCACTAAGCGAACCAGATTGTCTCATGAGAAGTTCCATAACAATTAATTAACAATATTACATAACGTCTAATATAACATCCGTCAAAAACGGATTTACCAAACCCGCTCCGTTTATTAACCGAACAATCAGTTAAAAATTTCGTTGCGAATTTAATGCCCAAAATAATTTTAAACGATACATAATTAATTATTATATGGGAATATATAATTAGTTTTTGAAAAACTGTCAAAAATAAGAAGATAAAAATAATTTGGTTCTGCTGGGTTTCGAACCCGGGTCAGTAACCGGCCAGCAAAGACTTAACATTAACACTTAAACCACTGCGCCACTGATGTTTCTTGTTAAATGTTAGAATCATTTAATTCATAACTTGACTTTCCGAATTCAAAACCGGCGCCCAAATGCAGTCGTCGGAAATCCCGGCGATCTCGCCAAGAATTAACGACATCTTCAGTTATAACGTAAACATTTACTAAGACATCGGTTATAACCGACGTCTGAGTCCGCGACACCATCTATAACGCCGGAGAAATTATAACCGACGAATCAAGTCAGAAATCGGACCAAATTCATCGACGACTTGCCCTATAAATACCTCCTCGAACCTCTGCAAACACTTTCGCTCAAAACCGCACCCTTTCTCGGCGAAAACTCACTCGCCGGAAATTTTCTGCTCATCTCCGGAAAACTGAACCCTCCACTTCTAAGCCTTGCTGAACCCCCTAAGCTTATACCGAAGTCACCCTCATCCTTTTCAAGCTTTCTAAAGACTCGCTGTTGCAGGACAGACGACGCCGGAACCTGTTGCTATCGCCGGAGTTCTGCCGGAAAAACAGAGGAAGTCAGTCGGTATACCTCACGCCTAATTTCTTCATTCTTTTTATTTAACCTCACCTGTAATTAACCATCAGACTCTAATGAACATGATTTAATCATCAAACCAGTCGGATTTCCGATTCGGGTTAAAACCAACGAAGAAGACGAAGTATCTGAAATGTATAAGTATAACTAAAATCAAGTTATAACTCGGGTTAGACACACAGTCCAGCGGTGGACTGTGTGCACATTAAACACACAAACGTCACGAGTTCGAATCTTGTTCCACACACGCTGCCTTAATAAAAATGTTTTTTTTTGTTGTTAACCGAACCGGGGTCACACTGTTATATGTTAAGTATATTAATAACCGGAATAATAACCAAGTTAGACACACAGTCCAGTGGTGGACTGTATGTATGTTTAATCACATGTCACGAGTTCGAGTCCGGTTTACTGCACCGACTCGGACAATTATCTACCTTTTTAAAATAAGTCAGAAATGAAAATACTTAGTTTGTGTTTAAGTATAATAAAAATCAGTTAAGTTAACAAGTTGGACACACAGTCCAGCGGTGGACTGTGTGTTAGCATAAGCCACAGGTCCCGGGTTCGAGACCTGTGGAGCGCACCGAGTCTTGGATTAAAAATCGTTTTTAGAAAATAAAGGATTTTCTGTTTAAACTAATTAGTATATAAATATAATTAAAAACAGAAATATTTCGGGTTAGACACGTAGCTCAGTTGGTAGAGCTGCGTGCACGCGTACGGGAGGTCTCGGGTTCGAACCTCACTCAGCGCACACATAAACGATTCGAACCGGTCATAGTTAACAGTCAACGGTCAATGGTCAACGGTCAACTGTCAAAAAGTCAAATTTTTTTATTATTTTTATTTATTTATTTTAATTAAAAATCAATTAAAAATACTTAAAAAACATTTTTTAAGGTTAGAAAATAGCCTTAAACTCACAAAAATACACCCAACAATCCTACTAAAATGGATTAATAAAATCCGTTTACTTACCAAACCATAATGCTATCTATCTAGGTTAATTTCACTCGTGGTTAAAACCACTTTGCGTGCATTCAACATCATCAACCGAACGCACCCACTGTGAGTGAATCTTACAACTCCCCTTTTTAATTACACGTTTTGGGGTGTGTCATGTGTCTCAAATAATTAACTCGTTTATTTAAATTTGTGCCATACCATATCATGACCTAAACTTTTATTGTTTATATTGTTGTGATTACTTATTTCATTATGTCAAATTATATGAAATTCATTCATTAAGCCCATCAGTTCCTCGTGGGAGACGAGTTGAACAACGCGTGCCTCAAAACCAATCCATTATTGTTCATGTGTGTATCATTGAGTTTATATTGTTTATAGTTATGTCTTTCATATTATCATGTTTATGCAATTCATTCATTAGACCCATCAGTTCCTCGTGAGAGACGAGTAGAGCAACGCGTGCCTCTAAACGTTCCATTATTGTTCATGTGTACTTTATTTAATATCTAATGATTGTTGAATAAGTTTACATCTATTTTTACTCATGTGTGGTTGTGCACTCATTTCATAATCAATTAAATAAACTTGTTCAAATGTTTTCCATAGGATTCACTCGCCAATTTTTTTGTTGATCCAAAAACCTTTTTACACATGATACAGGTGAACAGGAAGAAGCAAGGAAAACATAGGAAATGCCTTAGAAGAAAACAAAGAAGCTTAGATTGATGATAGGTCATGATGTAATTATAGTTGTAAATTTCCTATTAATTTGTATTTAATGAATATGAAACGTATAATAATAAATGTCATGAGCTTTGATGATAACCCAATCATGCCCCGGTCACCTTTTCCGCTGTGGGTCGGGGTGTGACAGATTGATATCAGAGCCATGACTATAGGGATATAGGATAGGTTATTAGACCCTTAGAGCCTATACTATAGTCTGCCTAAATTTTAATTGATTAGGTGGTTACATACAAACTTGTGATATTTATCTGTTTCATATTTGTTTATATTTACAGTCAAACATACATGCTTATATACATATTCATTATACATATATCAATGTTCATATGTTCAATTCATTTTCATACTCTCATTATTCAAAGATTTTGTTGCAATTTTCAAATCTCATCAAAGTAAGTTCTGCGACGGGCATGTAGTAACTGGAAGGGTACAAGTACCGGTAGTCGGAACGTCCTGTCTAGGTTGGCATTCGTATAAATCCAATATAACGGACCAGTTTGCCTACCTGGGGACCAACGATGAGAGTACGAAGGACCTATTAGGCCAAAGCATGCCACACCAAACGTCGTTCGAACTAACCTACTTTGAGGTGTCACCGTGTCTACACCTGGACACATTCCAAATATCACATGTTGTATACATATTTCTCGATTTTCTCCGGGTTTTAGTGTACGCAACCAGGCAAACCCGTGCGAACCATATGAAAACCGGTATTCATGGGGGCCCACATGATTACAAAGGTGAAGTATGGCGGCATGTAGGGCCTAATGGCGAGCAAAGCCCAAGACATCCTATGGATGTAGTAGATTTATTTTTCTATAATTATTTTATGAATGTTCATTCCTGAGTGCGACCCATGATCCCAAAAGCATCCAACTCATACTCTTGACATGTATTCCTTGTAGATGTCTTCTAACCACGCCCGTAGGAAGATGAGAGCAGGAAAAGCCCGCGAACGCATGGCTGCCCTAATCACACAACAAATGGCTGCCGTAATACCCAACATTGTAATCCAAGTCCAACAAGCACTTACCGCTAATCCTGTCAATCAAGAAAACCAAAACATTATCAACTCTTCCCCAAATACCACTAAATGCACCTACAAGCATTTCAAATCATGCGACCCTCCGAAATACAAAGGGACTTAAGGCGTCACCGCTCTCCTCCATTGGTTTGAAGAGATGGAGAACACCTTTCTAAATTGCGATTGTCCCGATGATCGCAAAGTGCGTTATGCTACTGGTCGTTTATATGGAATAGCACTTACTTGGTGGAATACAGAGAAGGCCAAACGAGGTGTTGAAGATGCTATGACTTTAACTTGGAATGAATTGAAGGAAATCATGACCAGACGATTTTGCCCAAGGAGCGAAATCAAGAAATTAGAAGATGAATTTTATTCGTTGAAGCAAAAGGAAGGAGACCACACCACATACAACAAAAGATTCCTCGAGTTACATCAAATGGTTCCCAACATGTTCACTCCCCTCTACCGTTTGATCGAGCACTACATTCGTGGTCTTCCGTCAAAGATTCAAGACTCTGTAATAAGTACCTCGCCTGCAACTTTGGAAGCAGCAATGGAGCTAGCAACAGCGCTCACCGAGAACCGAATCCGGAACAAAGACTTCAAGGAGGAGAAGAAGAAGGATAAAGCACCGACTGAAACCTCCGACTACACCCAAACCGAATCCCCTTCTCAACCCAATTCTAAGAGAAAAAGAGACGGGCAACTTTTCGCTGCTATCCAACGAAATCAACCAATTTCACACGCCATACCCATCCAAGCTATCCCAATCACTCAAGTGGCACCCAACTCAACTTACCCAAATAAGAAACCATATCTTGGACCTCACCCTCGATGCAACAACTGTTTTTACCACCATCCCCTTACTTTACCTTGTCGACTATGTGCAACTTGTGGACGCTATGGTCATTTGAGCAAGGTTTGCCGCACCTTTCAAAACCAAATCTCTCCCCCTACTCAAACCATGAACCAAACCTATCAACAACCCCAATACCCCATGTTCCTATATGTTCGAGCTTGTTTCAATTGTGGAGCCCCTACCCACTTTAGAAACACATGCCCTCAATTGGTTAACGTCATCAAAGCTCAAGCCCAATCAAACCCAGTTAACCAAGTAAACCAAGAAAACCCAACCGCTAGGCCACCAGCAAGAGGAAGAGTCTTCAACATCAATGCCAATCCGGTCGAAGATAATGACGGCCCAAACGAAGATACCCGACTAGTCCTCTTCACCGAAAATCCAGATTCAACTCCTATCGTTTAGTTTTATGTTTTTCTTTATCACATAGAACCAAACATAACTTAAGGATAAAGCCAATGAAACTTTGACAAGAATACAGTGGATACGCCGCTGGTACTTCCTATATATAAGTATTCTTGTCAAAGGATCAGAAGCATTATCTGGCGGTTATGAGAGGTTCCATGTGTAGACTGTATGAGTAATTATTGTTTATTATTTCAGTACATGTAATTTCATAGGCCGCCGCTCCCCATTCATGAGCGTTGAGCATGTTCCCCATTTCATTATGAGGTTGAACCTGGCGTGCCCACATTTTCATTTTCAGTATATGCAATACGATCGGCTCCGTTTGATTGAGCTTGATCGCACAGACAATTTCATTTTCAGTTCATGCAATACGATCGGCTCCGTTGATTGAGCCTTGATCGCACAGACATTTTCATTATCAGTATCTTGTGGTTGTTGTGTTTGTTGTAGAGTCGAATAGAACTAATCATAACTTACGGATAAAGTCAATGAGAATTTGACAAGAATATGGTGGATAAGCCGTTGGTACTTCCTATATATAAGTATTCTTGTCAAATGATTCGAGGCATTATCATGCGGTTATGAGAGGTTCCATGCATAGGCTGTTGGTGTGATTGTTGTTTAGATTAAGTTGTTCATTTTCAGTACATGCAATACGATCGGCTCCGTTTGATTGAGCCTTGATCTCACATTTTCATTTTCAGTACATGCAATACGATCGGCTCCGTTTGATTGAGCCTTGATCGCACAGACATTTTCATTTTCATTATCAGTATTTTGTGGTTGTTGTGTTTGTAGTAGAGTTACATAGAACTAATCATAACTTGCGGATAAAGTCAATGAAAATTTGACAAGAATATGGTGGATACGCCGCTGGTACTTCCTATATATAAGTATTCTTGTCAAATGATCGGAGGCATTATCAGGCGGTTATGAGAGGTTCCATGTATAGGCTGTTTGTAGATTAAGTTTATTATTTTCAGTACATGCAATATGATCGGCTCCGTTTGATTGAGCCTTGATCGCACAGACAATTTCATTTTCAGTACATGCAATACGATCGGCTCCATTTGATTGAGCCTTGATCGCACAGACATTTTTCATTTTCAGTATTTATGAGTTTGTTGTATTGGTTGTAGAGTCACATAGGACTAATCATAATTCACTGATAAAACCAATGAAAATTTGACGAGAATATGGTGGATACGCCGCTGGTACTTCCTATATATAAGTATTCTTGTCAAAGGATCAGAGGCATTGTCAGACGGTTATGAGAAGTTCTATGTAGGATTTAGTAGTTTCTTGGTAACTAATCATAACTTGTGGATAAAACCAATGAAAATTTGGCAAGAATATGGTGGATACGCCGCTGGTACTTCCTATATATAAGTATTCTTGCCAAAGGATCAGAGGCATTATCAGGCGGTTATGAGAAGTTCCATGTAGGATTTAGTATTGCCTTGGTTGAAATTGTGTTACATTTATATCATCGTGCTATTTAAAGAGATTGGATTGTGTTCCATTTCTACATAACTAACCTCTCCATCATAACAAACGAGAGAGGAACTGCTACCATTCAAACATATATGCTATCAGAATGTGGATTCAAATGTTAGCTGTTGTGTTTATTTATGTTCTATAGTCATAGAACCAATCATAACTTACTGATATTAGCTGTTGTATTTATTTATGTTCAAATATTAGCTGTCGTGTTTATTTATGTTCCATGTAGGTTATAGTATTAGAAGTTTTGCCTTAGGATATAACCATACCCTACCAAACATATGCAAACTCGTATGCATGATATCATAGTTAGCGAATCAATTCTGCTTATCAATACTTTTACAGTAGGCAACAAAAAGCGATTCCTGTAATAGGGTACTTAACCCTTACAAGGGGCGTTACCGCCTCAAACAAAAATTTAAACTCTTACTTTTCTTCTAAGTATGTAACTGTCAAACTAAACACCATCATTCTTTTAGTCAAATATATCACTATCTAAATTTCGGGACGAAATTTCTAAAAAGCAGGGGATACTATAACATCCGTAAAAACGGATTTACCAAACCCGCTCCGTTTATTAACCGAACAATCAGTTAAAAATTTCGTTGCGAATTTAATGCCCAAAATAATTTTAAACGATACATAATTAATTATTATATGGGAATATATAATTAGTTTTTGAAAAACTGTCAAAAATAAGAAGATAAAAATAATTTGGTTCTGCCGGGTTTCGAACCCGGGTCAGTAACCGGCCAGCAAAGACTTAACATTCAACACTTAAACCACTGCGCCACTGATGTTTCTTGTTAAATGTTAGAATCATTTAATTCATAACTTGACTTTCCGAATTCAAAACCGGCGCCCAAATGCAGTCGTCGGAAATCCCGGCGATCTCGCCAAGAATTAACGACATCTTCAGTTATAACGTAAACATTTACTAAGACATCGGTTATAACCGACGTCTGAGTCCGTGACACCATCTATAACCGCCGGAGAAATTATAACCGACGAATCAAGTCAGAAATCGGACCAAATTCATCGACGACTTGCCCTATAAATACCTCCTCGAACCTCTGCAAACATTTTCGCACAAAACCGCACCCTTTCTCGGCGAAAACTCACTCGCCGGAAATTTTCTGCTCATCGCCGGAAAACCGAACCCTCCACTTCTAAGCCTTACTGAACCCCCTGAGCTTATACCGAAGTCACCCTCATCCTTTTCAAGCTTTCTGAAGACTCGCTGCTGCAGGACACACGACGCCGGAACCTGTTGTTGTCGCCGGAGTTCTGCCGGAAAAACAGAGGAAGCCAGTCGGTATACCTCACGCCTAATTTCTTCATTCTTTTTATTTAACCTCACCTGTAATTAACCATTTGACTCTAATGAACATGATTAAATCATCACACCAGTCGGATTTCCGATTCTGGTTAAAACCAACGAAGAAGACGAAGTATCTGAAATGTATAAGTATAATTAAAATCAAGTTATAACTTGGGTTAGACACACAGTCCAGCGGTGGACTGTGTGCACATTAAACACACAAACGTCACGAGTTCGAATCTTGTTCCACACACGCTGCCTTAATAAAAATGTTTTTTTTTGTTGTTAACCGAACCGGGGTCACACTGTTATATGTTAAGTATATTAATAACCGGAATAATAACCAAGTTAGACACACAGTCCAGTGGTGGACTGTGTGTATGTTTAATCACATGTCACGAGTTCGAGTCCGGTCTACTGCACCGACTCGGACAATTATCTACCTTTTTAAAACAAGTCAGAAATGAAAATACTTAGTTTGTGTTTAAGTATAATAAAAATCAGTTAAGTTAACAAGTTGGACACACAGTCCAGCGGTGGATTGTGTGTTAGCATAAGCCACAGGTCCCAGGTTCGAGACCTGTGGAGCGCACCGAGTCTTGGATTAAAAATCGTTTTTAGAAAATAAAGGATTTTCTGTTTAAACTAATTAGTATATAAATATAATTAAAAACAGAAATATTTCGGGTTAGACACGTAGCTCAGTTGGTAGAGTTGCGTGCACGCGTACGGGAGGTCTCGGGTTCGAGCCTCACTCAGCGCACACATAAACGATTCGAACCGGTCATAGTCAACAGTCAACGGTCAATGGTCAACGGTCAACGGTCAAAAAGTCAAATTTTTTTATTATTTTTATTTATTTATTTTAATTAAAAATCAATTAAAAATACTTAAAAATAACATTTTTTAAGGTTAGAAAATAGCCTTAAACTCACAAAAATACACCCAACAATCCTACTAAAATGGATTAATAAAATCCGTTTACTTACCAAACCATAATGCTATCTATCTAGGTTAATTTCACTCGTGGTTAAAACCACTTTGCGTGCATTCAACATCATCAACCGAACGCACCCACTGTGAGTGAATCTTACAACTCCCCTTTTTAATTACACGTTTTGGGGTGTGTCATGTGTCTCAAATAATTAACTCGTTTATTTAAATTTGTGCCATACCATATCGTGACCTAAACTTAGATTGTTTATATTGTTGTGATTACTTATTTCATTATGTCAAATTATATGAAATTCATTCATTAAGCCCATCAGTTCCTCGTGGGAGACGAGTTGAACAACGCGTGCCTCAAAACCAATCCATTATTGTTCATGTGTGTATCATTGAGTTTATATTGTTTATAGTTATGTCTTTCATATTATCATGTTTATGCAATTCATTCATTAGGCCCATCAGTTCCTCGTGAGAGACGAGTAGAGCAACGCGTGCCTCTAAACGTTCCATTATTGTTCATGTGTACTTTATTTAATATCTAATGATTGTTGAATAAGTTTACATCTATTTTTACTCATGTGCGGTTGTGCACTCATTTCATAATCAATTAAATAAACTTGTTCAAATGTTTTCCATAGGACTCACTCGCCAATTTTTTTGTTGATCCAAAAACCTTTTTACACATGATACAGGTGAACAGGATGAAGCAAGGAAAACATAGGAAATGCCTTAGAAGAAAACAAAGAAGCTTAGATTGATGATAGGTCATGATGTAATTATAGTTGTAAATTTCCTATTAATTTGTATTTAATGAATATGAAACGTATAATAATAAATGTCATGAGCTTTGATGATAACCCAATCATGCCCCGGTCACCTTTTCCGCTGCGGGTCGGGGTGTGACATCTAACATCCCATACTATTAAACATAATATTTCAAATAACCATTACAAAATCAACGTTTTCTCATAACACAAATTCTAGTTTAAAAATCTCTAGGTTTATTACAAGCGTTTCTAAAGCAAAAACCTAAAGTAAGCAAAACTACGTCCAAAGCATCCAAGCTAAAATCCTCAACCTGTTACATATGTTAAAATACAAGTCAATACGATTAAGTAAAGGTGAGCATACATGTTTAAGCAATACTAGCATAATCGAGAAAACGTTCGCGAAATAGTCTAATTACATATCATGATACACCGAAACAGATCACACAAACTACGCATATTTCTCATGCAAACTTCCGTGAGAAGGCTTGCGCGTCCATCCTAACTAGACCCCGTCGGGTGTTAGCCACACTATAGTACCATACTAGCTAAGGAGGCAAGTTAACGTAAATAAGTTCCTAGTCACATGTTTCTATATCACGTATTGAGCATATATAATCAAATTATTTGCGTGTGATAAGCGGTTTGATTTGTGAGGTGATTTTGATAGAGGAACATATGTAACACCCGAAAAGTGCATTAAAACAAAAATGGGTCAAGTATACTCACTGTGGGTGCGTTTTAGGTGAGACGAGGGATCTGAGAAGAGTCGAGGAGAGTGCCGGATCAGCCTGCATACGCGAACGGAAGTGCACCAGTCTCCGAAAAGCTGAAACGTTGAAGTTTGGTTTGAGCAGTAGGCAAGTTCGGCCGAACTTGTATGTAAACATACAAGTTCGAGCGAACTTGTGAGGGACTGCTGAGTTTTGAGTCAAGTTCGGGCGAACTTGTCTAATTTCCAAGGAAATTAGTCAAGTTCGGGCGAACTTGTGAGAAATGTTTGCTGAAAAGACAAGTTCGGGCGAACTTGTATAGTTTCCTAAGAAACTAGACAAATTCGACCGAACTTGTGATGAATTGGTGAATGTCTGACCCAAGTTCGGTCGAACTTGACCATGAGGGGTACAAGTTCGGTCGAACTTGACCGGAGTGCTGCTGAAAAACAGGTAAATCTTGAGCGAACTTGATGTTTTCGGGTCCAAAATCTTGCGTTTTCGCATCGTTTGCTGAGGAAATCGAGTGCCCGTCCTTCCAACCTTAAGCCACTGAGTAAAACATAGGCTGGAGAGGTCTTTTGGAGCGAACTTAGCCATTTTATAGAAACTCGGGCTAATCCGAGTGAACTTGATGGCTCGTACGGGTTAGTCCAGCTTGTGTAAAGTGACGATTTCGTCCTTGTGCTTCCGAATCTGAGATCTAGCTTCGACAATGCCTCGTTCCACTCAAAAGTGAACGAAACATTCGTCATTAGTCCAAAAATGGTGTAAAATCAGGGATTTAAAAGGTTTTACTCAGATCTAGTATAGATCTGAGTGAAAAAGAAGTTTTTATGGAAAAAGATGAAGATTTTCGTCAACAGAAGAGATTTGATGAAAACGAAGGCATAGCCTTGTGCAAAATCATTATAAAACGTTGTTGTTCATCGTTGTAGTTGAAATCGGGTTGATTCTTACTTAGAAAACTAAGGGTCCCGGGTTTGAGAGCTCTGAGCGAACTTACAGCAAGTTCAAATGGGAGAATGGAGCTGAGTATTTATAGGTGAAGACAAAAAGTGAGCTGGTGGTAGTCAAGTTCGGTCAAACTTGCTAGATATTCAAGGGATTTGTGTCAAGTTCGGCCGAACTTGCTGATTCTGTGAGGAATCAAGCAAGTTCGAGCGAACTTGAGGGGGAATGGGGAGTTGTGTTTTGGGCCAGCCAAGTTCGGCCGAACTTGGGGTCACCCAAGTTCGAGCGAACTTGTCCAAATATTGGGTTTTCTTCGTTTACTTCGCGTTAAGAGTTCGTTTGGTGATTCGGTTCCCATTAGATAGTTATATTAAGCGTTATAAGTGATGTAATAGTGCGATTTAGCGATTTGAGCTTGCAAGAGAGATGCGATAGCGAGCGTAATCATAACCGTAAACATACATAACACATAAATAACATAAAACCATATAATTAATTGCGATTTGCGATGCGTTTAATAAGCGACTAGATGCGATGTAATTGAAATATGACATATTTAATTTAACATAACTTTCTTATAAACGAATCTCGAGATTACAAGTGATAGATAGAATGGAAAATAAAAGAAAAAGATAACAACGAAATTCGGAGTTGTTACAGCTAGAGGTTTCCCTGATGACAAACGGATGAGATCTCGCCGGAAGAGACAGGAAGACGGTGGGATGGTAACGGTGGTCAGAAGTAGCCGTGGTGGGGGTTGTGGTCATCTAGAGAGAGGGTGGTAGACGATGGTGCTGCTTGCGGTGTTGGGAAAGAGTCGGGTACTCGGGTGGCTTGCGATGGTGACGGCGGCCGTTGATTTTTGGTGGTGGAGATGGTGTCTTGGTGGTTGTGCCGGCCCGTGAAGAGAAGATGAAACGTTAAGATAGAGAAGTGAAATTAGATTATAATTTGCCTTGATTTGGTTTTATCTTACATTTTCTAAGCATGTGATTTTCTCCTTATGGAATATGCTAATTCACAAAGGATGTGGAACTATTCCTTTTCTCAGATTTGATTTTCTATCATTTTATTTTATTTTCAATTTTGTTTAAATGAAAATGATTATATACTAATGAGAAGTACTAACTATACCTTTTGGTATAATTTAAGAAAGCAGTTATCTTAATAATATGTGGGAAGATCACCATTCGGTCATGTGGTTTACTCTAACATTTAGGGTGTTAATCGTAACTGGCATTGCAAACTACTTTCTCCTTATGTTAACGGTATTAAATGAGTTATTTGTTAAGTTAATGAGATCAAACAATTTCTTTGGAGTAAAAAATAGTGAAATGGGGGAAAATAGGTGATGTGAATACGCGTATATATTTAACTTTTCTATTTCATAAGGTTTGTTGAAAAAGAAGCTAAACTGAAAACAAACTATTTTTGGTATCGTAAGTTATAACAATTGTCGATATTGTATAAGTACCGGTATTAATTTATATTTTTCGATCAATGTAAAACATATGTCAGTATTCTTTTAGTAGTTTGGATTTTCTCTTTCGATTGCTATAACAAATGTCGGTATTGTAAAGAACTGATACTAACCGAAACCCGCCGCAAAGCGCGGGGATCCAACTAGTTGATATTAACAACATTCATGTTAATTTTCATAATACATTCACGGATTACACATAACCCACTTCATCAAAAACCATTAAGTCATGAAATTCAACTTACTTTATGGTAAGAACACTTAGGTGATCAAAATTCTTAGCACATGCATTAATTCAAGCTTCAATTTCCTTTTGATTTTGTAGATTTTGTGAAAACAAGGGTTTCTCCTTGTTCTTCTCTAATTTGGTCGACACACACACACACATCTGATGTGTGTGTTTGTGTTTTATTATTATTTTTATTTCAACTTCCTACTTATCCATGTTTGGCCCCTCAAGAATGATGTTTTTATTTTCATGGATAAAATTTCTATCTTTACTTATTCATAATCTCACTTTTATAAATTAACACATAAAATTTGGGGTGTTACAAGTCTCCCCTTCTTAAATAAGGTTTCGTCCTCGAAACCTGTTTCATACATTCTGACAAGTCTACTCGAATCCTTTCGTAAGTACTTACCTCGAACTACGACAACAAGTTTTCATCTGATCACCCATTATGATGAATTTGTCACTACCACTTTACAACTTCTCCAATACACCTGGTAATTCAATCATGTATGATTTAATACGATCCTATTACATTATTCCATGATCAACGTTCATTCGTTCGAGCTGATTTTTTTTAAAACTCGGGTGTCAAACTATGCATACTCACATACCTCTAACATCCACTTAGGGAAATAATTATCATAATATTTATGATTGTTCATTCCTATTCATTCATATAAAATCATAAGTCAAACACCATTCAATAGTTGCTAACTATTTAGCTTCTACATACACCCCACCCTTTTCTGGGCCAATATCAAGCAAAATTTCTTTCATGTCACTAGCTTGGTAATTCTTTTCACACTTTCCTTGTAATACCTACGTATGATCTCTACCCGAGAACATTATTTCTTTCATTGATAATCTATCATCTGCATGGTTAACTGCATTTCCATGCATACATTTATACAATTTGCGTATATACTATCTTACTCCAACCCCTCTTACCATCTATCCCTTGTTTATAAGGGCCTACATAAGCTTTAATCACGCAACCATTATAACCGTGTATCAATACTCATATTTTTCATAGCTATCATACATACAACAGTCCTTCTAGCATTGCAGTACAAAGGCAAATATCTAACATCGTACCACAATGGATAACTCTACCTATATACCTACTAAAGTTTCGTTACATACGAGGCTATAAGCTTATTACACATGCCATTCTATTCGACGTATGACTTACATTAAACTAGGTACAACCATTCATTCAGTAATTTGTTAACACTTTACTTCATATGGTTGTCCGATAAAACGAACCAAGAATCCTTAAGTATACAAATCGTGACATTTTTTTCGAGAGGTTTACCTTCTAAGAAATCCTCACATGTGTTAGGAAAACCATCTAGGGGTAGAATTCATTCAAATATCCATTTATTTACTCACTTAGTCCAAAATTTCTTGCCATGACGTAATCCCGTCTTACATTCTTTGCAAAGCTTACTTGTGGCAAAATACCTTTTATGTCACATTTCACTCAACTATTCTTTATTTAACATTCCACATAATCATTCTTTATGTAACATTTCACCTTTCTAATAGTTGTGCATTCTAATGTTTTCATTCTAACTTCCTTCAACGTTAATCTTTCAAATCTTCCGCACAATTCTTTCTAATTATTTTAAATTTGGCATACTAAGCATTTACCCTGCTTTGTTACCAGTTCCTTACTTTCCTTTCTACTGCCCATTTTTTTCTCGATATGCGGTTTGACTCTTACAATCTTTCCACAACGACACTTTAAGACATCTAATAACTATCCTTTGCAATAACCAAGAATTTAGAGCCGCTCTAATTTCCTGTATTGATATGAAGTTTATAATTCAATTGCCAACATAATAAGTCATTTACTTCTGCTTTCTAAATTACTAACCATACTTGTTCCTTCTCTATACCGTTAGTAACGATAAGGCTCATCATGAGCCTATTACTCAATCCCTCCATTGTTATTATCATCATTCTTTCTAATCGCCACCTCTGTGACGTAAAATTCTGACTACCAATATACGTGTGTGTGTATATACACGCCACATACATTTAGTAACTCCATTCCTATTAATTGCTTGTGTTTTTCAAATTTCTTTCACAAATTTCTTTCGTACGCAATATCTAGTTATCTATCTTACTATGACAAATTGAATGTTTTACTTCCAAACCATATTACATGTTCAACTTCGTTAATTAAAACTCATGGATTTTGGTCATTGCCCTTTTATCCCCACAATATGGACTAATTCGCACATTTGTACTTCCTTGTAAATTTTCAGACATACTTATGTAAATGTTTTTCTTGCCATGCCTTGCATTTTTTTTAATCTTTCCTTTGTTAAAATTAAGCCACTTGTTAGGGTCTCAACCTGTTAGCCATCCTGTTTCTTTTGAATCGTTTACTAATAAGTCCAACAGGTAATTATGCTTACATGTTGGGCCAACATCCTTCATTATTGTAATTCATGCATATCTTTCAAACATTCAGATTCTATATATTTCTCGAATTATTATTATTACACAATTATATTCTACCTTTCTTTCTAGTTGTTCATTCATACTCTCCCTTTATTATAGAATGTTCTCGATTACCCGAGTGTCTTACATCCTCTTTTCCTTTCTTACAAATTCTTACTAGCTTCCCACGTTTTTTAGGCATATCTGTGATGAGTTTCTGCTCGTGAGCATCCTTTCGCTAAGTTTATTTGTTTTCTTCACATCGAGGTCTTTACCTCTTCATCTCGTTTCAATTAGGACATACTTACTATCATTTTACCATTTCTTTCAAAAATCTCTACCCTTGTCAGTACTTAAATCATTCTTCAAGATCTTAGCCCATTATCCATTCTGATCCTCACGAGTCGATCACTACATGTCTATTTTGTAACATATTTAGTGCATCAATCTTTCATTAGAATCTTTTATTACCACAACATCTTTCAATAGATATACTTGCTTACACCCTCACATGCTACCACATTTGTCATATGTTTTACACTTACTCGTATATCCGTTTCGAGACGGTTAACTATCAACATATCCTTACTATATTCCCACAACCAGCTACAACCTATTTCACGCGTGTTCAGATTTACATCACATATATATATATATATATATATATATATATTCCCACAACCGGCACTCAAGTGTTGCGTTTCCATATAATTATCTTCCTTTAAAATTTTCGTTCTACTAAGATTTACTTTTTTTTATTTGGTCAGTTTCTTTTTATCATTCATCATTATCATCATTGGTCACGAAAAACCATATCATACATTCCTTCAAGTCCTAGGGAATGAGGATCCCTAATTTTTCTTACTCTATTCCCGTACCATACATTTCTAGTAACGTAACCATGTGTCATAATTAAGTTCTTACGACCTTTCATAGATTATGCTACTTTCTAGAAGTTTATCGAGGCCTTTACGTAAGTCTTAGGGGGGTTCTGGACATAGAAAATGCGAAAAAACCAAAACTGGGGACAAAACAGATAAAATAAAGCCTCAGGTGCCGCAAATTACGGCCCCTCCCCTTCATCAACATCATGTTTGCGGCCCATAAACAGTAGGCAGGCCGTATTTTGGACCGTATTTTAGGCCGTATTTTACAGGGTAGGCCATAATTTACGGCCCCTGGGGTTTTGGACGATTTTTTTGTAAGATTTTGACCGAATAAACATGTTTTTCTCTAGGGCTGTCCAAACTGCTTGACGATCGAGGATCGCTCGGTTTCATTCGAATTATTTTTATTAATAATTAATAAAATATATATATATATATATATATATATTATAGATTTTAAATATTTATATAAATATATATAGTTATATAGATAAGCAGCCTAAGAAAATATAAAAGCCTAAGAAACACACTACCCCAACTCAATACCAAAACTTAACCATAATTCCTAAAAATTCAAATCAGCACCTAATCTCCTGCTACAAACATCCTGCCACATACATCGCTGTTGCTCAAGTTCAACTCATACGGATACGGTACAATCTCCTACCTCGCCGGCTACTTCAAATCAGCAGAGGTACAATCTCCTACCTCCTGCCACATACCTCGCTGCTGCTCATGTTTGATTGTTGAGGATCTAATCTTTTCTCAGGGTACAATCTCCTACCTCAAACAATCTTTTCTCACGCTGCTGCTCATCTCAATTTTACTTCAATTTTGATACCAAGATTGAACAATTGATATATTGCTTTTGTTAGTAAGGTGTTGGATATGTTCTAATAAAGTCGGGATTTATTTTTGTTGAATGCAGCATTGTAATAATCTTGATTTCAATTTTTGTGTTGCTACACATGTTCTAATTTCGGTGCTGAGAAAAACCGAGCGAAACCAATCCGCTCGATTCAAATTCAATCCGAGCATGAGCATCACTTTTGTGCTCGGTTTTGCAAATTCGATCCGACCGGATCGGTTGTAATTCAGTCCGAACACAAGCAGACCCTTGCTCGGATCGGCTCATGAACACCCCTATTTTCGCTGGGGTTTTTGACTAAAACATAACCCGCAGCTCCTGAAAATGTTCCAAATCTTCTCCTTCATATTACCCATCTTCTAAACCCCCCTCGTAATATAACCCGTCAAATTGAAATGCCGAAAACATAAGATTTTACCTCTATCAAGCCTTGTAGCGAACACACCCTTCGTACTAGCTTTCAGCTTGAGTTCAAGCATTCTCATTCATGCTTGAATCCCTCAAACCTAGGCTCTGATAACAACTTGAAACGCCGTAAAAATTTGAACTTTTATACCGTAACATAAATTTTACCAAAATACCCGCACAATTAATTATAACAATCGCAGCCGTCAAAGCGTTTTATACAACATTAATCCAAACCACAACTTACCAATTTAACTTGCTTACAAAAAAAAATCTTTTAAGTAAAATTGACATTTACAACCCAAAAAGAGTTTTGACCCGTTTGACATTAAACATAACCGGAAGCGCATAGAGGGCAATGAGGTGTGTTCGTCCCAAGCTCGCCATTCCTAAGCATGAAATTTACCTATCATTCACATCACAAAAATACATTCATAAGTATATGTCATTAAACACTAAAACTACATTTTTCATTATTCATCTTATTTGACCCGTTAGCAAAGTCATACTTCCATATCATACTTTATGAATTATTTCATTCACACCACAATTCGTCTACAACGAATTTGTTCTTCATCATTCCATCATCATCATCATCATCACCATCAAAATTACACATTCCATCCGACCCATTCATTTCGGGTCAAAATCAAACCATTTTCATATTCCATCATCTTTGGTTATTTGACCCATTCATAACAAGTTAACATAGTGAGCATTTCATTCTTACTACCAATTCATTCATCTTGAACCTATTTGACAACGAGTCATATTATACACAATCAAAATCTAACCAATTTCATATTCCATCATCTTTGGGTTATTTGACCCATTCATAACAAGTCAACATAGTGATCATTTCATTCTTATTACTAATTCATTCATCTTGACCCGTTCGACAACGAGTCATATCAGACACAATATCATCATCGTAAACTTTTACTCATTTTGACCCGTTGATAACGGGTCAATACGCATCCTTTACTTTCTCATTTCAAACCATTACTTCAAAGCTCAACTCATCAATTTACTATGTTCTATACTACAACTTTCAACTAGAATTAATATAATAAGACTATCTTCTTAATTTACATTAAGATTAGACGAAGTTCAAATAAACTTACCGTGGTCTTGCGTTGCTTGTGCCTTGGAATGGCTCGTGCCTTCTTCCTTCTTCGCTCCTATAAGTTACAACTTAACATTCTTAGCTTTCATTCAAATTTATTATTTGTACATTCTTTATTGTACATTATTATGCTAATAAAGCATATACATTACCATCATCATCATAATACATCAATTTAGCAAGCATTCGTATCAATCAAAATTAAATCGATTAAGGCATTTCATCGCACACGTGGTGTGCGTATCATCAACAAAGCATAATGTACAAGTAAGTTAAGCACATTTTCCCATTTCATCCATAGATTTACATAACAATTCCAACTTCAAAAATCATCACCGTAGCCATATATCTTTTGTTCTATATCAATTCCTCAACAATGTACTTAGTACAAATTACTTCAAACATTAACATTACACTAGTTTGCACATAATCTTCACTAAACTTGATCATTCTACAACACACAAGTGGGTTTAACCTCAAATCATCAATATAGCCAAAATTAAGCACATTACAACTTCCACATATTGATATTAACTAACATTCATGTTAATTTTCATAATACATTCACAGATTACACATAACCTACTTCATCAAAAACCATTAAATCATGAATTCAACTTACTTGATGGTAAGAACACTTAGGTGATCAAAATTCTTAGCACATGCATCAATTCAAGCTTCAATTTCCTTTTGATTTTGCAGATTTTGTGAAAACAAGGGTTTCTCATTGTTCTTCTCTAATTTGGTCGACACACACACATCTGATGTGTGTGTTTGTGTTTTTTTTATTATTTGAACTCCCTACTTATCCATGTTTGCCCCCTCAAGAATGATGTTTTTATTTTCTTGGCTAAAAGTTCTATCTTTACTTATTCATAATTTCATTTTTATAAATTAACACATAAAATTTGGGTTGTTACAATATGAACCGTAATTTAGATGTGTTTTCGGATGAAATATAACATATTAGACATTTTTGTTTTTGCTCACTAATGTTAAATTGTGTTTGTTTATATTTGTTAATTACGTTCATTTGTGTTCGTTTATATGTATTCAGTCATGTTAATGTATGTTTATTCAACTATGTTCATTTAATTTTTTTATGTTCATTTGTGTTTGTTTATGTTCGTGAACTATTCGTTTAGGCTTTAAACGAACGAACATAAACGAACACGAACATGGCTGATTTCTTAATGAACGAACACGAACAAAAATTATGTTCGATTATATGTTCGTGTTCGTGTTCATGTTCATGTTCTGTTAAAGTTAAATGAACGGACACGAACATGCCGATGTTCGTGTTCATTCAGTTCATTTACAGGCCTAAAATGAAGATTCGTTCTTATAAGTTAATCCATAAAAGACCAAATGTGTTCATTTACATTCATGGGTCTTCTTCCTTATAAGGCTGTAAACGAACGGAACGTTTAGCGAACAATTCGTGAGTCGTTCGGCGGGAAGTTCGTTTATTTTCGTTCGATTAGCTTAACGAACGAACACGAACAGAAAATTTCGTCTGGTTAGCTTAGCGAACGAATATGAACAAATGTCTCATTCGTTCGACTGCGTTTGTGAACGTTCGGTCACATTCTTATTCGTTTAATTATACTAAAATAAATAATAAAACTTTTATCTAAATATATTGAAAACTTGAAATAATATTTTTTCTAAGTTAGCTAAAATTTGGACATTCAAGGCCTTTTTTGTGATAATTATGTCTAAGTTAAACTTTGCATAGTTATGTCTAAGTAATTCTAGATAATTATGTCTAAGTTAGTTAGTTAAACGTGATTCATCATTTGGTGATTGTAGTAGACTTCTTGTGTTTTGATTTATCATTTTGATGGTTGTATTTGACTATTTATGTCGAACGTTTAAGGTTAATAATGTTTTTAATTTTTTTTTCAAGTTAGATGTTCGTTTACACCAGGGGCGGATGTGGATCCATGTGAGGGCCAAAGGTTGCCCAGGATACCTCTCAACTTCGTTGGTGAAGTGCAATTTGGTTTCTCATCTCCGTTTTATTTATAAAAATACCCATGAGTAAATATAAGGATACCCTTAAGTGTAGATGAAGAGGAATTTAGTGGACGAAACCTTACAGAGCACACAGAGAAGATGAAGTTATTGGGAAAATGAATGAAAAATGGAACATGCAGCCGATGAAGTTCATTGGAATGTAAAACAGTAAAAGCAACGTTTAAAAGTCACATTGTTTGCAGTGAAACTTTATATATATATATAACCAGTTACTTTATTAAATCAATAACTATACACATTACTTTATTTTTTACTTTGTTTAATTATCATTTATTAAATATTGAATTCACTATATTAATAAGTTTTTTTAACAACATCTCGGTTAGGGCTGTACATGACCAAAGCTCAGTCGAAGTGGGATTCGAACCTGAGGCCCCCGGACAGGAACCCACTAGGTGGTAAACCTTCCCACCTCCGTTAAATTCACTATATATATTAATAAGTTTTTGGTTTCTTTAAGATGCTTTTATCACAAACTAAATATCACCTATAAAAGTTCTAAATAATATATTTAAAGTTTTATAAAAAATACTTGATAATGTTCTCGTGTGTGATACAAACGTTAATAAAAATGATAATTAACATATGCTTTTGAATGTAAAAACAAATTATATTTGAATCCTATTATTAAATTGTTTCACTTTATTTATCACTAGAGAGAGAGTGACACAATAAAGAATGAATTAAGAAACGCTTTTGCTTCTAAAAGTACTTTCATAACACATTTATCTTTAGTCCCTAAGGGGATTGTCTGATCGTAAGGTGGTGTGTTCCCCAACCAATTGGTTGCAAATAATAGGTGTGGTGTGATTTTAGTCGTAAAAAAAAACACATGTATCTACCTATACCTAATTAATATGTAATTTCAATTATATATTATCTCAAATATCACATAATAATTTCTAAATCTTATCACTAAGTGTGTAATATTGTTTTTATTTAACCCACAGATCTCTAACCTAGTAATTATATATGTATTTACTAGCCGCACAGGCCCCTAAGGGCTCTCAAATTCTTACGGGGCGTTTGGTTCGCATGAATTTAATGAAATTTCAAGGAATTGGAATCTGAATTCCATATCTTTAAATGTTTGGTTCACAGAATTTGATGGAATTAGAATCTCAATTCCAATCTTCATGTGTTTAATTGATAACGCAATTGGAATTGGGCATGAATTCTTTCAAATTCTTTTAACTAAAGGAATTCAAGATCATTTCTATATGTTAAGCAATTAAAGTAATTCATTGTAATTTTCGACCGTTTCTACCCAAACGGTTTCGACCCGTACTGGTTTCGATCCGAACTGTTTCGACCCCTAGCGTTTCGAATCGAACCGTTTCGACGCGAACCGTTTCGACCCGTACTTTTTCCGACGCGAACCGTTTCGACCTGTACCATTTGGAATCAAACCGTTTCGACGCGAACCGTTTCGACCCGAACCGCTTCTAGTCATACCGATTCGACGCGAACCGTTTCGACGCGTACCGTTCCGAATCGAAGCGTTTCGACGAACCGCACCGTTTCGACGCGAACGGTTTCGAACCGTACCGTTTCGACGCGAACCGTTTTGACCCCTACCGCTTCGACCTGTACCGTTTCGATTCGTACCGTTTTGAATCGAACGGTTTCGACTAGTACTGTTTCAACCCGAACCGGGGGTTGTGGGTGCCAGGGTAATGGATTCCAATTCATTTGACAACCAAACACAAAAAAATGGAATCGTGATTACAATTCCAACAATTTCCAATTCCAATTAGAATGTTTAAATTCCAAATCTAGTTCCTTCAAAGTCTAATTCCAATTCCAAAACATTCCGTGAACCAAACGCCCCCTTAGGGATGACCAAAGGTAAAATAAAATTTTGAAGGGCTTATTTTTACTAGCCGCACACGGGCCTCGAATCCTTAGAGACGGTAACAAAACATTTGGGATACCCCTGAATATTTCTTCTAGATCGGCCATTGGTTTACTCGTTTACGTTCATTTATGTTCGAGACCAATGTTTACAAATTGTTGATTTTCTTAACGAACGAACGAACATGAACAGAAACTTATGTTCGGTATGCGTTCGCAAACATGTTAATTTACTTAACAAACAAACACATATATGGTCTTGTTCATGTTCGTTCGGTTCTATTACAACCCAACTTGTTTGTGTAAGAAACGAAGCTTGTTCTCATCTGTTGAGGTATAACTTTGAAGTAGGGCTTTAAAGGAAATAAATGTGTTCACGAACAGTTCATGACCACTTACTGAACAAGATTTTATGTTCGTGTTCGTTCATTAAGGATATGAGCGTGTTCACGAACACAAACGAACACAAATAAATTTGGCGAACACGACGAAGGATAAAGGTGGATGACCTAGAGAGTGGCACTGGAAGTTGAATCCCTTGTTGTGGAACGCAGGTCGATCGTATTCATCGATGTAAATAATGAGAACTGGAAGGGAAATGAACCACAAACAATGTGAAATAGGGTTTCTAGTTTAATTCTTAGGGTAATAAACTAAATAAAAGTTTCATAATATAAAAAATATAGATAAAATATATGAGAGTACAAAAGTCTTTAATTAAAACACAAACATACGAACATAAACGAACGGAAATGAACGAATGTTCATGAATACGTTCATGAACACCTTACCGAACGTTCACGAACACAATTGAACGAACGAGATCTCTGTTCATGTTCGTTCATTTAACTAATGGAACAAAATTTCTTGTTCATGTTCGTTCGTTTATTAAACGAACGAACATAAACGAACTTCCCGCCGAACAATTCACGACCTGTTCGCTGAACGTTCGGTTCGTTTACAGCCCTACTTTGAGGATATAACTAAAACACACAAGTGTCTATTCAGTTTAGGTGTACCTACTACAATAAAAAGATCGTTTAATACTATAAACTTTAGAAACGAACATACATACATGAACGAGGGCAAACAAACCTTGCTAACATTCATGAAGGTAAAGGAACAAACAAGACATGTTCATGTTTCTTTTAGGTAGACGAATATTTGAATTGAACTTCTCGTCAAATAGTTCATACGAATACATGATCAATGATAAACGAATCCTTTAAATCATTTATGAATGTTTGTTCACTTGATGAATAAATGCTTGTTTAGTAACTCTAAATAATATCATTTGCTAAAACAAAATGGTGTAGAATTATTGTATTGTGTTGAAAAACAATTATCTGAGATGATAAAGTCAAACTACCCAATTTCTGTTTTTCCTGGATGGAAACAAAACAAATGTCTGGTAGATAGAGCATAATAAGAGTCTAGTTGAAACACAACTAGAACATCTGATAAGTAGCACAAACAAACAAGACCAGCAGCCCGACACATTACAAAAGATTCAGACATCTAAATATATCATTCAGCAAATAACTTCCTAAAACATATTGACTCATACCAAACAGGCTGCAAAAGCAGATGGAGTTATGATTGGCTCAAGGACTTGCCGCCTGAAAATTAAAATTAGAAGATATAAAAATATAGAAGCTTTGTGACTTTATTCACAAGTTTCTTCAGGAAAAACACGTGGAAAGAAGACGCCTCATACCTTACGAGGTGATTCTGACCTTGACCTAGACCTCGACCTGGCTCTGCACAAACGTTGAAAAAAGAGCGGCTTTGTTACGAGCAGTTAATAAAAGATAATACTAAGGAGATGTTTGTGTATGGAAACATATGCTAAAATACCTTTCCGGCTTCACAGGAGATGCTGACTTAGATTTAGCTGGCGATTTCGACACAGAGCGCTCCAAGGATTTGCTGCAAAAATAAACTCCAAAACTAATTGAATTTATAGAATAACCAAATAATAATATTATTTTTCATAGCTCGTACCTCCTGCTGCGTCGCAGGCTTCTGCTTCTACTCCGGCTCCGGCTCCGGCTTCGGCTTCTGCTTCTGCTGAGACTCCTACTTCGACTCCTAGAAGGACTCCTCTCATACTTCCTTACCTGCACCCATAACGTAAATCTTGGATGTCTTACATCTCAAACAGATTACAAGTTGCCCCAAGTCAACGTTAATGCATACAACCTTTCAAATCTTTTTGTTCAAGTAGTTTAGAACTTCAGATTCGTTGTGACAATTAAAAACTGTGATCATAACTAATCCGTTAAAGATCGACAAAAATATAAACAAAAACTGTTCGTCGTTCAACCCATCCCTACCTATTTTGATCTGTACTCCGTATTAAAAAGGAGACATTCTAATTTCACTCTATGCAAATATTAGCATAAAAAATATTACCTCAATATAAGTTTTTGTCCATGGATTTCTGAACTCAGTGTCATCAAGCTTCCTTATCTAATTGACAAGGTACACAATAGGCGTTTAACCGTCAGAATAAATAGATCATAAATGCTATAGATTTTCAGAAACAATATTTCATCAACTTACAGCATATTTCATGTCATCATAGTTGGTATAGTCAACAAGACCAAATGTCCCTGGATACGAACTTTTGTTAGAACAATCAAGGCACTCAAACATAAACGGGTCAAAACTGCCACATTTTTACATTAAGTAAAACAAAAACGTTATAACATATAACAAATGTAAACTTATGATAATGTTGTAACTTATACCTTTGCTATCACGAGAAACTTCAGCAAAACATACATCTCCAGCCTTACGCATGTGGTCCTGAGAGAAAATTTTACATTTTAATTCCAGTTATTATTAGGACAACAAAAAAATAAAAAGCTACAAGCATTAAAGAATAATTTTACCTTAAGATCCTGCCAAGAAGCAGATGATGGTAGTCCTCGAACAATAACTGCACATAAGAAGCGTAAGATAGCAAGAAAAGAGAACTTACAAAAATAATACAATCAAGAAAAAGCACATCTTAAGTTAAATAGTATTTCAATTGTCACCTCGATACTCAGAACGTTGTGAAATGCCAAAACGACCACCACCTCGGCCACGTCCACCGCCGCCACCTCCATAGCTACCACGACCGTCACCGGAGGATGATTGTCCACGACCACCATGAGCAAGCTCAACCTGCACAAGAAAAGCATATCAACTTTTTAAATAATATATATAAACATGTCATAAGTTGTAGCAATAAAGAATCAAAATATATTGTTACCCTCAGGCGGCAACCGTCAAAATTATAGCCATCCCGGCCCCTAATTGCATCTTCAGCGTCTCGTGCATTTGCAAACTGCAATTTTAAAGAACATCAAGATTCAAGCAGTCAACTATTGTAGAATTTCATAACTACAAACCAAATTACAGAAGCTCAAGAGAATGAAGTTGAGATAAAGTAAGTTACCTCCACAAAACAATAGCACGGAGGACGAGGTGGAATTTTCAATTCTATGTCCAATATACGTCCATACTGCGTGAAGCATATCCATTTTACAAGTTAAATATGAGATAGGCGCCGCTGAACATATAATAAAAGGAGACAAATGACACACCTTGTAAAAAAGATCTTCGACTTCCCATTCTTTTATATCCAACGGGAGGTTCCCGACATAAATCATTCGTGAGAAACGGCTACTCATTTTCAGTTCCAAAGAGACAGCTAGCCCAAAACTGAAAAAAATTTTAATAATAAGAAAAACAAAAACTCACAAAGAGATCATAAAGTTATGTTCCTTAGTTTATATTATGTAGCTACTAGTTGTGTGTCGTATACACATCTTTCACTGTTACGTGGTATCTTATTATTAAAAAGATTGAATTAAAAAAAACCGTGAAGCAAACCAAAAGAGCACTCCTCATGATGAGCAGTGCTTCATAAGCTCCAATGCTCATGCGGTCCATTAAGCTCCACAGCTATAATATTCGAAATAAAATTCCCCAAATCCTCTAAAAAGCTCATAAGCGCCAATGTGCTCCACAGCTATACATTTTGGAAATAAATTTGTGTCCAACTACATTTATATAACCACAACTCCAAACTGACTTCCCCTAATCCCATTACATCCCCTATGTATGATTCCATCATAGCTCATATTTGTCCAAGCGGTTGACATCTATCATAAACAAAGCATCTCAGTCATAAGATAATGTAGAATTACCATATATTACTGTATTTACCGCACTCGACACTCGTTTTTACTTCACTGTGATCTCTCAGTTGTGTGTTTTTAAGTGAGCATAAACTCATGTCAGTTGCTCACTTTCTCATAACTCGAAGAGTACATTACTTTTGAGTTTTGACACTTCATATTCAGCAAGATTCATATAATTATGTATTTGTTTCGACATAACCAACCAATTCTCATGTATACCTTACTCAACACTTGTTTTTGTTAGAACTGGAACTGATGCAATCGCGCACACACGTGAACTTGAACGGAAAAAAGAATACAACAATTTACGTGGTTCGGTTGGTGTAGGCGTAGGGCTACAACTAGTACTCTTTCTGGTGCTTTACAAAAGACCTACCATCTAATTGTAATTACTAGATTAGGAACAAGAAACGTCTAACTAATTAAGCGATTTGAAGGGCCACAAATCCCAACAGTTTTTACTCCACTGTGAAATACCCAACTCAGGTATGACTTTTAAGATCTCTCAGTTGGGTGATTTTAAGTGAACATAAACTCATATCAGTTGCTCAATTACTAATAACTCGAAAAGCACATAGCTTTTGACACTTTATATTCAGCATAACTCAAAACAATTAGGTACTTGTTTCAACATAAGCAACTAGTTTCCCTTCTAACCACCTGGTTCTTTTTCACTGAAACTTAACAGCAGTTCTCAATTAACTGTAGCACATGCATCTATATCAAAACATTCATGATGTATAAGTTAGCACTTTAATTTAGGGTTTATAAACCTCATCGTGAAATAAGTATATTACGAATTGAGAGATGATCTAGAAATCACATAATATGGTGATGAATTCTTCTTAATCTGACTATCGGCGAAAGAAAAACTAGGGTTAGGGTTTCTGATGCCGATTGTTTGGCTAGAAGGATGTTGCGATTGAAATCGAATACACACGAATTAAGGATGATTTGGTGAGGATTAATCGATGAATCAATTACCTGGTGGAATTGAATTGAGAGGTGCAAAGCAAAATAGGCGTCGCGTGTAGCTGCTTGCTTCTTTGATTGCTCTGGGTCCGTCCAGAAAGGCGTATCTATGTATATGTATTTGGGCCTGTTGGTCTTGTTAAGAGCCCGCTCTCCTTTACACTCGATAACAACCCCCAATTTGCCTAGAATAGTGACATCTTATTTTGAAATAAGGTTTGGCACCAATAGATCCTAGATTTGATTTTTATAAGAGTGATTTTTCTCATATTTATTGGTTATCCTTCTGAATTGGTATATAGACATTATGTCTAGTAGAGATGGATATGATCGGGTGGTTTTGCTGGTGTCACGATGATACTCCAGTGGTGCGTCTGTGATCCAAATTTACCATTAAAAAAACAACCCCAATTTAGTTGGAAACATGTATAATGTATATGTATAATTGTATTGTATTGTATTATGGAATTAACTAATTACAGATAAGTTAAACAAGTCGTCGTGTTTTACACCAACAAAAACCTATAAAAACGAATGTTCATACTGATGTTTGGTAGGCATTAGTTCGGTTCAGTATTGATCCAATATCGTTATACCAATATTCAGTAAGTTTATGACACCGACAAATACTTAATTTTGGATGCAACTCCGTTTCAATATATTACCAAAAAAAATTGTACCTGTCAAATTCGAAATGAGTAAAAACACAAACTGAACATGTACCTGTTATGGCGGTACAGTATCCTTCGGTAGTTCGGCCAGTATCGGTTTTGTTTGTTACGAGCGTTTTACATAGAAAAATATTTTTATCTTAATACAACTCCTTTTTAGTAAATTTTATATCGAAATATTCACAAACAAATTTAAACACCACTAGTGATATTTTATCCGCGCTTCGCGGCGGGAATTCGATCGATATTTGTTCGGTTCGTTATGTTACACTATCGGCGCTCGCTATAGTAATCGGAAAAAAACCTTATATCAACCGAAAACAATAAAAACAAATATTGGTACCGATGTTTTCAGTTGATATCCGTTTAGTTGGTTTCGTTCGATGCTTATTTTTTTTACCATTGCCATAAAAACTTTATTGAAAACGGCTATCATGACGCTGTTGTACCAAACCAAATCAACAAAGAAAGAGTTGTTCGGTACCATTATTTAATTTAATTTTTTTATTTGCTTTCAATAAGATAAATCATATCGCTACCATACTGTATCAAATCGAACAACATCGGTACATGTATGTTTTATTTTTTATGGTTTTTTTGTTTGATAATAGATATCGTGCCGCTACCCTTGTGAATTGAACCAAAACCGAACGAACAACATCGATTCGGTACCGATATTATATTTACTAACTTTTCTTTCAATAAACTGATATCGCATCGCATGCGTACCATACCAAACAACATTTGTACCGATACCGATATTCATTTCTGGCTTTGGTTTGTGATACCTAAATCTGATACGGATCACAGTGGTTTGATTGTTAACACCCAAACACTTATTGATTAAGTGTTTGAATGAGTAAAAGTTAAGAAACCCCAAAAGATAAAGGTGAAGAATCTTGTCCAAGATGAATCAACCAAAGTTGATTGATAATCCCATGATGATAATAACATTCATAGATCCTGGATATCGATTTATAGCACAAATAAGAGAATAGCACAATGATAAACACAAAACAACCTTGGTCCAAGAAACTTGGAGCCAAAGGATTCAAGGATTTCATATATATAGATCCTGACTACCAAGCGTATTTAATAAATATGTCGGTACAGAATATTTTCCAGTAATTACATTTTCATCCTTCTAGTTTTACTAACTATTACAAACAAGCTACAAACTATGAAACTCAAGTAACGGTCTCAAAAAGTCCTAACAAGTCCCCCTAGACCGTTGTGTACTTGAGAGTCTTCATTCTTCGTTCTGAGCTTTAGGGCTTGTAGTGGCATCTTGTTTGTTCGATGTTGGTGCAGTTTGAGTTGACACAACTTCACTTGTTTTGCGGTCCTCCACAGTGACTTCATATGTGGATGAAGTCGGAGGTGGTAGTATAACTTGAACGTCGGATTCGGATGAGAGGTCTTTGTCTTGAGGAGAGAATGGTTGTGGCTCAACATGCTTTTCTGCAACACTCTTCTTTCTAGTTTCATCCTGCTCCTTTTTCTCTTCTATTTAACTCAAGATTTCCAGCATTTCTTTCTTTCTCTCCCATGCATAACATCCTTTCCTCCATGTATTCATTTCCAGCTCCCACGTGTATTTTGTACCCGTAGAGTATGTTTAGATTAGATAACGGAACATGAACACATCCATTGGATCGAGAATTCGAATGTCTTTGTTGTCGTTCAATCTAATAACTGCTTCACATGTTTTCCCATCATAGAACCACTTTTTGAAATTTGTGAGCATTACTGGATGTTCGGGAGGAATCTTCACTCTCCTCGCCACTTTCGCTAGATCTATCACCCAAGATACTTTTCCTTTTCAAGTGATTGGGTCTTTTGTGGTCTTAGATACTCATCGTCTTGGACGCTTGGGTTTAAACACGGTGAATCCACGCACGCATTCTCGTAGGATTAGTTTTTCGAAATCTGCTCCAATGCTGCTATTCGTAGGATTTATCATTTCAGGTTTTCCCAATTCACGAACGTCCCAAGTTGGTAGACTTTGTATATCAGGGCTCGTTCGGAAGTGTTGGATTACACCGTCCCTTCGCTTTACTATGAACATCCCTTTCAGGTTACAGTACTTCCACCCAATGATTTTGTCACTAACTTCAGTTTTCTTAACAAGTGACCACATGGTAGAAGTCGAGCAGCTTTTCTCTCTCCTTTATAAACCTCTTCGGGGTGTTGAGGAGCCACTTCCTCACCTCAATCAGTTTCATACCCCACTTCATCCTCGAGTTCCCACTCAACAAATTTAGTGGGCATCTCAAACATGTCCACCTCTTCTTCTTCACTGTCTACCTCTTCATCGATTCTCTTTCCTTTGTCTTTCTTCTTTCGTACTAATTGGAGTTCTTCTTCAACTTCATTTACTGTTCTTCACTCACTTGTTTTTCATGCCTCTCTCTAGCTTTTTGCACACCTTTTTTTGTACTTCTTGTAATCCTTGAGGACCGGTGGCAACCTTTCATGTCTGTACATCCAATGGTGCAACATTACCCATTCATCAGTCTTTAATTATGTGATTTGTCTTCCGGTTGGTAACTAAAACTTGTACAGATTTCCATCATGGGGTAAGATTTCATGTTGATCGTTGATAAGCAGTTGAACAAATCTTGGATACATGGCCCATGTTACTTTGTTAGCATTGTCAACCATGCAGTAGAAGATCAACCCGGATATGTTGAAAGGTTGGTTTGTGCACTGATTAAGCATATCTGCCGACCATTCCAAGTTCAAACCATCATACCCACCTTTCCTCTGAAATATTCAACAGAACTCATTCCCCTGAAGCCTTCCATAAAATCTTCCTTACCCAGCCTCATTGGATCTCTGGAATTATCTCCGAGACTTGGCACTTTTCGAACTCTTTCTTCCGTCATAGTCACGTGCTTGTTTCAAACCGTTGCTGTGACAGTTTTCACTCCGTTTATCGTGCTAACTTATGCGGTTCTCTAGAACTCTTCTGTGTGTATCCGATAGATTATCGGATTCGCTTGAACAACATAGCTTATCTTGCTGCTGGATATCCAATCCATCACGTTCTCAAAATCTTCTTCTGACGGAACTAGTGTGTTTGGTTGATTGTGCTTCTTTGTTCCATCCCATCCTATTAAAAGGAAACGAGCCAAGTGAGATCAGAAATATCAAAACCTAATGGTTAGTTAAGATATTTACAAAATATCTTCGTAATAAATATTAAAAGATAAAAGTGAAAATGAAAATGAAATAAAAGAAAAGTTATAAATACGCAGATAAAAGTGTTGAAATCAAAATATTTACGCTAACTATACTAGTTAAAAACATTGTGATATTCACAAGATATGACTATACTAGTTAAACTCTCTCGGAAAAACGTGCCTTTTTTGTTAAAAATGGTGCAAAAACCGAAAATAAGTTGAGAAAATCAAAATTTTGCAATTTGGACACCAAAATTCATTTTATTATAACCGAGGGACCTCCTTTTTGCAGTTTTCTTTTGTTTGAAACTCCGTGACGATCCTACAAAAGATCATACTGACTTATCAGTTAATTATTTAAATCATGAATAATCAAGGCACAAGAAAAACTGTTAGTATGTTTGTCCTCTTAAATCCATGCATCCTTCTTTCAACAGCTTTCGGTGAGCGTTTTATCATGTTGTGGTAATATTGACAAAATTTTCAATGGCCCCCACTCAAGCTAGTCGTGTAATAATATTGTGCCTGTGAGTCCCACGTCAGGACATACCCCCCGCGATCAAGGTATGCACAAAGTTTCCTCATAACAGGTGAGTATATTGAATTCCTTCGTTTGAGAGATACAAGGTCAACGCAATGGTGAACAGATATGCACTTTCGTGCAGTCAAAGAGACCAGTTGCAGTCCTGACCAGGGTTAGGCAGATACCTCATTGTGGTACGATTTCTTTTGATTGGCTCGTTTGATTTGAGCTTCTTCAATTGTAGGGTTTTTGGCCACTTGAACTCTTTTTTGAAAAGATACCATAATCGTGTCTAGGTCTGCATATATCTGGATGTAACATAAGGGCGACAATGATATCCCCAAATGAAATACGATATAAAGACCCAAAATCTCGGATTTTGGATATCTATTAACGCAAGAATTAAGACCATTAAGCCATATGCCGCAACGTGTTACCCGCAAGATGCACAATACTATGGGTATCCGGAATTCTTGTGTAAGCTTTATCTTTTGTCACTTAATCGCAGTTTACTCAAAAGTATTGCTGAATCTACTGACATGTTGTTGCTTGGTACCCCAATCTTCCTTGTTTAGCATCTCGAATTTCTTTTCTTTCTGATTCAGAAACAAAACAATGTGTTAGCAGTTTTCTATCATTTCTTTAACAATTGTCAGACTGAAGATCAAAGCTTTTATAATTAATTTTCTGGAAATTTTTTCTGGAATTCTTCTCCCCTAAAATTTAATTTTCGAGTGTCCATTGCTTGAAAAATGAAATTTTAATTTTGCAGAAAATCTTTTTGTTGGGCACGATTTAAGATACTCGTTTATTTAGGAAAGCGGGTTTTTTTAACACGATAGAGTATGTACAATCGGTTATCTCAATAAAACTCATTTCCACTCAAGGAAATTATACATTTTCAACCAGGTTACCAACTAGTTGAAACTAGTTTTATCGAAGGCTTTTGTGAAGATGTCGGCTTTCTGTTGCGAGGAGCTGAGTAGACAGGCTTGAGAAAGACGCATTCTGCATCTTCGAATATAACTGATATTCCAATGTTACAAACTTGTGATATGCTCATAAGAGTGTAGCACAATTCTGGAGCATAGTTAACATCTTCTTGAATAATTGCATCTTAGACGACTTCCCCACGTCCGACTATCTTTGCTCCTTTTTCATCTCCAGCAAATGATGCAAAGTCGCCATCGATAAAACAGAAGTTCTTCGGTAGTTCCTTCAAACCTGTCATATGCCTCGAGCATCCACTGTCTACATGCCAAATGTATTCCATGAGCATTCGAAGCCATTTTGCAATTTATTCTATTATACAACAACAAACAAAAATATATACAAGTTAGTTAGATACCGGAACCCAAACTTGCTTCAATTTTAATCTATCATGATTTTGGACAACAATTTCTTCTTTTCTTTTCCAAAAACATGTTGTATTAACTAGGTTTTGACTGATTTCTTAAAGTTATCAAATTGCTCTGTGAAACTTTTAACCAAATTTTGTTTTGGTTCAAAAAATTTCTTTCTTTTGCAATGCTTCGCCGTGTGTCCTAACTGATCACAGCGAAAACATCGTTTGCATTTTGCTCTATTCTTTTTGGAAGATGACGCGTGGGAAGATGATGTATGTGATGAGAGTCGTGAGCTGCTTGAAGCGTTGTCTGATGATGAAGTGCAACTTTAACTGCTGATTTTCTTCATTTTTCTTGTCAAGACGACTTCATCCATAGGGCAATCTTCATCGTTCTCGTTGTCTGATGAAGAAGCTGATTCTTGATTTTTACTCAAATCGTCTGATTCTTGATCTTCACTCAAACTTTCTTCACCACTTTCTGAAATTGTTGTGTTGGAGTCTTCACTGCTGCTGACTTGATTTTATTCCTTATCAGACTCTGATGTACCTGTATATGATGGAACAAACTCGGGAATTTCCTCTGTAAGGAACTTTTCGAATCTGTTTTGCTGAACAAACACAGGGGATCAAACACAACATTTTCATCACAAAAAACGGATTTCAAATCCATGCATTCAACCACTACATTATCATGGTTGCGGGTCATAGATTTAGGCACATGCCTGTTACAGTCATCCCGAATATAAGTATCATTTGTTTTACCACAGTTCCAGGTGAACCAGTTAACTGTAGTATAATTGTCCCTGAATACCCTATTCCTATTTTTGTGCCACCACTATCCTCATTACACACAACCTCCTCATGCTCAATCACATCTTCATTTCTTTCAGAAACATTAGTAATTTTATCATTTTTGCAATTGACACTTTAAGCAATTAAATCATTTTTGTCAATTAAATCATTTTCTGGATGAGGAGTCGGCATGAATACATAGTTTTTGCTGTGTGGAGGTGGAAAGATTTTTCTTTCATTTCCCAGCTTGTCTTTGTACCCAATATCGTCTTTTATGTATGTCGGTCGTCGGCTATCTTTAATATCAACCAGTGCCTTTTTGCTTACGTTCCATTTCTCAAAGGTGAGTTGTAGTTCAGTATTTTTTTATTTCAGAATTTTCTAATCTTTTAGCTTGATCGTTAATAATAAATCTTTCTTAAAAAGCAACTCCTTTAAAGATTGCATTTCAGTTAAAGTTGAGTTCAACTTTCTCTGATATGCAGTTTCATTCAGTTCCATTTCATTATTTATTCGTAAAACCTTTTCCTTTTCTCTAATAAGGTCACGGTTGAGCGATTTGTAATGAGCCACGACGTTCATACTAGGTTTCGAGCACAATTTCGCTTTGAAGTCATAGGGGATGCTATTTACCAAGTCTTTTTCTTCCTTTTCTTTGGCGGACTCGACTTTCATTGCTTCTTCAGGAATCTTTTCTTCTATCTTTCCACTTGTTGCACTGCTACCTTCTTCCTCCTTCATAGCTTGAGCATCGCCGACCACAGTAGTTTTCTCGTTAGACTGTGGAGCCTTTGCAGAGTTTGCGGAAGCATTAAAGTATGATGCAATAACAGCCTGGGTGTTTGAACCACCTGAGGTTATGGGGGCAAGTAATGCCATGTTCTCGGGAACAACAACAACAGTGGATTGGACAGATTTCTGAGAGTATCCGACCTGATTCATTTCTCTATTAAGCACGTCCATTTCAAAGGCCTTTAGTGTGTTGATCAGATCCGAGAGAGTGACTGAAGTTGTACTGCACAAGAAGTGTCTTTTGAACATCATACACTGTAAGCTCCATTCTTTTGGAAGAGAGTACAAAAGCTTCTTGATTGACGCATAGTTGGCAACGGGATTACCAACTTTCTTCATTTTTGTTAACAAATTCAAAAAACGGCTGATATGATTTGACAGACTTTCTCTGTGAATACTTCCGAACATGTCATATTCTTTCTGAACAAGATCATGGGTTCCAGTGTTGGTTTCAAGTTCAACTTGTTTAATGCGGGTTAACTGATTTAGAAACATTTTGATTCGGTTTTAAATTCAGTTTATTAACAACAAGATAATTACGCAGGTTAAACTGGAACTGGTCACAAACACACTACTAAATGCCTAGATATATGTTACTAGACTAATTACGCTATGTAATTACGCTGGTCAATCAGTTCTAAAACCGATCAGTCAAATGCGCTCAAGAATTCATTTTCGCTGGTCTGGGTGACAAGTTTCTCGGACCGGCGACAAAACCAATTACGCTGACAGATCAGACACACAAAAAGACTTGGTTTAAAATGCCAAACACCGTGATAAAATTGCAAAAGATTTATACCACTGACCCCGAAGTCGCCTTCGGATAAATACTCTGCCTTCAGGATTAATTACTCTGCCTTCAAGATAAGTATTCTGTCTTCAAAATTAAATACTCTTCCTTCAAAATTAAATGCTTTACCTTCAAAATTAAATATTTTACCTTCAAAATAAATATTCTGCCTTCAAAATAAATATTCTACCTTCAAAATTAAATACACTGCCTTCAAAATAAATACGTCACCTTCAAGATAAATACGCTACCTTCAAAATTAAATACTCTGCCTTCAAAATAAATATTTTTCCTTCAAAACTAATTACGCTGCCTTCAAAATAAATGCTCTGCCTTCAAAATAAACATGCCAAACAGGGTTTAAACACGAAAAAAAACCCTCTAATCACTCAAAAACGACTCATAATCCATGTTTCTTTGTACCAAAATGACCCAAATGTTTACAAAATCACTGATTAACAACAACTCAAAGATTAATCACACCAAATCAACCCATTTTAAGTCCAAAAATTTGAAAAACCATGAAACTTTGTAACTTTTTGAAAAACCTTCAAAACTTGAAGAATCTTAACAAAAATCAAACAATCAAGAGCACAAAGGCTCTAATACCAAATTGTGAGTCCTAATTCTGATACGGATCACAGTGGTTTGATTATTAACACCCAAACACTTATTGATTAAATGTTTGAATGAGCAAAACTTAAGAAAATCCAAAAGATGAAGGTGAAGAATCATGTCCAAGATGAATCAACCAAAGCTGATTGATAATCCCATGATGATAATAACATTAATAGATCCTGGATATCGATTTATTGCACAAATCAGAGAATAGCACAATGATAAACACAAAACAACCTTAGTCCAAGAAACTTGGAGCCAAAGGATTCAAGGTTTCATATATATAGATCCTGACTACCAAGCATATTTATTAAATATGCTGGGATATTAAATACGCCGATACAGGATATTTTCCAGTACTTACATTTTCATCCCTTCTAGTTTTACTAACTATTACAAACAAGCTACAAACTATGAAACTCAAGTATCAACGGTCTCAAAAAGTCCTAACATGGTTTCAAATTTTCATTTATCCAACTCTGTCAATGACGATAAATAAATATTGGTACCTGTACCGTGACAATTTGAACTGATCGATATCGTTTGAACAACATCGGTGTCAGTACCAGTGTTTGTTTTTATCGTTTTCGGTCAATGTAAACATGTGTTGACTTTTATACTGAGTGCATGAATCGTATCAATACTGTAATGAATCAAACCGATACCAAATTGATTGCTAAATAAAATACTACTAAGAAAAAAAAATAAAAACAAATACCTAAGAATTATTAATTACTATTTATTACTAAAAATTTAAACAATAACAAATAAATAAAATATTACAAAAAGAGCAAATACTTAAAATATTATAATTACCATTTATCACAACTATGTATTCATATGTAAAAATTTACGTATATTCGATTTTTTTTCATTTATACAACTCTGTCTCTGACGATAAATAAATATCGGTACCAGTATCGTGATAGTTTGAATTAATCGATGTTCGAACAACTTCAGTGTCGGTAAAGGTGTTTGTTTTTATCATTTTTGGTCGTTGTAAAACATGTGTTGACTTTTATAACGAGTGTATGAATCGTACCGGTATTTTAATAAATCAAATTGATACCAAATTGTTAAACAATAATAAATAAAAGATTAGAATAAAACAAATACTAAAAATATTACAATTACAATTACTATTCATCACTACTATAATATATAACATATAATATATAATGTTTGCTAAATAAAATACGGCTAATAAAAAATAAAAATAAAAAAATATCTAAAAGTTATTAGTTACTATTTATTACTACAAAATCAAACAATAATAAATAAAAGATTAGAATAAAACAAATACTAAAAATATTACAATTACAATTACTATTCATCACTACTATAATATATAATATATAATATATAATATATAATATATAATATGATATGATATGATATAATATAATATATATAACTAGATTATTTGAACGCGCGTTGCGACGGTACGTTACCGCGAGCATTGGATTGGTATCGATTCGGTTTATTACAGTATCGGTACGATAAATTCACCAAGTATAGAAATAAACACGTGTTTTATATCGACCACAAATGGTATCGGTTGGCTCAGATCATCACAAAATGGTACCAATTTCATTTATCATCACATACAGAGTTGTACAAATGACAAATTATAGAAACCGAAAATCATAAAAATGAATACAGGTACCAGTACCGATGCTGTTTAGTAAGTTATGATAGTGATACATTGTCAGTTTATCGAAAGCAAAACAATAAAAATAAATACCGGCACTAAAATCGATTTTATTCGTTCAGTTTCGCCTCAATTCACTTCGGTAGCAGCAGACAAGAAACCATAAAAATGAGTATATATACCGGTACCGATATTCCTTTCGGTTCGTTATGATATTATAACGATACGGTGCCAGTTTATCGGAAGTAAAAATAGAAAAAATAAATACCAGTACCGATACAGATGTTGTTAAGCCGTTTCGGTTCATTTTGGTATGTTAGCGGCACAATGTCCGTTTTCAAAAAAATTTTATTGCAAAGTTAAAAAAGAACAAACATAAAACACAATTATTAGGAAAAAAAATCAAAATAAACGATGAATAAAATATTCTAATACATAAATAAGTACTGCAAAATAATAATTGACCACTCATCTTCGGTTTGGTTTGATTTGGTACGACAACAAAACGGTGTTCATTTTCAATAAAAACTTATATCGCATTGTTGAAAACAAAAAATAGTTGCGGATTTAATTTTTTTGAAAAAGTTAGCGAATGCAAATTTAAAAAGTAAATGATAAACAAAATGTTATTACAAATAAATAAATGCTTAAAAAATAGAATATAAAATAGATGAACAATCATATGTATAATAATATATATAATAATAATGGGGACATTTAGCTTTTCTTAAAAAATAAATTAACACATATTGTTATTGATAGAAAAATCAAATCTAATGATAAATGAAATATTTTTTTATAAGAAAAAAAATTCTTAAAAAACTAGTTACCGTTCATCCACATTTGCTTATGTTTTATAACGTATCTATCTATTTATTCTAATAATGTAGACTTTAAGAGCATTCACATCCCTTCACTCAAATTATGTGAGGCTAGTTTTTATTTTATTAAAAATGGTTATAGTTGATTGTAAATGATTGTGAGTAGAGGATAGATAAAATGTTATTATCCATCTGTAAATTTGAGGGGACGCTATTCACCCTCTATAACTTTTTAATATATTTTGAAAGTGGTTATAAGTGGAAGAGAGAGAAAAGATAATTGTAAATGTATTAAAAAATATTATTTATTAAAAATGAAAAAGAAAAGATAGTAATTTTCTGTGATACAGGATAAAACTAAGGGGTTGGATGTGAATGCTCTAAGCTAATTATTATGTACCACTGAGATTGTGGGGTTCTAAACCAGGATATTGTTTTCGTTCTTATTGTTTTCTTTAATTATGTAGTGGTCGGCTTTCATTTGCCAAATAAATATCGTTAACAAGCTACCTTTAGCTACTGAAGGATTGACTCTCAAGAGGTTTTCAAATGGAGAACTTCCGGGTATTGCTTATTTTCATCTTTTAACTAAATTAAACCAATTGGAGTGTCGCGCCCCGGTCAAAGATAATATTTATAGTCCCAAATTACTCTTAACAATGCGTTAGTGGTAGTAAGGGGTCGAACCACAAAGAGTTTGTAGTTTGCGATCGGATGTGATTGATTTTAAATAAGATTGTCACTATTATGAAGCTTGCTAAGAAATTGATTAATTTTGTTTGTTTGAAAAGGGTGTCGGAATGAACCGACAAGTTTGATTTTATTACTTAACTACTAAACTTGAACATCTGCACGAAATCTTAATTAATTCACTAAAACAATGATTTGGGAACAAGGTGCACACCCGATTCAACAAATGTAAAGCCTAGGGTTGCTAAACGATTTTAGTTTGATTCAATTGAATTTGTTATTAACGGTTTTGATATCACAAAGCTTAGGTGCCAATTGCTATCACGCGTATGACGGACCGCAATGCACTTCGGACAAATAAATCCTCATAGCTCCCGATTAGCTCCTTAAACTCCATTAGGCCTGCAAAACACAATTCCCATTAAAAGTAGGGTATTCGAGATTAAAAGTTATGCAACTACATTAACTTAAACATAATAGAGCACCGGTTTTCGACCATGCATTAAAAACCTGATCTTGAGCATGTCAATATAAGCGAGTTGGTTACCATGTTAAAAATGTTGAGTCAATCTCTCACGATCATGTGAGATCACCCATGGCAAAACAAAGCATAGCTTGAAGAATTGGAATCACATATTTGTTTCAAACAAGGTATCTTTGGAGAATTGTACAAGGTATTTTGCACAATATGAACTTATTTTTGATAATTTGTTTTAGTTATATCTGTAGTTCGTGCATTGTTTTTTAGGTTACAAACTATTTGTATTGGCTAATATTTGCTTATGGGTGTGTTGAAGATAAACTTTGAATATCTTTTGTCAGTATTTTCACAACGTATTATATATGTTTGATGCTAATGGAACTATACAGTTCTTAACTTTTTTATATATGTTTGAACGATTTTAAGCCTTATATTCTATCGGCAGTCTGATGTTAAAGGTGTACTGACTTCACTTCAAGTAGGTCCCTCTACAATTGCACCGCCTGCTGTTGTTCAAGATGTTGTCCCAAATGTCGAGCCAATGGTTTTTCCAGTTATCGATCCACCAATTATGGTGTTTACAAGTTTGCTCGGATGGCTAATAATCGCTTTGTAAGTTTACCATTAACACTTAAATATATACTATATTACATCTTTTAGTCTATTCTAACTAAGATTTTTGTATTGTTCAACTTATTAAATTATACCGAGAGGCTTCTTGATATATTTGTCAATACCTAAAAAGCATATTATTTTGTCAAAATCGTGAAGTTCACGGGAATTAGCACTAGTTTGACTTAATAAACTTCAATTATATATTAGATTCATAGTTTTGTTTATTTGCATGTGACATAAGTTATATTAGTATTTTTCATTTATAAATAAACACTTATACTAATACGCTTATTTAGTAGTGATTCAAAAGATATACATTTTACCAGTTTTGAGATTGATAAAATTATTATTTTTAAATATTGCAATAGCTTAAGATTTGATTTTTAGCTCGTAATATTGTTAAGATCAATTATTAGTTTCCAAATTTAAATACGTATATAGTGTTATAACATATTAAACTATTAAATATATAAAAGTGTTTTAACAATATAATATTCTAAATTAGGTTCTTAGATTTATTAAATTTTATGTATTGCGTATTGTACTTTTAATATACCTGTACTACAAAATATTTTTCAAATAAATATTTATTCAACCTTTGTAATACACAGATGATAACCTAGTGTATAATATATAAATAAATTATTAAGCAATCAATCTGATGTATATAACTCTAACCTTGATTGTTGATTAAGTTATACCAATTATATTTGATGTACATAGCTCTAACCTTCCAGATCCAGTGAGCGTTTTGTTCGCCATATTTAAATGAGAACGAAAAAACTCTTCTATGCGCCAAAAAAACGTTGCTCCGGCGACGAAAAATCTCGACGTTATCTCCATAAAATATATCGTATTGTTTCATTATTATGAATATATGTTGTTTTATTATGTTTAGATGTACATATTTTTATTTGATCGGGGAAACTAATGTTTAAACAATTCATCATAGTATTAAAAAAGATTAAAAATTGATTAAACCTAACACATCATCATTGGTAATAGTATTAAGAAAGATTAATTTTTTTTGATGAAACCTAACACATTATCATTGGTAGTCTAGTATCCTGATAATTATATAGTGTAAGAATAGCAAATGAAACTTATGTGATTTCAGGGAGACAAAAAAAGCTTCACTAACTTAATTGGAAGAACTAACAAACTTGGTCACATTTCTACAAATTTACCCTAATATCATATGCTTTAAACATATAACATAAGATTAAAGATTATGCGGGTTATGGTTATAACTATTTGATTAAACGAAAGCGAATGATTTTAAAATCTCCTTAATCATAATTTTGGTTTCGACGGCTATGTAGACTCAAAACTCAATAAACATAAAAATTTGTGTTTTCCGTTGGATTGTGTGGGCACATCACTAATAATAGATGTATATAATAGAGTTAAATCTAGTTTTACTCCCCGAGATTTGACAAAATAATCATTTTCCTCCAAAAGAGTAAAAATATCGATTTAATTCCAAAAGTTTCATTAGTCGTTTCATTTTTATCCAGACCTTTAACGAAAACCACTTTCTCCGTTAAGTTTATCACATGTGTTTATCATGTTATGGGAATCTTGGTCATTTTTCTTCTCTTTGACTAAACTCAAGAAACCATACACAATCCAAAACCCAACCATGTTCTTTCATTCATTCCAAGGAAAAAAAATACTCTATTCATTTCCACTGTTAAGTTTATCTCATGACAAACTTATGTGATAAATTTAACGGAGGAATTGGATGCTATTAAGGATTGGGTAAAATTGAAACAACTAATGAAACTTTTGGAGGTAAATTGATATTTTTTAATCTTTTAAGATAAATGATTGTTTTTAGCCAAACCTTAGAAAAAAACCGAATTTAACTTTATATAATATACATATATTAAAGTAGCTACATGCATGAGGTTTGCATTGCATACATATAATAAACTAGGTTATAACACGGAAACTTTTCGGGCAAGAAAACTTATTTTACATTAATCGAAACATGTATTTCAAGAACTTGAAAACGCATTTTGTCAAAATTCGTGAGTGTTGATTGCATCTCTCAGTCATCTCCATTGATAACTTTAATAATGGTTTTTAACTTTATGGTTAAAACGTTATAATTCTTTTAATAGTGTATTCATTACTTATTTTAATAATGTATTCATTAGTGTTTCTTCTATGCATGAGTGATAATTAAACCATGTATTTATCAAACATACCTTATGGTCTAAATAAGAATAATTAGTTTGAAATAAACTATTGAGTAAGTTACAATTTTGGCCTCTGTGGTTTTATCACTTTTACCCTATTAGCCCAAATAGAATTTTTTAACATATGTACCCTGAACGTCTTTGTAACTAATTATTTTGACTCTTGCGTCTAACTTAACCCATAACCTAAGTTAATTAAATGGCACATGCACCTCACATGATGGGCAAATAAGTAATTTCACCTCCCCACTTTACTTCCTTGATAAACAAAACCCCTGCCTTTTTCTCTCACTTAATCTTCTTCACCCATTCTCTCTCAAGGGTTGATGATTCTCCAAATCTTCTCAAATTAGGGTTTCATTAGCTTCAAAATCACGCAACAATGACTGCCGCTATCACACCCCAACCGATTGCGGAATCATCAAGATGTGGCACTATGCGACGAGATTGCTCGAGAGATTCCAGAACGACTATATCGTGACAATTAAATTCCAGTTTCATAAATTCCAACCAAAATTTTCATACATAATAGTAAAAAAAGGATACAACTGTCTCAAACAATAAAACAAAAAGCATAAATGAATTAGGCGGGTATTTAGTATCCTAATCCATTTCCACCGTACAATCCATCAACATGTCACATACGTTAAAATAAAGTCAATACAGACATGTAAAGGTGAGTACACAGGTTTAGCATAAGTATAGTAATAAAGCGTTTCGCGAAACCAGCATGTACAAAGGTGATCATATGAATCATGTAAGCTAAGTAGCATTGAGCAAGCTAACCAACAAACCGCGAGTGAGTTTGCGCATCACGTGTCTAGCGAAGTGTCCACGTACGTAAAGTAAAGTAAAGTAAAGTAAAATAAAGTGAGCCTTAACAACCCCCGAACCTACGGGTGATGGGTCAGTCTATAGTACTATCATGTTAAGGGTGGTAGTGCGAGTCATCAAGCGTAAGCGTAGCACACAACAATTCATCGTTTCAGGTATAGTCATACGAGAGCGGTTTGCGTTTAAAGCGTTTAAGTGTCGTGTGCTGTGTTTTGTTATAGAGAACGTATGTAACACCCAAAATATGCGTTAAAGCGAAATGGGGTCAAGTATACTCACAGTGTGTGCTTAAACAGTTAAACACGAGCGAGATGGAGCGGAGGGAGAACCGGGTCAGCCTACATGCAGGAACAGAAGTGCATCACTCTTCTATAGTGCTGGAATGGTCGAACGGAGAATCGTGTGGGGAAACAGTCAGTTCGCACGAGTTGTCCAGCTCGTGCGAATTGGGCCTTGTGCAATCTGGTCTGTTTTGTGTCCAAAATTGAGTGTTTTTCACGTCATTCTTCGGGAAATCGAGTGTTCATCCTTACAGCCATAAGTCACTGGTCAAACTGTGAGCCGGAGTGGTCTTTTGAGCGAGTTAGTCACTTGTGGGAACTTGGACTGGGTTGTACGAACTGGTCAGTTCGTGCGAGCCAGTCCAGTTCGCACGAGTTGACTGTCTTGCGTCTTCGTGCTTCCGGAATTGAGTTTTCGCTTGAAACGGATGTGATTTCGAGTCATTTTCATGACAATTTTCACACCGCTTCGTCCCACTGTCTAGTGAACGAAACATATGTAGGTTTTGGTCCGTTTTAGTGTAAAAATCGAGTTTTAAAATAGTTTTCTTAGGATTACACACTTGGCGAGTGCAAATATCAAGATTTTCCACTTGGGAAGCCAAAGCTAAGCCCAATATACTCGTTTAAGCGTGAATCCAAGGTAAAATCAGAAGGTGTTATGAAAAAGATGAAGTTTTCGTAAGCAGAATGAGTTTGGATGAAATCAAAGCTAATCCTGTGAAAATCATTGTGGAAATCGTTGTGGTTTGTGTAAAACGAGTTGTTACTTACTTGGAAATAAGAGAAAACGGGTAGAGAGTGTTCTGTGCAAAGTGGCAGAAAGAGGAGTGTGTGTGAGGCAGTGTGGTATTTATAGGAGGCAGAAAGAGGAGTGTGTGTGAGGCAGTGTGGTATTTATAGGAGAGGAAGAAGTAGGGTTTTAGGGTCAATTCGTACGAATTGATGGCTGGTACGAGTTGGTGCAACTCGCACGAATTGCCCAGCTCATACAAACTGCCCAGTTCGTACGAGTTGGCCAGTTTAGTGCGGGTTGTTCCCAGCTCGCGCGTTGGCTGTTTGTTTAGTGTTTTCATTCATATTAGTTAGGTGTGTTAAGCGTTACGTTGTGTATTAGTGCGATAAATCGAGTTAAATGAGCGAGCGAGCGTTTGAGTGAGTATAAAACGTATACCATATAAACACACATAATACACATAATAACATAAATAACAGCGTTTGAGTTTTGCGTTGCGAGGAGCGTTCGAGTGAAGCGTTTTAAATGCGTAATTGAGTGTGATGAAAACGCCCCGCTTGCAGTATGTGCATATAATGTATATATGTGTGGGCGCTCGCGGGGCAAAAGTGAAAGTGCATTAATTTTAACGTTATTTTACTAATTTCGTGAATATAACGTTAAAGGAGAGGGATGGTTAATCATGCATCATGCGGTGGCGTTGATAGCCGGAAGACAAGGGAGAACATGCACTAATCGACCTTTGTCTTAATTGCTGAGTGTTATGTGCCTTATGTCCAAGGCTTGATGCAAAACTACTATCAAGCCGAGGGTCTCAATGGAAGCAGCTCTCTATTTCTACGGGGTAGAGGTAAGGTTGTCTACATCTTACCCTCCTCAGACCCTACCTTAGCTATGCTATTGGTGGGATTTATTGAGTATGATGATGATGAATTGAGTGTGATGAAAATGTATTTAGAATGTCTTTAACCCTTTTTACATTGGAATCTTAAAGTACAAACGGTTACAAATAAAATAAGCGATAGAACGAAGACATTTGAAATGTTGGGTTGTTACAGTCTCCCATACTTTAGGAAATTTCGTCCCGAAATTCAAGTAGTAGACGTAACAAAAAGATGTGGGTATTTAGCTTTCATATCACTTTCGAGTTCCCAAGTGAGCTCGGCACGGCGTTTGCCTTCCCACCTGACTTTCACAATGGGAATGCGACTGCGTCGAAGTTTCTTAATATCTCGTTCCATGATTTCTATTGACTTTTCCAAGAATGTGCAGTGTCTTATTTATTTGTCGATCTTCGAGAGGTACATGAAGATTTTCTTCAGCTATACACATTTTGAGGTTTGAAACATGCAAAGTCGGATGTACGTTGCTGAGTTCCACCGGTAATTCAAGTCGATAGGCCACTTTGTCAACTCTTTCCAGAATCTTAAAGGGACCTACGTATCGTGGCGCTAGTTTCCCTTTCTTTCCGAATCGGATCCCTTTCCGAGTTGAATCCTTTAAGAGGACGTGATCTGCAACTTCGAACTGTAGAGGCTTGCATCGTTTATCGGCGTAGCTCTTTTGACGACTGCGAGCTTTCAGGAGATTATCTCTAATCTAGAGAATTTTTTCTGTCGTTTCTTGTATTATCTCGGGACCGGTGATCTGTGCGTCTCCGATCTCTTGCCAAACAATAGGCGATCGACATTTTCTACCGTTTACTGCCTCAAAGGGGGCCATTTGTATACTAGTATGATAACTGTTATTGTACGAAAACTCTATTAGAGGTAAATGTGAATCCCAATTACCATCAAAATCTATAATGCATGATCGAAACATGTCTTCGAGGGTGCGAATCGTGCGCCCAGTCTGACCGTCAGTCTGAGGATGGAATGCGGTACTGAGATAAGAGTAGTCTCCTAGAGATGTGAGGTAAAGCGATCATCGCGGTCAGAGATGTCACGGGTGTCCCGTGTCCACAAATAACTTTGTCGGTATGGATTCGTGCTAATCGTTCAACCTTAAAGTCTTCTCGTATTGGGATAAAATGAGCAGATTTCGTAAGACGATCAAAAATAACCCAAATGCTATCGTGACCAGAGGACGTGCGAGGGAGTTTTGTAACGAAGTCCATAGCTATACTTTCCCATTTCCACATCGTGATTTCGGGTTGTTCAAGTAAACCAGAGGGTCGTTGATGTTCGGCTTTAACTTTCATGCAAGTTAAGCATTTCGAAACATACCGGGCGATATCTTTTTCATGCCCGGCCATAGTACCTAGAACGGAGGTCCTGGTACATCTTGTCAAAACCAGGGTTAATGGAGTATCGAGACTTGTGAGCTTCAGTCATCAATATCTCTCAGAGGTTATTGCGACTGGGAATCCAAATACGATCGAGACAGTGATAGATACCGTTAGGCTTACTCACTAGTTGAGTTCGGCACCACATTTCATTTCCTCATAAAAGGTATTCTCAATAAAACATGCGTGCTTAAGCGTCGCGAATCAGGGTTTTGAGATCGTTCTGGGCTCGAACGTCACGAACGCTATACACATAGCTTCGTCTGCTGAGAGCATCGGCTACGACATTTGCTTTACCGGGATGGTAGTGTGTCTCGCAATCATAATCGTTGAGAAGTTCAACCCATCTGTGTTGGCGCATGTTTAGTTCTTTATGGTTGAAGATATGTTGTAAGCTCTTATGGTCGGTGAAGACCGTACACTTTGTACCGTAAAGGTAGTATCGCCATATCTTTAACGCAAAAACGACCGCACCGAGTTCGAGATTGTGGGTAGTGTAGTTCTTCTCGTGGACCTTGAGTTGTCGAGACGCATACGTAATAACCTTATCTCGTTGCATAAGAACACAACCAAGACCCAGGTTAGAAGCATCGCAATAAACAACGAAGTCGTCATTTCCGTCGGGAAGTGCGAGAATGGAAGCGTCGCAAAGCATACGCTTGAGAGTTTGAAAGGCCTTCTCTAGTTCGAAACCCCAAACAAAAGGTTTGTCCTTGTGAGTTAACGTGGTAAGAGGTACAACGATCTTCGAAAAGTCGGCGATGAAACGACGGTAGTAACCTGCCAATCCGAGAAAAGAACGGATTTCGGACGGAGTCTTTGGTGTATTCGAACTCTTTACAACTTTTATCTTTGCGGGATCGACGTGAATTCATGGGTCGTTGACGATGTGACCGAGGAATTGAACTTCTTTAAGCCAAAATTCACACTTGGAGAACTTGGCGTAAAGACGATTTCCTTGGAGAAGCTCGAGAACTAAACAAAGATGTCGCGCGTATTCGACTCTCGACTTTGAGTAGATAAGAATATCATCGATAAACACAATGACAAAACGCTCCAAGAAGGCTTTGCACACAATGTTCATCAAGTCCACGAAGACCTCAGGTGCGTTTGTGAGACCAAAAGGCATGACCACGAATTCATAATGGCCATAGCGAGTATGAAATGTGGTTTTTGGAATGTCTTGCTCATGTACACATAACTGGTGATATCCGGAACGTAAATCAATCTTCGAAAACCAAGTAGCACCTTGAAGTTGATTAAACAAATCATCGATTCGAGGAAGAGGGTAGCGTTTCTTTATCGTAAGCTTGTTAAGTTCCCTATAATTGATGCACATTCAGAACGATCCATCCTTCTTTTTCACAAAAAGAACGGATGCGCCCCATGGCGACGTGCTCGGGTGTATAAAGCCTTTATCAAGCAACTCTTGAAGTTGGCTAGATAGCTCGAGCATTTCGGATGGTGCAAGGCGATAGGGAGCTTTCGCGACAGGTGTAGCGCCGGGAATGAGATCAATACGAAAATCAATATCACGAGTAGGGGTAAACCTGGTAAATCATTGGGAAAGACTTTAGGAAAATCACAAACAACGGGGATATCTTTCACGGTTTTCTTCTCGTTCTTCGTCTCCATAATATGGGCTAGGAAAGCGAGCTACTCTTTGCGTAAGTACTTGTTCGATTGAATACACGACATAAGCTTCAATTCTCTTGAGGGTCCTTCGCTATAAACATGTAGTTGATTACCGTTCAGAAGTGGAAAGCGAATTATCTTATTGTTGCAAACAACTTTGGCATGATTTTCACGAAGAAAAACCATGCCTACTATGACGTCAAAACTGCCTAATTGCATAGGTATGAGATAGATGGTGAAGATGTGATTGTTAAGATCGAGAGTACAATCACGTAGAACAAATTTAACAAGGATGGTTCTTCTGGTGGCGACTTCGACATCGAAGGTCTTTGGGAGGTTAGCGCGTTCACATTTTAAATGTTTTTCGAATTCAAATGATACAAAATAGTTATCGGCTCCAGTATTAAATAAGCAAGACGCATAAATACCATTGACATGGAACGTACCATTGACAACATTGTTGTCATTCTAGGCCTGCCTGAGGTTGATGTTGAAAGCTTTTCCATGCACAACCTGTGGTTGCTGCTGCTGCGGCTGTGGTTGTGGTTGTTGTGGTTCTTGTTTCACGACGTGGTGCGGGAAAACATTGCTAAAGTGGCTTGGACCGCCACAAGTGTAGCAAGCACGTGCATGAACAACTGGTGCTTGTGATGACTTGTTGACTTGAGGAGCGCGGGGTGGAGCTTGCAGTGCCACGACAGGTTGAGGAGCTTGCTGACGAGGGCCTGTGCGGCAGTTGACTGTGAAGTGACCATAGCAGTTGCAGTGGATACAGAAACGACAATTGCCTCCAACTACTTGGTGATAGGTGCACTTAGGGCACAAAGAATGATTTCCAATATACGCACGCCTAGCAGACGGTGTGTTGGGAGTAGTAAGCTGGTGAGACTGGGTGTTCAGAGATGTGACTAACGAGCAGTTCTTGCTTGAGCTCTTTTGCTTGCGATTCTGGCGATTGGACTTGGAGACTTGAGACGGTTCGGTATCGGCGCTTGCCTCAGTAGTGGCTTAACTAACACTCTAGGTTGGGACCTTGAAATTTCCAGCCAAGACCCGCATATCATTGATTTCGGCGACTAGCTGATAAGTTTCCTCGATGGTTGTTGGTTTCGCTGCATGAACAAAGTCAGCGAGACAGTCTAGGAGAGCGCGGAGGTATTTCTTGATAGCTTTCTCTGCTGTATCAACTTGACTTGGGCAGATGATACCTATCTGCTTGAATCGGGCGGTGACGCCTGCGTTATCAACCCCAATTTGCTTGATGTTCCAGAATTCGTCTTCCAACTTTTGAACTTCATGGGGAGGACATAATTCCTTTATCATGAGCTCTTTCAGTTCCTCCCATGCAAGTCCATAGGCTGCATCATTTCCGCGCCTGTTGCGCTCAGCGGTCCACCAGTCAAGTGCCCTTGACTAAAATAAACCAGTAGCATGGACGGTCTTGCGAGTGTGAGATCCCATGGAAGCCATCTACACAAGGCGATTGGGTGAGATTCGATTGTAACGAGTTTTTGTTTTAAAAGTTTTGCGTTTTATACAATATACTTTATTATTATTTTTCACATACGGCACAAAATCACGTAGGCACATAACATGTAATCACATAAGCACTTAATCACATATTTTACACGTATTCACATAATTCATATAAACACATATTTTGCACCTATTCACCTTCATTCATTCATGCGTAACGCGTATGAGATATGCGTAATATGTAAGAAAATTGTACGTTTAGTGTGTTTGCGATTAATTAGCATTTAAGATTGTGAGGGCTGTGCGATTTGTGCATACGGCCGTAGAGCGAAAAGCGATAAAACGAGAAATCGTTAAAGCGTAAAAGTTTAAAATTCACTAATTTAAAACACATAAACATGATAAAACTCGATGATGCGTAAAAACGACAATTGTAGGCTTAAAATCTACAATGGGTTTTGAGACATCGACTCCCAAAGTGTTTCGCTATTCCCTTGAATTCGGACAAGCACTTTGGCCTAATAGATAAATGCCCTCGGCATTTATCCTTCCAGTACGCTCCGAGTCATGAAATAATCGAGACTTTGGTGAGATTTAAAATCGAAGAGTGGAACTAGTCGTCAAGATTCGGGTTTCACCCCTAGCTTAACAACTTCGTACCCTACTATGGTTGTTCTCACCGAATCAGGAGTTCCACTTGATAGAGATGGAGATTTCTGTCGAAATATGGATATCACTCCTAACTCAACGAAAGAATCTCGTGCGGGAAGTAATATGCGGGGCGAGTAATCTTACCGAGAGGTCTTGGTTTTCACACCTAATCTTGACACAATCACTCGTTTGTGTTATACGAGCGTCTTCAAGTGTGTATTGCGGTAGCTTTAGGAAAAGCATGTATAGTTTAAGTAACAGGGCTAGATCAGAAGCAAATAGGAAAAATTCAGTCGGTTTAATCGAGTTAACTGTTCCCTTCGTATGAATTAACTTGCTTCGTGCGAGTTGCCCCCTTCGTACGAGGTGACCTTCCTCGTGCGAGGGGACTCACTTTGTACGAGGGGCCGAATTCGCACGAAACCCTTCAATACGTACGAGTTGATCCAGTTTGCTCGGAAGGGTCTGTTTTGGTGCTTAGACTATAGACTAGGCTGAATCATGCAGTTCTACCTAATTCCCTATAGTTATGGCTCTAATACCAATCTGTCAAACCCAAACCGATGGCGGAATCATCGGGATGTGGCACTATGCGATGAGATTGCTCGAGAGATTCCATAACGACTATTTTGTGACATTAATTAATTAAATTCCAGTTTCATAAATTCCAATAAAAATTTCCAACCATAACAGTAAAAAATGGAGTACATCTGTCTCAAACAATAAAACAAAAACATAAATGAATTAGGTGGGTATCTAGTATCCTAATCCATTTCCGGTGTACAATCCATCAACCTGTCACATACGTTAAAATAAAGTCAATACAAACATGTAAAGGTGAGTACACAGGTTTAGCATTCGTGAAACCAACATGTACAAACGTAATCATGTGAATCATGTAAGCTAAGTAGCATTGATGCAAGCTAACCAACAAACCACGAGTGATTCTGCACGTCACATGTCCACCGAAGTATCCACGTATGTAAAGTAAAGTAAAGCGAGCCTTAACAACCCCCGAACCTACGGGTGATGGGTCAGTCTATAGTACTATCATGTTAAAGGTGGTAGTGGTAGTCATCAAGCGTAAGCATAGCACACAACAATTCAACGTTTCACGTATATTCATGCAAGAGCAGTTTGCGGTTAAAGCGTTTAAGTATCGTGTCCTGTGTTTTGTTATAGAGAACGTATGTAACACCCCAAAAGTGCGTTAAAGCGAAAAGGGGTCAAGTATACTCACAGTGCGTGCTTAAACAGTTAAACACGAGCGAGATGGAGTGGAGAGAGAGAGAGAGCTGGATCAGCCTGCATGCAGGAACAGAAGTGCATCAATCTTCTATAGTGCTGAAACGGTCGATTAGAGAATCGTGTGGGCAAACAGTTAGTTCGCACGAGTTGTGCCTCGTGCGGACTGGGTCAATTCGTACGAACTATGTCACTTCGTACGAGTTGTCCAACTCGTGCGAATGAGGCCTTGTGCGATCTGGCCTGTTTTGTGTCCAAAATTGAGTGTTTTTCGCGTCTTTCTTCGAGAAATCGAGTGTTCATCCCTCCAGCCTTAAGTCACTGATCAAACTATGAGTCAGAGAGGTCTTTTGAGAGAGTTAGTCACTTGTGGGAACTTGGACTGTGGAGCATAAGCAACGACGAGATGGTGGAGTTTGTGGTGGAGACTGGATCTGATGGACGGACCAACCGATGGAGGCGGAGGCGGAGGCGGTTGAAATGGATGTTTTGACTGTGGCAAGTCTAGACATATGACTAGGGATTGTAGTCAGGGCGGTGGAGGTGGTGGTGGTTACGGAGGTGGCGGTGGCGGTGGTGGTTACGGTGGTGGACTTGGAGGTGGTGGTTATGGCGGGGGACATGGTGGAGGTGGTTGTGATGGTTGATATAACAGTGGTGAAGATGGAGATTTGGTTACTTTTAGTTTTTGCTTTTTTTGTTTGAATCAATTGTTGATCCATTTTGCAAATGGTGTTGATCTGTTTTAGATGTTTTTAATTTTGGTTTTGGTGTTCTATATTAATGAATATGGTTGATGGATTTAGGGTTTTGTTGATGGTACTAGTTGTATCTTGGTGAAGTAGGGAGGTGAAATTACTTATTAGCCCATCATGTGAGTAACATATGAGATTTAATTAACATGTTATGGGTTGAGTTAGACGCATGGGCCAAAATAGTTAGTTATAGAGACGTTGGGGGTACAGATGTAAAAAAATTCTATTTTGGGCTAATAGGGTAAAAGTGGTATAACCACAGGGGCTAAAATCGTAATTTACTCTAAACTATTTTTATTAAAAAAGTTCAAACACCCCATAGAAAGATGATATAAGATCTTGGATTCATCAATAGTGAGTAATATACAACATAATTTACACATGAAAACCCTTCATATCTATTAGCCTTCCATTACATGTTTTCATCTCTATCGTGTATATATATATGAATTTATGAGCTTGCCAATCCCCCATAAATTAATTCAACTTCTGAACCGATTTCGCATAGTAACTTGTCTAAGACAATACCATTTTGAGGATAGATTTGATTATTTGTAACTACTAACAACAAAATTTAATAATAATGGGTTTTACATGTACAAAACCAACTATGGGTTGTATTAACTTGGGAATTGGGGATCATTTAAAAAATGGAAATAATGCATTTTTGTGGCTTCAACAAAATTTAACACTTTGATTGGAATGATGGGTTTGACCTAAAATGTCACACCCCAATCGATTGCGGAATCATCAAAGTAAGACGAAATAGATTATTCATCAAACATTATTTGTGACAATAATTAATACAAAATCGATTTCATTGAATATCATAAATTGTCGAGTAAAATACAAGAAGTAAATTACAATATCAAAAGACAAATATGACAAAGTTTAACATAATGGAATAATCTAATTTAGTATTTCAAGCATGTTTCTATGTCGTCCCTACTAGATTCGTCATAGCATCATCATCAACCAGTAACATGTAAAAAAGTTGAGGTTCAACGCAAAAGCATTGGTGAGTACACTAGTTTGTGTATACATAGCGTAAGTATGAAAAGAATTTACTCGAATCCACATGGCAAATTGTATACAAGGTTATCTAGCATGCAATACTAAATGTCAAACCCAAGTGTCCATAAGAATTATAAGTGTCCCTCGCCACAAAGTAACGAGACTAATTATGAATAAAGTAAGCTTAACAATACCCCGACGGGTGGCGTGCTAATCCTATAGCGCTATGTATGTTAAGTTGGGCTAGCTAAGTTAATGACAAAAGCATGTATGAATCTAGCATGAACCTAAGCATAACAATAAGCATGTATAACGGATTGAATGTATAAAGTATGTTATGTGTATTTGTGTATTTTGTAAGTTAACATGTTACAACCCAAATTGTGTACAAGTTGAAAATGGGTCAAGTGTACTCACAGTTTTGCAAGCTTCCACTTGGAAATTCCATGAAGAATTGTTGGTTTGGAGATGGATGTAACAACCCTAAAAAATATTCCCGACGACAACCCATAATCAAAACCCCAAGAGTGCGCGATGAAACTTGTATACTCAATCAAAAAACTTAGCGTTTAAGAAAACCTGGTGGTTGACAAACCAACCCACACAAAATATACTTATTAGACTCACAACTAAAAACCGAACCATTTGGGATCAAGACCCGAGCATACGCGATAAGTACCGGCTCGAAAATCGAGAAAAACGCCCTGATTGGATGAAAAAGGCGGCCAGGGACACGTGTCCAACAACACGCCACGTGTCAAGCCAGCGTGGGACACGTGGCAGTTGAAGCCAGGTCGACCATCCCTGCGCCATGCAGGAGAAACCATGTCACATGGCTCGACGTGCGGGAGATGCCCATTTGGGCTATATAACCAGCCGCGTCGGGCTGAAGTTTTTGCACCAGTTCGATCGAATTTTGACGAACTCTCTTCTCTCATTCTCCGTTTTCTTGCACTATACCCTCAACCCCTAAATCACGAAGCTTTGCCCCGTTGTAAGTATTTTAACCCCCGATCACTAATTCGTTACCCTACCTGATTGATTTAGGACCCACCAACGCATGTCGAGGCTCTGCGTGACTTAGTTCGTTGGGGTTCTGTCTTGTGTTGTATGGCTAAAGTGACTTGGGTTATTTTACGAACACGTGTGCATTGTATTTTTTAATAGTAACTCAGGAAATAATCAGGAATTCTCATAAGAAAGTCCATAGAAATACCTTAATTTTCAATGTGAGACATTCTCTTTTTCTCAACCGATTTGCAAAACCCTAAATGTTTTTCAGTTATATTATAGTGTTTAAGTGTTTGTAGTCTTACTGGGAAACTACCGTCAGTACGTGGGGTTTTGTATACAATACTTGATAATCGTCACTATTGGACAATGGGTTAGCCAATAAGTGATATGACCACAGTCACAGGAACTGCCACCGAGTGACAGATACTATTTAAAATAGTTTCTTTACTATTGGACAATGAGTTAGCCAATAGTAGTTTGGTAAGATAAACAAATGTAAAAACTCTTAATGCTGTAAATATAAGAATGTGTCATTTTGTAAAACTGAATGAACTCACGAGTATTTCCTGCTGATAAAATGTTTTTAAACATGTTTCAAGTGATTACAGTAGATCGGATTAAGAGCTGGGATACAGCTCCAAAAGGCTTAAAGAAGTGGCTTATTTTATCAATTAAATTAAGAAACGTTGTTTTATGAATTCAGGTTTATCTCTTATTAAAAGCTACCTTTATAAAACATGGGTTTTATTCCCATTTGTTTAATAAATAAAATCCGGTGTTTCTAAACTCTGATATTTTTCCTAACTACGGTCCTGATGAAATTCCGCTGCAATATTTTGGAAATAACCACCGGTACCACTTGACTGCTTCACGGCTCCCGTCCAGGGTGTGGTCGGGGGTTGTGACAATGGAACACCGAGTTCTCCTACACGAGAAAACATAGGTGTGTGAGTATTCGGATGATAACGGAGGTTTCGGATTAGGAGCTTGAAGTATGTAAAAAAAAAGTATGTATTAAAGAAAGTAATTATCTAGACATTAACTCTCGTTTTGATACTATAATCCCATAACGGTGATCGTGGTTTCATGGGTCATGCCCATTAGAATCGCAACGAGAAGGTTAAGTCTTAGATAATATAACCTAATGTTGTGACAAGTAACCATATGATCACTGTCAAAAGTTCGGTTATGTATAAGTCTATTTATGTATATAATATATATTATTTATTAAGTCTATCGTATATGTCATAGGATTTCATAGAAGTCATGCATGGAGGTAGGGTGATAACATCCATTTATTCTCTTTATATGATTCTCCAATACACAAATTGCCACAAAGACAATTCGGATGGTCATGAATAATAAGAAAAGAAATACTTCACTAAAGCTATGTATCAACCAAGTAAGCAAGCTAGGTGCGTGCATCCCCAACATGGCAACGTTTGGGGACGTGTCATGTAACAACTCCAATTTTCGTTGTTATTAAATTATGTTTATCTTGTTTATCTAAACCAATTGTACTCCGAGATTTGTATTATGAAAGGTTATGTTAATTAAATTATGTTGATTTACAGTTACATCACATCTAAACGCTCACTAAACACATCGCTAATCTAATCGCAATCATAAGTAGTTATGCAACTATACGAGCCGAGTGTTTTATTGTTTAATAAACACTTGTGCCATCGCATCGCTTATCACATTGCATCGCAAAACGCAGTTAATTATGTGGAATTATGTTTAATGTGTGTTATATTTATTTATGTTATGTTTAATATAGCTAAAACGCTCGCACGCTCACGCTAACTCGCTCTCTCTCAAATCAATGATAGTATAACGCTTAACGCATCGCTAAAACGCTTAATATAACTATCTAATGCGAACCAAATCGCCGAACGAACTCGTAACGCAAAATAATCAAACAAAACTTAGCCCATAGGCCAAGTTCGGCCAAACTTGTATAACACAAGTTCGCCCGAACTTATCTGAGCCCTTTAACTCTTCATAAACTACAAGTCCACCCGGACTTGTCACCTGAACTCAAGAAAACACACAAGTTCGCTCGAACTTGTACCAAGTTCGCCCAAACTTGATACAAGTTCGCCCGGACTTGATGTCTGCCCTAACATTTCCACCTCACCTATAAATACTCAGCTCCATTCTCTCATTTGAACTTGCTGCAAGTTCGCCCGGAGCTCCCCAAAACCGAAACCTTTTGTGTTCTAAGTAAGATTCAACCCTTTTTCAACTACAACAACGTTCTACAATGATCTACAACGATTTTGCACAAGGCTCTACTTTCGTTTTCATCAAATCTCTTCTGTTTACGAAAATCTTCATCTTTTTCCATAAAACTTCTATTTTTTACTTAGATCTACTATTAGATCTGAGTAAAACCTTTTAAACCATCGATTTTTACACAATATTCGGACTAATGACTTATGTTTCGTTCACTTTGAAGTGGAACGAGGCGTTGTCAAGCAAGATCTCAGATCCGGAAGCACAAGGACGAAATAGTCACTTTAAACAAGCTGGAATAACCCATACGAACCTTCAAGTTCGCCCGGATTAGTCCGAGTTTCTGTAAAATGGCTAAACTCGCTCCAAAAGACCTCTCCAGCCTAAGTTTTACTCAGTGGCTTAAGCTTGGAAGGATGGACACTCGATTTCCCCAGCAAACGACGCAAAAACGCATGATTTGGATGCCAAAACGATCAAGTTCGCTCGGATTACATCAAGTTTGCTCGAACTTGTCACCAGATTTGGTGATCAAGTTTACCAGAACTTGATTAAACTTCAAAAATGGCACAAGTTCGCCCAAACTCTGTCCAATTCTCAAGAGAATTAGACAAGTTCGCCCGAACTTGTATTATCCCTCAACAACCAGTACAAGTTCACCCGAACTTGTATAGTTTCTCAGGAAAAAGTTCGCTCGAACTTGTACCCACAGTAAGTTCAGTCATACAAGTTCATCCGAACTTGTCCACTGTTCTCTCAACCGCTAACCGTTTCAGCAATTCGGAAGACTGATGCACTTCTCTTCGCTTACAGGCTGATCCGGCACTCCTCACAATTCTTCCCAGATCCCTCATCTCTCCCGAAACGCACCAACTGTGAGTATACTTGAACCCTTTTATGCTTAAACGCACTTTTGGGTGTCACATATGTTCGTATATCAAAACACATCACACAACTCTCTAACGCTTATTTGCAACCCGCTGTATTACATGACTATACGTGACATCTGCTTAATTGTATGTATTGCTTGATTGCTTGTACACCACCTTAACATGATAGTATACTAGAGGTTGACCCGCCACCCGAAGGCCCGGGGTTGTTAAGTCTCGCATTTTTATTTCGCATTTATTTTTCTCTTTTAGGATGTGAATGCTTGTTTGCATGCCTCGATCAATCCTGGTTTGTTGGTTTGCATGAATCTATGTAGTTACATCATTCACAACTATTACGTATGTCATGCGGTGTATGCTAAACGCTTTTATATCTATATTGTATGCAAAACTCGTATTCTCACCTTTACTTAATTGTATTGACGTTTATTTTAACATATGTGGCAGGTTGAGGACTTTAGCTTTGGATGCTTAGTTCAGGTTCTACTTTAGAAAATCATGTAATAAAATCTAGGGAAGATCGGATCAGATATTATGTTTAAGAGATTGTTTCGAAGTATGTAATGATTGTTTGATGATTAAATGAGTTCGACAGTATGGGATGTTGAATGTTGATTATTATCTTTAAATAATTGTTACGGAATCTCTTGATCAATCTGATTCGCCTAGTGTCGCGCCCTGATGATTCCGCCATCGGTTGGGGTGTGACAGATTGGTATCAGAGCCATAACTATATGGAAATTTAGGTAGAACTGCCATGTTTGCCTTAGACTATAGTTAGGATACCAAATCAGACCGTGATGCATCAATTAAACGCCAAAACGAATACGAACAGACAAGTCCGCCCGAACTTGGGGTGACAAGTTCGCTCGAAATTGATCAAGTTCGCCCGGACCTGACCAAGTTCGCCCGAACTTGCCTGTCCCCTCAACAAACAACAAGTTCACTTGGAATTAAGCAAGTTCGCTCGAACTTGACATCAGACTGATGCCAAGTTTGCCCGAACTTGATCAGAATCCTTCAGCACGAACTTCTAAACATTGCTTTTCCTAAAGCAACCATAACACACGCTGAAGAACGCTCGTATCACCCAAAACGAGTGATCAAGTCGAGAATAGGTGTGAAAACCAAGAACTCTCGATAAGATCATTCACTTCGCGCATTCTCTCACACGAGATACCTTCGTTGAGTTAGGAGTGATATCCAAACCTCGACGAAATCTTCATTTCTATCTAGTGGAGCTCTCGATTTGATCGGTGTGCCTAACCACAACTAGGAATGAAGTTGTTAAGTTAGGGGTGAAACCCGCATCTTAATAACTAGTTCCATTCCTCGATTTTCAATCTCACCAAAGTCTCGATTATTTCGATGACTCGGAACACGACGTAACTGGAAGGATAAATGTCGTTAGCCGTTGTACGGCGAGAGCATTTGTCTATTAGGCCAATCGTGTGTCTGAACTAAGAGAATCTTCTAATCACTTTGAGTAGTCGCTGTCTCAAAACCCAGAACGCTCCCAATTGATTTAAGCCTATTATCGCCGATTTTACGCATCACCAAGTTTATTTATTATTTATATGTTTGAATTTATGGATTTTCGCTTATTCGATTTCTCGCTTAATCAATTTCTTGATTTGTCACTTTTACGCTCCATCGATATATGCACAACTCACACAGCTCTCGTAATCTAAAACACTAATTAATTCACCAACAAAAATAAACGCTTAACCCGCATACGCTCATGAGTCCATGCGTGTCTCATACACGGTATTACTCTCTTATCTCGCTTATATATAACGCTTATATCTCGCTTATACAATTCGCATCTCGAACGCGCTACGCTTTACTTATGAGAAGGTGAATACGTGCAAAGTATATGCTTACGTGAATTATGTGCTTACGTGCTTATGTGCTATGTGCTTATGTGCCTACGTGTTTTCCTGCCTACGTGTTTACTTGTCTACATGTTTACGTGATTTTGTGCCTTGTATGAATAATAATAATAAATACTTTAAACATAAACCTATTATAATCGAATCTCATCCAATCCAATCCTTCAATGTAGATGTCTTCAATGGGGTCGCACACCAGAAGGAACCATCAGTGCAGCCAAGCTAACAAGCGCATTGCATCACTAGTGGCCAAGGAAATGGCCAAAGTGATCCCTCAAATTGTCAGCGAGATTCAAGCTGCCAGCAGCAACACTTCTGTGGACTCCAAAGCCGACCCGCCCAAGACATCCTTCAGTTTTAAGCAGTTCAAAGCTTGTGGACCCCTTACTTTCTCAGGCACTGAAGGACCAAGTGCCATGTTCCACTGGTTTGATGCTATCGAGGTCACATTTTGCCAGAGTGGGTGTCCCAAACCCCTTCGCACTATTAACGCTACCGATGTTTTCCAGTCCAGGGATCTCGACTGGTGGACTACGGAGCGTAACAGGAGAGGAAATGATGAAGCCTATGGACTCGCATGGGAAGAACTTAAGGAATTAATGATCAAAGAGTTCTTCCCACCTCATGAGATCAAGAAGTTGGAAAACGAATTTTGAGGAATTAAGCAAGACGGACCCGATAATGCTGGTTTAACGGCTCTGTTCAAACAGTTGAGCATCATCTGTCCCGGTCAAGTGGACACGACCGAGAAAACAATCAAGAAGTACCTCAACGCTCTGCCCGACTGCGTCGCTGACTTTGTTCAAGCAGCACACCCTACTACTATCGAGGAGACCTACCAGCTGGCCGCAGAGATCAACGACAAATGTGTTCAGTCTGGTTACTTTAAGAACAGCAAGGTCGCAAATCAGGCCATCGCCAAATCAGTAGCTCCTACCGATCAGTCTCGAGAGACAAAGAATAGTCGCCGGGGTCGCAAGCGGGAAAACCCTAGCAAGAACTTCGTCCTTACTGCTCCGCAAAACCCTCAACCACTTCAGTCTGCAGCACCGAACGCACCGCCGGCAAAGCATGTGTATACTGGCCCTCATCCTCTATGCTCGAAGTGCACTTATCATCATGCAGTTGGAGGCAACTGCCGCTTCTGCACCAATTGCAACATTTACGACCACTTTACTGTCAGTTGCCGTTCAGGCCTTCGTCAGTCAGCTCCTTAGGCCCCAACAGCACCAGCTTTACCAGCTCCTCTTCAGGCAAATCAGCAAGCGCTAGCTCCAAGGGCACGTGCCTGTTACACGTGCGGTGATCCGAATTATTTCAGTAATGTCTGCCCAAATAAACCTGTGAAGCAGGAACTACAGCAGCAGCAGCAACAACAACAAAAGGCTGCATGTGGACGAGCCTTTAATCTCAACCATTGCCAGGCCTAGAAGGACAACAATGTTGTCAATGGTACGCTCCTTGTCAACGGTATTTATGCTTCATGTTTATTTGATACTGGTGCCGATAATTGTTTTGTATCGTTAGAATTCGAAAAGGTTTTAAAATGTAAACGCGTTAAACTCCCAAAGACTTTCGATGTGGAAGTCGCAACCGGAAAAACCGTTACCGTCACCTCCGTCCTATGTGGTTGTTCTCTCGATCTTAACAAACATGTCTTCTCGATCAATCTCATACCTATGCAGTTAGGTAGCTTTGATATCATAGTAGGTACGGATTTTCTTCGTGAAAACAATGCTGAAGTTGTATGCTTCGATAAGTTGATTCGCTTCCCTCTTCCAAATGGTGATCAACTCCATGTCTATGGTGAAACTCCCTCAAAGAAGTTGATGCTTTTGTCATGTACTCGAGCACACAAATGTTTGCAGAAGCAATGTGTTGCTTTTCTAGCCTATATCCTGAAGACGGAGAAAGAGAAGAAAACTTTTAAAGACGTTCCCGTTGTTCGTGAATTTCCCAAAGTCTTTCCCGACGATTTACCCGGTTTACCCCCTACTCGAGATGTTGAATTCCGTATCGATTTGGTTCCCGGTGCTACTCCCGTTGCTAAAGCTCCTTATCGTCTCGCACCATTTGAAATGCGCGAGCTATCAAGCGAACTTCAAGAGCTTCTTGATAAAGGTTTCATACGCCCGAGCACTTCGCCTTGGGGCACACCCGTTCTTTTCATGAAAAAGAAAGATGGAACATTCCAAATGTGCATCGATTGTCGTGAACTTAATAAACTCACGATAAAGAACCGCTATCCTCTTCCTCGAATCGATGACTTATTTGATCAACTTCAAGGTGCTACTTGCTTTTCTAAGATCGATATTCGTTCCGGTTATCATCAGTTACGCGTATTGGAAAAAGATATTCCGAAAACCGCCTTTCATAATCATTATGGCCATTTTGAATTCGTGGTCATGCCTTTTGGTCTTACCAATGCACCCGCGGTCTTCATGGATTTGATGAGCCGTGTGTGTAAAGCGTTCCTAGATCGTTTCGTCATTGTGTTTATCGATGACATCCTTATCTATTCGAAGTCGAGAGACGAACATGCGTGCCATCTCTGTTTAGTCCTCGAACTTCTCTAAGGTAATCGTCTTTATGCTAAATTCTCAAAATGTGAATTCTGGCTCGAAGAAGTCCAATTTCTCGGCCACATCGTTAATAGTCAAGGAATTCACGTCGACCCTGCAAAGATTGAAGCTGTCAAGAGTTGGATTACGCTGAAGAATGCTTCTGAAATCCGTTCATTTCTTGGATTGGCAGGTTACTACCGGCGATTCATCGTCGACTTTTCAAAAATCACCGTTCGGCTTACCGCTTTAACTCATAAAGACAAACCTTCCGTTCGGGATTCCAAACAAGATGAAGCCTTTCAAACCCTCAGCATATGCTATGCAATGCTCCTGTACTCGCTCTTCCAGACGGAAACGACGATTTCGTTTTTTATTGTGATGCCTCTAATCTTGGTCTTGGTTGTGTTCTCATGCAACGAGACAAGGTTATCGCGTATGCGTCTTGACAACTCAAGATCCACGAGAAGAACTACACAACCCACAATCTCGAACTCGGTGCAGTTGTTTTTGCATTGAAGATATGGCGACACTACCTTTACGGTACTAAGTGTACGGTCTTCACTGACCATAAGAGCTTACAAAATATCTTCAATCAAAAGGAACTGAATATGCGCCAACACAGATGGGTTGAACTTCTCAACGACTACAATTGCAAGATACGCTACCATCCTGGCAAAGCAAATGTCGTCGCCGATGCTCTAAGTCGACGAAGCTATGTGTATAGTGTTCGTGACTCTCAAGCTTTGAATGATCTTGGAATCATGATTCGCTCCGCTCAATTCGCTTGTTTTAACGAGAACACCTTAAAGGAAGAAATGAAATGTGGTGTCGAAACTCAGCTCGTTGTTAAACCTAACGATATCTATTATTATCTCGATCGCATTTGGATTCCCAGCCGTGATAACCTTCGTGAACTGCTATTGACCGAAGCTCATAAATCTCGACAATCCATTCATCCCGGAGCCGACAAAATGTACCAGGACCTTCGTCCTAAGTATTGGTGGCCGGGCATGAAAAAGGATATCGCCGTGTACGTCTCAAACTGCTTAACTTGTTCGAAGGTTAAAGCCGAACATCAAAGGCCCTCTGGCTTACTCGAACAACCCGAAATCCCGATGTGGAAGTGGGAGAGCATAGCTATGGATTTCATTACGAAGCTTCCCCGCACTTCCTCTGGTCATGATAGCGTTTGGGTTATCGTTGATCGTCTTACCAAATCTGCGCACTTCATTGCTATATGAGAAGACTTTAAGGTCGAACGATTAGCCCGAATCTATACCGACGAAGTCATTTGTCGACACGGGACGCCTCGTGACATCATTTATGACCGCGACGGTCGCTTTACCTCACGTCTCCGGGAGACTTTTCAATCCGCTCTCGGTACTACTCTCAATCTCAGTACCGCTTTTCACCCTCAAACCGACGGTCAGACTGAGCGCACGATCCGCACCCTCGAAGACATGCTTCGTGCGTGCATCATAGATTTTGGTGGTAAATGGGATACGCATTTACCTTTAATTGAATTCTCGTACAATAATAGTTATCACACCAGCATTCAAATGGCTCCTTTTGAGGCGCTGTATGGAAGAAAATGTCGATCGCCTATTACATGGCACGAGATCGTAGAAGCATAAATCACCGGCCCCGAGCTGATTCAAGAAACGACAGACAAGATCCTCCAGATCAGAGACAATCTTCTGAAAGCTCGGAGTCGTCAAAAGAGTTATGCCGATAAACGCCGCAAGCCTCTACAGTTCAAAGTTGGAGATCACGTTCTCCTAAAGGTTGCACCTTGGAAGGGAGTGATCCGCTTCGGGAAGAAAGGAAAGCTAGCGCCAAGATACGTAAGTCCCTTTAAGATTCTGGAAAGGATCGACAAAGTGGCCTATTGACTTGAACTACCGGCGGAACTTAATAACGTCCATCCGACTTTCCACGTGCCTAACCTCAAGAAATGCCTAGTTGAAGAAAATCTCCACGTCCCTCTCGAGGACTTGCAAATAAACGAGACTCTACATTTCATGGAAAAGCCTGTCGAAATCATGGACCGAGAAACCAAGAAATTACGGCGCTCTCGCATACCTATCGTAAAAGTCCGATGGGAAGGCAAAGGCGGTGCTGAGTTCACTTGGGAATTGGAAAGTGACATGAAGGCTAAAGATCCGCACCTCTTTGTTACGGACACCTACTTCAATTTCGGGACGAAATTTCCTAAAGTAGGGGAGACTGTAACAACTCCAATTTTCGTTGTTATTAAATTCTGTTTATCTTGTTTATCTAAACCAATTGTACTCCGAGATTTGTATTATGAAAGGTTATGTTAATTAAATTATGTTGATTTACAGTTACGTCACATATAAACGCTCACTAAACACATCGCTAATCTAATCGCAATCACAAGTAGTTATGCAACTATACGAGCCGAGTGTTTTATTGTTTAATAAACACTTGTGCCATCGCATCGCATCGCAAAACGTAGTTAATTATGTGGAATTATGTTTAATGTGTGTTATATTTATTTATGTTATGTTTAATATTGCTAAAACGCTCGCACGCTCACGCTAACTCGCTCTCTCAAATCAATGATAGTATAACGCTTAACACATCGCTAAAACGCTTAATATAACTATCTAATGCGAACCTAATCGCCGAAAAAAACCCGTAACGCGAAATAATCAAACAAAACTTAGCCCATAGGCCAAGTTCGGCCGAACTTGTATAACACAAGTTCGGCCGAACTACACAAGTTCGGCCGAACTTGTCTGAGCCCTTTAACTCTTCATAAACTACAAGTCCACCCGGACTTGTCTCCTGAACTCAAGAAAACACACAAGTTCGCTCGAACTTGTACCATGTTCCCCAAACTTGATACAAGTTCGCACGAACTTGATGTCTGCCCTCACATTTCCACCTCACCTATAAATACTCAGCTCCATTCTCTCATTTGAACTTGATGCAAGTTCGCCCGGAGCTCCCCAAAACCGAAACCTTTTGTGTTCTACGTAAGATTCAACCCCTTTTCAACTACAACAATGTTCTACAACGATTTACAACAATTTTGCACAAGGCTCTGCCTTCGTTTTCATCAAATCTCTTCTGTTTACGAAAATCTTCATCTTTTTCCATAAAACTTCTATTTTTCACTCAGATCTACTCTTAGATCTGAGTAAAACCTTGTAAACCATCGATTTTTACACAATATTCAGACTAATAACGTATGTTTCGTTCACTTTGAAGTGGAACGAGGCGTTGTCAAGCAAGATCTTAGATCCGGAAGCTCAAGGACGAAATCGTCACTTTACACAAGCTGGAGTAACCTGTACGAACCTTCAAGTTCGCCCGGATTAGTTCGAATTTCTGTAAAATGGCTAAACTCGCTCCAAAAGACCTCTCCAGCCTAAGTTTTACTCAGTGGCTTAAGGTTGAAGGGATGAACACTCGATTTACCCAACAAAAGACGCAAAAACGCACGATTTTGATGCCAAAACGATCAAGTTCGCTCGGATTACATCAAGTTCGCTCGAACTTGTCACCAGATTTGGTGATTAAGTTCGCCCGAACTTGACCAAACTTCTAAAATGGCACAGGTTCGCCCGAACTTGTATCATTCCTCAACAACGAGTACAAGTTCGCCCGAACTTGTCTAGTTTCTCAGGAAACATGACAAGTTCGCCTGAACTTGTACCCACAGTAAGTTCAGGCATACAAGTTCACCCGAACTTGTCCACTGCTCTCTTAACCACTAACCTTTTAAGCAATTCGGAAGAATGATGCACTTCTGTTTGCTTACAGGCTGATCCGGCACTCCTCGCAACTCTTCCCAGATCCCCCATCTCTCCCGAAACGCACCAACTGTGAGTATACTTGAACCCTTTTACGCTTAAACGCACTTTTGGGTGTCACATATGTTCGTATATCAAAACACATCACACAACTCTCAGACGCTTATTCGCAACCCGCTGTATTACATGACTATACATGAAATCTGCTGAATTGTATGTATTGCTTGATTGCTTGTACGCCACCCTTAACATGATAGTATTCTAGAGGTTGACCCGCCACCTGGAGGCCCGGGGTTGTTAAGGCTCGCATTTTTATTTCACAATTATTTTTCTTTTTAGGATGTGAACGCTTGTTCGCATGCCTCGATAAATCTCGGTTTGTTGGTTTGCTTGAATCTAAGTAGTTACATCATTCCCAACTATTACGTATGTCATGCGGTGTATGCTAAACGCTTTTATATCTATATTATATGCAAAACTCGTATGCTCACCTTTACTTAGTTGTATTGACGTTTATTTTAACATATGTGGCAGGTTGAGGACTTTAGCTTTGGATGCTTAGTTAGGTTCTACTTTAGAAAATTATGTAATAAAATCTAGGGAAGATCGGATCAGATATTATGTTTAAGAGATTGTTTCAAAGTATGTAATTATTGTTTGATGATTATATGAGTTCGATATGACATGTTGAATGTTGATTACTATCTTTAAATAATTGTTATGGAATCTCTTGATCAATCTGATCCGCCTGGTGCCGCGCCCGATGATTCCGCCATCGGTTGGGGTGTGACATGTCATAGCCTTGTTACTCAAATGAAGTTTGAACATGTTTTAGTGGTTAAACATAGAAATCATTAAGTGAGGAGGTGGAATGTAGGTAGGATAGCCAAGGCTTCCAAGTTATTCACACTCGTACCAAAGCTCAAGTTTTGTCATAAACAAGCTTGGATGGTTTCAACACTTGTGGGTCAATAACCCTAACAAAACAGAAAGCAGAAAGTTTGGACCTCAAAATGATGATGTTCCACCTAGAGTTTGCCCAAATAGCTTTAAAGAAGAAATGAAGAAAAAGATGAAGAAAAGTGAGTGAAAACTCACTTAGAACACTTAGAGTTTTCTTTCTTGCTTGTAAGACTTGAGAGAATTTGGGAGTTTGAGAGAAAATTTGGTGTGTGCAAATGTTTAGGAGGTGGTGGAGGCTTGTATTTATAAGTTGATATTAGGGTTTGGGATTTAATGAAGGTGGAAGGGGATTGGAGGAGAAAGGATGTGGAGAAAGGTGAAATATGATTGACTTAAAAAAAGGTGGAAGGTGATTGAAAGGAGGTGGAGAAGGGTGGAATATGATTGGCTTAATAAAAGGTGGAAGGTGATTGGAGAAGAAATGAGGTGGAAAAGCTTTTGGTTTTGCTCACTTTTAGTCCTTTCACTTTGTAACTAGGTTATTTTATAATGTTATCATGTATTTTAGCTTGTTTTTAGGTATCCAGAGTGTTTTTTAAGTCTCGGTTTTGTGTATAAACACGTATTTGAATATTGATTGCGTATATAACACAAATACGAAAGGTAACACGTATATGCATAAAATGAATTTCCATTATGATCAAAGCCTCGGATTACAAGATTGGAAATGAAATACGAATGCGATACGAATACAAGTTTCCATTAATAGAAATACGATAACACATTCTAAATAAGGAAAGTACAAAATACGAAGCGTTACAGTCTCTCATACTTTAGGAAATTTTGTCCCGAAATTTATTCAAGAGGAAGACTTTAAAAAAACCTTTTGGTTAAAACGTTTGGCCAAAATCAAGATTACTTAGTTTTAAAGTCTATGCGAAACTTGTGTATAATAGAGAGCTAAAAAGCATGGAAATTCTGAGGGATAAAAAGATAGGTTTGTAAAAGTATTTTATTTTTAATAAGGTGTTTTTGAGACATCAATAAGTAAGTGTAAGAACAAGTAAAACGTGTAGGGGTGTGTAGGCAACGTGGGTTTGACTGAGTTGGATTTATTTGGTGGGAGGAATGTTTTCAAAAGGGATACAACCCAAGAAGAGAAGGTTTTTTTTTTTTTTTTTTGTAAAAATAAGGATGTAAGGTAATGTGCGGCTGGTACCGTTGATTGTAAGAAAAGTTTTATTGGTTCTGATGTGTATTAGTAAAATTATATGTTGCAGAAAAGATGTTTATAGGTGAGAAAACAGTTGATAAGAAATTATGGTTTCAAAAGTTTTGGCGGTAGTAGGCCGTCTAGTTGAAGTTTGCGCGTAATAAAGAATGAAAGATATTTAAAAATAATAATTTGACCAACTTGTACTGGTGAGGATGTTTGTAAAAATGGATGAATCGTTTAGGCCGATTTAATGAAAATAAAGTTTGGATGAAATGTTAAGGGGAGAATTTGGGAATATTCGTGGTATGAGAGCGTATGAATGATTTTGTAGGTGTAAGCGAGGGGTAAGAGTGGTATGGATATTGAATGAAATACGAACAGAAAAGTTGAGAGATGCTAGTGATAGTTGTAGCTGTTATAGCTAATGATTTTGAGAATGAAGCTTTTTCATGGATAATCGAGTACCAAGCATTTCGAAGTTGGGTCACCAAATTTGTTATAAATCAAATGTATTTAACAAGGTCCAGGAAATCACCGAATTTCTCATGGCACGTTTAACGAAAGTTTGGTAACATGGTAGGGACACTTATATATAGGAAGTACCAGTGGTGTATCCTCCATGTTCACACCATGTTACGCCCGTTTCGCTATTCAGTGTCATGTTACGTTCCATGTTGCGATACACAGTAGAACCCACTATTGTTTTCATACGCCTACCAATATAATCCCGTGTGCACCCACGATTAATTTGGTTTGTGCATGATCCGCATAGTTTGTACTAGTAGTGTACGGGTCAGGTTACATTTTAGTATTACAAGCAAAATGTGTGTGTAAGATATCGTATAAAAATTAAGTATGCAAGCATGATTGTATGTAAGTATTAGTGTGTTGAACGTAGCGAAACCACTCGGGTTATGCCTACTTATAGATTTCAAGTATGACTACCAAGTAGTGCGAATGTATAAATTTTGAGTTTGATTGAAGACAAATACTTATAACATTTGTATGTAGTATCGAGCATATAAGTGGAGTAAAATGAGATTTAGCATATATAAGTTATCATGAAGTTGCGAGTGTGTAAATACGAAGTGTAATGGTGATATGTGTAAGATTGTCATGTAATATTGACTGCATAAATGGAAACGTGTAAGGCGATATGCATGTGTATGGTTGCTTGAGTCAAAACATTGAGTTAGTTGAAATAAAATAAGTTGGTTTTGTCGGGAATGAAGGACCATAATTGTGAATGCCGAGTGAATATTAAGAAAAGTATTAATTTTTGATGTAAGATGTGGTTTGTAAAAAGAAATGCTACTTTTGTTTTAAAATTTTGTATTCGCATACGTCGTAGGTTATCCGATCTTATGAAATTTTCTTCCCAATGTGTTTAGTTTAGATTTGCGTATTAGCGACTTTTGAAAAGGTTGTAAAATAGTGAGCTTGCTTTACTTTTATATTGATATAAGGAAAGTTGTGTTTCGAAAATTTTTGTGAAAACTTGGGTTTTGAAAAGTATTTTAGCAAAGTGGACTTATACGTATGAGAAAGAAAGTTTTCGTTGGTTTCTTGTTGGAAATAAAATATCTTTAGAATGGTAGTATAAAGTGAGTGTGTTTTTGCGATTGGACGAGTTATGAAAATCAAGGGCAAGAGGTTCGTTAGACCGACTAAGTTGATAGGTAGCATTTCATAAAGTTTTTGAAAATTGTGAAAGGAACGTTTAAAGTATCATTGGGAGTTTTGTGTATGTGATTTACGTAAATAAATTGTAGGGTGAGAAATTGTTTGGATAGGATAATAAGGTTCGAGGTTTATACATAAATGAGAAAAATTGAAACAATGATAAAAGGTTTGAGTATAAGTTTTGATCAAATGATTGTTACGAAATAGTCGAGTTATGATTTGATCTTCCATTGAGGTGTGGAGATCACTCCTATCTCAAGGACAAGATTCTTTCGAGAAATGGCGGAGTCAAAACGTCAAGGTAAGGGAATCACTCCTATCTTGACGATGAGGGACTTCCATTTTTGGGAATACGAGTAGTGTTCATCTCGTGGGTGACGATTCAGAAATCGTATTTATAAATAGTGTATAAGGTATATGAAAAGTATAAATTGATATGTGAGTAGTCATGTTGAAAATAATTTGAATTTTCAAAGAAAGGGATGGTCGAATTACGTTATGCATAAAATTGATATAATATAATAATGGTTTTCACTAAAACTTGGATTGTTCCGAAACGGAACTTTGACTAACCAAAGTGATCAGAAGTTCTTTTGAGTTCGGGAAGCATGCTTTGGCCTAATAGGTCAAATACTCTTGTTGTAATTTCGGTTAACAGTATTCACCCTTCCAGTTACTACATGTCCTTAGTCAATCGAAAGTTCGAGACTTTGGCGGGATTGGAAATCAAAGAGTGGGACTAGTTATCAAGGTGCGAGTTTCACCCCTAACTTGATAACGTCGTACCCTAAATGTGGTTGTTACTTACTAAACGAGGAGAGTAAGGTCCACTAGAGTATGAAATGGAAGTTTTCTATCAAGGATATCACTCCTAACTTGATGGTGTAACTTTGTGTAAATTCGTATACGTGGAGTGAGAGTGATCACCAAATTGCGGGTTTCACCCCTATTTTGGTGAGATCGTCTCGTTTGTAGTATGAGTGTCTTCATGTCTTCAAGTGTGTATTGTGTAAATATCTTAGAAAAGACATGTAGTATAATTAAGACAAAAGAAATAGAAAGAAGCAAAGTAGGAAGAATAATATTTTAAGATGAATCAAGAATGGTCAAAGTTTGGTACTTACTATAGACTAGGTCGAACATGTAAATTCTACCTAATTCCCTATAGTTATCGCTCTGATACCAATCTGTCACACCCCAACCGATGGCGAAATCATCAGGGTGAGACAAAATAGATTGCTCATCACACATAACATTGTTTGTGACAATAATTAATTCAAAATCGATTTTATGGCATATCATAAATTGTCGAGTACAATACAAGAAATTCAAATTACAATATCAAAATACAAATATGACAATGTTTAACATAACAGAATAATGTAATCTAGTATTTCAAGCGTGTTTCGATGCCGTCCCTACTAGATTCGTCATAGCATTATCATCAACCTATAACATGTAAAAAAATAAAGGTTCAACACAAAAGCATTGGCGAGTACACTAGTTTGTATATACATAGCGTAAGTATGAAAAGAATTTACTCGAATCCACATGGCAAATTGTATACAAGGTTATCTAGCATGCAATACTAAATGTCAAACCCAAGTGTCCACAAGAATTATAAGTGTCCCTCGCCACAAAAGTAACAAGACTAATTATGAATAAAGTAAGCCTAACAATACCCTGACGGGCGGCGTGCTACTCCTATAGCGCTATGTATGTTAAGTTGGGCTAGCTAAGTTAATGACAAAAGAATGTATGTATCTAGCATAACAATAAGCATGCATTTGAGTGTATAAAGTATGTTGTGTGTATTTGTGTATTTTGTAAGTTAACATGTTACAACCCAAATTTTGAAAAGTTGAAACAGGTCAAGTGTACTCACGGTTTTGCAAGCTTCCACTTGGAAATTCCATGAAGAGTTGTTGGTTTGGTGATGGAACGCCGAGTTCTCCTACACGAGGAAACATAGGTGTGTGAGTATTCGAATGATCACGGAGGATTCGGATTAGGAGCTTGAAGTATGTAAAAAAAGTATGTATTAAAGAAAGTAATTATCTAGACGTTAACTCTCGTTTTGACACTATAATCCCATAAAGGTGATCGTGGTTTCATGGGTCATGCCCATTAGAATCGTAATGAGAAGGTTAAGTCTTAGATAATATAACCAAATGTTGTGATAAGTAACCATATGATCATTGTCAAAAGTCCAGTTATGTATAAGTCTATTTGCGTATATAATATATATTATATATTAAGTCTATCATATATGTCAAAGAATTTCATAGAAGTCATGCATGGAGGTAGGATGATGAACATCCATTTATCCTCTTTATATGATTCACCAATACACAAATTGCCACAAAGACAATTCGGACGGTCATGAATAATAAGAAATGAAATACTTCACTAAAGCTATGTATCAACCAAGTATGCAAGCTAGGTGCGTGCATCCCGAACATGGAAACGTTTGGGGATGTGTCGTAGCCTTGTTACTCAAACGAAGGTTGAACATGTTTTAGTGGTTAAACATAGAAATCATCAAGTGAGAAGGTGGAATGAAGGTAGGATAGCCAAGGCTTCCAAGTTATTCACACTCATACCAAAGCTCAAGTCTTGTCATAAACAAGCTTGAATGGTTTCAACATTTGTGGGTTAATAATCCTAACAAAACAAAAAGTTTGGACCTCAAAATGGTGATGCTACACCTTAGTTTGCCATGGCAAACTTGTGGAAACTTTCCTAGAGGTTGCCCAAATAGCTTGAAAGAAGAAATGAAGCCTGAAAACATCGATGTAACCTATACTGAGTCCGTTGAGTATGAGTCTGATGTGGTTAACAAAGTTGTTGAAAATGTGTTAGAAATTGATAGTGACAACATTGATTTAAGTATGCTAATTGAAACAAGAGAGAACTAGTTCAAGCTCTCATTCTGAAGATAACGAAAGTTTTCACAAGAGATATATTCCAAAATCCGAAAATAGTTTGAATGACGATCTGAATATTGTGATGTACAGAATGAACGGATCTGACAAACTATATTCAGATGAAGGATTCCCGATTCAGAACGTGAACATGGATAAGATTGAAAAAGCTTTTTGATGGTAGAAGTTGAAATTTCTGAGTTTTTAAACATGTTAAAAGATCAAAATGTTTCAAACTTTAAGCAAGACAAATCTTACTATTCCAAACCCAAACACTCCTATTCGAACAATCAAAGAAGAAATAATTATCAGGGGAGACAGGTGGGTATGGTAAGAGAAACAATGACCGATTTGCAAACTCGAAATATACAAAGAAAATGGTTTTTGTTTCGGGTACGACCTCAAAGAATGAGAAAGAAAGTTTGTTTAGAACACAATCAAACAAAGAATTTTTCAAACAACAACGACATCATGAACATGTCAAAGGTCCATCTGTTTTCACTGACACAGGGACATGCTTTAAATGCAACCAAGTTGGGCATATCGCTAGTTGATGTCCACAAAAGACTTCGAAGCCTGTTTACGGTGTTAAGAAATTTTCAGAGGATGTGAAAATGAAATCCCCATTGTTTGTGCCTACTCAGATTTTGAAAAGAAACACCAAATCTAAAAACGAGGTAAAGCCAGCAACGGTTAAACTTTCAGGTGAAAAAACTGGTGAAACTTCAAATAAAACAGAACAAAAATATTTGAAATTTACAACAAAACTGCAGTGTTGAAAAACCAAACTTGGGTGATAAAATCAAAACCTTCGTCTGAAGAAGTCAAATCATATGTTACAACTTTGGTTAATGTAAAAGTTGAACAGAAGATTGAATCAAAGAATGAAAGTGTTTGTGAAACTTCTATTGTAAACTCACCCAAGACTGGTAAGGCTTGGGTCACGCTCTTCAAGTAACTATTTTGAATGTATGTGTAGGGGCTCGCAAGATCCGTTATTTCCAAGTGGATCATGGATAGTGGAGTGTCCCGACACATGACAAGGATGTCAGCGCTCCTATACGACGTCAAATCTATACGGGGAGGCTACATCGGGTTTGCAGGAAATCAAGGAGGAAGAATAGTAAGGGAAGGGATTCTGACGAACAGTGTGGTGTCTTTAATAAGGTCAACTACATTGTAGAGTTAGAAAACAACTTACTAAGTATTTCTCATATATGCGATAAAAAGTTTCACGACACATTTCACTGACAAAGAGTGCCTCATTCTGAAACTTGGTTTCAAGATACCAGAAGAGTGGATCCTCATGCATGCTCCACGAGAAAAAGACCTCTATGTCTTAGACATCAAGGACCTGTAGTCGAACCAAGCATTCAACATCAAGGACCCGTAGTTGAACCGGAAACGAACGAGTCAGCTCCCACTTTCGATCAATCAGATGCATCTGATTCTGACGCTGAGCCTACATATGATAATAATGGATCCAGTTCTGATGAAGGTGTTGATCAGGTTGAAAGTTTACTCAACAATCAATCTGGCAAAACTAGTTCTCATAATGAAGTTGCTGCTACCAATCAAGCTACTGAACAAAATATTATGAATTTGGAAAACGAAGTGAGCGTTTCTAACGATGTTATGCCGATGACTCTATCGTATCATCCACCTGAGTCGATTCTTGGAGATTTACAAAGTGGTGTTAGAACCAAACACCAGATTTCTCAGGGCTTAAGTTGTTTTTATTCTAAAGTTACTCCTTTACAAAATGAATTCTCATTTAAACGTTTTATCTCGCAGATTGAACCTAAAACGTACAAGGAAGAACTCAGTGAGGAGAGTTGGGTGAATGCAATGCAGGAAGAACTCTATCAGTTTGAGAAACTTGGAGTCTGGAAGCTTGTTGATCTACCAGATGACCACAAGAAAATCAATACAAAGTCGGTCTTCAAGTGTAAGAAGGATGATAGAGGGGTGATTGTGAGAAAAAAAGCTTGACTCGTGGTGCAAGGTTTTCATCAGCAAGAGGGGATAGACTTCACGGAAGTTTATGCTCCCGTAGGAAGGTTAGAGGCAATCCGCATCTTCCTCGTGTTAGCGTCATGGACAGGGTTTAAGGTGTATCAATTGGATGTAAAGTCCGCATTCCTATACGAAAAGGTGAAGAAGGAGGTATATGTTGGTCAACCACTGGGGTTCATCGATTCGATCTATAAAGATAAAGTCTACCTTCTCAATAAAGCGTTGTACGGATTACACCAGGCTCCGCGTGCCTGGTACGAGACGCTATCTCAGCATCTTCTAGATAACGACTTTAGTCGAGGAACTGTAGATAGTACTCTCTTGACGCGAGAAGTGGATGGACACATCTTGATTGTGCAAATTTATGTGGACGACATCATAATCGGGTCGACAAATGAGACTTGTGCAAAGAGTTCGAAAAGGTCATGAAGAAGAAGTTTGAAATGTGTTCTATGCGGGGAAAAGAAGCTCTTTTTGGGGCTTCAGGTTGATCAGTTCCCAGATGGAATCTTCATTCATCAGACTAAGTACGTAAATGACGTGTTGGAGAAATTCAAGATGTCAGACGCGGCACCGGTGTCAACCCCATTGGCTCTGAATCATAGGATCAATCCACACCTTACAGCGGAGAAGAAACACTTTACCAATAAATGATTGGTTCATTGATGTATCTCACCGCATCTCGACCGGATATCATGTACCCAACGTGTCTATGTGCTCGCTACCAGTCAAGTCCCAGAGTATCGCACTTGATAATCGTCAAGCGTATCTTACGATATCTGAAGGGGTGTCCTAGCTTAGGCTTGTGGTATCCTCGCACCGATGATTTCAAGTTGGAAGGATATTCTGATTCGGACTTTGGCAAGATCAACTCCAAATCTCCAATGGCCGACGCCAATTCTTCGTAACCCGACTAGTAACGTGGCAAAGCAAGAAACAGACCACGGTCGCTCTCTCTACTTGTGAAGCTGAATACGTTTCAACATCTAGTTGTTGTTCCCAAATCTTGTGGATACAACAACAAAGGAGAGACTATGGTTTGCAATTTCTTGATACGCCTATATATTTTGATAACAAAGCGGCCATAGATATCACTAAAAACCCGGTTCAAAATTCAAAAGCTAAACACAATGAAATATGACATCACTTTATCCGTGACTGCCATGAGAAAAAGTTGATTAGTATACAAAAAGTCCTCGCTGATGAACAACGAGCAGACTTTTACACAAAGCCATTTGACCAAACAAGATTTAAATGTCTTTTAAAATTAATTGGAATGAAGGATCTATCATCAGGGGAGTGATGAGGTTGAAACCGAGGATGGCGATGAGTAGTAATCCTCATCGGTCGGTCAATTTTTCTTTCTTTATAAACCAAAAATACAAAAATATGTTTTTGATTTTAGGGGAGAAAAGTTGGAGAAAATACAAAAACACAAAAAAAATACGAACAGTACAAAAACATGAAAAAGACAAAAAGAGTTTTTCTTGTAAAAAAAGGAATGATAGTTTATCTGTGGATTATCATAGTATGCTAAAGAAATACAATGTTAAAAAACAGGTCTTACTAATGCTGTGTTAGTAGACTTTGCACATTCAGTAAATTGTTTTCGAGATATAAACATAAAGAAAAACCTCTTAATCTGTAGTCTAACATATCTTGGATATAAGGTCTTTGTACACTGAAATTTCGTTTGAGAGATTATCGGATTCTGAGATACTAGGTCTTTATAGATAATTGATATCTGGGGTATTATACAAGTTCTTCTGATTTTGCGTCAGCAATGGCCTAGAACTTGTAAAATACTTTTGCTTAAAAACCCTAAAATTGCGTCAAATTAAAAATATCGAAAGATACGACAATTGCAGTACAAAAGATTCAAAATCTGGAACACTACTTTTAAGCCGAGCCTTCATCTATTTGTCTGTACGGTGGCACTAACCTGAGCTCTCAAGGTCTCGCACAACCCATATACAAATATCAGTTAGATATTCACCTGTAAGATGAAATTTAGGGAATCTTGATACAGGAGTATATTCTGAGGTGAGAGACACAATTAAGTCAAGTTCTAAAACATTAAACTAACGTATCTTGAAACAATTGAAAAATGTTTAAAGGTTTAAGTAGACCAGTATACTGACAAACTATGTGAATCTGTTTAGGACTTAAGTTTTATCAGATCAACGGTACTTGTGATATGTCTCAAAAACTAATATGATCCTCTTACACAAACTCACAAAAATATGTCTGTAATATGTTTGTACATAGCTATTTTATTTCAAAAAAGCCCAAAAAGATTTTCAGTATGTTTTAGCGTAAACTTTGGGAAAATAAAAAATATTTTACTTTTCATCTTATTTTCGACTGCCGATGATGGAAAACTGAATTTCAAAGTCCAAAGATGCGGATTGCATATTGAAAACTTGAGAACAACAGGTTCGGAGCTTATCTGAAATGAGAAAATGTTTTCAAATGATCAAAAGTTCATTAATTTGAAACTTAAAATTGACAGAAAACATCAGTTTGTTCACAAAGTGTTCAACCAAGGTCATTAACTTGGACTTGGTAGACAAATCAGTTAACCAGGGTCATTAACTTGGACTTGGTCAACTAAGTGAGTTGCTAGAACTGGTAAATATGATCGAGGAGTTGAAAATTTGAAAATGGACAATTCACTTCACACAAAGGGAAGTTTCACGTCGTACGAAGATAAAAAGGTTTATCTCCGCACGAAGTGAAAACCTGAACCTATTTAAAGGGTCACTTCGCACGGACTTAAACATAATTGTTTCAGTTTCTTCTTCATTCCAAGAGAGCTTTTGAGAGAATTTTGTAAAAACTACGACGAATTACTGCAAAATTGAATTGTAGTGGTTGATTTTGCACACCACTTACAACGCCTAAGGTGAATTGAACATGATTGAACCGTAAATTGGACGAATCAGAATTTTGAACCTAAAAATGTAGATCTAGAACATTTGAACCATGAAAACTTAAAATTAAACACATGATTGGGTAAGTCGGCGATGTCAGATAATGTTACAACCAACAATTTTAACAAAATCCTGATAATTCATTGTTTTGATTTTTTACTATTTTGAACGAAGTAAAATCACTTCGTATGAAGGTAAACGTTACCTTTGCACATAGTTAAAAGGTCTTATAATGTTTAAACTCATATTCGCACTAAGTGAAAAACTGTTTTAATCAAAAATAATTTTAGTACTCACTTCGTACAAAGTTGAAAATGTTAACTTTGTTTAAGGTCACTTCGCACAAGGTCTTTGGTAATTTTTGTGAAATTTTGTTAAGTATTTGATTTTCTTTATGATATGGGAATTAAGTCAACGTCTTTCAAGCTCAAACACAACATTTGTTGTGTACTAGATGATACGGTTCCAAAGATGGCACCGTTTAAAGATATTCTAGAGTTCATGGGTCGACATACAATTAAGAAAGCACTGACGGAAAAACACAAATCTTATAGATCGCATGTCCAGAGGCTTTGCGATAGTGCTGAGTTCGTACCAAATCCATCAGCTATTAGATCATTCTCAGGATCGGAAACGAAGATAAGGAGGTTTAACTGAAGCGTTGATAAAAATGGTGTTTGACTTCAAAGATATTGATGATGACCCTACGACATACTCTAAAAGAATGGCGAAAGGATGTTTCTACCTTATGGGATACATGGCTCACGTGAATGAATCGAACTTCAATATAGCATATCTTGCCAGACCTTACAAGTTCTTTGTGCACTAAGTGATACATGCTTTAAGTCATCGCAAAGGAGGTTACGATGCACTATTAGACTATCAAATGTGCATGATTGTGGCTCTATCGTTAAATCATCCATACAACTTCACGAGAGTCATCTTCGAGCAGATGAAGTCAAACATCACAAAAGAAAAGTTTCTGCAATATCCTCGCTTCATGTAAATGATGTTGGTTGATCAATTACCTAATCTTGTTAAAAGAAGGATAATGAATTGATTCTGGAACACGTGTCAAGTTTATCTCTAGTTCGTCTGAATCAGTATCTGAAGCAAACAACTAAACCAATATGTAAGAAGTTCTTTGGGGCGATTAAAAATAAGAATTATGTTGCCGCCCAAAGACAGATGGAGAAAAGATGGAAGTAATTCAGAGAATGACAAAGAGGATCGTTTGGCAGAGTATATTCCAAAGAGAGGTAAATGGTATAAAAAGAAGACAAGAAAAAGAAAAGGCCAGCTACTAAAAAGTAAACGACTAAAAGAAAATGAGCTTCAAAGAAAGCGACTACGATGTTAGTCGATGAAGCATCTGAGGAGGAGGGGAGGAGGAACAGATTGATGAGAATGTTGTATTGAGACTGAAAACGTTGAAGCTGGAGTTTTTTCTGCTACTTTAGATCGTGAAAAGGGTGGTGAAGATGATTCTAGCTCGGATGAAACTCCTGTGGCTTCTGATGAAGATCTTGGTCCAAGAATTGCGCCTAGAACGTTTGATCCTAAGGCTGCTACGGAAGAAAGAGAAACTAGGAGAAAGAAAAGGTCGGCTGGTGATGACGATGAACCATATGTGCCACCTAAAAAAGTTAAAAGAGTCAAAAGAAAGCCAACGAATGTTTATAATAAAACAACAGGGTCTCCACAAATGAAGGGTGCTAAAAGAAGAAAGTATTTGAAAAAAAACACCAAGTGGGTGGGGCTGGTCTAGTAGCTCAAGAGAAGGAGACTACTAACGTTGAAATAGGGGTTGAGGTGGAGAATGTTATTTCTGTTGAAACACCACCTATCATACCACAACAACCACCATCACCACAACAACCACCATCACGACAACATATATCACCACAACATACATCAACTCCACAACCACCATCACCTCCTAAACAACCAACACCACCAATTCAACAACACTCTACACCACAATCTTCTCAACGAAGATGATCTCTTCTTACTCGACCATTTCCAGATGTCTTTGGTGATATCCATTTACATATGCTGAATTTATGGGAGGAATGAATACAGATTTTTTCAATGATCAAAAGATTACGAAATTGGAAAACAGGATCAGATTTCTAGAGAATGATATGAAGCATATGGAAGCATTATTGAAAGTCTTGTGATAAATAATGCACGTTTGAGAAGAGTGACAGAATAATTGGAGGCTAATAGATTGAAAAAGGATAGGAAACTTGATATGTTTCAAAAGGTCTTGAACAAGAAATTTGGTATAGATTTTGAGGTAGAATACAATTTGATCGAAATAGAAGAGGCTAAGCAGAAAGATGACGAAAGGGCTAGAAGGGCTGAGGCTGAAGCTGTGGCTGCAGGTAAAGGGAAAGAAAAGATTGATGATATTCATGTGATTGTGCATGCTGATCCAGAAAAGGAATCTGAACCGTTAGTGAATTATATTCTAATTGGGGATGTGATCGATGTTCCTTATGTATCTGAAAAGAAAGATAAACCGACCAGAGATCTAGTGGTGGTTAACGCAGAGAAAGATATAGAAGATGATGATGATGATGATGATGATGAGGAGAAAAATGATGATATGAATGATGATATTGTTGGAAGATAATGCCGACAAGGGTGATGAAGATGATAACACAGGGGGGAAGTGGTTTAGTGGTTCATGAAGCAAAGATAAATGTATCATTTGATTATGATTGTTTTCTGAGTGACATTGAAAATCAAGTTGATGATACACAAAGTAAGGGGGAGACGAAGGATCCTCTTCACGAGGAAAAGCATTCAGGAATCCTAACAGGAGTTGCACCTATAACGGTTGTTACTTGAGTGTCTCACCGTATGATATATCTAGAGCATGGCATGGAAGAGGGATAGTTTGTGCATAATTACACCAAGGAGGAAATTGCTCAGATGTTAGGGTTGATGGAAGTTCGTTTGAATTCGATTTCAAAAAAGAGTTGAATAACATAAGCATTGCAAAGCCAGACGATTATGTTTATCGATATGTGGAGGATGCAGATGATTATGACAATGTTGTCATGGAGGATGATTCTGATGATGAAACGATGAAATATACCAGTGAAGGTACATATGACTTCCCAACATTTGAAGAGTTGTTCAGAGCAGAAACAAATGATATGTTGAAAAGAAAAGTGGAGGAAACTGTTAAAGATGGAAATCTTCAAAAGCGATTATGTAAAGATAAGATTATGGAAGCTAGGAAGACATGGTTTCGAGAAATGCCAAAGGAAAGGAAATTCCGACGACCGTTAGCGATCTTTACTTGTGATCAAGACAAGTCATTATGGGATATTCTAAGTTGGGGGTGGTTGCCTGAACTGAATGTGTATGCTGTGAAAGGGAGTTCCGAGTTCAATATTTCTGATACTTGCCTGATATTCAAACATTGTCGTGGTAGGATGTTGAAGAGTTGTATCAAACGAAATGTATCAACTATCAGATGAAATTTCACGATCAAAGGCTATGGAAAGTAATCAGATATGAAGCTGCACATGGTTTTAACAACTGGAAGCCTCATTATTCAAAGAAGATAAATAAGATTGATCCGGTTACAAAAAAAGATGTGACATTGTTTGTGAAACGACCACATACTATGAAGAATATGTCGTTGATGAAAATTGAACCAGATTTTCATGAAGAATTTAGGTGGTGGCAATACGATATTGAAACTGCTGAAGTTGTGATTGTTTTGAAGAAAGATGGGATAAGGAGAGCCATACGGATTTTAGATCCCATGTGGTTAGTGAATTGTTTTGAGAAAGACGTTGAATTTCTATTCTATAACAAGATATGCTATGAAGCCAAAGAAAAAGTACAAGCGATGCAATAACAAGGTGTGATCAATGTTTGTTATGCACATGGTATTAATTCTGGGAAAATATGGAAATCGTAGTGGAGAGAGTTGGAAGGAAAGGAGTTCAGAAAGGAAATGAGAAAGAAAGAACGTATTGATGAAAAGATCAAGAAAGCATCTTTACAAAGGTTTCAGTTTATGAAATGGGCTCTGCCGACAAACCAAACACCTATTCCTAGTGAGGAACGACGGAAGCCAAGGAAGAATTTCTTTGGAAGATAAAGTTTAATGTTATAATGTTTTGAAGACTGATCAAGACAACGACAACATCCAAGGGGGAGTTTGTTGATGTAGATGTCTGATGCCTACATCTTTGAGTCGTGTCGTGTCATGTAATAGGGTCCGAATTTTTAGATTTATGTTTGTATGTTTCACTTTGTACGAAGGTAGATGAGTCACTTCATACGAAGTTAGCTAGTCCACTTTGCACGGAGATAAATGTCTATAAATAGGTGTGCTAGCTAGTTTATTTGTGAAGGTTTTTGTTGAACGATAAGGCGAAGCCCTGTCAAAATTGTTTCAGGTTGTACAAGTTTAAACATTAATGAAACATAAACATTGAAAAGTAATCTTGAACTATTGTCGCTATTCTAAAAATGAATTCCGCACATTTTAAGACTAGTTAATCAAATTAGGACCTGAGCTTATTAGATGAGCAAATCCTCACAACAATCACGACAATATTCCCTTTTATCGCTTTTGTTTGCTCAGGCAAGAACTGATGAACCTCATCAAACTTCATCTTAACATAATCAACAAGTTTTGGAGGTTGTACAGAACCTTTAGGACGTTGAACAGCAGGGCTTGAACTAACAGGTCATTCGGTTCTAGGTTTAGAACTAGGACCTACATGTTCTTCAACACTTGGTCTCAAAGTTCTCTTTCCACTACCACGACTTGGTCTAGGTATAACTTTAGGAATACTCGATCTAGGTGGAGAAGGTCTAGCAAACATATTGCTTGAACCAGGCTATCTGGGTAAAGATGAGAATAAAGGATGAACAGGTACACATTGTGGTGGCGATTTAGGAGGAACACCCGATCGATGGTGATGTGGTAATAACATACCAATAGGTAAAGGCTATCCCAACGAATTATGCATAGTTTGTGTAGCAGAGGAATAAAGAATACCTCGAGGAATGATAGGCATAGAAATAGATTCAGTAGTAGATAAAGCAGGCACTTCGGTAGCACTAGCAGCAGCAGTAATGTTCAAGTCTTCACTAGAAACAATTGGAGTAATCTGCACAGAGCTTGAGCTTTCTTCACCAACTCTGCGTCGTTTATATACCTTTAATGAAATCTCATCATCTGATGAATCCGAAGACAAAGCACTAATGTCATTAAACTTCTCGTTCCATTCTTTTAGTTTGGTTGCACACTCAGAAGAGGGACTGAGTGATTCAACCTTGCTTCTAAACATCACAAGCTTCACTATTCTTCTTCAGTTAAACCACCAATTAAATCTTTCTTCCCCAATTTTCTATACTCTTTTTCACTTAACATCTCATCATCATCATCATCTTCACCTACTTTTCCCTTACCTTTTGTAGATGCTGAAGATGGACCTTAAGATGCCGATGAAACATCAACTTTAGAAATTACATCTTCTAAATTTAACTCTTCTTGAAGATCACTTCCAACACCTACAACATCTCCACTTTCAACATTCTCAAACTCACCAACTGGTTCTCCATATTGTTGTTGAACGTCTTCAGAAACTGATGTATCTACAATGGGTTCTTTTACTGCAAGTACTTGTATTGCAGGTTCTTCAGGTACTTGTACTTCAGGTTCCTGAACAATAGGTTCTTGAATGACTGCCAGAGGTTGTTGAGGAACAACCTTAGGTTGAACAACCGGCGGATGTGGAATATTATTTAGAGCCTCTTCGTCATCAACTTCAAACAAATGAGCGACACCGTTAGTTATTTGAATCCACGTCTGATCTGTAGCTGGATTATAATTCTATGCTTGAATTAGAGCACTAAGCAAATTTATGTTAACTAGAAGCACATCTGTGTACTGAAGGTATAGCCTCTCGAAAATCTTTGAAGATACGTCTTGTCATGAAATTTGGGTTATAAACATCTAAGCCTTCATGCATAAGTAAGTTAGGAATCAAGTGTCTGAAAATCAACATAAGAAACCTCTTATACAAAATCACCAGCTACACATTTCCAGCTCGGTAACTTGATTACGTTTGTAAGGCTTTGAGTATCATCCTTGAGAAGTTAATGGGTTGGGAAAACGTCAAACTGATCATGGCAGATAATAAGTGATTACCCATTCCATCCATCCCGGCTTTTCGTGGAGCGAAGCATTGCATTAGAACGTGATAGAGATATCGCCAATGACCTATTAGTAGAGGCCCAACAAGAATTATTCTACCCTAACTGGCTATGGGGCGGTTAGCTACTCATAGTAACAAACAAAGCTAGGAAATTCATTGAATACATGATAGAAATCAACAGGAAATGATAATACGAAGGATGTTAACTCAGTAAGGAGGAATCTCTTGTCCTTCTATATGTTCTTCTTCCTTGGATCTTCTCCTGAATCTCCGATCTTGAATCCTTAAACTTAACAGCCTTTGTTTTCGTTTCTTTCTTCAGGTTTCGTCCGCTCTCTAGGGTTTCTTTCTCATCTCAGTCATTATATACGACTCATATATGATTTAGGTGGTTTACGACTCGTCAACCCGAATTTGGGTCATGGCCCATAAACAAAGGAAGTTGTTGCTTATCAATTTAGGGTTTCTAAACTATAGGTCGGTGTACCAACTTGGGGCGCATGACTTGTACACCTTTTCTAACTCACGACCCATAAACAACAGAGCTAGGCCTGCCTTCAGCAATCTTTAATAATATTCAATTCTTGCCCGGAAATCCTCTTTTTCACTCAGGAACTTGTAAAATACTCAGAAAAGTAAATTTAATCCATACTAGACAATGTTTACTACAAAAAACTATCAAAAAGTTGGTTTTTATACAATAATAACATGTTGTCTTTTATACACATTAGCGCATTCGACACCCCATATCATTAGGGAGAAAAGTTAACACGAAGATTAATTACTCCGTGGGACCTAGGAAATCTTCCAGGGATGGGACTAAGTCCAGGCCCACCCATGAGTGAGTAGACCTGAACTAAGGATGACTTGACGACGAGGGTCACCTAATGGGCTCCCTCATCTGTGCTCCTAGATTCCAACTATGAGTTGGACTCAAGCCCACAACAACACATCTCACTTACTGGCTTTTGGGAGGATAAGACCAAGTCAATGGTCTTTGATTTTCCCGCTCAGGAACAATAGTGAGGTTATTGTTCCAATTAGAAAGAAGACGATGTGATCGGTCCTTGGCATTAAATGCCTCATGTTCTCTGGTCGTCCAAGGGTCTGAGATCCTGCAAAAGATTTGCTTAATCAGAAAGCATACATTAATGAGGAAATCTCCTAAGATCCTATTAAGGGGACAAGCATCAGGGTTATGTCAAGATAATAGGATTATATGGTGGAACATTCTCGTAAAGAGAGAAAAATGGGCCTCGTTTGTTGGGTTCATCCCATATAAGCAATACTAGTGATCATCACAAGGTAAGTTCTCACTTTGCACACAACAAAAACTGAGAAAAGGATCTCAAGCACATTGAATTCCCACATTCAATTTTGAGATCTCAACCATAACATTCCGATCAATTTACTTTCCTCATTTACTACCAATTCAGTCCAAGGCACGAGACTATTCTCACGCTGGAGCTTGGTCACCCTCCGACTCTTCGTAACGAGGCTAACGGTGTTCTTTGTGTAGGTTTGTTCCGGTAAGCAGAAAACGTCAGTGAGTCTCCGACGACGGACACGATGTTTTTTTTACCAATAAACGATGAAAGTTAAGTAGCGCTCATACTTTAAGTACTCGAAAGCTCCTTATATATACTTCATTGTTTCATCTTTGCAAACTAGGAAGTGTCTTTTAAGTTCCATTAATTAAAATGGCTTGATGGACTAATAACCGAATAGCTAAAAGTTCTATAATATGGTGTAGTGAAAGTGTGCTAATTGATGTAATATTTACACCATAAACCATGTTTGGAATAAGTTTTATGATAAAGTAATTTTTCAAGGAAAATACTTTTTTCTATTTAATGTCATAATACATAATATAGTTACGCAATCTAGTCATAGATGTTAGCAATTAAGTATATTCCTCAATCTATTCATTATAAGTTATTCCTCAAGCTATGCGTTTGTATTGAATTATAAATGATGTTCTATTTTTTTCATCAAACTAAACCTTGTAGCTGTCACGTTAATAATTTTATCATCAAAAAGTATGTTGATAGTTGTCACGTTAACAATTTTATCATCAAAAAATATGTTGATAAATTATACAATTAAACATTATTTATGAGTCTTGTAACAATAATACTTTTACATCAAACCAAACATTGTATCTATCATGTTAACAATTATCTCATCAAAAAATATGCTGATAAATTACACAATTAAACATTATTGATAAGTCTTGTAATAATAATATAATGCATAAACAACAAATTAACCTTCATAAAAAAGAGAAAAAAAAGAGATTACATTATGGAACGAAGTCACCAACTACCACATTATATTATTATACGGATTAAAAAAGAGAATCTAAATTTATTTAAGGATCTTTTAAATAACTTTCCATAATCTAATTTTTTTTTAGAGGTGGGAAAGTTTTCCTTTCTGGGTTCCTGTCTGGGTGACGCCGGTTTGAATCATAGGGTATGTAAATTTATGCAAAGCCTTCGGACGAAGGGCCGAAACAGCCTGCATGCGCGTGAATTCGAACTCAGGCAGGCTAGGTCGCTGACCATGATCTTAACCAGATGAGCTGTTTACCGTCCAAAAAAAACCAGGTCCGAGTGGGTGATGATCCCACTCATTTTGTCACTATTACACATCAACAATTAAATATAATATTAAACACAAGAAAAAGTAAATAAAATCATGAAGAAAATAAAAAGAAAAAAAAGGTTGTTGTGCTTTCATTTCTTGAACATTGACGGATAAATCAATCTCTCTGCAACACTTTTCCAGCGAACCAAAAATTTCCATAAATATTCAATCTGTACTGCAAAAGATCAAATTTTGTTTATGGGTTTTTGATTTTGATCCATTTTAGAAATGGGTTTGGTTTAAATTTTGATTCTTGATTAATGTGTAACAACAATCTTGTAAGCTCAATTGCAGGTACATCTCTTTCTCTAAAATAAAAAAATTTCACTCAATTTTTAACTTTTTTCTTTAATTTCAAGATTTTGATCAACAGCAACACTACCCAGATCAAATTAAACCCCAACTGTCAAAAAGATTTGATCTTTATCAGTTTGAATCCATCAATGGCTGTTGTTGAAAATGTTCGGAGTATCAACGTTGTTGCATCAGATGTCGATCGATCAAATGATTACAACAGTCACCATCAGCAACAGCTGAAGATGACGTCACTGCAGCCGCCACCGGTGAACGGTGGCGTCGCCGGAAAAGGTTACAACGGCGGCGATGGTGACGGTGGAGATGGGCTTAAGAAAGAAATTAGGGATTTGGAAGAAATGTTGTCGAAACTTAACCCTATGGCTGAAGAATTTGTCCCTAATCAAAGACCTCCATTGCTGACGTCATCTGGTTCTCATTTTGGTTATGCTGCTGTTAATGGTTTCTTGGGTCAAACTAACAACACTGCTTTTGCTAATGGCACTCCCACAAGAAGGGTATGAGTTTTTTTTCTTTTTTACTAATCTTGATTTTCCCCTTTTGGTTTCTTGATTTAGGGGTGTTTGGATAGAAATAGAAATAGAAATAGAAATAAACTGCTTATGATTTGATTATATGTTTTTGTTTTGAGGTTGAGGGTGAAATAATTGTTACTACCGGTATGCACTTTATGTTATTTGTATTTTATGATCAGAAGGGGAATTTTGCTCATGGAAAGCGAAGGATGAACAGCAGAACTAGCATGGCACAACGGGACGATGTGATTAAAAGAACAGTTTATGTGTCTGATATTGATCAGCAGGTAAAGACTTTTAAATGTTTGCTGTTTTTTATGTTGATCATTAGTCAAAATTTTGGATGTATGATGAATAATTTAGCTATTTCATAAATGTAGGTAACTGAAGAACAGCTTGCGGCTCTCTTTGTTAACTGTGGACAGGTAAACATGTTTATGGTTTTGTGAATTTGTGGTAGTAAAGTTGAAAACATACCAATGTGAATGAAGATCTGACTCTTGTTTTTTATTTGGAAATTTTAAGGTTGTGGATTGCCGTGTATGTGGTGACCCTAATTCGGTTCTTCATTTTGCATTTATAGAATTTACTGATGAGGGTATGCGAATTTAACCTTTGGTATCGAGTAAATGCTTTTATTTACTTTTTTTCCCATTTTTTGTGATGTTCAATCGTATTTGATGTGTTTGCAGAAGGCGCAAGGAATGCATTGACTCTTAGTGGAACAATGCTCGGGTTCTACCCTGTTAGGGTACTGCCTTCGAAAACCGCAATTGCACCAGTAAATCCAACTTTTCTACCCCAGGTGATCCTCTTTTACTTTTGACTTTTGTTGATCTTGATAAACTACAAAGTACACATTTGTGTCGATAAGTTGTTTGCGGGTCAACCCATCCTGAACCCGTGTTGACCTGTTACCCCCACCCCAGGCCCCATCTTGCCACTTCTAGAGTGCTTATACTTATTTTCTTTTAACTTATAAAAATCTGTGTTTTATAGTCTGAAGACGAAAGGGAAATGTGTGCAAGAACCATTTATTGCACTAACATCGATAAGAAGGTAACTCTTCAACTCTCTTTTCTTTATGCATATTACAAACAGATAATGCATGATATGCTTATTTAATATTTGTTTTTTTAATCAGGTCACTCAGGCCGATGTCAAACTCTTCTTTGAATCACTCTGCGGCGAGGTTTGTGGCTTTCTGTTTTTAGAAAGTCCGAAAAATCTACTTTTATTAGTTAGTTATTTCTGAAGTTTTGAACCACTTGTTGTGGAATTGATTATTTTCTAGGTTTATCGCTTGAGGTTGCTTGGGGATTATAATCATTTCACTCGCATCGCCTTTGTTGAGTTTGTGATGGTAATTTTTCATGAGATTTTTTAGCCTGTTTTTGTTGCTCAAAAAAGGAAATAACTTGAAGCACTAAAGACTTCTAACCTATATTTGTTCTAAAAAAATTCTTTATTATTGATCATCCAAAGGATGTTTTCCTTTGTTCGATATACGTGCAAATTACCCGATCTGAAACATATATAATACGCGAAACTTGATTATCAACGATTAGTGATGTGGGCCCTGCTAAATCTTGAATTGTATAAACTCATGCTTAATGCATTAGTTAGAGTTGGATGTGATTAACCTTCTATAGCAGGTAAAATGATGATTACACACCAGCGTGTCATCAAAAAATTGGTGTCACACCACCATTTACCTGCTATAGAAGGTTACTTACGTACAACAGTGGAAAAACGGAAGTACCCTGCAGGATATTCATTTAAATATATTTTTTCTTAAAATTTTGGTATTTTTAATACTTTCTTGCAGGCCGAGAGTGCAATTGCAGCTCTGAACTGCAGTGGCGCTGTGCTGGGATCATTGCCAATAAGGTTGAGTAGTTTTTCTCTGTCATTTTAATATCTTCCCGTGTACCAGTCTCTGTTATCACCAATTTCCAGAGGATGCAGTTTGAACACATTTATTTATTAATGAGTCGATGCGGGTTGTGTTTCATCTCTAATGGGTTAAGCGGGTAAAATAAAATAAATAGCTTTAGGAAACGGGATAAATGGGTCGAAAGTTGTGCACAGTGTGTTATTAAGGTTAAACTGCACGATATAAAAAATGAACTTAAAGAGACTTTTTTCCTAATTTTAGCAACCAAATTACATTTTTTTTGCTGTTAAAAAAACCTTATGTGGCATCTTATTTGTCATTTTGATGTATATGTCATGTGCATCTGATTTGAGTTTACATAAATTATTTAAAAATACGTTAAAGAATATTATTTTTCGAATTTGTAAGTATATTTTTTATTATTTTTTTCAGTTAGCAGTGTATCGCATATGTGGAGAAAGTGTGCTTCAACTCATTATTTGAGTGATATACTATTGTAATAATATTTAACACGTTCACTATTTATAAATAAATGGAGAAAACATGTTTCTGGTCGATCTGACACGACATGTTGCCCAAGATGTCCGACCCACCCCTTTTTACCAACTCTATAATTGCTTCTTGTATCATTGACGTCTCTAATATGGATTCGTTTTATGCAGGGTGAGCCCTTCAAAGACACCAGTTAGGCCACGTGCAGCCCGTCCTACTATGCACTGAATTAGCTTCAGATTTCTTTTAATCGATCTGCTCCTTTATATCTACATATACATGCATAGATACAGACAGAGAAACTGTTGAAACATTGTCATGGCATTTATGTTTCTAGTTCCTGTCTTATGCATCGAGACTGACTGTTAACCTTTAGTTAATTGCATGTCCCTGTTTTAATTATACTTTCTTCAAACTTCATGGGTTTTTGAGTTCAATTTTATCAAGATGCAGTATGCACTATTGTGTATAAATGTCAAGATCTTTATGTCAAGACTCTGCTTATAAGCGAAGATATGCAAACCGAGTTTCAACTGATCTTTTAGTCGAGATATCGACAAGTTGATTATTCGTAGGTAAGTAACAAACCCATCGTACCACTACGCTAGTAACTCTATGTTTGTTGTTCCTTGGAACTCTATAAGCGTGAACGGTAAGCAGTTGATTGCTTCACTCGAAGATAATGAAGTATACGTTTGACAACAATCAAACGTCAGTAAGTATGTATTTTTAGAAACGAAGAAACCTTAGTGAGAACATATGCATGCATCTCTAAATATCAAGACTTAACTATTGCAAGACTCCTGTTGGACAGAAATAAAGAAAAGTATCATGAAATGAACTCGAGGTGTGTTTGAACTCCTTCAAGTCGTTGTATGTTTCAATATACATTTGATGTAGCGTATACGTTTGACAACAATCAAATGTCGGTTATGCTATTTTTAGAAATGAAACGTAGAGACCTTAGTGAGAACATATGCATCTCCAGATATCAAGACTAAATATTGCAAGACTCCTATTGTCATCATATTCCCACCAAAAGCAAAACTAAGGTGGGCCTGAGGTTGGTAAGATGTAAACAGTTTTACCTCTATCCCGTAGGAATAAAGAGAGAGACTGTTTCGAGTGAGACATCCGGCTTCATAGTAGTTTTGCATCAAGTCATGGACATAAGACACACAACTCTCGGCAAAAAGGCCGATTAGTGCATGTACCCCCTTGTCTTTCGGCTATCAACGTCACTACATGATGCATGATTAATCACCTCCCACTTTTAACGTTATTTTCACGAAATTAGTAAAACAACGTTAAAATTTGTGCAAGTCGTTATATGTTTCAATAATTTACACTCGATTGAGTTTGAACTCCTTATAAGTCGTTATATGTTACAATATATACAGTTAATGTAGCGTAGTAACTATGCATTACAACAAATTAAAATGATAACTTTAACATTTATCCATGGCCAATGATGTTACAAAATTTAAATGAACACCAATTTTTCCATTCCAAAATCCGAACCTGTGATCGATTCTTGACCCACCAATTGGTCCACCCCAAACAACACGTGTTTCTAAACACCCAATGGAGTGACATGTTGTTGAACTTATTTCTACCCAATAAGTCATCGGGCCTAGTTTTCATCCAGTGAAAAACATAATAAATTTTTTCATCCACCATATATATATATAATATATATATATATGAGAGAGAGAGAGAGAGAGTGATACAAATAGTACGCGACCATAGGATGAAGACGCGTGTCATTCTTTTAAGAGTTAAATGCTTGGTTGGTCCATGTGGTTTGCAAAAATTGCAGACTTGGTCCTAATAGTTCATTAATTACATATTTGGTCCCGGTACTTTTAATTTTTGCATACGGGTGGTCCTTCCTGCTAACCTTTGTTAGATTTCTTAGTTAAGTATATATAAAATTACTATATTACCCTTAAATAATTAAAAAATAAAAAAAAACATAAAGACTAGGGGCCCACTACTCACCTTCAATGGTGAACGACTGTATATGTCTTTGACCAAAAGGAGAGTCTTTGACCCTGAAACCCATCAAGCACCTCAATGTCCGGCAAGACGTCGCACACCGTCGCCAACAGACTGGCGACAATGCGCAACACCAACATCCGCCGCAAATGACTTCTTTCAACCCGCCACCCTGACACCGCCTGCAAGCCACCCGACAACCAGCCACCGCCCCTGCAAACTCGCGTACCGCTATTGACTGTTCAACCGACAACACACCACCACTACCGGCAAGCTTGCCATACACTACCTCACATCGTCTATAAATAGGAAACCGATCTAGTTGCAACCCCCACCTCACTTCCTCATCTCTCTCTCTCTCTCTGATTTCGTTCTAAGTTTCCGGCGAGGAAAAACCAGCACCCCAAACCGAAGGCAAAGAAACCATTTGCTATCTCCGCCGCGTGCCATTTCATCGGCCACCGGAAGCACCGAAGAAACCTGTGATCATCGTTCCGTGATATTCCGGCAACACACCATTTTTGTGCAACCGAGGTAATGAAAAAGAACTCTTAAAACTGATTTTGGCATGTTAAACAGCTTTATACTTTGTTAATATTAGTTAGTCGACCAAATCGAAAATATCCGGTGAAGCTTGCAAATCTGAAACAAAAGAAGAGAAGATGACGAAATTATGTTTTTTTAATTTTTTAATTGTTCAAGGGTAATATAGTAATTTCACATATACTTAACTAAGAAATCTAACAAATGTTAGAGGGAAGGACCACCCGAATGCAAAAAATGAAACTACTGGGACCAAGTGTGTAATTAGTGAACCATTAGAACCAAGTCTGCAATTTTCACAAACCACAGGGACCAACCAAGCATTTAACTCTTCTTTTAATTTTTCTTCAAAGGGCAAAATAGACAATTCATTAATCAGCAGATGGCGAATTCGTTACACCACTATCCCGGTAATTATGAATCGTATCAGTTTCAAATATTCAGATTTTTTAAAACTATCAATAGCGGTTTTAAGTATCACGGTAAGGGTTTTAATCAATTGTTGATTTCAATGGACGCACAATGCTGCACCGGACGAAACATAGTTGACATTGAGTTGGTTGATGAAAAGGATGTTGAATTGGCTGTCAAGAATGATACCATAGTGGAAGTTAGAAATCCAATTTCAGTAAATAGATTATACGACTAGTAAGTAGATAATTTAGATTTTGAATCTTCAGTTTTATAGTTAATTATTATGTTTTCATATGTGTCGTTTTTTCTATGATCTTGTTGTTAGTGTAATTAATTGGTTGGGATATCATAAGAAGTGATGAGATCATAAGAAGTTTACAAACAGAAGCATGTGTATACAACCACACGTGACAAATTTGGTAGACCGCATGTTAAGAAATTTGATATCAGGCCAAATTGTGAAAATAACAGAGACCGCATGTTATCAAACCCCATGTACAAACAATTGTAAATAAGTTCTTGTTATTAACATTTTCCAGAAGAAAGAGTGTACATTTGCAAATTATCGTATTATACATTTTATTAATGTTCTTGTTATTAACATTTGTAGAAGAAAGAGTGTACATTCTGGAGGTTGAAGCGTCAGCAATACCTGTTGTTGGCATGCAATTTAGTTCCATCGAGTAAGCTTATGTGTTTTACCAGACATATGCCAAGATTAGGGTTTTCTGTCCGCAAAGGTGGTGAAAACATTAGTGATGGTATTATAAAGGCTAAATATTTCGTATGCTCGAAAGAAGGGCATGAGCCACAGATTATAGACGATGCTTATTCGAAGTAAAAAAGTCATAAAAAAGAAGGAAAAGACCAACCATTCGAACCAGATGTAAAGCATAAATTACGCTTGGTTCGTTGGATGGGATATCATATAAAGTTAAGAAGTTTGTTGAGGGTCACAATCATAAATTTGTATGTCCTGAAGATCTTCATTTATTTACCGGCATACAAGAATCTGTCTGTAGTACAAGAAGAAATGATATGGGAGCTAGGTACTCTAAATCTCGGGCCTGTGAAAGCATTTCATAATGAGAAAAAGATATGGCGGCTTCGAGAAAGTTGGTGCTAATGTGGATGATTGCAAAAATTTCAGAGCCAGAATAAATAGCTACATGAAAGAATACGATGCAGGCATGGTTATTAATAGGCTGACAGATAAAAAAATATTTAGTTGTTTATTCTTTTGAATATGCAGTTGATGAAAACAAGCGGTTAATCGGTTTGTTCTGGGCTGATGGAGTATGCAAGCGTAATTACATGGAGTTTGGAGACGTAATATCCTTTGATGCCACATTCAAAACAAATAAGTAAGTGTTCATCATTTTGCATCTTGAATCGTGTATCATTGTTTTTTATTGCCTTTTACATCATCTCATCTTGTTTGTGTAGATATAAGATAGTGTTTGTACCATTTACTGGCATCGATAATCAGTGTCGGAATGTAACACTTGGAGCTGGGTTATTAGCATCCGAAAGCATTGAATCTTATAAATGTCTTCTTCAATCGTTCGTGAACTCATTTGGATGTCAACTCAAGGTTGTGGTCACAGACCAGGATCCAACTATGAAACAAGCTAAGCAGACATAGATTGCGCATGTGGCACATTATGAAAAAGGTGGCAAAGAAGGTTAGATCATCAGTCTATCATGATATGTGGGATTACCTTTTTATTTACTATGTATATGCATTATGTACTGACGTTTTAAGGCATAATTTTGTACGCAGGTTAGGCATGAATTGTGCAACGATGAGGAAAGAAGAATGTGTGATATTGCTTGGACATATTCGATAGAGCCAGAAGTTTTCGAGAGTGAGTGGAAGCTCATTATGATTGAGTATGGTCTTTCCGAACATAAATGGATTAATGACATGTTTGTGGTTAGATCCATGTGGATATTGGCTTTTTATCGGCATCCAGATCAGAGAGCGAGAACCACTTTTTTTGTCAGGTGGCGAATTCGCAACTAACTCTTGTTCATTCTGACAGTGCAATGGATGTTCAAAGGTTCAACCATCGAAAGAATGATCATATATCTAGACATACAGAACCTGACAATTGGACCGAATTTAGTTTGGAAAAAGATGTTGCTAAAGTATACAATAGGTCTATCTTTACGATCAGCGGGTAGAGATATATAGCTACTGACAAATGTTTGGCAATGGAGACCAAAACCGATGAAGAGTTATTAAGGATATCTGTGAAAGACTTTAAAGCATATGGAGAAGATTTGCTAGAGGTAACACACACTAGTGATTATGTACACAACATGGGTTATTAATTTCTTTTTTAACATGCTTTTTTTTAACAACATGCAATTTTCTTAAACAACATGCAATTTTTTAAACAACTTGCGCTTTGTAGGTGTGCTTCAAGAAAGAGGAAGATGTAATTGCTTATTGTAGTTGTAGGAGGTTCGAACAATATGGGTTGCTATGTCGCCACATCTTTTATGTATTTATGATGTTCAAAGTCAAAGAAATGCCTAACAAATACATCATGAAGAGATGGATGAAAGATGCGGTGCCAAACGACTAAACTCCACGTTTGATATAAAGGTGGATGATAAGGACGAGCACTACAAGGCTAAACAGATTGCTCATGAGATCATGAATACCGAAGAGTACCTTGTTAACAATCTGTTACCGACCTTGACCAGCTCGTCCTCATTAGGGATCAAATGAAAGACATTAAGGAAAAAGTGGATGAGCTCCGTTTAACTAAGTCAATTGATCCAAAGTTTGACAGGTTCTCTAAGCTAATCGGTTATGAACAACCAACATCTAATGCACCACCTACGGTCTGTGTCCCGGCCGGAATAAGGAACAAAGGTGGTGGCTCACATAAGAGGATCAAATTGAAGAAAGAACAAATGATCAGTCGTAAAGGGAAAAGATCTAGGACTTATTATTGTATGCCATGTGAAAGGTCACAATATTCGGACATTTGATGTATTAAAGGTAATAAACCAAAGAAAATGAAAGGAGTCCAGATTGACAATGATCCCGGGCATGAAGTTGACGGTGATAGTGGAGAGAATGATGATGACAACGGAGAATATGATGATAGTGATCAAGATGAATGAGAAGAAGTTTCCGAAGATGACGAGTAAAGTCGGTTACTCAACATATATCATACTTTCATTTTTATATATAGGGTTTGTATATAACATGAGGTTTTATTTTAACAACATGCGATTTACTTTCTATAACATGCGATTTTATTAAATAACAAGCTGTTTTTTAACATGCGATTTATAAAATAACTTGCGACTTTTATTATCAGGTAGTTTTTTTAAACATGCTGCTAATTACAACTGTTGTTAATGACATTCTTTTATCTTTCATTATTTCATTCCAATAACACCCCAAAAACATTAAGTTTATATAAATATACATATATATACATATAAACTTGTACATATAGATATTTTCGTTGTGTGATAACTAGGAATAATTAACCTAGTTAGTAACATGAAAATGGGTAATAGGACAATGAGTTGAAATCTTTTATAATCAAAACCAAACTTGAGGGACCAAGGCTGTCAAAAAGGAAACTTAGGTTTTAAAAACAAAAATAAAAAACACAACACACATTTAGTGTGTGTGTCGACCAAGAGAAGAGAAAGATAAGGAGAATTAAGCTTCTAGCCCTAAATCATCAAAATCCTTCAAATTCAAAGGCTAAACGTGTTAGAATTCCTTGCATGAATCAAGATTGTTGATCAGCTAAGCTAGGGAAATCATAAGGTTTGTTAAATAAAAGATTTATTTTGTGGTAGAATTTTGGTGAACTCCATATAGTGCAATTCTTGAGTGGGTTGTAGTCATTATGGTGAAATCAATGATATATAGTTGTTTAAAAACATCATATTTGTTGAAATTAAGGAACAACTGATATGAACATGATATTAGGGTTCTATGGATTATAAGAGAAATGGGTTTTTTTTTGTTCTTAGCATGAGGAACCCCATATTTGTGTATGAACTAGCTATGTATGATGTTCTTGATAGTTGAAATTGCATTATTGATCTAGTTCTAATGAAAGTATGCTCAAAATTGGGTGTAGGAAGTTAATAAAGCTAACTAAATGAGAAGTTAGAAACCTATGCACTTAATGTGTATGATGAAATGCCTAAGTGAAAATTTGTTTGCTTGTAATGTATGAGGAACTTGGATATGGACCACATGAATTGATTAGTAGCACATATATTGGAAATGGCCATCCGACGACGCCGCACCGCCGCAAGCCACCGTCAAGCCCAGCCGTGAAAGAAAGAGCTCGAGTCACAAACGCTCAACAACTGTGCCGCATAACCCGGAACCTCCAGTTGCACCTTACCCAAGGCGTGCTTATACGGGAATGCTCCCCCTGTGTCAGAAATGCACTTATCATTACCAGGCTAGAGCCAACTGCCACTATTGCATCAACTACAACTGTTTCGGTCACTTCACCCGCCACTGCCGCACAGGCCCACGACAACAAGGTATGCTAGCGCTTCCAGAACACCGACTCAAACCGCAGCTCTAGCACCGCCGACTCAGCCCGCAGCTCCAGCAGCCGCCGCACCAATAGTTCCAGCAGCCACCGCACCATTAGCACCAGCAGTCGCAGCGCCAGCAACAGAAACTCCTACAGCAACTGCAGACCAAGAAGGAGTTCTCGCTATTAACGGCAACCAGACGCTGAACGACGATGTTAATGATACCATCCTCGACATTAGTCCTTATACTTTATAATCGTCCTATTGTTCAAATGTCACCTCGACACACGACGACATCTCTTTCTCTCTCTAGAGTCATCACACTTAATCTAAGCTCACACACTAAATCTTATTACTAACGCTATATAGTATATCACGATATGATATGTTTTTACACCTACTATGCGCCTTTAAAATAAGTTACGATAAACATGCAAACAACAAACTAATCACAGGTGCACACATGATTATCTTGGTGTATGCATGGGGATCGTAGTGAGTTCTAATGGTGCCCTAACGTTAAAAGCATGGTTAAAACATGGTGGATACGCCGCTGGTACTTCCTATATCTAAGCGTCTTAACCATGTCGACAAAGTGTGACATCTATTCATGAGACGGAGACGGTGTGGTCGAAGCATGGTGGATACGCCGCTGGTACTTCCTATATATAAGTTCTTTTGCCATGCTAACAAACTCTTGTGGAGAAATGCCATGTGTAGTTGAACGTTATTAGACCTTTAAATATTATGGTGACTATTTTCACACGCTAATCCCCTTCGCAAGGCGTAACATCTCATCACTTCACGATCGCACAAACGCTAGATTTCTCGCAAATCTACAACAACGCAATCATACATTCGCTGGATTCTACCTAACTTCGCTTATCCCTTTCCCCTCTCGACGCTCTAACGCTATCGTTTCGCTTATCGCTTTCCCCTCTCGATGGTTTAATGCTATCGTTTTGCCTATCGCTTTCCTCTCTCGACGCTTAACGCTATCGCTTCGCTTAGCTTTCCCCCCTCTCTATGCTTTGACGCTTAGCATCTCTCATTCTTACCACTTCGCTATTCTAAACGCAGAACCATTCCCGCGCACTCTTATTGTCACCCCCAACCGATGGCGGAATCATCGGGGTAGTGCCACTATGCGACCAGACTGATTTCACGAGATGTTCCATAACAATCATTCAACATATCACAATCTGCTTAATATCCCATACTATTAAACGTAACATTTAAACAATTATTACAAAACGAAGACTTATTTGACGGCTTCAATCTTCGCAGGGTCAACGTGAATTCCTTGACTATTAACGATGTGGCCGAGAAATTGGACTTCTTCGAGCCAGAATTCACATTTGGAGAACTTAGCATAAAGGCGATTTCTTTGAAGAAGTTCGAGGACTAAACAGAGATGACGCGCGTGCTCGTCTCTCGACTTCGAATAGATAAGGATATCATCGATGAAAACAATGATGAAATGATCTAAGAAAGCTTTACACACACGGTTCATCAAATCCATGAAGACCGCGGGCGCATTTGTAAGACCAAAAGGCATGACCACGAATTCGAAATGGCCATAGCGAGTACGAAAGGCAGTTTTCGGAATATCTTCTTCCAATACACGTAACTGATGATAGTCGGAACGTAAATTGATCTTCGAAAAACAAGTAGCACCTTGAAGCTGATCAAATAAGTCGTCGATACGAGGAAGAGGGTAGCGGTTCTTTATCGTGAGTTTGTTAAGTTCACGATAATCGATGCACAGACGGAATGATCCGTCCTTCTTTTTCACGAAAAGGACAGGAGCGCCCCATGGCGAAGTGCTTGGGCGTATGAAGCCTTTATCAAGAAGCTCTTGAAGTTGGCTTGATAGCTCGTGCATTTCGGATGGTGCGAGACGATAAGGAGCTTTAGTAACAGGAGTAGCTCCAGGAACTAAATCGATACGGAATTCAACATCTCGAGTAGGGGGTAAACCGGGTAAATCATCGGGAAAGACTTTAGGAAATTCACAAACAACGGCAACATCTTTATAAGTCTTCTTTTCTTTCTCCGGGTTCACAATGTGGGCGAGGAAAGCAACACATCACTTTTGCAAGCATTTGTGTGCTCGAGTACCTGACAAAAGCATCAACTTCTTTGAGGGAGTTTCACCATAGACATGAAGTTGATCACCATTTGAGAGAGGGAAACGAATCATTATCGAAGCATACAACTTCAGCATGGTTTTCACGAAGAAAATCCATACCTACTATGATATCGAAGCTACCTAACTGCATAGGTATGATATTGATCGAGAAGACATGGTTCTTGAGATCGAGATTACAACCACACAAAACGGAGTTAACGGTAACGGTTCTTCCGGTGGCGACTTCCACATCGAAAGTCTTTGGGAGTTTAGCGTGCTTACAATTTAAAATCTTTTCGAATTCTAACGATACAAAACAGTTATCGGCACCAGTATCAAATAAACATGAAGCATAAATACCATTAACGAGAAACGTACCATTGACAACATTGTTGTCATTCTGGGCCTGGCGGTGGTTGAGATTGAAGGCTCTGCCACGCACAGCTTGTGGTTGCTGCTGCTGCGGCGGCTGAGGCTGCTGCTGAGGCTGCGGTGCTGGCTGCTCTTGCTTGACAGGATGATTCGGACAGACGTTGGTGAAATGATTCAGATCACCACACACGTGCTTTTGGAGCTTGCTGCTGATTGGCTTGAGGAGGAGCGGGTAAAGCTGGAGCTGCTGGAGCTTGAGGAGTTGGCTGACGAGGGCCGGTACGACAACTCACAGTAAAGTGGCCATAGATGTTGCAGTTTGTGCAGAAAAGGCAGTTTCCACCCACCACATGATGGTAAGTGCACTTAGGGCACAGGGGGTGAGGACCGTTGTATGCACGCTTAGCTGGAGGTGCGTTCGGGGCGGCTGACTGAAGCGGCTGTGGGTTTGCTGGAGCGGTGAGGGCATAGTTCTTCTTGGGTTTCCTCTTTTGCGTCCCTGACTCTTTCCCTTCGGGTCACTTGGTGGTTCGGTATTAGCAGTTGGTTTGACGATAGCTTGATTGGCAACTTTCGCATGATTCTTGAAATACCCATCTTGGACTTGCTGATCATTGATCTCAGCGGCGAGCATGAAGGTTTCCTCGATGGTTGTAGTATGAGCAACTTTCCCAAAATTTGCGACACACTCGGGTAAACCACAAAGGTACTTGTTGATAGCTTTCTCAGTCGTATCAACCTGGCTGGGACAGATGATGCTCAAAATCTTAAACCGAGCAGTGAATCCAGCATTGTCAGGACCATCCTGTTTGATTCCTCAAAACTCATTCTCGAGCTTTTGCATTTCGTGCGGAGGACAAAACTCCTTCAACATCACTTCCTTGAGTTCCTCCCAAGATAGACTGTAGGCTTCATCATTACCGGGCCTATTCCTTTCGGCGGTCCACCTGTCAAGAGCACGGGACTGGAAGACTCCAGTAGCATTCACTATGCGGAGGTCATCGGGGCATCCACTTTGCCTAAAGGTGACCTTGATGGCATCAAACCAATGGAACATAGCTGTCGGTCCATCGTTGCCCGTGAAGGCGAGAGGTCCACAAGCCTTGAAATTTTTGAAATTGAACCGTGACTTGGGGTTCTCAGCTTTCGAGTCAACTGACGAGTTACTGCTCACAGCATGGATTTCTGAGACGATTTGCGGGATGACCTTAGCCATTTCCTTGGCTACCATGGTGGCAATACACTTGTCGACGTTGCTGCGCTGGAGATTCCTACGGGTGTGCGATCCCATTGAAGACATCTACACGAAGGATTTAGATTAGATGAGATTCGATTATAATAGAGTTACGTTTAAATATTTATTATTATTATTATTAATACAAGGCACAAAAACACATAAGTGCATATCCACATAAGCACATAAACACGTAAGCACATAAGCACGTAAGCACATAAGCACATTTTTGCACGTATTCACCTTCTAATAGTAACAATGCGTAGCACGATACACGATGCGAGATATAAGCGAGATATAAGGAATATATAATAGCGAGATAAGCGAGATAATACCGTGTATGAGGCACACGTCCTCATAGGTGTAAGCGAGTTAAGCGATTAGTTTGGTTGGTGTATTAATTTAGCGTTTTAGATTTCGAGAGCTGTGCGAGTTGTGCATACATTCGATGGAGCGTAAATGCGATAAATCGAGAAATCGATGATATGATAAATCATCAAAGCGAGAAATCGAATAAAGCGAAAATTCTCAAAATTTAAACACATAAATATTAATAAACTCGATGATGCGTAAATCGACGATATAGGCTTAGATCAATTGGGAGTGTCCGGGGTTTTGAGACGTTGACTACCCAAAGTGGTTCGACTACCCTTTGCATTCGGACCCATGCTTTGGCCTAATAGATAAACGCTCCCACCGCGAGCGGCTAATGGCGTTTACCCTTCCAGTTAATACGTGTTCCAAATCATCGGTATAACCGAGACTTTGGTGAGATTGAAAATCGAACTGCGGAATTAGTTACTAAGATGCGGGTTTAATCTGTCACACCCCAACCGATGGCGGAATCATCGGGGTAGTGGCACTAGGCGACCAGATTGATTTCACGAGATGTTCCATAACAATTATTTAACATATCACAATCTGCTTAATATCCCATACTATTAAACGTAACATTTAAACAATTATTACAAAACGGAGATTTCTCATAAAATTCAACCGGGTTCGATATCCCCTAGATTTATTACACTTGGAACTAAAACAAAACAAAACAAAATAACTAAACTAAGCATAATCCCATGCATCCAAAGCTAAACTCCTTAACCTGTTACATACGTTAAAATACAAGTCAATACAATTAAGTAAAGGTGAGCATACGAGTTTTTGTAACACTAGCATAATAGAGAAACCGTTCGCGAGATAATCTAATTACATATCATGATACACCGAAACATTTTCACACAGACTAACATAGGCTAATTTCTCATGCTAACTACCGTGAGAAAGCTTGCGCGTCCATCCTAACTAGACCCCGTCAGGTGTAAGCCACACTATAGTACCATACTAGCTAAGGAGGCAAGTTAACGAAAATAAGTCCTAGTCACATGTTTCTAGCATCACGTATTGAGCATATATAGTCAGATTATTCACATGTGATAAACAGTTTGATTTGTGAAGTGATTTTGATATAGGAACGTATGTAACACCCAAAAAGTGCGTAAAAGCGAAAATGGGTCAAGTATACTCACTGTGGGTGTGTTTAGGTAAGAGTTTGGGATCTGTGAGGAGTTGAGAAGAGCGTCGAATCAGCCTGCATACGCGAACGGAAGTGCATCAGTCTCCGAAAAGCTGAAATGGTTAAGTCTTGGTTGGGGAGTAGCCAAGTTCGGGCGAACTTGTGTGTAAACACGCAAGTTCGAGCGAACTTGTATGAATTTGGTGTGTTTAGAGTCAAGTTCGGTCTAACTTGATGAGTTTCTTTGAGAAACTTGTCAAGTTCGGGCGAACTTGTAAGAATTCCTTACTGAGATGACAAGTTTGGGCGAACTTGTTTAGTTTCCTAAGAAACTAGACAAGTCCGAGCGAACTTGTAAGAAACTTCGAGAAATTGACCTAAGTTCGGTTGAACTTGACCCATATGGGTGCAAGTTCGGTCGAACTTGACCAGTTAGCTAGGGATTCTTGAGTGAACTTGATGTTTTCGGGTCCAAAATCTTGCGTTTTCGTGTCGTTTGCTGAGGAAAATCGAGTGTTCAACCCTCCAACCCTGTGCTACTGAGCAAACTTGGGTCATAGAGGTCTTTTAGAGCAGTTTTAGCTGTTTTACAAAAGCGTGGGCTAATCCGGGCGAACTTGGGGTTCGTTCGGGTTAGTCCGGCTTGTGTAAACCGTTATAAACGTCCTTGTGCTTCCAGATCTAGGATCTTGAATGATAGATGCTTCGTTTCATATCAGAAGATGAACAAAACATCATCAAAATTCCGTATCTTGTGTAGAAATCAATGTTTATCAACGGTTTTTCTCAGATCTATAACTTACAAGCCAAGATCTTGCAGATCTCGTGTTTGGGAAGCCTCTGCTAACACCAAACGAACTTGGATTGTGTATATCTAAGCTTAAAACAGAAGTTTTGGAAAAAAAGATGAAGATTTTTGTAAAAGAATGAGTTTTGATGAAAACGAAGGCTATGCCTTGTGCCAAAATCGTTGTCAACGTTTGTAAAACATTGTTGAACATCATTGTAGTTGTAATCGGTTTGATTCTTACTTAGAAAACAGAGGGTTTCGGGTTTCGGGAGCTCTGGGCGAACTTGCAGCAAGTTCAAATGAGAGAACAGAGCTTGGTATTTATAGGAGAAAGCAAAAAGGTGAGCTGGTGGAGCCAAGTTCGGCCGAACTTGCATGAATTTCATGCAAGTTCGCGCGAACTTGTAAGAATCTGAGGGAAGAATAGCCAAGTTCGACCGAACTTGACCTCCCTGAGGTTAAGTTCGAGCGAACTTGAAGTTTGAGAGAGGTTAATTGGGCCAGTCAAGTTGGGTTTTCTTCGTTTGTTTCGCATTAAGTGTTTGTTTGGTTATTGGTTCGTATGGTTGGTTATATTAAGCATTAAATTAAAGCGTTAAGCGTTGTAGTTGATATAATAGTGCGACTTAGCGATTCGAGTGTGCGAGAGCGATACCATTGTGATTGTAATCATAACCAATAACACAGATAACACATAATTAATATAATACCACGTAAATAAGTGCGATTCGCGATGCGATTTAATAAGCGATTAGATGCGATAATAACGTAAAACACCACAATTACTTTACATAAACTTTATTATAAACCGAATCTCGGGATTACAAGGTAGATAACCGGGAAAACAAAATGGAAAGATAACAATCGAATTTTCGAGTTGTTACACTTATCGACCAAGTATGCAATTAGCTTCTCCGCGCAAGCTACTTGGCTTACTATTCAAACTTGGTCCATTCATTCACCGCTTGGATCGAAATCCATCCATGTCATGTCGGCAAACATGACATCATTCTACGGGACGGAGGCGGTATGGCTAAAACATGGTGGATACGCTGCTGGTACTTCCTATATATAAGTGTTTTAGCCATGTAACAAATTTCCGTGAAAGGATGCCATGTGGGGGTTCGACACTATTTAAGCTTTGTAATTACTTGGTCCAACCCTTCACCGCATTGGACCAAGGATATCAAAATCTATCCATATCATGTCAACATACCTGACATCGCTCCACGAGACAGAGGCGATATGGCTAAAACATGGTGGATACGCCGCTGGTACTTCCTATATATAAGTGTTTTAGCCATATTAACAAACTTTCGTGAAAAGATGCCATGTGGGGTTCGACGCTAATTAAACTTTTGATACAGTTAAAAATTGTTTTTACCGTTAAGTTTTGGAAGTGAATGGAAAAATTTTCTAAATATTTTCATTTTTATTAAAATCTTTGGGGCAAGTAAACTCCTTCTTACAATGTGAAACCGACTCTGCCTAACGTCGCGCTGTAAGAAAATTTTTCCTAAATCAAGTATTTCCTTAAAACCTTTTTGTAATAATTTAACAAAACTTTTCGAAAACTTAAAACATTTTTGGATCGTCAACTCGTGAGTTACTATCCTCTAGTTACGCAAGTCGCTCTTACTCATCGATTCCCTACGCGCTCTCACTCGTCAATCCTCGATCGACCGCTCATTCGTTCTCAGTTTACCCTAACACTTTTATCGCTGTCTATTCATGTAAATTCTCAAGGTCTCCCTTTCGAATAAATTTCAGGATGAAATTTCCTAAAGCAGGGGAAAACTGTAACAACCCGCATATTCGCGCTCGTTACCCTCGTTACGCCTAGCACCATAGATTCGGATCATAATGTGAACTATATCGCTTACTACGCCACATCGCATACTTTCGCACTACATCACTTATTTTCATGGTACATCGCATCTCACAACACTCTCATTTACAAACGCATTCGCTTATACTATGATAATTTGCATGTTGTTTCCAAGGCTACTCGCTCGCTTACAACATCAACGCGACACTCATAAAGCTTGGGAACTAAGACGTATATTATCACGCTTATTTATCTTATTTAAACGCTTAATACGCTTAACACCTCGCTAAATCACTTAACACAGTTAATCTAAAAAAAATAATTTCGTACGAAAATTACCATTTTCACACTGAAAATTACCATTTTCGTACGAAAATTATCAGTTTCTTATGAAAATGACTAATTTTGTACGAAAAATGGCATTTTTGGGCGAAAAATGGCATTTTTGGGCGAAAAATGGCATTTTCGCATGAAAAATGGCATTTTCGCACGAAAATATTACCAGTCACTACCTCCCATCTCCTCTCCTATAAATACAACACTTAGGCATTCATTCTCAGCTTGCTGCCATTTTGCACGGAATCTCTCCTACCCGCTTTTCTCTGATCCAAGTAAGAAGACTACATTTTCCACGCGAATCACAACGATTTCTACAACGATTTTACATGAGTTTATCTCCGATTTCATCTAAACTTCTTCTGTTTACGGAAACCGTCATCTTTTTCATCAAACTTTCTGATTTTAACTTAGATTTACACTTAACCGAGCATGTTTGAGTTAGCCTTGGCTTCTCAGATCCGAAACCCTGTTGTTTCAAGCTCACCAAGTGTTTATTCTAACAAAACTGTTTTATAAATCGATTTTTACACAAAAACGGATCAAACCGACTAATGATTCGTTCACTAAGTAGTGGAACGAGGCGCTGTCCAAACCGTCATGAAAAGAACTCGAACTCGAAATCCCAGTTTCGGTTGCGCAAAAGACGCAAGAACAGTCACTTGTGCAAACTAGACTGGCTCACACGAATCACTTTGGGTTCGTACGACCCAGTACGAGTTTCCACAAACGACTCACTCGCTCTAAAGACCTCTCTGGCACAAGGTTTGACCAGTGGCCTAAGGCTGGAGGGATGAACACTCGATTCCCAAAGAATGACGTGAAAACACTCGATTTTGGACATGAAACATGCATTTTTGCACGAAAATACATTTCGCACAAAAATTTTCGCACGAAATTTTTTCACGCATAACTCTCCGTTCAACCGTTTCAACGCTACCGAAGACTGATGCACTTCTGTTTCTACCCGCAGGCTGCCCGACACTCTCCTCACTCCATCTCGCTCGTGTCTTGCTGTTTACGCACTCACTGTGAGTTCACTTGACCCCTTTTTGCTTTAACGCACTTTTGGATGTTACATACGTTCGCTATACTAAAATCACATCACACAATGCTAAAAACGCTTTAAACGCAAAACCGCTCTCGCATGACTTTACGTGAATCGCTGAATTGCTATGTGTTATGTTTATGCCTTGAGATTGCCTACCACCCTTGACATGATAGCTGCTATAGGTAGATCCGCCACCCGGAGGCCCGGGTTGTTAAGGTTTGCATTTACTTTTCTGTCTTACGTGCTTGGACACTTCGGTGGACACGTATCGCGCACCTCACCCGCGGTCTAATTGGTTTGCTTATTTCTGTGTTTATGGTAACATATGTGTTCACATCATTACGTTTAATCATGTTGGTTTTCGAAAATGCTTTTTTACTATTATTATGCTAAACCTGTGATCTCACCTGTACATTATTGTATTGACCTTTATTTTAACATATGTGACAGGTTGATGATTTTTATGCTGCGAATCAAGATTAGGACTCTATAGAAACCCACTTAAATCTAGTTGTCGGACTTATTGTTCAAGAACTATGTAATCTGTTTGGATTATTGTATGAATATTTGTTTGATTTTATGGGAAATTGAACCTTGTTAAATATTGTCATTTTAATAGTCGTGATGGATTTTTTGAGCAAACTGTTCGCTTAGTGCCATGCCCCGTTGATTCCACCATCAGTTGGGGTGTATATTTCAGCATTGGGTATGTCATACCCCAACCGATGGCGGAAACATCGGGGTAGTGCCACTAGGCGAACCAGATTGTCTCATGAGAAATTCCATAACACTATTTAAACGATAATATTTAAACGTTAATATCCCATACTACCAACATAAAATCCTTAAACAAATTACAGAATTTAAGCAATCTCATAATACAAATCAAGTTCGATATCCCCTAGATTTCTATTACAATGCATTTCTAGATGACCAAATCCTAATCCGTTTGCAAAGTCGACAAATCCTCAACCTGCCAAATATGTTAAAATAAAACGTCAATATAATTAAGTAAATGTGAGCATACAGGTTTGCGTACATAGTAGATAAAAAATCGTTTAGCATACACCGCATGACATACGTAAGAGATGTGAACTATGTAACTACTTAGATTCATGCAAACCAACAAACCGCGATTGATCGAGGTATGCGAACAAGCGTCCACATCTGTTAGGACCGTCCTACTTAAGCATAGGAACCTAGATTTGTTTCTAACGTTCAATTAGGCGGAAACTAATGGCATGTTAATCAAATAACAAGAATTACTCGTTTAATATCAGTTTATTGATCAATATTGTTCAATACATTCAAGTTCCGGATCCGACAGAGCTTCACCGTCTCTGTGCCAAAATCTCTGATTCTTACAGATGAAAACCCAAGGCACCTATTTATAGGAATACAAGTTCGCTAGGTAGGATAACAACTTCGAGCGAACTTGTCTTGAACAAGTTCGGCCGAACTTGTTCTCACATCTAGTTTCCGGGCGAACTTGACCCTTTACACACTTAAATAAGCCTTGTTTCTAACAGATTAAGCTCTAATCTCTCAAACTCGATATACAATGACGTAGGCAACAAACATATGCACTAACAGACTCCCCCTTGGATGTTGCCGTAGTCATGTTTGCTATAGTCATTTTACTTCAAATATGCTCCTGAGTCTTTATCATTCTCTTGATCTTTTGTCTTGAATACTTTAACATCTTTGATCTTCAATTCTTCTCAGTTTCTCGAGCTTGTCTTGATAAAACTTTAATCACCATACTCCCCCTTGCTGTGAGCTTTGCTTTCCCTAACTTTGAGCTTTCTAGTATCTTCATTTGACGTTTTATCCAGCTCCTCCTAAAACTTTACTTATGTTTCAAAGTTCTCAGACATTCAAATAAACATTTCAGATTCAAACTTTGAAATTTTAGCACATCAACATTTCCAATTTTAATCTTCAATTTAAACTTTTAGATATTCAAGTTCAAATCAATGACCTTGAATATTTTTGCATTTAAGACCTTGACCATTCACATGTTTATCAATTATTAAATCCACTTAGTTGACCAAGTCCAAGTCAATGACCTTGGTTAACCAATTTCATTTATCGAGTCCTAGTTAATGACCTCGATTTAAAACCGTTGTGAATAAACCAATGTTTTCTTCAATTTTAAAGTTTCAAATTAATGAACTTTTCAACACTTTCGATCATTTTGATTTTAACAGATGTCATCAAGATTTTCACCATTATAGCACCTTACAAGACTTCGAAGAACCGTTCTCCATCATTGGCTTGTAAAAACTAATGAAGAAACAAAATCTTTTTGATTTTTATAAAGTTCATGTTAAAACAGACTGAAAATCTTTTTGATTTTAATCTGTAAAGAAAGTAAAGAAAGTAAACTATGTACATTCATGTTTACAGACATATTTTTGTGAATTTATGTCTAAGGATCATATCAGTTGATTGAGACATATCACCAGTACCGTTGACCTTTTGAAGACTTTAAGTTTTGAACTCGTTTACCTAGATTGTCGATATGTTTGTCCACTTAAACTTCAACACATTTCTCAATCGTTCCAAGATATGTTAGGTATGAATTATGAAACTTGACTTAACTGTGGCTCCCATTTCTTGAATATACTCCCGTATCAAGATTCCCTAGATTTCATCTTACAGATGAATATAGCGTAATTGATATCTGTATCTGGGTTAATGCGAAGCCTTGAGAGCTCAGGTTAATTCCACCGTATCGACAAAGAGATGAAGGCTTGACTTATAGGTGTGTTCCACTTAAGGAATCTTTTTAGCACTGCAAATGATTAGATCTTTCGATTTTTTCAGCTTTGCATACTGTTTAGGGGTTTATAGCATAAAGCATTATAGAAGTTCTAGGCTATTACTTCCGCAAAATCAGAAGAACTTGTATAATTCCCCAGATATCAACTATCTATAAAGACCTCGTATCTCAGAATCAGGCAATCTCTCAAATGAAATTTCAGAGTACTAAGTCCATATATCCGAGAGATGTTAATCCACAAGTTTAAGCAGTTGTAAAATTTAGTTTATATCTCAGAAACAATTTACTGAACGTGTAAAGCCTATCGACACATCCTCAGTAAGACTTGTTTATCACTTTTAAACTTTACAATTCTTTAGCATACTGTGATAGTCCACTGGTGTACTATCATTTCCTTTTTGACAACAAATTCTTTTTGTCTTTTTCAATGTTTTTTACTTTTTGATTTTTCAAATGTTTTTGAATTTTCAACTTTTTCATATGTTTTTGATTTTTCTAAAATTTTCTTACTGCCCCTAAAATCAAAAAAATATTTTTGGATTTTAGGTTTCAAGAAATTCTAATCTTAAAAAGATAACAAACCAATGAGGATCCCAAGAACTCGTCGTCCGATCCTTTTTCCAACATCTGCACCTGTTTTAACAAATAAACCATTAAACTCATTTACGTGAAAGAAATAAATGGTTTTGTACTAAAATCAGTTTTCTGTTCAACGGTGTGGATTTGCATAATTTGATCTTTCTTTTACGAACTTTCTTTTCAATTTTCTCCCCCTCAAAATGACAAAGATATGACATTTTTCAGAATAAGTTAAGTGACATGAAGCTCAGCTATCCAAATTCAACTTTGACAATGTGGATCTTTAGAGCCCCTGCACAAGCAAAGTAACTACCTGAATAGTGAAACCCAAACCTTTTTGGTTTTAGGTTGAACTTGATAAAGATCATCATAATCACTTTCAAAATCATCGTAGTAATCAAAATCATCGTAGTAATCAAAATCATCATCAAACGTTTCGTATGATGTTAATTTGGAAGACGTTTTGACCTTTTCCTTCTTTGTTTGTTTTGAAAAATTTGACTTTGAAAGATCATTTTTGCTTTCTGATTCATTTGATTTGACATTTTTAGTTTTATCAGAGATAGACTTTTCACTGTCAGATGATGAAGACTCTTTCTTCGCAACCTAGGATTGTGACTTGCATCTTGCTTTCCAGACATAGATCTAGAATCATTTAACTTTGAAGTTTCACCTTTTTCAAAAATTGAGTTTTCAAACTTTGGTTCATCTAACATTTGCAAAATTTCAACCGTTGTTCCTTTCGATCGGTTACGTTTTTAATTGTCTACAAAGTACTTAATCTTACAAGGACCTTAATCGGAACACGCCGTCTCGAAAAAAAAAACTTGGACCTCTCAGGCGCCATGCGCCAGAAACCCTGTGATCTCCCGTGACGCGCGGGAGAGTGCAAGGACACGTGGCTCCGTTTCGCGACACGTGTCCAACCTACCTTAGACCGGTGGCAATCTAGGCCTAGCTGACCTCCCCCGCGCCACGCGAGAGACACCCTGTCTCCCCACGCGACGCGTAGGAGAGTCAAATTTCGGGTATATAAAGGCCGGCCTAGGACGAGTTCAAATCGCTTAGTTCAATCGAAAATCGACGTCTCTTTCTCTCTCGAAGCTCTGTTTAAATACCGAGCCCCCTAAACCTGCGAAGCTCTGCTCCATTGTAAGTATTTTAACCCCTGATCCCTAATTCGTTACCCTACCCGAGTTAGAACCCACCAACGCATGCCAAGGCTCTGCCCGACTAAGTACGTTGTGGTTCAATCTTGTGCTGTATGGTTATCCTTCCTGATTGATTTAGGATACACCAACGCATATCGAGGCTCTGCCTGACTAAGTCCGTTGGGGTTCTGTCTCGTGTAGTATCGTCACCCTGCCCGATTGATTTAGGACCCACCAACGCATGTCGAGGCTCTGCCTGACTAAGTCCGTTGGGGTTCTGTCTTGGGTAATATGGCCACCCTACCCGATTGATTTAGGACCCACCAACGCATGTCGAGGCTCTGCCTGACTAAGTCGTTGGGGTTCTGTCTCGTGTTGTGTGGCTAAAGTGACTTGGGTAATTTTACTAACACGTGATACATTGTATTATTATTAGGAACTCAGAATTTGCACCAGGAAGCCTTAAGTTGAAAACCCTAAAGCTACATGCGAGTACATAGTTCCCCTTCTTTATGTTTTCTAAATGTTTTGGGGGTGATTCATATGTGCTAAACTATCTTTCAAAACATATTTACTACTTATGGTTCTTGTGAATACATAATACCCCCCTTTTACATGGTTGGAGGTGAATTATATATTTCCACATTAACAAAACTTATTTACGTATGATTTATATACACAACATGCTTTATATTGTACAAAACTTGATGGTATGTTGAACATGACAATGATACATTCATTAACTTTGATCATGCCGACCGGTAGTATGTTATGGTACCATAGGATTGACAACCCCATTCCCGCTTCCTAGGTTTGTTTGGAAGTTTCCTCTGGGAATGACAGAAACTGTGCAACACATTTGACAGACCTTCATTTATAAAGGTTTGTCCGACAGGCAACAAGGCTTGAATGTATTCGCCAACAAACCATACTTGTTTTATACAAAAAGGCAAATTGTTTTATATACGCAACAAGACTTTTGGTTGATTTATATAATACAAGACATGTGGTTGGTTTATACAAAGTCATAAATGGTTTCTAAGTAAACCATACAATGTTTCTCTTAAATCGAATGATTTCTCATACGACCATACAAAAGAAACATTTTTGTCAAAGATTCATGGCTACAAAGATTTATTTAAAATAACAACTGTTGAAGTTGATTAAACATCATTCAATATTCAAAAGCCATGAGTCGTGACAAAACTTATGTTATTCGCTAGCATTCAATGTTGACTTTATTTTCACATATGTTTCAGGTACCAACGCATGATCAAGTATGCTACACATAGGATGGACACTGGCCTTAGCTTGATTAAAAAAAAGTTGTTGTATTTTGTTTCAAATTCTCAAAGACGATGTAATTTATAAGTTAATAAAACCAAACTTTATTTACCATGTGTTTGAATCAATTTGAAACGTGACCCCTCGACGTTTCCGCCGCAGGTTGTTTTATTATGCGGTCTGGGTGTTACAGGTTGGTATCCGAGCCATGGTTATAGGGAATTAGGTTATTAGTAACACTTTTGACCTAGACTATAACCTTCCTAGTGCCCTAACGCAAGTTATCTTGCACCTAGATTTTAAATACAATACCATCACCTATCCTTAGGTGATTAAAAAACAATACAAAAAGCTCAAATTCATTCTTAAAAGTCAAAAGTTTCCAAAACTTTACAAGAAATCATCATCTATCCTTAGATGATTTGTTTTTAGGATTTTAAGCCTTAAATGTTTTCAAAATCTCGTCAAAATTTGGGTTTTAATAATGTGAACACGTGCAATCTGGAAGGGTGGATGCCTGTACCCTGAGTTTTCTGTCTAAGGTTAGAGTGTTCGTACAAATCCACTTAATCGGACCAGTTACTCTTACCTGGGAACTCTTGGGCTGAGTGTCCACTTATAGGCTAAAGCATGTCTTCACTATACATTATAAAGACCCATTTACTTTGACTAGTCACCGTGTCGTTTATTTGTTTTAAGTAACGAATAAATGGATACACTCCCTATGCTTCGTTGACATTTTATTTTTCTTTTTAACCATCAATTATCAATCTCACTCGTTTCCTCTCATATTTCCTTTTCTTCTAGAATGCCTCCTCGTCGCGACACTACTCAAAACGCCGAAATGGCAACAATGATCGCTCAGCAAATGGCTGTGATACTTCCAAACCTTGTGACCCAACTCAATCAACTCAACAATAACAATAACAACAACAATGTACTGTGTAGTTTCAAATAGTTCAATTCGGCTAAACCACCCAAGTTTAATGGGTCTGAAGGAGCTACTGGGCTCCTACAATGGTTTGAAAGCATCAAGAACACTTTCCGCCATTGTCAGTGTCCCAATGAGCACAAAGTAGAGTTTGCTTCAAGCGTATTCGAGAAAAGAGCGCTCACCTGGTGGAATGGGATCATTAGAGATCGAGGTACGGATATAGCCATGTCACAAACATGGGGAGAACTTAGAGTTCTTATGATGAAGGAGTTCTGCCCACGCAATGAGATAAGGGCACTTGAGAATGAATTCCACGATCTCAAGCAAGATAGTGGCAAGAATCATGCCTAGTACGAGGAATTAAGCCTACTATGTCCCACTATGGTCACTCCCTTGGATAAGGCCATTGAGAAATACATTGATGGCTTACCTGATCCCGTTCAAGACATCGTTACTGGTAGCCATCCGGCCACCGTTAGGGAAGCTATTGAACTAGCCGCAACTCTAACTAATTCTCAAGTCAAGAAAGGGAAACTTTTCCGCAAAGGTGACACGAAACAATCTGTTAAGAATACCCTAGAGAAACAAAAAGAAACCAAAACCAAACCTCCTAGAAATTCAAGGAAGCGTAAGGCTTCAAAGAATTTTACTGTTGTTACCCCAACCAACGAAGTTACCCCTAACCAACCAGCTCAACCTCCTGCTAAGAAACAATATGTTGGTACTGCACCCTTGTGCAACCGATGAAACCGTCAACACCAACATCATTTACCATGTCGCCAATGTACCCTCTGTGGACGATTTGGTCACTTGGCTAACGTTTGTTGTTCTGCACCTACCCTGAACCAAACTGTGCCAAATCCTACTCAAATCAAGCAGTACCTAACCGCCCTCATTACCCACCTGGATCCTGTTATAATTGTGGTAATCTTACTCACTACCAAAACAATTGCCCGAAGCTTGTTAATGCTAATCCAGCTCGTGGACACGCATTTAACCTGAATGCTAATGAGGCTCATGTTGACAATAACGTGGTTAACGGTATGTTCCTTGTTAATAACCATCCTGCTTCTCTTCTTTTTGATTCAGGTGCCAATAAAAGTTTTGTATCCATAGAATTTGAACCTTTTCTTTTGATGCCCCGAACTAAGCTAGGAAAACCTTTAACGGTAGAAATAGCTAATGGAAAACCCCTTTTACTTGATTCCATTATTTTCAATTGTCAACTAAACCTCAATAACCATCTTTTTCCCATTGACCTCACGCCAATGCAACTTGGGAGTTTTGACATCATAATCGGAATGGACTGGTTAACAAAACACCATACTGAAGTAATCTGTTTCGATAAAATTGTTCGTATACCTCTTCCATCCAACGAAATCTTAAGAATTCATAGAGAGGAACCTTCTAGTAAACTCAAACTCATGACGTGTACCCAAGCCCAGAAATACGTACGAAAAAACTATGTAGCCTTCTTGGCACATATCATGGAAAAGAAAGACAAGAGCAATAGTATTCAAGACATCCCCATTGTTCGTGATTTTCCCGAGGTATTTCCGGAAGATCTACCTGGCTTACCTCCGGTACGCCAAGTGGAATTTTGCATCGATCTTACACCTAGTGCCACCCCAATTGCCAAATCCCCTTACCGTCTTGCACCATCTGAAATGCAAGAATTGTCGAAACAACTCCAAGAGCTTTTAGACAAAGGTTTCATTCGTCCGAGTTTTTCACCTGGGGCGCTCCTGTGCTTTTGGTGAAAAAGAAGGACGGATCCTTTCGCATGTGCATCGATTATCGTGAGCTCAACAAACTCACGATTAAAAATCGATATCCCCTACCTCGTATTGATGATCTTTTTGATCAACTACAAGGTGCTACCTGTTTTTCAAAGATCGACCTCCATTCAGGGTATCATCAACTTCGTGTACAAGAAGAAGATATTCCCAAAACTACTTTTCGAACCCGATACGGCCATTATGAGTTTATTGTCATGCCTTTTGGATTAACAAATGCTCCTGCCGTTTTCATGGACTTGATGAATAGGGTTTGTAAACCATATTTAGATAAGTTCATCATTTTTTTATCGATGACATCTTGATCCATTCGAAATCTCGAGCTGACGACGAACATCACCTGCGCCTAACGATGGAACTTCTAAAGAAGGAACAACTTTATGCCAAATTCTCTAAGTATGAATTTTGGCTAAATGAAGTTCAATTCTTTGGTCACATTGTCAATAAACAAGGCATACATGTAGATCCTTCTAAGATTGCACCAATCAAGGATTGGAGTACACCTACTACTCCTACCGAAGTCCGTTCTTTTCTTGGTCTAGCCGGTTATTATCGTCGTTTTATCACAAACTTTTCCAAGATTGCGGTTCCACTCACTTCTTTAACTCAAAAGAGTAAACCTTTTGAGTGGGGACCCAAACAAGAGGAAGCTTTCCAATCCTTGAAACAAAAGCTTTGTGATGCTCATATTTTATCCTTACCCGATGGCAATAACGACTTTGTCGTATATTGTGATGCCTCAAATCTAGGCCTTGGTTGTGTTCTCATGCAAAGAGGCAAAGTCATAGCATATGCATCAAGGCAATTGAAAATTCACGAAAAGAACTACACAACTCATGATCTTGAGTTAGGTGTCGTTATTTTTGCTCTCAAAATTTGGAGACATTACCTCTATGGCACTAAATGTGTGGTTTTCACTGACCACAAAAGTCTCCAACACATTTTCAATCAAAAGGAACTAAACATGAGACAACGACGTTGGATCGAACTTCTGAACGACTATGACTGCGAAATTCGTTACCACCCTGGTAAGGCGAATGTCGTAGCAGATGCGCTTAGTCGCAAGGAACAAGTCAAACTTCATTGTGTTTGTATCCAATTAGATATCCAAACACGTATTTTCCATGCCCAACGTACTTGCATAACCCAAAGCTTGATGAATAATGAACTACCGCATAATCTTGAACTTCAACTTGAAACTAAAGATGATGGGTTACTCTATTTCTTGAACCGTTTATGGATTCAAAATCAAGATAATCTTCGTACCTTATTGATGGACGAAGCACACAAGTCACGTTACTCTATCCATCCAGGTACAAACAAAATGTACATGGATCTTTGTACCCAGTATTGGTAGCTGGGTATGAAGAAGGATATAGCTTTGTACGTGTCTAAATGCCTTACTTGTCTTAAAGTCAAGGCAGAACATCAACGTCCCTCCGGTTTGCTCGAACAACCAGGAGTTCCGGTATGGAAATGGGAGAACATCGCTATGGATCTCATCACTAAGTTACCACGCATTTCTAGTGGCCATGACGCCATTTGGGTAGTCATTGACCGTCTGACTAAGTCAGCACACTTTTTGTTAATTCGTGAGGATTTCTCTGCTGACAAACTTGCTAAGATCTATATCAATGAGATTGTATCTCGTCATGGTGTTCCTTTAAATATCATTTCAGATCGTGATGCTCGTTTCTCATCTCGTTTCTGGAAAACCATGCAATCAGCCATGGGAACCAAATTAAATCTAAGCACTACGTATCATCCTCAAATGGATGGACAAACTGAAAGGACAATCCAAACACTTGAGGATATGCTTAGAGCTCGTGTGATTGACTTTCGTGGTAGTTGGGATTCGCATCTACCTTTGATCGAATTCTCCTATAACAACAGTTATCACTCTAGTATCAACATGGCTCCATTCAAGGCTCTTTATGGTCGAAAATGTCGTTCACCTGTCTGTTGGAGTGAAGTTGGTGGAGGTCAAATCACCAGACCTGAACTCATTCAAGAAACAACAGACAAAATCATGAAAATCCGCAATAACCTTTTGACCGCAAGAAGTCGTCAAAATAGTTATGCTGACAAACGACGCAAGCCTTTGGAATTCCAAATTGGTCACTGTGTTCTTCTCAAGGTATCCCCTTGGAAGGGTATGGTCAGATTTGGAAAGAAAGGTAATCTAGCTCCTCGATATGTGGGAGCTTTTAAGATCATTGAAAGGATCGGAAAGGTAGCCTACAAACTCAATCTACCTCCTGAACTTGGAAATATTCATCCAACTTTCCACGTGTCCAACTTGAAAAAGTGTTTAGCCGATGAAAACCTCCACATTCCTCTTGATGAAATTCGTATTGACTATTTTGTCGAAAAACCTGTGGAAATTATGGACCGTGAAGTCAAGAAACTCAAGCGTAGTCGAATTCCAATTGTTAAAGTTCGCTGGGAATCCAAACGTGGCCCATAATTTACCTGGGAACGAGAGGATCAAATGAAAGCGAAATATCCACATCTTTTCTCTCAAGTCTCCTCTGATTCAATTTCTGGACGAAATTCCCCAAAGTAGGGGAGACTGTAACATTTGCAAAATTTCAACTGTTGTTCCTTTCTATCGGTTACATTTTTAATTGTCTACAAAGTACTTAATCTTACAAGGACCTTAATCGAAACACGCTGTCTCGAAAAAAAAAACTTGGACCTCGCAGGCGCCATGCGCCAAAAACCCTGTCATCTCCCGCGACGCGTGGGAGAGTGCCAGGACATGTGGCTCCGTTTCGCGACACGTGTCCAACCTACCTTAGACCGGTGGCAATCTAGGCCTAGCTGACCTCCCCTGCGCTACACGAGAGACACCCTGTCTCCCCACGCGACGCGCGGGAGAGTCAAATTCCGGGTATATAAAGGCCGGCCTGGGACGAGTTCAAATCGCTCAGTTCGATCAAAAATCAACGTCTCTTTCTCTCTCGAAACTCTGTTTAAATACCAAGCCCCCTAAACCCCTAAACATGCGAAGCTCTACTCCGTTGTAAGTATTTTAAACCCTGATCCCTAATTCATTACCCTACCCGAGTTAGAACCCACCAACGCATGTCAAGGCTCTGCCCGACTAAGTACGTTGTGGTTCTATCTTGTGCTGTATGATTATCCTACCCGATTGATTTAGGACCCACCAACGCATGTCGAGGCTCTACATGACTAAGTCCATTGGGGTTCTGTCTCGTGTAGTATTGTCACCCTGCCCGATTGATTTAGGACCCACCAACGCATGTCGTGGCTCTGCCTGACTAAGTCCGTTGGGGTTCTGTCTCGTGTTGTGTGGCTAAAGTGACTTGGGTAATTTTACTAACACGTGATACATTGTATTAATATTAGGAACTCAGAATTTGCACCAGGAAGCCTTAAGTTAAAACCCTAAAGCTACAGGCGAGTACATAGTTCCCATTCTTTATGTTTTCTAAATGTTTTGGGGTGATTCATATGTGCTAAACTATCTTTCAAAATATACTTACTACTTATGGTTCTTGTGAATACATAATTCCCCCCTTTTACATGGTTGGATGTGAATATATATATTTCCACATTAACAAAACTTATTTACATATGATTTATATACACAACATGCTTTACATTGTACGAAACTTGATGGTACGTTGAACATGACAATGATACATTCATTAACTTTGATCATGCCGACCTGTAGTATGTTATGGTACCATAGGATTGACAACCCCATTCCCGCTTCCTAGGTTTGTTTGGAAGTTTCCTCTGGGAATGACAGAAACTGTGCAACACATTTGACAGACCTTTATTTATAAAGGTTTGTCTGACAGTCAACAAGGCTTGAATGTATTCACCAATAAACCATACTTGTTTTATACAAAAAGGCAAATTGTTTATATACACAACAAGACTTTTGGTTGATTTATATAATACAAGACATGTGGTTGGTTTATACAAAGTCACAAATGGTTTCTAAGTAAACCATACAATGTTTCTCTTAAATCGAATGATTTCTCATACGACCTTACAAAAGAAACATTTTTGTCAAAGATTCATGGCTACAAAGATTTATTTAAAATAACAACTGTTGAAGTTGATTAAACATCATTCAATATTCAAAAGCCATGAGTCGTGACAAAACTTATGTTACTCGCCAGCATTCAATGTTGACTTTATTTTCACATATGTTTCAGGTACTAATGCATGATCAAGTATGCTACACATAGGATGGACGCTGGCCTTAGCTTGATTAAATAAAATAGTTGTTGTATTTTGTTTTGAATTCTCAAAGACGATGTAATTTATAAGTTAAATAAAACCAAACTTTATTTACCATGTGTTTGAATCAATTTGTAACGTGACCCCCCGACGTTTCCGCTGCAGGTTGTTTTATTACACGGTCAGGGTGTTACAGTTCTGATTTCGGGTTCACTTTGTTTTTAGATTCTTTGCTGCTTTTTAACACTGTGATTGGCTTCACAATCTCCGGTTGTTTCTGTTTTTCATCTATAGAAACTGTTCTTCTTCGCGGGTGCACAGGCTTTATTTTCGGACACTTGCGAGCAATGTGACCAACTTCATTGCATTTAAAGCAAGTCCGATTATCATGAACATGTCCACTAGTGGATTTTACTCCACTTGTGAACTTAGCCTTGTCTCGAAGTTCTTTCTCTTTCTTGAACTCCTCATTTAATTTCTTACCGATTAAGCTTTCTTCTTGAACCGTGTTTGTCCCATATACAAACTTCATGTTTTTACCTTTGTATCCATGAAATGGAGACTTCTGGTTCTTTTTCGGTCATCTTCACCTACCTCGAAACCCAACCCTGCTCTCCCATTCTCAGGAAATTCACCACCAATCCTTCGGTAGTTGTTAAAAATATTTTTGGGTTTTGAGTAAAACTTTTTCTCATTTTTCTCAAATTTATCTGATGAAAATTTTCACAAGTTTGAACAATTTTTCAATTTGATCTTCTTTCACGTTCCGAATCAGAAAGCTATCATCAAAATATAATCTATCAGAATCCTTAACTTTGTACATGACAACGTTAGGATCATCACTTAGATCATCTTCCGATAAAGTATCATCATTTTCGGATTGTGATTCAGAATTGTTCGAACTCGAGTTAACGCTTTCAAAGCTGCCGTTATCAGAATCATTTCCCAAAACATTCTTTCCCACATTTTTCACAACCACTTCGTTGTCATCATTTGATTTCATATAGATTACATCAATGTTCTCAGGCAATTGATCTTTAGTTTCAGATAAAAGCGTTATACTTTTTGCCTTTTCAATACCGTCCTCTTTCTTGCGACAATAATTTGCAAGTAGTGGAGGTGGAACATTTCCGTATTCTTTACATTTTGAACTTTTCGATTTATCATCATTTTCCTCCGACTTAATCGTAGGAAGAATATGATCAATGACATATGCGTTTGTGGTGTAACTTTTTAACAATTGTCTTACCCTCTCAGTTTCTATCTTCATGTCTTGAAGCTCTCTTCTTGTTTCAGCAATTGTGTCAATATACATGTTAATTGCTTTTTGTTTTTCAATAACTCTTGTACTTAACATGGTTGCATTAGCACTTAATTCAAGATTAGCTTTTCCGACATTGCAATATGCTCCTTTTATTTTGTCATAAGCTTCTTTTATTGTTCTGTAATTATAACAAAAATTTTCGTTATGTACAGTCAGTTTGCTTATGATTTTAGACTTCTCAGCACATTGCTCACAAGGATTTGTGCACTTTGTGCAAGGTTTTTCAACCTCCACAACTTTCACAATTTCCTTTTTAATCATGTTTACCCCAGAATTTACCTTTTCAGCCTCTGATTTTATTGCATTATGTCTTTGAGTTTCCAGATACACCATCTCCTCTTCCTCTCTTTGATTCATGTAATGTTCCAGAATTGCATTCTCCAGCGCTTCATTCTCAGCTGACATATCCTGCTCTTCCATAATCTCATCCGTAAGAGCAACTCCAGTCTTCTTGTTAATATACTTGTTCCAATCAAAACCTTCATTTTCATTTGAAGCAATCATAGATTTCTCTGTGGCGTTAGAAGATTGATCTTAAACTTCGACTTGTGTTCTTTTTGGATATGGCTTTTATTGCAGCGCCTTCTTGTAATAATCGTTGCCTCTGAAAGGACTTTGATTGCCACTTACTTCTTGGTTCGGACATTCACGTTTGAAATGCCCTGTTTGTCGGCACTTGAAGCAAGTAACTTTTGTCTTGTCGAATCCCAGTTTGTTGCTTGAATTGCCAATATCTCTTCCGGTTAATGCTACAAATTTGGTAACTCTTCTGATGATCGAAGCGAAACTCCACTTAATATCCATCGGTTGCAATTCTTCTTCATCCACCTGATCATAATATTCTGCTGTCATTTCAGGATTTCTGATCTTCCCAGCAACTAAACATTCATAAGATTCTAGAACCGTAGCAAGGAGTGCTATGTGCTGTTTAGCCACTTTTTCAGGAAACACATTCTTCAAGTTAACAACGATGTTGCATTGAAAAACATTCGGATCAGAACTGGAATGGTTTGTTTGATACGTCTGATTGTTTTGATTTTGAAATGAAGAATTTGAACCCATGTTTGAATATCCAGTGTTCGGAGAACTCTGATTCTGTGACGAATAATTCGTGGAATTCATATTAGCACTGAATGTTGTTTGAATTTTCGGACATTGAATCGGACTATCTTGAACATCTCCTTTGTAATATACACCGACATCTTGAACAACATTTGCATTCTTTGACTTTGCAATCTTTAACAGCTCCATTTCATGACCTTCTAGTTTGTCAATAAAAGATGATAACTTTAAATGCATCCAAGCTGGACTGTTCTTTAACACCATCAGATAAGTTAACCATTCTCCCATCGGGAAGTGCATCAGCCAACTTCTCTATTTGCTCTTCAGTAGTTCTCTTGATGTCGTGCCTTCACATCTGGACCATTAGATGACAATATCTGTCAATCATCTGTTTCATCGTCTCTCATTTGATCATCGTGAAGATTTCAAATTCTCTCTTAATCAACACCTTTTTGCTCTTTATCATCTCATCGCTTCCTTTGAATTTAACACAAAGAGCTTGCCACAATTCATGTCATGTTTCACATTCTGGTAAAAGTATCAAAATATCTTCCATCACAGATTGTTGAATAAGACTAATCATTTTCTTTTTGGCTACATAAGCATCTTTATCAGCAGGTGTAAACTTAACCAACGGTAGATCTTGTTCGCGTTCATCTTTTGGCCATTTGTATTCGTTTTCTACCTCAACTCACCTGTGGAACTGATTAGCTTGTACCCAGTTTACAAACTTCTCTTTCCATCCTTCAAACTCGTCCATACTCATTAGCTTTGGCGGTTTGGTAGCAGTTCCCATCTCGTTGTCGAGATTCATCTGGTTAACTGTTTACGTTGAAGCTTGAGCTACTCCAGCAGCAAACGCATTATGAAAATCTTCCATCTTGAAAAATAGACGAATTTTACCTGAAAACACATGTTCACAAACTTCGAAAAATTATCAGTACACTGACAAGTTCGGGCGAACTTGCAGTTTTGAGAAAATCAGGTTTTGATTTAACACAAGTTCGGGCGAACTTATGTTTTGAAAATCAGATTTTGAAATTTACACAAGTTCGGTCGAACTTGTATTGAAGATTTGAAAATTTTTCTCCCTGATAAAGTTCGGGCGAAGTTATGTATAATTTCAAGTGATATCTCAAGTTCGGGCGAACTTATACTAATTTTTCAACAAGATTTAATCAAGTTCGGGCGAACTTGATAAAAATTGAAGTAAAATAGGTAAGTTTGAGCGGACTTGTATGGAAATTCTTGAAATATCAGTCAAGTTCGGTCGGACTTGATGAAAATCAATGAATTTTAATCAAGTTCGGGCGAACTTGATACTTAGTTCGACCAAAATCAGTTTTTGAAACATGGTCATTTCAACTTTTTGATATCAATTCTTGTGAATTTGATGTCCAAACTCTCAAGGGTTTATCAAAAGCGTATTTTACATGACGTGTTCAGGTTTTAGCAACTTTTGTTCATGAATTCATCAAATATGTGAAAAATATAAGAAAAATGATAGAATGAGGTAGAATTAGAGTGATTCTTGTGACCAAATCAGCAAATCTAGGTATCCTGGCTCTGATACCACTTGTTAGGATCGTCCTCCTTAAGCATAGGAACCTAGATTTGTTTCTAACATTCAATTAGGCGGAAACTAATGACATGTTAATCAAATAACAAGAATTACTCGTTTAATATCAGTTTATTGATCAATATTGTTCAATACATTCAAGTTCCGGATCCGACAGAGCTTCGCCGTCTCTGTGCCAAAATCTCTGATTCTTACAAATGAAAACCCAAGGCACCTATTTATAGGAATACAAATTCGCTAGGTAGGATAACAAGTTCGGCCGAACTTGTTCTCATATCTAGTTTTCGGGCGAACTTGACCCTTTACACACTTAAATAAGCCTCGTTTCTAACAGATTAAGCTCTAATCGCTCAGACTTGATATACAATGACGTAGGCAACAGACATATGCACTAACAACATCCTAAATAAAAAATAAATGAGAAATAAAAATGAGAGCCTTAACAACTCCGGGCCTCCGGGTGGCGGGTCAACCTCTAGTATACTATCATGTTAAGGGTGGCGTACAAGCAATCAAGCAATACATACAATTCAGCAGATTTCATGTATAGTCATGTAATTCAGCGGGTTGCGAATAAGCGTATGAGAGTTGTGTGATGTGCTTTGATAAACGAACATATGTGACACCCAAAAGTGCATTTAAGCGTAAAAGGGATTCAAGTATACTCACTGTGGGTGCGTTTTAGGAGATAGAGGGGATATGAGATGAGTTGAGGAGAGCGCCAGATCAGCCTGAAAGCGAAAAAAAGTGCATCAGTCTTTCGAATTGCTGAAACGGTTAACGGTTGAACGAACAGTAGACAAGTTCGGGCGAACTTGTACCTTAGGGTACAAGTTCGGGTGAAGTTGCACTATAATTCCTGAAAGGAGTACAAGTTCGGGCGAACTTGTAAGTTGGTCCTGAGGTGAGTGCAAGTTCGGGTGAACTTGTCCTGATTCCTTGGAATCAGTACAAGTTCGGGCGAACTTGGTCACCAAACTGGTGATAAGTTCGAGCGAACTTGATGTCTTCCGATCGAACTTGACTGTTTTGGCATCCAATTCGTGCGTTTTCGCGTCATTTGCTGAGGAAATCGAGTGTCCATCCCTCCAACCTTAAGCCACTGAGTAAAACTTAGGCTGGAGAGGTCTTTTGGAGCGAGTTTAGCCATTTTACAGAAACTCGGACTAATCAGGGTGAACTTGAAGGTTCGTACGGGTTAGTCCAGCTTGTGTAAAGTGGCGATTTCGTCCTTGTGCTTCCGGATCTGAGATCTTGCTTGACAACGCCTCGTTCCAATTCAAAGTGAACGAAACATACGTCATGTAGTCCGAATATTGTGTAAAATCGATGTTTGAAAGGTTTTACTTAGATCTAAACATAGATCTGAGTGAAAAACAGAAGTTTTGCATAAAAAATATGAATATTTTCATAAACATAAGAGATTTGATGAAAACGAAGGCAAAGCCTTGTGCAAAATCATTGTAAAACGTTGTAGAACGTTGTTGTAGTTGAAAACGAGTTGAATCTTACTTAGAATACAAAGGGTTTCGGTTTTGGAGAGCTCCGGGCGAACTTGCAGCAAGTTCAAATGAAGAATGGAGGTGGGTATTTATAGGTCAGGTGAGAATGGAGTGGTCAGTCATCAAGTTCGGGCGAACTTGTTGTTTCTTGTTTTTTAGAGACAAGTCCGGGCGGACTTGTTGGTTTTGCAGGGTTTTGGTGGCTGGAATAAGTTCGGGTGAACTTGATGTTTTTGAAGGATTTCGGTGGCCGAACTTGACCTAGTGGCCAAGTTTTGTTCGATTATTTCGTGTTAAGAGTTCGATTTGGCAATTCGGTTCGTATTAGATAGTTATATTAAGCGTTATAATTGATACCATAGTGCGATTTAGCAATTCGTGTGTGTGAGAGCGTTACGATAGCGATTGTAATTATAGCATAAACAAATATAACACACATAAACATAATTCCACATAATTAACTGCGTTTTCCGATGCGATGAGATAAGTGATGCGATGGCACAAGTGTTTATTAAACAATAACACACTTGCCTATTAAGGTAATATAGTTACTTGTGATTGCGATGGATTGGCAATGTGTTTAATAAGCGATTTAATAAGCTATTAGATGCGATAATCATTGTAAACAAACATAACTAATTAACATAACTTTCTTATAAATCGAATATCAGGATTACAAGGAGAGGTACAATGGAAATAAAAAGAAAAGGATAACAACGAATTTTCGAGTTATTACAGTCTCCCCTACTTTAGGAAATTTCATCCCAAAATTGAAGTAGTGGTCGTAACAAAGAGATGCAGGTATTTAGCCTTCATATCACTTTCCAATTCCTAAGTGAACTCTGCACCGCGTTTACCTTCCCATCAGACTTTCAAAATAGGAATGCGAGAGCGTCGTAGTTTCTTGGTCTCTCGGTCCATGATTTCGACTGGCTTTTCCACGAAATGAAGAGTCTCGTTTATTTGCAGATCTTGAGGGGTACATGGAAATTTTCTTCGGCTAGGCATTTCTTGAGGTTTGAGACGTGGAAAGTCGGGTGCACGTTGTTGAGTTCTTCCGGTAGTTCGAGTCGATATGCCACTTTGCCAATTCTTTCCAGAATCTTAAAGGGACCAACGTATCGTGGCGCTAGCTTTCCTTTCTTTCCGAAGCGGATCAATCCTTTCCAAGGTGCAACCTTTAAGAGAACGTGATCTCCCACTTCGAACTGTAGGGGCTTGCGGTGTTTATCGGCATAACTCTTTGACGACTCCGAGCTTTCAAGAGATTGTCTCTGATTTGGAGGATCTTGTCTGTCGTTTCTTGAATTAGTTCGGGACCGGTGATTTGTGCTTCCCGATCTCGTGCCATGCAATAGGCGATCGACATTTTCTTCCATACAAGGCCTCAAAAGGTGCCATTTGAATACTAGTATGATAACTATTATTGTACGAGAATTCAATTAAAGGTAAATGCGTATCCCAATTACCACCGAAATCTATGATGCACGCACGAAGCATGTCTTCGAGGGTGCGGATCGTGCGTTCAGTCTGACCGTCGGTTTGAGGGTGGAAAACGGTACTGAGATTAAGCGTAGTGCCGAGAGCAGATTGAAAAGTCTCCCAGAGACGTGAGGTAAAGCGACCGTCGCGGTCAGAGATGATGTCACGAGGCGTCCCGTGTCGACAAATGACTTCGTCGATATAGATTCGCGCTAATTGTTCTACCTTAAAGTCTTCTCGTATGGCAATAAAGTGCGCAGATTTAGTAAGACGATCAACAATAACCCAAATGCTATCGTGACCGGCGGAGGTGCGAGGGAGTTTCGTAACGAAGTCCATGGCCATACTCTCCCACTTCCACATCGGGATTTCAGGTTTTTGGAGTAAACAAGAGGGCCTTTGATGCTCGGCTTTAAATTTCGAAAAGTTAAGCACTTTGAGACGTATAAAGCGATATCCTTTTTCATGCCCGGCCACCTATACTTAGGTCCTGGTACATTTTGTTGGCTTCGGGATTAATGGAGTATCAAAATTTATGGGCTTCGGTCATTAGCAGATCTCGGAGATTATCACGGCTAGGAATCCAAATACGATCGAGGTAATAATAAATACCATTAGGTTTAACAACGAGTTGGGTTTCGGCGCCACATTTCATTTCTTCTTGCAGGGTATTCTCATTAAAACAAGCAAATTGGGCGGAGCGAATAAGAATTTCAAGATTATTCAAAGCTTGAGAGTCACGAACACTATATAGATAGCTTCATCGACAGAGAGCATCGGCTACGACGTTTGCTTTGCCAGGATGGTAGCGTATCTCACAATCGTAGTCGTTGAGAATTTCAACCCATATGCGTTGGCGCATATTCAGTTCCTTTTGATTGAAGATATGTTGTAAGCTCTTATGGTCGGTGAAGACCGTAGACTTAGTACCGTAAAGGTAGTGTCGCCATATCTTCAATGCAAAAACAACTGCACCGAGTTCGAGATCGTGGGTTATGTAGTTCTTCTCATGGATCTTGAGTTGTCGAGATGCATATGCGATAACTTTGTCTCGTTGCATAAGAACACAACCAAGACCTAAGTTAGAGGCATCGCAATAAACAACGAAATCGTCGTTTCCGTTGGGTAGAGCGAGTACAGGAGCGTTGCATAGCATACGCTTGAGAGTTTGAAAGGCTTCCTCTTGTTTGGAATCCCAAATGAAAGGCTTGTCTTTAGGAGTTAAAGCTGTAAGCGAAACGTCGATTTTAGAAAAGTCGGCGATGAATCGACGGTAGTAACCCGCCAATCCAAGAAAGGAACGAATTTCAGATGCATTCTTCGGCTTAATCCAACTTTTGACGGCTTCAATCTTTGCAGGGTCCACGTGAATTCCTTGACTATTAACGATGTGGCCGATTCTTCGAGCCAGAATTCACATTTAGAGAACCTAACATAAAGGCGATTTCCTTGAAGAAGTTCGAGAACTAAACGGAGATGGCGCGCATGTTTGGCTCTCAACTTCGAGTAGATAAGGATGTCATCGATAAACACAACAACGAAACGATCTAAGAAAGCTTTACACACACGGTTCATCAAATCCATGAAGACCGCGGGTGCATTTGTGAGACCGAAAGACATGACCAGAATTCAAAATGGCCATAACGAGTACGAAAGGCGGTTTTAGGAATATCTTCTTCCAACACGCGTAACTGATGATAACCAGAACCTAGATCGATCTTAGAAAAATAAGTAGCACCTTGAAATTGATCAAATAAGTCGTCGATACGAGGAAGAGGATAACGGTTCTTTATCGTGAGTTTGTTAAGTTCACGATAATCGATGCACATTCGGAACATCCCATCTTTCTTTTCTACAAAAAGAACGGGTGTGCCCTAAGGTGAAGTTCTCGGGCGTATGAAACCTTTATCAAGAAGCTCTTGAAGTTGGCTCGATAGCTCGCGCATTTCTGATGGTGCGAGGCGATAAGGAGCTTTAGCGACGGGTGTAGCACCGGGAATTAAATCGATACGGAATTCAACATCACGAGTAGGGGGTAAACCGGGTAAATCGTCGGGAAAGACCTTAGGAAATTCACAAACAATGGGGACGTCTTTAAAGGTTTTCTTTCTTTCTCCGGGTTCATGATGTGGGTGAGAAAAGCGATGCACTGCTTGCGCAGGCACTTATTCGCTTGGGTACATGACAAAAGCATCAACTTCTTTGAGAGAGTTTCACCGTAAACATGGAGTTGATCACCATTAGGAAGAGGGATACGAATCATTTTATCGAAGTAAACAAATTCAGCATGATTCTCACGAAGAAAGTCCATGCCTACTATGATATCGAAGCTACCTAACTGCATAGGTATTAGATTGATCGAGAAGAGGTGGTTGTTGAGATCGAGAGTACAACCACGTAGGACGGAGTTAACGGTAACGGTTCTTCCGGTGGCGACTTCAACGTCAAAAGTTTTTGGGAGTTTAGCGCGTATACATTTTAAAACCTTTTCGAATTCTAACGATGCAAAACAATTATCGGCACCAGTATCAAATAAACATGAAGCATAAATACCATTAACAAGGAACATAATTATTGTCATTCTGAGCCTGGCGATGATTGAGATTGAAGACTCTTCCACGCGCAGCCTGTGGTTGCTGCTGCTGAGGCTGTGGTGGCTGTGGATGCTGCTGCTGTTCCTGCTTCACAGATTTGTTTGTGCAGACATTACTGAAATGATTCAGGTCTTCTCACGTGTAACAAGCATGTGCCCTTGGAGCTGGCGCTTGCTGTTGATTGGCCTAAGGAGGAGCTGGTAAACTGGTGCTGCTGGTGCTTAAGGAGCTGGCTGAAGAGGGCCTGAACGGCAACTGACAGTAAAGTTGCCGCAAATGTTGCAGTTGGTGCAGAAGCGACAATTGTCTCCAACCGCATGGTGATAAGTGCACTTTGAGCACAAGCGTGAGAACCAGTATACACACGCTTTGCCGGCGATGCGTTTGGTGTAGCAAACTGGAGCAGCTGAGGGTTTGGTGGAGCAGTAATTGCACAGTTCTTTCTCGGGTTTTCTCGCTTGCGACCTCGGTGACTGTTCTTTGACTCTCGAGACTGATCGGAGGGAGCTGCTGATTCGGTGATAGCCTGGTTTGCAACCTTGCTGGTCTTGAAATAACCAGACTGAACCCTTTTGTCGTTGATCTCTGCGGCTAGTTGGTAGGTCTCCTCAATAGTAGCAAGGCGTGCTGTTTGTACAAAGTCAGCGATGCAGTCAGGCAGAGCATTGAGGTATTTCTTGATTGCCTTTTCGGTAGTGTCCACCTGACCGGCCCAAATAATGCTCAACTGCTTGAATCGGGCTGTGAGACCAGCATTGTCGGGTCCGTCTTGCTTAATTCCCCAAAACTCATTCTCCAACTTCTGAACTTCATAGGGAGGACAAAATTCCTTGATCATGATTGCCTTAAGTTCTTCCCAGGTGAGTTCGTAGGCTTCGTCGTTTCCCCTCTTGTTATGCTCCTCGGTCCACCAGTCGAGAGCCCTGGATTGGAACACGCCGGTAGCGTTGATGGTGCGAAGGGGTTCTGGGCATCCACTTTGGCGGAACGTGACCTCGATAGCATCAAACCAGTGGAACATGGCACTTGGTCCTTCAGTGCCTGAGAAAGTAAGAGGTCCACATGCTTTGAATTGCTTAAAGCTGAAGGAAGACTTAGGCGCATCGGATTTCAAATCCACAGAGGAGTTGCTGCTGGCAGCGTGGATCTCACTGACGATTTGAGGTATGACTTTAGCCATTTGCTTGGCTACCAATGGAGCGATGCGCTTATCAGCGTTGTTGCGCTGGATGTTCCTCCTTGTGTGAGATCCCATTGAAGACATCTACACCAAGGATTAGATTAGATGAGATTCGATTATAATAGGTTTATGTCTAAAATATTTATTACTATTATTCAAGCAAGGCACAAAACCACGTAAGCATGTATCCACGTATGCATATAACACGTAAGCACATAAGCACGTAAGCACATAATCACATAAGCACGTAAGCGCATATCTTGCATGTATTCACTTCTAATTACAATCATGCATAGCGCGTATGAGATGCGAGATATAAGCGATATATATAAGCGAGATAAGCGAGTAATACCGCGTATGAGACCGTACGCGTAAGAGAGATGAGCGTTTTAGTTTGGTTGGTGATTATTTAGCGTTTTAGATTACGAGAGCTGTGCGGGTTGTGCATACTTTGTAAAGCGAAGAGCGATAAAGCGAGAGATCGATAATATGAGAAATCAATAAAGCGAGAAATCGAATAAGCGAAAATTCCCAAAATTTAAGCACATAAATAATAATAAGCTCGATGATGCGTAAAATCGACGATAATAGGCTTAAATCAATTTTGGAGTGTCCTGGGTTTTGAGACAGCGACTACCCAAAGTGGTTCGAGGATTATCTAAGTTCGGACACACGATTTGGCCTAATAGACAAAGGCTCTCGCCGTACAACGAATAACGACATTTATCCTTCCAGCTACGTCGTGTTCTGAGTCATTGAAATAATCGAGACTTTGGTGAGATTAAAAATCAAAGAGCGGAACTAGTTATTAAGATGCGGGTTTCACCCCTAACTTAACAACTTCATTCCTAGTTGTGGTTACACTCACCGATCGAGTCGGGAGTTCTACTAGATAGAAATGGAGATTTTCGTCGAGGTTTGGATATCACTCCTAACTCAACGAAGGTCTCTCGTGCGATAGAGATTGCGTGGAGTGAATGATCTTATCGAGATTTCTTGGTTTTCACACCTAATCTCGACTTAATCACTCGGTTGGTGTGATACGAGCGTTTCCAAGCGTGTATATTGTGTTAGCCTTAGGAAAGGCACAATAGCATTTATGGCAAGTAGTTTGAGCATTTAAGTCAAGGATTGGTCAAATTGGGTACTTAAACATATGACTAGGTCGAACATGGCAAGTCTACCTAATTATCCAATAGTTATGGCTCTGATACTAAAATGTCACACCCCAACCGATGGCGGAAACATCGGGGTAGTGGCACTAGGTGAACCAGATTGTCTCATGAGAAATTCCATAACACTATTTAAGCGATAATATTTAAACGTTAATATCCCATACTACTAACATAAAATCCTTAAACAAATTACAGAATTTAAGCATTCTCATAATACAAATCAAGTTCGATATCCCCTAGATATCTATTAGAATGCGTTTCTAGATGACCAAATGCTAATCAGTTTGCAAAGTAGACAAATCCTCAACCTGCCACATATGTTAAAATAAAACGTCAATACAATTAAGTAAAGGTGAGCATACAGGTTTGCATACATAGTACATATAAAAGCATTTAGCATGCACCGCATGACATACGTAAGAGCTGTGAACTATGTAACTACTTAGATTCATGCAAACCAACAAACCGAGATTGATCGAGGCATGCGAACAAGCGTCCACATCCTAAAGAGAAAATAAATGAGAAATAAAAATGCGAGCCTTAACAACCCCGGGCCTCCGGGTGGCGGGAACCTCTAGTATACTATCATGTTAAGGGTGGCATACAAGCAATCAAGCAATACATACAATTCGGAAGATTTCACGTATAGTCATGTAATTCAGCGGGTTGCGAATAAGCGTTTGAGAGTTGTGTGATGTGCTTTGATATACGAACATACGTGACACCCAAAAGTGCGTTTAAGCGTAAAAGGGATTCATGTATACTCACTATGGGCGCGTTTTAGGAGAGTGACGGGATATGAGATGAGTTGAGGAGAGCGCCGAATCAGCCTGTAAGCGAACAAAAGTGCATCAGTCTTTCGAATTGCTAAAATGGTTAATGGTTGAAGGAATAGTAGACAAGTTCGGGCGAACTTGTACCTTAGGGTACAAGTTCTGGTGAACTTGCACTATAATTCCTGAAAGGAGTACAAGTTCGGGCGAACTTGTCCTGATTCCTTGGAATGAGTATAAGTTCGGGCGAACTTGTATGTTGGTCCTGAGGTGAGTACAAGTTCGGGCGAACTTGTCCTGATTCCTTGGAATCAGTACAAGTTCGGGTGAACTTTTATATTTTTTGTACATTTGATCAAGTTCGGGCGAACTTGGTCACCAAACTGGTGACAAGTTCGAGCGAACTTGATTTCTTCCGATCGAACTTGACTGTTTTGGCATTTAATTCGTGCGTTTCGTGTCGTTTGCTGAGGAAATTGAGTGTCCATCCCTCCAACCTTAAGCCACTGAGTAAAACTTAGGCTGGAGAGGTCTTTTGGTACGAGTTTAGCCATTTTACAGAAACTCGGACTAATCAGGGTGAACTTGAAGGTTCGTACGGGTTAGTCCAGCTTGTGTAAAGTGACGATTTCGTCCTTGTGCTTCCGGATCTGAGATCTTGCTTGACAACGCCTCATTCCAATTCAAAGTGAACCAAACATACGTCATCTAGTCCGAATATTGTGTAAAAATCGATGTTTGAAAGGTTTTACTTAGATCTAAACATAGATCTGAGTGAAAAATAGAAGTTTTGCATAAAAAGATGACGATTTTCGTAAACAGAAGAGATTTGATGAAAACGAAGGCAAAGCCTAGTGCAAAATTGTTGTAAAACGTTGTAGAACGTTGTTGTAGTTGAAAACGGGTTGAATCTTACTTAGAAAACAAAGGGTTTCGGTTTTGGAGAGCTCCGGGCGAACTTGCAGCAACTTTAAATGGAGAATGGAGCTGGGTATTTAGAGGTGAGGTGAGAATGGAGTGGTCAGTCATCAAGTTCGAGCGAACTTGTATCAAGTTCGGGCGAACTTGTTGTTTCTTGTGTTTTGGAGAAAAGTTCGGGCCGACTTGTTGTTTTGAAGGGTTTTGGTGGCTGGAACAAGTTCGGGTGAACTTGATGTTTTTGAAGGATTTTGGTGGCCTAGACAAGTTCGGGAGAACGTGTGATGCACAAGTTCGGCCGAACTTGACCTAGTGGCCAAGTTGTGTTCGATTATTTTGCGTTAAGAGTTCGTTTGGCGTTTCGGTTCGTATTAGATAGTTATATTAAGCGTTATAATTTGATACCAAGTGCGATTTAGCGATTCGTGTGTGTGAGAGCGTTGCGATAGCGATTGTAATTATAACATTAACAAATATAACACACATAAACATAATTCCACATAATTAACTGCGTTTTGAGATGCAATGAGATAAGCGATGCGATGGCACAAGTGTTTATTAAACAATAACACACTTGGCTATTAAGGTAATATAGTTACTTGTGATAGTGATGGATTGGCGATGTGTTTAATAACCGATTTAATAAGCGATTAGATGCGATAATCATTTTAAACAAACATAATTAATTAACATAACTTTCTTATAAATCGAATCTCGGGATTACAAGGAGAGGTACAGCGGAAATAAAAAGAAAAAGATAACAACGAATTTCGAGTTGTTACAGGGTACACATTAGTTTAGTGTAGATTTCAGCATAGTGCACATTTCAGCATAATGCACACATTAGTTTAGTGCAAAATTCAGCATAGTGCGCACATTTGTATAGTGCATATTTCAGCATAGTGTACATATCAGTTTAGTGCATAATTCAGCATAGTGCACATATTAATATAGTGCACATTTCAGCATAATGCACACATTGGTTTAGTGCAAAATTCAGCATAGTGCACACCGTTGTATAGTCCACATTTCAGCATAGTGCCTAATTCAGCATAGTTCACATATTAGTATAATGAACATTTCAGCATAATGCACACATTAGTTTAGTGCAAAATTTAGCATAGCGTACACATTTGTATAGTGCACCTTTCAGCATAGGTACACATCAGTTTAGAGCACAATTCAGCATAGTGCACATATTAGTATAGTGAACATGTCAGCATAATGCATACATTAGTTTAGTGCAAAATTCAACATAGTGCACACATTTGTATAGTGCACTAGTGCGTGTCGAGCGTGATGTGATTTTCTTAATATTTTAAGTCTGTTTTACGCATTAGTCAAGTTTTAAATTTATAAAACACAATATTGTACTAACACTAAACACACACTTGGGAAAGTGCACCCATCGCGAGAGTGTTGGTAAGATACCGAGGTCGTCCAAGGACACAAGAGCTTTTAATACCGGTTTATCGTCAACGTCTAATCGTTATAAATTTTTGGATAAAATTTTTAAACATTAAAGTAAATCTAAAAATGAAAAGATAAATAAAATGAAATACAAATAGACAAGATAGAATTAATTAGATCCAACTCCTCTTTAATGTATACTTTGATGATTTTCGCACTTTCGGACTTTTCAAGAGATTATCTTCGTTAAACTAGTAGTCCCCTCTTTTGAAGGTGACGTTACCCTTAACCCGGTGGTTTGAGTCAGCAAGGAAACAATCCCAAAGGGTCGGAATATTGAAAGATAATTAAATAAGTTATTAATGCAAAAAGTGGTAGGCCCCTCATTTGAAGGTGACGTTACCCTCGGCTAAGTGGTTTGAGTCAGCAAGGATATAATCCCAAGAAGTCGGTTTAAAGTTTTAATAGTAGTTTACATATGAGGGGTTCAAGCTATTCGCACCCCTGCCATCCAATACCTTTGGGGCATTGAAGGAGGTCCTAGTAAGCTTGAACCAAGTCCTCGCAGGATCTATACACTGAACGAGACGAGAACTTTACCAAACCACCCTTCTAACCCCCTTCCAAGTAGTTACCGCGTTTTATATAGACCGTAAAGACACGAATGAGCAAATCAATGACATCATGAAGAAATGGTTAGGAAAATTCACTTTCAACATAAGAAACTAGTTATTAAAGTCATTAATACATACCCAATTAAAAAGTGCCGAAAGATTAAAAATCAAAAGTAATACAATAAAGACTTGTCTTCACCAAGTGATGTAAGAGATTAGCCAAGCATGGCCTTTGTTTGATAAGAACTCTTACAATCAATCTTGGATCCCGAGACTACTACACACTCTAAAGATGATAGATGGATGATGGTTGTGGGTGTTGGTGTTGTCGTGGTGGTGGAATGGTGGCAAAGTGAGAGAGGAGTGGTTTGCCAAGGGATGACTTTGAAGTGAACCAAGCACCCCTATTTATAGTCAGAACAGTGCCCCGTCCACGGCCCTATGTCTAGTGGGCACATCCCGTGGCCAGCTACTTCTGTTCCATCATTAATTGCAGTTGTCAGCAGAGGGCCCCACACGACCCCATGGATCCTGGGCACAGCCTCATGGTCAACTCTTTGATGTACTACCAAGATTCTACAAATCTTAGAGTCAGACCACGCCCCCTGGTGATCTGGGCACGGCCCCGTGGTGGGCATAGAAGTTTCTGCAGGCTTTCTCTTTAAGTGTAAGGTCTGACCATGCCCCATGCCTGGCTGGGCACGGCCCTGTGGTCGACTTCTATTTTCTTGTTTTTGTCTTTGGGGTGCTGCTGAGGAGTCGGGCATATTGCGTTATTCCTTCTTCTTGTATTTATGTTGGTTTTGGCTGTAACGCCTCTCTTTTCGCAGCTTTCCATTTTTTAGCAAGATTGTATCGTAATTCTATTTTTCGGAAACTTGTTTCCCTTGTAATCGTATCTCGTTTTTAAATCATTGTAAATCCGAGACTTTGATCGTAATAAAATGAATCTTTTATACATTGTTTATACATGTCTATACATTAATACGTGCATTCGGTTGATACATGATTCATAATTCGCTTAAAAGTAAGTTTAACTCGTAAACATTGATCGTGTATTCGCAATTCTCAAATCTCCATACATTCAAATACTTGGTTATTCGATTTTAAGATTAAGTTATATGTTTTCACTTGATTATACCTAACCATAAATCAAACATACTTGTTACTTTCGATATGTCACCTACATGTATTTTTATCACAAATTTTGGCACTTTAAACATGTTTAATATGCACTTTAGACCTTGATAACCTATGGATAATACACCAAACATCATGTAACATCTTATTTATATAAAGTGCATCTCAAATACACCTTTTATTACATTTAAACAACCAAAAAAAAGAATATAAAGGCTGAAAATCAGCCTTGCAATCAACCCTTGTTTGGGTATGTTTTTGGGCTTGTTTCAAGTCTAATGACAATAATTCTATTCAAAACCCAACCCACATAAACCCTAATCCTTTCCCTATAAGTACCTCTCATATTCCAGCCATTTTTCCACTTTACAAAGCCTCCAAGCCTCCCAAAACACTCCAAGTTCGTAGTTGAATCCAATTTTCGGGCAGATTTGTACCTCTACACTAAAGTGAACATAACTCACTCAATACTCAACGAAATTGCCCCATTCTTTTTCCTACATGCTTGGTTTTCCTTTGGGTATGCTTCCATGGCCTCTCCTTGGAGAATTCAGACCTGAAAATGCCCCTACATTGTCCAGAACTTTCTGTTTGTTTTCAAACTTTGTTTATGTTCATCAAACTTGAGTCAAACTCATCCCAAACCTATGTCCGAATGCTTACAACACTTCCTGTGGTTGGTTAGGCTTAAAAACAAGGCTAAGACATTCAAACAAGAGGGTTAAACCTCACAATAATTCTGTTTTCATAGAGCATTTAGCTCACAAGTGATGCAAGTTCATAGATTTGTTCATGTGTGTCCACCAAGGTTAGCTTTGGCTATCCTAAACATTGAGACCACACATCACTTGATGATTTTCATCATCATATCAAGTAGTTTGCTAGTCATAAAGTGTCACAACCCCGCTAAGCCGTTGACATGTGTCCTGTGTGCTCTCCGGGTTGTATTCACTTGGCTACTTGGTATTATGGTGACATACTTACAATTCTTGTCATTTCATTCTTGTATTGTTCTCATTCATGACCCTCCTTGTTGTCTATGACAACTTGTGTAGTGGTGAATCATATAACGAGGTTAAATGGATGTTCATCATCCTACCTCCATGCTTGACTTACTTGAATACTTAGAGGTACCAAAGTGGATGGTTCATCCTCCCACCTCCTACATGATCTTAATATTATGTATATATTATGGACCATAATATAACCCTAAAACTGAAACCTTGATAATGACTAAATAATCACCTATCAAGTTATTAAGTTTATCACTAAAGTACATAGGTCCTTGTCACGATTCTAATAGGTCTCGGACCTATGAAACCATATAAACCCCTTTTCGGGTTACCATAGTGGCAAGAACAAGTGCTATGTCTTTCATACATAATACTTTAATTCTTATTTCCGTAATCTCGCTCGAATAATCCAAATCTACCGTTACACTCATAACTAATACCTAAGTTCTTCTTGTAGAAGGACAAGGAGCCATACTCTAAACAACACAACAAGCTCCCGGGATTAATTAAGTGGAACACTTAGCAAAACCGTGAGTACACTCGACCCATTTACCGTTATAATCAATTTTGGGTTGTAACATGTTTACCTATCAAAATACACATATCACAAACTCATGCTTTACATGCTCAATCCTTATACATGAATACTTGTTATGCCTAGATACATGCTTGATCATTAACTTAGCTAGCCCAACTTATCGTATATAGCGCTATAGGAGTAGCACGCCGCCCGTCGGGGTTATGTTAAGATACTCATTCTCATTTTAGTCTTGTCACTTTTGTGGCAAGGGAAGCTCGATCTCGTTAAAACTTTTGTGGAAACTCGGGATTGATCTAGTATTGCATGATTAGTATGAACTTTGCTTACAATTACCATGTGGATTCGAGTTACACTTATATACTTATGCTATGTATCACCAAACTTGTGTACTCGCCTTTGCTTTTGCATTGAACTCGTATTTTGTAACATGTTACAGGTTGATGAAGACTTTGCCATGAAATTGGAGTAGTGATGATGCTCTAGATACACATTTAGACGATAGGCTAAAATGTTGTATTAATTGTTGTTATGCTTATGTTGTACTCGTCTTTAATTTCTAAATTGTTGTAATTGACTTAATGATGTAATTTGACAATGTTATCGTTGAATGAATGAAATATGGGTTTTGTTTAAATATTGTCGCTAATAGCGTTATGAAGTCTCTTGCAATCTCGTTTACGTCTCACTCCGATGTTTCCGCCATCGGTTGGGGTGTGACAGATTGGTATCAGAGCCATAACTATAGGGAATTAGGTAGAATTGCCATGTTCGACCTAGTCTATAGTTTAAGTGTCCATTTTTGAGCATTCTTATATCATGCTTAATACTTTATTCTTCCTCATTGCTTCTTCCTTATCTTTTTTCTTAAAATTTACATAATGTCTTTCCTAAGACATTTTACACAATACACTTGAAGACTTGAAGACACTCATGATACAAATGAGGAAATTTGCACCAAGATAGGCCCAATGACCTACAATTTTTGGTGAAATCCCTCATCCGCGTATTCGATTTTTCACGAAGTTATACCATCAAGTTAGGAGTGATATCCACATCTTGATGGAAATTTCCATTTCATGCTCTAGTGGATCTTACAAACGAGTCGGAATATGCTCCTCGTTTAGTAAGAAACAACCACACTTAGGGTACGAAATCGTCAAGTTAGGGGTGAAACCCGCACCTTGTCGATTAAGTCCCATTCCTTGATTTTCGCTCTCGCCAAAGTTTTGATTTTCTAATCGATTAGAGACGTGTAGTAACTAGAAGGGTAAAATACCGTTAGTCATTTCTCGATTAGAGTATTTTACCTATAGGCTAAAGCACATTTCTCTAATTAGAAAGTATCTTCGATTCACTTTAGAATTGTCGACGTTTCTCTACCCAACAATCCCATGTTTTATTCAGCCAATATTTTATGTTATCTCAATTTTTATGTGATTTTATACTTGTTACCTTATTCATTTGAACCGTTACACATCCCGCATGTTTATCGCAATAAAAAAACAATACTAATCCTCGTGAACACACTAAATTTATACTCCTTATTCGCATTTATATGTGATTATCCATGCTATACTTGATACTTCCATGAAAACTTTGTGAACCATACTTGAACCTTATACATGCTTATTCATGTAAAACTTGTTTTTCCCATATTATGATCAAGTCTCATCCCTTTTTCTATGTTGAACCTCTAGATAAATTCTCCTAACTCATCCAAGAAATCAGAGAGGTCCAACAAGGGTTCCAACAACAACAACAATGAAGACTCCATCTCCAAGCAAGAACTCATCGGTCTTGTCACCGAGCAAATGGCCCATGTCATCCCTGATATTAGCCAGCTTCAAACCATTAACACCGAAACCCCTAAATCCTCTGCCGACTAAAAAACTGACAACCCCAAAACGTCCTTCCAATTCAAGCATTTCATGGCTTGTAAACTAGTAGAATTCACTGCCATGGACGGTGTTACCGCCATGATCAATTGGTTTGACGCGATGGAGCTTACTTTTCTTCAGGGCGGGTGCCCTGATGACCTTCGAACCCTTAACGCTATTGGGTCTTTCACCAGAGAGCCCTCGAGTGGTGGACTACTGAACGTAACAAGCGTGGCAACGAAGCAGCCCACACTCTCACTTGGGACGAGCTCAAGCAGCTCGTGAGAGATCAAATTTGTCCTCCCCATGAGACCCAGAAACTTGAAAACGAATTCTGGAATCTCATGCAGCAAGGGAGCGACGTTGAGGGACTAATTGCTCGCTTTAAACAGTTGAGTATCGTCTGTCCTGGACAGGTGGATACGGTTCCCAAGGCAATAGTTAAGCTTATTCGTTCGCTTTCGCCTGTGATCATGAATCACGTAGCCGCCACAAACCCTAGAACCCTCGAAGAAGCCTTTAGCATAACCATCCAGCTTAACCACAACTGCATCCTTTAGGGGGCCTACGATAAGGTTCCTACAAAGCATGCGCATCAAGCCATTGCCAATACCACCACTACCGGGTCGCCTCCCCCTCATGCCAAAAAGAACAACCTCAAGAACAAGAAGCGGAAGGCTTCAGTTCAAAACAACGCGGTTGTCACTCCGCCTACCCCTACACCTCTAAATGCCATCTCATCCACCCAAAACAACAATCTACCTAAGTGAAACTACACCGGCACTTGGCCTAGGTGTGATCGCTGCACCTACCACCATCTCCCTTCTGCCCCGTGTCGGAAATGCGCCCACTGTAACAGGATGGGGTATTTCGCTAGCCATTGTCGCCAAACCCAAAGCAATCAAGCCATTGTCCCTAACCCTAACCCGAACCAAACCCACCTTAGCGTCAGAATGCTCCTGTGCGAGCATGTTACAAATGTGGCGATCTCAACCATCTCGCCAATGTCTGTCCTCTTCTCAACCAGCAGCATCAGCAGCAGCAACAGCCTGGGCCTGCAAAGGGGCGAGCTTTCATGCTTACCTCCGCTCAAGCCCAAAGTTCTAACGACGTCATTACTGGTACGTTCCTTGTGAACCATATTTATGCTACATGCCTATTTGATACTGGCGCCGATAGGAGTTTTGTGTCGCTAGAATTTGAACCTTTGCTTAAGTGCGAACGATCTAAAATGCCTAATCCTTTCGCGGTCGAAGTCGCTAATGGTAAAACCATCTCTGTTGATTCCGTTCTCTCTGGTTGTTCTTTGATTCTTAACGATCATTCGTTCTCCATTGACTTCATTCCCATGCAAATGGGTAGTTTCGACATCATAGTAGGCATGGATTGGCTTATGCGAGTTCGTGCCGAAGTTGTTTGTTCTGAAAAATTTATTCGCCTCCCTCTTCCTCAAGGTGATTTTCTGCACGTCTATGGCGAGAAACCTTCCAAAGGTCTCAAGCTTATGTCGTGCATCAAAGCAAACAAATACTTACGTAAGGAGTACTTTGCCTTTCTCGCCCATGTTGTGGAAAAGAAAGGCAAAATTCCTAGCATAAGTGATGTTCCTGTCGTTTGTGAATTTCCTTCTGTTTTCCCTGAGGATCTTCCCGGACCTCCGCCTCTCGAGCTGTCGATTTTCGTATTGATCTTATCCCTGGCGCAACTCCTGTTGCGAAAGCTCCCTACCGTTTAGCACCCTCGGAGATGCAAGAGCTATCAAGCCAACTTCAAGAGCTTCTTGATAAAGGCTTTATACGCCCTAGTACTTCCCCTTGTGGCGCTTCCGTTCAGTTTGTCAAAAAGAAAGATGGATCATTTCGCATGTGTATTGACTATCGTGACAATAAGCTTACAGTCAAAAAACCAATACCCACTTCCTCGTATTGATGATCTCTTCGATCAATTGCAAGGCGCGAAGTGCTTTTCAAAGATTAATCTCCGTTCCGGTTATCATCAACTTCGGGTTTTCGAGGAAGATGTACTCAAAACCGCCTTTCGCACACGTTATGGACACTACGAGTTCGTGGTCATGCCTTTTGGTTTGACCAACGCACCTGCAGTGTTTATGGATCTCATGAACCGCGTGTGTAAGCCTTTTCTCGATCACTTCATCGTTGTATTCATCGACGATATCCTAATCTACTCCAAGACGAAAGAAGAACATGGACAACATTTGCGTCTCATTGTTCAGCTTTTGCAAACCGAAAGTCTTTACACCAAATTCTCCAAATGTGGAATTTGGCTAAAAGAGGTTCAATTCTTAGGTCACACCGTCAATGAACTCGGTATTCATGTTGACCCTGCAAAGATAGAAGCTGTGAAGAATTGGATTGCACCTAAGTCGCCCTCTGAAATTCGTTCGTTTCTTGGCCTAGATGGGTATTATCACCGTTTCATCTCGCGCTTCTCTAAGATTGCCGTTCCTTTGACTTCGTTGACTCAAAAAGATAAACCATTTGTTTGGGGTCCCGAACAAGAGGAATCTTTCCAAACGCTCAAGGACATGCTTTGTAATTGTTGGGATTGAACCCTATGAAACGAACAAATAATATAAAGCCAAATAACACTATCCAAGCTTTGGTTCAACTATCAGAGGTTACATCCTCTGATGCACTTACACTGATTTCCATAAAGGCTGCTCATCCTATCATCTGCCTTCACAAAGCTTCAAGGTCTGCCAGAGTTAACAAGGACAGAGGATAGGAATCAGAGTTTAGTCATTAGCTTAGTTAATCAATGTAACAGTGCCAAGCACTGATAGTTAGTATAAGCAGTGTTTAGAGTTAGTTACATATTGATTCCTGTCACTATCAATCCTGACGTCATCAAAGATGCTCAGAGGTTAGATAGTTAGTATAAACAGGCAACTCTTTTAACCTTTAAACTTGTCTCTTAAAAGATCAACTTTCGCATATCATCTTCTCTGCATTTTCTCAATACCAAACTGTAATTGGAAAGGCTGAGGGGGAGTTTGTGAATCACATGCAAGTTAATTAACTTGAAAGCATGATGATGATGAAAACAAACGACCATTTCTTGTAGTAAAAGTTTTCCATCTTATTCCGCTGCAAATCTCTTTTAATTCAATCAATTTCCATTTTTGAAAAAACTACAAGTAATTCAAACTCAGATCCAAACAGTTGGTATCAGAGCTTGATTCATCAAATTTGATCTAACAATCGATTTGGTTCGAATAGATCAGCTCTCTTGCTAATCATTTTGGTTGTTTTTGTTTGATATTCAGAGTTTTTACTACGTTCAAAGTTTTTAAAAAAAAAAATCTGAAAAAAATCAACTTAAAATGTCTCAAAACACACAGGATGCCAATTCTGGATCCTTATTCAAACCGCCGATGCTCAAAAGAAATGAATATTTCATTTGGAAATGACGGATGGGTCACATCCTTGCCCAGAAAAACATCGGTTGCTGGAGATCTGTTGTTTATGGACCTCACGTTCCAATGGTTCCAAGCACAGAAGATCCAACCAAACAAGTGCCAAAAAATCCTGAAAACTTTTCGGAGCAGGATTTCTAGAAAATTGAATTGGATGCTAAGGCATTTAGCATAGCTGCTTCGGCCTTACCTAATGAAATTTATGCTGGTCTACACCATTGCAATAGTGCAAAGGAGCAATTTGGTGGGACTGAGGAAGTGATAGAAAGTAATAGAGAAGTTCAAAATCAGCAGTATGAAACATTTTGTCACTTGAAAGGAGAGTCTCTAACACAAAAATTTGAACGTTACAGCTGTCTCATCAGTGAACTTGACTGGTTAACGTGGTTTTTCCTAATTCGACTGTCAATAGTCGTTTCCTTAGATCGTTACCAGATAAGTGGGAGACGGTAGCTTATGTAATGCGAAAATCTGTTGGGTTTAAAGAAATGTCATTGACGCAACTTCATGGGATACTCCTCACTTATGAAAGAGAGTTAAACCAGAAAAAGAAGTTGCAAGATTCTGGCAAAATGACTGATGATTACTCATTGGGTAATACAGCTCTTTTTGGCTAAGAAGAGGGTTCTGGCAGCAGTAAGGACCAAAGTTATTATCACTATATAGATATTACATCTGATGGGAACTTTGGATCTGAAACATATGCCCCCAACTATGCTTTTGCTGCTAGTGGGGAAAGCCAAACCTTTGACAATCTATCCTTTGAGCTGAATGATTTGCAACACATTGAACCTTCTGATCTTGAAGAAATGGATATTTTGCACCAACTGGCCTTATTGAGTGTTAGGGCTCGTAAGTTTTACAAGAGAACTGGTAGAAAATTCCCAGGTTTGCATGGGGGTTGAAGGTTGGGCTGGATAAATTAAAAGTCAAGTGTTATAAGTGTAATAGGCTAGGACACTTTGCCAGAGAATGCAGGTCTCAAAGTTCTGGATCAATAGTAACTCATCCTGGCCCTAGACCTCAGCACACACAAAACATTGCTCATTATTCCCAATATGCCCCTGCTCAACATGTTCAAAACCTTTCCCATTTTGCACACCCTGCTACCACTGTTCTAGTGCATTATGTTCAATCCACTACTCCACAAATTCAATATGTTCAGTCACCATCTCATCCTCAAGTGCTTGTTCAACAAGCACCCATTGTTACACAACCTGCTCAAACCACTGCTAGTTAAGCAGAGGTTGGTCAACAAAGCTTTTTCACACAAAGTTATGTTGACTGGAGCAGTTTGCCTGAGGATTTGACTGATGAAAACTTTGCTTTAATGGCCAAAAATGATGATGAACAAGAATTTTGTTTAATGGCCTTAGAGACAATTGCTGAAGGTGTTGAATCTGTCTAGATAGTGTCAAAAGCTGATGAAGTTCAAGTTTGTGATGAAACAGTGGTTTCAAGTGAAGAAAGAGAAAATGTTGCTGATAAGGAAAAGAACTCTCCTACTGACCCATGGAACATTGATGTGTGTGAAGATGAGTGTGAATGTGCTCTTATGGCTGCTACAAAGGTATCACCTCAGATTCTTAAAGATCTATGTTCTGACAAATGCATCATTGCTTTTGCAAACATCAAAAAGGTGAATGAAAACCTGAGAAACAAAATTTTAGAAGATGAACTTAATTTTGAAAAACTGATTAAAGAGTTAAAATCAAAGTTAAGTGAAAAAGATTCTGAAATGAGTAGCCTAAGAGATGAATCAAGCATAACCAAGGACCAACTCCAAACTATGGTATAAAAATACCAAGTTTGTAAAAAGGAGTTAGAAGAAACCCAAATCACTTGTGAAAAATGGGTTGAGTCCTGCAAAGGTTATGAAATTATGCTTGATGCTCAGATCAAGAGCAACATCAAGTTTGTTGTAGGTTTTAGAGCCTATGACCAAAATGAGAAAAATGTTGCTGAAATTGATTCTGAGTTGGTTGAAGTTGCCCTACAAATTTGGCTGGTGAAGAGATAAAAATCACAGATAAAGCTGGAAACAAAATTGTTTTGGAAAAACCAGAGGTTTCAACAAAAGATAAAGAAATTGAAAAATATCAGTGTAAACCAACCTTGTCAGATGAATGTGATATCTTAGAGAACTTTAAGCCAATGGACTTCACAACCACTGATGGTATTAAAGCCCCAAAAGCACTGGTGATCCTATCAAAGATGTGCCAGCAGAGGTTACAACCACCGCTGAGAAAAAGTCTTATAGGAAAAGAAGAGTAAAGATTAAAAACTTGTTTTGTGAATTTTGTGAAAAAAGAAATCATGTGGCTGCAGATTGTTTTCTTTTAAAAGCCTATGACATTAACAAAACTTGTGTTACTCTTCAAAATGCACCATCTGCAGCAAAACAAATCACTCAACTCAACAGTGTGCCTATCTCAAAAACTATGAACAAAAGGTAAAAGAGATCAAGGCAAAAACACTTGAAAGAGAAAGTTCAAGTTCTGTTGGAAATAAATCCAAGCAGAGTTTTGTAAAAATTGAAACATCTGTTACAAAAGCCTTAACCAAAACCTCTGTTCAAAGAGAGGTGCAAGTGACAGATGCCCCACCTTCAAACTCATTTCCAAGAGGGTATGGCCAACCTACTTATGAAAAGGTTCCTCATGCTTATGAAGGCTACAAAAAGCCTTCAAAGCAAAGAGTAAACAGGCACCCTTATGGATACAATCATCTGATAGGTAATGGTCAAGAGCAGATGTTACAAGAAAATTTCAAAACCACTGACCATTGTCCTAGACTTGAGGCTGGACCATCTGTGACCCCATCCAAAGCCATTTTGGCTTTGGAGACCAATCTTAACTGATCTATTTACTTAAATGTGCAAGGACCCTCTACTTGCCTTGATAACTTATGGTATATAGATAGTGGAGGTTTCAGGCACATGACAGGATGTAGAGCCTTTCTCAAGGACTTCATGGCTCATGGGGGGGGGGGGTGATATATCTTTCGGTAATAACTCAAAGGGAAAGGTTTTAGGGTCTGGATCGGTTCTGGCTGGTAAACTCAAGTTTGAAAATGTGAATTTGATTGACAATCTGAAATTTAACCTGCTGAGTGTCTCACAAATGAGTGACAGAGGATATGGATCCTTCTTCACTAAGAAAACTTGTCAAATTGTGGGACCAGAAGTTGTTAAAAGGATTGATCAAATCATTGCTAAGAGCAAAGCACAACTCACTGCACACAGAAGTGGAAATGTGTATGTGGTAGATATGCCAAAAGATAATCCTATGTCTGGGACATGTCTATTCTCAGTTTCTTCTAGCAAAGAGACTGAGTTATGGCATAGAAGACTTGGACACACAAATCTTAAAACTATCACCACACTCTCAAAACAAAGTCTTGTAAGAGGCTTGCTTCACAAGCAATTTTCCTGTGATGAACATTGTGTTTCCTGTTTAAAAGGCAAACAACATAAAAGTTCTTTCAAATCTATTTAAGAGTCCAAAACAAGCCAGTGTTTACAACTGTTGCATATGGACTTGTTTGGTCCAGTGCAAATCATGAGCTTAAAACACAAAAGGTACTGCCTAGCGATAGTTGATGATTTCTCTAGGTTTACATGGACCTTCTTTCTTCATTCTAAGGATGAAACTGCAAGCATTTTGCAAAACTTTGTCAAACAAGTAGAAAAAATCTTTAGAAGTGACAATGGAACATGGTTAAAAATTAGGGAGTTGAATGCTTTTTGTGAGTCAAAAGGAATTGTTAGACAATATAGCATTCCAAGAACTCCAGAAAAAAATGGGGTGGTTGAAAGGAAAAAACAGAACCTTAATTGAATCAGCAAGAACTATGCTAGTAGATTCTGGTTTACCCCTGTCCTTTTTGGTAGAGGCTGTAAACACTGCTTGCTATGTTCAAAACAGAGTTTTGATTAACCCCAGGCATCAAAAGACTGCCTATGAGATTTTGTTAAAATCAAACCTCTGATTTCATATTTTAAAATTTTTGGTTGTCCATGTTTTATTTTGAACTTAAAAGATTCTATATCTAAGTTTGCAGCCAAAATTGATTGTGGTTATTTTCTGGGATACTCAACCACTGCCAAAGCCTATAGAGTTTTTAACTCTAGGACAAAGTGTGTTGAAGAAACTTTGAATGTGAAGTTCAATGAACTATCATCACTGAAAATCCCAGCAAATCCTGCAGAGCTTTTTGATTTAGATAAATTCACATTTGCTGATGTTTCTATCAAGCTAGACAATGCAGGTACACCACAATCATCTGAAGAAGATCAAGATCAAGGATATGACTGTGTGCTTCCACAAACAAAAGTCTATTCTTCAAACAGAGGATCAAGTGCTACAAGCTCTTGTGTAAACTCTGCCACTTCTGGGTCAACAGTGGTTGATCCTCAAACCTCTGCCAGTTCACAAATCAAACATCTGTTGATAAAAGTCCTACATCTGGGCACCAAAATCATCAGAATGTTACCTCTATACCCCCAATACCACCACCATTCTCATCAGTGGCTGATACTTCAATTTCACCAGCAGAGGTTAGCTCAGATGATACACATTTGCAGCCATCACCTCAAAATGCTATTGTTCCATACCAAGGTGATTTGATTTATCTCAAAAGCCATTAACAGATCAAGTTATTGGCAACATCAAATCTGGGGTGCTCACACAAAGCCAATCCCAAAATATTTGTCTTTTTACTGGTTTTCTATCACTCATACAGCAAGTTAAGTACCAAGAGGCACTGAAAGACAACAGCTGGGTAGAGGCCATGCAAGAAGAACTCCTTCAGTTCAAAAGACAACAAGTTTGGGAGCTTGTGCCACTTCCAAAAGATGTAAGTCCAATTGGCACAAAGTGGGTCTTCAAAAACAAAACTGATGAAAGGGGTATTGTTGTCAAAAACAAAGCAAGGCTCGGGGTTCAAGGCTACAGACAGGAAGAAGGTATAGACTATGATGAGACTTTTGCTCCTGTAGCAAGGTTGGAAGCTATTCGCCTGTTTTTAGCTTTTGCTGCTAACCACAACATAAAGGTGTTTCAAATGGATATAAAGAGTGCATTTTTTGTATGGAAAAATCAAAGAAGAGGTGTATGTCTGTCAACCTCCAGGTTTTGAAGATGCATTCCATCCTGATCATGTCTACAAGCTCAACAAAGCATTGTATGGCTTGATACAAGCACCAAGAGCCTGGTATGAAACTCTATCCACTTTTCTCTTATCAATAGGGTTTACTAGTGGCAAAATAGATAAAACCCTGTTTTTAAAATGGAAAGGAAAAGATTTGATGCTTGTCCAAATTTATGTGGATGACATCATTTTTGGATCCACAAGCACTGCTATGTGTGAAGAGTTTCGAAAACTCATGGCAGCAGAGTTTGAGATGAGTGCAATGGGTGAGCTCCAATGTTTTCTTGGTCTTCAAGTTAAACAATTGCATAATGGTACATTTATCCATCAAAACAAGTATGTGAAAGAACTGCTTAAAAAGTTTGATATGGATGACTGTAAACCATGTAGCACACCCATGGAAACCTCAAATCTAGTCACCATTGATGGTAAAGATGACCTTGTTGATCAAACTCTTTATAGAAGCATGACTGGGTCTTTATTGTACCTAACTGCATCAAGGCCAGACATCATGTTTGCAACATGTGCTTGTGCCAGATCACATGCATTACCTAGAAAGTCTGGCCTTATTGCTGTAAAAAGGATATTCAGATACATAAAAGGTGCTCCCACACTTGGTATCTGGTATCCAGCTAATGGGAATATTGAGCTTTCAGGTTTTTCAGATAGTGATTTCGCTGGGTGTAAAACTACAAGGAAGTCCACATCAGGAGGATGCCAATTCCTAGGTGATTGTCTCGTGTCTTGGCAAAGCAAAAGCAGGTTGCAGTTTCAACATCCACTGCTGAGGCAGAGTATATTGCTGCTGCTAGTTGCACTGCTCAACTCTTGTGGCTTCAAAACCAGTTGTTGGATTTTGGTATCATTGCACTAAAGACTCCACTCAAATTGGACAGTCAAGCTGCTGAAAATGTCATCAAAATTCCAGTTTCTCATTCAACTACAAAGCACATTGACATCAGACATCACTTTGTGAGAGATTGCTATGAAAAAGGTTTGATTTCTTTGCATCATGTCCATACTTCAGATCAATGGGCAGATGCTTTAACCAAGGCATTGGATACATCTACCTTTGAAAAATTGATCTCTAGGCTTGGTATGCTAAACATGGATTAAAAACAAGTTTTCTTGTAAATCCATGTGTACATAGCATCAAAATGTTTTCAGAAATTCACAAATTCCTTAAAAAAATAGTTTAAAATTGAAATTTCTCAATAAATCTTTAAAAGTCTGATCACAACATTTGTTTGCTCAAAACCTCTGATAGGCTTAAAAATCTTATCCACTGTTAAAGTGTATCCTCTGATTTCCATTTTTTTTACCATTTTTCAAAACCACTGATGGCTATCCTCGATAGTGTTAACAAAATCGGTATTGTCCAAACCACTGTCCTAAAACAGTGTTTTGCCACATCAACGAGTAATTTTTCTCATCAGAGGTTACACGTGGCCAGATGTTAGCCATCCGATCTTGCAACAGATGCCACGTCATGTTCACTTTTTCAAAACCCTTATAAAACCCCTGTTTTATCTCACCAGTGGTTGCCCTAAACTGTGTCGATTTCAAAATCTCAAAACAGTTTTTCTCTCAAACACCATGGCTCCCAAATCAAAATCTTCAAAATCCAAAGCTAAATCGCAAGAAGAACCTCCACCTTTCACTTTCATAATCAAAACCCCACACAACTACACTGCCATACTTGAAGAAAACGACGTAAATACTTGCTATCATCCAATGATTCAAATTTTGAAAAGTCTAAATTCTTGCACATGTTAACCGTCAAAGCCCCCATTTACATCTGATCTTCGTGATTTCTATAAAAATGCAAAGGTTCACTCATCTGCTGATGGTGTTCCTTATACAATAATTTCAAGAGTAGGGGGAGTGTTGATGAAAATTAGCCCCCAATTGATCTCTCAAGTTTTCAAGTTAAATGACATACAACACCCTGTGTCATTTCCAATTAATGAGATCCAAGCAGAGTTTCTGGAAAGAGGTTATATCGGCCAGATGAAAGGTATGACCATTTTTAAACCTAACTTTCCTGCTGAGATGAGATTTTTCTTTCACACCATTCTTACTTGTCTCTCAGCAAAATCCACTGCTTTCAATGAAATCCCATTGATTATGCAATATCTGGGGTATGCAATTTTAACTGACACCAATTTGAACTACTCCCAGATACTGTTCAATGATCTTGTAAATAACTTTAAAAATATTGAAAAAAGAAAAGTTTTTTTGATGCATCCACATTTCTTGAGTGTTTACTTACAGGATCAAATTAAAGGTCCTGCAAGTAAAATTGGCGCTTTGGTTAATCCAGGCAGCCTTAATAATGAAACTTTCACCAGAATAACAAACCAAGATAAAGTTGAGGAAACACAAGTAGAGGAGGATGAGCAAGTTTTACCAGAACAAAATGTTCAATCTCAACCTCTTGCTACTGAGCCCACTGCTCTTGGTGATTAGGGCAACACAACCGCTGCCCTGAAACCCACACCAAAAATTTCCAAAAAGAAAACCAAAACAATCTCCAAAAAGCCCACCAAACCCAAAAAGGGTCCTCTAGAAGATGAGATCCCAGAGGTTAACCTTGTGACAGCACCAAAGTCACAAACCACTGCTGCTACTTCTTCACAGCAGATGGTTCAAAGATCTCCCACCGGCTTTGAAACTCCTCCTTTTTCCACACAAAAGGAAAAGGTTGTAGACACAGGTAAACCACTTTATGAAGCTCTAGATCCACTTGAGTCTATCTTCCACAGCCCCTCTCCCAGGGCAATGTCGCTTTCTACTCAACCACCTTCACCGATACCTTCACTTCCACCCACAATTGTACCATTGCTGAATGTAATTGAATTAGTTCAGACACAAACCAACACTTCTCAACAACCTATTACTGAGAATATACTTCATCCAATGGCTGGGTCTGATTCTTTATTCATTGCTAGCCCATCAGCAAATGAAGAGGCTACATCCCTTAGCTTACATGTAACCCTTGGTGATATTTCAACACAAGAAGCCCTTACAATTGCTGAACTCCCTAGTTCTCAGTTGGACAGTGGTTTCATTCATAAGACTTGCTTGAAGGCAACCACTGCTGAGGCAACAACTGTTACCTCTATTGTGGGAAGTCCCCAGTACCAAGACAAAGGGGCATCTATGTTTGAAGCTGGTCCTAAAATCACTGCTCATGATAACATAGATATAACTACCATCACTGGTAGGAGTTCAGATGATCCTATTAATTTAGGTGATGATCTAAAATACCAGGATTTGATGGAGAGAGTGACCAGAATAGAAAAAATCTGTTGGTGAAATCAAAGATTTACTAAAGCAGATGATAGCTACAAAAAGTCAACCCTTTATTCTATCCACTGCTGATCTCAAAGAAGCTCTTAACCCTATGTTTCAACATCAACAACATTATTTGGATTTACAACACAAGCATCATGTAATAATGTTTGAAACATGTTTTAATCAAGGTATCAAGACACTGCAGCAGACATTAAAGCCATCAAAGCACATCTACTTACAACCACTGGCCATGCACCTCCAACGGTTATATTTGTTACAACAGATGAAGCCAAAACGGGGGAGAAACCTTTGGGTCCAAAGAAGCTAACAATAGATGATGATAAGGCCCGACCTACATTGAACATTCCAAGGCCTGATGGTTCAAAGAAGATAGATTTAACTGAAGAACTAGTGGCCAAGGCAAGGGATAGTGACAAGAAGAATGTGATTGAGGAGAGCAGAGTGTTGGTTGAGAAAAAGATTGATCAGCAAAAGAAAAAGGAGAGGTTGGTACTTCATCAAAAAGAGCTCCTGCTAGAAAGCCAGGCAACCAACATCCACACCTCTTAAAACTAAGCCTGAAACCAATCCAACCATGAAAACCTCTGCCTCTCAAAAACCTATCACATCTTCAAAACCACAACCCACATCCACACAAGCAGATGTTACAGCAACTGTTGTGTCGACATCTGTTGATACAGCAGAGGTTGCAACAGATACATCTCTACCCACTGCCAAAATCACATTTCCCACATTAACTCAACCATTATCTACACCACCAAAAATCCCACAACCACCATCACCCACCTTAAAGTTTAAAAGGAGAAAAATCACAAAAGTGATAAATGATGATGAGATCTCTGTACCTCTTCCACTATCATCAACACCAATGATCCCCACATCAGAGCTTACAACTTCTTCAACTCTTAAAGTCATTCCTGCAGCAAAGGTGTACCCTCTTGATTTACCAGCAGTCAGGGAAGAGATTCTAAGTTTCTTTTCAGAGGAGGACCCTTACAAAAGAACAATTCTATCCCTTGATGGCTATCCAAGACTAGCAAATGTTGATGCCTATCTAGAATTGAAAAAGAAGCAAGCAGAGGATATTGCCAAAAGAGAATCAGCTGGTAAAAATGATAGAGAGATACAGATTATCATGTTATTTCAACTGAGTAAGGTCACCATTTTGCAAAACTTTATCAAGGATCTGAGCAACCAGTTGTCAGTAAGGGAAGATAAGTTGCTCAAGAGTGAACTCATTGAGTATATCATGGAAAAGAAGATGTATAAGGCAACAAGGCCTCAGTTCAGGGATTGGAGCATAGATGAGCTGAGAGAAGAAATCAATAGAATGCAAGAAATGTTGAAAGACCCTCTCAAAAAACCAACTCCTCTCAACTGGGATCTATACAAGAAAGATATCTCTGAAAATGTCTTGAAGTTGAAGAGAATGAAGCAAGAACTTATCCAAAATCATTATGGTTCCAAAAACCAAGTGATGAGATGGGGTGAGGTGAGGGTGATAGACACCTACAAAAGTTTGGAAGAGAGAAGGAAAAAGGATCCATCCATGCCTCCCAAGCCTGATTACTCAAAAGAAGATGCTATCCTCAAAGCTCAACTCTCCAAAAAGGTCCAGCTCAACATCTGCCCACTCCACACTTGCCCTGCAACACAGGAAAAAGCAAGGGGAGATGAATGAAAAGACCGACAAAGAGTTTGAGAATACATTTATCAAAGAAGGGACTCATAATATGATTAATTATCACACAGATGATACAAGTGCCAAGCTTGCTAAAGACTTATCAATGTTAGCTCATTCACAAACCCCAGCAATAAAAGCTCCTTCAAGAAAACCATCAGATCCAAAAATTCTAAAATGGAAGGTCGATAAAGACACCCATGAATTGACATTGCTCAAGTCTGATGGTGTAGCCACTAAACTATCCATGGAAGATGCTTATGAGCTTACAGTAGAAGACTTCCAAGAACTACTATGTTTAGAGCTGGTGAAGGATGCTGATGACATGGAATCTCTTAACTTTGAACTTCAATTCAAAGGTCAAATAAGAGAATTCCTTCTGAGGAATAAAAACCAAGTATAAAGTGTTTTTGGCATCATCTGTTCCAGGGGGAGATTGTTGGGATTGAACCCTATGAAAGGAACAGATGATATAAAGCCAAATAACACTATCCGAGCTTTGGTTCAACTATCAGAGGTTACATCATCTGATGCACTTACACTGCTTTCCATAAAGACTGCTCATCCTATCATCTGCCTTCACAAAGCTTCAAGGTCTGCCAGAGTTAACAAGGACAGAGGATAGGAATCAGAGTTTAGTCATTAGCTTAGTTAATCAATGTAACAGTGCCAAGCTGATAGTTAGTATAAACAGTGTTTAGAGTTAGTTAAATATTGTTTCCTGTCACTATCAACCTGACGTCATCAAAGATGCTCAGAGGTTAGATAGTTAGTATAAATAGGCAGCTCTTGTAACCTTTAAACTTGTCTCTTAAAAGATCAACTTTCGCATATCATTTTCTCTGCATTTTCTCATTACCAAACTGTAATTGGAAAGGCTGAGGGGGAGTTTGTGAATCACATGCAAGTTAATTAACTTGAAAGCATGACGATGATGAAAACAAACGACCATTGCTTGTAGTAAAAGTTTTCCATCTTATTCCGTTGCAAATCTCTTTAAATTCAATCATTTTCCATTTTTGAAACAAAACCTTTGCTCTATCTTCTTCTTCCTCTCCCCAGGGAAACTACAACTAATTCAAACTCAGATCCTAACAGTAATGCTCCTATCCTCACTCTCCCCGATGGGAACGACGATTTCGTCGTGTATTGCGATGCCTTTAACCAGGGTCTTGGTTGCGTACTCATGCAACGAGACAAAGTAATCGCGTACGCGTCGATGAGAAAAACTATACTACTCACGACCTTGAACTTGGTGCAGTTGTCTTTGCATTAAAGATTTGGCGACACTACCTTTATGGTACAAAGTGTACGGTCTTCATCGATCATACGAGCCTCCAACACATCTTTGATCAAAAGGAACTCAACATGCGTCAACGTCGTTGGGTAGAATTGTTAAATGACTACGATTGTGATATTCGCTACCACCCTGGCAAAGTGAATGTCATGGCTGATGCACTTAGTCGTAAAACTCATGTTAAGAGTGTTCGTTGCTACCAAATCGTGGGAAAACTCAACGAGTTGATTCGACAAGCACAATTTACCGTCATTAATGAGGGTAACCTCGATAGTGAGTTGAATTGTGGAGTCGAAAACCCGCTCGAAGCTAAACCTGATGGTATTCTTTACTACCATAATCGTATTTGGAATCCCGATCTTCTCAATCTTCGGACTACTTTGATGAATGAAGCCCACAAATCCCGATACTCCGTCCATCCTGGAGCTGATAAGATGTACCACGATTTGCATGCATCCTATTGGTGGCCTGGGATGAAATGTGATATCGCTCTTTACATATCTAAATGCCTTACGTGTTCCAAAGTCAAGGCAGAACATCAACGTCCCTCTGGTTTGCTCGAACAACAAGAAATTCCTTTCTGGAAATGGGAGAGCATAGCCATGGATTTCATCACGAAATTGCCTCGTACTTCGTCTGGTCATGACAGCATTTGGGTTATCATCGATCGTCTGACCAAATCTGCGCATTTCCTCGCCATTCATGAAGATTATAAAGTCGAGAAATTGGCTCGTACCTACACGGATGAAATCATTAGCCGTCATGGTACTCCTCTTGATATTATCTCGAATCGCGATGCTCGTTTCACCTCTCACCTTTGGCAAACTTTTCAATCCGCCCTTGGCACTCAGTTTAATCTTAGCACCGCTTTTCATCCTTAGTCTCATGGTCAAACCGAGCGTACTATCCAACCTTGGAGGATATGCTTCGTTCATGTGTAATCGATTTTGGCGGCAATTGGGATTCGCACTTACACTTGGTTGAATTCTCGTACAACAATAGTTATCACGCTAGTATTCAAATTGCTTCATTTGAAGCATTGTATGGTCGTAAGTGCCATTCGCCTATTTGTTGGCACGAGATTGGAGACGTACAAATCACCGGTCCTGAGCTAATACAAGAGACAACAAACAAGATCTTACAAATACGTGATAATCTCCTCAAAGCACGAAGCCGCCAAAAGAGCTACGTTGACAAAAGACGCAAGCCCTTGGACTTTAATGTGGGTGATCATGTACTTCTCAAGGTATCCCTTGGAAAGGCGGTGTCCGTTTTGGTAAGAAAGGCAAACTCGCTCCTCGCTACGTAGGTCCTTTCAAGATCTTTGAAAGGATTGGCAAGGTAGCATATCGACTGGACCTACCTCAAACGCTCAACAATGTTCATCCCCTTTTTCATGTTTCAAATCTCAAAAAATGTCTAGCCGAAGAAGGCCTTCAAGTTCCGCTCGAAGATCTTCAAATCAATGAGACGTTGCATTTTGTGGAAAACCCGGTCGAAATCATGGACCGAGGAGTCAAGCAGCTACGGCGCAGTCGGATCCCTATCGTAAAAGTTCGTTGGGAAGGGAAACGTGGCGTCGAGTTTCCTTGGGAACTCGAGAGTGATATGAAGACTAAGTATCCGCATATCTTTGTTGCATCTTCCTAAATTTCAGGACGAAATTTCCTAAAGAAGGGAAGACTGTAACGCCTCGCTTTTTGCAGCTTTCCATTTTTTAGCAAGATTGTATCATAATTCTATTTTTCGGAAACTTGTTTCCCTTGTAATTTATCTCGTTTTCAAATCATTGTAAATCCGAGACTTTGATCGTAATAAAATGAATCTTTTATACATTGTTTATACATGTCTATACATTAATACGTGCATTCGGTTGATACATGATTCATAATTCGCTTAAACGTAAGTTTAACTTGTAAACATTGATCGTGTATTCGTAATTCTCAAATCTCCATACATTCAAATACTTGGTTATTCAATTTTAAGATTAAGTTATATGTTTTCACTTGATTATACCTAACCATAAATCAAACATACTTGTTACTTTTGATATGTCACCTACATTATAACACATTTTGGCACTTTAAAACATGTTTAATGTGCACTTTAGACCTTGATAACCTATGAATAATACACCAAACATCATGTAACATCTTATTTATATAAAGTGCATCTCAAATACACCTTTTATTACATTTAAACAACAAAAAAAGAATATAAAGGCTGAAAATCAGCCTTGCAATCAGCCCTTGTTTGGGTATGTTTTTGGGCTTGTTTCAAGTCTATTGACCCACTAATTCTATTCAAAACCCAACCCACTTAAACCCTAATCCTTTCCCTATAAGTACCTCTTATATTCCAGCCATTTTTCCACTTTACAAAGCCTCCAAGCCTCCCAAAACACTCCAAGTTCGTACATAAATCCAATTTTTGGGCAAATTTGTATCTCTACACTAAAGTGAGCATAACTCACTCAATACTCAACGAAATTGCCCTATTCTTTTGCCTACAGGCTTGGTTTTCCTTTGGGCATGATTCCATGGTCTCTCCTTGGAGAATTCAGACCTGGAAATGCCCCTAAATTGTCCAAAACTTTCTGTTTGTTTTCAAACTCTTTCAAACTTTGTTTATGTTCATCAAACTTGAGTCAAACTCATCTCAAACCTATGTCCGAATGCTTACAACACTTCTTGTGGTTGGTTAGGCTTAAAAACAAGGTTGATACATTCAAACAAGAGGGTTAAACCTCACAATAATTCTGTTTTCATATAGCATTTAGCTCACAAGTGATGCAAGTTCATAGACTTGTTCATGTGTGTCCACCAAGGTTAGCTTTGGCTATCCTAAACATTGAGACCACACATCACTTGATGATTTTCATCATCATCTCAAGCAGTTTGCTAGTTCTAAAGTGTCACAACCCCGCCAAGCCGTTGACATGTGTCCTCGTGTGCTCTCCGGGTTGCATTCACTTGGCTACTTGGTATTATGGTGACATACTTACAATTCTTATCATTTCATTCTTGTGTTGTTCTCATTCATGACCCTCCTTGTTGTCTATGACAACTTGTGTAGTGGTGAATCATATAACTAGGTTAAATGGATGTTCATCATCCTACCTCCATGCTTGACTTACTTGAATACTTAGAGGTACTAAAGTGGATGGTTCATCCTCCCACCTCCTACATGATCTTAATATTATGTATATATTATAGACTATAATATAATCCTAAAACCGAAACCTTGATAATGACTAAATAATCACCTATCAAGTTATTAAGTTTATCACTAAAGTACATAGTTCCTTGTCACGATTCTAATAGGTCTCGGACCTATGAAACCATAGAAACCCTTTTTCGGGTTACCATAGTGTCAAGAACAAGTGCTATGTCTTAGTGAATATTTTCATACATAATACTTTAATTCTTATTTCTATAATCTCGCTCGATTAATCCAAATCTACCGTTACACTCATAACTAATACCTAAGTTCTTCTTTTAGAAGGACAAAGAGCCATACTCTAAACAACACAACAAGCTCCCGGGATTACTTAAGTGGAACACTTAGCAAAACCGTGAGTACACTCGACCCATTTACTATTTTAATCACTTTTGGGTTGTAACATGTTTACCTATCAAAATACACATATCACAAACTCATGCTTTACATGTTCAATCCTTATACATGAATACTTGTTATGCCTAGATACATGCTTGATTATACATGCTTGATCATTAACTTAGCTAGCCCAACTTATCATATATAGCGCTATGGGAGTAGCACGCCTCCCGTCGGGGTTATGTTAAGATACTCATTCTCATTTTGTCTTGTCACTTTTGTGGCAAGGGAAGCTCGATCTCGTTAAAACTTTTGTGGAAACTCGGGGTTTGATATAGTATTGCATGATTAGTATGAACTTTGCTTACAATTACCATGTGGATTCGAGTTACACTTATATACTTATGCTATGTATCACCAAACTTGTGTACTCGCCTTTGCTTTTGCATTGAACTCGTATTTTTAACATGTTACAGGTTGATGAAGACTTTGCCATGAAATTGGAGTAGTGATGATGCTCTAGATACACATTTAGACGTTAGGCTAAAATGTTGTATTAATTGTTGTTATGCTCATACTCGTCTTTAATTTCTAAATTGTTGTAATTGACTTAATGATGTAATTTGACAATGTTATCGTTGAATGAATGAAATATGGGTTTTGTTTAAATATTGTCGCTAATAGCGTTATGAAGTCTCTTGCAATCTCGTTTACGTCTCACTCCGATGTTTCCACCATCGGTTGGGGTGTGACATTGGCTGCTTATTTACTTCTTTTGTTCTTTTAAGCTCATTTGGTCCTGTAAATTCAAAAGGAACAAAGAACGTGATTTTTCCAACATTAGTACTAGAAAAGGGTTAGTTTTATGCCTCATTTAATGTAATTTATATGTTGCATTTTATAGACATCATGCACATTTCAGTAAATGTTTTTCCTTGACATTGTTCGAATGTCCCGTTGATTTTACAAATTTTGTTCATTTTAATACGTTTACGTTCAGTTAAATGTTTACTAAACATTGATTGGAAATGTATTGATAGGTAAAGTTTAAATCAACGACTCGGATGAAGATCAAGCCGTGGATGGAACCAAACACTTTCTGAATGCTAATTAGTTTCCGATTTTGTTAACATGATTTTGAAACAGTTGTAAAACATGTTGTCATGTATTGCGAAATTTAAAAAATTTCCACCTTTTGTCGCTTGTGTTTTTTTTAAACTTGAAATCTTTTTCGTATAAATAGTCGTGTAAAATGAGGAACTCTTACATATATATATATATATATATATATATAGAGAGAGAGAGAGAGAGAGAGAGAAGGGTCTTACAACTACCGATTAACTAAGCATTAAAATATCATATAATAAGGTTAATATTTACATAACATAGGTCCCATTTTAGATTAGCAAAAAAAACAAAAACAAAAACCATCGCCATCATCGAAAGAAACACCGTCCCATAACAACCTATATAAACATATCAAAAGACCATATAAAAACAACCTTACAAGCAACTTTGTTCCAAATATCTTTTCACATTCATTCGAGCTAAACTTCATCTTCTCCTTTCCTTGGGACAGAGAATCCTTTAGAATAGAGTATACCAAGTCATCAGCTCAAGACTCATCCTTCATGTACTCGATGGATTTGTCCTTGAAGCTTGACGGGGATTCTTCTAGGAGTTGTGCCCACATGATTTGATTTTTCTTTGTTTGCTCAAGCACTCGTCCCTGCACATCAGAATCAAGTCAGAAGAGTTGACATCGGTACTTATCTCTGTCAACGTGCGAGTTGACAGGAGCTCTTTGATCGCATTGTTGGGTATTTCAGAAGACAATTTTTTGCCGTGATTTTTAGTTGGTGTTTTGGTGTCTTAATTTGGAAGGTTGGGTATACTTGTGACTATATATAAATATAGAAAATTTATTAGATAGTTGGAGGTGGTAAGTTATGGTATTTATGTTGAAAGTCATCATTAGATAGTCACATCGATATCAATTAACTTTTGTTTTTTTAGATATAGTAGTTTTAGTAATTTTTATAGGTTTTTTATTATATCTTAGTGTGGGAGGTTTTTTCAGTTATGTGATTGAGTTGTGTTTAAAAGTAACATTGTTTATCATGTTATAACGGTAATTAGACATACCAACACAAATTAGTAATTACGAACTTCTGGAATTAAGAGAGAAACATGCGATTTATTTGTAAAAAGCCAAAAACCAAAACAGTAGCATACGTCAAATAATATATAGATCAATAATTCTCAGTTTTTTTATATGGAAGTTGGGTCCTTTTTAACTGACCACCCCAATACCACTTATTTCTTATCTGCAAAAAATGGCGGACTCCCCAACATCCTCTTCTGCTTCATGTTCTCCATCAAGTATTAAACGACACTGAAAAGAGGATCCATGAACAAATCGAGGAGGATCGGTCATGCAAAGAGATGTTGGAAACCAATATTTTGCGGGTAAGGGAGAACATGAAGAGAATAGAAGAAATCGTGAACTTGCTTTCACAGATGCAAGAATGTAGTCTTCGAGAAATCGCTGTGACGTTCATGGTTGACCTGGGTGAGAGGGATGAGAATTAGTTGAAAGATCTTCCGAATGCAATAACGATTTTAAGATACTCTATAGACACGAAGATGAAGTTTCTTTCCTATTTCGAATGAGTTTGTTGAACGATGTGTATGTGTTTATTCGTATGACTTTGTGTGAAGGATGTGGAACTTTGTATTTTGTAGATTGTTTTCAAGTGTTGTCATGTAATAAAACATCTGAACTTTGTTGCAATATCTAATAAAAAAGTGTTGGAATCGGTATGCCCAAGACACATATTAAATTGATGTGGCTAGTACGTTATGATCTAAGTCGGGTCATACCAATAACAAGCTAGACAAACACCCATAATATTTATTTATGATATGATCAAACAAATAAATATTAACACTTAGAATATTTAGAAAATTGTTTTTCTAAATAATTGCACTTGAGAAACTAATAAATTATATGGATAAAGTATTTTGAGAGAATATTTTATATTGTTATTTAATGGGTTAAATAACATTATAAATTGTTATGAGATGTTGCATAAAGTCTTGTATTATGTTATATTTTATAAAAGTTATAAAATATTAATACAAGATTTAAATAAAAGAAAATTTGAAATCTTGGTGAAAAAGAAGGTCTATGGCCGTCCACTTTAGGGTATCCCAAGATGGATTTTCCACCAATTATATAACATGCAAGATTCATAACAATTCCAAGGAGATCACACAAGATTATATGATGATTTGGTGGTGATCTCATTAATATATACACACACTAAATATTCAAGTGCAAGAACACTTTTTTCTCTCAAAATTTCGGCCAAGGGTGGTTGATCAAGAGGGTGTTTCAAGTGAGTTCATACAAGTGAAAATCCTAGCAACATAAGCTTTTTGTTGGAGGCTTGGGGTATACAAGCTTGAGGTCTTCATTTTGAAGATTACCATTCAAGAATCATCATCTTCTTGCTCCTTGAAAGGTTGTTTCTTAAAACACCATATGGTTGTATTTTGATAGCATGCATGTTCATATATGGATCCGAGTTTTGGTTTAACATATAAAATAAGTTTTATATCAACACACTAACATGTTTTAAATAATTATTCCGCTACGTTTTTCATTTTATATGGATAAAATAACTTTGATAAACATGTGAAAACCCCAACAGTGGTATCAGAGCCGCTTATATGAGTGCATGCTTCAAAGGATTTAAAAATTTTGTGTTTTTTGGTTTGGAGAAACCCTATGGCCGAAAATTTTAACATAGTTCTCCTTTTGTTTTTAAGATGTTTCTAATATATGCATAAAAGTATCTTGAAAAATTATGTCATTTGGATGATTTGTTTGTTTGGACAAAAACCCACATTTTTCAGTTTTTCTTTCTTGGCCGAAAATATGGGTTGTAAAAGGGGACCATTATTTGTGCTCTTGAAGAATATACATATATGGATGTATATTTGGGTGTTCATAACCTAGCCATGACCTTGTGTTTGAATATGTTGAATGATTGTGTTGTTATTTATATTTGATTATTTCAATTAGTTGTAATAATTAATTATTTTTGTTCTTCCATTTGTAAAGTTGTATAATTTATTTTCATTTGGTATGTAAGTAAATAGATTAGTTGCATTTCTTTTATTAGAAAAATGTATTAGGATACTTTATTGTAAAAGAAGATGCACACAAAAATGCGTTTTACTTTTGGCCAATTTTGGGCCTAAAGAACCTCATAGTTCTTAACAGGATTTTCGCCCAATAATCAAAACACATTTTGAAGCCCAAAGGAGTTTGGAGCTGAATTTAAAGTCCATTTGGAAGCCCAAAGAAAGTGGAGAAATCGCAACACAAAAGGAATAGTTGAAGCATTTGGATGCGGGTTCAAGTGGGAGTTTAACGACACATTTCTTATGTCAATATTCGCCTTTAGGAAAGACCTTTTGGCACACTTGTTTCGGCTAACAAGTGTTGTTAAAAATAGTTGGCTATGGTTATGCACCTATTAATATGTGTGTTATGCGTGTGTGGTTGCTTATTAATCTTGTTTGGATGATATGTGGATACCGATGCTTAACAAACTAATAATCAACAACAAGCTTAAAATTGGTTCTTAACAACATCATTAAAATGGTTAATAAAATGGTTTTATTAAAGGTTAATGATTTTATAATAAAATGGGTTTTATTAAAAGAACCTTGAAAATTGGTTTTCACTGAAGTACCATGGGCATGCAAATGTATGGTACATAAAGTTTTCTAAAACCAGAATTTTGAAAACTTAAAATCCCTTTTATAAAACAAGTCAAACACCATTCTTTTATACAACACTCGAATCACTTGGGAGTTCTTTGTGGGATAAAGGTCACCTAACCACATTTGAAGAAACTTGTGTGTTGGAGGTGGGCTTACTATATTTGTGGGATAAAGGTCATCTAACCACTTGTATGTGTAAACTCACATGTGTGTGTAAGTTTGATGACTTGATTTGGAAACCATGTGCTTAGGGTCACCGAAGCATGGCGTACAAAGGTGTTGATGGGATTAAACATGCTAACTTAACATAAAAATGTTTAACCGATCCCATATGGCTAGAAATTGCAAAGAGTTGCAATCGTCAAACATTGACTACCTTGTTAATTTAAATAATGGGATAAAGGTCACCTAACCAATATTTAAATGTAACGTTGGATTCTAGATTTTAATTATTAAGTGTCTATGAGACATAAAAGGGTATTAATGATTCAAATATAATAATATCGAAAATACTAAAATTGAACTTTGTTAAAATTTTGTAGATGGCCGCTAACAATGTAAACACAATTGCCCAAACCGTCTGTAACATATCACTAAGAACAATCCTTGAAAAGGATCATCTCAACCATAACCACTTCATGGATTGGTATCGAAACTTGAGAATCGTTCTCAAGAAGAGAAGATATCCTATGTGTTGGATGATCCTATTCCCGATGAACCTAACGTGGAAGATGAGGATGCCTATAACGATTGGGTTAAGTATATCGAGGACTCCATACAAGCCTCTTGCCTCATGTTGGGAACTATGATTCCTAAAATTCAAAAAGATTTTGAACATCACGGGGCGTACGACATGATTACCCAATTGAAGGAAATGTTCCTTCAACAAGCAAGGGTAGAACGCTTCGAAATGGTTCGGGCGCTTCATGCATGTCGAATAGAGGAAACCTAATCGGTCTCATCTTATGTCCTTAAGATGAAAAGCCACATTGATCACCTCGAAAGGCTTAATTGTCCGCTCTCTAAAGAGTTGGCTACGGATTTGATCCTCAACTCTTTAACGAAGAAATTTTAAACTTTTGTTATGAACTACAATATGAATGGATAGGACAAGAGCATTGGTGAACTTCATGCAATTCTCAAAACTGCCAAGGCGGGCATGGGTAAAAAGGTTTTACCCGTTCTAATGATCAATGAGGGTGGCAATAAGAAAGGGCATCATCCCGACTCCAAAGCAAATGTTGCCAAAGGAAAGGGACACTTCAAAGGATGGGAAAAAGAAAGGCTAGAACAGAACCACCGAAACCAAAAGACAAGAAGGCAAAGGTTGCCACGAATGATCCATGCTTTGAGTGTGGTGAGATAGGGCATTGGAAAAGAAATTGTCCAACCTATCTCAAGGAGTTGAAAAACAAGAGGGATGCGGGGCAAACCTCAGGTACAATTTTTATGATACATATTGACCTTAATGTTATTTCTTCAAACACATGGGTATTAGATACCGGATGTGGAACTCATATTTGCAATTTTGTTGCAGGGGTTCAAAAGAAATAAGCATTACAAGAAGGGAGACATTAGTCTCTTCATGGGCAATGGAGCAAAAGTTCAAGTTGAAGCCTAAGGAGACTATGTTTTGAAACTTCCAAGTGGTTTGGAAATTATTTTGAAAAATGTTTTGTATGCTCCTAGTTTGACTAGGAACATTATTTCAGTTTCCCTCTTGCTACAATGTGGTTTTAATTTGAAGTTTGTAAATGATGACATTTGTGTTTTGATGAATGACATGTTTTACTTTAAAGCTATGCCTTCAATGGTATTTATGAATTGGTTCATGATAATACATCCTTTGATAGTTCAATGTACCAATCAATCACCAAGAAACCCAAAATGGATTTGAGTGAGACCTATCTTTGGCATTGTCGCCTTGGTCATATAAACATAAATTGCATGCAAACACTTCAAAAGAATGGTCTTTTGGAGACAAATGAAGTTGGTTCAATTGATACATGTGAATCTTGTTTACAAGGTAAAATGACTAAGAAACCCTTTAGTGGCACCAACCAAAGGGCAAAAGATGTATTAGGTATCATACATTCGGATGTATGTGGTCCTTTTAAGCTAATGACTAGGAATGGTGAAAGATACTTCATTCCTTTATCGATGACCATAGTCGCTATGGTTATGTGTACTTGCTAAGACACAAAGATGAAGTTTTTAAAACATTCAAAATCTTCCAAAATGAAGTAAAAAATCAACTCACCAAGACAATCAAAGTTCTTCGCTCTGATAGAGGAAGTGAATACCTTAGTGATGCTTTTCAAGATCATCTTAGGAGTTGTGGGATCATCTCACAACTTACTCCACCTGGAACACCACAACATAATGGTGTGTCTGAAAGGAGGAATCGAACTCTATTGGATATGGTTCAATCTATGATGGCTAGAAGCATATTACCTCTATCATTTTGGGGTTACGCTTTGCTATCCGCGGCCCGTATACTGAATATGGCCCCAACCAAGAAATTGGATAAGACACCTTTTGAAATATAGCATGGAAGGGCTCCATCATTATCATATTTGAAGGTATGGGGTTATGAAGCTTATCTAAAGTAGTACACCCCAAACAAATTGGAAGTACGATCCACTAAGTGTATCTTTGTAGGATATCCTAAAGATGATATAGGATATTATTTCTACGATCCAACAGAGCAAAAGGTATTTGTTGCTCGAAAGGCTGAGTTCTTGGAAGCTAAATTCCTTATGGAAGGAACTAGTAGAATAGTGGAACTTGATGAGGATCAAGAACCACAAGCCGATACATGTTTGGTTGATACTAGCACTCAACAAGAGGTTGTTGAAGAGGATCAAGTGGTTGATCAATACACACAAAACGTTCGCAGATCTGGTAGAGTTAGTAATCCACCTTAAAGATATGGTTTTTTCATGGATGGATGCTACGTGGTAGATTCGGATGAACCAACCACATACCATGATGCAATGTCAAAATCTGATTGTGACAAATGTCTTGAAGCCATGAACGTAGAGATGCAATCCATGTATGACAACCAAGTATGGGAATTGGTTGAAACACCTCTCAACTCCAAAGTAGTTGGAAGTAGTGGGTTTTCAAGAAGAAAACCAATATGCATGGTAACTTAGATACTTATAAAGCGAGACTTGTAGCAAAAGGATTCACTCAAACTCAAGGGGTTGATTATGATGAGACCTTCTCGCCTATGGCGATGCTAAAGTCAATTAGGATATTATTTGCCACAGCTGCATATTATGATTATGAGATTTGGCAAATGGATGTCAAAATGGCTTTCCTCAATGGATATCTTGATGAAGATGTCTATATGGTTTAGCATGAAGGTTTTGTCGATCCAAAGCATCCTAACAAAGTATGCAAGTTAAAGAAATCAATCTATGGATTGAAACAAGCATCTAGAAGTTGGAATCACCGTTTTGATGAAGAAATTAGGAATTTTGGATTCATCAAGAACGCAGATGAAGCTTGTGTGTATAAGAAGGCTAGTGGGAGCATCATCAATTTCCTAGTACTGTATGTCGATGACATTCTACTATTTGGAAATGATATTCCAACCATGGAAGGTGTAGGACCGATCCTGATAGCATAGGAACCTAGATTTGATATCTAATGTCCATAAAGGCGGAAATAATATGACATGATTTCCAAATAACAAGAATTACTCAATTAAACGTCAATTTTATTGATAAACTTCAAGTCTCCAGTTTGACAGAGCTTCGCTACTCAGAGCACAAAAGTTTCATATGAATCAAACAAGCTAGCTATATATAGTAGTCCAAGTTCGCTGGTGGGAGAAGGAGTTCGGGCGAACTTGACCTAGTTAAGTTCGACCGAACTTGACATCACACAACAATTAGAAGCGAACTTGACTAACTATTACATAAATACTTGATTTTGCTAGCCTATTCACATCTAATCTATACAGACACGATATAAGACTAAGACATAGACATTCTGCACCAATAGACTCCCCCTTGGATATCGTCTTCATCTTTTATCAGTCTTCAAAACTCTGTCTTCAATAAATCTTTAACGTTAACACCCAAAGAAGTTCTTGTACGGCTTCTTTCGTCTTTCAAGCTTTGGATCCGGTGTCTGATCAGTAGGTGGCACTTTAGTCATAAATTGATACCTTCTGAGCCTAGCTGCCCTACCTCTTTCATGTATCTCTTCAAGACGTTTTTCTTCTCTCAAAAACTCTACCCGTTCAAGATCCCTCTTCAACATTGTCTTCAAGCATAAGTATCAAAGGCTTTGTTGGAACTGCAGCAACAGGCTGTGCAGAAGTAATAACATTAGACACATCAATATCATCAGTTTGCCCTTTTTACCCTGACTCCCCCTGATTCTGATCATCCATAACATTCGCTTCATCGTTTAGAAGATTAGTGAAATCAAAGCTTTCATTTAATGTTGCATCAACCACCTTTATCCCTGTACCACTTGGTCAGAATCATCTTTTGGATTATCAGTTGGTGGTTCATCATCTTTTTCCTCATCTTCAGCTTCATCATCGTCCTTTTCTTCAGTAACATTCACAGTATCAGAAGGCTTGACAGATTCGTCAACCTTAGGAATCTCGGACTCAGAAGCTTTAGCAGCATTTTCATCAACAGACTTTTCAGCAGCTTCAGAAGTTTTTGGTGCATCACCTTCAACACCTTTGCCTTTGCCACATTCTGCAAGCTCTTTCTCAGTTCTTTCTCTCGCTTCTTGTCTATCCAACCGATCGTATTCAGCAATAAAGTCGATTCCAAGGCTGTTAGACAACACTTTCTGCATTCTTGTGAACCTTCTATCATTTAGGGCTTGTATCGTTTTCAACTCAACATCTCTGTCTGTAGCTTTTCATTGGCATCTTGTAAGCTTTCAATCAGTGCCTTAAAGAACTCACGATCGCTTTCCAACACCTTGATCTTATCTTCCATCATTTCTTTCTCAACAGAACTTTGAGTAACTTTCTTGATTAGCTCGACCTTTTCTTCTTCATTCTTTTGAACTTTCTCTTCTAAGATCTTGACACGCTTTTCAAGAATATCCACGTCTGATTCAGGAAAGAAGTCATCTAGATATTGAAGATCCACCAGCACATTCGAAATATCACCAAATATCTTTGACATTGGAGTTTTTGGTGTCGATTTAGGAGTAGCGGCCTTTGGTGTAGACTTCTTTGGAGCTGAACTTTCAAGATGAACATCTTTAGGATTATGATCTGAATCACCGGAACTTCAAGTAAACCAGACTCATGAGGTTCTTGTGTAACTCCTGGCTGTTCTGCTTTAGTTGTAACAATAACAGGAGGTTCTTGTGTAGGAGGTTCTTGTGTGACTCCTTTCTCCTGTGCACCAGAAGGTTCTTGTGTGACTTCTGTGCTCTTTGACTTTCCAACATACCTACGACTTGCAGGTTTCTGAGCTTTCTTTTTACCCTTTGTCTTAGGAGAACCTGTAGTCTTCTTAGATATCTCTGTTGCTGAAGACTTTGTTCGCTTTGCTTTCTTTTAGGTCTCTCTTCGTCAGATTCCTTTTCATGCTCGGGATCGAAGTCAGCATCAGTTTCTTTGACTTTTTCGGCTTCCTTTTCTTCTATTGACTTCTTAGTTTCTTTCTCGAGGGTATCATCACTATCATCGTCATTCTCAGAAGTTGCCGAAATTACATCGTCCTCTTGAGTAGTCTTTTCAACTTCCTGACTCTCTGTCACTACTACTGCACTAGATCCAGCCTCTGTTTGCACTTTCTGGCTCGTCTTCATCTATAAGCATAGTGTTAGCTTTCTTAGATGTACACTTCTTTTTCTTTTCAACTTCAGCCTTTAGAAACCATTCGCTGTGAGCTTTAGGCTTGAATGTCGCAAACCATTCCTTTTCAGCATTCAATTCCTTCTCGTCACCACTACCGTCATTTCTCCACTTGTTTCTAGCAGGCGCAACATAATTTTCATTCTTCAATGCCCCAAACAGTGGTTTTGCACCGGTGCTGAATCCTGCTTCTGAAACTTTATCAACTTCTTCACAGTAGTTTCATCAAGATGACTGAAGTATAAAATGTCATTTGGATCACGTGCAATATCTGTAAACTTTTCATCGATAAGCATTTGCACGAATCTTGGATATAAACACAATCTTGTATCCTCCATATTCTTTGACATGTGAGTAAACACGAGCTTTGAATAGTTGTACGGCCCAAGATCAACGTCGTAGCCATGCAAGCCATATAGTCTTATACATCATCCAGACCTGCTTTCCTATGGCTGAATGTATGTATAATAGCGTGCATGAGAAGCTTGTAGGGGTTTGGAACTTCCCCTTTCTTTAAAGTAGGCTTGTTAACGCTTCCTTTGTAGCCCATTCTGTAAAAACAACCACGAACCATCTTCTCTTCAAGAAAAATAGGATCATCTTTGTCATCGTTAAACTATAAGATCCTGCGGATATCATCTTCAGTGACCGTGATCTCTTTATTCTCGTTTCCAACTTGAACTGACGAAGTAATAGTCTTCTTATCTTCACTAAGACTTACATTCATCTAGAAATGATATATGTGCGATCGATACGACACCGTTCTTTCAGTGATAGCGCGATGTATCGGACATTCCTTCAAAAACTTCAAAATGCTATCGTATTCCTTTAGCGATGGACACAACGCCTTGTTGAGAGTAATACAGGTGTTGTGAAACTTAGAAAAATCCATCGTGATTACCCGCGCTGGAACTGGAACCTGAAAAACGACGCAAAACATGTAGCACGCATTTCGAGAAAAAGTTACAAATTTTCATCATATTACATCAAGTTCGGGCGAACTTGATGTTGAATTTACAAACAAATTTGTCAAGTTCCCCCGAACATGCTTACAAACACATGTTCAATAAAATCAACCTAAGTTCAGGCGAACTTATTGTTAAAACAATTCAAATTTCTTTTTCTTAAGTTCGGGCAAACTTACATCTGTTTTTAACTTTTTCAATTTTAACATAAGTTCGGTCGGACTTGTGTTTTTGATCAGTTTTTATTCATATTTTCATTAGCAAGTTCGGGCGAACTTGATAACAAGTTCGGCCGAACTTGTTATCTCCTACACCAAAACCTGCATATCCATTCCATAACAATCTGATCAAATTTAACACAATTTCATGGTCGGTTTATGTTGATTATTACAAATTTAAGTTCAATTTACCCACAACCCTCCTAGAACTATCAGATTTTAACTATTCAGATCTCAGTTAAACATTTTAAGCTTAATTCATGGTTCAAATTGTGATTTCTCACATCAGCCATTGGGAGTGATGTGCAAATCACCACAATCAATCAAAAATTTGGTAGAATACGGCACTTAATCGACAATTTTGAACAATCTCACAGATCGCCTCAAGTTCACTCAGGGTTTTAACACACAGATACTGAAGTTCGGCCAAACTTACTTGCAATTTATACCTTTGCAAGTTCCGGCGAACTTGTAAACCTAAAACTTGAAAGCCCATGGTGAGTTCGGGCGAACTTATACACACTCAAACAAAACCAAAACAAGTTCAGTCGAACTTGTTACAGTATGAATCTTTAAACTTTTAAGATTTTGCAATTTTAGACCCTGAACTTTTTACATTTTATCAGTTCCGAAAATCCACTCAGTTGACCAAGTCCAAGCTAAGGACCTTGGTTAACCGATTTGTCTGCCGAGTCCAAGTTAATGACCCCGGTTTGACCCGATACGAACAAACTGTCGATATTTTCAAAATCAAAGTTTCAAGTTAATGAACTTTTCATCGTTTTTGACTTTTCAGATTTTACAGATTAGCTCCCAGCCCGTTGTCAATTAGATTCCCACCAATTTAGCACCTTACTAGACTTCGAAGACCCGTTCTCCAACATTGGTTTGCTGAAAACAATGTAGAAACAAAATCTTTTTGTATTTTTGTAAGTTTATGCTAAAACACACTGAAAATCTTTTTCGTTTTAATCTGTAAAGAAGATAAACTATGTACAGAACAAAGTAAACTATGTACAAACATATTTACAGACATATTTTGTGAATTCGTGTCTAAGGATCATATAAGTTGATCGAGAAATATCACCAGTACCGTTGACCTTTAGATGACTTTAAGTTTTAAACTCGTTTACCTAGATTGTCGATATGTTCGTCCATTTAAACTTCATCACGTTTCTCAATTGTTTCAAGATATGTTAGTTATGAATTATGAAACTTGACTTATCTATGGTTCTCACTTCTTGAATATACTCCCGTATCAAGATTCCCTAGATTTCATCTTACAGGTGAATATAGTGTAATTGATATCTATATATGGGTTAATGCGAGGCCTTGAGAGCTCAGGTTAGTACTACCGTATCGACAAAGAGATGAAGGCTCGACTTTAGGTGTGTTCCATTTAAGGAATCTTTTTAGCACTGCAAATGATTAGATCTTTCGATACTTTTCATGTTTGCATGCAGTTTAAGGGTTTATAGCAAAAGTATTATAGAAGTTCTAGGCTATTGCTTCCACAAAATCAGAAGAACTTGTATAATACCCTTGATATCAACTATCTATAAAGACCTCGTATCTCAGAATCAGGCAATCTCTCAAACGAAATTTCGGAGTACTAAGTCCATATATTCAAGATGTGTTAATCCACAAGATTAAGCAGTTGTAAAATTTAGTTTATATCTCGGAAACAATTTACTAAACGTGTTAAGCCTATCGACACATCCACAGTAAGACTTGTTTATCACTTTTAAACTTTACATTTCTTTAGCATACTGTGATAGTCCACTGATGTACTATCATTTCCTTTTGTGACACCGAAATCTTTTTGTCTTTTACAATGTTTGTGTACTTTTTGAAAATTTTCATATGTTTTTTTATTTTCTCAAATATTTAACCCCCTAAAATCAAAAACATATTTTTGGATTTTAGATTTTAAGAAATACTAATCTAGTAGATAAATGACAAACCAATGTGGACCATGTGAACTCATCGTCCGATCCGTATTCAACCTTAGCTTCCGCACCTGTCAGCAAATTTTTAATACCGTTAAGCCTCATGAGATATTTAAATCTTGTTAAAAGAAATGCTTTGGTATAAAAATCCAGCTTTTGTTCATCGGTGTGGACTTTTTCTATTCGCGCCAACTTCTTTTCATAGCAGTCACGAATGAAGTGATAACGAATTTCAATATGTTTAGTACGTGAGTGATGAACCGGATTTTTGGTTATATCGATAGCTGCCTTGTTATCTACAAATAAAGGCGTATCAAGAAATTGCATACCATAATCCCTCATCTGTTGTTGAATCCAGAGGATCTGAGAACAACAGCTGGAAGCAGAAATGTATTCTGCCTCACAGGTAGAGAGAGAGACCGTGGTCTGTTTCTTGCATTGCCATGTTACCAAACGAGTTCCGAAGAACTGGCAACCAGCCGTTGTAGATTTAGAGTTCAGCTTGTCCACTCCGAAGTCTGAGTCAGCGTATCCCGTTAGATCAAAATTGTCATTCTTTGGATACCACAAGCCGGTGCTTGGACATCCCTTCAAATATCGGAAAATTCGCTTGACTATCTGCATGTGTGACACTCGAGGACTAGACTAATATCTCGCACATAGACAGGTAGGATACATGATATCTGGGCGAGATGCCGTCAGATACATCAGAGATCCTATGCTCGATCGATAGAGCGTGTTATCAACTTTGGGTCCAGTCTGGTCAATGCAAATCCCATGATTCAGTGCCAGGGGAGTCGAAAGCAGCTTCGAGCTATCCATTTCAAACTTCTTGAGAATGTCGTGAACATACTTTGTCTGATGAATGAATATGCCGTCTGGTAACTGATCGACCTGTTATCCGAGGAAGAATTTCATTTCAGCCATGGAGGACATCTCAAATTTCTTCTTTATGATCTTTTCGAACTCTTTGCAAAGACTATTATCCGTAGAACCGAAGATGATATCATCCACATAGATTTGTACAATGATTAGATGATTTCCGACTTCTCTGGTAAACAATGTACTATCCACCGTGCCTCTTGTAAAGCCATTTCCAACAAGATGTTGAGATAACGTCTCGTACCAAGCTCTCGGGGCTTGGTGTAGTCCGTATAAGGCTTTGTCTAGGAGATAAGCTTTGTTCTTGTTTAGAGGATCGACGAACCCCGGTGGTTGGCCGACATACACTTGTTCGCATAGTTTACCATAGAGAAATGCAGATTTTACATCCAATTGGTACACCTTAAAACCTTTCCATGCTGCGAATGCTAGGGAAATGCGGATTGACTCAAATCGTGCAACTGGTGCGTATACTTCTGTATAATCAATACCCTCTTGCTGGTGGAAACCTTGACAACCAACCGAGCTTTGTTTTTGACAATCACCCCCCGATCATCCTTTTTGCACTTGAAGACCCACTTCGTATCAGTAGCTTTCTCTTTCGGTGGTAAGTCTACAAGCCTCCAAACTCCCAATTTCTCGAACTGTAATAGTTCCTCTTGCATTGCTATCACCCAGAGCTTCATTTACAGGTTTTGGCTCTATTTGAGAAGTGAAACATGAGTAGTAGGAGTTGTCTTGAGTAGGAGCAACTCGGGTGTAGAAACAACTTAGTGCTTTATTGATTTGACTTCTTATACAAACAACAGTTTGTAATTCACCAATAATATTCGTTGAAGGATGGTAAGAATATGATCGCGACATTTCTTCACTAGGAACATCAACTGAGCTTTGCTGATTCGAGATATTCAGATCAACGTTCATTTCAACACTAGGAGCACTAGATGAAGCTTCATCCTGATTGCTCGGGCTAGCAGATTGATTTAACATGTTGGATATCTGCTCAACTTCTTCATCTGATGAAGATTCACCATCAGCATCAAATGTCGGTGCTTCATCAGAGTCAGAATTCTGATTTTGAGGCATACTTGGCACTGTTGTTACATTTCCTGGTTCAAAAGATTCATTTGATGAAGTCATAGCAGGTGTTTCTTCGGTTTCAGAAACGTTTTCAAATTGAACATCGTTATTACTTGGACCTGCTCCGGAAGACGAAGTATCCAACGTGGGTTGATTAACCACAATTGGTCTAATGATCTGTTCTTGATTCGCCGACTGTTGAAGATAATATAACGCTGCAATTTCTTCTTCAGACGGTTCTTCCGGCAAGTCGAATGACTTCCAAAAATCTTGATAGTTAAACAACCATGCGTCGCCTCTTCTTTGAATAGGATCCGTATAGTTAAAGCAATCCACATGATGTGCTTCAATCACTTTTCTCAACGAGGGAACATATACACGTCTTAGCGGACTCGCATACCCGACAAAGAAACCTTCAAGCGATTTGGCCCCGAATTTACCATCTTGATCAATTATAGTACATGGCGCACCAAATGGCTCTAAAAACTTCAAATTTGGTTTCCTTCGGTTGATCATTTCAAAACATGTCTTTTTTGATGGTTTGACAGTTAAGACCCTGTTTAGTGTGTAGCAAGCTGCTGCAACCGCCTCACTCCAGAAGCTGACGAAAAGTTTAGAATCTGCAAGCATAGTTCTTGTTGTTTCGATTAAAGTTCTGTTCTTCCTTTCAGCTACACCGTTTTGCTGCGGAGTATAGGGTGCACTGAATTCGTGCAGAATTCCCTTGGTATTGCAAAATTCTTTCATTTTATTATTCTTGAATTCTGTGCCATTGTCACTGCGAATTCGTCTCACAGGGAGATGATAAAGATTCTCGAGTTTCTTGAAAAGAATCACCAAATTTTCGAATGTTTCGTCCTTTGATTCTTGGAAGAATACCCACTAATATCGTGAATAATCATCTGTGACGACCAAGCGGAGTATAAGTCTCTTGATATACTTCGAACATTCACAGGACCAAATAAATCCATGTGAAGACGTTCAAGCGGCAGCTTAATTGAATTCATAATCTTTTTCGGATGTGACTTTTTGATTTGCTTCCCCTTTTTACATTCCAGGCAGTGATCAGTCACATGGAAGCTTCGCAGATTCACACTTCAACCAGATCATTATGAACCAAGAAATTCATTTTTCGCAAATGAATATGCCCCATTTTACGATTCCAAAGAATAGAATCTTTCTCAGTAGCCTTCGTTACAAAATATTGTGCTGATTTTGATGATATGGTAGCGACGCCCATATCTAATATATATAAATCATTCTCGTGCGAGGCTTGGATCAGAATCCAATCATCAGGAATCTTAAAACCCGGCTTCAGAATAATACACTCTTTGTCGTTGAAATGTACCATGAATTGTTTGTCACAAATCTGCGATATGCTCAGAAGATTGTTCTCCAATTCTGCAATGTAGTTCACGCGATCAAATGATACAACGCCATTGGAAAGTTTTCCTTCGGCGACGATCCTTCCACCCTGATTACCAGCAAATCCAACATATCTGCCGTTTATAGCTTTTATGCCCAAGGAAAGAGCCTTCATTCCCGTCATATGCCTGGACACTCCACTATCCAGAATCCACTTTGTAAGAACGGATCTCTGGAGCCCCTACACATATTAAAATCTAGTTAAACAGCGCGACCCAGGCCTTCTTGGTCTTGGGTTTGGGATAAAAAGCTTGGTAATCATCCTCATAATCTCCATCTGAGCCTCCACTGTCAGTTACATTTTCAAAATTCACTTTCTTTTTACCTTTTGATGATTTATTACCGATTGTAGATTTGACAGTTTCGTTTTTTGGTCTCAGATTTTGATTCTTTCTTGTTATCAGTCTTAACAAGCTCAGACTTGATAACATCAGATGCTGTTGACTTTTTCTTAGCAATCCAGGCTTGTGATTTAATGTTTGCCTTTTTGATGTAAAACTGTGATTCGTTTGCCTTGGAAGTTTCACCTTTTTTGAAAATTGAGTTTTCAAATTTCTTTTCAATTTTAGGTTTAACTTCAGGTTTTGATTCATTTCTTTTCAAAATCGTGACAGGTTTTACAAACTCTAGTTGCTTTGGTTTTACAACATCTGAACTTTCTTTTCTTTGAAGATAGGCCGGCTTAGATTTCGGACACTTGCGTACAATATGACCAACTTCATTGCACTTAAAGCAAGTCCCATTATCATGTGTGTGTCCAATAGTGGATTTTACACCATTTGTGGCTTTGGCCTTTTCTCGAAGTTCCTTTTGTTTCTTATACCCATCATTTGATTGTTTCCCAATCAAACTTTCCTCTTGAACCGTGTTTGTCCCATAAACGAATTTCATGTTTTTATCTTTGTACTCGTGAAATGGTGACTTTTTCTTAATCGGTTCTTCTTCCACTTCTAATCCCAACCCAGTTTTCTGGTTTTCCGGATGATCACCACCATTTCTCCGATAGTTATTGTAATTTCTTTTGGGTTTAGAATACAATTTCTTTTCATTCTTCTCCAGGTCATCTGATGTAACTTCAACCAGTTTGAACAGTTTATCCAATTGATCTTCTTTGACATTCCGAATCGGAAAACTGTCATCAAAGTATAATCTATCAGATTCCTTAACCTTGTACATGACAAAGTTAGCATCATCACATAGATCATCTTCCGATGATGTATCGTCATCTTCGGATTTTGTGTTAGTACTGTTCAAACTCGAGGTGGCACTCTCAAAGCTGCCATCATTAGAATCATTCAAAACGTTTTCAACCACATTTTTAACCACAACATTATTTTCATCGTCTGATGTAGTATAGATTACATCAATGTTCTCCGGCAACTCATTTTTCTTTTCAGTTAACAATTCAATGTTGAGTGCCTTATCCATCCCATCAACAGTTTTGCGAGAATATTTCTCGCATAGGGGTGGTGGAACATTGCTGTATTCTCTACCATTTTTCTTTTTAGACTTTTTATCATTATCTTCTGACGAAATCGTGGGAAGAATATGATCGATGACATAAGCGTTAGTTGTATAACTTCTTAAAAGTTGTTGAACATATTCTGTTTCAATTTTCATGTCCTGGAGTTGTTGTTTGGTTTCAGCAATGGTGTTAATGTAAACATTAATTGCTTTTTGTTTATCCATTACTGTCCCTTTTAACATCCTTATAGTGTCGTATTGGTCGATATTGTTTCGGTTGAGCCTGCCATAATCATCTTTCATTTTGTCATACGCTTCCTTCATTGTGCGATAGTCGTATTTAAAATGTTCATTATGCACATTGAGTTCAGCGATGATTTGTGATTTTTTGGTGCATTTAGCACATGGCTCGGTACATTTTGTGCAAAGTTTTTCAACCTCCACAACTTGCACTTTGACAACTTCCTTTTCTATTACCTTTACCTCTGGACCTACCTTGGTTAGGTTTGCCATCATACCTTTATTGTCAATGTCCTTTAGGTTTTTAGCATTCATATCTTGAGCTACATCAATAACTTCTTTATCAATCGATTTCTCCTCGACTACTTGCTCCTGAGAACTTCCGTCAAAGTTACCTGCAAAACTAGAAGTTGAGTTAGGAGTTAAAATGCCTTGTGTCTTCATGTGAAGATAAGTCTCCTCTTCTTCTTGTTGTTGCAGATATTGTTCCTGTAGAGCATTCTCCAGAGCTGCGTCTACAACAGATGTATCTTCAACAATTTCAGCTATCAATGCAACTCCAGTCTTCTTGCCAATATAAGAATTCCAGTCAAAGCCATCATCCTCGTTGGTAGCAACCATTGCCTTCTCAGTATTGTTGGATGATTTTTCTTGGATATCAACTTGAGTCTTTTTGGGAAATGGTTTATACTGTAGCGACTTTTTGTAGTATTCTTTGCCATCTCCAAATGGACTCTGATTGCTCGTGGCTTCAGAATTTTTGCATTCTCTCTTGAAATGCCCTTTCTGTCGGCATCTGAAACAAGTGACCTTTGATTTGTCGAACCCTAGCTTGTTGCTTGAGTTTCCGATATCTCGGCCTGTGGGTGCAACAAACTTTGTCACCCTTCAAATGATAGAAGCTAAGGACCATTTTATATCCATCAGTTCAAGTTCTTCTTCGTCCACCTGATCGTAGTCTTCTGCGGTCATTTCCGGATTGCCAATCTTCCCAGCCACCAGACTTTCATACGATTCTAGAACTGTAGTGAGAAGTGCCATGTGTTGCTTAGCAACTTGCTCAGAAACAACATTGTTTAAATTGACAGCAATGTTACACTTGTACACATTCGGATCAGAATTCGTTGTTGATTCTGATTTGCTTGACTCTGATATTAAGAATTTGAACTTGTGCTTGAAAACGAAGAGCTCTGTGGACTTTGATCATATTGTGGATATCATTGATTTTGATTCTGTGGCGAATGATTCGAAGAATTCATATTCGCACTGAATGCTGTTTGAATCTTTGGGCTTGAAATGTTGTCTTGAACTCCGTTCTTGTAATATAGACAACATCTTGAACGATGTTAGCATTCTTCGACTTTGCAATCTTTAGAAGTTCCATTTCATGACCTTCAAGTTTGTCGATGAATGTAGCCAGTTTGAAGAATTCCCAATTCGGACTTTCTTTCAATACCATAAGAAAAGTAGTCCACTCTCCGTCAGGTAACGCATATGCAAGCTTATCGATGTACTCCGGTTCTGTCTTCTCAAGACTGTGTCTTCTCATTTGAACTTTCAGATGAAAAAAATGTTCAATCATCTGTTTCATCGTCTCACCCTTCAACATGGTAAAAATATCAAATTCCTTCATGATAAGAGCCTTTTTACTCTTGATCATCTATGCGCTTCCTTGGTATTTCTTTTGCAGTGATAACCAGAGTTCTCTTGTCGTGTATTCTGGCATCAAGATCAGAATGTCCTCTTTAACGGACTATTGCATGAGACTAATCATTTTCTTTTCAGCGATATATTCTTCCTTTTGTTGCGAAGAATACTTGTACTTCTCAAGAACTTGCTGATTTTCGTCTAACAGAACAACATAACCTCTCTCAATAGCCACCCAGCTTTGGAAATGCATGGCCTGAACCCAATAACTGAACTTCTCCTTCCATCCCTCATACTCGTCCATACTCATTAGCTTCAGAGGTTTAACGGACGTGCCCATCTTGTTGTCTAGGTTAACTTGATTTATCACATTGGCATTAGATGTACCCACTCCTGACATAAACGCTCTCTATAGATCAGCCATCGCGAATATCAACACACGTACGCTGAAAACACGTTCAAACTTTGAAAAGAATTAGAATTACTACAAGTTCGGTCGAACTTGTAGTGGGAGAATGACGAACTTTTAGATTTTACACAAGTTAGGTCGAACTGTGTTACTTGATTTTGAAAAATGTTCCTGATACAACTTCGAGCGAACTTACAAAAGATTTTAAGAAAAACTTTCAAGTTCGAGCGAACTTAGTATAATTTCCTTGATTTAAATCAAGTTCAAGCGAACTTGATAATATATCAATGAAGACTAAGTAAGTTCGAGTGAACTTATCAAAATTCTCTCAAAAATCCTCAAGTTCGAGCGAACTTGATAGAAAAACACTTAAAAAGTGAGTTCCTAAGTCAAGTTCGAGCGAATTTGGCTTACAAATTATATCAAAATGCAATTTTCAAACATGATTTTTTCAACAATTTTGCATCAATTCGTTTGATTTTTATGTCCAAACTCTCAGGGGTTTATCTATGATGTATTTAACATCACATATTCAAATTTGGACATAATTTGCCCGTAAATTCTTCATTTTAGTGTAAAAGTTAAGAAAAGAAGAATGGAGTAGAATTAGAGTTGTTCTTGTCTTGATATCAATCAAATCAAGCTATTCTAGCTCTGATACCACTTGTAGGACCGATCCTGATAGCATAGGAATCTAGATTTGATATCTAATGTCCATAAAGGCGGAAATAATATGACACGATTACCAAATAACAAGAATTACTCAATTAAACGTCAATTTTATTGATAAACTTCAAGTCTCCAGTTTGACAGAGCTTCGCTACTGAGAGCATAAAAGTTTCAAATGAATCAAACAAGCTAGCTATATATAGTAGTCCAAGTTCGCTGGTGGAAGAAGGAGTTCGGGCGAACTTGACCTAGTCAAGTTCGGCCGAACTTGACATCACACAACCATTACAAGCGAACTTGACTAACTATTACACAAATACTTGATTTTGCTAGCCTATTCACATCTAATCTATACAGACTCGATATAAGACTAAGACATAGACATTCTACACCAACAGTAGGTGTAAAAACCTGGCTTGGAAGTTGTTTTTCCATAAAAGATCTTGGAGAAGCCGCCTATATTTTGGGAATAAAGATCTATAGGGATAGATCAAGGCTCTTGATAGGTTTAAACCAAAGTGCACACATTGACAAAGCCTTGAAAAGGTTCAAGATGGAGAACTCTAAGAAAGGTTTGGTACCTATTCAAAAAGGGACAATATTGAATGCGTCTCAATGTCCAAGCTCAAAGGATGAGCAAGAAAGAATGAAAGGAGTCCTATCTACGTCTGCAATAGGATCCATCATGTATGCAATGATATGCACTAGACCGGACGTGTCATGTGCCTTAAGCATGACGAGTAGATACCAGCAAAATCCAGGAAATAGTTATTGGATGGCTGTTAAAAGCGTATTGAAATACCTTAGAAGGACTAAGGATATGTTTCTAATATATGGATCTGTCGAAGTGGAACTAGTGGTAAAGGGTTACACGGATGCGAGTTTCCAAATTAACCGAGATGGTTCTCGGTCACAATCTGGGTATGTCTTCATTTTGAATGGAGCAGCAGTCTCTTGGAAGAGCTCGAAGCAGGATGTTGTAGCATTGTCCACTATAGAATCAGAATACATCGCCACTTCATTGGCAGCGCAAGAAGCAACATGGTTAAAGAAATTCATTGCCGACCTAGGGGTAGTCCCTACCATTCAAGACCCCCCAGAGATCTTTTGTGATAACGAGGGTGCGATTGCTCAAATCAAGGACCCTCATGCACATCAAAAGACTAGGCACATTGAGCGGAGATTCAACTATATAAGGGATGAAGTTGAAAAGGGAAAGATATGTATTTGCATAGTTCACACCGATCAAAACATTGCGGATTCGCTCACGAAGCTCCTTGAACGGCCAAAGCATGAGGCTCATACTTGTGCCTTAGGACTTCAATATTCTAGTGATTGGATTTGATCTATTTAGTATTTGGATATTGGAACAATTGTTATTATGACTCTTTATGGTATTTTGAGTTAGGTTCCATTTTGCATGTTTAAATCCATGAATAAGTTAATTATTCTAAATGTTCGTAGTCGATCATACTTGTGGGAACAAATATGAATGTAAGATTATTGTGAACTTGGATTGGTGGATATTCATTAGGTATGAATATAGAGCAAAGTGTTGCTGCCAAAGTTCATAGATATTTGTGGGATACAAATATTGGACTAGCCCGCTCTCAAATGTTACTGCATGGAATCTTTTATGATTGATCATAAGTAAATTTAAGTAAAGGTGAATACCATAGTATCCTCTGACCTGAGATACATATTGGGTCTTGATATTCACCAAATATTATACCTTGACCTAGTTCTTCATTGCCCGTAATGTGACAGTACATAAGGCTAAGCTCGGGTGTGGTACAAGGTGATTGTGAGAGACGTATGTAGTCAAGAAGGGATTTGTTCCTCTTATTCGTTGAGAGTAAGATGTCTAAGGTCTGCTAAAGTTAAATCAACAGAGAATGATCATACTATGTCTCTGGATTTGACAAGACATCTGTAACAAAAGGATAAATGATTGATCCACCTAAATCATGTTCAAGTAAGGGACTTGAAGGAGATGATGTTATTGAATGGCACTTCGTCATACGTATTAGGGGTAGTAAACCTTTGTTAGGCGATATTTACTACTTGCATCAATCTTCTATGTAACTTGTGCAAGTGGGAGATTGTTGGAATCGGTATGCCCAATACACATATTAAATTGATGTGGCTAGTACGTTATGATCCAAGTCGGGTCATACCCAATAACAAGCTAGACAAACACCCATAATATTTATTTATGATATGATCAAACAAATAAATATTAACACTTAGAATATTTGGAAAATTGGTTTTCTAAATAATTGCACTTGAGAAACTAATAAATTATATGGATAATTTATTTTGAGAGAATATTTTATATTGTTATTTAATGGGTTAAATAACATTATAAATTGTTATGAGATGTTGCATAAAGTCTTGTATTATGTTATGTTATATTTTATAAAAGTTATAAAATATAAATACAAGATTTAAATAAAAAAAATTTTGAAAATCTTGGGTGAAAAAGGAGGCCTATGGCCGTCCACTTTAGGGTATCCCAAGGTGGATTTTCCACCAATTATATAACATGCAAGATTTATAACAATTACAAGGAGATCACACAAGATTATATGGATGATTTGGTGGTGATCTCATTAATATATACACACACTAAATATTCAAGTGCAAAACACTATTTTCTCTCAAAATTTCGGCCAAGGGTGGTTGATCAAGAGGGTGTTTCAAGTGAGTTCATACAAGTGAAAATCCTAGCAACATAAGGTGTTTGTTGGAGGCTTGGGGTATACAAGCTTGAGATCTTCATTTTGAAGATTACTATTCAAGAATCATCATCTTGTTGCTCCTTGAAACGTTGTTTCTTAAAACATCATATGGTTGTATTTTGATAGCATGCATGTTCATATATGAATCCGGGTTTTGGTTTAACATATAAAATAAGTTTTATATCAACACACTAACATGTTTTAACTGCGTTTTTCATTTTATATGGATAAAATGACTTTGATAAACATGTGAAAACCCCAACAAAAAGTAGGAACTAAATAATGATTTAACTAACCAACACAATAAAACTATTGTTTTAAAGTTTACAATGGCCTCCCAAAATATTGATTCAACCTAACATTGATTTTTTTATCCAAATTTTGCATAAATACTTCCTTGTCCGGCCTTTAATCAAATGCCTTTGCCTCTTCGATAATTTTTTTGACGTAGCAGATTGTATTCAGATAGAATAATCAGGAGCCGAAGTTGCGAATCTTGCCTGTTGTTTTTATCATCTTCATTCACAACCCACATGTGCATGGCATTTTTCCCTTGTAAGTTTCCATATGTCGCATTGTAAACACTCTACAGTCTACACTGTTATTAACAGTTCTCCAGTGCATCTCTTTTCTTTCTATAATGGCATTTTCCATTTGATTGATACCTTCTATAGGTTTTAAGTAGTTTTTTAGGTATTAAACAATACCATTCTCGGTAACAATATAGCATTTGGTCATTATTCTACATTAATATAACAGCGTTTATATGAATAAATTTCGTAAAATAGTTTGTTATTACCAACTATGTTACTGGGAATCAAAGAATGGAAATTGACAATTTTATCCTTCACAGTTGGATTTATATTTATTAATTTGATTATAACAATCCTATCGTCGAGTTTGATAAACTAAAGATCCAACGGCTGGGGTTATCGCGTATAAATTGTACGATAGTAGGTATTGTACAATAACTGGCCTATATATGTATACACACACACACAGACATAGGGGGATGATCAAATGAGAAGAAAAAGAAGAAAGAGCATATTCGTAAAATACTAAATCATTTATAGCTCATCTCATTAATTTCTTACTTTAATTAATGGGTTATTGGATTTTATCACCCCTAACTATGGACTACTGGCCACTGCCACCTCCAACTATCACTTTAACGTTCGCCACCTCCAACTTAACACTTAGCGTGTTCTGTCACCATGTCGTTAACTGATCACTAACTTTTGATCCAGTTATTATTCTTTTGGGGGTGTCCTAAGATCCCTAAAACCTTCCTAAGATCCCTAGGTGACGTGTGCGTATATACATATTTTTACAATGAATTTTACACACGGTTTGGTTTTAAATTTATAAAAATGATTTATACTTCAAGATTAAAACACACACGAAAGGGCAAGTGTACCCCTTCATATATGTAGTAAAGTATCGGTAAGAACCAAGTATCGATCCATGGCTGCGGGCGGAAGCAAAAGTACTAAACCTTTGTTGCTAAAGAACCGGTAAAAATGAGATGTGAGTAACTTGTTTAGAAAAATATATTTTTGGAAAATAATAAATTAAGAACATAATAAGTAAAATAAATAACCTCGCTTTACGAACAACCGAAACATGTTTACTAAGTTGGTTTTGGCACTTTAACACTCGGTCAATTTTCTATTTTTAAAAAGACAATTAGTTTCCCTTTCGAGAATCCTAACATGCCAACCCTTCGGAAAGTTAAAATGATAAACACACTTTAACCACCTAAAATTGTTCTTTAACGCCCTTATTGATAAATGTTTATGAAAATCCCTTAAAAATCAGTTAGTCATCCGTTAAGGGTTTTCTAACCGCACTTTATCGAGGAAAGTAACATCGATAAACACAATGTGACCACCAAGAAAAGCATAACCTAGATTAAATCACAACCGAGCCCATTTTACAAACCTTGAACACAACTTTATTTAGAAAATCAATTTTGGCCGAAACCACTAACTAAACTTTAATTATGACAAGAGTTCATAACGACACCATCCGACCCGTTAAGGTTTTTCCGTGAAGGAAAACATTCTTGATTAACATTAATTACCTCTTATGAAACCAATTCTCATTTCTAAGCTCATGGTGTAAACATTTTAACTAGTTAATAGTTTACTAATAAGTGATTAATTAAGCTTCTTTTTGCAAATATGTCAACTAACCAAATACTAATCTTCCAAGACAATTAACTATAATCAAGAATCCATTATCAACAAACAAGGTTTCAAACTAATCATCAAGGATTAACATAAAAAGTGCTAAGTGTCATTACAACATAATTAACATACTAATGGTTGTTCATGAAGCAAGTAAACAATGTGTTTTTGCCCTTAGGCTACAATAATCATAATAACATCATCTCAATGCTTGTATCTAAGATCAAAATACATGTTAAGAACAAGAATCAAACCATAAACAAGCAAGGATTTGATGGATTGGATGTTAGACAGGCTTCTTGCAACCTTGAGGCTTCAAACCGTCTTCTTCAAACTGCTCTCGGACCCCAGAAATCGCCCAGAAGTTAGGAAAATTGCCCAATGTTTCGATCAGTAGCTTCTGCCATGTTTTATAGCATTTTTTTAATTGGCACGGTCGTGCAAGATCTGCACGACCGTGCACTATTCCCGTAATCTGGTAACGTCAGCTTATCCACAGTGATTTGAAATGGCACGGCCGTGACAAAAGTGGCACGGTCGTGCATGTCCGATGACCAGGCAGTTGTTCTCGGTGAAATGGCTTTGCACGGTCGTGCCAAGTGATGCACGGTCGTGCATCTCCGGCGAAATTGATGACACGGTTGGCTGCACTGCTCGTGTGGTTTTCTATCTCGCATACGCACGGTCATGCCAAATCTGGCACGGCCGTGCCAATTGATCTGCAGCTCCACAGAATCTTTGTAACTTCGCCGTTTCGCTCGGAAAATCCATTTTTCTTCATCCTTCATTCCAATACGTTGTTTAGGGCCTGTAAACCAAAACACACCTGATTAAGTACCAAAACCGAGGTTTTATGGCCGAAAACGCGTAAAATGAGGGTAAAACGGGGGACTAAAACGTGTATATTTTAACATATATCAAACCTCCCCACACTTGAACTTTGCTTGTCCTCAAGCAAACTAAGATAAAAACAAATTTTTGACGAAATAAAATAATTTACAATTACGTAACTACTATACATGCGAAACGGTTAGCCGGCTTCTTTCGAAAGGTATCTTCAAACAATTTAAACAAACAAGCACATGTAAATATATGTAAAGATAAACCAAAAACCGCGATTCCACTTCCGATTGACTTAGCATGCTAATCTTCGCATGCCTCACAATGTTCACACACACTCGGTTATATTTGTGAAACATACATAGAATGTGTATGTGTAAACACTCGATGCCTAGACAATGAAATGTGTAATAACATAAGCTTGTCAAAAGATCTCATCTCCACCATCTATCATGCGCAAAAGTGTAAATCAAGAGGTCTTCACGGGTTGTGACGAAAGACTAGGGTGAAGGGTGTGGAATGGACATTTACAAGTGACTAAATGGTTAAAAGGTAGTCGCCTTTAATAAGCAAAAATAAAAGGGAACTATACATATCTAACGCATAATTAATAATCTATGTAACTTTGAGATAATTGTCGATATTTACTCTTTTGGTGCTCAAAATCGCTCAAATTCCGTTTCGTCTTCCCCCAATTTTGGGGGTATTTTATTTTCTGATATTATTTTTGACATACTAAGAAACTATTTACAACAAATGCTAATTAAATGGTGACCTTAACCAAGTTTTAACACTAAGGTTTAAAAAGAAAAAGGCTAATTTGGCTAAGTGGTTTACTTGGTGTGGTTAAAGAAAGAAAAACACGGAAAGGCTCAACATGGTTAGTCCTAATGGATGATACGGGGTTTGGGGGATAACACACAAACGAAAAAGGCTACAACAAATGGTTCTCTAGGTGCCTCTATCATTTCTACACATTCTTACATGTTTATGGTCTCGACAAGCATGCTTAAGACAAGTTCTAAATTACACGAGACATGCGGCTCACTCTTAATCCGAAACGAACAATCATATAACGAATATAAGGCTCAAAATAATGCTCACATCACAGAGGGAATGGGTAAAAGTGCGAAATAAACATGTAAGTTTTTCTTTGTTTGTCGCGTTTTTTATTATCTTTTTCAAAGTTGATTCGGCTTGTTAATTTTTATTATATCTGATCCTTTCTAAACAAAATACAGCCAACCGGTTTATTTTAAATAAAACAGTTTTTTTTTAGAGACAAACAAAGTTACACTATCAAAAGCTCTCCCCACACTTGAACTTCGCATTGTCCCCAATGCGAGACCCAAAGTAAAGAGAAAGGAATGTAGCACTCCCCTATGAAGGATGAATATGGATGTCAAGCTCCCGATTTTGCCTTATCACTACTCCTGTTATGTGTTTATATACCTGCATATACGTCACTACACGACACAACACAAAGCACTACAACTGATCTCGAGAATGAAAACATAACATAGATAATAATACCAAGCAAATACAAAAACTAAAATGTTTGAAAATTAAACAATAATATCCGAGGGTGTTTAAGTACTATCAAAATGACACCCAAAACAAACATAACTAATAAAAACAGTAAAAACTACCAAGTGCGCCAGCCTCCGAACTACTCGTCCTCATCATCATCATCATGGCGAGTTCCAGATGAACCCACCCCTCCACTTGGCTGGTTCCCAAAGGGGAACTGCGGGGGATCACCGAAGTAGTTCAGGTATGCATCATGAAGACCACTGAAAATGTAGGAGAATCCCGCTTGCATCTCCTGACGCATAAAATCTTGGTTGACCTGCATCTGCTGAAACTGACGATAAAACTCAGGATAAGGCGGATGTCCTGTGGCCAATCATGTGGCTGATACTGGTGGTGGTGGTGCTGCTACTTCTGCTGTGGTGGCGGCTGACCGTGACCCTCATCCTCATCATGCACCGGCATGTCATGCATGACGGCATCATCTCCCTCATCATCAGGTATGGGTGGCAATGGGTCCCAAATCTCGTTGTTTAACCCCTTGAGTCTCGGACCATTTTCAGTGTCCACCGCTATACCTACAGCCTTCAAAGAACGGACATCTATCGCGTACCCTCACCAACCAATCTAAGCCCGGCAACCACATCAGGTGTCATGATCCCTAGCGCGTGGGCGAGTTGGGTGACGTATTCACCCCCGTGATACTCGGGGTTGTCCCCGAGCTCTTGATGAAGAACTCTGCCAAACGGGCTGCAAGGTTAATATTAACCCCTTCCGTGAGCGCATATAAATAAATGACATCCGGTGTTGGACAGTTTCCTCCACTGTCCATGCATCCCACGGCGGTATGACTGATGATGTGGTGAATGGCCCGTAGAAGTGGGTCCCTAATCCATGAGGCTTTCGCTGAGCGTGGTACGTAGGCTGGGCCGTTGGCAATCCTAGCCCAGAATGTAGCCGGCTGCTGATTACTTGGGAACGTGAAGATATCAGAGAAGAGGTCGGAGTCTATCTCGGCTCTAGTGTAAATTTCGAGCTTTCGACCATGCCGGGCTACTGTCCAATTATGCCACTGCCCACCCAACCGAAAGGTAATTCTTCTCCTTGTTTTGAATTCCGGGTTCCGACTCGCCTTGGGTTTTTCATAGCTGTAGGTGGCGAAAAACTCCAAAGTGAGCTCCCTATAGACCGGTCGGTTGATGTTAAGTAGCCGGGCGAAGGGCATCGCAAGCATGTTTTTCAGCCTCTCTGATTGATTTAACTCTTTCATCACGTCCCAATTCAGACATTTCGGCGTGCCAAATTGTTCTCTCCGCTGCCATATTTCGTTTAGTCTGCTGATGTACGGGTGATGTGCGGGATTGTTTTGGTCCAATTCGAGGAACGAGTGATCCATCTACATGAGGAAATATGTTAGAAACATGCCAAATGGAAAAAATCTCGAATCGAGCAGCCTAGAAGAATGTTGCGAACATTCTGTGAATCTGGTCTGGGCAATCGGCACGGCCGTGCCACATTTGGCACGGTCGTGCATCTTGAAGGCACTGGCAGTGCCAATGGTGGTGCAGCCTGGTGTCTTGCAACGACTCGAATCCGCACGATCGTGCGTCACTGAGTGATCATTGACTAAACTTGAACAATCGAATCGGCACTACCGTGCCGTTAGCAGCACTACCGCCAAATCTGCAACAGCGACTGACAGTCCCCAATCACCAAATTAAACAAATTTCTTTCAAATCTAACAAGTTTTCGGGTGATTGGGGAGTAGTAAACCGACTATTGTTCAAGATTTATGCGATTTTCTCAAGGGTTAGGGTTTCGTTTGTATTTATGAAGAGAACCTCAAATAACTTGAAGAAATCAAGAACCCTAGGTACAAAATCGAAAGGAAAACATGAAATCTAAAGAATTAATCATACCTTGACTGAAGATTCGAGTAGAGGTTTTTAAGGGAAAACCGGTAGTGGAACGGGGGTGCGGCTAGGGTTGGAAGTTATGAAGGTTTAATTGCAGAAAACTGCCTTAAATACCCCTGCCAAGATACTGTTCCTGCAAATCGGCACGGTTGTGCGGCAATGCGCACGGTCGTGCGTCTCCGAGTAGCAAGCCTGATCTGCCCAACTTCTCGGGTGGCACGGTAGTGCCTACCAGTGCTGATTTGGTTTGGCACGGTCAGGCAGAATGATCTGCAGATCAGATTTTCTTCATAGAATGCATTTTCGGAGGCTGTCTCGGCCGGTTTCAGCCACTTTTGCAAGATCCAACATGTTAGGGCATTGAAGCGACTGAGGATCTTCGCTCGGTATGATTAAAAACTCTACGAACAAACGGGAAACCACAAATCTACGCTAAAACGGCAAAAATGCAAGAACATAAAAATACGCCTAAATTACCCCTAGACGTGAAAAAAACGCACTGGCGACATTTTTATCATCGAGTCGATAGCTGGACTCTCCTCCCACATTTAGTTCGCGTGCGGGGCTTAGAGATCGATCATCTCTACCGCCGAGTCAACTGGTCCGCTAATGTAGATTTTCAATCTATGACCGTTGACCTTAAAAATCACTCCATTTGCATCCTTAATCGCTACGATACCGTAAGGGAATACTTCTTTAACGGCATACGGTCCCGTCCATCGAGATTTCAATTTTACGGGGAATAAGCGCAACCTAGAGTTATACAACAAGACTAGATCTCCAACTTGAAAATCCTTATGCTCCTTCAACCTCTTGTCATGCAACCTCTTCGTACGCTCCTTGTACAAGGTGGAACTCTCATTGGCATGATTTCTTAACTCCTCGAGATCATGAATCTGTAAGAAGCGGGCCTCACCGCCGCTCTTCAAGTCTAAATTCGCCGTCTTCAAAGACCATAATGCCTTGTGCTCAAGCTCCACCGGAAGATGACATGCCTTCCCATAAACCAACCTAAACGAAGTGGTCCTGAAAGGTGTCTTATATGCCTTCCGAAAGGCCCATAATGCGTCATCCAACTTCTCCGACCAATCCTTGCGGTTTTGACTCACCGACCGTTCAAGGATCCTTTTCAAACCCCGGCTCGTAACCTCCACTTGCCTGCTTGTCTGAGGATGGTACGGTGTAGATAATCGATGATGTACACCGTAACGAGACAAAGCGCGCTCAAGCTGCGCATTACAGAAATGTGTCCCTTGATCACTAATGAGCGCCTTCGGGGCACCAAACCGGGCAAACAAACTCTTCAGAAACCTCACGACCACCCTAGCGTCATTTGTGGGTAAGGCTTGCGCCTCGGCTCACTTTGATACATAGTCAACCGCTACTAGGATGTACTTGTTTCCGCGTGAGGATGGAAATGGTCCCATGAAGTCAATACCTCATACATCGAACGCTTCACAAACCTGAATTGAATTTTGAGGCATTTCATCACGCGCGGATATGTTTGTACCCCGCTGGCAAGCATCACATGCTCTCACCATCTGCTGCGCATCACGAAAGATGGTGGGCCAATAAAAACCATAATCTAACACTTTCTTTGCTGTATAGTTAGCCCCATGATGACCGCCAGTAGGTCCCTCATGAGACTGTCGAAGAATATCCGCTGCCTCTCTACCCGAAACACATCTACGGATCACTTGATCCGCGCCAACTCTAAACAAGAACGGGTCATCCCAAATGTAATGCTTCAAATCCGTAAAGAATTTCCTTTTCTGCTGATGCGTCAATCCTTTAGTAAGGATCCCACACGCAAGGTAGTTCGCAAAATCAGCAAATCAAGGAGATTCATCACTCACCTCTACACTCATGAGAAACTCGTGGGGGAAATTGTCGTTTATTGGCTCCTCTTGCACATTCTCCGCATCTCCATGCTCAAGTCTCGAGAGATGATCGGCGGCTACGTTTAATGCACCCTTCTTGTCTTGAATCTTGATATCAAACTCTTGCAGCAACAAAATCCATCAAATTAGGCGCGGTTTCGCATCTTGCTTGCTGAAGAGTTATCTAATCGCCGCGTGATCCGTATATACAATCGTTTTGGACAACACAAGATACGACCTAAACTTATCAAATGCGAAAACTACCGCCAGAAGCTCCTTCTCCGTAGTGGTGTAATTCTCCTGAGCGTCATGCAAAGTTTTGATGGCGTAGTATATCAGATGGAAGTATTTGTCCCTCTGCTGTCCCAACACGGCTCCTATCGCAAAATCACTCGCGTCGCACATCAACTCAAATGGCAAAGTCCAGTCCGGTGCGACCAAGATAGGTGCCTTAACGAGCTTTTTCTTAAGAAGGTTAAAAGCCTTCAAGCACTAGTCACCGAAAATAAACGGAGCGTCCTTCTCCAACAAACTGGTCATGGGTCTGGCGATTTTCGAGAAGTCCTTGATGAATCGCCTATAAAACCCCGCATGACCAAGGAAGCTCCGAATCGCTTTCAGCAAGGTGGGAGGTGGAAGTCGGGAAATGATATCACCTTTAGCTGGATCAACTTCCATCCCAGCTTGAGAAATCTTATATCCTAGAACTATGCCCTCTCTCACAATGAAGTGGCATTTCTCCCAGTTTAGGACCAGATTTGTCTCCTCGCACCTCTTCAACATCTTTCTCAAATTTTCCAAGCAATGTTCGAAAGAATCCCCAAAAACTGAAAAGTCATCCATGAACACCTCCATGGAATCCTCGATCATGTCATGGAAAATAGCCACCATGCAGCGCTGGAATGTAGCCGGTGCATTGCACAAACCGAAAGGCATACGCCGGTAGGCGAAGGTGCCAAAGGGGCATGTGAAGGTAGTCTTCTCCTGATCCTCAGGAGCGATAGGAATCTGGAAATACCAATAGAATCCATCCAGATAATAGTAAAAAGACTTCCACGACAAACGTTCCAACATCTGATCGATGAATGGAAGCGGGAAGTGGTCCTTACGGGTGGCATCGTTGAGTTTGCGATAGTCAATGCAAACACGCCATCCCGTGTCTGTCTGGGTATGAATAAGCTCATTCCTATCATTCGTAACTACCATCATACCACCCTTTTTGGGCACTACCTGTACGGGACTAACCCAAACTGAATCGGAGATAGGATAGATCAAACCTGCATCTAGCAACTTAATCACCTCCTTTTTCACAACTTCTTGCATGTTCGGGTTTAGTCGTCTTTGTGGCTGTGCACACGGCTTGTAATCATCCTCCATAAGAATTTTATGAGTACACAAGATTGATTCCCTTAATATCCATGATCTTCCACGCTAAGGCTTTCTTATGAAGTCGTAATACATCGAGAAGTTTGCTCTTTTCTTCGTCCGACAAAGATGATGAAATGATAACTGGCAAACGGCGCTCCTCGTCTAGAAAGCATACTCAAGGTGTGGCGGAAGGTCCTTAAGCTCTAAGGATGGCGGATCTTCAACCGAAGGCTTCAACTTCTCCTCAACCCCATGATCAATTTTCGTAAATTGATCCGGACTATGGGAACCATCATCACCAATCTGATAGACTGGCTGCTCGAAATCGTGGCCCTCCTGCGTAATGCCATTTAGGTCCCCACACAACAAAGGTTTGTCTGAATCAATCTCCTCAATCGTGCCCTGGAAATGGGTGCTCACATACATGTCGACAATGTCAACATAGTATAAAGCATCATCCTGACTCTGTGGGTGTTGTATTGATCGTTTGATGTCAAAGGTCACATGCTCATCATTCACTCGGAGTGTAATCTGCCCGGCAGCTACATCTACAATCATCCGTGTAGTGTTCAAAAACGGACGCCCGAGTATCAAAGGCACCCTAGAGTCCTCATCCATGTCCAGAATAACAAAATCCACTGAAAACACAAACTTGTCAATCTTGACAAGCATATTCTCAACAAATCCACGTGGATACTTAATGGAACGGTCCGCTAGTCGAATGCTCATCCTAGTAGGTGACGGCTCACCTAGATCCAACTTAGCAAAAACCTTATATGGCATAAGGTAAATGCTTGCTCCTAAATCTACCAACGCGTGACTAACTGACATATTGCCAATAAGGCACGGAAGAGTAAAGCTACCTGGATCTCCCATCTTTGTAGGCAGACGGTTCTGAAGAATAGCTGAGCAACTCTCGTTCATCACAACGCATGACATGTCCTCGAGTTTCTGCTTGTTCGAGAGGATGTCCTTCAAGAACTTCGCGTACTTAGGCATTTGGGCTAGCGCCTCGACAAATGGTATGTATATATGCAACTGTTTGAATAACTCTAAAAACTTACCATATTGTTCCTCATTCTTTTGCTTCTTTAGCCTGCCTGGGTACGGAACTGGAGGAGTATAATCTTTGACTGGCTCCCGGAGCTGTGCTGTACTTGCTGGGCCTCGCCTAGCGTGCACCTTGTCCGGAGCATCAGTCTGGACTGTCTCAGTGATCGGTGGTGAGTCCGATATGTCCGGTCCCGTGGTCTTACCACTCCCTGTCATCACGGCATTTACATGCCCTCGTGGATTCGGCTCGGTATTACCTGGGAGACCACCCGGGGGTCTCTCAGGCATCATCTTCGCCAACTACCCTACCTGATTCTCAATGTTCTGAATCGAGGCCTTCTGACTTCGCATCTCTCCCTCGTGAGCTAAGAAATATTCTTCGTTATGCTGGTAACGTTTCTCGGCTAGCTGATTCGCACTAGTAGAGCTACTCAGAAGCTTGGCCATCATCTCCTCCAGCTTAGAATTATCCAGGAGCCTTGTTGCTGAGAACTACTCCCGGATCCCTGACTTTGGTATGAATAAGGTCGAGACTGGTAGGATGATTGTATGGCTGAAATGACTAGCCTTGAGCTTGCTGCGGTGCTGGAGCTCGCTGACTAAATCCGAGCGGGTTCTGTTACCCGTGTTTGCTTTCCACCCAAAGTTCGGGTGATTTCTCCATGCCGGATTATACGTGTTGCTGTAAGGGTTATTTTGCAGCCTTGCTTGATTACTCACGAAGTCTACCTCTTCTTCACCCGCAAACATAACAGCCTGGTCACACGCACCTGGCTCGTGCGTTACTCCACACTGATCCATCCCGTGCTCGTCTGAGCCCCCGTCTGGGGCTGTGATTTGTCAAACTTCGATGCTAGTGCCGCAATCTGTGCAGAAATTGCTCTGTAATCGTCAAGAGCATGAACTCCTGGGCATGAAGACGTCCGGCTCCTCTCTCCACCATGTCGTGAACTCGACTTCAACGCAGCTCTCTCAATGATCGCATAAGCTTCATTAGGCGTCTTCGTCCCTAGATCGCCATCTGCATAAACATCCAAACGCTCCTGCGAGTCATAGTTGAGTCCCTGGTAGAAAGTCAGAACTAATTGCCTCTTGGTGAGATCGTGGTACGGAACATCAAGTAGTAGATCCTTGAATCTCTCCCAGGCTGCATGTAAAGATTCTCTGTCGTCTTGCCGAAATGTCATGAGACGATTCCTAAGCTTCGTCGTTTTCTCAGGCGGGAAATATTTCTACATAAACAATTCCGCCATCTCGTCCCATGTTCGAATGGACCCCGCAGGAAGTGACATAAGCCACGATCTAGCTTTGTCGCGCAATGAAAATGGAAAAAGTCGCAAACGAACCGTATCATCCGAAACATCCCGTATCTTGAAAGTTGAACATACCTGAAGAAAGGCTGCAATATGTCGACCGGGATCCTCATGCTCTCGTCCATCAAACTGTACCGAATTCTGCACCATGTTGATTATGCTTGATTTGATTTCAAAATTAGGCACCGCTATCGTCGGTCGGGCAATGCTTGACTCCAAACCACCACCTTCTGGCTGGTTCGTCTCATTCAGCGGTTGGTCATCGTCCGCCATGGTTGCGCCTCCCTCGTCCTCTGAGCTCTCGGTCTCGGAGGGTACCACCGGTTCGTCCCTAGCTGCCTCTAATTGCTGCGTAAACGCGCGAGATCTTTCTCGAAGTCGCCTCCTCAGATCACGTTCGGGTTCGTCAGATGGTTCAACAGCGGCGGGCGCGGGGGTTGAGGACATTAACCTGTAAGCGAATGATAAGCATGCTCCGAACATAATATAATATAATATAATAAGTTTTTTTTTTCTGTTGATATAAACATGGATTTTCTGTTTAGGGGCTGAAAAAATTCTCAAAATTCAGAAATAGGCCCAAAAATTGTCTCACAAAATGATTTGACAAAAATACTTTGTCCGGGAGGTATTAAAATTATATTTCGGCCCCGAAAGGTTAAGAAATAAATGAATAATTAGTCTGAATTCAAACAAATAAATTAAATAAAAATTCTGTAAGTATGATAAAAATATTTACTAATTAACAAATTAAATAACTAACTATATTTACAAACAAAAAATATGAACAAGTAAATATTTACACCTATTCACAAGCATATATACCGGTAAAATATTGACTCGGGTCGTTCCTAAAGCTCGCCACATCCCCGGCAACGGCGCCAAAAACTTGACTTGTGCGTATATATACATATTTTTACAATGAATTTTACACACGGTTGGGTTTTAAATTTATAAAAATGATTTATACTTCCAGATTAAAACACACACGAAAGGGCAAGTGTACCCCGTCATATACGTAGTAAAGTATCGGTAAGAACCAAGTATAGATCCATGGACGCGGGCGGAAGCAAAAGTACTAAACTTTTGTCGCTAAAGTACCGGTAAAAATGAGATCTGAGTAATTTGTTTGGAAAAATATATTTTTGGAAAATAATAAATTAAGAACATAATAAGTAAGAGAAATAACCTCGCTTTACGAACAACCGAAACATGTTTACTAAGTTGGTTTTGGCACTTTAACACTCGGTCAATTTTCTATTTTTAAAAAGAAAATTAGTTTCCCTTTCGAGAATCCTAACATGACAACCATTCGGAAAGTTAAATGATAAACACACTTTAACCACCTAAAATTGTTCTTTGACGCCCTTATTGATAAATGTTTATGAAAATCCCTTAAAAATAAGTTAGTCATCCGTTAAGAGTTTTCTAACCGCACTTTATCGAGGAAAGTAACATCGATAAACACAATGTGACCACCAAGAAAAGCATAACCTAGATTAAATCACAACCGAGCCCATTTTACAAACCTTGAACACAACTTTATTTAGAAAAGCAATTTTGGCCGAAACCACTAACTAAACTTTAATTATGACAAGAGTTCATAACGACACCATTCGACCCGTTAAGGTTTTTCCGTGAAGGAAAACATTCTTGATTAACATTAATTACCTCTTACGAAACCAATTCTCATTTCTAAGCTCATGGTGTAAACATTTTAACTAGTTAATAGTTTACTAATAAGTGATTAATTAAGCTTCTTTTTGCAAATATGTTAACTAACCAAATACTAATCTTCCAAGACAATTAACTATAATCAAGAATCCATTATCACAAACAAGGTTGCAAACTAATCATCAAGGATTAACATAAAAAGTGCTAAGTGTCATTACAACATAATTAACATACTAATGGTTGTTCATGAAGCAAGTAAACAATGTGTTTTTGCCCTTAGGCTACAATAATCATAATAACATCATCTCAATGCTTGTATCTAAGATCAAAATACATGTTAAGAACAAGAATCAAACCATAAACAAGCAAGGATTTGATGGATTGGATGCTAGATAGGCTTCTTGCAACCTTGAGGCTTCAAACCGTCTTCTTCAGACTGCTCTCGGACCCAAGAAATCGCCCAGAAGTTAGGAAAATTGCCCAATGTTTCGATCATTAGCTTCAACACTGTTTTATAGCATTTTTTAATTTGGCACGGTCGTGCAAGATCTGCACGGCCGTGCACTATTCCCGCAATCTGGTAACGTCAGCTTATCCATAACAGTGATTTGAAATGGCACGGCCGTGACAAAAGTGGCACGGTCGTGCATGTCCGATGACCAGGCAGTTGTTCTCGGTGAAATGGCTTGGCACGGTCGTGCCAAGTGATGAACGGTCGTGCATCTCCGGCAAAATGGATGGCACGGTTGGCTGCACTGCTCGTGCGGTTTTCTGTCTCGCATAAGCACGGTCGTGCCAAATGTGGCACGGCCGTGCCAATTGATCTGCAGCTCCACGGAATCTTTGTAACTTTGCCGTTTCACTCGGAAAATCCATTTTTCTTCATTCTTCGTTCCAATACGCTGTTTAAGGCCTGTAAACCAAAACACACTTGATTAAGTACCAAAACCGAGGTTTTATGGCCGAAAACGCGTAAAATGAGGGTAAAACAGGGGACTAAAACGTGTATATTTTAACATATATCACTAGGACACCCCAAAAAGTATAGTAACATGATCAAAAGCTAGTGATTAGTTAACGACGTGGTGACAGAACACATTAAGTGTTAAGTTGGGGGTGACCGGCGTCAAAGTGATAGTTAGAGGTGGCAGCGGCCAATAGCCAATAGTTGGGGGTGATAAAATCCAATAACCCTTAATTAATTAGTCAAACTAATCATTAATTTATCTTACATATGATGTACACATCCTACACTTATCAAATTTTATCCTACATATACCTGACACATTATAGAATTTTATCCTACATATGTTGAAATTTATCCTACACACATCTTAATTTATGCTACACCTTATCCTACACATCTCGTAATTTATCCTACACTTTAAATTAAAGTTTTTGTGACAACTGTGAAAAATCCCGGTAAACTTTGATTGGTACCAGTTCGTGGTAACCGAACGTGATATGTATATCATGATATTGTTGTGATTATGTGTGATGATGCGAATTCTAGATATGTTACACCAACTATAATAGGAGTATATGCCAAGTAAGTACCAAAAACATTACATTGGCGCTATGCGTCACTTACATGGCAAGACAAATTCGTGAATGGATTGACGACTTTGGGAACACGTCATGGTTGACATGACACTATTAAGGGCCAACGATGTAAGGTTGGTGTCCTTAGCCTTTAACAACGTGTTAAACGGGGACTTGACGTTTAACAGCGCATTAAACATTCGATTATGATTATAGGCCAACGGTAGGGCCCTTTAAGATTCTGAGTTCATGAAACATCTTAGTTATGTGCCATAGACTCTGACATAAGATTTGAAACAAATCGGTGCTCGGGCACGCAAAACAAGGCAGTCCCGGTTAGGGAAATGCCTTTGCGTTGGGAGCAATTAAAGACAAACCAAACATGCAAGGAATGGTCAATCAAGCCTAAAAACACTTAAACTAACCTCAAAAGAGGCTTTTATGATTAAAACGTAACTGGGTTCGGATTTCGAGACGATTATGAACGGTTTTTAAAACCGAGTCTTTTGACACTAAAAACATGAAAAACGGAGTCAGTTTCGCAAATCGGAGACGCGTGTGGGACCCGAAAACGAACCTAAACATGAAACCAAAGATAAACATCATATTTTAACACGAAAAACGAAGCATGACAAAGCATAGGTGGGGTAGGGGCACCCCACCTTATTATATAAAGGTTTTTCTTTATTCTTTTTATTAAATTCTTCATTATTCCACAAAATTCTGCACAAGAACACCTTCATCTCAGCTGATCTAACAAGAAACAACATCAAATCAAAGGTTGTAAGTGCAGCTCCCGCTGGGTAAATGTGTATCAGTTCTGGTCAACGAAGTCAAAGATCCAAGTCAAAAGAAGTTAAAGAATAAGCCAAGAATTGTCCAAGTTTGTTATTTTGTCGTGTCCGAATTTATTATAAGTTCGGATCGTTTTGTTAGGACATGTGGTCCGGGGTTGTTGGGTTTAGTCTATAGCCTATATATGTGTGTATAGGGTAGATTAGAACAAGCCTTTTGGGCAACTCTCACAAACCCTAGCCACCCTCCATTAGTGTGTGCACATTCTAGAGAGAAAGAGACTATGTGTTAGTGAGAGAGAGCTAGGTTTAGATCTTTGTGATCTAAACCAGCTTGTAAATGATGTATACTCTTTCGGTTGTAAATCTGTGATGATTGTTTCAATATTAAAGAGATTCATCTTCTACATCTTTCTATCTTTTATGTTTTGTTGGTTTTACGTCTTGAATCGAGGGCAATGGATGTTGTTCGTAAACGATCCAGGGGGTCCCAGGGACTTTCAGGTGGTATCAGAGCATGGTTACCGATTTGGAATGGTCTAACCGCCTTCTGAATCACCATTGCTCTTGATTTGATGTTTGTTTCCGCCAAACATCATGAAGACGTGAAGTTTCTGCAGAAAACTTGAAGAAATTGAAGTTGTTCGTGGTCTGAGATGTTTTCTTCTATTCCAAGTTGCTCAGATCTGAGGTTTGATCTGAATATGAGATGTCCGAATTTATGAAGGGTGTTAGAAGGTCCAAACTTATTTTATCCGTATTTGTTAGTTTTTGTCCGAACTTGTTCCTTACATGTTTATTTATGATCAAGTGTGAAGTCACACTTGGGAAATAAACTTGGAAAACAAACTTGGAAGCTTGCTATCTGAATTTAAATCTGAACTGAAGTGTCTTCCGAATTTACAAGCTCCTTGTCCGATTTAAATTCCAAATTTAAAAATCCAAACTTATTTTTTTGTCCGGATTTAAGTTTCCAAACTTAATTAAGTTTGATCCGAACTTGTTGGGATTGAACCTTTGGAAATGAACAGATTATACAAAGTCAAAACACACCATCCGAGCTTTGGTCTAGCTATCATAGGTTTCTATCCACTGATAGGCTTTTACTGCTTTCAATAAAGAACATTGTTACCAATCCTTTGACAAAAGAAACTTCCAACCGCTGATAGAAGAATACAAGATCAGAGGTTGGCCAGAAGTGTTTAGTCTAGTCTTAGTTAAATCAATGAACAGTGCTATGCACTGATAGCTTTAGTCTAGCAGTGTTTATAGTTAGTTATGTTTGTTAGTTGTCACTATCAACCATGACGTCATTGTAAGACGATCAGTGGTTAGATAGTTAGTATAAATAGGCGCTCATTGTAACAGTTTTACTTGTCTTCCTAAAAAGATCAATTACGCATATCTTCTTCATTTCTTACTATCAAACGATCGTTATTGGGCTAAGGGGGAGTTTTTGGAATCACTTGCAATAGTTTAATTACTTAAAAGCAAGATGGTGATGAAAACAAACGACCAATTGATTGTTGTAAAAGTTTTCCATTAATCCAGTGCACTTAGTCTCTGTTTTTCAATCATTTTCCATTTTTTGAAACAAAAACAGCAATCTATTCAAACTTAGATCCTGACAATTGGTATCAGAGCTTGGTCAATCGATTTTGATTTAAACGTTAAATTGATTTGAACAGATCAGCTCCTTGTTGCCAATTTCGTTTGATAAGTTTTGCTTGAATATAGAGTTTTATTACTACAAAAGTTTTTAAAACACAAATCTGTTGTAAACAAGAGAAATGCCACAAAACACACAAGATTCAAATATTGGATCCATGTTCAAACCACCTATGTTGAAACGAAATGAGTATTTTCTTTGGCAACGTAGGATGGGTCAAATTCTCGCTCAACAGAACATCGGATGTTGGAGATCCGTAGTGTTTGGACCTCATGTTCCCATGGTTCCAAGCACAGAGGATCCCCACACTCAAGTCCCTAAAAAACTCGAAAATTACTCTGAACAGGATTTCCTTAAAATCGAATTGGATGCTAAGGCTTTCAACATAGTTGCTTCAGCCTTGTCCAATGAGATTTATGCGGGATTACTTCATTGTAATAGTGCTAAAGAGTTGTAGGATGCTCTTAAAGAGCAATTCGGTGGTACTGAGGAGGTGATCGAGAATAATAGAGAAGTCTTGAATCATCAGTATGAAACATTTTGTCATGTAAAAGGTGAGTCACTAACCCAACAGTTCGAGCAATTTAGCTGTCTCATAAGCGAATTGAAACTGGTAGATGTGAGCTTTCCTAAGTCGACTATCAATAGTCGTTTCTTAAGATCACTACCAGAAAAATGGGAGACAATAGCTTATATTACCCGAACATCTGTTGGTTATAAAGAAATGACCCTCACACAGCTTCATGGTCGACTTCTCACTTATGAGAGAGAGTTGAACCAGAAAAAGAAGTTTTAAGAGTCTGGGAAAGTGACTGATGACTGTACACTTGGAAACACTGCTCTCTATAGTCATGAAGAGGGGTCTGGTAGTGGAAAGGATCAGAGTTTTGATCATTACATTGACAAAACTTCTGGAAACAATTTCACCTCTGATCCTATTACACCCAATTTTGCCTTTGCTGCAAATTGTGAAAGCCAAACCTCTGACAATCTGAGTTTTGAGATGAATAACTTACAACACTTTGAACCCACGGATTTGGAAGAAATGGACATCCTACACCAGTTGGCACTCTTGAGTGTCAGGGCTAGTAAGTTTTACAAAAGAACTGGTAGGAGGTTTCCAGGATTGCATGGGGGGTTAAAAGTTGGGTTAGATAAATCAAAGATAAAATGTTACAAGTGCAATAGGATGGGACATTTTGCCAGGGAATGCAGAACTCAAACTACAGGACCAATTGTTACTCATCCTGGCACCAATCCTCAAAGCACTGCCCAATATTCCTAGTTTACCCCTGCACATCAAATGCAAAACACTTCTCATTTTGCAAGTCCTGTAACAACTGTCCTATTCATTATGTCCAAACCCCTGCTCCACAGATTCAATATGTTCAAGCACCACCTTAAGTGCATGTGCACCAAACTCCACATTTCACTCAAACTACTCAAACCACTATTGCACCAGCAGAGGTTACACAACAAAGCTTCTTTACCCAAGGTTTTGTTGATTGGAGTAGTTTGCCTGAGATTTAACTGATGAAAACTTCGCTCTCATAGCCAAAAATGATTTTGAAAAAGAAAACTTCTGTTTTATTGGCTTTTGAGACCATAGTTGAAGGTGATGAGTCTGTGGAACAGGAGTCAAAATCTGATGTGGTTGAATGTTGTGAAGCGGTGGTTACACCAGAAGTTACACCTGTGATTGAAATGAATGCTGCTGAGGCTGAAAAAGATAATCTATCTGACCCATGGGACATAGAGGTGTGTGAAGAAGAATGTGATTGTGCTCTTATGGCTGCCTCGAAGGTATCACCTCAGATCCTAAAAGATCTATGTTCTGAAAAATGCATTATTGCTTTTGCAAACATAAAACAGGTGAATGAAAACCTAAGAAACAAAATTTTGGAAGATGAACTTAAATTTGAAAAACTTGTGAAAGAGTTAAAAACAAAATTAAGTGAAAAAGATTCTGAAATGAGTAGCCTAAGGCATGAATCAAGCATAACCAAAGACCAGCTCAAAACCATGGTAGAAAAATACTAGGTTTGCAAACAGGAGCTTGAATCTACCCAGATCACTTGTGAAAAATGAGTAGAGTCTTGCAAAGGTTATGAGCTTATGCTTGACGCTCAAGTCAAGGCAACATAAAGTTTGGTATAGGCTTTAAGGAATATGACCATACTTGTGAAAATGTTGCAAAATTGACTCTGAGCTTGTTGAAATAGTCCCAACAAATTTGGCTGGTGAAGAAATTAAAATCACTAATAAAGAAGGAAACAAAATTGTTCTTGAAAAACCAGAGGTCTCACCAAAAGAAAAGGAAAGTGAAAAATATCAGTTTAAACCAACCTGGTCAGATGAGTGTGATATTTTGGAAAACTTCAAGCCAATGGACTTTTCAACTCTTGATGGTATAAAAGCACCAAAGGCATTGGTGATCCCTACCAAAGACTTACCAGCAGGGGTTACATCATCTGCTCTCAAAAAGTCTAATAGGAAATGGAAGGAAAAGGTTAACACTTGTTTTGTAAATTTTGTGAAAAGAGAAATCATGATACAACAGAGTGTTTTCTTTTGAAAGCTAATGATATAAACAAAACTTGTGTCATACCTAAATCTCCTAGATGCACCATTTGCAACAAAACAAATCATCCAACTCAAGAGTGTGTCTATCTCAAAACCTATCATCAAAAGGTAAAAGAGATTAGAGAAAAGGCCCTAGAAAGAGAAAATTTAAACATTGCAAAACAAAAATTAAATCATGTGAAACATCTGTCACCAAAGCTTTTAATCAAACCTCTGTCCGTAGAGAAATTCGAGTAACAGATGCACCTCCATCAAACCAGTTTCCAAGAGGTAAAAGCCAGCCTAATTACCAAAAGGTGCGAATGACTTATGAGACTTACAAAAAGTCTTCTAAGCCTAGGATAAATAGGCATCCTCATGGTTACTAACAGTTGATAGGAGGTAGCTCACAGCAGTGGTTACAAAAGTCTGATCCAACCACTGCTCATCAGTCTGAGCTTAACTCTAGATCACCTGATACCCCATCCAAAGCCATTTTGGCTTTGGGAACTCACCTAAACTAATTATTTCAAAACATGTGCAGGGAGTTTCTACTTGCCTTGACAGTCTTTGGTATGTAGATAGTGGAGGCTCCAGGCACATGACAGGATGTAAAGCCCTGCTTAGAGATTTTAAAGCTCATGGAGGGGGTGATATATCCTTTGGGAATAATTCAAAAGGAAAGGTGTTAGGATCAAGATGTTTTTCAGCAGGAAAACTCAAGTTTGAAAATGTAAATCTCATTGACAATTTAAAATTCAATCTCTTAAGTGTTTCACAGATGAGTGATAAAGGTCATGGTTCTTTTTTCACAAAGAAAACTTGCCAAATTGTAGGGCCAAAGGTTGTCAAAAAGATTGATCAAATCGTTGCAGAGAGCAAAGCATAACTGACTGCTCATAGAGTAGGAAATATGTATGTGGTTGATATGTTAAAAGATAATCCTATGTCAAATGCATGCCTATTCAGGTGCCTCCAGCAAAGAGACAGAGCTATGGCATAAAAGACTAGGACACACAAATCTAAAAACTATCTCCACTCTCTCAAAACAAAATCTGGTTAGAGGTTTACCCCAAAAATAATTCACTTGTGAAGAGCATTGTGTTCCCTGCTTAAAAGGTAAACAACATAAAAGCTCTTACAAGTCAATTGAAGAGTCTAGAACAATCAGTGCTTACAGCTGCTTCATATGGACTTGTTTGGACCTGTAAAAATCATGAGCTTAAAATACAAAAGATATTATCTGGTGATAGTTGATGATTTTTCCAGGTTCACATGGACTTTCTTTTTACACTCCAAGGATGAAACAGCAAACATTTTGCAAAACTTTGTTAAACAATTTGAAAAGCAATTTGATATTCCTGTAAAAATCTTTAGCAGTGATAATGGGACAAAGTTTAGAAACAAGGAGTTGGATGCCTTCTGTGAGTCAAAAGGAATTGTTAGGCAATATAGCATTCCTAGAACTCTAGAACAAAATGGGGTTGTTGAAAGGAAAAACAAAACTTTAATTGAATCAGCAAGGACTATGCTACTCAGGTTTAACTTTGTCTTTTTGGGTAGAGGCTGTAAACACTGCTTGCTATGTCCAGAACAGAGTTTTGATAAACCCTAGGCATCAAAAGACTGCCTATGAATTGCTTTACAAAATCAAACCTCTGATCTCTTATTTCAAAGTCTTTGGCTGCCCATGCTTCATCTTAAACATCAAGGATTCAATATCCAAGTTTGCAGCCAAAGTTGATTGTGGTTATTTTCTAGGATACTTAACCACTGCCAAAGCCTACAGAGTTTCTAACTCTAGGACCAAGTGTGTTGAGGAAACTCTAAATGTGAAGTTCAATGAACTCTCATCTTTGAAAATCCCAGCAAATGGACCTGCTGAATTGTTTGATCTATCTAAATTTACATTTGAAGACGTGTATGTCAAGACTAACCCTACAGGTACTCCACAATCATCAGTTGAAGAGCAAGGATATGATTGTATTCTTCCAAGTTTCAAAAGGCAGAGGAGCAGATGTAAGTAACAATGGTGAAAGCTCTGCTAGATCAACAGTGGTTAATACTCAAAGCTCTGCCAGCTCTCAAATCCAAACATCTGTTGATGATAGTCCACTACAAATGGGCGAAAATCAACACAATTTCACTCCTATACCACCAATCCCTCCACCACATTTCCAATCGGAGGCTGGACCATCAAATTCACCGGCAGAGGATAGCTCAGATGATACACATTTGCAAGCTTCACCTCAAAATGCCATTGTTCCATATCAAGGTGATTTGATATTCCTCAAAAGCCATCCACTGGATCAAGTTATTGGCAACATTAATGAGGGTGTGCTCACAAGAAGCCAAGCCCAAAACATTTGTCTTCTTGCTGGTTTTCTATCACTCACACAACCTGTCAAGTACCAAGAGGAACTGAAAGACAACATGTGGGTAGAAGCCATGCAAGAAGAGCTCCTACAATTCAAGAGACAACAAGTTTGGGAACTTGTACCACTGCCAAAAGATGTGAGTCCGATCGGCACAAAGTGGGTCTTTAAGAACAAAACTGATGAAAGGGGTATTGTTGTCAAAAACAAAGCAAGGCTCATGGTTCAAGGCTACAGACAGGAAGAAGGGATTGACTATGATGAAACTTTTGCTCCAGTAGCAAGGCTGGAAGCCATTCACCTGTTCTTAGCCTTTGCTGCTAACCACAACATCAAGGTGTACCAAATGGACATCAAAAGTGCATTCCTGTATGGAAAGATCAAGGAAGAAGTATATGTGTGTCAACCTCCTGGATTTGAGGATCACTTCCATCCTGATCATGTGTACAGGTTAAACAAAGCATTGTATGGTCTTAAACAAGCACCAAGAGCCTGGTATGAAACTCTATCCACTTTTCTCTTATCCATTGGTTTTACCAGAGGTAGGATTGACAAAACCCTATTTTTAATATGGAAAGGAAAAGATTTGATGCTTGTCCAGATTTATGTGGATGACATCATTTTTGGATCCACATGCACTGCCATGTGTGAAGAGTTCAGAAAACTCATGGCAGCAGAGTTTGAGATGAGTGCAATGGGTGAGTTGCAATGTTTTCTTGGTTTACAAGTCAAACAAATGCAAAAAGGCACTTTCATTCATCAAAACAAGTATGTGAAAGAACTACTTAAGAATTGCAAACCTTGCAGCACACCCATGGCAACATCCAAGCTGGTCACTATAGATGGCAAAGATGACCTTTGCTGCTAACCACAACATATAGCTGCTGCAAGTTGCACTGCTCAAATTTTGTGGCTTCAAAACCAACTCTTAGATTTTGGTGTGACTGCCTTGAGGACTCCTCTCAAAATTGATAGTCAAGCAACAGAAAACATCATCAAAAATCCAGTCTCACATTCCCCCACCAAGCACATTGACATCAGACATCATTTTGTGAGGGATTGCTATGAAAAAGGTCTGATTTCTTTACAACATGTCCATACCAAGGATCAACTAGCAGATGTGTTGACAAAAGCACTTGATGCTTCCACATTTGACAGTCTGATATCTAGGCTTGGAATGCTAAGCATGGATTAAAAAACAATTCTTTTTGTGATCCATGTGTAAATAGCAATAAAATGTTTTTTTAGAAAATCAAAAATTCATCCTTAAAAATAGTTAAAATTGAATCTTTCAATAAATTCCTAAAGTCTGTTCAAAGCTCTGATAGCACAAAAACACTGTTGTTTAGAAAAATCTATCCACTGATGCAAACCTCTGATAGTGTTTAAAATTGGTCACAACCACTGATTGGTTCCACTCTAACAGTGGTTAGCCAAAACAACTCTTTCCATTGTCAAACAGAGGTTACACGTGGACAGATGTTATTAGACAGATGTTGCATCAGACGCCACGTCACGTGCACTTTTTGAAAACCCCTCTAAACCCCTGTTCTATCTCCAAACAGAGGTTTCACTTTTCTTGTGCAATTCAAAATTTTTCAAAGCCTTTCCTTCACAAATCATCCAACAATCATGGCTCCTAAAACCAAATCGAAGAAGAAATCGACACAAGAAAAACCCCCATTTGTCCTCATTATCAAAACACCACACAATTATACTGCTATTCTCGAAGAAACCAAAGCAAACACTCGTTATCATCCAATGATCCGGATTATAAAAGAAACAAAATTCAAACACATGTTGGAAGTCAAAGCCCAGTTTACATCGATTCTCTAAGAGAATTTTGGGCAAAGGCTAAAGTAAACTTAACCGCTGATGGTGAGCCCTATTCTATCACTTCCAAAATTGGTGGCACACAACTGCAAATAAGCGTGCAATCTATCTCCCAAGTCTTCATGTTAAATGATATGCAACACCCGGTGTCATTTCCTTTGAGGGAGATGCTACATGAATTCGTTGAAGAGGTTACACCGGATAGTTGAAAGGTATGACAATCTTCAAACCTCATTTTCCAGCAGAGATGAAATTATTTTTCCACACCTTACTTACTTGTGTCTCTGCAAAAACAACTGCAATCAACGAGATTCCATTGAACATGCAGTATCTGGGATTTGCAATTTTAACTGGTTCTGATTTTAACTTATCCCAGGTGTTGTTCAATGATCTTGTAACTAATTTTAAAAATATTTCAAAACAAAAAGCTTTCTTGATACATCCAAGATTCATGAGTGTTTACTTGCAAGACCAGATAATCAAACGCAAGTAAACAAGGCGCAGTTACAAACGCTGGCAACCTAAACCATGAAACGTTCACACGAATTAAAAATCAAGATAAAGTTTCCAAAACAGAAGCAGAGGAGGCTGAGCCTATTTTACAAGAACAAAATGTTCAAGCTCAACCTCCGGCTGCTGAGCCCACTGCTCTAGGTGATCAGGGCATCACAACCGCTGCTCTGTAACCCACACCTAAAATCTCCAAAAAGAAACCATGCAGAGCATCCAGAAAACCCACCAAACCCAAAAAGGTCCTCTGGAAGATGAGATCCCAGTGGTTAACCCAGTGACACCACCAAAGTCACCAACCACTGCTGCTACTTCTTCACAGCAGATGGTAGAAAGATCTCACACCGGCTTTGAACTCCTCCTGCATCCTCACAAAAGGATCAGGTTGTAGGCATAGGGAAACCAAATTATGAAGCTCTATGATCACTTGGTTCTATCTTTCAGAGCCCCTCTCCCAAGGAAATGTCGCTTTCTACACAGCCACTCTCACCAACTCCATCTTTACCACCAACCATGTTACCCTTGCTGCATGCAATAGAAATTGAGCAGACATTATCCAGCACTTCTCACCAACCCATCAGTGAGAATATACTTCAACCAGAGGCTGGGTCTGACTTATTTCTAAATGCTAGCCCATCAGCAAATGAAGAGGCTACATCCCTTGGGTTACATGTAACCCTTGGTGATAGTTCAACAATGGCAGCCACTACAATTGTTGAACTCCCAAGTTTTAATTGGACAGTGGTTACATAGCTAAGACCTTGTTGAAGGCAACCACTGCTGAGGCTACTAAGGTAACCTCTGCTCTAGTGGGAAGTCCCCAGAACCAAGACAAAGGGGCATCTAAGATTAAAGCAAGTGGTAAACCACTTGCTCATGATATCTTGGATAAAACTACCACATCTGCTAGGAGTTCAGATGATCCTATTAAGTTATGTGATGAGCTAAAATATCAGGAATTGACGGGAAGAGTTACAAAGGTTGAAAGCACTGTTGATGAAATAAAATATATTCTGAAACAGTTGATTACTATACAAAGCCAAACCCATGTTCCAACCACTGCTGAGCTAAAATCTGTAATATCTGCAATCTTTCAACAAGAGAAACACTTCTGGAACAAAAACATAAGCATTAGATGATGGAACTCAGGAATATGGTTAATGCAAGATTTAATGACACTGCTGCAGATATCAAGGCAATCAAAGCCCACTTGCTCACCACCACTGGTACATTTCCTCCTACTGTCATTTTTGTAACTCCAGATGAAGCCAAAAAGGGGGAGAAACCTTTGGGTAACAAAAAGTTGAAGATGGATGACTCAAAGGCAAGGCCTGCATTGAATATCCCTAAGCCAGATGGCTCAAAGAAACCAGATTTAACTGAAGATATCTTGGCAAAGGCAAAGAAGTCCCGTAAAAAGGCTGTGTTTGATGATGGCAAGGTGCTGGTTGAGAAAAAGATTGATCAGCAGTTAGAAAAGGGAGAGATTGGTACCTCAACAAAGAGGAGATATTCTTCGAAAGCAAGACAACCAGAATCCACAGCTATCAAAACTAAAGATGCTACCAATCCAACCACAAAAACCTCTGCCAATACAAAATCAACCAGATCTTCTCACACAAAACCCATATCCACCTCAATAGATGTTACAACAACAGTTGTACCAACATCTGTTGACACAACAGAGGTTGTAGCAGATGTTATCACAACCACTTCCATCATTACTTTTCCCACTTCCACACAAACTTTACCAACACCACCAAGAATTCCAAGCCATCCATCATCACCATCAATCACTTTTAAGAGGAGAAAAGTAACAAAGGTCATAAATGAAGAAAAGATCCCTGCTCCTTTGCCTCTTGCATCTGCACTAATGCTAAATCTAACCTCTGCTCCTTCAACCGAAACATCTGCTCCATCAAAAGAAGTAATTCTGCAACTATAAAATTTCCTCTTAATTTGCCTGCAGTCAAGAAAGAAATCATATCTTTCTATAATGAAGAAGATCCAGACAAAAGACACTTCCCTTCACTTCAAGGTTATCCAAAGCCTGCAAATATTGATCAGTATCTGGCACTCAAAGAAAAACAGGCAGAGGATATTGCTAAGAAGCTGTCTAAAGGCAAAAGTGATTGAGAAGTGCAGATCAACTCCAGTTTCAATTGAGCAAAGTCCAATCCCTTGAAAGATTCTCAAAGAATTTATCAAATAAAATTTCTAAAGTAGAAGATAAACTCTTGAAAGAAAATTACATCTCACACATCATGGAAACAAAGAAATATGCTACTACAAGAGCACAGTTTAAGGACTGGTCTGTGAGTTAGCTTCAAGAAGAAAATACAAGAATAGAAGCACAATAAAAAGATCCTCACAACAAACCTACATGTCCAGACTGGAACAAATACAAGAAGGATGTACCTGAAAAGACCCTAAAGCTCAGAAGAATGAAGGAAGAGCTAATTCAGAATCATTATGGGTCAAAGAATCAGGTGATGAGATTGGGGGAGATAAGAGTGTTGGATACATACAAAATGCTTGAAGCTAGAAGGAAAAAAGGATCCATCAATGCCTCCTAAACCTGATTATTCCAAAGAAGATGCTGCTCTCAAAGCCCGGCTCTCTAAAAAGCCCAGCTCAACAACTGTCCAATCCACACTTGCTTTGGTAAAATGAAAAAGGCAAGAGGAGTTATCTGAGAAGGTTGACAAAGAGTTTGAGGAAGTGTTTATCAAATAGGGAATCAAGAATATGATGGACTATCCAACAGATGATAGAAGTGCCAAGTTGGCCGAAGATTTGACAAGAGTAGCTCCTTTCCTATCCTCATCAATAAAAGCTCTTTCAAGAAAGCCTTCAGACCCAAAAATTCTAAAGTGGAAGGTCAACAAAGACACCCATGAATTGACTCTGCTCAAGTCTGATGGTAAAGCTACTAAACTATCTATGGAAGCTGCTTATGGGCTTACAGTAGAAGACTTCCATGAACTACTAACTTTAGAACTTGAGAAGGATGCCAATGACTTAGAATCTCTTAACTTTGAGCTACAATTCAAAGGTCAAATAAGAGAGTTCTTTTTGAGGAATAAAGATCAAGAATAAGATGTTTTTGGCATGATCTGTTCCATGAGAGATTGTTGGGATTGAACCTTTGGAAAGGAACAGATGATACAAAGTCAAAACACACCATCCGAGCTTTGGTCTAGCTATCAGAGGTTTCTATCGCCTGATAGGCTTTTACTGCTTTCAATAAAGAACACTGTTACCAATCCTCTGACAGAAAAAATTCCCAACCGCTGATAGAAGAATACAAGATCAGAGGTTGGCTAGCAGTGTTTAGTCTAGTCTTAGTTAAATCAATGTAACAGTGCTAAGCACTGATAGTTTTAGTCTAGCAGTGTTTATAGTTAGTTACTTTTGTTAGCTGTCACTATCAACCATGACATCAGTGTAAGACGATCAGTGGTTAGATAGTTAGTATAAATAGGCGCTCATTGTAACAGTTTTACTTGTCTTCCTAAAAAGATCAATTACGCATATCTTCTTCATTTCTTACTATCAAACGATCGTTATTGGGCTAAGGGGGAGTTTGTGAATCACTTGCAATAGTTTAATTACTTAAAAGCAAGATGGTGATGAAAACAAACGACCAATTGATTGTTGTAAAAGTTTTCCATTAATCCGCTGCACTTAGTCTCTGTTTTTCAATCATTTTCCATTATTTGAAACAAAAACAACAATCAATTCAAACTTAGATCCTGATAGAACTTATTTAAGTTCTATTGAGTCCGAACTTGTAAGGACTCTTGAAAGTCCGAATTTAATTATCTTTTTGAATCAGAGTTTGTGAGAAATCAGAATTTGTAGTTCTTCTAGTCCGAACTTAATTCCTCAAATCATCAGAACATATTAAGTTCACAATTCCTTGTCCGAATTTGTTGTTGGTTTTGCAGGTAGAACTTATTCTAGAATGTGATTGGTTGAACTTATTATAGAATGTGATTGGTTGAACTTACTCTAGAATCCTATTGGTTGAACTTATTGTAAGGACTTGCATGTCCATACTTAATTTGTATTCATACTCAGTGGACTTAAAAAAATTCTGGCGTTGTTCGAATTTATAGGTTAAATTCGGAGTTTTAGAGTTATATTCGTCATTTCTTTACGTTCGAATTTATGAGTTATATTCGGAATTTCTCTGCTGGTTCCTAATTTCTTTGTATTCTAAGTACTGTTCAGATGATCTGATCCGAGGTTTCAAGAGCTTTCGGCTTTCACGAGTTCTGAATTTGCTAAGAATTCTGGGTTACCTGGGGTACCGGATTATTAGCTAAGTTTAGAAGTTTGTGTAGTTCGGAAGTTTCAAATTGTGCATGTTTCGAGTTACAAGGGGTACCAGATAATTTGGTAAGAGTTAGAATGTTGCGTATTTCGGAAACTTGAAGTTGGTTTCGGATTATTGAAAAGTTCCAGGGTACTTATGTTGTCTGAATCAAGTGAGGGAATGAGAAGAGGAAATGGTGGTCCACGGTGTTCTATTCAAGATTCTTGGAGTTCGGATTCGGTCCTTACTTGAGTTTTGGGACAATCTTGGACTATTATCGTGACTTAGTTGGACTTTGACAGCTTGTGCGTAAAAAGGCTCGTGTGTGATGGAATTTTGTCAAGTATGTTCATGTTTTTAATCAAGTATTGACATGCTGAAGTTGATTTCTCGGGTGATGACTAATTAAATAATGAGCCTTATTAAGTTATTGTTTAGAGTAGAGAAGACAAGTTTCTTGGTCCTTCTTCCAAGACGGTTCCTAGTCTGTTCTTGAAATAATGGGGTACTTCTTGATTTGAGGGGAAGATCGGAGATGAAAGCTATCGGGGATTTAGTGGATTCGTGAAGATAGGAGATTGATTCATGAATGTGCATGACGAGATGAGATCATACATGAAGGGTTGAAGACTTTTGATCAAGATGGTGGATGTACTTTTTCAGAGTTGGTTTGTTATTAACTTATCGAGCTAAACTTCATGTCTTTGCGGAATTTGAAGTGTTCGATGTTGGGCATTGGAAATCTGACGTTTCGTTCTCCTGTTGGTTAAGTTTGAAGATCAAGGATCGAGCGATATTCGTACATTTGGTTGTAGGTTGGTTCACGATAACTTGATTCGGGAGTAGTTTGAGGGGGAGGATCTACAGTGTTTGATGTTGGATTCTAGGTTACACAAAGCGGCCATTTAAGTGATCCTCAGCAAGTCTTTGACTAGAAGGGTTGAAGATCGTTGTGCTCTGCCGGAAAGATCAAGTCACAGCCAAAGTTGAAAGCAGGCATGATATCATCAGTCAAGGGGGAGTCTGTAAGCGTAGTATCCGGTGACTGAAGATTGTCGATGCCACACAGAACTGATAGTAACAGTTAAGGGGGAGTCTGTAAGTGCCGCTCCCGCTGGGTAACTGTGTATCAGTTCTGGTCAACGAAGTTAAAGGTCCAAGTCAAAAGAAGTTAAAGAATAAACCAAGAATTGTCCAAGTTTGTTATTTTGTCGGGTCCGAATTTATTATAAGTTTGGATCGTTTTGTTAGGACATGTGGTCCGGGTTTGTTCGGTTTAGTCTATAGCCTATATATATGTGTGTATAGGGTAGATTAGAACAAGCCTTTTGGTATTTGAACCAACAGTTGAATAAGTAATTGTTAAGTTTACTGGGCTGAATTTAGATGCCAAGAATTTGGGCTTAATACAAGATTATTGGGATTCCAAATACATTATTAGTGGTCCTAATTTGTTTTGGATCAGTTTGTGGGTCATTTGGGTTTGACAAGAGATTTAGTGAGTGTGGAATAGTACCAATTATGTGGATCAACATCATCACTCTAGAATACGCTTTTAGAGTGTTTCTAAAAATTATTACGTGAGGTTACAATTTTTAAGAAGTTAGTGGGTTACTAGTTAAAGTTTAAAGAGTTGTGTTTCGCTATGTCATGTTCAGAAAGGAACGAGTTTTTGTATTTGCGTGGAGTTCACTTGGTGTGAATTCGGTTCGCGAATTAAAATAATAATAATAATAATAATAATAATAATAATAATAATAATAATATAATAAATAATAATAATAATTTGTATATATACTAAGTGTTATCTATGCAGACTGTGTTTTATTGTTCTATTTGCCATCAAATACTTACTTGGTGTTGGTTTTATCTCAGATAGGCCGAACAAGCAAACCAACCGCCTCCAAACCCACCGCAAGTTCCACTTCGCAAGTTTATCTCAAAACACAACCAAGTAGCTCTTTTAGATAAAAATTTAAGTGGAATAGAAGATTATGTGCAGATCATTCGTTTTCTGAGAAGATCTCGAGTCTATTATGCCCTTTCTACAAATATTCGGATCGTCGCCGCGTATATGCAAGATGTTTGGACGACCGCTCGTGTGCAAGACAATGTGATTGTAGCAACGGTAAATGGTCATCAGTTGGCCATTACGGAAGATGTCGTTTGAAATGCATTACACTTGGGCTTGTTAGATAGCGGGGAAGTGTGCTATAATGTTCAAATTTGCGATAGAGCTCTTGTTAGCTTTGGATACTCGGGAATTTTACTAGCACGTCAAGTATTCAAGGGAATGCTTCTTGCTCAATGGCGTTTCTTTTTCCATATCATGATGCAATGTTTCGCTTCAAGAAAAGTGGTATGGATGGAATGGGTAGTAATCTGTTGTCGGCTATGATTGGTCTCACTTTTAATCAACCGTACAACTTTGCACGCATGATATTCCATGCTCTTCAGGCACAAATTGGATATGAAGAAAGTGATGCTCGTCTTTTGATGTTATATCCGCGTTTTCTAATGATTATTTTTAGATATCTTGTTCCGAGTCTTCCGATTCATGATGGTTTGGCTCCGCTTGTTCTTAAAGCTATCAGTAGACGGATTTTTAGCGATAGTCGTCAAGCTAAAGTATCTAAACGCTCTTCCCATTTGCCTATACTTCATCCAATGCTTGGGGATATTTTTTGGATGAAAATTATAACTCAGAAGCTGATGTCACTTGGAGAAATATTTCTGAGGGTGTCAATCAAATCTTTGGCACGGGTGATGATGAAGACGGTGCAGCTCCTATTAATCTTCAACAGCCAGTAGTTGTTGAACCTCAGGTTGATCTACAACAACCACCGGTGGTTATTGAAGAACCTCTTGTTCCTGAGCCTGATGTGGCTGAACCAGCAGTTGTCGAGCATGTTGTTGATCAGATTGTTGAACCAGTAAATGAGCTTGTTAATGAACCGGTACATGATGAAGTGATGGAAGATGTCTTGCAACATATGTCTTTCGCTCAACCGGATTCAAATGAAGAAGATATTCTTTTTGATAGAGTAATTGTTGCAATTGATTGTTCTTTAGCGTCTGATGCACCATAGTCTAGTGCATCTAAAGGAAAGGGTATTCTTGTTGAACCAGAAGATAATGTTGATATGTTGACAGAAAGGAAATATTTGGCTTTAGTTCGTAAAGATTTTTCGGGAAAGCTTTCTTCTAAAGGACAACAAAAGCTTCAACCTTTTCGTGAAAAGGTCAAATCACTTAATCCCTCTTCCGAGTGGGCCTTACGTTTGTCTCTCTGGAATGATTCGGATGTGGATAATCTTCCAAGTGATTCTTCTGACAGTGACACTGGTGAAGATCCGGATAGTGGACCGAGTGCTGTTTCGGTTTCTACCCCTTGCCCAGTTGTAACTTATAAAAGAAGAAGATTGGGAAATCATTCAAGTTTAGCTCCAAGGTCTTCAAGTGTAGAGGTAGTCTCTTCAGTTTCAGTTCCAGTAGTTGCAGTTTCTTCAGTTTTTGGTGTATCAGCTGCTTTGGATATTCCTGTTTCGTTACCATCAGTATCAGTTGTTTTATCTGCTCCTAGCTCAACAGATGTTGTATCTGTTGCTAGTATGTCTTCTCTTGGGCAGTCTTCTAGTTCCAATTTTTTGGTATTCATATCTGGTGTATCCACAGCTCCACTTTTCTCATCTCTTCCAGGTTCGAGTAATCTGTTTACTTCATCAGTGGGAGTTAGCTCTTCTTCAATGCCTCCAGTTCGTCCCAGTGGTGTATATGTCCTGCAGGTCCTCGAATGAAGAAACCCGCAGTGTCTCCAGCATCTCCAAAGTCTTCAAAAAAGGTTCGTCCAAAAGTTTCTTTTGGTCCTAGACCTCCTCCTCCTGTTCCTTCAAGGCCTTCTGTTCCATCTACCGCTTCACGACCTCGGGTTGAATCAAGTAGTAGTGCGCAAAAATTTCCTGAGTTTAGTTGCTCCAAGTTTCAGGATGTTGGAACGGTATTGGGAGATCATGACGCACAGATTCAACACCAAAGGAGGAGATCACGTATTAGAAAAAGGTTGATGCAGGGAGGGAAAAGCAAATGACTCACTTGTTTCGTCAGTCAAGTCGTCAAGGGGTTCAATTAGGAGATCTAATGAAAATAGATGCTTATTTGACTGTCAAACACGAGGGACTTGTTAAAGCTACCGATCAGATTAGTCGAATCGTCACAGATCATGTAGAGCAACTTGCTACTCAGGGGGAGAGTTTTGCGCTGCAAGCACAATTTCAATGCAAAAAGGATGAACTCAAAAAGATTAGTGATGATTTGGATAAAGACAAGGATCCCGAAAACGCGTCGCAGAGGGAGCAGCCAAGTAGCTCACAAGCTACGGAAGCTGCAACCAACGCTACAGTTGAGGGAGTCTGATTTGGGTGCAAGAGGTAGTAGAAATAAAGGTCCAGTCGATGATGAACTTGCTGCTTTGTATGATGTATCAGATGAAGGAGATTTAACTGAAGAGCATCTTGCTTCTAACGATGACTTAGAGAAAGATGATGAAGTCGTTGGAACTGTTGAAGTACTTAGACTATATGAAAACGTTGATCGAGTGAAAATAAGAAAAGGAGCAAATGTGTCATACACGATGAATGTGCCTCATTCTGAAAAAGCAAAAGTGGATTTTGAAGCTTTGTTGGGTATTGCGTATAATGAAACACCTGTAGATCCAAATCCCAACCCTGAGCTGATTAATGAAGAAGTTCCAAGGGTTTTATGGTTAAGAGCTCCTCCACCAGATTTAACACAGAAAAAGCGCTTTGGACGCATTAGTGGAGAATACTCGGGCCAAATTAGAAGCTGGGATTTTGATGGGCAAAACAACTTAGTGTTGATTAAGCGAATATATGGTGTTCAATACTTTAGGCCTCGTTTCCACACTCTTAGCTCTCTTCAGGCACATGATTTTCATCATATTGCTCAGATCGACTTGAACACTCCAACTTTAAATGGTCTTATTGGAGCATTGCAGAAAGCCTTAGAAGAAGAAAGCAGATTTGGTCAGTGGAAACGTTTCAAACCTGTTGTTGGCCGTCGAGTTAAATCATGGAATAAGTTCACTGGAAAAACTGAGTATAAAGTTGTGTACCGGCCTGCTCTATGTTTGAGAACTATTCCTTTGAGGCAGTTTGATCTTGACAAAATGGAAGGAATCGGTTCTTGGTACATTGATGGTAAAACAGGAGAAGCTGTAATCACAAAGGAGAAACTGACTAATGTGATTGTTAAAGTTTTAGATCCTATGTGGTTGGTGAACTTCAAACTCTCTAATTTGAAGAAGCTGAGATGTAAGTATCTTCTCCACTTGAAGGAAGACCGAGAGCTCGCACTTCCGTTCGTCCGCGTTGTTCAGTTCTGTGTGAAGAACAAAATTGGGGCTGGAAGTGACTTTTCAAAGGTTTGACGAAGATTTCTCAAGGCTTGCAGATCCAGCATGTATCAAGGGGGAGTCTGTAAGTGCACTTTTGGATGATAAATGCTGGATGCTGCTAACTAAAGATTCTTCAGGGTCTATTATGTAAATTAGGATGAAGCTTTGTTAGTGGAGTCCGAATTTACTAGCCTTTTACCTTGTCAGTACTTATTTTTGTAAGAGTTTATGAAAGAGTTTAGGAAAGAGTTTATGAAAGAGTTTACGTTAGAGTTTATTTGTAAGGACTCAGGGTCCGAACTTGGTCTTGTATTAATACTCAGTGTGATGAATGCAAGACAAAACTTTTGGAGAATTATCTTTCTGTGCAAGCTTTCTCTGTGTGTGAAAGAAATACCCTAAGCTACTGTGTTAGTGTGTGTAATCTGTGAATACTCAGTGGATTCACATATTGTCGATCATCATTTATCGTTCTCTACTCCTTCTACATCGCGTCCTCGCAGCGGTTTGTGTCACGTGGTGGATTCTGCACACCGCGTGACTTGGTGTTTCATTTTGTTCGAGATCCAAAGGTGGGCTTACAAAGGTATAAACCTTGTTTTTTATAGTTTTAATCATGTTTTCTTGATTATACATGAATTAGATCATGAAAACCCTTTTTAATCCATGATTTATGAATGCTTAAACTAGTTTCTTGGCTGAATAAGAACACCTTGTGAATTCCCTGGTGTTATATGGCAGCCATGAGCACAAATCTTTGGGTTTTGATACCCTAATCAACACCTATTCGACCAAAATCGCATAACTATTCGATTAACCGAAAAACAATGAAACAATGCTTGATTGACATGGGTTATGGCATGGTTGGATTCTTCTTGGTATATAGGTACTGAATATGGCTCACACACACTTCTGGGCTTAAGAAAACTGCTCCGGATCGAAGGAATCACTAGGTATATCACTCGAAACGGCTAGGCAGAATATTGTTTGGACCATAACTTTGTACGTAGGTATTGGATTGAGCTGAACTTTGGTGTGTTGATGTAGGGTATTGACAGGAGGGTCCACATAAAATTTTAGAATGTTTGAAATTTTATACGATGTTTGGTGAATTTTTTACTGTTCTACCAAAAAAATTTATGTTAAAAATCCGCGTTTTTGAGAGTTTTCGGTAGCCGGAAACGCACCGAAACGAAATCAGAAAAGTTCCAAATTTTTATAGGGAGTTCCTGGGCACATCAGGGACTTACTGGAATTTTTGGGGAATTTTTAGACATCTTCTGATAAACAACATGCCATAATCGGTTAAATATTAGTAATTACTTGCATGATTGCTGTCAAAGCCGAACAAGCTTACATATACTCCTATTGTTACCTGTGATGCTGCTATCCTGTGAGTTTCACTTCCCCACTTTTAAATTGTTTTATTGTTCTCTGGGGACTTGCATGTTAAAAACTGTGTTGATTACATCAAATTGGGAGTGTGTTTCACTTCCCCACTATTAAACTGTTTTACTGTTCTCTGGAATGATTTGCATATTACAAAATGTGTTAATTGCCCAACTTGTGATCATGTGAATTATCTAACACACGAACTACCTCCCCACTACAAGTGATTAACGTAAGCCTTATGGGGCAGTGGATAGTACTATTGGTCTGACAAACCCAGGCCACGCTCGACAGGATGTCGGCAACAAGGTTTGCACGCGTCCTAACCTTGGTTATGTTGTTAGGCCTAACTACTTTGGGGACATTCAACTGCACGTGATGCAGTAAATGGGCTGAGGTGTCGAACGTGACACGGCCTGGTGTGCTGAGGTGTCGAACATGACATGGCACAGTTAAAATAGTCCAGGTTTCACTTGTGCTCTTCGTGTAATTCCATCTGTGACTTTGACCTGTGCAATTAAACTTGTTAACACATATTGTTACACAACAACTAAACCAGTGGAAATCACCAGCAGCGTTTAGGTAACCCTTTTTAAAACTAACATGCATTTCAGGTAACTTGAGACTGGTGTGATCCATGTATGTTGTTCAACACATGTTATAGACGAATGCTGATATAGACGCATGTGGCTTAGAAGACTTATGTGGTTCATGGGAACACGCAGTTGTAACATACATGTAGTATGTAATCAACATTTTGTAAGCAATAAAATGTAGTGTCTTTATAAACAATGTGCTTGTACCAGAGGTGTCTGTTGCATCCCGTATTTTTTTTCCGCTGCAAGTCAGGGTGTGACAGAAGATGGTATCAGAGCCATTGGTTATAGAGAATTAGGTGCCTTTAAGGAAACCTAGACTATAACTACAGGCTCGGACTTTAGTGGACATCATTGGAGAAATTAACCTCTACTCAAGGTCGTTAGTGAACACTGTAAAGTATCCTATTTGCAAGTACCAGGATGGCCTTGTGGGGCAAGTGGGTTATTATGGTCCGGAACGTAATAACAGACTTGCTCATATGAGGAAGTGTTGGGAAAGTCGCGGTAATAAACACACTTAAATACATGGAATGATACATACGTTTACCAAGGTGATAGTGTGTGAATGTTTGGGCGTGAATTGATACATGAATTGGGATTGGTGGATAATACGTGACTACATATGCCTTCGGGATAGGCAGAAAACGGGTATTACAGTCCATTCCACATTCCTACTGACCGCATATTTAATATACACTAGAGTTGGATTCCTATCACTTGTACAGTTGTTACTTATACGTTATGATGTGAGAACCCAAGTCTTTCTAACGATACAATCTCACCCACTCTATCCTTATAGCTACCGTAACGACGATTATGTACCAGAATGAGACTTCAATAAAAACATAGATACCCAAAAAACGCGTAGGTCGTCCTGATAGCTTGGGAGGACGGGTACGGATCCTTACTCCACTTTTCGTCGCTTCACATTCGATTGTTATACAATCGCAGAGTTCAAACATCTTGCGAAACTTTTTCGTCCTTGAATCCACGATTCATTTGATTGTCCGCTGGATTCCTCTTCTGTTTACAATATTGGCTTTAGCTTTCATGTCGTGTGATACTATGATACTTAGTGGTATTCCTTAGCACATGTTTCGATATATGTTATATCTGAATATGACGATCTCTGGGTAAACTTATTTTTATGTATCGATAACCTTTAAACCTCATAGATTCTTTAACATCGTAGGGCTATAAAATTACTTGACATTAATCATTTTATTTTAACCACTAAAATTTCAGAATTAATATCCAAAAATGCATTTTGGAAAATTAGTTTGTATATTGAATTTAAAAAATAAAAGTTATGATTAACCAAAGTGATTGCGTGGCCTAATGGATAAGGCGCTCGCCTGCGTGAATAAGTTACCCTTCCCGTTGTCATTCGATGCCATGGGGTATAGAGTTTGTGATGATATAGATTTCTTTGAAACTCTTTGCGAGGTGGAACATCGTTTTGTGACCGTTGGTTACATTGTGTTCTTTATGCTTAACGATTGTTTTGAATTTCAGTGGGTTATTTGCAAAAAGTAATATGAGGCCCGAATATCATGATGAACGGAACACGGATCATGTATATGGGTGTGGTGGATATGCTGCGGTACTTCCTATATATAAACACCCGGCAACGTTATCAAGGTACCGTTACTCAGGGCAGACGGGCTTCATGTTGCAATTCGTTCGGTTATGTTTTGGGCAACGCGGTGTTCAGACTTAGACCCTGTTTGATGCGATAGGTAATGACATAGTTGTCGCAACCACGATAGCTATATGCGTTGTGGTGATTTTAAATGAATAGTAGTTTGGGGGTTGACATATAACGACCTTTGGGGTTAATCCTGGGAAGGTCCTTTTTCGAAAAGGTAGTACGACTTTTTAGGGGTACTACACCTTGATAGTACTTTGTACTGAACTATCTGGGTATAGCCGGTGATAGCTTACCCACATCGATTACCCAATGATTGATTCGTGATAAGTAACAATGTTTTGTCTTTGGTAAGACAATTCAACGTAATTTCTTTCTTTTGGTGGGAATTTCTCAAACGTATAGTCATATATTCGAAATCACTACGTTACGACGAACCAACTATGCTTATGTGCCAACCGTTGTCTATGAAGCTATTCAGTTGAAGCATATATTTCCGTTACTAGTTGTTCGCTAGTGATACAATCTCTAATTCTTAGTAAGAATACGTAATTCGCATCAATATTGCTAACCCAAGGGATTTAGGGGTAACACATAAATGGAGGAACTTATCTGATGCAATCAAAGTTCGACAAGGAGTTGTGTGGATGCGGATCTGATTGTAATAAGATTCATGGAGGCGAAAGCATTTTTATCCATATTCCTCGTAACCGTTAACACTTTGTATTAACAGGACACTCCTATGTATACATTTATTTATAAATATACAACATTAACCGTGGTCCAATCCAAGTGTCAATTTGGTAAATTTAGGTCGAGGGTGACGTAACCCTGGTGCGAAGTAAGAAAACTATAATCAGTAAATAATCTGATTCATTACTTCAAATCAATTCAATTCTCCTTACTAACACTATTGGAAAGTGTTAAGGTCCGATACATATAAATTACTAATTTGATATGCCCTATCGATTTAGTTCAAACTAATACAAGATAAACTCCCAATAACTCGAAGAAGTAGTGAATGAATGGTACGAAGGACCGTAATGAAGCTACCTCATAATGTATAGTTAATAAACAAATGACACAAAGAGAATTTCATCGAACAATTATTTTATTTATATATATATACATATATCTAATTCAAAGAACAATATTTAAAAGAATCGTATATAACTTTTATATATCAATCGATCCCTTGTTTTCAGCCTCCATAACTTAGTGAAAATATGTTCTAGTGAAAGACGAGATCGCCTTCGAGTAATATTCGAGTACAGTAATCTGATAACTAACCTATTTGACAACTCTTATCTAAACCTGCAGACTCTAGACATCGGTTCTTTCGGTTCCTTTTTCGGTAATATTTTGTGACGACCGTACTAATTATTCATCTCGATAATGGTCGTAAGAGTAGTTGACCGAGTATTACCATTCCTAAGCAGGGCGATGAAACAACCATGAGAAGGAATGGCACCATAGAAACCGGACAAAAGGGAATGACGCCCAAGCTCTATTTACCCGGGGTCCTGACCTGAATTCTTTCACTTACCGTACCCCTGAGGTACTAAGTCTTGAATTAATATCACTCGTATGAGGGCGGTGTATTCGTTCTAGAAATCACATAAGGGGATACATGGTTCTTTGATTTCCTTTTTGGTTAAGGCTTTTCGCGTCACGATATCTACGACGACCGTGCGATTGGTCCGGAGTAGGGACCAACCCGGATACTTATATGTCTATAGAACGTATTGACTCCCCAACTCTACGTAATACCCTGAGAACACCATATGTCTCCTCCTCTTCCCTGAAACATATGAGGAGTCTAAATTCTTATACACGATGTTATTCATGATTCATAGGGGATGATCGAAATTCCCTTTGGGCCATTGTAAAGGTGTTATTTGGTACTGGTCTCCTACATGAGTAAGAGAATGATGCATGAGATACATTGACTTTCATCCGTTGATTGGACACAAAGTGAACGATACTTTACGCTTGTGAGTAACTAAGAATATGCGTTAAACGGTTGTTGAACCACCCCTCGTCTTCCTTCGAATGGTTGGTACCTTCAATTGATTTTCAGTTTGATCGATTTAAATAAGTATTCATAAAATACGATGCTACCAAGAAACCCAATTCTTCGTTGTTTTCGAGTGACGAAAATTCTTGTGTTACTTAAGGAAACAAGAACGGGAGATATCTTAAGTATAATACTGGATATATACATATATACCTAGGTATTTGTACCACGAGTGAAATTCACGATCGGGGGGATGATTTTCGGAAGCTGTTGCGCTATCATTTGCATGATTTCCGCCTCGGTCATTTGGGGTGAGCGTTTCGGGGCCAATCTATTATAAACAATACTTATATACATGTATCAATGTCACATATTGAATCATCCCATATCACACAATTCCGTCACACGCGTGAGTCCACAACCTGTATAACCAACATCATTATCATGTCTATAATAATATTTGTTATCATACAACGGTTAAAATTGCACTTAGACTTAACCCAAAAGGGCCAGTGCTTAAATGTGCGGTCAGAATATGTCATCGGGTGACGTATATTCGTCATATTATGAAAAGCACGAACTACCCTGCATGAAGGAACACGGTCAAAACCAAACTCTCTTTGAAATAAGAGTAGTCATGAGTCATCCGAGTATCATAATTGGTGTCTTTTGTGTGCTGAACCCACCTAGGGAAAACTAAACTAGAAATCTAGTAGTCCCAATCATTCTAGATGAAGGGACTCGTGAATCTTCCGAATACATCCCTCGGATATCATACCCATCCAGAGGTGAATAAGACTTCGACGCTACAACTAATTATCTTCCAACTTGGAGAATTACTTAACATATGCTGCGAATTGTAGTTACCTCGATATACGATACCAAGACAAACTAAATGACCAAAGTGTAAATCGGTGCTTGGTTGGATGCACCGATTGGCTGTGAAATGGCATTCATAACCTTTATTCGTATCCTAGCCGTCAGAGTGCTAGACTTACCTCGATTGATTACGAATTTCATTCAGCCTTTCTTAAAGTTACTTTTGTTGTTTCAAGAGGTTTTCGAGCGATTGTGAATCTATGTTACTACATTTCCCAGCAGCATGCATTCCTTTCGTGCCCTATTGGGAAACAGAACTGACTAATCCTACGACAAAGGTTCGAGAAACTCAATGACCCTAGTCTTGACCAACTCGGGGGTCGGGTCTTCATTTCTTGTTTACATTATTACAAATATGAGACTAGCGGGAAAAATCAGATTCAGTGGTCAACTGTCCCTATCGGACTAGGGTGACTATGGATTCGGGCTTTAGCCCATGGTTTCATAAAACCACACGAATGTCCCAATCTAAACCAAGATGGTTTGGCATTAACGAACTCGACGAAACCCTTACGTTTAATCCATGATTCAAATGGCGGAGGTGCCAAGATAGGAAAGCATCATATCTTCTTATCCTCACATACAGTTCAGATCGTACCAAGTCCGAGTTTGACTCGAAAAACCACGAGACCGAGACGGTCAAGTGGTGATTAACCACCTTGTGACTAGTATGGGCAATATTCATCGGTGCATTAGATAATCTTTCGAGAACATGATGGAACATGATTATTTCTCGTTGTTTCCATTAACGATGTCCTTTCGAAACGTTAGTCGAGTGTGGCTATGTTCCTACCCTGCGAGGGGTACTCCGTTGATGGGGAATCTTGATTCAATGATTTCTTATTTAATCATCTTTTACAAAATTACCTGTACGTCTACGATCTGATCCCATATGTAGGGGCATCATGGTGATACTTGTGATCATTAGGCACTCATCACGCCTTAAATATTTCTTCGTCATATAGTAACATTCTGGACGTGGTGTTACTTGAATTAAAACCGCATTGGTGCACACTCTACCATTCTCGGTGTAGGGGAATTTTTATACGATTATCAACCGGAGAATCATATCGATGTTATCGAAGCTGCTAAGTTGTTTCCTTCTGGAGAAGACATAAACAGTTGTACAACAGCTGGAACCAAGCTCCCGACACTTAACACAAACTGTAATTATTATTATAGAAATTTCATATCCTTACAACATAATCCAACTACTGGTGAGTAGTGCGAGCACAACAGGAGGTAAGTGTGCAGATTCGTTATTACTCGTGTACATGCTCACCATACAGCAGCCTTAGGCTCTCAGAAGCTTTTCTCTTTCTTATACTCTACCATAGAGTAGGGACTCTCGGGGTCGGTTAGTATTAACCGAATTACACGAGAACAAGGGAAGACTGTCACTCACAACTTAGTGAGATCAAATTTATTCCCTTTACACAAACATGTGGAGCATGATGCTCACCATTGTGACGTTCGCAACGAACCCTGGGAGAGTACCCATACTCCTCCTCTATAGGAGGTGTTCAATAACTATTAAACGAAATCGTAAATGAAACTTATGGTATTTGAGTGGTAAAGATAATGAATGCGAAGAAAACATAATAATTGCAGTTATATGCAAGCTGAATACATGACTCCTATTCTACTATGAATCCAATAACACTCTCACTTTCAGATTGGAAGTGATGATAAACGTTACTTTTAACATTACGTAGGAACTGTGGATGGACAAATTACACAGCTACTATGTAACACAATTATCATCCCTGTACGATGGTGATACTAAATGAAAAGTGAAAACATACTTGTCTGTCGAATGATTGACTCAACTGTAAAGACTGAGCTTTCCAACGAATTACTAAACGGAATTTCGGGACGAAATCTTTTAACCGGGGTAGACTGTGACAACTGTAAAAAATCCCGGTAAACTTTGATTGGTACCAGTCTGTGGTAACCGGACGTGATATGTATATCAAGATATTGTGCTGATTATGTGTGATGATACGAATTCTGGATAATGTTACACCAACTATAATAGAAGTATATGCCAAGTAAGTACCAAAAACATTACATTGGTGCTATGCGTCACTTACATGGCAAGACAAAGTCGTGAATGGATTGACGACTCTAGGAACACGTCATGGTTGACATGACACTATTAAGGGCCAACGATGTGAGGTTGGTGTCCTTAGCCTTTAACAACGTGTTAAACGGGGACTTGACATTTAACAGCGCATTAAACAATCGATTATGATTATTAGGCCAACGGTAGGGCCCTTTAATATTTTGAGTTCACAAAACATCTTAGTTATGTGCCATAGACTCTGACATAAGATTTGAAACAAATCGGTGCTCGGGCACGCAAAACGAGGCAGTCCCGGTTAGGGAAACGCCTTTGCGTTGGGAGCAATGAAAGACAAACAAAACATGCACGGAATAGTCAATCAAGCCTAAAAACACTTAAACTAACCTCAAACGAGGCTTTTATGATTAAAACGTAACTGGGTTTGGATTTCGAGACAGTTATGCACGGTTTTTAAAACCGAGTCTTTTGACACTAAAAACGCGAAAAACGGAGTCCGTTTCGTAAATCGGAGACGCGTGTGGGACCCGAAAACGAACCTAAACGTGAAACCGAAGATAAACATCATATTTTAACACGAAAAACGAAGCACGACAAAGCATAGGTGGGGTAGGGGCACCCCACCTTATTATATAAAGGTTTTTCTTTATTTTTTTTATTAAATTCTTCATTATTCCACAAAATTCTGCATAAGAACACCTTCATCTCAGCTGATCTAACAAGAAACAACATCAAATCAAAGGTATAAACCTTGTTTTTTATAGTTTTAATCATGTTTTCTTGAATATACATGAATTGGATCATGAAAACCCTTTTTAATCCATGATTTTTGAAGGTTTAAACCAGTTTCTTGGCTAAAGAAGAAGACCTTTTGAATTCCCTGGTGTTATATGGCAGTCATGAGCACAAATCTTTGGGTTTTGATACCCTAATCAACACCTATTCGACCAAAATCGCATATAACTATTTGATTAACCGAAAAACAATGAAACAAAGCTTGATTGACATGGGTTATGGCATGGTTGGATTGTTCTTGGTATATAGGCATTGAATATGGCTCACACACACTTCTGGGCTCAAGAAAACCGCTCGGGATCGAAGGAATCGCTAGGTATATCACCCGAAACTTGAATCTAGACTAGGCAGAATATTGTTTGGACCATAACTTTGTACGTGGGTATTGGATTGGAGTGAAATTTTGTGCGGTGATGTAGAGTATTAACAGGAGGGTCCACCTAAAATTTTAGAATTTTTGAAATTTTATATGATATTTGGTGCATTTTTTACTGTTCTACCGAAAGAATTTTTGTAAAAATACCAAACGAATTTAATAAATCACCAAACTTTACAGAGATACTAAGGAACAAATGGATAATGCTCTAAGAAGTTTGGGAGTCTATTGGTTGAGCTTTGTTTTGGGTTAAAGATCCGCGTTTTTGGGAATTTTCGGTAGCCGGAAACGCACCGAACAAAATTAGAAAAATTCCAAATTTTTACAGGGAGTTTTTGGGCACATCAGGGACATACTGGAAGTTTTGGGGAATTTTTAGACATCTGCTGATAAACAAAGTGCCATAATCGGTTAAATACTGTTTTACAAATAAATTAATTGAGGAGTTAAAATAGCTTTATAAATTTCCAAAATATTTTTCCTTGAATATACATATTTTTATTGAAGTTCTACAAAAATTTCCAGAATTTTATAAATTATGTAGATTAAATGGGATTTTTCGGCATTTAAAACTCTTCTTTTAACTAAATTCGGCAGTTTACCGGAAAACGAACCTGCCGGAACTGGGAACGGACCGAACCCTATCTTGACTATAATTGAAACATCAGGAGTATTTTGGGAAGTTCCAGGGTAAGCGAAACACTCTAGGTGTGTTCCACCACCGTTCGGGAGAATCCTTGACGGCGAAAATGGAAACTCAAATTTGGGCAATATAAACTCCCCAAACACCCAAACTCCCTTAATGAAAAGTTAATCTTTCTTAAATCATAACACACTGGAACTATTGGTATTCCCGTACCATTATCCAAACGTGTCAAACAACCAACTTTGGCTTGCACGCGAACGGGTGGCCGAGAGCCTAACGTGAAACTAATCATACCCCAACATCCATCCCCACACCAGGATACTATATGTACAATATGAATTGAAAATACCCACTTGGACCCAAGTTATAGGCGTTACCGACCTAGCGACTGATATTAGTAATTACTTGCATGATTGCTGTAAAAGCCGAACAAGCTTACATATACTCCTATTGTTACTTGTGATGTTGATATCCTTTGAGTTTCACTTCCCCACTTTTAAATTGTTTTATTGTTCTCTGGGAACTTGCATGTTAAAACTGTGTTGATTACACCAAATTGGAAGTGTGTTTCACTTCCCCACTTTTAAACTGTTTTACTGTTCTCTGGAATGATTTGCATATACAAATGTGTTAATTGCCCAACTTGTGATGATGTGAATTATCTAACACACGAACTACCTCCCCACTACAAGTGATCAACGTAAGCCTTATGGGGCAGTAGATAGTACTATTGGTCTGACAAACCCAGGCCGCGTCCTAACCTTGGTTATGTTGTTAGGTATAACTACTTTGGGAACATCAAATACTTACTATTGGTACTATTGGTCTGATAAGCCCAGATTATGTTTTATTGTTCTATTTGCCATCAAATACTTACTTTGTGTTAGTTTTATCTCAGATATGTCCGAACAAGCAAACCAACCGTCTCCAAACCCACCTCAAGTTCCACTTCGCAAGTTTATCTCAAAACACAACCAAGTAGCTCTTTTAGATGAAAATTTAAGTGGAATACAAGATTATGTGCAGATCATTCGTTTTCTGAGAAGATCTCGAGTCTATTATGCCCTTACTACCAATATTCGGATCGTCGTCGCGTATATGCAAGATTTTGGACGACCGCTCGTGTGCAAGACAATGTGATTGTAGCAACGGTAAATGGTCATCAGTTAGCCATTACGGAAGATGTCGTTCGAAACGCATTATACTTGGGCTTGTTAGATAGTGGGGAAGTGTGCTATAATGTTCCAATTCGCGATAGAGCTCTTGTTAGCTTTGGATACTCGGGAATTTTACCAGCACGTCAAGTATTCAAAGGAATGCTTCTTGCTCAATGGCGTTTCTTTTTCCATATCATGATGCAATGTTTCACTCCAAGAAAAAGTGGTATGGATGGAATGGGTTGTAATCTGCTGTCGGCTATGATTGGTCTCACTTTTAATCAACCGTACAACTTTGCACGCATGATATTCCACGCTCTTCAGGCACTAATTGGATATGAAGAAAGTGATGCTCGTCTTTTGATGTTATATCCGCGTTTTCTAATGATTATTTTTAGATATCTTGTTATGATTCTTCTGATTCATGATGGTTTGGCTCCGCTTGTTCTTAAAGCTATGAGTAGACGGATTTTTAGCGATAGTCGTCAAGCTAAAGTATCTAAACGCTCTTCTCGTTTGCCTGTACTTCATCCAATGCTTGGGGCTATTTTGGATGAAAATTATAACTCAGAAACTGATGTCACTTGGAGAAATATTTCTGAGGGTGTCAATCAAATCTTTGGCACGGGTGATGATGAAGACGGTGCAGCTCCTATTAATCTTCAACAGCCGGTAGTTGTTCAACCTCAGGTTGATCTTCAAAAACCACCGGTGGTTATTGAAGAACCTCTTGTTCCTGAGCCTGATGTGGTTAAACCAGCAGTTGTCGAGCATGTTGTTGATCAGATTGTTGAACCAGTAAATGAGCTTGTTAATGAACCGTACATGATGAAGTGATGGAAGATGTCTTCCAACATATGTCTTTCGCTCAACCGGATTCGAATGAAGAAGATATTCTTTTTGATAGAGTAATTGCTGCAATTGATCGTTCTTTATCGTCTGATGCACCATCGTCTAGTGCATCTAAAGGAAAGGGTATTCTTGTTGAACCAGAAGATAATGTTGATATGTTGACAAAAAGGAAATATTTGGCTTTAGTTCGTAAAGATTTTTCTAGAAAGCTTTCTTCTAAAGGATAACAAAAGCTTCAAGCTTTTCGTGAAAAGGTCGAATCACTTAATCCCTCTTCCGAGTGGGCCTCACGTTTGTCTCTCTGGAATGAAAAGACTTCTGATGTGGATAATCTTCCAAGTGATTCTTCTGACAGTGACACTGGTGAAGATCCGGATAGTGGACCGAGTGCTGTTTCGGTTTCTACCCCTCGCTTAGTTGTTACTTATAAAAGAAGAGGATTGGGAAATCATTCAAGTTTAGCTCCAAGGTCTTCAAGTGTAGAGGTAGTCTCTTCTGTTTCAGTTCCAGTAGTTGTAGTTTCTTCAGTTTTTGGTGTATCAGCTGCTTTGGTTATTCCGGTTTCGTTACCATCAGTATCAGTTGCTTTATCTGCTCCTAGCTCAACAGATGTTGTATATGTTGCTAGTATGTCTTCTCTTGGCAGTCTTCTAGTTCCAGTTTCCGATATTCACATCTGGTGTGTCCACATCTCCACTTTTCTCATTTCTTCCAGGTTCGAGTAATCTGTTAACTTCACAGTGGGAGTTAGCTCTTCTTCAATGCCTCTGGTTCGTCCCATTGTTATACGTCATGCGGGTCCTCGAATGAAGAAACCCGCAGTGTCTCCAGCATCTCCAAAGTCTTCGAAAAAGGTTCGTCCAAAAGTTGCTTTTGGTCCAAGACCTCCTCATCCTGTTCCTTCAAGGCCTTCTGCTCCATCTATTGCTTCACGACCTCGGGTTGAATCAAGTAGTAGTGCCCAAAAATTTCCTGAGTTTGTTCGCTCCAAGTTTCAGGATGTTGGAACGGCATTGGAAGATCATGATACACAGATTCAACACCAAAGGAGAGAGCTCGCATATTAGAAAAAGGTTGATGCAAGGAGGGAAAAGCAAATGACTCACTTGTTTCATCAGTCAAGGCGTCAAGGGGTTCAATTAGGAGATCTAATTTAAAATAGATGCTTCTTTGACTGTCAGACACGAGGGATGGTTAAAGCTACCGATCAGATTAGTCGAATCATCATAGATCTTGTAGAGCTACTTGCTGTTCAGGGGAGAGTTCTGCGCTGCAAGCACAATTTCAATGCAAAAAGGATGAAACTCAAAAAGATTCGTGATGATTTGGATAAAGATAAGGATCCCGAAAACGCTTCGCAAAGGGAGCAGCCAAGTAGCTCACAAGCTACGGAAGCTGCAACCGACGCTACAGTTGAGGGGGAGTCTGATTTGGGTGCAAGAGGTAGTAGAAATAAAGGTCCAGTCGATGATGAACTTGCTGCTTTGTATGATGTATCAGATGAAGGAGATTTAACTGAAGAGCATCTTGCTTCTAACGATGACTTAGAGAAAGATGATGAAGTCGTTGGAACTGTTGAAGTACTTAGACTATATGAAAACGTTGATCGAGTGAAAATAAGAAAAGGAGCAAATGTGTCATACACGATGAATGTGCCTCATTCTGAAAAAGCAAAAGTGGATTTTGAAGCTTTGTTGGGTATTGCGTATAATGAAACACCTGTAGATCCAAATCCCAACCCTGAGCTGATTAATGAAGAAGTTCCAAGGGTTTTATGGTTAAGAGCTCCTCCACCAGATTTAACACAGAAAAAGCGCTTTGGACGCATTAGTGGAGAATACTCGGGCCAAATTAGAAGCTCGATGGGAAAAACAACTTAGTGTTGATTAAGCGAACAGATGGTGTTCAATACTTTAGGCCTCGTTTCCACGCTCTTAGCTCTCTTTCGGCACATGATCTTCATCATATTTCTCAGATCGACTTGAGCAGTCCAACTTCAAATGGTCTTATTGGAGCATTGCAGAAAGCCTTAGAAGAAGAAAGCAGATTTAGTCAGTGGAACCGTTTCAAACCCGCTGTTGGCCGTCGAGTTAAATCATGGAATAAGTTCACTGGAAAAATTTAGTATAAAGTTGTGTACCGGCCTGCTTATGTTTGAGAACAATTCCTTTGAGGCAGTTTGATCTTGAAAAAATGGAAGGAATCGATTCTTGGTACATTGATGGTAAAACAGGAGAAGCTGTAATCACAAAGGAGAAACTCACGGATGTGATTGTTAAAGTTTTAGATCCTATGTGGTTGGTGAACTTCAAACTCTCTTATTTGAAGAAGCTGAGACGTAAGTCTCTTCTCTACTTGAAGGGAGACCGAGAGCTCGCACTTCCGTTCATTTGCGTTGTTCAGTTCTGTGTGAAGAACAAGGTTAGAGCTGGAAGTGACTTTTCAAAGGTTTGACGAAGATCTTCTCAAGGCTTGCAAATCCCGCATGTATCAAGGGGGAGTCTTTAAGTGCACTTTTGGATGATAAATGCTAGATGCTGCTAACTGAAATTCTTCAGGGTCTATTATGTAACTTAGGATGAAACTTTGTTAGTGGAGTCCGAATTTACTAGCCTTTTACCTTGTCAGTACTTATTTTTGTAAGAGTTTATGAAAGAGTTTAATGTTAGAGTTTATTTGTAAGGACTCTGGGTCTGAACTTGGTCTTGTAGATATACTTAGTGTGATGAATGCAAGACAGAACTTTTGGAGAATTATTTTTTTGTGCAAGCTTTCTCTGTGTGTGAAAGAAAACCCTAAGCTACTGTGTGTTAATGTGTGTCTGTGAATACTCAGTGGATTCACAGATTGTCGATCATCATTTATCGTTCTCTCCTCCTTCTACATCGCGTCCTCGCAGCGGTTCGTGTCACGTGCTGGATTCCGCACACCGCGTGACTTGGTGTTTTGTTTTTTTCGAGGTCCAAAGGTGGGCTTACAAAAGTATAAACCTTGTTTTTTTATAGTTTTAATCATGTTTTCTTGAATATACATGAATTGGATCATGAAAACCCTTTTTAATCCATGATTTTTGAAGGTTTAAACCAGTTTCTTGGCTAAAGAAGAAGACCTTTTGAATTCCCTGGTGTTATATGGCAGCCATGAGCACAAATCTTTGGGTTTTGATACCCTAATCAACACCTATTCGACCAAAATCGCATATAACTATTTGATTAACCGAAAAACAATGAAACAAAGCTTGATTGACATGGTTTATGGCATGGTTGGATTGTTCTTGGTATATAGGCATTGAATATGGCTCACACACACTTCTGGGCTCAAGAAAACTGCTCGGGATCGAAGGAATCGCTTGGTATATCACCCGAAACTTGAATCTAGACTAGGCAGAATATTGTTTGGACCATAACTTTGTACGTGGGTATTGGATTGAGGTGAAATTTTGTGCGGTGATGTAGAGTATTGACAGGAGGGTCCACCTAAAATTTTAGAATTTTTGAAATTTTATATGATATTTGGTGCATTTTTTACTGTTCTACCGAAAGAATTTTTGTAAAAATACCAAACGAATTTAATAAATCACCAAACTTTACAGAGAGAACAAATGGGGAATGCTCTAAGAAGTTTGGGAGTCTATTGGTTGAGCTTTGTTTTGGGTTAAAGATCCGCGTTTTTGGGAATTTTCGGTAGCCGGAAACGCACCGAACAAAATTAGAAAAATTCCAAATTTTTACAGGGAGTTTCTGAGCACATCAGGGACTTACTGGAAGTTTTGGGGAATTTTTAGACATCTGCTGATAAACAAAGTGCCATAATCGGTTAAATACTGTTTTACAAATAAATTAATTGAGGAGTTAAAATAGCTTTATAAATTTCCAAAATATTTTTCCTTGAATATACATATTTTTATTGAAGTTCTACAAAAATTTCCAGAATTTTATAAATTAGGTAGATTAAATGGGATTTTTCGGCATTTAAAACTCTTCTTTTAACTAAATTCGGCAGTTTACCGGAAAACGAACCTGCCAGAACTGGGAACGGACCGAACCCTATCTTGACTATAATTGAAACATCAGGAGCATTTTGGGAAGTTCCAGGGTAAGCGGAACACTCTAGGTGTGTTCCACCACCGTTCGGGGAATCCTTGACGGCGAAAATGGAAACTCAAATTTGGGCAATATAAACTCCCCAAACACCCAAACTCCCTTAATGAAAAGTTAATCTTTCTTAAATCACAACACACTGGAACTATTGGTATTCCCGTACCATTATCCAAACGTGTCAAACAACCGACTTTGGCTTGTACGCGAACCGGTGGCCAGGAGCCAAACGTGAAACTAATCATACCCTAACATCCATCACCACACCTGGATACTATATGTACAATATGAACTGAAAATACCCACTTGGACCCTAGTTATAGGCGTTACCGACCTACCGGCTGATATTAGTAATTACTTGTATGATTGCTGTCAAATTCGAACAAGCTTACATATACTCCTATTGTTACCTGTGATGCTGCTATCCTGTGAGTTTCACTTCCCCACTTTTAAATTGTTTTCTTGTTCTCTGGGGACTTGCATGTTAAAAACTGTGTTGATTACATCAAATTGGGAGTGTGTTTCACTTCCCCACTTTTAAACTGTTTTATTGTTCTCTGGAATGATTTGCATATTACAAAATGTGTTAATTGCCCAACTTGTGATGATGTGAATTATCTAACACACGAACTACCTCCCCACTACAAGTGATAACGTAAGCCTTAAGGGGCAGCGGATAGTACTATTGGTCTGACAAACCCAGGCCGCGACAGGATGTCGGCAACAAGGTCTGCACGCGTGCTAACCTTGGTTATGTTGTTAGGCATAACTACTTTGGGGACATTCAACTCACGTGATGCAGTAAATGGGCTGAGGTGTCGAACGTGACACGGCCTGGTGTGCTGAGGTGTCGAACATGACACGGCGCAGTTAAAATAGTCCAGGTTTCACTTGTGCTCTTCGTGTAATTCCATCTGTGACTTTGACCTGTGCAATTAAACTTGTTAACACATATTGTTACACAACAACTAAACTAGTGGAACTCACCAGCAGCGTTTAGCTGACCCTTTTTAAAACTAACATGCATTTCAGGTAACTTGAGACTGGTGTGATCCGTGTATGTTGTTCAAGACATGTTATAGACGAATGCTGATATAGACGCATGTGGCTTAGAAGACTTATGTGGTTCATGGGAACACGCAGTTGTAACATACATGTAGTATGTAATCAACATTTTGTATGTAACAAAATGTAGTGTCTTTATAAACAATGTGTTTGTACCAGAGGTGTCTGTTGCATCCCGTATTTTTTTCCGCTGCAAGTCGGGGTGTGACAGTTTTTTTTTAAAGTATATATATTTTGAAAACGAGTTACAAATTTAATGTAATTAGCTATTAAAGGGGAAGAATACAAATTAACAAATTATGTAAAATTACCAATATACCCTTACAATAATATTAAATACAAATATTAAATGAAATAAAATAAAGCATTCTTATTGGTTGAAACTTCTTCTTTTTTCTTCTTACAAAAAAATTCTTCTCATTTGAACTCTCCACTATATACATATGTATGTGTATGTGTATATATATATAGGGAAAGGGTAAAATGAAAACCACCTTGAGTTATGAAAATCATGAGAACCATGCCTTCCAAAAGTTTTTTTCAATTTTTTTTTCCTCAAAAATCTTTAGAAAAATCACTTGTCCCAACAAGAATATAAAAAAAATCACATGCAAAAATTTACATCACCATAAAGAAATTTTACATCAGCCATAAATAAAATTTACATCAGAGGTAACTACCGACACGACAATTTTTTTTTGTTTTTGCAGATGTGTTTATAACATTTTCATCTTCGTTTGTACAAAAAATGGTGGCCCAACTAGCACGAGAAGTAGGAGTTCTCATGGTTCTCGCAACTCGTGGTGGTTCTTAATTGAACCGAATCCTATATAAGGGGAGGAATATGGGGAAAACACCTTAAAATGTGAAAACGATGAGAACGATTTTTAGCCACAAGATCTTTTTGATTTGTGGCTGGGATTGATGCGGTAACGTTTTTTGTAAATATCTATAACTTTAGAACGTGTGCGGGCTTCATTAAGGGTAAAAATGTAAATTCTCCATAAATAAAACGCCACTAGTGACAGATTAATTATAAAGCATCTGAAACGCCAGAGAGATCATTGTACTAATGAAAAAAGCAAAACAAAACGCCAAAAACGTCAGAGGCTTTAATGATTTACATTCAATGAGGAACAACTTCCGCCCAAAATCACACGCCTAAAACTCATTATTTAAATGAACTTAACATCCCTTTCATTGAGCATACTCGAAAAAAAAAACGCCAATCTCCTAAAAAAGCCAAACATCATAATACTTTCAAGAAATTTACACAAAAAGGAAAATGGAAACTGTAATCTCTTGAGGTTCAAAACTTCAATCAACAGGTTCGTTATAAAATACGACTCCAAAGGAAGAGTTATAATGAAAACTATAAACGTCATACTGAATATAGAAGAAGAAGTCTAGATGAGGATTCTAGAACTTGGAATTCCAATGGACAACTTGTGTGAACAAACATAAAATGTCATAAGGAGATTGATGAGAAATTTTCAGTTAAATAATGCAAATCAATTTGATGAACAACTAATAATTTCATCATTTAATTTCATCATGGCGTTATGATGAAGAATATGAGTGGGTGACAGTTGTGTGAACAAAGGTCAAAAATAATACACAATTGATAACATATACTGACTGAAAAGGGGCTTTATTTTATAAAACAATTATGCAATGCAACATGTTTAAACGCTGAGATAGCGGCTTTGTTGGGGGGATGTTTCAATGGACGTGTGAAGCACTCGAGGAAGAGAACACCGTCAAAACTGAAGACAAAGATGAGTATTTTAGTGAGTAATCAGATGAAGGGAGTGATGGGTACTTTTCGAACATGTCATCCGATGAATACTTTTAGTTGTTCTCTTGTATTTTTTTTTCTATGATGTTTTATTTTTTTGTTTCCTATAATATTATTTTGGTAATCTTTTAACTATTATAATTAACATCATTATAAATGAATGTTTTGGTATTAAAAGATCCCATTATGTTGATTAAAAATGATTAAAAGACAGTTAATGAAAATAAAACGCCAAAAATGGTAATGCAACATAAAACGCCAATATGTAATAAAATAATAAGCACAAAAATGTAATAGAATAATAAAACGCCATAATAAAGGCTATTATTCATTATTGTCCGCTCTCGAAGACTGTGTAGATCTTCTTTTGATTATTGTCCGGGAATAAGGCTTTCAAGTCAAGAAACGATTAGCACCTAAGGAGGAAATCGGAGAGTCATCTCGAAAGATGTAAAAGATCTGTTATTAGCTTATTTATAAGCAGTCGAAGATCCTTAAAAGCCTTCTTTTTGCCTTACGGCTTACTTGCCTTTTTTTTCTCTTAAAGCCTATCTATATAGAAAGACATAGACTGAGGGCATTCTCGGCATCCATGCTCCTGGCAATGGCAAGATCTGGCATCATTAAATGATACAAGTCTTGGATAAGAATCTACAATGCACTAGAACGCCCTTGTTGACGATCCTTTACTCCGACAACATCTAGGGTACCTCGAACAATGTGATATCTCACACCGGGTAAATCCTTAACCCTCTCCCCTCTTACTAAGACTACAAAATGTTCTTGTGAATTATGGCCAATACTGGGTATATAAGCAGTGATTTCAAATCAAGAGGTTAATCGTACTCTAGCAACTTTACGTAAGGCATAGTTTGGTTTTTTTGGGATGATAGTGGAAAAGTTGACAGATAAGTCACCCTTACTACCACTCTATAGAACCGTACATGAGATTTTCACCTCATACAGCTACTCGTTCAATTATTTCAGAGTTCTTGGATCCTTTTTCGTGTTCGAGAATCCCCTCCCTTCTTCCACTCTGTCCTGAAGAGTAACTATGACCAATTTAGTCGCGTGTTCATGTTCCAATTGGACACTTTTCGCTTTTGATTATTCTCTTTACCAAACATATGCGGATCCAATCACCATCTTATAATAAGAACAAGAGATCTTTCTCGATCAATCCCCTTGCCCCTCATTCTTCGAGAATCAGAAAGATCCTTTTCAAGTTTGAATTTGTTCATTTAGAATCTGAGTTCTTCTACTTTATTTTTATTTAATTATTTTATTGATTTTGATTTATTTAATATGAATATTTTTCCCTCTCTTTTTGTATATTATTTCTCAAGTCCTATAGGTTTGATCCCTTAGATTTGGACTTATTTTCTCCTTCTCTTTTTCACGGAGAAAACATGGGTTCAAGTCCCTCTGGGGGTATACTAAGACTCAAGACGATAGGAGTGAGATTTTCAATCAAGTGATCTATATTTGTCAAGTCCTTCTAATAGTTGCATGTGGATGCATAGTGTCCAAATTTTATATAGTTTTTACACTTCCGTTCTTTCGCCCAAGTTTTCGCTTTTTTTGTTGTTTTTTCGGTTTCTTCCTCGTTTTTTTACTTCAACCACATGCGAGATCCCGAACCTTTCGATTTATAACCAATAGGAACTCTTATAGGATTCTTTTCATTTTGATATTGCCCTGTTATCTCGGCAAATCGATCCCTAGTACTAGGAGCAGAGGCGACAATCTGCATATCCTGAACCTTCTTCATGTAGGATTGAACATGATCCATGTATAAGGAAAGCTCCTCCTTGTTTAATAAATGATTCAGAGTATACTCAGTCATAAAATATATTTCCCGCATCATTCCTTGGACATCGGCTTCAAGTTCGGTTATAAGATCGTGGCTCATTGTGATATTTGTAGAATAATTTGGCGCAGTGTCTTTACGCCATCTATCTGAAATGTATTGTTTTGGAAATTCCCTAATGTCCAAACTTCTCAAAACATAGAAGATGGTGTATGTCGAGCGTGATATGATTTTCTTATTATTTTAAGTTCGGTTTACGCATTAGCCAAGTTTTAAATTTATGAAACACGATATTGTACTAACACTAAACACATACTTGGGCAAGTGCACCCATCGTGAGCATAGTATAGTGTTGGTAAGATACTAAGGTCGTCCAAGGACACTAGAGCTTTTAATACCGGTTTATCGTCAACGTCTAATTGTTATCAATTTTTGGATAAAAGTTTTAAACATAAAAGTAAATCTAAAAATGAAAAGATATATAAAATGAAATACAAATAGACAAGATAGAATCACTTGGATCCAACTCCTCTTTAATGTATCCTTTGATGATTTTCGCACTTTCAGACTTTTCAAGAGATTATCTTAGTTAAGGTAGTAGGCCCTTCTTTTGAAGGTGACGTTACCCTCAACCTAGTGGTTAGAGTCAGCAAGGATACAATCCCAAGGGTCGAAATATTGAAATATAATTAAATAAGTTATTAATGCGAAAAGTAGTAGGCCCCTCTTTTGAAGGTGACGTTACCCTCAGATAAGTGGTTTGAGTCAGCAAGGATACAATCCCAAGGAGCCGTTTTAATAGTAGTTTATATATGAGGGGTTCAAGCTATTCGCACCCCCGCCATCCAATACCCGTGGGGTATTGAAGGAGGTCCTAGTAAGCTTGAACCAAGTCATCGCAGGATCTATACACTGAACGAGACAAGAACTTTACCAAACCACCCTTCTAACCCCCTTCCAAGTAGTTAACGCGCTTTATATAGACCGTAAAGACACAAATGAGCAAATCAATGACATCATGAAGAAATAGTTAGGAAAATTCACTTTCAACATAAGAAACTAGTTATTAAAGTCAATAATACATACCCAATTAAAAGTGCCGAAAGATTAAAAATCAAAAGTAATACAATAAAGACTTATCTTCACCAAGTGATGTAAGAGATTAGCCAAGCATGGCCTTTGTTTGAAAAGAACTCTTACTATCAATCTTGGATCCCAAGACTACTACACACTCTAAAGATTATAGATGGATGATGGTTGTGGGTGTTGGTGTTGTAGTGGTGGTGGAATGGTGGCAAAGTGAGAGAGAAATGGTTTGCCAAGGGATGCCTTTGAAGTAAACCAAGCACCCGCATTTAAAGTCAGAACAGTACCCCGGCCACGGCCCCGTGTCCAGTGGGCACGACCTGTGACCAGCTTCTTCTCTTCATTCATTAATTGCAACTGTCAGCAGAGGGCCCCACACGACCTCGTGGCTCCTGGGCACAGCCCCATGGTCAACTCTTCGCTGTACTATCAAGATTCTGCAAATCTTAGAGTCTGACCATGCCCCATAGTGATTTGGGCACGGCCCCGTGGTGGGCGTAGAAGCTTCTGCATGTTTTGTCTTTTAGTGTAAGGTCTGACCACGCCCCATGCCTGGCTGGGCACGGCCTCGTGGTTAGCTTCTGTTTCCTTGTTTTTGTCTTTGGGGTGCTGCTGAGGGGTCGGACATGTCGTGTTATTCCTTATTCTTGTTTTATGTTGGTTTTGGCTGCTTATTTGCTTCGTTTGTTCTATTAAGCTCATTTGGTCCTGTAAATTCAAAAGGAACAAAGAAACGTACTTTTTCCAACATTAGTACTAGAAAAGGGTTAGTTTTATGGCTCATTTGATGCAATTTATATGTTGCATTTTATACGCATCAAATATCCCCACACTTGAATCTTTGCTTGTCCTCAGCCAAAACTCTTTAAATGTGGCTTACACACCCAAATGGAATACGTAGAGAAGAATTTGTGGCTTGTCTTGAGTGTCGGGAATCCAAGATCTTTATTTAATTTTATTTATATACAAGTTCACGTACCTCACGGGAGATCACTCAACACTCGGCCAAAGATGTATTTTTGTGATAATACTCGATTCCGGTATGGAACTTACTTCTACCATATGCTTGCCAAGCGATTAAACCTCCTCCTCGTTAACTAAAAACCTTTGTAAATATCAAGAGGACTTTTGAAAGGGTTAGGCTTGGGCTAAGGGTAGGTATTTTTGGGTTAGTAGTTAGCAAAATGGTGAAAAGCGTAAAAAGCGTCGGTTGTTGTAAAACTTTGTGTTTCTATGACGTTTATTTAAACTAAGCATATTCAAACAAGATTTTTGAGGAACTTGTTTGGTTATTGCAAGAACTTTGTTTTTTTGTCACAAGATAACCGAGCTTTTTACTAAAACAAATAGGTTTGAAAGAAAGGGGCTTTAGTGGGTAATCGGTGTTTGTCTTATGGGTTTTTTAAATGAAAAGATTTAGGCTCAAAGGGGTTAACGAGAGGGATTTTTGGTAGGGGAGTAAAAAGAAGGAAAATAATGGTGTTGAATAAAAACGGGTTAGTCCTAATGCCTCCATCATTTACTTTGTTAGGATCTGAGTTTGAATTACTTGTAGTTTTTTGTTTCAAAATGGAAAATGATTGAGTTTTAAAAGAGATGTACAACGGAAATAGATGGAAAACTTTTAATACAAGCAATGGTCATTTGTTTTCATCATCATCATGCTTTCAAGTTGGTAAACTCGCATGTGATTCAAAAACTCCCCCTCAGCCTTTGAAATTAAAGTTTGGTAGTAAGAAAATGCAAAGAAGATGATATGCAAAAGTTGATCTTTTAATAGACAAGTTAAACTGTTACACAAGTTACCTATTTATACTAAACTATCTAACCACTGAGCATCTTTGATGATGTCAGGGTTGATAGTGACAGGAAACTAAATGTAACTAACTACAAACACTGCTAATACTAACTATCAGTGCTTAGCAGTGTTACATTGATTAGACTAAGCTCTGATCTCTATCCTCTGATCCTTGTAACTCTGGCAGACTTTTGCAACTTTATGAAGTCAGATGATAGGGGAGCAGTCTTTAGGGAATGCAGTGTATGTACAGTAGAGGTTGTAACCTCTGATAGTTTAACCAAAGCTCGGATAGTGTTATTTGGCTCTGTATCATCTGTTCCTTTTATGGGTTCAATCCCAACAATCTCCCCCTGGAACAGATGATGCCAAAAACACTTTATTCTTGGTCTTTATTCCCAGGAAGAATTCTCTTATTTGACCTTTGAATTGAAGTTCAAAGTTAAGAGATTCTATGTCATCAGCATCCTTCTCCAGCTCTAAACATAATAATTCATGGAAGTCTTCTACTGTATGCCCATAAGCAGCTTCCATGGATAGTTTAGTGGCATTACCATCAGACTTGAGCAGTGTCAATTCATGGGTGTCTTTGTCGACCTTCCACTTTAGAATTTTTGGGTCTGAAAGTCTTCTTGAAGGAGCTTTTATTGCTGAGGATTGTGAAGGAGCTATTTGTGATAAATCTTTAGCCAGCTTGGCACTTGAATCATCTGTTGGATAATCAATCATGTTCTGTATACCTTCTTTGATAAATGTATCCTCAAACTCTTTGTCAGCCTTTAGAGACATCTCCCCTTGCCTTTTTCTGTGTAACAGGGCAAGTGTGGAATGGGCAGATGTTGTGTTGGACTTTTTGGAGAGTTGGGCTTTGAGAATAGCATCTTCTTTTGAATAATCAGGTTTAGGAACTATCACCCTGACCTCACCCCATCTCATCACTTGGTTCTTTGAACCATAATGAATCTGAATTAGTTCATTCTTCATTCTCTTCAAGTTTAAGTCTTTTTCAGGCATATCTTTCTTGTATAAATCCCAGTTGGGAGGATTTGGCTTTTTGAGAGGGTCTTTCAACATTTATTGCATTCTGTTGATTTCATCTCTTATCTCATCTATGCTCCAATCCCTGAACTGTGCCCTTGTTGCCTTATACAACTTCTTCTCCATGATATACTCAATGAGTTCACTTTTGAGCAGCTTATCTTCTCTTTTGACAACTGGTTGCTCAGATTCTTGACAAAGTTTTGTAGAATGTTGGCTTTACATAGTTGAAAGGACATGGCTGTCTGTATTTCTCTATCACCTTTACCAACAGTTTCTCTTTTGGCAATATCCTCCGCTTGCTTCCGTTTCAATTCCAGGTAGTCATCAACATTTGCAGGTCTTGGATAGCCATCAAGGGATAGGATTGTTCTTTTGTCAGGGTCATCCTCTGAAAAGAAACTTAGGATCTCTTCCCTGACTGCTGGTAAATCAAGAGGATACAGCTTTGCTGCAGGAGTAACTTCAAGAATTGAAGATGTTGTAATTACTGATGTGGAGGTCATTGGTTGTGATGATAGTGGAAGAGGTGCATGAATCTCATCATCATTGATCACTTTTGTGATTTTCTCCTTTTGAACCTTAAAGTGGGTGATTGTGGTAGTGGGATCTTAGGTGGTGTGGATAATGGATGAGTTGATGTGGGAAATGTGATCATGGCAGTGGATAGAGTTATATCTATTGCAACCTCTGCTGTATCAACAGATGTTGACGCAACAGGTGCTGTAACATCTGCTTGTGTGGATGTGGGTTGTGGTTTTGAAGATGTGCTTGATTTTTGGGAAGCTGAGGTTTTGATGGTTGGATTGCTTTCAGGCTTAGTTTTAGGAGATGTGGTTGTTGGTTGCCTAGCTTTTCTAGCAGGTATCTTCTTTGATGAAGTACCAACCTCTCCTTTTTCTTTTTGTTGTTCAATCTTTTTCTCAACCAACACTTTGCTCTCCTCGATCACTGTCTTCTTGTGACTAGCCCTTGCCTTGGCCATAATTTCATCAGTTAAATCTATCTTCTTTGAACCATCAGGCCTTGGAATATTTAAAGTAGGTCTGGCCTTATCATCATCTATTTTCAGCTTTTTGTTTCCCAAAGGTTTCTCCCCCTTTTTGGCTTCATCTGTTGTAACAAAGATAACTGTTGGAGGTGCCTGGCCAGAGGTTGTGAGTAGATGAGCTTTGATGGCTTTAATGTCTGCTGCAGTGTCTTGATACCGTGATTCAACCATGTTTCTAACATCATTCATCTGGTGCTTGTGTTGTAGATCCAAATAATGTTGTTGATGTTGAAACAGAGGGTTAAGAGCTTCTTTGAGATCAGCAGTGGATAGAACAGAGGGTTGACTTTTTGTAGCTATCATCTGCTTCAGTAAACTTTTGATTTCATCAACAGAGTTTTCTATCTTTGTCACTCTCTCAATCAAATCCTGGTATTTTAGCTCATCACCTAATTTAATAGGATCATCTGAACTCCTACCTGAAGTGGTAGTTGTAGCTATGGTATCATTAGCAGTGGTTTTAGTACTAGCTTCAACCATAGATGCCCCTTCGTCTTGGAACTGGGGACTTCCCACAACAGAGCTAACAGTTGTTGCCTCAACAGTGGTTGGCTTCAACCAAGTCTTAGTAATGAAACCACTGTCCAACCGAGAACTTGGGAGTTCAGCAATTGTAGTGGCTGCTTGAGTTGAACTATCACCAAAGGTTACATGTAACCCAAGGGATGTAGCCTCTTCATGTGCTGATGGGCTAGCAATGAATAAAGAGTCAGACCCAGCCTCTTGATGAAGTATATTCTCAGTAATAGTTTGTTGACAAGTGTTGGTTTGTGTCTGGTCTAATTCAATTGCATTCAGCAATGGTAACATAGTAGGTGGAAGTGTAGTCATTGGTGAAGGTGGCTATGTAGAAAGCGACAGTGCCCTGGGAGAGGGGCTGTGGAAGATAGAACCAAGTGGATCTAGAGCTTCATAATTTGGTGTCCCTATGTCTACAACCTTTACCTTTTGTGAGGAAGAAGGAGGAGTTTCAAAGCCGGTTGGAGATCTTTGAACCATCTACTGTGAAGAAGTAGCAGCAGTGGTTTGTGACTTTGGTGTTGTCACTGGGTTAACCTCTGGGATCTCATCTTCTAGAGGACCCTTTTTGGGTTTGGTGGGCATTTTGGTAAGTGTTTTGGTTTTCTTTTTGAGGATTTTTGGTGTGGACTTCAGAGCAACGGTTGTGGTGCCCTGATCACCAAGAGTAGTGGGCTCCGTAGCAGGAGGTTGAGTTTGAACATTTTGTTCAGGTAAAACTTGCTCAGCCTCCTCTACATGTGTTTTCGCAACTTTATCTTGGTTTGTTATTCTGGTGATGGTTTCATGAGTGAGGCAGCCTGATTTAGTAACAGCGCCTTTTTTACTTTCAGGACCTTTGATTTGATCTTGTAAGTAAACACTCAGTAAACGTGGATGAATCAAAAAAGCTTTTCTTTTTGCAATATTTTTGAAAATTATTCACAAGATCATTGAACAGTATCTGGGAATAGTTAAAATCTGTGTCAGTTAAAATTGCATACCCCAAATATTGCATGTTCAATGGAATTTCATTGAAAGCAGTGGTTTTTGCTGAGAGACAAGTTAGAATTGTGTGAAAGAAAAATCTCATCTCAACAGGAAAGTTAGGTTTAAAGATGGTCATACCTTTCATCTGGCCTACATAACCTCTTTCTAGAAACTCTGCTTGAATCTCAATTTGGGGAAATGACACAGGGTGTTCTATGGCATTTAACTTGAAAACTTGAGAGATCGATTGGGGGCTAATTTGCATCAACACTCCCCCTACTCTTGAGATTATTGTATAGGGAACACCAGCAGCAGTTGAGTGAACCTTAGCATTATTCCAGAAGTCACGAAGAGAATCAATGTAAATTGAGGCTTTGACTTCTAACATGTGCTTGAATTTCGACTTTTGCAAAATTCGAATCATTGGATGATAACCAGTATTTGCGTCGTTTGCTTCAAGTATGGCGGTGTAATTATGTGGGGTTTCGATTATGAGAGTGAAGGGTGGAAGTGCTTGTGTGGATTTCTTCGAAGATTTTGATTTGGGAACCATTGTATTAGAGAGAAAAACTATTTTGAGATTTTTTAAATCGACACAGTTTTGGGGTAAACACTGGTGAGCGATAAAACAGGGTTTTTATAGGGTTTTGAAAGACGTGGCATCTGATGCAAGATCTGACGGCTAACAACTGGCCACGTGTAACCTCTGATGAGAAAAGAACTGATTTTTAACGCTATCAGAGGATAGCTATCAGTGTTTTTGAAAAAGTGGTAAAAATGGAAGTCAGAGGATACATTTTAATAGTGGATAAGATTTTGACGCCTATCAGAGGTTTTGAGCAAACAGATGTTATAAGCAGACTTTTAAAGATTTATTGAATAATTTCAACTTTAACTATTTTTAAGGACGAGTTTTTGATTTTCTGAACACATTTTGATGCTATGTACGCATGGATTTACAAGAAAACATGTTTTTAATCCATGTTTAGCATTCCAATTCTTGAGATCAAGTTTTCAAAGGTAGATATATCCAATGCCTTGGTTAAAACATCTGCCAACTGATCTGAAGTATGGACATGATGCAAAGAAATCAAACCTTTTTCATAGCAATCTCTCACAAAGTGATGTCCGATGTCAATGTGCTTTGTAGTTGAATGAGAAACTGGATTTTTAATGATGTTTTCAGCAGCTTGACTGTCCAATCTGAGTGGAGTCTTTAGTGCAGTTACACCAAAATCCAGCAACTGGTTTTGAAGCCACAAGAGTTGAGCAGTGCAGCTAGCAGCAGCAATATACTCTGCCTCAGCAGTGGATGTTTAAACTGCAACCTGCTTTTTGCTTTGCCAAGACACTAGACAATCACCTAGGAATTGACATCCTCCTGATGTGGACTTCCTTGTAGGTTTGCACCCAGTAAAGTCACTATCTGAAAAACCTGAAAGCTCAATATTCCCATTAGCTGGATACCAGATACCAAGTATGGGAGCACCTTTTATGTATCTGAATATCCTTTTTACAGCAATAAGATCAGACTTTCTAGGTAATGCCTGTGATCTGGCACAAACACATGTTGCAAACATGATATCAGGCCTTGATGCAGTTAGGTACAATAAAGACCCAATCATGCTTATATAAAGAGTTTGATCAACAAGGTCATCTTTACTGTCAATGGTGACTAGCTTGGTGGTTGCCATGGGTGTGCTACATGGTTTACAATCATCCACATCAAACTTTTTAAGCAGTTCTTTCACATACTTGTTTTGATGGATGAATGTACCATTTTGCAATTGTTTAACTTGGAGACCAAGAAAACATTGGAGCTCACCCATTGCACTCATCTCAAACTCTGCTGCCATGAGTTTTCGAAACTCTTCACACATAGCAGTGCTTGTGGATCCCAAAATGATGTCATCCACATAAATTTGGACAAGCATCAAATCTTTTCCTTTCCATTTTAAGAATAGGGTTTTATCTATTTTACCTCTAGTAAACCCTATGGATAAGGGAAAAGTGGATAGAGTTTCATAGCAGGCTCTTGGTGCTTGCTTCAAGCCATACAATGCTTTGTTAAGCTTGTAGACATGATCAGGATGGAATGCATCCTCAAAACCTGGAGGTTGACAGACATACACCTCTTCTTTGATTTTTCCATACAAAAATGCACTCTTTATATCCATTTGATACACCTTTATGTTGTGGTTAGCAGCAAAAGCTAAGAACAGGCGAATAGCTTCCAACCTTGCTACAGGAGCAAAAGTTTCATCATAGTCTATACCTTCTTCATGTCTGTAGCCTTGAACCACGAGCCTTGCTTTTTTTTTTACAACAATACCCCTTTCATCAGTTTTGTTCTTGAAGACCCACTTTGTGTCAATTGGACTTACATCTTTTGGCAGTGGCACAAGCTCCCAAACTTGTTGTCTCTTGAACTGAAGGAGTTCTTCTTGCATGGCTTCTGCCCAGCTGTTGTCTTTCAGTGCCTCTTGGTACTTGACTGGCTGTGTGAGTGATAGAAAACCAGCAAAAAGACAGATATTTTGGGATTGTCTCCGTGTGAGTACCCCAGATTTGATGTTTCCAATAACTTGATATGCTGGATGGCTTTTGAGATAAATCAAATCACCTTGGTATGGAACAATAGCATTTTAAGGTGATGGCTGCAAATGTGTATCATCTGAGCTAACCTCTGCTGGTGAATTTGAAGTATCAGCCGCTGATGGAAATGGAGGTGGTGGTATTGGGGTATAGAGGTAACATTCTGATGATTTTGTTGCCCAATTGTAGGACTTTTATCAACAGAGGTTTGATTTTGTGAACTGGCAGAGGTTTGAGGATCAAACACTGTTGACCTAGAAGTGGCAGAGTTTACACAAGAGCTTGTGGCACTTGATCCTCTGTTGGAAGAATTGACTTTTGTTTGTGGAAGCACACAATCATATTCTTGATCTTGATCTTCTCTAGATGATTGTGGTGTACCTGCATTGTCTAGCTTGATAGAAACATCAGCAAATGTGAATTTATCTAAATCAAAAAGCTCTGCATGATTTGCTGGGATTTTCAGTGATGAAAGTTCATTGAACTTCACATTCAAAGTTTCTTCAACACACTTGGTCCTAGAGTTAAAAACTCTGTAGGCTTTAGCAGTGGTTGAGTATCCCATAAAATAACCACAGTCAATTTTGGCTGCAAACTTAGATATAAAATCTTTTAAGTTCAAAATGAAGCATGGACAGCAAAAAACTTTAAAATAAGAAATCAAAGGTTTGATTTTATACAAAATCTCATAGGCAGTCTTTTGATGCCTGGGGTTAATCAAAACTCTGTTTTGGATATAGCAAGCAGTGTTTACAGTCTCTGCCCAGAAAGACAAGGGTAAACCAGAGTCTGCAAGTATAGTTCTTGCTGATTCAATTAAAGTTCTATTTTTCCTTTCAACCACCCCATTTTGTTCTGGAGTTCTTGGAATGCTATATTGTCTAACAATTCCTTTTGACTCACAAAAAGCATCCAACTCCCTATTTTTAAACTCTGTTCCATTGTCACTCCTAAATATTTTTACTGGAATATCAAATTGCTTTTCTACTTGTTAACAAAGTCTTGCAAAATGACTGCAGTTTCATCCTTAGAGTGGAGAAAGAAGGTCCATGTAAACCTAGAGAAATCATCAACTATCACTAGGCAATACCTTTTGTGTTTAAGCTCATGATTTGCACTAGGCCAAACAAGTCCGTGTCAAGCAATTGTAAACACTGGCTTGTTTTGGACTCTTCAATTGATTTGAAAGAACTTTTATGTTGTTTTCCTTTTAAGCAGGAAACACAATGTTCATCACAGGAAAATTGCTTGTGAGGCAAACCTCTTACAAGACTTTGTTTCGAGAGTGTGGTGATAGTTTTAAGATTTGTGTGTCCAAGTCTTCAATGCCATAACTCAGTCTCTTTGCTAGAAGCAACTGAGAATAAGCATGTTCCAGACATAGGATTATCTTTTAGAATGTCTACCACATACACATTCCCACTTCTGTGTGCAGTGAGTTGTGCTTTGCTCTCAGCAATGATTTGATCAATCTTTTTAACAACCTCTGGTCTCACAATTTGACAAGTTTTCTTAGTAAAGAAGGATCCATATCCTCTATCACTCATTTGTGAGACACTCAGCAGGTTAAATTTTAGATTATCAATCAAATTCACATTTTCAAACTTGAGTTTACCAGCCAGAACCGACCCAGACCCTAGAACCTTACCCTTTGAGTTATTACCAAAAGATATATCACCCCCCCATGAGCCATGAAGTCCTTGAGAAGGGGTCTACATCCTATCATGTGCCTGGAGCCTCCACTATCTACATACCATAAGCTATCAAGGCAAGTAAATAGATCAGTTAAGATAGGTCTCCAAAGCCAAAATGGCTTTGGATGGGGTCACAGATGGTCCAGCCTCAAGTCTAAAAGTGGTTTGAATTTTTTCTTGTAACATTTGCTCTTGACCATTTCCTATCAGATGATTGTATCCATAGGGATGCTTATTCAGTCTTTGCTTTGAAGGCTTTTTGTATCCTTCATAAGTAAGAGGAACCTTTTTACAGGCTGGTTGGCCATACCCTCTTGGAAATAAGTTTGATGGTGGGGCATCTGTCACTTGCACTTCTCTAGGAACAAAGGTTTTGTTTAAAGCTTTTGTAACAGATGTTTCAGTTGGTTCAAAACTCTGTTTAGATTTATTTCCAGCAGAACTTGAACCTTCTCTTTCTAGTGCTTCTGCCTTGATCTTTTTTACCTTTTGCTCATAGTTTTTGAGATAGGCACACTCTTGAGTTAAATGATTTGTTTTGTTGCAGATGGTGCATCTTGAAGAATTTTTGATAACACAAGTTTTGTTAATGTCATAGGCTTTTAAAAAGAAAACAATCTGCAGCCACATGATTTCTTTTATCACAGAATTCACAAAACAAATTTTTAATCTTTACTCTTCCTATCAGACTTTTTATCAGCAGTGGTTGTGCCTCTGCTGGTACATCTTTGATAGCGATCACCAGTGCTTCTGGGGGTTTAATACCATCGGAGGTTGTAAAGTCCATTGGCTTAAAGTTTTCTAAAATATCACATTCTTCTGACCAGGTTGGTTTAAACTGGTATTTTTCAATTTCTTTATCTTTTGTTGAAACCTCTGATTTTTCCAAAACAATTTTGTTTCCAGATTTATCTGTGATTTTTATTTCTTCACTAGCCAAATTTGTTGGGACTATTTCAACCAACTCAGAATCAATTTCAGCAACGTTTTTCTCATTTTGATCATAGGTTCTAAAACCTACACCAAACTTAATGTTGCTCTTGATCTGAGCATCAAGCATAATCTCATAACCTTTACAAGACTCAACCCATTTTTCACAAGTGATTTGGGTTTCGTCTAACTCCTTTTTACAAACTTGGTATTTTTCTACCATAGTTTGGAGTTGGTCCTTGGTTATTTCTTAACTTTGATTTTAACTTTTTAATCAGTTTTTCAAAATTAAGTTCATCTTCTAAAATTTTGTTCCTCAGGTTTTCATTCACCTGCTTTATGTTTGCAAAAGCAATGATGCATTTGTCAGAACATAGATCTTTAAGGATCTGAGGTGATACCTTTGTAGCAGCCATGACAGCACAATCACACTCATCTTCACAAACATCAATATTCCATGGGTCAGCATGAGAGTTCTTTTCCTCATCAGCAGCATTTTCCTTTTCTTCACTTGAAACCACTGTTTCATTACAAACTTGAACTTCATCAGTTTTTTACACTATCTCCACATATTCAACACCTTTAGCAATTGTCTCTAAAGCCATTAAACAAAATTCTTGTTCAACATCATTTTTGGCCATTAAAGTAAAGTTCTCATTAGTCAAATCCTCAGGCAAGCTACTCCAGTCAACATAACTTTGTGTGAAAAAGCTCTGTTGACCAACCTCTGCTGGACTAGCAGTGGTTTGAGCAGGTTGTGTGACAATGGGTGCTTGTTGTACATGCACTTGAGGATGTGATGGTGCTTGAACATATTGAATTTGTGGAGCAATGGATTGAACATAATGCACTGGAACAGTAGTAGCAGGATGTGCAAAGTGGGTAGTGTTTTGAACATGTTGAGCAGGGGCATATTGGGAATAATGAACAGTGTTTTGTGTGTGCTGAGGTCTAGGGCCAGGATGAGTCACTATTGGTCCAGAATTTTGAGACCTGCATTCTCTGGCAAAGTGTCCTAACCTATTACACTTATAACACTTGACTTTTGATTTATCCAGCCCAACCTTCAACCCCCATGCAATCTTGGAAATTTCCTACCAGTTCTCTCATAGAATATACTAGCCCTAACACTCAATAGGGCCAGTTGGTGCAAAATATCCATTTCTTCAAGATCAAAAGGTTCAAAGTGTTGCAAGTCATTCAGCTCAAAGGATAGATTGTCAGAGGTTTGGCTTTCCCCACTAGCAGTGAAAGCATAGTTGGGTGCATATGTTTCAAACCCGAAGTTCCCACCAGAAATAATATCTATATAGTGATCATAACTTTGGTCCTTACTGCTGCCAGATCCCTCTTCTTGGCCAAAAAGAGCTGTATTACCCAATGAGTAAACATCAGTCATTTTGCCAGAATCTTGCAACTTCTTTTTCTGGTTTAACTCTCTCATAAGTGAGGAGTATCCCATGAAGTTGTGTCAACGACATTTCTTTAAACCCAACAGATTTTCGTGTTACATAAGCTACAGTCTCCCACTTATCTGGTAACGATCTAAGGAAACGACTATTGACAGTCGAATTAGGAAAAAACCACGTTAACCAGTCTAAGTTCACTGATGAGACAGCTGTAACATTCGAACTGTTGTGTTAGAGACTCTCCTTTCAAGTGGCAAAACGTTTCATACTGCTGATTTAGAACTTCTCTGTTACTTTCTATCACTTCCTTAGTCCCACCGAATTGCTCTTTTAGTGCATCCCATAACTCCTTTGCACTATTGCAATGGAGTAGACCAGCATAAATCTCATTGGGTAAGGTCGAAGCAACTATGCTAAATGCCTTAGCATCAAATTCAACTTTCTGGAAATCCTGCTCCGAAAAGTTTTCAGGATTTTTTGGCACTTGTTTAGTTGGATCCTCTGTGCTTGGAACCATCGGAACGTAAGGTCCATAAGCAACAGATCTCCAGCAATCGGTGTTTTGCTGAGCAAGGATATGACCCATTCGTCGTTGCCAAATGAAATATTCATTTCTTTTGAGCATCGTCGGTTTGAATAAGGATCCAGAGTTGGCATCCTGTGTTTTGAGACATTTTCAGTTGATTTTACACAGATTTCTGTTTTAAAAACTTTGAACGTAATAAAACTCTGTTTATCAAGCAAAAACAACCAAACTAATAGTAGAGAGCTGATATGTTCAAATCAAATCGATTGTTAGATCGAATTTGATGAATCAAGCTCTGATACCAATTGTTAGGATCTGAGTTTGAATTACTTGTAGTTTTTGTTTCAAAATGGAAAATGATTGAGTTTTAAAAGAGATTTGCAGCGGAAATAGATGGAAAACTTTTACTACAAGCAATGGTCGTGTGTTTTCATCATCATCATGCTTTCAAGTTGGTAAACTCGCATGTGATTCACAAACTCCCCCTTAGCCTTTGCAATTAAAGTTTGGTAGTAAGAAAATGAAGAGAAGACGATATGCAAAAGTTGATCTTTTAATAGACAAGTTAAACTGTTACACAAGTTACCTATTTATACTAAACTATCTAACCACTGAGCATCTTTGATGACGTCAGGGTTGATAGTGACAGGAAACTAAATGTAACTAACTACAAACACTGCTAATACTAACTATCAGTGCTTAGCACTGTTACATTGATTATCTAACTAATGACTAAGCTCTGATCTCTATCCTCTGATCCTTGTAACGCTGCAGACCTTTGCAACTTTGTGAAGTCAGATGATAGGGGAGCAGTCTTTAGGGAAGGCAGTGTATGTACAACAGAGGTTGTAACCTCTGGTAGTTTAACCAAAGCTCGGATAGTGTTATTTGACTCTGTATCATCTGTTCCTTTCATGGGGTTCAATCCCAACATACTTACTTGGATTAAAGTCGGTGAGGACCGGGCATGTATCGTCTTGACAAGTTCTAGAGTCGTAAGAACCAAACGGCTATTCACACAAGAAACGAAAAATGATCATTTAGTTAAAGATGTACATGTGTATGCTCGGTAAAGGCTCAAAACTCACTTATTGTGGGAATAGGCATATAGTGTGAACAAGTATATATAATAAAATTTTAAAAAGATTTGTCATGCCTTTTTATTTATAATTTTGCTTGTTTGGTTCTTTTTATCACGACGCTATTGGTTATAAACTTGTAAAAACGTAAATTTTTTTAGAAGTTGTTCTTCCCAAATTAAACCAAGACAAGTAAAAAATGAAAAATTTTAAAAAGATTTGGAGTGATTAGCGGTTCCAATACGAGTTTTGTCTAAGGCTTGTTATTAGGACTTGCGAGATTCAAGATTTTAGCTCCCCCCCCCCCCCCCACACTTAAATTACACATTGTCCTCAATGTGTCCAAAAATATGTTTTTCTGTTGATTCGAGTGTGTAAACGCGTGTTAAAAACAAGTTTTTATGATACTGGGCATCTGACCACCGGCTTGTGTTGTTCGGGCACGGCCCCGTGGTCAGAGTGCCAGTATCAAAAATGTACAGAAGGCTGACCACAGGGCGTGTCCACTGGGCACGACCCGTGGTCAGTTACCTAACCATTCATTTTTTCTGCAGGGCTCCGGGCATGGGGCGTGTTGGGTGGGCCACGCCCCCGTGCTACACATGCTGGAAAGTTGGAAAAGTTGTCGGAAGGTACTGTTTACGTGCATGGGGTGTGGTTTTAACGTCCCTTTGGCAAATTTCATATTTTCGAGTGTGATTTAATCCTGAATGTAAGATTAGACTAGAAAACAGAAAAGTTAAACTAAATTAACAATAAGGATAGTTCCGCGGAAGGCCTCCGTGGTGCGCCACGTTTATAAGGGTCCTTGGCTAGACCCAAACCCTATCATATGTTACCCGAGCAGGATGTCTCGCATCCCGTGTTGCACCATCGGAGAGCGTCATACAAGCTTGAGTCTATGACATCCATGTAGTTGACCGGGTCGTCCTCTACTCTTTTTCCTACCCCCAAACTTCATCTCCTTGTCTCCTACCCTCAATGTTAATTTCTCTTCGCTCATATCCACCATGGCACGAGCGGTGGCGAGGAATGATCTTCCTAGAATAAGGGGAACTTCGGTGTCTTCTTCCATGTCGAGTATGACAAAGTCGGCTGGAAAGACAAATTCTCTGACCTTTACCAAGAGGTTCTCGGTGACACCTTGCGGGTATTTGACCGACCTATCGGCAAGTTGTATGCTCTTTTTCGTGGGGCTTGGTTTTCCGAGTCCGAGTTGGTCAAACATTGATGCGGGCATAAGATTGATGCTAGCCCCAAGGTCGGCTAATGCATTCCGTATGGGTGATCCCCCAATGGAGCAAGGGATGGTGAAGCTTCCAGGGTCGATTTTCTTTTGGGGAAGTTTGTTGAGGAGTACGACAGAGCATTCTTCACTTAGGTTGTCCAATTGTAATAGTTCAATCCTTCTTTTATGGGTAAGGAAGTCTCTCATGAATTTTGAGTATTTTGGCATTTGAGTGAGGACTTCTACAAATGGGAGATTGATATGCAATTGCTTTAGTAGGCTTATGAGTTTTGTGAATTGCTTGTCGATCTTTTGGCGAAGTAACTGACCTGGGTAGGGTACCGAGGGTTTTTGGTTGGTACGCAATTTTGTGGGTTGGTTTTTTCTTGTTGGGTTGGAGATAGGTTTCTGGTTTGTTCGGGTAGATTGTTGTTGGTGGGGGGTAGTGGTGTTTCCTCGGGACCTACTTTCCGGTTTCTTAGTTATGAAGTGTACTTGTGCTTTTAGGTTGCTTCGGTATTGCTAGGTAATGTGCCTTGTGGTCTCTCGGAGAAACTTTGGGCTAGTTGGCTTATTTGTTTTTCAATGTTTTGAAGACTAGCTCGCTGGTTTCTAATGTCGGGTTCTGTTTGTGAGAACCGATCCGAATAACTTTTGTCAGTTTCGGAGATGAGGCGTGTGATGAGGTCTTCAAGCCTTTCCCGACCCCCTTGTTGTTGAGTGAAATTTTTGTGACTCGTTTCTTGGTTGTTGTTGAAAGTTTGGTCTTTGATTTTGATTTTGTTGGTTACAACAATTTCCTGACTCCCTCCAACCAAGGTTAGGATGGTTCCACCAACCTTAGTTGCAGGTACCCGTTGGGGGAACCGACGGTCAAGGTCGATTGTGTTGGTAAACAAGGTCTAATGTCTAAGTCTTAGATCGAGTCTGTTTGTATAGTGTTGAAAGTTGTTAGATTTAGAAATCAATTATATGTGTTAAGGTCAAGTTCGCACGAACTTGCATGTCAAGGGCAAGTTCGTACGAAGTAATACTTCGTGCAAAGTTGACCCAAGATCTTTTGGTGCGAACTTGAACCTCAATATATAGTCCACTTGGTTCTTCATTGTAATCATATTTGCAAAGTCAACGGCGGAGCTCTTGTCAGTTTGGAACTTCATTGTACACTTGAACTATTAATAAACTGACTTTTAAACTGTTAATCTTGTGTATTTGTTGCTATTTTATATTAATTACGCAAATATGGACTAGATACAACTTAGGTACCGTTGCTATCGGAGGAACACGATCCTACAAGTGGTATCAAAGCCATGGTTGCCTGTTTTGTTGATCATCTACACAAGATTTCTTCTTCTTCTACTCATTTTTTTTTCATTTTTCACCTTTTTTATGAATTCATGGATAAAATGGGCTAAATTCTGAATATGTTACGTTAAATCACATAAGGATAAACCCCTGAAACTTTCTGATCTAAAAACAAACGAATTCATATCAAAAATTGCAAAAAAATCAAGATTTTGGAACCATCATGTCCGAAGTGAAACAGCTCAACTTCGCACAAAGTTGTACTTAAACTGTTTAAATTGTGATTCTATAACTTCGCACGAAGTTACACCCAAAATTTTGAAATTGGTGTTTGATCACTTCGCACGAAGTTGATTCATTAGAATTTAAATCTGTTGTTCATCACTTCGCACGAAGTGTGATTTAAAGTGTTAAAATTTGTTTGTAACACTTCGCACGAAGTTGGTCATTCCAAGTTCGTACAAAGTTGTGTGTGAACTAATCAAATTTCCAATTTTTAGAGCGTGTTTCCGGTAAAAATTCTCAGTTTGCCAAAATGGATTCTGAATTCCACAATGCTTTTGCAACACCGGCTCAAGAAGTAACGGTTAATCAAATAAATCTTGAAAACGAGATGGGTACTGCTGTGAAACCGCCAAAGTTACTGAATCTGGACGAGTATGAGAGCTGGAAAGAAAAGTTTGAGAATTGGGTTCAAGCGAATCATTTCTTTTGCTGGCTTTCAATAGGAACAAGTACAAGTGGCCAGTGAATGAAGTTGGAGTAGAGATTCCTATGGCAAAATTTTCTCCTGAAGAAAAGGATAAGTATGAGAAGAAAATGATGAGCTTCTTGTTGCAATCAATCAAAGAGGATATCTTGGTTCTGCTTCAGCATGATAACCATTCACAGACTTTGTGGAATGCGTTGCGAGCAAATATTATGGAAGCACTGAAACGAATAAAAGCAAGATGGCTTTACTCAAAAAGGAGTTCGAGATATTCACAATGATGAAAGGAGAAACTATAAACCAGTTGATTGAACGATGTTGTCATCTGTATGTTCAACTGAAGAGGCACGATATTCAAAAAACGAATGAAGAATGGGTTGATAAGTTAGCTGACGCACTACCAGAGGGGGAGTGGTCTACTTATCTTATGGTGCTCAAGAACGGAAGTAACTACAGTAATTACAGTTTGGCTGAGTTCATAGAGAAATTGGAAGGACACGAGATGGAATTACAGAAGATTGCAAGATCAAAAAGCGCTCAAGTTGCACTAGATGTCGGATTGTATTACAAAAACGGAGTTCCTGATATCCAAAGTCCCAAGATACAAACCGCGTTTAGTGCAAATACCAATGCTTCTGGAAATTCTTTCCAAAATCAATATAATGCTCAACCATTTCCTAGTCCGAATACTTCAAACACATCTTATTCAAGTTCAAGCTCAAATTCTCCGTTCCAAAATCAAGCCAATCAATCAAATCAACCAAGTTCCGAACCAAATGTTGTACAATGCAACATTGCGGTAAACTTGAAGAACGTATTTTCTTAGCAGATCGCCAAACAACAAATGGCATTACTTGCTACGGTTCTCGAATCCTACAAAAGTCTGATCGCGGGTAGAATCGGAAACCCGGAGATGACCACAGAGGATTATGATCAAATTAGTGATGAGGAATTGGAGCTGATGGATATTAAGTGGTGTCTGGCATCAATAATTCGAAGAGCTACAAGGTTTGTTGCGCTAACTGGTAGAAATATCGGAGATTCTGGAAACAAGCTGGGGTTCGATAAATCCAAAGTGGCGTGCTTCAAATGCAGAGAGAAGGGTCACTTCGAACGTGAACGCACTAATAGAGAAGCTAGCGGCAATCAAAGTCCGTTCGGAAATAACAACGACTACTACAAAAAGGCGATGCATTTCAAACCATCTTCTCAAACAAGAAGGGTGCAAATCAAGGATGGTTCTTCAAAAACAACAGACAAAGCCTTAGTAGTTTCACAAGAAGATGAGGGTTTTGACTGGAATAAATACATTTCAAGCAATGCAAGTGTAGCGTTGTTGGCTGAAATCATGCAAGAGCCAGAACAAGTGGTTGATGAAGCGGCTTTGGAAGAAGCAATCTTGGGAGAATATTTGCAAAGATCAGAAGAAGAACATATTTATCATGAGTCAATGAAGAATATCCTTCCAAATAACTTGCAGACTAATTTTGCAGATTGCTTTGATTCTAAAGTGCAGGAACAACCAGTGGAAGCCGAAAAAGCTGAAGTCGAGGAGATTATTGATGTTACTCAAGAGATGAATGCCGAGAACCTTACCAAGATTGCAGACAAAGCATTGATGGCAAATTTAAAAGAGGTAGGTTCCGAGGTAGAAGTCAAGGTAATTGAAAAGGAGGTAATAAAAGTGCAAATTGTGGAGGTTGAAAAACCTTGCACTACATGCACTAAACATGTGAGCAATATGCTGAAAAATCGTTAATCATAAGTGAACTAAAAACGCATAATGATCATTTTAAATTTGATTATCGAACAATGAAAGATGCTTATGATAAAATGAAAGTCAGTTACAGCATTTGTGAGCAAGCAAATTTGAACAAGTTGATACAATCAGAATGTTAAAAGCAACATTGTTGGATAAACAAGGTGCTATTAACATTTACATTAATAAAATTGCTGAGCTCATACATGAATTACAAGAAATGAAAATTGAAACTGAAAGGGTAAATCAATTGTTGCTCAGTTACACAACAAATGCTTATGTCATCGATCATATACTTCTAACAATTCCATTGAAAGAAAATTATAAAAAGACAGAAGGTAAGAAAAGTGCAGATTATAAGAATGTTCCACCTCCATTATGTGAAAGCTACTGTCGAAAGAAAGTAGAAGGAATGGAGAAGGCGCTAAATTTAAAACTTATAACCGAAATGAAAAACGAGCTATCTGAGAACATTGATATAGTCTACACTAAATCAAATGATGACAATGAAGCAAATGTTAATAACGTAGTTGAGAAGGTGTTGGAAAGTGAATCTAATGATGGCAGCTTTGAAAGAGCCAATTCGAGTTTAGATAGTTCAGAAAGTTTACAATCTGAAAATGAAGAAAGTACTTTTTCGGAGAATAGCCTAAGTGATGATCCAAACGTTATATTATAAAAGGTTAAGGATTCTGATAGACTATACTTTGATGAAAGTTTTCCGATTCAGAATTGTAGGAACGTCCACGATTAGCACGGGAAACTAAATTTGTTATCTATTGTCCGATTAGGCGGAAACTAATGACAAGTTAACCAATAACAAGAATTACTCATTTAAATGTTGTTTTCATTGATCTAAAGTTCAATACGTTCGAGAACCGGATCCGACAGAGCTTTGCCGTCTATGTGCCAAAATATCTCTAAGTTACAAAGAAATCCCAAGGCACCTATTTATAGGTTTGTAAGTTCGCTGCTGAGGGGAGGAAGTTCGGGCGAACTTGACTTAGTCAAGTTCGGATGAACTTGACTTCATACATATAATCTCAATCGAACTTGGCCTAGAACTCACGTAAATACGCCTCGTTTCTAACACATTAAGCCCTATTCACTCAGACTCGAAACATAATGACGTAGGCAACAGACATATGCATCAACAGACTCCCCCTTGGATGTTGCCGCAGTCATTGACTTTTTGAAATCTTCTGAGTCTTCCGATCTTTCGTTGTTGAATAAACTTTATCATCTTGATCCTTATATCCTCTTTCTCTTTCTTTGAGCTTTGTCTTGATAAACTTTTAATCAACATGCTCCCCCTAGCTTTGAGCTTTCTGAAATCTTTGGACAATGTTTTATCCAGCTCCCCCTCAAACTTTACTACCTGTCTATATAAATTCTGACATTCAAATAAACATTTCAGATTCACTGTTTTGAAATTTTGTACCATCAACATTTCAAACTTTAATCTTTACTTCAATCTTTTCTAAAATGTTAATTGTTTCAAGTTCAACTTAATGACCTTGAATACATTTTACATTTAAGACCTTCAACTTTCACATTTTTATCTTTTGATTTGTAAAAATCCACTTAGTTCATCAAGTCCAAGTTAATGACCTTGATTAACCAAATATATCAACCAAGTCCAAATTAATGACCTAAGTTTGAAAAACCGTTATGAACAATCTGATTTTAAAGTTTCAAATTAATGAACTTTTAAACAATTATCAGATGTTCTTACCAGACTTCGAAGATCCGTTCTCCAACATTGGTTCATTGAAACTAATGTAGAAACAAAATCTTTTTGTATTTTATAAAGTTTATGCTAAAACACACTGAAAATATTTTTGGTTTTATTTTGAAAAGCAAGTAAAGTATTGACAGAATTTTTAACAAGTATGTACAAACATATTTACAGACATATTTTTGTGAATTCGTGTCTAAGGATCATATCAGTTTGTTTGAGACATATCACTTGTACCATTGACCTTTTTGAGACTTTAAGTTTTAAACTCGTTTACCTAGATTGTCGATATGTTTGTCCACTTAAACTTTATCACGTTTCTCAACTGTTCCAATATATGTTAAGGTAAGAATTATGAAAACTTGACTTAACTGTGTTTCCCATTTCTTGAATATACTTCCGAATCCAGATTCCCTAGATTTCATCTTACAGGTGAATATAGCGTAATTGATATCTATATCTTGGTTGTGCAAGGCCTTGAGAGCTCAGGTTAGTACTATCGTACAGACAAAGAGATGAAGGCTCGTCTTTAAGGTGTGTTCCACTTAAAGAATCTGTTAAGCATTACAAATGATTAGATCTTTCGATTCTTTTCAAGTTTTGCCTGCTATTTGGGGTTTTTAGCAAAAGCATTATAGAAGTTCTAGGCTATTGCTTCCGCAAAATCAGAAGAACTTGTATAATACCCCAGATATCAACTATCTATAAAGACCTCGTATCTCATAATCAGGCAACCTTTCAATCGAAATTTCGGAGTACTAAGTCCATATATCCAAGATATGTTAAGCCACAAGATTAAGTAGTTGTAAAATTTAGTTTATATCCCGGAAAACAATTTGCTGAACGTTTAAAGTCTATCGACACATCCACAGTAAGACTTGTTTATCACTTTTAAACTTTACAATTCTTTAGCATACTGTGATAGTCCACTGAAGTACTGTCATTTCTTTATTGACAACCAAATTCTTTTTGTCTTTTTCAATGTTTTTGAATTTTCAATGTTTTCATATGTTTTTTATTTTTCTAAAAATTTTCAATTTTTTCATATGTTTTTGATTTTCTAAAAATTTTCAAATTTTCTTACTCCCCCTAAAATTAAAAACATAATTTTGGATTTTAGGTTTTAAGAAATAACATTCTAAAAAGATAAGAAACCAATGAGGATCACGAGAACTCGTCGTCCGATCGTTTTGATTTCATTTTCTGTATCATCACCTGTTAGCAGAACAAACCATTAAATTTTGATAACATCAACTAGTAGAAACCACTTTGTAAGAATCACTTGTAGAAAATCAAATTTTAAATGATTTTTCAATATAACCATTAGTGTTCTATTTAACGGTGTGGATTTTCTCAAAAAATTTAAAATTTTTCTTTTTAACCACTTTTGATTTCAAAAACGTCAAAGATTATGACTTTCTAGATAAGTTAAAAACTCATGGAGCTCCACTATCCTGTATCAACTTTGATAGAGTGGATCTTTGGACTCCTGCACATGAAACAACTATTTGAAAAATGAAACCCAAACCTTTTTGGTTTTGGGTTTGTACTGATAAGCATCATAACCATATTCTAACTCTTCATCATAATCAAAATCTTCATCAAACATTTCATCCAATGTCGATTTTGAAAACGTTTTTACCTTTTCTATATTCGTTGGTTTGATTACTGACTTGGTTAATTTGACATTTTCAGTTTTGTCAGCAACAAGCTTTGGTTTTTCTGATGATGAAAGCCTTTTCTTAGCAACCCATGATTGTAGCTTGCTTCTCGCTTTCTTGATATAGAACCTAGAATATTTGATTTCATTAAACCTTGAAGTTTCACCTTTTTCAAATGTTGAGTTTTCAAACTTTGACACGGTTTTAGGTTTCACTTCTTGTTTAGATTCATAGTTTCGATTTGACTCTATGACAGATTTTACAATCTCTGATTGTTTTTGCTTTTCATCTTTTGATTCAGTTTTTCTTCGAGGAAACACATGCTTTAGATTCAGACACTTGCGAGCAATATGTCCAACCGTATTGCATTTAAAGCAAGTCCGGTTATCAGAAACATTTCCACTAGTGGGTTTTACTCCACTTGTGGACTTGGTCTTAGCCTTGTCCCGAAGTTCTTTCTCCTTTTTGAATTCATCATTTGATTTCTTACCAATCATACCTTCTTCTTGAACTGTATTTGTTCCATACACAAACTTCATGTGTTTACCTTTGTATTCATGACATGGCGACTTCTGGTTCCTTCTCGGTTCATCTTCATTTTCTTCCAAACCCAATCCTGCTCTCCTGTTCTCAGGAAAATCGCCACCAAACTTTCGATAATTGTTAGCATTCCTTTTGGGTTTCGAGTAAAATCTTTTCTCGTTTTTCTCAAGATCATCTGATGAAATTTCTACAAGTTTAAAAAATTTGTCAAGTTGATCTTCTCTCACGTTCCGAATCGGAAAACTATCATCAAAATATAATCTATCAGATTCCTTCATCTTGTACATAACAAAATTAGAATCATCACTTAGATCATGTTTTGATGATGAATCGTCATCTTCAGATTGTGATTCCGAGTTGTTCAAACTTGATTTGGAGCTTTCAGAGCTGCCTTCATCAGAATCATTTCCCAACACATTTTTAACCACATTTTTTACCACCGCTTCATTGTCATCATTTGATTTCGTAAAGTCTACGTCAATGTTCTCAGGCAGTTTATCATTCTTTTCTGATAAGAGTAAAAGATTAAATGCCTTTTCAATCTCATCATCTTTCTTGCAAGAGTAACTTTCAAGAAATGGTGGAGGAACACTTCCGTATACTTTACGCTTTGAATTATCACCATTTTCCTCCGACTTAATCGTAGGTAAAATGTGATCAATGACATATGCGTTTGTGGTGTAACTTTTCAGCAGTTGTCTTACTCTTTCTGTTTCAATCTTTCTGTCATGAAGCTCACGCTTTGTTTCGGCAATGGTATTAATGTACATGTTAATTGCTTTTTGTTTTTCAATTACTGTAGCATTTAACATTTTAACATTAGCACTGAGTTGACTATTAGCTTTTTTGACATATTTATATTTGCTTGATATTTTGTCATAAGCTTCTTTTATGGTTCTGTAATCATAACGAAAGTTTTCGTTGTGTACAGTCAATTCTCTTATGACTTTGACTTTATCAAGACATGGTTCACAAGGATTTGCGCACTTTGTGCAAGGTTTTTCAACCTCCACAACTTTCACAACTTCCTTTTCAGACTCACTTACCTTAGCTTTTACCTTTTCTGCTTCTAATTTCAATGCTTCTTGTTTTTGCATCTCAAGGTAAGCTAACTCTTCTTCCTCAGCTCTCTGCCTATATCCTTCTAGAATGGCATTTTCCAAGCAGCATCGACATACGATGTATCAGATTCATCCACTACCTCTGCCATCATAGCAACACCAGTTTTCTTTCCGATGTATCTGTTCCAGTCAAAACCATCTTCTTCATGAGTAACAACAAGAGCTTGTTCAGTTTTCTTTGCAGATTTATCTTCAACTTCGACTTGTGTTCTCTTTGGATATGGTTTATATTGAAGAGCTTTCTTGTAATACTCATTGTTGCTGCCGAAAGGATTTTGGTTTCCACTTGCTTCTTGATTGTTGCATTCACGTTTGAAGTGTCCTTTCTGTCGACACCTGAAGCATGTGACTTTAGATTTGTCGAATCCGAGCTTAATACTTGAATTACCAATATCCCTTCCAGTAAGTGCCACAAATTTAGAAACTCTTCTGATGATGGATGCCAAACTCCACTTTATATCCATTAGTTCCAATTCTTCTTCATCCACCTGATCGTAATCTTCGGCGGTCATTTCTAGATTACCAATCTTTCCAGCAACAAGACTTTCATGATTCGAGAACAGTAGCAAGAAGTGTTATGTGTTGTTTGGCCACCTTTTCTGGAAATACATTCTTCAAATCAACTGCTATGTTGCACTGGAAAACATTTGAATCAGAACTAGCTTAGCTTGTCTGAGTTTGGAATGTTGAGCTTGAACAAGCACTAGTATATCCAGCATAAGGAGAACTCTGATTTGGAGAAGAATTCATATTTCCATTAAATGTTGTTTGAATTTTCGGGCTTTGGATTGGAGTATCTTGAACACCTCCTTTGTAATAAACACCGACATCTTGAACAACATTAGCATTCTTAGATTTTGCAATCTTCATCAACTCCATTTCATGACCTTCCAATTTGTCAATGAAAGATGACAACTTGAAATGTCTCCAAGATGGACTATTTTCAGAATCATCAGATATGTTGTCCATTCTCCTTCTGGAAGTGCATCGGCCAACTTCTCGATTTGCTCTTCATTAGATCTTTTGATATCATGTCTCCGCATCTGGACCATGAGATGACAATATCTATCGATCATCGGCTTCATTGTTTCACCTTTAATCATCGTGAAAATCTCGAATTCTTTCTTGATCAAGGCCTTTTTGCTTTTGATCATTTCATCACTACCTTTGAATTTGTCACAAAGACGTTGCCATAATTCTTATGATGTTTCATATTCTAGAAAAAGAATCAAGATATCTTCCTTTACTGATTGTTGTATCAAGCCAATCATCTTCTACTCAGCGACATAATTTTCTTTGTCAATTGTTGAAAACTTGTTCAGCGGAAGATCTTGATCACGTTCATCCTTTGGCCATTTATACCCGTCCTCAACTGCAACCCAACTGTTGAATTGATTCGCTTATATCCAATTCACAAACTTTTCCTTCCACCCTTCAAACTCGTCCATACTCATTAGCTTTGGCGATTTCGATGTAGTACCCATTTTGTTGTTGATATTCATCTGATTCGCCGCAAGAACATTAGCATTTGATGAAGAAGCCATTTGAGAAACGAACACATTGTGGAAATCTTCAATTTTGTCAATCTGAAGACTTATCTGAGAATACGATCAAAAGCACTCGAAATTGATTAGAAACGGAGAAATTTAGGAAAATTTGACTTTTTAATCGAAAATATTAACGTATCGGTTTGCTAAAAACGTTTAAAATTTTTTTTCGGAAAACCGTTTTTACCAGATTAGAGCTTTAAACTCGTCTCGTCAATACGAATCTAACGATATATAATGTTCGAGACGTTTTTCGGGTTTTTTTAGAAAGTCTTAGATAAGTTCGGGTGAACTTGTAATGGACAAGTTCGAGCGAACTTGTACACCACTTGACAAGTTCGAGCGAACTTGTATTGAATTTCAAGAGAAATCACAAGTTCGGGCGAACTTGTAAAGAAATCCAACAAATTTTGATCAAGTTCGAGCGAACATGATTGAAATTGATGAAAATCAGTTAAGTTCGAGTGGACTTAGTGAAAATTCTTGAAAAATTAGTCAAGTTCGGGCGAACTTGATGAAAAATCACTCAAAAAGTGAGTTTTTCAGTCAAGTTCGAGCGAACTTGCTAACAAGTTCGAGCGAACATGCTATTTCAAACATGGTTTTTTCAATTTTTCGGCATGAATTCATTTGTTTTAAGCTCTGATCTTTTCAAGGGTTTATCTATAATGGATTTTACGTATTATACTTGAAAATCAGTCCATTTTATCGATGAATTGTTCAAATATGTGAAAATGTTAAGAAAAAAGATAGAATGGAGTAGAATAAGAGAAATTCTTGTCTTGATTCCAGCAAATTTAGGTATCCAGACTCTGATACCACTTGTAGGAACGTCCACGATTAGCATGGGAACCTAAATTTGTTATCTATTGTCCAATTAGGCGGAAACTAATGACAAGTTAACCAAATAACAAGAATTACTCATTTAAATGTTGTTTTCATTGATCTAAAGTTCAATACATTCGAGAACCGGATCCAACAGAGCTTCGCTGTCTCTGAGCCAAAATCGCTCCAAGTTACAAATGAAATCTCAAGGCACCTATTTATAGGTTTGTAAGTTCACTGGTGAGAGGAGGAAGTTCGGGCGAACTTGTCTTAGTCAAGTTCGACCGAATATGACTTCATACATATAATCTCAAGCGAACTTGGCCTAGAACTCACTTAAATACGCCTCGTTTCTAACAGATTAAGCCATATTCACTCAGACTCGATACATAATGACGTAGGCAACAGACATATGCATCAACAAGAATGTGAAAGAAGATTCTATTGACAGACTATTCAAACTTGTTGAAGTTGCATCAGAAGATCTTGCTAAAAATGAGAATAAATTTTATTCAAAATCCAAGAAAGTTTATTACAACTACCTAAGAAATGGTGGTGATTTTACTGAGAATTGGAGAGGGGGTTTGGGTTTTGAAACTAAAGAGAATGAGAAGAAAAAGTCAACACAACATGAATACAAAAAGAAAAACATGAAATTCGTGTTAGTAACTAACACTGTTAGTGAAAAGGATTCAATTGGAAAGCAATCGATTGATGAATTTAAAAGGAAAAAGAGCTTCGTGAACAGACTAAATCCACAAGTGGAGTAAAATCTACTAGTGAGAAATTTGTTGATACATGAACATGTTTCAAATGCAATGAAGTAGGTCATATTGCAAGAAAATGTTCAAAATCAAAGTCTGTTTATCGAACCAAGAAGAATTCAGATGATGAAAAATTATAGAGACCAGAGATTGTTCCAATAAAAATCTTAAAAAAACAATGAATCTAAACATGAAGAGAAACCTAAAACTGTAAAGTTTTCTAACTTTGGAAATGGTGAATCTTCGAAACAAGCTGAAAATAAAGATTCAAAGTTTTATGTCAAAAAGGCAAGAATGAAATCACAATCCTGGATTCTGAGAACGAATTCATCATCATATAAAGTGGTTAAATCAACTGGATCAGTCAAAACCAAAGACTATAACCAAACTAAGACTGATCAGTGGGTTCCAAAGAAAGAAGTGAAAATTCCAACTTTTGATATCCCAAATCCACCCAAGACCGACTAGGCTTGGGTTTCCCTTTTTAAGTAATCACTTTTATATGTGCAGGGGCTCCAGAGGTCTATCTTATCAAAGTGGTTTATGGACAGCGGAGCTTCTCGGCACATGACAGGGATACGAGCCTTATTATACGACATTAAAGCTAATGGAGGCTACGTTGGATTTGCTGGTAATCAAGGTGGAAGAATCATTGGCGAAGGAAAATTATCTAATGGCGTGGTATTTTTTGATAAGGTCAACTACATTGCTGGATTGGAGAATAATCTTCTGAGTATCTCCCAGATTTGTGACAAGAAGTTCACCACTCATTTCAACGACAAAGAGTGCATGATTTTGAAACCGGGTTTCAAGATTTCAGAAGAATGGATTCTTATGCGTGCCCTGCGAGAGAATGATTTGTACATACTTGATATGGGTATTGCCACAACTACATCAAAGTCGGCACAATGTTTTGTCACAAAGGCAACAGAAAAAGAGTCGATTTTATGGCATAAAAAGATGGGTCACATTCACTTACAAAAGATGAATTTCCTGGTTCACAACAATTTGGTAGAAGGAGTTAATCTGAAGAGCTTTCACATGAATGACAATTGTTTAAGCTGCAAGAAAGGAAAGCAGATCAAAAAGTCTCATCCAAAAAAGCTTTTGAACTCCATAAAGCTTCCACTAGAACGTCTCCATATGAATCTATTTGGTCCGGTGAATGTCAAGAGTATTTCTGGAGATGTATATTGTCTAGTTGCTACAGACGATTACTCGATATTTTCAGGGTTTTCTTTCAGGAAAGAAAAGATGAAACTTTTCAGAATCTGATGATACTATTCCGAAAGCTTGAAAATCTGTATCACTTACCAATCAGAAGAATTCGAAGTGACAACAGTACAGAATTCAAGAATAACCGCATGACCGAGTTTTGCAACGAGAAAGGAATTTTACATGAATTCAGTGCTCCTTATACTCCACAACAAAACGGAGTAGCTGAGAGGAAGAACCGTACGCTCATTGAAACAGCAAGAACTATGCTTGCTGATTCTAAATTTCCTGTCAGTTTCTGGAGTAAAGCTGTTGCATCAGCTTGTTATACGTTGAACAGGGTATTAACTGTTAAACCTACCAAGAAGACATGTTTCGAACTGCTAAACCAAATGAAACCTAATTTGGAGTATCTGGAACCGTTTGGATCTCCCTGCACAGTCATTGATCCTGATGGGAAATTTGTCACACCCCAAATTTCCACCTGCGGGGTTTTACCGCGAGGTGTGCGACTGCCTAGGATCCAGCCACTAATCATGTTGAACTAACAATAAGTAATGTAAAACAAAGTCATCATAACCAACATGAAAAGTGACTTTTAAATTAAACAATTCAAAATAGTATATGTTTAGCGGAAGCAAATGTAAGTATCTCAAACAATAAAAAAACCAGAATGATTTAAAGCGTAAATTATTAAATGTTTGCAATTCTGTATCACGCCCTATGACACTTCAAGCTCCCAGACTGCAAGTTCCCATGCAAGATATATCTAACAACCTGCAAGCATGCAGAAAAAGTGTATCAGCGATTAAGCTCGCGAGTTCACAGTTTTTTTTAACAAAAACCGGTTGTTGTTTAGTTTAAAGACATGTTGATAATAACTCGATACCGCAGTGACGTCAGTTTGTTTGCCCTTCCCCAATGCCTATCAACATTGAGATCATGTGGTTAAGGTCATTAGTTCACGCCTATCCTCCCAGGTACGGTGTGAGGTTGTCAAGCCTAATAGCGCTATCAACTAATACCCCGTTGCCTTCCAAGCAACTAGTTCGGTAGTAAGATGGGACTTAAAGTGATAGATTTGAGTGTATTATCCAACATCGAAATTAAACAACGGTTTATAAGTATCTCCTTCAGGGATGTAAGTTTGTTTGTTTGTCCCCACTGGACGCATGCCTGTAAAAGAGTAGTGAACTCACCTTAGTTTGCCCGGTTAAAAGACGGAAATTAAATGCGGGGTGGAACGAGTCAATCACGCCCTAACATGATGACGTTGAAAAGTTAGTGTGTGAACTCACACGGAGACGCGGATTCTACGCGTATCTAACACGTAGCATGTAAAACATTATAATATATATATATACATGCATGCAAAGTGTTGTTGTTCAAAATAACGACCACAATTTCGTCACAAATCACATAATAAATCTTGTCACAAAAATTCAGCTTTTAAGTGCATTTTCGGACAATTTGCGGTACATTAATCGGGACCCTTCGGGCACCGGATAGTTCCCGATGAATTACAGAACGTGTTAATCGAACCAGAGACCATTGTATTAAAATTTTAGAGTCTAACTCTTTACCAAAAATTTTTAAAAATCTTTTACTAAGCAGCAATCAGATTCGTCACTTTCTGACTGCAGCTCACGGAAAAATTCATTTAAAAATCCTCGGTAATCCGATTGATGTAATTCCAGTTGGAGGATCACAACGACAGCTAAGGCTCTAACTCTGATTATACACCAAGTTATGACTCAAAACATAACACGTAAAATCTGTAGAAAAACGCAGCTTTAGTTGCTGAAACGAAATAAATTATTTAAAATAGCAAACAACATCCAAAAATCATGATTCCAGCGCCATTTGAATCGTATTTCGAAATAACACGTTATAGACTCAAGAAAATCCAAACTTCGTTAAGTTATGAGCCGGTTACAGCCAACTGAAGGCGGCTGTAACGGTTTTACAGCTTCCTGTTTTCAGTTTATAACACTCTAACGCAAGTTATATTGGTTCCGTTAACATGTTTAGCGAAAAACAATAACACTTATACATGAGTTACAGTAGGTTACATCAAAACTCAAATTAATTATCAAATAGTCTATCAAGAAAAACAGAAGATTAAACGCCCAAACAATACTCTAGCGGCTAACCGAAACCTTAGTCGACCCAAGCATTAAGTATACGTGATCCTTACCCATTTAAACTACAGTATCATCATATTGTCAAACATCATCAAGCAACACCAAGAACACATCCGTGATAACATAGCTTTAACAACCGAAATCATGTATGAACTCTTACAACTATAATAAAAATACATGATATGATTACCTAGTGATGGATAGAGTTTAATTGAACCTAGCAACCGAATACTCGAAGCTTTGGTGTTCTTCTCCTTTGTCGATCATATAGAGGCAGGGAAAAGGATTTAGAGTCGTAGGTAGGTTTTAATTATAGGGAATCATTCACTTACGTAACCGGTATAAAAAGGGGATTTAGAGTTGGGGTGGTTTAAGGATCTTAGTGGGGTTGGGCTAATTATAATGTTATTAGAAAAGGAAGTTGGGCCGATGCCAATTTATATAAAAGAAAGGGAAATAGAGTGGGTTCTGTTGAGCTACACATGAAATAAAGATGCCCTACGATCTGTTGTTGCCACATTAGTATATGTATACTTTGTTTTTTTACACTTACACAACTAAAAATAAGTTAATATATTATATAGTCAAATAATTATAATCTATTAAAACAATAATAATCAAATTCATTAATGATTAATAATATATATATATATATATATAATACTTATTCGGATCTCAAGAGTTTCGAGTTACGCGAGTGGATTGGGCCGACTAGCATTGGCTCTAGTTCAAATGGTTCAAGTCGGTTCAGAAGGATGAGGATTCGGTTTCTACTTAATCGCTTGAATAATATGCACTTATAATATAATTTAGTTAAGTATAATTAACTCATCAATTAAAATAAGTATAAGACTCGATCTATAAATACGAAAAGGAACGAGTCGAAATTACGAGTTGTCACATCATCTCCAAGTTGAAAGAAATTTCGTCCCGAAATTTGATAAGTAGACACTGGAGAGTGAAAGACGAGTTAAGATGACTGTGGATTTTCCTCGGGTATCACATCATCCCCAAGTGGAAATGGAATTTCGTCCCGAAATTTTGCTAAGCAGACACGGAAGAGTGAAAGGAATGCGTTAAGATGATTGCATCAAAACTACTAAGAGTAACAGGAAGGAGGTCAATGTCAACACCTGACCTAAAGATCGAGTTTGCACCCAACATAAAAATATGGGATGTTTCACTCGGCTGACCGCCAACCAATTCCTCAATGTGTTTAGTTTACAAGAGAGGTTTGGAGTCGATCCTAACAGTCTACTGAACTTTAAGGACATGAGACTCCATCGGCACTAGAATCGATAACGTACTGACCACAAAGATATTCTACATCCACAAGATACCAACATGAGAAAAAAAATTTGTAACGCATATTATCTCCGTATTTAGTACAAGTAGACAAGAAAAGATAAGAGTATAGTTTAAGGCTAGGTAGGAGTCCATCATTACCAATGGCGGATCCAGGATTTTTTTTTCAGGTGGGCAAATTTTCACAACCATACCTTAGAATTTTCGGACCGGATCGGGTCGGTTCAATTCGTGGAACATACTAAAGACCTAAATTTTATATCAAATTTTCATGGCTCAAATTCAAGTTAAGAACTAGGTTAATATAGGGCCTAAGTAAGTTTATACAAATGATATTTTCGATATATTGTCTGTTACATTATCATCATAACCATAATATCCTACAACGATACGTCCATACCCATAACTAAGACAAATATGTTTTCTCTCCGTAAAAGTCATTAACCTTATACATTATCAATCTCTTATAACCAAAAGAACATTGTATGTATATTACTTAGTATAGATACAGTAACTTTTTTTATCAACTAAGTAGCATTCCCATGTTGAATTGACTATCATAACTCATTTAAATTGTCAATTTAGATCTCTTTTCTAAAGGGTAGACATATTATAAAAAAAGATACATAATACCATTTAAAAAAATTTATAAGATGAGAGCAAAATAAAGGAAACATATGGCATGTTATAGGAAAAAAAAAGAATAAAGTTACGTTAATGAATTGTAGGCAATATGGCGTTGAATATGCAGACTTGTAAATGGATTTGCATAAGTTTTAGAAAATGGATAAAGTGGGAATCGATCCAGTGAACTTCACTATAAAACGCTAGTCTTTTACCACTTGAACCACTATTCAACTTTTTGTGTGGGTTCAATCCATATTTTACTTATGGGTTCAATCAAAATTTATGTATACTATTTATTTAAATTTCAGAATTAAGTGGGTTCGCGTGAACCCGGACCACTACATGTAAATCCGCCCCTGATCATTGCGATGGCTCCCATGAATATCTGAATCTCCAATTATGTCGGATAACTGGTCAGAATCACTTTCACACGCTTGTTCTCACTGGGACTCACATGCACTCCCAATTATTATTACGTGTGCACCCGTAATGATAATTGGGTTTGTATGTTCACCCCAATTTATCCTAACTTGTATCAAGAGATCCTCATATGCAAATGTCAAAAGAAGTGTTGTCAAAATGATGGAGATCACAAAAGATTTAAAGGTACAATCATACTAATGATTCATCATAGTATAAATAGATAACACATGAATTCGTACTATAATGCGGTGTGTGTGGCTATATGCAATGCAATGCGTATGTATATGCTAAAGGTATAGTGTATGCGATATTAAAAGACGAACCTTGCAATATGGAGCGCAGTGTCATGGACATTTTCGGAACTGATTCGGTTATAGTCTGGTTTTAAAATAAACTTTTTAAAACCTAGTTCACTATAACCAGTGGCTTTGATACCAATCTGTCACACCCCCAAATTTCCACCTGCGGGGTTTTACCGCGAGGCGTGCGACTGCCCAGGATCCAGCCACTAATCATGTTGAACTAACAATAAGTAATGTAAAACAAATTCATCATAACCAACATGAAAAGTGACTTTTAAATTAAACAATTCAAAATAGCATATGTTCAGCGGAAGCAAATGTAAGTATCTCAAACAATAAAAAAAACCAGAATGATTTAAAGCGTAAATTATTTAATGTTTGCAATTCTGTATCACGCCCCATGACACTTCAAGCTCCCCAGACTGCAAGTTCCCATGCAAGATATATCTAACAACCTGCATGCATGCAGAAAAAGTGTATCAGCGATTAAGCCGGCGAGTTCACAGTTTTGTTTAACAAAAACCGGTTGGTGTTTAGTTTAAAGACATGTTGATAATAACTCGATACCGTAGTGACGTCAGTTAGTTTGCTCTTCCCTAATGCCTATCAACATTGAGATCATGTGGTTAAGGTCATTAGTTCACGACCGTCCTCCCAGGTACAGTGTGAGGTTGTCAAGCCTAATAGCGCTATCAACTAATACCCCGTTTCCCTCCAAGCAACTAGTTCGGTAGTAAGATGGGACTTAAAGTGATAGATTTGAGTGTATTATCCAACATCGAAATTAAACAACGATTATAAAGTATCCCCTACAGGGATGTAAGTTTGTTTATTTGTCCCCACTGGACGCATGCCTGTGAAAGAGTAGTGAACTCACCTTAGTTTGCTCGGTTAAAAGACGGAAATTAAATGCGGGGTGGAACGAGTCAATCACGCCCTAACATGATTACGGTGAAAAGTTAGTGTGTGAACTCACACGGAGACGCGGATTCTACACGTATCTAACACGTAGCACGTAAAACATTATAATATATATATATATATATATATATATATATATATATATACATGCATGCAAAGTGTCGTTGTTCAAAATAACGACCACATTTTCGTCACAAATCACATAATAAATCTTGTCACAAAAATTCAGCTTTTAAGTGCATTTTCGGACAATTTGCGGTACATTAATCGGGACCCTTCGGGTACCGGATAGTTCCCCATGAATTACAGAACGTGTCAATCGAACCAGAGACCATTGTATTAAAAATTTAGAGTCTAACTCTTTACCAAAAATTTATAAAATATCTTTTACTAAGCAGCAATCAAATTGGTCACTTTCTGACTGCAGCTCACCGAAAAATTTATTTAGAAATCCTTGGTAATCCGATTAATGTAATTCCAGTTGGAGGTTCACAACGACAGCTAAGGCTATACAAAATATAAATTTCATGGTCTAAATCAGATTATACACCAAGTTATGACTCAAAACATAACACGTAAAATCTGCAGAAAAATGCAGCTTTAGTTGCTGAAACGAAATAAATTATTTAAAATAGCAAACAACGTCCAAAAATCATGATTCCAGCGCCATTTGAATCGTATTTCGAAATAACACGTTATATTCTCAAGAAAATCCAGATTTCATTAAGTTATGAGCCAGTTACAGCCAATTAAAGGCGGCTGTAACGGTTTTACAGCTTCCTGTTTTCAGTTTATAACACTCTAACGCAAGTTATATTGGTTCCGTTAACATGTTTAGCGAAAAACAATAACACTTATACATCAGTTACAGTAGGTTACATCAAAACTCAGATTAATTATCAAATAGCCTATCAAGAAAAACAGAAGATTAAACGCCCAAACAATACTCTAGCGGCTAACCGAAACCTTAGTCGACCCAAGCATTAAGTATACGTGATCCTTACCCATTTAAACTACAGTATCATCATATTGTCAAACATCATCAAGCAACACCAAGAACACATCCGTGATAACATAGCTTTAACAACCGAAATCATGTATGAACTCTTACAACTATAATAAAAATACATGATATGATTACCTAGTGATGGATAGAGTTTAATTGAACCTAGCAACCGAATACTCGAAGCTTTGGTGTTCTTCTCCTTTGTCGACCGTAAAGAGGCAGGGAAAAGGATTTAGAGTCGTAGGTAGGTTTTAATTATAGGGAATCATGCACTTACGCAACCGGTATAAAAGGGGATTTAGAGTTGGGGCGGTTTAAGGATCTTAGTGGGGTTGGGCTAATTATAATGTTATTAGAAAAGGAAGTTGGCCCGATGCCAATTTATATAAAAGAAAGGGAAATAGAGTGGGTTCTGTTGAGCTACACATGAAATAAAGATACCCTACAATCTGTTGTTGCCACATTAGTATATGTATACTTTGTTTTTTTTACACTTACACAACTAAAAATAAGTTAATATTACATAGTCAAATAATTATAATCTATTAAAACAATTATAATCAAATTCATTAATGATTAGTAATATATATAATATATATATATATATATTATGTGTGTGTGTGTATACTACTTATTTGGACCTCAAGAGTTTCGAGTTACGCGAGTGGATTGGGCCGACTAGCGAGACATTGGCTCTAGTTCAAATGGTTCAAGTCGGTTCAGAAGGATAAGGATTCGGTTTCTACTTAATCGCTTGAATAATATGCACTTATAATATAATTTAGTTAAGTATAATTAACTCATCAATTAAAATAAGTATAAGACTCGATCTATAAATACGAAAAGGAACGAGTTGAATTACGAGTTGTCACAAAATTCGGTGCAAAATCATTAGAGGGTTTCTTTGTTGGTTATGCGAGTCCACTCAGACGAGTCTACCTTCCTAGCATGAAACAAGTGGTTCTCGTTCAGCATGTCGACTGCCGAAGGTATATAATGCCAACACAAAAGGCAGGTGATTCTTGGATGTTCAACTATGACAGTTTATGGAAATCTTTTAATCTTCCAAAAGAGCCGAGTGATGAAGATATTGCTATTCTATATTACTTGCATCAATCTGCTAACCAAGAATAGATTTCAAGACCAATAGTGTTTAATCAACCACCTATTTGTACATCATCTTCTGGTGAAGGTCAAAGTAATATTCCAGATGAACCAGTGACACCTACACAGAACCAGTGAATGTTACTACAGAACCCATTCTTTCTCCAATGCATGATTCTGATTCTGATGAAGCTTCGACTTTTGATCAAGATGGAAAATCCAGTTCTGATGAGGAATCTGAGCAGATCACTAGCATGTTAAATCAATCTGCTAGCCTGAGTATAAGAAATGAAACATCTTCTAGTATTCCTACTGTTGAATTAGTGGTTGATCTGAATGTTAATAATCTAGAGAGTACAGTTGATGTTCCTAATGAAGTGATGCCGAGATCTTATTCTTACCATCCATCTGACACTACAATTGGAGAATTACAAGCCGTAGTTAGAACAAGAGGCCAGATCAATAAAACTCTTAGTTGTTTCTACACAAAGGTGGCTCCGATTCAAGAATTTTGCTCTTATCGTTGTTTCATATCTCAGATTGAACCAAAGTCGGTATCTGAACATCTGGGATATGAAAATTGGGTAATTGCAATGCAAGAGGAGTTACTGTAATTCGAGAAATTGGGTGTATGGAAACTTGTTGACCTTCCGGAGAATCAAAAAGCGATAGATACTAAACGGGTTTTCAAATGTAAGCGTGACGATCGAGGAGTAATTGTGCGAAACAAAGCTCGGCTTGTTGTCAAGGGATTCCATCAACAAGAAAGTATTGATTACACGGAGGTGTACGCACCAGTTACGAGATTAGAGTCTATCCGCATTTTCTTGGCGTTTGCGTCTTGGAAAGGATTTAAACTGTACCAGCTTGATGTTAAATCAGCTTTTCTCTATGGCAAATTGAGGGAACATGTGTATGTCGGCCAACCGCCGGGGTTTGTCGATCCACTAAACAAGAAGAAAGAATTTCTTCTGGATAAAGCTTTGTATGGGTTGCATCAGGCCCCGAGAGCCTGGTATGAGACATTATCTCAGCACCTAGACGGCAACGATTTTATCAGAGGCACAATGGATAGTACACTATTCACAAGAGAAGTTGGAAGTCATCCGCTGGTCGTACAAATCTATGTGGATGACATAATTTTTGGTGCAAAGAACGACGATCTTTGCAAAGAATTCGAATCTATCATGAAGAAGAAGAAGTTCGAAATGAGCTCGATGGGCGAAATGAAATTCTTTTTGGTATTGCAGGTTGATCAGTTGTCGGATGGTATTTTTATCCACCAAACCAAGTACGTTCATGATATTCTGAAGAAGTTTGAGATAGATAACACGAAGCCGTTATCAACACCACTGGCACTCAATCATGGAATCTGCATTGATGAGCTTGGAACCAAAGTTGATGAGACTCTTTACAGGTTGATGATAGGATCGTTGATGTATCTGACGGCAGCGCCCGGATATCATGTACCCTACCTGCCTCGGCGCTCGATATCAGTCTAGTCCCAGAATATCTCATATGCAGATAGTAAAGCGGATTTTCAGATACTTGAAGGGATGTCCAAGCACCGGCTTGTGGTACCCGAAGAATGACAACTTCGATCTGACGGGATATGCTGATTTTGATTTTGGCATAGATAAATTAAATGCTAAATCTACTACAGCCGGTTGCCAATTTTTCGGAACGCGTTTGGTAACATGGCAGTGCAAGAAACAAACCATAGTCACTCTCTCGACATGTGAGGCTGAGTATATCTCAGCTTCCATCTGTTGTTCACAACTTCTGTGGATTCAACAGCAGATGAGAAACTATAGATTTCAATTTCTTGACACACCGCTGTATGTAGATAAAAGGCAGCAATCGACATAACAAAAAAATCATGTTCATCACTCTCGAACAAAACACATTGAGATTCGTTACCACTTTATTCGTGATTGCTACGAAAAAAGATTGGTACGAATTGAGAAAATCCACACCGATGAACAAAACACTGACTTTTATACCAAACCTTTTAGCTTAACAAGGTTTAAATACTTAATGAGGCTTAACGGTATAAAAAATCTTTTGACAGGTGCAGAAGCAGGGGTTGAATATGGATCGGACGACGAGTTCTCGTGATCCTTATTGGTTTGTTATCTTTTTAGGATTAGATTTCTTTAAAAACTAAAATACAAAAATATATTTTTGATTTTAGGGGGAGAAATGAAACAAGAAAATACAAAAACATATAAAAAGCAAATATGTACAAAAACATGAAAAAGACAAAAAGAATTTTGTGTTAAAAGGAAATGATAGTACATCAGTGGACTATCACAGTATGCTAAAGAAATGTAAAGGTTAAAAGGGTTAAACAAGTCTTATTGTGGATGTGTCGATAGACTTTACACGTTCAGTAGATTGTTTCCGGGATATAAACTAAATTTTACAATTGCTTAACTTGTGGATTAACATCTCTCAGATATATGGACTTAGTACTCCGAAATTGCGTTTTGAGAGATTGCTTGATTCTGAGATACGAGGTCTTTATGATTGATATCTAGGGTATTATATAAGTTCTTCTGATTTTGCGTAAGCAATAGCCTAGAACTTCTATAATGCTTTTTCTAAGAACCCCTAAACTGCAGCAAATTGAAAAAATCGTAAGATCTAATCAATTGCAGTCAAAAGATTCCATAATTGGAACATCACCTTAAAGTCGAGCCTTCATCTCTTTGTCGATACGGTGGTATTAACCTGAGCTCTCAAGGCCTCGCACAACCCAGATACAGATATCAATTATGCTATACTCACCTGTAAGATGAAATCTAGGGAATCTTGATACGGGAGTATATTCTGAGATGGGAACCATAGTTAAGTCAAGTTTCTTAAATTCTACCTAACATATCTTGGAACAATTGAGAAATGTGTCGAAGTTTAAGTGGACAAACATATCGACAATCTCGGTAAATTTGTTTAAAACTTAAAGTCATCAAAAGGTTAACGGTACTCGTGATATGTCTTAATCAACTGATATGATCCTTAGACACGAATTCACAAAATATGTCTGTAAATATGTTTGTACATAAACTTATTTGATTACAGATTAAAATCCAAAAATATTTTTAGTGTGTTTTAGCATAAACTTTCTAAAAATCAAAAAGATTTTGTTTCTATCTTGTTTTCAACAGCTAATGATGGAAAGCGGATCTTCAAAGTCTGGAAAGGTGCTAGAAGTTGGGAATTGGTTGGGAGCTAATTTGTAAACATCAAGAATGGTTCAAAACGATTAAAATTTCATTAATTTAAACTTTAATGTGTCAAAAACATCAGTTTGTTCATAACGGGTCGAACCGGGGTCATTAACTTGTACTCGGTAGACAAATTGGTTAACCAAGGTCATTAACTGAGTGGATTTTCAAAACTGGTATAAGTGTTAAAATTCAGGGTTTAAAATGTAAAATTTGAAAAAATATTTTGTACAAGTTTGTACGAAGTCATTCATCAGATTTGTATTGTTACTGAGGTCAGATCGTCCGAAGTTCATTAAAAACAGTTTTGACAAGTTCGTGCGAAGTAAACATGTGGTAGTATATAAGATCACTTCGTGCGAAGTTATCCAGTAACAGTTCTGAGTTTGTGAGAGAGAGAATTTTGAGCGAACTTGATTTTGCAAAGAAAGTACTATTACTCTTCCCAAATCTACACTTGATTTAGGTGATTGGCACACCTATTTCAATGGATGAGGTAGATTTCTTGATCAAAACATTGAATTTAATGTGTAATGGTTGAAATTGTACTTTAAATCGTCAAAACTGATAGATTTAGGGCTTGGATTATAAAATTGAATGAACAAAAATGTTAATCGATATCATAAACATCTAACTGAACCATTAATTTGATCATTTGAACATGTATTAGAGTTGCAGGTTGTTGTGTTTGATGAGGAAGATGACAAGTTCGTGCGAACTTGTCATGATCTTTACAAAAATGTTTTCGTAAACTTCCCCGAAGTTACATCTAAAATTGTTACATTTTTTATTTCTAGTTCGTGCGAAGCTACTATCTGTTGAAATTGAAAATTTATTAAATGATGCAACACAGTTCGCGCGAGGTTGTGATTAAGTGTTTGAAAAACTGAAAACCAGTTCGTGAGAAGTTGTGTATCATGTTGATGAAAAGTTTGGACATTTTTTATAAGTGTTTTGTTGTTTTGGTCGTGCAGCAAATTGTGCAGCTTCCGTTCTCAAAGTTACACATTACATGTGTATCGTTAGACAAGAAATTATATCCAAGTCTGGAAGCTTTCTCAGATATTTTGGATTTATGGGACGTTTACCTGTTACTAAGGCGATCACCGACAACCACTTAGTGTACAGATCTCATGTGATGTTTTTCTAGAATTCCGCTGAGTACGATGAGAAAGAAAAAGTGATTTCATCTGTTGTTCGTGTCGGGAATGAAGATAAAGCAATCACAGTGACAGAAGCTGATATTCGAAGAGTGTTAGAATTCAACGACGATGCAGCTGATCCCACAGGCTTTAATGAACGAATGGTTAAGGGATGCTTTTATCGAATGGGCTATCAAGGTTATGTTAACGCATCATCATTCAAGAAAGGAGGTTTGGGGCTATCATACAAATTCTTCTTACATGCATTGTTTCACGCGTTCAGTCATCAAAGAACATGTCTAGATGATATGCAAGACTACATGAAGTCTTGAACAAAAACTTCAACTATTCTCACGTTGTATTTGATCATATGTCGAAGAACATGGGCAAAGATAAGATTCTGCTATCCACGATTTGTCCAGATGCTGATTGATGAAAAATTCAAAGATATCAAGGAAGACTCAAATGATGTTCTTTACTTGCATCACATGGACGAAGACACTTTGAAAAAGCACAAAATGTATCAAAGACAAGATTCTGCTCCAGTTGCTAAAACTATGTTTGGTGCGATTGTCAAAGCTGATTATGTATCACCACCAGATGGTAAATGGAGGAAAGATGGCAGTGGTGATGAAAGTGCAGAAGCGGAGCAGTTACGAGATTTTGTGGCTAAAAGAATTACCTGGTACATTAAAGACGAACCAGAGAAAAAAAGCGCAAGAGAGCTACAAAGAAGGTGGAAACTATGTTGGTTGAGGAACTAGAGAATGAGTCTGAAAATGTAGAGAATGTTGCGGGTTCTAGTGCAGCTGTAAATGTGGAAAGTCAAGATGTTGAAATTCAAACTATTGAAGGTAATCATTATGATGTTATTTCTGCCACTTCTGACAAAGAAGATTCTGTTGATTCTTTGGAAGAACGTCACAAATAATACGAGAAAGAGGTGGAAGAAGAGAGGTTAAAGAAACGTGGTGAAGGTTTGTATGAGCCATCTGCTAATGAAGAGTCTGAAGAAGATAGGCCGAAAAAAAATTCAAGCGTGTGAAGTCTAAAGCTGGTGAACGAAAGAAGACGACTGGATCTCCAAGTACCAATGGAAGAAAGTTGCCTAAACGAAGATATTTAAGTCAAACAAAGAAAGCAGTCACACGACCACAGACATCACAAGTACAAGATCAACCTTCACGTACTTCAGAAACTCAAGAACCTCCAACGGTGTCTGTACAAGAACCTCAGTAAATTTCTCAAGAGCCTACTGCTGCTACACATCCGATATCTCCACAACAACAATCAACACCAAAGCAAGCAACGCCGAAAGCTACATCCAAGCAGCATACTCCTCAAAGTCATACTTCTGGTCAACGACAAGAAAGTTTTTTTAAGAATGCTTTTAGAGATATTCCTTTTACTATTGGCGGTGTTGATACTAAAATTTATTCTGATGAGTTGATTGATATGTTCAATGAGTCAAAAATTCAAGAGTTGGAAAGGAGGATCAAAGCTCTTGAAAATCAAATCAAGCAGAACGAGACTGAGAAAGAAATGATGGAGAACGAAGTAAAATTTCTGGAGAACGATCGTGATTACATGAAATCAGTCGTTGAAAGTCTTGGTTCAGACAATGATAGACTGAGGAAGTTGATCGCAGAACTTGAAGAAGAAAAAGCCATAAACAACAAAAGATTCAGTATGCTACAACGTGTTCTATCCAACAACCTTGGTATAGACTTTATTACTGAATATAATCGCTTGGAAGTTCAAGATGAGAAAGAACGAGCAGAGAAAGAGATGGCTACTCAGGGAAAGGGAAAAAGAATTGAAAAAGAAACAGTGGTAACTGAAAGCTCAAATACTGTTGAAGAACCTATGATTGAAGAAAATCTTGAAAGAGGGTTGGTTATAGTGGGTGAAGTGATTGATGTTGTTGACAATCCTATTCTTCAACGTATTGCTGATCTAAGACGTTCTCGAGCTGAAAGAACTGAAACTGAAGTTGAAAACAATGAAGATGAGGAGATGAAAGATGATGATAAAACTGATGACCATGCTGACGATAAAGACGATGATTCAGATCATGGTAATGATGAAGATGATGATGTTCTGGGTGGAGTTGGTGTTAGAGTTTAATCGCAAAAATGCATGACGAATTTGATTATGATTCTGTGTTAAATGATGAAGTTAATGTTGAAGATGCACAAAGTAAGGGGGAGCAGATAGGTCCTAATGAGTCAGAAGAATCAGGAATACTCACAGCTTTACCATATACAGTCGTTCCTGATCATCAGCCCCTGATGATAATGCTTGATCAAAATATTGAAGAGGGAGAGTTTGTGCACAATTACACGAAAGAGGAACTAGCAAAGATCTTCGAGGTTGATGTTGATTCTTTCGAATTCGATTTTGAAGAGGAGTTGGTGAACATTAGCACCTTTGAGCCAAAAGATTATGTTTACAAGCGAGTACCAGAAGTTGACGACTATGATCGTGTTATTATGGAAGACGCTTCTGATGATGAAATAGAGAAGTATTCTGGTATTAACACTGATAGTTTTCCAACAATTGATGAGATCATGAGCCAAATAGATGTTGATTTGCTGAAGCAAAAGATAGATGAAGTAGTTAAAGAAGGAAGTATGTCGAAACGTTTACAAAAGGAAGAGATTGCTAAAGCAAAGAAATCATGGTTCAAGGAAATGCCGAAAGAAAGGAAATTTAAACGTCCACTTGCATTCTTTACTCGAGATAAAGACAAATCGCTTGGAGATATTCTTAGTTGGGGATGGATCAGGGAGCTTGATGTGTATGCGATAAAGAGAGAATTTGGTGTACAATACTTCAGACATCTGAATGACATAAAGACGTTACCTTTATGGGATGTTGAAGAATTGGTACAAAAGAAGAACATAAGCTATCAAATGAAGTTTAATGATCAAAGGCTATGAAGAGTTATAAAGTTTGAAGCTTCGCATGGTTTTGAACTCTGGAAACCGTTTATTCCAAAGCGAAGAGTAAAGATTGATAAACAAACTAAAGAAAAGGATGTTACGTTGATAATGAAAAGGACTGGGGCTATGAAGAACATGCCACTAATATCAATTGAGTAAGACTTTCATTCATACTTCTTCTGGTGGCAAACAGATCCTGATACATGTGAAGATGTGATTGTGTTAAGAGCTGATGGTAATTGGGATATAACCAAAGAAGATACTCCTGAAATGATCGAAAGACGAAGGATATGGGGTTTGTGGAGAACGATAAGGATACTAGACCCGATTCGGCTAGTAAATTGCTCAAAAGAAGATGTGAAATGTTTGTTCTTCAACAAAATATGCTACGATAAGCGTGAAGAAGTTCAAACCAAACAATACCAAGGTGTAATCAATGTTTGTTATGCACATGGTATTAAATTGGGGCGTATGTGGGAATCAAGATGGCGAGAACTTGATCGAGAAGAGTTTCTTAAAGAAGAAAAGCGTTTGGAAAAGATTTATGAAAAAGGCAGAGAGGCGAGACTTAGACGATTTCAATTCATGAAATGAGCGCCGCCTACAGATCAAACACTGATTCCTAAACAAGAACGAAGAAAGAAGCCGTACAAGAACTTTCTTGGTCGTTAAAGTTAAATCTTGAAGATTCAAGATTTTGAAGACTGATCAAGACTACAACACTATCCAAGGGGGAGTCTGTTGGTACACGATGTCTAATGTCTAAGTCTTAGATCGAGTCTGTTTGTATAGGGTTGAAAGTTGTTAGATTTAGAAATTAATTATATGTGTCAAGGGCAAGTTCGCACGAAGTAATACTTCGTGCGAAGTTGACCCAAGATGTTTTGGTGCGAACTTGAACCTCTATATATAGTCGACTTGGTTTTTTCATTGTAATAGTTTTTGCAAAGTCGACGGCGGAGCTCTTGTCAGTTTGGAACTTAATGTACACTTGAACTATTAATAAACTGACTTTTAAACCGTTAATCTTGTGTATTTGTCGCTATTTCATATTAATTCCGCAAATATGGACTAGATACAACTTAGGTACCGTTGCTATCGGAGGAACACGACCCTACAGATTGTCTACGTAGTTTAATATTTCCGTTTGATTTTCCATTTCTTTTATAGAACTCCAATTTTCATGTGGCCCACACACCCTTCACAAGCCATAACTAAGGCCGTTTTTGCCATTTCTAGTTTTTTTTATTTTCGAGTACAGGGCCTTGATTTGGGCTTGTAAAGAGGTGTTCTCATCTATTTTATGGATGCCCGGGGTAATAGACTTTGAACCTTAGGGGGTGTGCCATTGAAAAATATTTTGAGCAATTTTCTCAATTTGATTATAGATTTCATTTAGGCGTCTATTACCTAGAAGTCCCCTGGAGCTTGAGTCGAGTGTTTATCTCGTGCGTGGAAATAATCCATTATAGAAGGTGGATACTTGTTGCCACACTGCGAGACCATGATGAGGGCATTTCCTCAATAGCTCCTTGAATCTTTCCCAACTTTCATATAAAGATTCCCCGTCCTCTTGGGAATAAGTGTTTATTTCAGTCATTAATTTAGCGGTCTTAGAGTGCGGGAAATACTTGTATAGAAACTTTTGGGCAAGTTCATCCCAAGTGTTTACCGATCCACTTGGGAGGGTGTTGAGCCAAGCCTTAGCTCGGTCTTTTAGCAAGAATGGGAACACTCGGAGGCGGGTGGCTTCGTTTGATGCTCTATTAATCCAGAAGGTGTCACATATTTCCAAAAAGTTGGTAATATGTAAATATGGATCTTCATCGGGTAGGCCATGGAATGTGGCGGAGTTTTGGAGCATTTGGATCAAATGCGGCCGAAGTTCGAAGTTGTTGGCATCGACGTTCGGTACATTGATGGCAGCTCCGAGATTACCGACCTTGGGCCGTAGGTAATCCATCAAAGTACGTTGGTCCACCATTGGGATTTGGTTTCCCGAAACTTTCTCTTGATTATTGGCCGTTAGTCTTTTTCTTAGAAAGCGTTCGGGTTCGTCTAGAGGTTTTTTGATGTCTTTATCGGAGTTGGAGCTCATGCACTGCGTAGAGATTTCAGGCCCTGCAATTGAGTTCTAGATTATGTGATCAAAACAAAAAATGTTGTTCAGATACTTTACCACGGCCCGTGGTCAATGGCCACCACCCGTGGTCGCGACACAGTTTATTGCTTTCTGGATCCCAGTTACTGGGGAGCGGGGCACGACCCCGTACGTGTCGAGCGTGATATGAATTTCTTAATATTTTAAGTCCGTTTTTACACATTAGTTAAGTTTTAAATTTATAAAACACGATATTGTACTAACACTAAACACACACTTGGGAAAGTGCACCCATCGCGAGCGTAGTATAGTGTTGGTAAGATACCGAGGTCGTCCAAGGACACAAGAGCTTTTAATACCGGTTTATCGTCAACGTCTAATCATTATAAATTTTTGGATAAAGGTTTTAAACATAAAAGTAAATCTAAAAATGAAAAGATAAATAAAATGAAATACAAATAGACAAGATAGAATCACTTGGATCCAACTCCTCTTTAATGTATCCTTTGATGATTTTCGCACTTTCGGACTTTTCAAGAGATTATCTTAGTTAAAGTAGTAGGCCCCTCTTTTGAAGGTGACGTTACCCTCAACCCAGTGGTTTGAGTCAGCAAGGATACAATCCCAAAATATTAAAAGATAATTAAATAAGTTATTAATGTGAAAAGTAGTAGGCCCCTCTTTTGAAGGTGACGTTACCCTCGGCTAAGTGGTTTGAATTAGCAAGGATACAATCCCAAGAAGGCGGTTTAATGTTTTAATAGTAGTTTACATATGATAGGTTCAAGCTATTCGCACCCCCGCCATCCAATACCCATGGGTATTGAAGGAGGTCCTAGTAAGCTTGAACCAAGTCCTCGCAGGATCTATACACTGAACGAGACAAGAACTTTACCAAACCACCCTTCTAACCCCCTTCTAAGTATTTAACGCGCTTTATATAGACCGTAAAGACACGAATGAGCAAATCAATGACATCATGAAGAAATGGTTAGGAAAATTCACTTTCAACATAAAAAACTAGTTATTAAAGTCATTAATACATACCCAATTAAAAAGTACCGAAAGATTAAAAATCAAAAGTAATACAATAAAGACCTGTCTTCACTAAGTGATGTAAGAGATTAGCCAAGCATGTCCTTTGTTTGACAAGAACTCTTATTAACAATCTTGGATCCTGAGACTACTACACACTCTAAAGATGATAAATGGATGATGGTTTATGGTGTTGGTGTTGTAGTGGTGGTGGAATGGTGGCAAAGTGAGAGAGAAGTGGTTTGCCAAGGGATGCCTTTGAAGTGAACCAAGCACCCCAATTTATAGTCAGAACAGTACCCCAGCCACGTCCCGTGTCCAGTGGGCACGGCCCGTGGCCAGCTTCTTCTCTTCCTTCATTAATTGCAGCTGTCAGCAGAGGGCCCCACACGACCCCATGGCTCCTGGGCACGGCCCTGTGGTCAACTCTTCGCTGTACTATCAAGATTCTGCAAATCTTAGAGTCTAACCACGCCCCATGGTGATCTGGTCATGGCCTCGTGGTGGGCGTAGAAGCTTCTGCATGCTTTTTCTTTAAGTGTAAGGTCCGACCATGCCCCATGCCTGGTTGGGCATGGCCCCATGGTTAGCTTCTGTTTCCTTTTTTGTCTTTGGGGTGCTCTGAGGGGTCGGGCATGTCGCATTATTCCTTCTTCTTGTATTTATGTTGGTTTTGGCTGCTTATTTGCTTCTTTTGTTCTTTTAAGCTCATTTGGTCCTGTAAATTCAAAAGGAACAAAGAAACGTGCTTTTTACAACATTAGTACTAGAAAAGAGTTGGTTTTATGCCTCTTTTGATGTAATTTATATGTTGCATTTTATACACACCAGAAGACATGTCTACATAACAACTGTAACAACCCGACTTTTCGGTTGTTTCTATTATTACTATCTAGTTTGCTCTGTAATCGCTTGTACTCCAGGATTCGATAATAACAAGGTTAACTGTTTTTTAAACGCATTTTATTTCGCTTAATTATCGCATTTACCGCTTATCAACTCACACGCTCAACGCAAACGCAAACTCAAACGCGGTTATTTATGTTATTTATGATGTGTTACGTTATGATGTGTTTTTATATGCTTTACGTGTTTTATTATATTCATATACTCGCTCAAACGCTCTGCTCACTCGCTTAAACTCAAATCTATCACACTAAAACGCAACGCGATGCTTAATGCCTCGCTAAATGCTTAACACAACTAACTGACACGAACGAAAACACTAAACGAACAGCCAACGCGTGAATTGGAAACAATTCGCACGAAACTGGCCAATACGTATGAATTGCCCAATTCGTACGAATTGACCAAATTGCCTCCAAACTCACCTTTCTCCTCCCCTATTGTTGATGCATATGTATGTTGCCTACGTCATCGTATAATATCGAGTCTGTATTTAGGAGTGAAATGACGAAGTTTATGTATGCTAAAGGTCAAGTTCGCTTGGAATTGTGATGTTAAAGTCAAGTTCGGCCGAACTTGCACTCCCATCAGCAAACTTGACAATGTATAAATAGGGGTCTTGACATTTCATTTGTAACTTTCAGATATTTTGTGTACTGGACAGTGAAGCTCTGTCCAAGTGTTTCCAGGATCTGTAACGTTACACATTAATGAAACAGTGATTAATCAATAAAGAACTTGTATCCAATGTCGCCTATGCTAACGGATTCCGCACGTTTACATTAGGTTAGCCAAATTAGGACCGGAACGGTCCGTATAACGGACCTACAAGTGGAGAGCAGGATTGGCCTAATTTGAAGACATTGGACATAGAACATCTCATCTTCTACTCATTTCATTCATTTTTAAACTTTTCTTGGACAATACACGGACAAAATGGACTAATTTTCAAGTATAATACGTAAAATCCATTATACTAAAACCCTTGAAAAGATCAGAGCTTAAAACAAACGAATTCATGCCGAAAAATTGAAAAAACCATGTTTGAAATCGCATGTTCGCTCGAACTTGTAAGCAAGTTCGCTCGAACTTGACGGAAAAACTCACTTTTTGAGTGATTTTTCATCAAGTTCGCCCGAATTTGACTGTTTTTCATTGAATTTTCACTAAGTTCGCTCGAACTTGTTAGTTTTTTTATCAAATTTCAATCAAGTTTGCCCGAACTTGATTAAATCTTGCTGAAATTTACTACAAGTTCGCCCGAACTTGTAAGTTCTCTTGAAAAATCTCACAAGTTCGCTCGAACTTGACAAGTAATATACAAGTTCGCCCGAACTTGTTTAAGGGTTTCAAAAAAAAGGCATGAAAATCCTGAAAAACGTCTCGGATATTATATATCGTTATATTCGTATCGACGAGACGAGTATAAAGCTCTAATCTGGTAAAAACAGTTTTCCGAAAAATTTTAAACGTTTTTTAGCAAACCGATACGTTAATATTGTCGGTTAAAAAGTCAAATTTTTACTAAAATTGTCTATTTGCTAATCATTTTTCAAGTGTTTTGAACGACAGATTAGTTTGAAAAACGAAATGGGGTCTGTGAAACCGCCAATGTTGATGAGATTAGAAGAGTATGAAGTCTGGAAAGAAACGTTTACCAACTGGGTCCAAGCTATGCACTTTCAAAGTTGGGTTGCGATCAAAACAGGATATGTCATTCCAAGAGATGAGAATCAGAATATTCTAGAGAAGTACAAGTATTCTACGCAACAGAAAGAGGAGTATTTTGCTGAAAAGAAAATGATTAGTCTGATTCAACAATCTGTTAAGGAAGATATCTTGATACTACTGCCTAAGTACAAAACTGCAAAAGAACTCTGGATATCTCTGAAAAATAAATATCAGGTGAAGAGAGAAGAGAATGTAGTGGTTAAGAACTGTGAAGCTCAACTTTCAAGTACATCTACAAATGGATCTTCAAGTTATAAACCAATCTGTCCAGTTTATGATGTAGATAATTATCGGGCAGATAATGCCAAACTCTTGAGTGAGATTGAGAGTTTGACATTAGAAAATAAAAATTAAAGAGAATGAAAAGAATTTTGAAAACAAAATAAAAATTTTAGAAAATGAAAAACTACAAATGATAGTAGATTTTCAAAATGAAATAAAAATGTTTAAAAATAAAAAAATTGTTTTTGAAAAAATTAAATATAGAAAATCAAATAGCAATAAATTCTCATATTGAGAAAATAGCTCAACTTGAAAAAGAAGTTGAGACTGTTAAAAATAAAGCTGATAATTCAGAAAATTATTGAAAGGTTTTGGGACCTCCTCATTAAAGTTAGATCATATATGTCCAAAACCGATCAATAATAATAAAAATGAAATTCCAATAAGTAACATTGTTACAAATTATGACGATGTCATAATTGAAGATTGTGACGATAATACCGATGATGAAAGAGCTAGAAATGATAAACATGAAATATTTTTAAAACTAAAAGAAAATTTTCAAGAAACTATTCTACAATCTACTGAAAAAGGTGAATGCTCAACGCAAAAACCTTCTAAGCAGAATGAAGAACAAAAATAAAGTTTTAAAAGTTTTCAAAACAAAAATAAAAGCTCATCGGAACAATCATCCAATCATTATAAAAATTCAAACAAATTTGAAAAATAAAACTCACAAAATTTTGAAAATAAGTGGTGCAGGTCGGACCATAGTGCTTCAATGTCAAATCAAAGGTACAAGAGAAGTAGGAAAGATGGCTACCACACAACAAATCAGTGTTATGATTTGAGTTTCTGGTTTGTTAAAAATGATCGATATGATAACAGGGTGTGTCATAACTGTGGGGTAAAGGGACACATTGCTAGAAAATGTTCACAAATTAAACTTAAAACTGCTCATATTGGTAACAAAAAATCTGGAATACCAACTCAGGTTTTGAAACAATGTACAGAAACTACAAACAAGGTAAAACCAGTTATTACTAAGTTTTCAAATTTTGAAATTGGCGAATCCTCGAATAATAGTGAGCAAAAAGTTTCTACATTGTATTTCAAGAAAGCTTTAATGAAAAATCAAACATGGTTGGTGAAAGGAAAAGAATTTACACAATCAGTGAAAATTGAAAGTTTAAGGACTTTTCGAAACTTGAGAAAGTCCAAAATAAACCTGATTGTCAAAAGAAAGTCAAAATCAAGGTTGAAGAGATAACATCTAAGGCCAAAATGGTTTGGGTGTCACTATTCAACTAATTGTTTGAATTTTTGTGCAGAAACTTTTGAGGTGAACACAAATTACTAAGAATGGAGTTCTGGGGCACACATTGAAGACGGGCCGGGTTATCATGTTAAATATAAAGGCCATTTTTTTACAAAACATGTTCCAACAATGTTTACTTTAAAATTTTGAAAATTTTTGGAGAAAATTGTTCGAAAACACATTTCAATAACGTTTACTTGAAAATTTTACAAATTTTTAAGAAAATTTTACAAATTTTTGAAGAAAATTTGAAAATTTTCACAGAACCCTCATGTTGAATAGAAAAAACTCAAGGGTATAAATTGTCATAAACACAAAAGTGTTATAGTTTTTGTCATCATGAGGGGGAGAGTGCTTTAAAAGTAAAATTGTGAAGTAGTAATGGATGGAGAATTGAAGTAATTCTCAGCAGTTGGTCAATGTTTTTCTATAAATCAAAAATTCCAAAAATATGTTTTTGAATTTTAGGGGGAGAAAAAATTTTCAGAAAATCCAAAAACATATTAAAAGCAAAAAGTACAAAAACATTGAAAAAGACAAAAAGAATTCGACGTCACAAAAGGAAATGATAGTACATCAGTGGACTATCACAGTATGCTAAAGAAATGTAAAGTTTAAAAAGTGATAAACAAGTCTTACTAAGGATGTGTCGATAGGCTTTACACGTTCAGTAAATTGTTTCTGAGATATAAACTAAATTTTACAACTGCTTAAACTTGTGGATTAACATCTCTCGTATATATGGACTTAGTACTCCAAAATTTTGTTTGAGAGATTGCCTGATTCTGAGATACGAGGTCTTTATAGATGGTTGATATCTGGGATATTATACAAGTTCTTCTGATTTTGCATAAGCAATGGCCTATAACTTCTATAATGCTTTTGTAAAAATCCACTAAAACTGCATTCAATTGAAAATATCAAAAGATACTACAATTGCAGTACAAAAAGATTCCATTTTGGATAGGGGTACTAAACGGGTCGTGTTCGCGGGTTGGCGGGTTCAACCCGACCCGAACCCGAAAATTTTACATGAACCCGAACCCGAAATTCGTATCATATATATGAACCGAACACGACCCGAAGTTTCTTGGGTTGACCCGAACACGACCCGTTTAACCTGAATTTTTTAATTTTTATTCTGAAATTAATATATTAAAATTAAAAATTACTTAAAAAAACACAAACGTATATAATATTATCATATTTAAATTATAAAATCTATGTTAATTTCTCTTTGCAAGTTATAATCATGACATAAAATACACGCCCCATTTAGTTTATGACATAAAATATATTATAAAAAATACAATATAGTATAAATGTGTTAAACGGGTCAACCCGCCAACCCGACCAGGTTGACCCGAACCTGACCCGTTAACCTAAACGGGTTTGCAGGTTCAACCCAAAACTGACCCGAACCCGTTTAGACGAAACCTAAACCCGCGAATTTCGTGTTAGGTTTGTGTCGGTTTTTCGGGTCGTGTCAGAAATTCACACCCCTAATTTTGGAACATTACTTTATAAGTCAAGCCTTCATCTCTTTGTCGATACGATAGTATTAACCTGAGCTCTCAAGGTCTCGCATAACCCAGTTACAGATATCAATTACGCTATACTCACCTGTAAGATGAAATCTAGGGAATCTTGATATGGGAGTATATTCAAGAGGTGGGAACTATAGTTAAGTCAAGTTTCATAAATCATACATAACATATCTTGGAACAATTGAGAAATGTGTTGAAGTTTAAGTGGACAAACATATCAACAATCTAGGTAAATTTGTCAATGGTACTAGTGATATGTCTCAAAAACTGATATGATCCTTTAACACAAACTCAACAAAAATATATATATGTAAATATGTTTGTTCATACTTAGTGTTTGACATTCATTACATAAAAACTAAAAGATTATCTTTTAGTTTTGACCACTGATGATGAAATGCTGATTTTCAAAATCTAAAGCTGCTGAACAAAAGTTTGAAAATTTCAAATTGATCTGAAAAGTTTAAAAGTTCATTAAATTGAAACTTACATTTGAATAAATGTGTCAGTTTAGTGTCATTAACTTGGTACATAAATTAGATATTCAAGGTCATTAATTTGGACTTGATTAACTGAGAGGGTTTAAAACTGATAAGAAGATTAAAATTTGAAATGTTTGTGTTTAAAAATTTCAAAGTTTGAATCTGAAATGTTTATTTGAATGTTTAAGGAACTTCGAAACAGGAAGTTTAATTTTAAGAGGGAGCTGGATAAAACACGTTGATTGAAGATTCCAGAAAGCTCAAAGTAAGGGGGAGCATGGTGATTCAATGTTTTATCAAGACTAGCTCAAGAAAATAGAAAAAGATTGTAGACGATATGAAGATCATGGTTGAAGGTCCGGATCGGTTCACCGAAGAACACAAGCTCCGCGTTTAATTCGGTTTAACGTGCGGAATCCGTTAAACCGAACCATAATCGTGACAGCGAATCATAAATAATCAAAGTTTATTACGTTCTAATCGACAACCGGACAGAGTTTCGACGCCTACGTTACATAAACGACTCGATCTAGATCGAAACCGAAGAACTTGTAGTTGAGCAAAGTTGTTGATGTCTGTTATATTTTTTCCTTGTTCGATGATGATGATATATATAGAGAGAGAGAGCATGTACTTCGGCCGAAGTTGTATGTTGAAGTCCAACCGTGAGATGTGAAGTTCATGCAAATCGTCCGAACTTGATCTAACTTTCTGATTTCTCAATTTGTATGAACATATGATGATGATGTCATACATGTGTAATAATGATGTAATAATTGTGATGTCATCACATTAATGTGATAACATCATTCTCGATCATGCCCGCTCTCTCCGTATCGTGTCATACCGAATACTAACCTGGCCTAAACAATCTTGACACATCCTAGCGAAACCTCTGTCCGGTATGTTACAGACTCAAGACACTAGACATTACATGTACAGTTAGATTTCTATCTATGGCCACACGGATAGTGCACTAACAGTCTCCCCTTGGACATAGCTAGAAATCTATGATGTTTAGTCTTGAACTGTCTTGGATAACATCTTCAAGTAAAACCGTAGTCTCCCCCTTGAATGATGCTCTGAATCTCTAAGATTTGACGTTTAAGAACAAACCCACGTATTCACACAAACAGTTTCTTAACAGTCTCGTTGGTCCGGCTCACATTCAACATTATCATGTTACCATGGAAGATTTTGAATGAAAATCTTTTTAGATTTTTAATATTGAATGCAGAAATGTAAACAATCTGAAATGTAATATTTACAGTTTATATTTTTGTGAGAAAACGTGCTAGAGGATCATATCAGTTTACTGAGACATATCAGCTACACCGTTGATCTAGATGAAACACCTAGTTTAAACAATTCACATGGAGTGTTGGTATTGTTGTCCACTTAAACTCAATCTAGAAACTTTCGTAATGCTTACTGATACATTAAGGTACATTAATTTGCACTAAGATCATATGGACCCCACGATCTCAGCATATCCCTCATCATGTAATACACTGACTCAAGTAATGCCTTTAAAATTTCATCAACTGTGATATGTGTGAAAATAACGCAGAATGTTTAAACATTAACAATCAAGTTGATCTTTCGATACGCAGAGAAAGTCCAATGTTTAAACAAAATAAGAAATAAAAACAAGTTGAAATTGTTTAGATCTTAACCACCAGATCGATATTCTCATATACGCATAGGTGATCCAAGATTTAAACGAAACACCAAGTAAAATAAAGTGGAAAGATTTAGGCACTAACATCCAGTTCGATACTTTCGTATAGACAGAGGATGTCCAATACTTAAACAAAATAAAAAAATGAAACAAGTTTAAATCTTTTGAAAATGAAAACACAATCAGAGTGATCTTTTTAGTAAGTTGTGAAAGTTCACAAACTGGCCAGTTTTTATGCTTTGCAGCATTCAGCGATTACCGAGTAGGTACACAATCACGAAGGATAAAACTAAGTACTATGCTTTCAACCGCGTTTTCCACTAGACTAGGCTTTTCAATTTAGGTTCCTTTTTGCAAAACTACTAGTCTAGCTGAGCCTACCAACACATCTTTAGTGAGATTGTTTAACCATTTTAAACAATACACATCTTTAGTATGCACTGATAGTCCACTGATGTACTATCATTTCCTCTTTTTGCATAAGTAATCTCATTTTCATTTTTTAATGTTTTGGACATTTTGAGATTTTCTATTGTTTTTGGCTTTTTGAAAAATTTTATCTATCTAAAATGATTTTGAAATGATGTTTTTCGATTTTACAAGAATTTTTTTGATTTTGACAATTTTAAAATTTTTTTCCCCCTAAAATTGAAAACATATTTTCGTAATCGAAAATAAGAATCTTCCATTTTAACCATTTAATGACTTTTTACGAATGTGAACGCGAGACTACCATTTTGTTTGTGTGGAACACCAATCCTTTCAAATTATTTCCACTGCACGAACAACCACTGCTTGTTAAATGACGCTTACTTGAAGTTTGGTTATCCTGCACATTCAAACAATCTTCAATTAGTTTTGAATTGGAACCCAATCAATTCTAGATTTAGGTTTACCAAATTCATTAACATCTGAAATAAACAGTCCCTCACTTTCTCTTTTATACTCAAACAGTTTGATAAAAACTTTTTCTGAAAATTTTACTTTCTTTGATTCTTTAACTGTTTGATTAATCGATTTATTTATCGTTCTCTCTTTTGTCCTCAAATTTGTATCTGATGAATTCGTTTTACTTGACCGATCACTCTTTGTTGAGTAAAACGATTCTCCAGAACTTATATCTGAAACGGTCGTATCCGAGGACAAAATCTTTTCCAAATACTCTCTAACTTTCTTTCTCTTCCTCAATTTGTCTTTCTGCCCTTACGATAGTTTCACTTTCTGTCCTTTGGGCTTTTCTTTTGTTTTTACTATTTTCTTTTAACACCCTACCATGAAAGGTCAAATATTTTGCCTTTTCAACTTCACTGCTCAAATACCCCTATAATTCTTTCTCAACACACACTATTTGTCGCTAATAATTCTTTTAAAAAAACCTGCAACGCATTCAACTGAGCCGTAATTGACACAACTATCACTTATACTCACTCAATCCAGATTCGTTTTCTCCCAACAATCATCAATTAACAACAATCATCAACTCAGATTCGATTTATATCATCTTCAATCAGAAAAGAAAAACTCAGATATGTTTTTTTATCTACGATTAGGATTACAACAACAAGAACCTACAACTAGATTATGTCAAACCTCATATTCAAATCTGAATGAATGAAGATGATGAAATATAGAAACCAAAAATCAATCAAAAAATTGTTCGATCTGCAACACATGAACAACTCAGATTTGAAACGTCGGAATCAATCAACTCTTGATGAGCAAATCAAACTCAAAATGTGACGATGATGCTAAACGATCTTCTGTTTTTCAAAAAAAAATATTCATCTCATTTCTTCAATGTTTTAAAGTTTTCAGATGTAAAGGTCATATTGGATCTGATGTAATATGATTTTAAACAAAACATTGACTTTTAAGCAAGTTTTAATCAACTACACATTCCGTAATCAAAATCAAATGACTGAAATGGTTCCAAACTTTGATCAAAATTCATGAAATCAAACTGAAAATATGTCAAAGTTTCACTGCAATGATCCGAAACTCAACCTAATCAGTTCGAAAGCAACAAACAACAAACCGAAAACAGTTCAAAATCAACCAAAATTCAAGTCGTTTTCACCTAAACTTGTTCGAAATGAACAAACTTCAATCCGAAACAGACCAATTCAGTTCGAAGTATACAAACGATACACCAAACAGATCTGAATCAAGCATAAATCACTGTAAAACGTTTAGAATTCACAAACGACACATCAAAGACACCGAAACTTGATCGAAATCAACCGAAAGTCGTCCGGTTCGATCACGATTACACGCAGAGCTTACCGAAGCTCTGATACCAATTGAAGAATGATGACTACGGCAACATCCAAGGGGGAGTCTGTTGATGCATATTTCTGTTGCCTACGTCATCGTATAATATCGAGTCTATATTTAGGAGCGAAATGACAAAGTTTGTGTATGCTAAAGGTCAAGTTCGCTTGGAGTTGTGATGTTAAAGTCAAGTTCGCCCGAACTTGCACTCCCATCAGCGAACTTGACAATGTATAAATAGGGCTCTTGACATTTCATTTATAACTTTCAGAGATTTTGTGTACTGGACAGCGAAGCTCTGTCCAAGTGTTTCTAGGATCTGTAACGTTACACATTAATGAAACAGTGATTAATCAATAAAGAACTTGTATCCAATGCCGCCTATGCTAACGGATTTCGCACGTTTACATTAGGTTAGCCAAATTAGGACCGGATTGATCCGTACAACGGACCTACACCTATAAATACCACACTTGCACAACTCGTGCTCCCCTTGCTGCCACTCGCACGAAACGCTATCTAAACCTTCTCCCCTGTTTTTTTCCAAGTAAGAAACAACTATTTTCACGCAAACCACAACGATTTTACACAAGATTGTCTTCGATTTCACCTAAACTTCTCTGTTTACGAAATCTTCATCTTTTTCATAAAACTTCTGATTTTACCTTGGATTCACGCTTAAACGAGTGTATTTGAGTTAACTTTGGCATCTCAAATTAGAAATCTTGTTATTTCAACTCATCAAGTGTTAAATCCTAGAAAACTATTTTAAACATTGATTTTTACACTAAAGCGGATTCAAACTGACATATGTTTCGTTCACTAGACAGTGGGACGAAGCGGTGTCGAACCAGCCTGAAATGGACTCGAAATCACGTCTGTTCCAAGCAAAAACTCAGTTCTGGATGCACGAAGACGCTAAACAGTCAACTCGTGCGAATCGGACTGGCTCGTGCGAATCGGACTGGCTCGTACGAATTGACTAACTCGTACGAACCAGTCCTAATTCCCACAAGTGACTAAACTCACTCCAAAGACCTTTCCGGCCCTAGGTTTGAACAGTAGCTTAAGACTGGAGGGATGAACACTCGATTTCCCGAAGAAAGAAGCGAAACACACTCGATTTTGGACACTAAACAACTCAATTCGCACGAAACTCAATTCCTAAGAATTAACCAATTCGTACGAATTGACCACTTCGTACGAACTGGTACAACTCGTACGAATTGACATGTTTTCTCACACCCGACACTTCGTTTCGACCGACTCAGCACTGTGGAAGACTGGTGCACTTCTGTTCCCGCTTGCAGGTTAACCCGGCACTCTCCTCGCTCTCCTCAGCTCGTGTTACTAATTAAGCACTCATTGTGAGTATACTTGACCCATTTTCGCTTTAACGCACTTTTGGTGTTACATACGTTCTCTATCAAATGATCACTACACACAACGCTAAAACGCTTTTAAACGCAAAACCGCTCTCACATGACTATACGTGAAACGCTGAACTGCTATGTGTTATTTGTATGCCTTGAGATTTGCCTACCGCCCTTAACATGATAGCAGCTATAGGTTGACCCGCCACTTGTTGGTTTGGGGGTTGTTAAGGCTCGCTCTCGCTTTACTTTACTTGTCTCACTCGCGGTCGTGTTGGTTAGCTTGTTTCGGTGTAGATGACATATATGTTCACATGCCTACGTTAGTGCATGCTGGTTTCGTCAAACGCTTTACTACTACTATGCTAAACCTGTGTACTCACCTTTAGATTATTATATTGACTTTTATTTTAACGTGTGTGACAGGTTGATGGATTATCTGCTGAAAATGTATTAGGCTTTAAATACTCGCTTAATCTAGTTGTTAAATTTTGTTTTATTGTTCAAGAACCATGTAATCCGTTTTTATTATTGTATGAATATTTGTTTGATTTTATGGGAAATTAAACCTTGCTAAATATTGTCATTTAAATTGTCGTTATGGATTCTCTGGAACAATCGATTCGCTTAGTGCCGCATCCCGATAACTCCGCCATCGGTTGGGGTGTGACAACAACCCAAACTGCTCAAAACGTCTGCATAGCAAAAGCTAGTGCAATCAGACTTCCGGTACATTACCTGCAAAAAAACAACATAATAAATTAAAGCTAGCCACTGTAAAAAGCCCAACACTATAGACATTATACGAAAAAAAGGAAAAAAGTTTCACATCTCAAAAACACCATAAGATATACTGAGAAAACACCATCATAATAAAAGCACATTATACACACGTATTAATACAATGTATGATAAAGAAAATGCTAGGATAAGAAAAACGCCATTTACCTCAAAATGTGAAGAACATGGCTGCTGAAAATCGTTTATATAAAACACAATCCCGATTATTTCAGCTTGTATGTATTCCCAATCCCGATTAGTTTAGCTTGTATATTTTGAAAAATGTTTTTGGTGTATATCTTAGAAGCTTGACTCTCCAACACTCTATAATTACTTTTCAGCTCAGAGCGTTTGTATCGACTCTCATGGTCGTTTTTCCGATGGGTATAGCGTTGTGCTTCTGTTGCACTTTCATAATGCGTCGTGAACTCAAAAAGAGTTGATTTTGCATTACATACTTGACCAAAGCAGTGGTTTCACTCTCAGACCTCGATGTTGTACGCATAAGACCTGACAGAAACTCTGTCCTATAGTATGCAGGGATCCATGATTCCCTAAGAGCAAAATATCAGATAGTCATTCGTTATCAGCTAGATTGAACTCTTCAATTACCTTTTCTTGGCATGATTCAAACTCTTCAAGTGTAAGTATATCAGTCCATACAACACGACAAATACGTTCCTTAAAGTTGGTGGAACTACATAATCTTACCCCAACCTACATAAACACGAAAACGACAAAGAAAAAAAATAATGATAATTTATGTAAATTTATCCCGTACTCATAAATTAAGTAAAAATAATTATTAAAAATTAAAAAAAACACCAAACATCTTAAAAACGTCACTACAGAAAAAAAAAACTCTACTTTTAGAGAAAGTTTGTGTATCACGTGCCACATGCATAACCTCTGACGGCTATCAACAAAAGCAACAGAAATAGCCTTCTGCATTGTTGTATCTTGACAGTGACAACAACGTTTGGTTGATCACCGACGGCTTTTAAAGAAAACTCTCAACAACCAAATATATGTATCAACAATTTCTGAGCCAATAGTGCAGCACAAAATGTAACAATTACATTGCAGTGATGATTATCTATACCAGTATAAGGTATAAACACCATGGAGTATCTGAAAAGAAAAATAGTAGACACAAATGGTTAATCCTGTAAACGCCACTAAGAATAAAAAAACGCCAAACAGTAAAATATTGAATTCTAGTTCATACTTGTTTGACCAATAAGTGGCATCAGATGAAATAACATCACCAAACACATGATAATTACGTTTGCATTGATCATCACACAAAAATAGACCCTTTAGCTGATTGTCATCGTTTGTGAAGTAATCGTACGAAAAATTAGGCTAGGACTATTTCTTTTCATGCAAATGTCTCACAACCATCTCGGCGTCATATTCCCCAATAAACAGATTAATTTGCTTCTTGTAGTTCTTAAAATCAACTTTACTTGACCCCACATCTTCAAACCCACCAAAAATAGTCTTCATGATTTTAAACGCCTTAACCAGACCCATGTTCAACTTAGCCATGCTATTTATAACATGTTTCTGAAGCTGAGTGAGGTGTCATTCCAACGGTAGAAAATGCTTATCAGACTGCTCAACAAAATCGTGGTCGTGCTCCTTAACAAACTTATACACCTTCCATGATCCAACCTCAAACTCTACACAAATTTGTGTTCCACAATCAGTCCTTTGCGAAAAATTAGACCGCACATTCCTTTCTTTCTGATTAGGGTCCAATGTATCAACCTTCTTATTCTTGTAATGCCTATATCTTGTACATATGTAATACTTTTTATGTTTTTCTCCTTTGGCATTTATCTTTTCAGTCCCTTTCCTTACAGCAAACCCCCCACTCGTCACATACTTAAGATACCAAGAATAACAATCATCAAAGCTTCCGAAAATCATTCATGTCTTTGGTTTTAGATCGTCTCTAACGACGGGAATATTGAATGTAGAACTAGTTTCGGGGAAATTCTTTCATTCGACGCAACACTCTCTTCTGAAAAAAAAAACAACAAAAAAGCCATGAACAGTAATGAGATGATTCAATAACCTCGACACTAGAAGAAAACACGCCATGCATGAAATAAAGTCAACATTATCATTTATTCATATATGATCTATAAGCCATTAATCGTTGAAAACAATCATTCATGATCTAAAACGACAAAATAATCAGAAATTAAATAAGTTTTATATATAAATGAAAACACCATAAATAAATGAAAACGTCATTTGTTAAACGGTAACGATTCAAAAAGAGTTGACGTTTGACATCATTCCTTAACGAGTTGTTTAGATTGAAACGCCATTAAAAAATCAAATATCGTGATTAGATTAACGAGTTATTTGGAATGAAACTACATTAAACACATCAAAGCATACTTAACGAGTTGCTTGGATTGAAACACCATTAAATGCCATTAATCGTTGATAATGTACATTCCTTAACAAGTTGTTTGGATTGCATAATAAACACCAAGGTTAATATAGATTATATAAATACAAACATAACACCATCATAACCACATGCAATAAGCGAAAACGCCATAGCATTTACATGATTAGTTCGAACAAAGAAACAAAATAAAACGCCATCACTCTTATGTTGTTGGAATTGAAAAGCCATTAAACATATCGAAACGTTAATAAAGAAACAAAATAAACGTCATTATAAAAGATATAATTAAGAAATTCATTGCTTTTACATGATTTGCTCGAAGAACACAACACGAATAATAAAAAAAACGCCATCAATTTTACATGATATGCTCAAACAAAGGTCTAACAGATTACCCTGTAACTCGCAATCAATATCAAACGCCATTGATCTCAGAAACTTGGAGAGGAGGAAACAGCTAACACGAAAATTTTAGAGTTTTGTTCCAAAAAGGAATAAAGAGGCGTTGACAAATAAGGGAATGTTCAAAAATTAAAGTGGAATGACAATCGTACCCTCGCATATTATTTAGCACCATAGACACGTGTCACTTCCAGATACGTTCTCACACTTTCACCCGTTTCTCTCCCTCTCTCTCTTTATATATATATATATATATGAGAAGGATCCGTTAGGAACCACCCTTTATTGCGAGAACCGCGAGAACCACCAAAAAATACCTAAAAATCTAAAAACCACCAAAAAAAATTTAATATTTTTTTTTGAAAAATTTGCTATATTTCGTCAACAATAAAAAAATTCAAAAAAAATTTGAGTAACAGTTATCCATGCACATGTGCATTTTTATCATTTCTTTGACAAATCCCGTAATGCACTACAAACATTGGACAATTATACTTTGATTTATACTACCACGTGTAATACACTGCTTTTTACATTACGAATATTAGAAATGCACATGTGCATCTATATGTATCAACATGAAATAAGGTGTTTTGGTACACTACTTTGAATACACTTTCTCTTTCATCTATCATTCCATCCATAATACACTACCATGCACATGTGCATATGTATCATTTCTTCGACAAATTCCATAATACATTACAAATATTAGACAATTGTACTTTCATTTACACTACCATGTGTAATACACTATTTTTTACGTTACGAATATTAGAAATGCACATGTGCATCTATATGTATAAACATGAAATAAGGTGTTTTGGTACACTACTTTGAATACACTTTCTCTTTCATCTATCATACCATCCATAATATACTTTCATTACCTCCTACCATCCATAATACAATACCATTACCTCCTACCATCTATAATGCAATACCAATAACAATATTTTCACTTTATTACATGTATATCAACATCATTTATACCATCCATTAACATATTATATCATAATGTGACAACTATAACCAAACCATCAACCACTAGATATAACTAACCAAAAAATATGTATATGGGCCTACTTCATCATTCAAAATCACAAATTTTTTGTACCACAACACGTTATATAATGGTTATACATAATGATGTAGATGTGCATTTTGAATATTGGTAATGTAAAAAGTAGTGTATTATGGATGGTATTGTAAATTAAAGTGTAATTGTCTACTACTGATAATGTATTACGGAATTTGTCGGAGTTATGATACATATGCACATGTGCATGGATAACTGTTACTCGAAAAAAAAGTTTTTTTTGTAAACGAAATATAGCGATTTTTTAAAAAAAATATTAAAAAAAGAAAAAAAATTTGAGTGCTTTTTTGATTTTTTTTATATTTTATTTTGCAATAAAGGTGGTTCTCGCGGTTCTCGCAATAAAGGTGGTTCTCGCATGAACCTTACCCTATATATATATATATATATATATATATATATATATATATATATATATATCGCGGTTCTCGCAATAAAGGTGGTTCTCGCATGAACCTTACCCTATATATATATAGGGGAAGGATAAAATGAAAACCCACTTCAGTTGAAAAAACTCAAGAAACCCGTTTAAAAACTCTATGTAACATTTTTATTTTTTTTCTAAAAAAATAGGGAATGTAACATATATATATTTGAACATTTTTGCAAAACAAAAACAAAAAAAGCGTCGAGTAGTTTTTAAAAAAATGTTAAAATTCAATGTTAAATAATATATATGTCCAAAAAAATGTAACATACAGATTGTGAACATTTGAAAAAAACTAGTCGGCACTTTTTTCACTTTTTTATAAAATTTTCAAATATACGTATGTTACTTTCCATATATTTGTTAGAAAAAAATAAAAATGTTACAAAAGGTTTTCTTGAGGTTTTTTCAACTCAATTAACTTTTCTTCCTATACTTCACCTATATAAGGATAAAATAAAAATCCACTTGAGTTTTAAAAAAAAACTCAAGAAACCCTTATAAAAACTCAATGCAACATTTTTTTAAATAGGGAATTTAACATACATATACTTGAATATTTTTGTAAAAAAAAAACGCCGAGTAGTTTTATTTTAAATGTTAAAAATTCCATGTTACATAATATATATGTCCACAAAAATGTAACATACAAATTTTGAACATTTAAAAAAAACTCGTAGGGACTTTTTTCATTTTTTAAAAAAATGTTCAAATATAAGTATGTGACATTCACTATTTTTTAGAAAAATAAAATAAAAATGTTACATAAGTTTTCTTGAGTTTTTCAACTCAAGTAATTTTTCTTTATTATATATATATGGGTGAGATTTGGGGAAAACGCCTAAAAGTGTTAAAATTGTGAGAACGATTTTGGTGTTGACATGTGTCGTTGGTGCTAACTTACACTAAGGGGTAATATTGTCAAAAGGTCCATGCACATGCCACTCACATGCTAAAGACCACCCACATGCAAGTCACATGCATATTCCACCATCTTTTTTAAACTCCCGTAACTTTTTTATACGTGATTATTTTTTTAAAAAAAATCACTATAAAATCGAGTGTTTTATTATCTTTACAACGAGTATACTATTACTATACTTTTGAAATAAAAAAAATGACATTAACTGGGTGTTCAAATAGAAACGCCATAAAACACACAGTTCGGAAAAAACGCCATGAAATAGCCAGTTGAAAACGCCATAAAAACACTCGGTTCAGAAAAACGCCATAAAAACTATTTGAAAACGCCATAAAAAACATGAAAACCTAGTTCAAAACGCCATAAAAAACAAAGTTCAAAACCCAAAAAAAACAAAGCTCAAAACACTATAAAAACCCAGTTCATTTTTTTTGAAAGACCTGTAGAGATCATGGACTTCGGAGAAAAACGTCTTCGACGAAGTCGCATTCCAATTGTTAGGGTACGCTGGGAGTCGAAACGGGAACCTGAGTTTACTTGGGAACGTGAAGAATCAATGCGTGAAAAATACCCGCATCTTTTTCCTACTACTTCTACTATTACTTAAATTTCGGGACGAAATTCCTAAAAGTAGGGGATACTGTAACATTTGTCAAAAACGGGTTTCCAAACCCGCTCCGTTTGTAATCGAATATCAAGTTATAAATGTGTCTTGCCTATTTATGTTTATTTTAATTTTTAATGATACATAATTAATAAACAAATTAAACCATAAAAGTTATAATTGATAAAAAGTATAAATAAAGTAATAAAAAATAAAATGGGGCTGCCGGGACTCGAACCCGGGTCAGCCAGGTTGTAAACTCCAAAGACTTAACACTCACACGCATAACCACTCCGGCACTTGTTGTTTTCTGTCAACTCTAGGAGACAAATGAGCTTTATAGTCAATCATAGATCAACCGGTTGCGCCAACTGAAAACCGTAATCGGCTATTCAACCGTCCAAAATGTTTGATTAAACGTGAATTCTGGTTTATAACCGATGCACCGACGATTCTAATCAATTCAGACATTGAATTAATTTAAATTATAATGATGATCGGTTTTATAACCGAAGATATTCAATACCTGAATTACTTCAATCAAAGACCTCTTTCGCGACTCAGAAACACTCTACAAACCCGCCATTTCATTTTCGTCATACACTCAGTTCATCAGAAACGTTTATTTTACTCGCCGGAAAAATTCTGCAGTTCGCCGGAAAACCGTATTCTTCATCAAAACGGTAAGTCTTTCAATACCGTCGTGGTCTAACAATTGTTAAGCTATTTCTAACTCAAGCCTTTCAATTGAAATCGAATTCAGACGCTGTTATCGGATAATTCCAGTTCGCCGGAAAATTTCTGGAAATCTTTATTTTCATCTGTGAATCGGTAAGGACATTCAAACACTCTGTTAACGTTTGTTTATCACTTCAATTCCACGATTAGCTAATCAAAACGGTTAATTGGCTTGCTCAGTTGAAGTTCATAAAAACAGAGACCGACGCTTTGCCGGAATTCTGAAATAAATCGTTCACCGGTATGTTTACTTCTAATTATCGTCTCTGCCATTTCATATTAGTCTGTACAATGTTTATCAATCGAATTAAACAAGATATACGGTGTAATCCGCTGTCTGTAAAAACTAACGAGGAAGATGAACTGCGCTAACAATATAAGGTTAATTAAAATTGGTATTTTAAACGGGTTAGACACACAGTCCAGCGGTGGACTGTGTGCAAATTATACGCACACGCCGCGAGTTCGATCCCTGATACACGCACCCTATATGTAATAAAAACGTTTTATTTTTCTAACTGAACCGGGTTAATTCACGTTAGTTGTTAAGTATAATAAAAATTGATATATTAACCAAGTTAGACACACAGTCCAGCGGTGGACTGTGTGTAACGTTAAAGCACAGGTCCCGGGTTCGAGACCTGTTAGTGGCACCGGTTCGATGAATTAAAATGTTTTTGAAAATAAAAGAATTTTGGATAAATTGAGTTAATATATAAGTATAATTAAAAACATAATTATTTCGGGTTAGACACGTAGCTCAGTTGGTAGAGCTGCGTGCACACGTACGGGAGGTCTCGGGTTCGAGCCTCACCCAGCGCATTTCAATTACACAATAAACCGGTCAAACAGTCAAAGTCAAAAAGTCAACGGTCAACCCAAAAAGTTAACATATTTTTATATTTTTAATTATTTAATTTAATTTAAAAATCAACTAAAAATACTTAAAAATAATGTTTTTAAAGATAGGAAATAGCTTTAAACTCGTAAAAATATATCTAAAGATTTTATTAAAATCCTTAATAAAATCCACTCATTTACTATATTTTTCCGTTATTATTTAGGTTAGTTAATTCTCGTTGTTCCGCTCTTCCAACTCGTGCGCATCTCACCATCTCCAATCAAACGCACCCAATGTGAGTGAATCTTTACAAATTCCCCGTTTTAATCACGTTTTTGGGGTGTATCATGTGTCTTGCTACTTATTATACTTAAATTATTGTGCATACATCATATCATGGACAAATGTGTATTCAGTTTGATTCAATGGTTTGTGTGGTTATTGTTAGATTCAATTCATTACTTTCAGTACATGCAATTTCATAGGCCGCCGCTCCCCATTACATTATGAGCGTTGAGCATGTTCCCCATTACATTATGAGCGTGAACCTGGCGTGCCAACATACGATCGGCTCCGTTTGATTGAGCCTTGATCGCACAGACATTTATCATTTTCAGTACATGCAATACGATCGGCTCCGTTTGATTGAGCCTTAATTGCACAGTTTCATTCATGTTATATATTTATGCAAGTTGATATGTTAATATATGCTCTTGGTATGTTATTGTATGTTATAATTTGTGGTTAACATTGTTGCTGATTGATTTTTGTCATTTGCTCACTTATGATTATGCACAATTTTTCTTTGATAAAATAACAAGTAAATCAACAATAAATGTTTATCTAACAAGGTTCACTCGCCAACTTATGTTGACCCAAAAACCCCTATTTTTACACATGATACAGGTGAACCAGCTGCAGCCAGAAACACATAGGATTGGCCTAGAAGAATAAAATGGTTTAGAGCTTGGAATTGTTTAGTTGGTTATTTCCTTTGTATTTGTATGGACATGTTTGGATATTTGAGAATGTAATTTTGATTTAAATAAATATGAAACATAATAGTAATATCATGAGCTTTGGTGATAACCCAATTATGCCCCGACTCTTATTCCGCTGCGGGTCAGGGTGTGACATACTCGTTGGAAAGATTAAAAAACGCTGAATTTTATGGTCTAGTTTTTTTTTAAATAATCAAGTATAAAAAGTTATTGGCGTTTAAATATGATGGGGGAAATAGCATTTGATTAGCAAGTGCACACTTGTTTGGATCTTCCCATATTACCCCTCATGTTAGTTCTAAAGTTCCTATTACAAAAATGTCACCGCATTAATCTTAACCACAAATCATAAAGATTTTGTGGCTGAAAATATTTCTCATTTCTTCACACTTTTAGGCGTTTTAACATGATCTCATATATATATATATATATATATATATATATATATATATATATAGGGGAGGGTTTAAATGAGAACGCCAAATATCGCGAGAACCGTGAGAACGAATGAAAAAACCACGAAAACTTGGTCAAAAACAATTCAAATTCAAAATTTCGTTTTACACTTATCATTATTATTCGAATACAATGTTATAAATTTAATTTATACGTTTAAATTTACATGAATTCGTAAATAATTTTTTTTGCACACGTGTAAGTTTGTCATTTACACATGTGTAAATTTGTTATATTTACACATGTGTAAAAAATCTAATAAGAGTGATTTTGAGGGTAGAAATGAATTATTTGATGTTGTAAATTCTTATTTTGATGTTGTATTTTAATTACATTGAGGTTTGTATTAACAAAAATGGTTTTGAATGGTTTTTTCATTCGTTCTCACGGTTCTCGCAATATTTAGCGTTCTCAAGATAACTCTCCCCTATATATATATATAGGTGAACTACAGAGAGAAAACCCATTTAAGTTGAAAAAACTCAAGACAACCTTATGTAACAATTTTTTTTAAATAGGGAATGTGAGTTACATGTTAATGAACATTTTGTAACAAAAAAACGTCGAATGGTTTTTTTATAAAATTTTTAAAAAATTCCAGTGTTTACAAAAAAATGCTAAAAAACTGAATTTTTGTAATTTTTATAAAAAATCTACTCGGCACTTTTTATTTTTTTTGTTACAAAACGTTCATTAACATGTAGCTTACAATCCCTATTTTTGTAGAAAAAAAGAAAAATGTTACATAGGGTTTTCTTAAGTTTCTCAACTTAAGTGAGTTTTCATTTTATCTCCCCTATATATATATATGGTTAGGTTTATTTGTGAACAATCTTTTGATAATGAACTGTGTGAACTAATCCTAGTGTTCACTCAGTTCACAAATACACTAATGTCACCGACACGATCCGCACGGCCAAAATACGTTATAGTACGGAACAATAGTGACAATACACGTCATAATACGACATTTAATGACAAAATACGTCAAGTACTGATCCGGTAGGACGCGTATACATACAAAACTGCACGTTTGACTACAAGTGAAATCAAAACATAATCACATGAAATCATGGAATACGGCAATACACGTAACCGAACTTATCCAGAACGTTTCGTATAGAATATATACTTCATAAATGACGCGCAATAACAAAATACGTCAAAATTCAACAAACATATGTACTTTTTTGAATTAAAATCAAATTTAAAAAAAATAAAAAACCATCAAAACGTCGAGTTTTGGCCAAAGCGTTGACCATTACCCTAAAGTGCTGAGATTTGACCAAAACTCAGCGCTAAGTATTACTCAAAATAGGGTGTGAAAATAAGATGATGAGTGTGTGAATAGCATAGTCACAAGGGAATCCTCGTGAAATATTGAAACCTCGTTTAATTGAAAGACGTACGACAATTGACAGCATATGCAGACAAACAAATTATCGGTTTGTCGTTTCTGCGTGCGTGTATACATAATTTATATATATTTTTTTATATTCTTGTTATAAAAACATTATTTGTTTGTTGCAGGGTTTAGGGTTGTGCCGATTATTATTATTATTATTATTATTATTATTATTATTATTATTATTATTATCATTATTATTATTATTATTATTATTATTTCCGGCGACAAAATGCAACCGCAACAACCACCTGCGTCCAAGCCTCCTCTCAGTGCAATCACCACCGAACAGATTCAGAAGGTTTTAATTTTTTCATTACTTTAACGTGCACTCAGATCAATATTCTTAAAACATGTTCCAGGCAGATGAAGGAATTTATTAGTGGTTTCTTGTGATTTCTGATCAATCCGTACATGTTCATTATATAGATTGAATCCTTTGATTATTATTAGTTAAAATTATTATTATGAACAAACTTTGTAAGATTAGGTTTAAAGCTACTTTAGGTTTTAAGGCATTTTGTTTGTTTGTAAACGGGCTAAGCGGGTTGAGTAACATGTCAAAGAGGGAGGGAGGCTTCTTTTTTTATAACTATGAAAGAGAACCTGTTCACTGGAGGTCATCAATACCAATGTGATCATTAGTTGAGGCCTTAAACGGCGGCAGGAAAACAGTTGGATCGAACTTGAGACGAGGGACTCAAGTCAAGTCTACGGCACCCCCTTTAGGTTTAAACGGGTTATTTACCAAAAAAATGCCCGTTTTGGCCCGCTATTAGTGTTTGGACTTATACATTTGGGTCCAATTTGAATCATGTATACTTCTTTATCAATATGTGTTTCAAGCCCATCTATCAGTTTTTTTGTTTTTCAAATCTAATAGTTGTACTATTGTTCTTGTAATTGCAGTGCCTTGAAGACAACAAAAATCTGATTATGGCTATATTGGAATGTCAGAAACTTGGGAGGTTTCAGGAATGTGCTCAGTAAGTTATATTATAATACCCTTACCAATTGATACAACTTCTTTACATACTTCCTTAGAGACATCAAACACTTTGCAATCCCATAACGGGTCAGAACACTTTTGGGCTAAAATGAGCCGGGTGGGTCGGGTTGACAGTTCAACATTTTCAACTCATGATTTAGGAGGTTCTGTTATTAAAGAATACAAGTTGGGCAACTTTCAACTCGTCCGTTAACACAACCCGAATGGACCACTAAGTAATGCGATTACATGTTGTAAATGTAGTAAATAAATTAATCAATCTTGTGAAAATACATACAACTTATTAAGGTACCAAGCTGTGCTCCAAAAGAACTTAATGTACTTGGCTGCCATTGCTGATGCTCAACCACCACCAACACCCCAGACACCGAATCCTTCACAGGTGAGTTTTAGCTTTTTCTGTGGTTAAGAAAAACCATTTTGTGGATTCTAATCTTGTTTTTCATATTTCCTAGGTAATGCAAACGCCACCGAATTCCATACCTCCTCAGGCAAATAGTTTCATGCAACTGCAGCAACCTGGTGGTCAGAAACTGCCCTTTCAGGTTAACTCCATCTACACCCAAGATCAACAACAGCAGTTGCTTTTGCAGCAAGCGGGGATCAGGGCTGGTGGCTTGTTTGGGATGCAGTCTCCTGAGGTGGCTTCTTATGGTGGAGATGGCAGAGGCTTCTTCTTTGACAATGCCAATTTTAGGGATTAATAGCAGCTACATATATATCTTATTTGGTTATTTATATACCTTGCTTTGGTTTATTTGATTTCAGGAGAATATAAGTAGACTTGATCCAAACTGGACCATTTGTAAATGAAACCAAATCTTTGTTTTGGAAAATTTTGCTACACTTTTATCTGAATGTTGACTTTTATATCAGTTTTTTAATTTCTAAAAAAATGGAAAGATGTGGATGATTATGATCATGTATAATGGTGTTGGAAATATAGATTAAGTAAGGATCTAGTTTTGAATTGTTGATGAAAGGTCCAAAGTCGACGCATGAAATTCGTCTTTTTATATAAAAGTAAAAAGTATCAAGTGATAACTCGTCTGGACTCGTGAGCTTGGTCAAACTAAGCATATGAAATTCGGCGAGCTTATCAAACAAGCTTCTATTTATAATTCCATTTATGTCTTTTCGATCTCGTTTGAAATCCTAGATCAAATGAGTTAAAAATCAGTAACGTTAAAACACAAAAATTAGACAAAAAATACAAGTCAACCTGACTTTACCCACACATCTTAGACCAAAAAAAAAAAAGCAAGTCAACCCAACCCAACCCTACCCGATCCACACATCTTGTCACCTCAATTAAGTCAACCCACCGACGTATCAGTAGCTGGAAAGCAATGTTTGATAAGTTAATTGACAAACTCTCGGCGTGGAAAGCTAGAACTCTTTCTTTCGCCGGTAGAGTTACACTTGCTAAATCGGTTATGGGGGCCCTTGCTATATATTATATGTCGCTTTTTAAGGCCCTCGAGGGCATCCGGAGGAAATTCTTTGGGGTGGGGCAACTCTTAATAGGAAAATTCGATGGGTTGCTTGGGAAAGAATTGTGAAATCTAAAAAGATGAGTGGGTTGGGAGTGGGAGGTATTAAGGAGTTGAATATGGGGCTCATGGCAAAGTGGTGGCGGCGGTATAAGTGCAACCATAATCAGCTCTGGGGAAAGGTCATCGAAGCTCTTCACGGAGGGGGTAGGGCCGGAAATATCATTCCGGTCAGGCTAACTAGCACCGGGTTATGGAAGAACATTATCATGGTTAATAAAGATTTTTGTAGTGCGGGGTTGGACCTGAATGAGCATTTGGTTCAGGATAACTCAGCGGGATACGGGGGCCAATTTAGATGGAAAAGTGGTGGGCAGATTGTGGACTTCACGGTTAAACAAATCAGGGCAGACTTGGAAGATATGGGGCAACAGAGTACACAAACACAGTAGTTCAGGTGGAGTAAGATCGCGGTTCCGAAGGAAAATATATGTGTGGAGGGCTGTGAATGAGAGGATCCCCACGGCAGTAGCTTTGGTGGAAAGGGGAGTTCCAGTAGAGGATATACGGTGCGGTGCATGTGGTATGGCAGATGAAACGGTCAACCACCTTCTCGCTTCCTGAGTTTTTGCTCGGGCCGTTTGGTGGCAAGTGTTGGTCTGGTGCAAAATACCCATTCCGACAACCTTTGATTCTATAAACTAGCTGCTATCACACTGTCTCAGCCTTGGTGTCGATAAAAAGGAGGAAGTTGTATACGCAATCTGTCTTATGACAGTGTGGGGTATTTGGTTGCGCAGAAACAATAAACTGTTCAATGGGAAAAACCCATCGGTTAGCATGGTGGTGGAAGAAATCAAGACCAGCACTTTTTGGTGGATGATTAGAAGACGCAAACTGTTGGACATCAGCATGGAGGATTGGAGTAGATTCATTGGCTTCAACTTTGGTTAATGTTGAATCTGTGCGTTTTTGTTCTGTTGTTTTTTAGCCTGTTAGCTGCTTGCTAAAGGCTTGTGTAGTTGACTTTTGGTGTGGTAATATATCTCCTTTGGCCGGTCAAAAAAATTTAAGTCCATCCACACATTTTGTCACCTCAATTAAGTGTGTTAAATGTGTTGTATTTGGTACTCGATAGGTTAAACTCAACACAAACCTAAAATTTGGACACAAGCTTAAACACACATAAATCTAAACACACCATGAGCTTTCACAGGTTGAGTATTATTGCATATCAGTACTTTAAATTCCAAAATGTCATAAAATGTTTAAATTTTAAAACAAAATGCCCACTTCTTTTTAGCTTTTCAATAATGTCATAAAATACCAAAGGGTTTAAATTACAGCATTTTCAAATTTTAACTTCTTTAAAATAAAATGGTTGTACGTGTCAATCCCCAAACCCATTAGGTCAACCCAAGCATAGATAGCTATATGAGTTCATCGGTACAACCCACAACTGATCTTAACTGTGCGAACTAAACCTAAACCCGTGCATTTTACGTTAAATGCACACGGTGCTTTTTTTATCATCAAAATGGTTCATCCGTAACCTCAACCAACAAAAAAAGGTCAAAAGTTGTGTTTCAATTTCACTGAAACGAAAAAGAAGACAGCTGCAAGCACATGTTGAAAATTCACACAGAAAAAGGTCTAAATTATACGCCCAATTCCAGTTCCATTTCCAATTCAGGTTTCACTTCCAACAGTTTCAATTCCAATCGGAATTGTACAAACAGCAAAAAACCATCTTGATTACCACTTCAAAGTTGCCTAAACTCCACATCTCTCCATTGCCACCTTTAGCAAGATGCCTTTTGCTTCCACATCCTTCCAGAATCTCCTGTTCATTTAAAAAAAAGAACATAATCCTGCTGTAAGCATAAAAACATCATTTGATTGAAAAGTTTCTACAAGTAAAATACAACTATTTGAATGTCATGATGATATAACATCTGATTTAATATACGTGACCACTTCAAAACCAAACAAAGTGGTAATGTACTTACTATTTTCTGGAACCAGGTAAAGATCCGGTAGACCTGCCAATAGAAAGCAGTAGATCAAAATAATACCAACTGTAAGAACCAAAACTACATGCAGGCCAAAAGACCAACTTTTAAAGCAAGCATATACATAGCGACTAAAATAAGAATGCAAACGAGCCGAGCGGCTCAAGAAAAACCTCGAAACGAGCCGAGCCTGAGCTGAGCATGAGCTTAAAATAAAGCTCATTTATTTATTTATCTAGCCCAAGCTCGAGCCTAGCATGTGAAGCTTGTTAGGCGAGCCTAAGTGTAATATTAGTTTTTATTACTATTTAATAACATATACCCCTTATAAAAAGTTGTCTATTAAAAGAGCTGAGCCAACCTTATTTATACTTGTTTACGAGCCGAGCCCAAATCTAAAAACAAGCATGTTTAGCGCCCGAGCCCGAGCTTCAGTTATCGAGCTCGCGAGCCTAAACAAGTCCATTATTTATACTATTATATATTTTTATTTAATATATTCATTAATAGATTCTAAACAAGCCAAGCTCGAGCTTGAGAAACTACCAACGAACCGAGCCGAGCTCGAGCTCTCATAAGTTAATCGAGCTCAGCCTTGGCTCGTTTGCACCCCTAGTCCAGACATTCTCGAGCTCGGGCTTGGCTCGTTTGCACCCCTAGTCCAGACATTTTCTAAGAAAACTAAGTGTCTCAAATACAAAAAGTATCTAATTTCATAAGTATTTCTTAACTAGGTGAACAAAAAAATTAAAACTTTATATGCATGGGATGTATTGGGCGACTTTCTGCCATTTTTATTTTACGCGTTTGACCTGTAAATGAGTCACGATTGCCACCTCTAAAATGACATGCTTTTTCTTTGAATGCTAGATATTGTATATGTAGACTATAAACGTACCTGCCCTGCTGTTTCCCATGGTAATTCGAACCAGACCGCCCATTGTTAATAACCTTGCCTTGATTCCCGACATTATGTGTATTTAAATTCGTTCCATTACCATTTGCCGTAACTCTCACACCTACAGGATTGAACGAACTACCATTCGGGTTCTGTGACTCATTAAAATTTGAATTAATGGACGGGGCCCGCTTCAGTCGGGTTTGAGCCATAGGTGTGACAGCAACAGAAGACAATGCTGATGGATGAGAATTGGCTACAGAAGCGGCAACAGTGGCGGCACGTATTTTCGCACGAGCCACCATTCCAGCTATGATTTCTTGTGCACCCTCGCGCACCTGAATATAATCCCCTTCTATAGCAAATAACTGAAACAAAAAAAGAATATAATTGAAGTCATTCTTAGTTTCTTACCCGTATTCAACTAAAAAAAAAACTAAAGATGTAGTCAAAACAGTCAAAAATACGATTGAGCTTACTTCAGGATGACTGCCTAAGAAAACATCAAGTTTTCCGTGTTTATTCTCGTAATCAGACCAGCGAAGTGGCGCCAGCATTTTTGTGAGCCTACTCAAAAGCTGCCAAAAAGTGATACAAAATGAGATATGAGAAACGTTAATTACGCTACAAGTAATTTCAATCCATATTACGAGCAAGTTGATTTGAGTTATACAAAAAACTAAATTTAGTACATAAACTAGAAAATTTTCCCTCACGTTGCGGCGGAATCCAGTCGGTATCAGTTCGTTACGGTATCGATACAGTACCGACACTCAGTACATCAATCAAAAGGAAAAACTCCAAAAGTAAAAAACCGACAGTCGATATAATTCACGAACACTGTCTGTAAACAAGTCGAGACGAGTCAGAGCAAGGGTGGGGTCGAGTGCAAGCTCGAAATTAATTGAGGCGGCTAGACTCGGCTTGAGCTTTACCAGGAGTTAAACGAGCCTAAGAACGAGCCAACGAGCCGAGCCAAGCTTGGCTCGAGCTTGGTTACAAATGCGCCAGCTTGGTTCATGTCATCTCAAATTGAGTTTTTTAGCTAATTTTTTTCGAGCTGCTTTCGAGCAAGCTACGAGCCAAGCCGCAAGCTTTATGAACAGCGCTGAAAGCATAGTTGTTAATAGCGGATAGCGGTAAATTGCGACAAGCTACCTATACGCCACGTAGCGATAGCAATGAGATAGCGAGCGCTATTTGATTTTAGCGATAACGTATTAGGATTTTTTTTTAGAAAAACTAGGGTTTCATAGACGAAATTAAGGTTTTTAATGCAATTAGTGAAGATTACAGCTGCATGGCCAATTAAAACGCCTAAAAATTTAGTTTTTAATATTTAAAAGAAAAGAAAAAAATCCTAACTGTCACCATTGAGCGCTAAACATCAGATAGTGATGATCAAGCGCTACGCTATTCGCTATAGTGTTCGCTATCATCGCTATTGACAACTATGATTGAAAGTAAAAAAAACACCCAAAACAACAAACCACAAAAAGCGGCTCATTTTAACATAGATAGGGCGGCTTATTTTAGCAAAAGAAGATGGTGCACTTTGTTATATATAATAATAATGTTACTGACCGTTGTGTTGATTTGTATTCTTCCACCAATGCCAGGCGGTATTGTGCGAACAACACACGCCAACAAAGTTTCTTCATCAAATAGAGCCTTCTCTACAGTCTTTCCTACCGAGAAACTATTCTGCGTAACACTGTCCACCTTGTTTGGTGCAGCCTCGCTAACCTTAACCGACTGAATAGCTTGAGATGCAATGACAGCAGAAGCAAGCTGTCCCGTGCTTGTAATTTGAGCTTCACCTCCATGACTAGACATGAAAATTAAACTTTTTTCCTGCATTATTTAACATCGAAGATCAGCATACCCGTAATAAAAAGTTAAAACCAGTGATCTTGTGAAACAAAAAAGTAATCAACGCGAACCTGATGTGTAATGTCGTTGTCAGATTGATTCAGCCTTAGAGAAGCATGAAACTGAGAAGAGATTTGTTGCAAACTCTGCTGTAATTTATCAAATGAGTCAAAAACATCTGAGCATTAATGTGGATTCATACAAAATAAACGGATAGAAATTTAAAACCTTGTATATTTATTACCTGTTCCTCCTTGTTTTTGGAAGGAACGCCATCGATAAACTCAGAACGCATAGTTTGTCCATTTACAGATGCTTCATAGTCATAATTAGTTTCTGGTCTCATTGGATTTTGATCATTTTGGGAAGGATACTGTTCGTTGTTTGGCATCTGCAAACCTTCTGAGAAAGTCTGACAAAAAGCAAAGAAGATCGTATAACAAAATTGCTGTGAATATCAGAATTTTAGCGGTGGCAGTTTCGAAACACTTACTAATGAATGACTTGGTTTGAGTTATACTATACCTATAACGGTCGAACGGCTAATCAGAATACTTAGCTAAAAATCAGAACGGGTCCAAAGTCATCAAAAACACAATTGTAAATTGTAATGCATACAATGATTACCATCTCCTAAATTGACTTATTCCGAAAGTTATTGTTGTACCAATATGTTAATAAAGTGGACCAAGTGTTAGCTGGTCAGCCCAACCTGACCCATACTACAAAGTACATGTTTTAAACAGTTATAGCAAAACAATTACGATTGTAGCAAGTAGGAACTGATTAAGACTTAAAACAAACAATTAAGACTTAAAATACTAATAGCAGCAATAAAAAGAAAACGAATGGTAGAACTAAGAAGAAAGGTACTGATATCCGGAAAATCGGTGATACATCAGTCAAATATCGGTCGATAACATCGCTACTAACATTCTGACCGATATTTTACATGGGGAGCGATAAGCAATATATCATCGATATTAACTGCGTAGTCTAAACGTACCTGTTGAGTCTGCCAATGTGGGATGGATGAACTTGCAGGTAAAGAATGAAACTTGCCAACATGCGACTGAACGAGGTGTGAATTCACATTTTGTGGGTGATGCAAAATAAATGGAGGCAGAGCCGTTAGTTGTCCAGGTGGAAAGTATGCTGGCATTCCATGTAACGACTGAGGAGTCATTTGAACAGTAGCAATATTGTCTGTCTGCAATAAGTCAAGATATATACTTGAAGAATTAAATATATAACTTGTGAATTAAATATGTAATACAATACGCCACAATCAATACCTGAGAAGAGACAACTTCTGCATCACCATTTTGGAGACCCCTTGAATCACCATTAGGGTTCAACTGGTTTCCACTTGCATCAGCAAACTGAGACATTTCCTTCACGGTTGTGTTATTAGTATGTGACGAGTTATTTCCACTCTTTTCTCTTGCCTCAGATAACTCTCTCTCAAGCTGTTGTAATGTTTGTAGATGAAGCCTCTCCATCTCAGAAAACTGGCACGATTAATACCGTAACAAATGTCATTACCATAGTATTCTAATAATATTAGCGATTTAGTATTACCACTGAGTATAAACTGTAGTTATTGGTTGGATAAACTAACAAACCTGTCTCTGGCAACCAAGCCAAAGCTGGTTGTATTGTTCTGTGCGTTCTCTGAGTTCAGCTTGCAATGAGTGATTTGTAGTTGACTGTAAAGCATCCATCTCGTGGACCCGTGCAATCCAAGCTTGTGCTTCCCTTATCTGCTCGTCTTTATATAAGATTGTTTCTTGAGCAACTCTATGCTGGAAAGGATAACACGAATAGCAACACACGAAGAGAAAAAACCTTAAATTAGTTAGATTAAGAAGCTTCGAAATGATGATTACACTGGTTTATATTACAAAAGAATAACTGAAAAGTTACCTGTTCCTGCAATTCCATGAGCTGTCTTTCCTTTTCTTGAACATGTTCTTGTAAATCATGGATTTTTTGAATATGCTGAGCCCTTTCAGCTTCAGAATTATCACGTTCTCTCCTGCAAATGCATATATGACGACTTATATTACAATCATCAAACTTTAGATACATCCCCACAATGTGACTAATACATGCAAGTCTATATACAACCACAGAGTAGACATGTTTAAGAATTATGAGAATTTAAAAAGACATGAATGGTTTAAACTTTAAACTAAAAAGATATACCGAAAAGTTGCCAGTTCTTTGTTTTGCTCACGTAAGAGGTCCTCTTTAGCCCATGCCTGTAACAATGAAGGACAAAAAATGTATAAAAGAAATAACAGATAAATAAAAGCATTAGATGAATCATGAATGTTTAGATGAATACCGCTTCATGGTCCAATCTAATTGCATGAAGCTCTTTATCCTTATCATCCAAAGTTCTTTGCAAGTCCATTATAGTCTTTTCCCTTTCATGCAGTTGTTCCTTTACACACAAACACTCTAGTAAGCCACAAGTATCTATAACTACAAACACAAATTCTCCAATCAAGACACTCTCACACACCTGAAATTTAACATTCGATGTAATATGCTCTTTAATCTGCGAATCAAACCGTTCCTGAATCCCAATCACTTCTGATCTAGCAATCAATCTAGCCTTCAAATTAACCTCCAAATGCTGAAGCTCCTCCCTTTGCTTCACAACCTCATCAAGATGCAATTCATGATCCGAAACCCCATCAACCAAAAAGTAGTCCACATTCACAGTCTCTCCACCCTGATGCACCTTAACAATCAACAAAACTCACTCAACATCTATCACTCTCTCAACAAATCAATCCAAAAACAGTTCATAAACACATTAAAAAAGTTCAAACAACATAACATTTCACCTCATATATCAATCTCTCATCTCCCTGACCTAACTTTGACCGGTCCAAATCCTAATCATTCAACAAGAAATTAAACCCTAGCTTTAATAATATTAAAACTTAACCCTAGCTTTATAAAGATTCAAACTTTAACCTAAAAAACTGACCTCGTTACCGGAGTTTTGAACATGATGATCAGAAACAACACGCCATTCTTTCCGAGAAGACTGAGATTGAGAAACCGGCATGGTAATCGAAACACCACGCGCCGCTAGGGCGACGCTAGCGGCGGCCTCCATCGGAATCAAAGCTTGCAACCACCGGCCACCGTAAAAAAACCCTAATTTGAGGGTACGAACCCTAACTTGAAGGTACGAACAATCGAGAACACACAATAAGAGTAGGAATCGAGTGAGAAGATGATGAGATTGAGATGATCAATGCAATAGGTTAGGGGGAAAGTGTTGGATTTGGGGGGTGAATTTAGGGTTTTAGTGTGGTGTTTTGAAGTGAATGTGAAAAGAACGAAACCCTTAAAAGGGATCGATGATTTGGGAGAAGTTTTGATGGAGGATGATCTCCCGCCATTTATATCTATGGTGGATTGGCATGACCCACACTTATCACTTTGTCTTAAGTTGAGGGATGGCTACAAGTAAAAATGGGTCAGCTCTAAAAAAACTCAAATTAAGATTTCGGTTTTAGGAAACCGTCGGGTTTGGTTTTAGATAATTAGGTTTTTAAACTTTTGGTCTTGGTTATAGGTCCGAAAGGTCAACTTTTGATTTTACATTTTGGGTTAAAAACATTAGGGCATGGTGGTGAATGAGGACTTTTTTGGTACAGTCGGTTAGAACGAGGTGTAACCAAAATCGAATCGTTATTTTGGTTTTCATAAAAAAGAAGTAAAATTGTTGATTATTATTTTGGGTCAATTATTTTGGTTGGATTTTTCATTCTTCTCACCCAATAAACTAAGTACATGTAGTCAATGTATTTTAATTTTACATTTTGGGTTAAAAATATTAGGGCGGGGTGGTGAATGAGGACTTTCTTGGTACAGTCGGTTGGAACGAGGTGTAACCAAAATCGAATCGTTATTTTGGTTTTCATAAAAAAGAAGTAAAATTGTTGATTATTATTTTGGGTCAATTATTTTGGTTGGATTTTTCATTCTTCTCACCCAATAAGCTAAGTACATGTAGTCAATGTATTTTAACTTTAGTCATACATTTGAGGTATATGTTCAAAAAATTAAATGATTGTGTTACGTGGTTTTCTTAATGTGATTTCACATGTGATAATGTGTATGTGAGACATGTTAATTATTTAATAATTAACCTCAGTGAGTCGCCTTAGCCGGATTAAATAATTATGTGCAAATGTGTGCATGACACATATGTTTGTCAATTTCTAGTGTGTGTCTGGTATTGTTTTTTGGTAAAAGTCACAAATATAAGTGTGTTAATATTAAAAAGATAAATATTAAGTCTCATTATCATCGGCTGAAAATAATAACATAAGAGAGAGACATAGAGAGCTATATAGAGAGACTGAAAGTGTGTGTGGGGTGTGCGACCGAGAAGCAGGGAAGCAAAAGCCAGAACTATGTGCATGTTCATGTGATTAAGATCGAGTAGGAGGCCGATGTGTGGTGTGTCAGTTGTGTTGCTAGCTAAAGGAGGCAAATCAAGGCGACAAAGGGTGGTGCGTGCGATTGAACATAAGGACCCGAGAAGAAAGAAGGAATGTGATCATGTGTGCGTGGAATCAGACCAAATCAAGTCAAGGTGTACGTGTAGTGGTTGTGTGGTGGCTTTTATGGCTGTTTTTGGATGACATAGCGGCAAGCCGTCGATGGTGTGGCCTAGTAAGAGCAAAGATAGTGAAAATCACTTTATGTTTTTGTGTGTTGCTCTAAGGTGTGTGCTTGAGCCTTAAAGTGTGAATTAAGGCTGCTAAATACGGGAAGGTGGCTAACTGATCAGAAACAAGTTTGACGGCGGTGATTAGAGGTGGCATTTGACAGCTAATAGTTATGTAAGTGGCAGTTTAGGTGTTTTCGACCCGAATGAGCATGTGCAGAGATATATTCATGTGTAAACACCTAAGGTGAGTTCTATAAGCTTTTTTTTAATTAAAAGTTTTCACACACAAAATGTGTGTATGGAAATTAACATGTGATTAATGGGTTTAGAAAAAAGTGATTCAACGAGATTTTTAGCCCAGTTATGGAAATGTGTTTGGATCATATTATAAAGTGTCTTTTGGACTTGGATATTGTTAGGGCATAGATTTTTATAACTATGGATCTTGTATCCTGAAGCGTTGCCTGGATCACTTATCCTTAGCGGATGGTGCAGGGGCTTGGAGGATCAAGGATCCTTAACATTACTTATGATTTCTAACAATTCTCCACGTTTTTAATGCTTATACAAAGGTAATGGACGGCGTGGACTTAGTCTTTGCTAGAATCTCGTCGAATATGCTTCATATAGCACGTGCTTGATGAGGAATAGCCGTTATGGAGAACATGAGGGGACTTGCACCTTTTTCGGATAGTTAGTTACTTGATATTTTCTATCTTTAAAGGGGAAAACGAGCTCATTTTAGGCAGTAGTCGAATACAACATAAAAACACATAACACTCTCATACTCTCGCAAACCACACCCTGGATTCCATTGTATTGAGCTCGTTGTCTTCCGAAGTTGTACAAGGATCATTGCTATTTTTTGTTATATATTCGGTGATCGGTAGTTTCCATCACCCGAGGTTTTTTATGCCGGAGATCTCACAAAGATCAAGGGCTTTTTCCTCGTATAAATCTCTATTCTTTTTCTGCTGATAATAGTGAACTAATCATTTCTTTGCAGAATCTTGGTGAGAAAGCTAGGTGGTCCAAGAAGAATGATAAGTCTACATCCAACAAGGATAAATCAAAATGGTGTGCTTATCATGAGGATTTCGGTCACCTCACCGATGAGTGTATAGCATTAAGGAAGGAGATAGGTTATCTTTTGAGCAAAGGTTACCTGAAGGAGCTGCTCGGAAGGAAGAAGTTAAGGATCCATGATTCTGAAAAAGTTCCTGGAAGAGCTCCTCCACCGCCAACAGATGCTCAGATCATTAACTTCATCTCTGGAGGCTCTGATATTTGTGGAACCTCATTTTCTGTAACTAAAAGGCATGCCAAGGAGACAAAGATGGAGAATGGAGAGAGACCTCTTCGAACGACCACTATAACCCAGCAGAAAGTGATATCCTTTGATGAGGATGACCGAGCTTGAAGGGGTATGGTCCCAAAAACCTTGCGACAATCAAGGATACCCATTAATAAAACTACACGCAGACTTCTTTGCCAAAATAAGATTTATTAGAACTCTGCGCCAAATATCCAAGAGAGGAAAGGATCATATAACTACCTTGCGCGGGCTCGCGCAAGGTTCAAAGTTAAAAGCCTAAACATTCTCTTTGGATAAATGCTTCATTTAACTACCTTGCGCGGGCTCGCGCAAGATTCAAAGTTAATCTTGAACACTCTCGTTTGATAATGCTTCATTTAACTACCTTGCGCGAGCTCGCGCAAGGTTCAAAGTTAACCTTGAACATTCTCGTTTGATAATGCTTCATTTAACTACCTTGTGCGGGCTCGCGCAAGGTTCAAAGTTAACCTTGAACATTCTCGTTGGATAATGCTTCATGCACAAACCTTGCGCAGATATTTATATCAAAGCAAGTATCCACCAAACGTTGCGCTAAGCAGCAAGGAGAAGAAGGAAGATCAGTTAACTAACTTGCGCTTCTTGCGCAAGGAAACAGTAAATCCTGAAAAACTTTCCCTTAGCAAAATCCTTGACTTGGTGCAGAAGCAAAGGGAATCTTTTCTGTTATAACAAAATGTACACGTGGCGAATAATAGATGGGTAACAGCTGTGAAACCTTCTAGAAGCCATTAACACCCAATCGTGCAAGCAACTATTCGGTTATAACCAATTGCCACATGGCAGCATCTGGACGGCTGAGGAAGATCACGGTGATGGCATGCTTACATTTATAAGATGTAGTGATCTCATGTTGACACGTGGCACCTCCCTAACCGCTAATGAGCTCACGATCCGTGTGCACTAACGGATTGCCAACAAACATTAACGGAATAGCAAAAGATTCCGTTAAAGTTAACAATCTCTCCTTTTGGCGCCAAACACCGGCTATAAATAAGTAACTTGGAGTTCAAGGAAAGGTATTCACTCTCAACTACTCTCTCTCTTACAATACTTACTTCCGACTACCTATACTTATTCTCACGCCGGAGGGTGGTCACGGAGAGAACCCCCCTTCTTCCCGTGGCGAGCTAACGGTGTTCTGTTTTGCAGGATCAGCCGGAATATTGTTCTATTCATCATCCATCGTGAAACCAAATGGAGGGTTAACCCTTTTATGCAGAGCCCATTCCATAGATCTACTTAGATTCCGGTCTAGTTGATCTAGGGTTTCTTCATTGGCGCCCACCGATTTCAATTCTTTCTCATCTTTCGTTTCGTTTCACTTAGATCTGCAACATCATGGCTGACGGATCATCTTTTCAAGGTCCTCGATCAGGGATTCGGGTTGTCGGACCTTAGGTCGACGGACAAATAGTTAAGGATTCTTCCGGCGAAGCTAATGCTCAGTATGATCCTAATCATGCGAGTATTCTTGTAACGCCGGTGGCTCCTCAGGTTGATGTTACGTCAATTTTACCACCTAGAGAGACTCCATTATCGTGGTTAATCAAATCTCAAGCGACTCTAAACGCTATGTATGCTCAGTTATGTGCCCAAACCGGAACTCCAGCTTTTCAAGCTCCAGTTAACGCTCCTCAGGTCTGTGCTTCGCCGGCACCTCGAGTTTTGAGTTATAATACTCAAAGTCATGCTCGTTCCCCTTCGCGCATGCCTGAAGATGGAACGGAAATGTAGTCTAAAACTAGGAATGATCATGTTCATTCTGGTAATAGAAGGCAAGAAGACAACGTTCAGCGTCGCGCATCTGTCCACTCTCGTTTGGGCCCGCGGTCTTCGTAGAAACGGGACACCCAACACGATGAGCTCGATAGAACCTATGACGAAGGGGATAGTGCAAGTATTTTCAATCGAATATCTGCAGATCATGCTAGTTACAGGCCAAAAGTACGTGCAGTATACAATCCAGAAGCTGAGCATGATTACAATTTGGTGTATCGCCCAACCAAAGCAGCTGAGCAATCAAAGTTTACCAGAGAGATAGCACTGACTCCGTTGGAGCGAGCGAAATTACCATCCAATGTTGGAAAGTTTAACGGTTTGACCGATCCTGATGATCATATGCGCCTCTTTACTGGTGCAGGGTTGCTTGGGTGCTGGACATTGCCAATGTGGTGTTACCTATTTGTACAGACCCTTACCGGCGCTGCGCGCCTTTGGTTTGATAATTTGCCGGCAGGTAAACTTTCCTCTTGGAATGACTTAAGAGAAAAATTTCTTACACAATTTAGTCAGCAACGACGATACGTGCGCGACTCCTCAGATGTAATGAACATCTGGCAGAGGGACGATGAAAGCCTCGAAGATTTTATAACACGTTACAATAAAGAGGTGTTGGAGATTGGAGATGTCCATAAAGACCTTATACGCGCGCAGTTCAAGTATGCGGTAAGGTGCGACGAAATGATTAAAGTGTTGTCCGGTACAACTGGCCTTCCAAAAAACTGGGATAAACTCATGGCGGCAGCCAAGGTCTACGCCTAGACTGAGCGCAACATAAGTTCTAACAGGCCACCTCTACCTCAGAATCGTCCGCAAGACCTGAGTAGAGGTAGTCTCAAGTATAAGAGAAATTGGAAAGAGTCAAGTCAGAATTCGTACTCTCCTTATTCACCAATTGATGCGCGAGCAACAATCAACAAGATAACAGCTCAAAAAGCAATGAAGCAAGAGAATAGGGAACGTCAGTTGACTCCCTTAACGAAATCGCCGGCTGAGGTTCTCAGCACTGAGAATTATCAGTTTAAACAGCCGCAACCAATGAAAAACAAAAAAGGGCAAGACCCAAATTTGTTCTGTGACTATCATAGAGACACAGGCCACACAACAGATAATTGCATCAATCTGCGCACGGAGATTGAAAAAGCATTAAAGAGTGAGAAGCTTACACATCTAGTCCAGAATGTGCGCAAAGAGATTAAACAGATTACGCGCGAGAACGAAGGGCCTAGCAACAAGAAATGAAACAGCACGTTTCCATGATTCAAGGTGGATCAACGCGCAAGCGTAGCCTTCAACATTTTCAAACCAACACTTGGTGCGAACAACAAGTCATTTTTCCTACGTTCCAGGAGGTCCTCAAGAGGACCGGCTAGTAGTCATCACCGGTATCTTTGAGCACTACCAAACATACTATATGTTTATAGATCCGGGTAGTTCCATGGATATTATGTATGAGCAGTGCTTTAAACAGCTAGATCCTGAGGATAAGGCACGCTTGGAACCAGTTGATTTTCCATTAACTGGGTTCTGCAATGAGGCTGTCGTTCCTCTAGGACAAATCCTTTTTCCTGTTACTTTATCTGATGGGAGGTGTTCTCGAATGAGTAACGTCAACTTCGTGGTGATGCCGGCAAATTCCCGTCACGATGTACTATTGGGACGCCGCACGCAACGTGATTTTAGTATGATTCCTTCTGCTCCGCATGCTGCTTGTGGTTTTCCGACACCAAATGGTATAGCTATACTTTACGCGCGGAAAGAAATCATGTCAATTGAAGAACCAGTTATGAAGGCTGCCAAGGCAGTGTTAAGTAACGAACCAGAAAAGTGGCTACTCAACAATAAGTATCCTGAGCAAACAATCTTATAATGGCCTGCAGTCAGTATTGAAGTTCGCGCAAAGCTTAAACTGCTGTTGTTTCGCAACAAAGACATTTTTGCCTGGACACCTGCCGACATGGTCGGTGTCCCGCGCAACGTTGCGGAACATTGTCTGAATGTATTTCCGTCAGCAGAACCAGTTGTGCAGAAAAAGCGCAGCCTCGGGTCAGAAAAGACAGAGGCGGTGAACGAACAAGTCACCGAGTTATTAAATGCTAGTATTCTGCGCGAAGTCAAATACCAGACCTGGGTGGCAAACCCAGTCATGGTAAAGAAACATAATGGCGGATGGCGGATGTGCGTAGATTTTAAAGATCTAAACAAGGCGTGTCCAAAAGATTGTTATTCTCTTCCTGAGGTTGACAAAAAGGTTGACTCATTAGCTTCCTTTCGCTGGAAATGTTTTGTAGATTGTTATAAAGGTTACCATCAAGTCTTGATGAAAAAAGAGGACGAAGATAAAACCGCTTTTAGCATGGAGAAAGGCATTTTTTGTTATACCAAGATGCCTTTTGGTCTCCGCAATGTGGGAGCTACTTATCAAAGATTGATGGATACAGTGTTTGGAGATGATATCGGGAAAACTGTGGAAGTCTACATTGATGATTTGCTCATTACGAGTAATTCAGAAGACACTATGTTAGACAACATCCAACGAACTTTTGATTCTCTGCGAGAGGTAAATCTAAAGTTAAATCCCAGCAAATGCTCTTTCGGCATGGAGGAGGGCAAATTTTTGGGTTTCATCGTCACCAAAGACGGTTTTAAAGTTAATCATGAGAAGGTTGACCGATACAAAAAATGTCTTCTCCTACTACCATCAAAGAGATGCAACGTTTGGCTGGAAGGTTAGCTGCACTAAACCGCTTCCTCGCCAATCATTCTGCAAAGTCTTATCCATTTATTCGAACCTTGCGCAATTGTACGAAGAGCAGAGAGTTCGCATGGACTCCTGAAGCTGATCAAGCTTTCCAGCAGATGAAGGATTTATTAGTTCTACTTCCCACACTTACTGCTCCTCGTGAAAACGAACCCTGGTCTTATATCTTGCTGCATCTGAGGTAGCAATAGGTGCTGTCTTGTTGGTAGAATGCGAAGGGGTCCAGTCTCCAATTTATTATATCAGCAAGATGTTGAACGATCCAGAGACAAGGTATTCAATTATGGAGAAATTAGTTTTAGCATTGGTCCATGCTTCGCGCAGGTTGCGAAGATACTTTTCAGGACATGTTATTACAGTTTTAACAAATTTTCACATTGGCCAAGTCTTGGCCAAACCAGACGTTTCTGGACGACTTGCGAAATGGGCAATAGAATTGGGAGGTTATAACATCTGTTATAAACCTAGACTAGCTATCAAAGGTCAAGTTTTGGCAGATTTCATCGCTGAAATTCCCGCCGATAAACTTGAAAAATGCCAAGCAATTCAAAACCCAGTCCCAGTCATAGACAATAGAGCTGGACATTGTTTACAAATGGCGCATCAAACAGTGATGGGGCTGGAGCAGGTCTTCGATTAATGAGTCCAGAGGGAGCAGAATTCACATATGCAATTCGGTTGGATTTTAAAAGCACCAACAACGAGGCCGAATATGAAGCTTTCCTAGCAGGCTTACGCCTCGCTATCAAAATGGGTGCAACAAATTTAGAAGCCCATGTTGATTCATTACTAGTTGCTGAGCAAGTAATTGGAACGTACGATGCAAAGGGAGATATCATGGCTTTGTACTTGGTGCAAGCCAAGGCTCTTATAGCACAGTTTCAACAATATAAAGTCACACACGTCAAGCGAAGCGAAAACAAACATGCCGACGCTTTAAGTAAACTCGCAGCAACTAGTTTCAAACATTTGGCAAAGGAAGTTCGCATCGAGGTTTTAAATAAACCATCAGTCCCTCTCAGACAAGTGACAATGGTCGAAGTAGGAGATCCATCATGGATGTCTCCAATAATGATGTATTTGTTACATGGTTCTTTACCAGAAGATAAAGCGCAAGCACGCAAGTTACGATGCGTAGCCCTCAATTACGAAATGATTGACGGTATTCTGTACCGACGCTCTTACATGGGTCCTTCGCTTCACTGTGTTAACAAACATGATGCGCAATACCTGATCAGGGAGGTTCATGAGGGGCTATGTGGCATACATTCTGGGTCGCACACGGTAGTAGCCAAAGTGAAAAGCGCAGGGTATTATTGGCCCGGATGTACGTTAACGCGGTAGAGATCTTGCCCAAATGCATGTCCTACCAAACGCATGCCCCTAAAACGTTGCGCCCAAAGAATCCTTTGGTACCCGTCACAACAGCTTGGCCATTTCAACAATGGGCCATTGATTTAGTGGGACCATTTCCGGATGCGCCCGACGCAGTAAAGTTTATCATTGTTGTGGTCGATTACTTCACCAAATGGGTTGAAGCCAAACCTTTAGCTTCTACTACAGCGATGGTAATTCACAAATTCATCTAGGAATACATTATTTGCCGTTTTGGTCAGCCCATGCGCATTATTACTGACAACGGTCTAAATTTAATGGCTGAAGAGTTGCAAACATGGATGACCGAAATGGGAATCCAGCATGTTTTCGCTTCTGTTGCGCACCACAAGCAAATTGTCAAGTTGAAAGCATAAACAAACAGTTGGTCGACGGTATCAAGGCCCGCCTTGGCACGGCAGACGGCGGTGGGTTGACGAATTGCCTAGCGTCTTGTGGGCACACCGAACTATGCCCAAGACTAGTACTGGAGAAACTCCTTTTAGCCTTGTGTACGGCACGGAGGCTGTGATTCCTGTCGAAATTGGGTTACCATCTCCAAGAATGCTAGCTTTGGAAAAACAAGATAACGAAGAACAAAGGCGCATCGACCTAGACTTATTGGAAGAACGACGAGAAAATGCAGCGATTCGCGAAGCTAAGTACAAGTCTCAGCTTGAAAAGTAGTACAACAAAAGGGTGCGCATATGTTCCTTTTTGCCTGGTGACTTTGTTCTTCGCGATAATGAAGCGTCGAATGCCAAAAACCGGGGAAGTTAGCCCCGCGATGGGAAGGTCCGTACGTGATAAATGAAGTATTGGGAAAAGGCGCGTACACTCTGAGGCGTATGGACAGATCCAGCGTTCCTCGAACCTGGAACGCCCAGCAACTACCACGATGTTATATGTAATCTCAGTCCTCTAAGCAACTTCTGAGCGTTGCGTAACGAGACTGCTTACTTTATTTTGTTATGTAATCTTAGTGGCAGCCATAGTTTTGCGCTTTATTAGTATGAATAAAATGCTCTGCCACTACTTACAGTCTTGTATATGTTCATTTACAAATGCATGCAATTCCTTTGGATAAACAAAAACACAAACTCATGAACCACAAGCTAACTTAATACTTACGCTCACACATGAGAAAAGAAATTGTTCATTTGTCTATCCTACACAAGTAATTGGTCCCATGCAAACATTGTAAAGCTGAAATGTATTGTATTCACATTCACAATATTTGTGCAGCAGCGCAACGTAACAAGTTATCACAAAGTAAAAAATTACAAATTTCCTATTCTATGGATTTGGTTCCCGCCTGCTTCTCTGTTGAAGAAAAGATCTCCTTTAGTTTATCAACAAAGTCGTCTTGCTGCAGCGCGGCATCCACAAGGTCCATAATCGGAATTTGCAATTGATCATATTTTTCTTTAGCGGCAGAATAAATGGCGGCAGTATTTAGCCCATGCGTGGCAGCACGGCTTGTATCCTATTCGGTCTTCAGCGCATGTGCCACGTGAAAAGTACACTCCATATAGCCCTCGGCATGCCCGTCATTGCGCTCGGCCATCATCAATTCTGCCACTCTCTCATCCAACTCCGTAGAGTTAAGGATGGCATTTGCGATCTGTATACAAATACAATCAGTATATGTTGCGACAATCAAACCAGACATGTATAAAGAAAAGGGAATATTACCTCCACAATCCCGTACTCCCGCAACCAGGTAAGCTGGTTCATGAGGGATTCTGTCAGGCTTTCTGCTGTAGCGCGAGCGACCTCCGTGTCGTTAAGTTTTTGTTCACCTTCAGTTAAACGGTAGATCAACTCGGATTTTTTTGTTCGGTGAAGGTTGATATCTTTTTTCAAACTATCAACCTCATCTTGCAGCCGCGCCTGGTCAAATAGCATAGCAGTTAGATCATCAATTTCTTTATTCTTAAGAAGGAGAGTCATTTTGGTTGATACCTCATTCTGCTCGCTCCTTTCTCTGTGTGAGCGCACCTCTTCTGCTGCCGCAACAGCATCAGCCTTCTCTTTCTTGAGTTTCTCAATTTCATTGCACAGAGATATTTTTTCTTTGTTGTCACGATCACAAGCCTCCACAAAGCGCTTGCGCTCGTCTGCATATTACGCAGCAGAGGCCTCACCCTTGCGCTTCCATGACAGCGCAACCCACTCTTCAGTCTTCTTCTCCTCCTCAAACTGGGCCTTTTCCGCCTCAAAATCGACGAGCATCTTTAACGTCTTCTCTTTCTCAAGTTTGGCCTTCGCCTTCTCAAGCTCAACCTCATCCCACTCCTTGTTCATGTTGCGCCACGATCCTATTCATTGTGGAAGAGGCAAGGGCAGACTCTTGCAGATATGACCCGTAGGAGCCTCGTGGTCTTTTTCTTCCTGGCGCTTCACCTCCGCCAGCGGGAAGATGCCCTTATACCACTCCCTGCAGGAGTGCCAATCAGTGAAAACATCACCCTGTTTAACTTTCCACACGGGCTGATGAATCGCAGAGGACCGCCTCTCAGAATAAGAACGATAATAATAGTCCCCAGGCGTCTCCTCTGGGTGAATGGAAGACTCCTCCTCCGAATCCTCAACAAACACAAAGCCTTCGCTTTGTGTTGAAGGTCCAGCTCCCTTGGATATCAACTTTGATGGTTCCGGCGCAGGGGAAGATATTTTTTCTTGTTCTGCGGAAGCAGTATCTCTCACCCCAACATCTGTAGCTGTATCTTTAACCTGCTCGCCAGCAGGATTCTGGGACGATGGGGTCAGCATAAAAAACAGGAGTTTCTTGCCCCGCATCTTCCTCCTCAACGTCCTCAGGCCTGCGCGATGATGGTATAGCAGATGAGGTGGCCGGCACAGCCTTCACCATTTTCTCTACAAAGCATATCAACAAATACCAAGTATAAGATTCTGCGCAACTTTTTTGACAGAAATGCGCAACAAACTAAACGTACCAGGTGAGAATTTCTTTGCAAAGACATCCAGATTGCCCTTCTTGCTAATGCGCAGGCGCGCAACTTTTGTTGGCGCAGGATTTTTAGTTTTTGCCTCCTTCCTCTTCTTGGAAGAGCGCTTCAACGCCTCTTCCGGGCTAGAAGGTACTTCCAAGGAATCATCTGGGTTCGCAGTTGGAAGAGAGGAGGTGCCAATAGGTTCTGGCTTTGGTTTCTTCAAACCTACAGGCGCAAGACCCTCCAGTGGAGTCCGACACCACCACATAATCGCACCAAGAGTCAGATACGAGACGCGTACCTTTCTTACCCTCAGCTTTCGCAGCAGCTGATGGCTTGGTTTTTTGCTCTGGGTTGGAAGGGGGTGGCGCAGCAGCTGCAGCAGCAGTTGGTTTCTTCTTCTTCTTCGAGTCAGGGCCTACGCCCAAGTTTAGCAAATCACCTACATAATCAATCATATTAAGCAGGGGTTGCGCCTAGTTATATTGCAATATTACTTAGAAAATATGTTCAAGAGTAATATTGCAATATCAACTTAGGCTTTGTAAGAATTTAATTACCAGTCTTCGAAGATGGTTGCGCCTCCAGATCCCCTTTCTTGGGTAGCTCAAAGTTCCCCAAGATTTGTGAGAACCAAGTTTCCTCACCATCAGCAATAGGCACGACGGCCATTTTCCCTTTCTCTCTCTTGAAAGAGACCAAGTAGAGTAGCGCAGCTACATAACAAACATTTTTGCATCAGTACATATCTATTAAAAGATATTACTAGAAAGTTCAAGGGTTACATACCAGTTCCATCTTCAGTATACACCGGTTTTTCCCGGCGTTCTTTCTTCCAAAAAATACTCATCCCGGCAGCGATGAGGGCCCTCTCCGGCAAAACAATGTTGGGCACATCTTTAATATCCTGATACCACCCTCGTCGGCAGGTATGGGAAGGGTCTCCAGCTCGATCTCATCGCCGGCCCGGAATGTCATCTTCATCGGGATCACCGCCGCCTTTATGAAGAAGAACTTTTGTTTCCAGTCGTGGTAAGATTTGGGCGGCACCAACAGCAATCGTTTGGCTTACACACATTGTTGGAACAAATAAAAACCCAACGAACAGTGCAACTGGTATAAGACTCTAAACTTCTCAACCGTCGGTACGATCTGCATCGACTGGCAAACAAACTCAAAATGTCGGATCCTCACCATTCCCATCGGGCTCAACTGAGAAATATGAAGCCTGTAAAAACGAAGGATTTCCAGCAGGAAATGGGTCACCGGAAGCCAGAAGTTCCCTTCGGCAAAGTAATCATAAAATAACGTGATGTAGCCGGCCGGCGCATCAGCCGCCGTGGCATTCGCCACCGGAAAAAACGCTTTCCAGGACGGAGCAAAAAGAAAGTTGGTAGCAAGATTATCAAAATCTTTCTTCGACCACTTTAACGGTGGCAAACTTGACGTCGACGGTATCTCAGCAGAACTTGCACCAGTGGCCATAACTCAAGCTTTGAAGAATACTTAAAAAACTTTAAAGGTCGCCGGAATATATGAACACAAATTTCTCTCAAGTTGTAATCTGGTGAGGAAGCAAATGGATCGTTGATCCCTTTACATACTGATCACAATTAATGCACGATTTGACTGCAGCGACTTTTGCGACAGTCACGTATCCCAAGTAACCGCAGGGGCGAGTGGGGAACAGTAACCGCCCCATGCGCGCGAGTGTCACCGAAATACCATTAAATACCATAAGACATGTACTGTTGACAGCCTATCAACACTACCACCACGTCTCAAGAACGTGCGTCGTCACCAACTACACCATCGGGATAAGTGACACGTGTCTAAGTATATTTGAAATTCAAATACTTTTTCAAAATTCACTTACGACACGTCACCAAGATGCATAAAGCAACAAAAAGCTAGTCCTTACCTAGCGCAACACTTTTATCTTAAGTCCAGTGCTCCACCTACTTCCTATTCTTACATAGGAGCAACACTGGACTGGGGGGACTTGAAGGGGTATGGTCCCAAAAACCTTGCGCTAATCAAGGAAACCATACCCATTAATAAAACTGCGCGCAGACTTCTTTGCCAAAATAAGATTTATTAGAACTCTGCGCCAAATATCCAAGAGAGGAAAGGATCATATAACTACCTTGTGTGGGCTCGCGCAAGGATAAAAGTTAAAAGCCTAAACATTCTCTTTGGATAAATGCTTCATTTAACTACCTTGCGCGGGCTCGCGCAAGGTTTAAAGTTAATCTTGAACACTCTCGTTTGATAATGCTTCATTTAACTACCTTGCGCGGGCTCGCGCAAGGTTCAAAGTTAACCTTGAACATTCTCGTTTGATAATGCTTCATTTAACTACCGTGCGCGGGCTCGCGCAAGGTTCAAAGTTAACCTTGAACATTCTCGTTGGATAATGCTTCATGCACAAACCTTACGTAGATATTTATATCAAAGCAAGTATCCACCAAACGTTGCGCTAAGCAGCAAGGAGAAGAAGGAAGATCAGTTAACTAACTTGCGCTTCTCGCGCAAGGAAACAGTAAATCCTGAAAAACTTTCCCTTAGCAAAATCTTTGACTTGGTGCAGAAGCAAAGAGAATTTTCTGTTATAATAAAATGTACACGTGGCGAATAATATATGGGTAACAGCTGTGAAACCTTCTAGAATCCATTAATACCCAATCGTGCAAGCATCTTTTCGGTTATAACCAATTGCCACATGGCAGCATCTGGACGGCCGAGGAAGATCACGGTGATGGCATGCTCACATTTATAAGATGTAGTGATCTCATGTTGACACGTGGCACCTCCCTAACCGCTGATGAGCTCACGATCCGTTTGCACTAACGGATTGCCAAAAAAACATTAACGGAATAGCAAAAGATTCCGTTAAAGTTAACCATCTCTCCTTTTGGCGCCAAACACCGGCTATAAATTAGTAACTTGGAGTTCAAGGAAAGGTATTCACTCTCAACTACTCTCTCTCTTACAATACTTACTTCCGACTACCTATACTTATTCTCACACCGGAGGGTGGTCACGGAGAGAACCCCCTTCTTCCCATGGCGAGCTAACGGTGTTCTGTTTTTGCAGGATCAGCCGGAATATTGTTCTATTCATCATCCATCGTGAAACCGAATGGAGGGTTAACCCTTTATGCAGAGCCCATTCCATTGATCTACTTAGATTCCGGTCTAGTTGATCTAGGGTTTCTTCAGCGCTGACATACAGGATCCTCATCACGACGGTTTAGTCATTACATTGTTTATTTCTAACCATTTTGTTCGTATGATCCTTATTGACGGAGGAAGCTCTGTGAACATAATCCAGTTGGATGTCCTGAAAAGAATGAATATTCATGAATCCAAAATTGTCCGAAGATCGTCGGTGCTCGTAGGATTCAATGGAAACAAAAAATACATTGGGGGACATCAAACTCCCGATCTACATAGAGGGAGTAAACTCTATTCAGAAATTCTGTGTTATTGATTGCTTATCCTGTTGCAATGTTATTCTTGGCAGGTCTTGGATACACGACATGAAGGCAGTCCCCTGAACATACCATCAATGTGTAAAGCTACCAACCCCATGGGGAATGGTGAAAATAGAAAGTGATCAACATGAGGCAAAGAACTGTTACACGTCTTCTATGAAGCCAGCTTGGAAACCGAGGGAAGCATAGCAATTAAAGTATCCTCCAAGGGATATCATGGATGCAAGGGAGCAAGATGTCAAGGATATACTACTAGACCCCAAGGATCCTGAATCCAATTTTTTTATAGGATCCAGGATCATGGATAGCATAGAGCAGGTTCTGGTATCTTTCTTAAAGGAAGAAGGTCTACCTTCACTTGGAAGCATGAAGTTGCACTCAAAGCTCTCAAGGATTACTTATCCTCTGAATCAGAAGATGCAGAACCATTATCCATATATTTAGTTGTTTCAGGTAACGCGGTAAGTGCGGTCCAAGTTAAGGATCATGAAGGCCAACAACATCCGGTATAATGTAAGTAAAAGTCTACTTAATGTTGAGGCCAAGTAATTCTTGCTTTAATTCTTACTTTAATTATGGCTTCTATTAAACTTAGACATTACTTCAAAACTCACACTGTTGTTGTTAAAACTAACTTTTCCATTAAGAATGTTCTCAGGAAGCCCGAGATGTCGGGAAAGATGGCAAAATGGGTTGTCAAGTTTAGTGCTTATGACATTAAGTATGAACCCAGGACTGCCATCAAGTCCCAAGCTTTAGCTAACTTTGTGGTTGATTTCACTAGTGATCTACAAGGGAAGCTGACTTGGAAGTGCAACAAATTGAGGAGACCAAGGATCCTTAGATACTCTTCATAGGTGGAGCTTCAAATGTTAAAGGAATTGGACTAGGTTTACTATTAAAATCGCCGCAGGGGGGAAATATACCCCAATCCATTGCATCTGAATTCCAAACTGCCAATAATGGATCAGGTATCTTCAAGTGTATTTAGCTAAGCAAAGGATCAGGTATCTTCAAGTGTATATGGATTCATTATTAATTACTAATTATTATAATGGTTCATATACTGTCAGAGGAGAAAAGCTAATCAAATATTTAAAGATAGTCAGGAAAATGGCATATTCTTTTGGGCTTGTCCCTAGTCTATTTGGGCTTGTCCCTAGTTTATTTGGGCTTGTCCCCAGTCTATTTGGGCTTGTCCCCAGTGTATTGGGATTGTCCCCAGTCTATTGCTTTTTTCAGTTTTACACGGGTACCTAAAGAATAGGAATGTAGAAGCAGACGCTTTAGCTAACCTTGGATCATCCCTATAGATGCTAGAGGATGTCAAGATACCTATCATCCATGTTTTGTCTCCTGCAATTGACGAAAATGAAGCAATGGAGATTGTGGAGGACGCTGCAATTTTACCTAGTAATGATGTGCACTCAAATTCAGGATCCTGGATCCTTCCAATTTTATATCCTAAAAGGGGAAATTCCCACAGGAGAAAAACCTGAAGCCTTCAAGATTAAGGTATCCCAGTTCACCATATTAAATAACATGTTATAAGATATCTCTTGTGCGTTCCTATCTACGATGCATTGAGGATCCTGAGATCCAAGAAGTCTTGAAGGATTTTCATGAAGGAGACTGTGGAAATCACACCGGGGGTAGAGCACTATTTTCAAGGATTCCCAGAACAGGATATTACTAGCCTACAATGAAGAAGAATGTTGTGGAATACGCAAGGAAATGCGATGCTTGCTAAAGACATAGTAACATTCTTCATCAACCAGCGGAACCTCTGCATCCTATATCCTCCTCTTGGACATTCATGAGATGGGGAATGGATATAGTAGGCAAGCTTCCCAAGGCACCAGGAGGAAATGTGCTCATGCTAGCCATGACAGACTATTTCTCTAAATGGATAGAAGCAGAAGCTTTTACTCATGTCTGAGAAAAGGAAGTTATATCCTTCATTAAGCGAAACATTATTACTAGATTTGAAATTTAATTCTGAAATTATTTGTGATAATGGATCCCAATTTATTGGGAGTAGAACTACTAACTTTTGTGACAGATGGCAAGTTATTAACAAAGAATGGCTGGAGCATATAACAAGAATGTCAGGATCAGAAGATTTCAAGTTGGTGATATGGTATTGAGGAAGACATTTCAGAATACCACGAATCCTTCTGATGGCAAGTTAGCACTGAAATGGGAAGGCCCCTACCATATCGAAGCTAAACCTGGAAAGGGGGCATATCGTTTGCTAACTATGGATGGTGATCTTCTGCCAAGAGTTTGGAATGCTATCCACCTAAAGAAGTATTTCATGTAAGGATCAAGGATCCTTAAGCACTTTAATGTTCAGTTCAGATTGAAGGATCCTCAAAGGATATACGATCCTTTCTTTGGTAACATTTTACTAATTCTTTCGTATCATATTTATTGTTTTTTTTATAAGGAAAGGGTGTTAAATTCTTAACATCCAATTTTATCTAGTTTTATGCTTTTGCAGAATGTACTCAAAGAATCTAGAAGTTGGCCACCTCTCCAAGACTTTGGGCATGTCCCCAGCTTAAGGTATCCAATACCTTCTACGGTTTAAAGCTTTTCACCTTTCACACGAATTGGGTTTTGACACCCCGCCAGTAGCGCACGGTATCCAACTATAGTTCAAGGCAATGGGACCAGCACCCGCTTTAGGGACTGACAACTTCATTGCTGTTGGCTATATGTAGGATCTCAAGTATAATGGTAGAAGTACCATACATCCGTTCTAAGGTTTCTAAGTTTTCATGTTAGCTAAGGTTTTGGCATTTCATGTCACTTACGATGGGCTAGTCGCCGGTTTGGGCCATACGCCAGTATCCTAAGGTTTCTAACGTTTTCACGTTAGCTAAAGTTTTGGCATTTTCAGTCACTTACGTTGGGCTTGTCCCCAGTTTATTTGGGCTTGTCCCCAGTCTTTTGGGCTTGTCCCCAGTTTGTTTTGTTTGGCTTAGCCCCAAGTTGATTTCAACAGGTTTTGAATCTTTGGAGACTCACAAGTTGGTTTAAAAAGGACCCTCGATCCTTAAAGTTTATCTAACGGTGACTTGTTTGTTTATACAAAGGTAGTTCCTGAGGATACAAAATCCTAACTTGGATTTTCTGGTATGCATTATTCTCATACTTGTTTATCTTACTGACTTCGCCCTAGACCTCATAATTAACAGTATATGACTTATTTAGTTGTATCTAATCAGATTTTATCTATGATTATTATATACAAGAATTGGCAAATTTTTAACAACCTGAATTTTTCTAAATTCTTATAAGGTCAAACTTATGATTTTTCACAAACAATCTATTTGAATGTGGAAACACAAGCATATCAAGTAAACTTTACTAAACAAATGAACAACACCAGGTATAGTCAAAAGGCTAAAATTTCTATTATAACCCTGCTAAGGTTACTAATATGCTCAACCCGAGCTTTGCCAGCAATTTGTGGCCCATCCACTCGGGTTGATGCGGGGTGTTGCTAATCGTTTCAAAATGCTGGAAGGTTAAGAGCGAAGGATCTAAAAGGTTTCATCCTCCACAAACAGAAGGACTTTCTGATCCTTAAAGAAAAAGGGAGTTATCTCTAACCCTATATTTCGCAATGATGATTATAGCAGGTCGTATCGGTTACGTCAGGCAGTGTAACGACTAGTTACATGCGGCAACGGCTAGTCCGCATCCAATGGAAATATGACAGACTTGATTCACATCTTATCTGCCATATTTGGGGCAATTGTTAGGGCATAGATTTTTATAACTATGGATCCTGTATCCTGAAGCATTGCCTGGATCACTTATCCTTAGCGGATGGTGCAGGGGCTTGGAGGATCAAGGATCCTTAACATTACTTATGATTTCTAACAATTCTCCATGTTTTTAATGCATATACACAGGTAATGGACGACGTGGACTTAGTCTTTGCTAGAATCTCGTCAAATATGCTTCATATAGCACGTGCTTGATGAGGAATAGCCGTTATGGAGAACATGGGGGGACTTGCACCTTTTTCGGATAGTTAGTTACTTGATATTTTCTATCTTTAAAGGGGAAAAGGAGCTCATTTTAGGCAGCAGTCGAATACAACACAAAAACACATAACACTCTCATACTCTCGCAAACCACACCCTAGATTCCATTGTATTGAGCTCGTTGTCTTCCGAAGTTGTACAAGGATCATTGCTATTTTTTGTTATGTAATCGGTGATCGGTAGTTTCCATCACCTGAGGTTTTTTATGCTGGAGATCTCACAAAGATCAAGGGCTTTTTCCTCATATAAATCTCGGTGTTCATCATTGATTACATTTTGCATTTGTTCATATAATTGTTCAACACACAAGCACTCAACCTCACATATAAAGTTTGGTCACATTATCCTTAGTGTGATTTTTGACCAAAACATATATGTGTTTATTTCATGCCTAATACATGTGTTAAGGTGGTGGTCGTGGTTCGATTATACAAATAATAATTACAACAATGTGTAGGTTCAACATGACTTTTATGTGGTTTGGTGCGAGGCTTTGGTTGGTTTAAGTTATGGAACATGTCCACACCCTGACCCGTGGCGAATTATAGGCCAGAGCAAGATGATTGTTCATAACTCATAGCTCATGACAACTATTAAAATTTAAAATTTATTCATATCCAAATTAAAAATGTCACATAACAATAAAATCCAACACATCAATCCAAAAACATAACTCATACAATAAGTCCCGTTTATTCGACTAAGGCATTTCCTACGTGTCTTCATCCTCGTCAACCTGATTTCCTGTATCATGTGTAAAATAGTTTTTGCGTCAACATAAGTTGGTGAGTAAATCTATCTTTTTAAATAAATAGTTCATTTATTTTATGAAGAAATATTAACATGCAAAAACACGTGTTAATAGGGTACTACGAACAATAGACAAATACCACTTGTCACACCCCGACCCGCAACGGATTATTGGTCGAAGTGAGATGATTGTCCATAGCTCATGAAAACTATTATAAGTTTAAATATTTTAAATATATCCAAATTAAAATGTCACATATAACATAGAAATATCAAATAATTCATACAATACACGTGTCATAAACCATAACAAATAATATCCAATTTATTAACTAAGGCACATCCTAAGTGTCTTCATCTTCGACTCATCTCACACTTGTATACCTATATCATGCATAAAAAAGGTTTTTTGATCAACAAAAAGTTGGTGAACAAATCTAAGTTTAAATAAAGAGTAAAGTACAATTTTAGTCCCTGTGGTTTACACCAAGTCACACTTTCAGTCCTCATTTGAAAAAAAATCAACACTCTCGTCCCTACGGTTGTCGATTGCTCGCAATCAGGTCCCTTGACAAACTTCTGTCAGTCAACTGTTAGTTGACTTGGGTATTTATGTCCTTTTACCTTGAAAACGAAAGGCATTATGGTAATTTTGTATTTTCGAAACCCTTGTAATAAATATCATCCCCCCTTATTTGCACCTTTCAATCCTTCTTTATTCTCCTTCTTCTCCATTAAACCATAACCAACACATGTTCAGTTTTTTTCTCATATCCAACTTGGCTTTGTTTTATATATTACCGAAAGGACCGCTGTGAACAAAATCAAGAAATCCCAAATCTTCCAATCATAACTCTTCTTCTCCAAACAGAAGTGTAGATGGATTTTCTCTCTCGTGGATAAGATGAGGAACCTGCTGCGTCCTAGTGTCTTACAAAACAATGTAATTTCGTGAAACCTTTATCAACTGATTGTGTTTACAGCCCTAAATTTGCTTTTTCTTTTGTTGATTGTTTTCATTCTACCTTGATTCATTTATGAATTTGATTAAGTTTTAATTCCCCTTTAAATATGATAATATGTGCTTACATATCTGTGAGATTGTCAAGTTGACATATATATATGATAATTTCTTGTACAAGAAATTCAATGATTGAATTCCGTCAATTTCTTAACGGTCCCACTAAAGTTACATCATCTGTATATAGCTTTTAGAATGAGAAGGTTTATTTGATTTTTTTAATACACATTTTCTCTAAAGGATGTAGCAGTTGTTGGAAATCATTTAATAATGTGGAACCAAAAGTACGACCATCAACAAAAACACAAATTTCCAATCTTGTCTAATTAGATTTTAGCATCTATGGTTTCTGGTTTTGCAATGTACGTGGCCACGATACTTTCCTTTTCACAGCTGGAATAGACGAGAACATGTGGGAATAGGGATGGTGATGAATTTGGTTGTGTGTTGCAGAGAAGATGAACTTTCATACTTGCACTTTTGGTCCCTAAGGGGGGTATTGCAGTCATTTAACCAATTCAGTAACATTGAAGTAACATACTTTTACATCAGGGACTTGATTGAGTGCAATCGACAACCATAGGGACGGGAATGTTTATTTTTTTAAACGAGGAATGAAAGTGTGATTGGGTGTAAACCCCGGGGACTTAAATTGTACTTTACTCTTAAATAAAATATCTTGTTTTATTATTTTAATTATTTTATTTAAAATGATTTAACATGCAACTTCAAGTGTATTAGATATATCCATAAAAATCATAATAACAACAATCACCACAATCACCAAAATCATCACAATCAAATCTGATAATGCGACATAATAATAAAGAAAAAATAGTCACAATGAGATTCAAGCCCTGAAGAACAAATCGACAGACAAAATGATATTTAAGCCCCGAAAGCGAGTCGAAATGGAGCCCATACCAAGTTCAACCCATAGTCATAGGGAACCAGTCGGCCAATGGATCCACAATAAAAACAATAGACACAAAGCAAGTAATAAGTATGTACATGTATATGAAACAATAAATACTAGAAACAAGAAACAATAGAAACATGAGTATAAAACACACAACGACACATTGATTTTGCATACTGATTATATAAATAGAAACATAAGAAATAAGATGCATGATACACCCAAAAATATTTAATTATAAAAGGGGAAAGAAATAAATCTACCCACGGGTTGCGAAGCAATCCACAAACGAGCCCGCATAATGAATTAAATATCCAAAAGAAATCCATGACAAAATTCACCCTAAAAATATATAAATCAAAATCTAAACAAAGAAAACGATAGAATGAGACTAATGATTCGGGTTCATTATTTGGGGACTTTTTGTACAAAAATATTATTTGGAAAAATATATTTAAGCATTCATAACCAATCATATATATATATATATATATATATATATATATATATATATATATGTAGGGTAGGGTTCATGCGAGAACCACCTTTATTGCGAGAAGAACCAATCTGAACACAATAAATAAACCCATACACCATCACCCAAAACAAAAAATCCTAAAAAAAAACCTAAAAAAAAACCTTAAAAAAACCTAACCCTCCCCCCCCCCCAAAAAAAAAAAACATCTAAAAAACATACAAAATATATATTTTTTTAATATTTTTATAAAAAAAATCTCTATATTTCGTTACCAAAAAGAATTATTAAAAAATTGTATGTTTTTTAGATTTTTTAGGTATTTTTTGGTTTTCGCGGTTCTCGCAATAAAGGATGGTTCCTAACGGATCCTTCTCCTATGTATGTATATATAGTGTAGAGTTCATTGGGGAACACCAAAAAGTAGGGAACAACACCTAAATGGCGAAGCTTCCTGAATTAGCAGATTATACGCAGGTACAATTTAAATTGAACAACCTGCATAAAAAGAGGAATATAACATAAATTATGTTTTGTAGGGAAAATTATTCATATTTAGCAACTCAGTTTGGGTGTAAACCAAATGGATACCTCTCTACCTTATAACAAAAAAACTATTATTGATTTCAGATCCTGTCAAAAACCCCGTAAAAACAAATTCACTATACGTATCACGAGAACAAACAACTCAAATAGTTAGATCAATTAGCATTTGAATATAGAAGAAAAGTACGAATCAATCAATGAATATCACATCATACTTTGTACGTACGGTGATTTTGTTTAGATCAAAATCAAGTGGAAGTAAGCCTAATGAGATTTAGAGGATCCTTCACCATGACCTCCTCTTCCATAGCCATTCGCGATGTGTGTGCTTCTTCTTTTGTTCATCTATAAGGGAATGCCATGCTACAATAACGTATAATCCAAAATTCTAACAAACTAAATCTAATTGATCGGAAATTAAATCGATTAAATGGAAATTGTAACCTGGATGGAGTATCAATAATTGTTCATCTCTGTCGTATCATCTCCAGACACACAACCCTAGCATTCCCTTGTCGGACGACCTCATGAAACCCTAGCCGGCACTACGGCATGAAAAATCGCCTTGAAACCCTACCTATCACTACCGCCAGTCACCGACGATACAAATGAAAGTTCTGTTTGGGATATTGTTAAGTAGTAATGACCATATACTCGGCAATTCAAAGATACAAAATGAAATGAAATAAGAGCAAGATACCAGCTGATTTAGTGCTTTTGTGTGACAAACGGCAAATAACCAGTAATTCCGTACAATCTAATCATTATTCGTACTACAAAATCTCATGCATTTAACGTGATTAATTACGTAACTGAGTCGTACAATATATAACAGTGATAGGACAAGTTAAACGTACTATAACATATATTGGTTTTCGCCGCGTCACGAAACCAATCAAACTATGTCCTAAAACTGTTGGTAGAGTGCTAGCGCACTATTCACGGTTACACTATTCATGTTAGCAAAATTTCTAAAACAAAACAGAACATTGAATAATGACATACGAAAGACATATCTGAGTCCATATATATAAAAACCCTAATGTGGACACCTCACTTGCAATAATACATAACTTTCCGGTATGACACTTAAATCATGAAATTGTCCGTTTCGGCTATAAAATAACAATTTTAACTCGTCAGCAACACTAATTCAACATTTCTGTGACTCCAGAATTATGATTAAATAATGACAAGTGCCTTAAAACACTTGGAGGACATAAAAATGCATCTAAGACATTGCTTCCGGTACTACGACGAACAGTGCACAACTTGACCGGAAAGCGTTCGATTGTCGAAACGACAAAGATTTCATTATCCGATAGCCTTCTACAATAGTCCGGTGAACTAGTTAGGATTCATTTGGGATCCGAAACCCCTTCATACATCTTAGGGTTGCGAAAATACAATTTTCAGAATTAATCATCGGTATAAAATATAATTACCGATATGGACCAGATAACCAAACGGAAGGCATTTTTTACCATCCAAAATAAATACCAACTAGTCAAGTAAACTAGTTAGTAACACTTAACATCCTAAACTACCTTTAACCCTCTAATTAACCAAGTTTATTTTAATGACCAAAATATCTACAAAGATTAATAAATTAATCACATGTCAAATTTTATAAAAGATATTTTATAAAATATTTACACTTAACCCCCCCCCCCTATGTGGGCCCTCCCCCCACACCCACCCTACTTGCTAGAAAGAAAAGGATGGTGATAACTATGGTGCATGGATTTTATTTGACCAAAGTGGATGAACAAAGATTTATAGCACATCATCCATTACTTACACCATTTCCATAAGTTAAGAAAAATAGAGAAGGAACCTTCATACTCCTTAAAAATCTTGGCCACTATACACCACCATTAACCACCTATCTTCCACCTTTAAACACATTCTTTTAACCTCTTTCAAGCCCTTACAAGAACACCCCTATGGAGTTTGCAAGGATGGAGGATCTTTAGAGCTTTCTTTGGAGCTTACTTACCTTCTTGATCTTCATCTTCTCATCATCATCTTGTTCTTGATTCTACCCTAGCCTAGTGCTAGTTGTAAGTTCACTTGTTTATGATTTCAAGTTCTTATTATATGTAGATTTCAAAAGTACAAGTAAACTTCATCTTGAACATCTTGAAAGAAATCTTCCAAAAACTCTAAAATATAAGAAGAAATAATAAGATAAAAGTATGTATGATGATCATGTTGTTTATTTGTTGTAGTATTTTACAAGAGTGATGATCTTACTATATTAAGCTTAAAAATGTGATTTAAACAAGTATATGTTTAAATCATGTAAGATCATCATCTTAAAGTTCATGCTATATGTGGTCTTTATATTGTTCTTAAAAAGTATGATACATGATGAGACTTGAAACTTGGATCTTGAAAGCTAGTAAGTTGATTTTTATATAAAAAAAGTTATAAAAATGGTTATAAAAGTTGTCCATGAAAATCTTGGTTTTTTGATATTCTTAAAAGATATGGAATTTTTAGAGGCTTTAAAGTATAAAAATATATAAGGACAAGTTTGTATAAGAAAACTCATTAAAAAGATGAACATAAAGTTTTGTTACCTCAAAAGCCTAGAAAAATACATGCATAAAAGCTCAAGAAATATTGAAGAAAAGTTATGTGCATATTACTTGAAAAAATGATTTTTGATGAACCGGATGAATTAATGATGATTTGGGAAATTGGAAAGTGGTTTAAATACGTTTTTAATACGTGAAAAACGTCCATAGTATAGGGGAAACTATGGCGAAATTTTCTAAATTCTAATCATGATTAAGTGGGGATTAAAGTGTGATTAAAATGGTTAATCACAATTAGGGATCTTAATTGTAAGTCCGTAAAACGGATCTTTCAATGATATCACTCGTAATCTCGTGTAAGTGCGGAATCCAAACACAAGTTGATTCAAGAATAAGCAAACCAAAACATAATAATGAATAGATAACGAAAAAAACCAATAACTTGCATTCACCGCTTGACAATGACTGATACAAGTATCTTGCTTGGTTTCGGCTGGCTCTTGTTCTACCAAAACTGATCAACCCTAACACAATAACCAGGGATTGATTATATACAAGACCTATGTGGGCCGAAACCCCATATGAGCAGCAGAAACCCCATTGCGACCCAAAACATAACTCGACCCAAAACACATACTAAACAAAATACAATATAACCCACTATCGCTACTAGCTACCCACTATGCATAAACCTCTGATTCCAACAATCTCCCCCTATGTTTATCCATAGTGTCACAATGAGTTTCACTTGTTTCCTCTGACTTCATCACCTTCATGGTAACCACCAAAACCCTTCTTTCGAACATGTAGAGCCCCCGCAACCGCTGAAGTCCATTGCTTAGCTGCACCTTCATATTTCTCAGTTGATCTAATCTGATTTTGAGCCAACACTTCTAGATCTTCTAAACTCAAATTCAGTAAATCAACCTGATCAGTCAACCTGAACTGCAGCTCATCATCACAAACTATCAATGATTGGCCCAAGGTTTCATCATATGCCCAAAAATGCATAGTTTTCAAACTTCCATCTGGTATTTTCTTCACCAATGGAATCGTCTTCTCCTTATCAGTGGGTGGCCATATTACATTCTTCAAGCTTCTGTTTGTATGTGGATCACGGACACCAGGAGCTTTCTTTAAATAGGATTCTGTAGTATGCATAAATGGAAATCCTCTTGCCACTTCTCTCTTCAACCTCTCAAAGAACAGATATCCTCTACCACCAGGCTTGTCGTCAGTGTATGGAGCATTTGACAACAACGTTAAATCAACTTTCGTGAACGTCTGAAACTGAGTAGGCCTTCTATACCACTCCACTGGCCCACTCTTCCTTTTAATCCACCACATCTTTCTGTCATGATCAAATCCCCAACTTACAACCCCTGACTTGTTCCCAACTTTGTCATAGTGACTAATACCAACTTCCATCAGATGATGAGTAGCTTGAACATCAGGATCTTCTGGATTCAAATTCTTGTTCTTTATAACTACAAGCTCTCTCTTCTGCTTTAGTCTCTTAGCTTTCTCAGCATCTTTCCTTTTGTCAGTTGGAGTTTGAAAATATAAATCCATTGCCTTAGCACGTTCAGCATCATCTTTAGCAAAGATTCGAGCACGATCTTCATCAGCTTTCTTGTATCTTTCAGAATCGGCAGGATCAGCAAACTCCTGCCCAAACTTCTTTTCAAGCTTTCCTCGAATATCATGCATAATCGAAAACAATAAACCAACGTCACCCTGTAGCTAGTCAATCTGCTGATCTTTTCGTACGACCGTGTCCTCCAACTGAACAATTTTAGCATCCTTCTGTATTGAATCTTGTTGAAGCACAACAATTTTCTTCTTCAAATATCGAATGCTAATGTACTCATCGTCATCACTGGAATCATCAAAAAGTGGCATCTTCGCTCTTTCTTCACTACGCATTCCACTAGAACTACCAGGTTCGTCATGCACTGAAACAGACGAGCTACCAACTGCTGCTGTTCCTAGTGGTATCGAAATGGTGACTGGGGTTTCTTGCGGAGCTGATACACTAATTAGGGTCTCTGAGCTTGTTTGAATCTCTGGTACGGACTCAGATTCCAAATTCAAGCTTGTTTCGGTAGCCTCAGATGTAATAGGTGTCTTGGTGGTGGCAGCAACATCTTCAAAATCAAATGCAGTCGATGTAGTAGCTTTCCTGCTCTCAAAATCAAAGTCATACAACCCCTCATCATCATCGAACATGGATTGGTCTTGCGTTTGTTCAATAAACACTCCAGGTCGAGGATCCCCTTTTCTTCGCTTAATTGGCTGAGAATCAGGGTCCTTTGGATCTTCGGTAGTTAGCACTTCATCTTGAACTGAAAGATCGGAAGGAGGATTTCCCATCCTTTCAGTGACTGACTTCAATAACACAGCTAACTTTTCTACAGTGATCACCGATTGAACATTCGAAACGTTTGTACTAGCTTCAGCTTCAGGAGGAAGCTCTTCATCATCACCATCATCTTCAATCAATACTTTATCAACATCCGAGTCTATATCGAAAACCTTGGTCTCTGGTTCTTCAGGAGCAACAATCTGAACCTCATGTTCCTCAGCAACTATCGCATTAACAGGAGCATTCACTGGTTCAACATTCACTTCTTCAGTCTCTGCAAACTGACCAAACTTCTCTAAATCAATTCTTCCCACAAACTTGCTTGCAGTATTCTTCTTTGGCATCAGTGCACTAAAACATGTAGGACCCATAGGCTTTAACTCTAAAGTATCACCGGTTCATTCCAACTCTGAATAACGTATGCTAAGAATCATCTGAATAAATCTGGGATACATAAGGAACTTGTCTTTACGCACGCCAGTAATGTTCCTCTTCATTCCTTCAAACACGTACTTAGAATAGTTGTAAGGCTCATTCGTGATCAGACAAACAAAAGCTGCTGACTGAGTACTATTGAGCTGATCAGTTCCTCCTTTATTCTCCGTCATGCACATCATGAACATGTGCATCAACTGACGCCAGTATGGATGCACAAACTTTTTCATCAGCGATGGATATGATCCTTCATAGCTCAGTCGTGGCAAAATAGCTTCAATCATGCCAGCTGGAAGATCAGTCGGATCAGATTCTTGATCGTTAAACTGTAGAACCTCCCGAATAATCTGTTCGGTCACAGTAACGTTCTTCTTCTGAATATCTGCTTCTATCGATCCCTTGCCATTGTCTCCTGTAGCTTCAAACCGTGCCGTCTTCCAGAATTCTTGAATAAGGCTTTCAAAGACAATCGGGTTTTCTCGAAGAGCATGAAATGCGGCAACTGTTTAATCCCTTGATCAGCGATGCATACAGTGGCTTGTGCTTCTCAGGAGGTGGAGACAAATATCCTGCCTGATTGTGACCAGGAATAACCTTCAAATCCATACCTGCACAAATGTAACCATAAGTATAAATTTCGATCGAAGGCAAACTGTCAAGCATCATAATTTTCAAGAATTTTTCAAACATCAACTAGCTGTTAAAAATTTGTCACCAGCTCAGAATTCGAGAAAAAAACATTTCAAGTTTTAAACACCAGGTTTCGAGTCGAAAACTCATGATCTTGAGTCGAAATCACAATTGAGACTAGGTGGTCGCGAGTCGAAGTCACATGATCTCGAGTCGAAATCACAATTGAGACTAGGTGGTCTCGAGTCGAAATCAAAGTCGAAAAAAAGGTTGTGACTCGAAACAGGAGATTTCGAGTCCTGTGTCTTCATTCGCAACTTGAGTCGAAACCCCTTTTAACATATTTGACCGGTCAACATTTTGGATCAATAACCCTAAACATTCAATAATCTAGATGGCGACCAAATTAATATCCTGATTAGGGTTCTTAAAGTTCTTCAAACATTCATCAAGATCTTCAACTTTCCTGCAAATCATCAATCAAAACATCATCATTTGATCTAAACTACCTTCAACAATGATTGTTGATGAGTCGAGATCCGAGAAAAATGGCCGGAATCTAAGAAGGTCGCCGGAGAGTGAGAGAGAATCACTGGAAGGTTTCGAGTGGAATGAGATGGTCTCGAGTCGAAACAACCTTTATACCACACAAACAAACATGGGCCGGGCCCTTTGAAAGTGGGCCTGATTCACGGTTTTGAGTCGAAACCTACCAGTTTTTGGATATTTTAACACAATTATCAATTTTAATCATCCAAAATCAATTAAATCAAACATTTTCAATTTAAATAATCCTTTAACCTTCTGAGCACATTTTCAAGACCAAAACCTACCAAACAAAAATAAATAATATAAATAATTATTTACCAAAAAAAAAAACAAAGATAGGAAAATATCAAAATTGCTCAGGGATCAAATCACGAGGTTTTTGGGCTTGACTTCACTTATCAACACTGATATACTGTTGAATGATCCGAACGATGGTCAGTATATTTGTCCACCTAAACTCACCTCCCTAGACCTTTTCCATATGACCGCCTGTAACCAGTTTTATCATGTTTTGAGTATTTTTTAACAATGAACACCCAGACAAATACTAGACAAATCCCGGAATACCAAACAACACATTCTATCATGCCTGCAGTTTCCCTACCACATATTTCCACAAGTATGTTCTAAATTTCTGAAACCTTGACTGGGATTGGATTGAGAAGAGAATAGAATAAATCAAAGCAGAGATGATATAATATACAGATCAAATGAGCTTTCTCAATTTGATATAGGTTTCTTGGGTTTCATTTGGGCACTAGAGGGCCTCTTTCGGGTGTAGAAAGATCTATAAGGCGACAGCCGTACAGCTAGGTCTTTGCTCACGCAAAACAGAAGCCAACGCTGCCTAGCACCTCCAAGTCTTTGCTCACGCAAAACAGAGGAGATACACGACTTTTTCAGAAAGATTTCAGAACTGAACCAAAATTGTGTGTATCAGGACATCACACAAGCATTCAAATAGAAATGAGCTAATTCCAAGTGACATTCTTTCCTGAGGTCATGTATAAGTTTAAGTTCTAAACAAACAGCCACTGTTTCCAGCCTTAAGAATAGAGCCTACCAACACATCGTTCTAGGGCCAAACTTTTTCGATACTGGTTTTACATGAGTCAGCCCATCACCACAATGTGAAAATTTATTTCATTTCCCATGATAAATGCCATGATTGTTTTTGTCTTTTTCAAAGTTTTTCAATAATTTTTTTTATTTTTCAAATTTTTCTGATGTTTTTGTAATTTTCAAAGTTTTTCAATTCTTTTTTCAAAATTTTCTAATGATTTTGTATTTTTCAAAGTATCTCCCCCTAAATTTGTGCATAAATAAAAACTACCTAAGAATAGAAAACTTTATGTACAAATTTACCCACAAAAACATGCTCAGTCAGGATATTGGATCATTTTCAGAAAATTCACAAGCACCTGAAATTTCGAGCTGCTGACAGGTTTTGTGAACAAATCGGCCGCATTTGCATCAGTATCGATTTGCTCCAGTTTGATAAGACCTTTGTCAAAACAGTCTCGAATAAAATGAACTTTTATATCAATGTGCTTGGTTTTTGAGTGGAAGACAGGATTTCGAACAACTTGAATTGCGGCATCATTATCACAATAAATAGTAGTATTAAGATAAGTCAAACCGTAATCCTGCAATTGATGTTGCATCCAAACCACTTGAGAGCAAGACGCAGAGGCCGCAACATATTCAGCCTCAGCCGTAGATATTGCCACCGTTTGCTGCTTCTTGCATTGCCAAGAAATGAGCCTGTCACCCAAAAATTGACAACCAGCGGATGTAGATTTCCTGTCATGGTCAGTACCTCCAAAATTGCTATCAGAAAACGCAAACAGGTCAAAATTAGAATCTCTTGGACACCACAAGCCAAACCGAGGTCTGCCTTTGAGGTACCGAAAAATCCTTTTAACAGCAGTAAGATGAGAAGATTTAGGATTAGCCTGATATCGCGCAGTTGCAGACATCAAACATGATGTCTGGACGTCTCGCTGTGAGATACATTAAAGATCCGACCATAGACCGATAATGGCATTGATCAACAGAAGATCCTTCAGCATCTTCAGTCAGCAACGGTTTTCTGCCATAGGTGTTTCAACCGTTTTTGCATCCATGAATTGAAATTTTGCTAGCACATCATCCACGTATTTCCCTTGATGAATGAGGATGCCTCGAGAATCTTGTCGAACTTGGAGACCCAAGAACATAGACATTTCCCCGAGAGCACTCATTTCAAACTTTTTCTTCGTCACTCCCTTAAACTCCTTGCACAACACCTCACTTGTTGATCCGAATATGATGTCGTCGACATAATTTTGAACCAAGATCTGATCCTTTCCGTTCTCTTGATAAACAGAGTCTGATCAATTGTGCCTCGAGTATACCCATAAGCCAGAAGATGCTCAGTCAAGGTCGCATACCAAGCCCTTGGAGCTTGGTGGAATCCATACAAAGCCTTGTCGAGCTTGTAAGCATAATCTGGATGATCTGGATGAACAAATCCCGATGATTGCTCAATGAAAATCTCTTCCTTCACATCTCCATATAGAAATGCAGTCTTGACATCCATCTGATAAACATTGAACCCCATATAGGATGCATAAGCTAAGAAGATCCTGATAGCTTCAAGTCGAGCAACAGGGGCATATACTTCATCATAATCCAGACCCTCGATCTGTTTAAATCCCTGAACCACCAATCTTGCCTTGTTTCGAACGATAACTCCAGCAGAGTCTTGCTCATTTCTGAATACCCATCGAGTTCCAAGTTTTCGTTTTCCCTTAGGCAACTCAACAAGTTTCCATACTCCAAGCTTTTCAAACTGGTTCAGCTCTTCATGCATAGCATCTACCTAGCCCGGTTCCTGCAAAGCTACATCAATGTTTTTAAGTTCTATCTGAGAAATATAGCAAGAGTATAAGCAAGTATTAATGGTTCCAGATTGGCTCCTGGTTAGAACTCCTGCATTAACAGGGCCAATCACGCTCGTAATGGGATGATCACGCTGAACACTTGTTGGGACAACAACTTCAGGTACGGTCCCGTCGTCAGTTGAATTGGTGTTGCTCGACTCCCCCTCATTAGATGCGGTAGCACAGAAGTAGTAACCGTGCAGTCTTCTGGAATAGGATCATCAAACAGTTCAGATCCTGATCCATTAAACATAACACCACCAGATGATGCACCTTCAGGGGATTGCTGGGACATTTGGTGAGTTGAGGGGTGCTCAGTAAAAATCACTCCAGGTGGATCTATGTTGTGATTCTTGGAGCTCCCTTCATTCTGTTCATCTTCTTCAGTATCACCAAAGGAAATTGGCTGTTTTGGAATGGAGACTCCTGCATCTGTGGGAACACTAGACAGAATATTAAAAGATTTAAATAAATCAACATAATCATATAGCCAATCTGGACCGACCCCAGCATCCGTAGTATTCTCTTCGAGCCATTCAATGTTGCACGACTCGACGACTTTCTTAGTTACTTTATTGTATACCCTATAGGAAGACCCTTTAGCGTATCCCATAAAGAAACATTCGTCACCCTTGACCTCAAACTTCCCATTTGCGTCCATGAGTAGTAACACGCACGGACAGCCAAAAATACGGAAGTGTGAGACCGAGGTTTACGTCCCTCCAAAATCTCATAAGGAGTTTTCATATGACGTTTATTTACTAAAGCCCGATTCTGGACGTAACAAGCCGTGCTGACAGCTTCAGCCCAAAAGAAACTAGGAAGCTTTGAGTCGGCCAGCATGGTTCGAGCTGCCTCGATAAGAGTACGATTTCTTCTCTCAGCTACTCCATTTTGTTGTGGAGTTCAAGGTGCACTGTACTGTCGATCGATTCCCTTTTTAGCACAGAATGTATCCAAGGTGATATTCTTGAACTCTGTCCCATTGTCTGATCGAATAGCCTTCACTTTTGCACTTGCTTGATTCTCAACCAATGTGACGAACTGCATGATTAAGCTTGCAGTTTCATTCTTGTGACTTATAAAATAAACCCAGGTGTAACGTGAATAATCGTCAACTATTACGAGATAGTACGACTTCTTGCCAATGCTGAGCACATTCACTGGACCAAAGAGATCCATGTGAAGTAACTCGAGTACAGCTTTAGTCGAGGGTACAGGCTTGGATTTGTTAGGCTTTCGATGTGCTTTCCCTTTTGCACAAGCAACGCATTTCTCCACTAACATAATGTCTTTAATTGGCAGATCGCGGACCAGTTGACCTTTTGCTAAACGATTTAAATTCTTCATATTCACATGCCCGAGGCGACGGTGCCACAATTGACCATCATGCTCTGAAATCTTCGAGAAAAGACACGTAACTTCTTCACAAGGTTTCTTGTTCTTGTCAATTACATACGCATTTCTTCTTCGCTCGGCATTTATCAAGAACTAGTCTTCAGGTATTACAATTCCTGGTTTCAGCACATAACATCCCTTCTTTGTGAAACGAACCGAATTTCCTCTATCACAAACTGTGAAATACTCAACAGATTGTGCTTCAGTTTAGGGACGTAGTTCACATTCTCAAAGCTTAGCACACCGTTTCTTAATGTTCCTTTCAAGGTGATTCTACCAGATTCTCCTCCCGTAAAAGAGACATATCCACCATCAAATTCTTTAACATTGACGAGTTGGGACAAGTCTCCTGTCATGTTCCTTGAACAACCACTATCCATGTACCAAAGTCGTACGGTAGTCCTCCACAGCTGTTCCTGCACAATTAGCGGGATTAGTAGATTAGGAACCCAGCCCATGGTGGATCTGGGTTTTCCTAGAGCATCAATGTATGTCACTTTCTGCCAAATCAGATTATCTTTGTTTAAAAACTTTGATGATTTATCAATGGCAGATTTTAGTTGAGATGTGTGAGATTGAGCAGCCTTAGCTTTAGGTTTCCAATGTTTATGTGACCAATGATAACCATGATTACCAAAAGTGTTATATTTGTCATTTCGAAAACCATTTTGTTGATTTTAAGTTCTTCGCTTGGCTGCATTCCAATCTTGATCAGAAGGTTTAGCTTTGCAAAAATTGTTCTTCACAGTCTCTGACTTTGCAGTCGTCCTAGACTCCGAACAACTTGATTGATTTGGCTTGACCCTCTGATTTTGTGCATTCTTCGTCTTCTGCTGCACTCTTTGGCAATGAACACAGTTTCTGGCAATGTTTCCAGCAATTCCACAGTTGAAACAGGTTTGCCTTTTCAATGTGTGGGAATTTTTGGATATAGTTCCAAAAATGAATCGGTTTGGTTTTGAAGAGTGTGCTTGCGCGGTTTTCTTTGCTTGCTTAGCTTGTTCCTTTTCTGAGCATTTAGGTACCTGCCGATCAGAACTAGTACAAGCACGAGATTCGGATGAATGATGTTTCTTGTCTTTAGATTTGTTTTCAGAAACATTTTCTTGAGGTTTGATATCTAATGAGTACTTCTTTTCTTCTTTGAAAACATGTTTAGTTTTAGTTTTAGAAAAAATTGAAGTTTTATCAGCACATGTTTCAGGTGTGTTTGCTAAAAGTTCACATTCAACTTCGGTTTCAGTGTGGTCCCACGAGATTCAACATTAGGGACTTCCACTGAGACCGTTTCAGAAGACGAATCAGAACAATTTTGATCCTCTTGAGAAGAAGTTTCAGTGGTTTCACTGAATGCATCCTGAGGGACCTTCCCTGTCACACTGTCAGTAGCTGTAGAAGCAGAAGCATCATATTCACAATCATTAACAACTGAAAAACAACCATCATCAGACACATCATTCAAATGTTCATCACAAGCATCAACTATTTTGCCCAAAACATTAGGCCCAAAGGACGACACATAACTATGAAACGAATTAAGAAAACTTTGTCCAAAAACACATTAAGACAGGTTCATTTATTGAGTTTTTAGAAAAATCAGAATTTAAGACTGGTTCATCCCCAAAGACATCTTCACACTTTACTTCAGTTACTTTATCTGCACAGGAAGACGAAACATTAACATCGAGAATACCTTTAGACACAAACTAGGTTGTCCAAATTTTAACCGGTTTGCTATTGGTTGATGACTTATCAATCCTTGGACCATAAGTCATATACTCTGCCCTTTTAAGTTCCTCAACCGTCAACGACAAAAATGTATAATTGTCGTTAAACGGTGGAGCCACATTGTTGTATCCCAGACCCTTACCCTTATTCTTTTTGTACTCTAACTGTTCATTATACATTTCTTGGACCAATTTATTTGAAGTATCAAACGTTTTAGTCTTTATTTTGTTTGTTTGAAATTTTTGTTTGATCTCTTCTAGTTCTTTGGTCAAGATACGTATGGTTTCTTTGGCGTCATCGTGTACACAACATTTAACACTGAGATCTTGTTGAAGTTTAGCGATATCTTTTCGCTGGGCCTCAATTTTTTCTTTGTAAAGTTTTTCATTTTTATTAAGAGTAGAGTTGTGTCTTTTCATATCATCATAATCTCGAATTAGCTCAGCGTTGTGTAAAAGATATGACTCAACTCTACCACGACACTCAGGAGTACAGAAAACAGAACTTACCTCTTCAGCAGTGAGTGCATGAACAGAGGCTGATAGGATCTGAGTCATGAAAGCAAAGTTGTCTTCAGAAGTTTGATCCTCAGAAGTTGAAGTCATGAAAGCAATATTGTCTGAAGCAGGCTGATTTTTTGGAGCAGAAAGATTCACTCTCCATCTCTGAGCTCCAGTCAAAAGAAGCACCCGACTGAACCACCAAGGCTGTGGTTTGAGTACTTTCACTAGCAGCAGCTGCAGAGTTCGCAGTAGTAACAATAACTCTCTCATTGTTTGGTGGGGCAGGCTGAGCTGGCGTTTGGTTTCTGTTGACAGGAGGCTTGGTGCAGTTGCGCGCCAAATGACCAGGTTCATGACAATTATAACAGTGCATCTCGAATGGCATTTTAGTAGGTCCAGTAAAGGGGAGACCCTGCCATTTGTTTCTTCCAGTTTTCCTTACAAAATTCTTTGCCCTAAAGGCTGCCATAGCCATCTGCCATGTGATGTCCATTTCTTCTACATCTTCAGGATGGATTTGATTCAGGTCATCCATGGAAAACTTCGGTGGCTCGAGATTACCTGCAGCAAAAGCATTCATGCAGTTTATGACTGATGCGGCAATGTCAAGATTTTCTTTGGTCTGTTTGGAGAAGAAAGCAATCATGTTGTTCTTGACAGTGGAATCTGAAGCAGAGGCACTGTTAGATGATGGAGCAGCATTGAATGATGATAATGGAGCAGGTGTAGCTGAATAGAAAACATTAGCTGATGGAGGTTCCGATGTAGCTCTTGCAGATGAGGAATTAGTTAACATCTGAAATCTAGTTTGTGATAAGAGAGCAGCATTATTCGAAGCAGAGGGAGTAGTGGTGAATCCTGCACCAAGCAAACTGTTCTTATGATTTGTTTCCCTTTGTTTGTTATCCAGCTCACAAGACTTGATGTGAGAGATCATCTCAGACAGACTGCATCTTGCGAGATCTTTTGTTTTCTTAATCATGGCGACATGATGATCCCAACTCCTTGGTAATGCATTCAAAAGTTGTCTGTTCACCCAGGAGTTAGACATTGGCAACTCGGCGATGGTCATCTGAGTAATTAGCTTCATAAACCTCTGAATCTGATTCTCAATCGTCTCCCCGTGGATGTAGTTAAAATTGTTAAAGTTCTGACTTATCAAGTTTCGTCTACTCTCTTTCATATCCTCATTCCCTTCATACACCTCATGTAGACTCCCACAATTCTTTGGCTGATTTAGCGGCTCTAAATCTAATTGCAATATCTGGTCCCAAAGCCATGGTCAAGTAAGCGAGTGCCTTCTCATCCTCTTCGACGATGTCAAAGTCTTCTTCTGAATAACGATCAACAGGTTTTTTAATCTTAACACCAGGAGCGTCTTCTCTCTCATAAGTAATCTCTCTTGGTCCACGCATGATGCTTCTCCATATCTTACCATCTTTTACCTTGACGTGTTTTTCAAAACGCCATTTCCATTCCTGAAAGTCATCTCCCTCAAGCAGCCGTGGAATTCTAGTTGTGGTCCCAATTTTAGAATCAAGTTCTTGGTGTATGTTCACAGCAGCCAGTTCTGCATTCTGATTTGTGGAAGTCATTTCACTTAATTAATTAATTTGTTAAGATCGTAAGGTTCAAAGTTCACAGTCCACAGTCCAAAACAGTCCAAAGGTTCAAAATTTAAAATCACGTTGTGAAGTGTCGTTTCGAGTCGAGACAGTGGGTCTAGACTACGATTACGAATCAAGAGTTCAAGTCAATCAAAGCCTTGTTTTGAGTCGAAATCGATGGTTTCGAGTCAAATGTTACAACTCGAGACCACTTTGGTTGCGAGTCACAAAGCACAAGTCGAAATCTTCTGTTGCGTGTCGAAACTGGAGTCGAAACACCCCTTGTGTTTGATGTGTCAAAACAGAAGTCGAAAACCGTCTGAATTGAAGTCGAGTCGAAACATTGATCTCGAGTTTTGAAGAAATCACTCGAGAACACCCTTGATTGTGAGTCGAGATCACTGATTGCGAGTCGAAACTTGCAAAACAGACTGTTAAGAGATATAATTTTGTCTCACAATCCAACCAAATCCGGAATTTCCAAACTGTGAAGGATTTTAAATCTTTGATCAGCAACAAACTTCCGATAAACCAGCAAACAAAATTTTGATTATCACAAACCAAAAACTCAGTGAAAACCAAGAACAACGAAGAACACACTATGGTTAGATGAGTCGAAACCTTCAAAAATCAGCAAACTTGATCAGTAACAATAATCCTTCTTGAATCAGAATGATATCGACCGAACCAAGAAAATGGTTTCTTGGCTCAGATACCAATTGGAAGTCCCGTAAAACGGATCTTTCAATGATATCACTCGTAATCTCGTGTAAGCGTGGAATCCAAACACAAGTTGATTGAAGAATAAGCAAACCAAAACACAATAATGAATAGATAATGAAAACAAACAAATAACTTGCATTCACCGCTTGACAATGACTGATACAAGTATCTTGCTTGGTTTCGGCTGGCTCTTGTTCTACCAAAACTGATCAACCCTAACATAATAACTAGGGATTGATTATATACAAGACCTATGTGGGCCGAAACCCCATATGAGCAGCCGAAACCCCATTGCGACCCAAAACATAACTCGACCCAAAACACATACTAAACAAAATACAATATAACCCACTATCGCTACTAGCTACCCACTATGCATAAACCTCTAGATTCCAACATTAATCATGATTAGACAAACTTTTTAGTAAATAGTTGAAGTGTTAAACTCCTAAGTATTTTCTTAAACACTTATGGTAATTTTTATAAGTTAAAATGGAGACTTAGAAATATATATTTTTAGGAAAGTATATATGTGTTTAGAGATTTCACAAAGGTGTATATGTTTATGTGCTAAGTGTATGTATTTAGTATGTAGGGTGATAACTAAATACAAGAAATACACAAATATATGCCATGGAAATACTTGTAAGAAAACAAGTATAAAATACTACATAGATACATGTACACTAATATCCTCAAAGATACCAAGGAAATGCTAAGATACATGTACATAGATATACATATAAACCTTACTTATGTTATATCCTTGGACGAATGAACGGACGAGCGGACAATACGGGCTACGGGTGAACTTATAAAAGTATATTCCTAAGAAATAATATATATCTTATAATGACAAATAAGACATGTAAATTATTTGGTAAATAAAGGAATATATATATCGTTCACCAACAGCAAACGAGCAAATCGCCACCACGAGGAGCTAGTACGACACTTGGGCAATTTTCCACGCGAAAATAGATATATTAAACGACTATGACAACACGTCTAAAAATAATATATTTTTAGACACTTAACGAATATATATATTACCGATAAAAAATCTGAAAAGTTAAAAATATATAAAAGTTTCCAAGAGATTTTATATAAGTATATAAGAGTACTTATAAACTTCATACTTAGTGGAAACTAGGAAAAAAACTCACGCGTGTTGCGACGCAGATACATCATAAACATCAAATCGCTTAGTCCACACGTTATGCGATGCATTAACCATATGAAAACACGCATTTCGACGTATCCAATTGAACTCAATGTAACCTATATAAGCATTGCGATTGGTTCAAAACGTAAGTAAATCGAGTTTATAATGTACAATCATAACGTATTATATGTGACCCGGCTCGTACATAGAAAACGTAACGGGTATAAAAGACAAAACTAACACGTGTATGTGACCCGACCCATACATAGAAAGTGTAACGGGTATAAATGAAAAAAACTAACACGTGTTTGTGACCTGACTTGTACATAGAAAACTAACGGATATAAAAGAAATACTGACACGTGTAATCAAAAGGGGTTAATTAAAGTTTTTGGAAAAAAAAGAAAAAAAGAAACCACAATTTGACTCCACTCAGTTCGAAACATCCATAAAATAAGCACGAAAACATATTATATTTGACCTGACTCGTTTCCTAAAAAAGTTTAAGTCGAATCGTAGACTAAGTCTAATTTATACCAAAACATACATAAGAGTATGCATGTAAAAATGGGTTTTTTTTTATAGAAAATGTATTATATTTGAGCTGACTCGTTTCCAGAAAAAGGTTACGTCAAAACATAGAGTATGCACGTAAATACTTTGTTTTTTAAGTAAAGGAAGTATAGGGTAAACTCGAAACAAATTATTAAAAAAACTTAATATTTTAAAAACATTGGTAAAACCGTGCCAAGTAGCAGCAATGACACACCACTGCCAACAACCACCAACATCAGAAAAGCTCATAAAAATAAAATAAATAAAAAAACACCAAATGAAAAGCTGACGTAAAAACGTTGAACCACGCATGCTTGTTGCGGCGTGTTAATGCGAAGAAATTAGACCGAAACGTAAAAACGTAGAAAAAATAACTAAGTCAATATACCACCCGAACGTTGCTACTAATCTATCAAACGGGAAAAATAGACGCGTTGTGACGGGCTGTCAAACGGGAAAAACAGACACAAAAACGTTGAACCCTACACGTACTTTATGCATGTTAACTCGCAAAAATTAAAAGGACACGTTAAACGAAAAAACTTACGAAAGATGAAAAGTATGGTGATTAAAGTTTAAAATAAAAAAGTGTTGGGTTAAATTACAAAAATTAAAATGCTTTGGGTCAAAAGTAAAAAAAAATCAAAGGAATTATAATATAAAAGATGAAAACCTTTGGGTTTAAAGTGAAAAATCAAGAATTATTTTTTTGAAAAACTCCCTATGCTTGAGTTACAACACTACAAAGCACAACAATGTTGATAATTTATAGTTTAGTAATTATAAAAATGCAAGAATATAAACTTATGGACTTATGTAATTAATTTTGGGCTAGGCCCATTTCATTAAATAAATGGGCAAGGCCCAAATACACTAAACACATGAGCAAGGCCCAACTTCATAAAAGAAATGGGCTAGGCCTAATAACATAACATATGGGCTAGGCCCAAAGACATAAAATACATGGGCTAGGCCCAATCACATAATTACATGGGCTAGGCCCAATCACACAATTACATGGGCTAGGCCCAATCACGTAAAGACATGGGCTAGGCCCAATCACATAATTACATGGGCTAGGCCCAATCACATAAAGACATGGGCTAAGGCCCAATGACATAATTACATGGGCTAGGCCCAATCACATAAAGACATGGCTAGGTCCAATGACATACATGACATGGGCTAGGCCCAATGACACGTGTGCTAGGCACGAGGACATGTGAAGGGCGAGGTCCGTTCACACACAATTAAATACACGACAATAAATATATATTTGTAAAAAAAATATATATATAATAATCGAACGAATGAAGTAACAACACTATAAAAACATCAAAGTCGGTTCTAATATGATAAATAAATACATAACAAGAACTCAAGATGTGTAGGACCGATCCTCGATGCTTAGGAACCTAAATTTGATATCTAACGTCCATATAGCGAAAATATTACATCGTGTTACCAATAGACAAGAATTAATCAGTTAATCGTCAGTTTCATTGATTAAACGTTCAGATTACAAACTGACAGAGCTTCGCCTCTACAATGTCAAAGTTACAAATGAGACACACAAGCTAGGTATTTATAGGATTACAAGTTCGCTCATCATGTGTAAGTTCGCCCGAAGTTGCCTATGCAAGTTCGGCCGAACATATCTAAACATGTGAACCTGGAGCGAACTTGGCTAAAACATATTATAAATACTTCACTACCTAGCCTATCCAGCTCTATACAATACAGACTCGATATAAGACTAAGACATAGACATTCTGCACCAACAGTCTCCCCCTTGGATATCGTCTTCCTCTTTTATCAGTCTTCAAAACTCTGTCTTCATATAAACATTAACGTACCCGACCAAAGAAGTTCTTGTAGGGCTTCTTTCGTCTCTCTTGTTTCAGACCCGGCGTTTGATCAGTTGGCAGTGGTCTTTTAAAGTTAGCCATCTTGAGCGAACTTTCTCTTACCGCTTTTTCCATCTTCTCTTTAATCGCCTCACTCCTTGTTTCTTCCTTCAAGAATTCAACTTTTTCTAGATCGCTCCACTTTGTCTGCCACATCTTTCCTGAATTCACATTACGTGCATAGCAAACATTGACAACTTTCTGATACTGCATCGCTTGTACCTTTTCTCTTTCTTAAAAAACAATCTTGCTGTAGAAAAGGCATTTTATATCTTCTCTCGAGCAGTTTACCAACCACATAGGATCTAAAGTCCTTATCGTCCTCCATAATCCTCTCATACCCTGATAACCCATCACTTCAACCCGTTCCTTAGCAATATCTAAGTGATCTTCAAACTTTAAAACAATGACTGCTTCACAAGTAGCTGAATCAATCTACCACCACTTGAATAAAGGATAAAAGTTCTGTTCAATCGGCATAAGCGGCATATTCCTCATGGCTCTAGGATGTTTCATAATCAACGTTATGTCCTTTTCTCCTGTAACCTTGTTAATCTTTATTCTTCGCCTCGGAATAAACGGCTTCCAGTGATTCCAACCTTTTTCAGCTTCATTCTTTATCATTTTCCATAACAAGTGATCAACCGTCTTCATCTGATAAGTGACATTCACTGTTTGCACTAGTTCTTCCATATCCCAATACGACAAAGTCTTTAAATCAGCAAGATATTTAAAGTATTGTACTCCAAACTCTCTTTTGATTGCATACACATTGAGCTCCTTAAACCATCCCCAACTCAAAATATCTCCCAAAGAAACATTTTTATCTCTGGTGAAGAATGCTAGTGGATGTCGAAACTTACGTTCACGAGGCATCTCCTTGAACCAGGTCTTTCTCGCTTCAGCTATCTCCTCTTTGGTCATTAGCCTAGGAATTTTTCCTTCACGTAGCTCTTCAGCAATCCTATCTTTTAACATGTCTTCATTCAGCTGTTTATACATTTCTTCGAATGTAGGAAAGCTTACTGAATCTTGACCAACATATTTATCTTTCTTTTCTGTTTCATCATCTGAGGACCAGTCTTCAACAATCACACGGTTGTATTCATCAGCTTCAAATCTTCTTTCATACTGATACTCTTTTGACTCAAATGTATCGACATTCATTATGATCTCAAAATCAAATTCCAAGTTTTCAACTTCAGCTTCAACTAGCTTCGCCAGATCTTCTTTAGAATAATTATGTACAAATTTACCTTCTTCAACATTATGTTCCAACATCAATATCAAAGGTTTCGTAGGTACTACAGTCATAGGCTTCACAAACCGATCAACATCTAATATATCAATATCATCTGAAGGCCCTTTTTGCCCTGACTCCCCCTGGCTTTTATCTTCCATTTGATTAGATTCATCGTCCATCAGATCAGAAAAATCAAATTCATCAGAGACTTTAGCTTCATCGATCTTTAAGCCAGTACCACCCTGATCAAAATCATCATCACCCTGATCAAAATCGTCATCATCCTCCCCTACATTACAATCTTCATATCCTTCCTCTTCTTCATCCTCATTATTATCCTCTTTCTCGGCTTCATCATCGTCTTTGTCTTCAGTCATGACAATAGGATCCGAAGGCTTGACAGATTCGTCAACCTTTTGTATATCATACTCAGAAGCTTTTGAAACATCTTTAGCAGACTTCTCGGGAACATCAGAAGATTTCTCTATAGTAGATTTAGGGGCTTCTCCCTCTACCTGCTTCCCTTTACTACCCTTAGCCAATTCTTTTTCAGCACGCTCCTTGGCTTCTTGATGATCCAGACGATCGTATTCGGCGACAAAATCAATATTCAAATTATTTGATAACACCTTTTGTAATTTGATGAATCTTCGATCATTCAGAGCTTGAATTTTTTTTAACTCTGCAATCTCTGTTTGTAATTTTTCATTGGCGTCCTGCAGACTTTCTATCAACGCTTTGTAATATTCATTTTCATTCTCAAGCACTTTCACTCTATCATCAAGAATTTCCTTTTCAACTTCGCTTTTATTCACCTTCTTTACGAGCTCAGCCTTTTCTAACTCAATCTTCGCAACTTTATCTTCCAAAACCTTCACACGCTTCTCTAACATCTCAGCATTCGTTTCAGGGAAAAATTCATCCAAGTCTTCAAGACTTATAGGACCATGTGGCATATCACCAAACATACTTCCCCTCGGTGTCTTTGGTGTTGAGTCTTTTGGTGTCGCAGCTTTCGGTGTAGACTTCTTTGGCGTAGAGCTTTCAGGAGCAGAAGTCTTTCGAGCACTTGGCGATTCAACGATCGGAATTTCAACAAATTCAGACACAGGAGGTTCTTGTGTAACTCCTTGCCTTTCTGCTTCAGCATGAATGATAACAGGAGGTTCTTGTGTAGGAGGTTCTTGTGTTGCTCCTTTCTCCTGAGCACCAGAAGGTTCTTGTGTGGCTTCTGTGCTTTGTATCTTGCTTTTGTATCTTTTGCTCACCGCTTTCTTGGCCTTTCGTTTCCCTTTCGTGTGAGGTGACCCTGTAGTTTTCTTAGAAATTTCGATTGCAGGCGACTTTGTTTTCTTAGTCTTTTTCTTTGGCCTCTCCTCATCAGATTCTATTTCTGCATTCGGATCAAAATCTGCATCAAGTCTCTTTTCCTTTTTTGCTCTTATTTCAGCCTCTGTCTTTTTAGGCTCTTTATCAGATTCTTCATTTTCAGATGTAGCAGATATTACTTCTTCTTGAGTCGATTTCACCATTTCTTGACTTTCATTAACGACTGTAGCGCTAGATCCAGCCACTGCCTTGACATTCTCAGTCTCCTCCTCATCGACAAGCAAAGTTTCAGCTTTCTTTAATGCTCGCTTCTTCTTTGGTTTATCAGCTTCATCTTTCAAAAACCATTCACTTCTTGCCTTCGGTTTAAACTCTTTAAACCACTCTCATTCAGCTTTAAGCTCATTCTCATCGTCGCTACCATCTTTTCTCCATTTATTTCCAGGTGGCGATACATAATCTGAATCTTTAATTGCTCCGAATACTGGTTTGGAAATAGGAGCTGAAGCTTGTTTCTGAAACTTGATAAGCTGCTTAACTGTGGTTTCGTCAAGATGAACCAAATAAAGAACGTCATTCGGATCTCGAGCAATGTTGGGATACTTCTCATCGATCAACATCTGAATAAATCTAGGATATAAACACAGTCTTGAATCCTCCATATTCTTTGACATGTGAACAAATACCATCTTAGAAACATTAAACGGTTTCTTCAAAATAAGCGTCGTTGCCATGCTAGCCAAATAATCTTGAACATCATCTAACCCGGCTTTGCGATGGCTGAACGTGTGAATTAGAGCATGCATCAAAAGTTTATAGGGGTTTGGCACTTCCCCTTTCTTCAGTGTTGGTTTATTCACACTCCCTGTAGATCCCATTCGGAAGAAACATCCGCGAACCATCTTCTCATCTAGACGAATCAGATCATCTTCTTTATCATTAAGCTCTAAAATTCTTCGAATATCGCATTCGGTAACTGTAATCGGCTTTATTTCATCACCAACCTGTACTGTAGAAGAGATTGTCTTCTCATCAGTGCTTAGATTCGCGTTCATCCAGAAGTGGATAACATGAGATCGATAAGATACACTGCGCTCAGTAATTGCACGTCGAATATGACTATCTTCAAGAAACTTCAAAATGTTGTCATATTCCTTCAGCGATGGACAAATAGACTTGTCAAGCGTGATACATGTGTTGTGAGTTTTAGAAAACTCAACTAAGACAGCACGCGCTGGAATCTGTTCATGAAAAACGACATAAAACAATTAGCACGCTTTTCGAGGAATAATCACAAAAAAAATTTCTAACATTTTTCTAACACTTTAATAAAGTTCGGGCGAACTTGATTAGTGTTAAACACACTGATTTAAACAAGTTCGCCCGAACATGTAACATACATGTTCAATTTTCCTAAAGCAAGTTCGGGCGAACTTACAGCTTTTATTAATCATTTTTTCTAAGTTCGGCCAAACATGTATGAGATTAAAGATATTTCAATGTCAAGTTCGGTCGAACATGTTTCTTATTTGTTCAGATGTGTTTTGGACAAGTCTGGTCGAACTTGACAACAAGTTCGGTCGAACTTGTCGTCTTCTTAAATCAGACCAACCAAGTTTCAGCATGCAAACATGCATTTCAGTTCAATCAAAAACAGTTTCTCGGTCGTTTTTAAGTGTAGATCAAAGATTTATGTTCAGTTTTGTCCAATAACACCTAAGACTATCAGATTTTAAGTTTTTAGATTTGGTTTTGTATGTTAACAGTTCAATCATGATTTATCATCAATTAATTACCTCTACCATAGTAGTTGGTGTGCTAATCACCAAAAACTATCTTCAAATGGACAGTATAACGGCTTAAAATTGACACTATCTCACAAATTCTCTCAAAAGCTCAAGTTCGCTCAAAACCTTCTGATATCAAGTAAATGAGTTCGGCCGAACTTGAATGGTATCTATACCATGTCAAGTTCGGGCGAACTTGTTAAGCCCATCCTGTGGCCCAGAGAAGTTTGGGCAAACTTATCCTAAAACAAACAATTAGCCATTTGCAAGTTCGGTCGAACTTGCTGATTGTTAAACTTGAATTGTTTAGCAAGTTCGGCCGAACTTGCCAAACCTCAAAATTTCAAAATTTTTTCAAAATTTTCATTTTTAATCCTGAACTTTCCAACTTTTTACCAGTTATTAAAATCCACCCAGTTGACCAAGTCCAAGCTAATGACCTTGGTTAACCGATTTGTCTGCCGAATCCAAGTTAATGACCCCGGTTTTACCCGTTACGAACAAACTGTTGATATTTTCAAAATCAAAGTTTCAAATTAATGAACTTTTCATCGTTTTAACTTTTCAGATTTTAACAGATTAGCTCCCAGCCCATTGTCAAAGAGATTCCCACCAGTTCTAGCATCTTACCCGACTTCGAAGATCCGTTCTCCAACATTGGTTTGCTGACAACAAAGTAGAAATAAAATCGTTTTGTATTTTTGTAAGTTTATGCTAAAACTCACTGAAAATCTTTTTGATTTTAATCTGAAAAGCTGAAATATAATGAAATAAGCAATGTAAACTATATACAAACATATTTACAGACATATTTTTGTGAATTCGTGTCTAAGGATCATATCAGTTGATTGAGACATATCACCAGTACCGTTGACCTTTATATGACTTTAAGTTTTAAACTTGCTTACCTAGATTGTCGATATGTTTGTCCACTTAAACTTTACCACATTTCTCAACTGTTTCAAGATATGTTAAGATAGAATTCATGAAACTTGACTTATCTATGGTTCCAACTTCTTGAATATACTCACGTATCCAGATTCCCTAGATTTCATCTTACAGGTGAATATAGCGTAATTGATATCTGTATCTGGGTTGTGCGAGACCTTGAGAGCTCAGGTTAGTACTACCGTACATACAAAGAGATGAAGGCTCGTCTTTAAGGTGTGTTCCACTTAAGGAATATTTTCAGCATTGCATATGATTATATCTTTCGATACTTTTCAATATTGCATGCAATTAGGGGGTTTAAAGCGAAAGTATTATAGAAGTTCTAGGCCATTGCTTCCGCAAAATCATAAGAGCTTGTATAATACCCCAGATATCAACTATCTATAAAGACTTCGTATCTCAGAATCAGGCAATCTTTCAAATGAAATTTCAGAGTACTAAGTCCATATATCCAATGTGTGTTAATCCACAAGATTAAGCAGTTGTAAAATTTAGTTTATATCTCGAAAACAGTTTACTGAACGTGTTAAGCCTATCGACAAATCCGCAATAAGACTCGTTTATTACTTTTTAAAACTTTACATTTCTTTAGCATACTGTGATAGTCCACTGATGTACTATCATTTCCTTTTATGATACTGAATTCTTTTTTGATTTTTTTAATGTTTTTGAACATTTTGAATTTTTATATGTTTTTGGATTTTAAAATTTTTCGAATGTTTTTGTATTTTCTTTAACATTTCTCCTCCTAAAATCAAAAACATCTTTTCGGATTTTAGTTTTTAACAAAAACTCTAAGCTAGAAAGGTATTTATAAACCAATGTGGATCACGCGAACTCATCGTCCGATCCGTATTGAACCTCAGCGTCCGCACCTGTCAGCAAATTTTGCATACCGTTAATTCTCAACAAGTATTTAAATCGTGATAATGAAAATGGTTTGGTATAAAAATCTGCCATTTGTTCGTCGGTGTGGATTTTTTCTATTCGTATCAATTTCTTTTCGTAACAATCACGAATGAAATGATAACGAATTTCAATGTGTTTTGTGCGTGAGTGATGAACCGGATTTTTAGTTATATCGATGGCTGCCTTGTTATCAACATACAGCGGAGTGTCTAGAAATTGCAGACCAAAGTCTCTCATCTGTTGTTGAATCCACAGAATCTGTGAACAACAACTAGAGGCCGAGATATACTCAGCTTCACAGGTAGAGAGAGCGACCGTAGTCTGTTTCTTACACTGCCAGGTTACCATTCTTGTTCCGAAGAACTGGCATCCCGCTGTAGTTGATTTAGAATTCAACTTATCTACACCAAAATCAGAATCAGCATAGCCTGTGAGGTTAAAATTGTCATTCTTCGGGTACCACAAGCCGGTGCTTGGGCATCCTTTCAGATATCTGAAGATACGCTTCACGATCTGCATGTGTAAGATCCTCGGGCTTGACTGATATCTAGCGCATAGGCAGGTTGGATACATAATATCTGGGCGTGATGCCGTTAGATACATCAGTGATCCAATCATCGATCTGTATAATGTCTCGTCAACTTTGGCTCCAGTCTCGTCAACGCAAATGCCGTGGTTGAGACAAGCTTTCCATTCCAAACTTCTTCAAGATGTCGTGAACATACTTAGTCTGATGAATGAAAATACCATCCAGTAGCTGATCTACTTACAAACCAAGAAAGAACTTCATTTCGCCCATCGAGGACATTTCGAATTTCTTTTTCATGATTCCCTCAAACTCTTTGCAGAGACTATCATTTGTAGATCCAAAGATGATGTTGTCAACGTATATTTGAACTATAGTCAGATGGCCATCAACTTCTCTGGTGAAAAGAGTACTATCCACAATTCCTCTGATAAAGCCGTTTCTGACCAGATGTTGTGATAACGTCTCGTACCAAGCTCTCGGGGCTTGGTGTAGACAATAAAGTGCTTTATCTAGTAGGTATGCTTTCTTCTTGTTAAGTGGATCGACAAACCCTGGTGGTTGTCCAACGTACACCTTCTCACATAATTTGCCATACAGAAAAGCTGATTTGACATCCAATTGATAGACCTTAAATCCTTTCCATGATGCGAAAGCTAGAAATATTCGAATAGATTCCAATCGAGCTACTGGTGCATAGACTTCTGTGTAGGCTATACCTTCCTGCTGGTGAAATCCCTTGACAACAAGCCTAGCTTTGTAATGAACAATAACTCCTCTATCATCACGTTTACACTTAAAGACCCATTTTATATCAATTGCTTTCTGATTTTCTGGTAGGTCTTCAAGCTTCCACACACCCAACTTCTCAAACTGCAATAATTCTTCTTGCATTGCTTGTACCCAGTTTTCATCTGCTAAAGCTTCATTAATTGTCTTAGGCTCAATCTAAGAGATGAAACATGAATGGAAACAGTAGTTCTGGGTTGTAGCAACACGTGTATAGAAACCACTGAGTGCTTTATTAATTTGCCCTCGAGTTCTAACACCAGTTTGAAGTTCTCTGATAATATTTGTTGACGGATGATAGGAATATGATAGCGGCAATTCTTCACTTGGAACGAGGTCCAACGAGACCCAAGGGCCTAACGTAGTTAATACACATGTAAGTTACACACGTGTACAAACACTCGAGTTACATTCTCACGACTTACAGAACGCAAACTTGTGAGTTCATGTCCCCCTTTTCTTTTAAACGTTTTCGGTTTTATAACTCTCGGGGGAAATACATGTTATAACAAACGGTATGTTAACTATGGGGTTAGATGATAACACGAGCAATGTGCGTAAGTAGGATGATGACAAGAGTAAGCATTAATCACCTAGTGACCAAAGTGCAAAAGGTATAGATCTATCGAGTTTGAGGTGCGCTCCACTCCTGGTTTGTTAACCCTTTAGGAGTGCTTTTGTGTTCCCTATGATGTTAAAGTTGTCTCGGTTTGGTTACTTACTTATGGCACACATGTCAGAGTACTAGCTACTCTGATAGATCCTTAAACTCCATGTATGTTAATAACATACTACAATTTCATTATTGGATTACAAACAAGACATCTCATACAAAAACAACAACTACATGAACTCGCCAACTTTTGTTGACTTTTTAAAATTACATGTATTTCAGATGCAAGACTTGAGCCGTGGAAAGACTACGGGAAATGGGAATGAATATGACAACGAATGCCTTTTTGGAGGATTTGCCTCTTATATCCCAACCTCGTATGGGTATATATGAGTCAAACTTCAACATGCTTTTATGATGAAAATAATATTTTGGTTCAAAGTGCAATGTAACTTAAAAACTATACTTTGGATAACATTGTGAACTTGTTTGAATCTTGTAACTTGTTTCGGGAACTTGTAAACTTTTGTTGCAACTTAACATATATGGCATCATTGTTGATTTATATTTGTTTACACTATTGGTTGCAATGATTACCTAATAGTCACACGATTGCGCTTCCGCTACAACCAGGGTGTGACATTTTGTGTCCTCTGATAAAGATAGCCAATATGCATGGACATCACTATACTCTGCAAAAAGGAGTAATGAGTGAAATAACTGATGTTTAATTACCTTCGTTGTTTTTTAGCAATTCTAAACACTATGAATATGCATCTCAAAGAGGAGGGGAGATATATATGAGATCAACTTTTAGCAAAAAAAAAAAAAATTTCAATGTATACTATACATGAGCACTGAGGTGACATGCGATATTCTAGAATTGTGTCAATTATGTAACTTGTCAATATATTCCAAGTATATATAATTAAGAAATCTGCTTAATAGTACATACAAAAATGGATTACAATTTACAAGAAGCAATTGCATACCAATTGGACTACTTGTTGCACCTCTTTCTGATGAAACCCACAGAAGTAGTGACGGTAATAAACATAAGTTTATTGGCAATAAATATATGATGCTCGCTTCATACATCTACGTTCATTAAACTTTAACTACTGAAAGTAAAAAAGCAAACCAGTAGTAGTAGTAGTAGTAGTAGTAGTAGCAGCAGCAGCAGCAGCAGTAGCAGCAGCAACAACACTAGTAGTAGCAGTAGTGGTAGTATCAACAATGATAACTATAATGGTAAGATCAAACGATCAATAACGATAAGAACAAACAAACAATTGTAATATATCTTATGACTATCATTATCAGTAATAACAGCGAACAAAGGTTAGAATTATGTACATCGTTATTGTTAGAAGAAGTCAAACTACAATCCATTTAAGTATCCAGCCCAGCTTGTGTTGTTTGTGCAGTTGCTAAAGTATTAAGAGATGCACAAAGGTTAGAACTTTGTACATCGTTATTGTTATCATTTCCATCATCATCACCATCATCATTGTCATCAAGAATCAACTTTACATCTAATCCATCATTGCACTTCTTTCAAAGAGTGCCTTCAGATTGCCTTCCACATATGATATGTCCAATATACATACTGAAATGTACATCCACATAAAAATAATCAGTAAACGTACAACTTTGACAGAGACAATTGTTTTTATAATAGTCTATATAAGTTGAAAAAACCAAGCATGCTTAAGAGTCACTAACAAAGATGTAGCAAATTGGTAAGTGAAAGTTTATGTCTATCATTATAGGGTGATCTTATCCATCATATAAAATAAAAATAATATAAATATTGTTATTGCAGAGCAAGACCGCATCTCAAATTAATGTGTATAAGATTTGTTACTGTCACAACCCAACCGATGGCTGAATCATCGGGGCGCGGCACTAGGCGAATCAGATTGTTCAAGAGAATCCATAACAACTATTAGAAATGACAATATTTGGTTTAACTTCCCATACAATTAAACAAATATCTCACAATAGTTAAACGGATTACATGTCCCTCAAACAATTCAAATCCCACAACCTAGATTTATTAGTGGGTTTCTAGAAAACCTATCCGTTTGCAGCATAAATGATCATCAACCTGTCACATACGTTAAAATAAAGTCAATACAAAAATGTAAAGGTGAGTACACAGGTTTGCATAGTAATAGTAAATAAGCGTTTAACGAACCAGCATGCACTAACGTAGTTATGTGAACACATATGTTACCTATACCGAGATAGACTAACCAACACAACCGCGAGTGAGACAAGAAAAGTAAAGCGAGAGCGAGCCTTAACAACCCCTGAATGAACAGGTGGCGGGTCAACCTATAACAACTATCATGTTAAGGGTGGTCAGCAAATCTCAAGGCATACAATTAACACATAGTTGTTCAGCGTTTCACGTATAGTCATGCGATAGTGGGTTGCGTCTTGAAAGCGTTTTAGGGTTGTGTGTTGTGATCGTTTGATAGAGAACTTATGTAACACCCAAAAGTGCATTAAAGTGAAAGGGGTCAAGTATACTCACAGTGATTGCTTAAACAGTAAACAACGGTGAGCTGGGGAAAGTCAGAAGAGCGTCGGGTTAGCCTGCACGTAGAAACATAAGTGCATTAGTCTTCGATAGCTTGAACAGTTAAACAGATAGTTGTGCGGGACAAAACAGTGGGTCGTACAAAGCACCACTCACATGAGGTATCACCCTCGTGTGAGTCATCATTCGTACGAGGGACTGCTCGTGCGAGTCACCTGTTTTCGAGTTCAAAATCGAGTGTTTTCGCGTCGTTTCTTCGGGAAATCGAGTGTCCATCCTTCTAACCTTAAGCTACTGAGCAAACCAAAAGCTTGGGAGGTTTTTAGAGCGAGTTAGTCGTTTGTGGAAACTTGGACTGGGCCGTACGAACACGAAGTGGTTTGTGCGAGCCAGGCCAGTTAGCACAAGTGACTGTTCTTGCGTCTTCGTGCTACCGGGACTGAGTTTTCACTTGGAATAGATGTAATTACGAATCCATTTCAAGTATGTTCCTGACAATGCTTCATCCCACTATTTAGTGAGTGAAACACAGGTCGGTTAGTCCGTCTTTGTGTAAAAATCGAATGTAAAACAATTTTGGTAGGATTCAACACTTGGTGAGCTCGAAATAACAAGATTCCCATCTTGGGAAGCCAAAGCTAAGTCCAAGCATGCTCGTTTGATTGTGAATCTTTGATAAAATTAGAAGGTTTTAAGAAAAAGATGAAGATTTTCGTAAACAGAGAAGTTTGGATAAAAACGGAGACAATCTCGTGCAAAATTGTTGTGATTCGCGTGGAAATCATAATCTTCTTACTTGGAAACATAGAAAAGCGTATAGAGGAGGTTTCGTGCGAGTGACAGCAAGGGGAGCACGAATGGCTAAGTGTAGTATTTATAGGATAAGTGTGAGAGCAGGTAGGTTGGTGCAAATAAGGGCTCGTGCGAATGGTTACTCGTGCGAGTGGCCATTCGTACGGCTGAGTTCTTGGTGTGGTTGCAGCCTGGTGCGAGCATGGTTCACTCGTGCGAGTGAGCTTGGTTCGCGTTGGGTTGTTTTCATTTGGTGATTTCCTTTGGTTTAGTTTGTTTTGGTACATTAAGCGTTTTAGCAAGATATTAAATGTTGTGATAACATAATAATGCGACAAAGCGGGTTGCGTGAGCGAGCGTTTAAACGAGAGTTTAACTATATAAAACATAAACATATATAACACACGACATTACATAACCCACATAAATAACTGTGTTTTCGATTTAGTGTGATCGGCGAGTATGAAGGGAAAGTGGTTACCGAACAACAAACACACTCGTCACTTAAAGTAACGTAACTAACTGTGACTTGTGTTGCGTTAGCGTTGCGAGTAATAAGCGTGTAAATGTGTAGGAGTTATGTTGTGTGATGAAAATGTATTTAGTATAACGTAAACCACTTTTTATATCGAATCTCGGATTACAAAATGGTTATAAGTCGAAATGATGTTAAGCTGATAACAACCAAAAAGTTGGGTTGTTACACTCACCCTACTTTAGGAAATTTCGTCCCGAAATTAAGTAGTAGAAGTAACAAAGAGATATGGATATTTAGCTTTCATATCACTTTCGAGTTCCCAAGTGAACTCGGCGCCATGTTTTCCTTCCCATTGGACTTTCACAATAGGAATACGACTGCGTCGAAGTTTCTTGGTTTCTCGATCCATGATTTCTACTGGCTTTTCCATGAAGTGTAGAGTCTCGTTTATTTGTAAGTCTTCAAGTGGTACATGAAGATTTTCTTCTGCTAGACATTTTTTGAGGTTTGAGACGTGGAAAGTCGGATGTACGTTGTTGAGTGTTGTCGGTAATTCGAGTCGATAGGCCACTTTGCCAATTCTTTCCAGAATCTTAAAGGGACCTATGTATCGTGGCGCTAGTTTCCCTTTCTTTCCAAATCGGATAACTCCTTTCCAAGGTGAAACCTTTAAGAGAACGTGATCTTCAACTTCAAACTGTAGGGGCTTGCGTCGTTTATCGGCGTAGCTCTTTTGACGACTGCGAGCTTTCAGGAGGTTGTCTCTAATCTGGAGAATCTTGTCTGTCGTTTCTTGTATTAACTCGGGACCGATGGTCTGGGTTCTCGGATCTCGTGCCATTCAATAGGCGATCAACATTTTCTACCATATAGTGCCTCAAATGGTGCCATTTGAATACTAGTATGATAATTGTTATTGTACGAAAATTCTATTAAAGGTAAATGTGAATCTCAACTACCACCAAAATCTACGACACACGATCAAAGCATATCTTCAAGGGTGCGGATCGTACGTTTATTCTGACTGTTAGTCTGAGGATGGAACGCGGTACTGAGATTAAGAGTAGTACCGAGTGCGGATTGAAATGTCTCCCAGAGGCGTGAGGTAAAGCGACCGTCGCGATCAGAGATGATGTCACGAGGCGTCCCGTGTCGACAAATAACTTAGTCGGTATAGATTTGTGCTAATCGTGCAACCTTATAGTCTTCTCGTATGGCAATCAAATGAGCAGATTTTGTAAGACGATCAACGATAACCCAAATGCTATCGTGACCAGAAGTTGTGCAAGGGAGTTTTGTAACAATATCCATAGCTATACTTTCCCATTTCCACATTGGAATATCGGGTTGCTCGAGTAAGCTAGGGGGTCTTTGATGTCCGACTTTAACTTTCGCACAATTAAGCATTTCGAAACATACAGAGCGATATCCTTTTTCATGCCCTGCCACCAATACTTAGAACGAAGGTCCTGATACATTTTGTCGGCACCGTGGTGAATGGAATATCGAGATTTATGACCTTCGGTCATCTTTAACTCTCGTAGGTTATTGCGGCTGGGAATCCATATGCAATCGAGAAAATAATAGATAGCTTTAGGTTTATTCTCCAGCTGAGTCTCGGCACCACATTTCATTTCCTCATACAAGGTATTCTCAATGAAACATGCGTGCTGAGCTTCACGAATCAGGGTTTCGAGGTCATTCTGGGCTTGAACGTCGCGAATACTATACACATAGCTTCGTCGACTGAGTGCATCGGCTACGACATTTGCTTTGCCAGGATGGTAGCGTATCTCACAATCATAGTCGTTGAGAAGTTCAACCCATCTGCGTTGGTGCATGTTCAGTTCTTTCTGGTTGAAGATATGTTGTAAGCTCTTATGGTCGGTGAAGACCGTACACTTTGTTCCATAAAGGTAGTGTCGCTATATCTTTAACACAAAAACAACTGCACCAAGTTCGAAATCATAGGTTGTGTAGTTCTTCTCGTGGATATTGAGTTGTAGAGACGCATACGCAATAACCTTGTCTCATTGCATAAGAACACAACTGAGACTTAAGTTAGAGGCATCGCAATATACAATGAAGTCGTCGTTTCCGTCGGGAAGTGCGAGGATGGGAGCATCGCAAAGCATACGCTTGAGAGTTTGAAAGGCTTCCTCCTGTTTGGAACCCTAAACAAAAGGTTTATCCTTATGAGTCAAAACGGTAAGAGATACAACGATTTTCGAAAAGTCGGTGATGAATCGACGGTAGTAACCCGCCAATCCGAGAAAAGAATGGATTTCAGACGGAGTCTTCGGAGTATTCCAACTCTTTACAGCTTCTATCTTAGCAGGGGACGTGAATTCCTTGGTTGTTGATGATGTGACCGAGGAGCTGAACTTCCTTAAGCCAAAATTCACACTTGGAGAACTTGGCGTAAAGGCGAGTTCCTTGGAGAAGTTCGAGAACTAAACAGAGAAGTAGCGTGTTCGGCTCTCGACTTTTAGTAGATAAGAATATCATCGATAAAAATAATAACGAAACGGTCCAAGAAGGCTTTGCACACACGGTTCATCAAATCAATGAAGACCACAGGTGCGTTTGGGAGACCAAAAGGCATGACCACGAATTCATAATGGCCATAGCGAGTACGGAAGGTGGTTTTCGGAATGTCTAGCTCATGTACACGTAGTTGATGGTATCCGAAACGTAAATCAATCTTCGAAAAACAAGTAGCACATTGGAGTTGGTTGATGTATAAGAATTTATTCTTCTTTTAAACGTCATATATACCCCATTCTTCTTTTATTTGTTGTATTTTCATTGATTTTGGTACTCATTTGAGTTATTTGTGAAAATACAGGTCTGGGCTTCGGCCCAGTGTTGAAACAGAGGCTTTTGGAGTAAAAATGAGCAAAAACAGAGTTTTCCAGCAACTGCCAGATATGGCACGACCGTGCCAACCACTGGCATGACCGTGCCAGGCCAACCATGAATGGATCAAGCACTATCATTTCAGCGCAATCCATGAAGATTTGAAGACTGGCACGAACGTGCCAGCCCCCAAGCACGACCGTGCGCATCCAAGTCACTCACAGATCAGATTGTTTCCGGGATCATTTCGGTCATCGTTGAATATTTCATCCGAAAGCACGATCGTGCCAAAGGTTGGCATGGTCGTGCAACCTCGGGAGCGTTTGAGCGGGAGTTTTCCCAAAATGACTAGCAAACAAGTCAACACTCAAAAAAGGGCCTCTGACACTTACCAAGCACGACCGTGCCAAAAGGTGGCATGGTCATGTCAAACTCCCAGTAGCATTAAATATGTGGTTTAAGCTCATTTGGAGGGGAGTTGGAGCATTTTGGTGAAGCATTCTTTCAAGAATCTAACCTTGGAAGCTTGTTGGAGCCAAGAGGAAGCCTTGAAGAGGATTAATTCACTTGAAGATCTACTCAAATTACCATTTACTTGTCTTTAAACTTGGTTAGCTACTTATTACATTATGAACAATTATCGCTTTCTTATGTTTGATTTGGTCACTATGAGCCTTATGGGCTAAACATTTGTGTTGCTTAGACTTTGTTGAAGCTAATGGACATGTGATAATTATGGAAGTAGATGTGGTGATTGTTTTTGTTAATCTTCATAGTAATGCTTGAATCTTGTTCTTGGAGTTCTTATGCATGTTTAAAGTCCTTGTTCTTGAATGTTTGGTCATAAGTATTTACATGATGTGTTGGAAAGCCCATGTAGAGATTATGATTATTGAATCTTGGTAGCTTGTTAGCAAGATTCATAACATGAAACTAGGAATGGAAATTGTTAATATGACTTGAATGATGATTTGGGCATGTGTAGGAATTCTTGCATTTAGATTTGGAAAAATCAAAAGAATGTTTATATGGATTCTATAGTTTGTGTATGTGTTAGAATGATGATTTAGGCCAAGATTGTTATCTAGCATGACCATGCTTGTGGTTCATATCAAGAACATGATGAAGGTGCTACTTACTTGAAAGCAAGTTAGGGTGATTTTTATGTTGTTCATAGTAATTTTTCCAAACTTGTAGAGTTAGGATTTTTAGCAAACAAATAACTCTTGTTTAAAGATTAACATTAACTTAGCAAGTGAGCTCAAAAATAATAATTTTTAGGTGATTAGAATGTTATTTCATTTTAGTTTTCCTAAAGATTATAAACTAGGAAGTCTTGATTGGAGACTTAGTTAAATTTGGATCTTGCATCACCATTACTCTCTTCCTTTAGTGTCACATATTTGTTAGTGGATACTTAGTTTAGGCAACCTCTTTTAGATATTGTTATTTCTTAGTTTAGTTGGTAGCTTGTTATTTTTGCATGATAATTTAGAAACAAAATCGACTCATCAATTGAAAAGGCTTTAAAGTAACAAAAGTTTATCACGACACCGCGTCCACGTATTGATATCCGGTTCTTGCCGACAAATTATATAACCTCCCGATGGGTACACTTGCCCTTTGTGTGTGTAGTTAGTTTTTAGGTGAAAAACCCTTTTTAAAACTAAATTTGTGTGAAGGGAAACCCAATTAATAAATATATATAATTCACGCACATCATTGGTCAAATAGATCATCGATTCGAGGAAGAGGGTAGCGGTTTTTAATCTTAAGTTTGTTAAGTTCCCTATAATCGATGCACATTCTGAACGATCCATCCTTCTTTTTCACAAAAAGGACGGGTGCGCCCCAAGGTGATGTGCTCGGGCGTATAAAGCCTTTATCAAGTAACTCTTGAAGTTGGCTAGATAGCTCGCGCATTTCGGATGGTACAAGGCGATAGGGAACTTTGGCGATGGGTGTAGCACTGGGCACTAGATCGATATGGAAATCAATATCGCGAGTAGGGGTTAGGCCAGATAAGTCGTCAGGAAAAACTTTAGGAAAATCACAAACAACGGGTACGTCTTTCAAGGTTTTCTTCTCGTTATTCGTCTCCACAATATGGGCCAGCAAAGCGTTGTACTCCTTGCGCAAGTACTTGTTCGCTTGAATACAAGACATAAGCTTCAATTCTTTGGAGGGTACATCGCCGTAGACTTGTAGCTAATTATTGTTTGGAAGTGGAAAACGAATCATTTTATCATAGCAAACAACTTCGGCACGATTCTTACGAAGAAAATCCATGCCTACCATGATGTCAAAACTACCAAATTGCATAGGTGTGAGTTCGATCGAGAAGTTGTGATTGTTGAGTTCGAGAGTACAATCACATAAAACGAAGTTAACGATAATGGTTCTTCCAGTGGCGATTTCGACATCAAAGGTCTTTAGGAGGTTAGTGCGTTTACATTTTAAAAGCTTTTCGAATTCAAGCGATACAAAACAGTTATCGGCTCCAGTATCAAATAGGCAAGAAACATAAATACCATTAACGAGGAACGTACCATTGACAACATTGTTGTCATTCTGGGCCTGGCAGTGGTTGATGTTGAAAGCTCTTTCATGCAGCCTGTGGTTGTTGCTGGTGCTGCGGCTGTGGTGGCTGTTGCTGAGGCTGCTGTTGCGGTTCTTGTTTCACAACTCGATGCGGGCAGACGTTGCTGAAGTGGCTAGGATCTCCACAAGTGTAGCAAGCATGTGCATTAGCAACGGATGCTTGAGGAGCTGGGTTGACCTGAGGAGCGTGAGGTGGAGCTGGCAGTGCTGTGAGATGCTGAGTAGATTGCTGACGAGGACCTGAGCGGCAGCTGACGGTGTGGTGACCATAGATGTTGCCGTTGACACAAAAACGACAGTTGCCTCCAACTGCGTGATGATAAGTGCACTTAGGGCATAGAGGATGAGGACCGGTATACGCACGCTTAGCAGGAGGTGCATTGGGAGTAGTAAGCTGGTGAGACTGGTGGTTCGGCTGTGCAATTGCTGCGTTATTCTTGCTGGTGTTCCTTCGCTTGCGGCTCTGACGGTTCGACTTGGAGGCTTGAGAAGGAGTAGCATCGGAGCTTGGCTCAACAGTAGCTTGACTGAGACTGTTGGTTGAGACCTTGAAAGCTCCAGCCAAGACTCCTTTGTCGTTGATCTCGACCGCGAGTTGATAAGTTTTTTCGATAGTAGTCGGTCTCGCTACTTGAACAAAATCAGTAACACAATCAGGTAGAGCACGGAGATACTTCTTGATGGCTTTCTCGGTGGTATCCACTTGGCCTGGGCAGATAATACTCAACTGTTTAAATCGGGCGGTAGGTCCTGCGTTATCACCTCCAACATGTTTGATGTCCCAAAACTCGTTCTCCAGCTTTTGAACTTCGTGGGGAGGGCAGAATTCCTTGATCATTAACTCTTTCAGTTCCTCCCATGAGAGCCCATACGTTGAGTTGTTTCCACGCCTGTTGCACTCGGCTGTCCACCAGTCGAGTATCCTTGACTGAAAAACACTAGTAACATTGACGGTGCGGAGGTTCTCTAGACATCCGCTTTGGTGGAAAGTGACCTCAATTGCGTCGAACCATTGAAATATCTGTGAAGGTCATGGGAGCGCAAGCTTTAAATTGCTTGAAGCTGAACGGAGCTTTTGGTGTGTCGGCCTTGGAGTCAACAGAGGAGTTGCTTCCAGCAGCATGGATTTCACTGACTATTTGTGGGATCACCTTGGCCATTTCCTTGGCCACGAGAGAGGCGATGCGCTTGTCAGTGTTGTTCCTCTGGACGGTGCGGCGAGTGTGAGATCCCATGGAAGCCATTCTACACGGGAAGAATAGATGAGATTCGATTATAATAGGTTTTGTTTAAAAGTTTTGCATTTTACACCATAATACTTATTATTATTATTCACGTAAGGCCCAAATCACGTAATCACATAAACACGTAATCACATAAGCACAAAATCGCGTAGGCACATAATCACATAAGCATGTAAGCACATATTTTGCACGTATTCACCTTAAATCACTCATGCATAGCGCGTATGAGATGTGTGTCGTATAGCGTATTGTAAGCGAGTATCACTGCTCATGAGGTCATGCGCGTGAAAGAGTTGTGTGATTAGTTTTATTGCGAGTATAATTATCGTTTTAGATTGCGAGAGCTGTGCGAGTTTTGCGTACGTTCGCGGAGTGAAAAGCGATAAATCAAAAAATCGATAAAGTGTAAAAGTTTAAAATTCACAATTTAAAACACGTAAACGTAATAAAATTCGATGATGCGTAAAAGCGGCGATTGCAGGCTTAAAATAAATGGAGTGTCCTGGGTTTTGAGAGAACGACTACCCAAAGTGATTCGCCCATTCCCTTGAGTTGGGGCACACGCTTTGGCCTAATAGGCAAATGCTCTCACCGCCTCGCGACTAATGGCATTAAGATGTGGGTTTCACCCCTAACTTAACAACTTCGTACCATAACTGTGGTATGAACAATCACGAGATATAAATGGAGATTTCCTTTGAGATATGGATGCCACTCCTAACTCAACAAAGGAATCTCGTGCAGAGTGTAATACGCGGGATGAGCTATATTATCGAGAGTTCTTGGTTTTCACACCTAATCTTGACACAATCACTCGTTTGTGTTATACGAGTATCCTCAAGCGTGTATTGTGGTAGCTTTAGGAAAAGCATATGTAGTTTCGTTAACAGGGCTAGATCAGAAACAAAACAGGTAAATTTCGATCATTTCTAAATGAGAAATTGTTCTCATTCGTACGAGTCGGGTTGCCCTGTGCGAGCAATCCCTCGTACGAGTGACCCTTCGTACGAGTGGCTACTCGTACGGGTGATCCCTCGTACGAGTGACTAGTTCGTACGGGACGGTCTGGTTCGCACGGATTGATTTGTTTTGTTCGTATCGGTCCGGTTTGGTACTTAGACTATAGACTAGGTCGAATCATGGCAATTCTACCTAATTTCCTTATACTTATGGCTCTGATACCAATCTGTCACACCCAATCGATGGCGGAATCATCGGGGCGCGACATTAGGCGAATCAAATTGTTCAAGAGAATCCATAACAAATATTAACATGACAATATTTAAAAGTTTAATTTCCCATACAATTAAACAAATATCTTACAATAGTTAAACGAATTACATGTCCCTCAAACAATTCAAATCCGACAACCTAGATTTATTAGTGGGTTTCTAGAAGTTCTATTCGTTTGCAACATAAATGATCATCAACCTGTCAAATACGTTAAAATAAAGTCAATACAAAAGTGTAAAGGTGAGTACACAGGTTTGCATAGTAATAGTAAATAAGCGTTTAACGAACCAGCATGCACTAACGTAGTTATGTGAACACATATATGTTACCTATACCGAGATAGACTAACCAACACATCCGCGAGTGAGACAAGTAAAGTAAAGCGAGAGCGGGTCTTAACAACCCCAAAAAGAACAGGTGGCGGGTCATCCTATAGCAGCTATCATGTTAAGGGTGGTCAGCAAATCTCAAGGTATACGATTAACACATAGCTGTTCACCGTTTCATGTATAGTCATGCGATAGTGGGTTGCGTCTTGAAAGCGTTTTAGGGTTGTGTGTTGTGATTGTTTGACAGAGAACGTATGTAACACCCAAAAGTGCATTAAAGCGAAAGGGGTCAAGTATACTCATAGTGATTGTTTAAACGGTAAACAACGGTGAGCTGGGAAAGTGAGATGAGCGTAGGATTAGCCTGCGCGTAGAAACAGAAGTGCATCAGTCTTCGATAGCTTGAACAGTTGAACGAAGAGTTGTGCGGGATAAAACAGTGGGTCGTACGAAGCACCACTCGCACGAGGCATCACCCTCGTGCGAGTCATCATTCGTACGAGCGACTGCTCGTGCGAGTGACTGCTCGTGCGAGTGACCTGTTTTCGAGTCTAAAATCGAGTGTTTTCGCGTCGTTTCTTCGGGAAATCGAGTGTCCATCCTTCCAACCTTAAGCTATTGAGCAAACCAAAAGCTGGGGAGATTTTTAGAGCAAGTTAGTCGTTTGTGGAAACTCGAACCGGGCCGTACGAACACGAAGTGGTTCGTGCGAGCCAGGCCAGTTAGCACAAGTGACTGTTCTTGCGTCTTCGTGCTACCGGGACTGAGTTTTTACTTGGAATAGATGTAATTACGAATCCATTTCAAGTATGTTCCTGACAATGCTTCGTCCCACTATTTAGTGAACAAAACACACGTCGGTTAGTCTGTCTTTGTGTAAAAATCGAATGTAAAACAGTTTTGGTAGGATTCAACACTTGGTGCGCTCGAAATAACAAGATTTCCATCTTGGGAAGCCAAAGCTAAGCCCACGCATGCTCGTTTAAGTGTGAATCTTTGATAAAATTAGAAGGTTTTAAGAAAAAAATGAAGATTTTCGTAAACAGAGAAGTTTGGATGAAAACGGAGATAATCTCGTGCAAAATCGTTGTTATTCGCGTAGAAATCATAATCTTCTTACTTGGAAACAGATAAAAGCGTATAGAGGAGGTTTCGTGTGAGTAACAGCAAGGAGAGCACGCATGGTTAGTGTGATATTTATAGGAGAAGTGTGAGAGAAGGTGGGTTGGTGCGAATAAGTGCTCGTGCGAATGGTCACTCGTGCGAGTGGCCATTCGTACGGCTGAGTTCTTGGTGCGAGTTGCAGCCTGGTGCGAGCCATGGTTCACTCGTATGTGTGAGCACTCGTGCGAGTGAGCCTGGTTCCCGTTGGGCTGTTCCGTTCGGTGATTTCGTTCGGTTTAGTTTGTTTTGGTACATTAAGCGTTTTAGCGAGATATTAAGCATTGCGCTAACATAATAATGCAATAAAGTGGGTTGCGTGAGCGATCGTTTAAACGAGATTTTAACTATATAAAAAATAAACATATGTAACACACGGCATTACATAACCCACATAAATAACTGCATTTGCGATTTAGTGTGATAGGCGAGTATGAAGGCGAGAGTGGTTACCGAACAAACAAAAACACTCGGCACTTAGAGTAACATAACTAACTGTGATTTGTGTTGCGTTAGCGTTGCGAGTAATAAGCGTGTAAATGTGTAGCAGTTATGCTGTGTGATGAAAATGTATTTAGTATAACGTAAACCACTTTTTATATCGAATCTCAGATTACAAAATGTTTACAAGTCGAAATGATGGTAAGAAGATAACAACCAAAAAGTCAGGTTGTTACATTTACAGAGTAAGACCGTATCTCAAATTAAGCATTTACCTCCTTCAAAATTGAAAGAGGTTTTAAGGGTAAATCTAAGATGGTGATGCACGATGGTGGTACAGATCATTCCAGATCCACCATCAACAAAGCTTCTTACCTGAACGATGTTTAAATCACCACATAGCCGGAATCCATAAACCCCGTCATCTCTCTCTCATCTCTTCTCAGAATCCATAACCCAGACGTCTCTCTTTCATTTGAGGGTAATTCTGTTTGTCAGAACCCTAGCCGTCGCCTATTGTTGAAACCCTAGATGCCGATCTGGTTCTCTCTCTCTAAACCTCTTATTTTTCTCTGGTTCTATGATGAGAAGAAGCGGGATAATGAGGGTTTTGGGGATGAGGAGCGGGATAATGAAATGTGGCCAGAATTTTGAATCTGGAGCCAGAATTTTGAATTTTGAATGCGGCCAGAGGTTTTGAATTTTGAATAGTGGGCAGAGGTTTGAATTTGGATAGATAAAATGTATTTTAAATAGATTTTAAAGATTTTAAATTAAGATTTATGATGCAATATTGACATCAGATAGGCATTGTTGGACAACCTATCTGATTCCCACATCAGCATTGTAATGTCATGCTCGTCTCTTCTTTATTAGATAGGGGAGATATGGATATAGATACACATATGTTTCATATTGTAATGTTGTTGTTCCCTTTTCTATAGGATGTTATCAAGTTAATTACTTAAAAAAAGTAGTCACATAATTCGGTACTTTCCTTTCCTTTACGCAGGAGGTAATTTTGTATATATTTAGATAGATTGGGTTATCTTTATTTTAGAGAATGTCCTTTTATTTTTTGGTTTTTATGTTTGTTGAAGAATTTAGTAATTATTTATTTATGTTTGGTTTATCCTTTTTTTGATAGTTAGTGGTTTTAATAGGTTAGGTCAGCTATGATGTGGATGTTTATCCCTGTTATAGATCACTGTTGGCTTTGTTAAGTGGTGGTGGTGCTTGTGTTGTCCTGATCTGAGACGGTGCTTGGATTGTCCCGATCTGAGACCTGAAGGCAGTTGTTTGGCTCTCCATTCTTTGGGAGTGTCGGCAACCAAGTTTGTTTGCTGGCTACTTATAGGATTTTAAAGTATCTTTCTTGGGGTGAGGGAAATTGATGGATTCTGCGAGGACACAGGTTTCAGTCAACAGAAACAATCAGGTTGAATACAAGGAGGGATTCGATAGATGCCACTGAAAATGACTCGATTTCGGAAGAGGCTGGTGCGGCTAGGAAGTATATTGAGAACAGTTACAAGGAGAGTTTGCAAATTTAGAGAGAAAGGTAGACTTCACGAAAGTATGTAGTTTTAGATATTTGTGTGCCTATTTGTAGTTGCTTTACATTGTAAACATATTGGGAAAGAACTCTTAAGAAACGCAACTAGCGAATTTTATTGTTAAATCTTTGACAAAAAAGTGAAGCGCGGCGTAACGCAAGCGTAGCGTAAATGTCACACCCCAATTTCCACGTATAACCCGGTGGGCCCGGAGGCGAGTATTGTGACGCAAGTTGATATCATCATTACCAATCAGTACAAAGTAACACAGCGGAAGTCTGGATAATTAACGATTTCAAACGTTTTGATCAAAGTTCAATATAAATTACAACGCTTGTAAATAGATCCACAGGCGGATCGAATGTTTAAACAAAAAGAAGTTCGACAGACTAAGGCCTTCTAAGCAAGGAGTTGCAAATTCCTCTTAAGCTTCGCCGAGCACTTCCAGCCTATTTACGTATACTTGTCACATGCGCTTAGTCTTTTGAAAATACGTCACATAAACTGGTAAATACAATTAACCGACTCGTTTTGAAAACATTTCGAAATCATTTCGTGTACACATTGGTACTTTTGTTTAATAAATAACTTGGGATAAATTATTTCTCATGTTATCAGTTTTGCATGCTAATAATACATTTAGGGCCTGAAAACTATGTCGAAATCATGATTAACCGACATGCCACTTTAATACCTTTAATAGGTACACCCATAATAGGTTATAATTTATTTTAGCATCTGTCGGGTGTATGCCTACACCTCGTGCTTAAGTCGTGGCCATTTGCAATTAAATAAGCCGTGGATATCAAAGACATGGTCGTATTAACCCCCAATGTTTAATATTAAGCAATACGAACTAAAATTGATTATTTGAATTCCCGACTCATTGGTCTTTGATCCCATATCCAACCATGCGGTATTATTATACCGTATCCCAAGCCCGTATAGGGAAAATAAGTTAAGAGTATTTACCTGGCTAGCAAATATCTTTAAATTAAGAAAATAAGCAAAACACAGACGTAATAAAAAATAACTAGCTCGGAAACAATCTACTGGAAGTCTTTAGTCTGGAATGGATGGTATTATTAACCGATTAGATAGTTAGCGGGTCTTTATTTAATCATTTACTTAGACCGGCTAACTTAAATTAATGATAACGACACGATATGCTAGATTAAGTGATGACCGGATTATAATGTAATTTGAACCCGACAAGTACTAGGACTTGTATAATATGGGTTAATATGTATTACATTCTGGAATTTGGGAATAAAATAATAAGGTTAGACCCGTTTTGGTTAAACTACGTAAACTAGTCACGTAGGCTTAACCGTACGCATATAAGCGAAAGCGGGTAACCAGATGAGTCATATACAATTTCCATATGCTACTATGTTTAAAATAAGTTATGATATCAGTAAAATATTAACTTTTATGCCCATTATGTTTTGAATGTCGGATTATGCCTCAAAAGGGCGTTTAGGTCATTTTACGACTTATAAAATGAGCTTGCAAGTAAATTGATGTTTTGGTCATAAACATTCTGGAAAAAATATTAAATTATGATGTTATATCTGTAGGATATCAATTATATGTGTGGTTTATGATTTAGGACCAAACTATGCCTCGAAGGGCATTTTGGTCATTTCACACATAAATTTGATATCATATATCGGATTCTGAGTTTAGGACTTGTACTTACTATAAAATATTAAAAATAAGTTTAGAAATCAGTAGGTAACAAATCTTGATTCATAGATATGGTTTTAAACCATACTATATGCTGAAAAGGCGTAAAAGTATTATGAGGTTATGATCAGTTTTGTATAACCGAAATAAATTATTTAACATACTATATCAGTGGGTAAAAGATTTAGTTATGAAAAGTTTGGTTAAGACCCTTTTATGCGGAAAAAGGGTAATTTGGTCATTTATCGGCATTATGCGAAATTTAAACATAAACTTAGTTGCAATCTGACATGACTTCCCAGATAATCCTAATTATGATATAACATCAGTAAGTGAAATGTTTTGTTGAAGAAATAAGATTTAAAAAGCATTTTAGGTGCCGAAAGGGCATTTTGGTACTTTATAGCAAGATTTGCGATCTTTTAACAAAACTCAGTTTATGACCAGATTTAAGACATCAAAATAAGTTGAATAATTTATCATATCAGTTTACAAGTCATATGTATGCTCTTTTAATTTAAAACTCATTTTTATACAAGAAGGGCATTTTAGCAAAATTTGGCATATTTAACGGAAACTTGCGTATCGACTCGGTTTACTACATGACCATGTAATATAACTCCAGAGGGTTATACTACAACACAATATGGTCATGATGCAACTTAGAAATAGAATCTAAAGTTGCTAAATCGGATCAGAACTGGAAGTCAAAGCAGAAGTCAAACTTTGCGACCTTCGGTTGCGAACCGACCTTAGACATGGAACTGACGAGCCGAACATGTTCACACATGTTCTTATAATTATTACCAAGTTATTAAAATGACAAAACACATTTCATAACACCTACATTGCTAGATATGAATTTATTTGCAAAACTGATCCGTTGACTTTTATTGACTATAACTTTGTCCCGTCAATTGACCAAGCAAACGTGGTAATCAGGAGGTGCCCCTTTAAGGGATTAACACCTACCTAATTACGATCACGTAGCCACGTTCGTAACGAACAATGGCTGCACCGTAGTGGTCTTAGCCAAAGGTCAAAGCGTTATTACGACAACGCTTTGACTTTTGGCTTAAAGCCTACAAAAAGAAAAGAGAGGGTTGGGACACTTACAAGTGAACCAAGGATGACTAAGAAACTCAGGGGATTGCTCTTTGAAGATCAGGAGCCTTCTAAGTGAGTAATAGAGAGAAGAGAATGAGAATGAGCAAGTTTGAAGCTCACACAAGGTTGCTATTTATAGCCAAGGATGAAGCATGAGATTACTCCAGGTGTTAGCAGCTGATCTAGAATGAGTACAAGTGGGTAGGATCGTGGCACAAGCAGGAGAAGGGTGGCAATGGCGAGCAAGGTGCAAACACAGCAGGCTGGCATGTTTCTGTCGCTAGCAGTCCCTTACGGACCGTAAGGGGTAAGCCTTGCGGTCCGTAAGGACCTCTGGCACCCACAAAAATTTAATGGTTACGAACCGTAAGGAGAAAGCCTTGCGGTCCGTAACCTCCTTCCAGAAAACAAGTTTGACATTTTTCCAAGTTTGATCCCTCAACTTTGAATAACTATCGTTCTGAGTTTATACCTTAACATAACGATGCTTTTAGTCCCTCTCGGCCAACACATGGCAACGAGGATCAGCTGAACACATGTCGGAATTTTACAGGACGGGTTTTACGAGGTGTTACATCCTCACCCCCTTAAAAGATATCTCGACCTCGAAATTATTCAAAAAGATAGGGGTACTTCTGTCGCATATTGGACTAGACCTCCCAAGTATCGGGACCTCGACGAGCATCTCACTTAACTTTAACAATAGGTACGTGCTTTCTTCGAAGCTTCTTGACTTGCCGATCTTCGATCACTATCGGTTTTTCAACGAAACACAAGTTTTTGTCAATTTGCACATCCTGATGTGGCATAGCTAGTGATTCGTCAACTAAGCATTTCTTCAAATTATCAATGTGGAAAACATCATGAATTTCACTGAGCTTCTCCGGTAGTTTAAGCTTGTAAGCTACAGATCTGACACATTTTATCTCGAATCGTCCGATATATCTTGGGCTTAACTTGCCCTTCTTTCCAAAGTGCATCACACCTTTCCAGGGTGATACCTTTAACATAACTTTGTCCCCAATTTGGAACTATAGGGGTTTACGCCTCTTGTCAGCATAACCCTTTTGCCTATCTTGAGCTGCCTTAAGTCGGTCACGGATTTGCACAATATTATCCGTGGTTTCAAGAACAATTTCTGGTCCAGATAGTTGGGCTTCTCCAACTTCAGCCCAATAAACAGGCGTTCTGCACTTCCTCCCATATAAGGCTTCAAAATGAGAGACCTTAATACTCGTGTGATAACTATTATTGTAGGAGAACTCGACTAGGGGTAAGTGATCATCCCAACTTCCACCTAAATCGATCATGCACGAAGCATGTCTTCCAATGTTTGAATGGTACGCTCACTTTGTCCGCCAGTCTGCGGATGGTAAGCCGTACTAAAATTTAATTGCGTGCCTAAGAACTGCTAGAAGCTCTTCCAAAAGTGAGATGTGTATCTTGTATCTCGATCAGATACAATGGATATCGACACACCGTGTAAGGATACAATCTCATCCACGTATAACTTAGCCAGTTTGTCGGAGCTATACGTTTCCTTAATTGGCAGAAAATGAGCTGACTTGGTCAATCTATCCACAATAACCCAAATCTTGTCATTGTCACATTTGGTCCTTGGTAACTTAGTAATAAAGTCCATAGTTACCATTTCCCATTTCCATACTGCAATTTCGAGTTGTTGTAGAAGTACTGACGGTTTTTGGTGTTCGGCCTTAATTTGTGAACACGTCAAGCACTTTACTACATAGATGGCGATGGACTTCTTCATACCCATCTACCAATATCTTAGTTTTAAATCTTGGTACATTTTTTCGCTTCCAGGGTGAACTGAATATTTAGAATTATTTCCTTCCTGGAGGATTATATCTCTAAGTCCTCCATAGATCGGAACCCGGATCCGATCATCTAACCTGAACATTCCATCCTTTCATGGTACTAACTGCTCGACAGTTGCACCTAACTTTTCCTTAGAAATATTTTCCTCGGACGTAGCTTGTTTCTGAATATCTAATAGCTTCTCATTCAAGCTATTCTTCAGTTCATTGCTCTTGGCATTGATCCTTAGAGGTTTAACTCTTTCATTGCAAATAAGCGCATCAGCAACTACATTTGCCTTTCTCGGATGATATCGGATCTCAAAATCATAGTCGTTCAGTGTTTCCATCCAACGACATTGTCTCATGTTCAAATCCTTCTGATTGAACAACTGTTGAAGACTTTTGTGATCAGTGTAGATAATACACTTTGTTCCATATAAATAATGTCTCCACAATTTAAGTGCAAACACCACTGCATCCAATTCCAAGTCATGGGTGGTGTAATTTCTCTCATGCACCTTTAATTGAAGTGATGCATAAGCAATCACCTTACCTCTTTGCATAAGCACACAGCCCATGCCAGTGTGCGAAGCATCACCATAAACCATGAATTCTTCAACACCTTCGGGCAGTGTTAACACTAAAGCATTGCTTAACTTATGCTTCAATGTCTCAAAAGATTCTTGTTGTTTTAAACCCCAGTCAAACTTGGCATTCTTTCGAGTTAGGATAGTCAAAGTAGCGGATATTCGTGAGAAGTTCTCAATGAACCTTCTATAATAACCAGCCAGTCCTAAGAAACTACGTATCTCAGAAGGTGTCTTCGATGCCTCCCAGTTCATAATTGCTTCTATCTTTGCGGGATCCATCTGGATACCACGTTCAGTTACTACATGACCGAGGAACTGAACCTCACGAAGCAGAAATTCACATTTGGAAAATTTCGCATAAAGCTTCTCCTGTCGCAGTATTTCAAGGATACACCTTAAATGTTTCTCGTGATCAGTTTGACAACAAGAATAGATAAGTATGTCGTCTACGAAGACAATGACATTATCTAAGTATGGCTTGCAGACTCTATTCATACGGTCCATGAATGCTGCAGAGCATTAGTGAGTCCAAATGGCATCACTAAGAACTCTTAGTGACCATATCTTGTTCTAAAAGCAGTCTTCAGAACATCTTCACTTCTAACCTTCAATTGATGATAGCATGATCTTAAATCAATCTTTGAAAAGTAGCTTGCCCCTTGAAGTTGGTCAAACAAGTCATCGATCCTGGGCAAGGGATAACGATTTTTGATCGTTATCTTATTAAGCTCACGGTAATCAATGCACATCCGCATAGAACCGTCTTTCTTTTTAACGAACAGGATAGGAGCTCCCCAGGGTGAAGAACTAGGTTATATAAAACCTTTCTCTAAGAGTTCTTCCAGTTGGGTTCTTAGCTCTTTCATTTCGGTAGGTGCTAATCGGTATGGAGCTCTAGCTATGGGAGCTGTTCCAGGTATGATGTCAATTCTAAACTCTACCTGTCTATCAGGAGGTAGACCAGGTAGTTCTTCGGGGAAAACTTCTTGAAATTCAGAGATGACGGGGATGTCTTCAATCTTGGGTTTGGGTTTATCAATAGTCACTTGTGCCATGTAGACGACACAACCCTTCTTCATACACTTAGATGCTTTAAGCAAAACTGCTTTCTCAGGCAGTCCAAAATGCTTGTCTCCACGAATGGTGAGGATTTTTCCATATGGGGATTTAATTTCAGTGAGTTTCTTATCGCAGGCAATGCGGGCTTGGTTATGGTACAACCAGTCCATGCCTAAGACTACATCGAATCCCGCTAATTTCATAGGTAGAAGAGAGAAAGGGATAGAATGATTCTTGATCGATATGAAGCATCCGTCAAGAATAGAAGAAGCGGTTTCTATGGTTCCATCAGCGAGCTCTACTTCATATGTTATGTCCAGAGTTCTTATGGGTAAGTTTAATACTTTACTAAACTTATGGTCCCCAAATGACTTATCAGCGCCCGAATCGAAAAGAACTCTAGCAAAGGTATCGTTGATAAGAAACGTACCCATTATGACATTATTGTCATTCATAGCTTCCTTAGCATTCATTTGAAAGGCTCTAGCATTGCCTTTCTTGGCTTCTCCAGCCTTTGCTGTTCCCTCAGCATTTGCCTTTGGGCAGTTTGTCTTGATGTGGCCTTTATCACCACATCCGAAGCAGACAACATTCTTAATATCCAGGCACTCATGTGTCCGGTGTCCAACTTTCTTGCAGATGTTGCACTGCTTGGGTTTCTGCTCTAAACGACATTGTCCACCATGTCGTTTCCCACACTTCTTACATGTGGGTTTATCATTCGATTTTTGTTGGTTCTTATTGAACCCATGCTTCCTCTTTTTGTTGAACCTTTGGGAGTTGTCCTCCTCCCTTTTCCTATTTCCTTCATTGTCAGTCTTGACTGACATTTGCCTCACATAATCATGTGTGAGGGAGAGACAATTCCACCGCAGGTTTATATGTGCCAGACTGCACCGCTTTAACCATGCTCCTAATCTCTGGAGCTAACCCATTGATGAAACGCGCAATGCGTTTGGGTTCAGGAGTGACTAGGTAAGGTACCAGCCTTGATAGAGAGTTGTAGTCAGTGACGAACTTTCAACACTCCATGTTTTTCATAGTCAGAGTTATAAAATCTGACTCAATTTTCTCCACCTCGTGAGGTGGGTAGTAGGTATCCTTTACCAGATCTACAAACTTGGACCAACTCAAGTTGTAGAGGTGAACCTTGCCGGTGGACTGGACTAAAGATTTCCACCAGATGAGGGCATCGCCCTTGAATGATTGGGACACATATTTCACAATGTCCTGATCGGCGCAACCGCTGATATCAACTACCGTTTCCATTTCATCCCACCATCTCAAGCATTCCACTGCTCCTTTTTCCCCGTTAAAGTCGGGGACTTGCAAGACACAAAGTACTTGTAGGAGCAACCATCCTTGTTAGAGTGCATCCTATCGTGATGCTCTTGACTTTTAACCTTACTCCTCACGTTCGAGGAGTGTGCCTCACGTTCTTTCTGGTTTGACTGACGAGGCTGGGATGGTTGTTTTGAGACATGTTTGGAGTGAGAAGCACTCGACTCCTGTTGTCTTGCCAACCGATCGTTCAGTGCTTTGCCAATTTCTGTGGCAATAAGAGCTCGGAGGTCGTTCTTATTTATGACAATATTTTCGTCGGCATTATCCTCATTGCGCTTGCTATTCGCTTCATTAGAATTCACCATTGCAACTGCTTGGTTCTAAAATACCAGTATGAATCTGTTAGTTGCTATAGCGTACCATTGGATGCGATGGTATCATTAAACCATATAGATTTTAATCATTTCAAATGAATGTGATATATATATATATATATATATATATATATATATATATATATATATATATATATAACCTAGGTCTCGAAGGACATCATAGGTATTCATGGATTGGACATAGTCCATAATTTATTAGACAATGGATCATAATGTCACAACTATCATTGCCACAAGGACAAATATGATATTGCACATTGGCTTTACAGTACTATTGAGTGTTTAGAATATATAGATGAGTTTAACAAGGATCTAATTTGATCATTTAGGTGATAGGGTTTGGACATTGCCTTTACCAATTGGTTGATGTGATTTCACATATCACACTAATTGGAGTGTCAATATTACATTGAATGTTAACACAAAATAATGATAAAATTGGAAGTTGAAACATTGTTCACCACTTCTAGACAGAAGGGTTACTTCCACAATTATCATTTCCCAATTTATTAGGACATTGCCATTGGCTGATTAATCATCGATAGATCTTTTGGATTTATAGCGAATCAATAAAGTTCGAATAAAAATTGAGACGATCGTTTGGAATAAGAGATTATGAATACATAATAAAGGAAATTTCATTAATAGAAAGACATTACATAGTTGCCTAAATAAAACTTTAAAATAACAAAATTTTGTCCACGTAGGGGCTTAAAAGAAATAATATGTCCTCGCAGGAACTTTTGGAAAAAAAAACATAAATCAGAAATACACTTATATATCTTTCTTCCCTTTTACTGCCTTACAGAGCCTCTTGAATAATTTGCTTGCCTTCTTTTCTGATTTCTCAACTTGTTGTTGGACTTGCTTGACCCGATCTAAGGCCTCATTAATGGCCTCGAGCGGTACCTGAGGTTGAGGCGGCGGAGGTGGTTGCAGCTGAGGTGTAACTGGATATGGATATCCATAAGGTGGATACCCAGTAGCATAGGATGAATAAGAAGGCGGGTAATTAGGGAAATGAGGTGGATAGTATGCATTATACATAGCTGCTTCACGATACGGGTCGTATGCAGGAGCAACAATATCAGCGTCATATCCAGGTAAATCTGGATAGGTGGGAATCGGGTTACCTAAACCCGATGGTGATGGCTGAACTGCCGGTTGGGGCATCGGGTCAACAGCAGGTTGTGGAGTTGGAACCGCCACATGTGAAGTGTTTGAGGGTCCACCCATTGTGGATCCTCAGGGATAATAAGGTATGATGGTGGCAAAGGTGGTAGCGAACCTGACCTTTGTCCAGCACGCATTAACATGCGTGCACCACGCCTTCAACGTGATTATGATGATTCATGTGGTGGTGGAGGTTGGTCCACCTGTTGCATAGGTTCATCCTCGATATGAGGATGTGGTGATGGAGTATGATGGGGAGGGGTGTTGTGGTAGGAAGGAGTATTGTAGAAGTTGTATGTTTCCCCACCGTTCTTGGAATTCATCGGGACCTCGATAAGGTGATCCCGCTAAGGAATTTGACCCACTGGACAACTCGATCAGATGTCCATACGATCCTGTCAGTGGCATTTCAGGATCCGAATCTTCCTCCATTTGTGTGGGTGAGTCGACGGGAGGAGTCACTGGTGATGGTTGTACATGATCGACGGGGTTAAATTTAAGAATTCATAATGTAATTGGGAATGGGAATGGGAATGGTGAGAGTGGTGCAAATGGTGTGAATGATAGGAATGTTGAGAATGGAATTGAGGTGGTGAGTATTCATAGGATATGGAATGACGATAGGGTTCCCATGGTGAAGAAGAAGAATCACCCGATTCTTCGTATGGATTGTAATTATGTGTGTTAGATGGTCCTGTCATGGAAGGTCCGCCCCTCATGGGACCTTTTCCTTTGCCTCCACGTCTGAATTTGGGTGGCATGATTCCTGCTCCAAAAACAAGTTAAAACAAAAACGAATGATAATAATAATAATAAATGAAACAATGCAATGAGTAATCCTAGGTCAAAGCCTAGACTCGGAAGTCTAAGGAATGTGCTATTGTGTATTTTCGAGATTAAACATAAAAGGCTAGTGTTTAATTCACTCGAACGTTGGCTCTGATACCAACCTGTCACACCCCAATTTCCACGTATAACCTGGTGGGCCCGGTTGGGAGTATTGTGACACAAGTTGATATCATCATTACCGATCAATACAAAGTAACACAGCAGAAGTCTGGATAATTAACTATTTCAAATGTTTTGATCAAAGTTCAAATATAAATTACAACGCTTGTAAATAGATCCACAGGCGGATCAAATGTTTAAACAAAAAGAAGTTCGACAGACTAAGGCGCCTTCTAAGCAAGGAGTTGCAAATTCCTCTTAAGCTTCGCCGAGCACTTCCAGCCTATTTACGTATACTTGTCACCTGCGCTTAGTCTTTTGAAAATACGTCACCTAAACTGGTAAATACAATTAACCGACTCGTTTTGAAAACATTTCGAAATCATTTCATGTACACATTGGTACTTTGTTTAATAAATAACTTGGGATAAATTATTTCTCATGTTATCAGTTTTGCATGCTAATAATACATTTAGGGCCTGAAAACTATGTCGAAATCATGATTAACCGACATGCCACTTTAATACCTTTAATAGGTACACCCATAATGGGTTATAATTTATTTTAGCATATGTCGGGTGTATGCCTACACCCCGTGCTTAAGTCGTGGCCATTTGCAATTAAATAAGCCGTGGATATCCAAGACATGGTCGTATTAACCCCCAATGTTTAATATTAAGCAATACGAATTAAAATGGATTATTTTAAATCCCGACTCATTGGTCTTTGATCCCATATCCAACCATGCGGTATTATTATACCGTATCCCAAGCCCGTATAGAAAAAATAAGTTAAGATTATTTACTTCGCTAGCAAATATCTTTAAGAGTTAATTGCCTGGATGGTCCTTGTGATTTGCCGATTTTTCACCTTTAGTCCTCACCTTTTTAAAATAGCATGTTTGCATGTGATTAGCAAACGGGTAACGCTGATGCTTCCCATTGTGGATGGATGTTAGTTTTTCAAGTTAAGTCTAAATTAAATGACAAAAATACCCTTATATATTATAAAAAGCAAAATAAAATCTGAACACTAAAATAGACGGGACCCGCAAAATAAAAAGAAACTAATAACTCTCCATCAGCCTTTTTCCTGACCATCACCGGAGACCATTCCGATACCACTAGCCGGCGACCATGCGGCGAGTTTTTGCTCCGCAAAGATTTTGCCGGATTTAACTTCCCTGATTCCAAAAGAGAACAAATTCAACAACATTATCATAGATGCATTGATGTATGACTCCTTGATATAAACTAGCGTTAACCCATGACCTTTGGCTGCTATTCCTTAATAACGTCTTCTGTCAATGGCTTTCTTTTGATGTATGACTGTATGAGTCCAATGAGAACAAGGTCTAGAAAAAAAAACAATTTTGCAATCCACCTCTACTCACATCTGAAATATAAGGTGTCATGGAGACCCGGCTAACACAAACCCAATTACTAAATTTTGAGTCACTTTGAGACAGATGAGTTTGAGGTGTCGGATTCCTTGACATCTCAAAACACCGGTGTCTCTTCTTTGTAAATAGAGTTAAGACTGAGTGTGGTTTTTATTGTAAATTTTAACACATGCCTTGATAGTGCATCCGCTTTCTTCTTCATGGTTCAGGCCTTAAGAAGTGTGGCTCGAGATGGTGAGGTTTCACTCAGTATCATAGTTGTTGGTCGCCGGTTCATTTGGTGGGGTTAGTCGCCGACTCATACGTCGGAGAAGAAAGGTGTGGATGGCGTTGGTTTATTATTCTTTATAAATAAAAATGACAAGTGGGCCCAACAAATATGCATATAACATATTAATACTTATTTAATTTATCATTAAGGGCAATATAGTCATTTTAGATGTAACTAACTGAGCAAACTAACGTAAATCCACTCAGGGGACTATCCGAGTAACAAACAATCAAACCACAGGGAGCAAACATGTTATTTTAAAAAAGTAGGGACTAAAGGTGAAAAATCGGCAAACCACAGGGACCATCCGGGCAATTAACTCTATAATTAAATTAAGAAAATAAGCAAGGCACAACCGTAATAAAAAATAACTAGCTCGGGAACAATCTACGAGAAGTCTCTAGTCTGGAATGGATGGTATTATTAACTGATTAGATAGCTAGCGGGTCTTTATTTAGTCATTGACTTAGACCGACTAACTTAAATTAATGATAACGGCACGATACGCTAGATTAAGCGATGAGCGGATTAGAATGTAATTTGAACCCGACAAGTACTAGGACTTGTATAATAGGGGTTAATATCTATTACATTATGGAATTTGGGAATAAAATAATAAGGTTAGACCCGTTTTAGTTAAACTATGTAAACTAGTCACGTACGCGTAACCGTGCGCATATAAGCGAAACCGGGTGACCGGATGAGTCATATACAAGTTCTAAATGCCACTATCTTTATAATAATTTATGATATCAGTAAGATATTAACTTTTATGCCCATTATGTTTTGAATGTCGGATTATGCCTCAAAAGGGCGTTTTGGTCATTTTACGACTTATAAAATGAGCTTGCAAGTAAACTGATGTTTTGGTCATAAACATTCTGGAAAAATAATTAAATTATGATGTTATATCAGTAGGATATAAATTATATGTGTGGTTTATGATTTAGGACCAAACTATGCCTCGTAAGGGCATTTTGTCATTTCACACATAAATTTGATATCATATTTGGGATTCTGAGTTTAGAACTTGTACTTACTGTAAATAAGTTTAGAAATCAGTAGGTAACAAGTCTTGATTCATAGATATGGTTTTAAACCATACTATGTGCCGAAAAGGCGTAAAAGTCGCTAAATGCCGATTAGTTCGATGTTTAATGAATTCTGAGGTTATGATCAGTTTTGTATAACCAAAATAAATATTTAACATACTATATCAGTAGGTAAAAGATTTAGTTATGAAAAGTTTGGTTAAGACCCTTTTGTGCGGAAAAAGGGTAATTTGGTCATTTATCGGCATTATGCGAAATTTAAACATAAACTCAGTTGCAATCTGACATGACTTCTCAAATAATCCTAATTATGATATTACATCAATAAGTGAAATGTTTTGTTGAAGAAATTAGATTTAAAAACCATTTTAGGTGTCGAAAGGGCATTTTGGTCCTTTATAGCATGATTTGCGATCTTTTAACAAAACTCAGTTTATGACCAGATTTAAGACATCAAAATAAGTTTATCAGTTTACAAGTCATATGTATGCTCTTTTAATTTAAAACCTCATTTTTATACAAAAGGGCATTTTCGCAAATTTGGCATATTTAATGGAAACTTGCGTATCGACTCGGATTACTACATGACCATGTAATATAACTCCAGAGGGTTATACTACAACACAATATGGTCATGATGCAACTTAGAAACAGAATCTAAAGTTGCTAAATCGAATCAAACTGAAAATCAAAGCAGAAGTCAAACTTCGCGACTTTCGGTTGCGAACCGACCTTAGACCTGGAATTGAGGAGCAGAACATGTTCTCACATGTTCTTATAATTATTACCAAGTTATTAAAATGACAAAACACATTTTATAACACCTACATTGCTAGATATGAATTTATTTGCAAAACTGATCCGTTGACTTTTATTGACTATAACTTTAACCCGTCAATTGACCAAGCAAACGTGGTAATCATGAGGTGCCCCTTTAAGGGATTAACACCTACCTAATTACGATCACGTAGCCATGTTCGTAACGAACAATGGCTGGACCGTAATGGTCTTAGCCAAAGGTCAAAACGTTATTACGACAAAGCTTTGACTTTTGGCTTAAAGCCTACAAAAATGAAAAGAGAGGGTTGGGACACTTACAAGTGAACCAAGGATGACTAAGAAACTCAGGGGATTGCTCCTTGAAGAGCAGGAGCCTTCCAAGTGAGTAATAGAGAGAAGAGAATGAGAATGAGCAAGTTTGAAGCTCACACAAGGTTGCTATTTATAGCCAAGGATGAAGCATGAGATTACTCTAGGTGTTAGGAGCTGATATATGATGAGTACAAGTGGGTAGGATCGTGGCACAAGCAGGAGAAGGGTGGCAATGGCGAGCAAGGTGGCAAACACAACAGGCTGCAATGTTTCTGTCGCTGGCAGTCCCTTACGGACCGTAAGGGGTAAGCCTTGCGGTCCGTAAGGACCTCTGGCGCCCACATAAATTTAAATGGTTACGGACCGTAAGGAGAAAGCTTTGTGGTCCGTAACCGCCTTCCAGAAAACAAGTTTGACATTTTTCAAAGTTTGATCCCTCAACTTTGAATAGCTATCATTCAGAGGTTATACTTTAACATAACGATGCTTTTAGTCCCTCTCGGCCAACACGTGGCAACGAGGATCAGCTGAACACATATCAGAATTTTACAGGACAGGTTTTACGAGGTGTTACAGTAAACCCCTAAGTTCATTAAAATAAAAAAGTTACATAATTCAAACTAAAACTTATTCATTGTTGGGATATTGCGAAAAAAACGCTCCAAAATTGGTACAAGTAACTTTGCGGGACAATGTCGTCCAAAAGTTGTTCCTCTACTAATCGCTCGGATGCTCGTACGGAGTTTGAGATCAACTTAAATGACGATGATCTTGAAGCCAAACACCCACTTGGAAGAGATAAATAAAAAAAGAGGACGCAAAAATCACACTATGAGTGATGAAAGAAACCCCGCTTTGGCCTGCATCGAAGATCATATAGCTACGTTCAATAACATCCAACAAGAAATAAACACCTAAAAAATAAAATCTCTCGAGATTTACGTACGAAAGGAAAGGAAGTTGGATATGAAATTTCTCGCTATGAAGGTCGATCATCTTAGACCGGTAGAATGGGCGACGTACGAGAAAGCGAAGCAATAAATAGTGGATAAAACCGTACTTAGTTTTGTTTTTTAACTTTTGGATTTTTTTTTAAATTATGTATTTTTATTATGTAATCTTTTTTTATTAATGTTATTTATCATATTAGTATTAATGATTCCTTTTAAAATTGAATAGATTTTTAATAGTTTATTAAACAGATTTTTAATAGTTTATAAATATAAAATAAGGAAAATTGGGCTGTAATCATTCCACACACACCTTATTGACCATTAATAATCCCACCTAAGAATATTCCCTCCACTGGTCCCACCTTTCACCTATTTTTCCTACAATGGTTATCCGTTAAAAAAATTTAACGGAGTTAAGTTTTTTTCCAAATTACAAACAAATTTTTTAGGGCTTTTGATTAGAACGACGATACGAGTCCATTGATGTGAAACTTGCCTCGAAACGGTGCTCCAAACGATGAAAACAACGCTCCGATTCGGGTGTTTAAATTTTCAATTGATTTAAATTAACCAAAATCAAGTCACTTGGAACACCATTTCGAAGTAAGTTTTACATCAATGGACACATATCATCGTTCTAATCAAAAGCCCTAAAAAATCTGTTTGTAATTTGGAAAAAAGCTAACTCCGTTAAGTTTTTTTAACGGGGGACCATTGTAGGAAAAATAGGTGAAAGGTGGGACTGGTGGGGGGAATATTTTGAGATGAGATTATTAATGGCCAATAAGGTTTAGATGAGATTATTACAGGCCAATTCCCCTATAAAATAATAACAAAAAGTGTGCGTCTCATGTCGAATAACGCCACTAGGGCTGTTCACGAGCCGAGCCGAGCCGAGCCGAGCGAGGCCAAGTTCGGGCTCGGCTCGATTATAAACTGAGCTGGCTCGGCTCGGCTCGGATTCGAAACCGAGCTGAAAATCAAAGCTCGGGCTCGGCTTGGTTTGACTCGATTTAAAAATAAAAATTAATATATAGCTCTAAAATTAAGTACTCTAAAATATCATTCAATACTTTAAAATAACATATCCAAAATAAGTTCAACCTAATACATCATAAGCCAAAATCAAGTTAAACAATACAAAATAAGTTTTAAACTTCGACGAAATACATTATTAGTTCATTAGCATGGTAATAAACATTCCAATAAGTCAAAGATATCAAATTACAAACCTAAATACATGTAAATAATAATTAGTTTTTTTTTGTAATATATTATAATGTATAGAAAAATAAAATATATTATAAGTAAAATAATCCGAGCTAAACCGAGCCGAGCTAACAAACGAGCCAAACCGAGCTAATCCGGCTCATTCGAGCCGAGCCGAACTAGACTCACTTTCTAACCGAGCCGAGCTGGCTCGGCTCACTTTTAAACCGAGCTATATAGAGCGAGCTTTTTCCGAGCTAAATCCGAGCGAGCTCCGAGCTATTTGAAAAGCCTTAAACGCCACTCTTCAACGCCTTATCCCGCACATCCTGTTTTTACTCCACGCCACTTTTAACACATTCTTATTGTTCACATATCGTATAAGTCTCATTTTCAAGCCCATGGACCTTATTGTTATAATAATGACTTGGAGGTTAATGAGATTAAATGAGGGAATAATAAATATTTAATATTATATAGCACGGAGTTTAGGAATGAGTTGTACTTGTTTTAAAACAATTAACCACCAAGTCATTATTATAACAACCCATACTAAGATTAAACAAACCGTTAACCATAAACAGTCATCAACATTTATGCGAACCATTTACTCGCTCTTCTGCGGGTAGATACCACTTTAAACAACTTCAAACCATAAATGTTACTACTGTTGATTACAACATCCAAAATGGCATCAAAAACCGGTTCTTAATTCCCATCGAAACCATCTACATAACAACACAAACAACCATATATCATCGTCACCTTCAATGCTAATCATTTCAACTCAAAACAACACTATTCACCCGGAGCAAACCAACTAATGGGTCACTGTTGCAGCAAAGGCACCGGCACCAAACACCGCCGGAAGCCACCGTCTACCGGTGCTCCGGTGGCTGTTGGAAGTGAGACTCCGGTTGTGTCTTTTACCGGAAGTCCATGGCAGATTCTGTGGGCGGAGGGGAGTGGGACGCCGAGGAGGGTGTTTAAGTGGCCGTTTCCGCCGCCGTCGCCGGCGAAGCCGATCATGACGGCGGTGAGGAAACGGCGGGAGATGAAGAAAGGGAAGGCGGTGGAAGACGAAGACGAAGGGAAAGATGGGAGACAATGTTGGATAAAAGTTTTGGTTTTCAGAGGAATTTTAAGGGGAAATATGAGTTGGGGAAGGAGGTGGGGAGAGGGCATTTTGGGCATACTTGTAGAGCTGTGTGTAGAAAGGGCGTGCTTAAGAACCAATCTGTTGCTGTTAAGCTTATTCCAAAATCTAAGGTCTGGTATTCAATGAGTTACTACTTACTTTGGTTGTTGTGAGAAATGATTCTTGTTGTTGAGTTCATGAATTAATTCAGCAAATTTTTAACATGATTCTTGTTGTTTAGTTCTTGCACTTACCCACTTCACTTCTTCAGCAAATTATTATTACTGTAACAACATGATGATGATTCTTCTACTTACTTTAGAGTGAATAGATGCTGCTACTGTAAGTTGATGATTTTACTAGCACTTACTTACACTTGTTTAACCTTGATGAATTCTTGCAGTTGCCCATTTTTAAATCTTGATTAAGCACGTTGATTTGCAGTTGTTTACTCTAATGTTCTTGCATTCTCCTACTTACACTTCTTGAATCTTGATGAATTCTTGCACTTGCCCATATGAAATTTTGAGTATTTAGTACATTGATTTGCAGTTGTTTACTCCAAGTTCTTGAATCTTGATGAATTCTTGCACTTGCCCGTTTCGATTTTATTTACTCTTAAAGTTCTTGAATCTAGTTGAACTCTTGCCTACACGCTTCAAGCTTTAATCTTTAATCACTTATCATTCCGGTGAAATGCACTTGGTTACTAAAATTTGTTGATAAACCAATGTTTGTTGTGCTATATTTTGAGCAGATGACAACGTCTATATCAATCGAAGACGTACGTAGGGAAGTGAAGTTATTAAAAAGCTTATCTGAGCATCAACAAATGGTCCAATTCTATGATGCATTTGAAGATGATCAATATGTGTACATAATCATGGAGTACGCAAAACTCCTCTTCATTTTTTGCCTTAGTATATACAAACATATTCTACAATTTCATAGTTACAAGTTTGTTCTAAATTTCTAATTAATAACGGTTTGGCAGACTTTGTGAAGGAGGAGAGCTTCTTGATCGAATATTATCCAGGTTCGTATCATGTTACTAGTTTGCATATGCTTTTCGATATGAAATAGAATTGAAAATTACAGCTGATATACTTATTTATGAGTGTATTTTGGTTATGTTTTATCTCTAATGGGTTACTACTAGTTTGATATGCTTAAACATAGTAATTACGGGTTTCTTGTTGCAGGGGTGGAAGATATAACGAAAACGATGCTACATCCAATGTTATTCAAATGCTAAGTTTAGCTTCATTTACTCATCTTCAAGGAGTTGTGCATCGTGATTTAAATCCCGAGATTGTTTTATTTACTATTTCTTTTCTTTATCGTTTAGCTTAATTTTAATTAAATGGTGTTTTCTAGCTTTATTTTAACTTGGATCGTATACATGTTAACACAATTTGAGCAGAACTTTCTTTTTATTACCAAAGACAAAGATTCTTCAATGAAGGTCATAGATTTTGGTTTGTCTGATTTCGTTAGACCAGGTAAGTCACATTTTCTTCAAAGGGGGTGTTCGGATGTGCGTTTTAGAAATAATCATGTTATATTGAATAACCAGAATGAAATAACTAGCTATAACAAAACTTACGGCATGAGATGGAGCCACACCTAATAGTGATCCCAAACACAAACACTAAATAATCGCAATAATGAGTTTCGTACGCGCATCCAAATTCCCTATACAAATAATCGGGTAGTGGTTTATTAATGTAACAAAAAATTGTTTCTTGTTGATATGCAGATCAACGCCTAAACGATATTGTTGGCAGCGCATACTATGTTGCACCGGAAGTGCTACACCGATCATATAACGTAGAGGCTGATATGTGGAGTATTGGTGTTATAACTTATATATTATTATGTGCAAGCCGACCCTTTTTCGCTAGAACTGAATCGGGTATTTTTCGTTCTGTGGTAAAAACCGAGCCAAATCTAGAGGGGTCACCTTGGCCTTCAGTGTCTCCAGAAGCCAAAGATTTTGTCAAAAGACTCCTTAATAAGGATCACAGAAAACGAATGAGTGCTTCTCAAGCTCTGAGTAAGATACATATCCATTAAAATTAAATGCGGGTCAATTTGGGTTTTATTTTTTCATGAAACGGGACAAACAAAAAAACTAGCAAAAAAGAAAATGGGTCAAACTGGCAAAAAATACCCAAGCTTAATCTTTATCAGGGTTTTCACATTAAATAACAATGTACTCTAGTTTTTGTGTAGTTCTAGTCAGTGTACCTTTTTTGTATATTTTAGGTATGAAAAGATGGTTTTTGTTATGTTCGGGTTTTGGTGATGATTTGAATGGAACTATGGTTGTTACAACAAATTCCACATAACCCAAACCGAATGGAATTAAAAGCCATCTTTTATTAACAAAGTATATTCTCTGTTATTATTGCAGAGAATTAGGGGAATGATTTACTGTGCATGATAGAAAGTGCAATGACTAAAGTAAAAGTACTTTGGTTTCATATAAACAAAATATCTCTGAACAATATTTTCTTTTGTTATCACATTTGCCAAACTAAAAACTTTATATATAGTGTTTTTTTGGGGCTAAAGATGTTTCGGGCCAACCTGACCCATTTTATCCCGTTGCCCAACCCGCGCACTTCTAGTTATGATTTATTTTCTTAAAATCAGTTAGTAACAGCCTATAATGTATTGGAATTAATTTGCAGCTCACCCATGGTTAAGAGACAAAAATACTGATGTGCCACTGGACATTTTGGTCTACAAGTTGGTCAAGTCATACGTTCGAGCCACACCTTTAAGGCGTGCTGCACTCAAGGTAATATATGCATTGTGAGTACACATGGCAAGACTGGCGTTGGAGGGGTCGGGTAATGGATCAAAAAGGGTTTAAACCTAAACCCCGTTTGACCCGTTCAACATATTTGATATTTTCTTCTTTTAGCTAAATGTATTTATTTTACTCGTTCGAGATATAATATAGGGCTGTTCAAAAGCTCGAGGCTCGGAGCTCGCTCGGATTTAGCTCGGAAAAAGCTTGCTCGATAGGGCTCGGTTTAAAAGTGAGCCGAGTCGGCTCGGCTCGGTTAGAAAGTGAGCCTAGCTCGGCTCGGCTCGTAACGAGCCGAGCTGGCTCGGTTTGGCTCGCTTTGTAGCTCGGCTCGGTTTAGCTCGGATTATTTTACGTATAATAAATTTTAATTTTATATACATTATAATATATTACCAAAAAACTAATTACTATTTACATGTATATAGGTTTGTAATTTGATATCTATGGCATATTTGAAGGTTGATTACCATACTAATGAACTAATATTGTATTTCATTGAAATTAAAACTTATTTTGCGTTGTTGAACTTGATTTTGGTTTATAATGTATTAGATTGAACTTATTTTGAATCTATTCTTTTAAAGTATTAAATAATATTTTAGGCTACTGAATTTTAAGAGGTATATATTAATTTTTCTTTATAAAATCGAGCCAAACCAAACCGAGCCGAGCCAGGGAGGTTTAAAACCAAGCCGAGCCCGAGCTTAGATTTTCAGCTCGGTTTCAAATCCGAGCCGAGCCGAGCCAGCTCGGTTTATAATCGAGCCGAGCCCGAGCTTGGCATGGCTCGGCTCGGCTCATGAACAGCCCATTATAATACAATCCAAACTGACCCATTTATTAGTAAATGGGATGAGATGTCACATCTAATATTGAGGCGGTGAGGTTCAAACCAGTACTTATTGTTTGATTCTTGATAGTTTTCGGCATTTTATTGAATGTTTTGTAGGCGCTCTCAAAAGCGTTGACTGAGGATGAATTGATATATCTTAGCGCTCAGTTTAATCTCTTGGAACCGAAAGATGGGTGTGTTTCTTTGGACAATTTCAAAACGGTTAGATTATACTCATGAAAAATACACTTTTTACACCCGTTAAACTCCTGTTCTAATCTATTCTTTTTAAAATCTGATCGTTTGTGATAACATAACCAATATCAAGTATCAACCCATTTGTTAGAAAGGAAAGACTAACCTTGGAGGAAACTGCAGCTAATCAACAGCCGGACATCCTGCGGCAGCTAATCCACAGCCGCATATCCAGCTAATCTTCAGCAATCAACAGCAAGGATAAAGACAGCTAGCAATCAGCTGCTGTCTTCTATATTTAGATTACGTTTTTCTGTGTATAAATAGAATACCCTTCTTTGTAATGAGATATACGAATACACACATCAATCCAGTGTTTATGAATCAACCTTTTAACATGGTATCAGATAGTGTCGTTCTTGACCTGTTCATCATCTACCTTGCTCACCCAAAACCAAATCATCCTCTCAACCAAGCTGCCATGGCCGAAGCCGGTAACTTGGGAGAAGATTTATCAATTCAAATCGCCAACCTGCTCAAGAATGGCCTCAACCCACAAAACAGAAACCCAAAACTATCCGATAACCTTCAAATAAACCTCAAGCTCAACAGCCAGAATTACGCCTTATGGACCCGGATGATGAGGGTAGCCATAGGCGGTAAATCAAAAGCCTTCCTAAACCATCTATCAACCAACCCGCCGAACCAAACCAGCGAGGAATATGAGCAATGGGAACAAGACGACCTAGTCGTCTTCTCATGGCTCATACAGAACATCGAACCAACCCTTGCCAGCAACCTAACCGAATTCCCAACAGCAAAATCGCTGTGGGATGCCCTAGCTATAACATATAGCAGTGGGCGTGACAAGCTCCAAACTTTCAACCTACATGTCAAGGCGAATGAAATCAAACAGAACAATCTCTCCCTAGAAGAATTGTGGATTATACTCCAAGGAGTATGGGGAGAAATTTATCGGATTGACCCAAACCCTATGACCTGCCCAGCCGATATCCAAGCGTATCACAAAATCAGGACGGAACAGAAACTGTTCCAGTTTCTAAACGCCCTCAACCGGAAATATGACCCTATAAAAAGGGAAATACTCCGGTTAGAAACCCTTCCAACCGTAGAAACTGCATACGCTACTGTCCGCAAGGAGGCCGCTCACCAGAATATTCTGGGAACACCTCTCAATGACACACAGGGTATCACAGCGGGTCTAATGGCCTCTGAAATTGACGGACTAGGGCTTGCGTCAAAGGGCTACCGACGAGCCGATGGAAAAAGAATCGGAACCAGTAAAGACGACAAAACTCACCTCAAGTGTGATCATTGCGGCATGACGAAACATACCCGGGAACAATGTTTCAAACTCGTCGGGTATCCCGAATGGTGGTCTGATGGTCAGAAGAGAGGCACAAAGACTATGGAAAAGGGGAAGTCATCTAACACCGGCAGCCGGGATGTCACAGGAGATGGAAGCCGGAGGGTGGGTTTCGGCGGATTGACCGACGCCACAGATGAAGGAGACAAATGCTTAGGTAAAGGCGGAGAAGAAGAAAGAAAAAGGAGCGGTTGTTGGGCGGATGGGTTTGGGGCGGGTAAACCGAACCCATATAATGAAAACTTGAAGATGTCACATTTGGTCCCTGAAAATAAAGGAAATGCCAATATAGCCCACAAACATCACAAAAAACAAAAAACATGGATTTTCGATTGTGGTGCGACCGATACAATGACTTATGAGCTATCGGATATTATTTCAACAACCAAACCAGAAAAAACACATATTCAAACGGCAAACGGAGGAATAATGGATGTAAAATCGGGAGGAACTATTGAGATTTCACCCACAATAAAAATCTCTAATTGCCTTTATGTTCCTTCGTTATCACATAAGCTGCTTTCCATCAGCCATGTCACGAAGGAACTCAACTGTATTGTCCTAATGTACCCTACGTTTTGTATTTTACAGGATATCAGGACGGGAGTGATCATTGGGCGTGGCACTGAAAATCAAGGGTTGTACTATGTGGATGAGGTGACTCAAAGTGGTGCTGTGATGCTGACTCATGGGACATCGGAACGGGAAGCTTGGCTATGGCACCGAAGATTAGGTCATCCTTCTACAAGTTATTCGCATATTTTATTTCCGAAACTATTTCCAGTTAATTCTATGTCACATTGTGAAACATGTGTTTTAGCAAAAAGCCATAGAAAAACTTTTAAACCCAATAACACTAAGGCTGCTTTGCCTTTTTCATTAATCCATTCTGACGTATGGGGTCCTGCCCCCAGTTCTTGGGGGCAAAACCTTCGGTACTTTGTGATGTTCGTTGATGATTGTACCCGAATGACCTGGGTTTATTTTTTGAAAAACAAATCCGAAGTATTTGAAAAATTCACTATGTTTTACGCCATGATTCAAACCCAATTTCAAACAAACATCCAAATATTCCGATCTGATAATGGCGGTGAGTTTGTTAATACCTTGTTTAAATCCTTTTTCCAAGACAAGGGAATAATCCACCAAACTACATGCCCAAACACCCCAGAACAAAACGGTGTCGCCGAAAGGAAAAATCGCATTTTGCTAGAAATGACACGAGCTCTCCTGATTGAATCCCAGGTCCCGAAATATTTTTGGCCTGAAGCCCTTGCTACTGCTACCTATCTTCTCAACCGACTCCCAACAAAAATCCTAAAGCTTAACACTCCGTTACACACCCTTTCAAAATTCTTCAAACTACCCTCAGTTCTCACCCTTCAACCACGAATCTTTGGATGTACTTCCTTTGTTCACATACCTAAATCAGATCGAACCAAACTTGACCCTTGTGCTGTAAAATGTGTCTTTGTCGGGTATGGAATGAATCAAAAGGGATACAGATGTTATAATCCAAAAACACGTCATATGTTCACCACAATAAACTGTGACTTTCTTGAAACCGAGTATTACTACAATTCCCAACTCAGTGGTCAGGGGAGAAGGAATGTTTAGACACACTAAGCTGGTTGGAATATGTTCCCTATGTACCAACTACAGAGTCACCAACCACAGAGTCACCAGAACCCAATCTCAGTGCCACTGACGGTCCTAATGTTCCTCCTAACCTGGTGTCCGAGGTAAGTGATACTCATCCTATTCAGTCTGGTGGTATTTTTGAAGTTTCTAATGACTTTGAGGATACCAATACTTCTAACCATGAAACTGCCACAGAACAAACTGAAAATTTGCAGGCAGATGAATCCAGACAAGAAGAACCACCATCGAGATATGTGTTACCCCCTAGAACAAACAGAGGGGTTCCTCCGAAACGGTATTCTCCTGAAAAAGAACCAAGAAGATCTAGTTATCCTATAGCTAGTGTGGCCGATGGAAACTTCACTAAGGAAGCCAAAGCATTTATCTCATCTGTTTATTCCGAAGAAACTCCTACAAACGTGGATCAAGCCTTAAAATCTAAACATTGGAAGGAAGCAATGAACACAGAAATGGAAGCCCTAACCAAGAACAATACATGGGAAAAGTGTACTCTTCCGTTGGGAAAGAAATCCGTGGGGTGTCGTTGGGTCTATACGATTAAGTATAAACCAGATGGTACAATTGAAAGATATAAAGCCCGACTGGTAGCAAAGGGGTATACTCAGACACATGGGATTGACTATGCTGAAACATTCTCCCCGGTTGCAAAAATGAACACAATCAGGGTTCTTTTTTCGATAGCTGCAAATGAAGGGTGGCCACTTCAACAGTTTGATGTAAAAAATGCCTTTTTACACGGGGACCTAGACGAAGAGGTATTTATGGATGCTCCTCCAGGATTCACAAAAGATTTCAAAACTGGAGAAGTTTGCCGTCTGAAGAAGTCCCTTTATGGTTTGAAGCAGTCTCCCCGGGCCTGGTTTGGCAGATTTACGGTAGCTATGAAAAAGTTTGGATATAAACAAAGTAATGCCGATCATACTTTGTTTCTCAAAAAAAGAGGAAAATTCGTAACCTGTCTAATTATCTATGTAGATGATATGATCATTACAGGGAACGATAAAGAAGAAATGGTAAAACTCAAAGAAAACTTGTTTGCTGAATTTGAAATGAAAGATTTGGGCAGACTTAAGTATTTCCTCGGTATTGAAGTACTAAGGTCGAAACAAGGAATCTTCATTAGTCAAAAGAAGTATGTCTTAGACCTGTTGGCAGAAATTGGAATGATCGATTGCAAACCAGCAGATACTCCTATGAGTGTAAACCAAAAGCTTTACATGGAAGAAGGAGCAAAATTAGCAAATAAAGAAAGATACCAACGGCTGGTGGGAAAACTAATATATCTCTCACACACTCGTCCAGACATCGCCTATGCTGTAGGGGTAGTAAGTCAGTTCATGCACCAACCTCAATAGTCACATATGGAAGCAGTTTGGAGAATTATTAGATATCTCAAAGGAACAGTGGGTCATGGAGTCCTGTTTCAATCACATGGACACCTAAATGTTCAAATCTATACTGATGCAGACTGGGCAGGAGATAAGGGAAGTCGGAGGTCAACAGCAGGCTACTTCGCTCTAGTTGGTGGGAATCTTGTCACTTGGAGGAGTAAAAAACAAAAAGTGGTTGCTCTTTCAAGTGCAGAAGCTGAATTTAGAGGCATAACTCGAGGTTTAACAGAAGCCATGTGGATACGAAGACTCTTAGCTGAGATTGGTTTTCCGTCAAAAGAAACAAGTAAGATTATGTGTGATAATAAAGCTGCAATTCAGATTTCAGAAAACCCAGTACAACATGATCGAACAAAACACGTGGAAGTTGATAGGAACTTCATCAAAGAAAAATTGGAAGATGGTACGATTGAACTACCATTCGTTCGATCAAAGGATCAGCTTGCTGACATTCTAACAAAAGCAGTTAACGGGAAAATTCTCAATGATTGTTTGGGCAAGTTGAATTTTGGAAATCCAACTATTCAACTTGAGGGGGAGTGTTAGAAAGGAAAGACTAACCTTGGAGGAAACTGCAGCTAATCAACAGCCGGACATCCTGCGGCAGCTAATCCACAGCCGCATATCCAGCTAATCTTCAGCAATCAACAGCAAGGATAAAGACAGCTAGCAATCAGCTGCTGTCTTCTATATTTAGATTACGTTTTTCTGTGTATAAATAGAATACCCTTCTTTGTAATGAGATATACGAATACACACATCAATCCAGTGTTTATGAATCAACCTTTTAACACCATTTACATTACACATAATAAATATGTAGGCTCTTGGGAAGCATGCGACTGCCGCCATGAAAGAGTCAAGGGTCTTTGATATCTTGGATAAGGTAGCATCAAGTCTTCTTTTTCTTTTTGCTTATTATGAAGACGCTTCTGACTCTTTTAATATTCACTCGCGGTAACAACATTAGTTCGATTTCTGTGATTGTAGATGAAGCCCCTATCTTACACTCAAATGACATTCGAAGAGTTTTCAGCTGCTGCAATCAGCCCACATCAACTCGAGGCTCTTGAAGGATGGGAAAATATAGCGAATACGGCTTTTCAATACTTTGAACTTGAAGGAAATCGTGTCATTTCTGTTGATGCATTAGCACAGGTCTCGTTTTTAAACCTTTCATTATCTACTATAAGGAGGTAATTCCGACCCATTTACTTATAAATGGGTTGATTTGGGCTTTGTGTTGACTCAAAATGGGTCAAAACAAAAAAAGAAGAATTAGCTAAAAGAGGAACGGGATACACTATCCCATAATCTATTTTTTAATTTTTAGTGCATGCAACCTCCAAGTTCACAATGTTATTGTTTATTACATAAAAATGTAACTTAATGTCACCTTTTGTCATTATATGGAAGAAATTGTGTTTTTTGTTAATGTATGGAACATGTAAATGATGACGTGACACGATTACCAGGTCTTCAAAAGGTTGGTGTCACGTCATCATTTTACGTGCTATTAAGTGTTCCCGGCTTCTATATAATAATAAAAATAGAATAATAGCATTTTTTTTCTTATATATGATAACAAAAAGGTGAAAGTAAATTACATGTTGGTTTAACTAACCCTACATTTTAAGTATCATTTCCGACACAATTGTCACCTCTACTTCACTCTTGATTTTCGGTTTCTGAGTTTAAATGTGAAAAACCGATGTAGGAAATGAATGTGGGGGAATCGGGGCACTCGATACTAAAGGATTGGATAAGAGACAGCGACGGGAAACTCAATTTTCTTGGATATACCAAGTTTTTGCACGGTTTATCGATTCGTAGTTCTAAACAAGGCAACATCAATAACACATATAATGCCATGGAACTATGGAATATGAGAGATTATTTTACAGGTGGTCAACGCTAGAGTTGACTTATTATTTGCATTATTGCATATCACTATTTGTACGATGATTGTTTTGGCTGTTGGTAATGCCATATATCGCCCCAATAAGCTTTTTAAAATAAGTATTTATCGCCCATTTTTACAAAAAAAAAATATGTTTAATTATTTTTACAAACAATGCATATTACAAAAAAATATGTTTGGTTATTTTTACAAACAATGCATATATAATAATTACAACTAACGCTCTGTTCCCGAGATAACTTAACGAGGGAAAATAATAGAAAGTAAAGGTAAGAAAGGAAATGATAAGAAAGGGAAAAAACGATGTATTTCCTCCCATTTCCTTTCAAATTGGAAGGATAGAAAAACTAAAGAATTTAGACTAGTTTTCCTTTTATTTCCTTTCTTTTCCTTTTTGAAATGAAACTCGGGAACACAACATGTTTTATTTTCCTTAAATGAAACTCTGGAACACAAAATATTTTTACTTTGTTTTCTTTTCCTTCCATTAGTAAACTCTGGAACACAGTGTAAAAGTTGAGGTACGCCAGAAACCATAAAATAACATCAAAGTAAAAATGATAAACATGCTTTGTGATTAATTAGGGTGTGAGTTGTGTCTGGTTTATGGGTTAAAATGTATAACATGAACGACCCATATATATTCGTGTAAAAATATCAATCCTAACCTGCTTACACTTAAAATCGTGTGACATGAACATGACATACTTAATCCATTTATCTAAACGTGTCAAACATGTTGATGGGCAATGATCAATTTGTAAAGATGTTAATTTAGTTGATGGGTTGTAAAAAGTTGTTTAGACAATCTAGTAGGTCAACTGGTTTAATAAATATGTTTGTGTTTGTGTTTGTGTTGGGTCTTGGTTGCTAATGATCACTTAATTAAACAAAACAAACTATTTTGGTTTCTTAATGTTTAATGAGGGAGAAAAATCAACAAAATTAATGATATATCTTTTCAAATGATAGCTTAGTAACTGTTTATCTACTTATCTTTGGTTATTAGATCATGTGTTTGTGGTTTAAAATAATTTCACATCATGTAGAAAATTGATTTTAACTAACCCATCTTTTAACGGAAAAAGGTGAACACAGAGGCAATATATCGGCGAGATGCAGGCAACAGCCTTTTCATGGACCAAATGCAGGGGAAAAAACCAAACCTGGAATGGGGTAAATGGTTGAAATTTGAAGTTGGGTAGAAAGAACACATCAATTTTATAGTTTATAATTATAGTTTATAAGTAATATTGGTAAGTATTGTTCAGATGGTTGGCTAGTTTCTTACTAACCATATGGATATAATTATAACGTTTTGATGTAAAATTTAGTGTGGAATAAAAGTATTGTTTGCCGTTCAAAAAAAAAAAAAACCAAACACATCTTTTAACTATCATGTTATAGTTTAACTAATAATTAAATATAAAGAGAAATATATTTATATATATGTGTGTTATAGCATATGATTGGTGGAGATTAGTGGACCCCAACCACAAAAATGTTAAAGAGGGTTAAGGGTGTAACACCCCCTTTAACCGTTATGACGCTGTGTTTGGGGCTTTATCAAGATGATGTGATTAGGGATGTTAAGCCACCACACCAATTGGAATTTAGAAACTTGACACGGTTTTTAAAAAATATAAGGTTGATTCTTGAAATTGTATACATGTCAAATAAAAATAAAAATACATGGAAGGACGGTTTTATACATTTTAAGAAAAAAAAAAGTGTTTTCTTTAAAAATACGTTCATACACAAAGTGATATAAATTTCTAAGGAAGAATTCAGATTTTTGTTTAGAACCGTCCTTGTTTGATCTCATTTTCTTTCCCAACCAAACATCTTATTTCCGAACTCAAAAATCTATCTCCTATACTAAAGCAAAACATCATTGCCACACGTCATTCATTTAGGCCATTATTTTGATGATGTGACATTGCTCATAAGGCAAGAATAAGTTTTGAGCGGCATTTGGTTTTCTTCTTTTTTTCTTTCACCCCCTCCTCTTCATCAATCGAATCTTGCCAAAATTATGAGATCCTTTCCTTCTTTAAATTTATTTCAAATTCCAAATCCTAAATCTTCCACTTTTGATATCATTCTAAGCCTCAATCGCCGAGAAAGAGTTTCATGGTTTCGATTTTGGAATTATTTTTTGTGGAAGAACTGAAGATGCCAAGAAAGAGTGTTGGGATTGAACCCTTTACAAAGGAACATATGATTGAAAGCCAAAACATCTATCAGATGTTTGATCATGAATAACAGGGTTTACATGCTTTGCTTAGAACCACTGCTCAAGCTAAAGTCTGCCCTACAGGCACTTACAAAGACAAAGCCATGCTAGAAAGGAACCTTTGATGAAGACTAACAGTGAATAGGCTCATCCCTGTTTTACTTAATAATGTAACAGTGTCTGTAATAGTAGAGTTTAGTGATTAGTAGTTTTTATAGTTAGTTATAGTTGTTAGCTGTCACTATCACCTCTGACGTCATCAAAAGATGCTCAGAGGTTTGGAATGTACTATAAAGAGACAGTGCATTTGTACTGTTCTATCTATCTATTAAAAGACCATTTCTACTTTGCATCCAATCATCTTCTTTACATTCTATACGAGCATATATCAGGCTGAGAGGAGCTGTATTCATATGCAAAGCTTATAAGTTTGAAAGCATTATGATAATAGTAATCTTCCATTAGTTGTGTTAAAAGCTTTCCAAATTCCGCTGCATTTCACTTTGATTTAATTGCTTTCATCAATCAATTTTACAAACATACACAACTAATTCAAACTCAGATCCTAACAATTGGTATCAGAGCTAGATCAATCAAATTTGACTTAACAATCAATTTAATTTGAACAGACCAACTCTCCCTGCTAATTTGTTTGTTCGTTTTCATTGGAAAACAGAGTTTATTTACGTTTCAAAGTTATTAAACAAAAATTTGTTTGTAAAGAATCAGAATGTCACAAAACACACAGGATTCCAACAACACTAGGTCCATGTTCAAGCCTCCAATGCTTGTTAGAAATGAATACTATATCTGGCAACGTCAGATGAGCCATATACTTGCTCAGCAAAACACCGGTTGCTGGAGATCAGTTGTAGTTAGGCCTCATGTTCCCATGGTCTCAAGTGTAGAAGATCCCAAAATTCAAGTGCCTAAAAGTCATGAACATTACTCTAAGCAGGATTTCCAAAAACTAGAGTTAGATGCTAAGGCTTTTAGCATTGTTGCTTCAACCTTGCCTACCGGAATCTATGCTGGCCTGTTGTACTGCAACAATGCAAAAGAGTTATGGGATGCCTTGAAAGAGCAATTCGGTGGAACTGAGGAAGTAATTGAGAACAACAGAGAAGTCTTAAATCAACAATACGAAACATTTTTTCATGTCAAAGGGGAGTCTCTAACCCAACAGTTTGAAAGATTTCGCTGTCTCATAAGTGAACTTAAGCTAGTTAATGTTGAATTTCCAAATTCGACTTTAAATAGTCGTTTCCTTATATCATTACCAGACAAGTGGGACACTATATCTTTTGTAACTCGTAACTCTATTGGATTTAAAGAAGACTCTTACACAACTTCATGGTAGGCTCCTCACATATGAGAGAGAGAGATAGCTGAACTAGAAAAAGAAGCTACAAGAATCTGGCAAAGTGGCTGATGATTACACTTTTGGTAATACAACACTTCTAGGCAAAGAAGAAGGTTCTGACAGTGGAAAGGATCAGAATTATGATCATTTCATTGATATAACTTCTGGAGGAAACTTCAACTCTGATTCTGACTCATCCAACTATGCATTTGCTGCTAGTGGGGAAGGCCAAACCGCTGATAACTTATCCTTTGAGTTGAATGATCTTCAACACTTTGAACCTACATATTTAGAGGAAATGGACATTTGCACCAGCTGGCACTATTGAGTGTTAGAGCTAGCAAGTTTTATAAGAGGACCGGTAGAAAGTTCCTAGGGTTGCATGGGGGGTTAAAAGTTGGGCTGGATACATCAAAAGTCAAGTGCCCAAATGTAACAGGCTAGGACATTTTGCTAGGGAATGTAGATCTCAAACATCTGGACCTATTGTGACACATCCTGGCCCTAGACCTCAACACACACAAAGCACTACTCATTATTCCCAATATACCCCTACTCCTCATATGCTAAACACTGCACATTTTATACAACTTGCTACCACTATTTCAGTACATTATGTTCAAACCACTGTTACATAGATTCAATATGTTCAAGCATCACCTCCTCAAGTGCATAGATTCAATATGTTCAAGAAATTTGACCTTCCATTAAAAGTTTTTAGAAGTGACAATGAAACAGAGTTTAAGAACAAGGAGTTGGATGTTTTCTGTGTGTCAAACAAGATAGTTAGACAATATAACATCCCAAGGACACCAGAACAAAATGGGGTGGTTGAAAGGAAAAACAAGACTTTAATTGAATCTGCAACAACAATGCTTGCAGACTCAAGTTTACCCTTATCTTTTTGGGCAGTGCCTGTAAACACTGCTTACTATGTGGAGAACAGAGTTTTGATCAATCTCAGGCATCAAAAGACTACCTATGAAATTTTATACAAAATCAAACCTCTTATCTCCTGTTAATGCATATTTCTATTTCCTACGTCATCGTATAATATCGAGTCAGTATTTAGGAGTGAAATGTCGAAGTTTATGTATATTTAGGGACAAGTTTGCTTGAAATGGTAGTGTTGTAGTCAAGTTCGGCCGAACTTGACTAAGCAAGTTCGCCCGAACTTGCACTCCCACCAGCGAACTTGTGTTAGTATAAATATGAGCTTTGATGTTTCATTTGTAACTTCAGTGATTTTGGCACAGAGACGGTGAAGCTCTGTCCAATTGTTTCCAGGATCTGTAACGTTGAATATTAATGAAACGGTGTTTAAATAGAAACAAATGAGTGTATCCAATGTCGCCTAAGCAAACGAATTCCGCACGTTTACCTTAGGTTTGTCAGATTAGTGCCAGAAAGATCCGTACAACGGACCTACAAGTGGTATCAGAGCAGGATTGGCCTAATTTGAAGACATTGGACATAGAACATCTTATCTTCTACTCATTTCTTCTATTTTTAACTTTTCTTGGACAATTCACGGACAAAATGGACTGATTTCAAGTATAATACGTAAAATCCATAATAGATAAACCCTTGAAAAGATCAGAGCTTAAAACAAACGAATTCATGCCGAAAAATTGTAAAAACCATGTTTGAAAACACATGTTCGCTCGAACTAGACATCAAGTTCGCTCAAACTTGACTGAAAAATTCACATTTTTCATCAAGGGTCGCTCGAACTTGATTGATTTTTCAAGATTTTTGGGTAAGTTCGCTCGAACTTGTTTTTTTTCAAACAAATTTCATCAAGTTCGCCCGAACTTGATTAAATATTGTTGAAAAATATTACAAGTTCGCCCGAACTTGTAAAGCCTTTTGAAATTCTTACAAGTTCACCCGAACTTGCATATTTCTCTTGAAATTAATACAAGTTCGCCCGAACTTGCTTATTTCTCTTGAAACTTATACAAGTTCGCCCGAACTTGTTAAATAGCTGAGTTTCACACGCTGTGACAAGTTTGACCGAACTTGTCTAAAAAAAGGCATGAAAATCCCGAAAACGTCTCGGACATTATATATCGTTAGATTCGTATTGACGAGACGAGTTTAAAGCTCTAATCTGGTAATAAAAAGTTTTTCGAAAAATTCTAAACATTTTTAGCAAACCGATACGTTGATATTGTCGGTTAAAAAGTCAAATTTTATTAAAATTGTCTGTTTGCTAATCATTTTTCAAGTGTTTTGAACGGCAGATAAATTTGGAAAACGAAATGGGGTCCGAGAAGCCGCCAAAGTTGATGAGTATGGATGAGTATGAAGTTTGGAAAGGAAAATTTGAGAACTGGGTCCAAGCTACGCATTTTAGCAGTTGGGTGGCGATCGAAACAGGATATGTAGTTCCAAGAGATGAGAATCCGAATATTCTAGAGAAGTGCAAGTATTCTACGCAACAGAAAGAGGCGAAGAAAATGACCAATCTGATTCAACAATCTGTTAACGAACATATCTTGATACTACTACCTGAGTACAAGACTGCAAAAGAACTCTGGATATCTCTGAAAAATAAATATCAGGTGAAGAGAGAAGAGAATGTAGTGGTTAAGAACTGTGAAGCTCAACTTTCAAATACATTTACAAATGGATCTTCAAGTTCTAAACCAGTCTGCCCGGTCTATAATGTAGACGATTATCTGGCAGATAATGCCAAACTCTTGAATGATTTGAAGAGTTTGACATTAGAAAATAAAACGCTAAAAGAAAATGAAAAAAAAATTGAAAACAAAATAAAAATTTTAGAAAATGAAAAATTACAAATGTTAGTAGATTTTCAAAATGAAATAAAGATGTTTAAAAATGAAAAAATTGTTTTTGAAAATTAAATATAGAATATTGAGAAAATAGCTCAACTTGAAAAAGAAATTGAGACTGTTAAAAATAAAGCTGTTAATTCAGAAAAATTATTGAAAGGTTTTGTGACCTCCTCATTAAAGTTAGATCATATATGTCCAAAACCGATCAATAATAATAAAAAGGAAATTTCAATAAGTGACAATGTCACAAATTATGACGATGTCATAATTGAGGATTGTGATGATAATACCGATGATGAAAATGATAAAAATGCTAAAAAAGGAAATGTTTTTGAAACTAAAAGAAAATTTTCAAGAAACGGTTCTACAATCTGCTGAAAAAGGTGAATGCTCAACGCAAAAACCTTCTAAGCAGAATGGAGAACAAAAACAACATGAAAAACAAAATTCTATAAATTTTCAAAACAAAAATAAAAGCTCATCGGTACGGTCATCCAATCATTATAAAAACTCACAAAATTTGAGAATAAGTGGTGCAGGTCGTGCCACAGTGCTTCAAAGTCAAATCAATTTTACAGAAGAAGCAGGAAAGATGACTACTACATGTCAAATCAATGTGCTGACTAGGGTGTTTGGTCTGAATGGAGAGATTGGTACGATAACAGAGTGTGTTACAACTGTGGATTTGGTGGACACATTGCTGTTACCTGCCTGAAAAAGAGATTTGATACGAGAAGATGCTATAAATGTCAAATCAAAGGTCATATTCCAGGGATTGTCCGACTAATCTGAAAAGAAGTTCGGTTAAATCTCAGGGGGAGAAAAGACCAGAGGAGAAGAAAAATGAGAAAACTGTAGAGAAGCCCAAAGAACAAAAAGTCAAGTTATCACAAGGGCAAAAAGACAGATTGAGAAAAAAGAGGAAAAAAGTTAGAGAGTATTTGGAAAAGATTTTGTCCTCGGATACGTCTAAAAAATCAGATAAAAGTTCTAATGAATCATTTTACTCACAGTCAAGTAAAACGAATTCATCAGATACAAATCTAAGGACAAAAGAGAGAGCAGTGGAGAAAAATTTGATGATTCAAACAGTTAAAAAATCAAAGAAAGTAAAATTTTCAAATAAAGTTTCTATCAAACTGTTTGAATATCAAAAAGAGTGTGAATGATGTTAATGATTTTGGTAAACCTAAATCCAGAATGGATTGGGTTCCAATTCAAAACGGATTAAAGTTTGTTTGAATGTGCAGGATAACCAAGCTTCAAGCCAAAGTTCATTCAGAAGCAGTGGTTGTTCATACAGAGAGACAAGAGACAGGAGTGATATTCCACACAAACAAAATGGTAGTCTCGCATTCACATTCGTAAAAAAAGTCGTTAAATGGTTAAAATGGAAGATTCTTATTTGTGATTTTAATAAGATGTTTTTAATTTTAGGGGGAGAAAAAATTTTAAAAAATTATAAAAAAAAATTCCTGTAAAATTGAAAAACATCATTTTAAAATGTTTCCAAAAACAATAGAAAATCTCAAAATATAAAAAACATTGAAAAATGAAAAATGAGATTACTTGTGCGAAAAGAGGAAATGATAGTAAATCAGTGGACTATCAGTGCATGCTAAATATATGTATTGTTTAAAATGGTTAAACAATCTCACTAAAGATGTGTCGGTAGGCTTAGCTAGACTAGTAGTTTTGCGAAAATGATACAAATCTAAATAGAAAAGCCTAGTTCTAGTGGGAAACGTGATTGAAAGCATAATACTTAGTTTTGTCCTTCGTGAGTGTGTGCCTACTCGGTAATCACTGAATGCTAAAAAGCATAAAACCGGTTAGTTTGTGAACTTTCACATCTTACTAAAAAATCACTGTGATTGTGTTTTCATTTTCAAAAGATTTAAACTTGTTTTATTTCTTTATTTTGTTTAAGCATTGGACATCCTCTGCGTATACGAAAGTATCGAACTGGAGGTTAGTGCCTAAACATTTCTGCTTTATTTTACTTGGTGTTTTGTTTAAATCTTGGATCATCTCTGCGTATATGTGAATATCGAACTGATGGTTAAGATCTAAACAATTTCAACTTGTTTTTCATTTCTTATTTTGTTTAAACATTGGACTTTCTCTGCGTATCGAAAGATCGACCTGATTGTTAATGTTTAAACATTATGCATTATTTTCACACATATCACAGTTGATGAATGTTTAAAGGCATTACTTGAGTTAGTGTATTACATGATGTGGGGATATGCTAAGATCGTGGGTTCTTAAGAACTTAGTGCAAATTAATGTACCTTAACGTATCAGTAAGCATTACGAAAGTTTTTAGATTGAGTTTAAGTGGGCAACAATACCGACAATCCATGTGAACTGTTTAAACTGAGTGTTTCATCTAGATCAACGGTGCAGCTGATATGTCTCAGTAAACTGATATGATCCTCTAGCACGTTTTCTCACAAAAATACAAACTGTAAATATTACATTTTAGTATGTTTACATTTCAGCATTCAATATTAAAAATCCAAAAAGATTTTTTTCTCATATCTTCCATGGAAACCTAATAATGTTGAATGTGAGCCGGACCAACTAGACTGTTAAGAAATTATTTTTGTGTTGATACGTGTGATTGTTCTTAATCGTCAAATCTTAGAGATTCAAAGCATCATTTGAGGGGAGCTAGATAAACACGTTGATTAAAGATACCAGAAAACTCAAAGCAAGGGGGAGCATGGATGTTAAAGTTATTCAAGATATAAAGATCAAGAGAACATTAAAGACTCAGGAACTTAATTGAAGAATGATGACTACGGCAACATCCAAGAGGGAGTCTGTTGATGCATATGCCAGTTGCCTACGTCATCGTATAATATCGAGTCAATATTTAGGAGTGAAATATCGAAGTTTATGTATATTTAGGGACAAGTTCACTTGAAATGGTAGTGTTGTAGTCAAGTTCGGTCGAATATGTCTGTTGGTACTTGGGAGTTCTGGAAACGTCATTGAGATAAGATAGGAAGGGGATGCGAATACTATCATAACAAACTATATATAATTTTTAAAATTTTAAAATCAAAATTTTGTGCAATACGTGCTTATGTGTATATCTTTGGAATGTTGATTTTCGGTTATTTCAGTCAACAGAATCAGTGTTATATGTTTCCTTTCTCTACAGGTACCATGTCGCGTCATACGAGTCAACAGACTGCATCCCGTACTGAGACAGATCCTAAGGAGGATCCGCTTATACCCCACCAGACGTCGAGCAACGAGCTGGATCAGTCAGGTTACTATTGTGGTAGTTACCTACCTAGACCACGTATCAGGCGCGAGGGAGAGATCTCGAGTGCCTATCGTTCTCCATCTCACCACCTGACTAGCTCCTCGTAGCGTAGTTGTACCCCTGACATCGTTGTACAGTTAGGACCTATCCCCCGGAGCCCTACTCCTGCTACAGAGCATTGGGAGTGGGAGCCTGTAGCACCTCGTTTACCTACACCAGAGACTCCTCCTGAGCCTTATACTCCTTCTACCCATAGTACTTACTCACCATCTTCACCTAGTTCTCATGAAGTACCCACCATCAGCCTCCGGCAGACGGCACGTCGGAGGGTACCCGCACCCGTACCTGCTTTTACACCACCACCCTCTCCTATCCGCCTGATACTGGTACCTATGGGAGCTCGACAGCAGGTTACTGCCCGTTTCCTCACACCACCTAGAGAGGACCCTTCCCCTTTCCATACCTATGAGCGAGGTGGCCCTTCTCGCCCGGTCAGAGATCCTTCCCCACCTGCATGGGGCGTACCGTTCCCTCCTTAGGAGGCACCTGGTCCCCTCACCGAGAGCAGCCTGATGGGGTTCTTATTTGAGCAGATTGCATCACCGTGGATGGCGCGCGACGAGGATGAGCAGCACAGGAGATTGATGGGAGATTATCTGATCATCTTACAGCAGGCGATCATTACTTTGCAGCAGGGCATGGGATACGTTCATCACCACCAGGACCGTTTCTGGGCAATGCTGTATGGATGCATCGTTGCCATCGTAGGCCTGGCGGCAGGATTTGTGGGACTGACATGTTGGTTGTTTTGCCGTTCGTAGTATGGTTTTCTTTTTAGTATAGACAGACATTTTTGCACATCCTACCAAGCAGTGGGTTATGTCCATGTCGAGGTGGTGATGTAGTCGTAGTGCTTCTGTGTTTTCGTAGTTTCGTACTTTCGTTGAATGGTGTATGCACGTCACTTTGATGACCAGTTTAGACAACACATTTAGGCACTGGCCCTTATGAGTTAAGTCTATTTCAAATTTTGACAGTTGTGTGATGACAGATGTTATTATATATATGATGATGATTTTGGGTATACATGTTGTGGGCTCATGTGTGCGATGAAATTATGTGATATGTGATGATTGAACGTGTGACATTGATGTATATGTATATATACTGTTTATAATAGAATGGCCCCAAAACGCGCACCACAAATGACGGAGGCGGAAATCGCGCAAATGATAGTGCAACAGCTTCAGGCAGTCATCTCCAATATCGTGGCGCAGGTTAGCGCCGGTATTAATGCTAACCAACAACAGAACCCGCAAACAGGTTCGGTAGGTCAAAACAATAATCAAAACAACGCATAAAACAATGTTAGACCGGTCTGCACGTATAAGCACTTCATGGAGTGCAAACCAATGGAATTTAGTGGAATCGAAGGACCAAATGGGTTAGTGAAATGGATCGAGAAGTCGGAATCGGTAATCAATATAAGTAATTATCCAGGTGATTGTGCGGTTAAGTATACGACTTGTACCTTCACCGACCATGCCTTAAACTGGTGGAACACCATCTTTCAATCTCGTGGGCATGCCACAAGTACTACTATGATAGGGGACGATCTTAAGACATTAATGATGGAAAAGTTTTGCTCGGCCAACGAAATTCAGAGGCTCGAACATGAGTTCTGGAACCTGCAGATGCAAGGTTCCGACCATGCAGGTTACACCAATCGTTTCAATGAACTGGCACGCATACTGCCAGACATAGTCTGACCGAAGCACAAGCGGATCAAAAGATATATCTGGGGACTGGCCCCAGAAGTGAGGAGCATTATCAACTCAATGGAACACCTAACCATGCACAAAGTGGTAGTCAGGTCAGGTACTATTACGTTCGACATGGTTAGACGTAGGATTTTGACGATGCCTGGAGAGCAGGCCGGTATTAAGAGAGAAGCCCCGTAAAGTAGTTAAGCAGGGGCAACAACAACGAAGAGGGGAAAGCAACTAGCCAGAGTTACTCCATGACTACCCCAACTACTAACTCTGATAACTACAAAGGAAAAGCCCCAAAGTGAAACACGTGCACTTTGCACCACCATGGTGCGTGCCGTGTAGTGATATGCTATAGGTGTCATAAAAGTGGGCACTATGCCCGAAACTGTAAGATGTCAGCTGAACCAAACCCCAAACCAACCCACTTCCAACCCCCAAGGCCTCAACCTCTTCAGCAGCGACCCCAACAACCAACACAACAGATTACCTACCCCCCGTGCGTGCTATGAATGTGGCAGTATGTAGCATTTCCGAAGAAATTGCCCGAAGTTAACTCAGCAGACAGCAGGAAAGAATACACAGGGCCAAGCATCTACCTCTAATGTAGCTTGAGGTCGTGCCTTTATCATTGGGTACGGTGACGCACGCCAGGATCCAAATGTGGTCACAGGTACGTTCCTCGTTTCCGATCAATTTGCTTCAGTGTTATTTGATACGGGCACTGATAGGAGTTATGTTTCTATTGCATTTTTGCCACTATTAAATATGGCCGGTATTGAATTAAAACAACCGTATTCCGTCGAACTTGCCAACGGGAAACTGATCACAAGTCACCAACTCATTTGTAACTGCCCTATAACCCTTAACGATTACAAATTTTGTATTGACCTTTTACATGTAGAACTGGGCAGTTTTGACGTTGTCGTAGGAATGGACTGGCTGTCCAATCATCACGCTGAAGTGTTGAGTGAGCAGAAGATTGTAAAGATTCCTTTTTCCCCGACCGATGTGATCATGGTACAGAGAGAGAAGTTAGGTACCATGCTGAACCTCATATCCCATCTCAAGGCATTGAAGTATATACGACAGGGATCTGACTTGTTTTTTAGTCCGCGTCACAACAAATGAATCAGCCGAAAAACGTATTGAAGACATACCGATAGTGTGCGAATACCCAGACGTGTTCCCGGAGGAATTGCCCAGATGGCCACCCAATCGGCAAGTCGAGTTTTGGATCGACCTAATACCGGGAACAACACCCATCGCCAAAGCCACATACCGTCTTGCACCGTCCGAGATGCAAGAACTATCGACTCAACTGCAGGAGTTACTTGATCGTGGTTTCATCCATCCCAGTTATTCTCCCAGGGGAGCCCCAGTCTTGTTTGTAAAGAAAAAGGACGGGAGCTTCCGAATATGCATCGACTACAGAGAATTAAACAAGGTCACTATCAAGAACTGATACCCACTTCCGCGGATCGATGATCTTTTTTACCAGCTACAAGGAGCCCGATATTTTTCTAAGATGAATCTTCGGTCGGGTTACTATCACGTGAAGGTCCAAGAAGACGATATCCCCAAGACGGCTTTTTGAACTCGGTATGGCCACTACGAGTTCCTAGTTATGTATGCCCTTCGGGCTAAGCAATGCACCTGCTGTGTTCATGGACCTCATGAACCGGGTGTGTAAACCATAACTCGATAAGTTCGTCATCATCTTCATCGACGATTTTATGATCTACTCCCAGAGCAAGGATGAGTACGAGTATCATTTATGTGCTATATTAGAGATACTACGGAAAGAGCAACTGTAAGCTAAATTGTCTGAGTGCGACTTCCCGTTGCAAGCCGTGCAATTTTTGGGACATCTGGTGGATCATTATGGAATTCATGTGGATACAAGCAAGATAGAAGCAATCAAGAATTGGACTGCGCCTAAATCTCCGAAAGAGATACGCCAATTCTTGGGACTGGCGGGATATTACCGTCGGTTCATCGAAAATTTCTCTAGTCTTGCCCAATCGCTAACAGCCTTGACACAGAAGGATAGGAAGTATGAATGTGGTGAAGACCTCCTGGTCTTGCCCAATCGCTAACAGCATTCCAGCTGTTAAAACAAAATTTATGCGAGGCTCCAATTCTGACGTTACCCAAAGGCAACGATGACTTCGTCGTATATTGTGACGCATCTCAGCGAGGGCTCGGATGTGTCCTAATGCAAAGAAACAAAGTCATTGCATACGCTTCCAGACAACTAAAGGTACACGAGAAGAACCACATGACGCATGATTTGGATCTGGGCGCGGGTATATTCGTGCTGAAGATATGGAGACATTATTTATATGGTAAAAAGTGTACTATATATACGGACCACAAAAGCCTCCAACATATTTTCGACCAAAAAAGAGCTGAACATGAGGCAGCGCAGATGGGTGGAATTATTAAATGATTACGATTGTGAAATAAAGTACCACATGGGGAAAGCTAACGTGGTAGCGGATGCACTAAGTAGGAAGGATCGAGTTAAACCACTCCGAGTGCGAGCATTGGGAATAATTGTGCAGACGAGCCTTATAGAGAGAATCCGGAACGCGCAAATGCATGCCTTGGAGGAAAGCCAGTTACCCAGCGAAGGGTTGCACAAAAATGATAAAAGCTTTGTGAAGAAAACGGATGAGGTGTTGTATTTTAAGGATCGAGTGTGGATTCCTGCAAATTCGGAGCTGAGACAGTTGATCATGGACGAGGCCCATAAATTGAAATATTCGATTAACCCCGGTACAGACAAGATGTACCACGACCTTAAAGAGTTTTATTGGTGGTTGGGGATGAAAAAGGAGGTGGCAGAATATGTAAGCCAATGCTTGACTTGTGCTTGGGTTAAGGCAGAGTATCAGAAACCCTCGGGAATGTTACAACAACCCAAGATACCTTAGTGGAAATGGGAACAAATCACGATGGATTTCGTGACCCATCTTCCAAGAACACCTCATGGTCATGAGCAATTTGGGTAATCGTAGATCTATTGACCAAGTTCGCACATTTTATTCCGATCCATACCACTTATAAAACCGACAAGTTGGCCGAGATCTATACTAACGAGATAGTAGCCAGACATGGTGTCCCGATTGCTATTATTTTAGACCGAGAAAGCCATTTCACCTCATGATATTAGTAGAAGTTACAAGAACCTTTGAGGATGCGGATCCATCTGAGTACTGCTTACCATCCCCAAACCGACGGACAAACAGAACGCACGATCCAGACGTTAGAGGACTTGCTTCGCGCCTGTGTGTTGGACTTCAGAGGAAGTTGGGACAAGCATCTTCCACTAGTAGAATTTTCCTATAACAATAGTTACAACAACAGTATCCAGGCAGCCCCATACGAGGCGCTTTATGGTCGAAAGTGCCGATCACCACTTTGTTGGCCGAAGTGGGTGACACCCAACTAATGGGATCCGAGCTAGTACATGAAATGACTGATAAGATCCACCAGATTCAAAATAAATTGAAAGCCGCTCAGAATCAAAAAAGAGCTGGGCTGATGTACATAGAAAACCGTTATCGTTCGAGGTGGGTGAACGGGTATTATTAAAGGTATCGCCGTGGAAAGGCGTTATCAGATTTGGAAAGACCGGGAAGTTAGCACCACGATACATCGGACCGTACGAGATTCTAGCAAAAGTAGGTCCCATAACCTATCGGTTGAAGCTACTAACCGAGCTTAGTGCTATTCATAATATCTTCCACATTTCAAACCTAAAAAAGTGTGTGTCAGGCGAAGCCACCCAGATACCTTTGGAAGACATACACGTTGACGATAGACTCCACTTTGTGGAGGAACCGGTAGAAGTAGTTGATGGCAGGGTTAAACAATTAAGGCACAAAAAAATTTCACTGGTTAAAGTCTGGTGACACTCTAAACAAGGACCTGAATACACCTGGGAACGGAAGGATGAATTCCACAGAAAATACCTTCACCTTTTACCTAGCTAGACGGGGTAAATTTCGAGGACGAAATTTCTTAACCAGGGGAGACTGTGATACCCAGGACGAAACCAGGGTCCACATAATCGGTCCAAAACTTTAAGTATGCTTAAACAATAATTGTGCGAAAACCCTAAAAACATGTATGACTTGTGTGCTATGTTAAATGATATTTGTTATGTCTCGGAGGAATCCGAGAGCACGTCATGGTTAACACAACACTAATAAGGGCCACCGGTGCGAGGTTTGTGTCCTTAGCCTTTAAAAACGTGTTAAACGGGAGCTTTCTGTTTAACAACACATTAAACGTTTGACTATGATTTCTAGGCCAACGGCACTAAACATCTTAGTTATGTGCCATAGACCATGACATAAGATTTGAAGCAAATTGGAGCTCGGGCATGCAAAATGAGGCAGCTTCCCGGTTAGGGAAACGCCTTCGTTTTGAGAGCAACAAAAGACAACCAAACATGCAAGGAACGGCCAATCAAGCCTAAAAACACTCAAACTACCCTAATACGAGGCCATTATGAATAAAACGTAACGGTTTTTAAAACCGAGTCTTTTAACAATAAAAACACGAAAAAATGAGCCCGTTTGGCAAATCAGGGACGCGTGTGGGACCCCAAACGAACCTAAATGCAAAAACAAAGATAGACATCATCTTTTTAACACGAAAAACGAAGCACGGCAAAACAGGGGTGGGGTAGGGGCACCCCACCTTGCGACCGCCCCCTTATTATACAAAAGTTTTTTTCTTCATCTTGCAACCAAATTCTTCTCTCAAGCATAAAAAACACAGCTGATCATCATCTTAGTTCAGCAAGATGGAAGGTATTTTCAAGTTTTGTAAGGTTTTGATGAATATTTCTTGTATAAACATGAACTAGACTAGGATAACCCTTTCCAATCCATGGTAATTGTAGGACCGATCCTCAATGCTAAGGAACCTAAATTTGATATCTAACGTCCATAATAGCCGAAATATTACGCCGTGTTTACCAATAGACAAGAATTAATCAGCTAATCGTCAGTTTTATTGATTAAACGTTTTGGTTACAAACTGACAGAGCTTCGCCTCCAAAATGCCAAAGTTACAAATGAATGAGGATAGCTAGGTATTTATAATGCTGCAAGTTCGCCCTAAGAGACTCAAGTTCGCCTGAACTTGCTACTGCAAGTTCGACCGAACATGTATACATATGAGACACTATGGGCGAACTTGGCTAAACTATACATAAATACTTCATACACCTAGCCTATTCAACTCTATACTATACAGACTCGATATAAGACTAAGACATAGACATTATGCACCAACAGACTCCCCCTTAGATATAGTCTTCATCTTGTATCAATCTTCAAAACTCTGTCTTCATATAAACGTTAACTCACACGACCGAAGAAGTTCTTGAACGGCTTCCTTCATTGTTCTTACTTTGGATCAGGCGTTTGATCAGTTGGTGGTGGTCTTTTAAAATTAGCCATTCTTAGAGAACTTTGCCTTACCGCTTTTTCCATTCTTTCTTTAATTGCCTCATTTCTTTTTTCCTCCTTTAAAAACTCAACTCTTTCTAAGTCTCTCCACTTCATTTGCCACATCTTTCCAGAATTGACTTCGCGCGCATAGCAAACATTTACAACTTTCTGAAACTGCATAGCTTGTACCTTTTCACGTTCTTCAAATACAATCTTGTTGTAGAACAAGGTTTTGATATCTTCTCTCGAGCAGTTCACAAGCCACATAGGATCTAGAATCCTTATCGTCCTCCATAAACCCCTCATGCCCTGATAACCCATCACCTCAACACTTTCCTTTGATATATCCAGTGTTCTTCAAACTTTAGAACAATAACTGCTTCACAAGTAGCTGGATCTATTTGCCGCCATTTCAACAATGGATAAGTTTTGTTCAATCGGCATAAGTGGCATATTTCTCATGGCTCTTGGACGTTTTAACGTTATATCCTTTTCTCCCGTTTTCTTGTTTGTCTTGATTATACGGCTAGGAATAAAAGGCTTCCAGTAATTGAATCCTTTCACCACTTCATACTTGATCATTTTCCATAATAACTGATCAGCCACCTTCATGTGGTATGTAACGTTAACAGTTTGAACCAACTCTTCCACATCCCAATACGGTAATGTCTTGAAATCAGCAAGATATTTGAAGTATTGCACTCCAAACTCCCTCTTGATTGCATATACGCTCAGCTCTTTGAACCATCCCCAACTCAATATATCCCCCAAAGAAACATCTTTATCTCTGGTAAAGAATGCTAGTGGACGTCTAAACTTTCGTTCACGTGGCATATCTTTGAACCAAGACTTCCTCGCTTGAGCTATTTCTTCTTTGGTCATGGGCTTAGGAACTTTACCCTCTCGAATTGATTTAGCAATTCTTTCCTTCAAAATGTCTTCGTCTAACTGCTTGTACATTTCCTCAAACGTAGGAAAACTTTCTGAATTAGGACCAATGTACTTTGCTTTCTGATCTGTTTCATCATCTGAAGACCAATCCTCAACAATAACTCTATTGTATTCATCTGCTTCGAATCTTCTCTCATGCTGATATTCATTTGGCTCGAAAGTATTTACATTCAAAACTTCCTCGAAATCAAACTCTAAACTTTCAACTTCAACTTCAACCAATCTCGCCAAATCTTCTTTTGAGTAGTTATGCACATACTCACCTTCCTCCATGTTATGTTCCAACATCAACATTAAAGGCTTTGTGGGTACTGCAGCAATTGGCTTTGCAGATCGATCAATATCCGTTCCATCAATATCATCTGAAGGCCCTTTCTCTCCTGACTCCCCCTGACTTTTATCTTCCATCTTATTCGACTAATCATTCATAAGATCAGAAAAATCAAAGTCATCAGTGACTTTGGCTTTAGTAACTTTAATACCAACACCACCCTTATCGTCATCATCATCATCGTCATCATCACCAACATTCCAATCTTCATAACCTTCTTCCTCTTCATCCTCTTTATCGTCTTTTTTAGCTTCTTCATTGTTTTTTCTTCAGAAGCAGTGATAGGATTAGAAGGTTTGACAAATTCATCAACCTTCGGAATATCAAACTCAGAAGCTTTCGAAACATCTTCAACTGGTTTCTTTATAACATCAGAAGGCTTAGGAGCTTCACCTTCAACTCCTTTACCTTTGCCACTCTCAGCCAATTCTTTCTCAGATCGTTCTTTGGCTTCCTGTTGATCTAGATGATCATATTCTTTGATGAAGTCGATGCCTAGAGAATAGATAGAACTTTCTGCAACCTATTGAATCTTTGATTGTTTAGGGATTGAATTGTCTTTAACTCTGCAATCTTTGTTTGTAATTTCTCATTGGCGTCCTACAGACTCTGAATCAATGCTTCGAAATACTCTCTTTCTTTCTCTAACACCTTCACATTGTCGTCCAACATTTCTTTTTTGACAGCGCTTTGATTCATCTTGTTAATCATCTTAACTTTTTCAGCTTCATTCTGTGCTACTTTTTCTTCTAGTGCTTTGACACGCTTTTCCAGAAGTTCAACGTTAGTCTCTGGAAAGAAATCGTTTAGATCCTGCAGACTTATCGGATCGCTATGCATATCACCAAAAATATTAGGCCCTCTTGGAGTTTTTGGTGTTGACTTTGGAGTCGTAGCTTTTGGTGTAGACTTCTTTAGCGTGGAGCAACCGGCGATTAAATAATCGGTACTTCCATAAAACTAGACACAGGAGGTTCTTGTGTAGCTCTTGGCCTTTCCGCTTCCGATGCAACAATCGCAGGAGGTTCTTGTGTGACTCCTGGACGTTCAGCTTCACTTATATCAACAACAGGAGGTTCTTGTGTAGGAGGTTCTTGTGTAACTCCTTTCTCCTGTGCGCCAGAAGGTTCTTGTGTCACTTCTGCGCTTTTCAACGATTTTATGTACCTTTTGCTTACAGCCTTTTGCTCTTTCTTTGATTTTCTCTTTCCTTTAGTCTGAGGAGACACGGTGGTCTTTGTTGATGAAATAGTAGCAGACTTTACACATTTTGCCTTTTTCTTGGGCCGATCCTCATCGGACTCTTTTTCTGCATTAGGATCAAAATCAGCATCCAATTCTCTTTCTTTCTCTTCTCTAATCTCTGCCTCAGTCTTTTCTGGCTCTTTCACCGAAATTTCTTCATCAGAATCATCTTCTTTTTCAGAAGTAACATAAATAACATTGTCTTGAGTCGTTTTCACAGTCTCTTGACTTTCAATAACAACTGCAGCACTTGATCCAGGAACTGCTTCAACATTCTCTGGTTCATCTTCGTCGACAAGCATAGTTTCGACTTTCTTCGCAGCACGTTTCTTTTTAGGCTTATCAGCTTCTGCCTTTAAGCACCATTCGCTCATTGACTTTGGTTTGAAATCTTTAAGCCACTCCTTCTCAGCGTTAAGCTCTTTCTCATCGTCGCTACCATCTTTCCTCCATTTATTGTCTGGTGGCGCAATGTAGTTAGAATCTTTAATAGCTCTGAAAACTGGTTTTGCAACAGGAGCTGAAACTTGCTTCTGAAACTTTATGAGCTTCTTTACTGTCGTCTCATCAAGATGAACTAGATAAAGCACATCATTCGGATCCCTGCTATATTCTTGTATTTTTCATCAATTAACATTTGCACGAATCTCGAATAAAGACATAATCTTGAATCCTCCATATTCTTGGACATGTGCATGAAAACAAGTTTTGAAAAGTTGAACGGCTTTTTTAGAATAAGCGCCGTTGCCATGCAGGCTTAATAATCTTGCACGTCATCGAGACCTGCCTTGCGGTGACTAAAAGTATGGATAATAGCATGCATCAGGAGCTTGTAGGGATTTGGCACTTCCCCTTTCCTTAATGTCGGCTTATTCACACTACCTTTGTAACCCATCCTAAAGAAACAGCCTCTGACCATCCTCTCATCAAGATAAATAGGATCGTCTTCTTTATCATTGAATTGCAACACTCTGCGTATATCATCTTTAGTTACAGTGATCGGTTTGACTTCATTTCCTACTTGCACAGATGAAACGATTGACTTCTGATCTTCACTAAGACTCGCGTTCATCCAAAAATGAAAAGTATGAGATCTATATGATACTGTGCGCTCTGTGATAGCCCGGTGAATAGGACTTTCCTCCAAAAACTTCAATATACTGTCGTATTCCTTAAGCGATGGACAGATCGACTTATCGAGCGTAATACATGTGTTATGCGTCTTTGAAAACTCAACAGAAATTATACGCTCTTGTTCTTGAACCTGAAAAACGACGCAAAACAATTAGCACGCATTTCGAGAAAAATTTCACAAAATTTTACTAACACTTTTCATCAAGTTTGGGCGAACTTGATATGTGTTAAACATTTTATTTTCTTCAAGTTCGCCCGAACATGTATTAAACACATGTTCAACATTGAAAGATAAGTTCGGGCGAACTTACAACCTAAACAATTCAAATTTCACTAACATAAGTTCGGACGAACATGCATTTAATTCTTTCAAACACAATTAGCCAAGTTCAGCCGAACATATGTTTGTACAAGTTTTGATAACACCTTTTGATGCAAGTCCAATCGAACTTGATAACCAGTTCGGCCGAACTTGTCATCTTCTCCAAATTCAAAACTTGTTCAACATGCCAATATCCATTTCAGTTCAATCAAAATCAGTTACACGGTCGATTTTAGTTGTATATTCTGATTATAAGTTCACTTTTATCCAACAACACCTAGAACTATCTGATTTCGATCTTTCAGATGTTGTTTCATTCATTAATGGTCCAAAACATGGTTCTAGTTCAAATCAATACCTCTGCCATAGAAATTGGTGTGCTAATCACCAAATACAGACTAGAATCGGGTAGCGTAACAGTATGAAATTGCAAAATCGCTCAAATCTCTCTCAATGTTCAAGTTCGCTTAAAGGAAGAATGTTTGCTGATAAATGAGTTCGGCCGAACTTGATTGGTATTTATACCATGTCAAGTTCAGGCGAACTTATTAAGCCCATATGAAAAGCCCAACTGAAGTTTGAGCGGACTTAGTTTTTATCATTAACCAGCCATCTCCAAGTTCAGTCGAACTTGCTGTTTGTTAAACTTAATTTGTTTAGAAAGTTCGGCCGAACTTGCCAAACCACAATTTCAAACTTTTTTCAATTTTTCATTTTAACCCCGGAACTTTCCAACTTTTTACCAGTTATGAATTCCACTCAGTTGACCAAGTCCAAGCTAATGACCTTGGTTAACCGATTTGTCTGCCGAGTCCAAGTTAATGACCCCGGTTTGACCCGTTACGAACAAACTGTTGATATTTTCAAAATCAAAGTTTCAATTTAATGAACCTTTTTAATGTTTTGACTTTTCAGATTTTACAGATTAGTTCCCAGCCCGTTGTTAAAGAGATTCCCACCAGTTCTAGCATCTTACCAGACTTCGAAGATCCGTTCTCCAACATTGGTTTGCTGAAAACATTGTAGAAATAAAATCTTTTTGAATTTTTGTAAGTTTATGCTAAAACACACTGAAAATCTTTTTGATTTTAATCTGTAAAGCTGATAAACTATGTACAGGACAATGTAAACTATGTACAAACATATTTACAGGCATATTTTTGTGAATTCGTGTCTAAGGATCATATCAGTCGATTGAGACATATCACCAGTACCGTTGACCTTTAGATGACTTTAAGTTTTAAACTCGTTTACCTAGATTGTCGATATGTTTGTCCACTTAAACTTTACCACATTTCTCAACTGTTTCAAGATATGTTTAGGGTATGAATTATGAAACTTGACTTATCTAGTGGTTCCCACTTCTTGAATACACTCATGTATCCAGATTCCATAGATTTCATCTTACAGGCGAATATAGCGTAACTGATATCTGTATCTGGGTTATGCGAGACCTTGAGAGCTCAGGTTAGTACTACCGTATAAACAAAGAGATGAAGGCTCGTCTGTAAGGTGTGTTCCACTTAGGGAATCTTTTTAGCACTGCAAATGATTAGATCTTTCGATTCTTTTCAATATTGCATGTAGTTTGGGGATTTTTGGCAAAAGTATTATAGAAGTTCTAGGCCATTGCTTCCGCAAAATCAGAAGAACTTGTATAATACCCCAGATATCAATTATCTATAAAGACCTCGTATCTCAGAATCAGGCAATCTCAAACGAAATTTCGGAGTACTAAGTCCATATATCCAAGATGTGTTAATCCACAAGATTAAGCAGTTGCTAAATTTAGTTTATATCTCGAAAACAGTTTACTGAACGTGTTAAGCCTATCGACACATCCACACTAAGACTCGTTTATTACTTTTAAACTTTTCATTTCTTTAGCATATTGTGATAGTTCACTGATGTACTATCATTTCCTTTTATGACACTGAATTCTTTTTGTCTTTTTCAATGTTTTTGGATTTTAAAATTTTTCGAATGTTTTTGTATTTTCTCTAACATTTCTCCCCCTAAAATCAAAAACATCTTTTTGAATTTTAGTTTTTAACAAAATTCTAAACTAGAAAGGTATTTACAAACCAATGTGGATCATGCGAACTCGTCGTCCGATCCATATTCAACCTCAATGTTTGCACCTGTCAGCAAATTTTTCATACCATTAATTCTCAGCAAGTATTTAAACCGTGACAAAGAAAATGGTTTGGTATAAAAAGCAGCCTTTTGTTCGTCGGTGTGGATTTTTTCTATTCGTACCAATTTCTTTTCGTAGCAATCACGAATGAAATGATAACGAATTTCAATGTGTTTTGTGCGTGAGTGTTGAACCGGATTTTTAGTTATATCTATGGCTGCCTTGTTATCAACAAACAGCGGAGTGTCTAGAAATTGCAGACCATAGTTTCTCATCTGCTGTTGAATCCACAGAATATGTGAACAACAGCTGGAGGCCGAGATATACTCAGCTTCACAGGTAGAGAGAGCGACCGTAGTCTGTTTCTTACACTGCTAGGTTACCATTCTTGTTTTGAAGAACTGGCATCCCGCTGTAGTTGATTTTGAATTCAACTTATCTACACCAAAATCAGGATCAGCATAGCCTGTGAGGTCAAAATTGTCGTTCTTCGGGTACCACAAGCAGGTGCTTGGACATCCTTTGAGGTATCTGAAGATTCGCTTCACGATCTGCATGTGTAAGATCCTCGGGCTTGACTGATATCTGGCGCAGAGGCAGGTTGGATACATAATATTTGGGTGCGATGCCATCAGATACATCAGCGATCCAATCATCGATCTGTATAACGTCTCGTCAACTTTGGCTCAAGTCTCATCAACGCAAATTCTGTGATTTAGAGAAAGAGGCGTAGATAGAGGCTTCAAGCTTTCCATTCCAAACTTCTTCAAGATGTCGTGAACATACTTAGTCTGAGGAATGAAAATGCCATCCGGAAGCTGATCTACTTGCAAACCAAGAAAGAACTTCATTTCACCCATCGAGGACATTTCGAATTTCTTTTTCATGATTCCCTCAAACTCCTTGCAGAGACTATCATTTGTAGACCCAAAGATGATGTCGTCGACGTAGATTTGAACTATATTCAGATGACCATCAACTTCTCTGGTAAAAAGAGTACTATCCACATTTCCTCTGATAAAGCCGTTGCCGACAAGATGTTGCGATAACGTCTCGTATCAAGCTCTCGGGGCTTGGTGTAGACCATAAAGAGCTTTATCCAGTAGGTATGCTTTCTTCTTATTGAGTGGATCGACAAACCCCGGTGGTTGTCCAACGTACACCTTCTCGCGTAATTTTCCGTACAGAAAAGCCGATTTGACATCTAATTGATAGACTTTAAATCCTTTTCATGATGCGAAAGATAGAAAGATTCGAATAGATTCCAAGCAAGCTACTGGTGCGTAAACTTCCGTGTAATCTATCCCTTCCTGCTGGTGAAATCCCTTGACAACAAGCCTAGCTTTGTTACGAACAATAACCCCTCTATCATCACGTTTACACTTAAATACCCATTTTGTATCATTCACTTTCTGATTTTCTGGTAGATCTTCAAGCTTCCACACTCCCAACTTCTCAAACTGCAATAGTTCTTCTTGCATTGCTTGTACCCAGTTTTCATCGGCTAAAGCTTCATTAACTGTCTTTGGCTCTATCTGAGAGATGAAACATGAATAGAAGCAATAGTTCTGGGTTGGAGCAACGCGAGTGTAAAAGCAACTTAGTGCTTTGTTAATTTGACTTCGAGTTCTAACACCCATTTGAAGTTCTCCTATAATATTCGTTGACGGATGATAGGAATATAATCGCGGCAATTCTTCACTTGGAACATCTACTTAGTTTTGCTGATTCGTGATGTTGAGATCAACGACCAATTCAACATTTGGAGAACTTGATGAAGCTTCATTTCTGTTGCTCGGGCCTGCAGATTGATTAAGAAGACTTGTTATCTGCTCCACTTCCTCGTCTGAAGAAGATGATTCCCCATCAGCATCAAATGTTGGTGCTTCATCTGAGTCAGAATTCTGATTCTGAGGAATACTGGGCTCCGTTGTTGTATTCACTGGTTCAGTAGAGGCATTTGTTGGAGGAGTAGTAGGTGTTGCTAATGTTTTAGAAATAGCCAGAACACCACTATTACTTGAACTTGCGCCAGAAGAAGATGGATCCAACGTGGGTTGATTTACCACAATTGGTCGAACAATTTGTTCTAGATTCGTCGACTGGTGAAGATAATATAATGCTGCAACTTCTTTGTCAGACGGTTCTTCGGGCAAGTCAAATGACTTCCAAAGGTCTTGATAGTTAAACAGCCACGCGTCACCTCTCCTTTGAATAGGATCCGTATAGTTGAAATAATCTAGGTGCTGTACTTCAATAACCTTTCTCAATGAAGGAACATATACTCTTCTCAACAGACTCGCATATCCGACAAAGAAACCTTCAAGAGATTTAGCTCCGAATTTGCCATCTTGATCGATTACAGTGCATGGCGCACCAAATGGTTCTAAGAACTTCAAATTTGGCTTCCGTCGGTTTATCATCTCAAAACATGTTTTCTTTGTTGGTTTGACAGTGAGAACTCTGTTTAGCGTGTAGCAAGCCGCAACAACCGCTTCATTCCAGAAGCTGATTGGAAGTTTAGATTCTGCAAGCATGGTTCTCGTAGTTTCAATCAAAGTTCCGTTTTTCCGTTCAGCTACTCCGTTTTGCTGTGGAGTATAGGGAGCACCAAACTCGTGCAGAATCCCTTTTGCGTTGCAGAATTCCTTCATTTTGTTATTCTTAAACTCTGTGCTGTTGTCACTTCTAATTCTTCTGACCGGCAGATGATAAAGGTTCTCGAGTTTCTTGAACAGAATAACCAAGTTCTCGAACGTTTCGTCTTTTGATTCTTGAAAGAATACCCACGAATATCTTGAATAGTCATCTGTCACGACCAAGCAGTATAAGTCTCCTGAGATGCTTCGAACATTGACAGGACCAAATAAACCCATGTGGAGACGTTCTAATGGCAACTTGATTGAGTTCAGAATTTTCTTTGGATGAGATTGCTTGATCTACTTTCCCTTTTTACACTCTAAGCAGTGATCAGTCATATTAAAACTCCAAAGATTTACGCCTTCTACAAGATCATTATGAACCAAGAAATTCATTTTTCGCAAATGAATATGCCCCATCTTACGATGCCAAAGAATGGAATCCTTTTTAGTAGCCTTTGTCACAAAACATTGCGCTGATTTTGATGAGGTGGTAGCGACGCCCATATCAAGAACATATAGATCATTCTCTCGTGGTGCTCGCATCAGAATCCACTCATTTGGTATTTTGAATCCCGGCTTCAAGATAATACACTCTTTATCGTTGAAATGGACCGTGAACTTCTTGTCACAAATTTGCGATATACTCAGAAGATTATTCTCAAGTTCTGCAATATAGTTTACGGGATCGAATGAAACGACGCCGTTTGAGAGTTTTCCCTCGGCGACTATCCTTCCACCCTGGTTACCAGCAAATCCAACATATCCACCATTGATAACTTTAATGTCGAACAGCAACGCTTTCATTCCCGTCATATGCCTGGACTCTCCACTATCCAAAATCCACTTGGAAAGTATAGATCTATGGAGCCCCTGCACATTTTAACAATCTATTTAAAAAGCGAGACCCAAACCTTTTTGGTCTTGGGTTGAATTGGATAACCATAATCAAAATCAAATTCACATTCATCAGCATAATCGAATCCACACTCATCTACATAATCAACTTCCCATTCTTCATCTGAATTTTCTATGATGTTTATGTTTGAAACTTTACTGTCTTTTTATCTTTTGAATTGTTACCACTTGTAGTTTTGACAGTTTCAATTGTGGTTTCAATTATGATTTCAGATTTTGATTCTTTCATACTATTACTAGTCTTAATAAGCTCAGACTTAGTGATCTCAGATGTTGTTGACCGTTTCTTTTCAATCCAGGCTTGAGATTTTATGTTAGCCTTCTTGATGTAAAAATTGTTTTCATTAGCCTTTGAAGTTTCACCTTTTTCAAAAATTGAATTTTCAAACTTAGGTTTGACTTCAGCTTTTGATTCATTTCTTTTCAAAATCTTTACAGGATTTACAAACACTGGTTGCTTCGGCTTCACAACATTTGAACTTTCTTTCCTTCGAAGATAAGCCGGCTTTGATTTCGGACAATAACGTGCAATATGACCAATTTCGTTGCACTTGAAACAAGTCCGAGAATCATGTGGATGTCCTTTAGTGGGTTTTGCACCACTTGTTTTGGCACCACTTTCAATTTTGGCTTTTTTTCGAAGTTCTTTCTGTTTCTTAAACTCATCGTTTGATTATTTCCCGATCAAACTTTCCTCATGAACCGTGTTCGTCCCATATACAAAATTCATGTTTTTATTCTTGTATTCATGAAATGGTGACGGTTTCTTTTTAGGTTCATCTGATTCTTCTAATCCCAACCCAGCTCTCCGGTTTTCCGGATGATCACCACCATTCCTTCGGTAGTTGTTTCTTTTAGGTTTGGAATAGAATTTCTTTTCATTAATCTCCAGATCATCTGATGTGAGTTCCACGAGTTTAAAGAATTTGTCTAACAATTCTTCCTTCACATTCTGAATCGAAAAACTGTCATCAAAGTATAATCTATCAGATTCCTTAATTTTGTACATGACAACATTAGGATCATCACATAGATCATTCTCCGATGATGTGTCGTCATCTTCGGACTGTGAATCAAAATTCTTTGAGCTCAGTCAGTGCTTTTAAAGCTGCCTTCATCAGAATCGTTCAAAACATTTTCAACAACCTTTTTAACCACAACATTGTCATCATCTGTTTTAGTATAGATTACATCAATGTTTTCTGGCAACTCAGTTTTCTTTTCAGATAACAACTCAATGTTGAGTGCCTTATCCATCCCATCAGCGGATTTGCGACAATACTTCTCGCATAGGGGTGGAGGAACATTGTTGTATTCTTTACCAAATTTCTTTTTAGGTTTCTCTTCCGATGGAATTGTCGGAAGGATGTGATCAATGACATATGCGTTACATGTGTAACTTCTCAAAAGTTGTTGAACACGCTCTATTTCAATTGTCATGTCTTGGAGTTGTTGCTTAGTTTCAGCAATGATGTTAATATAGATATTAATCGCTTTTTGCTTATCCATTACTGTTCATTTTAATATCTTTATTGTATCATGTTGTTTGATGTTATTTCTATCAAGTCTACCATAATCATTTTTCATTTTATCATATGCTTCCTTCATTGTGCGATAATCGTATTTCAGTTCATTATGCACATTGTTTTCAGCGATGATTTTTGATTTTTTGGCACACTCAGAACATGGTTCGGTACATTTTGTACAAGGTTTCTCAACCTCTACCACTTGTACTTTGACAACTTCATTTACCTCTGGACCTACCTTGGTTAGATTTGCCATCATGGCTTTGTCGGCAATGTCCCTGAGGTTTTTAGCATTCACTTCTTGTGTAACATTGATGATCTCTTCATCAATTGTTTTCTCCTCAAGCACTTGTTCTTTAGAGCTTCCATCAATATGATCTGCAAAACTATCACACGAGTTAGGAGATAAAATTCCTAGTTTCTGCATGTGGATATGCTCCTCTTCTTCTCATTGTTGATGCAAGTATTGTTCTAGCAGAATCTGTTCTACAGCCGCTGCTTCCTCTGCAGAAGTATCTTCAACTATCTCAGCCATCAAAGCAACTCCGGTCTTCTTACCGATGTGGAAATTCCAGTCGAAACCATCATCTTCGTTTGATGCTACCATAGCTTTCTCATTGCTGCTGCTATTTGGTTTCTCTTGGATTTCAACCTGAGTCTTCTTTGGAAATGGCTTGTATTGAAGTGGCTTCTTATAATACTCGTTGCCTCCTCCGAACGGACTTTGATTTCCCGTTGCTTCAGGGTTTTTGCATTCTCTCTTGAAGTGACCCTTTTGGCGACATCGATAACATGTAACCTTTAACTTGTCGAAGCCCAACTTGTTGCTAGAATTTCCGATATCTCGGCCGGTGAGAGCAACAAACTTTGTGACTCTTCGGATAATAGATGCTAAACACCACTTGATATCCATCAACTCGAGTTCTTCTTCATCCACTTGGTCATAATCTTCTGCCGTCATTTCGGGATTTCTAATTTTATCGGCTACAAGACTTTCGTATGACTCCAGAACAGTGGCGAGAAGAGACATATGTTGTTTAGCAACTTGTTCCGAAACAACATTGTTCAAATTTACTACGATGTTGCACTTGTATACATTTGAATCAGAATTTGATTGTTGATTCTGATTTGCTTGACTTTGATAAGATAAATTTGAACCAGTGCTTGCGAACGAACTCTGTGGACTCTGATCATAATGAGGCTGTGATTGACTCTGGTTTTGTGGAGAAGCATTCATGTTTGCACTAAACGCTGTCCCAATTTTCGGACTTGAATTGTTGTCTTGCATTCCACTTTTGTAGTACAACCCAACATCTTGAACTATATTAGCGTTCTTTGACTTTGCTATCTTCAAGAGTTCGAGTTTATCGATAAATGTTGACAGCTTGAAGAAATCCCACTTATCACTATTCTTCAGAACCATCAAATAAGTAGTCCATTCACCATCTGGTAGTGCGTCAGCAAGCTTGTCGATGTATTCTTGTTTTGACTTCTCGAGACCGTGTCTTCGCATTTGAACTTTAAGATGACAGAAGCGCTCGATCATTTGCTTCATGGTCTCATTCTTTAACATGGTGAAGATATCGAACTCTTTTAGAATAAGCGCCTTTTTACTTTTGATCATTTCGGCACTGCCTTGATACTTCTTCTGTAATGACAACCAAAGATCTCTTACAGTAGTATACTCTGGTAGCAAAATCAGGATATCTTCTTTGACAGACTGTTGGATGAGACTGATCATCTTTTTCTCAGCAATGTATTCGTCTCTCTGTACTGTCGAGTAATTGTACTTTTCAAGGACTTGCTGATGTTCATCTACAGGAACAGTGTAGCCTCTTTCAATCGACACCCAGCCAGCGAAGTGCATTGCTTGCACCCAATAGGTAAATTTCTCCTTCCATGCTTCATACTCGTCCATGCTCATCAGCTTGGGCGGTTTAACAGTCGTCCCCATCTCGTTATCAAGATTGACTTGATGAATCACGTTGGCATTCGACGAACTAGCTCCGGACATAAAAGCTCTTTGCATATCATCCATTGTAAATAACGAGACGTGTACACTGAAAATATTCAAAAACTTTTGAAAATGTTAGAAATACTACAAGTTCGGTCGAACTTGTAGTTTGGAATGAAGAATTCTTGATTTTATCACAAGTTCGGTCGAACTTGTGGTATTTGTTTTGAAAAAAAATTGTTTTAACTTCGGTCGAACTTATAAAAAAACAAAAACCGATCTTCGAGCGAACTCGTATTCAAGAATTTAAAAAAAAAACTAGTAAGTTCGGGCGAACTTACTCAAACTTTTCTTGATATTACACAAGTTCGGTCGAACTTGATGTAAAATCAATGAAAAATTGACAAGTTCGAGCGTACTTGGCAAGAATCTCCTCAAAAACCACTCAAGTTCGAGCGAACTTGCTAAAAACTCACTTGAAAAGTGACTTTTTATATCATGTTCGGCCGAACTTGATTAACAAGTTCGATGATTAGAATTTTGGAAAACATGGTTTTTTTCAAAATTTTGACATGATTTCGGTTGAATTTGGTCTCTAATATTTCAAGGGTTTATCTTTGTTGTATTTTACATGATATATTAAAAATTGAAAAGATTTTGACCGTGAATTCTTTATTTTTGATGAAAAAGTTAAGAAAAATAGAAGAACGGAGTAGAAATAGAAGTGTTCTTGTCTTGATACTATCAAATCAGGTTGTTCTAGCTCTCATACCACTTGTAGGACCGATCCTCAACGCTAAGGAACCTAAATTTGATATCTTGCGTCCATAATAGCGGAAATATTACGTCGTGTTTACCAATAGACAAGAATTAATCAATTAATCGTCAGTTTTATTGATTAAACGTTCTGGTTACAAACTGACAGAGCTTCACCTCCAAAATGCCAAAGTTACAAATGAATGAGGCTAGCTAGGTGTTTATAATGCTACAAGTTTGCCCTAAGAGACTCAAGTTCGCCTGAACTTGCTACTGCAAGTTTGGCCAAACATGTATACATATGACACACTATGGGCGAACTTGGCTAAACTATACATAAATACTTCATACACATAGCCTATTCAGCTCTATACTATAAAGACTCGATATAAGACTAAGACATAGACATTATGTACCAACAGTAATGAGTGGTTTAAACATGGTTCTTGGCTGAATAAGAACACATCAGGGTTTCCCTGATGTTATATGGTAGCCAAGATCACAAAACTTCGGCTTTTGATACCCTAATCGACCAAAAGCGATTAACAAAGTTATTAACCGAAAAACAGTGAAACGAGGCTTGATTGACATGGGTTATGGCATGTTTGGATTGTGTTTGATGTGTAGGTACTAAATATAGCACACACGCACTTCTGGACTCGAGAGAACGCATGGGAACGGAGCTTGCGCTAGGTATAACACCAGAACCCTCCGACTAGTTTAGGCAAAATGTTGTTTGAACTATAACTTGGTTCGTGATGCTTGGATTGCACTGAAAATTGGTGTGGTAATGTAGGGTATTGACAGAAATGTCCACCTAAAATTTTAGGATTTTTGGAATTTATTATGATTTTTGGCAAAGTTTTGACTGTTTTATCCAAAGAAATTCGGGAAAAATACCAAACAGAGTCGATAAATCACCAAAATTTACATGAACACTAGGGAACATATAGGGAATGTTCTGGGAATTTTCGGTAGCCGAAAACGCACCGAAATGAAATTGGAAAAATCCCAAATTTTTACAAGGAGTTCCTGGACATATAAGGGACTTTCTGGAATATTTTGGGAAGTTTTAGACATCAGATGATAAGCAATGTAAATTATTCGGTTAAATACTGGTTTACAAATGATTTATTTGAGGAGTTAAAATAGCTAAATAAATTCCCGAATTTTTTTCTCATAATCTATATATTTTTACTGAATTGTATAAAATTTCCATATTTTTATCAGACTTATGTATTAAAGGGGAATTTACGGAGTTAGAACGCTTTATTTTAAACTAGTTCCTGGACATATAAGGGACTTTCTGGAATATTTTGGGAATATTTAGACATCAGATGATAAGCAATGTAAATTATTCGGTTAAATACTGGTTTACAAATAATTTATTTGAGGAGTTAAATTAGCTAAATAAATTCCCGAATTATTTTTCTCATAATCTATATTTTTACTGAATTGTATAAAAATTTCCATATTTTTATCAGACTTATGTATTAAAGGGGAATTTACGGAGTTAGAACGCTTTATTTTAAACTAGTTTCGGCAATTTACCGTCTAACGAACCTGCCGGAATCGAGAACTGACCGAACCCGACGTTTACTATAGTTGGAACACCGGGAATATTCCGGGAGATTCCAATGTCGTTTGGACAATAGGGGTGTGTCCCATGCCAGTTCAGGAGAATCCCCGACGGCGAAAACGGAAACTTAATTTTGTGCAACCTAGACTCCCCAAACACCCAAACTCCCTTAATGAGAAGTTAATATTTCTTAAATGACAACATGTTGGTACTATTGGTATTCCCGTACCATTATTCGAGCATGTCAAACAACTGACTTTGGCTGGCACGCGAACCGGTGCCCAGAGCCAAACTAAAAACTGATACTACCCTGACATCCATCAACATACCAATATCTTATAGGTTCAATCCGGGGTGAAAACTCATAACCGGATCCAAGTTATAAGCATTACCAACCTAGATGCTTATTTGAGTCCCTACTTGCATGCATGCTATTAAAGCTGATCCAGTTGCATAATCACTCTTTGATTGAGGCTACTACCCTCACTATGAGTTTCACTCCCCCACTTCTAAACTGTTTTACTGTTTTCTGGGGTGAATTGCATGTTACAAACTGTGTTAATTGCACCAACTTGTGATGATGAGAATTACCTAACACACGAACTATCCCCAATGCAAGTGAGTAATGTAAGCCGTGGGTAGTGGATAGTACTATTAGTCTAACAAACCCAATTGCCGTCGGACTGGTGTGCCGGCAGCCAGGCAACTACACGCGTCCTAAACTATGTTATGTTGTTAGGCATAACTACCCCTGGGGCGTTTGACTGCACGTGACACAGTCGGTGGGCTGAGTTCTCGAAGGTGGCCTGGTGTGCTGAGGTGTCAAACGTGACACGTCACGGTTATTGCGGTCAAGGTTTCACTTGTGAACTCGTGTAATTCCATCTGTGATCTGTGACACGTGCAATTAAACTTGTTAACGCATATTGCTGTAAAACAACCATACCAGTGGAACTCACCGGCTCGGTTAGCTGACCCTTTTTTTTAAAATTAACGTGCATTTCAGGTAAAACTAAACAAGAATGAGGAACGTTCGTATGGAATGGCTTGAGTAAGCGGACAGTAGCAAAAGAAAGGCTGTAGTGGCTTGTAGTACTGCACTTGAACTAATGGGTTGTAATATGATAGTTTATGTGTGTTGTAACCGATGTTCCCTCTTTATATGATATCACGTTTTTAAATTATGAGGAAATAGCATGTGTCTACCGCACCCCGCAATTCTCTTCCACTGGGAGTCGGGGTGTGACAGAAGATGGTATCAGAGCCGTCGGTTATAGCAAATTAGGTATCCCTAAAGAACCTAGACTATAATCCTAAGTTTAGTTTCCTTGCACTGAGAATCTCTGGAGACTGGGTAGTATGACTATTACCGGGATGGTCTTGTGAGGCAAATAAATTATTGTGGTCTGGAACACAATAATATATCTACTGATACTTGGGAGTTCTGGAAACGTCATTAAAATAAGATAGGAAGGGAATGCGAATACTAACCTAACAAACGATATATAATTTTTAAAATTTTAAAATCATAATTTTGTGCAATACGTGCTTATGTGTATATCTTTGAAATGTTGATTTTCGATTATTTAAGTCAACAAAATCAGTGTTATATGTTGCCTTTCTTTACAGGTACCATGTCGCGTCATACGAGTCATCAGACTGCATCCCATACTAAGACAGATCCTGAGGAGGATCCGCTTATACCCCACCAGACGTCGAGCAATAAACCGGACCAGTCCAGTTAGTGTTGTCGTAGTTACCCACCTAGACCCCGTATCAGGCGCGAGGGAGAGATCTCGAGTGCCTATCGTTCTCCATCTCACCACTTGACTAGCTCCTTGGAGCGTATTCGTACCCATGATATCGTTGTACAGTTAGAAACTATCCCCCGGAGCCCTACTCCTTCAACGGAGCATTGGGAGTGGGAGTCTGTAGCACCTCGTTTACCTACGCCAGAGACTCCTCCTGAGCCTTATACTCCTTCTACCCAGAGTACTTACTCACCATCTTCACCTAGTTCTCATGAAGTACCCACCATCAGCCTCCGGCAGGCGGCCTGTTGGAGGGTACCCGCATCCGTACCTGCTTTTACACCACCACCCTCTCCTATCCGTCCGATACCGGTACCTACGGGAGCATGGCAGCAGGTTACTGCCCATTTCCTCACACCACCTAGAGAGGACCCTTACCCTTTCCATACCTATGTAACTGCCCTATAACCCTTAACGATTACCAATTTTCTATTGACCTTTTACCCGTAGAACTGGGCAGTTTTGACGTTGTCGTAGGAATGGACTGGCTGTCCAATCATCGAGCTGAAGTGTTATGTGAGCAGAAGATTGTAAAGATTCCTTTGTCCCCGACCGATGTGATCATGGTACAGGGAGAGAAGTTAGGTACCATGCTGAACCTCATATCCCATCTCAAGGCGTTGAAGTATATACGACAGGGATGTGACGTGTTTTTACCCAGCGTCACGACAAATGAACCAGCCGAAAAACGTATTAAAGACATCCCGATAGTATGCGAATACCCAGACGTGTTCCAGGAGGAATTGCTCGTATTGCCACCCAATCGGCAAGTCGAGTTTTGGATCGACCTAATACCGGGAACAACACCCATCGCCAAAGCCCCATACCGTCTTGCATCGTCTGAGATGCAAGAACTATCGACGCAACTGCAGGAGTTACTTGATCGTGGTTTCATCCATCCCAGTTATTCTCCCTGGGGAGCCCAGTCTTATTTGTAAAGAAAAAGGACGGCAGCTTCCGAATGTGCATCGACTACAGAGAATTAAACAAGGTCACTATCAAGAACCGATACCCACTACCGCAGAGCGATGATCTTTTTGACCAGCTACGAGAAGAACCACATGACGCATGATTTGGAACTGGGCGCGATTATATTCGCGCTGGAGATATGGAGACATTATTTATATGGTACAAAGTGTACTATATATACGGACCACAAAAGCCTCCAACATATTTTCGACCAAAAAGAGCTAAACATGAGGCAGCGCAGACGGGTGGAATTATTAAATGATTACGACTTTGAAATAAGTACCACCCGGGGAAAGCTAACGTGTTAGTGGATGCACTAAGTAGGAAGGATCGAATCAAACCACTCCGAGTGCGAGCACTGGGAATGATTGTGCAGACGAGCCTTATAGAGCGAATCCGGAACGCGCAAATGCAAGCCTTGGAGGAAAGCCAGTTACCCAGCGAAGGGTTGCACGGAAATGTAAAAAGATTTGTGAAGAAAATGGATGAGGTGTTGTATTTAAGGATCAAGTGTGGATTCCTGCAAGTTCGGAGCTGAGACAGTTGATCATGGACGAGGCCCATAAATTGAAATATTCGATTCACCTCGGTACAGACAAGATGTACCATGATCTTAAAGAGTTTTATTGGTGGCCGGGGATGAAAAAGGACGTGGTAGAATATGTAAGCCAATGCTTGACTTGTGCTTAGGTCAAGGCAGAGTATCAGAAACCCTCAGGAATGTTACAACAACCCAAGATACCTTAGTGAAAATGGGAACAAATCATGTTGGATTTCGTGACCCATCTTCCAAGAACGCCTAGTGGTCATGACGCGATTTGGGTAATTGTAGATCGATTGACCAAGTCCGCACATTTTATTCCGATCCATACCACTTATAAAACCGACAAGTTGGCCGAGATCTACACTAACGAGATAGTAGCCAGACATGGTGTCTCGGTTGCTATTATTTCAGACCGAGACAGCCATTTCACCTCACGATATTGGCAGAAGTTACAAGAAGCTTTGAGGACGCGGATCGATCTGAATACTGCTTACCATCCCCAAAGCGACGGACAATCGGAACGCACGATGCAGACGTTAGAGGACTTGCTTCGCGCCTGTGTCCTGGACTTCGGAGCAAGTTGGGACAAGCATCTTCCGCTAGTAGAATTTTCCTATAACAATAGTTACCACAACAGTATCCAGGCAGCCCCGTACGAGGCGCTTTATGGTCGAAAGTGCCGATTACCACTTTGTTGGGCCGAAGTGGGTGACACCCAACTGACGGGATCCGAGCTAGTACAAGAAACGACTGATAAAATCCACCAGATTCAGAATAAATTGAAAGCCACTCAGAATCGGCAAAAGAGCTGGCTGATGTACATAGAAAACCGTTATCGTTCGAGGTGGGTGAACAGGTATTATTAAAGGTATCGCCGTGGAAAGGCGTTATCAGATTTGGAAAGACCGGGAAGTTAGCACCACGATACATCGGACCGTACGAGATTCTAGCAAAAGTAGGTCCCGTAGCCTATCGGTTGAAGCTACCAACCGAGCTTAGTGCCATTCATAATGTCTTCCACATTTCAAACCTAAAAAAGTGCCTGTCAGGCGAAGCCACCCAGATACCTTTGGAAGACGTACACGTTGAGGATAGACTCCACTTTGTGGAGGAACCGGTAGAAGTAGTTGATTGCAGGGTTAAACAATTAAGGCACAACAAAATTTCAATGGTTAAAGTCCGGTGGAACTCTAAACAAGGACCTGAATACACCTGGGAACGGAAGGATGAATTCCGTAGAAAATACCCTCACCTTTTCCCTCGCTAGACGGGGTAAATTTAAGGAACGAAATTTCTTAACCAGGGGAGACTGTGATTCCCAGGACGAAACTAGGTACACCATAATCGGTCCAAAACTTTAAGTATGCTTAAAATAATAATTGTGCGAAAACCCTAAAAACATATATGTCTTGTGTGATATGTTAAATGATATCTGTTATGTCTCAGAGAAATCTGAGAGCACGTCATGGTTAACACAACACTAATAAGGGCCAACGGTGCGAGGTTGGTGTCCTTAGCCGGGAGCTTTCCGTTTAACAGCGCATTAAACGTTTGACTATGATTATTAGGCCAACGGTGGGGCTATTTAAGATTATGAGTTCACAGAACATCTTAGTTATGTGCCATAGACCATGACATAAGATTTGAAGCAAATCGGAGCTCGGGCACGCAAAATGAGGCGGTTTCCCGGTTAGGGAAACGCTTTCGTTTTGAGAGCAACAAAAGACAACCAAACATGCAAGGAAAGGCCAATCAAGCCTAAAAACACTTAAACTACCCTAATACGAGGCCATTATGAATGAAATGTAACCGTGTTCGGGTTTCAAGATGGTTATGCACGGTTTTAAAAACCGAGTCTTTTAACACTAAAAACGCAAAAAAAGGAGCCCGTTTGGCAAATTGGGGATGCGTGTGGGACCCGAAAATGAACCTAAACGCAAAAACAAAGATAGATATCATATTTTTAACACGAAAAACAAAGCACGGCAAAGCAGGGGGTGGGGTAGGGGCACCCCACCTTCCGACCGCACCCTTATTATATAAAAGTTTTTTTATTTTTTCTTCATCTAGCAACCAAATTCTGCTCTCAAGCATAAAAAACACAGCTGATAATCATCTTAGTTCAGCAAAAATGAAGGGATTTTTCAAGTTTTGTAAGGTTTTGATGAAGATTTCTTGTATAAACATGAACTAGACTAGGAAAACCCTTTCTAATCCATGCTAATGGATGGTTTAAACATGGTTCTTGGCTGAATAAGTATACATCAGGGATCCCTTGATGTTATATGGTAGCCAAGATCACAAAAATTCGGCTTTTGATACCCTAATCGACCAAAAGCGATTAACATAGTTATTAACCGAAAAACAGTGAAACAAGGCTTGATTGACATGGGTTATGGCATGTTTGGATTGTGCTTGATGTGTAGGTACTAAATATAGCACACACGCACTTCTGGACTCGAGATAAACGCACGGGAACAGAGCTTGCGCTAGGTATAACACCCGAACCCTTCGGCTAGTTTAGGCAGAATTTTGTTTGGACTATAAGTTGGTCCGTGATGCTTGGATTGAGCTGAAAATTGGTGTGGTAATGTAGGATATTGACAAGAATGTCCACCTAAAATTTTAGAATTTTTGGAAATTTTTATGAGTTTTGGCAAAGTTTTGACTATTTTACCCAAAGAAATTCGGGAAAAATAACAAACCAAGTCAATAAATCACCAAAATTTACATGAACACTAGGGAACATATAGGGAATGTTCTGGGAAGTTTGGGTGTCCATTGGTTGGATTTTGATTCAGATTAAACATCCACGTTTTTTCGAGTTTTAGGTAGATTGAAACGCACCGAAACGAAATCGGAAAAATCTCAAATTTTTACAGGGAGTTCCTGGACATGTAAAGGAAGTCTTGCTTCGACCACGACAATCTTTCTTTTCATTTTGGATTCAAAAATTGATTTACAAAATATCCAGAACGGATGTTTAGAATCAATCAAGTATTAACAGTCCCCTTATTCTGTTCTGCTGGATAAAATTTGGTTGAGTTATATCAGCAGAACAGAATAATATATTTCGATTCGTTTGTTGATGAGGCGGCACCCGAATTTGAACTGGGGAATAAGGATTTGCAGTCCCCGCCTTACCACTCGGCCATGCCGCCAAAACGATGCACAATAGGATCAAAATTTCCCTTTTTGGGTTGTATTACTAAATTTTAGTTTATTGTACTTGCATCCTGTTTTTAATCCTTTTTCTAAATTTAGAAAAATTAGAAAAGAAACCATTTTTCCCCTTTTGATTGTCTTTGATCTATCCCTTCGATTGATTGTATAGTATCTCAAAACACACAATGCCAAAAAGCTTCCCCTCACTTTTATATTGAAAATTTCAATAGAAATTTCCACATACCCGACTTCTTCTATTTAAAGTGATTTGTGTATCTACCCCAACAATACTATTGTGCCGTACCATTATGGAAGAAGATTCGGCCAAAATGTGGACTTCCACGGGAATAAAAAAAAATGGATTGACTTCCTTTTGATATTTTGGCCAAAATACCTTGACTCCTTGATACTCAACCAAATTCTCTTCGTTGACGATTGAATTCAGCTCTCTAGTCTCATATTTAGTAAGTCCCGAGCTCTTTCTTATATATCGAGGATCATCGAAATAAGCAAGAATACTATTTCTACGGAGAATACCATTTCTGGGATAATCATAGACGGCCTCTTTACCATTCTGTATAAATAGGCTATTCGATTTGTACAGATATGGTAGAGGGGCGCATTCAATCCTTGCTTGTATATTAGTTTTCAGTTATTCTCTTCGGCGCGGGGTAGAGCAGTTTGGTAGCTCGCCATCCGCCGATTCGGGTCTATTTGAAAATAGCTAGAACATAGCATTTTCTGGAGACATAATAATTTTTCGGCGGAAGCCGCTTTTTGGAATATTTTGGGAATTTTTAAACATCGGATGATAAGCAAGGTAAATTATGCGGTTAAATACTGGTTTAAAAATGATTTATTTGAGGAGTTAAAATGGCTAAATAAATGCTCGAATTATTTTTCTCATAATCTATATATTTTTACTGAATTGTATAAAAATTTCCATATTTTTTTCAAACTTATGTATTAAAGGGGAAATTACGGAGTTAAAACACTTTATTTAAACTAGTTTCGGCAGTTTACCGCGTAACGAACCTGCCGGGAACTGACCGAACCCGACGTTTACTATAGTTGGAACATCAGGAATTTTCCAGGAGATTCCAATGTCGTTTGGACGCTAGGGGTGTGTCCCATGCCAGTTTGGGAGAATCACCGACGGCGGAAACAGAAACTCAATTTGGGCAACCTAGAATCCTCAATCACCCATACTCCCTTCATGAAAAGTTAATCTTTCTTAAATGACAACATGTTGGTAATATTGGTATTTCCGTACCATCATCCAAGCGTGTCAAACAACTGACTTTGGCTGGCACGCGAACCGGTGCCCAGAAGCCAAACTAAAAACTGATACTACCCTGACATCCATCAACATACCAATATCTTATAGGTTCAATCCGGGGTGAAAACTCATAACCGGATCGAAGTTATAAGCATTACCAACCTAGATGCTTATTTGAGTCCCTACTTGCATGAATGCTATTAAAGCTGATCCAGTTGCATAATCACTCTTTGATTGAGGCTACTACCCTCACTGTGAGTTTCACTGCGCCACTTTTAAACTGTTTTCTGGGGTGAATTGCATGTTACAAACTGTGTTAATTGCACAAACTTGTGATGATGAGAATTACCTAACACACGAACTATCCCCAATGCAAGTGATTAACGTAAGTCGTGGGCAGTGGATAGTACTATTGGCCTGACAAACCCAATTGCCGCCGGACCGGTGTGCCGGCAGCCAGGCAACTGCACGCGTCCTAAACTATGTTATGTTGTTAGGAATAACTACCCCTGGGGCGTTGGACTGCACGTGACGCAGTCGGTGGGCTGAGGTGTCGAAGGTGACACGGCCGTGTCTGTTGAGATGTCAAACATGACACACCACGGTTATTGCGGTCAAGGTTTCACTTGTGAACTCGTACGTGCAATTAAACTTGTTAACGCATATTGCTGTAAAACAACTAAACCAGTGGAACTCACCGGCTCGGTTAGCTGACCTTTTTTCTAAAAATTAACGTGCATTTCAGGTAAAACTAAACAAGAATGAGGAACGTTCGTATGGAATGGCTTGAGTAAGCGGATAGTAGCAAAAGAAAGGTTGTAGTGGCTTGTAGTACCGCACTTGAATTAATGGATTGTAATATGATAGTTTTTTGTGTGTTGTAACCGATGTTCCCTCTTTATATGATATCACGTTTTTAAATTATGAGGAAATACCATGTGTCTGCCGCACCCCGCAATTGTCTTCCGCTGCGAGTCGGGGTGTGACAGTAGTGTTGCCTCCAAAAGAGGGACATGTCACATTTTGCGTTAATAACTTACTTAAGTATCTTTCAATATTTCGGCCTTGCGGGACTGTATCCCTACTGACTAAGACCAATATGACCGAGGTTCGCATTGCCTCCAAAAGAGGGACACACCACTATAACTAAGATAATCTCTTAAAAAACCCAAAGTGCGGAAATCATCAAAGGATACGTAAAAGAGGAGTCAGAACCAAGTGATTCTATCTTGGCATTGTTTCTTTATTCTAGTATTAAAAGCTCTTGTGTCCTTGGATGACCTCGGTATCGTACCATTACTATACTACGTCAACGATGGTTGCACTTGCCCTAACGAGTTGTAGAGAGTGATAGTGTTATATCGTGTTTTATAAACTTAAAGCTTGATAAACGAGTAATTGTGCTAAAAATATATTAAAAAATATACTCACCCTCACTCAAGTAAAGTTTTTTTGGCGCCGTTTCCGGGGACATAAGAATTTTAAGAAAGTTTAAAATCATCAGCCTAATCATTTTTAATTTTCTTTTTAGGTTTTTCTTCTTTTTCTGCAGTTTTTTCCACTTTCTGCAGGTTCAGCACGGGCCGTGTCTAATCACACATGGGGCCGTGCCCAACTTACAAAAGGCCTAACACGGGCTGTGTCTACCCAACATAGGGCCGCGTCTATCGTACAGTACTGAAGAAATCTGTTTTCTGGGTTACTGGAATAAAAACATGAGGCCGTGTCATAGTGACACGGGGCCGTATCTTACTTCCAGTATTTGGGAAACAGAAAACATAAACTTTATCTCGACAGCACGGGGCCGTGCCTATCTTGACACGGAGCCATCTACGTCAGTAGGGATACAGTCCCACAAGACTGGTTTAAAGTTTTAATAGTAGTTTATTTATAAGGGTTCCAAGCCGTTCTTACTTCCCTCGATTTGATGCTATCTGCCTCAAAGGGAAGTCCCAAGAAGCTTGAATCAAGTCCTCGCAGGATCCATAAACAGAACGAGGTAAGAACTCTACCCAAACCACCATTCTAACCCCCTTCTAGGCAGTTAACGTGCTTTATATATGCCATAAAGACATGAATGAGTGAATCAACGAAATATGAAAAGTTGATAGAATAAAGTTCACTTTCAATATAAAACTAATTATTAAAGTCATTAATATATATCCAATTAAAAAGTTAACCGAAATCAAAAGTAATACATAAAAGACTTGTCTTCACCAAGTGATGTAAGAGATTAGCCAAGCATGGCCTTGGTTTGACAAAATCTCTTATGATCAATCTTGTATCCCGAGACTACTACAGACTCTAACAGGGCCTCGTGTGTGATCAGACACGACCCGTGCTAAATCTACTGAAAGTGAAAAAAATGGAGAAAAAGAAGAAAAACCTAAAAAGAAAAATAAAGAAGATTAAAAATGATTAGGCCGTTGATTTTAAACTTTCTTAAAGTACTTGGGTCCCCAACAACGACGCCAAAAACTTGACGTGTGTGAGTGTGGGTATAATTTTTAGTATATTTTTAATCACTTTTAATCGTTCATCAAGCTTTAAATTTATAAAAAGCGATATAACACTATTACTCTCTACAACACGCTCGGGCAAGTGCGCCCATTGTTGGAGTAGTATAGCGATTGTAACATACCGAGGTCATCCAAGGACACAAGAGCTTTTAATACTGGAATATCATCAATGTCTAATCTAACCAATTTTTTAGGAGAAAAAGATGTTTAGCAATTAAATATAAAGAAAGAAGCTAAAATAATAATTAAAAAAAACAAATAGATAAGATAGAATCACTTGGTTCTGACTTGTCTTTTACGTATCCTTTGATGATTTCCGCACTTTGGGCTTTTTTAATAGATTATCTTAGTTATAGTGGCATGTCCCTCTTTTGGAGGAAACGCTACCCTCAACCATATTGGTTGGAGTCAGCAGGGATACAGTCTCGCATGGCCTCAAAGGAAGTCCTAAGAAGCTTGAATCAAGTCCTCGCAGGATCTATACACAGAACGAGGTAAGAACTTTACCCAAACCACCATTCTAACCCCTTTCTAAGCAGTTAACGTGCTTTATATAGATCGTAAAGACACAAATGAGTGAATAAATGAAACATGAAAAGATGATAGAATAAAGTTCACTTTCATTATAAAAAAATAGTTATTAAAGTCATTATTAAATACCCAATTAAAAAGTTGACCAAAGCTTGGAAATCAAAAGTAATACATAAAAGATTTGTCTTCACCAAGTGATGTAAGATATTATCCAAGCATGGCCTTTGTTTGACAAATACTCTTACGAATAATCTTGGATCCCGAGACTACTACACACTCTAAGGATGGATGATGGAGGAAAGTGGTGGATGATGGTGGTGGAGTTGTGGCAGAGAAGTGGTTTGCCAATGGATGGATTGCAATTGAACCAATAACCCCTATTTATAGCTGGAAAAGTCTCCTCTCACGGTCTCGTGCCTGGAGGGCATGGCCCCGTGTCTCCTTCTTCTTTGTCATCATTTAATGAGTTGTGTCAGGTCGTATGCTCACACGGCCTCATGTGTCAGAGGCACGACCCTGTGGTCTTGTATTTGTTGTACTATTGAAGATTTTACATATCTGGGAGTTGAACACGACCCGTTTCCATTGGAATCTAAAGTGGGGTACAACCCCATGCCTTGGTGGCACAGCCCCGTGCTTGCTTTCTGATTTGTTGTTTTTGATCTTGGGGTGAAGCTCAGAGGGTCGGTATGATGTGTCAACTTCTCTACTTTTGTATTTATGTTGGCTTTTGCCGTTAATTTTTTCCTTTTGTACATTTAAGATCTTTTAATCCTAATAATCAAAAGTATACAAAGAAACACATTTTTTCCAATATTCGTACATAAAAGGGTTGATTTTATACCTTATTTGGTATAACTTATATGTTGCATTTTGGGGCATATTAGCAACCAACAAAATCAAAATCAATTGCCCAACTTTCAATAATAACTCCGAAACGAGCAATAAGGTTACCCAGAACAACAAGGAGGAAGAAAAAGACTTGAGGACCTAATCATTCGTCTTTTGTCCGAATCTAATAAACGGTATTCGGAGAGGTTCCTACAAGCTATAGCCGAAATTAGGAACCAACGGGCTAGTATACAAAATATTGGAAAAAAAGGTAAGCCACTCCGAAGAGACCACAAGGTGCCTTGCCTAACAACACTAAACCAAACCCATAAGGACAAGTAAACATAATCAATTTAAGAAACCGGAGAGTAGGGCCCGATAATGAAACAACTATACCTCAAAAAACTCCACAAACTAACCAACCCACGAACACACCCTCAGCCAATAACCAAGAAAATACTCAACCCCGAAACACTGAACCAACCAAACCACCACCGGTACCCTACGTCGGCCGTTTACTTCGCCAAAAGACCGACGAGTAATTCACCAAGTTCGTAAACCTCCTAAAACAACTTCACATCAATCTTCCTTTTGTTGAAGTATTCACACAAATGCCAAAATACTCCAATTCATGAGAGACTTCCTCACCCACAAAAGGAAGATTGAATCAATTCAACAAGTCAACCTAAGTGAAGAATGCTTGGCGGCACTCCTCAACAAACTCCCACAAAAGAAGATTGATCTCGGAACCTTCACAATTCCTTGCTCCATCGGAGGTTTGCCAATGAGCAATATGTTTTCCGACCTAGGAGCTAGCATTAACTTAATGTCTGCCTCCATGTTCAAACGACTCGGACTAGGGAAGCCGCATCCTACAAGAATGAGCATCCAACTTGGGGATAGGTCGGTAAAATACCCTCAAGGTGTCATAGAGAATCTTTCGGTTAAGGTCGGGAAATTTGTTTTTTTGGCTGACTTAGAAATCCTTGACATGGAAGAAGACACCGAGATCCCGCTCATACTAGGGAGACCATTCCTTGCCACCGCACAGGCCTTGGTAAATATGAGTGACGGAAGGCTTACATTGAGGGTTGGCGAAAAGGAATGAAGTTCGTAGTGGGACAACGAGTGGAGGATGATCCGGTCAACTACATCAAGGCAATAGACTCAAGCTTGGATTACGCTCTCAACTGGTGAAACTTGGGATGCTAGCCATCCCGCTTAGGTAACATTTGACCAACTTTGGGTCTAGCCAAGGACCCTCATAAACGTGGCGCACCATGGAGGCACTCCATGGACTATCCATCAATAAAAGTAGTTTACATAGAAATAAAATTTTCAAGTTTTAAAAGTATATCTTCCTTTTGAAAGGGAATTATTATGTTTAAAATTTGTTTTAGCTCTTAGTTAATGCTTTTATTTTAAAGTTTTCTCTTTGAAGGAATAAAATACACTCTAAAGAGGGTTGGAGCTAGCCAAATGACGTTGAACCAAAGCCCCATGCATGTAAACAGAAATCCCCCGACTCGAAATCTTCATTACATTAACTTCAGCACGTGGTCGTATAAGGTAAGCACGCCCCCGTGCAGCTACACTTTGTATACAATTTTGCGTATGAACCTGTCACATGGGGCCGTGTCCCTTAGGCACGACCCCATGCCCATCTTCTATAAGTTTTTAATACTGGCACTTTTTACACGGGGCCGTTCTAACCTAACACGACCCCGTATCCAATAGCCATTTTCTAAAAATTTTTCTTGTTTTAACCCACATTTACACAATTTATCAAATTTAAACCATTTTGGAAACATTGAGGACGATGTGTAATTTAGGGGGGGGGGGGGCATGAATCCTTTGTCCTAAAACAAGCCTTACGCAAAACTCTACTTGGAACCGCTAAACACGCCAAATCGTTTTCAAAATATTTTTTATTATTTGTCTTATTTTATTTTAAGTTAGAAAATCAAGTTCTAAAAATTTTGTTTTTATTAATTTACAACCGATAACGCTGTAATAAAAAGAACCATATAAGAAAAATTTATAAAAATGGCATGGCAAACTTTTTAAAATTGATTGTATATACATTTTCACAATTTTAACCCTTTTCCCACAAATAGTGTGTTTTGAACCTTTACCGAGCCTTTAATACAATCTCTTTACTAAATGCTCACTTTTCATTTCTTGTGTGATAACCCGTATGGTTCTTACAAATTTAGAACTTGACAAGACAATGCATTCTCGGTCCTTACCGACTAATCTAAGTAAGTAAATGATCGAAGTATTAGGACTATAAACCTTTTCTGTTTCAACCTTATTTTCCTTTTTATCTATCCACTAAAACCAAAAAATCTCTTAGTTAACCGCTTTGAGGCTAAACCTTTCGTTTCAAAATCCGCAAAATACAAATTTTGCAACAATTACCCATCACCCTAATTTTTTTTTACTTTTACATCCTTTATTTTAGTAAAAATTCGGTTCTTTTGAAATATATCAAATTGTGACTTAGTTATCTTGTGAATATTCTATAAAAAAAATAAAAGATTCCCCTAGTTGCTTGAAATAAATTAAGCAAGTTTCAAATTTCTTGTTTATTGTCTATAGTTTGTATCTAGGTAACAAACAAATAATTTTTCAAAAGAAACCCAATATTTTTACGCCTTTAGCCACTTTTTAGAGTTAAATGTTATATTTAGTCCCTGTGGTTTGGGCCATTTTGTCATTTTAGTCCAAAGGTTTCACTTTTCATCTGTGAATCCAAAATGGTTTTAGATTTTCCATTTTAGTCTACGAGGTTAAATTCATCCATTTTTTGTTAATGAGAAGGGCAATTTGAACATTATATATGTACTTCTGTTAACTAGAAACGTAATTCGGCTATATATAAAATGACCGGATTACCCTTCTTGTTAACAGAAATAATGGATGAAGTTAACCTAGTGGACTAAAATGGCAACGATGAAACCTTTTTGGACCACATGCGAAAAATGAAACCTTTTACTAAACTGGAAAAATGACCCAAACCACGGGGACTAGAATGGCATTTAACTCCACTTTTGTAATAAAAATCTTTACCCCTAGTCAAAACCTATCATTTTAAAAGTTCTCTTGATATTTACAAAGATTATGTTAAAAAGGATAAGGTTTGATTGCTTGTTGATAGGAGCTAGATATCATTTGCATTTATTGTGAATTATACATGTTTTAATCATTTGATAAATTAATTAAAAATACTAAAATATTATGAAAAAACTCCATAAATATTTTTATTGATTATCACAAGTTAAATAAATGTTATGAAGCTTTTTATAGAATGTTTCTATAATTTTGGGTATCTTTGAATATTAATTAAGATTCATATATGTTTTAATCGTTTAAAAATGTAAGGTTATCACAAATAAATTATATAAATATTTATAGTGATTTTTACAGATTATACGAATGTGATAGAATTTTCATGGAATTTTACTATAATTTTTTATAATTATCTTATAATTAAATTATCTATAAATTCCTTTAAAAATTGATTATTTTAAATCAAAATATGTGATAATTAAGCTGATTCATAAAATTTTTAGATGAATTTAATGAAATCGTCTAATTTTTTGGCATTCGTAAAATATTATAACCAACTAAATTAATATTTCTAGTAAATAATCATGTTTAATTATTCTAGAAAAATATATTAAATTGAACAATTATTTATATAATTTAAGTCATCAAATACGACAACCAATTTCCTAAATATTCATCTATTGTTAGTTCGTTTGGTATTTTGTTTACTTATATTTTTGGGTGATTGTTATTATTTTTAGATTCTGTCTATTCTTTTTTGTGCGGTAATTCTCGCAGATCAATTTTTTCGCAACTCGTAAGTAATTCTATCGTTTTCCCCTATTTATATGTAAAGCTTTTGGGATATACCGTTTTCGCGTTCTATACAATTTATAATTAACATGCAAAGATTAATGTGTTATTTTATCGATGTTTAGTCGTGATTTATTTATTTGTTATGTGATGTCGTCGTCTATTGTATTCTATCATATCATTGTGGATCCACGGCTGACTAGGTTCCCCATGCCATGAGTTGTAGCCTAGTTTGCCACCATCATGAGATTCGCTCTTCGAGGTTTGAGTCTCATACATTCGTAGAGTCATATATTCACTTGTTTCGTATATTCACTTGTTTGTATATTCTCGTTGGTATACATTGTTTCGTTGTTTGTGTTCTTGATATATATTGTGATCTTTATTGTAACCTTTGAAAAACATGTTAAAACTTTTTATTAAAAGTAATATAAAATTCATTCTTAAAAAATAAGGATTATTCACCAACTTTTGTTGATCTAAAACTATTTTTCTAAAACGATGCATGTACACAAGTATGAGAATTCGAAGTTGAAGACATATAGGATGTGTCTTAGTAATGAAACAGATTCTTGTTCATGAATTATATCTTCCAGATTTTTGTTGAATTATTTCTATGATTATGTGTCACAATTTAATTTGGATGCTTTAAATATTTAAACTTACAATAGTTGTCATGAGCTATGGACAATAATAATGGCCCATACTAATTCGCTGCAAACAGGGGTGTGACAAGGATTAACCTAAAATGTAGTTGACATTAATGGGAATATTAGTATAGATAATTTTAGTATTACAACTTACACATCAAAAACCCTACTTCACAAGCTAACCAATCTACCAAATTTCCGTTTATTTATTCACATTATAACATCTAAAAAGTATGATGGAAGATTAAGCAAATTAACCAATATAACCGATAATCGAACCATAACTGATAAAACCGAATCCTTATTAACTGATAACTAACATAGTGGATGGTTATGGTTATGAAATTTGTTTAATTGACCAATCAGTTATTGTTACATTTATGAATTTTTGGTTAACCGATATAACCAAAACGAACCAATATGTAATGTTAAGTCTACATAATTGATTTATATTTTACATTACCCATATATAGGTTTTTTATTAAAATAAAAGTATGCTAGTTTCAAAATAATCCTGATTTAGATGCCCTTTATTTTGATGAGGATTTGAGGCGTTGTGATTGTATTTTTTTTTTTTGTTATTAAAGGAATCTCATAGTGGTATTTTAACCAAAAAATGCAATCTTGGTTATCTTATAAAAAAGGGCTTAAGCTAAGTACAAACCGTGCATGTTCTTAATGAACACCTCTATTTTATCTTAAAACTTGCTCGGTTAATTAACCAAAATTGAAGCATAATCGACTTCATAACTAATTATGGTTATGGTTAATGGTAAAAGCCGAAACAAATCGACCCGTGCACACCTCAAAACATAATAAGAAAGCCTATTTATCTATACAAATTATGAATGTTATATTTCATCCATCCACATATACTTTACAAAAATACAAACCCATCTCCCAGAAAGAATAAAGAATCATACCCACAATTGGCAAAGAATAAAGAATTATACAATCACATGTTAAGCAATATAACAGGATGATTGGAACTATAAAGATCAAGAGTTGAACCATATGGATCAATCTTTGAAGCAGAAAATATGGTGATGGTGATGATGCTGTTGAAGATCCTGATGAATCATGGTTTGAATATTGCAGAAGTGTTTTACAAGGCAAGGGATATTAATGGGACCTTGATTATGATACCCATACTCAAGTTCAGCTTTCTTCAAGAGCTCCATGAACAATGGATGATTGAGGTACACAACTGGTATTATGAACCTTTTCTTTTCTTCATCTTCATGTCCCACCATCACTGCCATGCACCCTTTTGGCATCTTCATCTTACCATCATCTTCCTTCATCTTATGATGATGATGATGATGGTGATGGAAGATCAAGAAATGTTCTCCAATACCCATGATCAAGATTCAAGAAAAGAGAACGGCCGAGGATCCAAAGATGAAATTGTGAATAGAAAGAGTATTAAAAGAGATTCTGTTGGGATGTTGCTCATCACAACATGAGTGACTGTGTCTGTTTTGTTTTCGTGAGAATGAATACACATGCAGTATGTATATATAGGGGGAGTAAGCGCAAAAGTGTAATTTTACTGTGGGTGGAGGGAGACTGATTCTAAGATGGCATTTGACTTTAGAGTTTAGATTATATGTAAAGGGAGGAAATGGGTCGGGTTTTAACTGGTCAAGGAGCTGACCCACCGAGTGGGTAGTTGTATCATATTTGGTTTTATATATTTCAAACATTGGACACTGTAGTCAAATAATGTTTTTCTTTGACTTCCATTACAATTTGCTAATTGGGAAATAAATTGTTATTTATAACATCAACTTGTCTTGATCTATTTATTAAAAAATTGTTTTATTATTCGTTTTTGATATCCCAAAAGTAATCATGCGGCACATGTTATATGTTCCATACCACACGGAAACTGGACTAGTCCTATCCTATGTGTAGGGCCACTAATTCAGTAGTTCTATTTTTTGCTTGCTAGTTTCGTTTTTCTAGTGTTGTTATTGTTTTGGTAACTGCATGCAAGTACGGGTGGCAACTCCTGTCAAGTTAACCGAGCCACAAAACACGATCCTAGCCCAAACACATTTAACTCATAGTCTCATATAATGTGGTCATGTAATCCGTTTATCTAAACACACATGGATGGGCATATGTTATATAGGATATGGTGTTAGGTGTGACACATAAAAATGTGTCATATTTGTATAAAATTAAGTAATACCATATATTTCTTAACATCAAACCTGTTAGAAAGTTGGCTATAAATATATGATTTAATAGAATAATTACTAAACCAAAAGTTTTTAAAAAAGCTATGGAAATTACCTTTCATCAAAGTAATCACTCCTCATTTTCTCCGATTAGAAGCCGCCACATCAACTTTGTTGACTGAGACGACTAGAATTTAGCCAACATTTTTAGGTAAAAAGCATCAACTTAGCCGATACAGTTTTGGTGAAAAGCGCCAACTAACCTAGTCAATGTCTATTTTCTAAGTTCCTCGGCCAATCATTATTGTTTTTGTAATTTTCAGTAATTTAATAGCACACTAGACCCGACTAGGTCCGACTAAGCCTGACAGCGATTAATGGACTGATTAATGAAAAATTACTCAGTTACTAGCCGACAGGCGATTAATCGCCGACTAGTCACCGCCTAATCACGATTTTTACAACACTGGTCTCCATTATTTGTTTTCAATGTTTTCCAATTGTCCATTAAATTTTTATCTCCATCAATTAGCAATAAAACAAATAACGTAATCCGACTTCAATAAGTCTAATAAAAAGCCAACATGATTTATAGGATTCGTAGCTTGAGTTGAACCGGATATTGCTTTTGTGATATTCTCATTGGATGCATTTTTTTTTAATCACAGAACGTATAATATAAGAATTTTGTTGGTCGGGTCTGAATAAGTATAATGTTTAAGAGGACATTCGAAGATACCAAATGATGGAACCAGTAATATATTTTTTGTTGGTCTCACTAAATTCTCACATTAGCAAGTTTAGTTGGTTTAACTAAATTCTCCCATTAGCAAGTTTAGTTGGTTAGAAACGGGTGGTTTGGTCAAGGTTAAGGGAACTATATAAAACTAGGGGAATTCCTTGTGCTTCACGGCGGGAACTCTATCCGTATTAGTTTGGTTTGTTATAATACCAACACTTACTATAGCAACCGGAAAAGAAAACTAAAAAATGAATACAAGTAGCGGTTCAGTAATATTGATACGATGTTGTTCAATCAGAGTGGGTCCAGTTCGTCATAGTACCAATATGATGATGATGATGCTGGCACTCATATGACTTACGATACCAAAAAAAATACTCTCGTCTCTAATTTTTTTCTGAACGGCGATATTTCATTAACGAAAAACTAGCCAGCAGCTAGAAGAACAACGACATTATACAATAAAGTTACCCAAATCGTTCCAAGACATATGCTTAAACGAAGACCTATTTTTAACCCAAAGGTAGCTAAGAGACTTGATTTCTTCGAGCGTCTTCGCGACATTGGGCGTTAATCCTGGAAACACGGCTTCGTTCTTCGCCTTCCAAACGCACCAACAAGCAGTAATCATAACACCATGAAAGGCCTTTCTCAATCGTTGCTCCATTTGCTACTCTTTATGAACCAACTGAAGATCCCGAATAGTAAAGGCATAGATATGCGGCACCTTGCACTAAGCCGCAACTGCTTGCCAAATAAGTGAAGCAAAAATGAAGGAGGTAAAGAGATGTTCGCTGGCTTCTTCTTCATGCCAACACAATTTGCATAAAGTCGATTCCACCCGCACATTTCTAGACCTTAGTGCCGTAAGCGTAGGCAACCTATCCATCTCGGCCTTCCACACCAGGATATTCACTTTTAAGGGAACCCAATTATTCCATTCTATAACAAACGGGGCTGCTAAACAATTCGCATCAGACCAACTTTTTCATCGACTTAACGGAGAACTCCATTCATTATCTGCTAGCCACAACCACTGATTCGGGTTCTGATTGATATGAATTTGCTGCAACATAACCAACACCAAATCCAGCTCATTCAACTACACCTAGTTCAGTCTTCGTCTCTTCCACCTCCACGTCCATACTCCCGTATCTCCCTGCCTTTCATATCTATCTTGTACCAAGCACGACTTGTGGTTTTCCAGCAAAAAAAGATTAGGAAATGAGTCTTTAAACGGGTCGGAAGTGATCCACGGATCGATCCAGAACTTAATATTATCTCCTTTACCCACTTTACCCATAATAAGCTTGTTTAAGGTCAGGTTTGTATGGGCCAAATGATTTCCCAGGTTAGCTATGGAACTCCACGTACCCGGCTGACTTTTAGAAAAGGGAAGTACTGGCCATGCTCTATTGTTAGCGTGCATAGATCCTACTATCTTCCTCCAAAGAGCATTCAGTTGAGTCTTGAAGTGCCACCACCATTTTGTAAGAAGTGCGATGTTGGCATCTCGTAATGGTTTGAGCCCCAACCCCCCGGCCTCCTTAGGCATGCACTCTCTATCCCACTTAACCCAATTAATCTTATGCTTATCACCATTGCTACCCCCAAAAGAAGGATCGCCTTCGTGCTTCAGGTTTATTTATAATTGCCACGGGTTCCTTATATAAAGAAAAATAGTATGTGGGAAGCGTCTCCATGACCACTTTTAATAATGTACGCCTACCCCCAACCGACAAGACCGAGGCTTTCCACGTCAACAACCTCCTATTAAAAGCTTGAATAACCGGATCCCAATTTGCTAACCGAATCATATTTGCGCCGATAGTTAGACCCAAATAAGTGCAAGGCAAGGTGTCCGAATTACAACCAATACTAAGAGCCATTGGGTCCACATCGTCCTTACGAACTCCTACCCCTAAGAGTTTAGACTTGGCGTAATTGATTTTCAAACCCGAGATGACATAGAAACTTCTCAAAATTCAAGCCATGTTTAGCGCATTTTCAAGGCTCCATTCTCTGATAACCAAAGCATCCTCCACAAAGAATAAGTGTCACAAAGTCGGAAAACTATTAGGGCAATTGAAACCTTTGAACAAGTTTAGCTCCTTGGCTTTGTATAGCATACTTGAAAGCGCCTCCATACCAATGATGAAAAGGAAGGGTGAGAGCGGATCGCCTTGCCGCCCTTTTGAAAGTGAAATTCATAAGTCGGCGACCCGTTGATAAGGACAGACGCCTTAGCCGAAGACAGGACACCCATAATCCATGAATGCCATTTGGGAGGGAAGTTCATTTGTTCATGCACAGAATCAAGAAACTCCCAATTTATTTTATTGAAAGCCTTTTCGAAATCAATCTTAAATAATAAAGCTTCTTTTTTTTTCTTTTCAACCCAAGAGATGACTTCATTTATGATCAGCGGGCCATCAATAATGTTTCTATCCATAAGAAATCCAAATTGAGTTTCGGAGATTACCGAATTAATAACCCCCTGAGTCTATTAGCAAGGACTTTGGAAATGACCTTACTAATAGACCCGATAAGGCTTATAGGACGGAAATCTTGAAACCCATTGGGATCCCTCACTTTAGGAATAAGCGAGATAAAAACGAACTGCAACCTTTTGAAATGGTTCCGTCCTCAAAAAAATGATTTAGAACCCCTAAAAAATCAGCTGCAAGCAAATCCCAATATCTCTTGATAAACCTGAAGTTGAAACCATCGGGACCCGATGCCTTATCATCCGCACATTCCCACACCGCAACCTTTATTTCACCACGCTCGAAGGGCACTACCAGCGAATCCGCTTCTGAAGAGGAAAGTCTTTTGAAATGGGGGCAAACAACTTTCGATCTACTTCTCATAGTCTCCTTGAATCTATTAGAGAAAAACTTGAGCGCATCCCTTTGATAAGTTTTGGATTCATACACCACTCATCATCAATGAATAACTCGTGTGGCCTATTTTTCGCTTCCTTGCTTTTTATGACACCATGAAAAAATGATGTGTTACCAAAAGAGGCCCAATTGATTCTGGACTCTTGCCTCAAGTCTTTCGATTTATTATATTCAAAATCAAGTATCCCAGCTTTACATTCAGAGTAGGCCCATAGCTTGTCTTCTAAAAACTCACAGGTTTCCAGAATATCTTTCAGCTTTGAAAATTCCTCCAGCATAGTGTCATTCCATCTCCTTAACCTTATTTTCTTGTACCCATTTTTTTTATTGCAACTTTAAAATGTCTCAGCTTATTAGCTAAGAACAAATCTGGTGGGTCAGAAGAACATAAGGTTTCATTCGGATGTTTAATCACATCATCAAATCCATTTTTCTCTAACCAAGTATTAAATATTCGAAAGGACCTAGCTCCAAAATCAGTAGCCTCGGTAGCTAAAATCAAAGGTGAATGGTCCAACATCACCCTAGGCAGCGCTGTACAACAGGCAAATTACCACTTTTCAACAAAATTGTGCGTCACCAAGAACCTATCTATTTTAATCAATTTTGCGGTCGATCGATATCCTTTACAGTAGGTAAAGCGCTTACCCTTCATTGCAAATTCCTCTAACCCCATCTGATAGATAAAATCGTTAAAGTTTGAGGCACAAGAAGGATTAAAGATGGGATTGCTTCTGTCCGCTTCCACTCGTACCGCGTTAAAGTCCCCAAAAACGACCCAAAAACCTTCTCTCCCATATTTGAGTGAAGAGATTTCATCCCCCAAAGCCTTTTTAACCGACACCCGTTGAGGTGCGTACACATTGACAACGTGTAAGACCTCAGCAGATCCAACCAAGGTACCAGAAAGCAACAAAAAAATCTATTTTTACCACTTCTATGACTGAGAAAATAGTCGTGTCCCAAAAACTCATCAGAACCCCCGATCTCCCTGTGGCTTCCACGAATTCTACCTTAAAATTGTGATTACACCAGACCGCTTGAAATTGAAAACCTGAAAGATCGCTAAGTTGCAGTTCTTGAAGCCCAATAAAAGAAAGCTTGTGCACACGCCTTAGATTACTGATCCAGTTAATCTTTTCCGAATCGTCCAAACCCCTAACATTCTAACTTAGATAATTCATTGAGAACAAGATTGTAACACCTCACCTTCAACCATGGATCTGGTTTGTTGGTTCACATTCACGAAATCTGCCTCGACTGCCATCCCCACCAACAATGTCTGATTCGTCTCCTCCTCCAAGGACAATCTAGAAGCATCATCTTCCCCACCTTTGCCCCTCATCTCCTCACCCCCATTCAAAGAACCCATACTTACAATAATGCCATCACCATGCCCTACCTCTGGTTCCTTTGACCTCCCCTTTGATTTCTTGCTTGTTGCTTTAGCTTCACCTCCGCAAAGACCAAAGATTTTTTGAAAATTGGTGTCTGGAGGAGGCGTGTTTAAGTCAAAGCCTTCATCAGGATCCAAAGAAAATGGGATGGGCTGCAATTCTTTAGAAGCAATTGGGCTTAAAGACTTGGTTCTTGGCCTTTTTCTTGAAACATTCCCCAGCGTGTTAGTGGGCTTCAAGACTGAGTCCACAAACGAACCCAAAAAAGACTCTTCATCTCTGACCTGGGGAACCTCAACCGTCGAGGAAGCATGGCCGCCCACCTGGGGTTTCCCATGCAACACCTGCTGGTCTTCCCCATGAGACTCCTCGTTCCCTTGTGCACAACCCCCAATGTTCACCGAATCCTCTTCCATTGAATCAATTCCACCGTTAGCCTCCGACTTCCGGCCGATGTCTTCTTTGCCAAAAAGTCCGGCGACCAAGGCAGTACATCTTCCTCTACCTAAATAGAATACATCTTATTCCTCTATTTAATAGCAATCTGCTCATTGAATCGTTTTTCCTCCTTAGTAAAAATCGCTACCCCGGTCGTAAGTTAAATTCCCATCACCAATTGCAGCCTCCGACCCATGTATAATACTACCCAAACTATTACCAATAACGTTAAATGTCTCAGCTGACCAGAGATGCGCCGGAACATCCCGAATGATCAGCCTTGCCAGCTTTTCTCGCAAAACAAACTCCCCACTCTAGTATTCAAGCGAGTTGAAAAACATCTTCCAATCCTCCATCTTGAGCGCCATGAAGGATATGGCATCCTCCAAACTTTGAAACATTATCAGTATGTTCATACCGCCCAAGTACCGAATAATAATCCCGGACACTCCTATATTTTCCAAAATAATTTGTATCCTGCAAAGGTCTGGAATAGTCTTGACTTCCCCCACTATAGTGCTCGCCTTCCATTTCAAGGATGCTTCAGAACTTTCAGGTGCAAGCAGAATAGTTCTTGAAGTTGCCCTGGGTTGCCAAGCTGACATTGTGTGCTTAGAGCTCCCACCCGTTAGAGAGGGCCATGCATTAGGTCCACCCCCATGGGCATTAAATGTCGGTTTAGCCACTGAAGTTCGAACTGAAGGTGCACGGGGTGCTTCCTCCACTACCCAGTGGTCATACTTATCTAGATTTACCGCAGCTTTGCCCCGTCTATGTAAACGTAACCCAACTCCCTTGATAGCGCATTGACATCCTTCACGTTGATAAACCGAACAAATCCGAAGTTGTTACCTTGCTTATCCTTTTTTCTTGCAACATACATAGAAGCCACCTCCCCATGACGGCTGAACTTTGGCTTTAGGTCTGCTTCAAACACACCATTAAGGATATTAGAAACAAAGAAGTTTGTGGTTGGAACCTTTGGTCTCTATTGCATCCAACTTCTTTGTGGGTCTTCCAATCTGAGTCTTCCATTCCTGATTTTGCCCTCCTGTCCTCCTGCTGCTCTCTCCCCTCTCCATCTTAGATATTTTGTAGAGAAAAATGCCCGAAAAGTCCTTGTGGTTTAGCATTTTTTCACTATTAGTCCCTAACTTTCTAAAATTACCTCTATAGTCCCCAACTTTTCAATTTTCGTTCCCGGATAGTCCCTGGCATGGATGGGGGTTAGCTTTCTCAGTTAAATTTGGTGTGAAATTACCTAAATGTCCTTCCTGTTAAATAAATACTAAAAAATAAAACAAATATATTTAATATTTAACTATTTATGTAGGACCCACCCAACATACCTGCTTCATCTTCCCCACTTTTACCATAATTTATCCTATCTTATCATAATCCACCCAACATACCCACCCAACCAACATACCCACCCAACATGCCCTTCCTGACCATTCATCAAAACCGTTTGGATGGATGAGATTAAAAGATAATAAAGTAAAGTAATGATTGTGTTTTAATTGATAAGATTTTGTTTTTAGTAAGAAAATGGCAATTAGGTCGTTTACTACATCCATTAATGATTGGTGTTATTAATATGATTTATTTAATGTGATTAATTTAATATAATTTGATTAAAACTTTTACATTAATTCTTTAAAAAAACTTTGATTCAACTTTTTAAATAAAATTTAATAAATAAAAAAGTTAATATAATTTAATTAATTTGAATTACAGAATTTTTTTACAGTAAACTCATAAAAAATTAATTTAAACTTCATAGTAAAATTTAATTAATCAAAAAATTAATATAATTTAATTAATGTTGTTTACAATAATAAAATTTTACGCGCGGTTTTACTCAAAACTTTTTTTCGCGCGCTTTTAAAGTTTTCTTATGCGGCCGGTGTAAAACCTTTTTTACGCGCGGTTTTAGAGTTTTTTTGTATAAAAGTTTTTATACGCACGGTTTTAAAACTTTTTTTACATACCGGTGTAAAACTTTTTTTATGCGCGGTTTCAAAGTTTTTTTACACGTTAGTATAAAAGTTTTTTTTCGCGCGGTTTTAAACTTTTTTTGCGCCCCGTTGTAAACTTTTTTTACTCGCTGTTGTGAATCTTTTTTTACGCGCCATTTTAAACTTTTTTTACGCGCCGTTTTAAATTTTTTTACGCGCGGTTTTAAACTTTTTTAACGCGCCGTTTTATAAACTTTTTTTGTGTGCGGGTTCAAACTTTATTTACACACGGTTTTAAACTTTTTTTACGCGCCGAATTTAAATTTTTTTACGCGCCTGTTTAAAATTTTTTTTTACTTGCCGGTTTATAACTTTTTTATGCGCGGTTTTAAACTTTTTTCACGCGAGGTTTTAAACTTTTTTAACGTGCCGGTTTAAAAAATTTGTTTGCGCGCCGGTTTAATTTTTTGTGCGCACGATATAATATTTTTTTACTCGCGATTTTAAACTTGTTTTATGCGCCGATTTGGAACTTTTTTTACGTACCGTTATAAAACTTTTTTTTACTTTGGTGTTTGAATTTACAACCTAAGAAAATTTTTCTTATTTTAAATATAAAAAGTATAAAAGAGGTGAAAGGAGAGAGAAAACATATAAATGGTGATATGATGGGTTTTAGAGATAAGAGAGAGATGATATGACATTAAGGGAAAAAGACTAAAATACCCTTTTGACTTAAATTCATTATAGGTGATGTGTAAAAATTTTATTGGATGTGAGGAGTTCTCATGGTTCTCACAACTGAGAGTGGTTCTTCCTTGAACCGAATCCTATATATATATATATATATATATATATATATATATATATACCTATATATATATATCGGGTAAGGTTCATTCGAGAACCACCTTTATTGCGAGAACCGCGAATTGCAAAATAAAATATAAAAAAATAAAAAAAGCACTCAAACTTTTTAAATATTTTAAAAAAAAATTGCTATATTTCGTTTACAAATTTTTTTTTCGAGTAACCGTTATCCATGCACATGTGCATATTGTAACATCCGTCAAAAACGGATTTACCAAACCCGCTCCGTTTATCAACCGAACAGTCAGTCAAAAATTTCGTTGCGAATTAAATGCCCAAAATATTTTTAAACGATACGTAATCGATTATTATACGGGAATATATATTTAGTTTTTAAAAAACTGTTAAAAAACGCAAAATAAAAAAAATATAGGTTCTGCCGGGTTTCGAACCCGTGTCTGAACCGGTTCAACATCAGACTTATCGCACATCACACAAACCACTGCGCCACTTGTATTGTTTGATAAATATTGGAATCATTTTAATTATAAAGTGACGTTACGAATTCAAAACCGGCGCCCAACAGTTCAGTCGTCGGAATCCCGGAAATCTCACGAGTCTTAACGACAATTTACGTTATAACGTAAACCATTACTAAGACATCGGTTATAACCGACGTCTGAGTCCGCGACCAAACCATAACCGCCGGAGTTTTTATAATTTACGAATACAGTCGGAAATCAGACCAGGTTCTTCGACGATTTGCCCTATAAATTCACCCACAACCCACGGCAAATCTTTTCGCTCAAAACCACACCTTTTCTCGGCGTAATTCCACTCGCCGGAATTAATCTGTTCGTCGCCGGAAAACCGGTTTCATCATTTCCGAGCCTTATTGAACCTCCTAAGCTTATACCGAAGTCACCCACACCCTTTGTAAGTTTTCTGAAGTTTCTCTGCTGCAAGATACCTGACGCCGGAGCTAATTTCTGTCGCCGGAGTTCTGCCGGAAAACAGAGGAAAGCGAGTCGGTATACCTCACGCTTATTTTCTTTTCTTTATACTTATATCTCATCTATAATTAACCTAAAACACTAAAAGAAACGATTAAGACTTTGAACTAGTCGATTTCCGATTCTGGTTATAACTCAGCGAAGAAGACGAAGTCATGGAACGTATAAGTATAATTTAAATCAACTTATTACTCGGGTTAAACACACAGTCCAGCGGTGGACTGTGTGCACAATAAACACAGAAAGGTCTCGAGTTCGAATCCGGTTTCACACACGCTGCCTTAATAAAAATCATTTTTTTGTAAACTGAACCGGAGTCGCCACAGGTATATGTTAAGTATATTAATAATCGAAATAATAACCAAGTTAGACACACAGTCCAGCGGTGGACTGTGTGTATGTTTAAGTCGCACGTCACGAGTTCGAGTCCGGTCTTCTGCATCGACCCGGACGATTATTAACCTTTTTAAAATAAGTCAGAAATGAAAACAAATAGTTTATATTTAAGTATAATAAAAGTTGGATTATATAACATGTTAAACACACAGTCCAGCGGTGGACTGTGTGTTAGTTTAAGCCACAGGTCCCGGGTTCGAGACCTGTGGAGCGCATCGTCCGAGTAAATTAAACTGTTTTTAAAATAAAATGATTTTCGGTTTAAACTAATTAATATATATATATAATTAAAATCAGATATATAACGGGTTAGACACGTAGCTCAGTTGGTAGAGCTGCGTGCACGCGTACGGGAGGTCTCGGGTTCGAGCCTCACTCAGCGCAACTATATTCCGATTCAAACCGGTCAACGGTCAGTCAACGGTCAACGGTCAGAAAAAAAAATCAATTTTTTTATTATTTTTATTTAATTATTTTAATTAAAAATCAATTAAAAATACTTAAAAATAACATTTTTAAGGTTAGAAAATAGCCTCAAACTCACAAAAATACACCCAACAATCCTACTAAAATAGATTAATAAAATCCGTTTACTTACCAAACCATAATGCGATTTATCTAGGTTAAACTCACTCGTGGTTAAAACCACTTCGCGTGCATTCAACATCATCAACCGAACGCACCCACTGTGAGTGAATCTTACAACTTCCCCTTTTAAATTACACATTTTGGGGTGTGTCATGTGTTATGAAAATAATTAATTTATTTATTTAAACTTGTGCCATACCACATCATGACCTAAACTTAGATTGTTTATATTGTTGTGTTTTACTTATTTCCTTATGCCAAATCATATGAAACTCATTCATTAAGCCCATCAGTTCCTCGTGGGAGACGAGTTGAACAACGCGTGCTTCAAATCAAATTCATTATTGTTCATGTGTGTATCATTGAGCTTATATTGGTTGTAGTTGTGTTATTCATATTATCATGTTATGCAATTCATTCATTAGGCCCCTCAGTTCCTCGTGAGAGACGAGTTGAGCATCGCGTGCCTCTAAATGTTCCATTATTGTTCATGTGTGTTTTATTTAATATCTTATGATTGTTGATTAAGTTTACATCTATTTTTACTCATGTTTGGTTGTGCACATATTTCATAATCAATTTAAATAAATTTGTTCAAATGTTTTCCATAGGATTCACTCGCAAACATTATGTTGATCCAAAAACCCTTTTACACATGATACAGGTGAACAGGTTGAAGCAAGGAAAACATAGGATATGCCTTAGAAGAGAACAAAGACGTTTAGATTGTTAGTTAGAACATGTTGTAACATTTATTGTAAATTTCCATTTAATTTGTATTAAAGAATATGAAACGCATAATAAATCTCATGAGCTTTGATGATAACCCAATCATGCCCCGATCACCTTTTCCGCTGAGGGTCGGGGTGTGACACATATGTATCATAACTTTGACAAATTCCGTAATACATTATCAGTAGTAGACAATTGCACTTTAATTTACAATACAATCCGTAATACACTACTTTTTACATTACTAATATTCAAAATGCACATGTTGATCATTATCTATAACAATTATATAACGTGTTTTGTACAAAAAGTTTGTGATTTTGAATGATGAAGTAGGCTCATATACATTATTTTTGGTTAGTTATATCTAGTGGTTGATGGTTTGGTTATAGTTGTCACTTTATGATGTAATATGTTGATTGGATGGTATAAATGGTGAAAATATTGGTATTGGTGTTGTATTATAGATGGTAGGAGGTACTGTGTTGGTACATATGTCTGTTGCCTTCGTCATTACGCGAGAACGAGTCTGGAGAGTTTCTGAAGACCGAACAAGACAAAGTAGATATCCAAGAGGGAGTCTATTGGTGCTTAATGTCTATAGAATAGTCTTGTATCGAGTCTGTATTGAATAGGTGAAACGAGGCGTATTTAAGAGTGTTAGATAGCAAGTTCGCTTGAGAGTGACTTGAGAAGTCAAGTTCGGCCGAACTTGACTAGGTCAAGTTCGGGCGAACTTACCCATGGCTGTCTCTCACCAGCGAACTTGTTCCACTATATATAGGTACCTTGGGATTTCATTTGTAAGTAGTTGTAGATTTTGGCACAGAGACGGCGATTCTCTGTCGGATCCGGATCTTGAATGTATTGAACTTTAGATCAATGAAAACAACTATTAAACGAGTAATTCTTGTTATTTGGTTAACTTGTCATTAGTTTCCGCCTAATCGGACAATAGATAACAAATTTAGGTTCCCGAGCTGTTCATGGACGTTCCTACAAGTGGTATCAGAGCCTGGATACCTGAATTTGTTGAAATCAAGACAAGAATCTCTGTATTTCATCTCCATTCTTCTATTTTTCTTAACTTTTGATCAAAAACGAAGAATTCACGGTCAAATTCTGTCCAATTTGAATATGTCATGTTAAATACATTCGTGGTAAACCCGCGAGAGTTTGGACATCAAATTCACAAGAAATGACATAAAAAATTTGCTAAAACCATGTTTTTCAAAATCATGTTGGCCGAACTTAACCTCAAGTTCGCCCGAACTTGATAGGTTTTTCAGTGATTTTAAGCTAAGCCCGCTCGAACTTATTGAATTTTTCTAGAGTTTCTATCAAGTTCGACCGAACTTGATAAAATTCTGTTGAAAATTCGCTTAAGTTCGCCCGAACTTGAAGTTTTTCATTGAAATTCAAACTAAGTTCGCCCGAACTTAGTGATTCTCTTAAAAATTCAAGCTTAAGTTCGGCCGAACTTATTTGTTTCTTATTAATTTTCATAAGTTCGCTCATAATAAAATTTTTTTGAAATCTTTCAACCAAGTTCGACCGAACTTGTGTTAAAACTGAAAATTTTCATCCTTTCATTACAAGTTCGACCGAACTTGTAGTTGTGCTAATCATTTTTCAAAGTTTGAACGTGTTTTCAGCGTACGTGTGCTCGACAACGAAATGGACACGTCAGTTAAACCACCAAAGTTAATAAGCATGGACGAGTACAAAGGATGGAAGGAAAAATTCAGTTACTGGGTTCAAGCCATGCATTTTCAAGTCCGGGTATCGATTAAAAGAGGTTATGTAGTTCCGTTAGACGAGAATCAGCAAGTTCTGGAGAAATACAAATATTCTTTGCAACAGAAAGATGAGTATATTGCTGAGAAGAAAATGCTTAATTTGTTACAACAGTCTGTGACAGAAGATATTTTGAGATTGTTACCAACATGTGATACATCATAAAAGATGTGGGATGTTTTACATGCCAAATATCAGGAGTATGCGAAGATGTTCAAGAGCAAAAAGGCTCTAATCATGGAAGAGTTTGAGATTTTCACACTGATCAAAGGAGAAACAATAAAGTCAATGATAGATCGCTTTTGTCATTTGAAAAATCAGATGAGTCGTCTTGGTATTAAGAAAACAGATAGGGAATGCATTGACAGGATGGCTGAAGCACTTCCAAAAGGAGAATGGACAAAATACTTAAACGTATTGAAGGAAAGTTCGAGCTGGAAATTTGGGTTGTCCACCTTCATTGACAAGCTAGAAAGTCATGAGAAGGAATTGCTAAAGAAAGCTAATCTTGTCACTATTCAAAGTTCAAAAAATCTGATGAAAAACAAAGAGAATTTAGTGGCGAAGATTTGTGAAGAACAAAGTTCAGAAATGTCTACAAAAAAGGTTTCAAGTACAGAATTTGTGTGCTCAAATTGTCAAAAATCCAGATCTATTAATGTTAAACTCTTGACAAATTTGGATTGTTTGTCTGTAGAAAATTAAAAGCCAAAAGAAAATGAAAATAATTTTGAAAATAAAATAAAAATTTTAGAAAACGAAAAATCACAAATGTTAATAGATTTTCAAAATGAAATAAAAATGTTTAAAAATGAGAAAATTGTTTTTGAAAAACTAAAAATAGATAATCAAAAAATAATAAATTCTCATATTGATAAAATTGTTCAACTTGAAAAGGAAGTTGAGATTTCTAAAAATAAGCTGTTAATTCAGAAAAATTATTGAAAGGTTTTGTGACTTCTTCATTGAAGTTAGATTATATATGTCCAAAACCGGTCAATAATAATAAAAAGAAAATTCAAATAAGTGACGGTGTCACAAATTATGACGATGTCATAATTAAGAATTGTGATAATAATATCGATGATGAGAATACTAAAAAGGAGAAAAATGAAATATTTTTAAAACTAAAAGAAAATTTTCAGGAAACAGTTCTACAATCTATTGAAAAAGGTGAATGCTCAACGCAAAAACCTTTTAAGAGAATGGAGAACGAAAACAAAAGAAAAAACAAAGTCCTAAAGTTGTTCAAAACAAAAATAAAAGCTCATCGGTACAGTCATCCAATCATCATAAAAATTTACAAAAATTTGTAGATAAATGGTGCAGGTCAGACCACGGTGTTTCAAAGTCAAATCAAATTCATAGAAGAAGTAGAAGATATGGCTATCATACTTCAAATCAATGTTATGATTTGAGTATATGGTTTGATAAAACGGCTCAGAAAGAAAGCTTGATAGGTAAGAAATCAAACGATGATTTCAAGAAAGAAAAGGAACTTCGGGACAAGGCTAAAACCAAGTCCACACGTGGAGTAAAACCCACTAGTGGAAATGTTTCTGATAATCGGACTTGCTTTAAATGCAATAATGTTGGTCACATTGCTAGCAAGTGTTTGAGTCTAAAGCCTGTATTTCCTCGAAAAAAAACCGAGTCAAAAGATGAAAAGCAAAAACAACCAGAGATTGTGAAACATGTCACAGAAACAAATAGAAACTATGAATCTAAAAATGAAATGAAACCTAAAACGAGTTCAAAGTTTGAAAACTCAACATTTGAAACGGTGAAACTTTAAGATTTATTGAAAACAAAGATTCTAGGTTCTGTATCAAGAAAGCGAGAAGCAAGCTACAATCTTGGATTGCTAAAAAGAAATCACCTGAAAAAGTGAAGATTGTTTGTGATAAAACCGAAAATGTCAAATCAATCAAGAAAGATAAAAGCAAAGTTGATTGTGAGTTTGAAGGTTGTGATGTTGAATATGCTTATCAAAGAGCATACAAAAGTGATTACGAAGAGGTGTATGAGGAGTTATATCCAAAACTCAAGACCAAGAAGGCTTGGGTTGAAGTTTTTAACTAAATCCTTTCATGTGCAGGAGTTCCAAGGTCTACTTGATCAAAAGTTGATTCTGGATTCCGAAGCTCCATATCATTTTAACTTATCCAGAAATGTCATATCTTTGTCATTTTGAGGGGGAGTAGTTAAAAAGAAAAGTTTTTGAAATTACAAGTGGTTGTTAAAAAGGAAAATTTTGAAAAGTCAAAATTATGAAAATCCACACCGTTGAAAAGAAAAACTGATTTCAAAGTTCTTACAAGTTTAAACTACTTTTATAAGTGGTAAATGAGTTTAATGATTGTTTGTTAAACAATTGCAGAGACAGGATTGAGAAAAAGGATCGGACGACGAGGTCACGGGATCCGCATTGGTTTGTTACATTTTTAGAAGAATTTCTTTAAATCTAAAATCCAAAAATATGTTTTTGATTTTAGGGGGAGTAAGAAAATTTTAAAAATTGTTGAAAAATAAAAAACATATGAAAAAGTTGAAATTCAAAAACATTGAAAAATTCAAAAAGTACAAAAACATGAAAAAAACAAAAAGAATTTGTCGTCAAAAAGGAAATGATAGTACATCAGTGGACTATCACAGTATGCTAAAGATTTGTAAAATTTAAAAGTGATAAGCAAGTCTTACTATGGATGTGTCGATAGACATTACACGTTTAGTAGATTGTTTCCGGGATATAAACTAAATTTTACAACTGCTTAATCTTGTGGATTAATACATCTTGGATATATGGACTTAGTACTCCGAAATTTTGATTGAAGGGTTGCCTGATTCTAAGATACGAGGTCTTTATAGATGATTGATATCTGGGGTATTATACAAGTTCTTCTGATTTTGCGGAAGCAATAGCCTAGAACTTTTATAATGCTTTTTGCTAAAAAACCCAAAATAGCATGCAAACTTGAAAAACTCGAAAGATCTAATCATTTGCAATGCTGAAAAGATTCTTTAAGTGGAACACTCTTGAAAGACGAGCCTTCATCTCTTTGTCTGTACAGTAGTACTAACCTCTCAAGGCCTCGCATAACCCAAATACAGATATCAATTACGCTATACTCACCTGTAAGATGAATCTAGGGAATCTGGATTCGGGAGTATATTCAAGAAGTGAGAAACATAGTTAAGTCAAGTTTCATAAATCATATCTAACATATCTTGGAACAATTGAGAAATGTGATGAAGTTTAAGTGGACAAACATATCGACAATCTAAGGTAAACAAGTTTAAAACTTAAAGTCTTAAAAAGGTCAACGGTACTGGTGATATGTCTAATCAAACTGATATAATCCTTGGACGCAAATTCACAAAAATATGTCTGTAAATATGTTTGTACATAGTTTACTTTACTTGTTAAAAGTTCTGTAAATATTTTACTTGCTTTTTAAATCCAAAAAGATTTTCAACGAGCCAATGTCGGAGAACGGATCATCAAAGTCTGGTAAGAAAAAGTTCATTAATTTGAAACTTTAAAATTGACAAAAACATCAGGTGTTCACAACGGGTTTAGCCAAGGTCATTAACTTGGACTTGGTTGATAAATTTGATTAATCAAGGTCATTAACTTGGACTTGATCAACTAAGTGGATTTTCACAAATCAAATGATAAAAATATGAAAATTGAAGGTTTTTAAACGTAAAATGTTTCAAGCTCATTAATTTGAACTTTAGATAACTGAAAATGAAGATTTGAAGTACAAGTTTTGTACAGGTGGTATGGAATACATGTGGTACAAAATTTCAAAGTTAGAATCTGAAATGTTTATTTGAATTCCCAAGTACTTTGAAACAGGAAGTAAATTTTAGGGGTAGCAGGATGAAACGTGATTGAAGATAAAGCTCAAAGCTAGGGGAAGCGCAGCTCACAGCTAGGGGGAGCTTGGATATTAAAGTTTTATCAAGTTAAATTGAAGAAAAGAGAAATTTTGAAGATCATAAAAGTTTAATGCTATAAAGACTCGGAACTTATTTGAAGTCTGATGATTACAAGGTGTTCAAAGAAGACTATGACACTTGAAGACTGACGAGGATGATTATTGTCAAAAATGTCTATGAAAGTAGATGACTGCGGCAACATCCAAGGGGGAGTCTGTTGGTGCATATATTTATTGCCTTCGTCATTACGCGAGAACGAGTCTGGAATAAATGAGAGTTTCTGAAGACCGAACAAGACAAAGCAGATATCCAAGATAGAGTCTATTGGTGCTTAATGTCTATAGAATAGTCTTGTATCGAGTCTGTATAGAATAGGTGAAACGAGGCGTATTTAAGATTTTTAGATAGCAAGTTCGCTTGAGAGTGACTTGAGAAGTCAAGTTCGGCCGGACTTGAGAAGTCAAGTTCGGGCGAACTTACCCATGGCTGTCTCTCACCAGCGAACTTGTTCCACTATACATAGGTGCCTTGGGATTTCATTTGTAAGTAGTTGGAGATTTTGGCACAGAGACGGCCAAGCTCTATCGGATCTGGATCTTGAATGTATTGAACTTTAGATCAATGAAAAAAACTATTAAACGAGTAATTCTTGTTATTTGGTTAACTTGTCATTAGTTTCCGCCTAATCGGACAATAGATAACAAATTTAGGTTCCCGAGCTATTCGTGGACGTTCCTACATTCTGGTATTGTATTATGGATGGTAGGAGGTAATGGAAGTGTATTATGAATGATATGATAGATGAAAGAGAAAGTGTATTCAAAGTAGTGTACTAAAACACCTTATTTCATGTTGATACATATAGATGCACATGTGCATTTCTAATATTCGTAACGTAAAAAATAGTGTATTACACATGGTATTGTAAATGAAAGTACAATTGTCTCATATTTGTAATGTATTATGAAATTTGTCGAAGAAATGATACATATGCACATGTGCATGGTAGTGTATTATGGATGTAATGATAGATGAAAGAGAACGTGTATTCAAAGTAGTGTACCAAAACAGCTTATTTCATGTTGATACATATAGATGCACATGTGCATTTCTAATATTGGTAATGTAAAAAGTAGTGTATTACACGTGGTAGCGTAAATGATAGTACAATTGTCTAATGTTTGTAATGTATTACGGAATTTGTCAAAGAAATGATAAAAATGCACATGTGCATGGATAACTGTTACTATTTTTTTTTTGAATTTTTAATTATTAACGAAATATACGAATTTTGCATAAGAAATATTAAAAAAATAAAAAAAATTTTGGGTGATTTTTAGATTTAGGTATTACTGTTTGTGTTCACACTGGTTCTCGCGGTTCTCATAATAAAGGGTGATTCCTAAGTGATCCTTATCCTATATATATATATATATATATATATATATATATATATATATATATATATATATATATATATATATATATATATATAGGGTAGCGATCCTAAGAGAAGAGCACCATATTTGAGAAACTGAGAAGAAATCTGGACCACACATTTTTTACGCTTTTCGTAATATACACATATGTATAATTTACATTTGACTATATACATATGTGTATAATTCAATATACATATATGTATATAGTCACTTTTCACTATACATATGTGTATATTACGAAAAGCTTAGGGAAAATGTGTGGTCCAGATTTCTTCTCAAGTTTCTCAAATAGCCTACTTCTTATATATATATATATATATATATATATATATATATGGGATGGGTAAAATGAGAACCACTTTGAGTTGTAAAACCGTAGAAACCAATATAAGCCATTGATCAATAGTGTTTTAATGGATAAAATTAAAAGACAATAAAGTAGTTGTAATCATTATACTTTAATTAAGGAATTTTTGTTTTTAGTGGGATAAAGGTAAATTAGTAATTCTACTAATCTCTTTAATGATTGTTAATTAAAGTTGTAATCATTGTAATTTATTTAATGTTTGTGATTTAATTAATGTGATTTAATTAATGTTATTTTTGAATAATGCAGTAAAAAATTATTTACGTAGTGGTTAAAACTTTTTTTTTGTGCCAATTTTAAACGTTTTTACGTGCGGGTTCAGACTTTTTTTACGCGCGTGTTCACACTTTTTTTACGGCCGATTTTAAACCTTTTTTACCCGTCGGTTTTAAATTTTTTTTCACGTGGTTTTGAACTTTTTTACGCGTCGGTTTTAAAATGCGTCGCTTTAGAACTTTTTTTACGCGTCGGTTTAGAACTTTTTTTACGCGCAGTTTAAACTTTTTAAATGCCGGTTTAAAATTATTTTTAGGCGATGGTTTTAAACTTTTTTGACGCGCGGTTTCAAACTTATTTTACGCGCGGTTTTAAACCTTTTTTACGCGATGGTTTAAAACTTTTTTTACGCGCCGTTTTAAACTTTTTTACGCGCCGCTTTTAAACTTTTTTTACGCGCAGTTTTAAACTTTTTTTACGCGCCGGTTTAGAACTTTTTTTATGTGCCGGTTTATAACTTTTTTACGAGCGGTTTTAAACTTTTTTAAAGTGCTGGTTTAAAATTATCTTTGCGCACCGGTGTTAAACCTTTTTTACGCGCGGTTTTAAACTTCTTTTATACGATGGTTTAAAAATTTTTTTACGCGCTGGTTTTAAACTCTTTTACGCGCCGGTTTTAAAGTTTTTTACGCGCGGTTTTAAATATTTTTACGCGCCGGTATAAAATTTATTTTACGCGCCGGTTTTAATCTTTTTTTACGTGCAGGTTTAAACTTTTTTACCCGTGGTTTTAAACTTTAAAACAATTTAAAAAAAACAATTTTTTACGGGTTTAAACTTTTTTACAAAAAACAAAAAATATTTTACGGCAAACAAAAATATTTTATTTTTACAAAAAGCTTTTATACAAAAATTTTTTTACAATTTTTTTTTCAAAAACTTTTTTACAAATTTTTTTACGCCAAACATCTTTTTACGCCCCCGACACCCCAGTTTCTGGTTTACGAAATTTGAGGATCTTACCAAACGAACTCACCCGAAAATCACGACTCAATAGATGTCTTGTGTTAAATTTTAAATAAAAGAGAGTGAAAAGATGTGAAATGTTTAGTTTTAAATAGAAGAGAGAGAAAAGATGTGACATGTGAAGTAAAAGACTAAAATGTCCTTTTAATTTAATTTGGTTACAGGTGATGTGTAAATATGCTATTGGATGATAGGAGTTCTCATGGTTCTCGCAACTGGGATTGGTTCTCTTTTGAACCGAATCCTATATATATATATATATAGAAGATGGGTAAAATGAGAACCACCTTGAGTTGTGAGAACCATAGAAACCAATACTAACTATTGATCAAATCTGTTTGGATGAATGAGATTAAAAGATAATAAAGTAAAGTAATTATTGTGTTTTAATTAATAAAATTTTACTTTTTAGTGAGAAAAGGGCAATTAGGTCTTTTACTATATCCATTAATGATTGGTGTCATCAATATTAATGATTGGTGTTATTAATATGATTTATTTAATTTGATTAATTTAATATAAAATTTTTATATTAATTCTTCAAAAAAACTTTGATTTAACTTTTTAAATGAAATTTGATAATCAAAAAATTAATATAATTGAATTAATTTGATTTACAGAAATTTAATTTTTACAGTAAAATTTAATTAATCAAAAAGTTAATATAATTTAATTAATGTTATTTACAGTAAAAAATTACGCGCGGTTTTAATCAAAACTTTTTTTCACGCGGTTTTAAAAAACATTTTACGCGGCCGGTGTAAAAACTTTTTTTACTTGCTGTTTTAAAGTTTTTTGTGTAAATTTTTCAGGCGCGGTTTTAAAACTTTTTTTACGCGCTGGTGTAAAATTTTTTTTACTCGCCGGTTTTAAAATTTTTTTACGCGCGGTTTTAAACTTATTTACGCGCCGGTTTAAAACGTTTTTTTACGCGCCGGTTTTAAACCTTTTTTACGCGCCACTATAAAACTTTTTTTATGCGCGGTTTTAAACTTTTTTTACACGCCGGTATTAAACTTTGTTTACGTACCAGTTTTACACTTTTTTTACGCAGGGTTTTAACCTTTTTTTACAAGCCGGTTTTAAACTTTTTTTACGTGCCGATTTTCAACTTTTTTTACGCGCCGGTTTAAAACTTTTTTTATGCGCCGGTTTAGAACTTTTTTACGTGCCGGTATGAAAGTTTTTTGGCCGGTTTTAAACTTTTTTACGGTCGGTTTAAAACTTTTTTTACGAGTGGGTTTAAACTTTTTTTACACGCCGGTATAAAAACATTTTTACGCGCGGTATTAAAACTTTTTTACGCGACAGTTTAAAAAAACCCATGGGTTTGAAACCGCCTTCGACATTCGTCCACTAAAAACCGACTACTGCATGACAAAACGACTAAACATCCCATATGCATTTTTTAAAAATGTTTCTAAACATACTAATTAGTCTTCATATGAATTTGTCAAAAGCTAGTTTGATAAACAAAACACTACTACATACATATCTTGAATTTAGGTATAGCATGTAGATGTACATTAATATACATTTCATTCAAAAATAGAAACTATACAGATCAAACATACGTGTCACACTTTTATTTTAAACTTTATAGAAAAAATCATTGATTTAGTTTAAAAAAATGAAGAGAGAGAAATAATGTGTTTTAGTTTAAAAAGGAAGAGAGAGAAAGAGAAAGAAATGATTGATTTATTTAGTTTAAGAATGAAGAGAGAGAAATGATATGACATAAAAAGTAAAAGACTAAATTGCTCTTTTAAATTAATGTGTTTGAATGAGGTGTTAATATATTATTGGTTAAGAGTAGTTTCTACGGTTCTCGCAACTAGGAGTGGTTCTCTCTTGAACCGGACATATATATATATATAGATAGATATATATATATATATACACACACAATGATGACAACCTCCAAGTTCCAGTCCTGTATAGATACAATGACGTCTTATTTTTTTTCATTTAAACTTCAAACCACTTGATGTTTATAAATAAGTGTTGGTTAAGTAATGCAAACACGGTCCACATCGTAGGAGTTGATTCATCTACGACTCAACTTGTCTAACTAACCTTTTCATTTTATGCAGGCAAGTGCCACTTGTTAGCATGCGAGTCAAATAGATAAAACAGTTTTTGACTAATTTGCATTTATCCCGATTAAGAAAATATTTACGAGATCATTAAACCAATAAACCGAATGAACGTGATCATTGAACTAATAAACCGAATGAAAAGTAAATGTACAAATGTGGAACCATGCATGTCTGTTGTGGCGTGTTAACGTGCAAAAATTAGAGTCAAACGTAAAACATAGAAAAAAAAACATAAGTCAACTTAGGACCCACGAGTTGTGATGTGGCTGTTACCCGTGTGTTGCTGCGGGACAAGTAAATTGATAAATCGAACGAAAAGTAGATGTAAAAATATTGAACCACGCATGCCCGTTGCGACGTGTTAACATGCAAAAATTAGAGCGAAACGTAAAACATGGAAAAAAGAAAATAAGTCAAACTAGGACCAACGAGTTGCGATGGGGCCGTTAAACGGGAAAATAGATGTAAAAACGTTGAATCACAGACGCGTGTTGCAACGTATTAACTCACAAAACTTCTAACGAAGCATAAACAAATATTTTGTAAAAAGATGAAAAGTATAGAGATCAAAGTCTAAAATGTTATAGTGTTAAAGCTTTGTGTCATAAAGTAAAGGGAATGAAACTCTAAAATGTTGTATTGTTGAAGTTAAAAATGAAAAATACTTTATGCCTAATTTGTAAAAAATAAACGTAAAAACCAAAGAAAAAGTCATAAAAGACAAAATTGTACTATTCGGGCCGGTCCTAAGAATTCAGGTGTCATGTCCAAGACCCAAAACGTGCCTCTTAAGTCTTAACGAAATAAATAACTTAAACCAAATTTTTGCCACTCATTATTGTTGTTATTATTATTATTTTAAACCTAAAATGGGTATTGATACCTAGTAGACTTAACTTATAAATTTTGAGATTGATAATTTTAAATAAACATAAGATATAAGTTTATGTTTTATATGAGTTTTTTAAACCATGAATTTTTAGTTGAAGGGTTAGTGTAGAAATGTTTTACATTCATTGGTGTATATAATTTAACTTTTATCACCTACAACAACCTTGAGAATAGCTATGCGCTAATGTGTGTGTATATATAGATATTGTGGGAGGTTCAATGAAGAACACTAAAAAAGCGGGAAACCAACTCAAACGAACTCCGATTATATATATATATATATATATATATATATATATATATATATATATATATGTATTACGTTTTAGAATTTAGGGTCTGGCTTCTAGGGGTTTATATTAGGGTTTAGCTTTAATGTAACACCCGAAAATGTGTATATTTTAATATCTTATTTATTTAAATAGCTTAGAATGAAAAGTGGTAACTAGAAAATACTAACCTAACTAATGTTAACTATTGTGTTGGTAAAGCATCCTTTCAGCTACAAGAAAGTACTATGTGGCCAATGAATTAACTATTAAACCATAAGAGTTGGATGTGTACATGTGAAAAAAATAAATAAATAAAAAGAAAGAAAAACAAAACACATATTGCAATGTGTGTGTATGGATCAGAGAGGAGGGATAATACTCCCTTCAACCCTAAATTGGTGAAATTGAGGAAGAACAACGTGAAATTAGGGTCAAATCCTTTCCATGACTCTGAATTCTTGACAATATAGACGCGGTGAACACAAGGTAAGTACTTGCATTTTTCTATTTAGTGCAGTTTGGTATAAAAAAAACTGGAAAGTGCTAATTTTAAAGGGGTTTTGATGGCATGTGATGAATTGAGGTAGAACTTTGATTTAGAATCATTATATGTACATTTATAGTGTAGAAATTTGGGTATGTGGTTGTTCTATGTAAAAACTTTCACGTGGACTAAAGTGGGTTTTTGATAAGATTATGAATTTGGGATTTTAGGTTAAAATGTTGAAGTTAGTTAAGTAACATAAAGCTAGGAAGATTGTATGTTGTTGAATGAATATCTTGATGATTAAGAATACTTAGAATTTGACATGTGAGAAAGATGGTATATAATATCATGAAAATGGTGCTTTTCTAATTACGTAAACATATTGCACATCAAATGTTTGACGAAATGTCTTGAGCGGAAATTGTGTGATTTGTGTTGGATATGTTATTATGATCATGTAGGAATGTGAGAAATTCATGCGTGTGGTAAATTGATATCATCTTGTTGAATGAGTATCTGCTTGGATTGAATTTATGAAAAACTAAGTATGAAATTGTTAAGTGTAGGTGTGAAATAAGAAGGTTCAAGCAATACAAAGTTACAAGGAACAAAAGATCGAGGTAAGTTCTTCTAGCTTCCAAGTTTGTTTAATAATACTTGAGAGTGATGAATTAATCAAAGTTTTATGCGTAAATTGGATTTTGAGTGGAAACTTTGTGTAATAAAGTTGACCCATCTGAAACTGGTCAATTTGGGTAAAGAATAAAAATCCCAGGCATGAAACTTAGGTTACTATTTGGTTGAATAATAAGGTATTTTGTATAACTAAAATGATGGAGAATGTTTTAGATGAAATAGAGTGAACTATATTGTGGAACAAATTGGTATGTTCTCAAGAATGAAACACATGGAAAGTATGCCTATTGTTATTTGGGATGAAAGGATTAGACTGAATTATGTTTGTGTAATATCGTCATTACTAACCTATTTGGAATGTTGTAGGTAAATCCTTAAACGAAATATAGGGACAAGCTTCGGGCAAGCACACATGAAGATACGCTACCATGAGGTCTTGATGTCAAAAGGGTTCTATAAATCTTGTGGTTAAAGTATTTGTTGTTATGTTGGTTACTTAAAACTTGTATTTTGGTGAACATGACACTTTGTTTTAGTCAAATGTATTTAACAACTTGAATCATGTACTTCCTAAGCTGCTTTTGAATGTAATTATGAAGTTGGTTTTTAATTGTTCAAAATTCGACCCAAATTTGTTGTTACTAGAAAGTGTTTGACTCGTAAGATTTAGGATTTAGTTTTAGGTTTTAGCTTTTAGGGTTTATAGTTAGATTTTACGGTTTAGCTTAGGGTTTAGGTTTACAAGTTAGGATTTAAGGTTTAAAGTTTCCGGTTAGGGTTCAACGAGTCGGTTTCAATGCCACTGGAATGAGTCCAATTGGAATTCGTTTGAGTCGATTTGCTAGCCGAATGTGCCCCGGATAAAAATGTGCCATGGCCGATGGTCCTCCCCGCTCACCCTTATGACCGGCTTTGGATACTATAGCTAAGGTATCAAATTTGTTATATATATTAACTAGGTTATAACCCCGTGTATTACACAGGTTGAATAAATGAATTTTATATACTAAATAATAAAACAATATATCTATAAAAACGTCCGTTATTGCACGGGTTGTATAAATGTAATTTTATATATTAAAAAAAATTATATAGGAACCATATTTGTAACGGTTGAACAAATGTAATTTTATATAACAAATAATAAAAAAAGAGTTATATCTTTAAAACCACGTGTATTACACGGGGTGACTAAATGTAGTATACCAAATAATAAAAAGTTATATCTTAAAAAACCCTCGTGTATTACATGGCTTGAATAAAATTGATTTTAATAAGAAAATTATATTTAAAAAAATTAATGGATATACTCGGTACGCGGTAGATATGGTGATTGCGGAGATGATTATTGAAAAGAAGATATAGTGGTCAACCATGTTATTCAAGAAGCAAATAAGCAGCCACTTGAGTCATAAAATATAAATTATATATAAAAAACCGTAATAAATCTAATTTAAAAAAACTAAGACTTTTTTTATTATTAGTAAAATCGATGAATTTATTTTTACAATTTTGTTTGGTATTATTTTATTATAAAGTGCATATTATACATATAACTATATTATGTCTTAAGTTATTGAGGTCATCCAAAAATAATTTTGATTTTATGTCTAGCATTACATATACTATGGTAAAAGTTTAAAGTTTATAAGAGTTATAAATGATAAGTATACATTAAATTTAAAATAAAAATAATTATCTATAGTTAAGTAGAAGAGAGTAAACAAAATAATATTTAGTAGGAGAGTTATCTATAATTAATTAAAAAAAATAAACTAAATAATAATTATCCATAAGACATGGCCTAATATGATCACAGGTGTCTCATAAGTGGTTTCTTTTATTATATAGTATACATTAATAATGATTTGAATTGATATTACATTTGGTTATTTACATATTTTAAACACTAAGGTAGCGTTCGTTTCACAGAATGAAATGAAATCTTGATTTCACTACTTAATTTGTGGTTTCAACAAGAAAATAAGTTGGAATTGGGACATAATTGAACAACAACATAAGAAAGAGAATCCATGTCCCAATTCCATCCAAATTCTATTTTATTTTGCGAAACAAACACACCTAAATTACAAATCAAATTTCAATTTTTGTGCGAATTCCCATTCCATTACAATCAATAAAACGAACACTACCTAAATATCTTCATTAGCTAATGTTTTCTAAAGGAAACAAAAAGAGAGCACGATGATTGTGACTTGTGAGTCTAGGATATTCAGTAATGTTGCGAGTCTCTTGGTATCTATTTCTGTTATATATAATAAACAATTTCGTTGTAGGTCACATGACACTTTACCAGGCGATTGTATTTTGGTTTTGATGGAATATGGTTTTGTAATTAAGTTTTTATTAATTTTGGCAAATGATTGTATTTTGGTTTTGACGGAATATTGTTTTATAATTAAGTTTGTATTAATTTTGGTAAATAATTATTTTTGGTAGATAATCATTTTTTATTATTGAATTTGTAAAGTGAGTATTAATTTTCATTAGGCTAAGGGGTATGGGAGGTATAGGATATGGATTGTCACCTAGGATGGTAGATTATGTTACATCCCTCCTCCCTCCCATCTTTAGGGAACCATTATGGTTATGGATGAAACCATGACAGCCATACATATCCGTTTTCTTAATTAGTTAAATATATTTTACACAAAATAAACTTTTAAAAATATGGGGATAGTAGTTTGGCTCATGATCACACCATATAAGATGGTTAGATAAGAGTGGGGTGACATGACGCTACACAGAGACCAATGATAGTCTTGAGGGTAATGACCACACTCTATATATACTTAGGTAAGAGGAATCAATTTTGATGGTCAAAGAAGGATCTACTGGATTATGAAAATTAAACATATATATGGTAACATTTTAAATTAATTGTATTAATTTAGATAGCAAAGCATCTTATAATAAATAATAGAAATACTTTGGTAGCGTAAAAAATGAAACAAATAATAAAGTCTATCAATTACTGTTGATAATGTTTAAAAATTTACAATTTAATTTGGATCTGAAATTATCTTTTATATCAACTTAATAAAAAAGAATTACAATGATTTGTTTGAATAAATTTTAAATAAATAAATGGATTTTCTATCACTGTTATTAATTTTGATTGAGATTTCACACAAATTAACTTCTTTCCATATTAGACATTTACGTGAGTAATTAAGAAGTACTTAAACTGCTAAACCTAAGTATACTTTTCAAAATGTATAATTTAATGTAACTTAATTTTTTCATACTTACGAATTGTGTATACTAGCAATGTTTTAATCTTCAATCTATTAACTTTTTTTTCAAAGTTTAATAAAAAAGGTTGTGTTTTTTTACCATTTACGATATCAAACGTAGCTTGAATGGTAGCGGAATCGCACAAACAAGCTAAGAATCAAAGTAGATGAAGATAGAAATGTTCAACTTGCATATAGTACTGTAATTTGTCTAATACAAGTGATTTCAACCAAGGAGCCTACTAACCCTAAACATCATTAGCTATATATACTAGATGGTTAGTGCTCCATAACCCTAAAGCCCTTAGGCCAAAAAGCTACCCCAGGCCCAATACAAGTAATAACCCATTTCCTTATGATTACTAATGCATAAACCTATATAATGCCTTACAATCTCCCTCTAGGTTTACTGCATTAGTGTTGGCGTTACGCTTTAGTATCTTCAATCTCTGATTCCACCAAATAACGGACCTGGATTCACATACAGTTTATTGTTGATGATTGTGGCAACTGCACTTGTCCATGACTTGGCACATGCCTCGTATTATAGCTGGTTTTGATTTGATGCTGACTCAAGACCTTTATATCTTCTTCGTGAAAACTGATCAGCTCCAAGACATCTGACAACCGGAAGCCTTTTCTTGAGTCACTATTATAGCATTAGCCATACAGGATCATATGCCCAGAATTTGAAGTTTTTCAGCATTCCTCTAGGGAATTTTGGAGCAGTAGGAATAATCTTTTCCTCGTCGGTAGGAGGCGAATGACATTCACGAGTCATTTGTGTGTGCGATGATCACGGATTCCAGAACTTCTCATGAGATACATTTCGGCAGTCTTCATTGTTGGGAAATTATGTGTCACTTCATATTCAAGCTTTGTGTGGAAAGCCCATCCTGGAACAAGTTGATTTGGATCAGAATCTGCGTATGGAGCATGCAGTAGACTCTTCGAATCAGTTTTCGTCCATGATTCGAATTGTGACTGCTTGGAGTAATACTCTTTGTGTCCACGTAACGATCAGAGACATTCGATTGATCCTTGGGCTGAAAGTTTTCATTCAGTGGAATCATATCCTGATTTTGCATTACCAGCATCTGCTTGTTGCTTTGCCTTTTCTGAATTTGCTTTCATTTCTTTGTTTGTTCTGCAGCTAGGTAGGCATTTAAACCAGCTTATCTTTCAGCATCGGCTGCTGCTTTCTCTTCAGCTATTCGTTCGTGATGTGCAACGTTCAAAGGATCATCATCTTTATCAGCGAATTCACTTCCGCACTTTTTTGCAGTTTGGCTTTCATCTCCTACACCTCTGCCATTAACAAATTCACATCACCTTGTAGCCGCTCGATTGCTTGATCTCTGATGGTAACTTGATTTTGCAAAGAAGCTATCTGAGCATTTTTCAACTCATTGTCTTGCTCTAATAGCACGACTCTTCCCTACAGCCTTTTAAGATTCTCATCATCATCATCATCATCGCTATTAGATTTCTCTACAAATTTCATCTTTTCTGCAGGTATATGCATCGCAGCTTCATCGAATTCTGTGAATCCACCACTTGAGCTACCACCTTCAAATCTAAGGCCGCTTGAACTTTCTAGCATGTCAGAGATCAGGGCATCTTTTGTAACTGGGTCTGGGATAACGCTTGAACTTGTAGGCTCGGGGAGGTTTCTAGTGTAGTTTTATGTCTTTTTCTTGGCTTTTGTTCTTGAATAGGACCGTCTTCAGTCTATGTTTCTTCAGTTGGAATGATTTTGGAGGAGGGATCCCAAAATCACTCTAAAAAGAAGCTATAAGGGCAGAGAGATTTTCTGCAGATATCTCGTTCAATTCTTTGATCGTTTCCTCAACTTTCTCAATTTCAACATGTTCTGTCTCTTCTTCATCAGAAACCAAATCTTCAATCTCAGGCTCTAGTTTCTTTGGTGCTCCAATGATCTGGACATCATGTTCTTCGGCTATAATCACATTCACTGGTTTGGATGTTGGCACCACCTCTTTGAACCTACCATGCTTTACTAAATCATATAATCCCTTGAACTTCAGTTTTGTTGTTTCAGGTTGCTTGCAGGTTGTTTCAAAACAACTTGGACCAAGCAGCTTCAGGTTCAGATGATTTGCTCCCTTTACCAGCTCACGATACTTCTTATCAAGAATCATCCGTACGAACCTTGGGTATAGCAGAAACATCTTTTTCTTCGTGTTCTCCAGCATGTTCTTCATGTTGTCGAAAATGTATGCTGAGAAATTGTAATCCCAATTGTTGACTAAAGCGAGTAAGGCTGCTGTTTGGGTCTGAATCAACTGATCTTGTCCACCTTTGTTTTCAGAAATGCACTGTAAAGATGTGAGCCAAATATCTCCAATATGGTGGAAACAGTTTTTTCAACACTGTTGGATATGTGCCTTCATAACTCATTTGTCGCAGCGCTTTAATCATGTTTTCTCTATCATAGGCAGTTGGGTGACGTTTGTTATCTCCAAACTCTAATACCTCTCGCACTACTTCTTATGTAACAATAACATCCTTTCCTTGGATCTTTGACTCGACGGCAGTTCCATCTCTTCTAACTTTAGCGTTCGACCAGAAGTCTTGAATAATGTCTTCATCAATCATTGGATTTGTCTTTAATGCATGGGTGAGACGGCAAGAGTTTAAGCCAAAGATCAGCGAGTGAAACATTTGGAAGGCTTCGACATCAAGTTTACGCTTTTCAATAATCTTTTGCGCCATTTTTTGCACTTAAACAAAAACGTAAGACTTTATAGCACAAGTTAACTTAATGACCCTTTGACCATTTGATCCTAAATCAAATGGTTCAATTAGTCAATAAGTCAACTATTTAAGTAACGGGAATCAAGAGGTCAAACAATACAGGGGTTCAAGACAGGTTTGAACTAGCTAACCACTCAAGGTTCAAAAGGTTCAAACTGGACTTGAATCAGTCAAACTGATTTGGTCAAGAGAATTCTGATGAACCGGGTCAAAAGAAATCAGATGAACTGGGTCAAAGGATCTCGGATGACAAGGGTTCAAATTAATGACGCCTTGTCATCTCGAATGATGTTTATACAGATCTCAGATGATTATCCGAGATGCATAAGAAATCATCCGAGATGACATGAAGTCTATCCGAGATGCCTATGGTTCATTTGAGTTCCCATCCAAGATGCAGCAAGTCCATCCGAGATGCAAAGGAAGTTCTAACCTAATAATCCGAGATGAATGTTCGAGAGAGGGATCCGAGATGCAAAGGTAATTCGAAATAACTCGAACTGTTTCATAAAAACCTTATATATACCCGAGTTGGGCCCATCCGAGATGTTGGGTTGGGCCCATGTCGGAATAGTAACTCTATGCTCATCCGGGATGAGTGGGCCCAGCTGAGACAGAATTTTCAGTAATATTTTAATCTGTTGGGCCCCACATGCTTACTAGTTCTGAACAATAACACCTTTCGACAAAATCTGCGGTCCAAGCAACCAATTATTAAATTAATATAAAATATAGTAATAATAATAATAGATAAAGGGGAGAGTTGCCATGAGATCAAACCATTTTGAATCGACTAAGGAACATTTTTCGGTACGAGCTTAGTCAGGCTGTTTCGTGCGATTGCCGATATATTTGTCCTCTTAAACTTATCTCGTCAACTTTCAACTTTCAACCTTGTGACTTTGTTAAGTAAGCTTGCTATAACATCCATATTTCCCATATCAAGGTATACCTCCGCGATCAAGGTAAGCACAACAGTTCATCGTAGCGAGTGAGTATGCTGAGATCATCCTTTCATTTTACAACGTCCGGCTTGTTGGTGAGCAGGTAAGTACATCGTACTACAAAGTGACCAAACAATATCAGACGAGGGTTTGGCTTAATACCTTATATGGTATTTTTGACTATTAAACATGTGGAATTTTGTCATGATGAGATTTCCTTTCTTTCAAGGTTTTGGCCATCATTTTCGGCTCTTTTGAGGATATCCTGACTGTGTCTAGGTCTGCATATATCCGGATGCATCAGAAGGGCAGCCCTGATATCTCGGATTACTCGTCATACTGACCCAGAACTTCAGACGTTGGCTATCAATCAATGCAAGATTTAAGACCATGAAATCATACGCCGATGATATATTGAAGGTCCGCGATCAGGCGGTTCTAGACAGAAGTTAATGCATAAATGTAAACCGATTCGGTAGAATGTTATTATAGAAGGGAGTAGAAGTAGAATGCAGCGGAAGTCATCATTCATACCGAAAGAGTATACATCTTTATAAGTCCAGCTGCCGGAGTTCCTGGAGAGAATACGGCAGCACCTCCCCGTAGGGATGGCAAAAACTTAAATGACAAATGAACACACACCACCTATTTATAGGGAAAGAAGTTTGCTGGTAAGCATCTAAGTTCGGGCGAACTTGACCTAGTCAAGTTCAGCCGAACTTGACATCAACATCACCATCATGAGCGAACTTGACCTCCACAAGTCAAGTTTGAGCGAACTTGACCTTCACAAGTCAAGTTCGAGCGAACTTGTTCCCTTTTACACTGAAAAATCCGTATTTTGGTCGTGTACTCTATTCTAACCTATACAACATTCAACGCACACTTTATCTAGCCTATTCGACAAGTGACGAACACAAAGTGCATCAACAGATTCTCCCTTGTTCGTTACTGTCGAATCTTGTTCTTCAAACGTGAGCCGTGTTTGAATATTCTGCAACTTCAATCAAGGTGTTTGCCGATGTCGTTGAAACGCGTCAACAAATTCCCCCTTAATTGATGATTCAGGTTTGCATTATCAACATCTAATTCCCCCTGAAATCCCCAGTTTAGATATTTGTTGCATAGTTTCCAACCTCCTCTGATTTGCTTGACCGACATATTATCTTGAATAGACACCAATTTGAAGCTCATCAATGCAGCTTCTCCATTTCAACTTTAACCACATCCGCGTTCAGTTTAGCGCATATCTCCCATGCTCGATCTTTCGATCTTCAAAACTCAACCTGCAATTGATAGAAACTTCAAAATTAGTAAACTTCAAATCAATATTTTCCCGCAAAAATCTGAAATCTCAATTTCCGTAATCACTCCTGATCAGCAAATCGGTAATCTTTTTCAATCAGTAAATCATCATCGGAACCAAATCATCTGGTAACACTTCGAATATGAGAATCACTCGTCCATGATCAAAATCACATTCTTCCTCTTCAGTCACAATAAAAGATACATAGCTATCTTTGGTAGACCAGCGCCACTTAATCACCAAACATCATCATCCAACGGCGGCTAGTCCAAAGAGAAGAATGATTCATCTGCTTGAAGACTAAAAATAATGGCCACCAAAGGCTATCATCAGATTTCCTTGGTAATTTTGAAACCATCCGTCTTCGGAGCTAGTCACTAATTCCTAAGATCATCACCGAACGGTATGAACGTCCTCAGTTCCTCACTGGTACTAATGACTGCTAATCCAACTAATTGTTCCTTCACCGGAGATCAGGACTCTAACCCTTAAGCATCAATCTGTATCATGATCTGAATAATCTCAAATCTCTGTATTTCCCGGTTAATCTGTAATCGGTAGCCACCCGGATACTGTTGCAGTAGTCACGAATTTCAAAAATGCCAGAATCTTCAAATATTGAAAATTTTTTATTCCCCTTCATTTTTGAAAATTCTGACCATACTGAAATTTTCACTGAAATTCCCCATCAAATCCGGAATTTTCAGTATTTAACAAATGCAGAATATACTTTAAGGCCCATCGGTAGTCTTCAACCCTAATGATCACCAAATTGCTTTGGTATCAATGACTACCCTCTCATCTTCAACCATCTCTAACCTCATCATCTCAGCCTCTCTCTAGGGCCTCCGACGGTGTCTCCGAACAGTCGACGTTAAAATTTCAAAAAAATTTCTATCACCAAATTTTTTCTTGACACCCGTCTCATCAAACCGAGCAATAAATTTTTTAATCAGTTAAACGTCAATTTTATTGATTAAACGTCAAGAATCCATATTGACAGAGCTTCGCCTTAGAGATGCCAAAGTTACAAATGAGAGAGGCATGCTAGCTATTTATAGATGTTCAAGTTCGCCAGAGGATAGCTAAGTTCGCCCGAACTTGACCTAGTCAAGTTCGGCCAAACATGTCTTTACATGTTACTCATGGGCGAACTTGACCTCTTAATACATAAATACTACTTTTTGCGAGCCTAAACAACTCTATTCTATACAGACTCGATATAAGACTAAGACATAGACATTCTGCACCAACAGACTCCCCCTTGGATATCGTCTTCGTCTTGTATCAGTCTTCAAAACTCTGTCTTCAAAATAAACATTAACGAACACGACCGAAGAAGTTCTTGAATGGCTTCTTTCGTCGTTCTTGTTTCGGATCTGGCGTCTGATCTGTAGGGGGCACTTTGTTCACAAACTAAAATCTTCTAATACTTGCCTTTCTACCTTTCTCATGAATAGCTTCTAGATGCTTTTCTTCCTTTAAAAACTCAACCCGTTCCAGATCCCTCCAGCTTGTCTGCTACATCCTTCCTGAATTTACTTCATGCGCATAGCAAACATTCACAACTCTTTGATATTGCATAGCCTGTTCGTTTTCACGTTCCTCGAATACTATTTTGCTGTAGAACAAGGTTTTGATATCTTCTCTGGAACAATTGATAAGCCACATTGGATCTAGAATCCTGATCGTTCTCCATAATCCCCTCATGCCTTGAAATCCTAATATCTCAACTCTTTCCTTAGTAATATCCAAATGTTCTTTAAATCGTAACACAATAACAACTTCACATGTGGTTGGATCTATCTGCCACCACTTGAACACTGGATATAAATTTTGTTCTATAGGCATCAATGGCATGTTTCTCATAGCTCTTGGTCTTTTCATGATCAACGTTATATCCTTTTCTCCCGTTTTCTTGTTTGTCTTAATGCGAGGACCTGGAATAAACGACTTCCAATACTTAAAATCCCTTAGTCGCTTCAAACTTGATCATTCATAGTATATTGCATAACTGATCAATATACTTCATATGATAAGTAACATTCACAGTTTGAACCAGCTCTTCAACATCCCAGTATGGTAAAGTCTTGAAATCAGCCAGATATTTGAAGTGTTGCACTCCAAATTCCCTTTTGATTGCATATACATTCAACTCCTTAAACCACCCCCAACTGAGAATATCCCCCAATGACACGTCTCTATCTCTGGTAAAGAATGCTAGAGGACGTCGAAACTTACGTTCGCGCGACATTTCTTTAAACCAAGATTTCTTCACTTGAGCTATCTCTTCTTTCGTCATTGGCTTAGGAACTTTGCCTTCACGAATCGATTCTTCGATTTTCTCTTTCAACATGTCTTCATCTAGTTGCTTGTAAATCTCCTCGAATGTAGGAAAACTATCAATGTTAGGACCGACGTACTTTGCAGTTTGATCTGTTTCATCATCAGAAGACCAATCTTCGACAATTACTCTGTTATACTCGTCAGCTTCAAACCTTCATATATACTGATAATCATTTGGCTCAAATGTGTTAACATTCAACACTTGCTCTTCAAAATCAAACTCTAGTGATTCTGCATCAACTTCAATCAACTTTGCAAGATTTTCTTTGGTATAGTTGTGCACGAATTCACCTTCTTCAACGTTATGTTCAAGCATCAAGATCATAGGCTTTGTCGTAGCAACAGGCTTTGCAAATCTATCAACACTCGCCATATCAACATCCCCTGATGGCCCTGTCTGGCCTGACTCCCCCCGAATCTGATCATCCATCTTATTCGATTCATCATCCATCAGAGAAGAAAAATCAAATTCATCAGCGACCTTTGCTTCATTAATCTTTAATCCAACTCCGCCCTGATCATCATCATCATCGTCATCAGCATTATTCTTATCCTCATAATCAGAATCGTCTTTCTTTTCATCATCCTCTTTATCTTCTTTCTCTGCTTCTTCATCGTCCTTTTCTTCAGAAGCAACGATAGGATTAGAAGGCTTGACAGATTCGTCAACCTTTGGAATATCAGACTCAGAAGCTATAACAACATCATCAACAGACTTCTAAGCTTCAGATGATTTAGGGGCTTCACCCTCAACACCTTTACCTTTGCCACTTGCTGCTAATTCTTTTTCAGATCTTTCCTTAGCTTCCTGACGATCCAGACGATCATATTCAGTGATGAAATCAATTCCAAGTGTATTAGATAACACTTTCTGCATTCTCATGAATCTTCAATCATTTAGGGCTTGGATTGACTTCAGATCAGCAATCTTTGTTTGAAGTTTATCATTCGCATCTTGTAAACTATCGATTAATGCCTTGAAGAATTCGTGTTCATTCTCTAACACTTTGACTTTTTCATCTAACATCTCTTTCTCTATTGCACTTTGATTCAGTTTCTTTACCAGTTCAGCTTTCTAAACTTCATTTTGTTGAACTTTCTCTTCTAAAATCTTCACACGTTTTTCAAGAAGATCAACATTCTTCTCTGGAAAGAAATCATTTAGATCTTGAAGACTAATTGGATCATTATGCATATCACCAAACAGATTAGCCCTTGGAGTAGACTTTGGAGTAGCAGTCTGTGGTGTAGTCTTCTTTGCAGTAGAACTTTCAAAATGTGAAGTCGTTGGAGCAACAGGAGATTGAATAATAGGCACTTCCAATAAACCAGACACAGGAAGTTCTTGTGTTGCTTCTGGCCTTTCAGCTTCCGATGAAATGATCACAGGAGGTTCTTGTGTGACTCTTGGGCATTCAGCTTCACTTGTAACAACAATAGGAGGTTCTTGTGTAACTCCTATCTCCTGTGCGCTTGAAGGTTCTTGTGTAACTTCTGCGCTTTTTAGCTTCCCTTATAATGACGACTAGCAGGCCTTTGACCTTTCTTCCTTTTCTGCCTGCCTTTTGTCTGAGGAGTCCCTGTAGTCTTTGTCGTTGAAACAGTAGCAGACTTCACACGTTTTGCCTTTTTCTTGGGTCTTTCGTCATCAGACTCTTTTTCTTGATTCGGATCGTAATTAGCATCAAATTCTTTTTCCTTTTCAGATTGTTTTTCTGCTTCAATCTTTAATGGCTCTTTCACAGATGTTTCATTAGAATCTTCATCATTCTCTGAAGTAGCAGAAATAACATCGTCTTCCTGAGTGGCTTTTTCTGTTTCTTGACTTTCTATAACGACTGCTGCGCTAGAACCTGCTTCTGTTTGAACATTTTCTGGCTCGTCTTCATCGACAAGCATTGTTTCCACTTTCTTTGCAACTCGCTTCTTCTTAGGCTTTTCTATTTCAGCTTTAAGAAACCACTCATTGCGAGCTTTTGGTTTGAAATCTTTAAACCACTCTTTATCTTCGTTCAACTCTTTCTCGTCACCACTACCGTCTTTTCTCCATTTGTTATCAGCCGATGCTATATAATTTTCATCTTTGATAGCCCCAAATACTGGTTTAGCAACCGGTGCTGATGCTTGCTTTTGAAACTTGATCAACTTCTTCATCGTTGTATCATCGAGGTGACTAAGATAAAGAACGTCATTTGGATCTTGTGCAATATTTGTATACTTCTCATCGATTAGCATCTGAACAAACCTCGGATATAAGCATAACCTTGAATCATCCATATTCCTCGACATATGTGTAAACACATGCTTTGAATAATTGAACGGCTTTTTCAAAATCAACGCCGTTGCCATACAGGCCATGTAATCTTGAACATCGTCAATGCCTGCTTTGCGGTGACTAAAAGTATGAATACGCATGCATTAGAAGCTTGTATGGTTAGGCACTTCCCCTTTCTTCAATGTTGGTTTGTTAACGCTCCCCTTATAACCCATCCTGTAAGAACAACCTCTAACCATCTTCTCGTCCAAGAAAATCGGATCGTCTTTTTCATCGTTGAATTGAAGAATCCTGCGAATATCATCTTCTGTAACAGTGATTTCCTTTACATCATTCCCGACTTGAACAGATGAAATAATAGTCTTCTTATCATCGCTGAGCTTCGCGTTCATCCAGAAATGATATGTATGAGATCTGTACGACACAGTGCGCTCCGTAATAGCTCTATGTATAGAACATTCCTTCAGAAACTTCAAAATACTGTCGTATTCCTTCAGTGACGGACATATTTCTTTCTCGAGCGTAATACAAGTATTATGGAACTTAAAAAAGTCCATAGAAATTACCCTCGTTGGTTCTTGAGCCTGAAAAACGACGCAAAACAATTAGCACGCATTACGAGAAAAAGTTATAATAATTTTTGAACACTTTTTCATCAAGTTCGAGCGAACTTGATAAATGTATAACAAATTGATTTTAGTCAAGTTCGCCCGAACACGTATATCAACAAGTTCAATAAACCAAACTTAAGTTCGGGCGAACTTATACTCAAACATTTCCCAGAATTCAAATTACAAGTTCGAGCGAACTTCCTTTTATTTTATATGTTCTGTTTTAAACTAAGTTCGGTCGAACTTGAGTTAATCAAATCAAAGTTTATTCATTTTATGTACCGTCTCCGTTTGAAATATCGACCAAAGACGCTTTTAATCGCTCCGCTGGTGCGATCTGTATTGACATCCAACCGATGTGGACTTCATATCCCTGTCCGTCCCTCCAAGGTTACTGTCTAGAAAAGGCAAACAAATCAAAGTTCGAATCTCTAGGATACTAGTGTCCCAATTTTGGAGCTCCCTTGAGGTATCTAAAGATTCGTTTAACGGCTGAGAGATGAGAAAGTTTAGGATTAGCCTGATATCTGGCACATTGACAAACAACAACATAATGTCTAGCCGGTTTGGAGTTAAGTACATCAATGAACCAATCATGGATCGATACATTGTTTGATTGACCGGATCTCCTTCAGCATCCGCATTTAGCTGTGGTCGCTAGCAATGGGGGAGTCTATAGGCTTAGAATTTGACATGTCCAATTTTGCAAGAACGTCCTGAACATATTTTCCTTGATGAATCAAGATTCCCTGACTCCTCTGGCGAAGTTGCAAGCCTAGAAACATAGTCATCTCACCCAATGAGCTCATTTCGAACTTCTTCTTCGTCACCTCCTCAAACTCTTTGCATAGCTCTTCATTGGTTGACTCGAAAATGATGTCGTCAACATAAATCTGAACAAGGATAAGATCCTTGCCAACGCCTTTAATGAATAACATTTGATCTATCATCCCACGGGTATATCCGTGTGCAACAGATGCTCTATTATGGTCGCATACCATACACGAGGTGCTTGGTGCAAACCATACAAAGCTTTATCCAACTTGTATGCATATCCTTGCTTTTTCGAATCCACAAACCCAGGGGGTTGAGCGACATAAATCTCCTCCTTGACCTTCCCATATAGAAATGCTGTCTTGACATCCATTTGATAAACAGTGAAGCGCATGTAGGATGCATATGCCAAGAAGATGCGTATGGCTTCCAGACAAGCTACTGGTGTGTATACCTCATCATGATCAAGACCTTCAATTTGTTTGAATCCCTGAACCACCATCCGTGCTTTGTTTCACACAATCACTCTGGTATCATCTTGTTTATTTCTGTATACCCAGCGAGTACCAAGAGCGCATTTACCTTCCGGCACTTTCACTAATTTCCACACTCTCAGCATCTCACACTGATTGAGCTCTTCTTGTATTGCATCAACCCATCCAGGTTCATGCAAAGCAACATTAATGCTTTTAGGCTCAATCTGTGAGATAAAACATGAATATAAAAATGTGTTAATGGTTCCTGAGCTACCGCGTGTCTGAACACCGACAATTACAGGACCAATAACGTTTGAAATTAGATGGCTTTTCTGAACACACTTAGGAATTGCCACAGCAGGTGCCTGCAGGTTTGTTTCCAAGTTAGAAAAACTTCCTGACACTATCCCAGATTGCTCCCCCTCATTTGATGCAGCAACTGTGTTGATCACCAGTGGATCAACGGTGCAATCTGACGGAATTGGCTCCAGAAACAAAGAAGCTCTTTGAAGGTTTACATTTGAAGGACCAGCAGCAGTTTGCTGTGAAGAGGGTTCATTGTTGAAAACTGTATCATCAGGAATAACTATAGTAGTAGGTTCAAGAACCGGCTCTTGAACTGGTGAAGAAGAAAGCAGTTCAGTAGAAGCTTCATGAAATCCTGGTGGATCTACACTAAGCTTCTTGAAAGAGTGTTGAAGAGGTATAACATCATCTTCAGCCAAGATGGGAATATGTATCACTGTCCATGAGACATTTGCAGCAACAATCACTTCAGGAAAAATACTAAACACCTTGTCACACCCCGAATTTCCAAGCAAATCCTGGGGGGCCCGGGTGGAGAATTGTGACGTAAGATTGGTGTCGTCATAGTCAAAGAATACAATTAGGATAGCGAAAGTCTTGGATTTAAAATATTATTACAAACCTAATTGTCCAATGTTCCAAATAATAATAATAATACAGACGTTTGTAACAAAGATCCACAGGCGGATCGAACAAAATGTACAAGGCGATTATATAATCAGACTCTAGACTTCAATGCAAGGAGTTGCAAATTCCTATTAAGCATTTACCAAGCAGCTTCCAGCCTATTTACGTACTTTGCAACCTGCGCTTAGTCTTTTGAAAATACGCCAACTGGTTACAAATAAGCGACACATTTTGAAAACATTTCAAAATTGTTTTAAGTGCACACGGCACATGATTTTCATAAATAACTTGGGACAATTCAAATGATCTTGTATACAGTTTTACAAGTCTGTCAATACATATGGGGTCCGGTGCAGAAACCGAATAACATGATTAACCGACACACCACTTCAACCCACGAAGGGGTATCCCCAATATGGGTAAGAAAACATTTTATTATAGCATCTGTCAGGTGTATGCCTACACCCGGGGTACAGGGCGTGGCTATTAGAAATATAATGAGCCGAGGATATCTAGGACACGGTCGAATTAACCCCCAATGTTAAGTTATCAGACAAAACATATTAAAACGGGTTATGCGGATTTTCTAGTCACAATCCAACTTATAATCCCATACCCGACCAAGCGGTAATAATATACGGTATCCCAAGCTCGTATAGGGAAAATAGGTTAAGAATATTTACCTGGCTTAGCAAGTCTTATAAAATAAGAAAATATAATAAGCACAGCTGTATCCAATTAACTAGCTCCGTTGCAATTTACTGGTAGGCCCTATTCTGGAATGAATGGTATTAATAACCAATTAGAATCTCAACAGGTCCTATTCAAGTCATAGACTTGGACCGGTTAACTTAAATTATGAAAACGGTACGATGCCCTAGATTAAGCGTTGACATGAAAAGAATGTAGTTTAAACCTAACAAGTACTATGACTTGTATAATATGGTAAACAATATACATTCTTTAATTTGAATTAAAAATGATAAGATTTGACCCGTTTCGGTAAACTTATGTAATCAGACTACATAAGCTTAACCGTACGCATATAAGCGATACCGGGTATCCGGATGAGTCATAAACAAGTTTCATATGCCATTATACTTTAAATAAGTTGTAACATCAGTATGTTATCAACTTTTATGCCCATTATGGTTTTAGAATCAAAATATACGCCGCAAGGGTTCTTTGGTCATTATATGAAATTGTATAAGAACTTGCATAAAATCCAAGTTATGATTAAGTACCTACTATGGTAACACTTAATTTTGTTATAACATCAGTAGGTAATTAGTTTTGATTGATAGTTATGGGTAAACCCATACTATGCGCCAAAAGGGCGATTTGGTCATATAATGACGTATTTTGCAATGTTTAATCAAAACTCAAGTTATGATCAGAATCATAATGTGAAAATATGTTAATTATACTAGCATATCAGTACGTAAATCATTTGCAAGTTCTTTCTTTATTAAAACCATGTTTTATATGAAAAGGGCATTTTGGTCAAAGAATGGCATATTATAAAGACTTGTGTAAAAACTCAGAATATGATTATGATCATGTAGTCTAACCTTAGAGGGTTATCCTATATTATATTATGATCATAATACAACTCTAATTCTGTAGCTAACTTAGCTAAATTGGGTCAGAATCAAAAGTCAGAGCAGAATTCAAACTTTGCGACTTTCTGTTGCGAACCGACACTAAAACTAGAAATGACGGGCTGAACATGTTCATACATGTTCAAATATTATTTACTAACTTCTTTAACTGTCAAAACATGTTTTCAAACGTTTATAAGTTCATATTATAAATTTTCCAAAAAATGGCATTTGACTTTTATTTAAACATAACTTTGACCCGTCATTTAACCAACTTAACGTGATTTCTAGGCGGTGACCTTTTAAGAGATTAACACCTACCTTATTATGATCACGTAGCCATGTTCGAATCGAACAATGGCTTGACCATAATGGTCTTAACATAAATTCAAAGCAAAAGTCAATTGGCTCGACTTTCAGCTAATAACTTAGCCTAGGAAATTAAAGAGCAGGAAAGGAACACTTAAAAGTGATCCTTGGAGAATATTAAACCCAGTTAGGAGGTCCTTTTTAACCAGGAGCTCCAATAAGAGAGATAGAAGAAGAATTTGAGAAATGAGCAAAAGACTTGGTTGTATATGGGTGCTGTTTATACTTGCACCAAGCACTCAAGATGATGCCATGTGTTACCATGGATCCTCAGATATTAACAAGTATGTAATGAGGTGTAATAACCAGGGGAAAGTGGCAATTTCGTGACATAGGTGTCACACAATGTAGGCTGCCATGGCAGTCTGCCATTTCTGCCAGCTACACCTCTTACAGACCGTAAGAGGTGATGGCCTATGGTCCGTAAGCCCTCAACGTGACCATAGATTTGAATTTCTTACGGTCCGTAAGGTACTAATCCTTACGGTCCGTAACCGACTCCCGGTTACAATATTTTATAAATCTTACGGCTCGTAAGCACAAAGGCTTGCGGTCCGTAAAGGGTCACTCAGAGGCCATAAAATGGCATGTTGACACCTTTAGTTTTTCAAAATTATGATTCCATTGAATGGAAAAAATGGTCCCACTCAACAACATTAGGCATATTTGAGTGTATGGACATGTGTCGATATATTACCGGACAAGAATTTACGAGGTGTTACATCCTCACCCCCTTAAAAGAAATATCGTCCTCGAGATTTTATTAAAAAAGATAGGGGTACTTTTGTCGCAGAGTGGACTCAACCTCCCATGTGTATTCGGGGCCTCGCTGGGCATTCCATTTGACCTTTACAATAGGTACTTTTTTCTTTCGGAGCTTCTTAACCTGTCGATCCTCGATCGAAATTGGTTTCTCAATGAACCTCAGGTTTTCATCAATTTGCACATCATGATGTGACATTGCTAGCGACTCATCAGCTATACATTTCTTTGGATTACAGATGTGGAACACATCATTGATTCCACTAAGCTCCTTAGGTAGCTTAAGCTTATAAGCCACAGTCCTGACACATTCGACTATCTCGAATGGTCCGATATATCTTAGTCTTAACTTGCCCTTCTTTCCAAAGCACATCACACCTTTCCAGGGTGATACCTTTAACAAAACCTTGTCCCCTACTTGGAACTTAAGAGGTTTGCGTCTCTTATCAGCATAGCTTTTCTGCCTATCCCTGACAGCTTTGAGACGATCACAGATTTGTATTATCTTATTCGTGGTCTCCAGGACAATCTCAGGTCCTGATAGTTGAGCTTCCCCAACTTCAGCCCAATAAACGGGCGTTATGCACTTTCTCCCATACAAGGCTTCAAATGGAGCGGCCTTGATGCTAGTATGATAACTGTTGTTATAGGAGAACTCTATTAGGGGTAAATGGTCATCCCAACTTCCACCTAAATCAATTACGGATGCCTTAAGCATGTCTTCCAAAGTTTGTATGGTACGCTCACTCTGTCCATCAGTCTGAGGATGGTAAGCCGTACTAAAGTTTAATCTCGTGCCTAATGATTGCTGGAAACTTGTCCAGAAATGAGAAGTATATCTAGTATCTCTATCAGATACAATAGATATTGGCACACCATGTAAGGACACAATATTGTCCACATATAACTTAGCCAACTTGTCAGAGCTACAAGTCTCCTTTGGGCAAGAAATGTGCTGACTCAGTCAGTCTATCCACAATGACCCAAATCGTGTCATTACCACGTTTGGTCTTAGGTAACTTGGTAATCAAATCCATAGTTACCATTTCCCATTTCCATGTGGGAATCTCAAGTTGTTGTGGAAGTCCTGACGGCTTTTGGTGTTCAGCCTAAACTTGTGAACACGTCATACACTTAGCTACATAGGTGACTATGGATTTCTTCATACCCATCCACCAATAATTCTTTTTCAAATCCTGATACATTTTATCACCTCCAAGGTGAACTGAGTATCTAGAATTATGCGCTTCCTGGAGGATTAGATCTCTAAGTCCTCCAAAGACTGGAACCCAAATACGATCATTCAGTCTTAAGATTCCATCATTTCCAGACGTTAACTGATCAACAGTTCCACTTACTCCTTCATTACGAATATTACCTCTAACATGGCTTTTTTTTGCGCATCTAACAACTTCTTATTCAAGCTAAATCTAAGCTCAACGCTCTTGGCATTAATCCTAATCGGCTTTTCTTTACGACTTAGCGCATCGGCAACCACATTTGCCTTGCCGGGATGATAGTAAATCTTGCAATCATAATCATTTAGTGTCTCCATCCAGCTGATTGTCGCATGTTCAATTCATTTTGATTGAACAGATGCTGAAGACCCTTATGGTCAGTGTATTAATACGCTTTGTGCCATATAAATAGTGTCTCCACAATTTTAGTGCAAATACAATGACACCCAACTCCAAATCATGGGTGGTGTAATTTCTTTTGTGCACCTTTAGTTGTCGTGATGCATAAGCAATCACTTTGCCTCTTTGCATTAGCACACAGCCCACGCCAGTGTGCGAGGCATGACAGTACACAATGTTGTCCTAAATACCCCTAGGTAGAGCTAGCACAAGAGCATTGATCAACTTCTGCTTTAGAACCACAAAAGATTCTTGCAGTTTGGGACGCCTGTCAAACTTGACATTCTTGCGGGTCAGAGTAGCCAAAGGAGTGGCTATTCTTGAGAAGTTCTCAATGAATCTTCTATAATAACCGGCCAATCCTAAGAAGCCACGAATCTCAGACGGAGTCTTTGGTGCTTCCCAATTCATATCTATTGTATCTGATAGAGATACTAGATACACTTCTCTTCGGCGTGATCCACTTGGATGCCATGCTTACTGACCACATGCCCAAGGAATTGAACTTCTTGAAGCCAAAACGACACTTTGAAAACTTAGCATAAAGTTTCTCTTGCTTTAGCAATTCTAGGATGCACTGTAGGTGTTTCTCGTGATCAGATTTATTATGAGAATAAATAAGTATGTCGTCTATGAAGAAAATGACAAACTTATCTAAATATGATTTGCAAACTCTATTCATGAGGTCCATGAATGCTGCAGGTGCATTAGTGCGCCAAAAGGCATCACTAGGAATTCATAATGACCATATCTGGTTCTGAAGGCAGTCTTTGGAACATCTTCACTTCTAACCTGTAGTTGATGATAACCCGATCTCTATTCGATCTTTAAAAAGTAGCTAGCCGCTTGAAGTTGATCGAATAAATCATCGATCCTGGGTAGCGGATAACGATTCTTGATTGTTATCTTGTTAAGCTCATGGTAGTCAATGCACAACCGCATTAAACCGTCTTTCTTCTTGACGAATAGAATAGGAGCTCCCCAGGGCGTGGAACTTGGTTGAATAAAGCCTTTCTCCAACAGTTCATCTAATTGTGCCCTCAATTCTTTCATCTCAGTTGGTGCTAATCAGTATGGAGCTCTAGCTATAGGAGCGACTCCAAGTAAAATGTCAATCCTAAACTCCACTTGTCTATCTGGAGGTAGACCGGGTAATTCTTCAGGAAACACATCTGGGTACTCCGAGATGAATGGAAGGTCTTCAATCCTTGGCTTTGGTTCATCAATAGTCACTTGTGCCATGTAGATGACACAACCTCTCTTCAGACACTTGGACGCCTTAAGTTGTGACACTTTTTCAGGCAATCCATAGTGTGAATCTCCATGGATGGTGAGTAGTTTACCGGATGGGGTTTTAACTTTGATGAGTTTCTTGTCGCAGGCAATGTGGGCTTGGTTATGGGATAACCAAATCGAACCCCGTCAATTTCATTGGCAGAAGAGAGATAGGAATAGAATGATTTTTAATGGATATGAAACAACCATCAAGAATGGATGATGCAGTTTCTATGGTTCCATCGGCAAGTTTTACTTCATAAGTTATGTCTAGAGTTCTTATAGGTAAGTTTAATAGTTTACTAAACTTATGGTCTACAAAGGATTCTCAGCTCCTGAATCAAAAAGAACTCTAGCAAAGATATTTTTGATTAGGAACGTACCCGTTATGACATTGTCTGAATCAAAAAGAACCTTGACCGATCTTTGCCTCACTACATCCAAGGTGAGAGAAAGGGATAAATCAACCGCTGACCTATATGTGGTAGGCTGAGTAGCCTTAACCATACCCTTAATATCGAGGGCTAAACCATTAATAAATCGCGCTATGAGTTTAGGCTCAGGGGTGATTAAGTAGGGTACCGGCCTAGACAAAGAGTTATAGTCGGTCACATACTTCCGACAATCTAGGGTTTTCATAGTGAGGGTCTATGAAATCTAACTCTATTTTCTCCACCTCATGCGATGGAAAATAGGTATCTTTGATGAGGTCCACAAACTTGGACCATCCTAAGTTGTACATGGGTACCTTCCCTATCGATTGAACCATTGCCTTCCACCAAATTAGAGCATCGCCCTTGAAGGATTGTGAAACAAACTTCACGACGTCCTTATCAGCACAACCGCTGATATCTACAATAGTCTCCATTTCATCTAGCCATCTCAAGGCATCTATAGCACCCTTTTGACCATTGAAGTCTTGGGGCTTACAGGAGACGAAATATTTGTAGATACAACCTTCCTTAAAAGAATGAGACTTATCATGAAACACTTGTTTCCTAGGTTCACTCCTCGCAATCGAAGAGTGACCTGAGCTCTCCTTACGAGGTGATGATTGTGGAATAGATAAGGGTTTGGAGCGAGTGGCGCTTGACTCCTTTTGATTAGCTATGAATGCATTCATAGCCTTGCCGACTTCAGCGGCAATCATAGCCTGGAGATAGCTCCTTCGCCATTGCGATTATCATTAGCATTATCATTATTGTTGCGTCTACTCTTGGCCTCATCAGAATGAGCCATGTTGTATGTTGGGTACTAAACACCAAAATAGATATGCATTAGCTATGGTATTATTAAACCATATAGGCTTAAAAAGTTTGGATATATAAATCCTTCGCCTTATTGGACTAGTGTGTACAATGTCACATCTATCAGGCTTTAACATTTCAAATGAATGTTATATAGAGTATCTAACTGTAAGTGGCCTAGGTCTCAAAAAGACCATCAAGGGAAAACTACATTTGGACATAGTCCATATTTTATTGGACAGTGGATCATAAAGTCACAGCTATCATTGTTATAATGACAATTATAAGTAGCTCATAGGCTCGTCACAAGGACATTTAAAGTATGGCACATCGGCCTGTCACAAAGGACATGAAGATATAGCACATTGGCTAGTCACAATGACTTTTAGAATATAAGCCACGATCTCATTTGATCAAGGGGCTGTAAGGCTTGAACATAGTTCAATACCCTTAGACAGGGAGTCATAAGACTACAACTGTCGTCATATTCGACGATTTAATATAGCCCGTAGGCAATTTAACCGACATCACATAGGATGTTAAAATAGTAAATCATCGCACTGATGATATTAGTCATGATCTCGTTTAATCATATAGACTATGAGGCTTGGGCATAGCCCACCACCTTGGACAGGGAACCATAAGGTCACAACTGTCATTGTCTTAATTGACAATATAGCCACAGGCAAAACATCACTAATGGATGTTAAATCATAGCCCGTAGGCATTTCATCACTAAGGATGTTAATATATGATCATCGCATTGATGATATTATCCGGGATCAAATTTGATCACATAGGCTATAAGGCTTGGACGTAGTCCATTACCTAGACGGCTAGTGTGGTTTCTCAGATCACACTGCCAGGAGTATTAACATTACTTGGATGTTAACATAGAATTATTGTCCTAATGGTTGACTGATAAAAGTCATGGTCGCATTTTACCATATTGACTTTGAGGCTTGAACATAGTTCATCACCTCTGGATAGAAGGGTTATTCTCCTTTAACTATCATGATTGAAGGGCTATTCATCCTTAACTATCTTTTATAATTGCCAAATAATATTGACTTTTCCAATTGGATGATCAATCCATTAAGAGAATCTTTTGTAATTTATATAGCAGATCGATAAAATTCAAATTAAAATCGAGACGATCGCTTGAAAAGGATGTAATGAATACATATATATAAAAAAGTTCCAAATTTTCATTAAATGATAGAAAATTACAAAATTGCCTTAAACAAGACTTTTAGATAATTAGGCTAATTGTCGACGCAGGTACTAATAGAAAGACATGTCCACACAGTGACTAAAAAGAATCATGCTTGTCCACGCAGGGACTTTTGAAATTTTAAATACAAAATGAAATAAAGTCTTCATCGTCTCTCCTTCCTCTCACTAGCTTAGTGAGCTTTTTGAAGAACTTATTCTTCTTCTTCTTCTCCGTCTTTTCAGCCTGACGTTGAATTTGTTTTGCTCATTCCAAAACTTGATTTATTGCATCAAGTTGCGGTGGTATTTAGGGTTGGGCAGCAACAAGATACGAGCACCCATAACTTGGATATCCCGTAGTTGGGTAGGCAGGTGTGAAAGGAGATGGGTATAATGCGTTATGCATGACCGGTTGCGTATAAGGGTCGTACGATGGCGCCTGATAGTTATAATCTATCAGCATAGAATGATTCAAAGGATTATATCCAGAAGTATCTTGATAGGTAGGAATTGGGTTATCGAAACCCGATGGTGGTGGTTGAACCACAGTTTGTGGTGTTGAGTCAACCACAGGGGTAGTATTCGAGGGTCCACCCATTTTTGGGTCCTCGGGAATAGTAGGGTAGGTTTGGGGCAATGGTGGTAGGAATCCCGACCATTGTCATGCACGCACTGGCATGCGTGCTCTACGCTTTCTCCTTGGCGGTTCTAGAGGTGGTTGTGTTGTTCTATCGGTTCCATTTGCACATCTTCTGGAGGAGTGGCGGTTTTGGAATTGGAGAATGGTAAGAAGGTATGTTGGTAAAGGTGAATTGGTTCAAATATTGGTCCCATTCGTTCGGACCTTGATATAGTGATCCCGCATATGATGTGGAACCACTAGAAATTTTAATCGGATGCATGTTGGATCCAGATGGTGGCATTTCTGGATCAGAGTCCTCGTCCATCTCGTTGGGTTTGTCCAACTGGTTTTCATCAGCTGGAGGTGTGTTGAGGTAGTGGTTCGGGTCAAATGACCCATGAAATGAATGAGAGTGGGAATGATGAGAATGAGAGTGGTGAGAGTGGCGTGAGTGGTATGAATGATAAGAACTAGGAGGTGAATAATCATGCGAGACAGAGGGTCTTGCTGGTTGGGATGAGGAATTTCCCGAATCTTGATGAGGATTCGAGCTATGAGGCTGAGGAGGTATTTGTCCGGATGGTCCTCCTCTCATAGGGCCTTTTCCTTTTCCTCTAAATCTTGACGGCCTTTTCTTGTTTCAAAATCAATTAAAAACAATAATAATAACTTATAATGATGTAAGTAATCCTAGGTCAATGTCTAGACTCGGATATCTAAGGAATATGCTACTGTGTCGTTTGAGATCAAACACAAAAGACTAGTGTTTAATTCTCTCAAATTTTGGCTCTGATACTAACCTGTCACACCCTGAATTTCCAAGCAAATCCCAGTGGGCCCGGGTGGGGAGTATCGTGATGGAAGATTGGTGTCGTCATAGTCAAACAACACAATTAGCACAGCGGAAGTCTTGGATTTAAAAAATTATTACAAAAGTATTGTCCAAAGTTCAAAATAATAATAATACAGACGTTTGGAATAAAGATCCACTAGCAGATCGAATAAAATGTACAAGGCGATTATATAATCAGACTCTAGACTTCAATGCAAGGAGTTGCAAATTCCTATTAAGCATTTACCGAGCAACTTCCAGCCTATTTACCTACTTTGCAACATGCGCTTAGTCTTTTGAAAATACGTCAGTTTTGTCACACCCTGGTCATAGCGGAAGCACAAACGTGTGACAATGAGGTAATCATTGCATCCAATCGTGTTAACAAGTAATAATTAACAACGATGCCATGTCATAAGTTAAGTTGCAACCAAAGTTTACAAGTTCCAAAAGTAAGATTACTAGTTCACGTTTGTTATCCAAAAACATAATTAAAGTTATATTACATCAAAATCAAAAGATTGTTTTCATCATAAACATAGTGAGGTTTTGACTCCTATATACCCATACAAGGTTTGGATATAATAGGCAAATCCACAAAAGGTGGCAACTGTTGTTATGTCATCCCCATTTCCGAAGTCTATCACCGGCACATGTATTGTTTCCTGAAATACATATAAGTTTGTAAAATCAAAAAAAGTTGAACAAGTTCATGTAGTTATTGTTTTCGTATAAAATGTCATATTTGAAATCCAACATTGAAATCCGGGTATGTTATTGTCATCTATGGGGTTTAAGGATCTATCAGTGGGTAGCGAGCCCTCCGATATTATGTGCCATAAGTAAATAACCAAACCGGGACAACTTTGGCATCAATAGGGCTCACAAAAGCACTCCATGGTTAACAACTAGGAGTGGAGCGTGTCTCAAGCTCAATAGATCTACACCTTTTGCACCTTGGTCACTAAGTGATTAATGGTTACTATTGTCATCATCCTACTTATGCACATCGATCATGTTATCATCTAAACCCAAAGCTAACATACCATTTGTCTTGAACATGTATTTCCCTCGAGTGTTATAAAACCGAAAAATTTTAAAAGAAAAGGGGGGACATGAACTCACAAGTTTGCGTTCCGTAAAGTCGTACTAGTGTAACGCGAGTGTACGAGTACGCGTGTAACCTACAAGTGTACTAATTTTATTAGACACCTAGGTCGGGTTTAACATCGTACAAGTTGCTCATCTTGAATTAGTGTTATGCATTCATTTGTTTTCTTTGAATAACTTTATTGCTTTTATAGTGTTGGTAGTTTGTATTATTCGATTATTTTTTGTTTATATATATGTTTCACAAATATAGATTTGTTATCGAGTATTTAATCGTGTGTAAACGGGCCTTGCCCTTCGCTTGTTCTCGTGCCTTGCACGCATGTCATTTGGCCTAGCCCATGCCATCTTGTCCTTGGGCCTAGCCCATGTTATCTTGTCTTTGGGCCTAGCCCATGTTATCTTGTCTTTGGGCCTAGCCCATGTTTTCTTGTTATTGGGCCTAGCCCATGTTTTCTTGTCATTAGGCCTAGCCCATGTCTTTTATATATTTTGGGCCTAGCCCATGTCTTTCATGTATTCATTAAGTTATCAAATTGGGCCTAGCCCATGTAATTATTTAGTTGGGCCTAGACCACTTATCTTTTGGAATCTTTTAAATTTTGAGCTTGGGTCTAGCCCATGTTATTATATATTTGGGGCTAGCCTACAATAATTAATTAAAATGAGTTAATTTAGTGGGGAAGTCTTATACTTATAAATTTTACTAAGTATAGTTTGCCAAGTATTTTCATATACTTATATTCTTACTTAGAACTTCTAATACTTTTTAAACTTCTGGATTTTTGTTATCGAATATTCATTAGTTCGGTGCCGAAAAATATATATTTTTAGAGACGTCGTTGTGAATGTTTTTAATATATATATTTTATGTTGATAAATCGCCCATGTGTCTTAGTAATCTCCTCTGATGGTGGTACGCCCACTTGTAGTCGTTGACGATATATATTCTTTTATTTTTCAAAATAAATTATATGTCCTACTTGTCGGTTGGAAATATTATTATTTCTCAAGAATGTATTTTTTAGCTCGTCCGTTTTCCGATTTATTCATTCGTTTGTTTATTCGCTTAAGGATATTATGTGCTTAGGATTTATTTATATCCGGCATGAATGGGGCTGGCATGGGCAGGTGGAGCTACAAGGGGTGGGGGTACTGGCGATAGTGGGGCTGGGGCAGCAGATGAGGCGTCATCAGACATATGCCCGCTGTTAGCATCAGATGATGATTAGGGCATGTCAATAACTGGTATAATGGATGGAGGAAGCTCGAGTATGGCTATCTCATCGATAACCTCTCCATCACCTAGCTCCTTCTCTAGCTGGTCGACATGGAACACAGGAATGCCATCATTGTCATCGTCCAGGTCGGTGACGGGTGGGACAATGGCTAGTGGTGCGACTAGGTGCACAATTACGTGCTCTCCCTCAGGGTGACCATGGATGGCCACGTCGTGCAGGGGCTGAGGGATGGATAAAACATCATCATCCACTAGGGCATCGAGTAATGGCTGTGGAGTAATAGCTAAAGGGTCGTCCTCCTCAAGGTCGTCATCCATAGGGTGATCAAGAAGTGCGAAGGGCTGGTAGTCGTCGAGGTCCTCGTCGTCAGAGACCTCGAGGTCGGCCACATCCTCATGGTGTACGGCCTCAGCAGCAGAGCCGTATCCGTCTTCAGACATGTACTCCATCGGATCCTCCTCATAGCTCAAAAAAGACATGGTCCTGGAAAATAATCCGTACAATGCATATACATATGGGTTAGTAATTAATTATTAGACATAATATAATTTATATTAATCACCGTTTCTCATGCAAGTTGTTCTTTAGTTTCACGTGTAATCTAAATGTTTTCGTGTCTATCCACTATAGACTAATCATGTACAAACCTTTACTAGTTGAGCTCATGTGATAGATCCTTATGTTATCGTGACACAATGAAAAACATTTGTCATTTTGTCATATTTCTGAAAACAATTTCATGATGTTTTAAAACTTGTTTTAAAATGAGAGCCCTTAGTGATTTTAGACCAACTTATTAAAAGTTTTTCCCTGGTTCACTACAATCGGTGCTCTGATACCAATCTGTCACACCCTGGTCGTAGCGGAAGCACAAACGTGTGACTATGAGGTAATCATTGCCTCTAATCGTGTAAACAAGTAATAATTAACAACGACGCCATGTCAAAATTAACTTGCAACCAAAGTTTACAAGTTCCAAAAGTAAGATTACTAGTTCACGTTTGTTATCCAAAAACATAGTTAAAGTTATATTACATCAAAATCAAAAGATTGTTTTCATCATAAACATAGTGAGGTTTGACTCCTATATACCCATACAAGATTTGGATATAAGAGGCAAATCCTCAAAAGGTGGCAACTGTTGTTATGTCATCCCCATTTCCGAAGTCTATCACCGGCTCATGTCTTGTTTACTGAAATACATGTAAGTTTGTAAAATCAACAAAAGTTGAGCAAGTTCATGTAGTTATTGTTTTCGTATAAAATGTCATATTTGAAATCCAACATTGAAATCCGGGTATGTTATTGTCATCTATGGGGTTTAAGGATCTATCAGTGGGTAGCGAGCCCTCCGATATTATGTGCCATAAGTAAATAACCAAACCGGGACAACTTTGGCATCAATAGGGCTCACAAAAGCACTCCATGGTTAACAACTAGGAGTGGAGCGTGTCTCAAGCTCAATAGATCTACACCTTTTGCACCTTGGTCACTAAGTGATTAATGGTTACTATTGTCATCATCCTACTTATGCACATCGATCATGTTATCGTCTAAACCCAAAGCTAACATACCATTTGTCATGAACATGTATTCCCCCCGAGTGTTATAAAACCGAAAAAGTTTAAAAGAAAATGGGGGACATGAACTCACAAGTTTGCGTTCCGTAAAGTCGTACTAGTGTAATGAGAGTGTACGAGTACACGTGTAACCTACAAGTGTACTAATTTTATTAGACACTTAGGTCGGGTTTAACATCGTACAAGTTGCTCATCTAGAATTAGTGTTATGTATTCATTTGTTTTCTTTGAATAACTTTATTGCTTTTATAGTGTTGGTAGTCTGTGTGTTCGATTATTTTTTGTTTATATATATATTTCACAAATATAGATTTGTTATCGAGTATTTAATCGTGTGTAAACGAGCCTTGCCCTTCGCTTGTTCTCGTGCCTTGCACGCATGTCATTTGGCCTAGCCCATGTCATCTTGTCCTTGGGCCTAGCCCATGTTATCTTGTCTTTGGGCCTAGCCCATGTTATCTTGTCTTTGGGCCTAGCCCATGTTTTCTTGTTATTGGGCCTAGCCCATGTTTTCTTGTCATTAGGCCTAGCCCATGTCTTTTATATATTTTGGGCCTAGCCCATGTCTTTTATGTATTCATTAAGTTATCAAATTGGGCATAGCCCATGTAATTAATTAGTTGGTCCTAGACCACTTATCTTTTGGAATCTATTAAATTTTGAGCTTGGGTCTAGCCCATGTTATTATATATTTGGGCCTAGTCTACAATAATTAATTAAAATGAGTCAATTTAGTGGGGAAGTCTTAAACTTATAAATTTTACTAAGTTTAGTTTGCCAAGTATTTTCATATACTTATATTCTTAGTTAACACTTCTTATACTTTTTAAACTTCCGGAGTTTTGTTATCGAATATTCATTAGTTCGGTGCCGAGAAATATATATTTTTAGACACGTCGTTGTGAACGTTTTTAATATATTTATTTATGTTGATAAATCGCCCAAGTGTCGTAGTAATCTCCTCGTGATGACGGTACGCCCATTTGTAGTCGTTGACGGTATATATTCTTTTATTTGTCAAAATAAATTATATGTCCTACTTGTCGGTTGGAAATATTATTATTTCTCAAGAATATGTTTTTGTAGCTCGTACGTTGTCCGATTTATTCGTTCGTCCGTTTATTCGCTTAAGGATATAATATGACGATATAATATATTATCATCTAAACCCAAAGCTAACATATTACTTACGCACATCATCCTACTTATGCACACCGAAGTCTATCAGCATAGTACGAGTTGCTTCGATGAGAGGTCTATTGCGTCTTTCGGCAACTTCGTTTTGCCGAGGAGTTCGTGCTGCACTGTATTGACGATCAATTCCTTTTGAAGCACAAAAGCTATTCAGTTCAGCGGTTATTGCAACGAATAATCTTTACACGTTCGTTCGCTTGGTTTTCCATGAGAGTGATAAATTTCTTTATTAGACCAGTAGTTTTGCTCTTTTGTTCCAAGAAAAACACCCAGGTGAAACAAGAGAAGTCATCGGTGATAACCAAGAAATAAGCTTTTCCTGGAATATTCAGCATGTTGACAGGACCAAAAATATCCATGTGAAGCAGTTCCAGAACTTCAGATGTTGTGTACATGAGCTTGGGCTTATGAGGCTTACGATGTTGCTTCCCACGTGCACATGATTCGCACTTTTCAATCTGCATAAAATCCTTGATTGGTAGATTTCTGTCTAGACCTCCCTTTGCCCCATCGATTAAGATTCTTCTTGTTTAGATGGCCAAGTCGTCGATGCCACATCATTGCATCATGTTCAGCAATTTTAGAGAATAAGCAGGTCAGTTGATCAGTGGGGTCTTTGTTCATGTCGATCATGTAAGCATTACCCTGGTGCTCAGCTTCAATCATGTACCAATCTTCGGGTATGACAATCCTGAGCTTTAGGACCACACATCCACCTTTCGTAAACAGGACCTCCAAACGATTGTCGCACATTTGTGAGATGTTGAGAAGACTATGTTTGAGTTCAGGATCATAGTTGACGTCTGAGAAGCTGAGAACCCCATTTCTGACTGTGCCTTTTATTGTAATTCTTCCTGTTTCTCCACCTGCAAAGGTGACAAATCCACCATCAAAGACTTTGATGTCGTTCAACTGGGAAATATCCTCTATCATGTGTCCGGAACATCCACTGTCGATGAACCAAAGTCTAACGATAGCCTTCCATAGCCGTTCCTGCACACATAACGAGATTAGTGGGAAACATGAACCCAGATCATTTTCGATCTAGGTTGATAATCAGTCTTCTTTCGCAAAGCCTCATGGAAGATCACATAATAGCTAGTAGGTTTTGAGGTTTGAGAAGATGAGGTTTTAGAATTTGACAATGGAGAACACTCTGACTGAGATCTAGCAATATTTTTAGGTTTCCAAATCTTTAGTTCTTTGTTATCTGAAGAGATTTTAGATGATGTTGCATTCAATTTCTTGAATTGATTTTTGAAACCATTTGATTGGTTTTCTTAGCTAGATTCCAGTCTCCATCAGAAGGTTTTGATGTCCATGATGTCGATGGTGCAAACCCGTCTGATAGATAGTGTTCTTGGATGGATAAGACACGAGGGGACGATGAACACTGTTTCTAGCTATGTGCCCTGGAATTCCACAATTGAAGCAAGTTTGTCTTTTAGAGAAAAAGACACTTAATTTCACTTGTGTTATTATGGGGAGCCGATTGGGTCTCTTCTTTCCACTAGGTGCTGATTTCTTGTGTGCAGATTTACTTTTGGATGAAAACTGCTCACAATAATCAGCACAAAAGTGAGTGTCGATAGCTTCACCCTTCAACTTTGGTTCAGTCGGTTTTTGAGTTGGGTTTTTCTTCTGTTTTCTTGTTCTTCGAGATCTTCTTTTCCTTACAGGAGTGGATTCTTTGGGCTTAGTTTCATCTGAAACCTTTTCTTCAGAAACTGAGTTATCTGAGACAACTCTATCAGTTTCCTTGGACGCAGTCTCATTTGTCGACTCCTTTTCATGTTTTAAATTTTCAACTGATTCATTCAAGCCTTTTTTATTAATATTTTTTTACAAAACTTATGGTTTTTTGAAAATCAGTGGGTTGAACATTCTGAGGCTTGAAAGGTTCCCAAGGGACGTAGTCACTTGGTTTGCCATACATCATTTTATCATAATTTTCCAATTCTTGCTCAGTAAGTGGCATTCTTGAATAATTATGATTATCTGGCGGAGGAACTTGTGAAAAACCCAACCCTTTTCCCTTATTTTTCTGATATGCCAGTTTTGTATTACATAGATCATGAATAGTGTCCCTGGAAGTATCAAATTTTTTAATATTTAATTCATTTTGCCGATACTTTCCAGTGAGAAGCTCCAGCTCAGCTCTCACTGAGTGGCATTCCATCATTTTTAATGTTAATCTATTTTTATAATCGTGGACCCAACATTTCTGTTGATTGACGTCCAAGTGGAGCTGAGCTATGTCTTTCTTCAGTGCATCGATCTTTTAATAGAGAATTTTGTTGTTCTCTCGAAGACCGCTATACTTAGACATGGCACTTTTGTAATCGTTAATTAGAGCAAAGTTGTGAGCTCTCATTTGTGCAATTTTATTTTTACAATGTTCGGAACATAAAAGTGAGTTTACCATTTTGGAGAGTGTTTTGGGTTCCTCAGTCATTGCCATCAGACATTGGTTGACAGCTTCTCCAACTTCTGAAATCTTTAGAGACTCCACCTGGGCTGCAACATATACCCAGCTTAATACACATTGATCTTGCACCATCAGCACTTTTCCTGCTCTAGAGCTTCCTTGGCCAGTGGAAGTTGAAGTTGTTGTTTGAGTTGAAGTAACGGGAACCATGGATCTCTCTGAATTCCTAGCCGCAACAGCCTGTGTTGCCTCATACTACATTGACATCTTCTTGCAATCCCTGGCGAAATGTCCTGGTTCATGACATTTTTAGCACCTCAACTTGTCTTTAACAGCATCGAACATGATATTTGACATGGGACGGTGACCATATCTCTCCTGAAACTTTTCTGCTCTAAAAGCTGCTATAGCCAAATTCTAAGAGGCATCAAGTTCTTTAATGTCTTCTTCAACCACTTGATTAATCTCTGTAGCAAGAACTGATGGAGGCAGTAAGTCACAAGCAAGAAAAGCATTTAGGCTATTGAGCATCGAGGCTGCTAGAGCTAAATTTTCTTCATTCTGCTTGGTAAGGAAAGCCATATTTTTCAGCAGAGGGTGTGGATTGGGCATTCTGAGATGGCGAGGGGATCACTGGACTATAAACCACGTTTGCCTGCTGAGGATATTACTGGGTAGTAGTCGGTGCAACTGAGTTGTTTGGAAGAGTCGCTCCATACACGTAGCTTGTTTTCTGGGCTTGAAGTTATTGTAGTTAACAGAATGAAAATGACATTTGGATTTGGGTTACTGTTTGTCACAGGGCTGAAGACAATATTAGGATGACCAGGATAATTTTGAGACATTAGCGCATTGTTAGAACTTGCCATCCCAGCAACAATCATTGAGTTCTTGTGATTCAGCTCTCTCTGTTGATTGTGAATTTCACATGATTTGATGGTAGCTATCAGCTCGGTGAGGGTCACTTCATTTAAGTTTTTAGTACGCTTAATCATCGACACATCTGCATCCCAGCTTTTTGGTAGTGAGTTCAAAAGTTGGCGATTCATTCTACTCTTGGTAACGGAGATACCAACGCTGATCATCTGTGAAACTAGCTTAACAAATCTCCTGACTTGATTCTCCAAAGTCTCCCCATAAATGTGATTGAATGAGTTGAATTGTTGGTTCAACATGTTCACTCTACTAGCTTTCAAATCAGTGTTTCTTTCATACCGATTCTTGAGTACATCCCAGATTTCCTTAGTGTTTGTGCTGTTTCTGATGTCAATAGAAATTTCTGGGCCGAGAGCCATAGTAAGTTGACCCATTTCCCTGTACTCTTCGTCCATGACTCTCCGATCATCGTCTAACCACAAATGTTCAGGCTTAGGAATCTGAGTCATGGGATCGTCCTCGGTTGAGTACATAATGGTTTAAGGACTATTGCGAATGCACCTCCAGAGTATTGCTCAAACCTTCAGATCCAATCATAATAGTCATTTTCGTTCAACAACCTTGTAATCTTGTTGGCTGTGCCGATGATTTGATTCAGTTCTTGATGCAATACCAAATTCTGAGATTGGATTGCAGCTAATGTGGCGTTGGTGAGATCCGCAACAGTCAAAACTCCGTTCAGGTTCATCTTTTTTAGTATTACCGAACAAAGATTAATTATATTTTTAATTAAAATGACAAGTCCAAAATGTCTAAACTGTCCAACTAGAATTGGTCAACAGTCAACTCGAAACAGGATCCAAAATGAGGGTTAACTCTGAACAGTAACTTCATCTGAGATGGTTCTAATGATCCGAGATACTATACTCTTAGTTCGAGATGAAGACAAACTTCAAGAGTGATGATCCGAGATGGACTCGAGATACTATGAGAAGAATCTGAGATGATTCGAAATGCTAAGAGAGCTTATCCAATATGATTCAAAATACTAAAAGAACGATTTGAGATGATTCAAGATTCAAGTGATTTATCCGATATCTTCACAGTTCTATCCGAGATAACTCGAGATGTTCAAGATATGATCTGAGGTCGTCCGAGATACAACAGAAACTCAATAGCAGCTTCAAAACAGTAGCAGGTATGATATGAAATCGTGTGATATCAGATCTGAGCCTAGAAACAGGTTCGGACAGGCTTTGATACCAATTTTAAGTCCCGAAAACCGGATCTTACGATATCACACGTAGCTTGAATGATGGTGGAATCACATAAACAAGTTAAGAATCAAAGCAGATGAAATAAGATGAAGATAGAAATGTTCAACTTGCATACACATTGTAATTTGTCTAATATAAGTGATTTCAACTAAACATCATTAGCTATATATACTAGGGGGTTAGTGCTCCATAACCCTAAAGCCCTTAGTCCCAAAAGCTACCCCCAAGCCCAATACAAGTAATAACCCATTTCCTTATGATTACTAATGCATAAACCTATATAATGCCTTACAACGACACATTTGTAAGTCTTTTATAGTTAACACCTTGTAGACCCATGTCCATCATACATCCCTGATTCCCATGCACCTTCTTTTGCTTCTGTTTAATAATATTACGGAGTAGTAATTTTCCATCATGTTTTGTAATTTTCATTTTGTTTATTACTTTGTAATCTTATAAATTGGTATGTATAGTGTTTTGTTATGAATGAAAATGTTGAACTAAGGCTCTAATTTCCCTCCAAATATTCTTTTGGTCCTCTTGAAAATGTTGATATGTACCAATTTGAGTGAGATAAATAGAATGGGGATTCAAGAGGACCAGAATAGTATTTAGAGGGAATTTAGAGACCTAATTCAACATTTTCATTCACAACAAAATAGTAAACACACATACCTTTCATAGGATTACAAACTAATTAACAAAATGGAAAATGATGGTGCAGATTTAGAAATTGATACAGGTGCAAGTGTTAGGCTGGTTTTTGGTGTAGCCGGTGGTGCTCGTTGTGGGGTTGGTTTTGGTGTAGACGGTGTAGGTTTAGGGGCTAGTTTCGGGTCAGACAACACTTGTTTTGGGGCTAGTTGGGCACAACTGGTGCAGAGATGATTTCTGTTTTGGGGTTAGTGTCAGTACAAAAGAAGAAGGTTGTGGTGGGGTAGGTGTAATGTCTCCGGTGGTGGTTGTTGTCGTGCAGAATTGTGATCATCCGAGTAATACCTATTACTAACTCAATTTGATCAAACAACTCACTCAAGTCTTGGCAGGGTACAACCATGGGTGGTTTTGAGCGTCCATAGATGTGGATCACAATGACTATGATACCAATTGATATGTAACAACTGGAATGAGATAAATAGAATAGGGATTTAAAAGGATCTGAAGAATCTTTAAAGGAAACTTAGAGATTTATTCAACATTTTCATTCATAACGAAACACTAAACGCACATACCTTTTTGTAGGATTATGACGTAATTTACAAAACGGAAACCTAAGGAACATTATGGAATATAACTACCCCATAATGATATTAAACATAAGCAAAATATGTGCACGGTAAAAATGGAGGTATGGTAGACCAAAGTCTTTAAGGTTACATGTGGTATACATCATGAAGCCGATGAGGATTAGTGGTTGGGCGTCGTTATATTTTATTTGGATCCTTAGGAGGTATGTAAAAATATAGAATGAATTCTGGGTGAACACATAAAAGATAAACTCTTCTATATGACTTACAAGAAAGGTATAGGTTAATCCCAATATCAATGTGTTTTGAAATAGAACCATTTATGAGTTGAGAACCACATAAATCTTTGGGTATAAAAAATATATTTGGTGCATAGTATTTTACCCACTTTTTTACCCTGAAAATTGGATGCCTCTTTAATTTATTCCACTCTTCTTCCTTTCTTAAATTCGACATCTCTCACCATCTCTCTTCAAAGTCACTACTTATACATGTAAATATATCTCAACTAACTTAATAATATATCCTTTCTTGTCTCCCTTGCCCCATCATTTATTAGCGAGTGTATCATCAGCTTTCCATGATATGACAACTGTGAACAAATGAAGAAACACCAGCACAACACATTAGGAGTGCTTGCACAACTGAAACTATCACACCAAGAAGCCGGAACGTGCGAGTTTTGTTGGATTTACTCATTACACACATTGGCCCATCATTTATTAGCGAGTGTATCATCCGCTTTCCATGATGACAACTGTGAACAAATTAAGAAACACCAGCACAACACAACAGGAGTGCTTGCACAATTGAAACTATCACACCAAGAAGTCGGAGCGTGCGAGTTTTGTTGGATATACTCATTACACACATTGGCATACTTTTAAATAGTTTGTAACACCCGTAACTTGATAAGACTTCACATCATATGTTAGTGCAGAAAATAGATTTCAAAATTTTTTTTTCTTGATTACTTCATGATCTTAGTTTCATCATTAAAGTGTCATCATCATTTACTTAATAAAACATTATAATTTGGTAAGCGTAATTTAAAAACCATCATTAACTGAATAGCACAATTAATAAAAAATATTATTAATTAACATGAGTTCTTGATTTGTATCGAATACTTGATCACCATCCATCATCTTTTAGAGAACTTTACCTAAGGCATTTACTATAGAATGTTATATTATTTGTGATTATTGTTTACTATTCTATTTTCGTACCAAATATTTTGTTTCCTCGTTTAACTCTTTGGTAGGTTTATTTATTCTCTTTTCTGAATGTAATTGATCATCACAAAATAAATAGAAACAAAACGAATGCTCTGTGACATAAAATTCTAGATGGTATCATAGCGGTTCTAAAACCCTCGATACAACTTTCATTCAAGTCGTTCTTAGGGGATGGCCGGAGATAAAGACCCGGAGGATACCGAAGGAAGCTCTGGTGTTGTGATCAATCACGATTCAACATACTATCATTCATCCTTCGGATTCCCCCAAAAAAATCACGTAAACGATGTCCTTATGGATAGCAACCATGCCGATAGGTCGCAAGAGATGACAGATTTTCTCTTTGCCAAAAACAAAATAGACTTTGGTGATGGAGCAATTGTAAAACCAGAGAAAACATCCCCTGAATGCAAGCCATGGATGCGGTGCGATACAATGATAAAAGGATGGCTTACTACAGCCATGGAAAAGAATATACGCGATAGCGTAAAATATGCAACCACATCTTTAGAGATGTGGTACCGATTTACTTCAGAGGTTCGGGAAGGAAAGTGATCCGAGAGGTTATGAATTGAGGCAGAAATAGCTTACAGCATACAAGATGGTACTTCTATTTCAACATATTATACTTGACTTCGATCCCTATGGGATGAAGTTGCCCAATCCTTTCCTCGTTGTTCTTGTAACAAGTGCACATGTAAACTAGGTAAGAAACTAACCCAGTATCTTGAAAAGGAGAGTCTCTATGAATTTCTTATGGAGCTAGATAGTGATTTTACTGTCATTATAACTCAAATTTGAGCATGGTGGCTGAAGACAAAAGACAAAGAGCAATCTCGAGTGAAAACCGGGCGATCCTAGAATCAGCCGCGTTTAAGGCTTTCCCGAAACGAGAGGGAAATCCTTATCGGTTAAAAGAAAAATATACAACCAAGCAAGGAAGGAAGGAAAGAAACTAACCACTACACTTTTTGTGGAAGTGATGGTCACAAACGTGAAGGGTGCTTCAAGTTGGTTGGATATCCAGATTGGTGGCCCGGAAAGAAAGGAGATAAAGCAAAACCAAAGGCTGCATGCGTTGAAACCAGAAATAGTCCTATACCCGGCTTGAGTGATGAACAATATTAGTCAATCATAAAGTTTTTATTCAGGATCAAATAGTGGCAAAAAGCAAAACCCGAGGCAAACATGACAGGTAAAGGGGACGATGTGTGGGTTATGGATTCGGGATGCACCAAGTACATAGCTCATGAACCTGAACTTATTGATAAAAATAAAAGAACCTCCCCTGAATCTCCGGTTGTTATACCGAATGGTGACGCCATTCCTCTTGAAGGAAAGGGCGAGTCTACACTTGTAATGAGAGTTAAAAAAAGAGGTGTTCTTTATATTCCAGATTTTAAATGCAATCTTCGCTCATTTAGCCAATTAAGCAAAGAATTACAACGTGTTGTAACCTTTTATCCTGATTTCTTTGTCATACAGGGGTTACGTACGAGGAGCTTGATTGGAGTGGGTGAATGCCGAGGGGATTCTATCTTCTAAAGATGGCCAAATGAAATAGAAGTGTGTTGATGACTAAAGTGGATACATGGCACAAAAGATTAGGTCATGCTTAGAAGGAAAGCTTCAAATGTTGATTTTATCAAAATTAACTCTGTTAAATTTAGTAATGATTTTTGTGATTCTTGTATTAAGGCAAAACATGCCCAAACACTGTATCCTACTAGTTTTATTAAAACTAGTGGTTGTTTTAAACTTATTCATTGTGAGATTTGGGGCAGTTATCGAACACCATCGTACACATATTATAGTTGATGATTTCAATAGATCCGTGTAGGTTCTTCTCAAAAAATGGTAATGGTCCAATTTGGAAAAGCAATTAAAAGAGTTAGGTGTGACAATGGTGGAGAGTTTAAATCTAACTCAATGGTCGATTTTATAATAAAAATAGGATTTTATTGGAGACTACCTGTCCACATACCCCTCAACAAAATGGGGTTGTAGAAAGGAAACTTAGACATCTCCTTGAGACAACGCATACATTAAGGTTTGAGTTAAATGTTCCAAAAAGGTTTTGGGGGGGGGGGATGTATTTTAACCGTTGCGTACATAAGAAACCGTCTTCCTTCTAAGGTTATTAAAACAAGACCCCTTATGAGCTAGTGTGGAACCAAAAGCCCAAATATAGTCATTTATGAGTTTTTGGTTGTTTAGCCCACTACATAGATAATAACACCAAGGGAGATAAATACTGTAACGCTTCGCATGTTTGTGCATTCCATAATTAGAAAGTGTAATCGTATTTCTGTTTATGGAAACTGGTATTCTTGTCATAATCGTATTTTATTTCCAACTTTGTAATCCGAGAAGCTGATCAAATAGAAAATTCATACTTTATTCATACATCTTATACGTGCAATAAATCTTTTAAATACGTGTTTAGATGCGAACCAATACTTATTATACGTGCAATGCTTATATGCTACAACTTTATACTTGAAAAACAACTTAAATACGTAAAAACAGCCCAAACTAACACCTTGTATGAACTGAACCCACTTCGCACGAAGTGGACCTGCAGCAGTTCGTTTCTATAAATAAGTGCACACTTCATATCTTCAATCATTCCGAATCTTAGACTTCCACTCTGAAATCTCCAGGCTTGGCAGAATAATCTCAGTACTTCTAAGTGAGTGTTAGCCAACTACACTCTTTCTATTTTTACAAGTTCACCGTCCTCAATAGGAAGGTACTTGTGCTCTAGCAAGTGTAAGAACGATGGAGCCTTGGCTTTTCGAATTAAGTTCCACACCACACTTGTATACTTTTTAGATGTATTTTTGTTCCTGTTCATTCATGACCAACCGGGTTTATCAACGATGTTGATAAACTTAGTGCTTTGGTGAATCATATAATGAGGTTTTCATACCTCCTTGCTTGACCTCTATGACGTATTTAACAATCTCTAGACATAATCTATATATTACAAACTATAAAGTATTTACATTTATACCTAGCCAAGTTCATGATGATACCCGATTCATGGTTAGGTATTATGAGCTGGGGCTAATCTATCTCGTTCCTAAATCCTCGCTCAACAGAGCTCAGTGTCGAAACGGGTGTTTACACGAGCTACATTTTCTAGAACTGTCAAATCGCGTGAAGTGAACATTCACTTCGCACGAAGTTGACAGTCACTTCGCACGAAGTGAACATTCACTTCTCACGAATTGAAAAATCACTTCGCGCGAAGTGAACAGCCTCTTGGTATGAAGTGGTATTCTTCTTACGTATACTTCTCTATGCTTTTTGATTCCGAATCTAAGTCCCACCAACTCAAAATAATCACACACCTCTGTTCCCTCGTGTAGGGTAACTTCGGTGTTCTACCCTTCAACTCAACAACTCTCGGATTGCTAGGAAAGCTTGCAAAACCATGAGTATACTCGACCCCCTTTTCTTCTTTACACAATTGGGGTGCAATATGTTCTATCAACCCACAAAATCACGATACCTTATGCATGATCACAAAACAAACATTCATTTATACATGCTTAATATTAATACATGCAAACTTATATATGCTAGAATCAAATGATTTATGCTACGTTATTGACTGTGTGCAAGCCTCCCTTAACATGTGTAGCGCTATAGGAGTAACGCTTCGCCCGTATTTCGTGCGGTCATGTCAAGTAAACAAAACGGTCTGATCATTGCTATGATTAGATTATGCTAGCGGTAAACTTTGGGTTGACATGTATAGTCATATTACTAGTATTGTACATTAGTTTGAAGTATGCCATGTGGAATGTTTACACTTTTATTATCTAGTATTGAAACTAGTATATTCGCCAATGCCTTGTGTGTAGAACTTTACTTTAATATATGTTGCATGATTATGATGATGACAAGGATGCATGGAATCTAGTAGAATGAACTAGAAACCCGCTTTTTATTTAGTCTTAAGTTGTATCGTGTTTCTTGATTATGATGTTGTAATTTGTTTCCAAAACTATGTACTTGAATTTAGTGATGAAATGGAATATTGTTCTTTAATTACTTGTCGCAAATAGTGTTATGAAGTCTCAAGCAATCTATTTCGTCCTGCCCTGATGTTTCCACAATCGGTTGGGGTATGACAGATTGGTATCAGAGCCATAACTATAGGGAATTAGGAAAAATGCATGATTTGACCTAGTCTATAGTCTAAGTACCCAAAACAGACCTCTTCGTGCGAATTGAACCCCCTCGTATAAACTGAACCCCTTTGTGTGGATTGGAATTACCTGCACGCTGTTGTAACTTCGTACGAAGTGGACACCTCGCACGAAGTACTTTTCACTCTGCACGCGGGGAACTCCCTTCGCACGAAGTGGACTCACTTCGCACGAAGTGAACGGTTTCCTTGCTTAAAATGTTTAATTTCTTCCTGTATTGCTTCTAATCGAGCTATGTTGTCTCAAACATTACAAGGCTTTTCCTAAGGCTAACACAGTAGACACATGAAGACATAAAGACACTCATACTTCACCAACGAGACTATTTTCACCAAAATGGGCTCAATGGCCCACAATTTTTGGTGTAGTCCCTCATTCCGCGTATTCCATTTTCACGAAATTACACCATCAAGTTAGGAGTGGTATCCACACCTTAATGGTAAATTTCTGTTTTTTACACTAGTGGATCCTTACTAACGAGTTAGAATTTGCTTGTTGTTTGGTAAGTACCAACCACGTTTAGGGAACGAAGTTACCAAGTTAGGGGTGAAACCCGCATTTTGATAATTAGTCCCATTCCTCGATTTTCAATCCCGCCAAAGTTTCGAATTTTCGATCAATTAGGGACATGTATTAACTGAAAGGGTGAATATTTTTAATCGTTCCTCGGTGAGAGTATTCTACCTATTAGGCTAAAGCATGTCTCCCTAACTCAAAATGACTTTCGATTTACTTTGAAAAAGTCTAAGTTTCGTTCCGAGACATTCCAAGTTTTACGTTGAATGTCTTTTATGTCGAAAGCACAAAACGCACGTTATCCACAATCTAAAACAACGCTAACAATCGTGCACAAACTAAATATACAACTCTTATCGTCCTTATACGTGGTTACGCCATGCAAATACGTGTTGTACTTATGTAACCAATTGGAAACTTACGTGCTATGTAAAATACTTAATGCCTATTCTTGCAACAAACATTATTATATAAACAACATTATGATTAAGTCTCATCCTTTCCTATTATTTTCAACTCTCAGATGTCTTCTTCATGTGTATCGAACACAAGTAGGAACTCCAAGTCAAGCTCCAAGCCAACTCCAATGGCGATTCGATGTCCAAAAAGGACATGATGAAGTTCATGGCCAAGCAGATGGCCAAGGCCATACCTGATATTGTAGCAAGATCCAACCAACAACAAACCCCAACAACACCGATTCCCCTCATGCCTCAGTCGACTCTAAAGTCGATCCACCTAAGTCGACCTTTACGTTCAAACATTTTAACTCTTGCAGCCCGATTCCATTCACGGGCGAAGAGGGAGCAACGAAGCTACTTCAATGGTTCGATGCCATTGAGGTTACGTTTCGCCAAAGCGGGTGTCCCAAACATCTACGCACCACCAACGCCACTTGCATCGTCCGATCAAGGGCTCTTGATTGGTGGACTGTCGAGCGCAACGTGCGCGGTGACGACGCCACTTATGCGCTCACTTGGGCCGAGCTCAAGAAATTCATGAACGACGAATTTTGCCCTCCTCACGAGCTCCAACAACACAAGAACAAGTTTCAGAACATCAAGCAAATTGGGAATGACAATACCAGCCTCAGCGCTAGGGTCAAACAACTTAGCATACTTTGCCTTGGCCAAGTCGATTCCACTGACAAGGCCATAGCCAAATACATTTGAGCCTTCCCTTCTGCTTTCTCCAACTACGTCGAGGCTGCTCAACCCAGAACCCTCAAGGTTACCTATCGTTTAGCCGCCAAGTTTAACCATAACCAAGTTTTGAGCAGAACCTTTGAAACAAAGGGTTCTACCAAAACGGTTCACCAAGCCACCACCTAACCAAATGCTGAACCATCCAAGCCTTCACCTAAACCTAATACCAATGGTAAGAAGCAGAAGGCTTCAAACCGAAAGTGTGCGGTTGTTATTCCGCCAAACCCTCCACAACAACAATTAGCCCTAACCAAAAACCCCGAACCAACCAAACGAGGCTACACTGGGACTCTTCCCAAGTGTGCGACTTACACCTACCATCACCCTACCACCAAACTATGCCGCCTTTGTACTACGTGCAATAGGTGTGGGTACTTTAACACCCAATGTCATTTTGGCCCAAAGCCACAAGGTAACTAAACCCAGCCACCTGCCCAAAACCAAACCCAATAGCCAGCTAACAATTATCGTGCTTGCTACAATTGTGGCGACCTAAACCATCTCAACAACGTTTTCCCACAATGAAACAACCAAGCGTAACAACAAGCTCCTCGTGGACGAGCTTTTGTCATCACTGCCGCTCCGGCTCTGAACAACAACGGCATCATTAATGGTATGTTTCTTGTAAACGATGTCTATGCTTCATATTTATTTGATACTGGCACGGATAAAGTTTTGTATCCACTGAATTTGAACCACTGCTTAAGTGTAGACGTTCTAGGTTGCCAAATTCGTTCAATGTCGAAGTCGCTAATGGTAAATCGATCACCGTTGATTCCGTTCTTTCTATTGTTCTTTGGACCTCAATGAGCATAATTTTTCAATCAATCTAATACCCATGCAATTGGGTAGTTTCGATATCATAGTAGGCATGGATTGGCTTAAGTGAGTCTGAGCTAAAGTTGTTTGTTCAGAGAAATTTATTCGTCTTCCCCTCCCTTCTAGTGATTTGTTACACATCTACGGTGAGAAACTTTCAAAGGGTCTCAAACTTAGTCGTGTACTCAAGCGAACAAATACTTACGCAAAGAGTGCTTTACTTTTCTTGCTCACATTATAGAAAAGAATGGCAAAGGAAAAGGCGTGAGTGACGTTCCTATCGTTTGTGACTTTCCCAACGTCTTCCCCGAAGACCTACCTGGTCCTCATCCTCCTCGATCCTCCTCGATCATTAGACTTTTGCAATGACCTAATTCTTGGTTCTACACCTCTTGCTAAATCTTCATATCCTCTCGCACCCTCAGAAATGCAAGAGTTATCAAGCCAACTTCAAGAATTACTTGATAAAGGATTTATATGACCTAGTACTTTTCCTTGGGGCGATCCTTTCCTCTTTGTCAAGAAGAAGGATGGTTATTTTCACATGTATATCAATTATAATGAACTTTACAAACTAACCGTCAAGAACCGTTATCCACTTCCTCGCATCGACGATATCTTCGATTAACTCCAAGCCCGCAACTTGTTTCTCTAAAATCGATCGTCATTCTGGCTATCATCAACTTCGATTCCTCGAAGGAGACAGTCGTTAAACCGCATTTCGTACTAGATATGGTCACTACGAGTTCATGATGCCTTTCGGTTTAACCAACGCACCATCGATCTTCATGGATTTGATGAAACGTGTGTGTAAACCCTACTTGGACCTTTTTGTCATCATCTTCATAAACGATATTCTAATCTACTCCAAAACCCAAGACTAACACGAACGACATTTACGTCTAATCCTTGAACTCCTTCGCACCGAACGGCTATAAGACAAATTCTCCAAGTGCGAATTTTGGCTAAACGAAGTCCAGTTTCTCGGTCACTAGTAAATGAGAAAGGCATTCACGTTGACCTCACGAAAATCAAAGCCGTTAAGAAATAGATTGCACCTAAGTCTCCTTCTGATATTCACTCGTTCCTTAGATTGGCGCGTTATTATCGTCGATTCATCTCCAACTTTTCAAAATTCACCGTTCCTCTTACTTCCCTGACTAAAAAAGGTAAACCTTTTGTCTGGGGTTCCAAGCTATTAGAGTCTTTCCAAACGGTCAAGGACATGCTTTGCAATGCTCATATTCTAGCTCTTCCAGATGGTAACGACGATTTCGTAGTGTATTGCGATACATCTAACCAAGGTCTTGGTTGTGTCCTCATGCAACGGGTCAAGGTTATCGCATTCGTTGAACTTGGTGTAGTTGTTTTTGCGTAAAAGATTTGGCGACACTACCTTTATGGTACCAAGTGTGTGGTCTTCACCGACCGTAAGAGCCTTCAACACATCTTGACCAAAAAGAGCTCAACATGCATCAACGTCGATGGGTAAAGTTGCTCAAGGACTACGATTGTGAGATTCGCTACCACCCTGGTAAGGCGAATGTCGTGGCCGACACTCTTAGTCATAAAAATCATGTAAAGAGTATTCGTTGCTTCCAAGTCTTGAGCAACCTTCGTGATCGCATTCGTGACGCGCAACACTCATCCGTTAACAAGAACATGTACAACAAGATGAAGTGTGGTGCTGAAGATCAACTCGATTCCAAAGGCGTCTGGATTCCAAACCGTGACAACCTCCGTGACTTCGTGATGAAAGAATCTCACAAATCCCTATATTCCATTCATCCTCGCGCCGACAAGATGTACCAAGACCTTCGTATGTCTTATTGGTCGCCTGGTATGAAAAAATATATTGTATCCTACGTTTCAAAATTTCTCAGTTGTTCCATGGTGAAAGCCGAACATCAACATCCCTCTGGCTTACTTGAACAACCAGAGATTCCTGTCTGGAAATGAGATAGTATAGCTATGGATTTCATTACCTAGCTTCCTCGTACTTCGTCTGGTCATGATAGCATTTGGGTAATCATTGACTGTCTAACCAAGTCCGCTCATTTCCTCCCCATTCATGAAGATTACAAAGTCGAGAAATTGGCTCATATCTACACGGATGAAGTCATTTGTCGTCATGGTATCCCAAGTGACATCATGTCCGACCACGATGGTCGATTAACATAGCGTCTTTGGCAAAATTTTCAAAAAGCCCTTGGTACTCATCTTAACCTTAGTACTGTTTTTCATCCACAATCTGACGGTCAAACCGAGCGTACTATCCAAACTCTTGAGGATATGTTTCGTTCATGCGTAATCGATTTTGGTGGAAATTGGGATTCGCACTTACCATTGGTAGAATTCTCATACAATAACAGTTATCACGCTAGTATTTAACTGGCACCGTTCGAAGCATTGTATGGTCGAAAGTGCCTTTCACCGATTTGTTGCACGACATCGGAGAAGCTCAAATCACCGATCCCGAGCTCATACAAGAGACAATGGATAGATCTTACAGATTCGTGATAACCTACTCAAAGCTAGAAGCCGATAAAAGAGTTACGCCGAAAAGAGACGCAAGCCTTTGGAATTTAATGTTGCTGATTATGTACTTCTCAAGGTATCCCCTTGGAAAGGTGTGGTTCGATTTGGTAAGAAAGGCAAACTCGCTCCTCGCTTCGTAGTCCTTTCAAGATTCTCGAGAGGATTGGCAAGGTAGTGTATCGACTGGACCTACCTCAAGAGCTCAACAATGTTCATCCGATGTTTCACATTTCAAATATGAAGAAGTGCCTAGCTGGAGAAGGACTTCATGTACCACTCGATAATTTATGAATCAACGAGTCCTTACGCTTTGTGAAAAACCGGTCGAAAGCATGGACCGAGGAACTTAGCAACTTAGGTGTAGTCGCATCCCCATAGTCAAGATTCGATGGGAAGGAAAACATGGTGTTGAATTCACTTGGGAACTCAAGAGTGTAATGAAGACCTGTAGGACCGATCCTTGATGCTAAGGAACCTAAATTTGATAACTAACGTCCATAATAGCGGAAATATTACGTCGTGTTTACCAATTGACAAGAATTAATCAGTTTAACATCAGTTTTATTGATCAAACATCAAGAGTACAAACTGATAGAGCTTCGCCTCCAAAATGCCTAAGTTACAACTGAATGAGGCAAGCTAGCTATTTATAGAGTTACAAGTTCACCTGAGATAGGTGTAAGTTCGCCCGAACTTTCCTTAGCAAGTTCAGCCGAAGTTGACTCAAGATGCATCATATGAGCGAACTTGCCTCTTTAATACATAAATACTACTTTTAGCTAGTCTATTCAGCTCTATTCTATACAGACTCAATATAAGACTAAGACATAGACATTATGCACCAACAAGACCAAGCATCCACATCTTTTCGTTGAGTCTTCATCTTGAATAAATTTCGGGACGAAATTTCCTAAAGGTAGGGAGACTGTAACGCTTCGCATTTTTGTACTTTCCATAATCAGAAAGTGTAATCATATTTCTATTTAAGGAAACTGGTATTCTTTTCGTAATCGTATTTTGTCTCCAACTTTGTAATCCAAGACGCTGGTCATAATGAAAATTCTTACTTAACCCATACTTGTTATACATGCAATCAATCATTTAAATACGTGTTTACATGCAAACCAATACTTATTATACGTATAATGCTTAGAGGTTACAACTTTATACTTGAAAAACCGGCTTAAATATGTAAAAATATCCCAAACTAACACCTTGTGCAAACTGAACCCACTTCGCACGAAGTGAACCCACTTGCACGAAGTGGGGCTACAACAATTTGTATCAATAAATAAGTGCACACTTCACACCTTCAAACTTTTGAATCTTTACACTTTCACTCTGAAATCTCCAGCCTTTGGCAAATAATCTCAGTACTTCTAAGTGAGTGTTAGTCCACTACACTCCTTCTATTTTTACAATTTCTTCTTTTACTTCTCTTACCTTTTCTTTTGTACCAAGTGTGGAAGCTAACCAAGTTCACCATCCTCAATAGGAATGGACTTGTGCTCTAGCAAGTATGAGAATGATGGGAGCCTTGACTTTCCAAATTCAGTTCCCCACCACACTTGTACAATTTTTAGATGTATTTTTGTTCCTGTTCATTCATGACCAACCGGGTTTATCAACTATGTTGATAAACTTAGTGCTTTGGTGAATCATATAATGAGGTTTTCATAAGTTCATGATGATAACCGATTCATGGTTAGGTATTGTGAGTTGGGGCTAATGTATCTCGTTCCTAAATTCCTCGTTCAATGGAGCTTAGTGTCGAAACGGGTGTTTAGACGAGCTACATTTTCCAGAACTGTCACTTTGCACGCACTTAATTGTCACTTAACCATCACTTCGCCGAAGTGAAGAATCACTTCGCGTGAAGTGAACAGCCTCTTCGTACGAAGTGGTATTCTTCTTACGTATAATTTTCTGTACTTTCTGATTCCGAACATAAGTCCCTCACCAACTCAGAATACTCACACACCTCTGTTCCCTTGTGTAGGGTAACTTCGGTGTTCTACCCTTCAACTCAACAACTCACGGATTGCTAGGAAAGCTTGCTAAACCGTGAGTATACTCTACTCCCTTTTTCTTCTTTACACTATTGGGGTGCAACATATATATTCTATCAACCCACAAAATCACAATACTTTATGCATGATCACAAAACAAACATTCATTTATACATGCTTAATATGAATACATGCAAACTTATATATGCTAGAATCGAATGTCTTATGCTACGTCATTAACTGTGTACAAGCCTCCGTATTTGTGAGGTCATGTTAACTAAACAAAACGGTCTGATCATTGATATGATTAGATTATGCTAGCCGTAAACTTTGAGTTGACATCTATAGTCGCACTACTAGTATTGTACGTTATTTGAAGTAACATTTATGCCATGTGGAATGTTTAAACTTTTATTATCTAGTATTAAAACTTGTATACTCACCAATGCCTTGTGTGTTGAACTATACTTTAATATATGTTGCAAGATTATGATGATGACAAGGATGCATGGAATCTAGTAGGATGAACTAGAAACCTGCTTTTAATTTAGTTTTATGTTGTATCGTGTTTCTTGATTATGATGTTGTAATTTGTTTCCAAAACTATGTACTTGAATTTAGTGATGAAATGGAATATTGTTCTTTAATTACTTGTTGAAAATAGTGTTATGAAGTCTCTAGCAATCTATTTTGTCATGCCCCGATGTTTCCGCCATCGGTTGGGATTTGACAAGTACGAAGCGAGTGGGAGACCTGGGGTATTTTTGGACTATCCTGGAGGAACCAAAGGGTACAAAATTTATGACACGGAGAGCAGGAAAATCATTATCAGTAGAGATATGTTGTTTTATGAAAATTATTTTCCTTTCAAAATTTCAAATGGGAATGAAGTTAGTAATGATGATGATGAACCCACAAGTCTTCTTAGTGGGCTAAATTATGACATGCCAACTCAAGCCCAAATTGATAAGGATAAATAAGAAAAGGAGCAAAGTGTCACAAAAGGTTCTCAAGCCTACGAAGATATTCTCGAGCCAACTGATCCATCAAAATCTAGCCCACAAGTTATTAACACTAGTTCCACAAATGAACCTAACAATGTTGATCCTTTAGATGCATCATCGGACCCTCGAGTCAAAAATTGATCACAACCTGCGCATTTCAATGACTACATAGTGAAACTTCCCCCTTCGGTCGACAATTCACAACCCGCATTTGATCAAGCTGCTTCGACGGTACTCCCAATGTCTCATTTTGTGTCATATGATAGGTTTTCTAATTCTCATAAGGCCTTTTTAATGATTATTAATTCTAATGATAAGCCAAGATGTTTTGAACAAGCTTCATATGATAAATGACGGAGAGAAGCCATTCAACAAGAAATTAAAGCCCTCAAAAAGAACAGAATGTGGACCTTCGAAGAGTTGCTGGAAGGAAAAAGAGCTATAGACATCAAACGGAGAGATTAAAAGATTCAAGGCCAGCTTTGTCGCTAAAGGTTTCACTCAGATGGAAGAGTGGATTATCATGAGACTTTTGCTCCTGTGGCTAAGCTTCTAACTATTCGAACATTATTAATTGTTACCACAAAGAAAGATTGGATTATTCATCAGCTAGATGTGAATAATGCTTTGTTACATGGTTATTTGGATGAGGAAGTTTACATGAAAATCCCATAAGGTTTCTCAAAGGAAAATGACACAAGAGTATGCCGACTTCGAAAATATTTTTATGGCCTTAAACAAGCTTCTAGAAATTGGAACCACAAGTTCACCAAATTTCTTCTCAACTTAAGTTTTTGTCAATCCAAGGCCGATCATTCGTTATTCACTTTTCAAGAGGGAGATATTTATGTTGATGTTCTCATTTATGTAGACGATGTTATTATCGTCGGAAATAATTCAGCACACATACAACAAACAAAGAAGCAACTTGATGAAGAATTCAGTATAAAGGATCTTGGACCATTAAAATATTTTCTTGGCATTGAAGTTTCCAAAACTTCAGATGGATTGGTTCTAAATCAACGGAAGTACACTTTGGATATTCTAAGGGATAGTGGAATGTTAGGGTGTGGACCTAGTGCTCTTCCATTTGACCAAAAAATCAAGCTCGACAAAGGAGAAGAAGAGGCTAAAATAGATGCCACTCAGTATCATCGCTTAGTGGGCCGATTACTATATCTACAAGCCATCATCACATACTCTGTCAATGTGTTGAGCCAGTTTGTTGCGGATCCCCGCCGTAATCACCTGGAGGCTGCAAACCGGGTTTTGAGATATTCAAAGGACACTATAGGAAAAGACATTCTTCTTCCTCAAGAAGGATCACTAATTTTGACCGCCTATTGCAAGTTTAACCGGCTTGGGTGTCCGTACATGAGATGATCAAGAATAGGGTATCTTCTTCTTTTAGGTGGAGGTCCCATTTCTTGGAAAACAAAAAAAAATAGTCGGTTGTGTCTTGCTCTTCAGCAAAAACTGAATATAGAGCCCTGGCTTCTACTGTTAGGAAATTCTTTGGATGAGATGGTTACTCAAGGATCTACAAGTAAACATAATGACCCCTACATCATTATTTTGTGATAATCAAGTAGCTCGTCACATTGAAAATAACCCAGTTTTCCATGGGCGGACAAAACATATTAAAATGGATTGTTTTTTTGTCCATGAATGTGTGGAATCTAAAGAGATCGTACCCATGTCAATTGATAGTAAACTGCAGATTGCGGATTTGCTTACTAAAGGTCTTGGCACTCAGCAATCCACTCCTTACTCAGCAAGATGGGCATCAAAGATCTACATGCTCCATCTTGAGGGGGAGTATAGGATTTTATATTATTTGTGATTATTGTTTCCTATTCTATTGTCCTACCAAATACTTTGTTTCCTTGTTTAACTCTTTGGTAGGTAAATGTATTTTCTTTTCTGAATTGTAATTGATCATCACAAAATCAATAGAAACAAAACGAATTCTCTATGCCATCAAATTCTAGATTTACAACACAAATGATTAGTATAATCATGTAGGAACTTATATTTGTAACGTGATACACAAAACAAAACAAATAACTAAACAACCACAAAGTGTTTCAAAACATGACATCAAAAACTCTAATCTGTGTGAATATTGTCTAGCATAAAATATTTTGGTCATCATATTTTTATTTTTTACTTTGCTCCTCAAAATTTGGCGTATGTATACAGTTCGTTTGGTGTATGAATCAAAAAGGCTAACGTGGCATCTTATACTCCATTTACACACCTATTTATATATATGTATATATATTATATGTTTAGCCTTTAACATGGTATTTCAAACCCCCAAAACCATTAACATTTCTAACTTCAACCTTTGTAGACGGCAAGTATTTAACATGCTTTAACTATATTCTAATCACATTTACTTTAACTATATTCTAATAATATTTTTTTTATTGATTCTCTGATTCTTCTTACCATATTATAATCGGTCACATCTCAACATTTCATCTACAACATAACGAAAAGAATTGTTTGTTATTTGTTTGAATATTTTAATAATTTATAAATAAAAAATTATTTAACATCTATGGTTAAAGAGAGTATCAGGCCAAAAAAGGTATTTTCACTATTATTCCAGCTATACAACATACTACTATGTATATAGGCAGTTCTAACTAACTCTTAACCTAACCAACTCTCACACTAAAGTAACAGGCAACAATAACTAACACCAACTAACTCTTAGCTCACAATCGATACTCTCTAATATGCCCCCACAAGTTGAACGGGGAGCATCACGTGTGGATCATAGAGTGTCAAAACAAGTCGAAGACAACCCTTTAGTCAAAAAATATGCAACCTGAAGTGTAGTGGAAACATACGAAAATGTAATATCTGAGCCAAAATCATATCATTTATATAATGTAAGTCAATCTCAAGATGTTTCGTACACTGATGAAACACAGGATTGACAGCAAGATAAGTTGCACCAATGTTGTCACACCAAAGAGTTGGTGGACAAAGTTGTAACACCCCGACCGTGTAAAACAACAAACCGCGACGAAAACGTCGGGGAGTCCCGTTGCAGGAATTGTTTTAAACACATGGTATTCAAGGTTTTGTTTTATTGAATTAACAATTTACATTGTCCATGGATAACACAAACAAAATACAAACAATTGTCTCTAATTTTTTAAAGTAAACTAAGGCCTGAGTCCATCCTACGTGTAGCATGCGTTCATAATCGTCACATATTAGCACCTGAAACATATGTGAAAAAGACAGTCAACAAAAAAAGCTGGTGAGTAATATAGGTTTTGTGTGTCAAATTCATGGCTTTGTATTATTATTTGCAATACCTCGTCCGACTACGAGACTCGATGAGTGAAAACCTTGTATCCCAACTTATATTAAAATATTTGGTATTGCAATATGTTTAACCAACTATAAAAGTTGGTATGAGTTATAAAACCTTGTAGCCATGAATCTTGACAAAAATGTTTCTTTTGTAAAACCGTATAAGAAATCGATTTAAAAGAAATCGTTGTATGGTTTACGTATCTTTAATTGAAAAACGTTCGTGACTTGTCTAAAACCATTTGTCCTTGTTTGAAATGATTTGGATAATGCTAGCATGAGTAATACAATAAGAGCATTTATATATAGGAAGTACCGGCAGTGTATCCACCATGCTCTTATCATATTACACTCGTCTTATTATCTAAATCACTTGCTATGTATAAACTAATCGTCCGTGTCATAAAGCAAGCATCCGTGTTGTGTATAAACCAATCATCCTTGTTTTGTATAAACCATTCGTCCTTGTTTTAATTGTGTAAATTGTAGTCGTTTTGGTGAATACATTTAAGCCTGTGTTGACTCGTCTCGACTAACAGACCACCAAAGGGTCTATTAAAATATTCGACTAATAAACCATCAAAGGGTTTATTAAAATATAGTTTCTATCGTTCCCCAAACTTCCCCACAAACACCGGGAATTTTGGTAACAAGATTGTCAGTCCTATGGCACCATAACATACTATTGGGGCTTGGACAAAGTTAATGAATGTCATTCGCATTATGGATAATGCACCAACAAGTTTCCCATATTATTGAAAACATATTGTTATATATAAACCATATACTCAATTTGAAAACTTGAAAATAGTTTAGCACATATGAGTCACCCCAAAACATTTAGAAAACGTAAAAGAGGGGAGCTATGTACTCACTTGGATTGGGTAGATGTCTTGTGTAAGCAAACTCAAGTGTGCAAGTGTTTCCTAATATGTCGGATAACTAAGGTTAGTATATAGTGTGACTTAATCGGAGGAATGGATAGAATAAGGTTCATAAATCAGACGAGTGGAGGATCTTGTGTAATATGGTTCATAATAACTTATATTCTGATTTGGAAGGATCTAAGAGTGTTTTGACTTGTTACGACTTGTTAAAGTGGTTTATGCCATTTTAACAGGTCGTATGCGTAACTATGGTTTCGTAAGGTTAAATAAGTCCTATGACGAGTCTAACATGTCAAAACTAGTTTAATTATGTTGTATGATCAGTTTATAAGTTAAAAATAATGACCATACATGTTTAAAACTATTTTTGTGCCAAAAGGGTATTTCCGACATTTTAAAAGTATATATAGTTGACTCGTCATTTGACTAACCAAACGACATGACCATAAGGGATAACCTCAGTGGGTTATTCCCTATATTACTACGGTCATGTAAATAGGCTTGGTCAGATCCTAAAGTTGACCAAACGGGTCAGATTCGAAAGTCAAAGTGGAAGTCAAACCGCTCGACTTTCGACTAAGGAAAAAACGCTAAAATAGAAATGACGAGTTAGAAGATGTCTAATAATGTTATAAACTGATTTGGTGTCAAAACTCTAAGTTTTAATACTTGAAAATACTTTCGTTGTAAAATGCATTTTTATGCACTTTTGACTTTTATTTCGTAAATGTTTGACTCTTCATTTCGCCTACTAAACGTGATGATCAGAAGGTGTAGTTACAAGGGATTAACACCTTCACAATTACGATCACGTTGCAAAGTTCAAATTGAACTTTGACTTGACCAAAATGGTCAGAACCGAAAGTGAAACTACTTGACTTTTGGCTCATAACTAGCCAAAATAATGAAAAGAACTAGAGAGAGCACTTACTTGTGTTGAAGAACACTTTCAGAACTCAGTAGGAGGCTTCCAATTGCTGGAGACAAGCTCCAAAGAGAAGAGAGAAAGAAATTGAAAGGTGCAAGTTTGGAATGGACATGATCAAGGCTATTTATGATGATCAAAGGTAGGGCTCGCAAATCGTATCTTATCAGGTTTAACAGGTCTCTGACGACGCGTATAACACAAGTATTAAACATGAATACAACTCGTTTAACTACTTTATATCTCATGTTTATAACACAGTTTTATGTTTTATGTATCAAGAAGAAGAAATGATGGATCCTAACCTCAAAATTATATTTATTCATAAAAAGTAAAAAATCAAGTTGTGTAATTTTTCAGTAAACAGGTCTTATCGTGTCTTATATATATATCTATTGCCAGCCCTAATCAAAGGAACACCAAATCAAGCCAAGTGTCTAATGAGGTGTTAAGGACTGATGAGTGTCATTACACATGTCCAAAGGAGGTGAATTGTAGCAAAAATCTTTTGCTCTTGGTGTCTCCTTACGGACCGTATGGGTCCAGGTCTTACGGTCCGTAAGACCCCTGAAAGACAAAAGTTTTGCTTATAGGCAGTTTCAGCTCTTGGACTTGTATTACCACTTGTTTGCCATTTTTAACCCTTCTAACTTGATATTTAAGCTATAAGAAGAGTATATATGCATATGTTACTTGGATTTTGTTCCGGATATGTTGTGAATATCATTTCGCTTGATCATAAGATTATGTATTTCATAAATAAAATATAAAATTTTATTGAATACGAAAATGATCGAAGTTGTATAATCTTCAAAAACTGTAAATGTCACAGCCTCCCCTACTCTGGGCCACATTTGGATTCCAAGCGAACTTCGTCAAGAGGAATGTGGAGGTTTTCATCGGTTAAACACTTTTTCAAGTTGGACACGTGGACAGTTGGATGAATGTTCCTAAGTTAAGGAGGTAGTTCAAGTTTGTAGGCTACCTTTCCAATCCTTTCAATGATCTTAAAAGGACTTTTGGGATTGAACCCTTACAAAGGAATAAATGATAGAAAGCCAAAACTTCTATTAAATGTTTGATCCTGAATAACAGAGTTTCCAAGCTCTGCTTGGAACCACTGCCAAGTCTAAAGTTTGTCTTACAAGATCTGCTGAAGACAAAGCCCTGCTTTGAACAGAACATCTACCAAAGGGAACCTCTGATGAAGACTAACAGTGTTTTGGATCATCAGTGTTTTACTTCTTCAATGTAACAATGTTTTATAATAGCAGATGATAGGCTTAGCAGTGTTTCTAGTTAGTTATATTTGTTAAATGTCACTATCACCTCTGACGTCATCAAAAGATTCTCAAAGGTTAGGATTGTAGTGTAAATAGACAGTGCATTGTACTGTTCTATTTATCTATTGAAAAGATCATTTCGCACTATCTTCCAATCACCTTCTTTACATTCTATACTAACAAACTTTCACTGGGCTGAGGGGGAGTTGTAATTCACATGCAAAACTTATTGTTTTAATAATCAATTTGATTTGAAAGATTAGCTCTCCTTACTAATTTGAAACTCAGAGCTTGGCCAATTTGATTCAAAACATTCACAACTATTTGAAACTCAGATCATAACAATTGGTGTCAGAGCTTGGCCAATCAAAATTTGATTTAATAATCAATTTGATTTGAAAGATCAGCTCTCCCTACTAATTTGTTTGTTTGTTTTCATTGGAAAACATTTAATTACTTTCAAAGTTTTTAAACAAAAATCTGTTGATAAACTATCAGAACGTCGCAAAACACACAGGATTCCAACAACACTGGATCCATGTTTAACCTCTGATGCTTGTCGGGAATGATATTACATATGGCAACGTCAGATGGGTCAATTTCTTGCTCAGCAAAACACCGGTTGCTGGAAGTCAGTTGTATTTGCACCACATATTCCAATGGTTCCAAGTACAGAGGACCCAACAAAACAAGAGCCTAAAAGTCCTGAAAATTACTCCGAGTAGGATTTCAAAAAAATTGAGTTAGATGCTAAGGCTTTTAGCATTGTTGTTTCAGCCTGCCTAACGAAATCTATGCTGGCCTGTTGCACTCCAACAGTGAAAAGGAGTTATGAGATGCTTTGAAAGAGCAATCGATGGGATTGAGAAAGTAATAGAAAACAATTGAGACGTCTTAAATCAACAATACAAAACTTTTTTTTCATGTCAAAGGAGAGTCTCTAACCCAATAGTTCGAGTGATTTAGTTGTCTCGTAAGTGAACTTTAAGCTGGTAAACGTTGAATTTGCTAATTCGACTGTAAACAGTCGTTCCCTCAGATCTTTACCAGATAAGTGGGACACAATTGCTTTCGTGACTCGTACATCTGTTGGGTTTAAAGAAATGAACCTTACTTAGCTTCATCGTAGGCTCCTCACATATGAGAGAGAGCTGAACCAGAAAAAGAAGCTACAAGAATCAGACAAAGTTGTTGATGACTACGATTTCGGTAGCACAACACTTTTAGGCCAAGAAGAGGGATCTGGTAGTGGTAAGGATCAGGGTTATGATCATTTTATTGATATAACTTCTGGTAGTAACTTCAACTCTGATTCTTACTCACCCAACTAGCATTTGCTGCTAGTGGGGAAAGCCAAACCTCTGACAACTTATCCTTTAAGTTGAATGATCTTCAACACTTTGAACCAGCTGAATTAGAAGAAATGGACATTTTGCACCAGTTGGCTCTATAAAGTGTCAGAGCTAGCAAGTTTTATAAAAGAACTGGTAGAAAATTCTCAGGGTTGCATGGAGGGTTAAAAGTTGGACTGGATAAATAAAAAAATTAAGTGTTATAAGTGTAACAGGCTAGGACATTTTGCTTGGGAATGTAGATCTCAAACTTGAGGACCTATTATGACACACCCTGGCCCTAGACCTCCACACACACAAAGCACTGCTCATTATTCCCAATGTACCCCTGCTCCTCATATGCAAAGCACTGCTCATTTTGCACACCCTGCTACCACTGTTCCTGTGCACTATGTTCAAACAACTGTTCCACAGATTCAGTATGTTCAAACACCACCTCCTCAAGTGCATGTGCAACCTGCACCTCATGTCACTCAAGCTACTCAAACCACTGCTTTGACATAGTTAACCAGCAAAGCTTTTTAACTCAAGGTTTTGTTGATTGGAGTAGCTTGCCTGAGGAGTTAACTAATGAAAACTTTGCTCTAGCAGCCAAAAATGGTATGGATAATGATTTTTGCTTCATGGCACTAGATACAATAGTTGAAGGTGATGAATCTGTGGAAGAAGTGTCTAAGTCTGATGTATCTGAAGTTCATGATGAAACAGTTGTTACAAAAGAGAATGTTGATGAAGATGTGAAACCTCTGTCTGATCCATGGGATACCAGTGTATGTGAAGGTGATTGGGACTGTGCCATGATGGCTGCTGCTAAGGTATCACACCTCAGATCTTTAAAGATGTTCAGAGAAATGCATAATTGATTTTGCTAACATAAAAAAGGTGAATGTAAATCTTAGAAACAAAATTTTAGATGATGAACTACATTTTGAAAAACTCACAAAAGAGTTGAAAACAAAATTGGTTAACAAGGAATCTGAAATCAGCAGTCTGAAGCATGAGGCAAGCATAACTAAGGATCAACTACAAACTATGATAGAAAAATATCAAGTTTGCAAAAAGGAGTTGGAATCTATCCAGATCACTTGTGAGAAGTGGGTAGAGTCCTGCAAAGCTTATGAGGTCATGCTTGAATACCATATCAAAAGTAACATAAATTTTGGCATAGGTTTTAGGAAAAATGACCAAGTTTTTGAAAATTTTATTGTAAATGAATCTGGTGTGGTAGAAATAGTTCCAACAAATTTGGCTGGTGAAGAAATCAAGGTCACTGATAAGAATGGAAACAAAATTGTTTTAGAAAAAAATGAGGGACCCTCAACTTTTGAGAAAGTTGAAAAATATCAGTTTAAATCCACATGGTATGATGAATTTGACATTCTTGAAAATTTCAATCCAATAGACTTTTCAACCATTGATGGTGTGAAAGCACCAAAAGCAAGAGTAATTCCTATCATGGATCTTCCAGCAGATGTTACATCATCTACTGAGAAGAAATATGATAAAGGAAAGAAGAAAGAAAAGGTTAAAAACTTATTTGTGATTTATGTGAAAAGAAGAATCATGCCACTCAAAACTGTTTTCTTCTAAAAGCATATGATATCAACAAAACTTGTATAATTCCAAATTCCTTAAACTGCATCATTTGTGGGAAAACAAACCACAGAACTCAAGAGTGTGTTTATCTTCAAACTTTAACATCACAGTAAAAGAAATTAAATAAAAAACTCTTGAGAATCAAACTTCAAGTTCTGTTAGAAATAAATCTAAGCAGACCTTTGAATCTGTTCAAACATCTGTTACAAAAGCTTTGAACAAAACCTCTGTTTCCAGAGAGGTACAAGTGATAGATGCACCACCTGCAAACATGTACCAAGAGGATATGGCCAACCTGTATGTCAAAAGGTACCTCTTAGTTATGAGGGTTGCAAAAGATCCTCAAAGCCAAGAGTTAACAAGCATCCTCATGGTTACCAACATCTGACAGGAAATGTCCCACAACAGTGGTTACAAAAATTTGATCCAACAACTATCCATTTTCCTGAATTTGAGATTGGAAAATCTGTGACCCCATCCAAAGCCATTTTGGCTTTGTAGACCCACCTAAAATAATTGTTTACTAATGTGCAGGGAGCTTCTACTTGCCTTGACAATTTATGGTATGTAGATAGTGGAGGCTCCAGACACATGACAGGATGTAGAGCCCTACTCAAAGATTTCATGGCACATGGAGGGGGTGATATATCTTTTGGTAACAATTCAAAGGGGAAGGTGTTGGGGTCAGGGACTGTTCAGACTGGGAATATCACACCCCCAAATTTCTGCTTGCGAAGTATTACCGCGAGGCGTGTGACGTACCAGGATCTAGCCACTAATCATGTCGAACTAATAGTAAATAATATAGACAAGTCATCATGTCCAACATGAATAGTGAGTTTCAAGTTAAACGTTTCAAACATAGTAAGTGGTCAGCGGAAGCATAACAATTGTTTAAACAAAAAAACCATTTTTGTTCAAAACGTAACGTAACATTAAGCGTTTCATCAGACGATACGACCCATCACAGCTCCCGCTCCTTAGACTGCAAGTTCCCATAGCAATGATTATCAAACGACCTGCAATCATGCAGAAAAAGTGTATCAGCGATTAAGCCGGCGAGTTCATAGTTTTGTTTACCATAAAACTAGTTGGTGTTTAGTTTAAATACATGTTGTTAATAACTCGATCCCAGAGTGACGTATGTTTGTTTGCCCTCATGAATGCCTATCAACATTGGCCATGCGTTTAAGGTCCTTAGTTCACACCCGTCCTCCCAGGTACGGTGTGAGGTTGTCAAGCCTAATAGCGCTATCAACTAATACCCCGTTGCCTCCCAGGAAACTAGCTCGGTAGTAAGTAGGGACTTTCATGATAGAGTTTGAGTTTATTAACTAACATCGAATTTAACTAAAACATTTACAAAGTATTCCTCCCAAGAATAGTAGTTTCCCCCCCCCCCCAGGACGCATGCCTGTGTAAGAGTAGTGAACTCACCTTAGTTTAGCTCGGCAGATTAAGTTATGGGAGCTAGTATGGTCAACCACGTCCTATTATGGTTACCAAAATATTAGGGGTTGTTTATGTAATTCATGAAAAATCTACAAGTTTTTAGCAATTAACATGCGTACACGTTGTCACAAATATATTATCGGCTAGTTTTCAAGCATAGGTTCATAATATACACTACGATATGCCATTCATTAGTTATAGCATTATCATGCATGCGCGGACATTAAAAGTAGCAAATACGTCACTTAACAACTTAAAAATCATACATAGTCAAAATCACTGAAAACAGGCTGTTTTGGGTTGTTTATCATACTTACGAAACTGAAAAAAATATGATATTTTTATGTGGCATGCCTCTCGGAGGGTTTGGACTTGTGTTAAAATTTTATAGTCTAACTCTTTACCAAAAATTTTTAAAAAATAATTTACTAAGCAGTAATCAGATTCGTCACTTTCTGACTGTAACTCATGGAAAAATTCATTTAAAATCATAGGTTATCCATTTGACGTACTTCCACTTGGAGATTTTTGGAATCATCTGGAAGTACTTACAGTAAAGATTTCAGATTATAACCCGTTCCCTACGTTGAGTTATGATTTTTGTAATGGGCTACATTTTTTGATGGAAAATGCAGCCTGAACCTTTGACACGAAATAAATCATTTCGTGCATCAAACGATGTCAAAAATAATGCGATTTTAGTTGGGTTTGAAAGGTATTTCCTGGAAGCTCATCATGGACTCAAGTAACATCAGTTTTTAAAAAAATTTAACCCAGTTACAGCCAATTAAATCAGTTGTAATATTCTGGACAGAACCTGTTTTGTTACCCGAACCCCACAACGATTATACAACAAACCACAACAGGTTTTTATCATATATTAGATCATGTAACAACTATTTTTCACTAACCACCGGGTTAAACCCATAACCAACCCCGAGAGACATACCTGAACCCATGGTCGATCTAATCATGGCATGCACACGGTTTTTACGATCCTATGACCAAAATAAATTATTCAGAGCAGGTTGTAAGTCATACATCAGATTTTATACTGCTCAAACATCAAGATCGCTAACATATTGAACCTTAAACAACTTACATGTGTTTAAGCATATCTACGTAATAATACAAACTCTCAAACACGTTTTTCATGCATCCTACTCTACAAGTTAACACTATAATCAACATGATCATCAATGCACACAAAAACATAGCCTTATATACAGGAATTTCAAACTGAAACAACCACCAAGAACATAACTAACCTTGTAGAAACGGATGAGAGAGTTAGAGTGTGAGAGAGAGAGTAGCGAGAGAGGAGGAGCAGTGGTAGGAGGGTCTGTTGCCGTGCGTTAATGGAGGGAAGTTAGGGTTCTGTTTGTTTCTAGGCAACCAAATCAGAATGCAAAAGGGAATGGAAGGCAACTATTTTTGTTTAATTGACATACAATACTAAATATTTTTATATACTTAAACAATTAATATATGTGTAAACTATATTAGCAATGTAAATATATAATATACACACTATGATCTGGACCTTCTAAGTTTCGGTTTTCGCGAGTGGGTCGAATCGACAAGTTGGACATGGACTTGATTCAAATAGTTCGGGTCGTTTCCACGCGATAAGTGTAACCCCTCGCTTTTCGCAGCTTTCCATTTTTTAGCAAGATTGTATCATAATTCTATTTTTCGGAAACTTGTTTCCCTTGTAATCGTATCTCGTTTTCAAATCATTATAAATCCGAGACTTTGATGGTAATAAAATGAATCTTTTATACATTGTTTATACATGTCTATACATTAATACGTGCATTCGGTTGATACATGATTCATAATTCGCTTAAACATAAGTTTAACTCGTAAACATTGATCGTGTATTTGTAATTTTCAAATCTCCATACATTCAAATACTTGGTTATTCGATTTTAAGATTAAGTTATATTTTTTCACTTGATTATACCTAACCATAAATCAAACATACTTGTTACTTTTGATATGTCACCTACAAGTATTTTTATCACACATTTTGGCACTTTAAAACATGTTTAATATGCACTTTAGACCTTGATAACCTATGAATAATACACCAAACATCATGTAACATCTTATTTATATAAAGTGCATCTCAAATACACCTTTTATTACATTTAAACAACAAAAAAAAAGAATATAAAGGCTGAAAATTAGCCTTGCAATCAGCCTTGTTTGGGTATGTTTTTGGGCTTGTTTCAAGTCTAATGACCCACTAATTCTATTCAAAACCCAACCCACTTAAACCCTAATCCTTCCCCTATAAGTACCTCTTATATTCCAGCCATTTTTCCACTTTACAAAGCCTCCAAGCCTCCCAAAACACTCTAAGTTCGTAGCTGAATCCAATTTTCGGGAGATTTGTACCTCTACACTAAAGTGAGCATAACTCACTCAATACTCAACGAAATTGCCCCATTCTTTTTCCTACATGCTTGGTTTTCCTTTGGGCATGATTACATGGTCTCTCCTTGGAGAATTCAGACCTGGAATTTCCCCAAAAATGGCTCCAAACTTTCTGTTTTAATCAAAACTCTTTCAAAACTCATGTTTTCATCAAACAACCTTGTGTTCTTGGGCTCCAAATCAAAGTTATGAATAGTGAGACTAACCAAGGTTGTTAAACACGTAAATAAGAGTGTTTTAACACTCTAAACTTTCTGTTTTTGAAGAGCTTTAAGCTCACAAGTGATGCCAAGTCAAGAACTTGTTGAAGGTGTGACTACAAGGTTAAATTGGGCAATCCTAACTCTAAGTCCACACATCACTTGATGTTTTTCATCATTATCCTAAGTAGTTTGCTAGCTCTAAAGTGTCACAACCCCGTCTACCCGTCAACGTGTGTTGATGTGTGCTCCCCGGGTTGTAGTTCACTTGGCTACTTGGTATAGTGGTGACACACCCAACATTCTTGTTCATATTATTATTATTGTTAATCTTGTTCTAAGACCCTCCTTGTTGTCTATGACAACTCGTGGTGAACCATATAATGAGGTTAAATGGATGTTCATCATCCTACCTCCATGCTTGACTTACTTGAATACTTAGAGGTACCAAAGTGGATGGTTCATCCTCCCACCTCCTACATGATCTTAATATTATGTATATATTATGTACTATAATATAATCCTAAAACCGAAACCTTGATAATGACTAAATAACCACCTATCAAGTTATTAAGTTTATCACTAAAGTACATAGTTCCTTGTCACGATTCTAATAGGTCTCGGACCTATGAAACCATATAAACCCCTTTTCGGGTTACCATAGTGTCAAGAACAAGTGCTATGTCTTAGTGAATATTTTCATACATAATACTTTAATTCTTATTTCCGTAATCTCGCTCGAATAATACAAATCTACCGTTACACTCATAACTAATACCTAAGTTCTTCTTGTAGAAGGACAAGGTGCCATACTCTAAACAACACAACAAGCTCCCGGGATTACTTAAGTGGAACACTTAGAAAAACTGTGAGTACACTCAACCTATTTACCGTTTTAACCACTTTTGGTTGTAAGATGTTTACCTATCAAAATACACATATTGCAAACTCATGCTTTTACATGCTCAATCCTTATACATGAATACTTGTTGTGACTAGATACATGCTCGATTATACATGCTTGATCATTAACTTAGCTAGCCCAACTTATCATATATAGCGCTATAGAAGTAGCACGCCACCCGTCGGGGTTATGTTAAGATATTCATTCTCATTTTAGTCTTGTTGCTTTTGTGACAAGGGAAGCTCAATCTGGTTAAAACTTTTATGGAAACTCAGGGTTTGTTCTAGTATTGCATGATTAGTATGAACTTTGCTTACAATTACCATGTGGATTCGAGTTACACTTTTATACTTATGCTATGTATCACCAAACTTGTGTACTCGCCTTTGCTTTTGCATTGAACTCGCATTTTTAACATGTTACAGGTTGATGAAGATTTTGCCATGAAATTGGAGTAGTGATGATGCTCTAGATACATATTTAGACGTTAGCCTAAAATGTTGTTTTATTTTGTTGTTATGCTTATGTTGTACTCGTCTTTAAATTTCTAAATTGTAATTGACTTAATGATGTAATTTGACAATGTTATGGTTGAATGAATGAAATATGGGTTTTGTTTAAATATTGTCGCTAATAGCGTTATGAAGTCTCTTGCAATCTTGTTTACGTCTCACTCTGATGTTTCCGCCATCGGTTGGGGTGTGACAATAAGTATTTGGCTTCAAGTATTCGTTTGTATAAAAGTAAATAAATTAGATAAGTATATGGCTTTCTTTATAAATGTGAAAACGAACAACGCTAATCTCGTAGTTACGGGTTGTCACGTCACCCCAAGTTGAAAGAAATTTCTTCCCAAAATTTGATAACAGTCGCTGAAGAAGATTGTACGGTTGAGTGTTTTCGCGGGGTGTCACATCATCCCTAAGTTGAAAGAAATTTCGTCCCGAAATTTGATAAGTGAACATAGGAGGGCGAAAGACGAGTTAAGATGACTGTGGATTTTCCTCGGGTACCACATCATCCCCAAGTGGAAAGGGAATTTTGTCCCGAAATTTGATAAGCAGTCACGGAAGAATGAAAGGAATGCGTTAAGATGACTGCATCAAAACTACTAAGAGTAAAAGAAAGGAGGTCAATGTCAAACACTTGACCGAAAGATCGAGTTTGCACCCAGCATAAAAATATGGGATGTTTCACTCGGCTGACCGTCAGCCAATTCCACAATGTGTTTGGTTTTCAAGAGAGGTTTGGAGCTGATATATAAAAAAAATATGTGGCGCATATTATTTCCATGATTGGTACAGGTAAACAAGAAGAGTGAAGAGAGTATACTTCAAGATTAGGTCGGAGTCCATCATGCTATGGCTCCTTTGGATATCTGAATCCCCACTTATGTCGGATAATGGGTCAGAATCCCTTTACACACGCTTGGTCTCACTGGCACTCACATGCACTCCCAATTATCATTACGTGTGTACCCGTAATTATAATTCGGTTTACATGTTCACCCCAATTCCTCCTAACTTGTATCAAGAGATCCTCAGATGCGAATGTCAAAAGAAAGTGTTGTCAAAACGATGGAGATCATAAAAGACTTAAAAGTAAAGTCCTACTAATGATTCATCATAGTATAAAAAGATAACACATGAATTCGTACTATAATGCGGTGTGTGTGGCTATATGCAATGCAATGCGTATGTATATGCTAAATGTATAGTGTATGCGATATTTAAAAGACGAACCTTGATATATGGAGTGCAGTGTCATGTTCGTTTTTGCAACTAATTCGGCTATAGTCTGGTTTTACAAAAAAAAACTTCTTAAAACCTAGTTCACTATAACCAGTGGCTCTGATACCAAATTGTCAGACCCCCAAATTTCCACTTGCAAGGTTTTTCCGCGAGGCGTGTGACGTACCATGATCTAGCCACTAATCATGTCGAACTAATAGTAAATAATATAAAACAAGTCATCATGTCCAACATGAATAGTTAATTTCAAGTTAAACGTTTCAAACATAGTAAGTGTTCAATGGAAGCATAACAATTATTTAAACAATAAAAACCATTTTTTTCAAAACGTAACCGTAACATTAAGTGTTTCATCAAACGATACGACCCATGACAGCTCCCGCTCCTCATACTGTAAGTTCCCATAGCAATGATTATCTAACGACATGCAAGCATGCATACAAAGTGTATTAGCGATTAAGCCAGCGAGTTCACAGTTTTGTTTACCATAAAACCAGTAGGTGTTTAGTTTAAAGACATGTTGTTAATAACTCGATACCTATGCAGTGAATAGCGATGCTATAGCGGTTAGCAGACCTCAGGGTGTGTAGCGGTCCAAATAGCGGTGGGCTATAGCGGTTCTGCTATTAGCGGCGCTAACTACCGCTATTTGACCCGCTATTTGGAAACCTATATAGTGGTTATAGCAGTTACGGTATTTGATTATGTTAATTCTTAAACTATATACTTCAAAGTTACTATTATAATAATTTTGCAACAGGTTTTTTATAGTGGAATGATATTACTATGGATTTTGATATTACTATTAATATTTTTCAAATATATATATATATATATAAATACATAAATTATGCATAGTATAAAAGTTACCGCTATATCACCACTATACCACCGGTATAACCTACATATCTTATAGCGGACCTTGATCGTTATTCAATTTTGGACCGCTATAACTACTTAGCTCGATACCGGAGTGACGTATGTTTGTTTGTATTGATGCATAATGTCTATTATCTAGGTCTTGGATCGAGTCTGTATGTTTAGGGCTTGTGATTGTTAGATTTTGAAGTTTATTTAAAATGTAATCACAAGTTCGGCCGAACTTGTGGTATGGAAGATCAAGTTCATGTCAGTCTTCGACCGAACTTGTTAGTCTATATATAGGATGTCATGGGTCATTCATTGTAAGAACTTTGCGACATTGACGGCGAAGCTCTGTCTGTTTGGAAACTGAATGTATATGATTTGGACATGAATAAACAGACAATTTAAAAAGTAAACTTGTGTATTTGATTAACATGTCTTATAATTTCCGCTTATATTGGAAATTGGATACAAATTAGGTTCCTTGACAGTGGAGGATCGGTCCTAACAAGTGGTATTAGAGCCATGGATACCTAATTTGCTGAGATCTACACAAGACACTCTCTATTTCTACTCATTTCTACAATTTTTCTTAACTTTTTCACATAATTGATGAATTCATGGATAAAAATGGCTAAAATTTGAACATGTCTTAGATAATCACCTAAATACAAACCCCTGAAAGTTTTAGAATCAAATTCAATCGAATTCATGTCGAAATCGTCAACAAACCATGATTGAACACCAAACTTCGCTCGAACTTACACATCTAGTTCGCTCGAACTTGGTCTAAAATCTTCAAATTTTGTTGATTGTAACCATCTTTGCCCGAACTTGCTTGATATTTCAGGGAAATTTGACTAAGTTCGACCGAACTTATCAATTTTTGTTGTATTTTTCATTAAGTTCGCCCGAACTTGGAGAAAACTTGGAAAATTTTCAAAACTTAATATAAGTTCGCCCGAATTTGATTAAACTTGAAAATATATAAGTTCGCCCGAACTTGTTTAAATTGAATCTAAAATCTGTTTTCTTCACAAGTTCGACCGAACTTGTCAGTTTGCTAATCAGTTTTCGAGTGTTTTTTAATGTGTTTTCAGTTAAATCGTCTGATTGTCGAGATGGATGATTACGCTTTTGCTTCAACAGTAGCTTCAACATCTAATGCAAATGCAAATACTAATGCGGTAAACCAGATGAATCTGGACAACGAGATAGGAACTACTACAAAACCGCCAAACTTAATGAGCATGGACGAGTTCGAAGGTTGGAAGGAAAAGTTTGTAAACTGGGTTCAAGCCAACCAATTCCATAGTTGGGTTACAGTTGAAACTGGATACAAATGGCCAAAGATGAACGCAGTCAAGATCTGGCTTTAGTAAAGTTTACGCCTGAACACAAAGATGCTTATGTGGCTGAAAAGAAAATGATCAGTTTGATACAGCAATCTGTGAAGGAAGACATCCTTATCTTACTAACCGAATGTGAAACTTTGCAGTTGCTATGGCAAGCTCTTTGTGCAAAATATCTGGGAAGTGACGAAATGATTAAGAGCAAGAAGGCTTTAATCAAGAATGAGTTCGACATTTTCACGATGATTAAAGGCAAAACCATGAAGCAAATGATTGATAGATATTGTCATTTGATGGTTCAAATGCGAAGGCATGATATTAAACAAAAGTAATGAAGTGCAGATTGATAAATTGGCTGATGCACTTCCTGAGGGAGAGTGGTCGACCTACTTGATGGTATTGAAGAATAGTTCGGGTTGGATGCATCTCAAGTTATCATCTTTCGTTGACAAATTAGAAGGACATGAAATGGAGTTGCTAAAAATGGCCAAATCAAAGAATGCAATGTAGTGCAAGATGTAGGTGTGTATTACAAAGGAGGTATTCAAGATATTCAGAGTCCGAAAATTCCAACGGCGTTTAGTGCGAATATGAATTCTTCGAATCATTCATCACAAAGTCAATCGAACACTCAATCATACCCGAGTTATGATCAGAGTCCTCCGAACACAGGATATTCAAGTGCTGGTTCAAATTCTCCATTTCAGAATCAACCAAATCAGACAAATCATTCTAGTTCTGATCTAAATGTTTTTCAGTGCAACATTGCGGTGAATATGAATAATGTTTTTCCAGAGCAAGTGGCTAAACAACATATAGCACTTCTTGCAACTGTACTCGAATCATACGAAAGCTTAGTTGCGGGGAAGATCGGAAATCCAGATATGACGGATGAGGATTACGATCAGGTTGATGAAGAGGAACTGGAACTGATGGATATCAAGTGTAGCTTAGCATCGATTATAAGAAGAGTCACAAAGTTTGTTGCACTCACTAGAAGAGACATTGGTAACTCGAGCAATAAGTTTGGATTCGACAAGTCGAAAGTTACATGTTTCAAATGCAGACAAAAACGACATTTCAAATGCGAATGCATGAATCAAGAAGCAAGTGGCAACCAAAGTCCTTTCGTCAACAACAATGATTATTACAAGAAAGCGTTGCAATACAAACCATATCCAAAGAGAATTCAAGTCGAAGTTCAAGATAATTCTTCAAAGTCAACTGAACAAGCTCTAGTTGCGTCTAATGAAGAAGAAGGGTTTGATTGGAATAAGTATATTGGAAAGAAGATTGGAGTTGCTTTGATGGCAGAGATCGTGGATGAATTAGAATCGATGGTTGATGATGCAGCTCTGGAGAATGCGATCTTAAAACAATATCTGCAAAGAACAGAGGAGGAGGAAATGATCTATCACAAGACAAAGATGAAGAACATTATTTCTCCTAACTTTGATTCTAGTTTTGCAGGTTGCTTTGGAAATACTTCGCAAGAGCAAGTGGCTGAAGAAAAGAAACCAGAAGTTGAGGAGGTCATTGATGTGATGAAGGAGTTGAATGCAGAGAATCTCACAAAGATTGACAAAGCAATGATGGCGAATCTGAAATAGGTGGGTTCAGAGGTAAAGGTGATTGAGAAGGAAATTGTGAAAGTTGTGGAGGTTGAAAAACCTTGCACAAAGTGCACAAATTCTTGTGAGCAATGTGTTGAGAAATCTCAAATCATAAGTGAATTGACCGTGCATAACGAAGATTTGAGATATGATTATCGCACGATGAAAGAAGCTTATGATAAGATGAAAGGCACTTATTGTCATGTTGAAAAAGCTAATCTAGAACAAGGTGCTAGTATAAGAATGTTAAAAGCAACGGTAATTGAAAAACAAGAAGCACTTAACATGTATATAAACACCATTGCTGAAACAAGACAAGAGCTTCAAAATATGAAAATTGAAACTGAACGAGTGAGACAACTTTTGCTCAGTTATACAACAAATGCTTATGTCATCGATCACATTCTTCCTACGATTAGGTCGGAGGAAAATGTTGAAAAACCAAAAGGTATGAAGCGTAAAGAGTACGGCAATGTTCCACCTCCATTACTAAGTTATTGTCACAAGAAAGTGGATGGGATTGAAAAGGCAACTAATATAACACTTCTATCAGAAACTAATGATAAGTTGCATGAGAACATTGATGTAGTCTATACGACATCAAATGATGACAGTGAAGCGGTTTGTGAAAAATGTGGTTGAAAATGTTTTAGGAAATGATTCTGATGATGGTAGCTTTGAGAGCGCCGACTCGAGTTTGAACAGCTTTAAATCACAATCCGAAAGTGACGATACGTCATCGGAAAGTAGCCTAAGTGATGATCCTAACGTGTGATGTACAAAGTTAAGGACTCTGATAGACTATATTTTGATGATAGTTTTCCGATTCGAAATGTGAAAGAAGATCAAATCGATAAATTGTTCAAACCTTTTGAAGTATCATCAGATGATCTTGAGATAAATGAAAAGAACTTTTATTCAAAATCCAAGAAAGTTTACAACAACTACCAAAGAAATGGTGGTGACTTTCCTGAAAATAGGAGAACGGGTTTGGGTTTGGAGGTAGAAGATGAACCTAAAAAGAAACAAAAGTCACCATTTCGTGAATATAAGAATAAAAACATGAATTTCATTTATGGGACTGACACGGTTCAGGAAGAGAATTTGATTGGAAAGCAATTGAACGGTGATTTTAAGTAAGAAAAAGAACTTCGGGATAAGGCTAAATCCACAAGTGGAGTAAAACCCACGAATGGACATTCTGATACTCGGACTTGCTTTAAATGCAATGAAGTTGGTCACATTGCTCGCAAGTGTCCGAAATCAAAGCCTGTGTATCACCGAAGAAAGACATCTTCAGATGATGAGAAACTTAAGCAACCAGAGATCGTAAAGCCAATCACGATCTTAAAACGAAACAATGAATCTAACATCAAAGAGAAACTCAAAAGTGAATCAAAAATTGAGAAATCAACTTTTGAAAAAGGTGAAACTTCTAAATCAAATGAAAACAAAGATTCAAGGTTTTACATCAAGAAAGCTCGAATGAAATCTCAAGCTTGGGTTGCAAAGAAAACTTCATCATCATCTAAAAGTGCTAAGTTTGTTTCAGAAAAAATTGTAAATGTCAAACCAACTGAGTTAGTCAATGTTAAAGAATCCAAAGAAACAAAGACTGATAAAGGGGTTATCAAAAATGATCTTCCAAAATTAAAAAGGGATCTTCTAAAACAAACAAAGAAAGATAAATTGAAAAGTTTTCAAAGTTGACATTGGACAAGATATTTGATGGCAATTTTGATTACGCAGATGAGTGTGAATTTGATTATGAAGATGGTTATCCAATTCAACCCAATTCCAAAAAGGCTTGGGTTTCCCTCTTTAAGTAGTTACTTTGCATGTGTAGGGGCTCTAAAGATCCATCTTGTCGAAGTGGATTATGGATAGCGGAGCTTCATGTCACATGACTAGGATGCGTGCCTTACTTTTCGTTATCAAAGCAATCAATGGAGGGTACGTAGGATTCGCGGAAATCAAGGAGGTAGAATCGTTGTAGAAGGAAAGTTATTGAATGGTGTGGTTTCATTTGATAAGGTCAACTATTTCGCCAAGCTGGAGAACAATCTTCTTAGTATTTCTCAGATCTGTGATAGGCAGTTTACCGCACATTTCAATGACAAGGAGTGCATGATCATTAAATTGGGCTTTAAGATTCCAGAAGAATGGACTCTCATGCGTGCTCCTCGCGAGAATGATCTTTATGTTCTAGATATGAGTGTTGCTACTACTACTTTAAATTTGGCTCAATATTTCGTAACTAAGGACACAGAGAAGGAGTCAATTCTTTGGCACAGAAAGATGGGTCATATACACCTCAGAAGGATGAATCACTTGGTTCACAATGATTTGGTTGAAGGAGTAAATCTTAGAAGCTTTCACATGACTGATAATTGTCTGGAATGCAAGAAAGGAAAGCAGACTAAAAAGTCACATCCAAGTAAGATTCTTAACTCCATCAAGCTGCCACTCAAAAAACTGCATATGGATCTCTTTGGTCCAGTGAATGTTCATAGTATATCTTGAGATCTTTATTGTCTTATCCGAAGCGATATGGTACAGAATTCAAGAACGACCGAATGAAAGAGTTTTGCAATGACAAAGGCATTTTACAAGAATTCAGTGCTCCATACACTCCACAACAGAATGGAGTAGCTGAGAGGAAGAACAAAATGTTCATAGAAACAGCAAGAACTATGCTTGCTGATTCAAAGCTTCCTGTCAGTTTCTGGAGTGAAGCAGTCGCAGCAGCATGCTATACATTGAATAGAGTCTTGACGGTCAAACCTACCAGAAGACTTGCTTCGAAATGCTAAACTGAAGGAAACCCAATCTGAAGTATTTAGAACCGTTTGGCGCACCTTGTACTGTTATTAATTCAGACGGAAAGTTTGGTTCAAAATCAATAGATAGTTTCTTTGTCAGCTACGCAACTCCACTCAAGAGAGTATATCTTCCAAGTTTGAGAAGAGTAGTCAAAGCACAACACGTTGATTGTTTTCGATATACAACTCCAATTCAGAGAGCAGGCGATGCTTGGTTGTTCAAATATAGTGAATTGTGGAAATCATTTGACTTGCCATAAGAGCCTTCTTAAGAAGACATTGCAGTGTTATATTATCTTCATCAGTCAGCTAATCAAGAGTAGATTATTAGACCAATAGTGGTTAATCAACCAACTGTTGGGTCATCTTCTTCAGGTGCAGGTCCAAGAACTAGCGATGTTCAAGAAACCCATGTAGAACAAGAGACACCGGCTACAGAACCAGTGAATGCTACAGTGGAACCCGATCTTTCTCAAGCACATGATTCAGACTCCGATGAAGCTCCGACGTTTGATGATGATGGAGAATCTTCTTCTAACTCCGATGAAGGTCCGACGTTTGATGATGATGGAGAATCTTCTTCTAACGATGAATCTGAGCAGATCACAAGTATGTTGAATCAATATGCTGGCCCTAGTAATCAAAATGAAGTGTCTTCTACTGCTCCTACAGTTGAAACGGTGGCAGATCAAAATATTACTAATCAAGAGAATATTGTTGATGTTCCTAGTGAGGTGATGCCGAGATCTTATTCATACCACCCATCGAATTCCATAATTGGTGAATTGCAAGTTGGTGTACGAACAAGGAGCCAGATCAACAAAGCTTTGAGTTGTTTCTATACTCGAGTAGCTCTGATTCAAGATTATTGCTATTATTCATGCTTCATATCTCTAATAGAGCCGAAGAATGTTACGGAAGCTTTAGGAGATGAGAACTGGGTGCAGGCGATGCAAGAAGAATTGCTATAATTCGAAAAGCTAGGGGTATGGAAGCTTGTTGACCTACCAGAAAATCAAAAAGCGATAGATACCAAATGGGTCTTCAAGTGCAAGCGCGATGATCGTGGAGTGATAGTGCGCAACAAAGCTCGGCTCGTTATCAAAGGATCCCATCAACAAGAAGGAATTGATTACACAGAAGTGTATGCACCAGCAGCACGATTGGAGTCAATATAAATTTTCCTTGCATTTGCTGCTTGGAAAGGATTTAAAGTGTATCAGTTAGATGTGAAATCAGCTTTTCTATATGGTAAGCTACAAGAGCAAGTGTACGTCGGCTAACCACCGGGTTTTGTCAATCCGCTGAACAAGAATAAAGCGTATCTTCTGGATAAAGAACTGTATGGTTTGCATCAGGCCCCGAGAGCTTGGTACGAGATGTTATCTCAACATCTCGTTGGCAACGGCTTTATTAGACGAACAGTGGGTAGTACGTTCTTTACCAGAGAAGTTGGAAATCATCTGATTATCGTGCAAATATATGTGGATGGCATCATATTTGGTTCGATAAACGACGATCTTTGCAAAGAATTTGAGAAAATCATGAAGAAGAAATTCGAGATGTCTTCTTGGGTGAAATGAAATTCTTCCTCGGATTGCAAGTTGATCAGTTGCCAGACGGTATTTTAATTCATCAAACCAAGTATGTTCATGACATCTTGAAGAAGTTTGAGATGGAAAGCACGAAGCCGTTATCTACTCCTCTTGCACTCAATCACAGAATTTGCATCGATGAAACAGGAACCATAGTTGATGATACTCTATACAAGTCAATAGGATCACTTATGTATCTGACGGCATCACCCGGATATAATGTATCCTACCTGCCTTTGCGCTAGATATCAGTCTAGTCCAAGAATCTCATACATGCAGATCGTGAAACGCATTTTTAGATACTTGAAGGGATGTCCAAGCACTGGCTTGTGGTATCCGAAGAATTATAACTTCGATCTGACGGGATATGCTGATTCTAATTTTGGTGTAGATAAGTTGAATTCAAAATCAACTACAGCGGGCTGCCAGTTCTTCGGAACACGCTTGGTAACCTGGCAGTGTAAGAAACAGACTACGGTTGCTCTCTCTACTCTAAAGCTAAGTATATCTCGGCCTCCAGCTGTTGTTCACAGATTCTGTGGTCCAACAGCAGATGAGAGACTATGGTCTGCAATTTCTTAACACTCTGCTGTATGTTGATAATAAGGCAGCAATTGACATAACAAAAAATCCAGTTCATCGCTCTAGAACAAAACATATCGAGATTCGATACCACTTAATTCGTGATTGCTACTAAAAAAGATTGGTACGAATTGAGAAAATCTACACCGATGAACAAAAAGCTGATTTTTATACCAAACATTTTACTCTCTCATGGTTTAAATACTTAATGAGACTTAATGGTATGAAAAATCTGTTGACGGGTGCGGATGCAGAGGTTGAATATGGACCGGATGACGAGTTCTCGTGATCCTCATTGGTTTGTTAACTTTTAGGATTAGATTTTCTTTAAAACTAAAATACAAAAATATGTTTTTGATTTTAGGGGGAGAAATATTACGAGAAAATACAAAAACATATGAAAAACAAAAAAAAACATGAAAAAGACAAAAAGAATTTTGTGTCGAAAAGGAAATGATAGTACATCAGTGGACTACCACAGTATGCTAAGGAATTGTAAAGTTTAAAAAGTATAAACAAGTCTTACTGTGGATGTATCGATAGGCTTTACACGTTCAGTAAATTGTTTCCGAGATATAAACTAAATTTTACAACTGCTTAAACTTGTGGATTAACATCTCTCGGATATATGGACTTAGTACTCCGAAATTTCGTTTGAGAGATTGCCTGATTCTGAGATACGAGGTCTTTATAGATGATTGATATCTGGGGTATTATACAAGTTCTTCTGATTTGCGGAAGCAATAGCCTAGAACTTTGCTTTTGCTAAAAACCCTAAAACTGCAGCAAAATTGAAAGAATCGAAAGATCTAATCAATTGAAGTGCTTAAAAGATTCCTTAAGTGGAACATACCTTACAGTCGAGCCTTCATCTCTTTGTCGATACGATGGTATTAACCTGAGCTCTCAAGGCTTCGCATAACCCAGATATAGATATCAATTACGTTATACTCACCTGTAAGATGAAATCTAGGAATCTTGAAACGGGAGTATATTCTGAGATGGGAACCATAGTTGAGCCAAGTTTCATAAGTCTAACTAAGATATCTTGTAACAATTGAGAAATGTGTCGAAGTTTAAGTGGACAAACATATCGACAATCTAGGTAAACGAGTTTAAAACTTAAAGTCATCAAAAGGTCAACGGTACTGATGATACGTCTCAAACAACTGATATGATCCTTAAACACGAATTCACAAAGAATATGTTTGTAAGTATGTTTGTATATAGCTTATTTTGATTTTAGATTTAAACCCAAAAAGATTTTCAGTGTGTTTTAGCATAAACTTTGGAAAAAACGAAAAGATTTTATTTCTACATTGTTTTCAACAGCCAATGATGGAAAGCGGATCTTTGGAGTTCGGAATGGTGCTAAGTTGTTGGAATCTTGACGACAACGGGTTGTGAGCTAATCTGTAAAATCAAAATGCATGAAAAACAATAAAAAGTTCATTAATTTGAAACTTTAAACTTGAATGTGAAGAAAACATCAGTTGTTCATAACGAGTGAAACCGAGGTCATTAACTTGGACTCCGCAGACAAATCGGTTAACCGAGGTCATTAACTTGGACTTGGTCAACTGAGTGGATTTTCATAACTGGTAAAGATGTGAAAGTTCAGGGTTAAAATTGAAAAATTTGAAAAAAATTGAAATTGGCTTGAACCAAGTTCGGCCGAAGTTATCTAGATATAATTGGTTCCTTATCTTAACTTCGGGCGAAGTTATTTGTTGATCTGAAATGTTTTAAGAGTCAAGTTCGCCCGAACTTGACTCAATATAAATATCCAAGTTCGCTGATAAGTCACTTTATCTGTCTCAAAACATCTTCGAGCGAACTTAGGACATTTGTGAGAATTGTGATATTGCTGAGATTGTGTTGTTACTCTGCCTGAATTGAGACGGTTAATAAGTGATTTGCACACTTATTAACATGGATGAGGTATAATTAGTTTAAAACATCCATGTATTGACCTTGATTGAACCATGTTTGGATCAAAAACGTTAAATCGGTTAGATTTAGGGTCAAAATGAACAATTTGAACGATGAAATGATCTAATAAACATGTAATCATGCTTAACAAACCATAAAATTGATGATCAGTCATGTTTGAATGTTGCAGATTTCATTTGGAGAAGACGACAAGTTCGCCCGAACTTGTTGAGTTGATTTTTAATCAACTTCGGGCGAAGTTGTCTTAATCCATGATATAATTTGAATTGGCAACAAGTTCACCCGAACTTGTTGTGAAAACTTCAAATCCTGTTTGAATTACAAGTTCGCTCGAACTTATATAAAATGTCAAAACTTGTTTAAGTTACATGTTCGGCCGAAGTTGTTGGTTGTTTTGTATTGTTTAACATTTAAGTTCGCCCGATCTTGATATTAAATGATGAAATATTGTCAAAAATGTGCTAAGTGTTTTTTTCTCTGTCCGCAGAATATCAAGCTTTCGTTTAACAAGTTTCATAATACTTGTATATCGCTGGACGAGAAGATTTATCCGACGTTGTCAGCATTTTCAGAGATATTAGAATTTTTGGGGCGAATTCCTATTACGAAGGCGATCACGGATAAGCATGTTGTATATAGATCGTACATTTATTTCTTCTCGAATTCAGCATCCTACGATGAAACTAACAAAGTCATAAAGTCTTCAGTTCGTGTCGGGAATGAAGATAAGGAATTTTTGGTCACCGAAGCTGATGTCCGAAGGGTTTTAGAGTTTAACGACGACGTAAAAGATCCAATTAGTTTTGAAGAGAGGATGGTTAAGGGATGTTTCTTCCGTATGGACTACAAAGGTCATGAAATGAGCCAACAATGGAGAAAGACAGTGTTCCTCTACCTTACAAGCTTCTAATTCACGCCATCATTCACGCGTTCAGTCATAGGAAAGCAGGGCTCGACGACATACAAGATTACATGCCATGTATGGTTACTGCATTGGTACTGAACAAGAAATTCAACTTCTGAAGAGTTGTATTCAATTTCATGTCGAAGAATGTGGGAAAGGAAAGATTGGTGATGTATCCGAGGTTCGTTCAGATGTTGATTGATGAGAAGTTTCAAAACATCGTTAAAGATCCAAACAATATTCTTTATTTGAGCCACATGGATGAAACTACATTGAAGAAGTTAAAGACTTTTCAGAAACAAGATTCAGCACCTATTCCAAAGCCTGTTTTCGGAGCAATCGTTAAAGCAGACTATATCGCACCACCAGAAAACAAATGGAGAAAAGAGTGCAGCGGTGATGAAAATAAAGAAGCTGTATTGTTAACGAATTTTAAAGAAAAGAGAGGTGATTGGTACATCAAAAGAGTAGTTGTTGTTGGGAAACAAAAGCGTAAAAGGGCGTCGAAGAAAGCTGATACTTTGTTGATCGGCGAGCCTGATATTGATGAGAATATTCAGAACGTTGAGGGTTCTAGTGTTGCGGTTAATGTTGAAAGCCAAGAACGCGACGATCTTATTTCGGCTACCTCTGATAAAGATGAAGAATCGTCTGAAGATCCAGTTGATGTTCATCAGAGGGAATTAGAAAAAGAGAAGGAAGAAGAGCGTTTGAAAAAGATTGGTGAAGATTTATACGAACCATCTGCTGAAGAGGCTTCTGATTCAGAACGTCCAAAGACAAAGACAAAGCGCTCAATGTCTAAAGATGGAGACACAAAGAAAATCACAGGTTCTCAGAGCAGACGTGGAAAGAAAAAAGCTTAAAGCCGCAGATTCTAAGTCAAAAACCAAAGAAAGAAGTTATACAAGAACCTCCTGTTTCTAGCTTGCAAGATATTCCGATCATAGAATCTGTTATTCCTACAACTGCTGCAACTAAAGAACCACCAACTGTTACACAAGTTCCACCAACTAGTGTCACACAAGAAACACCGTCTGTTACTATCGAAGTGCATGTTCAGAATACACCTATTTCTACGCCAAACTCTGCAGCAAAGGGTGCTCCAAAAGCTACTTCTTAGAAATCAAGGCAATCAACTCCTCAGAGTGCAAGGGATAATGAATTCAAAGATGCTTTCGGTGATATTCCAGATAACATTACACATCCTATCACAACCGAAGATCTTTCAAACTGGTTTCAAGATACTCCGGTGGATATGTTAGAAAAGAGGATCAAAGCATTGGAAGATAAGCTTAAGCAAAATGAAGCCGAGAAAGCAGATCTTGAAAAGAAAGTGACGCAGAGTAATGTTGAGAAAGAGATTCAACAACAAAAAGTGAAATTTCTTGAAGATGTTGAGGTTACATGAAAGCAATGGTTAAAAGCTTGAGTGCTGCAAATACAAAGCTAGAGGAAGAGATTGTTGAACTTCGAACAGAATGAGATATGAATGATAGAAGATTTCCATATTGCAAAAAGTACTAACTAACAGTTTGGACATTGATTTCAAGGCTGAATATGATCGACTTGACGTTCAAGAAGCGAAAGAGAAAGCTGAGAAAGAGTTAGCAGACCAGGGCAAAGGCAAAGGTGTTATCGATGGTGTCCCTAAAACTACAGAACAACCAGTGATTGAAAAGATGTTGAATCTGAAAAAGCTCCTGAAACAGAGGTTGTTACTAAAGATATTCCTAAAGTTGTATCTGTCGAAGAAAAAGAATCAGATCAAAAAGATGACGACGAGGAAGATAAAGATGAAAACGACGACGACCCTGCAGGTGATGATACTAAAGATGATTCAGATCATGATGGTGATTATAATGATGATCAGGGGGCGTTGGTTTAAAAGTTGATTCTGCGAAAGTACATTCAGAGTTTGATTTCGAATCCCTAATCAACGATGATGCTAACATGGAGGATGAACAAAGTAAGGGGGAGTCTACAGAGCAAACAGGCCACAAAATGTTGATGTTTCTGAAGCGATTGTTGCTATGCATGTTGCTGCTGTGCATGAAAAGCCTCTAATGATTATGTTGGAACCAAGTATAGAGGAAGGTGAATTTGTTCATGATTATACAAAGGAAGAATTGGACAGAATGTTTGAGGTTGATGCTGATTCGTTCGAGTTCGATTTCGAAGAAAATTGGTGAATATCAAGATGTTTGAACCAAAAGAGTATGTGTACAAGCGTGTAGCTGATGCTGATGATTATGATTGTGTCATATATGAAGATTCTGATGATGACGAAGCTAAAAAGTATTCTAATCTGAACACTGAAAAGTTTCCTACAATTAAAGAATTGATGAGTCAGATCGATGTGGATTTGTTGAAACAAAAGATAGATGAAGTCGTGAAGGAAGGCAACATTCCTAAACGTTATACAAAAGAGCAGATAGCCGAGGCAAAGAGGTCATGGTTTAAAGAAATGCCAAAGGAAATAAAGTTTAAAAGGCCACTAGCGTTCTTCACAAGAGATAAAGACAAATCTTTGGGAGACATTCTATGTTGGGGATGGATACGAGATCTTGACTGGTATGCTATTAAAAGAGAGTATGGGGTTCAGTATTTCAGACATCTGACAGATATAAAGACACTGCCATTTTGGGATGTTGAAGAGTTAGTGCAAACGAAGAATATCAGTCTGCAAATGAAATTGAACGAACAAAGACTCTGGAGGGTTATAAAGTTTGAAGTGTTAAGTGGTTTCGAGTTGTGGAAGCCGTTCATTCCTAAGTGAAGAATCAAAGTTAACAAAAAGACAGGTGAAAAGGATATTACATTGGTGATGAAGCGTCCTCGAGCTATGAAGAATATGCCACTAAAGCCGATCAAACAGGATTTTCATCCTTACTTTCTGTGGTGGCAAACGGATCCAGAGACTAGCGAAGCAGTGATTGTGTTGTGAGCTGATGAGAATTGGGATATAACGAAGGAAAAGGATCCAGAACCTATTGAACAAAAAAGGATTTGGGGGCTTTGGAGAAAGATTCGAATACTAGACCCGATGTGGCTAGTTAACTGTTCAAAGGAAGATGTGAAACGCTTGTTCTTCAACAAGATATGCTTCGACAAATGTGAAGAAGTCCAAGCGAAGCAATACCAAGGTGTGATTAATGTTTGCTATGCACATGGTATTAATTCAGTTCATATGTGGGAATCCAGATGGAGAGAATTGGAGAGATAAGAATTCTTGAAAGAGGAAAAACGTTTAGCGAAGATACACGAAAGGGGTAGAGAGGCAAGGATTAGAAGATTCTAGTTTACGAAGTGGCCACCTCCTACTGACCAAACGCTGATTCCTAAGCAAGAACGTCGAAAGAAGCCGTACAAGAACTTCTTTGGAAGATGTTAAAGATTGAAGACTGATCAAGACACTTCAAAAATTTCCAAGGAAGAGTTTGTTGATGCATAATGTCTATTGTCTGGGTCTTGGATCGATTCTGTATGTTTAGGGCTTGTGATTGTTAGATTTTGAAGTTTATTTAAAATGTAATCACAAGTTCAGCCGAACTTGTGGTATGGAAGATCAAGTTAGCCCGAACTTGATCTATCCATGTCAGTCTTCCACCGAACTGTTAGTCTATATATAGGATGTCATGGATCATTCATTGTAAGAACTTTGCGACATTGACGGCGAAGCTCTGTCTGTTTGGAAACTGAATGTATATGATTTGGACATGAATAAACAGACAATTTAAATAGTAAATTTGTGTATTTGATTAACATGTCATATAATTTCCGCTTATACTGGACATTAGATACAAATTCGGTTCCTTGATAGTGGAGGATCGGTCCTAACAGTTTGCCCTCATCTATGCCTATCAACATTGGCCATAGGGGTGTGAATTTCTGACACGACCCGGAAACCTGACACGAACCTAACACGAAATTCGCGGGTTTAGGTTTCGTCTAAACGGGTTCGGGTCAGTTTCGGGTTGAACACGCGAACCCGTTTAGGTTTACGGGTCAGGTTCGGGTTAACCTGGTCGGGTTGGTGGGTTGACCCGTATAACACATTTATACTATATTATATTTTTTTACAACATATTTTATCTCATAAATTAAATGGGGCGTGTATTTTATGCCATGATTTTACTTAAAAGGAGAAATTAACATAGCTTTTATAATTTAAATATGATATTATTTTATATATTTGTGTTTTTAAGTAATTTTTAATTTTAATATATTAGTTTTAGGAAAAAAAATAAAAAATTCGGGTTAAATGGGTCGTGTTCGGGTCAACCCACAAAACTTTGGGTCGTGTTCGGGTTCATATATATGATACGATTTTCAGGTTCGGGTCGGGTTCGGTTTGTGTAAAATTTTCGGGTTCGGGTCGGGTTGAACCCGCCAACCCGCGAACACGACCCGTTTAGCACCCCTAATTGGCCATGTGTTTAAGGTCCTTAGTTCTCGCCCGTCCTCCCAGGTATGGTGTGAGGTTGTCAAGCCTAATAATGCTATCAACTAATACCTCGTTGCCTCCCAGGCAACTAGCTCAGTAGTAAGCAAGGGCTTTCATGATAGAGTTTGAGTTTATTAACTAACATAGAATTTAAACTACAACATTTATAAAAAAGTATTCCTCCAAGGAATAGTAGTTTGTCCCCCGGGATGCATGCTTGTGAAAGAGTTGTGAACTCGCCTTAGTTTAGCTCGGCAGGTTAAGTTATTCTAGCTAGTATGGTCAACCATATCCTATTATGGTTAGCAAAATATTAGGGGTCGTTTATGTTATTCACGCAAATCCTACATGTTTCTAGCAATTAACATGCGTACAAGTTTTCACAAATATATGATCGAGTAGTTTTCAAGCATAGCTTCATAATATACACTACGACATGTCATTCATTAGTTATACCATTATCATGCACACGCGGACATTAAAAGTAGCAAATACGTCACTTAACAACTTAAAAATCATACATAATCAAAATAACTGAAAACAAGCTGTTTTGGGAAGCTTGTTTAACATACTTACGAAATTGAAAAAATTATTATATTTTTATGTGGCGCGCCCCTCGGAGGGTTTGGACTTGTGTTAAAATTTTAGAGTCTAAATCTTTACTAAAAATTTATAAAAAAATAATTTACTAAGAAGTACTCAGAATGTCTATGTCTTAGTCTTATATGGAGTCTGTATAGATTAGATGTGAATAGGCTAGCGAAATCAATTATTTATGTAATTGAGGGTCAAGTTCGCTTGAGATGGGATTGTGAAGTCAAGTTCGACCGAACTTGACTATGTCAAGTTCGCCCGAACTCATGCATCCTCTAGCGAACTTGCTACCCTATAAATAGCTAGCTTGAGTCTTGTCATTTGTAACTTTGGTGCTCTGAGTAGCGAAGCTCTGTCAAACTGGAGATTTGAAGTTTATCAATAAAATTGACGTTTAACTGATTAATTCTTGTTATTTGGTAATCGTGTCATAATATTTCTGCTATTATGGACATTAGATATCAAATCTAGGTTCCTATGCTACCAGGATCGGTCCTACAAGTGGTATCAGAGCTAGAATAGCCTGATTTTATTGATATCAAGACAAGAATAACTCTAATTCTACTTCATTCTTCTTATTTTCTTAACTTTTACACTAACATGAAGAATTCACGGGAAATTCTGTCTAAATTTGAATATGTCATGTTAAATACATCATAGTTAAACCCCTGAGAGTTTGGAGATTAAAATCAAACGAATTAGTGTCAAATAGTTGCAAAAACAATGTTTGAAAAAGTCATTTTGATCGAACCTGTTAGCCAAGTTCGGCCAAACTTGACTTAGAAACTCACTTTCTGAGTGATTTTCTATCAAGTTCGCTCGAACTTGTAAGTTTTTGAGAGAATTCTAGTTAAGTTCGCCCGAACTCACTAAAGTTTCATTGATATTTTATCAAGTTCGCTCGAACTTCATAAAAATCAGGAAATTTAAGCTAAGTTTGCCCGAACTTGCAAGGTTTCCTTAAAATCAGTTGTAAGTTCGCTTGAAGTGAAACTCAGAAAATTTTCAAATCAAGTCACAAGTTCGACCGAACTTGTGTGTAAAATCTGAAATTCTTCATTCTACATGTGTCGATATTCGCGATGGATGACCTTCAGAGAGCGTTTATGTCAGGAGTGGGTACATCCAATGCCAATGTCATACAACAAGTCAACCTTGACAACGAAATGGGCACGTCCGTCAAACCTCCGAAGTTAATGAGTATGGACGAGTACGAAGGATGGAAGGAGAAGTTCAGTTATTGGGTTCAAGCCATGCAATTCCAAAGCTAGGTGGCTATTGAGGAGAGGTTATGTCGTTCCGTTAGACGAAAATCAGCAAGTTCTGGAGAAGTACAAGTACTCCACAATACAAAAAGATGAGTACATTGCTGAGAAAAAGATGATAAGTCTCATTATACAATCTGTTAAAGAGGATCTTTTGGTCTTGTTGCCTGAATACACAACTGTGAGAGAACTGTAGTTAACACTGCAAAAGAAATACCAAGGAAGCGCAGAGATGATCAAGAGTAAAAAGGCTCTTATCTTGAAGGAATTCGATATTTTTACCATGTTGAGGGGCGAGACAATGAAACAGATGATTGAACGGTTTTGTCATCCAAAGGTCTAAATAAGGAGACACGGTCTTGAGAAGACAGAGACGGAATACATCGATAAGCTTGCTGATGCGTTACCTGACGGAGAATGGACTACCTATCTCATGGTATTGAAAGAAAGTCACAACTGGGAATTCTTCAAGCTGGCTACATTCATCGACAAACTTGAAGGTCATGAGATGGAACTTCTAAAGATCGCAAAGTCGAAGAATGCTAACATTGTTCAAGATGTTGGTCTATATTACAAGAACGGAATGCAAGACAACATTTCAAGCCGAAAGATTCAAACAACATTCAATGCAAATATGAATTCTTCGCCGTAGAATCAAAATCAATCATATCCTCAATATGATCAAACTTCACAGAGTTCTTCGTTTTCAAGCACTGGTTCAAATTCATCATACCAGAGTCAAGAAAATCAAAATCAACAAACGAATTTTGATCCGAATGTGTACAAATGTAACATTGCTGTCAACATAAACAATGTTGTTTCTGAGTAAGTTGCTAAGCAACACATGGCACTTCTCGCCACAGTTCTAGAATCGTATGAAAGTCTAGTGGCAGGGGAAATCGGCAGTCCTGAATTGACCGCCGAAGACTACGATCAGGTGGATGAAGAAGAGCTTGAGCTGATGGATATAAAATGGTCTTTAGCTTCTATCATTTGAAGGGTGACAAAGTTTGTTGAACTCACAGGCCGAGATATCCGAAATTCAAGCAACAAGCTAGGGTTTGACAAATCAAAGGTCACTTATTTCAGATGCCGACAGAAAGGGCATTTCAAGAGAGAATGAAAAAATCCTTAAGCAACGGGCAATCAGAGTCCATTTGGAGGTGGCAACGAATACTATAAGAAGTCGTTACAGTATAAACCATTTCCGAAGAAGACTCAAGTTGAAATTCAAGAAAAATCATCCAACAATACCTAGAAGGCAATGGTTGCTACCAACAAAGATGATGGTTTTGATTGGAATTCTTATATTGGAAAGAAGACAGGAGTTGCATTGATGGCCGAAATTGTCGAAGATACATCTGTTGAGGTCGCAGCTCTGGAGAATATTCTACTGGAACAGTATCTGCAACAACAAGAAGAAGATGAGACTTATCTTCACATGAAGATACAATGCATTTTAACTCCTAACTCAACTTCTAGTTTTGCAGGTAACTTTGACGGAAGTTCTCAGGAGCATGTGGTCGAGGAAAAATCGATTGATGAAGAAGTCAATGATGTTGTTCAAGAAGTGAATGCTGAAAACCTCAAGGACATTGCCAATAAAGCTATGATGGAAAATCTAACGAAGGTAGGTCCAGAGATAAAGATAGTCGCAAAGGAAGTTGTCAAAGTACAAGTTGTGGAGGTTGAGAAACCTTGTACAAAATGCACCGAGCCGTGTGCTAAATGTGCCGAAAAATCACAAATCATCACGGAACTCAATGTACAAACGAACATTTCAAATACGATTATCGTACAATGAAGGAAGCGTATGACAAAATGAAAGATGATTATGGCAGGCTCGAACGAAACAATGTCGAATAACACGACACTGTAAGGATGTTAAAAGGGACAGTAATGGATAAACAAAAAGCAATTAATATCTACATTAACACCATTGTTGAAACCAAGCAACAACTCCAGGACATGAAAATTGAAACAGAACGTGCTCAACAACTTTTAAGAAGTTACACAACTAACGCTTATGTCATTGATCATATTCTTCCCACAATCTCGTCGGAAGAAAATGATAAAAAGTCTAAAAAGAAAAATGGTAGAGAATACAGCAATGTTCCACCACCCCTATGCGAGAAGTATTGTCGCAAAATTGTTGATGGGATGGATAAGGCACTCAACATTGTGTTGTTATCTAAAAAGAAAAATGAGTTGCCGGAGAACATTGATGTAATCTATACTAAATCAAATGATGATAATAATGCGGTGGTTAAAAATGTGGTTGATGATCTGAATGATTCTGATGACGGCCGCTTTGAGAGCGTCACCTCGAGTTTGAACAGTTCTGACACAAAATCCGAAGATGACGATACATCATTGGAAGATGATCTATGTGATGATCCTAACGTTGTTATGTACAAGGTTAAGGAATCTGATAGATTATACTTTGATGACAGTTTTCCGATTCGGAATGTCAAAGAAGATCAATTGGATAAACTGTTCAAACTGTTTGAAGTTATATCATATGATCTGGAGAAGAATGAAAAGAAATTTTATTCTAAACCTAAAAGAAATTACAATTACTACCGTACAAATGGTGGTGATCATCCGGAAAACCAGAGAGCTGGGTTGGGTTTAGAAGTGGAAGAAGAACCGGTTAAGAAAAAGTCACCATTTCACGAGTATAAAGATAAAAACATGAAATTCGTATATGGGATGAACACGGTTCATGAGGAAAGTTTGATTGGGAAGCAATCAAACGATGAGTTTAAGAAACAAAAGGAACTTCGAGATAAGGCCAAAGCCACAAGTGGCGTAAAATCCACTAGTGGACACTCACATGATAATCGGACTTGCTTCAAGTGCAATGAATTTGGTCATATTGCACGCAAGTGTCCGAAATCTAAACCGGCCTATCTTCGAAGGAAGGAATGTTCAGATGTTGTAAAACCAAAGCAACCAGAGTTTGTAAAACATGTCACGATTTTGAAAAGAAGTGAATCAAAACCTGAAGTTAAACGTAACACTGAAAAGAGATTTGAAAACTCAACTTTCGAAAAAGATGAAACTTCTAGGGCAAACGAAAACAAGTTTTACATCAAAAAGGCAAACATTAAATCACAAGCCTGGATTGCTAAGAAAAGGTCAAAAGCATCTGATGTTATCAAGTCTGAGCTTGTTAAGACTGATAACAAGAAAGAATCAAAATCTGAGACCAAAACCGAAACTGTCAAATCTACAATTGGTAATAAATCATCAAAAGGTAAAAAGAAAGTGACTTTTGAAAATGTAACTGACAGTGGAGGTTCAGATGGAGATTATGAGGATGATTACCCAGCTTTTTAACTTAAACCCAAGACCAAGAAGGCTTGGGTCGCGCTGTTTAACTAGATTTTAATATGTGCAGGGGCTCCAAAGATCTGTTCTTTCAAAGTGGATTTTGGATAGTGGAGTGTCCAGACATATGACGGGAATGAAAGCTCTTTTGTTCGACATAAAAGCTATCAACGGCGGACATGTTGGATTTGCTGGTAATCAGGGTGGAAGGATCGTCGCCGAGGGAAAACTCTCTAATGGCATAGTATCATTTGATAGAGTGAACTACATTGTTGAGCTTGAGAATAATCTTCTGAGCATTTCGCCGATTTGTGACAAACAGTTCACGGTTCACTTCAATGACAAAGAGTGTATTATTCTGAAGCCGGGTTTCAAAATACCTGATGAGTGGATTCTGATGCGAGCCCCACGTGAGAACGGTCTATATGTCTTAGATATGGGCGTCGCTACCACTTCATCGAAATCATCGCAATGTTTTGTGACAAAGGCTACTGAGAAAGATTCTATTCTTTGGCATCGAAAGATAGGGCACATTCATTTGCGAAAAATGAATTTCTTGGTTCATAATGATGGTTGATGGTGTGAATCTCAGGAGCTTCCATATGACTGATCACTGCCTACTATGTAAAAAGGGGTAGCAGATCAAAAAGTCACATCCAAAAAAGATTCTGAACTCAATCAAGTTGCCACTTGAACGTCTTCACATGGATTTATTTGGTCCTGTAAACGTTCGAAGTATTTCAGGAGATTTATACTGCTTGGTCGTCACAGATGACTATTCTAGATATTCGTGGGTATTCTTTCAAGAATCAAAAGATGAAACGTTCGAAAATTTGGTGATTCTTTTCAAGAAACTCGAAAATCTTTATCATCTGCCTGTTATACGCATTCGCAGTGACAACGGCACATAGTTCAAGAATAACAAGATGAGAGAATTTTGCAATGCTAAAGGGATTCTACATGAATTCAGTGCACCGTATACTCCGCAACAAAACGGTGTAGCTGAGAGGAAGAACAGAACCTTGATCAAAACGGCAAGAACCATGCTTGCAGACTCAAAACTTCCTGTCAGCTTCTGGAGTGAAGCGGTTGTAGTGGCTTGCTACACACTAAACAGGGTCTTAACTGTAAAACCATCAAAAAAGACATGTTTTGAAATGATCAACCGACGGAAGCCAAATTTGAAATTTCTAGAGCCATTTGGTGCGCCATGTACAGTAATCGATCAAGACGGTAAATTCGGGGCCAAATCGCTTGAAGGTTTCTTTGTCGGGTATGCGAGTCCGCTAAGACGAGTATATATTCCCTCATTGAGAAAGGTTATTGAAGCACAACATGTGGATTGCTTTAAGTATACGAATCCTATTCAAAGAAGAGGCGACACATGGTTGTTCAACTATCAAGATTTATGGAAGTCATTCGACTTGCCGGAAGAACCGTCTGAAGAAGAAATTGCAGCGCTATATTATCTTCAACAGTCGGCAAATAAAGAACAGATCATTAGACCAATTGTGGTTAATCAACCCATGTTGGATACTTCATCTTCCGAAGCAGGTCCGAGTAATAGCGGTGTTCAAGTTGAAAATGTTTCTGAAGCTGAACTAACACTTGCTACATCTACATCGAATGATTCTTCTGAACCAGGAAATGCAACAATAGTGCCAAGTATGCCTCAGAATCAGAATTCTGACTCTGATGAAGCGCCGACATTTGATGCTGATGGTGAAACCTCATCGGATTAAGAAGTTGAGCAGATATCCAACATGTTGAATCAATCTGCTAGTCCGAGAAATCAGAATGAAGCTTCATCAAGTGCTCCTAATGTTGAATTGAACAGTGATCTGAATATCTCGAATCAGCAAAGCTCAATTGATGTTCCTAGCGAAGAAATGACGCGATCATATTCTTACCATCCTTCAACGAATATCATTAGTGAATTACAAACTGGTGTGCGTACACAAAGCCAAATCAATAAAGCACTAAGTTGTTTCTACACTTGAGTTGCTCCTACTCAAGACTACTGCTACTATCCATGTTTCATTTCTCAAATAGAGCCAAAAATCGTTAATGAAGCTCTTGTTGACGAGAACTGGGTGATAGCAATGCAAGAGGAACTGTTACAGTTCGAGAAATTGGGTGTTTGGAAGCTTGTAGACTTACCACCGAAGCAGAAAGCTATAGATACTAGGTGGGTCTTCAAGTGTAAAAGAGGCGATCGGGGTGTAATAATCCGAAACAAAGATCGGTTGGTTGTCAAAGGTTTCCACCAGCAAGAGGGTATTGACTACACAGAAGTATACGCACCAGTTGCACGATTAGAGTCTATCCGTATTTTCCTTGCATTCGCAGCTTGGAAAGGATTTAAGGTGTACCAGTTGGATGTAAAATCCGCATTTCTTTATGGTAAACTTCGTGAACAAGTGTATGTAGGCCAACCACCGGGGTTCATCGATCCGCTGAACAAGAACAAAGCTTATCTCCTAGACAAAGCCTTATACGGTTTACATCAAGCCCCGAGAGCTTGGTACGAGACGTTATCGCAACATCTCGTTGGAAATGGTTTTACGAGAAGCACAGTGGATAGTACTTTGTTACCAGAGAAATCGGATCTCATCTAATCATTGTAAAAATCTGTGTGGATGATATCATCTTCGGTTCTACGGATGATAATCTTTGCAAGGAGTTCGAAAAAATCATGAAGAAGAAATTCGAGATGTCCTCTATGGGTGAAATGAAATTCTTCCTCGGATTACAGGTCGATCAGTTACCAGACGGTATATTCATTCATCAGACAAAGTATGTTCACGACATTCTCAAGATGTTTGAAATGGATAGCTCGAAGCCGCTTTCGACTCTGCTGGCACTGAACCATGGGATTTGCATTGACGAGACTGGAACCAAAGTTGATGACACACTCTATCGATCGATGATAGGATCTCTAATGTATCTAACGGCATCTCGCCCAGACATCATGTATCCTACCTGCCTATGTGCGAGATATCAGTCTAGTCCTCGAGTGTCACACATGCAGATAGTCAAGCGAATTTTCCGTTACTTAAAGGGATGTCCAAGCACCGGCTTGTGGTATCCAAAGAACGACAATTTTGATCTAACGGGATACGCTAACTCAGACTTCAAAGTGGACAAGCTGAACTCTAAATCTACAAAGGCTGGTTACCAGTTCTTCGGAACTCGTTTGGTAACGTGGCAATGCAAGAAACAGACCACGGTCTCTCTCTCTACCTGTGAGGCAGAATACATTTCTGCTTCCAGCTGTTGTTCTCAAATCCTCTGGATTCAACAACAGATGAGGGATTATGGTCTGCAGTTTCTTGATACGCCTTTATTCGTAGATAACAAGGCAGCTATCGATATAACAAAAAATCTGGTTCATTACTCACGTACTAAACATATTGAAATTCATTATCACTTCATTCGTGACTGTTACGAAAAGAAGTTTGTGCGAATAGAAAAAATCCACACCGACAAACAAAAGGCTGATTTTTATACCAAAGCATTTCCTGTAACAAGATTTAAATATCTAATGAGGCTTAACGGTATTAAAAATTTGCTGACAGGTGCGGAAGCTAAGGTTGAATACGGATCGGACGACGAGTTCACGTGATCCACATTGGTTTGTTATATCTTTCTAGAATAGTATTTCTTAAAAATTCTAAAATCCAAAAATATGTTTTTGATTTTAGGGGAGAAATATTTGAGAAAATACAAAACATCTGAAAAATTTCAAAAAAAAGTACAAAAACATTGAAAAAAGACAAAAAGAATTCGGTGTTACAATAAGGAAATGATAGTACATCAGTGGACTATCACAATATGCTAAAGAAATGTAAAGTTTAAAAGTAATAAACAAGTCTTATTGTGGATGTGTCGATAGGCTTAACACGTTCAGTAGATTTTTTCCGGGATATAAACTAAATTTTACAACTGCTTAATCTTGTGGATTAACACATTTTGGATATATGGACTTAGTACTCCGAAATTTTGTTTGAGAGATTGCCTGATTCTGAGATACGAGGTCTTTATAGATATTTGATAACTGGGGTATTATACAAGTTCTTCTAATTTTGCGGAAGTAATGGCCTAGAACTTCTATAATACTTTCGTTATAAACCCCTAAAACTGCATGCAAAATTGAAAAGTATCGAAAGATCTAATCATTTGCAGTGCTAAAAAGATTCCTTAAATGGAACACACCTTTAAGTCGAGCGTTCATCTCTTTGTCTGTACGGTAGTACTAACCTGAGCTCTCAAGGCCTCACATTAACCCAGATACAGATATCAATTACGTTATATTCACCTGTAAGATGAAATCTAGGGAATCTTGATACGGGAGTATATTCAAGAAGTGGGAACCATAGATAAGTCAAGTTTCATAATTCATACCTAACATATCTTGGAACAATTGAGAAATGTGTCAAAGTTTAAGTGGACAAACATATCGACAATCTAGGTAAACGAGTTTAAAACCTAAAGTCATCTGAAGGTCAACGGTACTCGTGATATGTCTCATTTAACTGATATGATCCTTAGACACGAATTCACAAAAATATGTCTACAAATATGTTTGCACATAGTTTACTCTGTTCTGTACATAATTTATCTGCTTTACAGATTAAAATCAAAAAGATTTTCAGTGCATTTAGCATAAACTTACAAAATTACAAAAAGATTTTGTTTCTACATTGTTTGCAGCAAACCAATGTTGGAGAGCGGGTCTTAGAAGTCTGGTAAGGTGCTAAACTGGTGGGAATCTAATTGACAACGGGCTGAGAGCTAATCTGTAAAAATCTTAAAAGTATAAATGATGAAAAAGTTCATTAATTTGAAACTTTGATTTTTGAAAAATCTGAAAAATTCAACAGTTTGTTCATAACGGGTCAAACCGGGGTCATTAACTGGGACTGGCAGACAAATCGGTTAACCAGGTCATTAGCTTGGACTTGGTCAACTGAGTGGATTTTCAGAACTGGTAAAATGTGAAAAGTTCAGGGACTAAAGTTGAAAAATCATGAAAATTTGAAACTTGGTTTAGGCAAGTTCGGCCGAACTTGCTTAAAGTTCAAAAGTTTTGTGATTGAAACAAGTTCGACCGAACATGTTTAGAGATTGATGAGATGAATCAAGTTCAACCGAACTGCTCATGGACTTTTAGAACTTGGGTTTACAAGTTCGCCCGAACTTGCTTGTGTATAAATACAAAACAAGTTCGGCCGAACTTCAGTATGTGTTCTTGAATTCTCTCTAAGCGAACTTAGTAAACCTGAGCGATTTGTCGAAATTGTCAATCTAGTGTCGTTATTCTGCCCAAATTTTCATTGTTTGTGGTGATTTGCACACCATATACCATCGCTGAGGTGTGTATTGGATGTTTGAACCATGAATTGAACCTTAAACATGTAACCAAGATCTGAAACTGTTAAAATTAATAGATCTAGGGAATGTTTGGATAAATTGAACTTTGATTTATCATAATCAACTAAAATCGACCACAGATTTGAAATAGTTTCATGCAGATTGGACATAATTGAAAGTTGCAAGATTTAGTGAGGAAGATGACAAGTTCGTCCGAACTTGTTCATCAAGTCCGGCCGAACTTGCATCATAAAAATGAAATCCATAATCAATCTCTAAGTTCGACTGAAATTAGTTTAAAATCTGAAAATTTGTTTTGAGGAGAAGTTCGCTCGAACTTATTAAATAAAATTTGAAATGTTTAAATACAAGTTCGCCCGAACTTGTAAATGATTTGATTGAACATGTTGTATAGCATGTTCGGGCGAACTTGCAATAATGTGTTTGTATTTTTAATATCAATTTCGCCCGAACTTGATGAAATGTGTTGAAAATTTTGTAACATTTTCTCGAAATGCGTGCTAAATGTTTTGCGTCGATTTTCATGTTCCAGTTCCAACACGGGTAATATCAATGGATTATTCCAAGTTCCACAACACCTGTATTACGGTTGACAAGGCATTGTGTCCATCGCTGAAGGAATATGAAAGTATTTTGAAGTTTTTGAAAGATTTTCCGATTCATCGCGCTATCACGGAAAGAACGGTGTCTTATCGATCACACACTAATCATTTTTGGATGAACACAAGTCTTACTGATGATAAGAAGACTATTACTTCATCATTACAAGTCGGAGACGAGAATAAAGAGATCACTGTCACTGAGGAGGATATTCGCGGGATCTTACAATTCAACGACGACAAAGATGATCCTATTTTTCTAGACGAGAAGATGGTTCGTGGTTGTTTTTATCGAATGGGTTATAAAGGAAGTGTTAACAAACCGACACTGAAGAATGGGGAGGTTCCAAACCCCTACAAGCTTCTCATGCATGCAATCATTCATACATTCAACCATCGTAAAGCAGGTCTCGATGATGTCCAAGATTATATGGCTTGCATGGCTACGGCGTTGATTTTGAAAAAGCCGTACAACTTTTCAAAGCTTGTGTTTACTCATATGTCGAAGAATATGGAAGATACGAGATTGTGTTTGTATCCGAGGTTTGTGCAAATGCTCATCGACGAGAAGTTTACAGATATTGCACGTGATCCGAATGATATTCTATACTTCAGTCATCTCGATGAAACCACTATAAAGAAGTTGTTAAAGTTTCAGAAGCAGGATTCAGCACCAGTAGCAAAACCAATATTTGGGGATTAAAGAATGAAAATTATATTGCTCCTGCTGAAAACAAGTGGAGGAACGATGGTAGTGGTGATGAGAAGGAATTAAATGCTGAGAAAGAATGGTTTGCGACATTCAAACCGAAAGCTCGCAGTGAATGGTTCTTAAAAGATGAAGTCGAGAAGAAAAAGAAGTGTATGCCTAAGAAAGTTGATACTATGCTTATAGATGAAGATGAGCCTGTAAACGTGCAAATAGAGGCTGGATCGAGCGCAACGGTTGTGATTGAAAGTCAAGAGACTGTAAAGACTACACAGGAAGATGATGTAATCTCTGCAACTTCTGAAAATGACGATAATAGTGATGATTCGCTCGAGAAAGCTACTAAGAAGTCAATAGCAGAAACAGAAGCAAAAAAGGTCAAAGAAACTGATGCTGACTTTGATCCTGAGCAAGAAAAAGAATCTGACGAAGAGAGACCTAAGAAAAGAGCAAAACGTGTGAAGTCTGCAGTAACTTCAACGACAAAAACTACAGGGTCTCCAACGGCAAAAGACAAAAAGACAAAGAAAGCTCAGAAACCTGCAAGTAGGAGATACGTCGGAAAACCAAAGAGCACAGAAGCAACACAAGAACCTTCTGGTGCACAGGAGAAAGGAGTTACACAAGAATCTCCAACACAAGAACCTCCTGTTATTGCTACAGTTGAAGCTGAAAGGCCAGGAGCAACACAAGAACCTCTTGAGTCTGGTTTACTTGAAGTTCCAGTGATTCAGTCTCCAGATTCTAAAGTTATTCATCCTTAAAGCTCAACTCCAAAGAAATCAACTACAAAGGCTGCTACTCCTAAATCGACACCAAAAACTCCAAAGTCGAATTTATTTTGTGAAATTCCAAATGTACCAGTGGATCTTCAATATCTAGATGATTTCTTTCCTGAAGCAGACGTAGATGTTCTAGAAAAGCGTGTCAAAATATTGGAAGATAGAGTGGCTAAGAATGGATCTGAAAAGGCTGAGTTGGAAAAGCTGATGAAACAGAGTGAAGTGGGGAAGGAAATGTTATCTGACAAGGTGAAATTTCTTGAAGGCGACAGAGGTTATTTGAAAGCGCTAGTTGAAAGTCTGCAGGAAGCGAATGATAGATGGTTAAAGAGATTGCTGAGCTTTGTTCTGAAAAAGATATGAATGATAAGAGATTCGACAGACTTCAGAAGGTATTATCTAACAGTCCGAGGATTAATTTCAAAGATGAATATGCTCGATTAGATCTTCAAGAAGCAAAAGAGAAAGCTGAAAGAGAGCTAGCTGAACAGGGTAAGAGGAAGCATGTGATTGAAAGTATGCCGGAGATCACTGAATCTGTAAAAGAGATAGAGTCTGTGAAAGCTTCTGAGTCGGAGATTTCTAAGGTTGACGAATCTGTCAAGCCTTCTGATACTACAAATGTTATTGAAGAAAAGGTCGATGATGAAGCAGAGAATGAAGAAAAAGATGATGAACCACCAACTGATGATCCTAAAGATGATTCTGACCATGACGGAGGTAATGATGATGATTCGAGTGGTACAGGGATAAAGGTGGTTGATGCAACAGTGAATGAAAGCTTTGATTTCTCGAATCTACTGAACGATGAAGCGAATGCTATGGATGATCAAAATCAGGGGGAGTCAGGGTAAACAGGGCCAAGTGATGATATTGATATGTCTAATGCTATTACTTCTGCACAGATGTTGCTACAGTACCGATAAAGCCTTTGATACTTATGCTTGAACACAATGTGGAAGAGGGTGAATTCGTGCACAACTACTCCAAAGAAGATCTTGCAAAATTGATCGATGTTGATGCAGAATCACTAGATTTTGATTTCGAAGAACAAGTCCTGAATGTGAATACGTTTGAGCCTAACGAATATCATTATCAACGAAGATATGAGGCAGATGAATATAACAGGGTTAAGTGGAAGACTGGTCCTCTGATGAAGAGAAAGACGAAGCTGAGAAGTACGTCGATCCTAATGCAGATAGTTTTCCTAGTTTCGAGGAGATGTACAAACAGTTGAACGAGGATATGTAAAGGAAAAGATAGAAGAGTCGATGCGTGAAGGAAAAGTTCCGAAGCCTATGACAAAAGAAGAGATTGCTCAAGCTAAGAAATCCTGGTTTAAAGAGATGCCTCGTGAAAGAAAGTTTTGAGGACCACTAGCATTCTTTACCAGAGACAAAGATGTGTCATTAGGTGATATCCTAAGCTGGGGGTGGTTTAAAGAGATAAATGTGTATGCCATCAAACGAGAATTTGGAGTTCAATACTTCAAATATCTTGCTGATTTCAAGACACTACCTTATTAGGATGTTGAAGAGCTTGTTCAAACAAGGAATGTAACGTACCACATGAAGTTCATATATCAATTACTGTGGAAAATGATCAAGTTTGAAGCAACAAAGGGTTTAGATATTAGAAGCCTTTCATCCCGGGATGTCGTATCAAAACGAACAAGAAGACAGGGGAGAAAGATATTACGTTGATAATGAAATGCCCAAGAGCGATGAGAAAAATGCCTTTGATGCCGATCGAACAAAACTTTTATCCGTTATTTAAGTGGTGGCAGATTGATCCAAATACTTGCGAAGCTGTGATCGTGTTACGGTTTGAAGATCATCTAGATATTACTAAGGAGAGGGTTGAAATGTTTGGAGCTCAAGGTTTAAGAGGGCTTTGGAGAACAATCATGATACTGGATCCTATGTGGTTGGTAAATTGCTCGAAGGAAGACATCAAGTGTTTGTTCTATAGCAAGATTGTGTTCGAAGAACGTGAAAAGGAACAAGCCATGCAATATCAGAGAGTCGTTAATGTCTGCTATGCACGAGAAGTGAACTCTGGTAGGATGTGGGAATCGAGTTAGAGGGATCTTGAACGAGTAGAGTTTCTGAAAGAAGAAAAGCGTCTTGAGGAGATTAATGAAAGAGGTAGGGCGTCAAGGCTCAGAAGGTTCCAATTTATGACTAAAGTGCCACCTACTGATCAGACGCTAGATCCAAAGCAGCAAAGACCAAAGAACCCTTACAAAAATTTCTTTGGTCGTACCCGTTAAAGTTTTATTGAAGACAGAGTTTTGAAGACTGATAAAAGACGAAGACGATATCCAAGGGGGAGTCTGTTGGTGCAGAATGTCTATGTGTTAGTGTTATATCGAGTCTGTATAGATTAGATGTGAATAGGCTAGCGAAATCAAGTATTTATGTAATTGAGGGTCAAGTTCGCTTGAGATGGATTGTGAAGTCAAGTTCGGCAGAACTTGACTATGTCAAGTTCGCCCGAACTCATGCATCCTCTAGTGAACTTGCTACCCTATAAATAGCTAGCTTGAGTCTTGTCATTTGTAACTTTGGTGCTCTAAGTAGCAAAGCTCTGTCAAACTGGAGATTTGAAGTTTATCAATAAAATTGACGTTTAACTGATTAATTCTTGTTATTTGGTAATCGTGTCGTAATATTTCCGCTAGTATGGACATTAGATATCAAATCTAGGTTCCTATGCTATCAGGATCGGTCCTACAAGTGGCATCACAGCAGGATTGTCCTAATTTGAAGACATTGGACCTAGAACTTCTCATCTTCTACTCATTTCTTTCATTTTTAAACTTTTCTTGGACAATACACAGACAAAATGGACTGATTTTAATAATACGTAAAATCCATTATACTAAAACCCTTGAAAAGATCAGAGCTTAAAACAAACGAATTCATGTCGAAAATTGAAAAAATCATGTTTGAAAACATAACTTCGCTCGAACTTGTAAGAAAGTTCGCTCGAACTTGTAAGCAAGTTCGCTCGAACTTGATTGAAAAACTCACTTTTTGAGTGATTTTTCATCATGTTCGCCTGAACTTGACTATTTTTTCAAGAATTTTCACTCACGTCCGCTCGAACTTAACTGATTTTCATCAATTTCCATCAAGTTTGCTCGAACTTGATCAAAATTTGTTGGATTTCTTTACAAGTTCACCAGAACTTGTGATTTCTCTTGAAATTCAATACAAGTTCGCTCGAACTTGTCAAGTGGTGTACAAGTTCGCTCGAACTTGTCTATTACAAGTTCGCCGGAACTTGTTTAATGGTTTCTAAAAAACAGTTTAAGGCATGAAAATTCAGAAAAACGTCTCGGACATTATATATCGTTAGATTCTGAAAAACTTTAAACGTTTTTTAGCAAACCGATACGTTAATATTGTCGGTTAAAAAGTCAAATTTTTACTAAAATTGTCTGTTTGCTAATCATTTTTCAAGTGTTTTTAACGACAGATTAGTTTGAAAAACGAAATGGGGTCTGTGAAGCCGCCAATGTTGATGAGATTATAAGAGTATGAAGCCTGGAAAGAAAAGTTTACCAACTGGGTCCAAGCTATGCACTTTCAAAGTTGGGTTGCGATCAAAACACGATATATCGTTCCAAGAGATGAAAATCAGAACATTCTAGAGAAGTACAAGTATTCTACGCAACAGAAAGATGAGTATTTTGCTGAAAAGAAAATGATTAGTCTGATTCAACAATCTGTTAAGGAAGATATCTTGATACTACTGCTTGAGTACAAAACTACAAAAGAACTCTGGATATCTCTGAAAAATAAATATCAGGTGAAGAGAGAAGAGAATGTAGTGGTTAAAAACTGAGAAGCTCAACTTTCAAGTACATCTACAAATGGGTCTTCAAGTTCTAAACCAGTCTGTCCAGTTTATGATGTAGATAACTATCGGGCAGATAATGCCAAATTCTTGAGTGAGATTGAGAGTTTGACATTAGAAAATAAAAAACTAAAAGAAAATGAAAAGAATTTTGAAAAAAAAAATAAAAATTTTAGAAAATAAAAAATTACAAATGGTAGTAGATTTTCAAAATGAAATAAAAATGTTTAAAAATGAAAAAATTGTTTTTGAAAAATTAAATATAGAAAATCAAATAGCAATAAATTCTCATATTGAGAAAATAGCTCAACTTGAAAAAGAAGTTAAGACTGTTACAAATAAAGTTGTTAATTCAGAAAGTTATTGAAAGGTTTTGTGACTTCCTCATTAAAGTTAGATCATATATGTCCAAAACCGATCAATGTTAATAAAAAGAAAATTCCAATAAGTGACAATGTCACAAATTATCACAATGTCATAATTGATAATTGTGATGTTAATATCGATGATGAAAGTACTAAAAAGGAGAAAAATGAAACATTTTTAAAACTAAAAGAAAAATCTCAAGAAACTGTTCTACAATCTACTGAGAAAGGTGAATGCTCAATGCAAAACCTTCTAAGCAGAATGGAGAACGAAAACAAAAAGAAAAACAAATTTTTAAAAATTCTGAAAATTTTCAAAAGAAAAATAAAAGTTTATCGGTACGATCATCCAATCAAAATATAAATTCACAAAAATTTGTAAATCAAAACTCACAAAATTTTGTGAATAAGTGGTGCAGGTCGAACCACAATGTTTCAACGTCAAATCAAAGTTACCGAAGAAGCAGGAAAGATGGCTACCAAACTTTAAATCAATGTTATGATTTGAGTGTATGGTTTGCTAAAAAGGATCAGTATGAGAACAGGAAGTGTCATAAATGTGGAGTAACTGGACACATTGCTAGAAAATGTTTTCAAATTAATACTAAACCTATTCATATTGATAAGAAAATTTTTAAAGATGTGAAAATACCAACTCAGGTTTTAAAACAATGTACAGAAACTACAAACAAGGTGAAACCAGTTATACTAAGTTTTCAAATTTTGAAACTGGTGAATCCTCGAATAGTAATGAACAAAAGTTTCTACATTGTATTTCAAGAAATATTTAACGAAAAATCAATCATGGTTGGTCAAAGAAAAAGAATTTATACAATCAGTGAAAATTGAAAGTTTAGAGGATTTTTCGAATCGTGAGAAAGTCCAAAATAAACCTGATTGTGTAAAGAAAATCAAATTAAGGTTGAAGAAACAACACCTAATACTGCAAAGGCTTGGGTGTCACTATTCAACTAATCGTTTGAATTTTTGGTGCAGGAACATCTGAGATAAACGCAAATTACTGAGAATGGAGTTCCGTGGCACACAATGAAGATGGGCCGGGTTATCATGTTATATATAAAGGCCATTTTAACAAAATTTTGAAATTCAAATAATGTTTACTTTACAATTTTTGAAAAATTTTTGGAGAACATTTTTCGAAAACATGTTCTAATAACGTTTACTTGAAAATTTTTACAAATTTTTTTTGAAGAAAAATTTGAGAATTTTCACAGAACCCTCACTGTTGAACAGACTAAACTCATGGATTTAAATTGTTATAAATGCAAAAGTGTCAAGGTTTTTGTCATCATGAGGGGGAGAGGACTTTAAAAGAAAAACTGTGAAGCAGTAATGGATGGAGAATTGAAGTGATTCTCATCAGTTGGTCAATGTTTTTCATAAAAAAACAAAAATTCCAAAAATATGTTTTTGAATTTTAGGGGGAGAAAAATTTTTCAGGAAATCCAAAAACATATTAAAAACAAAAGTACAAAAACATTGAAAAAGAAAAAAGAGTTTTGTGAAAAAAGGAAATGATAGTACATCAGTGGACTATCACAGTACGCTAAAGAAATGGAAAGTTTAAAAAGTAATAAAAAAGTCTTACTGTGGATGTGTCGATAGGCTTTACACATTCAGTAAATTGTTTCCGAGATATAAACTAAATTTTACAACTGCTTAAACTTGTGGATTAACATCTCTCGGATATATGGACTTAGTACTCCGAAATTTCGTTTGAGAGGTTGCCTGATTCTGAGATACGAGGTCTTTATAGATGGTTGATATATGGGGTACTAACCTAAGCTCTCAAGGTCTCGCACAACCCAGATACAGATATCAATTACACTCTACTCACCTGTAAGATGAAATCTAGGGAATCTTGATGCGGGAGTATATTATGAGATGGGAACTATAGTTAAGTCAAGTTTATTAATTCTACATAATGTATATTGGAACAATTGAGAAATGTGTTGAAGTTTAAGAGGACAAACATATCGACAATTCAGGTAAATTTGTTTAAAACTTAGTGTCAGGAAAAAGGTCAATGGTACTAGTGATATGTCTTAGATACTGATATGATCCTTTAACACAAACTCAACACAAAATATCCCTGTAAATATGTTTTTTCATACTTAGTGTTTGATATTCATTTCATAAAACAAAAATATTATATTATCTTTTAGTTTCGACCACTGATGATGAAAAGCTGATTTTCAAAGTCTAGAGTTGCCGAACAAAATCTAAAAAACTTTCAAAATTGATCTGAAAAGTTTAAAAATTCATTAAGTTGAAACTTACATTTGAATAAAAGTGTCAGTTTAGTGTCAAAACATTTAATCAAGATCATTAAGTTGAACTTGATACATGAATCAGATATTCAAGGTCATTGATTTGGACTTTATTAACTAAGAGGGTTTAAAAAATGATAAAAGAGTAAAATTTGAAATGTTTGTGTTATGAAAGTTCAAAGTTTGAATATGAAATACTTGTTAGAATGGTTAAAGAACTTTGAAACAAGAAGTAGATTTCAAGGGGGAGCTAGATAAAAACGTTGCTTGAAGATACAAGAAAGCTCAAAGCAAGGGGGAGCATGGTGATTCAAGTTTTATCAAGACAAGCGCAAGAACAAAGAAAAGGATTGTAGACGATACGAAGATCATGGATGTTAAAGTTATTCAAGAAATAAAATCAAGAGAACCGTAAAGACTCAAGAACTTAGTTGAAGAATGATGACTACGGCAACATCCAAGGGGGAGTCTGTTGATGCATATGTCTGTTGCCTACATCATCGTATAACATCGAGTCAGTATTTAGGAGCGAAATGTCAAGTTTGTGTATGATTAAGAGTCAAGTTCGCTTGTAATTGTAATGTTGAAGTCAAGTTTGGCCGAACTTGCCTAAGCAAGTCCGCCCGAACTTGCACTCCCACCAGCGAACTTGACATGCTATAAATAGGTGCTTTGACATTTCATTTGTAACATTCAGAGATTTTGTTACGATAGAGGCGGAGCTCTGTCCAAGTGTTTCCAAGATCTGTAACGTTTACACATTAATGAAACAGTGATTAATCAGTGAATAACTTGTATGCAATGTCGCCTATGCAAACGGATTCTGCACGTTTACCTTAGGTTTGCCAAATTAGGACCAGAAAGATCTGTATCACGAACCTACATTCGTCACTTTCTAACTGTAGCTCACGGAAAAATTCATTTAAAAATCCTCGGTTATCCGATTGATGTAATTCCAGTTGAAGATTTTTTGAATCACCTGGAAGTACTTACAGTAAATATTTCAGATCATAACTCATTTCCTACATTGAGTTATGATCTTCGTAATGGCTGTAATTTCTGAAGGAAAATGAAGCATGAATCTTTGACACGAAATAAATCATTTCTTGTGTCAAACGACGTCGAAAAAATGAGATTCTAGTTGGGTTTGAAAGGTATTTCCTGGAAGTTTATCATCAACTCAAGAAACAGCAGTTTCTAAAGAAATTTGACCTAGTTACAGCTGATTAAAGTCACCTATAATATTCTGGACAGAACCTGTTTTGTTACCCGAACCCCACAACGATTATCCAACAAACCTAATAGCTTATAACCACAAATCACAGCAGGTTTTTATCATATATTAGATCATGTAACAACTATTTTATCACTAACCACTGGGTTAAACCCATAACCAACCCCCGAGAGACATACCCGAACCCATGGTCGATCTATTCATGGCATGCACATGGTTTTTACGATCCTATGACCAAAATCAAATATTCACAGGAGGTTGTAAGTCATACATCAGATTTTATAATGCTCAAACATCAAGATCATTAACCATATTGAACCCTAAACAACTTACATGTGTTTAAGCATATCTACGCAATAATACAAACTCTCAAACAAGGTTTTCATGCATCCTACTCTACAAGTTAACACTATAATCAACATGATCATCAAGGCACAAAAACACAGCCATGTATACAGGAATTTCAAACCGAAACAACCACCAAGAACATAACTAACCTTGTAGAGATGGATGAGAAAGTTAGAGTGAGAGAGAGAGTAGTGAGAGAGGAGGAGCAGTGGTAGGATGGTCTGTTGCCGTGCGTCAATGGAGGGAAGTTAGGGTTTTGTTTGTTTGTTTTTTTTTTGTTCTGTGTAACTAACATGCATACATATGTACATGTATAGAGGTGAGATGGTTTAGGTAAGCTGAAACTGAAATGGGTTGGGTCCATGGTGGGTTGTTGTGCTACTAGCCCAACATGAGGGTATTTGGGCAACCAAATCAAAACGCAAAAGGGAACGGAAGGCATCGATTTTTGTTTAATTGACATACAATACTAAATATTTTTATATACTTAAACAAGTAATATATGTGTAAACTATATTAGAAATGTAAATATATAATATACACACTATGATCTGGACCTTCTAAGTTTCGGGTTTCGCGAGTGGGTCGAATCGACAAGTTGGACATGGACATGATTCAAACAGTTCGGGTCGTTTCAACGTGATAAGTATTTGGCTTCAAGTTTGTTTGTATAAAAGTAAATAAATTAGATAAGTATATGAATTTCTTTATAAATGTGAAAACTAACGATGCTAATCTCGTAGTTACGGTTGTCACATGGAAACTCAAATTTGAACATGTTAATCTTATTGGTAATCTAAAATTCAACTTGTTGAGTGTCTCACAAATGAGTGAGAAAGGATATGGATCCTCCTTCACAAAGAAAACATGTCAAATTATAGGACCAGAAGTTGTTAAAAAGATTGATCAAATCATTGCTGAGAGTAAAGCACAACTTGTTGCTCATAGGAGTGGCAATGTGTATGTGGTTGATATGTTGAAGGATAATCCAAGATCTAATGCATTCCTATTCTCAGTTGCTTCAAGCAAAGATACAGAGTTATGGCATAGAAGACTTGGACACACAAATCTGAAAACTATCACCACACTCTTAAAACATAATCTTATCAGAGGTTTGCCCTCAAAACAATTTACTTGTGAAGAAAATTGTGTATCTTGTTTAAAAGGACAACAACATAAAAGTTCTTATAAGTCAATTAAAGAGTCCAAAATAAGCCAATGCTTGTAACTGCTGCACTGGATTTTTTTGGCCCTGTAAAAATCATGAGTCTCAAAAGGAAAAGATATTGTCTTGTCATTGTAGATGATTGTTCAAGGTTCACATGGACATTTTTCATGCACTCTAAAGATGAAACTGCTGCCATTTTGCAAATTTTGTTAAACAAGTTGAAAAGCAATTTGACCTTCCAGTAAAAGTTTTTAGATGTGACAATGGGACAGAGTTTAGGAATAAGGAGTTGGATGCCTTCTGTGAGTCAAAAGGGATAGTTAGACAATAAAGCATCCCAAGGACTCTAGAACAAAATGGGGTGGTTGAAAGGAAACGCATGACTTTAATTTTATCTGCAAGAACAATGCTTGAAGAGTCAGGTTTACCCTTGTCTTTTTGGTAGAGGCTGTAAACACGCTTGCTATGTGATATCATAGTTTTGATCAATCCCAAGCATCAAAAGACTGCCTATGAGATATTATACATAATCAAACCTCTGATCTCATACTTCAAAATCTTTGGCTGCCCATGTTTAATTTTAAACTTAAAAGATTCCTTTTCAAAATTTGCAGCCAAAGTATACTGTGGTTATTTTCTGGGATACTCAACCACTACTAAAGCCTACACAGTTTTTAACTCTAGGACCAAGTGTGTTGAAGAAACTTTGAATGTAAAGTTCAATGAACTTTCCTCATTGAAAATCTCAGCAAATCATGTTGAACTCTTTGACCTAGACAAAATTACATTTGAAGATGTGTCTATCAAGACTAACCCTGCAGGTACATCACAATCTTCACATCAAAACCATGGATATGATAGTGTGCTTCCACAATTCAAAGTCAATCCATCCATCAGAGGAGCAGATGTTAACAACAAATGTGAAAACTCTGCCACTGCTGGCTCAACAGTTGTTCACCCACAAACCTCTGCCAGCTCACAAAAACAAACCACTGTTGATAAAAGTCCAGTTTCTGTTAACAAAAATCAACCATCATTTACACCCATTCCACGTATACCTCCACCTCCATATCAAACAAATGTTGGCACTTCAAAATTGCCAATGTTAGCTTAGATGATTCCCATCTGCAACGTTCACCTCAAAATGCCATCATTCCATATAAGGGAGATCCAATCTACCTTAAAAGTCATCCATCTGATCAAATCATTGGCAACATCAATGATGGGGTGCTCACAAGAAGCCAATCCCAAAACATTTATCATTTTGCTAGTTTTCTATCACTCACACTACCTGTCAAGTACCAAGAGGAACTGAAAGACAATAGTTGGGTAGAAGCTATGCAAGAAGAGCTCCTTCAATTCAAAAGACAAGTGTGGGAACTTGTACTATTGCCTAAGGATGTAAGTCCAATTGTCACAAAGTGGGTCTTCAAGAACAAAACTGATGAAAGGGGTATTGTTGTCAAGAATAAAGCAAGGCTTGTGGTTCAAGGTTATAGACAAGAAGAAGGCATTGACTATGATGAAAGCTTAATAAAGCTTTGTATGGCCTGAAGCAAGCACCAAGAGCCTGGTATGAAACTCTTTCCACTTTTCTCTTATCCATTGGTTTCACAAGAGGTAAAATTGATAAAACCTTATTTTTCAAATGGAGAGGAAAAGATTTGATGCTTGTCCAAATTTATTTGGATAACATCATTTTTGGATCCACATGCACTGCCATGTGCGAAGAGTTTAGGCAACTCATGGCAACAAAATTTGAAATGAGTGCAATGGGTGAGCTCCAATGTTTTTATTGGTCTCCAAGTAAAACAATTGCACAATGGTCCTTTCATTCATCAAAGTAAGTATGTCAAAGAACTACTCACCAAATTTGATATGAATGATTGTAAACCATGTAGCACACCGATGGCAACCTCAAAGCTTGTCACTGTTGATGACAAAGATGACTTAGTTGATCAAACTCTTTACAGAAGCATGATTGGGTCTTTATTGTACCTAGCTGCTTCCAGGCCAGACATCATGTTTGCAACATGTGTTTGTACCAGATCTCAGTCAGCACCTAGATAGTCTAATCTTATTGCTGTGAAGAGGATATTCGGATACATAACAGGTGCTCCCACACTTGGTATCTGGTACCCTGCTAATGGAAACATTGAGCTTTCAGGTTACTCAGACAGTGATTTTGCTAGTTGCCACACCACAAGGAAGTCCAAATCAGGGGAAGTTCAATTCCTAGGTGATTGCCTCGTGTCCTTCAAAGCAAAAAGCAAGTTGCAGTTGCACTACCCAACTCTTGTGGATTCAAAATCAATTGCTGGATTTTGGTGTAACTGCTTTAAAAACTCCTCTCAAGTTAGATAGTCAAGCAGCTGAAAACATCATTAAAAATCCAGTGTCCCATTCCACAACAAAGCACATTGACATCAGACATCACTTTGTGAGAGATTATGAAAGAGGTTTGATTTCTCTGCATCATGTTCCAACTAAAGATCAACTAGCAGATGTTCTAACAAAAGCATTAGATACATCCACCTTTGAAAGTATGATCTCTAGGATTGGCATGCTAAACATGGAATAAAAACAAACTATTGTGTTCCATGTGTAAATAGCATTAAAATGTTTTCATAAAATAAAAAACCCATCCTTAAAAATAGTTTAAAATTGAAGTTTTCAATCAATCTCAAAAGTCTGTTCATAACCACTGTTTTCTTAAACCTCTGATTGGCTTGGAAAATCTGTCCAATGTTATAAGTGTATCCTCTGGTTAATTTATCCATTCACTGGCTGGTCAAACCACTGTATTGACCTTATCCTCTGTTAGTGTATCAAAACACCGTTTCCCATCCATTGTTGACACACAACAGTGGTTCTCCAAACAACTGCCTTCCATTACTTATCAAAGGATACACGTGGACAGATGTTAGCCATCAGATCTTTGCAACAGATGAAACGCCATCACTTAGTTTTTCACTCTATAAAAACCCTTTTTTATCCCAAACAGAGTTTTTCACTCTGTCGTATCGAATTCAAAATTCTAAAAGTAGTTTCTCATCAAATCTTCTTATTCTTCGCAAACTTCTACACTTCAGTCTTTCACCATGACGCTCATAATCAAGACACCTCACAATTACACTCCTATTCTTGAAGAAGCTAATTCAAATCGTGCTTACCATTCAATGATCAAAATCTTAAAAGAGTCAAAGTACAAACACATCATGGAAATCAAAGCCCCAATCTATCTTGATACATTACGACAGTTCTGGGAAAATGCTGAGGTTCATTAAACAAGGAAGAAACCTTACGCTATCGTTTCCATAGTGGGCAAAACTCTTATTCAAATAAGCCCATCTTCTATCTTAGAGGTCTTTGGTTTAAATGACCTAGATCATCCTACCCCTTTTTCACACCCCGACTTGCATGCTGAATTCATTGAAAGAGGTTATGCAGGTCAACTGACAGGTAAAAACATCTACAAACCCAAGCTTCCTGCTGAAATGAAATTCTTTTTCCACACACTGCTAACATGTTTGTCTGCCAAGACAACTGCGTTTAACGAAATACCTTTGAACATGCAATACTTGGGATATGCAATTTTAACTAAATCTGATTTCAACTTTTCCCAAGTATTGTTCAATGATTTGGTGACAAACATCAACAATATTAAAAAGAACAAAGCTTTTCTAATGCACCCAAGGTTTTTAAGTGTTTACATACAAAAACAAGTTGGTGAAGCAGATGCTAAACGGGTACTGTGGTTTCTCATGGCAGCCTTACACATGAAACTTTTACACGCATCACCAACCAATCAAAAGTTTTGGAAACACAAGTAGAGGGGGCTGAGAAACATTTAGATGCACAAACATCACAATCTCAACCACTGCTACTGAGCCCACTACTCCCGGTGATAAAAGCACTACAACCAGTGCTTTGAAACCCACACCAGCAATCATCAAAAAGAAACATACAAAATCCAAAAGGTCCACCAAATCTAAACCCAAAAAGGGTCCTCTGGAACATGAGTTCCCAGAGGTTAACCCAGTGACAACACCGAAGTCACTTGAAAGCACTGCTGCTACTTACTCACAACAGATGGTAGAAAGATCTCAACCCATTGACCTACCTCCTCTTGTATCCTTACAAAAGGATTAAGTTGTAAGCACAGGGACACCAACTTATGAAGCTCTAGATCCACTTGGCTCTATCTTCCACACCTCCTCTCCTAGGGCAATGTATCTTTCTATTCCACAACCCTCACCAACAAATCTTCCATCCACCATTTTACCTCTGTTGAAAGCAGTTGATATTGTTCAGACACAAATCAGTTCCTCTCACTCACTGATTCATCAGAGAACACCTCAATAAGTGACTGACTCTGAACACCATGTCTTTGCTATCCCATCAATAGCTGAGGAGTCTATATCCCTTGGGTTACAAGTAACCCTTGGTGATTATTCAAGTAAAGCAGCCACTATAAATGTTGAAACATCTATTTCTCATTAGGACAATGGTTACATTTCTAAGACTTTGTTGAAGGCAACAACAATTGAGGCTACTAAGGTAACCTCTGTTCACGTTGGAAGTCCCCGGAACCAAGACAAAGGGGCATCTGTTTTAAGGGCATGGGATTTACTTCCAAAGAAAATCTAGGTACAACCACAACTGGTGGGAGTTCAGATGATCCTATTAAGTTAGGTGATGAGCTAAAATACAAAGAATTGACGGAGAGAATGAGCCACATGGAATCATCAGTTGATGAAGTCAAATCCATGGTGAAGCAGATGTTACAATTATATCGGTCTCATACTCCTACTCTAACTACTGCTTAGGAATTATAGAAAATCACTGAACCAATAATCTTGGCTCAAAGGCAGTTGGCAGAAATTCAACACACTACTCAAATGAAGCTCGTCAGAGAGATGGTTAATGCAAGGTACAAAGATACCCAGGCTGAGATCAAGGCAATCAAGGAACATTTGTTGAAGGCCACTGGCTCTTCCCCTACTCCTGTCTTTCCATAACACATAGTAGATGATGCTAAAAAAGGGGGAGAAAGATTCTATGAGAAGACTAAAGCCTGATTCTTCATCAAAGCCAAAAGAGCCTGAAACCATTGCTGCAACATCAAGCAAAGATATTGATGACTCTCTTAACAAATAAACAGACAAGTTAATTGCTAACAAGCAGAAAAGACTGAGGCACCTCAGGGCGGAGTGCAAAAGTCTGGTAAAGTAAAATCTAGATCAGCAAAAGGAAAAAGAAGACGTTGGTTCTTCAACAAAGAAGAGTTCAGCCAAAAAGGCAGATAAACCAATATCCACACCTTCTAAACCACTGCTAGTGCACCCCTGTTGTATCCTCTGCCCCAATCACTCCAAGATCAAATCCTCATATCACCACATCAAAAACCACTCCAGCAGATGTTGTAACACCTGTTGTGTCAACAGTTGTTGACATAGCAGTGGTTAGAACAGATGCTTCACAAACCACTGCCACAATCACATTTTCTACCACCACTCAACCAATTCCCACACCCACAAGAATTCCTGAACATCCATCTTCACCAAAAATCATTTTCAAACGCAGAAGACAAACTTCTGTTGTTACAGATGATGACTTAATTCCATCACCAATTCCCTTATCCTCACAACCACTGACAACATCATCCTCATCACCTTTAATCATTCCTAAAACAACTCAACCCAGTATGCCACCACCTACTATACTCCCTCTCACCACACAATTTCCTATACACCTAATTGTTGTTAAAGAAGAGATCAATCCTACTACTCAATTGAGGAACCGAAGAGAGAATTCACATCCCTTCTACCCAAAGAACATTGATGAATACCTCCAACTGAATGCCAAACAAGCAGAGGATATAACCAAGAAGAATACAAACGGGAAAGGAGATAGAGAGGTGTAGAGTTATATGCAATATCAACTTAGCAAAGTAAGAAGAATTGAAGACTTTGCAAGAGATTTGTGCAAAAAGTTGTCTGAAATGGAAGATGAAAGTTTGAGGAAAGATTATCTAGACCATATCATACAGCACAAGCAGTACAAAGCAACAAGGGCACAATTTAAAGATTGGTCTGTAAATAATCTTAAAATGGAGATTGAAAGGATGCAAGAGATGCTCAAAGATCCTCTTAAGAATCCTACTCCTTCAGACTGGAGCAAATACAAGAAGAATGTGCCTGACAGGGTTTTGAAATTGAAAAGATTGAAAAAATAATTGGTTGCTGCTAAGTATGGGACAAGTAGGCAAATAGCCAGATGGCCAGAGGTAAAGTGGTTGAAACCTACAAAAGGTTGGAAGAGCTTAGAAAGAAAGATCCAACACTGCCTCAGAAGCAAGTTTATCCAACAGTGGATACAGTTCAACAGACCCACTCTTCAAAAAGTCTGATCTCAACATCTGACTTAACTCCCACTTCTTTAAGACATGTAAAAAGGCAGAAGCAGATGTCTGAGGTTGATGAGAAGAAGTATGAACAATACTTCATCAAAGAAGGAATCAAATGCCAAGTGCAATTTCATACTAATGACGCAAGTGATCAGCTAAGGGATACTTTATCAAAACTTGCTAGTCAAATTCTTCCACCACTCACCTCAACAATAAGTCAGCTCTCAAGAAAACCATCTGATCCAAAATTTTTAAAATGGAAGTCAGATAAAGACACCCATGAATTCACTTTTCTCAAATTAAATGGTGAAGCTACTAAGATTAGAATGGAGGATGCATATGGGCTGTGTATGGAAGACCTTCAAGATCTTATGAATCTTGAGCTTGAAAGAGATGCTGAAGATATGGACTCTATGAATTTGAACTTTAGTTCAAAGGTCTGATAAGAGAACTTATGTTGAAGAATAAAGATCAAGAATAATTAGAGTTTTGGCATCATCTATTCCAGGGGAGATTGTTGGGATTGAATCCTTACAAAGGAGTAGATGATAGAAAGCTAAAACTTTTGTCAGATGTTTGATCCTGAATAACAGAGTTTCCAAGCTCTGCTTGAAACAACTGCCATGTCTAAAGTTTGTCTTACAAGTTCTACTGAAGACAAAGCCCTGCTTTGAAGAGAACATCTGCCAAAGGGAACCTCTGATGAAGACTAACAGTGTTTAGGCTCATTAGTGTTTTACTTATTCAATGTAACAGTGTTTTGTAAGAGTAGATGATAGGCTTTGCAGTGTTTCTAGTTAGTTATATTTTTTAATGTCACAATCCCGGCTTCAAGATAATACACTCTTTGTCGTTGAAATGGACTGTAAATTTCTTGTCACAAATCTGCGATATACTCAGAAGATTGTTCTCAAGTTCTGCAATATAGTTCACGCGATCAAATGAAACTAAGCCATTGGAGAGTTTTCCCTCGGCCATTATCCTTCCACCTTGATTTCCTGCAAATCCAACGTATCCACCATTGATAGCTTTAATGTCGAATAGCAATGCCTTCATTCCCGTCATATGCATGGACGCTCCACTATCCAAAATCCACTTTGAAAGTACGGATATCTGGAGTCCCTGCACATTTTAACAATCTATTTAAAAAAGTGAGACCCAAGCCTTTTTGGTCTTGGGTTGAATTGGATAAGCATTATCAAAATCAATTCACATTCATCAGCATAATAGAATTCTTCATCTGAATTTTCTATGATGTTTATGCTTTAAAACTTTACCTTCTTTTTATCTTTTGAATTATTTCCACTTGAATTTTTGACAGTTTCAGATGTGGTTTCAATTATGATTTCAGATTTTGATTTTTTTTTCTATCACTAGTCTTAACAGGCTCAGACTTAGTGATTTCAGGTTTAGATTCTTTCGTGTTATCAGTCTTTACCAGCTCAGACTTAATAACACCAGATGTTGTTGACCTTTTCTTGGTAATCCAGGCTTGAGATTTGATATTAGCTTTCTTGATATAAAATTTGTTTTCGTTTGCCCTAGAAGTTTCTCCTTTCTCAAAAGTAGAATTTTCAAACTTCTTTTCTATTTTAGGTTTAACTTCTGGCAAAGATTTATTTCTTTTCAAAATCTTGATTGGTTTTTCAAACTCTGGATACCTTGGTTTTACAACATTTGATTCTCTTCTTCGAGGATAAGCCGGTTTTGATTTCAGACATTGTCGTGCAATATGACCCATTTCATTGCACTTGAAACATGTCCTACTATCAAGTGGATGTCCTTTAGTGGGTGGTTTTATCCCACTTGATGTTTTGGCACAACTTGTAACCTTGGCTTTATCTCGAATTTCTTTCTCCTTTTTAAACTTATCATTTGATTGTTTACCAATCAAACTCTCTTCATGAACCGTGTTTGTCCCATATACAAAATTTATGTTTTTGTTTTTATATTCACGAAATGGTGACACTTTCTTTACTGGTTCATCTGATTCTTCTAGACCCAACCCTGCTCTCCGGTTTTCTGGAGGATCACCACCATTCCTTCAGAAGTTGTTTCTTTTAGGTTTGGAATAGAATTTTCGTTCGTTAATTTCCAATTCCTCCGATGTGACTTCCACGAGTTTAAAGAATTTATCAAGCAATTCTTCCTTCACATTCTGAATCGGGAAGCTATTATCAAAGTATAGTCTATCCGAATCCTTAATTTTGTACATTACAACATTAGGATCTTCACTTAGACCATTCTCTGACGACTTATAGTCATTTTTAGAATATGAATCAGAATTCTTTGTACTCGAGTCGGCGCTTTTGAAGCTGTCGTCATAAGAATCACTTAGAACATTTTCAACCACTTTGTTAACCACAGCATTGTTATCATCATCAGATTTAGCATAGATTATATCAATATTCTCTGGCAACTCATTTTTTTTCAGAAAGTAACTCAACATTGAGTGCCTTATCCATCCCGTCTGCGGTTTTGCGACTGTACTTCTCGCAAAGGGGTGGAGGAACATTGCTATATTCTTTTCCAGTTTTCTTTTTAGGTTTTTCTTCCGATGAGATTGTCGGAAGAAAGTGATCAATAACATATGCAATTGTGGTATAACTTCTCAACAACTGTTGAACTCTTTCAGTTTCGATTGTCATGTCTTGAAGTTTTTGTTGGTTTTAGCAATGGTGTTAATATAAATGTTAATTGCCCTTTGTTTATCCATTACTGTTCCACTCAACATCCTTATATTATCATGTTGTTCGATGTCATTTCTGTCGAGTCTGCCATAATCATTTTTCATTTTATCATACGCTTCTTTCATTGTGCGATAATCGTATTTCAATAATTCGTTATGCACATTGTTTTCAGCGATGATCATTGATTTTTCAGCACATTCAACACAAGGTTCAGTACATTTTGTACAAGGTTTCTCAACCTCAACAACTTGTACTTTGACAACTTCTTTCTCGACAATTTTTACCTCTGGACCTACCTTGGTTAGGTTCGCCATTAAAGCTTTATCTGCCATGTCCCTGAGGTCTTCGACTTTCATTTCTTGAGTGACATCAATAATCACTTCATCAATCTTTTTCTCCTTAACCACTTGTTCTTTCGAGCTTCCATCAAAATGACCTGCAAAACTGTCACAAGAATTAGAGGATAAAATTCCTTGTCTCTGCATATGAATATATTCCTCTTCTTCTTGTTGTTGATGTAAGTATTGTTCCAGAAGAGCTTGTTCGAAAGCTGCTGCTTCTGCTACTACCACTGCTTCCTCTGCAGAATTATCTTCAACTATCTCCGCCATCAAAGCAACTCCGGTCTTTTTCCCAATGTAAGAATTCCAATCAAAACCAGCATCTTCACTGGATGCCACCATAGCTTTCTCAGTGGTGCTATTGTCAGGTTTTTCTTGGATTTCAACCTGAGTTTTCTTCGGAAATGGTTTATATTGAAGTGCCCTTTTTGTAATATTCATGTCCTCCTCCGAAATGACTTTGATTTCCGGTTGCTTCTGTGTTTTTACATTCTCTTTTAAAATGCCCCTTTTGACGGCATCTAAAGCATGTGACTTTGGTTTTGTCAAAACCTAATTTGTTGCTGGAATTTCCTATGTCACGGCCTGTGAGTGCAACGAACTTTGTCACTCTCCTGATGATCGAAGCTAAGGACCATTTGATGTCCATTAGTTCTAGTTCTTCCTCGTCTACCTGGTCATAATCTTCTGCGGTCATCTCAGGGTTTCCGATCTTACCTGCAACAAGACATTCATAAGATTTTAAAACGGTAGCGAGTAGTGACATATGTTGTTTTGCAACTTGTTCTGAAACAACATTGTTCAAATTCACTGCGATGTTGCATTTATATACATTCGGATTCGCTTGGCTTTGATAAGTTGAATTTGAACCAGTGCTTGAATAAGAACTTTGAGGACTCTGATTATACTGAGGCTGTGATTGATTCTGATTTTATGGAGAAGCATTCATGTTTGCACTAAAAGCCGTCTGAATTTTAGGACTCGAAACACTATCTAGCATTCCGGCTTTGTAATACAGACCGATGTCTTGAACAACATTAGCGTTTTTTGACTTCACCATCTTCAGAAGTTCCATTTCGTGACCTTCGAGTTTATCGATAAACGTCGACAACTTGAAAAATTCCCACTTATCATTGTTCTTCAGAACCATCAAATACGTAGTCCATTCACCCTCTGGTAGTGCATCAGCAAGTTTGTCGATGTATTCTTGTTCTGTCTTTTCGAGACCGTGTCTTCACATTTGCACTTTAAGATGACAGAAACGCTCGATCATTTGCTTTATGGTCTCATTCTTTAGCATAGTGAAGATATCGAACTCTTTCAGGATAAGTGCCTTCTTGCTTTTGATCATTTCAGCGCTGCCTAGATACTTATTATGTAATGACAACAAAAGATCTCTTGCAGTAGTATACTCTGGTAGCAAAATCAGGATATCTTCTTTGACAGACTGTTGGATGAGATTGATCATCTTTTTCTCAACAATGTATTCGTCTCTCTGTACTGTCGAATAGTTATACTTTTCAAGGACTTGCTGATGTTCATCTACCGGAACAGTGTAGCCTCTTTCAATTGACACCCAGCCAGCAAAGTGCATGGCTTGAACCCAGTAGGCAAATTTCTCTTTCCATGTTTCGTACTCGTCCATGCTCATTAGCTTTGGCGGTTGACTGTCGTTCCCATTTCATTATCAAGATTGACTTGATTGATCACATTGGCATTTGACGAACTAGCTCCAGACATAAAAGCTCTTAGTTGATCCTCCATTGTGAATAACGAAACGTGTACTCTGAAAATTTTCAAAAACTTTGAAAACAATTAGACCAACTACAAGTTCGGTCGAACTTGTAGCAACAAATGAAGAATTCTCAGCTTTTCTAACAAGTCCGGTCGAACTTGCTAGATTTGTTTTGAAAACTTTTCTTAAAGTTCGGTCGAACTTGAGACACAAATCCTACAGAACTTCAGGCGAACTTATCTTCAAGAATTTGATAAAAATCTAGTAAGTTCGGGCGAACTTACTTAAATTTTCTTTGAAATTTACACAAGTTCGGTCGAACTTGATGTAAAATCAATGAAAACTTGTGTAACTTTGAGCAAACTTAGCTGAAATTTTGTCAAAAAACTACTCAAGTTCTGGCGAACTTGCTAAAAATCACTCGAAAAGTGATGTTTTAGTATAAGTTCGGCCGAACATGGCCAACAAGTTCGATCAAAAACATGGTTTTTTAAAAATTTCGACATGAATTCGGTTAAACTTGGTCTCCAATCTTTCAAGGGTTTATCTTTGTTGTATTTTACATGATATATTAAAAATTCAAAAGATTTTGACCGTGAATTCTTCATTTTATGTTCAAAAGTTTAGAAAAAAAGAAGAATGAAGTAGAAATAGAAGTGTTCTTGTCTTGATACTATCAAATCAGGCTGTTCTAGCTTTGATACCACTTGTAGGACCGATCCTCGATGCTTAGGAACCTAAATTTGATATCTAACGTCCATAATAGCAGAAATATTACGTCGTGTTTACCAATAGACAAGATTTAATCAGTTAAACGTCAGTTTTATAGATCAAACGTTCTGGTTACAAACTAACAGAGCTTCGCCTCTGAAATGCCAAAGTTACAAATGAAGTAGGCTAGCTAGGTATTTATAAGCTAACAAGTTCGCTCCAAAGACACAAGTTCGCCCGAACTTGCCTATGCAAGTTCGGCCGAACATGCCTATACATGATCTTCATGAGCGAACTTGGCTAAAACAAACATAAATACTTCGTATACCTAGCCTATTCAGCTCTACTATACAGACTCGATATAAGACTAAGACATAGACATTATGCACCAACATCAAAGCCAAAGCCCGGTTGAAGCAAATATCTGTTCAAGAAGACCAAACATTTGTTCAGGCCAAAGATGTTTGAAACATAGAAACAACGGCTTGAAGATCAGCGGTTTCATCAATGTAACAATATTTTGCTTGTAATAGAGTTTTAGAGTCTTAGATCAGATGTTAGATTCATAAAGATGTTTGCAAACATATGTGAAATCTTTTCTGTTAGGAATGTTAGAAGTCACTTTCAGGATGATGTCAGCTGATTGCAAACAGATATTTTGTACTAAGTATAAATAGATCTCACATGTTAGAGATCTATTTATCACATCACACACACATTCTCCTTTGTATGAACAAATCTATGAGTGATCAGGCTGAGAGGGAGATTGTAAAATCATGAGACTGTAATTGTAATCATTGGATTTCAATACAAAGTAGTTTTGATATATCTTCCTAGTTGTATGTTTCTATTATTTCTCTTTCAATTTATAAATTGTTTGTTCTTGTTTTGCTTAAAAACCACAAATATCAAAATCAGATCCTAATATTTGGTATGAGAATTTGGTCACATTAAACTTGATTTCACAATAAGTTTAATAATAAAAGATCAACTCACAAATATTTAATTTGTTCGTAAGAGTTTCAGATATCAATTTTTGAGCATCGATATCTCGTTCATCTTAGCTTCGTTTTGGACGCGGTTTAATTCGTTACAAAGCTCTAATATCATAGAACATAAACCCAAAACAAATATGTAATTTAACCACAGTTAGATATAAACATTTATGTTCAAAATTTAGGAAAATTCTTTTCCTATATTTGTGAAAAAAAAAATCATTTTCACCAAATTTCCAACGTTAGTCTCGACACTTTACGTCCGTCTAGCCCATATGCACCAATAAAAACGGGCAGTGTGTAAAGAGGTGGTCATTCATAACATCCCACTAGGGAATTACGTACCGATGAAAATTTATAAAATATGATATTTAGTTTAACCTATAGGTCGTTAATCACCAATGAATTATCCATGGATATTGTAAAATGTGATTTTCTTTTGCTTGAACTATTTTTTCGATGATCAACAATGGATTTTCTTTTTGTCAACGAAAAACCCAATGTTCTGATAGTTTGTTTGTTATATGTAGTTCATGTTTGAGATTTTATTTACAACCTTTTTATTAACTTATTAACTTTTTAAAATACTTTTTTATTTTATAAATGACTTTTGAAAAAGTCAATAAAAAGGTTCTGAATGAAATCCCAAACATGACGGTTTAGTTTATTGTGATACATTGCATGATCCATTTTGAAAATTGCCATATAAATTATCCACTTTATTGCATCATATTCTTGTTTTAGAAAAACACTGTAAATTGTCCACCTGGTTCGGTTCCGTGACCAGTTAACAGTCGTCCCTTTTCCTCATTTAGTCTTCTCCTGAGCGTATAATAATAAACAAAGTCAAATACCCCAATACAATCACCGGTTCATCGCCCCCAATCCCTGTAAATTTACACTTTTAACCTTACTCCCCAAATATATATACACACATACATACATGCATACTCCATCTGTCATATGCACTCACTCAAGAGAAAACGAGACAAACCAACTATTGGCTGTAATCACATATGGTGTGAATGTGTGTTGATCAGTAAATCCCTTAACATCTTCTTTCTAACCTTTTTCCCATATGAAGTTTCATATTTTCTTGAATCTTAGTCATCATCATAGGATGAAGGAAGAAGATGGTAAGATGAAGATACCAAGAGGGTGCATGGCAGTGATGGTGGGACATGAAGATGAAGAAAAGAAAAGGTTCGTAATACCAGTTATGTACATCAACCATCCATTGTTCATGGAGCTCTTGAAGGATGCTGAACTTGAGTATGGGTTTCATAATCAAGGTCCCATTAATATCCCTTGCCATGTACAAGACTTCTGCAATATACAAAGCATGATTCATGAGGACCATCACCATCACCATCACCATCACCATATTTTCTGCTTCAAATATTGATCAATATGGTTTTCAAGTCTTGATCTCTATAGTTCCAATCATCCTGTTATATTACTACTTTACATGTGATTGTATAACTGAGAATGTGAGTTTCTCAGTCGTGCCAAGAAAATGCATATATCTACATCATCACGTAATCTGAAATCGATGTTTTTGTATTGTCGGCATTTGAATAATAAAGTGTCTTTAAGTGTAACAAACATCATTTAAGTATACACGCCAACTATATTAATGACAAGGTGTTTGATGTGAAAAGAGCATTAGAATCAAACCGTTCATACCTCTATTCAGCTTTCAACAAATTTCTATATATGAACGCTATGACATAAACTTGGACCACATTTAGCTGTTTTGGACCCCCTTGTTAAAAAGAAAAAAAAAGCTTGTATTTATATAAATTTGAGTTTGACCCCTCACTACACAATCATCACATATTTCACAATTCAATATTTACATCTCATTAAGCTTATCTTACAGAGTTAAGAGTGTTGTTATTTGAATTTTTTGTCGTCACATTCTCCTTAATATGTTTCGTGAAATTAAAAAGTCATCAATTTTGTCTTATAGATAAGTCATTACAATATTCATTCACGGTATATTGTAACAAGTTACCATCATACTTACTATAAAACCACGTTTTGATTTTGGAATCAACAGAACGTAATTAAATCTACATCATCGCTAGTTGGTTTTGAATTGCGTGACCAAAAACATTGGCCCTCTTACAAAGACTAAGAAAATAGGACTATCGTTTTTTTTTCTTTTTTTGAACCATTACTCAAAAGTTTAGGGCCAGACGTTTGAAATTTGAATGTAGGAGAATGAGAAAAAGTGCTAGCGGAAGCGATAATAGGACTGGATGCATGTAGGCCAGATACGATTGAAGAAACGTTATTTGAACTAGCAAAGGTGTGATACATTTTTTGTTGGTCGACCGGTGAGTCCGTGACAGTTAAGTACACATGTTGGTAAAAAAAAAAGTGAACAACTCTCATAATCTTGCACATTCTACTACGCTATTGCTACCCATACTCCTACTCCTACGACTACTTCTATTGCTACTCCTGCACCTGCTGCCGTCGCCACCACGACTACTACTACTACCAGTTTAGCATGCTTAACTACTATCACTTGAGCATGCTTAACTTTGTAGTTATCCTCTCATCCACAGCTATCACGACCAAAATGTATTGGTGATGTGGAGACCCAAAATGTCTTATAAACCCATCATCTTTTCTTGTCTATGACCAATAATTAATTTTTTTTAAGACATCAACTTTAGAAATAACTTTACACCATCAAAAAAGTTCCCTAACTCTTAAAATCTGATCCCTATATGAGTTGTAGTATAATGTTGTTGTTGTCTTGAAACTTTAAGCATTTTATAAGTTTATAAGACAAGGGGAAGGTTATATGCAAAACACTAAATATTGCGAGAATACACAGAACACAATGAATAACCCGTTTTTTCAATCCTTAAAACCTAAAACGTAAATGAAAATATTACAAATATAAGATTTCTTGTTTCTTATACTATAATCAAAACAAAATATGAATAAAAAAATCACTTTTCTTGTAACCTACATATATGTAGGTTACGTGTATGTTAAATTTCTAACATCTATATGTAGGCTATGTGTAGGTAAAATATATGTTCTTTTATGTATATATATAATACATATATAAATGTAAGAAAAATAAAATTTAATAAATATAAACCTTAAATCCTAAAATTTAGTGTTTTAGGTTATTCTTTCTGTTCTCGCAATAGTTAGTGTTCTGTAATGATACTCATCCTATAACACATATAAGACAAATAGTTAATATATATGTATTTACAACATGTATAAAAGAGACCACGACAATTTAATTGGATATTTTAATAAGGGATTGACCAGATCTTAAAATGTCTTTTGCACTTTAGTTGTCAAAAGGAATAATAAGGGTATCATGAAGTAGTAAACCTTTTGAAGTAGTCGAAGAATAAAATGTGACCGATAACACGTGAGCAAGATGATTACATGGGTTTCTCTTTTCTCCCTTTCCATCCTTTTCATATCAAACCATCCTTCATTGACGTATATTTGGTTTTAAATTTTATTTCCAAATATAACTTGATTTGAACAAAAAATTGACTGTTAGCTTTGCAATGATGAGAAGATGTTTTAATAATATTATTACATTGTAGTTTCAAATAAATAAATAAATCCCAATTTTCACTTTGCAATGACAAAATTTATATTGTGGAAAGGTGTATCAAAATTTGATTAACTTTAAAATGGATAGAGGTTAAGGCACATACGAAAGTATTGGTAGCAGGACATACATGAGGTCAAAGAAAAGTGGGTAAGGTTATGCATGTGAACACAAAAAATAAACCATTTAGGGGCCGTTTAGCAACTTTTAAATGGTTAAGTGCTGAATCACTAAGAGGTCTGAACCATTAACTGTTGAATCAGTTAGAGGTCTGAACCATTAAGAGCCAATATAATGCTTAACCAATTAGAGACAAATGCTTAACTAATTCAGATTAGATGTCTTAACCATTCAAACTTAGTGTAATGTTTAACCATTTAGAGGAAAATGTCAGTCTGAACCATTCAGACATCTTCTTGCGAGACAAACAATCTGAACCATTAAGTATTAAATCAGTAAGGGGTCTGAACCATTAATGGCTTCATTAAAATCTAAACAAACAGTCCTTTACGTATAAAGAAAACAGGTTATATATACACAAACTGGTTATGAAGTAGTTTTGATGTATCCATAACTTTTAAAATATAATGATTTATGGAATTCAAAAAAATGTGGCATACATGAGATTAAAGAAAAGTGGGCAAGGTTAACCATGTGAACAAAAAAAAAAATAAACGATTTACCTATAAACAGAATCGATTAAAAAATGATGAATATTGGTAACCCTACGAATATGAATCCTATATAAAATACTCCATGTGTTCTAATTTTATAGAACAATCAAAAAAGGTTACTGTCAAACATATTAACTAATACGTTTTATTATAACGCCAGAATTCAAAGAAACTTACAAAAATAATAGAGAACAGTAAGAGAACAATCATGTAAAACCAACACTTAGTAATGCAGTTTACAAAACAACAAACACAAAAATAAAATTGGTATTTTATCTTCATTAAAAAGGTATATTTAAGGTTGACTTGTTTTTGACGCCTTTTATTCAACAAACTAACCAGGAGGTAGAAATAGTACAAACGAAGTAAGGAAAACACATAACACCAATCAAAATTGAACCTTTTCCATCTGATTTCATCAAAAGAAATCCTCCTTGCTCAGGCCTTGACCCACATAACTCCCAAGGTTTTCAGCTCCTCTAGATGATACTTCTCGTCGTTCTCTTGTTATGGAAAATCATATCGTTTCTCGACTTCCAGATTAACCAACAAGCCATTAGCATAACTGTTTGCATCATTCTCTTGTGAATCTTGCTGCCACTAACATTATTATGGAACCTGAGGATATCACTTGAAGAAAAAGCAAACCATTCGGACATCCCATGCGACACGGCATAAGCGAACCTACAACTTGAAAGCAAATGATCTATTGATTCTCCCACCTCTTCACCAAACGGGCACATATTTGAAGCCAAACGAACATTTCAAACATGCAAATTATCTCTCGTTGGCAACCTATTAAGCCACACCTTCCAACCAAACACATTTACCTTCTTTGGCAACAATTTATTCCACACTGAAATTGGGGTCAACCTCTAAACCTGCTTCCAAACACAGCTTTCTCAACTTAACCCAAAAGAACCATTTTTATCTGCCTTCCAACTCCAAGCATCCTCTCTGTATAAGAAAGAAATATGTGCACTGTTCTTTGACATTTTTCTAGCTCTTCAATCTCTTGATTCAACACTAGTTCGCGAACCCAATCCCAAGAAAAAAACAATTTGCCCATCTACCATATGCACTCGAGTTGCCACCTTGACATCTTTGGTATTCTCCAATTTGTACAACACAGGAAATCGCTCCCTCAAAATACCTTCCCCGACCCACAAATCCAACCAAACATGAATTCGCTTATCGTTGCCCAAATTCCTTTTTATTAACTCTCCAACAACAATATTTCTACTTCGAAGATCCTTATCCAAACCCGCAATACACTTACATGCACCCATGGCCCCCACTCTCACAGGAATACACAAACCATTAACCGATTACTCCATAGCATGGAACCCTCTTGTTTAAGATGCCATTGCCACTTCGTCCAAAGACTAAGATTAAATTCACTAAGAGATAATAATCCCAAACCTCATTTATCGATGGACACGATGCTACTAGATTGCGTTGCAAACCAATTACAGACACTCTGAACCTTAAGTTAAATAGGAACTTATTTTGGTTGAATAATTTGATTTTTAAATACTCTTTTTTTTATCAAAATTGTCAAGAGTTATATAAATTCAAAATTATCTATACTATAAAATCTATAATTAGCAAATGTGGTGAAGAGTTCTTTCCTTTTTTACTTTTTTTTACCTTTACCATTCAACTTATTTTTTGTTTTTTTATACTTTTACCTCTCAACTTTTAACATTGACACTTACAATCCCTTAACTTTCTAAAGACTTTGTAACCGAGTTTTACGTGTTTAGTTTTTTATGTATGTGTCGGTATAAATTCAACTTGATTTACGTTTTGACGTAAACTTTCCTGGAAATGAGTTATGTCAAATATAATATGTTTTTATGCTTATTATTGTGTACATTTTTCGGTTGGTCTACGTTATGACATAAATTCAATTTTTTTTCCGAAAATAAGTCGGGTCAAATATAAGACGTAACGGTATAAATTTGAGTCATTTTACACTTCTACACCGCCACAGCGTGTCGTATCATTCTCTAACTTAAATAAACAATAGTTTCTTTCATGCTTATTTTGATATATGTGTTGGTAGAAATTCTTGTTGGTTTATTTATCGACGTAAACTTTCATTAAAGTTATATTTAAGATAGCGTTTACGTTTCTATTTACAATTAATTTAAAATTAGTCCGTCCCGTTGTCCAATTTAAATTTATTTTTATTGGTTTCGGTCAATGCAAAACATGTTTTACTATTCTTTTGAGCGTATTTCTTACGAATGCTATACTAAACCAAAATAGATATCGATTAAATCCCGCGATGTAGCGCGAGTAATATTATAGAAAAAATCAAGCTCATAGATGATCGAAGCATTTTTGTTACACGTTATTGAATATTATTATGTCATAAAATGCATCCATATTGTTATAAAATATATAATTTAGAAAAATTAAACATGATGATCTTTACCATTTGAAAAAAATCAATTCTAATGTTTAAAATGGTTTTAAGGGGTACGAGAGAAAATAAAGTGCAAAAAGGAAAATACTTTGAAATAACTAATTAATGTGATTTTTGCAAATAATATTTTAAATGAAATATTACTTAATTATATGTTTCCTTTGTGTAGGTAAGAAATAATTGAATGAGCTCATGGGCCATAAATTGCAAGAATTGTCTATGTGGGCTACAAGTAGATCAGTGGAACGTGTTCTTGGAGTGTACAAAACAAATTAATTATTGGGCAAGGACAAGTCGTTTTGGGCTATTAGTGATGGATCAAAGGAAGGCGGTGGATAGATGGTGGGAATAAAAGGGGGTGACAGCAACTTTTTGGAGAGGAGTTTTGACGGCTGAGAGTTTCGACGCAAGAGACAGGGGGCGCACGGAAGGCAACCGCCTTTTGGCGGCTGTGCACGGTTCAAGGCATGAGTGATTACGTGGCTTCCTTCAGACGGACGGTTCATTTAGGTTTTTACTTTTCTCGGTTTATACTCATGTTTGGATGTGTTTTTGACCTTGACAAAGTTGTATGATTACATTGATGTGTTGGTTTCTTTGAACTATTTGCATGTGTTTTGAGTTCTTGCTTTACAACTTGTTCGGTTGATGACAAACCTAGTAGCTTGTTGGGTGACACAGAGTAGGTTGACTCACACTAGTAAATAAGGTTAATCAAATTATAAAAGATCTGATGACAAAGACTTATTTTTTATTACCATCTTAAATTAACCAACTTTCCAACATCATGTCTATATGGTGGCCAATTAACTGAGTAAACTGAGTTTTGTGAAACCTAGAACCTGAAGTTTGGAGGAGGTTACGTTTTATAAATTTGATATATTTTCTCTTAATTAGTTTAAAATTTTCCTTCAATCAATCAAAACCCCCTAATTAATATTAGTTAATTAGATAATCTAATCAAACACTAACCACAAATTCCCCGTGGATATGATACCCTACTTACGCTATCTACTTAGTTTAATTAGGTTTTTGCATGACCCTTACGACAGTTATCAATAGAAAATTATGTTTCATAGAAAATCACCCTTGATTACAAAACACGTTGGGGTTAAACCCATATTCACATAAAGGATTTTCAAAGCGATAACCCTTGATTACAAAACACGTTTTATTCAGGTTTATATAGCCACTTATTTAAACTTGAGTGCTTAATAACACTTTCCTTTTCTTCATAGTAAATAACCTGAAACGCATTTTAAAAACATTTGATCAACGAAAAATACTGGTGAGTTCATTCAGATTTATAAAAAGATACAATCTTATATTTACAACATGAAGAGTTCTTACATTTGTTTATATCTTACTACTACCCGAATGTATTTGTCACTCGGCATTCCTATGACTGTAGTCATATCACTGTTGATCATTCTCTCAACTAGTGAAGCTTAACAAGTAGTGTATACAAAACCCCACATACTGTCAGTAGCTTTTCCATGTAAGAATAAAAGACTAAATCACGGTAATATAAGTAACGATTTGAAAACATTTAGGGTTTTGAAAGCATTTAATAAAAGAGAATGACTCACTTTGCAGATTTAGGATTTTCGGTAATAGCCTTCTGGTCTAAGTCCTCGATTCCTAATTAAACATACAATGTAACACGTATTAGTGTATTAACCCATTTCAACTTTAACGATAATCATGAGATCAAAACCTCAACGAAGATAACAAAGTATAGCCTTATTCAGGCAGCACTTAAACGTCCAGTGATTGGTTTATAGATCGATCGGATAGGGTACGTACCAGTGATAGGGGTTAGCACACTGATTACGGAGCAGAGTTTCAGGATTTAGGGGTTTGGGTATTCAGGTACATTTGAACTCCTCCCAGAGCTGCCTTTATATAGCCCAAACTGGCACCTCCCGCGCGTCACTGGAGAACCCAGTGTTTCTCTCGCGTGGCACCCGGGCGGTCAGCCTGGCCTAGACCTTCCACGTGTCCATCATAGGTCTGACACTTGGCGCATGGGCGTGAGACGTGTCATCGGCCGCCTTTTTCGCCCAATCACACGTTTTTATCGATTTTCATGCCGGTTGTTATCGCGTATGCTCGGGTCTTGATCCTAAATGGTTCGGTTATTAATTGTGAGTCTAGTAATGGTATTTTTGTGTGAGTTGGTTCATCAGCCGCCAAGTTTTCTTAACCGCTAAGTTTTCTGATTATTATAACAAGTTTTGGCGCGTGCAATAGGGGTTTGATCAGGGTTCTTCATAGGGTCTTTTGGGAGTTGTTACAACCGAAGCCCTGATCCGTAACCACCATCAGACAAGAATGACAAAATCAATACTGGGATTTGGGCCAGACTGGCCCTGTGAGAACTTTATGGTTTATACCCATTTACAAGGGGACGGCCCGTACGGTATTCGAAGCTCAAACAGAGTCGATTATAAAAGGAATGCAAAAGTTATTATTGGTAAACGATTACAAAGATTTGTCCTACGCGAAAGCTACAAACATGATTCGCGTATAAGGACTATGAAAAATGAACTAACAAGCTTTGTTAAGATTGGTAAACGATTTTCACACTTAAAGGTTCAAGTTATTATTAATGTTAGATGATGTTAATCATACCTTTTCATCATATAAACATCTTAATAGGTTAATTTGAAGCAAGTTAGAATGTTAACAAAACATTCCAATAGCTTCGGTTCGGATCTGATTTTTAGACTATCTTTGTGGATTTTTGTTAAAATACTAAATAATTAAATTAATTTCTGAAAATTTTACAAGACATTCATATATTTCTAGTATCTTTGTAAAATTTTATTTAGACCTAAATGTTTACAGAAAATTCGTGAAAGATCCTAGATCACCACAAGAGCAAAACAATAATTTTTCTACGATAGTCTAAGCCAAGATTCATAAAAAATCTGTATTTACTCAATGATGCAAGGCCAATAGGAAAAGTTTGGCACTCCAATAGAGTACCTTCTTTAAAAATTTCAAATCCTTTTAACAAGTGATCAAGTTACGAGTCGCGTAACTAACCCAAAATTCTGTTATAAAAAAGTCAATTTGACCCTAAGTCATCTAAAAGTCATAAAAACCAGTTTGGGGTTTTGAAAAATTATAAAATTTGTGTATATGATCTACACATCCAGTAGACTATTTAAGACTCGGGAATCAAGTGATTTGGTGTTCATTTGACCCTATTACATTCAAAACAAAATCGGATTTATAAGATGTTACGAAAACTGATGTTGTTTAAGTGTTTTACAAGTTTTAACGCATTAAACGAGTATGATTCCTATTATGAACGATCAATAGATCATAGATTCATGTTGTAACATGTGTCACACCCCGACACGCAGCGGAAAAGGTGATCGGGGCATGATTGGGTTATCATCAAAGCTCATGACATTTATTTTAACGTTTCATATTCATTAATACAATTTAATGGAAATTTACAAACATAATTACATCATGACCTAAACATCAATCTAAGCTTCTTTGTTTTCTTCTAAGGCATTTCCTATGTTTTCCTTGCTTCATCCTGTTCACCTGTATCATGTGAAAAAGGGTTTTTGGATCAACAAAAAGTTGGCGAGTGAATCCTATGGAAAACATTTGAACAAGTTTATTTAATTGATTATAAAATAAAGTGCACAACCACACATGAGTAAAAATAGATGTAAACTCATTCACCAATCAATTTTAATATTAAACATTACACACATGAACAATAATGGATCGTTTAGAGGCACGCGTTGCTCAACTCGTCTCTCACGAGGAACTGATGGGCCTAATGAATGAATTGCATAACCTTGACAATATGAAATACATAACTACAAACAATATAAACTCAATAATACACACACCACAATAATGGATTTGTTTTGAGGCACGTGTTGCTCAACTCATCTCACACGAGGAACTGATGGGCCTAATGAATGAATTGCATATAAAATAGACAAAATGAAATACATAACTACAAGCAATGTATACAGACTAAGTTTAGATCACAATATGGTATGGCACAAGTTTAAATAAACGAGTTAATTATTTTGTGACACATGACACACCCCAAAACGTGTAATTAAAAAAAAGGGGAGTTGTAAGATTCACTCACAGTGGGTGCGTTCGGTTGATGATGTTGAATGCACGCGAAGTGGTTTTAACCACGAGTGAAATTAACCTAGATAAATAGCAGTATGGTTCGGTAAGTAAACGGATTTTATTAATCCATTTTAGTAGGATTGTTGGGTGTATTTTTGTGAGTTTAAGGCTATTTTCTAACCTTAAAAATGTTATTTTTAAGTATTTTTAATTGATTTTTAATTAAAATAAATAAATAAAATAATAAAAAAAAGTTGACTTTTTTGACCGTTGACCGTTGACCATTGACTGTTGACTTTGACCGGTTTGTATGCGTGTATGTGTGCGCTGAGTGAGGCTCGAACCCGAGACCTCCCGTACGCGTGCACGCAGCTCTACCAACTGAGCTACGTGTCTAACCCGAAATATTTCTGTTTTTAATTATATTTATATATTAATTAGATTAATCCGAAAATCAACTTATTTCTAAAAAGATTTTAATCAGTGACTCGGTGCGCTCCACAGGTCTCGAACCCGGGACCTGTGGTTTAGGTTAACACACAGTCCACCGCTGGACTGTGTGTTTAACTTGTTATATAAACTGATTTTTATTATACTTATATACAAACTAAACATTTCCATTTCTGTCTTATATAAAATGTTTAATAATTGTCCGGACCGGTGCGGTAGCCCGGACTCGAACTCGTGTCCTGTGATTAAACATACACACAGTCCACCGCTGGACTGTGTGTCTATCTTGGTTATTATTCTGGTTTTTATAAACTTAACATATATCAGCGGTGACTCCGGTTCGGTAAAAAAAAAGACATTTTTATTAAGGCAAGCATGCGTGGGACAAGATTCGAACTCGAGACGTTTACGTGTTTAATGTGCACACAGTCCACCGCTGGACTGTGTGTCTAACCCGAGTTATATCTTGATTTATATTAAACTTAAACACTACAGAAACTTCGTCTTCTTCGTTGAATTTAACCAGAATCGGAAGTCCGACTGGTTAGATGTTTTAATCATGTTCTTTAGTGTTTTTAGGTTAATTACAGGTGGGATATATAAAAAGAATGAAAGATTTAAGCGTAAGGTATACCGACTGAACTCCTCTGTTTCTCCGGCGAAACTCCGGTGACAGCAAAAGATTCCGGCGACGTGTGTCCTGCGGCAGAGAGTCTTCAGAAAGCTTGAAATGGATGTGGGTGACTTCGGTATAAGCTCTGGGGGTTCAGTAAGGCTCAGAAGTGAAAGGTTCGGTTTTCCGGCGATGCACAGAAGTTTTCCGGCGAATGGAATTACGTCGGGTAAAGGTGCGGTTTTGAGCGAAAAAGCTTGCAGAGGTTCGAGGAGGTATTTATAGGGCAGGAATCGAGATGAATAGAGTCGGATTTCAGGCTTGATTCAAAGTCATTACGTTTTCCGGCGGTTATAGCTTGTGTCGCGGGTTCAGGCGTCGATTATAACCGATGTAGTGTTTAAGGTTTACGTTATAACTGAAGTAACCGTTCAATCTCGCGAGATCGCCGGGATTTCCGACGACTGCATTTGGGCGCGCCGATTTTGAATTCGAGAATCATGATATGAATTAATTGATTCTAATAATTAACAAGAAATACAAGTGGCGTAGTGGTTGAGTGTGTGTGTGTTAAGTCTGTTGTTGACCCGGCTGACTGACCCGGGTTCGAAACCCGGCAGTGCCATATTATTTATATTTTCTTATTTTTAACAGTTTTTCAAAAACAAATTATATATTCCAATATAATAATTAATTATGTATCGTTTAAAATTATTTTGGGCATTAAATTCGCAACGAAATTTTTAACTGATTGTTCAGTTAATAAACGGAGCGGGTTTGGTAAATCCGTTTTTGACGGATGTTACAACATGTTTGTTAAATCAAACTTAAAGTTTTTAGTGTTTGGTTTTGTTTATAGAATCTGGAAACAAAGACACAATGAAAACCTTGATGATTGTTGTAGCTTGCTCACCTCTATACGACCCTAAGACTTCCATTAACGAATTTGCAAGTATTAGAGAGAGGGGGACGGAATTTGAAGGTTATAAAGAGATAGGAATGGTTTTATGGGTGTAGGGTTAAAGAAGTTTAGATAAATGTTAAGCTATATGACTTACACTACAATTTTAAGTTATTTGAAATTTGAATTTGAGGTTTATCATATTTAAAAGGAATGTAGGCTGATTTCGTGTGTATAGGGATAAGGATTTCAAATTTGTTTGCTTCAGGAGGATTATGAAATGTTTAATTTGATTAAATTTAAATACATTGATCGGTTTAAATGTATTTCGGAGATACATATGGATTTTAATTGAAACAAAAAGGATTTTAATATATATAAAAAATTGAAAATAATAATATTAATAATTATTTTCTTTTTTTAGATAATTAAATTTAACTAGGTTTAAATTGCTAAAAGTGTTATTTGTGTTCCACATATAACATTTTTGTCGGTTTTGTAACAAAAACTTTCATTAAAGGAAACCTTTTGTATTTGTGAGTTTAATTTAGTTATTAATAACAAGTTTTTATGTTTGAAATTTAATGGTAAGTAGTTGTCATAACTAGACAATTAGTGGACGTTTACCAATACTTATCGAGTTAGAACATTCATATATTTGGCATGTCAATTTAGGGTTCCAATTTGAACCTCCTATTAGCAGTAAGTTCTCCTAGTTTTAAGGCTATGTTTACCCAATCAAAGACCCAGTTAAGGTATCAATCTAATATTAAAGTTATAATTAAACGAATGTCAACCTGGTTGGCGGATGTCACAAAATTGAAAATTATTGAATATGTCAAAACAAAAGCGACGACATTGGAGGGCCCACTTTTAGTGATGACACTATTTACCTTTGAACGGCCACAAGTCATCACTAATGATGAACAAGCATTAACGTCACTTTTTTTACCATTAGCGGCAAAGATTTGAAGTCGTTGCTAAAAACCAGTTTCCTTGTAGTGAAAGGTGTAATTTTTAGGATTTTTGTTCTTAGTTTTTCTTTTTCTTTTATGATTTTCTCACTTTTCCTTTGTATCTTCTAAAAAAATTAATAAGTAAATAATCAACTTCTTTATTTTACAAAAATATATTTGTCCATCTAGCATGTTGTAGCGAAAGTCAAAGTTATACAAGATTTAATAAAGCGAAAGTCAAAGTTATACAAGATTTAATAAAGATAAAATACTACCAAATTGCTCACCCGGTTTTCCCACGATCTGGGTCGGTTATAAGTTATAAAAGCAGATAATACCCGCCCCGTTTCGTCATTTCCTTCGCGTATAATTAAAGTCAAACGCCTTCCTAGAATCACCCTCCCCCACAGTAATTTACATATTTGCCCTCAAGCCTTTCCCTATATATACCCTACCCTACCCACCTCTATTCTTGAATTCTGCATTCATTCACATGATTATTGTGTCACTGTCTTTGCGTTTGCAATTTGATCTTCTGATCTTGAACTTTTTGGTTTCTTGAATCTTGATTATAGGTGTAGGAGAACATTTCTTGATCTTCCATCATCAGGGGCATCATCAAGAACATCATGATCAACATAATCATGGGATGAAAAAAGAGGATCATAAGATGAACATACCAAAAGGTTGTATGGCAGTGATGGTGGGACATGAAGATGAAGAACAAAAGAGGTTCATAATCCCGTTGACGTATGTAAACCATCCGTTGTTCATGGAGCTCTTGAATAAGGAAACTGATCAAGATGAGTATGAGTTTCACCATCAAGGTCCTATTAACATCCATTGTCATGTTCAAGACTTCTGTAATATTCAAGGCATCATTCATCAAGATCACCATAATCATCATCATCGTCATATTTGCTGCTTATAATATTGATCCTTATAGTTCTATCCTCAATTCTGTAACTTTGGCAATTGTTAGTATGATTTTTTATTAGTTTTGAGAGATGGTCTTTACTTATAGTTCTGTAACTTTGGCAATTGTGAGTATGATTTTTTTATTAGTTTTGAGAGATGGTCTTTACTTATAGAGATGGGTATGTATATGTTTGTATATAAACATACGTAATTTGTTTTGAATAAATAAATAGTTTTTTTTTGTTTAATTGTCATATATATAGTTGTTGTGTAAATAATAGATTGACCAAAAATTTAGGTAATATTTTAATGTGAGGTGGAATCTAGAGAAGGTATTTAAATAAAGTCTAAAAAGTATTTATCTTATCTCCCATTTGGGTGGAAACTTAGCTTACAGAAAATTAATGAAACCAGTATTCTTTTCTATGTATATTCAAATGGTTCGTCACTATTAAACATATCCCATAGATGATGTAGCTATAAGTATAACCAATGCTAATCATACCATACTCTAAGGTCAATCTATGGCCGGCTGCTTGCATGACACAGCTAAAAATCAAGTGTTTGAAATAACCCAAGTGGTTAACAGTATTGAAAATTGCAACAAGGTAGCTCTTTAATTTCTAACTTTAAAGTTCTAGTACAAAAATGATTTTTAATTACTACTTTACATACAAATGATTACAAAGCTTGTGCACAATAGCTTATCATTACATACTAAAAGCAACCAGGTAACAAAATGAGTAAGAGAATAAGCTAGTAAGATCTAATAAAACACAACTATAACATCATAGGATCATCTCATAAAAGTTTTTAACTTTAATCCTACTCATAAAAGTTTTTAACTTTAATCCTACGTCTTCACGCACTCCTATCCTGAATCATGTTCTCAGTGAAGTGCAACTCAAACAAAGCGAAGTTAATTAAGGCCTACCTCTACTCCTCTTTCCCTCTACAATGAGGGGTTCAACTGTTCTAACAAGCACTGCCATTCGCATCATCTTCACATGCCCAAACCATTTCAATCTCCCCTCCTTTATCTTTTATGATATACCAACCACTCCTAACATCCCCCTAAAACCTAATTTCTTATCCAATCTAATCTAGTGTGTCCACACATCCACCTCAAGATTCACATCTCTGCACCTCCATCTTACTATGATCCCACACAACATAGCAAGTCTAACTACAATCCTATAAAATTTTCCTTGTAATTTAGTTGGGAACTTTTTATCGCACAATACTCCGGTGGTTGCTCTCCACTTACACCAGCCTGCCTGAATACGATGGGTTACGTCACTATCCATCTCGATCTCCATCCCTCTAAACAAACGATCGTAAGTATTTGAACAAGTCAGCTTTGATTGAGTCACCCTAATTTTCTTATCGGCCTAATTTTTTTTATCAAGATTACGTTTTATCATAGTTCACAAAACCAGCTAAAAATATATTATATTATATCCAGAGTATATGTTTTAGTTTTTTTAAAATATTGTATTAATGGTTTAATTTGACATTTATGTATTTTAAATTTCAAAAAATTCAACTCGATGACATTGTTTTTTTTCAACATGACGATAAAAAATTTACTGAAAATGGATTTCGTGCCATTGTCATACCAAAATGAACCAAAACTAGCAGTGAATAGTAATTTATTATTTTAAGTTATTTATTAATATTACTTTATTTATCATTTAATTTGATTTTTTTTCCAATAACTTGCATTTTTTTCAACACTACTATTTTATATTTTTTATTGAAAATTGATATTGTGTCGCTATCGTACCAAAAAAATCGAGACCGATCGAACAACATTTGTACTGGTACTTGTATTTATTTTTATTGCTTTTACTTTTGATAAGCTCACATTATATCGTTATCGTACCATTCCGAATAATATCGTTACTTGCACCTGTATTCATTTTTAGGTTTTGATAATTTTTCATTATACAATTATGTATGCAACGGTAAATGAATATCAGTATCGTTACCATGGGGATCTAATCCGGTTGATACTATTCAAACAGCGTCGATGCCGGTACTAGTGTTCAATTTTATCTTTTTCAGTCAGGGCTATAAATAGTAGAATATTTTTTTATTGTCTTTTTACTTTAAAATTTTATTATTATAACAAATTTGAGGATGTTTTGTTGTTCTCTTACTATAACTTTTAAAATATAATGTTTTTTAATATTTCATATATGCTGTGGTGACTTGCACATTTTTTATATAGAGTAAATTGTCATTTCAGTCACTGAGATTATTCTCAAATTGTCACTTTAGTTCAACAAGTATTTTTTTTCTCCTTTGGGGCCTTAGTTTTTTTTGTTGCCATTTTGGTCAACTACTAACTTTGTTAACAAATGTGAGTTAACTCACACTAAATAGTAGTTGCCATTTTTATCAAAAACACATTTTTTTCTTTTATATATATATATATATATATAGGGAAAGAGTAAAATGAGAACTACCTTGAGTTACGAGAACCGCGAGAACTTTTCGATCCGACGCGAGTTGGGTCAAAAGAATTTTGCACAAACGTAGATGAAAAAATTATAAATACATCTGTAAAAAATAGCGAGTCGGTAGTTTTGAATGATTCAAGTTTTTTTACGTCAGACATAAATTTTGGAAGAAGTTAAATATTTTTTTACGCCTCATGTAAATGTCGGTATGCGACATTTTCTAAATTTTTTTTTACTGAAACAAGTGATTGTTTTTACGACTTTTGAGAAAAAGTTCGAAAAAACCTTTTGGATGGCCTAGTCTCGCCGTTCTCGTAATTCGTGGTGGTTCTCATTTGAACTGAATCATATATATATATGTATATATATATATATATATATATATATATATATATATAACATGAATTAAAAAACCCTTAGATTAAAAAATAAAAATACATATTAATATACACAAAAAACCTTTAATTTTTAAAAGACAGAATATTCTAAAATAATACATAAAAATCCTTTAATTAAACTATTTTTCTTAAAAACAGAATATTTTGTATATATTAATGTGTATTTTTTATTATATTGGTTTTAAATTAAAGTTTTTTATATATATAACCGAATAAAATAAAAACATGGTTTTTGGATGAAATGGGAACTACCGAACTATTTAATGTGATTTAACTGATATTTGTTTAAGGAAGTTAGTGGGTAGAACAAAATGGCAAAAAAATGGAAAACTAAGACCCCAAGGAGAAAAAAAACTGTTTGGACTAAAGTGACAATTTTGTACAAACCTCAGGGACTAAAATGACAATTTACTCTTTTATATACGACTCAATACAATTATTTTTTAAACTGAGTTGTTAGTTTTACAAGTAATCCAAACACGTGGATACATGTTATCAAAGCTATATCACATTTAGCTTTTTTTTAAAATTAACGTTGTTTACCTATTTGTTATCCTAAGTATGCATATACCGCTGTAGCATTGTTACTTTTATCTATGTTCTAATAAAAGTGTTATTCAAAATTGAACCGGTCAAGTATAATTGAACTTTTTATTCTTTAAAATGATTGAACTAGCATGATACGTTCTAAACAACTTCTATAGCGATATTATCATTTATGTATATGGTGTTCAGTATATATTTTATCTTATTCCTCTGTATAAGAAGTTTTTTCTTTATACAGATTAGAGAGAGAGAGAAATTGCATCTATTGAATTGTTATGATCAACTCACTAGTCGCACTACAGTTCCCGACATGTCAATTTTCATGAGTCTATCTTCGATATGCCTACTCCTGCTCCTACTTCTTCTTCTTTAGATTCTTCTTTCTCTTTCTTCATTCCTCCTCCTTTCGTTCTCCATAATTTGTCTTCTTCCACTTCTGTTTCTCATCCTACTACTTCTATTTCATTACCATCTTTTTCTCATCCATCTCCATCTGCATATATGCCTCCTTCACATTCTCCTCCTTTTCCTCCAGTTTCCACTCATTCTATGATCACTCGCTCTTGTGACCATACATGGAAGCCTCATCAGTTTCCTAATCATGTTCAATTCCATGCTTTTATTGTTCCTAAGACTGATCCCTCCACTTTTCGCCAGGCTTAGTAGTGGTCTATTTGGTTGGATGCTATGTGCTCTGAGATTGATGCTCTACATGCCAACCAGACTAGGAACAACATTGTTGGTTGTAAATGGGTCTAAAGAATTAAACATAATCTTGATGGTTATGTGATTCGTTACAAAGCCCGACTTATTGTTAAGGGCTTTCATCAAACGAAGGGGGTTGATTATACTAAGACTTTTAGTCATGTGGTCAAACCTACTCCTATACGACTGGTATTGTTTATTGCTTTTAGTCGGAAGGGTGATTCAACAGGTTGATGTCAACAATGCCTTTCTTCATGGTGATCTTTCTGAGATTGTATATATGTCTCAACCTCCAGGCTTTGTGGACTCAACCAAACCACAACATGTTTGTCTTCTGCAAAAGGCTCTTTATAGCCTGAACCAGGCACCCGAGCTTGGGTTTCCAAGCTATCTTCTGCTCTTCTTCGTGGTGGTTTTTCTCGGTGTTTATCAAATACGTCATTGTTTGTTTACCGCATGGATTTAGTCATATGTTATGTGTTGGTGTATGTGGATGATATTATTATCATCGGGAGTTCTTAGGACTTTGTTTCTGATTTGATTGGGCGCTTACATTCTCAGTTTGCGCTCTAGGATCTGGGGACGCTATCTTATCTATTGACTAGTCAAGTCACATTTTGAGAGGATATTTTGCATTATCACAGTAGCGTTATCTTTTGGATTTATTACATCGTACTAGTCTTGCTAAGTGTCGTTTGTTATCTACATCGGATTCCTCTGGATGAAGTTGTCTCGTTATACTGGTATCCCTTTGTCGTATCCTACTTTATATCGGAGTACCGTTGGTGCATTACGGTATCTAATTTTGACTCGCCTAGAGATTGCCTATGAAGTTAGCAAGGTGTCTTAGTTTCTTCAGACTCCTACTCCTACTAATCGTCACTGGGTGGCATTAAGCGTATTTTGCGGTACCTTAAGGGTACTCTATGGGATGCGTATTCGTTGATCTGATTGTTTGATTTACGTGCTTATTCTGATGCTGATTGGGTTGGTTGCCTTGATGATCGACGCTCTACTATTGGTTATTGTGTTTTTCTTGGACCCGATCTTATAAGTTAGAGTTCTAAGAAACAACACACTGTTGCCCGTTCTAGTATAGAGGTTGAGTATCGGGCTCTTGCTCACACTACTATAGAGATTCACTGGATTATATATTATGCAGGAGCTACATATTACTTTACTTTTGTGACATTTAAAGTTCTTGAACATTATACAACTTCGATCATTTTCGTATTCAACAGAATTTTATATTTTATTTACGAAATTCGTAATCTTATAATCGAGCGAAATGATATTCACAACATATTCGGAACAAAATCCAAGTTACATATGCCTATATACCCTTCTTATAGCTTAAATAACAAGTTAAAACAACTATAATGGCAAACAAGTGGTAATACAAATCCAAGGGCTGAAACTGCCTAAAAGCAAATTTTGTCCTTCCGGGGTCTTACAGACCGTAAGACCAGGACCCATACGGTCCGTAAGGGACACCAAGTACAGCAGAAGGTTAGCTGTCATTCACAGCTGCATTTCTTGGTCTCCAAGCTCGTGATTGTTTTCACAATTCACCTCCTTTGGACATGTGTAATGACACTCATCAGTCCTTAACACCTCATCGGACACTTGGCTTGATTTGGTGATCCTTTGATCACTATAAATCATGTCCATTCCAAACTTGCATCTTTCAATTTCTTTCTCTCTTCTCTTTGAAGCTTGTTTCCAACAATTGGAAGCCTCCTACTGAGTTCTGAAAGTGTTCTTCAACACAAGTAAGTGCTTTCTCTAGTTTTTTTCATTATTTTGGCTAGTTATGAGCCAAAAGTCAAGCAGTTTGACTTTCTGTTTGACTTCGGTTCAGACCATTTTGGTCAAGTCAAAGTTCAAATTGAACTTTTCAACGTGATCGTAATCATGAAGGTGTTAATCCATTGTGACTACACCTTCTGATACCCACGTTTAGTAGGCGAAAGACGAGTCAAAATCTTTCGAAATAAAAGTCAAAAGTGCATAAAAATGCATTTTACGAAGAAAGTGTGTTTGAGTATTAAAACTTAAAGTTTTGACATGTTCTAACTCATTATTTCTAGTTTAGCGCTTTTTCCTTAGTCGAAAGTCGAGCGGTTTGACTTTCGAATCTGACCGTTTGGTCAACTTTAGGATCCGACCAAGCCCATTTATATGACCATAGTAATATAGGGAATAACCCTCTGGGGTTATACCTTATGGACATGTCGTTTGGTTAGTCAAATGGCGAGTCAACTATATATACTTTTAAAATGTCGGAAATGACCTTTTGGCAAAAAAAAAAATAGTTTTAGCCATGTATGGTCATTATTTTTAACTTATAAAGTGATCATACAACATAATTCAACTAATTTTGACATGTTAGACTCATCATAGGACTTATTTAACCTTACGAAACTATAATCGCATAGGGCATGTTAAAGTGGTATAAACCACTTTAACAAGTCGTAACAAGTCAAAACACTCTTATATACTTCCAAATCAGAATATAAGGTATTATGAACCATATTACACGAGATCCTCCACTCGTTTGGTTTATGAACCTTATTCTATCCGTTCCTCCGATTAGGTCACATTATACACTAACCTTAGGTATCCGACATAATAGGAAACACTTGAACACTTGAGCTTTGCTTACACAAGACATTTATGCAATCCAAGTGAGTACATAGCTCCCCTCTTTTACGTTTTCTAAATATTTTGGGGTGACTCATATGTGCTAAACTATTTACAAGTTTTCAAAATGAATACATAGTTTATATATGACAATATGTTTTCAATAATGTGGGAAACTTGTTGGTGCGTTATCCATAACACAAATGACATTCATTAACTTTCGCCAAGCCGACCATTATGTTATGGTGCCATAGGACTGACAATCCCGTTACCAAAATTCCCGGTGTTCATGGGGAAGTTTGGGGAACGACAGAAACTATATATTAATAAACCCTTTGGTGGTTTGTTAGTCGAATATTTTAATAGACCCTTTGGTGTCTGTTAGTCGAGATGAGTCAACACAGGCTTGAATGTGTTCACCAAAACGACTACAATTTACACAATTAAAACAAAGATGAATGTTTATAAAAAACAAGGACGATTAGTTTATGACACCGACGATTGGTTTATACATAGCAAGTGGTTTAGATAACGAGATGAGTGTATTATGATAAGAGCATGGTGGATACGCCGCTGCTACTTCCTATATATAAATGCTCTTATTGTATTACTCATCGTAGCGTTATCCAAATCACTTCAAACAAGGACTAATGGTTTTAGAAAAGTCACGAACGATTTTCAATTAAAGATATGTAAACCATACAAAGATTTCTTTTAAATCGATTTCTTATACGATTTAACAAAAGAAACACTTTTGTCAAAATTCATGGCTACAAGGTTTTATAACTCATACCAAATTTTATAGTTGGTTAAACATATTGCAATACCAAACATTTTAATACAAGTTGGGATACAAGGTTTTCGCTCATCGACTCTCGTAGTCGGACGAGGTATTGCAAATAATAATACAAAGCCATGAATTTGACACACAAAACCTATGTTACTCACCAACATTCTTTGTTGACCGTCCTTTTTACATATGTTTCAGGTGCTAATGTGTGACGATTATGAAAGCATGCTACACATAGGATGGACTCGGGCCTTCGTTTACACTAAAACATACAGACAATTGTTTGTATTTTGTTTGTGTTATCTAAAGACAATATAAATTATTAATTCAATAAAACAGAACCTTGAATACCATGAGTTTGAAAAAATTCCTGTGACATGACTCCCCGACGTTTCCGCCAGGGTTTGTTGTTTTACGCGGTCTGGGTGTTATAGAGATTGGTATCAGAGCCATGGTTATAGAGAATTAGGTTATTAGTCATGCTTTTGATCTAGACTATAACGCTCCTAGGACCCTAACGTGAGGTACTCGCATATAGGTTCTTAATACAATACCATCACCTATCTTAGGTGATTACAGAACAATACAAAACCATTAATCAATCTTAGAAAGTCAAAATTTTCAAGAATTTTTACAAGAAATCATCATGTATCCTTAGATAATTTGTTTTTAGGATTTTAAGCCTTTGATGTTTTCAAAATCTCGTCAAAGTTTGGGTTTTAATAATGTGAACACGTGCAATCAGGAAGGGTGGATGTCTGTACCCTAAGTTTTCTATCTAAGGCTAGAGTGTTCATACAAATCCACTTAATCGAACCAGTCACTCTTACCCAGGAACTATTGGGGTGAGTGTCCACTTATAGGCTAAAGCATGCCTTCGTGATACATTATAAAGACCCATTTACTTTGGCCAGTCACTGTGTTGTTTGCTCGTTTTAAGCAACGAATAAATGATCACAATCCTTATGTTTCGTTGATATTTTTAAACATTCTTTTTTGGCTATCCAATATCAATCTCACTCATTTCCTCTCATAATTTCCTCTATTTTAGAATGCCTCCTCGTTGCAGCACTAACCAAGACGTTGAAATGGCGTCTTTGATCGCTCAGCAAATGGCTGTGATACTTCCAAACCTTGTGACCCAACTTAATCAAGCCAACAATAACAATAACAACAACAATGCACTTACTCCTTCTAACTACAAACAATTTAACTCGGCTAAACTACTCAAGTTTTATGGGTCTGAGGGAGCTACTGGGCTCCTACAATGGTTTGAGAGCATCGATAGCACCTTCTGCCATGTTCCTTCGCATCTGGATCCAAAGGTTTGAAATCTTGTCATTTTCATCCGGCTCGTTTCAGTGTCCTAACGAATGTATGGTAGAGTTTTCTTCAAGTGTTTTCCAAAAGAGAGCACTCACGTGGTGGAATGGAGTCATGAGAGGTCGAGGAGCGAATGTATCCATGGCACACATGTGGGAAGAACTTAGAGCCCTAATGATGAAAGAGTTCTGCCCACGCAACGAATTAAAGGCACTCGAGAATGAATTCCACAATCCTAAGCAAGATAGTGGAGAACATCGTGCCTACACAGATCGATACAAGGAGTTAAGCCTGCTATGTCCCACCATGGTCACACCTTTGGATAAGGCAATTGAAAGTACATTGATGGCCTCCTTGAACCAGTTCAAGATATAGTCACTTGTATCCAGCCAGCTACCGTAAGAGAGGCTATCGAACTAGCCGCAACTCTAACCGACTCTCAAGTCAAGAAAGGGAAACTCTTTTGCACGAATGACAACAAACATTTACCCTGTCGTCAATGTACCTCATGTGGACGACTCGGTCATTCGGCCAATTTTTGTCGATCTGTTCCAAATTTAGGCAATTCCAAATCAAGCTATTCCAAATCTTGTTCAACCTCAGGCAAATCCAGCTCGAGCTCACTTTCCACCTGGTTCTTGTTACAACTGCGGGGAGATGGGCCACTTCAAAAAAACTGCCCAAAGCTTGTACATGCCAATCCAGACCACAGATGAGCATTTAACATAAATGCTAATGAGGCACGTGCTGACAATGACATGGTTAACATTACATTCCTTGTCAATAATCAGCTTGCTTCTATTCTTTCTTGATTCGAGTGCTGATAGGAGTTTTGTATCCTTAGATTTTGAGCCTTATCTTTCAACACCACGAAACAAACTAAGAAAACCTTTAACAGTAGAAATAGCTAGTGGCGAACCTCTTGTACTCGATTCTGTCATTCGTAGTTTCCGATTAAACCTCAAAAATCATCCCTTTCCCATTGACCTCTGTTGGATATTGAACCCTATTAAAGGAACAGATAATATAAAACTAAAACATCATCAGATGATTCATCCTGTTATAACAGAGTTTCTAAACTCTGACCCAAGCCTCTGATGAAGCCAAGGTCTGCTATAAAAGTACTGTTGAAGCTAAGGTCTGATAAAGCAAAGCTCTGATGAACAATAAAGTCAAAGGTCTGATAAAGGTCAACAGAGTTTAAGTCTATCAGTGTTTATCAATGTAACAGTGTTTGTATTTAGCAGATGACAGGTTAATCAGTGGTTAGGGTTAGTTATTTTGTTAGTTGTCGCTTTCACCTCTGACATCAGCAAAAATGCTCACAGGTTTGCATTGTACTATAAATACTTGCCTTCGTTGTACTGTTTTATCTATCTATTAAAAGATCATTCACCAATCATCTTCACTACATTTCTGTACTATCAAACTGAGTCATAAAAGGCTAAGGGGGAGTTTGTGATTCACATACAAAACTATAAGTTTAAAAGCATGATGATGAAAAGAATCTTCCATTGATTGTAATACAAAGTTTTCTATTTCCGCTGCAATTCACTCTATTTTTACCTTCTTTCATTTACCATCTTATAAAACAATTACAATCAATTAAACTCAGACCCTAATAATTGGTATCAGAGCTTGGTCAATCAAAATTTGATTTAACTATCAATTTGATTTGAAAGATCAGCTCTCCCTGCTAATTAGTTTGATTGTTTTCATTGAAAAACATAGTTTTATTACGTTTAAAGTTTTTAAAACAAAGTCTTTTTAAAACAATTCATAAATGTCTCAAAACACACTGGATTCCAATACTGGATCTATGTATAAACCTCTGATGCTGGTTCGTAACGAGTAGTACATATGGCAGCGTCAGATGAGTCACATTTTAGCTCAGCAAAACACTGGTTGCTGGAGGTCCGTTGTATTTGGACCACATGTTCCATTAGTTCCAAGTACAGAAGACCCCAATACACAAGTGCCAAAAAATCCTGAAAACTACTCCAAGCAGGATTTCCAGAAAATAGAGTTAGATGCTAAGGCTTTTAGCATTGTTTCTTCTGCCTTACCTAACGAAATCTACGTTGGACTACTCCACTGTAAGAGTGCAAAGGAGTTGTGGGATGCACTGAAAGAGCGATTCGGTGGAACTGAGGAAGTGATCGAAAACAATAGAGAAGTTCTGAATCAACAATAGGAAACTTTTTGTCATGCCAAAGGGGAGTCTCTAACCCAACACTTTGAACGATTTAGTTGTCTCATAAGTGAGCTTAACCTGGTTAATGTGGAATTTCCTAATTCGACTGTCAATAGTTGTTTCTTAAGATCGGTAACAGATAAGTGGGACACCATAGCTTTCGTTACACGAACTTCTGTCGGGTTTAAAGAAATGAATCTTACCCAACTTCATGGTCAACTCCTGACGTATGAGAGATAGTTAAACCAGAAAAAGAAGTTGCAAGAATTAGGCAAAGTTGCTGATGGTTATACTTTTGGTAACATAACACTATTGGGCCAAGAAATGGTCCTGGCAGTTGTAAGGATCAGGGTTATGATCATTTTATTGACATAACTTCTGGAGGAAACTTTAACTCTAATTCTTACCCAACTATGCATTTACTGCAAGTGAGGAAAGCCAAACCTCTGACAACCTTTCCTTTGAGTTGAATGATCTTCAACACTTTGAACCAACTGATTTAGAGGAGATGGACATTTTGCATCAACTTGCTCTATTAAGTGTTAGAGCTAGTAAAGTTTATAAGAGAACTGGTAGAAAATTCCCAGGGTTGCATGGGGGGTTGAAGGTTTGGCTGGATAAATCAAAAATCAAGTGTTATAAGTGTAACAGGTTAGGACATTTTTCTAGAGAGTGTAGATCTTAAAATTCTGGACCCATTGTTACACACCCTAGTTCCAGACCTCAATATACACAAAGCACTGCTCACTATTCCCAATATACCCCTGCTCATCAAGTGCAAAACACTGGTCATTATGCACACCATGCTGCCACTGTTCCAGTGCATTATGTTCAAACCACTGTTCCACAAATTCAATATGTTCAGACACCACCACCTCAAGTACATGTGCAACAAGCACCTCGTGTCACTCATACTACTCAAACTACTGCTCCAGCAAAGGTTAACCAACAGAGCTTTTTCACCCAAGGCTTTGTTGACTAGAGTAGTTTGCCTGAGGAGTTATCTGATGAAACCTTGCTCTTATAGATAAAAATGATTTGGAAAATGAGTTTTGCTTAATGGCTTTAGAGACAATAGTTGAAGGTGATGAATATGTGGAATTGGGGTCTCAATCTGATGAGTTTAAAGTTCATGATGAAACAGTGGTTTCAAAAGAAATTTTTTAAGAAGAAAATAATTCTCTATCTGATCCATGGGATATCAAGGTGTGTGAAGATGATTGTGACCGTGCTCTTATGGCTGCTTCCAAGGTATCACCTCAGATCCTTAAAGATTTATGTTATGAAAAATGCATAATAGCTTTTGCAAACATTAAAAGGGTGAATGAAAATCTTAGAAACAAAATTTTGGAAGATGAACTAAATTATTGAAAAACTCATAAAAGAGTTGAAAACAAAGTTGGTTAACAAAGATTCTGAAATTAGCAGTTTAAAGCATGAGGCAAGCATAACCAAAGATCAACTCCAAACTATGGTAGAGAAATATCAAGTTTGCAAAAAGGAGTTAGAATCTACACAAATCACTTGTGAAAAATGGGTAGAATCTTGCAAAGTTATGAAATCATGTTAGAATCTTGCAAAGTTATGAAATCATGTTAGAAAATCAGATCAAAAGTAACATAAATTTTGGCATTGGTTTAAAGAAAGATGACCAAGTTTATGAAAATGTTGCTAAAATGTATCTGAGTTGGTTGAAATTGTCCCAAAAAATTTGGCTGGTGAAGAGATAAAAGTCACTGATAAACATGAAAACAAAATCATTTTGGAAAAACATGAGGGATCCTCGACATTTGAGAAAGTTAAGAAATATCAATTTAAACCCACATGGTCAGATGAGCGTGACATTTTAGAAAATTTCAAGCCAATGGACTTCTCAACCATTGATGGTGTCAAGGCACCAAAAGCAAGGATAAGCCCTATTAAGGATCTTCCAGCAGATGTTACAACGTCTGCTCGAAGGAAGTCTGAAAAAGGAAAGAAGAAGGAAAAGGTCAAAAACTTGTTTTGTAACTTTTGTGAGAAAAGAAATCATGTCACTGAAAACTGTTTTATGTTAAAATCTTATGACATAAACAAAACCTGTGTGATCCCAAATTCTTCAAAATGCATCATCTGTGGTAAAAGAAACCACATGACCCAAGAGTGTGTTTATCTTCAAACCTATGACACAAAGGTAAAAGAGATTAAATCAAAAGCTCTTGAGGTCAAAGTTCAAGCTCTGCTAGAAATAAATGTAAGTAGATTTTTGAACCTATTGAAACATCCGCTACAAAAGCACTGACCAAAACCTCCGCTCTCAAAGAGGTACACGTGACAGATGCACCACCTGCAAACAGGTATCCAAGAGGATATGGCCAACCTATTTATCAAAAGGTTCCTCTTAGTTATGAGGGTTACAAAAAACCTTCAAAGCCAAGAGTCAATAGGCATCCTCATAGTTACCAACATCTGATAGGAAATGGGCCACAACAGTGGTTACAAAGACCAAATCAAACCACTGTCCATGTTCCTGAATTTGAGGTTGGACAAATTGTGACTCCATCCAAAGCCATTTTGGTTTTTAAGACCCACCTAAACTAATTGTTTACTTATGGCAGGGAGCTTCTACTTGCCTTGATAGTTTATGGTATGTAGATAGTGGATGCTCCAGGCACATGACAGGATGTAGAGCCCTTCTCAAAGACTTCATGGCTCATGGAGGGGGTGATATATTCTTTAGTAACAATTCAAAAGGGAAGGTGTTGGTTCAGGGTCTGTTCAAGCTGGGAAGCTCAAATTTGAGCATGTTAATCTCATTGATAATCTAAAATTCAACCTTCTGAGTGTTTTGAGTGATAAAGGATATGGGTCCTTCTTTACAAAGAAAACATGTCAAATTGTAGGACTAGAGGTTGTTAAAAGGATTGATAAAATCTAAAATTCAACCTTCTGAGTGTTTCACAAATGAGTGACAAAGGATATCGGTCCTTCTTTACAAAGAAAACATGTCAAATTGTAGGACTAGAGGTTGTTAAAAGGATTGATAAAATAATTGCTGAGAGCAAAGTACAACTTGTTGCTCATAGAAGTGGCAATGTGTATGTGGTTGATATGTTGAAGGATAATCCAATGTCGAATGCATGCCTGTTCCAGTTGCATCAAGCAAAGAGATAGAGTTATGGCATAGAAGACTTGGACACACAAATCTGAAAACTATCACAACTCTCTCAAAACAAAGTCTTGTAAGAGGTTTACCTCCAAAACAATTTACTTGTGAAGAACATTGTGTTTCCTGTTTAAAAGGCAAACAACATAAAAGTTCTTACAAGTCCATTGAAGAGTCCAAAACAACCTAGTGCTTGTAATTGCTACACATAGATTTGTTTGGCCTTGTAAAAATCATGAGTCTCACAAAAAAAAGATATTGTCTGGTCATTGTAGATGATTTTTCAAGGTTTACATGGATATTTTTCATGCACTCTAAAGATGAAACTGCTGGCATTTTGCAAAATTTTTTTGTAAAACAAGCTGGAAAGCAATTTGACCTTCTAGTAAAAATTTTTAGAAGTGACAATGGGACAGAGTTTAGGAATTTGGAGTTGGATGCTTTTCGAGTCAAAAGGAATTGTTAGATAATATAGCATTCCAAGAACTCCAGAACAAAATGGGATGGTTGAAAGGAAAAATAGAACTTTAATTGAATCGGCAAGAACTATGCTTGCAGACTCAGGTTTACCTTGTCTTTCTGGGTAGAGGCTGTAAACACTGCTTGCTATGTTCAGAACAGGGTTTTGATAAACCCGAGGCATCAAAAGACTGCCTATGAAATGTTTTACAAAATCAAACCTCTGATCTCATATTTCAAAGTTTTTGGCTGCCCATGCTTCATTTTAAACTTAAAAATTCAATTTCAAAGTTTACAGCCAATGTTGATTGTGGTTATTTTCTGGGATACTCAACCACTGCTAAAACCTATAGAGTTTTTAACTCTAGGACAAAGTGTGTTGAAGAAACTCTGAATGTAAAATTCAATGAACTTTCTTCATTGAAAATCCCAGCAAATCCTGCTGAACTGTTTGATTTAGAAAAATTTACATTTGAAGATGTCTCTATCAAGACTAACCATGCAGGTACACCACAATCATCACATCAAGATCAAGGATATAACTGTGTGCTTCAAAATTTCAAAGTCAGTCCTTCCATCAGAGGAGCAGATGTTAATAACAATTGTGAAAGCTCTGCCAGTGCTGGCTCAACAGTTGATGATCCTCAAACCTCTGCCAGTTCAAAAAATAACCACTATTGATAAAAGTCCCCACACTGTGAACAAAAATCAACACACTCTCACATCCATTCCTCATATACCTCCACATCCATTCCAAATAGAGGCTGGAACTTCAAGGTTGCCAACAGATGTTAGCTCAGATGATACACATCTGCAGCCTTCACCTCAAAATGCTATTGTCCCATACCAAGGTGATTTGATTTTCCTAAAAAGCCATCCGTTGGATCAAGTTATTGGCAACATCAATGAGGGAGTGCTCACAAGAAGCCAATCCCAAACATTTGCCTTTTTGCTGGCTTTCTATCACTCACACAATCTGTCAAGTACTAAAAGGCACTAAAAGACAATAGTTGGGAAGAAGCTATGTAAGAGGAGCTCCTACAATTCAAAAGACAACAAGTTTGGGAACTTGTACCACTGCTTATGGATGTATGTCCAATTGGCACAAAGTGAGTCTTCAAAAAACAAATCTGATGAAAGGGGTATTGTTGTCAAGAACAAGGCAAGGCTCGTGGTTCAAGGCTACAAAAAAGAAGAAGGCATTGACTATGATGAAACCTTTGCTCCTGTGGCAAGGTTAGAAGCTATCAGACTGTTCTTAGCTTTTGCTGCCAACAACAACATCAAAGTATTTCAAATGGACATTAAAAGTGCATTCTTGTATGGAAAGATCAAAGAAGAAGTGTATGTGTGTCAACCTCCTGGATTTGAAGATGCATTTCATCCTTATCATGTGTACAAGCTAAACAAAGCACTGTATGGTCTAAACAAGCACGCAAAGCCTGGTATGAAACTCTATCCACTTTTCTCTTGTCAATTGGATTTTCCAGAGGTAAAATTGATAAACCTTATTTTGAAATGGAAAGGAAAAGATCTGATGCTTGTCCAAATTTATGTTAATGACTTCATTTTTTGGATCCACATGCACTGCCATGTGTGAAGAGTTTAGCAAACTCATGGCAACAGAGTTTGAAATGAGTGCGATGGGTGAGCTATAATGTTTTATTGGTTTTCAAGTTAAACAAATGCACAATGGCACCTTCATTCATCAAAACAAGTATGCCAAAGAACTGCTTAACAAATTTGACATGAATGACTATAAACCTTGTAGCACACCCATGGAAACCTCAAAGCTTGTCACTGTTGATGACAAAGATGACTTGGTTGATTAAACTGTCTACAGAAGTATGATTGTGTCTTTATTGTACCTAACTGCTTCTAGGACAGATATCATGTTTGCAACATGTGTTTGTGCCAGATCCTAGTCTGCACCTAGAAAGTCAAACTTAATTGCTGTGAAAAGGATATTCATATAAATAAAAGGTGCTCCCACACTTGGTATCTGGTATCATGCTAATGGAAACATTGAGCTTTCACGTTATTAAGATAGTGATTTTGGTGGTTGCCAAACAACAAGGAAGTCCACATCAGGAGGAGTTCAATTTCTAGGTGATTGCCTAGTGTCTTGGCAAAGTAAAAAGCAAGTTGCAGTATCCACATCCACTGCTAAGGCAGAATACATTGCTGCTGCAAGTTGCACTGCTCAACTCTGATGGCTTCAAAACCAACTACTGGATTTTGGTGTAACTGCATTAAAGACTCCTCTCAAGATAGAAAGTCAAGTAGTTGAAAACATCATTAAAAATCTTGTCTCTCACTCCACAACAAAACACATTGACATCAGACATCACTTCGTGAGAGATTGATATGAAAAAGGTTTGATTTCTTTACACCATGTCCATACTAAAGATCAACTGGCAGATGTTCTAACCAAAGTATTAGATACATCAACCTTTGAAAGTCTGATCTCTAGGATTGGAATGCTAAACATGGATTAAAAGCAAAGTTTTGTGTTCCATGTGTAAATAACATACAAATTTTTCAGAAAATCAAAAATCCATCCTTAAAAATAGATCAAAACTGAAGTTTTCAATAAATCTCAATTGTCTGTTCTATCCACTATTTTACTAAACCACTGATAGGCTTGAAAATCTATCCACTATCAAAAGTGTATCCTCTGGTTGGTCAAACCATTGTGTTGACCTTATCCACTGATAAGCTATCCATTGATAGTGTAAAATCAAAACACTGTTCCCATCCACTGTTGACACTCAATAGTGTTTCTCATAACACATGTCTTCCATTCACTATCAGAGGATACACGTGGACAAATGATAGCCGTCAGATCTTTGCCACGTCATCGTCACTTTTTCACTTTATAAAACCTTGTTTTATTCCAATCAGAGGTTTTTACTCTGCCGTATCGAATTCAAAATTCTAAGAAGCGGTTTTCTCTCAAATATTCTTCTTTTTCTTCACAACTGTTCTTCATTCACATTCACCATGTCGATGCTTATCATCAAAACACCTCACAATTATACCGCCACTCTTGAAGAAACTGAGTCAAATAGGTAATATCATGCTATGATCAAAGCCTTAAAAGAGTCAAAGTACAAAGGCCTCATGGAAATCAATGCCCCAATCTATCAACAATCTTTACGACAGTTCTTGTCAAATGCCAAAGTTCATTATACAAAGAAAACACCTTATGGCATTGTTTCCACGGTGGGAAACACTTCTTGAAGTAACCCCTGCTTCCATTTCGGAAGTCTTTGGTTTAAATGACCTAAATCATGCCACTTCTTTCCGATCCCTGATCTACACAACAAATTTATTGAAAGACTGTATGAAGGCCAGCTTACAGGTAAGACCATCTATAAACCTAAGTTTCCTGCTGAGGTGAAGTTTTTCTTTCACACATTCTTGACATGTTTGTCGGCCAAGTAACATGCTTTTAATGAGATACCTTTAAAGATGCAATACTTGGGATATGCAATTTTGACAAAATCTGATTTTAATTTTTCCCAAGTATTGTTCAGTGACTTGGTGGCAAACATTGATAACATCAAAAAGGGTCGCTCACCTTTTCTTATGCATCCTAGATTTTTAAGTGTTTATCTTCAAAAGAAAGTTGGTGATACTGTTAAAGAAGGTGCCGTGACTCCTAATGGTAGCCAAACACCTGAAACTTTTACTCGCATCACCAACCAATCAAAATTTTCCAAAACACAAGTAGAGGGGGCTGAGCAAATTTTAGAACAAACATCACAAGCTCAACCACTGCTACTGAGCCCACTGCTCCTGGTGATCAAAGTACTACAACCAGTGCTTTAAAACCCATACCAACAATCTCCAAAAAGAAACCAAACTCAAAATCCAAAAAGCCCACCAAACCAAAAACCAAAAAGGGTCCCCTGGAAGATGAGATCCTAGAGGTTAACCTGGTGACAACACAAAAGTCACCAGAAAACACTGCTGCTACTTCCTCACAACAGATGTTAGAAAGATCTCAACCCTTAGACCAAACTCCTCTTGATTCCTCACAATAGGAAGAAGTTGTAAGCACAGGGACACCTATCTATGAAGCTCTAGATCCACTTGGCTCTATCTTTCGCAGCCCCTCTCCAGGGCAATTTCGCTTTCTACTCCACAACCTTCACCAATAAATCTTCCACCAACGATCTTACCTCTTTTGAAAGCAATTGATATAGATCAGACACAAATCAGTTCTTCTTACCAACCTATCACTGAGAATATACTCCAACAAGTGACCGAGTCTGATGCCTCTATTGCTATCCCATCAACAGCTAAGGAGGGTACATCCCTTGGGTTATAGGTAACACCAAACCTTGGTGATAATTCAAGTAGAGCAATCACTACAATTGCAGAACTCATTAGTTCTCAATTGGACAGTGGTTAAATGTATAATACTCTATTGAAGGCAACCACTGTTGAGGCTACCAAGGTAACCTCTGTTCCAATGGGATGTCCCCAGTTCCAAGACAAAGGGGCATTTGTGTCTGAAGCTATGAAGGAAACTTCTGCTAATCATAACACGGATAAAACTACCACAGGTAGGAGTTCAGATGATCCTATTAAGTTAGGTGATGAGCTAAGATACAAGGAATTGACGGAGAGAGTATCAAGTATTGAATCATCTGTTGCTGATATCAAAAATATGATGCAACAGATGTTACAATCTTCCAAAAGTCAATCCACTGCTACATCCTCATCAACCACCGCTAAGCTATGGCAACTCTTGTATCCTCTGCTTCAACAACAAAGACAACATGCCGATCTTCAACATGAGCAGCACATGCAACAATTTTGAAATGTGATTGATGCAAGATATCAAGACACACCTGCAGAGATTAAAGCCATCAACGCTCATCTTCTTCAAACCACTGGCACTTCACCTTCTACTGTAATACTTGTTGATACGGTTGATGCCAAAAGGGGGGAGAAAGAGAATGAAGGGATAAAGTTAAAGCCTGATCCTTAGGCCAAACCAGTTGTTGAAATACCAAAGCCAGATGGGTCAAAGAAAATTGATGAGACCCTCAACTTCGTTGCTGAAAAAAAGCTAAAGAGAAAAGAAAGGCTGGAAACGAAAGGTGCAGACAGATTTGAGAAAGAAAAGATTGCACAGATGGAAAAAGGAGAGCTTGGTACTTCAAAACAAAGGATAAAGTCTTCTAGAAAAGTTAGACAACCAGCATCCACCCCTTCCAAAACTACTGTTCAATCTGACATCAAAACAAGGCCATCATCACCACCAAAAATTCCATCAAATCCTAAACCATCAGATGTTATAACACCTGTTGTGTGATACAACAGTGGTTATAACAGATGTTACACCATCCACTGCTCTAATCATTTTTCCAACCACTACCCACCAAATACCCACTCCCATAAGAATACCTAACCAACCACCATCACCCAAACTCATTTTCAAAAGAAGGAAAACTACAAATGTTATAAATGATGAGAATATCATTCCTTCACTTCTATTATCTTCACAACCACTGACCACAACCTCTGCTACTCTTCAAAAATCCACATCTTCTCAAACCACTGTAAGACAAGTACTTCCTCTCACCACTCAATTCCTACTGGATCTACCTGTTTTTAGGGAAGATATCAAGTCCTTTTACTCTGAAGAAGATCCAGAAAAGATAAATTTCCCATCTCTGCAAGGCTATTCTAAACCTAAGAACATTGATGAATACCTTCAAATGAAGGCAAAGCAAGCAGAGGATATAACAAAAAGAGATACAAAGGGAAGCAGTGACAGAGAAGTTCAAAACTACATGCAGTATTAACCAAGCAACGTCAGAAGACTTGAAGACTTCTTAAAAGACTTGTGCAAGAGATTGTCTGAGAAAGATTATGAAAACCTGAGAAAATACTATATTGATCACATCATGGAAAACAAGCAATACAAGGCAACAAGGGCACAGTTTAAAGATTGGTCTGTGAGTGATTTGAAACAAGAAGTGAAAAGGTTGCAAGAAATGTTGAAAGATCCTAACAAGAAACCCACTCCTCCAGACTGGAACAAATTCAAGAAAAATGTGCCTGACAAAGCTTTGACATTGAGAAGGATGAAAGAAGAGTTAATAGCTACCAACTATGGAATAAAGAATCAAATTACAAGGTGGTCAGATATTAAGGTTGTGGGAGCTTACAAGAGTTTGTAACAGCTGAGAAAGAAAGATCCAACAGTGCCACAAAAGCCAAATTATTCAGCATCCGAGGTCACAGTTCATCATGCCCAACCTATTCAAAAATCAAATTCAACATCTACCCCATCCATCCTTGCCTTAAATCAAAGAAAAAGGCAAAAGGAGATGTCTGAGGAAGATAAGAAAAGATTTGAACACTCTTTCATCAAAGAAGGCATCATTTATCAAGCCATATTCCACACTGATGATGCAAGTGATATGCTGAGAGAAACTTTATCAAAAATTGCTCATCAAATTCAACCATCCTTCTCAACAATAAAAAGCCATCCTAGAAAGCTATCTGATCCAAAAATTCTAAGATGGAAGGTGGATAAACACACCCAGGAATTGACTATGTTCAAATCAAATGGCGATGCTACCAAGATAAGCAAGGAGGATGCATATGGGCTGTGTGCAGAAGGCCTCCAGGACATTATGAATCTGGAGCTTGAAAAGGATGAGGATGATATTGAATCTCTTAACTTTGAATTACAATTCAAAAGGCAAATAAGAGAGTTCATGTTGAGAAATAAAGATCAACAATAATCATGGGTTTTGGCATCATCTGTTCCAGGGAGAGATTGTTGGGATTGAACCCTATTAAAGGAACAGATGATATAAAGCCAAAACATCATCAGATGATTGATCATGTTATAACCATGGTTGTAAAATAAGGTTTCCAAGGCCGAGTACTCCCAGAGTAGTGGCTACAAGGTAGGTTACCGAGGCGACTTTCTTCAACTCCGCCTAATTACTTGGAATCGATCAAACGCGGTCAACCTCGGCTAAAATCGGATCTAGTAGGTCAACTCGGGCCGAGTTTGACTTAAAAAAAATAAAACATAATTTCTATGCTTATTATATTAAAGAATAAATATCATTTTCACGTATTTTGTAATAAATATTAGTAAATTTGTGTTATTTGACATATATATAATTTCTGAAAACTAATTTATTTATAATTAACATGTTCGGGTACTCCCCGAAGTACTCTCAACTCCTCGATCGACTGAGTAGGGAGTGCCTAGTGACTTTTGCAACAGAGTTTTTAAACTCTGACCCAAGCCTCTGATGAAGCCAAGGTCTGCTATACAAGTACTGCTGAAGCTAAGGTCTGATAAAGTAAAGCTCTGATGAAGAACAAAGTCAAAGGTCTGATAAAGGTCAACAGAGTTTAAGTCTATCAGTGTTTATCAATGTAACAATGTTTGTATTTAGCAGATGATAGGTTAATTAATGGTTAGGGTTAGTTATTTTGTTAGCTGTCGCTTTCACCTCTGACATCAGCAAAGATGCTTCGAGGTTTGTATTGTACTATAAATACTTGCCTTCGTTGTACTGTTTTATCTATCTATTAAAAGATCATTCACCGGTCATCTTCTCTACATTTCTGTAATATCAATCTGATTTAAAAAAGGCTGAGGGGAGATTGTGATTCACATGCAAAACTATAAGTTTTAAAGCATGATGATGAAAACAATCTTCCATTGATTATAATACAAAGTTTTCTATTTCCGTTGCAATTCACTCTGTTTTTACCTTCTTTCATTTACCAGCTTATAAAACAATTCAGATCCTAACAACCTCACCCAATGCAACTTGGGAGTTTTGACGTCATAGTAGGAATGGACTGGTTAACCAAACACCATGCTGAAGTGATCTGTTTTGATAAGATTGTTCGCATACCTCTTCCATTTGACGAAGTCTTAGAAGTTGTGGAGAGAAACGATCTAGTAGCCTAAAACTCATGACTTGTACCCAAGCCCAAAAATACCTACGAAAGAAATATGAGCCTTTTTGGCATATATCATAGAGGAGAAAGTCAAGAGTAAGAGTGTTCAAGACATCCCCATTGTTCGAGAATTTCCCGAGGTGTTTCCTGAAGAAATACCTGGCTTACCCCTGGTACGCCAAGTGGAATTTCACATAGACCTTGTACCTGGTGCCAACCCAATTGCCAAATCCACTTACCGTGTTGCACCATCCGAGATGCAAGAATAGTCGAAACAACTCCAAGAACTTTCGGACAAAGGATTTGTCCGTCCAAGTTTCTCCCCCTAGGGTGCTCTGGTGTTTTTTGTGAAAAAGTAGGATGGATCTTTTCGCATGTGCATCGAATATCGTGAGCTCAACAAACTCATGATTAAAAATCGATATCCCCTACCTCATATTGATGAACTTTTTGATCAGCTACAAGGCGCTACCTGTTTTTCAAAATCGACCTTCATTCTGGGTATCATCAACTTCGTGTACTCGAAAAAGATATTCCCAAAACTGCTTTTAGCGCTTGATACGACCATTACGAGTTCGCTGTCATGCCCTTTGGTTTGACAGATGCTCCTGCCGTCTTCATGGAATTAATGAATAGGGTTTGTAAACCTTATTTAGACAAGTTCATCATAGTTTTCATCGACGACATTTTGATTTATTCAAAATCTCGAGCTGACCACGAGCTTTATCTCCGTCTAACAATTGAACTTCTAAAGAAAGAACAACTTTATGTCAAATTCTCCAAGTGTGAATTTTGGCTAAAGGAAATTCAATGCTTGGGTCACATTGTCAAGGCACAAGATATACATGTAGATCCTTAAAAAAATCACTTCAATTAAGGATTGGAGTACACCCACTACTCCTACCGAAGTTCACTCATTTCTTAGTCCTGCCGGTTATAAACACCCCTTCATTGCAAACTTCTCCAAGATTGCAGTTCCCCTCACTTCTATTGATGCATATGTCTATTGCCTACGTCATCGTATAATATCGAGTCAGTATTTAGGAGCGAAATGTCGAAGTTTATGTATATTTAAGGACAAGTTCGCTTGAAATGGTAGTGTTGTAGTCAAGTTCGGCCGAACTTGACTAAGCAAGTTCGCCTGAACTTGCACTCCCACCAGTGAACTTGTGTTAGTATAAATAGGAGCTTTGATGTTTCATTTGTAACTTCAGAGATTTTGTCACGACAGAGGCGAAGCTCTGTCAAAGTGTTTCCAGGATCTGTAACGTTAAATATTAATGAAACGGTGATTAAACAGAAACAAATGAGTGTATCCAATGTTGTCACACCCCGACCCGCAGCGGAAAAAGGTGATCGGGGCATGATTGGGTTTTCATCAAAACTCATGACATTTATTATAATGTTTCATATTTATTATTACAATTTAAAGAAGATCATACAATCAAATCATATAATTACAACATGTTCTATACATCTTTCTAGGCTTCATTATTTTCTTCTAAGACAATTTCCTATGTGTTCCTTGCTTCATCCTGTCACCTGTATCATGTGTAAAAATGGTTTTTGGGTCAACAAAAAAGTTGGCGAGTGAATCCTATGAAAACATTTAAACGTGTCTATTGTATTGATTATAAAATAAAGTGCATAACCACATATGAGTAAATGTAGATGTAAATTTATTCACACAACACATAATATTAAATATTGCACACACATACAATAAATGATTGTTTTGAGGCGCGCGTTGTTCAACTCGTCTCTACGAGGAACTGATGGGCCTAATGAATGAGTTTTGAGGCACGCGTTGTTCTACGAACTGATGGGCCTAATGAATGAGTTTTAAGGCACGCGTTGTTCAACTCGTCTCCCACGAGGAACTGATGGGCCTAACAAATAATTTGCATACAACTTGACAATATGTAACACATCACAACAAACAATATTTACATTCTAAGTTTAGATCATAATATGGTATAGCACGAGTTTGAATAAGCGAATTAATTTAAGCGATACACCCCAAAACATGAATAAAAAGGGAATTTGTAAGAATTCACTCACAGTGGGTGCGTTTCTTGGATTGATGATGAATGCGCACGAATTTGGATTTAACCACGAGAGAACGAACCTAAATAATAACATAATGGTTCGGTAAATAAATAAACTTTTATTTGAAATTAATATTTTTAATTAGTGTTCTTAATGGGATTGTTAGGTTTATTTTTGTGATTTTAAGGAAATTTTCTAATTTCAAAAATATTATTTTTAAATGTTTTAATTGATTTTTAAATAAAATAAATAAATAAAAAGAAAATAAAAACTTTTGATTTTTTTAACCAGTTGACCGTTGACCAGTTGACCAGTTGACCGTTGACTTTGACTGTTGACCGGTCTGATTGTGTTTATTATGTGCGCTGAGTGAGGTTCGAACTCGTGACCTCACGTACGCGTGCACGCAGCTCTACCAGCTGAGCTACGTGTCTAACCCGAAATAAAACTGATTTTAATTATACTTATATACTTACTGATTTGATCCAGAATTTATTTTAATTAAAAGGTTTGAAATTTTGGTCGAGCCGGTGCACATAACAGGTCTCGAACCCGCGACCTGTGGTTTAACTTTGCACACAGTCCACCGCTGGACTGTGTGTCTAACCTGGTTAGAATATTGGTTTTTATTATACTTAAATACTAACTGGAAGCTGTTCTGGGTCTTTTTTTTTTAAATTGAGATTTATCATCGGAAACCGGTTAAGTGCACGAATCGAACTCGGGATGTGTGGTTTAAAATTGCACACAGTCCACCACTGGACTGTGTGTCTAACCCGTTTAAAAATTTGTTTTAAATTAAACTTATATATTAACAGTGCTTCATCTTCTTTAGTTTATGAAACCAGTGAATCAACTCGACTGTTTAACCAATAATTCTTGTTGAATTAGTTGATTGAGTATTACTGATTAACGAAATTAATTTAAACAGAAAGGTTTCAAGGATGTTGTACCGAACAGGTGTGATTTCCGACGAATTTCCGGTGACCGAAACTTTTCCGACGGCGTGTAACTTGCGACAGAGGATCTACAGGAAGTTGGAGGTGAGTACGGTGCTTTCTGTCTGAGCTCTAGAAGTCCTAATTTAGAGTAAGGCAAAGAAATGAAATGGGTTCGATTTTCCGGCGACTTGCAAAGAATTCCGGTGAGTTGCAGAAAATGTCCGACGACTTGCAGCGAGGTTTTTCAGAGTGAGTTTGAGGGTGATAAACGAATTGGAGTGAGGAATTTAGCCCTGAATTTATAGGCTGTTAGGGTGAGGTTTTGATTTCGGTCAAACATCGACGGTTACGACTGGAATTGGGGCTAGTCATCGGTTATAACCGATGTCGTCGACGGTTATAGCGTTATAGTCAAAAGAAATAATGGCTGAACTCGCGGATTGCCGGATTTTCCGGTGATTGCGAGTTCAGCCGTGCTGGAAGTCCGGTTTGAATTCGGATTTCATCATAAGATTTATTTGTTTCGTTATAATAACAAGGAAGTCAAGTGGCGGAGCGGTAAAGTGTTTGTTTGGTGGACTAGCTGACCCGGGTTCGAAACCCGGCAGCTTGTTTATATTTTTTTTGCACTGATTTTTACTTTTTAATAATTATAGTTTTTAAGTTCTAAAATGTTTATTAATTATGCATTGTTTAAAATTAGTTTGAGCTCTAAACATGCAACAAAAATTTTAACTGGATGTTCGGTTAATAAACGAAGCGGGTTTTGAAAACCCGTTTTTTTTACAGATGTTACATTATCCCCTACTTTTAGAAATTTCGTCCCGAAATTTAAGTAGTGGTATGTTTTACTCGAAAGGAGGGTGGTTTTGACAATTACATGATTCGAAGAGGGTGAGAGTTTAAATCTTATTTGAGGCGGTAACGTTCCTAGTAAGGGTTGAATACCCGGCTACAGGAATCGCTTTTTGATGCCTAAAGATAAAGAATATTGATAAACAGGGTTGATTGACTAGGTATGATCTCATGCACAAGAGTTTTGAGAGAATCGATACGTTTGGAAAGATAAGGTTATATCCTAAAACAAAACTTCTACAACTAAAACCTACATGGAACCTCTCATAACTGCCTGACAATACCCCTGATCCTTTGGCAAGAATACTTATATATAGGAAGTACCAGCGGCGTATCCACCATACTCTTGTCAAATTTTCGTTGGTTTTATCAGTAAGTTATGATTAGTTCTATGTGACTCTAAAACACAAACAAACACAACAAACCAAAGCTTGAGTCTTAAATTCTGAAAGTATACATGTTTGAATGATGATAGTACCTCTCTCGTTTTTATGATGAAGAGGTTAGTCTATGTAGAAGTGAGACACAACCCAACTTCTTTAAATGATGAGACTGAGATATGTCGTGAGGTATGATGATATGAATGTTAAATCAATGAGTATAAAACAAAACTGAAATAGTAATTCGCATTAAGATTCTTGGATAAATTTCCAATTTATAATTGAGATATGTGAAGATTGAGATAACATAAAGAAAACATAAAAACTAAGCGGTTGGAGTTGAATTCTTGATTTTTGGTGAAGAAAACTAGTTGGGTGGTTCGTTTGGGCCGTCATTATCTTCAACAGGATTGGCGTTGATGTTGTAAACTCTTCCTCTCGCTGGTGGCCTAGTAGTTAGGTTTTCTTGATTTGCTTGGTTAACAGGGTTTGCTTGAGCTTGAGCGTTTATGATGTTAACCAATCGAGGGCATGTGTTTCTAAAGTGGGTAGGGTTGCCACAATTAAAACAAGCTCGAACATATGGAAACATGGGGTATTGGGGTTGTTGATATGTTTGGATCATGTTTTGAGTAGGGGGTGAGGTTTGGTTTTGAGGGGTGCGGCAAACCTTGCTCAAATGACCATAGCGTCCACAATTTGCACATAGTCGACAAGGTAAGGTAGATGGATGGTGATAAAAACAGGTGTGGCATTGAGGGTGAGGTCCAATGTAGGGTTTCTTATTTGGGTAAGTTGAGTTGGGTGCTACTTGAGTGATTGGGATAGCTTGGAGGGGTACGGCTTGTGAGGTTGGTTGATTGCATTGGGTGACAGTGAAAATTTGCCCATCTCGTTTTCTCTTAGAAATGAGTTGAGAAGGGGATTCGGTTTGGGTGGAGTTTGAGGTTTCAGTTGATGCTTTATCCTTCTTCCTCTCTTCCTTGAAGTCCTTATTTCGTATGCGGTTCTCGGTGAGCTCTGTAGCTAACTCCATAGCTGCTTCCAAAGTTGCAGGTGTGGTACTTATTATAGGGTCTTGAATTTTTGAAGGAAGACCTCGAATGTAGTGCTCAATCAAACGGTAGAGGAGGAGTGAACAAGTTGGGGACCATTTGATTTAATTCAAGGAATCTCTTGTTGTATGTGGTGTGGTCGCCTTCCTTTTGTTTCAAAGAATAGAACTCATCTTCTAATTTCTTGATTTCGCTTCTTGGACAAAACCGTCTTGTCATGATTTCCTTCAACTCTACCCAAGTCAAAGTCATAGCATCTTCAATACCTCGCTTGGCCTTCTCTGTATTCCACCATGTAAGTGCTATTCCAAGTAAACGACCGGTAGCATATCACCTTGCGATCATCGGGGCAATCACAATTTAGAAAAGTGTTTTCCATTTCCTCAAACCAATGGAGGAGAGCGGTGACACCTTCAGTCCCTTCGTATTTTGGAGGGTCGCAGGATTTGAAATGCTTGAAGGTGCATTTAGTGGTATTTGGGGGAGGGTTGACAACATTTTGATCTTCTTGATTGACGGGATTAGCGGTAAGGGCTTGTTGAACTTGAACTACAATGTTGGGTATTACGGCAGCCATTTGTTGAGTGATTTGGGCAGCCATGCGCTCGCGGGCTTTTCCTGATCTCATCTTCCTAGGAGCAAGACTAGAAGACATCTACAAGGAATACGTATCAAGAGTATGAGTTGGACGTTTTAGGGGTCATGTGTCGTATTTAGGGATGAACATTCATAAAATAAATATAGAATAATAAATCTACTACATCCATAGGATGTCTTGGGCTTTGCTCGTAATTGGGCCTTTGCATGCCGCCATACTTCACCTTCGTAATCATGTGGGCCCCCATGATTACCGGGTTTTTCATATGGTTCGCATGTGTTAGCCTGGTTACGTACACTAAAACCCGGAGAAAATCGAGAAATATGTATGTAACGTATGAAGTTCGGAGTGCATCTAGATGTGGACACGGTGACACCTCAAAGTGGGTTTAGTTCGAACGACGTTTGGTGTGGCATGCTTTGGCCTAATAGGTCCTTCGTACTCTCATCGTTAGTCCCCAGGTAGGCAAACTGGTCCGTTATTTTGGATTTATACGAACGCCAACCTAGACAGGACGTTCCAACTACCGGTACTTGTACCCTTACAGTTACTACATGCCCGTCGCAGAACTCACTTTGATGAGATTTGAAAAATGAAAAATGCGACAAAATCTTGAATAACGGAAGTATGAAGATGAATTGAATATGTGACATTAAAATATGTATGATGAATGTGTATGTAAGTATGTACGTTTGACTGTAAGTATAATTCACAATGTATCACAAAATGTAATAGTGAAAGTGTTTGCATGCATTTGAGTGTGTAATAAATACGAAACAAATAAACATCATGAGTTTGCATGTAACCACATAAACAATTAAAATCTAACCAAATATAGTATAGGCTCTAAGGGTCTAATAACCTATCCTATATCCCTATAGTCAAAAGCTTTGATACCAATCTGTCACACACCCGACCCGCAGCGGAAAAAGGTGATCGGGGCATGATAGGGTTTTCATCAAAGCTCATGACATTTATTATAATGTTTCATATTTATTATTACAATTTAAAGAAGATCATACAATCAAATCATACAATTACAACATGTTCTATATATCTTTCTAGGCTTCATTATTTTCTTCTAAGGCAATTTCCTATGTGTTCCTTGCTTCATCCTGTTCACCTGTATCATGTGTAAAAATAGTTTTTGGGTCAACAAAAAAGTTGGCGAGTGAATCCTATGAAAACATTTAAACGTGTTTATTGTATTGATTATAAAATAAAGTGCATAACCACATATGAGTAAATGTAGATGTAAATTTATTCACACAACACATAATATTAAATATTGCACACACATACAATAAATGATTGTTTTGAGGCACGTGTTGTTCAACTCGTCTCTACGAGGAACTGATGGGCCTAATGAATGAGTTTTGAGGCACGCGTTGTTCTACGAACTGATGGGCCTAATGAATGAGTTTTAAGGCACGCGTTGTTCAACTCGTCTCCCACGAGGAACTGATTGGCCTAACAAATAATTTGCATACAACTTGACAATATGTAATACATCACAACAAACAATATTTACATTCTAAGTTTGGATCATAATATGGTATAGCACGAGTTTGAATAAGCGAATTAATTTAAGCGACACATGATACACCCCAAAACATGAATAAAAAGGGGAATTTGTAAGAATTCACTTACAGTGGGTGCGTTTCTTGGATTGATGATGAATGCGCACGAATTTGGATTTAGCCACGAGAGAACGAACCTAAATAATAACATAATGGTTCGGTAAATAAATAAACTTTTATTTGAAATTAATATTTTTAACTAGTGTTCTTAATGGGATTGTTAGGTTTATTTTTGTGATTTTAAGGAAATTTTCTAATTTCAAAAATATTATTTTTAAATGTTTTAATTGATTTTTAAATAAAATAAGTAAATAAAAAGAAAATAAAAACTTTTGACTTTTTGACAAGTTGACTGTTGACCAGTTGACCGTTGACTTTGACTGTTGACCGGTCTGATTGTGTTTATTATGTGCGCTGAGTGAGGTTCGAACTCGTGACCTCCCGTACGCGTGCACGCAGCTCTACCAGCTGAGCTACGTGTCTAACCCGAAATAAAACTGATTTTAATTATACTTATATACTCACTGATTTGATCCAGAATTTATTTTAATTAAAAAGGTTTGAAATTTGGTCGAACCGGTGCACATAACAGGTCTCGAACCCGCGACCTGTGGTTTAACTTTGCAAACAGTCCACCGCTGGAATGTGTGTCTAACCTGGTTAGAATATTGGTTTTTATTATACTTAAATACTAACTGGAAGGTGTTCTGGGTCTTTTTTTTTTTAAAATTGAGATTTATCACAGGAAACCGGTTAAGTGCACGAATCGAACTCGGGACGTGTGGTTTAAAATTGCACACAGTCCTGAATTTATAGGCTGTTAGGGTGAGGTTTGATTTCGGTCAAACATCGATGGTTACGACTGGAATTGGGGCTAGTCATCGGTTATAACCGATGTCGTCGACGGTTATAGCGTTATAGTCAAAAGAAATAATGGCTGAACTTGCGGATTGCCGGATTTTCCGGTGATTGCGAGTTCAGCCGTGCTGGAAGTCCGGTTTGAATTCGGATTTCATCATAAGATTTATTTGTTTCGTTATAATAACAAGGAAGTCAAGTGGCGGAGCGGTAAAGTGTTTGTTTGGTGGACTAGCTGACCCGGGTTCGAAACCCGGCAGCTTGTTTATATTTTTTTTGCACTGATTTTTACTTTTTAATAATCATATTTTTTAAGTTCTAAAATGTTTATTAATTATGCATTGTTTAAAATTAGTTTGAGCTCTAAACATGCAACAAAAATTTTAACTGGATGTTCGGTTAATAAACGAAGCGGGTTTTGAAAACCCGATTTTTTTACGGATGTTACAAATGTCGCCTAAGCAAACGGATTCCGCACGTTTACCTTAGGTTTGTCAGATTGGTGCCCGAACGATCCGTATAACGGACCTACAAGTGGTATCAGAGCAGGATTGGCCTAATTTTAAGACATTGGACTGAAATCATCTCATCTTCTACTCATTTCTTTCATTTTAACTTTCTTGGACAATTCACGGACAAAATGGACTGATTTTCCAGTACAATACGTAAAATCCATAATAGATAAACCCTAGAAAAGATCAGAGCTTAAAATAAACGAATTCATGCCGAAAAATTGAAAAAAAATCATGTTTGAAAACACAAGTTCGCTCGAACTTAACATCAAGTTCGCTCGAACTTGACTGAAAAATTCACATTTTTCATCAAGTTCGCCCGAACTTGATTGTTTTTTCAAGGTTTTAGGTTAAGTTCGCTCGAACTTGCTTACTTTTCAATCAGATTTTATCAAGTTCGTCCGAACTTGATTAAAATTTGTTGAAAATCTAGTACAAGTTCGCCCGAACTTGCTTGTTTCCCTTCAAGCTTATACAAGTTCGCCCGAACTTGCTTGTTTCTCTTGAAACTTATACAAGTTCGCCCGAACTTGTTACATAGCTGAGTTCCACATGCTATGACAAGTTTGACCGAACTTGTACAAGGTTTCTAAAAAAAACGTCCCAGACATTATATATCGTTACTTGCTTGTTTCTCTTGAAACTTATACAAGTTCGCCCGAACTTGTTACATAGCTGAGTTCCACATGCTATGACAAGTTTGACCGAACTTGTACAAGGTTTCTAAAAAAAACGTCCCAGACATTATATATCGTTAGATTCATATTGACGAGACGAGTTTAAAGCTCTAATCTGGTAAAAAAAGTTTTCAGAAAAATTTTAAACGTTTTTAGCAAACCGATACGTTGATATTGTCGGTTAAAAAGTCATTTTTTTCTAAAAATTGTCTATTTGTTAATCATTTTTCAAGTGTTTTGAACGACATATTAGTTTGGAAAACGAAATGGAGTCCATGAAGCCTCCTAGGTTGATGAATATAAATGAATATGATGTTTGGAAAGGAAAATTTGAGAGCTGGGTCAAAGCAACGCATTTCCGTAGTTGGGTCGTGATTGAGACAGGTTATGTCATTCCTAGAGATGAAAATCAGCAAATTCTGGAGAAGTGAAAATATTCTACTCAACAAAAAGAGGATTATTTTGCTGAAAAGAAAATGATTAATCTGATACAGCGCTCGGTGAAAGAACATATCTTGAGTCTGCTACCAGAATGTGATATGGCACAAAAGCTATGGAATGCTCTACGTGCTAAATATCTGGAGCATGCTGAGATGATTAAAAGCAAGGAGGTAAATGTTGTTGAAAAGAAGTGGCGAAGGTGCAAATTGTGGAGGTTGAAAAACCTTGCACAAAGTGTACTGAATCTGTGTGCTTAAATTGTCAAAAATCCAAATCTATTAATGTCAAATTTTTGAAAGATTTGGAATATTTGTCATTAGAAAATAAAAAGTTAAAAGAAAAAAAGAATTTTGAAAATCAAATAATAATTTTAGAAAATGATAAAATTGTTTTTGAAAAATTAAATATAGAAAATCAAATAGCAATAAATTCTCATATTGAGAAAATTGCTCAACTTGAAAAGGAAGTTGAGATTGTTAAAAATAAAGCTGTTAATTCAGAAAAATTATTGAAAGGTTTTGTGACCTCCTCATTAAATTTAGATCATATATGTTCAAAACCGATCAATGATAATAAAAAGGAAATTCCAATAAGTGATAATATCACAAATTATGACGATGTCATAATTGAAGATTGTGATAATGATACCGATGATGAAAGAGCTAAAAATGATAAGCATGAAATATTTTTAAAACTAAAAGAGAAATTCCAAGATATTGTACTACAATCTTTTGAGAAAGGTGAATGCTCAGCGCAAAAACCTTCTAAGCAGAATGAAGAACGAAAACAAAAAGAAAACAAAGTCGTAAGAATTCTGAAAATTTTCAAAAGAAAAATAAAAGCTCATCGTACGATCATCCAATTATTACTAAAACTCACAAAAATTTGAGAACAAGTGGTGTAGGTCGGACCACAGTGCTTCAAAGTCAAATCAGTTTTACAGAAGAAGCAGGAAAGATGACTACTACATGTCAAATCAATGTGCTGATTTGGGTGTTTGGTCTGAATGGAGAGATTGGTACGATAACAAAGTGTGTTATAACTATGGATTTGGTGGACACATTGCTGTTAACTGCCTGAAAAAGAGATTTGATACGAGAAGATGTTATAAATGTCAAAGCAAAGGTCATATTTCCAGGGAATGTTCGACTATTCTGAAAAGAAGATCGGTTAAATCTCAGGGGGAGAAAAGACCAAAGAAGAAGAAAACAGAGAAGAAAAATGAGAAAACTGTAGAGAAGCACAAAGAACAAAAAGTCAAGTTATCACAAGGGCAAAAAGACAGATTGAGAAAAAAGAGGAAAAAAGTTAGAGAGTATTTGGAAAAGATTTTGTCCTCGGATACGTCTAAAAAATCAGATAAAAGTTCTGATGAATCATTTTACTCACAGTCAAGTAAAACAAATTCACCAGATACAAATCTGAGGACAAAAGAGAGAGGAGTGGAGAAAAATTTGATAATTCAAACAGTTAAAAAATTAAAGAAAGTCAAATTTTCAAATAAAGTTTCTATCAAACTGTTTGAATATCAAAAAGAGTGTGATTATTTGTTTACTTCAGATGTTAATGATTTTGGTAAACCTAAATCCAGAATGGATTGGGTTCCTATTCAAAACTGATTGAAGTTTGTTTGAATGTGCAGGATAACCAAGCTTCAAGCCAAACGCCATTTGAGAAGCAGTGGTTGTTCATGGAGAGAGACAAGAGACAGGAGTGATATCCACACAAACAAAATGGTAGTCTCGCGTTCACATTCGTAAAAAGTCGTTAAATGGTTAAAATGGAAGATTCTTATTTTCGATTTTAATAAGATGTTTTCAATTTTAGGGGGAGAAAAAATTTTAAAAATTGTAAAAAAGTCTTGTAACATTGAAAATATCGTTTCGAAATCATTTTAGATAGATAAAATGATTGAAAAAGCCAAAAACAATAGGAAATCTTAAAATATAAAAAAAACATTGAAAAATGAAAAATGAGGTTCCTTGTGCGCAAAAAGGAAATGATAGTACATCAATGGACTATCACAGTACACTAAATATTTGTAAAGTTTAAAAGTTATAAACAAGTCTTATTGTGGATGTGTCGATAGGCTTTACACGTTTAATAAATTGTTTCAGTGATATAAACTAAATTTTACAACTGCTAAAACTTGTGGATTAACATATCTTGGATATATGGACTTAGTACTTCGAAATTTCGTTTGAGAGATTGTCTGATTCTGAGATACGAAGTCTTTATAGATAGTTGATTTCTGGGGTATTATACAAGTTCTTCTGATTTTGCGGAAGCAATAGCCTAGAACTTCTATAATACTTTTGCAATAAACCCCTAAACTGCATGCAATCTTGAAAAGTATCGAAAGATCTAATCATTTGCAGTGCTGAAAAGATTCCTTAAATGGAACACACCTTAAAGTCGAGCCTTCATCGCTTTGTCTGTACGGTAGTACTAACCTGATCTCTCAAGACATCGCATTACTCTGATACAGATATCAATTACGCTATATTCAACTATTAGATGAAAGCTAGGGAATTTTGATACGGGAGTATATTCAAGAAGTGGGAACCACAGATAAGTCAAGTTTCATAATTCTTACCTTAACATATCTTGGAACAATTGAGAAAATATGTTAAAGTTTAGGTGGATAAACATATCGACAATCTAGGTAAACAATTTCACACCCTTGATTTCCACTTGCGGAGTATTACCGCAGAGGCGTGTGATCAAACCGGAATCTCAAACACTAGCAATATCGAACGACTCTATATGATTTATTTAAACATTTTCCAAAAACATTTGTTGTAAACATTCATAGTCATTTTCAAAATATCAAGGTTTCAAAGTTTAGCGGAAGCATTAAAATTAAGTAACGGGCGCCAACATAAACGCCAAATCCAAAATCCCAAACATTATTCGTAAATAAGACTCGATAAAAATGTCTTGATCAAATGCAAGTGAGTGCACCTAGCGCTCCTAGCGTCCTGAGAAACATGCAAAGAAACAAGTGTCAACATTAAGAAGAGTGAGTTCACAGGTTTTTATAAGTTCACAAGTTCGGTTTAAAAAAAGATTGTTTTCTCTGTTATCCCTAACCCGGGATAACGACATAGTTCCATTATTCCTAACCTGGAATAATAATGTTGGTTCGTAAATAAGTTCAATGTTAACATGTAGGTAGCGAGCCTAAAGTTACGTCACATAAGAGTTCACGATCGAAGCTGACTGTTGTTGCCTCAGTGTTGCCAGGTCTATCACTGACCATGGCGAAAGTTAGGCCAAATTAATCACCCGTTGACCATTCCCGGTCGGCTAGCGCGACTAGCTTGGGTGGGGCTTGTCGGGCCCAGTAGTACTACTATAATTTCCCCGCTATCTAACCCAATACTAACGATCCGAGAGTTAGTTGAGGACTTCCGTGATAAAGCTACTTAGTGACCACAACGTACATTAACATTAACTTAGTTACCGAATAGTTAACGACGTTAATTTCGCATAACGTAAAGGATAGAGTTATAGAGCGTATACATGTTTCTCCCCCTGTTGTTTAAAACCGGATAAAATAGGGGCCGTGCACTCACCTTAAATTGCTCGGTAAGAATAACACAAAAGAAGCAAATGATGTGACCGCTAATCGCGTCCTAACATGTCAACCGATTTAAAGTTAGTGCGTGAACACACTGACACAAAACCCTACACATAACTAACACACAGTATGGCACACGTAATAACCAATTCGAAACCACAATCATGCATGCAAAGTATCATCATACAAAATAATGATCAAACCAACTTGTCATAAATACAGATTAACTCATACAGCACTTTGGTACACACACTGGGCTGTTTTCGAGGATTTTTATAAAACAATTCCAACATTCCAAAAATTACAATTTTTTTACAGGAGGTGTTAATTAGACTGTAGAATTTTGTGTAAAATTTTCAAATCCTAAATCGTTACCAATTATTTATAAACATTTATATACTAGGCTGCAGTCAGATTCATCACCTTCTGACTCCAGTCCACGAGAAAAATTATTTAAAAATCATCGTTCATCCAATTAACAAATTTCCAGTGGGAGATTTTTGGATATTCCCGTCTCCAGTTACTGTACAACTTTCATGACCTAACCCCATACAGACTATGAGATCCGACTCGATAAACAACCAGCAAATTCTGCAGAATTTATGCAGCTTCAGCTGCTGCACTAAATGACCATTTAAAAATAGCAAACGACCTCAGAAAAATATGAATCCAGCACCATTTGAAGCGTTTTTCAAACATACACGTTTTAGGATTCAGAAAATCCAGTTTTCGATAAATAATGATCAGGTTAAGTCAACTGAAGTTGGCTGTAAATGTCAATCAGCATACTGTTTTTGACTTTATCGCATTAGAACATGTTTAAACGATCATGACGCTTAGGTGTATTGATAATAATAGGTTTACTTGTCAAATATCATCATATACATCAATATTCATACAAACCCTAAATATAACATGCATTCATACATTTAAATACATTTAAATATAACAAGGGGGAAGGGGGGGGGGTTTGGGTAAGTGTCTTGGGCCGCAAGTTTGTGTTATTTCCTTGGGCCGGAAGGAGGTGTGGGTCGCAAGGGGGTGTGGGTGGCGGGTTGGGTTTGCTTGGTCGCAAAGTCAAAACGTTTCACAAGCTTGGTTCGGTTTATAAATAAAAGTTACTAAAATATTATTTGCGACATGGAGTTTATAAAATATTAAATCACTAACGTCTAATAGCACATAGCAGGTAATTCAGATACAACCCGTCTAATAACACATAGCACGTAATTCAGATACAACCCGTCTAATAACACATAGCACGTGATTCACCCTATAGATTCACAAAGTTAGCGTAGTTATTGCGAGTGTGTAATTTAATTCTCCGAATTAAATCAGCGTAGGAGTTAATAACCATAAAGTAGAGCGTTTAAGATACCTGAAAAACCGGGATGTCACATTATCCCCATGTTGAAAGAATTTTCGTCACGAAAATTGAGTAAACGTGGTTTAGAAAGCAACGCACAAAAGCTCAGTTTGTTAGAATGGTACAAGTAAATCCCAGGCTGTCACATCATCCCCTTGTTGAAAGAATTTCGTCCTGAAATTCAGTTGACGGTAACGTCAGATTGCTGCTCTGCTGCAAAAAGGTGTGGATATTTGCTTTTCATTTGGTCCTCTCTTTCCCACGTGAACTCCGGTCCACGCTTAGAGTTCCAACGAACCTTGACAATCAGTATCTTGTTGTGCCTTCGAGTCTTAATCTCACGGTCCATGATCTCGATAGGTTGTTCCACAAAATGCAGTTGCTCATCCACTTGAATCTCATCCAATGGAATGACTAGGGTCTCATCTGATAGGCACTTCTTCAGATTGGACACGTGAAAAACGTTGTGAACTCCACTGAGTTCGGCAGGAAGGTCTAACTGATAAGCTATGGGCCCGATACGCTTCGAAATCACAAATGGGCCGACGTACCGTGGATTTAGTTTGCCTCGTTTCCCAAAACGAATTACACCCTTCCAGGGTGACACTTTCAGTAGGACGCGTTCACCTACTTGAAATTCGAGCGGTTTGCATCGTTGATCAGCGTAACTTTTCTATCGATCTCGTGCCGCTGCCATGCGGTTTCTGTTTGCACAATCTTTTCAGTAGCCTCAAGTATCAACTCAGGACCTGTGAGTTGACTGTCACCAACTTCTGCCCAACAGACCGGTGATCTACATTTGCGACCGTATAATGCTTCAAACGGTGCTGCCTGAATACTCGTATGGTAACTGTTGTTATACGAGAATTCCACTAAAGGCAGATGGATTTCCCAACTGTTCCCAAAGTCTACCACGCATGCCCTAAGCATGTCTTCCAAGGTCTGAATGGTCCTTTCACTTTGACCATCCGTCTGAGGGTGGTAAGCTGTGCTCATATTTAAGCGTGTACCCAACGCTTTCTGAAGTGACTGCCAAAAGTTAGACGTGAAACGAGCATCTCTGTCTGAAATGATGGACGTTGGCACCCCGTGCCGAGAAACTACTTCCTTAATGTAGATGGAGTCAACTTATCCATCTAATCTGTTTCTTTGGTCGCTAGGAAGTGTGCAGACTTAGTTAGACGATCCACGATTACCCAGATGGTATCGCAACCACCCGGAGTTCGTGGGAGTTTAGTGATAAAGTCCATCGAGATCTGATCCCATTTCCACTCTGGGATCTCAGGTTACTGAAGTAGCCCTGATGGCTTCTGGTATTCCACCTTGACTTTCGCATAAGTCAGACACTTGCTCACGTAGGTGGCTATATCCGCTTTCATGTTGGACCACCAGTACGCGGCTTTGATGTCTTGATACATCTTATCCTAACCAGGATGGACAGAGTATCGGGATTTTTGAGCTTCGTCCATAACTAGCTTCCTGAGGTTTCCGTAGAGAGGTACCCATATACGATTCATGAAATACCGGGAACCATTGGGTTTCACTTCCCAATCGCGTTCCATCTTTCCCATAGATTCGGCCTTGATATTCTCTTCCTTAACTGCTTCTAGCTGTGCGTCGCGTATCTGTTCGGGTAACCCAGAATGAATTGTGAACCGTAGTGCTCGTACCCGATGAGGTTTCAAGTGCTCCTTCCGACTGAGGGCATCATCTACCACGTTAGCTTTACCCGGGTGATACCGAATGGCATATTCATAATCGTTCAGGAGTTCGACCCAGCGACGCTGTCGCATGTTCAACTCCTTTTGGTCAAAAATATGTTGGAGGCTCTTGTGATCTGTGTAGATTGTGCACCTTGTTCCATATAGATAGTGTCTCCAAATCTTAAGTGCAAACACAACTGCCCCCAATTCCAGGTCATGTGTCGTGTAGTTCTTCTCGTGGACCTTCAACTGTCAGGATGCATACGCGATGACCTTATCACGTTGCATGAGTACACATCCCAATCCCTGAATGGAAGCGTCACAATATACCACAAAATCATCTGTCCCTTCTTGCAAGGACAAAATAGGCGCACTGCAAAGCTTCTGCTTCAGTAATTGAAAAGCTGCTTCCTGATTGTCACCCCAAGCATACTTGGTGCCCTTCTGAGTGAGAGTGGTAAGCGGTTGTGCGATCTTTGAAAATCCCTTAATGAAATGTCTGTAGTTACCAGCAAAACCCAAAAATTGGCGGATCTCTGTCGGTGTCCTGGGTGCTTCCCAGTTCTTGATAGCATCGATCTTGGCGGGATCAACGTGTATACCATTTTCATTCACGATATACCCGAGAAACTGAACTTCCCGAATCCAGAAATCACATTTCGAAAATTTGGCATATAGTTTCTCCTGTTGAAGTAGTTCCAGCAATAATCGTAGATGCTCAGCATGTTCTTCTTCACCCTTAGAGTAGATGAGTATATCATCGATGAACACGATGACAAACTTGTCGAGATACGGCTTACACACGCGGTTCATGAGGTCCATGAACACTACGGGTGCATTGGTGAGACCGAAGGGCATGACCAAGAACTCATAATGGCCATACCGAGTGCGAAATGCCGTCTTGGAGATATCCTCCTCCCTGACGCGTAGCTGGTGATAACCGGACCGTAGATCAATCTTGGAGTAGTAGCTTGACCCTTGAAGCTGGTCGAAAAGATCGTCGATGCGAGGTAATGGGTATCGGTTCTTGACGGTAACCTTATTGAGTTCCCTGTAGTCGATGCACATGCGGAAGGTCCCGTCCGTTTTCTTGACAAAAAGGACCGGAGCTCCCCATGGCGAAGTACTGGGTCGGATAAATCCTTTTTCCAACAATTCCTGAAGTTGGGTAGACAGCTCTTGCAGCTCTGCTGGAGCTAAGCGGTACGGGGCCTTGGCGATAGGAGTCGCATGGTTTGCCAATTCGATTTCAAGCTCCACTTGTCGATGTGGTGGAAGACCAGGTAACTCCTCTGGAAACACATCGGAAAAGTCACGGACGACGGGGGTATCTTCAATCCGCTTCTCGTCCTTAGGCTGCTCGGTGACAAGTGCGAGCAAAGCAAAAGAGTTCTTCTTCCGAAGATACTTCTGAGCTTGCATGTAAGAGATGATGTTCGTGACGACGCCTGCCTTCTCACCTTGCACCATCAAGACTTCATCGTTAGAGAGCGGAATACGGATAATTTTCTCGAAACAGAGAACTTCAGCTCGGACGTCGGATAGCCAGTCCATTCCGGCTACAACATCAAAACTACCCAGAGTAGTTGTCATCAGATCAATGGTAAAGGTGTGACCCGCGAGTTTAAGTTGACAGCCGGTTACTAAATGTGTCACATCTACAGATTTACCATCGGCTAGTTCTATGATGTAAGGGGTCTCTAGGGGTTTAGGTGTGAGATTTAGGTTCTTCCTAAAACACTCAGATATAAAACTCTTATCCGCACCCGTATCAAAAAGTACAGTAGCAAAATGAAAGGGGAAACTTACCGGTGACCACATTCGAGTCATTTCTGGCCTCTACACGACCTAGCGTGACTGCACGACCTTTGGCACCTCCTGTGCCACCATTTCCATTGTTGTTATTGTTGTTGTTGTTGTTGTTGTGGTTGTTGTTATTATTCCCACCATTGTTGTTGTTGCGAAGCTGCGGGCAATCTCGCTTGAAATGGGCAGTACTACCGTACTGATAGCATCCTGGTTATTACCTTGCTGTTGACCCTGGTGCTGGTTCTGATTTTGTCGTGTCATGATCTCCCCGCGACAATCCTTTGCCGCGTGTCCTGCTTTGCCACATCTTTGGCAGTGATTTCCGGCGCAAGGGCCGTGATGATGGAGGTTACAACGATTACATTGCGGCTTTCGACCCGTAGAGCCGCTTGAGTTCTGGGTGTTGTTGGCAGACTGATTGTTGTGACCCCGATTGTTGTTGAAGTTGTTGGACCGCTTCATGTTTCCTTTTTGTGGCTGGGCTGATGAAGACTGTCGAGTAGGTGATTCTTCAAATTTTCTTTTGTTGTCAGGAACAATTTCAGTTGCAACCCTAGGTGGCAACTTCCTTTGCTCCACCGCCTTATCGGTGAGTTTATGCGCCAGCCTAATCACTTAATGCTCCGTCATAGGGTTGCTAGACATTACCATGCCCTGGATCTCAGGGACCAGACCCCCAAGATAAAACTCAAGTCGTTTTTCGACGGTGTTAGCCAAATCGGGACAAAGGAACACCAGATCATGATGTTTTGCCGTGTACGCTTCAATTTCTGACCCGACCATCTTGTGGTTCCATAACGCCTGTTCCAACTATTGAACTTTGTCCCGCGGGCAGTATTCCTCCTTGATTAGGGCCTTAAATTCGGTCCAGGCCATGGCGTTCGCCGCAACAAGTCCACGCGTTTGGACTTGTGCGTTCCACCAGGTCAATGCCCCATCTTCCAACGTCGAGGCAGCATACTTGACCTTATTAGCTTCAAGGCAATTGCACATCTCGAAAACCGATTCAGACTTTTCAATCCAACGGACCAGTCCTATGGGTCCTTCAACACCCGTGAACTTGCTAGGTTTTGCATCCAGGAACATCTTGTAGGGGTTAAGACCCCCTCCCGAGGATAGAAGATAGGTAGTCAGCGAGAAATTCTACTAGCCCAACTATTAGATTTTCCCATGAAAATTTAATAATGGTTACCTGCTGGTGGGTTAGGAACACCTGCCAGAGCAGCATTCACGTGTTCTTGGATTAATGCGGCCAATTCTTCAGTTGACATGTTGAGGTTTCCGCGACGACTGGTTGCCATTTCAGATCTTCGCAAGACAACACAAACACACACCGATAAGTATATATATCCAATATAGTTATCATATTCCACACTTCAATAATCACACAAATTATGTCAACCCGATAAATTAAACAATCAAAAGGAACATTCGATTAAATAAATTGCAATGTCTCACAAAATACCAACCAAACATCTCAGTTTAATTATAAAATTTCAAGTTCAAACATAAGTGGAAACAAACAAACTAAAGGAAACAAAACGGGGATTGGAGAGACGAGTTAGTCATCTATGTCTCCATCTCCCAAGTCGCTATCACTACCGTCATCCTCTACGACATTTTCAGCTTCCACAGCCGGGTCCTGTTCTGGCTCTTCTTCCTTCGGATCCTCCTCCGGGTCTTCCTCTGGATCCTCCTCTTCGTCCTCTACCGGCGCTGGAGGGGCCGGTGCTGGTGCGGGTACTGGGACAGGTGGTGCTTGGTTCTGCTCCAGTTCTTGAATCCTCCAACTGGACTCAAGAACTCTTTCTTCGAGCCAATCAGCCCTCAGCCGCTCAGCACGAAAGTCCTTAGCTAAAATGTTTCGAACTCTCTTATTCTCATATTGCTCTTCCTCGAGCTCTCCAGTTTTACAAGTTAGCTGACGTATCATCCATCCCTGTGGTTCGATAGTCTCCTGCATTCTCTCTAGCTGTTCCTGTTGTTTCCTTAACTCATCCCTAAGTAGATCGTCCCCCACTCCTAAAGAGTTGACTGGTTTGACCGGTATAGCGCTGGTCGGACGGGAGGACGAATCCCCTCCTAGAGCGAGTCTTTTCCTAGCAGCTGAGCGTGTCTCCACGCCACGAGGTGGTGAGGGTTCGACCATGGGTGCCTTCCCCGGCGCCCTTGATTGTCGAGATCTGTCGGATGATGATGATGACATAGCCTGCTGGGTTGGTGTAGTTAGTTATGAGTTGTGTATATCACAATATACATATATATCTCACATAGAACAATTGTAGTATAACACATAACAAGATATCACAGTTCGGTGCCAACTAAGTCTAGTGTCATGTAACAGCTATAGTTTAGGTCCACTTTTAATGCAACCTGGTTCTCTATAGCTAGAGGCTCTGATATCAATCTGTCACACCCTCGATTTCCACTTGCGGAGTATTACCGCGAGGCGTGTGATCAAACCAGAATCTTAGACACTAGCAATATCGAACGACTCTATATGATTTATGTAAACGTTTTCCAAAAACATTTGTTGTTAACATTCATAGTCATTTTCAAAATATCAAGGTTTCAAAGTTTAGCAGAAGCATTAAAATTAAGTAACGGGTGCCAACATAAACTTCAAAACCAAAATCCCAAACATTATTCGTAAATAAGACTCGATAAAAATGTCTTGATCAAATGCAAGTAAGTGCACCTAACGCTCCTAGCGTTCTGAGAAACATGCAAAGAAACAAGTGTCAACATTAAGAAGAGTGAGTTCACAGGTTTTTATAAGTTCACAAGTTCGGTTTAAAAAAAGATTATTTTTCTCCGTTATCCCTAACCCAGGATAACGACATAGTTCCATTATTCCTAACCTGGAATAATAATGTTGGTTCGTAAATAAGTTCAATGTTAACATGTAGGTAGCGAGCCTATATGTCACATAAGAGTTCGTGATCGAAGCTGACTGTTGTTGCCTCAGTGTTGCCAGGTCTATCACTGACCATGGCGAAAGTTAGGCCAAATTAATCACCCGTTGACCATTCCCGGTCGGCTAGCGCGACTAGCTCGGGTGGGGCTTGTCGGGCCCAGTAGTACTACTATAATTTCCCCGCTATCTAACCCAATACTAACGATCCGAGAGTTGGTTGAGGACTTCCGTGATAAAGCTACTTAGTGACCATAACGTACATTAACATTAACTTAGTTACCGAATAGTTAACGACGTTAATTTCCCATAACGTAAAGGATAGAGTTATAGAGCGTATACATGTTTCTCCCCTGTTGTTTAAAACCGGATAAAATAGGGGCTGTGAACTCACCTTAAATTGCTCGGTTAGAATAACGCAAAAGAAGCAAATGATGGGACCGCTAATCGCGTCCTAACATGTCAACCGATTTAAAGTTAGTGTGTGAACACACTGACACAAAACCCTACGCATAACTAACACACAGTACGGCACACGTAATAACCAATTCGAAACCACAATCATGCATGCAAAGTATCATCATACAAAATAATGATCAAACCAACTTGTCATAAACACAGATTAACTCATACAACACTTTGGTACACACAAACACAAGTTATCAAGTTTCGACTTGTACGCTCATAACTGGGTTGTTTTCGAGGATTTTTATAAAATAGTTCCAACGTTCCAAAAAATTCCAATTGTTTTTACAGGAGGTGTCAATTAGACTGTAGAATTCTGTGTAAAAATTTCAAATCCTAAATCCTTACCAATTATTTATAAACATTTATATACTAGGCTGCAGTCAGATTCGTCGCCTTCTGACTGCAGTCCATGAGACAAATTATTTAAAAATCATTGTTCATCCAATTACCAAAATTCCAGTGGGAGATTTTCGGAAATTGCCGTCTCCAATTACTGTACAAATTTTGTGACCTAACCCCATACAGATTATGAGATCCGACTCGATAAACAACCAGCAAATTCTGCAGAATTTACGCAGCTTCAGCTGCTGCACTAAATGACCATTTAAAAATTGCAAACCATCTCAGAAAAATACGAATCCGGCGCCATTTGAATCGTTTTTCAAAAATACACATTTTAGGCTTCAGAAAATCCACTTTTCAGTAAATAATGATCAGGTTACAGCCAACTGAAGTTGGCTGTAAATGTCAATCAGCATACTGTTTTCTGACTTTATTGCATTAGAACATGTTTAAACGAACATGACGCTAGGTGTATTGATTAATAACAGGTTTACTTGTCAAATATCATCATATACATCAATATTCATGCAAACCCTAAATATATATCATGATCTTTATCGATAAAACGCAGCCTACGATTTTAGTATTCAACACATCATCACAACCGCAAGGATTCGCACATTCATCTGAACTAATCGTAAACCACAACACTCTCTCATACAAATAATCCTACAAACACACAATCATGATCAAGATTACACAAAACCTAGTGTGAATCGCAAAACAATTAAACCCTAACCTTGAAACGATGATGATTAGCGAACCGGGACAAGCTTGGAATCAATCCGGGAGTTGTAGACTTGCGACCGTGAGAGGGGGGGCTGCCATCGCACTTCCTCTAGGGATTAGGGTTTCTCTTTTTTTTTTTGAAACATCCCATGCATACATACATTTAAATATAACAAGGGGGAAGGGGGGGGGGGGTTGGGTAAGTGTCTTGGGCCGCAAGTTTGTGTTATTTCCTTGGGCCGCAAGGATGTGTGGATCGCAAGGGGATGTGGGTGGCGGGTTGGGTTTGCTTTGTCGCGAAGTCAAAACGTTTCACAAGCTTGGTTCGGTTTATAAATAAAAGTTACTAAAATATTATTTGCGACATGGAGTTTATAAAATATTAAATCACAAACGTCTAATAACACATAACACGTAATTCAGATACAACCCGTCTAATAACACATAGCACGTAATTCAGATACAACCCGTCTAATAACACATAGCACGTGATTCACCCTATAGATTCACAAAGTTAGCGTAGTTATTGCAAGCGTGTAATTTGATTCTCCGAGTTAAATCAGCGTCGGAGTGAATAACCATAAAGTAGCGCGATTAAGATACCTGAAAAACCGGGATGTCACAAACAAGTTTAAAACTTAAAGTCATTAAAAGGTTAACGGTACTGGTGGTATGTCTCAAAAACTGATATGATCCTCTAGCACGTTTTCTCACAAAAATATAAACTGTAAATATTACATTTTAGTTTGTTTAAATTTTTGCATTCAATATTAAAAATCCAAAAAGATTTTCTTTCAAAATCTTCCATGGTAACCTGAAATGTTGAATGTGAGCCGGACCAACGAGACTGTTAAGAAACTGTCTGTGTGTGGATACGTGTGATTGTTCTTAATCGTCAAATCTTAGAGATTCAGAGCATCATTTAAGGGGGAGCTAGATAAACATGTTGATTAAAGATACCAGAAGCTCAAAGCAAGGGGGAGCATGGATGTTAAAGTTATTCAAGATATAAAGATCAAGAGAACATTAAAGACTCAGGAACTTAATTGAGGAATGATGACTACGGCAACATCCAAGGGGAGTCTGTTGATGCATATGTCTGTTGCTTACGTCATCATATAATATCGAGTCAGTATTTAGGAGCGAGTCAAAGTGTTTCCAGGATCTGTAACGTTGAATATTAATGAAACGGTGATTAGATAGAAACAAATGAGTGTATCCAATGTCGCCTAAGCAAACGGATTCCGCACGTTTACCTTAGGTTTGTCAGATTAGTGCCCGAACGATCCGTATAACGGAATTTGATTAGTGTTGGGTTCTTCTTCAACAGTGGTTTCCAAGGCTTGAACAGATGTTAGCATGTCTACAACAAATCTTCTTATCAGTATTTAATATTTACTATCTTTGGGAGAAGAATGCTTCATTTGCTATTTATTTCTTGATCGTCATATTTTGGCTTTTAAATATCATTTATTCTTTTATAGGTCCAATAGTGTTTTATTTAAACAACAGTCTTTTTTTAGGGCATATAAGGTTTGTGTGGAAGGGGATAGGTTTAAAGAGGCATTTATTTAGGGATCAGCAAATGGGCCACTAAAAGTGGGTTTATAAAAAGAAATAAGTGGTAATGGGTTTATAAATTGGATGAGTTTGTAATTTAATCCTATTTTATTAATTTGGTGAGTTTTTAATTTTATAATGTTTATAAATTCAAAATAAATCTAAAAATAATGATTGAGTAATAATGACAAGAGCTTTATCCGAGTGCAAACAAGTTAACAACGGAGCCCCTTGTCTAGTTGGCGCTTACATGGAGCGATAAAGCCCGTAGAGGCTCCACAACATATAGTCTAAGCAGGAGTTCTCCTTCTTTATTATTCCATGGAAGCACACACGCGTGTGTACGTGGCGTGGGCGAATGGACGCAATGTGGCGCTTTGATGCCAGAGGTTCATGCTTTAGAGCAGCCTTTGTATTTTTTTATCACGTGGCGTAAACCAGGTAGTGGGTAAGCCTAGAGGATGACATGGCATGGCGGGTGGCGTGGCACATAGGTGGCGTGCGCGGCGTATGAAGGGGCTCCATATGGCGCCACTTTTTCACGAACGACGCGGCGTGTGCTCACCAGTCTGGCACAGACATACAAATCACGCGCGACTGGCACCAGCTCTTACACAAGGGCGTGTTTCGCAACTGCTTTCTAGTCTGCAACAACGAAACAATTTCAAATCTGTTAGTTGAAGACTGTTTAAATAATTGCAATTTAGATTTAAAAATAGAATAAAAAGTATTGATGACGTTCAATGCAATTTATTTTCGTTTTTAATTCTTTGACCTGTTTTAACTCTGGTTTTGCACTATAAACCAATGGGAGACTTGGTTGCAAAACACACCAGATACCACAAACACATGCAAAATATTTCCTGTAGTGTCTTGATCCTAATTCTTGACTTCAGGTACCGTTTGGGTTTAGAGTCAATTCCAATCGAACTACTTCTCTTACTTTTATACAATGGAAAACAAAACTAGTTCCCTTGAGAAACTTGGAATTTGTTTTAAGGGCCCCGTGTTCAACATAATACTCGGCCACAAACTTTTCAGTTTTTCAAGCATGTTCTTGTATTTTGGTTTATTTTAATTGTAATCGTATTCTAATTTACTGCTTTTCATTTCTTTTCTATATTGTAATTAAATAATAGTTTTTTTATTTCTATTCGAATTCTTATAACTAATCCCTCTCAAAGATGTAATTCCTACTAGTGTGGGCGACGTGTTACCGTGTGTTAACAACCAACTAGTAAAATGGTTCCCCTAATCAATGTTACAAGATAAACAAAATTGGCCGATATTTATTTTGATAATATGCTTCTTATTTATTTCAACATGATCCATATGCTTGTCTAATTTTTATTTTTAGAAGATTTGTAAGTCCAACATAAACATGCTTGTTTTATTTTAAAGCTGTAAAAATAGAAATAATAAGAAATTAAATTCTTATAATACATGTGATTTAGTAAGAAAAAAAATTAAGGAACTCGATGAAAACTAGTAATCTTTTATAGCTAGAATATTGTTTTATTATTCTCTAATTTATTAAAGGTAAGACTGACTGTATTATGATATTATTTTTTTTAAAAGACAAATTTCTAAACTAAACTGCACCATAAATTCCTATGATTAAACCTAAGACTTATCCCTTAGAAGATTTTGGTCTCTCACTATGTTATTATTATTTTAGTAATAACTATATACTTTTTTTATAATTATACTTGTTAAAATGACTTGTTATGGTGATCATTCATATGTTATGGTTATTATTCATGCGTTACGTTATCATTATAATGTTTTGTGTAAGTTTCTTTCTAGTTTGTGCAGGGTAACATTCTTGAGGGACTATTGTGTAGAAGTGATATGCAAATAAGGACTGCGATGGGAGTTGATTGATTGTCAAGGACTTGGTTGTAACTTTCGTATGTGAGCTGGTATATATGCTTGGACTTAGGGTTTCACTGGATCACATCTCTTCAGTTTTGTTATGTAGCCCTTGTGCAAAATTTCGAACTTTCAAATTTTTTTCTTTTGGAGTAATTCGTTAATTGATACTTAAACGTAATCGGTTTAACGCGATGTATACTCCGGAACAAGGACATAACCTACACATACCCTAAATACCCTTTACGTAACTTAGAAATAAGTCTTGAAGGGTTAGGAATGACATAAACACGTTTATACAAGTTGAGGGACTATTTTCGATAAACTGTGAAAGTTTGTTGGCCCGTATTCAAGATACAGACCACATATACAAATCCAAATATTTTTGTATTCAATAAATCTTGTATTTTATTGATTAGAATGCAAAAATATCAAACGTTGCGCAATTTCGATCATTTTCGTGTTCGTTAAAGCGCTTTACGTAATTTTGTGAAACGTGTAACCATACAACCGAACGAACCGACATCCAAGACGTTTCCGGACAAAATCCAAGTTACTCATGTCTTAACACCTTTATATAACCTAAATATTAGGTTAAAGGGGTTAAAAATGGCAAACAAGTGAAAATACAAGTCCAAGGGCCAAAAATGTCAAAAAAATAATAAAGATTTTGCTTCTTCACCAAGTTTGCAACATATCTCCAATTTTTGACACCTAGCACTCATTTTGCCACACTTGATTTGGTGTTCACACATGTTAGGACACTAATCCACACTTGAGGACACTTGTCATCACCTCCTTGATCCTTAGAAGGATATCCAAAGTAATATCATAAATCCTTGATTGGATTTCTAATAATACTATCACAAGTTTATGACCGATTTCAAAGTTGTAATAAAGACCAAAGTACAATTTTCAATGGCATAAAAATTTCCTAGTAATAATCATATTGCCATATACAAAACTCTTTTTGTCACAAGTTTCATAATCAAGATAATGTATTGCAATGCTAAACCTTTTTGCCAATTATTGGTTTCAATGAGTCTATATTCAATTGACAACTCTCGTGGTTGTCAAAGCATTGCAATACAAAACTTTTTGCCATTAATTTGGCCAACAGAACCTATGTACTCGCAAACATTCTTTGTTGATGTCTTTTTCACATATGTTTCAGGTTATTTATTATTCAAGCATGCTACACATAGGAACGCATTCGAGCCTTAGACTTCTTTAAACAAAAGACAATTTCATGTATTCTTTGTATTCTAAAACAATGTTAACAATATTGAAACAATTTAGTACCAGTTGTTGTGAGCAATTTGTAACGTGACTCCCCAATGTCCGCCGCGTGTTGTTGTATTACGCGATTGGGGTGTTACATGTTATACTTTCTCTTTCTAGTTTGTTAGGGTTTGGTAGAGATATGTTGATCTCATCTTGTTGATCGTGTGTGATCACTCATATTTCTGTATTGTTCTTGTTATTAATCAACTGATATTTCATCGGTTGATCTGGATATTGTTGTAAATCACAAAGATCTTACTTTTTGTAAGATCTAAGGTTGGTTGGGTGTTTTCTGGTTTGGGTAAATCAAAAAAAAGTTTTGGTCACTATTTTTTCGCTACATCTCTTGTTCTATATTGATTTACCATTTTCTATATAGTATCAGAGCCATTGAGCTCTTAATTGGTGTCTTCCACTTGTAATATACTCTGGTTTTGTTTGATTTTGGGGTTTCTTGGCTCGGAAACTGTTGTTGTGGTGATATTTGGAATAGATCTATTCAGATTTGGGTATTTGAGGATGATCTGAGTAATCTTGGGAGTTGTACATTCAAGATCTTGGAGGTGAAAACCCTAATCTAGGGTTGGTGGATCTTGGAGATATTTTAGAGGCTCTTGGAGTTGCTTCTTCCAAATCTGTGTTGGTCTTTGTATCCCTAGAAAGGTGCAGGGCAAACTAACAAGATTTCTTTGGTACTGTTTCTCTTATTAGTAACTTGTAGCCCTAAGTGAAGGCTACAGTTCTGATCTGCTTGGGAATTGTTTGCATCACTGTGATATTGTTTCCTTCCTTCTTATTTTACATTTTTTGTTGCATTTTACTGACTATGACAAGGCATATTTTGTTGCCGGAGTAGTTTGGGCCGATGTTTGATTGAGTCACTGTGCTATCTGTTGCATTGTTGTGGTTACATTTGTGCATTGTGTCTGTTTGGTTGTTTATACTTTCTTAGACCCTTGTTTCTATTGTTCAGATTTTGGCTTCTATGTTAAGACTTGTCCAGGCACCATTGAGTGATGAACGATAGTTATACAACCAAAAACATTTGAGAGAAAAGGGGATATGAACTCACAGATTTGTGTCCAAATGATAGTGCTAGCAAACGGGGTTCCAAAAGCGTGAGCCAGCCTTCAAGTGCTCTAACTCCTTAGACACTTTGGTCTTTTCTAGACGTTGTACACGTTGTTCATCTTGAACGTTATTGTCTTCTTTTTATATTTGGATCCCTTGTGTATTTTTAATAATATGTTGTCATTTGTTTTGTGTGTTTTCTTTTAATATATATATATATATATATATATATATATATAGGGGAAAGTTTAAATGAGAACACCCATCTTTTGTGAGAACCATGAGAACAAATCTCAACCACTCATTCATCTTCCCTTATGTTTTAATGAGAAGGTTAAATGGGTTATTATACTAGTCTGCTTTTATACTAACCAAAAACATCGAACATATGATTTAGGGTTACTTATCTTCCTAAGACAATATGATCTTTTCATCAAACATTCCAACCGCACTGATTCCTTCTGCTTAGGGTTTGAATTGTTCAAATGATATCTAAATCAACATCATCAATTCCTTCAATGATCTTTGTCCATTCCATATTCAGGTATTTTCTTCAATTGATTTTGCCAATTATTCAATATGTATCATATGTTTGAATCCTTTCGATCGTTTTTCATACTTCAATTTGCTTGTTGATTATTCTAATGGTGGTGTAGCATGTGTTCTGAACATACGATACGAATCATATGTTCATATGGAGATTCGTATAATGATTCCATAATTTAACATAAAACATGTGATAAGGATTAAACTAAACAGATGATGATGATGGTGTATTTCTGAAATTGGTTTTTGTGTTTGATGGGTTTATGGGTAACAGTTTGATGATGTATTCTTTGTTTGGTAAAATGGGTAATGCACGCTATGTGTTCGATGAAATGCCTAGGCATTGTGTTGTGTCATGGACGGTTTTGATTACTCACTGTGCTAAAATTAAAGGATGTTGAGGTGCAAGATTGGTGTTTACAAAGCACCGGTTAAGGATATAGGAGTTTTAGGTGCTATGATTTCTAGGTATCAACCGGCTTGTTTTTTGGTACCATTTGATTATTTGATCATGTTTTGGGATGTTACTTTGTTTTTTATGTGCTTAGTCCAACAATAAAGTTTAAGTAACAATCCAACGTTAAAGTATAAGTATTGTTAGCCCTGGTGAACAACTAATGCCCACAAGCCAATCAGTTAGTTATCATTACCATATTATTTGATATTTTCCATTCATTACCTGACTCACTCGATAATAAAATTTATTTCTTTTAGGGTAGTGCAGGCCTGCTAGGAATGTTTGATATTGCAAAGGATGCGACAGGTGCGTACGACACTACGACAAGGCAACTAAGAGGATCAAAAACCAACGAAAACATTGAGATATCATCGATGTTCCCATTGTATGCGTCACTAACAATAGAAGAAAAATAAGAAAGTCCGGCGGTCATAGTAGTAGCACTAGCAACAACATGAAACTTATCAGTACCACCAATTAAATCAAATAACTGATTATAATAACGTAGAAGTCAATTTAATTCTTAGTTGTCCTTTGAAAACAAGACCAAAGATTGTTTGTACACTGTATTAAGGCTATGTAATTACTACCGGTGAATTATTTATTTTTGGGTTTTATTTTGTCATTGTTCTAGTAATATTATATTTATGGGTTTGTTTCCTTTTTCATATATGCTTATTTAATTTACTATTATGATTTACACGCATGTAAACCTTCATATGTATACTTGTTTATTTAAATTATTTTGATTTACACACGTGTAAACCTTCATATCTATGATTGTTTTTTAACTATTAAAAGTTACACACGTGTAAACCTTCATGTATGTATGCTTGTTTTGTTTAACTAGTGTAATTTACACTAATGTAAACCTTGTAATTTATACATGTTTAACCGTCTTTTATTATTATTTTACCTATGTTTAGTCGTATTACACATGCGTAAGTTTATGTTTACACATGTGTAAGTTGTCCATTCCATTTAATTGATTATTTTCTACATATTTGCAGCTCATTTACACATGTGTAAACTGAGCTGCTAAAGGGTCATATATTATGCAAAAATATTAAGTTTTATATTGAAATAAGTATGAATTAAACAAACATAACATTATCGATATATTATAAGTATTCAATTTCTCAACAGGTCATATAATCCTTTTTTTTCTAAAAGGGGACGATACCCCGATAATTTTTATTGATAACAAAAAAATATTTACAACTAGGGGCATTGGGCTTCCCGGGATATACCCCAAGGAAGATACCAACCCCAAACAATTAGATATGGTCTAACAGTTGGAACCTTATAAGGACCCGATCATGATCTAAAATAGAAATTTAAAAAACCACCTATTCTAGACTGAAAGCCACACTCAACCCAAGCCCAACATATAAATAAATCTATACAATCAAGTTTCAGAAAACCTAAACCATCCAAAAAACAAAACCAGTCAATCGCGACCAAAACATTAAAACGAAATTCAAAGCATAACATCCGAGAGTCCATCTTGAGCTGTCCAATAACCTTGAACTCGACCAAGTAGCAGCAGTAACATCCTCATTCCTCAACCTGCATATCGAAACTTGAAACATCCATACACCAAAGAATATCGCCAGCAAACATCACATCCAACCTGATTTTCACATCCCCAAACCAGCTATACATCTAATCCCACCTACTAACAACATAAAACAACAACCCTTTATTGCCCAACCTTAACACATTTGTGTAACATGCTTAATCACTTGAATTCAATATTAACTAAGATGATTTACACATGTGCATATTGCTTAATCACTCTATTTTAATATTGACTAAGATGATTTACACATGTGTAAATGGATTACTTACACATGTATAAACCTTCATACGTATAAGTATTTAGTTAATATATTTTTGTATTACGTACCTTCACATGTGGCAACTAATTGAAGTTTCTTCGATTATTTTTCCATAACCATGTTCACCATTTGTTTTTTTTCTTTTTTGTTTTTTTTATTTCACCACTCCTAGATGCTTTTGTTAAAACAATAGAATGTAAGTAAACAACATGTGTAAACAACTTACTTACACATGTGTAAATTGCTTAAGTACACAAATGTTACAGTAACTAAGATAGTTTACACATGTGTAAACATCTAACTTTAACATGCATAAACATCTTATTTACACATGTGTAAATTGGTTAATTACATGAATGCAATATTACCTAAGATGATTTACACACGTGTAAAGATTTTTTATACTTAAGCATGATTATGTACACATGTGTAAACCTACATATATAGTAAAAACCACAGTTGAATATACAGAGGAAACCAATAAAACAACCAATGAACCTTCAAGTAGTATATACACAAATGTAAACATACAAAGAACTGATAACTAACCAAAGAAATTTCCAAGTCATTTACAAACACAAAGATAATATAACTCCATGAACTTTATGACATGTCATTATTTTGAGGGTGAGAAGCGACATGAACCTCCAACCATTTAATTTTACCATTGAAATTATTATATAAGCTCAATGTAATAACATCCATTATATTATTACAAGGATGATTTTTCTATGTGCAGACCATACCAAATGGGTAAGACTACAAATTAATATTTTGTTGTTTCAATGGAATTGTCTTAGGGGTGCCTAGCCACCCTCTCACTTGTACATGATTCTACGCCCGGTTGATATACACATGTGTAAACAACTTACTTACACAGACGCGATATTAACTACGATGATTCACACATGTAAAGATTTTTTTAAGCTTAAGCATGATAATATACACCTATGTAAACCTACATATAGATGATTATTTTTTACAATTTGAGAAAATAGTTTATGTTCTTGACAAGCCCAAATTTCATTGAACAACAAACATTGATTCTAATAGTTTTTTCAAAATCATAGATTCTAACACAAGCCTATTGACAAGTCTCATTAGTTGTACTAATATACCATCAATAATCTGGATAAATTGTAATACACACTTACAAGATATATCTGGATACATTCTAACATACACATAGCAATTTTATCAAACACCTCATCTACAACTACTCAAACAAAAATAATCCAACAAAATCAGCCCAATAGACACATAAACCTTAAACCTTTGTTTAAACACCTCATTTGCAACTATTTAAACAAAACTAATTCAACAAAATCAAAGAAATAGACACCTAGACCTTTAGTAAAAACCTCATATGCAACTACTCAAACAAAAGTAACCCAACACACACTTAGACATTTCATCAAACACCACATGTGCAACTACTTAAACCCACTATCCCTCTTACATCCTCACATAAGATCCAAACCAAAATACATTAAACAAAACAAGACAACACCAAATATCCTCAATCAACAACAAAAGATCCACCAAAACAACAATCAGTTATCTAGAAGATTAAAAGATGAACGAATGGGAAAGCAAACACATGTACCTTTCAATATTCGAATACGTGATTTGAATTGCGAGGAAGAAGGTTTGACGCAATTTGAATCATGAATTCTATTAGCCTTGAGATTTTGGAGCGATTTGATTTTGTGAAGAAGAAGAAGAAGGTATGTGCGATTGCCTGACGATGTTATTCTCTGAGTTTGTTTCAGTGACCAGCGTTTTATGATTTCTGAAGGAATGATTTCCGTTAGCTTTGTCTCCGGCGATCGGCGTTGTATATTTTTAAAGGTTTTTTTGATTTTGGAGATGTGGGATCAGAGATTTTTGATGGGTTTTATGTTTTGTGTTTTAACAATAATGCCCTTTTAGTATTTTAATTTAAGTTTCATTCTCATTTAAACTTCCTCTAATCTTAGCCCTTAATTAAGGATGATCCATGGATGAAATTTGTTCTTAGTGTTCTTACAAAAATCTTTGTTATCAAGATAACCCTTCCATATACATATATATATATATATATATATACACACACTTCACATATATATACCTTCCATTCATATTGTGTACGAACGGGCCTCGCCCTTCGTGAGTCTTCATGCCTCGCACGAGTATAAGTGGGCCTAGCCCATGAGAGTCTTTATTCCTCGCACAAGTGAGAATGGGCCTAGCCCATTTGAGTCTTCGTGCCTTGCACAAGTGAGAGTGGGCCTAGCCCATTTGAGTCTTCGTCCCATTAGCGTTTCCGTGCCACGCACGACTTATGTTTGTTATGTATGATATCTATACATATATATATATATTCTTCCGGTATATATTTTTTAGTTTAGTGAACCTAGTTCACATGTAATTATACGTTCGGTTCGAGAATGTATATTTGTTTCACAAATATATATGTAAACATTTTATAAATATAAGTGTTAAAAATATTTATTTTTAACATCGTATATACGTTGATATACATGTACAGTATTCTTTGTGAGCGTACACTTCAACAAGTGTATTTGAGTACATCACCATGTACTTGCGTATTTTATACGTATACATATACCATATATATACTTGTATTTGTATATTTTATTATTGATATTTATTTCGTATTTATACGTATTCATGTACATGTACATTCCTTGTATTCTTGCAATTCCACCAAGTGTATTTTCGTACGTATTTCATGCGTATCCATGTATGTGAATAATTATATTTTTACACTTAGTGATTATTATCTTTGTACTTTCCGAAATTGTTGGTATCTAAATATATTTATATTTTCGATGTCTAACAATATATTATTTTCTAGAGTTTTGTCGTAGTAACCGAATATATTTATTTTCGTGTCGAGAGTGACCAAAAGTCGTCCGTGATATATGTACGCTCCGTGTCGTTGTAACACCCGACCCGCAGCAGAATAGGTGATCGGGGCATGATTGGGTTAATCCAAAGAGCTTATGACTTGCTATTACGAGTTTTAGTTAATCATTAATCCAAACTATATGTGTCACATAACAAACAATCCGAATAACCAATTACATAAAAGACATTATAGTGTGCCAATGAATGAATGCATGTTGCATGGTATTATGATGTGCTGCAAGGTCTAAGCTCAATCAAACGGTATGGTTGGCAACGTCAAGTTCCGCTCATAGGTAATGGGGAACATACGAGCCAAACAAATGGTAAACAACCAAACAACACATAACATAGATACTTCACATAATGATAATTGCACGTATTTAAACTTGTAAAATACGAGAAAAATATGCGACACTTATACACCCCAATAACGTATAGATAAAGTAAAAAGGGGAGTTGTAAGTTTCACTCACGGTGGTTGCGTTTGCGATTCCTTGTTAAAATAACGCACGAGTAAAAGGAGAAAAATCCATATGACTTGCAACGAACGAAACAAGGAAAGGGTAAATGTTATGCTACGCATAGCTAAATGAACGAACATGAAATGTTGGACTCATTGGGCCTAACGAGCCTCTACAAGGCTACGCCAAGCCTAAAGGCGATCCTAAACTAGACTACCTAAACGAGCATAATTCTCCTTAACTAAGAACCTAAACTAAACTAATTAAACTAAGAAAGAAGTAAATAAATGAATAACGAAAAAGAAAGGAAGATTACCTCGAAGAAAACTTTACAAAATGAGAAGAGCTTGAAGGGTAACACCTCGTCATCGAGAGCGGAAATAAAACTACTACACACAATACCCAAAGCGGTATTGTGCTTGTGGAACCACCAATTTTTGTTATTCCAATTGTTTATACTAAAACTAGGTGTTGCAAGCTATAAGGAACCAAGAAAGGGTATTTATAGGTGTGAAAGGGAGCACAAAATGGTGTTTGGGGTGATGTGGGACGAATTTAAAACAAGGTTTTCGCGTCTTGCAAATAAGCAACAAACACCAAACTTGTTTTCGCGATTCCCGCTTCGTTATAACTTCGTTTCGCGCATGATTTTTGGCTACGTTCATTGTTTTCAGAGTACTATCGTATGAAAGAGAGTAATCTAATATCCATGGTGTCAAGAATTGGTCTTAAACCTTGGATCTTGATGCGGGTCGAGGATTATGTTCTAAAACTTGTGTTTGTGATTCCCGTTACGTTTGAGCTCAGTTTTATGCACCATTTGAACCTACTTGATCCTTATTATACCAAATATATCATGGGGGTTTGAATGGACCATAATGATAGCTCAAGGATGGAGAAAAGTTGGCAAGAAAGTCACCCGAAAATTATCTTATGACAAAACTAAGAATACAACATGTAGAGCTTCTTACTTGCTATCACTTACATCTAAACCCTCCAAAAAACAATGTCCTATCCTAAGGCATGTATATAATGAAGTGTTGATGATATGAAGGTTAGGATATGATGTGTTAGGTATGTTCACGAAGTCTCCAAAGTGTATGATTAACTTAAGGAAAACCTTAGTCTTAGACCTTGAGAGATGGAGGGTTGCTTCAAAATACATGGAAATGAATTTACAAACTTGTCTAACACATAAGACTAAATCACCAACTATGATAACATGTATGATCAAAACATAGAATCCAAGACATTTTATTGCTTAAACATTAAGTAAAACTATGTGGAATATGAAAACGGGTCGGGTTCTAGGATCTGTTTTTGATGGATGTTACAGTCTCCCCTAGTTTTGGAAATTTTGTCCCGAAATTAAGAGGAAACGTGATCGATAACTGTTTTAGCATATTCACTAGGAGTTTACATTAGGATGGAAACAAAATAGGGTTTAGGTTTGATTGTAGCGGTACCACTCCTAGTAGAGGAATCGTCTTTGTTGCTAGAGGTGTAGAAGTGATAAGCCTCATCACACGGAGATGGTTCGTGGCAAAGATTTACTACTGAGTTGTAATTATACTCATGACGTATAGCTGGATATTGTATCATGATAAGGGATTTTGAGAAAACCGAAGCGTCATATGATATAGTTATATAAGAAATTACAAAACAAAGTCATTAACCACATTGTTATTCAAATCGTGATTGACATTACTTACACAGAACTGCTCATGACAATCTAACAACGGTTTTGATCATTTGACAAGAACACTTATATATAGGAAGTTCCAACGGCCTATCCACCATGTCCTTGTCAAATTTTTATTGGCTTTGTTATCAAATCATGATTAGTTTTATGTGACTCGTCCTAAAATCTACCAAACATAACCAAATACAACAACCAACGCTTGAGTCTCGAATCCGAAGAAAGCAAGACTAAATGATGGTGGTACCTCTATCTTGTTTATAAGGAAGTGGTCAGCCTATGAAAAAGTGAGACGTGCCCCACTTTCCTTAAGTTATGAGACGAGGTCCACCGCTTGTATGATGACGTGAAATTTAATCGATATAAAATGATATGTTATGATATGTAATGAAAACGATTAACGTAGCATAAAATTAACTGCAATGATGGTAATAATATGAAATAATGTAAACCTGAAACGTTAAATCCAAATGGAAAACAATGGTAACTTGAATAGTCAAAACAAGAAATGGAATCGATAAAAGTTTGGAATGTAAAATAAAATAAATAACTCGAGCGGAGTCTTGGGTCTTTATAGTGGAAATGGCTAGTTCGATTGCTCATTCGCACCGTTGACGTTGACCTCAGTTGGGGTTGCGTTGATGTTGTAGGCTCTACCTCTTGCTGGTGGAGGTGTTGGGTTTGCTTAGTTAACTGGGTTTGCTTCGGCTTGAGCGTTGATGATGTTAACCAGCCCGTGGTACATGTTTCTGAAGTGGGTAGGATCTATACAATTGCAACAAACATAAGGTACCATGGGGTAGTTTGGCTGCTGGTAGATTTGAGTCATGATTTGGGTGGGAGGTGGAGCTTGGTTTTGAGGGGTACAACAAGTGTTACTCAAATGACCATAACGTTCACAATTGACACACAGTCAGCAAAGAACAGTGGGTTGATTGTGATAGTGGCAGGTGTTGCATTGAGGGTGAGGGCCAGTGTATGGTTTCTTGTTTGGGAAAGCTGGGTTTGGTGCCCCTTGAGTGATTGGGATGGCATAGAGAGGTACAACTTGTGGAGTTGGGTTAGTCGAGGCAACGGTGTAGTGTTTGCCATCACGCTTTCATTTGGTATCGGCACGGGAGGATGTTTCAACCGTGGTTGTCTTTGACTATTCTTCTGGGGTCTTGTCAGTTGAACCCTTCTTTTTCTCTTTGTCGAAGTCTCCATTTCGGATATGGTTTTCTGTGATCTCAGTGGCCAATTCCATTGTGGCCTCTAATGTTGCGGGTATAGTGCTCATTACGGAATCATGAATACCAGACGAAAGACCCCTGGTGTAATGTTCGATGAGATGACATAGGGGAGTGAACATATACGGAACCATCTGATTCAGCTTGAAAAACCGCTTGTTATAGGTCATATGATCCCCCTTGTTATGTTTAAGACGTAGAAGTCATCTTCCAACTTCTTGATCTCACTTCTTGGGCAAAACCGTTTATTCATGAGTTCCTTGAGTTGTTCCCAAGTTAGAGCTACAACAGCTGCAGCTCCTATTCGACTCTTTTCATTGTTCCACCAGGTTAAAGCTATCCCAATAAGTCGTCCAGTAGCATAACGAACCTTACGGTCGTCAGGGCTGTCACAATTCAGGAAGGTGCTTTCCATTTCTTCAAACCAACGAAGAAATGCAGTGACCCCTTCGGTTCCCTCGTATTTTGGGGGGTCACAGTAGTTGAAGTGCTTATAGGAGCACTTGGATGAAAGAGCAATGCCAACATTTGGTTTGACTTGGTTGACTTGGTTAAGTCGGTTAGCAGCAAGGGCTTGTTGAACTTGGATCACAATATTAGGAATCACGTCAGCCATTTGCTTGGCAATTTGGGCAGCCATGCGTTTACCGGAGTTTTGGTCCAGTTTCCTCCGAGAAGGTGCCTTGAAGACATCTACATGAATCAACGTAAATGAGGTTGTGAGATTTTTTTTTGATGGATTTGCTAACGAATATGCGTAAAATATAAACATTTAATAAAATGCAAACTTTTGGGGTGTATTAGAAAATAATAACTCATGATAACACTTTTAAAGTGTCATTGGGCTTTGCTCGTAATTGGGCATTGCATGCTGCCATACTTCACCTTCGTAATCATGTGGGCCCCCATGATCACCGGGCTTTCGTGTGGTTCGCGTGTGTTAGCCTCGTAACATACACTAAAACCCGGAGAAAATCGAGAATATGAATGTAATGTATGAAAGTCGGAGGGTATCCTTGGTTGGACACGGTGACAACTCAAAGTGGAGTTATTTCACACGACGTTTCGTGTGGCATGCCTTGGCCTAATAGGTCCTTCGTACTCTTATCGTTAGTCCCGGGTAGGAAAACTGGTCCGTTAATTCGGATTTATACGAATGCCAATCCTAGACAGAACGTCCCGACTACCGGTACTCGAACCCTTCCAGTTACTACATGCCCGTTACATGAACTTACTTTGATATGATTTGAAAATAAAACATCACAAAAGTTTGCATAACATGAAAATAAATATTTGGAAAATGGAGGGAAATGTTTAGAGGAAACCGAGAACTTATAAATAAGGATTTTATAAGTTTTACATGTATATGTAACATATAGGTAGACCTCATGACACAGTTATAACACATTGCGTGTATCACGTAATTAAGTAACAAATAAAGCGCTTGCTTGCGTTTGTGTGTGAAATGAAAGGAATCATAATGTGTGAGCAATAGCAAATCATTAGATAAACAAAACATGAAATCACATAAACACGTAGGTCCTAGTTGACTAAAGTATAGGTTATAAGAGTCTAATAACCTATCCTATATCCCTAAAGTCAAAAGCTTTGATACCAATATGTCACACCCCGACCCACAATGGGAATAGGTGGCCGGGGCATGATTGGGTTAATCCAAAGAGCTTATGAGTTGCTATTAAGAGTTTTAATTAATCATTAATCCAAACTATATGTTTCACATAACAAACAATCAAATAATCAATTACATAAAAGACATATAATAATTAGATTCCACTAATCCATTTCTTGTTAACTAAGGCTCATCCTATGTCCAATCTTCTCTTTGTACCTATTCACCTGTATCATGTGTAAAAATGGTTTTTGGGTCAACAATGGTTGGTGAGTGAACCTTATGGTTATTTCAAAAAAAATTATTATGTTTAAATTTTATTTATTGAGAAAAAGTGCGTTAACCAATGTAAGTAATGGTGTTGTATGTTATATATCAAACTTATAACACAACCTCAAACAACAAACAAGCCAACTGAAATGATTCAATATATGTATGCATGTTGCACGGTATGATGGTGTTCCATATTATAGTGTGTCAATGAATGAATGTATGTTGCATGGTATTATGGTGTGCTGCAAGGTCTAAGATCAATCAAATGAAGTTGACCTCGTATGGTTGGCAACGTCAAGTTCCGCTTATAGGTAATGGGGAACATACGAGCCTACGATGATGTGATATCCAAAATGAATGAATTTGCACCAAATAGTAAACAACCAAACAACACATAACATAGATACTTCACATAATGGTAATTGCACGTATTTAAACTTGTAAAATACGATAAAAATAAGCGACAGATGATACGCCCCAAAAACGTATAGATAAAAAAAGGGGAGTTGTAAGTTTCACTAACAGTGTTTGCCTTTGCGATTCCGTGTGAAAATAAAGCACTAGTAAAAGGAGAAAAATCCAAATGACAAACGTGATTTAATCTAGACAAACAAATGAAACAAGGAAAGGGTAAACGTTATGCTAGGCATAGCTAAATGAACGAACATGATATTTTGGACTCGTTGGGCCTAACGAGCCTCTACAAGGCTACGCCAAGCCTAAAGGCGAGCCTAAACTAGGCTACCTAAACGAGCCTAAGCTCCTTAACTAAGAACCTAAACAAAAGTAATTAAACTAAGAAAGAAATAAATAAATGAATAACGAAAAAGAAAGGAAGATTACCGCGAAGAAAACTTTACAAAATGAGAAGAGCTTGAAGGGCAGCACCTCCTTGTCGAGAGCGGGTTTATACTAAAACTAGGTGTTGCAAGCTATAAGGAACCAAGAAAGGGTAATTATAGGTGTGAAAGGGAGCACAAAATGGTGTTTGGGGCGATGCGGGACGAATTTAAAACAAGGTTTTCGCGTCTTGCAAAATAGCAACAAACACCAAACTTGTTTTCATGATTCCCGCTTCGTTATAACTTCGTTTCGCACACTATTTTCACCTACATTCATTATTTTCAGAGTACTATCGTATGAAAGAGAGTAATCCAATATACATGGTGTCGAGAATTGGTCTTAAACTTTGGATCTTGATGCGGGTCGAGGATTACGTTCTAAAACTCGTGTTTGTGATTCCCGTTACGTTTGAGCTCAGTTTTATGCACTATATGAACCTACTTGATCCTTAGTATACCAAGTATATCTTGGGGATTTGAGTGGACCAGAATGATAGCTCAAGGAAAGAGAAAAGTTGGCTAGAAAGTCACCCGAAAGTCATCTTATGACAAAACTAAGAATACAACATGTAGAGCTTTTTACTTTCTATCACTTACGTCTAAATCCTCCAAAACACAATGTCCTATCTTAAGGCATGTATATAATGAAGTTTGGATGATAAGAAGGTTAGGATATGATGTGTTAGGTATGTTCACGGAGTCTCCAAAGTGTTTGATTAACTTAAAGAAAACCTTAGTCTTAGACCTTGAGAGATGGAGGGCTGCTTCAAAATACATGGAAATGAGTTTACAAACTTGTCTAATATGTATAAGACTATAAATCACCAAATATGATAACATGTATAATCAAAACATAGAATCCAAGACATTTTATTGCTTAAACATTAAACAAAATTATGTGGAATATGAAAACGAGTCGGGTTCTAGGATCTGTTTTTGGCGGATGTTACAGTCGTGACGCTAGGGCGATCGTTGTCGATGGCGACACATTTATTTTGTTAGAGCGTTTATTATATGTCTCGAGTCGGTTTTGAATATATATATATATATATATTATTTGGTCAATATATATAGTTATTTACGGTTCGTTTGATGTTCATTTGTCCATTGTCTGCGTTTCGTTTAAGAGTCTAACATGAACATATTTCATATGTGTATGTTCGAGGTAATAAATTCCCCAAGTACGGGTATATATATGAAGATTCATGTCGGTATTCATACTTGTAAGTATTTATAAGTTCACCATGTATGTTGTATTTTGTAGTCGGGTAGTATTCCCTAATATTAATACATATACATGACACAAGTATTACACACCAAATGAAGTATTTAAAATATATAATTTTTTTCCCAAAAATTATACTTATAAACATATATATTATTTCCATCCATTTTAATTTAGGAAGAATATATATAAGTGTTTAATAAAACTCTTGGGTGATTAAGACTTAAACCTTGCCATTAAGGTTCGTCTAATAGTGATTAAGGTTACTAATCACGATTAACCATTTTAATCACCCTTTAATTACTCTTTAATCACGATTAGGTTTTTAAAAATTTGCCATAGTTTCCCCTAAACTATGGCATTTGTCACGTTTATTAAATGTGTTTAACCCATAATCATCATCAAAACTCAACCAAGGTTTCAAAGCATCAACTTTGCATGTATGAACCATCCTTACATATATATTTCCATAGACTATATATATATATATATTTTTAACCACATCTTTAAAAACAATAACATCTTTATATATTTTCTAACTGTTATGAATGCATCATAATGTGGTGACTCTCCATATATCTAACCCCCATCTTTTCATTATCATTATGTTAATGTTAAGCCTCTACAAATAGAGGTTTCATGTAATTGGTATCACACATTCAATGAATAAGAATTCTCTTGTTTTCTATACTTCTCATTCTGTCTATGTTCTTTATGTTATCCTCTACATTTAGATTTTCCAGTAGGTTGTTTTACTATACGTTATCAGCACGAGTTGCTTTTACAGTTAGATCTTATTCATGGGTGTCACCTACTTTAATTCTCTAACATGTCATCAACACCATAGGCGGTGAAGGTACGATTTTATTTTAATTTAAATGATGTTTCACCTTTTGTTAGAATCTATTTATTTTCACTGTGGAACTTTTGCCTTGTGTAAGATGAATATCAATTGATGAGTCAACAATGATATCATCAAGTAACTATAGGTTTTACAATTATTATATTATCTAAATCAGAAAGTTTTTGAGTTCAAAAATTATATATAAGTAATTATCTATTTTAAATTACTTATATATAATTGTTCTATTATTTAACAAGTCAAATATTGTAAATAAAAACGTTAGTAATAATAACGTTAATGATGTGGAATAATTTTCTAAGAAATATTGGAAATTTTGAATTCATCAATTATAAACATAGATTTGGGTACTTGAAATTCCGATGTGAAACTGGAAACAAATGGGCAAAAGAGTTTTGATATTAAATGGGTATGATTTGTGCGTAATATATGACATACACATATATTGCATATATTTATTTATGAACATACTTATATTATGTATAAGTTAAGGAATAATGTTTTCTTAATATACACATTCTTTTAATATTTTAATATTATTTATTATATGAGTATAATATTTATTTTATTGTGATCTAAGATTATATACGGAAAATATCATTTTTGTGTTTCTAATTATGATCATTGAAAAAACGTAGGACTATGATACCTACCAAAATATATGTGTTTTAAGAATTCACATTATATGTTTATTGAGAGAGGAGAATTAATCCATTAGCATTTTTGGTTTTAGATATGTGATTGAATTAAAGAAAAAGTGATCACTATTTTAGTTAATTATTCTTATTGAGTCCGCTTATATATCGATTCCTTTTATTTGGATAAATATGCGAGTTTTGATTTGGTGATAAAATTGAAAGGAAAGAGAATTGAACGGGTTATGAATTTTCTGATGACCCATAACATTGTTTCGTTTACTTAAAACTTAGAATGGTGTGTTCGACTTCATCATGAGGGGTTTATTGAGAATATTGATACTCTTAATCGTTGTATGATATAAGATAAAAAAACTTATCTGACTAAATGTGTTTACAAAATTATGAAATTTGATGTAGATATCCATTTATGTTTTCAATTAAGTGAAATATTTTTATGTATTACATTTATAATCGAATATACCATAACATGTTGATATATGAATTACATATATATTAGCTCTTAGCGATGAAAAGTTCTTATTTCATAAAGTTTTATAAGTAATATATTCGTATCATATGATGATATGTATTCCGTCCTATAAAGTATTATTTAACCTATGTACATCTTGTATTCTATATATTACTATTTGTTATATATAATATTGAATATAATAATTAAACCAAAGTTGTGGTTTATTATCACTCCATGAGAGAGTATATGTATGTTTAGATGTGACACACGAAGTGTCATACTCTTTGAATCTCATTATTAAGTTATGAAGGGTCGTAAGATGTTAGACCAATAAATCTAATATGACTCCGACATCTAATTACTTCTCTATAAGTGTTATAAAAACCGCAAAGAGAAGATTATTAACTAGAAAGTCAGATAAAACAATGTCCGTTTGTCACACCTCAAATATGCTCATTAAGTAGCAATAGTATTAAAAGAGTATGAAAGGTTTGAAGTGACTTTCTTTATATCTGTATGACTGAGTAAAGAATGAAAATCCATGAAAGTTTTCAAATTCTATCTCATTATCTCATTCACTGAAGTGATTGTGATTACATATTGATCATTATAATTTGTAAAGATAGTGATCATGGACATAAGTGAGAAAGTTTAATGATGAGATCGACCATTTAAAATGGCAATAATGGTCATGTAATAATGAGATGGACCATCAAAGGTGGCAAACTAAGGAGTGACTATATAAAATGATGGTTGGAACTTTGAAATTATAATATATTCTCTCGTATCATACGTTTTGTATTACATATGAGCAAGTAATATACATACGATCGTAAACCAGAAGTTTATGGATCATAATTATTTAATTAGTTGGCATGACCGGTTAAACAACACCAAGTCAATAATGATGTGAAACATAATGAAGAACTACAAGATTCTTCGAGTTGATAATTAGCATGCAATGTTTGCTCTCAAGGGAGATTTTATATTTGCAAATAAAGAAGGGTGTGTATCCCTAAATATTCTGGAAATGATTAAAGGATATAAATATCCATCCTGATACCATCTAGTATTTTAAATCGATATATCGTCTAAATGGTTATCAAGTTCACAACTTGTAGTTTGCGTGATTTATGGCTTAGCTAATAAACTAGCAAGCAAATGATTCCAGATTGGCATGTTTATTTGGATAATAACAGTAAATTTAATTGCTTATTATTAATGATCATTGGAATAAGTGTTGAACTTCATATAGTTTATGCTCATACACAAATTGATTTTGTTGAGACGATCACGGACGCGTGCAATTAATTACGAAGCCAATGATCATGAGAGTAAAAGTTTATGTTTATATATGAGTACATGTAATTTTAATGCACATCAAGCCAACATGTTGTAATAGTTTCTTCCAATTATAGTTGGTTTTTGGTCAGGAACCAAATATGCCCCTTCTAAGATTTTAGTTGTGCGGTATAAATAATATTGATCCACTACAACACACAATACTGGGACCTCTAAAAGGGTTGAGAATATATGTTGGGTAAAAATAATTGTCTATGATTAAATACTTAAAGCCATCGGTGAGAGATTACGGCTCATTCGTTTTAACTTTAGTGAATGAATGTTCCCAACATTAGCGGGAGATAACAAGCTGTTGGAAAGTGAAAAGTGGAATGAATTATCATGTCATCTTGATCCTCAGACTCTAAACGGTGAACCAGAAGTTCAAAGGATAATTCATTTACCAATATTAAAGAACATATTACCAGACAAGTTCACTGACCTAAATAGAGTGACTAAGTGAGTCACATAATCAACTGCTTATGCTCTAGTTATATTTATGTCCCAAGAGGAAAACCACATATTTTGTAATCAGTCTACTGCACGCTTGAAGCGTGGTAGACTAGTCGATTCCAATAGTAAAATTCCTTGAAAATTGAAGCAAGTAACTAAGATGGTCAAGTCAAGGTTATAGTAATAAGATCTCCTGAAGAGACATTATGGTTCAAGAAGAACCTCAGGTACCTGAAAATAAAGAGATCTCGATAAGTTGTATCATGTCTAAGATATGTATGGAATCTAAATAAAATCAATATTGTTATACTTTGTATATAATATAGCGCTTGTAATGATAAATGATGAGGATCAAAATTTAGGATCTGCCTATGAATGAACACAAAGAAATAATTGGCCAAAACCAAACTATGCAAATGAGGCAGATTTAAATTCTATATTGAAATGGAAAGTTTCGGACCAGTAATCCATACAGTGAAGGTTGTAAAACGTATTAGAAACAAACAAGTCTTTTATGCGAATCAATACATGAAAAGAAAATGGTATAAGGAAAAATTGATGGCACAAGGATTTCGCAAAGACCTAAAATTGATTATGAGTAGTCGTATTCTCCAGTGGTGGATACAATAGCTTTCCAATATTAATTAGTCTGGTAATAATATTAAGGAAAGAATTGACATGCATCTTATGAATGATATTTATCACTTGATACTGAAAGTTTACATGAAAGTCCCTGGAGGATTTAAATTATAAATTCATGTAAATAAAGTTCTCGAGAACACTATGATTGTTGTATACATATATAATTGAACTCCTTATGTGTTACATAAAGGTGAATTGAAAAATCTTAACGAGGTAATTCTTGTGCACCAATAAAGATACATAAAAAACTTGTATATGATGATTATGATATCTCAATAAAAAGTGTACAAGCATAGTACAATATGGATCGAAAATAAAAACAAGTATTCATGATATCTTTGCATATAATGTAGAAATCTATGTGTTAAATTAAATGAACTAGTTCGTAGAAGAACTCCTAAAGAGTGAATTCATATGCATATTTGGACAAGATAGAAAGAATTTTCTCATGGATTAACAATGAAAGAAGCTTTGGTATCGAAACCTCAAGAATGTACTATATCAAGTTCATAAAAAGGTATGGACTAAAGTAGTCGAGTCGAGTGTTGTACGAATTGAGATATTCAGATAAAGAACAATATAAGTTTGATAATATTATCAATCTTTATCAAAAGTCTTCTCCTAGAAGTTCATTATAATTGCTATTTACAGTGATGTTTTCTCGCATCATCTAGATAAGCTGTGGAGCATTTAGAAGGAGAATTTTTTTAATTACCTTGACACATTTTAATTATTACTCAACATGCAGTTAGAGTATATGTGTAATAAATCAAACTATACCTCTAGGAGGTTGAAGCGTTTACCATGGACAAAGCTTGTCCTTTAAGTATGTTAAAGGATGTTTAATTACTTGATATAGAAAATGACTATTATAGTCTCCTATGAAAGAAATTGAAATTTATGGTCTAGAAGTACCATTTAAGTGCAATTGTGCATTAGTATTTCTTGCTATCTGTTCATGATTTTATATATTATTTTTGAATTTATCGATTGATATAGCTTGTGTTAAGTGAGGAAAAATTGAAATGAGAAAACATCTAAGGTATGCAAGATGTGAACTTATATTTTACTAACCTATCGAAACAAGTTTGGTTAGTTTTGTAAATGCAGGGAATGTAACAAAACACAGTTGTAGGTCTTGTGATATTTGTTTAGAAGAAGAGGCATTGGAAGAGTTATATGACGATATACAACATTGCGAACATAAAGAATTGCACATTAAATGATCAAGTGGAAAATTATTGGCTACAAAAAACTTTGAAAAGCTTTCAAGAAAAATGGATGTTAGTCACTTAAAGAATATATGTTCAAATGAGGGGGAGAAAATACGTGTTGCACACTTTTTTCCTTAGCTATGGTTTTATCCCACTGGGTTTTCCTAGCAATGTTTTTACCGAGGTAGCATCACCTAGCGTATTAAAAGAATAATACATTATTATATTTCATCATGTGGATGGTCAATGGGGAGTGTTATGAATGCGTCATAATTTGGTGACTCTCCACATATCTAATCCCCATCTTTTCATTATCATTGTATTAATGTTAAGTCTCTATAAATAGAGGTTTCATGTAATTGGTATCCCACACTCAATGAATAAGAATTCTATCATTTTCTATACTTCTCATTCTCTCTATATTCTTTATGTTATCCTCTACATTTAGATTTTGCTAGTAAGTTGTTGTTTTACAACACTTACAAGATTATTAAAAATTATCATTATTCTCATACTTTAAAGTCTAGTTCCTTTGTCTAAACCTGCTTGTTACTTTTTAAGATGATCTTTATGTAAATCATGGTGTTTAATCTTTATAGTAATTTTTATCATAAATCTTCTTAAAGTTTACATAAAAGTCTATGGAACTTAAGGATGAAGATCTTGTTTAGATCTACACATCTATTTCTAGTCTAATAATACAAGATCATGCATTTAATCATCCTACTTTAACATAACCATCGGAAGCATATGCACTAACTAACACAAAGCAACATAATCATCACATAATATATAAATATTATAGACTTCTTAAATTGAGTTTAGGGTTCGTAAGATTTGTTTTCTTGAAGTTCAAGATGAACACTTTGTACTTTATAAATCTACATATTATAACAAGCTTGAAAAAATAATAAAAGATGATCTTATAATTTTGCAATGTGATTAGTGTGTTCTAGGATGAAGATTAAGAAGATAATAAAGCTCCAAAGTGATCCTTAATGCTCCTCCATGCTTGCACTTGTTTAAATAATCTTGAAATGGGTTTTTGAAGCTTAAAATGTAGTATTGGACGAAAGAAAATGGTGATTGTGAATAGGCTTTTGGAGCCGTGAATGAGTGAGCCAAAAGAGGGTGTTTGGTTTTGAATTTTGTGAGGTGTATAATTTGTTAAGTGGTAAGGTGAGGGTGATATAAGATGATGATAATAAAATCTTGCAAGCTTGTAATCAACAACAATCTTCACACCATGATTCCTTACCATTTTTCACAAGCAACTAGGTTATGGGGAAGCGCCCCGCATGGGCAAAAATTTTGATGATGGATGAAGGGGTTATATATATATATATATTTAAAGTTTACATGTTCATACATACATATATATATATATATATATATATGAAATTAGATCTTAAGGTAATTAATGGAAGTCTTGTGCCATTAGTGTGGTAATGACTCTTATGACGCTAAACGACCCGTAACTATTTAGCTAGATTAATAGTTTAGGTGTTAGGATGATAAAAAAAGTGTTACTAGTTTAGTCGTCGGGTCGATACTGAACAATATATGAGAAGTGCGTCGTGATACCGGGAACGATGTCTTTAATAAGTATTATTTAGCAGCTTTATTGGCATTGTAAATGCTGAATTTTTTTATTTTTTTGTATTTGCGGACAAATATTATCACTAGTTATGGCGTGTATTTTCCGGAAAGTTAAAGTGTTATAACATTTTGTGCCCTTAGATTGGGTTTTAGTACATACATTTGCGACGATACGCTTTCATATCGTTCGTTAGCTGTTCGAACAATTTTCAGAAATAGCTGGCATGAATGTTGTGTTCAGGTGAATAGTGTTTTTCAGTATTTTAGCCGAAATATCGAATATAGTTAGTTGTTTTCTCGCGACAAATTTAACCATGCCCTATGATTGCTAGCCTTTGTATGACCTAATCATGCATTAATTAAGTAGATAATGAACGCAATTTAAATAATAAATAGCTGTTAAGTTATACGGATTTACCATTAATTTTGCTGGTTGTCACATTTTCCCCCCGTTAAAAGAATTTTGTCCCGAAATTCAAGTTATGTTACCGGTTGTAGGGGAGTCTTGAAATAGATGTGCGTACTTGGACTTTATTGGTCTTCACGTTCCCATGTATACTCGGGACCGTGACGTGAGTTCCATCGAACTTTGACCAGCTTGATACGACTTCTCATCTTGTTGACCTTCTAGTCCGTAACCTCAACAAGTTCTTCAGTAAATTGGAGTTTGTCGTCAATGTGAATCTCATCCGTCGGGATTATGACCGTTTCTTGAGTAGGAATGTTCTTAAGTTTTGACACATGAAATGTGTCGTGTACGCTACTAAGCTCGTCCGGTAGTTTCAGCTTGTAAGCAACAGTTCCCATCTCTTCCAAGATTTCGAATGGTCCTATGTATCGTGGGTTCCACTTTCCACGTTTACCAAATCTGGCTACGCCTTTCCAAGGCAAGACTTTCAACAAGACTTTGTTTCCGAACTCGAAAGATAATGGCTGACATCGTTCGTCAGCGTAGCTCTTTTGTCGATCACGAACCGCCTTGATACGGTCTTGCATTTGAAAGATTTTGTCCTTAGTCTCTTGGTCTAATTCCGGACCAATGAGTTGTTTGTGTCCGGTCTCCACCCCACATAGCGATGATCGGCACTTTCGTCCATATAGAGCTTCGAACGGGGCGGCCTGGATGCCAGTGTAATACCCATTATTATATGAGAACTCCACTGAAGACAAGTGAGTATCCCAATTTCCATCCAGATCCATCACACAAGCACGTAACATGTCCTCCAAAGTTTGTAACGTTCGTTCACTTTGGCAGTCCGTTTGACGGTGAATGGTCGTACTAAGAACCAACCGCGATCCAAAGGCCTTTTGAAATGATTGCCAAATTCTTGAGACGAATCGACCGTCTTGGTCCGAACGATAGAAACAGGCACTCCATGTTAGGGGTGTTCATGGTTTGGTTTGAAACCGTGAAACCGTCCAAACCGGTCATCGCTTTGGTTTTACGGTTGGTTTTTTTCTTAACCTTTCGGTCGGTCGGTTTCAAATATTTCAAACCGTAGTTAACGGTTTGGTTTGCGGTTTATGCCGAAAACCGGCTGCATAAAACCAGACCTAACTGTAAGATTTAGTTATATTTTAAATTTTAAAATTTTTGTGTTAGATATATTTAATCCTTTACTTTAAGCTTGTTGTCTTTCTACTCAGATTTTAGTTTCTTAGTTTTATATTTTTTTCTTTTGTAATCCTCTATATTTAACTAATACATTCTTTAATGATTTTCATTTTATCTATTTATAAGAATTTTATAATACATATCTTCTCAACTGAATTTCTATTGCTATTAACCAACTGTGATGATGTTTTGTATTGAAGCTAAAGCTATGTGATCACCGAAACTTACAAGCTAAATTATTTTTTAATTTGTAATCATACATGCATACCCAAACATGCCATACAATAAAAACATGCATATTTTTTGCGGATCTATAATTATATAAAAAACAAACAAGTTGGGTAAAAAATTTAAGTCAATGTAGGAACGTCCTCGATTAGCACAGGAACCTAAATTTATTATCTATTGTCCGATTAGGTGGAAACTAATGACAAGTTAACCAAATAACAAGAATTACTCGTTTAAAGGTTGTTTTCATTGATCTAAAGTTCAATACATTCGAGATCCGGATCCGACAGAGCTTCACCGTCTCTGTGACAAAATATCTCCTCTTTACAAATGAAATCACAAGGCATCTATTTATAGATGTACAAGTCCGCTGGTGAGAGTACATAAGTTCGCCCAAACTTGACCTTGTCAAGTTCGTCCGAACTTGACTTCTCAAGTTCCATCACAAGCGAACTTGGCTCTAAACCCTATTAAATACGACTTGTTTTACCTATACTATACAGACTCGATACAAGACTATTATACAAAAGTTATGCACCAATAGACTCCCTCTTGGATATCTACTTTGTCTTGTTCGGTCTTCAGAAACTCTCGTTTATTCCAGACTCGTTCTCGTGTAATGATGAAGGCAACAAACATATGCACCAACAGACTCCCCCTTGGATGTTGCCGCAGTTATCTTCTTTCATAGACATCATTGACAATAATCATCCTCGTCAGTCTTCAAGTGTCATAGTCTTCTTAGAACGCCTTGTAATCATCAGACTTCAAATAAGTTCCTGAGTCTTTATCTTTATCCTTGAATAACTCTCTCTTTTTCTTCAGTTTAACTTGATAAAACTTTAATCTCAGCTCCCCCTTGCTGTGGGCTATGCTCCTCCTAGCTTTGAGCTTTATCTTCAATCATATTTCATCCTGCTTCCCCTAAAACTTTACTTCCTGTTTCAAAGTTCTTGGGAATTCAAATAAACATTTCAGTTTCTAACTTTAAAATTTTGTACCACTTGATTTACATACCACCTGTACAATACTTTTACTTCACATTTTAATCTTCATTTTTCAGTTATTTCAAGTTCAAATTAATGACCTTGAAAAATTTAACATTCAAAACTTTTTTTCAATTCATTTAATTTTTAATTATTGAAATGAAATCCACTTAGTTGATTAAGTCCAAGTTAATGACCTTGATTAACTCATTTTGTTTACCAAGTCCAAGTTAATGACCTTGGCTAAACCCTTTGTGAATACCTGATATTATCTTCAATTTTAAAGTTTCAAACTAATGAACTTTCTCTTACCAGACTTCGATGATCCGTTCCCCAACATTGTCTCGTTGAAACTCTTTTTGGATTTAAACAGTAAGTAAAGTATTTACAGAACTTTTAACAAGTAAACTAACTATGTACAAACATATTTACAGACAATTTTTTATGAATTTGCGTCTAAGGATCATATCAGTTTTATTGAGACATATCACCAGTACCGTTGACCTTTTTGAAGACTTTAAGATTTAAACTCGTTTACCTAGATTGTCGATATGTTTGTCCACTTAAACTTCATCACATTTCTCAATTGTTCCAAGATATATTAGGATATTATTTATGAAACTTGACTTAACTATGGTTCCCACTTCTTGAATATACTCCCGAATCCAGCTTCCCTAGATTTCATCTTACAGGTGAATATAGCGTAATTGATATCTGTATTTGGGTTATGTGAGACCTTGAGAGCTCAGGTTAGTACTACCGTACCGACAAAGAGATGAAGGCTCGTCTTTCAGGTGTGTTCCACTTAAGGAATCTTTTAAGCAATACAAATGATTCGATCTTTCGATTCTTTTCAAGTTTTGTATGCTATTTTGGGGTTTTAGCAAAAGCATTATAGAAGTTCTAGACTATTGCTTCTGCAAAATCAGAAGAGCTTGTATAATACCCCAGATATCAATTATCTATAAAGACCTCATATCTCAGAATCAGGCAACCTTTCAATCGAAATTTCGGAGTACTACGTCCATATATCCAAGATATGTTAATCCACGAGATTAAGCAGTTATAAAATTTAGTTTATATCCCGGAAACCATTTACTGAACGTATAAAGCCTATAGACACATCCACAGTAAGACTTGTTTATCACTTTTAAACTTTACAATTCTTTAGCATACTTTGATAGTCCACTGATGTACTATCATTTCCTTTTTGACAACAAATTCTTTTTGTCTTTTTCAATGTTTTTGTACTTTTTGAATTTTTCAATGTTTTTAAATTTTCAACTTTTTCATATGTTTTTTATTTTTCAACAATTTTTAAAATTTTCTTACTCCCACTAAAATCAAAAACATATTTTTGAATTTTAGATTTTTTAACAAATTCTATTTGAAAAATATAAACCAATGTGGATCCCGTGACCTCGTCGTCCAATCCTTTTTCTCAATCCTTTATATGCAATTGTTTAACAAACAATCATTAAACTCATTTACTACTTGTTAAAACAGTTTGAACTTGTAAGAACTTTGAAATCAGTTTTTCTGTTCAACGGTGTGAATTTTCAAAATTTTGACTTTTTTCAAAAAGTTTTCTTCTTAATTACTCCCCCTCAAAATGACAAAGATTTTAACATTCTAGATAAATTAAATCGATATGGAGCTCCGTAATCCGGAATCAACTTTTGATCAAGTAGATCTTGGAACTCCTACACATGAAAGGATTTAGTTAAAAAGTTCAACCCAAGCCTTCTTGGTCTTGGGTTTTGGATATAACTCCTCATATGCCTCTTCGTAGTCACTTTCGTATGCTCTTTGATAAGGATATTCAACATCACAAACTTCAAACTCACAATCAACTTTACTTTTATTTTTTTTGATTGATTTGACATTTTCGGTTTTATCACAAACAACCTTCACTTTTTCAGGTGATTTCTTTTTAGCAATCCATGCTTGAGAATTAACTCTAGCTTTCTTGATATAAAACCTAGAATCATTATTTGACTTTGAAGTCTCTCCTTTTTGAAAAATTGAATTTTCAAATTTTGATTCATTTTTAGGTTTTATTTCAAGATTGGATTCAACATTACGTTTCATTTCTTTTAAGATTCTGATTTGACCATTATCAGATTGCTTTTGTTTTACCTCTTTTGAAACTTCTTTTCTTCGGGGATACACAGGCTTAGACTTCGGACACTTGCGAGCAATGTGACCAGCTTTATTGTATTTGAGGCAAGTCCGATTATCATGAACATTTCCACTAGTGGGTTTTACTCCACTTGTGGACTTGGTCTTAGCCTTGTCCCGAAGTTCTTTTTTTTCTTGAATTCATCATTCGATTTCTTACCGATCACGCTTTATTCTCGAACCGTGCTCGTTCCGTACACAAACTTTATGTTCTTACCTTTGTATTCCTGGAACATTGTTTTCTGATTCTTCTTTGATTCATCTTTAGGTTCTTCCAAACCTAAACCTGCTCTCCGTTCTAAGGAAAATCACCACCGTTTCTACGGTATTTGTTAAAATTCCGTTTCGGTTTAGAATAAAACTTGTTTTCATTTTTCTCGAGATCATCTGATAAAACTTCCACAAGTTTAAACAGTTTATCAATTTGATCTTCTTTCACATTCTGAATCGGAAAGCTATCATTGAAATATAATCTATCAGATTCCTTAACCTTGTACATGACAACATTAGGATCATCACTTAGATCATTTTCTTATGATGAATCGTCACTTTCAGATTGTGAACCAGAACTGTTTGAACTCGAGTTGGCGCTTTTAAAGCTGCCGTCATCAGAATCATTTCCCAAGACATTTTTACCACATCTTTTACCACTGATCATTGTCATCATTTGTAAAGTCTACGTCAATGTTCTCAGGCAATTTAACTTACTTTTCTGAAATCATATTTCTTGCTGCAGTAACTTGCAAGAAATGGTAGAGGAACACTTCCGTACACTTTACGCTTTGAATTATCAACATTTTCCTCCGACTTGATCGTAGGGAGAATGTGATCAATGACATATGCGTTTGTGGTGTAACTTTTTAGTAATTGTCTGACTCTTTCTGTTTCAATTTTCATTTCGTGAAACTCACGCTTTGTCTCAGCAATTGTATTAATGTACATGTTAATTGCCTTTTGTTTTTCAATAACGGTGGCATTTAACATGGTGACATTAGCATTGAGTTCACTGTTAGCTCTTTCAACATGTTTGTATTTGCCTGATATTTTGTCATAAGCTCCTTTTATGGTTTTGTAATCATAACGAAAGTTTTCGTTATGTTCAGTCAATTCTCTTATGACTTTGACTTTATCCAGACAGGGTTCACAAGGACTTGCACACTTTGTGCAAGGTTTTTCAACCTCCACAACTTTCACAATTTCCTTTATAGACATGCTTACCTCAGCTTTTACCTTTTCGGCTTCTTCTTTCAACTCTTCTTGCCTTTGCGTCTCAAGGTAAGCTATTCATTCTTCCTCTGTTTGTTGCATACATCCACAAATGATGTATCCGATTCATTCACAACCCCTGCCATCATAGTAACACCAGTCTTCTTTCCGATGTATTTGTTCCAATCGAAACCATCATCTTCATGATTAGCAACAAGAGCTTGTTCGGCTTTCTTTGCAGGTTTATCTTCAACTTCAACTTGTGTTCTATTTGGATATGATTTGTATTGCAGCGCTTTCTTGTAATATTTGTTACCGGTTCCAAAAGGGTTTTGATTTCCACTAGCTTCTTGGTTATGGCATTCACGTTTGAAGTGCCCTTTTTGTCGACATCTGAAACAAGTAACTTTCATTTTGTCGAAACCAGGTTTATTGCTTGAGTTACCAATATCCCTTCCAGTGAGTGCTACAAATTTTGAAACTCTCTGGATAATCGATGCTAAGGACCATTTGATGTCCATCAGTTCCAACTCTACCTCATCTACCTGATCGTAATCCTCAGCTGTCATTTCAGGATTTCTGATCTTTCTAGCAACAAAACTTTCATACAATTCCAGAACTGTAGCAAGAAGTGCTATGTGTTGTTTTGCAACTTTTTCAGGAAACACATTCTTTAAATCAACTACTATGTTGCATTGGAAAACATTTTAACTATAAGTGGATTGGCTTGTCTGATGAGATTGACTTTGAGAAGAAGAATTTGAACCAACATATGAATAACCAGTGTTTGGAAAATACTGATTTTGTGACGACTGATCTGATGTATTCATGCTTGCACTAAATGTCGTTTAGATTTTTGGACTTTGAATCGGAGTATCTGGAACACCACCTTTGTAATAAACTCCGACATCCTGAACAACATTAGTGTTTTTGGATTTTGCAATCTTCATCAATTCCATTTCATGACCTTCAAGTTTGTCAATGAAAGATGACAACTTAAATTGACTCCAAGATGGACTATTTTTTTAAAATCATCAGATACGTTGTCCATTCTCCTTCTGGAAGTACATCAGCCAGCTTCTCAATTTGCTCTTCGTTAGTTCTCTTGATATCATGTCTTCGCATCTGGACCATGAGGTGACAATATCTATCAATCATTTGCTTCATTGTCTCTCCTTTGATCATCTGAAGATCTCAAACTCTTTCTTATCAGGGCCTTTTTGCTTTTGATCATTTCATCACTTCATTTGAATTTTTCGCAAAGAGAATTCCATAATTCTTGAGAAGTATCATATTCTGGTAATAAGATCAAGATATCTTCTTTGACAGATTGTTGTATCAAGCTGATAATCTTCTTTTCAGCAACATATTTCTCTTTGTCAATCGCTGAAAACTTGTTTAGTGGAAGATCTTGATCACGTTCATCTTTGGGCCATGTATAACCATCTTCAATCGCAACCCAGCTGTTGAATTGATTCGCTTGAATCCAATTAACAAACTTTTCTTTCCATCCCTCGAACTCGTCCATACTCATCAACTTCGGTGGTTTCTGAGTAGTTCCCATTTCATTATCGAGGTTCATCTGATTGACCGCAATTGAATTTGACGTTGAGGCTTGTGCTACTCCAGCTGCAAACGCGTTATGGTAATCTTCCATTTTGAAAATCAAGACACGTACGCTGAAAACACTTGAAACTTTGAAAAATATTAGAACTAACTATAAGTTCGGTCAAACTTGGATAAAGAGTTTCAAAGATTTTTGATTTTGAGCGAACTTGTGAAAACTTATCAAGAAACAGATAAGTTCGGTCGAACTTAGGTGAACTTTCAAGATGACTATCAAGTTCGGGCGAACTTGTGTGAGAAAAACAAACAATTTACTCAAGTTCGGTCGAACTTGCGTAAAAAAATACTGAAATACCTCTCAAGTTCGGTCGAACTTCTTGAAAAATCTTGAAAATCCTATCAAGTTCGGTCGAACTTGATGAAAATCAGTAAGATTTTAATCAAGTTCGGTCGAACTCAAGTTCGGTCGAACTTGATGTTAAGTTCGGCCATGGCTTGTTTAAAAAACATGGTTTTTGCAACTTTTTGATGTCAAAACGTTTGAATTTGATGTCCAAACTCTCAGGGGTTTGTTATTAGTGTGTTTTACACGACATAGTCAAAATTGGACAAGATCTAACCGTGAATTCTTCATTTTTGTTCAAAAGTTAAGAAAAATAGAAGAATGGAGATGAAATAGAGAGATTCTCGTCTTGATTTCAACAAATTCAGGTATCCAGGCTCTGATACCACTTGTAGGAACGTCCTCGATTAGCACGAGAACATAAATTTGTTATCTATTGTCCGATTAGGCGGAAACTAATGACAAGTTAACCAAATAACAAGAATTACTCGTTTAAAGGTTGTTTTCATTGATCTAAAGTTCAATACATTGGAGATCCGGATCTGACAGAGTTTCGCCGTCTCTGTGCCAAAATATCTCCTCTTTACAATTGAAATCACAAGGCATCTATTTATAGATGCACAAGTCCGCTGGTGAGAGTACATATCAAGTTCAGCCGAACTTGACTTCTCAAGTTCCATCACAAGCGAATTTGGCTCTAAACCCTATTAAATACGCCTCGTTTTACCTATACTATACAGACTTGATACAAAATGTTATGCACCAATAGACTCCCTCTTAGATATCTACTTTGTCTTGTTCGGTCTTTAGAAACTCTCATTTATTCCAGACTCGTTCTCGTGTAATGACGAAGGCAACAGACATATGCACCAACAGTCAATAGTTCTTACTTTGAGTTTAACTTATTACCGAAACTTAAACCATGAAACCAAACCGGAACCAAACGCTTAGTAACGGCTTGGTTTGGTTTGGTTTTAATTTTCAACGATTTGGTTTTGGTTTTCGGTGATTGAAAATGGTTACTAATGGTTTGGCTCATGGTTTGATCTAAAACCCGTCCAAACCCGTGAACACCCCTATTCTATGCTGTGCCACAATTTCTTTAAGATAGAGCTCAGCTAGCTTTTCAGTGCTATCCTTCTCACGGATAGGTAAGAAATGTGCAAACTTTCTCAGTCGGTCTACTATGACCCAAATCATGCCGTGACCTCTCGAGGTCCGGGGTAATTTAGTAATGAAGTCCATTGAGATTTGTTTCCATTTCCAAACAAGAATTTCAGGTTGTTGTAACAATCCTGAAGGCTTTTGGTATTCCGCCTTAACTTTGGTGCACATAAGTAGCAATGTCGCCTTTAAGGTTAGGCCACCAATAGAATTCTTTTAAGTCTTGGTACATTTTATCCGATCGCGGATGGATAGAGTACTTTGACTTGTGAGCTTCACCTAAAATAATTATCCGTAGGTCACTAAAGAATGGAACCCAGATTCGTCCCATAAAGTATAATGCTCCATCCTCCTTTGGCACCAATTGTTTCTCCATACCTCGTAATGATTGAGCTTGAATGTTTTCTAGTTTAAGTATATCTTGCTGTGCGTTATGAATTCGAGTAGTGAGGTTCGTTTGTATCATCATTTCTAAGGCACACACCCTTAGAGTTTTCACTCGTTCTTTGCGGCTCAAGGCATCCGCCACAACATTCGCCTTGCCTGGGTGATACTTCATCTTGCAATCATAGTCATTCAGCAATTCGACCCAGCGTTGTTTTCACATATTTAATTCTTTCTTATTAAATATAGGTTGTAGACTTTTGTGATACGTAGAGATAGTACATTGAGTACCATACAAGTAGTGACACAAAATTTTCAAAGCGAATACCACTGCAACTAGCTCAGGTCGTGGGTGCTATAATTTATCTCGTGCGCTTCCAATTATCAAGACACGTACGCGATGACTTTGTCTCGTTGCATCAACACGTAACCGAGAAATTGTACTTCGTGAATCCAAAATTCGTATTTGGAGAACTTTGCATAAAGTTGTTTTTTCTTCAAAAGCTCCAAAATAGTTTGTAAGTGTTGTGTTCGTCCTTCGATCGTGAATATATTAGTATGTCGTCAATAAACACTATCACGAATTCATCTAAGTACGGCTTACACACGTGGTTTATAAGATCCATGAATACCGTCGGTGCGTTTGTTAAGCCAAATGGCATAAAAAGAAACTCGTAATGACCGTAACGAGTTCGAAAGGCCATCTTGGGTATGGTTTCCTTTTGTATCCTCAATTGATGGTAAACCTATCATCAATCAATATTGGACTAGAAACTAGTGCCTTGTATTTGATCGAACAAATCGTCAATTCTCGGTGGGGGGTAGCGGGTCTTGATGGTAGTTTGTTCAACTCCCAATAGTTGGTACCATCAGTACCCTCATTAGTGTCGACTCAATAACCTCATGTTGTTCCATAAAAACTCTAGTTTGACTTTGTTAGTAGGGCGTTGATTAATTGACCCTTTTGGGCGTAGATTTACTTTTTGACGCCATGTTATTTTGATACATAATATCAAACGATCTATACTTATATTTAAACATATATAGTCCACCAAGAGCATAAGAATTAAGAATGCAATCAGTCATGGAAACCTTAAGATCACATTGTTCATACATGTTTGAAATAATGATAACGTGAATAACCGCAATCCAAAATGCATAGTATTTCTTGCATGTATCAGCCATATGTCTAAGTGGAAAAGAAATAATTCTTTGAGGAGGAAAAACCAAACGGTCGTCTCCAACCTTAAAGCCCAACCTTAAAGCATGTATTCCATACTTCATGGAGTTTGATCATCCAATGTAGGCAAAATCCTTTGCCGCACTAACCCGTGTGACAAAAACGTTGATATTGCTTGAGCTCCACGAGCTCCAACAAGTTTGTTACAATTTCCATAGATGTTGAATAGAATGCAATGAGAGGGTTGCAGCATGGCTCATACCACACATTGCAGCATGGCTCATGCCACACCATCCTTTGGAATAAGACAAATGTCAAACGACAAAATTTAATGTAATCATTTCCAATAACTAAGATAAGGTGTCATAGACACCAAAGAACCAACCCATGTACCATATTTCTAGAATGTTAAGGAAATTCCTCTCTAGGTGGCTAACCAGTTTTGTTTGTTTAGATGATTAGTCTCAACCGACTCGTGATATAGATCAGATGTTTGGTGCGAACGAATACGTGTGGTCTTTTTATATCATAGGGTGTCATAGTAACCACCCCAGTTAGTGTTCTACTAGATAGTAACTTGAACAATTTAAGAATTTCGAATGGATAGTGATCATTAGCTTGACCCGCAGAGCCCACCAGGATTCCCATGCACTACAAGTTGTTATTACGTGGGCCCCCATAATAATAATTTGCCTTTCATGGTCACCCTAGCATTCTCTCGTTCAAAGCACACGATCGGTCAGACAGAGGACACTACTATCGACATACCTTCAACATAAGATGGACCTCCATGATGGTCCACTTGCTAACGTTCATTGTCATTACTCGTGAAAGGGCGTGACGTTAGGGTAAATAGAAATAGAGAAAATCCACAACGATAACAACTAGAGGGGCACCTTTAAGATGAGTACTTCATCATCCTTGTCTGGACGAGAGTGTCATCAATCATGATTAGTATGAGCCACAGGGACCTCGTCCCACTAATAGAGTTGTTGTCCAAGGCTACCACCTCTGCCTCGTTGTCACCACCATACTCAGGAACCTTCAAATTTGAGGGAAAACAACCATCTTCCACGGAAATCAAGCTTAGGGGCTCACTTGGTGAAGGTACGTGATTAGGCGGTTCTAGACGGAAGTTAGTGGATAAACGTAAACCGATTCGGTAGAATGTTATTACAGAAAGGAGTAGACACAGAATCCAGCGGAAGTCTTCATTCATACCGAAAGAGTATACATCTTTATAAGTCCAGCTGCCAGAGTTCCTGGAGAGAATCCGGCAGCAACTCCCCATAGGGATGCCAAAAACTTAAATGACAAATGAACACACACCACCTATTTATAGGGTAAGAAATTCGCTGGTGAGCATCTAAGTTCGGGCGAACTTGACCTAGTCATGTTCGGCCAAACTTGACATCAACATTACAATTATGAGCGAACTTGACCTTCACAGGTCAAGTTCGAGCGAACTTGATCTCCACAGGTCAAGTTCGAGTGAACTTGTTATATTTTACACTGAAAACTCCGTATTTCGGTCGTGTGTTCAATTCTAACCTATACAATACTCAACACATGCTCTATCTAGCCTATTCAACAAGTGATGAATACAAAGTGCACCAACACTTAGTAACCACGTCCACCATAAGCTTCGCAGTAGACGCGAATTCGATATTCTCATCGTGCGAGTCGGGAATAACAATAGAATTCGAAGTCGAAGGTATTCGTTCTTGGCAAAATAATCCGTACAACGTGTATATATATATATATATCAATAATTAATATCACTACTTATTATATATATATATATATACTTATATATGGGCATATCAAATATAATCACGTTGGTTTGTGCGAATCAATCTAGTTTAGCATGTCTATGCCATATAGACTATGCCCCAAATAATGTCCTTGCATTATTTATTTGAAAAGAGGTTTGTTAGTGGATCTTGAGTTTTTTGTATATGCAATGAAAACACTTTGTTTTTTATAAATCTTTTTCATGAGAATCCTAGGGATTGTAGCCTAGACTCGAGAAAGAATCTTGGTTCACTACAATTGAAGCTTTGATACCAATCTGTCACACCCGGTCGTAAGCGGAATCGCGCGGTGTGAATTTGATTAGTTTTCATCGCATACGATATAAGTAAACAACTATATGAAATAAAACATGCACGATGTTCATCCATTGCCATCATTTAAATGTTACAAGTCATAAGTATTTAAAAACGGAAGACATCACAAGTTATAATAGTTTTACAAAACACTTGTTCCAAATATAGTTTTTTTAATACCAAGGCTTTGCATCCTACATCTAATCAAGGATAAGATATATGGACCAAACCCTTCAAACGGATGACATCGCTTTCTTGACAACTTTTTCCTTTGTGATAACCAGTGCGCCAAGATCCACTTAATTTCCTGAAATACATGTGTTTTTGTAAAAAATTACCGAAGAAATTTAGTGATCAAACTTTGTATGTGAGGTAGCGTGCTATTGTAGCATGTAAAAATATGTTGAGTTAATTGATTATGAAAACAGTTTCAGGATATAGTTTCAGGATAATGAACTATATCAAAATGACAAGTAAATGCAATAAAAGTAAATCTTGACACATGATGTACGAGGAAAGCCCTTGATCAATCTAGATCTCCTGTATAAAACCTCAGGAACTGATAATCGTCGGCTGCCTTGTTCTTCTTATTGCCTGAATATCCATGATAGAGTGCAGCATAATGCTCGGATCAGATCTAAGTGTTACAATGATTGTGAAAAGTAAGTGTTGTGAGTGAATGATTGCGAAAATAGCAAGTGATCAGAGAGTGTACGAGATTGTGTGTGTTTTTCTAGTGATCCGACACCGCTTTATATAGTTTCTAACTCTTACTAACTATCCCATATTCACATGATGCTGGGAATATTCCCTTCTGAACGTTGGGGGACTGTTTCAACTTGTTTTCCACATGCATATTAACTATAAATCTGGGTCTTCAGCTCATATAACCTTACTACATTAATAGCATTGACCAACATCCGAAATACTCATAGAATATGCCTTTCTTCTATTCTGACCGTTACAAGACCCATTCTTCTGCCATCAACGTCGACTTTTCAACCACCTTGAGCGAATCTTCAGGTAGACCAAGTCCTTTAACGTTGGTACCTTGCAACCAAATAAAATCGTTAGTAGCGAGTAGGATACCCCCACAGGATGTTACCAATATCCTGGTTCAGTATCCTGGTCGCAGCATATAAAATCAGGATATGCATTCGGGATATAAGCTCGAAATTCCACCCATAACAATTGTCCCCAAAAATATAACTCTTGGGATCCTAAAATCCAAACGGGTATATTTTCTTTGCGTTGTTCGATGCACTTAATGAGATGTAGATGTTGATGTGACTTCGTGCAACTTCCAAGGTTATACTTTCTCATAAGTAGGTAGTCTTCTGGCATGTCTGGTAAGGTTATATGTTTTAAATTTTCCTGGATATGTTTGGTTACTTCAAAATATCATGTAATAAAATTAGAATTACTCCCTTTACGTAGATTCCAACAAGGACCCTGCTACTTTTGATCTAGAGGAGCCCTCCGCTGCCACTAGCTATAAACCTTCTTCTGCTGCTCCTAAGTCTTCCTCTTTGACTAGGTCCCGGGCACCAGGATCTAAGAAGAGGAAGGGTGCTGATCTCCCTTCTACTGCTGCCATAGCCTTCTCCTATGAGAATCTTGGTTGTATTCTGTTTTGTAGGGTCTGGATCGCTTGGTGTCTCTTTACGAGGAGGATTGTGGAACAACGAAGATCCTAGAGCCAAGGCTGAAGGATTTGGGAGGCAGCCATGTGGAGCATCCTGCTAGAGCTGAAGCCAGCAAGTCGTCCAAGGTAGCCGAGGCAGCTGTGGATGCAGTTGGTAACTGATGAGGAAGGTGGAGCTGGAGCTGGTGATGGTGATGGTGTGGTCGGAGTCCACTTTTTTAAATTTGATGGTTGATGTTTGTCGAACAATTTACTTTCCTGCACTTAGATATTAGTACAATATGATGGCAAGAGGTGGAGGGATCCTCTGGCTCAGGATGAAGCCTTCGGTCATCAATGTTAATATGCTTTTGAACCTTTTACATTCTTGGAGGATGGGTCTCGGTTTGAGACGAAACCAAGAACACAATCTTTTGGAATGTTAATAATAAACTAATATTTTTGCCTTATCTGTTATTGTTATGTTTTTATTTTGAAAGATATGTTTTGAATATCCTGATCAAATATCCTGGTCAGAATATTGATACAATATTCAATACTTCTGTCGTTTATAATCAAAATGTTAGATAAACAGTTGGTTAAATATGACTATATGAAAACTTAGACATTTCCATAAGGCTTTCAAAATTTGAAGAATAAAAAATCTTACCAGAAACACTTAGGCAATAATTTTCAACTTCAAGCTTTGAACCATTTGTGATGTCCCCAGCATGGATGTCCCTTGTCTGAGCAGTATATTGTATCTACATACTTGAGTATTTCTTGGTTTAGTAACTGAGTTCCATCAACAGAGAACTGTTACAAACACAATTGTGGTTTTACCTATGCAAAATCTTGTGTTTTTCTTGGGTTAAACCCATAACTTTACTAGGGATAAACCCATAATTCGTGCGCTACAGGCGGGAGTGTATAAACTCCAAGACTTAGAAAGATGAAAACCTTTAAACCTTAGAGAGTATGAAAATAGCCTTTCGTGAGAGAGGGTGATCAATCCTCATATACCGTAAGGATCCGGGATATAGCCAACAATAACGAAATTGTCAGCCACTTTTACATGAACTGGTCCCGCCATCTTGAACTATACCAGGATACTTGCGCTCCAGATGGGGTGTTCAAACCCAATTCGTAAGAAAGGTGAATACCTTTAAACCTGTGAAGGGATCTGAATCCCTTAAACATGAGAGAAGGGGCCAATCCTCTAGTCTTTCGATCCATCTTGAGCAAATATCCTGGAGTATTATCCCGAAGCATATCCTACAAAACACCTTTAAACTCAGGTGGGTGTTAGCTTGGCTAACACCCCTCCGATACTTAAGTCAATATAGGGTTTCAAAATAATAAATTAAATTAAATATATTTAGAAGAGATAGGATTCATACATCCTGAGTTAGAAATTATATTTTACACTCACTTGCAATAAGCCTTGAGATGTATAGCATTCCAGGATCTTTGTATCATATCCCCCTCCATGGTCTTGAGCCGGTGTGCCCCCTTTCCTGATTCTGACTCAATCTTGTATAGCCCTTCCCATTTTGGAGCCAACTTCCCATCAGTGGGATTAATTGTATTCTTAAATGCTTTTCTTAATACCCAATCTCCAACTTGGAATCTTATAGTCCTTAAATTCTTGTTGTATGACTTGGCTATCCTTTGTTGATAAGCTGCCATCCTTAGCTTTGCTGCATCCCTCGTTTCATCAACGGTGCCTAATTCCTGATATAAGACTTCAGGATTCGCTCAGGATCCTGTAGACTCGATCTAGTTGTTGGTATTACCATTTCTGTCCGAATCACTGCTTCTGCTACAAATACTAACGAGAACTGATTTTGCCCAGTAGCATTTTTCATAGTTGTTCTATCTGCCCATAGGACAAATGGTAGTTCCTCTGCCCATTTTCCTTTTTTGGCACCTAACCTCTTTTTCAGGTTATTGACAATTATCTTGTTTGAGGACTCTGCCTGTCCATTAGCTTGAGGATGCACCGGTGTTGACGTGATCATTTTGATTCCCCAACTCTTACAAAAATCTGTAGTTCTTTTGCTGATGAATTGGGAGCCATTGTCGCAGATTAACTCGGCCGGTATCCCAAACCTTGTCAGGATGTTCCTCTTGATAAAGACACCACTTCTTGATCCCTAACTTGGACAAACACTTCTGCTTCAACCCACTTGGAGAAATAATTTGTCATTGCTAGCATGAAAACCTTTCCCCCAGGAGCCTTTGGGAGTTTTCCTACTATATCCATCCCCCATTTCATAAATGGCCAAGGAGACATGATAGGATATAATAGTTCTGCAAGTTGATATAGTATATTGCTATGCCTTTGACATGCATCACATTTCTGAACATACTCCATAGCATCCTTTCTCATGGTTGGCTAGTAATATCTTGTTCTCAACACCTTCAAGAATAAAAACCTGCCCCTAGTATGGTTGCCACGATCTCCTTCGTGTATATCTGAAGTACCTCCTTGGTTTCAGGATCCTTAAAGCATCTTAGGTTTGGACCTGCAAGAGATTTCCTGTACAAGATATTATTTATTATTGTAAAACGAGATACCTTCATCCTGAAAGTTCTAGGATTCTCATCCTTTGGAACATCTCCTTCTCGTAGATACTTCATGATCGGAGTCATCCAGAATATTCATTACCAGGATCCTGAATACTTGCTACTTCTTTATCCTGGAATTTAGGATATTCCATCGCAGGATACATGATTTGTAGTATTGGTATTTGAGTTCCTTTCGGTATCCTGACAATAGATCCTAGATTTGCTAAAGCGTCTGCTTCAGCGTTTTATTCTCTTGGTACCTGTTCAAGTGTAAACTTTTTGAAATATCCTGCTAATTTTTAACAGTTTCAAGATATTTAGCTAACTTTTCTCCTTTGACTGCATAAGATCCATTGAAATGGTTAGTAATCAACAGGGAATAGACATACACTTGTAAATATTTAACATTCATATTCTTAGCCACCTCTAATCCTGCTATTAGGGATTCATACTCAGCTTCATTACTAGTAGCAGGAAATTCACATCTAATAGCCTGGGTTAATATCTCCCCCTGTGGCGATTTCAGTAGTATACCTAATCTTACACCTCTTATGTTGGATGCACCATCAGTATATAATATCCAGGATCCTGAATTCTCACCTAATTGTTGTACTTCTAAGTCAACTTCATTTTGAATATCACTACTAAAATCTGCCACAAAGTCTTCTAGAGCCTGAGATTTTATAGCATTTCTAGGTTCATATATTAAGTCATATCCACTTAGTTTTACGGACCACTTAACAATTCTACAAGACATTTCAGGTTTCCTAAGCACATTTTAACAGGATAATTGGTTTTAACATGAATCTTATATGTTTCAAAGTAATGTCTAAGCTTAGTTGATGACATGACTAGAGCTAATATCAATTTCTCTAAGTATGAGTATCTAGTTTCAGAACTAATAAACTTTTACTAACACAATAAACAAGATACTGTTGACCTTCGTGATCCTTTACCAAAACAAACCTTACTGCATTCCCTGATACTGCAAGGTATAGGGATAAGGCTTCACCATCCTCAGGCTTCATTAGCAGGGGAGCACTTGAAAGATACTGCTTTAACTCTTGCAGAGCAGCTTCATGCGTTTCTCCCCATTCAAATTTTTTTGTTCTTCTTCATGATATCATATAATTCTTCACATTTCTCTGAAGATCTTGAAATGAATCTGTTCAATGCTGCTACTCTTCCAGTTAATCTCTGTACATCCTTTATATTGGATGGTGATTTAAGATCCAGGATAACTTTGATATGTTCTAGACTTGCTTCTATCCCCCTCTTAGTCACCAAGTATTCTAAAAACTTTCCTACCCCCACTCAAAATGGCACTTAGCAGGATTCAGCTTCATATTATACTGGTCCAGGATATTGATGGCACACTCTAAGTCCTGGAGATGATTCTCCGCTTTCTTGGATTTCACTACCATATCATCAATATACACTTCCATTGTGTCCCCCGGTTTGTCTTTAAACATCATATTGACCAGCCTTTGATGTGTCGCACCTGCATTTTCAAGACCAAAAGGCATGGCAGTATAACAGCATATACCTGTGGATGTCATGAATGTTGTATCTTCCTGGTCAGATGGCTCCATTTGGATTTGCTGAAATCCTGAGGATACATCCATGAAAGTCAACATCTCATGCACTTCGGTTGCATCTACCATCGAATCTATATGAGGTAATGGGAATGGATCTTTAGGACACGCTTTATTGAGGTCTGTGTAATCTATACAAACTCCCCATTTCCCATTCTTCTTTTGTACTACCACCGCGTTTGCTAGCCATTTAGGGACTTTACTTCCCTAATCATCGTGGACTTCAGCAACCTTTCAACCTCCTCTTGTATAATTATATTCCTTTCAGGAGCAAACTTCCTTCTTTTTTGTTGAACAAGCCTGAAAGATTTGTCAATTCCAAGTTTATGAGTTATATTATCTTTCGATATGCTTGTCATGTCTTTGTGTTTCCATGCAAACGTGGACATCCTGCATTTCAAAAAATTAGTAAGCTGATTCTCAATATCCTGAGGGATATTGGTCCCTATAAGCACCGACGTATCTGGATTATCCTGATCCTAAATAACTTTCTTAACATCCTGTTCTGAAGTTTCCATGATATCCAGGGCCTGTTTCTTTAATTGCTATCTTACCCTAGATTTTGTTTATGCCTTCATTGAAGAGGAATAGCATTCCTTTGCGTCTTGTTGGTCGCTTTCCACATTGACTACCCCCCAAGGAGTAGGGATCTTGGCACACTGATGAAAGGTGGAAGGTACAACTTTCATATCATGAATCCATGGCCTGCCTAATATAATATTATAGCAGGACAATGAGTCCATGACACAAAATCGTTGCATTGAATTTACTCCTTCAACATATACAGGCAGCTTTATCTCTCCAACCGTGTTCTTTGTTTCTCAACTGAATCCTACAAGGACAGTGGACTTCGACGTAATCTCCATTCTAGGATATTCATTCTCTTCAAGATTTCCAACTGGATAATGTTGACCGAGCTGCCATTATCCACCAATATCCTACGTACAAAATGGTTAGCAACATACAAAGTAATTACCATACCATCATGGTGAGGATCCTGGATGTTATCCGGGTCGTCGCTATCAAATGTTATCATTTTGTCATTCGTGAGCATCGTCATCCTGGTTGGTTTGTCTCCTTTTTCTGCCTTCGCTTCCTTTGCATGCCTTTTAGCCTCAGAATAAGAAGTCCCACAAATGTCATATCCCCCATCTATAAAATTGATTATCTTGGCATCTGACGGAGATGATGCTGCTTGTTCAGGATCCTTGTCAGTATCCTGACCCTTACTCTTCTTTTTACCGAGAAGGTCTTTCAAGTAACGTTTGCCCAGCAAGTAGCTTATCTCTTTCCTCAGGGCTATGCAATCTTCTGTTACACGTCCAAAATCTTCATAGAAGGCAAACCACTTGGATTTATCCTTCCAATCAGCCTTTTGCTGGTTCTTCCTTGGCCACCTTGCTTTATCTCCTAAACCCTGCATGGCATATATCAGTTTAGGGACATTAACAGAAAAATAATATTATGATAATTCAGGATATTGTCCGGCATCTTCATCCTTAACAGCATTCATTCTCTTGCTGTCATTTTTACTATACGACTTAGAGCGGTATAGTTTGTATGAAGATTCCGACTTCCTGTTGGTTGATTCGTATGTTGAGGATGCATTCATCCTCTCTTGCATTTTCTTGTCATCTTCAAGCCTGATATATCTTAGAGCCCTATTCCTAGCTTTGTCCAGGTTCCTGCAAGGGTTCATCATAAAATCCTGATAAAATTGGGAATCCTTCTGTAATCCTATCTTGAATGCCTGTACAGCTGTAGCAACATCAAGGTGTGGGATATCCAAGTATTCCCTGCTGAACTTGTTTAAGTAATCTCTTAAGGATTCTTGAGGGCCCTGTTTTATCATGTAAAGCTCACTTGTTAGTTTTTCAAAGCTTCTACTGCAAGAAAATTGAATGTTAAACAGATTAACCAAATATGCAAATGATGTAATTGAATAAGGTGGAACGTTTTAAAAGCCATTTCAAGGCTGACCCTGTTAAGGTGGAACCAAAGCCTTTGCATATGCATGCTTCCTTAAGATCAGTTGGGATAGGATTTACTTCCATCCTCTCCCTATACTGAGCAATATGTTCTTCAAGATCCGTCGTGCCATCATAAAGCTTCATGTTGGGAGTTTGGAATCTCTTGGGAATTTCAGCATCACAAATATGGCAAGCAAAGCGGGATATGTTGTGACTATCCTGGGATACTTCTGGTATTGGTTGCACTACCCCAGGCACACTTGATATCATATCCTTCAATTTCTAGAGTTCTCTTGATAATGTCGATGTTGCACTTGTATCCGGCGAAGGTTCAAAGTTGTTAGCAGTAGGAATATTAGTGTTAATGGAGAAGTCACCAGCTTTGCGATTTTGGCCATATCCTGGATCCCTGACAGTCGATATCCTGGTCGATAAGGGGATATCTTGAATATTGGTCCGGGAGTAACTTGGTATGATGTTGCCCTGATTATCCTCAGCATAAACTGCTGAACTGAAGTTCAACATTATTGGCTGCAAAGGGGTAACAATATCCTCAGCGGGTCTCTTGGAGTTGGACTTCAAGATGTAACACCCAATCGCGTAATACAACAACACGCGGCGGAAATATCGGGGAGTCACGTTACAAATTGTTCAGCCACAACTTGTACTAAAATTTGTTTCATTATTATTAACATTTCTTTACAGTACAAACAATACAACAAATTGTCTATTGTTAAGGAAGTCTAGAGCCCGAATGCATTCCTATGTGTAGCATACTTGAAAGATCATCAACCTGAAACATATGTGAAAAAGAGACGTCAACAAACAATGTTGGCGAGTACATAGTTTTGTTGGCCAAGTAAATGGCAAAATGTTTTAGTGTTGCAATACTTCGACAACTACGAGAGTTGTCAATTGAAAACAGACTCTTTGAAGCCAAGGAATGGCAAAAGATTTAGTTTTGCAATACATTAACTTGATTATGAACCTTGTCAGAAAAAGAGTTTTCTATATGGCAATATGATTATTACCAAGTAATTTTCATGTCATTGAAATTTGTACTTTGATCTTTGTAATAACATTGAATTTGGTCATAAAACTTGTGAGTATGTTATTAGAAATCTAATCAAGGATTAATAACAAGAATATTGAAATTTATCATAACTCGTGTGAGTAATATTAGATATCAAATCAATGATTTCTAATAGTACTTTGGATATCCTTTTTAGAATCTAACATATAAAAATATGATAAGATTCCACAAGGATTTGGGTATTGAACTTGAAACAAGTGTACACAAAATCCTAAGTGATTTGGATAACGCTACAAGGGTAATACAATAAGAACACTTATATATAGGAAGTACCAGCGGCGTATCCACCATGTTCTTATGGTATTACACTCGTTTCGTTATCTAAATCACAACTAACCACATAAACATATATTCATCATCTTGTCACATTGTATTGTCACATTGTCTTGTCACATAAGTATTAAAGTACACCAAGAGTCCATACAAGGGCTACCATTGAGTACTTTAAACATCCTACAATGATCTAACTATAAAGATAGATAGATACTTTAAGTATTCAATCTTGTCACATTGTCTTGTCATATTGTCTTGTCATATTGTCTTGTCACATACGCATTAAAGTACACAAAGAGTCCATACAAGGGCTACCATTTAATACTTTAAACATCCTACAAAGATCAAACTATAAAGATAGATAGATACTTTAAGGATTCAATCTTGTCACATTGTCTTGTCACATACGCATTAAAGTACACAAAGAGTCCATACAAGGGCTACCATTTAGTACTTTAAACATCCTACAAAGATCTAACTATAAAGATAGATAGATACTATAAGGATTTGAATTGTGTCCCCAATTGTCATTGTATAAATATTGATTACACATATGAATTACCCCAAAACATTTGAAAAAAGTAAAAGAGGGGAGCTAAGTACTCGCCTGGGGTTATGTATAGATCTTGTTCAAATTATATAACAAATCTCAAAAGATCAAGAGTTCTAGTGTTGAAGTGCTTCCTAGTGTAATGGATAACTACATGTTAGTGTATCAAACTTGAAAACGAGAAATCAGATAGAATGAGGTATATAAACCAAACAAGAGCTGGATCATTTATGATATGGTTCATAATATCAAGTATTCTGATTTGGAAGCATTTCAAAGTGTTTTGATTTGTTACGGCTCGCTAAAGTGGTTTACGCCACTTTAACGGGTCATAAACGTAACTATGGGTTCGGATGGTTAATTAGGGTTATGAATATGTTATTATGATGGTTCTAGACGATATTGGTTACAAGAACCATTGATTGAAAGTAAATCGATTAGTTTTGGGAAAAGTATAAAAGTTGACAGCTTTTTGCGTTGTTTTTGTTTTACGTTTTAAAAATAGTAAACGATGTCGAAAAATTATGAAAATTTCCAGTCCACTAAATTAGAATGTGTTTTACAACTTTCATTTAGAAAGTGTTTCTGTTTGGAACCCGGAAAATGGTCAAAACCGTGGATCATTATATCTTATTCAGCTTTGCGCAACTGTTTGGTTTTGGATGGTGGGGGGTCCAAACGGAAGTGTTTTTAAGCGTGCCATATATTGTTAAAACCGTATTCCCATGTATTTAATAGTAAAGTAAGAGTTTACTTAAGTTGGACAAGTTTTGACCAAGTTATGGTCGTCCAAAGTCACAACACAGAATCTGTCCAAAACAGGAAGAACACTTATGTGTTCCCGTTGGTCGTTTTAAAGGTTTTTATGCGTAAATAAAATATAAAACATGGTCTTAGATCATATATGATATAATATGTAGATTAATATACATTAGGATAGAATGCAAAGCAAAGCATAATAGTGCAAGAATAGTGAATGTTTGTATGAAGACCGAAATATAAACAAAGATCGGTTTTTGATGAACTTACTTAGAAGCAAAAATTCTTCAATCCAAGAAGGCAAGGGGAAAAAAAGTGCAGGGATTTTTGAGAGTTCTAAGTGAGTTTTGGTGTGAAAAAAATGGTGAAGAGAAGGTTGGTATTTATAGGAGAGTAAAGGGGTGCAGGTGTCAACATGGGCAAGACAAGTGTAAGAATGAAAATGCATGGAGGACAAGTGTTGGATGGTTTTTATCAACCATGTCTTCAAAACAAGGGGTATAACAAAAAGGTGTGCATGGAAGATTCATCTCTTTTTTAATATAAAAACCCATTCTTTTTATATAAACCTTTTTATATTTTATAAAAGTTTGGTGTGAGTTTGTGAGTTTTTAAATTTATTTAATAAATAAATAATATTACCCATTGATTATTATAAAATTTAGCAAATAATATTTATATGAGATGCTTGAAGACATATCATGTCTTAAGATTTATAAAAGTTTAAGACACGCGAAGTTTCCGAATGATGTAAGACAAAAACCTCTAACATTGTTTTGTCGCCTTTTGGCACTTCTAACACCCGTTAACCTCATTTTCAAGCTTCATAAGGATGATAAGGAATAGGGAACTTGAACTATGCCCTGAGATGTCAACGATGTCGGCTCGTTCGGTCGTATGGTTGTGGTTTTCGGTTAATTATGACGAAAATCGTAACGAACGCGCAAATGACCGTAAATGCGTAAAGAATGGTATTTTTGCATTACAACCACTAAAATACAAGATTTTAATGATAAAAAAAATTTGGATGTGCGTAAATGATCCGGAAAAAGAAATACGCGCGTTGGCATAGTTTCGCAGAATTTGCAAAACAACCCCTAAGCTTGAATAAACTTGTTTTTGCCATACTGGACCCTTCAAAACTTATTTCTAAGTTATGTATAGGATATTTATGGTATGTTTAGCTTGTATCATTGTTCCGAACTGTATGTCACGTTAAACGGGTTACGTTTACGTAATAGCTCGCGATTTCAGTTCTAGTAGAGGCTTAAGGGTTTGAAATCAAACAAGGTCAGAATTTGTGAAATTGTTTTTGAATATAACCTCGTCTTGAATTTGTAAAATGATTGAAATGTCTCGGATGTCACAGAAGAGTTGAATTTCCTTCATCATGAACTGATTAGTTTCCTGTTGTTTCTTCATTTGATCCTGTATGTTACCAAACAAAGATAAGATTTCATCATTAGAAGCAAAAATCGGGGTTCTTCCTGAGACTCCAGATCTGGAAGCATTTTGAGCAACAATAGTGTCTCGAGGTATTTGGCTTTCATTCCTCCTTTGAGAAGTCGGGACTGGTGGAGGTGGAAGAGGTAATGAACCAGTTACAGCAGAGGTTGATGTATGCATCGAAGAAGAGCTCAAACCTGACTGAGAAGCCATAAAAAATAATCTTGCAAAAAGATTAGAGAACAAAGAACTGATTAGTGTTTTTAGCAAAATTGTGATTAAAAATAGTACTACTTGCCCCATGGTGGACGCCAAATTGTTTTGGTCAAAAATTACTGAAGCAATTTAGTGAAACTTAGTATGTGAGGTAGCATGCTATTGTGGCTTGTAAAAATATGTTGAGTTAATTGATTATGAAAACAATTTCAAGATATAGTTCTAGGATAATGAACGATATCAAAATGACAAGTAAATGCAATAAAAGTAAATGTTAACACATGATGTACGAGGAAAGCCCTTGATCAATCTAGATCTCCGCATGAAACCTCGAGAGCTGATAATCGCCGGCTGCGTTGTTCTTCTTATTGCTTGAATATCCAGGATACAGTGCAGGATAATGCTCGGATCAGCTCTAAGTGTTACAATGATTGTGAAAAGTAACTGTTGTGAGTGAATGATTGCGAAATTAGCAAGTTATCAGAGAGTGTACGAGATTGTGTGTGTTTTTCTAGTGATCAGGCACCCCTTTATATAATTTCTAACTCTAACTAACTATCCTATATTCTCGGGATGTTGGAAATATTCCCTTCTGAACGTTGAGGGACTGTTTCAATTTGTTTTCCACGTGCATATTAACTATAAATCCGAGTCTTTAGCTCATATAACCGTTAAAACATTAATAGCATTGACCAACATCTGAAATACTCGCAGAATATGTTTCTTCTATTCTGACCGTTACAAGACCCATTCTTTCGCCATCAACGTCCACTGTTCAACCACCTTGAGCGAATCTTCAGGTAGACCAAGTCCTTTAACGTTAGTACCTTGCAACCAAAGAAAATCGTTAGTAACGAGTAGGATACCCCCGCAGGATGTTACCAATATCCTGGTTCAGTATCCTGGTCGCAACATATAATATCAGGATATGCCTTCGGGATATAAGCTCGAAATTCCCCCCATAACAACATGTAAGTTTAAAACATCAACAAAAGTTGGCGAGTTCATGCATTTTGAGTTCATAACAAATGATGTTAAAAACATTTAAGAGTTCGTATATAACAATGTGTTATGTAAAGCGTCAACGAACTTATGATCATTAATGTTTTGCAAGGATATTAATATGTGTGACGACATAGGAAACACTCAATCGTAGACGATTTCATTCCGGTCCACCCGGATAGGACAACAAAAGCACTATGTGTGGCCACATAAGAACCCATGAGTGGGGCTCGTTACACCCGATAGATCCTCCACTCTGTTCTATGGTCTTATAAAAGATTAATGGGGCTTAAGAGAGACCCTTGTCTCACATGATCTAATATTTCATTCCATAGCTAAACCATACCATCAAAAACATGTATTTCCCCCAAAATTATAAAACCAAAAATGCTTAAGAGAAAAGGGGGGGGGGGATGAACTCATAGATTTGCGTCCAAATGATTGTGCTAGCAAACGGTGTTCCAAAAGCGTGAGTCAGCCTACAAGTGCTCTAACTCATTAGACACTTTGGTCACTTCTAGACCTTGTACGCTTTGTTCATCTTGAACGTTATCGTATTCTTTTTATATTTGGAACCCTTATGTATTTTTAATAATATGTTGGCTTTGTTTCGTTTGTTTATTTTAATATATATATATATATATATATATACTTTACATTCATAATGTGTACGAACGGGCCTCGCCCTTTGTGAGTCTTCGTCCCTCGCACGAGTATAAGTGGGCCTAGCCCATTTGAGTCCCGTGATCCACACGGTGTGAGTGGGCCTAGCCCATTAGCGTTTCCGTGCCACGCACAGCTTATGTTCGTTAAGTGTGATATATATATTCTTCCAATATATATTTGAGTTTAGTGAACCGCCTTCACATGTAATGATACGTTAAGTTCAAGAATGTATATTTGTTTCATAAATATATATGTATACCTTTTATAAATATAAGTGTTAGAAATATTTATTTTTAACATCGTATATACGTTGATGTGCATGTACGATATTCTTTGTGAGCGTACACTTCAACAAGTGTATTTGAGTACATCACCATGTACTTGCGTATTTTATACGTATACATATATCATATACATACTTGTATTTGTATATTTTATTATTCATATTTATATCGTATTTATACGTACTCGTGTACATGTACATTCCTTGTATTCTTGCAATTTCATCAAGTGTATTTTCGTACGTATTTCAGATCTATCCATATACGTGAACAATAATATTTTTACACTTAGTGATTATTTTCTTCATACTTTCCGGAATTGTTGGTATCGAAATATATATATATATATATATTTCCGATGTCTAAAAATAAATTATTTTCTAGAGTTTCGTCGTAGTAATCGGATATATTTATTTTCGTGTCGAGAGTGACCGAAAGTCGTCTAAGATATATGTACGCTCCGTGTCATGACGCTAGGGCGATCATTGCCGATGACGATGCATTTACTTCGTTAGAGCGTTTATTATATGTTTCACATGGGTTTCGAATATATATATATATATATTATTTGGTCAATATATATAGTTATTTACGGTTCGTCTGATATTCGTTTGTTCGTTGTCCGCATTTCGTTTAAGAGTATAACACGAACATATTTCATATGTGTATGTTCGGTGTAATAAATTCCCCAAGTATGGGTATATATATTAAGATTCATGTCGGTATTCATACTTGTAAGTATTTACAAGTTCACCATGTATGTTGTATTTTATAGTCGGGTAGTATTCACTAACATTAATACACACCAAGTGAAGTATTTAAAATATATAATTTTTTCCCAAAATTATACTTATAAACATATATATTATTTCCATCCATTTTAATTTCGGAAGAACTCTTGGGTGATTAAGACTTAAACCTTACCATTAAGGTTCGTCTAATCGTGATTAAGGTTACTAATCACGATTAACCAATTTAATCACCCTTTAATTACACTTTAATCACGATTAGGTTTTTAGAAATTTTGCCATAGTTTCCCCTAACTATGGCATTTTCCATGTTTATTAAACGTGTTTGACCCATAATCATCATCAAAACTTAACCAAGGTTTCAAAGCATCAACTTTACATGTATGAACCATCCTTACATATATATTTCCATAGACATATATATATATATATATATATATATATATATATATATATATATATATATTTAACCACATATTTATATATTTTCGAGTTAATTTCTATTTGACTCCCTAACATTTACCTATTTTAACTATCTGAGTACGAATTCTTATTTTTCAAAAAATCATGGCCTCAGCTTTATGAATGTTAACTATTTGACTCCTTATGGCTAACTCCATCGAACTTTGAAATTAGTTCTTGAGGGTATAATTGTCCATTAATTTTTAAGTGTTTGGTTTTGAATTTTGTGATGTGAATTATTTGTGAAGTGGTAAGGCAAGAGTGATGTAAGATGATGATATAATAAATCTTGCAAGCTTGTAGTCAACAACAATCTTCACACCATGCTTCCTTACCATTTTTCACAAGCAAGTAGGGTTATGGGGGAGGCCCCACATGGGCCAAAATTTTGATGATGGATGAAGGGGTTATATATATATATATATATATATATATATATATATATATATATATATATATATATATATATATATATATATATATAGTAAAGTTTACATGTTCATACATATATATTAACTCAGATGCTTAGGTAATTAATGGAAGTCTTCTGCCATTAGTGTGGTAATGACTTTTATGACGCTAAACGACCCGTAACTAGTTCGCTAGATAATAGTTTAGGTGTTAGGATGAATAAAAATGTTACTAGCATGGTCGCCGGCTCAAAACCGAACAATATGTGAAAAGTGCATCGTAATACCGGGAACGGTGTCTTGAATAATTATTCGATACCATCACGATTGTTTATGATGTTTAGCAATATTTACCAGCTTTGTTGGTGTTGGTGCAGAATGTCTATGTCTTAGTCTTATATCGAGTCTGTATACATTAGATGTGAAGTGTTTGTGAAATCAAGTATTTATGTATCATTGGGTCAAGTTTGCTTGTGAAGTGTTTGTGAAGTCAAGTTCGGCCGAACTTGACATTGTCAAGTTCGCCCTAACTTCCCTATCCACCAGCGAACTTGTTTCCTTATAAATAGCTAGCTTGTCTTGTCATTTGTAACTTTATGTACTTTGAGGCGAAGCTCTGTCAAATTGGAGACTCGACGTTATATCAATAAAATTGACGTTTAACTAATTAGTTCTTGTTGTTTGGTAATCATGTCGTAATATTTCCGCTATTATGGACATTAGAGATCAAATCTAGGTTCCTATGCTATCAGGATCGGTCCTACAAGTGGTATCAGAGCTAGAATAGCATGATTTGATTGATATCAAGACAAAAACACTTCTAATTCTTCTCCATTCTTCTATTTTTCTTAACTTTTACACAAAAATGAAGAATTCACGGGCAAATTCTGTCCAATTTTGAATATGACATGTTAAATACATCATAGACAAACCCCTGAGAGTTTGGAGACTAAAATCAAACGAATTGGTTTCAAATTGTTGCAAAAACCATGTTGATCGAACTTGTTAGCCAAGTTCGGCCGAACTTGCCTTAGAAACTCACTTTCTGAGTGATTTTCTATCAAGTTCGCTCGAACTTGAAGGTTTTTGATAGAATTATAGCTAAGTTCGCTCAAACTTACTAAGGATTCATTGATATTTTATCAAGTTCGACCGAACTTGATAAAAATCAATAAAACTTAAGCTAAGTTCGCCCGTACTTGCAAGGTTCTTATAAAATCCAAATTGCAAGTTCGCTCGAAGTTCTCAAGGGATATTTTCAAGTCAACTCATAAGTTCGACCGAACTTGTGATTAAAATCTGAAATTCTTCATTCAGCTATAAGTTCGACCGAACTTGTAGTGAATCTAATCTTTTTCAAAGTTTTAACGTGTTTTCAGCGCACGTGTGTCGATATTCGCGATGGATGATCTTCAGAGAGCGTTTATGACAGCAATGGGTACATCTAATGCCAATGTCATAGATCAAGTCAACCTAGACAACGAGATGGGCACGTCCGTCAAACCCCCAAAGTTAATGAGAAGGGGCAAATATGAAGGATAGAAGGAGAAGTTCAGTTATTGGGTTCAGGCCATGCATTCCAAAGCTGGATAGCTATTGAGAGAGGTTATATTGTTCCGTTGGACGAAAATAAGGAAGTTCTGGAGAAGTACAAGTACTCCATAATTCAAAAAGATGAGTACATTGCTGAGAAAAAGATGATTAGCCTCATTCAACAATCTGTTAAAGAGGATATTCTTGTCTTGTTGCCCGAATACACGACTGCGAGAGAACTCTGGTTATCGTGCAAAAGAAATACCAAGGAAGCGCAGAGATGATCAAGAGTAAGAAATCTCTCATCATGAAGGAGTTCGACATTTTTAACATGTTAAAGGGCGAGACAATGAAACAGATGATTGAGCGATTTTGTTATCTGAAAGTCCAAATGAGGAGACATGGTCTAGAGAAGACAAAACCAGAGTACATCGATAAGCTTGCTGATGCGTTACCTGACAGAGAATGGACTACGTACCTCATGGTCTTGAAAGAAAGTTCGAATTGGGAATTCTTCAAGCTATCTACATTCATCGACAAACTAGAAGGTCACGAGATGGAACTTCAAAAGATCGCAAAGTCGAAGAATGCTAACATTGTTCAAGATGTTGGTCTGTATTACAAGGACGGACTGCAAGAGAACATTTCAATTCCAAAGATACAAACAGCATTCAGTGAAAATATGAACTCTTCACTTCAAAGTCAAAATCAATCATATCCTCAATATGATCAAAATCCACAGAGTTCTTCGTTTTCAAGCACTAGTTCAAATTCTTCATATCAGAGCCAAGCAAATCAGAATCAACAAACGAATTCTGATCTGAATGTGTACAAGTCAACATTGTTGTCAATCTAAACAATGTTGTTTCTAAGCAAGTTGCAAAACAACTCATGTCACTTCTCGCCACAGTTCTAGAATCGTATGAAGTCTAGTAGCAGGAAAAATCAGCAATCCTGAAATGACTGCTGAAGACAACTATCAGGTGGACGAAGAAGAGCTTGAACTGATGGACATTAAATGGTCCTTGGCTTCTATCATTCGAAGGGTGTCAAAGTTGTTGCACTCACAAGCCGAGATATTGGAAATTCAAGCAACAAGCTAGGGTTCGACAAATCGAAGGTCACTTGTTTCAGATGCCGATAGAAAGGGCATTTCAAGAGAGAATGCAAAAATCCTGAAGCAACGGGCAATCAGAGTCCATTTGGAGGTGGAAACGAATATTAAAAGAAGTCACTTCAGTAAAAACCATTTCCGAAAAAGACTCAAGTTGAGATTCAAGAGAAATCATCCAACAATACCGAGAAGGCAATGGTTGCTACCAACAAAGATGATGGTTTTGATTGGAATTCTTACATTGGAAAGAAGACAGGAGTTGCATTGATGGCTGATATTGTCGAAGATACATTTGCCTAAGATGCAGCAGCAATGGAGAATGCTCTACTGGAACAGTATCTACAACAACAGCAAGAAGAAGAAGAGATGTATCTTCACATGAAGACACAAGGTAGTTTAACACCAAATTCAACTTCTAGTTTTGCAGGTAATTTTGATGGAAGTTCTCAGGAGCAAGTGGTCGAGGAGAAACCGATTGATGAAGAAGTTATCATTGATGTTGCTCAAGAAGTGAATGCTGAAAACCTTGAGGACATTGCCAATAAAGCTATGATGGCAAATCTTACCAAGGTAGGTCCATAGGTAAAGGAAGTTGTCAAAGTGCAAGTTGTGGAGGTTGTAAAACCTTGCACAAAATGCACCGAGCCATGTGCAAAATGCGCCAAAAAATCACAAATCATCGCTGAACTCAATGTACATAATAAACATTTCAAATACGATTATCGTACAATGAAGGAAGAGCATGACAAAATGAAAGATGATTATGGCAGGCTCGATAGAAATAATATTGAACAACATGATACCATAATGATATTGAAAGGTACAGTAATGGATAAACAAAAAGCAATAAACATTTATATCAACACCATTGCTGAAACCAAACAACAACTCCAGGACATGAAAATTGAAACAGAACGTGTTCAACAACTTTTAAGAAGTTATACAACTAACACGTATGTCATCGATCACATTCTTCCTATGATCTCGTCGGAAGAAAATGATAAAAAGTCTAAAAAGAAAAATGGTAAAGAATACATCAATGTTCCTCCACCCCTATGCGAGAAATACTGTCGCAAAACTGTTGATGGGATGGATAAGGCACTCAATATTGAGTTGTTATCTGAAAAGAAAAATGAGTTGCCGGAGAACATTGATGTAGTCTAAATCAGATGATGACAATAATGCGATAGTTAAAAATGTGGTTGAAACTGTTCTGAATGATTCTGATGATGGCAGCTTTGAAAGCGCCACCTCGAGTTTGAACAGTTCTGACACAAATTCTGAAGATGACGATACATCATCAGAAGATGATCTATGCGATGATCCTAACGTTGTCATGTACAAGGTTAAGGAATCTGATAGATTATACTTTGATGACAGTTTTCTGATTCGGAATGTCAAAGAAGATAAATTGGATAAACTGTTCAAATTGGTTGAAGTTACATCAGAGGGCCTGGAGAAAAATGAAAAGAAATTCTATTCCAAACCCAAAAGAAATTACAATAACTAACGGAGAAAGGGTGGTGATCATCCGGAAAACCGGAGAGCTGGGTTGGGTCTATATGAGGAAGAAGAACCGATTAAGAAAATGTCACCATTTCATGAGTACAAAGATAAAAACATGAAATTCGTTTATGGAACAAACACGGTTCATGGGGAGAGTTTGATTGGGAAGCAATCAAACAACAAGTTTAAGAAACTGAAAGAACTTCGAGATAAGGCAAAAGCCATAAGTGGTGTAAAATCCACTAGTGGACATTCACATGATAATCGGATTTGCTTCAAGTGCACCGAAGTTGGTCATATTGCACGGAAGTGTCCGAAAGCTAAGCCGGCCTATCTTCGAAGAAAAGAAAGTTCAGATGTTGTGAAACCAAAGCAACCAGAGTTTGTGTAACCTGTGAAGATTTTTAAAAGAAATGAATCAAAACCTGAAGTTAAACCTAAAACTGAAAAGAAATTTGAAAACTCAACTTTCGAAATAGGTGAAACTTCTAGGGCAAACGAATCACGGTTTTACATAAAGAAGGCTAATTTAAAATCTCAAGCCTGGATTGCTAAGAAGAAGTCAACAACATCCGAGGTTATTAAGTCTGAACCTGTAAAGACTGATAACACGAAAGAATCAAAATCTGAGACCAAATCCGAAACTGTCAAAATTACAAGTGGTAACAATTCAAAAGGTGGAAAGAAAATAAATTTTGAAAATGTAAACGACAGTGGAGGCTCAGATGGAGATTATGAAGATGATTACCAAGCTTTCTATCCAAAACCCAAGACAAAAAAGGCTTGGGTCGCGCTCTTTAACTAGATTTTAACATGTGTAGGGGCTCCAGAGATCCGTACTTTCAAAGTGGATTCTGGATAGTGGAGTTTCCAGGCATATGACGGGAATGAAAGCTCTGCTGTTCGACATAAAAGTTATCAATGGCAGATATGTTAGATTTGCTGGTAATCAGAGTGGAAGGATCGTCGCCGAAGGAAAACTTTCCAATGGCGTTGTTTCATTTGATCGCGTGAACTTCATTGCAGAGCTGGAAAATAATCTTCTGAGCATATCGCAGATTTTTGACAAACAGTTCACGGTACATTTCAACAACAAAGAGTGTATGATCTTAAAGCCGGGTTTCAAAATACCTGATGAGTGGATTCTGATGCGAGCCCCACGCGAGAATGATCTATATGTCTTGGATATGGGCATCGCTACCACATCATCAAAATCAGCGCAACGTTTTGTGACGAAGGCTACTGAGAAAGATTATATTCTTTGGCATCGGAAAATGGGGCATATTCATTTACGAAAAATGAATTTCTTGGTTCATAATGATCTGGTAGAGGGTGTAAATCTTCAGAGCTTTCATATGTCTGATCACTACCTAGAATGAAAAAAGGGAAAGTAGATCAAGAAATCTCATCTGAAGAAAATTCTGAACTCAATCAAGTTGCCGCTTGAACGTCTCCACATGGATTTATTTAGATCCTGTCAACGTTCGAAGTATTTCAAGAGACTTATACTGCTTGGTCGTAATAGATGATTATTCGCGTTATTCATGGGTTTTCTTCCAAGAATCAAAAGATGAAACATTGGAAAACTTGGTGATTCTTTTCAAGAAGCTAGAAAACCTTTATCATCTCCCTATACGACGCATTCGCAGTGGCAATGGCACAGAGTTCAAGAATAATAAGATGAGAGAATTTTGCAACGCTAAAGGGATCCTGCACGAGTTCAGTGCACCCTATACTCTGCAACAAAACGGTGTAGCTGAAAGGAAGAACAAAACTTTAATCGAAACTGCGAGAACTATGCTTGCAGACTCAAAGCTTCTAGTCAGCTTCTAGAGTGAAGCAGTTGTTGCGGCTTGCTACACACTAAACGGAGTTCTAACTGTCAAATCATCAAAAGAGACATGTTTTGAAATGATTAACCGACGGAAGCCAAATTTGAAATTTCTAGAGCCATTTGGTGCGCCATGTACTGTAATAGATCAAGATAGTAAATTCAGAGCCAAATCTTGAAGGTTTCTTTGTCGGATATGCAAGTCCGCTAAGAAGTGTTTATGTTCCTTCGTTGACAAAGGGGTAATTGAAGCACAGCATGTTGATTGCTTCAACTATACGGATCCTATTCAAAGAAGAGGTGACGCATGGCTGTTTAACTATCAAGATCTTTGGAAGTCATTCGACTTGCCGGAAGAACCTTCTGAAGAAGACTTTACAGCGTTATATTATCTTCAACAGTTGGCGAATCAAGAACAAATCATTAGACCAATTGTGGTTAATCAAGCCACGTTGGATTCTTCCCCTTTCGGAGCAGGTCCTAGCAATAGCGGTGTTCAAGTTGAAAACGTTTCTGAAGTAGAAGTAACACCTGCTACAAATCCATCGAATGTTTCTTCTGAACCAGAAAATGCTACAACAGTGCCAAGTATGCCTCAGAATCAGAATTCTGACTCGGATGAAGCACCGACATTTGATGCTGATGGTGAAACCTCATCGGATGAAGAAGTTGAGCAGATATCTAACATGTTGAATTAATCTGCTAGTCCGAGAAATCAAAACGAAGCTTCATCAAGTGCTCCTAATGTTGAAGTGAACAGTGATATGAATGTCTCAAATCAGCGAAGCTAAGTTGATGTTCCTAATGAAGAAATGCCATGATCATATTCTTATCATCCTTCAACGAATATCATTGGTGAATTACAAACTGGTGTGCGTACACGAAGGCAAATCAATAAAGCATTTAGTTGTTTCTACACCAGGGTTGCTCCAACTCAAAACTACTGCTACTATTCATGTTTCATTTCTCAAATAGAGCCAAAAACGGTTAATGAAGCTCTGGGTGACGAGAACTGGGGCAATGCAAGAGGAATTGTTACAGTTAAAAAAATTGGGTGTTTGGAGTCTTGTAGACTTACTACCAAAGCAGAAAGCTATAGATACGAAGTGGGTCTTCAAGTGTTAAAGAGACGATCGGGGTGTAATAGTCAGAAACCAAGCTCGGTTGGTTGTCAAAGGTTTCCACCAGCAAGAGGGTATTGATTTCATAGAAGTATATGCACCAGTTTCACGATTAGAGTCTATCCACATTTTCCTTGCGTTCGCAGCTTGGAGAGGATTTAAGGTGTACCAGTGGATGTAAAATATGCATTTCTTTATGGTAAACTTCGAGAACAAGTGTACGTCGGCCCACCACCGTGGTTCGTCGATCCGCTGAACAAGAACAAAGCATATCTTCTAGACAAAGCCTTATACGGATTACACCAAGCCCCGAGAGCTTGGTACGAGACGTTATCGCAACATCTCGTTGGAAACGGCTTTACAAGAGACACATTGGATAGTACATTGTTTACCAGAGAAGTCGGATCTCATCTAATCATTGTATAAATCTATGTGGATGATATCATCTTCGGTTCTACGGATGATAGTCTTTGCAAAGAGTTCGAAAAAATCATGAAGAAGAAATTCGAGATGTCCTCTATGGGTGAAATGAAATTCTTTCTCGGATTACAGGTCGATCAGTTACCAGACGGCATATTCATCCATTAGACAAAGTATGTTCACGGCATTCTCAAGAAGTTTGAAATGGATAGATCGAAGATGATTTCGACTCCGCTGGCACTGAACCATGGGATTTGCATTGACGAGACGGGAACCAAAGTTGATGACACACTCTATCGATCGATGATAAGATCTCTAATGTATTTGACGGCATCTCGCCCAGACATCATGTATCCTACCTGCTTATGTGCGAGATATCAGTCTACTCCTCGAGTGTCACACATGCAGATAGTCAAGCGAATCTTTCGTTACTTAAAGGGATGTCCAAGCACCGGCTTGTGGTATCCAAAGAACGACAATTTTGATCTAACGGGATACGCTGACTCAGACTTCGGGGTGGACAAGCTGAACTCGAAATCTACAACGGCAGGATGCCAGTTCTTCGGAACACGTTTGGTAACGTGGCAGTGCAAGAAACAGACCACGGTCTCTCTCTCTGCCTGTGAGGCATAATATATTTCTGCTTCCAGCTGTTGTTCTCAAATCCTCTGGATTCAACAAAAGATGAGGGATTATGATCTACAGTTTCTTGATACGCCTTTATTCGTAGATAGCAAAGCAGCTATCGATATAACCAAAAATCCGTTTCATCACTCACGTACTAAACATATTGAAATTCGTTGTCACTTCATTCGTGACTGCTACGAAAAGAAGTTGGTGCGAACAGAAAAATCCACATCGATGAACAAAAGGTTGATTTTTATACCAAAGCATTTCCTTTAACTAGATTTAAATATCTAATGAGGCTTAACGGTATTAAAAATTTGCTTACAAGTGTAGAAGCTGTGGTTGAATACGGATTGGACGACGAGTTCACGTGATCCACATTGGTTTGTCATATCTTCTAATTTAGTACTTCTTAAAAATCTAAAATCCAAAAATATGTTTTTGATTTTAGGGGGAGAAATATTTGAGAAAATACAAAAACATATGAAAAATATCAAAAAATGTACAAAAACATTGAAAAAGACAAAAAGAATTAGGTGTCACAAAAAGGAAATGATAGTACATCAGTGGATTATCACAGTATGCTAAAGAAATGTTAAGTTTAAAAAGTGATAAACAAGTCTTACTGTGGATGTGTCGATAGACTTAACACGTTCACTAAATTGTTTCTAAGATATAAACTAAATTTTACAACTGCTTAATCTTGTGGATTAATACATCTTGGATATATGGACTTAGTACTCCGAAATTTCGTTTGAGAGATTGCCTGATTTTGAGATACGAGGTGTTTATAGATAGTTGATATATGGGGTATTATAATAGTTCTTCTGAGTTTGGAAAAGCAAGAGCCTATAACTTCTATAATACTTTCGCTATAAACCCCTAAACTGCATGCAATCTTGAAAAGCATCGAAAGATCTAATCGTTTGCAGTGCTGAAAAGATTCCTTAAATGGAACACACCTTAAAGTCGAGCCTTCATCTCTTTGTCTGTACGGTAGTACTAACCTGAGCTCTCAAGGCCTCGCACAACCCAGATACAGATATCAATTATGCTATATTCACCTGTAAGATGAAATCTAGGGAATCTTGATACGGGAGTATATTCAAGAAGTGGGAACTGTAGATAAGTCAAGTTTCATAAATCATACCTTAACATATCTTGGAACAATTGAGAAACGTGGTAAAGTTTAAGTGGACAAACATATCGACAATCTAGGTAAACGAGTTTAAAACTTAAAGTCTTCTAAAGGTCAACGGTACTGGTGATATGTCTCAATCAACTGATATGATCCTTAGACACGAGTTCACAAAAATATGTCTGTAAATATGTTTGTACATAGTTTATCTGCTTTACATATTAAAGCCAAAAAGATTTTCAGTGTGTTTTAGCATAAACTTACAAAAATACAAAAAGATTTTTTTCTACATTGCTTTCAGCAAACCAATGTTGGAGAACGGGTCTTCAAAGTCTGGTAAGGTGTTAAACTGGTGGGAATCTCATTGACAACAGGCTGGGAGCTAATCTGTAAAAACTGAAAAGCCAAACCGATGAAAAGTTCATTAATTTGAAGCTTTGATTTTGAAAATATCAACAGTTTGTTCGTAACGGGTCAAACCAGGGTCATTAACTTGGACTCGGCAGACAAATCGATTAACCAAGGTCATTAGCTTGGACTTGGTCAACTGTGTGGATTTTCAGAACTGGTAAAAAGTGAAAAATTCAGGGACTTAATTGCAAAATTTTGAAAAAATAAAAACTTGAATTAGGTAAGTTTTACCGAACTTACAAAAGGGTTTAGAATATTGTTCAAGCTCGATCGAACTTGTCTGAAATATATGAAATTGTTTCAAGTCCGACCGAACTTGCGATTAGGCTTCATATCTGGGCTTGCAAGTTCGGCCGAACTTCATTAATACTGAACTGAAACTCTCTGAGCGAACTTACTAGTTGAGAGCGATTTGTTAATTTGGTCAATCTAGTATCAAATTGCTGCCAAAATTTGAGTTGCATTAAGTGATTTGCACACTTATTGCAATGGCTGAGGTGAGAATTTGGGATTTAAACCGTGAAACGAACCTAAAAAGATGAACTTAGATATGAACGTGTTAATTCTGTTAGTTCTAGGAGATATATGGACAAATTGGGCTTTAAATCATGTTATTCAACATAAATCGACCATTGATTTGCAATGGATTTGATTAAAATGGTTATGTTTTGAAGTTGCAATATTTGTTGGAGAAGATGACAAGTTCGCCCGAACATGTTCATCAAGTCCGGCCGAACTTGCATCATAATCTAATAAACTTCTTGTAAATCTTTAAGTTCGATCGAACTTATGATAAAAATTATTAAATTTGAATTCATAAGTAAGTTCGACCGAACTTATGAAATAAATTTGAAATGTGTATAAGGTAAGTTCGCCCGAACTTAGGTTGAAATGATGAACATGTTTGAAAGCATGTTCGGGAGAACTTGACAAAATTGCTTGCAAAACCAACATCAAGTTCGCCCGAACTTGATGTTAATGTGTTGGAAAAAATTTGTAACTTTGTTCTCAAAATGCGTGCTAAGTATTTTGCATCAATTTTCAGGGTCAAGTACCAGCGCGAGTGATTACGATGGACTATTCTAAGTTCCATAACACCTGCATTACTCTCGATAAGGCGTTATATCCGTCGCTGAAGGAATACGAAAGCATCTCGAAGTTTCTAAAAGATTGTCCGATTCATCGCGCTATAACTGAGCGAACAGTGTCCTATCGTTCGCATACTTATCACTTCTGGATGAACGCAAGTCTAAGTACAAACAAGAAGATTATTATGTCGTCTGTACAAGTCGGAGACGAGAACAAAGCGATCACAGTCATTGAGGCTTATATTCGCAGGATCTTGCAACTCAACGACGACAAAGATGATCCTATTTTTCTAGACGAGAAGATGGTACGAGGTTGTTTTTTATCGTATGGGCTACGAAGGTAGTGTTAATAAGCCGACGTTGAAAAAGGGGAAGTTCCAAACCCCTACAAGCTTCTCATGCATGCAATTATTCATATGTTCAGTCACAGAAAGGCGGGTCTCGGCGATGTTCAAGATTATATGGCCTGCATGGCAACGGCGTTAATTTTGAAAAAGCCATATAACTATTCTAAGCTCGTATTCACTTATATGTCGAAGAATATGGAAGACACAAGATTGTGTTTATATCCGAGGTTTGTGTAGATGCTTATAGATGAAAAAGTTTACAGACATGGCACGTGATCCAAACGATATTTTATACTTCAGTCACCTCGATGAAACGACTGTGAAGAAGTTGTTAAAGTTCCAGAAGCAGGATTCAACACCTATAGCAAAACCAATATTTAGGGTGTTAAAAGACGAAAATTGTGTTGTGCCGCCAGAAAACAAGTGGAGGAACGATGGTTGAGAAAGAGTTGAATGCAGAAAAAGAATGGTTCGCGACTTTCAAACCGAAAGCTCGTAGTGAATGGTTTGTCAAATCTGAGATTGAGAAGAAAAAGAAACGTGCGACTAAGAAAGCAGACACCATGTTGATTGATGAAGACGAGCCTGTTAATGTGCAAACAGAGGCTGGATCAAGTGCAGCAGTAGTGATTGAAAATCAGGAAACTGAAAAGACTACGCAGGAAGACGTGACAGTGATGATTCGATCGAGAAAGCTACTACAAGGTCAATAGCAGAAAAAGAAGCTGAAAAGGATAAAGAAACTGATGCTGACTTTGATCCTAATTTAGAAAAAGAGTCTGATGAGGAAAGACCTAAGAAAAGAGCGAAACGTGTGAAGTCTGCAGTAGCTTCAATGATAAAGACTACAGGATCTCCACAGGCAAAAGACAGAAAGCTCTCAAAGAAAGCTCAGAAACCTGCAAGTCGGAGGTACATGGGTAAGCCAAAGAGCACATAAGTAACACAAGAAACTTCTAGTGCACAGGAGAGAGGAGTTACACAAGAACCTCCTACACAAGAACCTCCTGTTGTTATTTCATCTGAAACTGAACGTCCAAGAGTTACACAAGAACCTCCTGAGGCTAATTTACTTGAAGTTCCGGTGATTCAATCTCCAGATCCCAAAGATGTTCATTTGGAAAGCTCAACTCCAAAGAAATCTACTCCAAAGACTGCTACTCCCAAATCAACACCAAAGGCTGCTATTCAAAAGTTAACACTAAAGTCAAATGTATTTGGTGGAATTCCAAATGTGCCTGTGGATGTTAGAGATTTAGATGATTTCTTTCCAGAAACTGATGTTGATGTTCTAGAAAGGCGTGTCAAAATATTGGAAGATAGAATGGCTAAGAAAGAATCTGAAAGGCTGAGTTGGAAAAGTTGATGAAACAGAGTGAAGTGGAGAAGGAAATGTTATCTGACATGGTGAAATTTCTTGAAGGCGACAGAGGTTATCTGAAAGTGCTTGTTGAAAGTCTGCAGGAAGCAAACGAAAGATTGAACAAAGAGATTGCTGAGTTCGATCTGAAAGATATATGAATGATAAGAGATTCAACAGACTTCAGAAGGTATCATCTGACAGTCTAGGGATTAATTTCAAAGAAGAATATGCTCATTTAGATATTCAAGAGGCAAAAGAGAAAGCTGACAGAGAGCTAGCTGAACAGGGTAAGGGGAGGAATGTGATCGAAAGTATGCTGGAGATCACTGAACCTGTTAAAGAGATTGAGCATGAAAAAGCTTCTGAGTCTGATGTTTCTAAGGTTGACGAATCTGTCAAGCCTTCTGATCGTGTAACTGCTACTGAAGAAAAGGATGATGATGAAGCAGAAGATGATGATAAGGATGATAAACCACCGACAGATGATCTGAAAGATAATTCTGACCACGATGGAGGTAATGATGATGATCCGAGTGGTATAGGTATAAACGTGGTTGATGCGATAGTGAATGAAAGCTTGGATTTCACAAGACTTCTGAATGATGAGGCGAATGCTATGAATGAACAGAATGAGGGGGAGTCAGGGAAAACAGGGCCATCTGATGATGTTGATATGTCTGAGGCTATTACTATTGCAAATCCTATTGCTACAGTTCTGACAAAGCCGTTGATACTCATGCTTGAGCATAACGTTGAAGAGGGAGAAATATCTTCACAATTATACCAAAGAAGATTTGGCTAAGTTGATTGAAATTGATACTGAATCATTAGATTTTGATTTTGAACAGCAAGTATTGAACGTGAACGCATTTGAGCCTAACGAGTATCATTATTGACGAAGATATGAAGCTGATGAATATAACAGGGTGGTAGTCGAAGATTTGTCTTCTGATGAAGAGAAAGAAGAAGATGTGAAGTATGTTGGTCAAAACACAGATAGTTTTCCTACGTTCGAGGAGATGTATAAGCAATTGAACGAGGATATGCTTAAAGAAAAGATTGAAGAATCTATTCGTGAAGGTAAAGTTCCAAAGCCGATGACAAAGGAGGAAATAGCTCAAGCTAAGAAATCCTGGTTTAAAGAGATGCCGCATGAACAGTTTCGATATCCTCAAGCATTCTTTACCAGAGATAAAGATGTGTCATTAGGGGATATCCTAAGCTGGGGGTGGTTTAAGGAGCGGAATATATATGCCATCAAACGGGAATATGGAGTTCAATACTTCAAGTATCTGGTAGATTTCAAAACTCTACCTTTCTGGGATGTTGAGGAGCTTGTTCAGACAAGGAACGTAACATACCACATGAAGTTTATTGATCAATTACTGTGGAAAATGATCAAGTATGAAGCAATAAAGGGTTTTAAAAACTGGAAGCCTTTCATCCCTGGAGGACATATCGAAACAAACAAGAAGACAGGGGAAAAAGATATAACGTTAATCATGAAACGACCGAGAGCAATGAGAAACATGCCTCTGATGCCGATCAAACAAGACTTTTATCCATTGTTCAAATGGTGGCAGATTGATCCGAATATGTGTGAAGCAGTGATTGTACTTAGATTTGAGGATCATCTGGATATTACGAAGGAGAAGGTTGAAATGTTTGGGGTGCAAGGTATGAGAGGACTTTGGAGAACGATCAGGATTTTAGATCCTATGTGGTTGGTAAACTGCTCAAGAGAAGATATCAAATACTTACAGCAAGATAGTGTGTAAAGAACGTGAAAAAGAACAAGCCATGCAATATCAAAGGTTCGTTAACGTATGCTATGCTCGAGAATTCAACTCTGGAAAGATGTGGAAAACGAGCTGGAGGGATTTAGAACGGGTTAAATTTATGAAGAGAAAAAGTGTCTTGAAGAGATACATGAAAGAGGTAGGGCGGCAAGGCTCAGAAGGTTTCAGTATATGACTAAAGTGCCACCTACTGATCAGTCGCCAGATCCAAAGCAAGAAAGACGTAAAAAGCCATTCAAGAACTTCTTTGGTCGTACACGTTAAAGTTTTTATTTGAAGACAGAGTTTTGAAGACTGATAAAAGACGAAGACGATATCCAATGGGGAGTCGGTTGCTGCAGAATGTCTATGTCTTAGTCTTATATCGAGTCTGTATAGATTAGATGTGAATAGGCTAGTGAAATCAAGTATTTATGTATCATTGGGTCAAGTTCGCTTGTGAAGTGTTTGTGAAGTCAAGTTCGGCGAACTTGACATTGTCAAGTTCGCCCGAACTTCCCTATCCACCAGCGAACTTGTTACCTTATAAATAGCTAGCTTGTCTTGTCATTTGTAACTTTTTGCACTTTGAGGCGAAGCTCTGTCAAATTGGAGACTCGACGTTATATCAATAAAATTGACGTTTAACTGATTAATTCTTGTTGTTTGGTGATCATGTTGTAATATTTCCGCTATTATGGACATTAGAGATCAAATCTAGGTTCCTATGCTATCAGGATCGGTCCTACAGTTGGCATTGTTAATGTTGAATTAATTTTTGTATTTGCAGACATATATTATTACTAGTTATAATGCGTTTCAGATAATTTATAACTACATGTATTTCCGGAAACTTAAAGTGTTTTAACATTTTGTGCCCCTAGATTGGGTTATAGTATATACATTTGCGACGACACGCTTCCGTACCGTTCGTTAGCTGTTCAGAACTAGCTGGCATGAATAGTGTATTCAGGTGAATAGTGTTTTTTAGTATGTTAGCCAACATATCGGACATAGTTAGTTGTTTTCTCGCGAAGAATGTGACATTATCATTTGCACAATTTAACCTTGTCCTACGATTGCAAGCCTTTGTATGACCTAATCATGCATTAATTAAGTCGATAATGAATGCAATTTAAATAATAAATAGTTGTTAATTTGTACGGATTTACCATTAATTTTGCCGGTTGTCACAGATGATAAGCTTCATCGGCCTTCCTGTTCTTATCTGGCTGCAAAGATTATAATGATTTTACAACTTTAATAAAATTGATGCACTTTCTCATGGGGCTTGATGATATTTATCAACCTGTGAGAACTAACATGTTAACAAAAGAACCATTTATTTATGTTGAAGTTGCATTTGCTATTATTTCCAGAGAAGAGTCACAAAGGATTGCTAGTGGTGGGTCAAAAGGACGAAATGTATCCTTTGTGTCTAAGACAAACCAGTCATTTGATCCGAAAAAGAATGGTTTTAGGGTACCTAATCCAAACCTTAAGGGCATTAACTGTAATATGATTGGTCATACAGTAGGCAAATGTTTTGAATTGGTGGGATATCCATCAGGGTTTAAATGAAGGGTTCGTAATCAAGTTGGAAAAGGTTTTTCAAATAATAATATATCAAACGCGTCTACTGGTTCTTCTTAGCCCCCTTTTACTTCTGAGCAAATCATAAAACTTTTGAGTCTTTTTGGTGGGAAGTCTGGGACTGAATCTCAGAGTTCTAATATGGGCAGTAACTTTTGTAATTTGTTGGAAAGTGTTGGTAATTTTGTTTGTTGTTCTGATTCTGTTAACTTTGGATTTGATTAATTTGGATAGTTGATTCGGGTGCTAATCAGCAAATCATTAGAACTAACAAAGATATGTTCAATTGTATAGATGTATCTAGCTTTGATCTTAAAGTCTGTCACCCTAACGGTACATGTGCTAAGGTGTCTAAAATTGGTAATACAAAATTGGTTGAGGGTGTTATTCTTAGTGATGTTTTCTTTGTTCCAGATTATAATGTTAATCTGATGTCTGTTGAGATTATCTAATGATAATAAAATTAATGAAGATATATGTACTATACAGGATATGAAATCAAAGAAAATCCCGGTGACAAGTAAACAAGAAATGGCTTGTATTTTGTGAATAAAAATGGTAATAATGTGAACTTGTGTATTAATAGTGTAATTAAAAGTAATTTTTGGCACAGTAGGTTAGGTCACACTGCAGATCAGGTCCTAACTAGTTTAAAAGGTGAGATTGGTGTTAATAGTATAGAAAACTATCCTTGTGAAATTTGTCACAGGTGTAAATAAGTCTGAGTTCCTTTTCCTCTAAGTGAACATAAGACTAAACATGTAGGTGAAATAATTCATTTAGATCTTTGGGTCCATATAAAGTTACAAGTAGAGATGGTTTTAAACATTTCTTAACTATTGTTTATGTTTTTTTCTATAACTGTATGGTGTTATTTGTTGAAGAATAAAATGGAAGTTTTTGAAAATGTTAAAGTGTTTTATGAAGTAATTCTAACTCAATTTAGTAAGAATGTTAAGATGTTTAGAAGTGACAATGGAATTGAATTTGGAAATAGTCAGATGGAAATTTTTTTGTAGAGTTAAGGGTGTCATACACCAAACTTCTTGTTCCTACACACGACAACACAATGGTGTTGTAGAAAGCAAACATAGACACCTTTATAATATAGCAGGCTTTAATGTTTCAGGGTGGCTTTCCTCTTAGGTTTTCGTTGACTGCATTCTAACTGATGTGTATTTGATCAACAGGTTACCATCTTCTGTTAGAACAAAAAGAGTTCTTATGAGTTAATGTTTGGTTTTAAACCCTCCTTATATCATCTTAGCAATTTTGGGTGTTTGTGTTTTAGTACTATTCTTATGTGTCTGATAAATTTGCTTTTAATGCTGAAAAGTGTGTTCTGATTGGTTATTCTAATGTGAAAAAAGGTTATCAATTGTGGAGTTTGGATAATAAAAAGGAGTTTTTATTCTAGGGATGTAAAATTTATGAAATACTTTTTTTCCTTTTAAGTCCAAACAGTTGAATAATCAAGAAGAAACTGTGTTTGAAAATTAAATCATTTAATTTTTTATAGTATTGAAATGCCTATACCTATAGTTCCTGAAATTCCCAATGATGAAGAGGGAACACTGGATCTCATGAGGTTCCTTGTGATGATCAACAACTAGTCCCTCTACTTCTACTTCTGCCACTGCTAGTACTATTGACAAAAGTCCACAAATAGAATCTTGAATTGTGAGTAGTAGTGAAGATGGGTCTAGTAGGGCATACTACACAAGGACATCAAATGTTGAGACCAACCCATTTGAAGGAAATGTCTCAAACACTTAGAAGGTCTAGTAGAAATATTACTTTTCCAAAGAAATTTGAGGGTTTTGTATTGAATAGTAAAACCAAGTATGGTATTGACAAAGCTGTAAACTATTCTTGTAAGTTTGTTGATAATTTCTGTTTTGCTAGTTCATTGAATAAAATTGTTGAACCAAATAGTTATAATGAGACTGTTAATGACCCTAGGTGGATAGAGGCTGTGAATAAAGAAATGGAAGCTTTGTTTATGTAACACCTCGTGATGTGTATTTGATCAACAGGTTACCATCTTCTGTTCTATTAGGAAAGAGTTCTTATGAGTTAATGTTTGGTTTTAAACCCTCCTTATATCATCTTAGGAATTTTGGGTGTTTGTGTTTTAGTACTATTCTAATGTGTCTAATAAATTTGCTTTTAATGCTGAAAAGTGTGTTTTGATTGGTTATTCTAATGTGAAAAAAGGTTATCAATTGTGGAGTTTGGATAATAAAAAGGAGTTTTATTCTAGGGATGTAAAATTTATGAAATACTTTTTTTTCCTTTTAAGTCTAAACAGTTGAATAATCAAGAAGAACTGTGTTTGAAAATCTAAATCATTTAATTTTTTTAGAGTATTGAAATGCCTATACCTATAGTTCCTGAAATTCCAAATGATGAAGAGGGGACACTAGATCTCATGAGGTTCCTTGTGATGATCAACAACTAGTCCCCTCTACTTCTACTTCTGCTACTGCTAGTACTATTGACAAAAGTCAACAAATAAAGTCTAGAATTGTGAGTAGTGGTGAAGATGGGTCTAGTAGGGCATACGACACAAGGACATCAAATGTTGAGACCAACCCATTTGAAGGAAATGTATCAAACACTTAGAAGGTCTAGTAGAAATATTACTTTTCCAAAGAAATTTGAGGGTTTTGTATTGAATAGTAAAACCAAGTATGGTATTGACAAAGCTGTAAACTATTCTTGTATGTTTGTTGATAATTTCTTTTTTGCTAGTTCATTGAATAAATTGTTGAACCAATAGTTATAATGAGACTGTTAATGACCTAGGTGGATAGAGGCTGTGAATAAAGAAATGGAAGCTTTGTTTATGTAACACCTCGTGTTTTTACATCCACTATTTTTCCGAAAGGTGTCCCGGTATCCTCGTGTGCCGTGTGCCAGAACAGGAGGGACCAAAGTCATTGAGTTGCGTTAGTTATCCTCGTGACGCTTTGAAATAAAGTGGGAGGACTTAAATAAAATTTGAATTTTTTCAAGTTCTGAAGACCCCTAGCGGACCGCAAGGCCCTTGCCATACGGTCCGCAAGGCCAATTGATTCTGTGGGCGCCTGAGGTCCTTACGGACCGCAAGGCAAAGCCCATACGGTCCGTAAGGACCTGTCAGCGACAAGAAATGTGGCAGAACTCAGTTCTGCCACTTGTGGTTATTTTGGCACCATCCTTGCATGGTTGCCACGCCTAGGGACACTTATTAACGTCCTCAAACACTTGGCAAGCTCCTGGACACTCCTTGGCTACTTATGTGTTAGATCTTTTGAAGTTGCAACCAAGTTCTTCAACCTTGGTGCATCTAATTCTTGTTCAAGGAGGCTCTGATCTATTCCAAGTGTTCCATTTCGTTCCTACCACTCATTTGGACATAATGTAAGTGTTCAAATTAGTATTTAGTAATTTGTTATAGCTTTTAGCCTAGAACAAAGTCTCGTCGTAATTACGCCTTAACCTTGTTCTAAATCCATGAATACTCCGTCATTGTGAGTAACGAAAGTTCCTATACGTTCATATTAATGGAGGTGTTAATCCCTCTAGAGGGCATCTCCAGATTTTCACGGATTCATGACCAATTGACGAGTCAACCGAAAAGTCAAATAAAGTCAAACTGTCCAGTTTTTATAAAAATCAAAACTAGTGATCTAGATGTTATAAAATATGTTTTCATGCACTAACAACCTAAAAATAAGTATTAGAACATATGTATTCAGATCCGGCTCGTCAAGTTTTGGTCTAGGCTCGGTTTGTATCCAAAAGTCACAACCGTTGACTTTTGTTGACTTTTGGTTCTGACCCGTTTCGAGCCACGTTGCTACTGACTTTTGACAATTTTGAGACCATGATTATATTTAGAGTGACCATCTAAAGTTTTGTCACCCGATTCCTTAGAAATCTGAGTTTATTACAAAGTTCCATAAAATTATTTAAACTTTTGCAAGAAGGTCCTTTTTGTGCAAATCATGGTTTTAAACACCCATGCATGTAAATATAAGACAGAAACTGATTTATAAACATTATTAAATTATGTTAGTGTCAAGAATCTGATTATAATATAAAGTTTTCGCAAAGGACGTGTTTATGACATTTAAATGGCCAAAATGCCCTTTTCGGCGTTTTGGAAAGAATAAACAAGGTTTAATCATCAAGATGATATATTCACTGATGTAATAGGATAAGTAAAACCATTTGCAATGTGCATTCAGATTATAACCTGAATGAGGGCTTAAGATTCGTTAATTGCCGATAAATGACTAAATTACCCTTTTTCGCGTAACATGACTTTAACAAAACTTTTTATAACCAAATCTGTTACCTACTGATTAAACATGATGAATAACTTATTTTGGTTTGATAAAACAGGTCCTAACCTCAATTTATCTTAAACAATCGAATATAATGGCATTTAGCGACTTTTACGCCTTTCCGGCGCATAGTATGGTTTAAAACCATAACTATGAGACAAGACTTATTACCTAATGATTTATAAACTTATTTTCAACATCTTAACAGTAAGTACAAGTCCCGAACTCACAATCTCAATTTTGGTTTCAAAGCTATGTGTGAAATTACTAAAATGCCCTTACGGGACAGAGATTATTTCAAAATCATCAAACACACATATCTTTGATATCCTACTGTTATAGTGTAATAAAATAAGTACTTTTACAGAATATTAACAACCTAGACATCAGATTCACTTTAAACATCTTTTATAAACCTTAAAAAGACCAAAATGCCCTTGTAAGGCATAATTCGGTTTTAAATATACCTCGGGCCTATATTTTGCAAAACTACTGATCTTATAACATATTTTAAACATATATTCATATGGAAGTTGTATATGACTCTCACCATTACCCGGTTTCGCCTATGTGCGTTCGGTTAAGCTTACGTAGCTAATTTACGTACTTAAACCGAAACGGGTTTAACTTCGTCATTTCTCTATCAAATTCTGGAATGTTATTGGTTTACCCATATTAGACAAGTTGATAAACTTGTCGGGTCCAGCTAACATCCTATTTCGGTCAGCGCTTAATCTAGCGTATCATACCGTATCTTATTTTAGCGTAAGACTAACCGGTCCAAGTCTAGTACTTAATTAAGGACCCGTTAGCATTCTAATATTGGTTATTAATTACCATCACTCCAGACTAAACGCCTTTTGGTAAATTGTACCTGTACTTGCTTTGATCTGCGGCTGAGTTCTGACTTTCCGAAAACTTAACTTCAGGTAAATACCCTTAACTTATTTTGCCTATACGGGCTTGGGATACGGTAAATTATTACCGCTTGGTCAGGTATGGGATTATGTTTTATCTAGTTGTGATAATTAACTAAAATCTTGCATAACCCGGTTTTGATATGTTTTGTCTAAAACTAAAACATTGGGGGTGGACTTGACCGTGTCCGGGATATCCTTCGCTCACTAAAGTACTAGTGGCCACGACAATATAGCATGGCGTGTAGGCATACACTGGGTAATTGCTATCTGCTTTCTATGTGAAAGTTCAGAGTGGTGTGTCAGTCGATCAGGTCTTGGTTTCTGTACTGGGCTCCATGTGTAAAAGCCTGACATGTAAATCTGTATACAAAGTCATTTGTACTATCCCAAGTTATTAATAAAAATGTGCCAAGTGCACATTAAACCATTTTTGAAAGGATTTTCAAAATGATTCGGTCGAGTGTATATACCAGTGTAAACTAACGTATTTTCAAAGATTAAAATACAGGTACAAGTACGAAATAGGCCGGAAGCTGCGGGGCGTTGACATTAAGAGTTGCGACCTTAGAAGTTGAACCTGTAGAGTCTGTTATCATTTTATGTATGTTTATTTCCGATCCGCATGTGGATCTTATTACAAGCCATATTGTATATTTGTGTTCCGAACTCTTGGAAACTTTGTTTTTTAATAGTTTATATTTTACTCCAAGCTTTCCGCTATGTTACTCTGTGTTGGAATTGGTTGTGATGATATCAACTATACGTCACGATACTCCCTGCCGGGCCCACCGGAATACATGTGGAAATCGGGGTGTGACAGGTTGGTATCAGAGCCAACGTTTGAGGGAATTCAACACTTGTCTTTAGTGTTTGATCTCAAACGACACAGTAACACATTCCTTAGACTTCCGAGTCTAGGCTACGACCTAGGAATTGTTCATTTCCTTATTTATTATATTGCCTTGTTTTGTGTTTTAACTTATTTTGAAGCAGGAATCATGCCGCCTAAATTTTCGAGAGGAGCAAAAGGAAAAGGACTAATGAGGAGTGGATCCCCAAAACAAGGGCCTTCCAAAGCACCCGTGTACAACCCCTACGAAGGTTCGGACGATTCCTCGTCACCATCGGAGCCATACCCAAACTTACCTCATGAATACTCACCACCGTCAGACTCCCATCATTCGCAACACTCGCACCATACCCAACAACCCCAACACTCTCATTCATCTCAAGAATACTATAACACCGACATACGCCTTCGTTCCTTTCGGTAACTCCTCCAGAAGATTCTCCGGAACCAATGGAGGAAGATTCTGACCCTGAAATGCCAGCAACAGAATCAATGGGTCACCCCATTGACATATCCAACGGTTCTAACTCGTACAATGGAACCCCTCATCACTACACCGACAGCTACGAGGAAAGGTGGGGACAATATGTATTCTACAATACCGCTTCTATCCATAATACCCCATACTACTGCGACACACCTTCATACCACACTCCACCACAAGAACCACCAGTGGAGCATCCACTACCACCTCCACCTCCAAGAATACATGGAGCGCGCATGTCAATGCGCCTAGGACCGAGAGTAGGGTCACTCTCACCTAACCCTTACCCTATTATTCCGGAGGACCCATAAACGGGTGGGCCCTCTCATACCTCACCGTTTGTGGAACATTTTTGCACAACCAACTGTTGAGTCTGAGCCTCAACCACAAATTCCTATAAGTGAGCCACCACCACTACCACCTTTAGGTTTTGATAACCCTATTCCTTCTTATTCAAACCTGCCTGGATATAACCCATTTGAACCCTCTACTTGGTTAGAGCATAGCCAAAGTCATAATATACCTCTTAATGACCCATATCTAGAAATGGCCATGAATGCTCACTATCCTAAGCCCTATCCCTATCAACCAGGTGGATATCCTTATTATAATTATCAACATACGGTTGCACCATCTCAACCCCAATCTCAAGCACAACCGCAGCAACCACACCAACAATGGAAGTTCTTACTAAATCAATAGAAAAGGTCAAGGAACTTCAGGAACAAACTGTAGGAACGTCCACGATTAGCACGGGAACCTAAATTTGTTATCTATTGTCCGATTAGGCGGAAACTAATGACAAGTTAACCAAATAACAAGAATTACTCGTTTAATAGTTGTTTTCATTGATCTAAAGTTCATTACATTCGAGATCCGGATCCGACAGAGCTTCGCCTCTGATTTGACAAAGTTACAAATGAATTGGGCAAGCTAGGTATTTATAGGCAACGAAGTTCGCTTGAGATGGATAGAAGTTCGCCCGAACTTGACCTAGTCAAGTTCGGCCGAACTTCACTTCTCATCAACACCCTCGAGCGAACTTGTCCTAATACACATAAATACGCCTCGTTTCACCTATTCTATACAGACTCGATACAAGACTATTCTATAGACATTATGCACCAATAGACTCCCTCTTGGATATCTACTTTGTCTTGTTCGGTCTTCAGAAACTCTCGTTTATTCCAGACTCGTTCTCGTGTAATGACGAAGGCAACAGACATATGCACCAACAGACTCCCCCTTGGATGTTGCGTAGTCATCTTTTTTCAAAGACATCTTTGACAATAATCATCCTCGTCAGTCTTCAAGTGTCATAGTCTTCTTTGAATACCTTGTAATCATTAGATTTCAAATAAGTTCCTGAGTCTTTATCTTTATCCTTGAATAAGCTTTAAACTTTATGATCTTCAAACGTTCTCTTTTCTTCAATTTATCTTGATAAAACATTAATCTCCAAGCTCCCCCTTGTTGTGAGCTATGCTCCCCCTAGCTTTGAGCTTTATCTTCAATCACGTTTCATCCTGCTCTCCCTAAAACTATACTTCCTATTTCAAAGTACTTGGGAATTCAAATAAACCTTTCAGATTCCAACTTTGAAATTTTGTACCTCTTGTATTACAAACCACCTGTACAAAACTTGTACTTCAAATTTTAATCTTCATTTTTCAGTTATTTCAAGTTCAAATTAATGACCTTCAAACATTTTACTTTTAAAACCTTCAACTTTCACATTTTTATCATTTGATTTGTGAAAATCTACTTAGATGATCAAGTCCAAGTTAATGACATTGATTAACCAAATATGTCAACCAAAAATATGTTTTTGATTTTAGGGGGATTAAGAAAATTTAAAAAATTTTAAAAAATTCTTGAAAAATCAAAAACATATGAAACAGTTAATGACCTCGGCTAAACCCGTTGTGAACAACTGATGTTCTTGTCAATTTTAAAGTTTCAAATTAATGAACTTTTTCTTACCAGACTTCGATGATCCGTTCTCCAACATTGGCTCGTTGAAAATCTTTTTGGATTTAAAAAAGTAAGTAAAGTATTTACAGAACTTTTAACAAGTAAAGTAAACTATGTACAAACATATTACAGACATATTTTTGTTTGTGAATTTGCGTCTAAGGATCATATCAGTTTGTTTGAGACATATCACCAGTACCGTTGACATTTTTTTAAGACTTTAAGTTTTAAACTCGTTTACCTAGATTGTCGATATGTTTGTCCTCTTAAACTTAATCACGTTTCTCAAATTGTTCCAAGATATGTTAGGTAAGAATTATGAAACTAAACTTATCTATGGTTCCCACCTCTTGAATATACTCCCGAATCCAGATTCCTTAGATTTCATCTTACATTGAGTATAGCGTAATTGATATTTGTATCTGGGTTGTGCGAGACCTTGAGAGCTCAGGTTAGTACTACCGTACAGACAAAGAGATGAAGGCTCGTCTTTCAGGTGTGTTCCACTTAAGGAATCTTTTCAGCATTTGCAAATGATTAGATCTTTCGATTTTTTCAAGTTTGCATGCTATTTTGGGGTTTTAGCAAAAGCATTATAGAAGTTCTAGGCTATTGCTTCAGCAAAATTAGAAGAACTTGTATAATACCCCAGATATCAACTATCTATAAAGACCTCGTATCTCAGAATCAGGCAACCCTTCAATCAAAATTTCGGAGTACTAAGTCCATATATCCAAGATGTGTTAATCCACAAGATTAAGCAGTTGTAAAATTTAGTTTATATCCCGGAAACAATTTACTGAACGTGTAAAGTCTATCGACACATCCACAGTAAGACTTGTTTATCACTAAACATTACAGTTCTTTAGCATACTATGATAGTCCACTGATGTACTATCATTTCCTTTTTTACAACAAATTCTTTTTGTCTTTTTCATTTTTCTGAACCTTCAACTTTTTCATATGTTTTTGATTTTTCAACAATTTTTAAAATTTTCTTACTCCCCCTAAAATCAAAAACATATTTTTTGATTTTAGATTTAAAGAAAATCTTCTAAAAATGTAACAAACCAATGTGAATCCTGTGACCTCGTCGTCCGATCCTTTTTCTCAATCCTGTATCTCCAATTGTTAAACAAACAATCATTAGACTCATTTACCACTTGTAAAAGCAGTTTGACCTTGTAAAATTAGTTTTACTGTTCAAAGGTGTGATTTTCAAAATTTTGACTTTTTTTCAAAATTTTCTTCTTACCTACTCCCCCTCAAAATGACAAAGATTTTAAAATTCTAGATAAGTTAAAAACGGGGAGCTCCGCAATCCAGAATCAACTTTTGATCAAGTAGATCTTGGAATTCCTGCACATGAAAGGATTTAGTTAAAAAGTTCAACCCAAGCCTTCTTGGTCTTGGGTTTTGGATATAACTCCTCATACACCTCCTCGTAATCACTTTCGTATGCTCTTTGATAAGCATATTCAACATCACAAACTTCAAACTCACAATCAACTTTACTTTTATCTTTCTTGATTGATTTGACATTTTTTGTTTTATCAAAACTAACCTTCACTTTCTCAGGTGATTTCTTTTTAGCAATCCATATTTGAGAATTAACTCTAGCTTTCTTGATATAAAACCTAGAATCAATGTTTAACTTTGAAGTCTCTCCTTTTTGAAAAAATTGAATTTTCAAATTTTGATTCATTTTTAGGTTTTATTTCAAGATTGGATTCAACATTTTTTTAAATCCCGATATGATCATTTTCAGATTGCTTTTGTTTTCCCTCTTTTAAAACTTCTTTTCTTCGAGGATACACAGGCTTAGACTTCGGACACTTGCGAGCAATGTGACCAACTTCATTGCATTTGAAATCATCGTTTGATTTCTTACCTATCAAGATTTCTTCTTGAACCGTGCTCGTTCCATACACAAACTTTATGTTCTTACCTTTGTACTCCTAGAACGTTGACTTCTGATTCTTCTTCGGTTCTTCTTCAGCTTCTTCCAAACCTAAACCTGCTATCCTGTTCTCAGGAAAATCACCACCGTTTCTACGGTAATTGTTAAAATTCTGTTCCGATTTAGAATAAAACTTCTTTTCATTTTTCTCGAGATCATCTGATGAAACTTCCACAAGTTTAAACAGTTTATCGATTTGATCTTCTTTCACATTCTGAATCGGAAAGCTATCATTGAAATATAATCTATCAGATTCCTTAACCTTGTACAAGACAACATTAGGATCATCACTTAGATTATTTTATGATGATGTATCGTCATCTTCAGATTGTGAACCAGAACTATTTGAACTCGAGTTGGCGCTTTTAAAGCTGCCGTTATCAGAATCATTTCCCAAAACATTCTTTACCACATCTTTTACCACCGACTCATTGTTATCATTTGATTTTGTAAAGTCTACATCAATGTTTTCAGGAAATTTATCTTTCTTTTCTGAAAGAAGTAAAAGATTAAATTGCTTTTCAATATCCTTATCTTTTTTACAGCAGTAACTTGCAAGAAATGGGGGAGGAACATTTCTATAAACTTTATGCTTTGAATTATCAACATTATCCTCCGACTTGATCGTAGGAAGAATGTGATCAATGACATATGCATTTGTGGTGTAACTTTTTAGTAATTGTCTGACTCTTTCTGTTTCAATTTTCATTTCGTGAAACTCACGCTTTGTCTCAGCAATTGTATTAATGTACATGTTAATTGCCTTTTGTTTTTCAATAACGGTGGCATTTAACATGGTGACATTCTCGTTGAGTTCACTGTTAGCTCTTTCAACATGTTTATATTTTCCTGATAATTTGTCATAAGCTTCTTTTATGGTTCTGTAATCATAACGAAAGTTTTCGTTATGTTCAGTCAATTCTCTTATAACTTTGACTTTATCCAGACATGGTTCACAAGGACTTGCGCACTTTGTGCAAGGTTTTTCAACCTCCACAACTTTCACAATTTCCTTTTTAGACATGTTTACCTCTGCTTTTACCTTTTCGGCATCTGCTTTCAACTTTCTTGCTTTTGCGTCTCAAGGTAAGCTATTCCTTCTTCCTCTGTTTGTTGCATGTATCTTTCCAGAACTTCATTCTCCAGGATAGCTTCTTCCTCAGCTCTCTGCATTAATGCTTCTTGAATAGCATTTTCGATAGCAACATCCACAAATGATAGCAACACCAGTCTTCTATCCGATGTATTTGTTCCAATCGAAACCATCGTCTTCATGATTGGCAACAAGAGCTTATCCGGTTTTCTTTGCAGGTTTATCTTCAACTTCAACTGGTGTTTTATTCGGATATGATTTGTATTGCAGCGCTTTCTTGTAATATTCGTTACCGGTTCCAAAAGGGTTTTGGTTTCCACTTGCTTCTTGGTTATGGCATTCACGTTTGAAGTGCCCTTTTTGTCGACATCTGAAACAAGTAACTTTGTTTTGTCGAAACCAAGTTTATTGCTTGAGTTACCAATATCCCTTCCAGTGAGTGCTACAAATTTTGAAACTCTCCGGATAATAGATGCTAAGGACCATTTGATGTCCATCAGTTCCAACTCTTCCTCATCTACCTGATCGTAATCCTCAGTTGTCATTTCAGGATTTCTGATCTTTCCAGCAACAAGACTTTCATAAGATTCCAGAACTGTAACAAGAAGTGCTATGTGTTGTTTCACAACTTTTTCCTGAAACACATTCTTTAAATCAACTGCTTTGTTGCATTGGAAAACATTTGAATTAGAAGTGGATTGGCTTGTCTGATGAGATTGACTTTGAGAAGAAGAATTTGAACCAACATATGAATAAACAATGTTTGGAGAATACTGATTTTATGACGATTGATCTGATGTATTCATGTTTGCACTAAATGCCGTTTGGATTTTTGGACTTTGAATCGGAGTATCTGGAATACCACCTTTGTAATAAACTCCGACATCCTGAACAACATTAGTGTTTTTGGATTTTGCAATCTTCATCAATTCCATTTCATGACCTTCAAGTTTCTCAATGAAAGATGACAACTTAAAATGTCTCCAAGATGGACTATTCTTTAAAATCATCAGATATGTTGTCCATTCTCCTTCTGGAAGTGCATCGGCCAGCTTCTCAATTTGCTCTTCGTTAGTTCTCTTGATATCATGTCTTCGCATCTGGACCATGAGGTGACAATATCTATCAATCATTTGCTTCATTGTCTCTCCTTTGATCATCGTGAAGATCTCAAATTCTTTCTTTATCAAAGCCTTTTTGCTTTTGATCATTCATCACTTCCTTTGAATTTTTCGCAAAGAGAATTCCATAATTCTTGAGAAGTATCATATTCTGGTAATAATATCAAGATATCTTCTTTGACAGATTGTTGTATCAAGCTGATCATCTTCTTTTCAGCAACATATTTCTCTTTGTCAATCGCTGAAAACTTGTTCAGTGGATGATTTTGATCACGTTCATCTTTGGGCCATGTATATCCATCTTCAATCGCAACCCAGCTGTTGAATTGATTCGCTTGAATCCAGTTAACAAACTTTTCCTTCCATCCCTCGAACTCGTCCATACTCATCAATTTTGGCGGTTTCTGAGTAGTACCCATTTCATTATCGAGGTGCATCTGGTTAACCGCAATTGAATTTGACGTTGAGGCTTGTGCTACTCCAGCTGCAAACGCGTTATGGATATCTTCCATTTTGAAAATCAAGACACGTACGTTGAAAACACTTGAAACTTTGAAAAATATTAGAACTAACTACAAGTTCGGTCGAACTTGTAGTTGAAAGATGAAAATTTTCAGTTTTAATCCAAGTTCAATGGAACTTGGATAAAGAATTTCAAAGGTTTTTAATTTTGAGCGAGCTTGTGAAATTCTCATGGAACAGATAAGTTCAGTCGAACTTATGTGAAAACAATTTTGATTTCATGTATTCACAAGTTCGGTCGAACTAAGGTAATCAAGTTTCAAATTTTATCACTTACACTCAAGTTCGGTCGAACTTGAGGTGAAATTTTTAGAAAAATCAGATTTCAAGCGGACTTGTAATTTTTCAGAAGAAATTATTAAGTTCGGTCGAACTTAGGTTTGAATTTTCAAGATAAAAAGTAAGTTCGGGCGAACTTGAATGAATTTTCACTAAAATTATATCAAGTTCGGTCTAGCCTATTCAACACACGCTCAATCTAGCCTATTTGACAAGTGACGAACATAAAATGCATCAACAGATTCCCCTTGTTCGTTACTGTCGAAGCTTGATCTTGAATTTCAAAACTTTGAGCCGTGTTTGAATATTCTCTGCAACTTCAATCAAGGTGTCTTCCGATGTCGTCGAGACGCATCAACAGATTCCCCCTTAATTAATGATTCGAGTTTGCATTAACAACTTTCAAAACCGCTTAAATCTCCAGTTCAGATCTTTGGTTGCGTGGTTTCCGACTCCTCTGATTTACTTGACCGACAAAATTTCTCAAATAACCATTAACTCAAAGCTAATCAGTGCAGCAGCTTCTCCATTTCAACGATAACCGCATTTGAGTTCAGTTTTTGAATAAGTGTTAGAGAGTTTATTCCGCACACTCCTAAAGTATCAAAAACTCAACCGACAATTGATAGAAACTTTGAATCACCGCATCGGAAAACTTCAAATCAACGAATACCCTCGAAAATCCGAAATCCGATTTCCGTAATCGCAGTTAAGCACCCTTCAGAAAGATTTGATTAGAAAATTGTAATCTGCTCAATCAAGAAATCTTCATCGGAAACAGATAATCTGGTAATGCATCAAATCTGAGAAACATACGTCCGTGACCAAAATCACATTCTTCCTCTTCAGTCATAATGCCAGATATATGGTTATCTCCGGCAGACCAGCGCCACTTAATCACCAAACATCATCATCCAATGGCGGTTAGTCCAAAGAGAAGAATGATTCATCTGCTTGAAGACTAAAAATAATGGCCACCAAAGGCTATCATCAGTTAGCGTATCTGGGATAACTTCAGATCTCCTTGGTAATTTTGAAACCATCCAATCATTAATCCTAAGATCATCACTGAACGTTTTGAACGTCCTCAGTTCCTTCATTGGTACTAATGACTTCTAATCCAGCTAACTATTCCTTAACCGAAGATCAGGACTCTAACCCTTAAGCATCAATCTGTATCATGATCTGATAAATCGGAACTTCCTATGATCACAAAATCTCAATGAATCTCAATTGTATGCATTTCCCGAAAATCTGCAATCGGTAACCACCCGGATACTGCGGCAGCAGTCACAAATTTCAAAAATGCCGGAATCTTCAAATATTGAAATTTTTTTATTCCCCCTCATTTTTGCAAATTTTGACCATACTGAAATTTTCACTGAAATTCCCCCTGAAATACGGAACATTCAGTTTTTAACAAATGCAGATTTAACGTTTAGGCCCATTACTAGTCACGACACCCAAAAGATCAACATTCTGCATCGGTATCAATGACTCTCCCGTTATCTTCAAAATTTTGTGACCGCATCACCAAATCTGTACTCTGAATCTCTAGACGGTGTCCCCGAACATCCCGGTTCGATCTTCGAAAACCCGAAAAAATTTCTATCGCCAAATTTTTCCTGGACACTCATCTCATCAATACGATCAACAAAAATTTTTATCGCCAAAATGGTTTTCTAATAATCCTATCCGTGGATTGTATGTTTATTTGATGATTTACGTTTAAAACCCCCCTAATGTCCATAAATGTGCAAGTTCATGAGCATAGGTGATAACCGTTGCTCTGATACCACTTGTAGGATCGTCCACGATTAGCACGGGAACCTAAATTTGTTATCTATTGTCCGATTAGGCGCAAACTAATGACAAGTTAACCAAATAACAAGAATTACTCGTTTAATAGTTGTTTTCATTGATCTAAAGTTCAATACATTCGAGATCCGGATCCGACAGAGCTTCGCCTCTGATTTGACAAAGTTACAAATGAATTGGGCAAGCTACGTATTTATAGGCAACGAAGTTCGCTTGAGATGGATAGAAGTTCGCCTGAACTTGACCTAGTCAACTTCGGCCGAAGTTGACTTCTCATCAACACCCTCGAGCGAACTTGTCCTAAAATACACATAAATACGCCTCGTTTCACCTATTCTATACAGACTCGATACAAGACTATGCTATAGACATTATGCACCAATAGACTCCCTCTTGGATATCTACTTTGTCTTGTTCGGTCTTCAGAAACTCTCGTTTATTCCAGATTCGTTCTCATGTAATGACGAAGACAACAGACATATGCACCAACACAAACAGCTAAAGACAACAAGAAGAATAACAAGCTATTGAAAAGGCTAGTAAAGAAGCTAAGAGGGAAATAGGATAAAATACATAACTATCTTTGTATTTGTTATTTTAAATTAAGTTCCTGCGTGGACAAGTCTTATTTAGTCCCTGCGTGGACATTTTAATTATTTCAAGTATAGTCCCTGCGAGGACAATTTTCCCTTAGTTAAGTCCTATTCATGGACTCTTCATTTTATTATTAATGAAATTTTGAAAATTTTAATTATGTATGCCTTCATCAAGTTGTTCAAGCAATCGTCTCGATTTTATTTCAAAATTTATGATCTGCAAGATATTTCCAAAAGATCCTCTTGATGATTTACACATGCCAAGTGATTAGGTCACATAAATTGGCAAAATGGTAGTTATATGGTTTTCTACCATGATAGTTAAGGTTGAGATTTCCCTTCTATCCAGGTGTGGTGAACTACGTTTTAAACCTCCCTAGTCTGCCTTATCCGGACTAGTTATTTAAATCATTTTAAGAGCTTATTCTAAAAAGTTAATATATTCAAAATATTAACCTCCTGGTAAGTGTGACTTGAGGAATTACACGAACCGTCTAAATAAAGGACTACGTCCAAACCTACATGATCGATCATCAGTGTGATGATTATTTTATATAACACCCACTAGTGGTGTGATGCTTCCAAGCTATATTTATGTCCATTAGTGACGATCGACAGTTGTAGTCTACGACTCCCTGTCTCGAGGTAGTAAAACTACGTTCGAACCTCGAAACTTCTCGATCCTGTAGTGATCTTAGCATTTTGTAATTTAAGTCTTTTCAACAAAGCCTTTGGCGCTATTCTTTATGTCCTTAGTGACAGGTCTTCGTGCCACACTTAATCACCCCCATAAAATTTACAAGCTTATATAACTTCATTAAGCCATATCATGCGTTGCAAGTCATTAAGCATATATGACTAATTTATACATATTACCGTTAATATAGTTTCATCAATCAACATGGCGGATTCTAATGAAGTTAACAGTCAGAAAAAGAACGATAACGCAAATATAGTTATGAATGAAGATGACTTCCAGGCTCGCATAGGCGCGGCCGTAGGGAAGGCATTGGAGAAAGCAATTGAGAAATTTAAAGTATCGAGCTATTCACACTCTCGAACCTTATCAAGGACCAACTCGAAGCCTCATCCCTCTGATAAAGAGGAAAGTTTCATGCATTCATCAAACGTGAGGAGCGAAACAAAGAAGAAAGAAATTCATGATAAAGATAATACTTCCAAGGATAGTTGCTCATATAAATATTTTGTTTCGTGTAAGCCGCGAGACTTTAATGGTGAAAAGGGGGCTGTTGAAACCTTGAGATGGTTAGATGAGATGGAAACGGTAGTAGACATCAGTGGATGCACGGAAAAGATATGTTAAATTCGCTTCTCAGTCTTTCAAGGGCAACGCCCAAATTTGGTGGAAAGCTTTGATGCAATCAACAGGGAAGGTACATTTATATAATTCGGGATGGTCCAAGTTCGTAGATCTGGTTAAGGAAACCTACTGCCCACCTCACGAGGTGGAGAAAATAGAAATGGATTTCATAGCTCTCACCATGAGAAATCTTGACTGTCGAAAGTATGTCACTGATTTTGATTCTTATTCTCGATTGGTATCTTATTTGGTTACTCGTGAGCCTAAATGCATTACGCGTTTCATTAATGGGTTTGCTCCTGAAATAAGGAGTTTGGTTAAGGCCGTTCAGCCTAACACCTACAAATCAGCTGTTGAGCTATCTCTTTCTCTCACCCAAGACTATGTGAGACGAATGTCAGGAAAATCAGAAAATGATGGGAAAGGAAGAGAGAGGATGACTGAAGTCACCGGTCGAACAAGAATCGAAGGTTTGGATTCAACAGGAATCAGCAGAGGTCGGATGATAGGCCTAAGTGTAGAAAGTGCAACCGACGACACTTTGGATCATGTCGGGACAACTCTCAGTCTAAACCTTGTGGAATTTTTAAGAAGACGGGGCACAAGGCCCTAGATTGCAAGGATCTGAAGGGAGACCCTTGGTACAATTGTGGCGAGAAGAGGCAAATCAAACCTAACTGCCCCAAGTACAAGAAAGAGGATGCTACTATGGACGACGGAGGGAAGAAAGGGAAGGCTTGTGCTTTCCAAATGAAAGCGAAGGAGGCTGTGAACGACGACAATGTGATAACAGGTACGTTCCTTATAAATGATGTTTATGCTAGAGTTCTCTTTGATTCAGGAGCCGATAAATCTATGTAGATCATAAGTTTAGTGCCTTATTAAACTTACCTATAAGAACTCTAAACGTAACCTATAACATAGAACTCGCTGACGGAACGATTGAGACCGCTTCTACGATTCTAGATTGATGTTCCATATCTATCAAGAATCATTCCATTCCTGTTTTACTTCTGCCCATGAAATTGGCAGGATTCGATGTAGTTCTTGGTATGGACTGGTTATCTAGTAACTAAGCCCATATAGCCTGTAACAAGAAACTCATCGAAATCAAAACCCCAACTGGAGATACACTTGTTATACAAGGAGATCGTTACTATGGATTATCAGAAAGAGGATCACTACTCAAAGCATCGAAGTGTTTAAAGAAAATTTGTGTCATTTATATGGCAAAAGTGACCATTGACGAGCCAAAGCCAAAAATTGAAGACTTGCCCGTTGTCTCTGAATTTACAGATGTTTTCCCCGAAGACTTGCCTGGTTTCCTCCAGACAGACAAGTGGAGTTTAGAACTGATATCATACCGGGAGTCGCCCCTGTTGCGAAAGCCCCATATCGATTGGCCACCATGAAATGAAGGAATTACAAACCCAGCTAGACGAATTACTGGAAAAGGGTTTTATCCAACCGAGCTCTTTGCCTTGGGGAGCTCCAATCTTGTTCGTGAAAAAGAAAGACGGTTCGATGCGGATGTGCATTGACTACCGTGAGCTGAATAAGCTAACTATCAAGAACCGCTACCCATTACCCAGGATCGATGACTTATTTGATCAACTTCAAGGAGCAAGCTACTTTTCAAAGATTGATTTGAGATCTGGATACCATCAACTCAAGGTTTGTACAGAAGATGTTCTGAAGACAGCATTTAGAACGAGGTATGGACATTACGAGTTCTTAGTGATGCCATTTGGGCTCACTAATGCACCTGCGGCTTTTATGGATTTGATGAATAGGTTATGCAAACCATACTTGGATAAGTTTGTCATTGTCTTCATAGATGATATACTCATCTACTCTCGCAGTCAGTCTGACCACGAGAAACATTTGAGGTGTATTCTGGAATTGTTGAGACAAAAAAAGCTCTACGCAAAATTTTCAAAGTGCGACTTTTGGTTGCGTGAAGTACAGATTTTGGGCCACGTGGTCAGTGAACGTGGAATTTAAGTTGACCCTGCCAAGGTCGAGGCAGTGATGAACTGGCAAGCTCCCAAGACACCATCCGAAATCCATAGCTTTTTGGGTTTGGCCGGTTACTATAGAAGATTTATAGAAAATTTCTCAAGGATAGCTACTCCTTTGACTACTCTGACTCGCAAGGATGTACAATTTATTTGGGGTCCGAAACAACAGGAAGCTTTTGATGTGTTGAAGCAAAAGCTGAGCAATGCTCCTGTGTTGACTCTACCTGAAGGTATTGAAGATTTCCTAATTTACTGTGACGCTTCACGTACTGGCATGGGATGTGTACTCATGCAACGGAGAAAAGTGATCGCTTATGCTTCAAGGAAATTAAAGATACACGAAAGAAATTACACCATGCATGACCTAGAACTGGGTGCTGTGGTGTTTGCGCTGAAGCTATGGAGACATTACTTATATGGAGCCAAGTGTATTATATATACCGATCACAAGAGCCTTCAGCACTTATTCAACCAGAAGGACCTGAATATGCGATAGCATCGGTGGATGGAAACGCTAAACGATTATGATTGTGAAATTCATTATCACCCAGGCAAGGCAAATGTGTTTGCCGATGCCTTGAGCCGTAAAGAACAGGTTAAGCCTATTCGGCTTAATGCCAAAAGCATTGAAGTAAGAAATAATTTGAAAGATAAAATCTTTGAAGCCCAAAAGCAAGCGTTATTAGAAGAAATCTTCCCAGTGAAGAATTGGGAAAAATGGTGGAGCAACTGATTCCAGGAAGTGATGGAATTCTTAGTTTCTATGGGCGAATTTGGATTCCTGTCTTTAGAGGACTTACGGATTTGATCCTCCAAGAAGCACACAGTTCTAGATACTCGATTCACCCGGGTGGTGATAAAATGTATAAGGATTTGAGACCCGATTATTGGTGGTCCGGATTGAAGAAATTGATAGCTACTTACGTAGCTAAATGCCTGACCTGTTCACAAGTTAAGGCCGAGCATCAGAAACCATCAGGGTTACTGCAACCATTAGAAATTCCCATGTGGAAATGGGAATGTGTAACCATGGATTTTATTACTAAATTACCAAAGACGAAGCGAGGTAATGATACAATATGGGTAATTGTTGACAGATTGACTAAGTCGGCTCATTTCCTACCTATTAACAAGACTTATAGCTCAGACAAGCTAGCAAAGCTTTATGTGGATGAAATAGTATCCCTGCACGGCGTACTAGTATCTATTGTGTCGGATAGGGACACAAGGTACACTTCTCATTTTTGGAAAACTTTCTAGCAAGCCCTGGGCACCCGACTAAATTTTAGTACGGCATATCACCCGCAGACTGATGGGCAAAGCGAACGTACTATTCAAACGCTGGAAGATTTGTTGCGTGCATGCATTATCGACCTAGGTGGAAGTTGGGATAACTATTTACCACTTATAGAGTTTTCCTACAATAATAGCTACCATACAAGTACTCAAGCCGCCCCATTTGAAGCTTTATACAGGAGATAGTGTAGGACGCCCGTTTGCTGGACAGAAGTTGGGGAAGCTCAACTGACAGGACCAGAGATAGTCCTGGAGACGACATATAAGATCTTGCAAATTCGGGATCGTCTCAAGGCTAGGCAGAAAAGTTATGCAGACCGAAGACGTAAACCTCTCGAGTTCCAGGTAGGGGACAAGGTCTTGCTAAAGGTATCGCCTTGGAAAGGCGTTATGCTCTTTGGGAAGAAAGGCAAATTAAGTCCTAGGTACGTAGGACCATTTGAAATCGTGAATGAATTAGAGTTGTTGCTTACAAGCTGAAATTGACAGAAAAGTTCAGTGGAATCCATGACGTGTTCCACATTTCCAATTTGAAGAAATGCTTGGCCGATGAATCATTGGCAATGCCTCACGAAGATGTGCGGATTGATAAAAACCTGCGTTTCATTGAGAATCCGGTTGCGATTGAAGATAGACAAGTCAAGAAGCTTCGTAGAAAGCATGTGCCGATCATAAAGGTCAAGTGGGACGCTCGTCGAGGTCCGGAATATACTTGGGAAGTGGAGTCTGTCATGCGATAGAAATATCCACACTTGTTTCATTGAAATCTCGGGTCGAGATTTAATTTAAGGGGGTGAGGACGTAACACCTCGTGTTTTTACGTCCACTATTTTTCCAACACGTGTCCCGGTAATCCTCTTGTGCCGTGTGCCAGAACAGGAGGGACTAAAGTCGTTGAGTTGCGTTAGTTATCCTCGTGACGCTTTGAAAGAAAGTGGGAGGACTTAAATAAAATTTTGATTTTTTTCAAGTTCTGAAGACCCCTTGCGGACCGCAAGGCCAATTGATTCTGTGGGCACCTGAGGTCCTTACGGACCGCAAGGCAAAGCCCATACGGTCCGTTAGGACCTGCCAACAACAAGAAATGTGGCAGAACTCAGTTCTGCCACCTGTGGTTATTTTGGCACCATCCTTGCATGGTTTCCACTCCTAGGGACACTTATTAACGTCCTCAAACACTTGGCAAGCTCCTGGACACTCCTTGGCTACTTATGTGTTAGATCTTTTGAAGTTGCAACCAAGTTCTTCAACCTTGGTGCATCTTATTCTTGTTCAAGGAGGCTCTGATCTATTCCAAGTTTCCACTTCGTTCCTACCACTCATTTGGACATAATGTAAGTGTTCAAATTCGTATTTAGTAATTTATTATAGCTTTTAGCCTAGAACAAAGTCTCGTTGTAATTACGCCTTGACCTTGTTCTAAATCCGCGAATACTCCGTCATTGTGAGTAACGAAAGTTCCTATACGTTCATATTAACGGAGGTGTTAATCCCTCCAGAGGGCATCTCCAGATTTTCACGGATTCATGACCAATTGACGAGTCAACCGAAAAGTCAAATAAAGTCAAACTGTCCAGTTTTTATAAAAATCATAACTAATGATCTAGATGTTATAAAATATGTTTTGATGCACTAACAACCTAAAAATAAGTACTAGAACATATGTCTTCAGATTCGGCTCGTCAAGTTTTTGTCTAGGCTTGGTTTGTAGCCAAAAGTCACAACAGTTGACTTTTGTTTCTGACTATTTCGAGCCATGTTGCTACTGACTTTTGACAATTTTGATACCATGATTATATTTAGAATGACCATCTAAAGTTTCGTCACCCGATTCCTTAGAAATCTGAGTTTATTACAAAGTTCCATAAAATTATTTAAACTTTTGTAAGAAAGTCCTTTTTGTGCAAATCATGGTTTTAAACACCCATGCATGTAAATATAAGACATAAACTGATTTATAAACATTATTAAATTATGTTAGTGTCAAGAATCTGATTATAATAAAATGTTTTCGCAAAGGACGTGTTTATGACATTTAAATGGCCAAAATTCCCTTTTCGGCATTTTGGAAAAAATAAACAAGGTTTAATCATCAAGATGATATATTCACTGATGTAATAGGATAGGTAAAATCATTTGGGATGTTCATTCAGATTATAACCTGAATGAGGGCTTAAGATTCGTTAATTGCCGATAAATGACTAAATTACCCTTTTTCGCGTAACATGACTTTAACCAAACTTTTTATAACCAAATCTTTTACCTACTGATTAACATGATAAATAACTTATTTTGGTTATATAAAACAGGTTCTCACCTCAGTTTATCTTAAACAATCGAATATAATGGCATTTAGCGACTTTTACGCCTTTCCGGTGCATAGTATGGTTTAAAACCATAACTATGAGCCAAGACTTGTTACCTACTGATTTATAAACTTATTTTCAATATCTTAATAGTAAGTACAAGTCCTGAACTCAGAATCCCAATTTTGGCTTCAAAGCTATGTGTGAAATTACTAAAATGCCATTACGGGACATAGATTATTTCAAAATCGTCAAACACACATATATTTGATATCCTACTTTTATAGTGTTATAAAATAAGTACTTTTACAAAATATTAACAACCTAGACATCAGATTCACTTTAAACATCTTTTATAAACCTTAAAATGACCAAAATGCCCTTGTAAGGCATAATTCAGTTTTAAATATACCTCGGGCCTATCTTTTGCAAAACTACTGATCATATAACATATTTTAAACATATATTCGTATGGAACTTGTATATAACTCGCTCGGTTACCCGGTTTCGCCTATGTGTGTTCGGTTAAGCTTACGTAGCTAATTTACGTACTTAAACCGAAACGGGTTTAACTTCGTCATTTCTCTATCAAATTCTGGAATGTTATTGGTTTACCCATATTAGACAAGTTGATAAACTTGTCGGGTCCAGCTAACATCCTATTTCGGTCACCGCTTAATCTAGCGTATCATACCGTATCTTATTTTAGCGTAAGACTAACCGGTCCAAGTCTAGTACTTAATTAAGGACCCGTTAGCATTCTAATATTGGTTATTAATTACCATCACTCCAGACTAAACGCCTTCCGGTAAATTGTACCTGTACTTGCTTTGATCTGCGACTGAGTTCTGACTTTCCGAAAACTTAACTTCAGGTAAATACCCTTAACTTATTTTGCCTATACGGGCTTGGGATACGGTAAATTATTACCGCTTGGTCAGGTATGGGATTATGTTTTATCTAGTTGTGATAATTAACTAAAATCTTGCATAACCCAGTTTTGATGTGTTTTGTCTGAAACTAAAACATTGGGGGTGGACTTGACCGTGTCCGGGATATACTTGGCTCACTAAAGTACTAGTGGCCATGACAACATAGCATGGCGTGTAGGCATACACTGGGTAATTGCTATCTGTTTTCTATGTGAAAGTTCAGAGTGGTGTGTCAGTCGATCAGGTCTTGGTTTCTGTACTGGGCTCCATGTGTAATAGTCGGACATGTAAATCTGTATACAAGGTCATTTGTACTATCCCAAGTTATTTATAAAAATGTGCCAAGTGCACCTTAAACCATTTTCGAAAGGATTTTCGAAATGAGTGGGTTGAGTGTATTTACCAGTGTAAACTGACGTATTTTCAAAGATTAAAATACAGGTACAAGTACGAATAGGCCGGAAGCTGCGGGGCGTTGACATTAAGGAGTTGCGACCTTAGAAGTTGAGCCTGTAGAGTCTGTTATCATTTTGTGTATGTTTATTTTCGATCCGCCTGTGGATCTTATTACTAGCCATATTGTATATTTGTGTTTTGAACTCTTGGACACTTTCGTTTGTAATAGTTTATATTTTACTCCAAGCCTTCCGTTGTGTTACTTTGTTTTGTAGTTGGTTGTGATAATATATATTGTACGTCACGATACTTCCCACCGGGCCCACCAGAATACATGTGGAAATCAGGGTGTGACAGTTTAGAAATAATACATGGATTTAACTAATCTTCCTCCTGGTAGAAAACTCGTAGGTTGTAAATGGGTGTATAAAGTGAAATACAAACCTAGTGGTGAGATAGAAAGTTTTAAGGCTAGGTTAGTTGCAACCAAAGAGAAGGTATTGATTTTGGTGAGACCTTGTCACCTGTTTTTAAAATGGTTATTGTTAGATGTGTTGTTAGTCTTGCAGTTCAGAATACCTAACTGGTCTTTGTTTTAGCTTGATGTTAATTAGGCTTTTTTTGTATGGGTCTATAACTGAGGATATGTATATTTGTTTACCACAAGGTTATTATTTAAAGGATGAAACTAAGGTGTGTAAATTGGTTAAGTATTTGTATGGCCTAAAAAAGGCACCTAGGAAATGGAATGAGAAGTTAACTGTTGTTTTGATTGATATTGGTTTTCTTCAAAGTAAGTGTGACTATTCCTTGTTTATTTTGTCTGAAAATTATATGTTTATTGTGTTGTTAGTTTATGTTGAAGTATTATATAAAAAAGTTATCATGTAACCTCAAAGATTAGTAAAAGTCAACAAGCCTTAAAAAATATAATAGGTTTTCAAAAGTTGGTTGGTAAACTGATTTACTTGTCTTTAAAAAGACCTGATAGAAGTTATGTTGTTTATTTCTTAAGTCAGTTCATGCATAGTCCAAATGAAGTTCATTCGAAAATTTCTTTGAGGTTGATAAGATACTTAAGACGAAGTCTTGGAAAGGGACTAAGTTGTAAGAAAAATGAGAGTTTTGATTTAAGATGTTTTGTTGATTCTGATTGGGCGAAGTGTTTGTCCACCAGAAAGTCTGTTACAGGCTCCTGTGTTTTCTGGGGAAAGCATCTTGTTTCTTGGAAAAGAAAGAAACAAAGTAGTATTTCAGGATCAACTAGAGAAGCTGAATACAGGGTTATGTGCTCTGCAACGTGTGAGTTAATGTGGTTGTTAAATTTGATAAAAGAATTGAGTATTGAAGTTGTATTACCTGTGAGTCTATATTGTGACAGTCAAGCTGCTATTTCTATAGAAACTAATCTTGTCTTCCATGAAAGAACAAAATATTTGTTGTTAATGGTGTGATTAATCCTCAAAAAGTTGACTCCGAAAGTCAACTGACAGACATTTTTATAAAGGTCTTAGTGTTTTTCAACATGAAGGCTTTTTTTGAGAAGTTGGCACTTATATATGTTTACATATATGAATGAAGAGGGAATGTTAAAATGACATGTTATGGTGGCCATTCACATGTTATGATTATTATTCATGTGTTCAGTTATGATTATAATGTTTTGTGTCAATCTCTTTCTAGTTTGTGTAGGGTAACATTCTTGAGGACTTGGTTGTATGTGAGCTGGTATATATGCTTAAACTTAGGGTTTCACTAGATCAGATCTCTTCAGTCTTGTTATACTTTCTCTCTTTTTTAGGGGTTGGTAGAGATCTATTGATCTCATCTTGTTGATCGTGTGTGATCACTCATATTTCTTTATTGTTCTTGTTATTGATCTACTAATATTTCATTAGTTGATCTGGATATTGTTGTTATTCTCATAGACCTTACAATTTTTAAGATCGAGGGTTTGATTGGGTGTTTTCTGGTTTGGGTAAATCAATAAAAGTTTGGGTTACCGTTTTGTCGCTACATCTCTTATTTTGTGTTGATTTCCATTTTCTATAATACTAGTGATCAATAGATCGTATCCACGTTTTTAATGTCAAACACTTCTAGTATGTTCAATTGAGATTTATTTTTATTATACCCATACTAATCATTAAAATATCTTAGCTCAAATTAAATTTATCACAAATACATGTGATGAAATTAGAAAATATAAGCTTTCCTAGTTTGTATAAGGTCAACTTGTAATTTTGTTAAGAGTGAATTCTCATTTTTGATCTTGTGACTTGATCACTTTAATCCAAAATTTTGTTCTCTCCTATGGGCATAGCTATGGTTTACTAAAATATTTTCATTCACTTTGTTAATTCAATCCAAATACCCTTCATGTTAACATATATTTTGGATGGAATGGCAAAATATGTTTAGATGAAAATGTTACGTTAATTACAGAAACAAACCACGTAGAAAGCCAACTGATAAAAACAAGATTTTGAATAAATGTAACAAAATGACCTGACTAGATAGACGAAAATAAAAGTCTGCTATTTTGGGCTATAGGGTGCGGTCATGATCCTGATGGTCACCATGACCCTCCACATCAGCGCCATGTCACCCACTTTTAATCTATCATCCAAAACCACTACCCTAAGGGTGAGGTGATTACTCAAACCACTATTCTCTTATTTTAATTTAGTTTTGTGAAAAGGAAAAGGAAATCATGAAAAAGGAAAGGAGACCCATAGTTGCCATGGTTTAATCCATGCAAACCATGGTGCATGTGCCAAGAGGATGGTGTAACAATCCATTGATGGTCCTACGTGGCGATTGATGACCCAACCCATGCCCCTCACACCCTTTAGCCTTAATGTTATACTGTAGTTTTCCATAAATAATTTTCAATTTTATTAATTGTTTATATGTACAATAGAAGATAAATAGATAAATATTATTATTTTTGTACAGAAACTTTAATGTTAGAAAAGAATTACCTTGTTGGACTTACTTGATTTCTAATCCTTTTCATTAACCAGTTGATTACTGACATACTAGATTTTTTTAGCCAAAGGCGGACCTTAGAAACTGTATAATTAGCATTAGGTATGTATATATATATATATGTGTTGTATAATTTTGTTTAACGTACGTTGTGAAGATATAACCTGCATGATTAGGTTTGTTACCCCATGCGTGATTTCTGATTTTGTAAATTCGTGATTATGTTCATGTGTGATTATGGTTTTCAACATGCGTGATAATGGTATTCAATATGCGTAATTAGAGTTTTTGAGTTTTATAACGTGCGTAACTTCATCTCGTACACATCGTACGTTGAAGGGGTATGGTCCCAAATACTGCGCCGATTAAGGGAATTAACCCCCTATCGCGCACAAGACCATAACCAAGACAAATTGAATTTGTAACTACTCTGATCTCGCGTCGATCAAATACTTGCTTCCAAAGTCGCGCGCGAGACAAATTGAATTTGTAACTACTTTGTGGTTGACCTTAGGCCCAAGGCCTATCAACCCATCTCCTTCTTCAATCTTTCCTGCTATAAATAAAGGACTTCACCTCCAGGTTTAAGGATCGCTCTCTTGCTCTGTCACTTTATGCACACACTATTATCCTAAAAAATTACTTTTCTCACTCCGGAGGGTGGTAACAAGGAGAATCCCCATATTCTCCTCCTTGTAACGTGCTTACGGTGTGTTGTTAGTTTTGCAGAACCTTCATAGCAGTTTAGGCGAGACAAAATAAGATTAACATTTATTTGTGGAGGCACGTAACACAAACTAATCACAAGAGTAGTTTGGTGTTTCTTCATTGGCGCCCACGGTGGGGTAAGTGGTCTCTTAATAGATTTCTATTATCTCTCCTGATAAGTGGTCCTTGTCTTCTTTTTACTTATCTTTTTTAGGCGTTATGCTAACTGGTTGGCCTTGCGCGTACTTTTTAGAACTAAAAAAGGCGACGCCTAAGTTCAGGTTTATACATTCTAAGTCTGCTTCTCAGGCACATCCGCCTCTTCCTGCTTGCGCAACAAAGAAAGTGGATGGTGCCACTGAGGTTACAAATAAGAAAGCTGCTGAGTCACGCGTGGAGGCAACAGGTGAGAAAGTTCCAAAAACTGGGGTTTAAATCCCCAAGTTGAAGATACAACCCCATGTAGTAGTTTTGCCGCGTCGATAGGGTGTTTTTAACGAGCTGGGATTGGTGAGAAGCTACTTAAGGTTGGAATTCCTGGGTTTGAGAAACCCATTAAAGAGCATGTCAAGGAGGCAGAGAAAGAGATTGAGAAGGTTGAGAAAACCATTAAGAAACCTGCTTAGGAGGTACCTAAGGGCTCTGGGTAGACTCCTGAAAAGGTTATTGATGGTTCGGCTAAACCTAGCGAAGGTAAGGGCGCATACTGTTGATGGTTTTGGCACGGTGGGCGAGGGTGTTAGTTCTTTTAATGCCAGACACAAAGAACCCTCACCAATCTGGCCAGATGATACGTTGGGCGATCATTATTATCGCTCTTATGATGATAGTCGCGCTGACCAGGTCTATGCCCCTATGTGAAATTGAAACAAGGCGACACGCTTTCCAAGTTCCCAGCCTGTAGGGAGTGGTTCATGGGTATTTTCCCTCCTGCCGAGGTCAACTTCCAGAAACAACGCAACCACAAACAACTATATCAATCGCACGTTGTTGCGCAAGCCAATCAACTAAGCAAGCAGATCACGCGCGAATGGCGCACTATGTACATAGAGCGTGCTGAGCATAGAGAAGTCGGTTGGCTGCAGATGCGAGGAAGTTTGAGAAGGAAAAGAAGGAGTTGGCCTTGAAGCAAGCTCAGTTCGAGGCTGACAAAAAAAGTGAAGAATGGGGCCTTCTTGGCCTGAAGAAAAAAATTGTAAGCAATTGAGGAGACACTCGCTTAGGAGCGTCGGAAATGGCGTGAGGCTTGTGATAAGGACAACTAGAAGATGTATGCCACGTGAAATGAAATTAACAACCTGAAGGTGCAGGCCGAGGTGTCTGCTAAGACCGTTGCAGGCTTAAATGCTCAGAATGAAAATCTTTCTACCTCCAAGGGTGATCTTGAGTCGAAGCTTGAAGAAGCGAAGTCTCACCACCAGCGCGTGGAGGCCAAACACGTTTGTACTACCTACACTTGTCTTCAGTAAGATCTTTAAATTCAAAGGTTAACTGATAGGTTATCTGCGTAGGGTGAGTTAGAGCAACGACTCGTCTCTAAAGATAGAGACTTGACTGGAAAGGTTGCTGAGATTGTAGAGCTCCAGGGTCGCTTACGCGAGTCATAAGAGAAAGCCGATTCTCTTGAGATCGATCTAGAGGCGGAGAGGGTAAAAGCGGGACTGCTGAGACGACACGCCAGGTTTCGCAGGCGGCCTTAAATGTGGCTCAGGAGAACTATGCTAAGACACAATCAATAGTCGAACCCTTAGTGAACAACTCCGAATGGTTGCAGCATTATGGGATTGCGTATGTAAGTTATCCTCTATTTTATATCCTTTTATTATATCAAGTATAATGCTAATCCCTTTTGCATTGAACAGGTAGCGAATGCGGTCTTGAACTCTACTGAGTTAGACCAGACCGTGGCGGCGCTCATGGTTGTAGCGCGCTAGGTCGGTCATCGTGAGGTTATGAGGAGTGTGCTGCGCACTTGCGGGAGGTAATGCAGACCACATGGGATAGTAGCCATTGTTCAGTGACTACGGATGTTGAGACCATATATGTTGCTCGCCAAGAAACCTATAACACTCATACACTTCCTATCATGGATTTGGTTTCTAAGGCCCTGCAGCATGACGATTATGTCGCGCGTTTGAAAGCTCTCTTCGTAATCCCGGACATAGTTGAACTCTCAGGGTCAGCGGAAGAGACTGCTGATGATGATGGCGCGAAGTGAAGACATTTTAGTTTGTAGGCTTTTGTGCCTTAGCACATTTAGATTCAGTGTTTAATCACTCAATGGTTGTAACTGGTGCGTCTGCGCTTTTGTTAATGTACTTGCTTTTTGACAAATGATTATGTTACATTTATTACATTGTGTTGTGAACTTTTTAAAGGTAGCGTGAATTGGTGTAAGTATGGCTCATGTTTGAACGTTGTAGCCTGATTCCGCGATGCGTTTATAGGAATCTTGGAGGCTCGGTTCATGAGGTCGTAATTTACTGCAATGTTTTTGCGCATACTAAAAGTTCAACATGCATTTGTAACCTTGAGAAAATAGAAGTCAACACTAGAAAATAATGTAAACATCACTTTATATTGATAAATTTGTCAGGCTCTCGGCCATCGCTTACAAAAGGTTGTGTCTTTACATGTAATATTTCCTTAACTGTTGTGCATTCCAGGTGTGTGGACCAACGTGGTCGTCCAACGTGCATAGCTTGTACGTGCCCTTGCCAAGGACTTCATCGATAAGGTAGGGGCCTTCCCACTTAGGTGCAAGTTTTCCTGGGCGTGCAGCGTTGGAGGCTTCGTTGTCACGGAATAAATAGTCTCCTGGATTGAAAGTACAATGCGCACCCGCGCTTTTTTTAGTACTTATCCAGTTTGGACTTATATTTGGCTTGTTTTATGGCGCGTTCTCGCGCCGTTCTTCAAGTAGGTCCAAGTCGAGTCGCGCTACACCTCATTATCAATCACGTTGACAGCCGTCAAGCGTGGTGAGGGGAGGCCAATTTCAGTCGGGATATCCACTTCTCGCCGTTGCTTGTCTTGGGCATGGTGTGATGAGCCCAGTGTATGCTTGGGAGCTCGTCGACCCACCCTCTTAGTTTTTTGCTCAGCCGGGCCTTGATCCCTTCCAGGTGCCTTTGTTAACACTTTCTACTTGACCCATGCCCTGCGGGTGTGCGACAGAGGAGAAGGTGTGTTCGATTTGAAGTTCGTGCATCCATTTGTGAAGGTATTCAGAAGCAAAGTTTGTGCCGTTGTCAGTCACGACACGCAATGGTTGTTGATGCACTTTGTGTTCGTCACTTGTCGAATAGGCTAGATAGAGCGTGTGTTGAATATTGTATAGGTTAGAATCGAACACACGACCAAGTTAGCACGAACTTTATGTAGGCAGACAAGTTCGGACGAACTTGTTACATATTGATCATGTTCGGACGAACTTGTAACATAGTGGACAAGTTCGCTGCCGAAATTGACTATCACCTGTTTGGTCCGAACTTGTTCCACTATAAATAGGTGGTGTGTATTCATTTGTTGTTTAAGTTTTTGCAATCCCTACGGGGAGGTGCTTTCGGTGTGAACGAAGATATGATTTCTGCTGCAATCTACTTCTACTCATTTCTGTAATAACATTCTACAAAAACTGCCATATACTCACTAACTTCCGTCTAGAACCACCTGATCACGGACCTTCAATTGGTATCAGAGCTATGGTTATTACCTATGCTCATGAATTTGGACATTTATGGACATTAGGAGGGGTTTTGGACGTAAAATACAAAATAAAGGACAATCCACGGACAAAAAGTAAAATTGAACGGATAGGATTGTTAGAAAGCCATTTTCAACCAGATCTATGGTGGAATCATCTAGAAATTCGAAGATATAAGGATTCTGGATCGAATAATGTGAAAAGGTTGGTTTTTAGAGACCAAGTTCGCCCGAACTTGTAACTTGGAGATCAAGTTCGCCCGAACTTGTAACATATTGAACAAGTTCCCACGAACTTGTAACATAGTGGACAAGTTCGCCCAAACTTGTATATGGAGCCTTAAAAAAAGGCATGGAAAAATTTTGTTGATTGTTTTGATGAGACGAGTGTCCAGAAAAAATTTGGTGATAGAAATTTTTTTCGAGATTTTCACGTTTAAATCGGCACGATCGGGGACGCCGTCTAGAGCTTCAGAGTACAGATTTGGTGATACGGTCACAAAATTTTGAAGATAACAGGAGAGTCATTGATACCGGGGCAGAACATTGATCATTAGGTGTCGTGACTAGTAATGGGCCTAAATGTTAAATCCGCATTTGATAAATACTTAAAATTTCGGATTTGAGGGGGAATTTCAGTGAAAATTTCAGTATGGTCAGAATTTGCAAAAATGGGGGGAATAAAAATTTTACAATATATGAAAATTACGACATTTTTTAAATTCGTGACTCCTGCGACAGTATCCGGGTGGTTACCGATTGTATATTAACCGGGAAATGCAGAGGATCGAGATTCATTAGTGATCTCAAGTTGTTGTCTAGTTTGAAAGTGAGGGGTTACATAACTGAGTCTTTGAGGAGTTGTGTATCAGATTCTAAGGTCATGGTTGTGGATTGACACCTGAGTCGTGCGTATTTTGCGGGTGCACATACGACTGCCTATCTTTAACTGTGCTTTACATATTAATTATTGACTGGACTAACCGCCAGGAGATAAGGATGCTCTGTAGTTTCAGTTTCCCCTAGGGGTACGTGGTACCATGATTAAAGAAGATGATTTATGGGATCGGATCTTTCAAACAAAGCTATGTATCAGTTGCTGACAAAAGAGGCTATACATTTGGGATTCCGTGATCACAGGAAGTTCAGATTTTTCAGATCATGTTACAAATTGATACTTAACGGTTAGAGTCTTGATTTCCAGTGAAGGGTAGTTAGTAGGATTAGAAGTCATTAATACCAGTGAGGAACTGAGGACGCTCAAGACGTTCAGTGATGATCTTAGGAATTAATGACTAGCTCCGGTGTATCAAATAGTTTCAAAATTACCAAGGAGATCTGAGGTTATTCAAGATATAACTGATGATAGCTTTTAGTGCCCATTATTTTTAGTCTTCAAGCAGCTGAATCATTCTTCTTGGACTAACCGCCGTTGGATGACGATGTTTGTTGATTAAGTTGCGATGGTCTATCGGAGATAGCTATATATATGGCATTATGACTGAAGAAGAACAAGAATGTGATTTTGATTACGGACGTATATTTCTCAGATTTGATGCTTTACCAGATTATCTGTTTCCGATGAAGATTTGCTGATTGAGCAGATTACCGGTTCGCTGATCAAATCTTTCTGAAGGGTGCTTAACTACGATTACGGAAATCGGGATTTCAGATTTTCGAGGGTATTCGTTTATTTGAAGTTTTCCGATGCGGTGATTCAAAGTTTCTATCAATTGTCGGTTGAGTTTTTGATATTTTAGGAGTGTGCGGAATAAACTCTCGATGCTCAACACTTATTAAAAAACTGAACTCAGATGCGGTTATTGTCGAAATGGAGAAGCTGCTGCATTTATTAGCTTCGAATTGCTGGTTATTCGAGAAAATTTGTCAGTCAAGTAAATTAGAGGAGGTCGGAAACCATGCAACCAAAGATCTAAACTAGAGTTTTCAGCAGGGATTGAATGTTGAAAATGCAAGCCCGGATCATTAATTAAGGGGGAATTTGTTGACGTGTCTCGACGACATCGACAGACACCTTGATTGAAATTGCAGAATATTCAAACATGGCTCAGAGATTTCAAGTTGAAGATCAAGCTTCGACAGTAACGAACAAGGGGAATCTGTTGATGCACTTTGTGTTCGTCACTTGTCGAATAGGCTAGATAGAGCGTGTGTTGAATATTGTATAGGTTAGAATCGAACACACGACCAAGTTAGCATGAACTTGTATGTAGGAAGACAAGTTCGGATGAACTTGTTACATATTGATCAAGTTCGGATGAACTTGTAACATAGTGGACAAGTTCGCCCGAACTTAAGTTTGCCTGAAATTGACTATCACCTGTTTGGTCCGAACTTATTCGACTATAAATAGGTGGTGTGTGTTCATTTGTTGTTTAAGTTTTTGCAATCCCTACGGGGAGGTGCTGCCGCATTCTCTCCAGGAACTCTAGCAGCTGGACAAGATGTATACTCTTTCGGTATGAATGAAGATATGACTTCTGCTGCATTCAACTTCTACTCCTTTCTGTAATAACATTCTACCGAAACTGCTATATACGCACTAACTTCCGTCTAGAACCTACTGATAACGGACCTTCAATTGTGATATCTGTGGCAAATCTAAGCCTGTAACAACAATTAAAAATTTATCAATGAATGAAATTTTATTATGAATATGTGAATTTTGTTTACTTATTTTGATTATTACACACATTTGATTCTTGCACAATTTCGAACTCTTAAATTGCTTCTATGAGCAAAATCGGTGAACCGATACGCAAACGAAACAAATTTAACGCAACGTATGTTATGGAACAGTGACACAAGCTAAACATACCTTAAATAACCTTTACATAACTTAAAAACAAGTTTTAAAGGGTTTGGTATGTAAAAAACGAGCTTATTCGATCACAGGGACTAATTACGACAAACTGTGAAAGTCTGCCGATTCTCATAGCGACGTACGCTCCGGAACAAGAACACAAGCCTAATATACCATAAATACCCTTACATAACTTAGAAATAAGTTTTGAAGGCTTCGGTATGGAAAAATCACACTTTTGTAACTTTAGGGGTTATATTGCAAATTTCCTGAAACTATGCCTTTTTGCGTGTTTCGCTATCCGGAACATGTACGGACATCCAAAATTTTTTCTAATCATCAATATATTATATGTTTGTGATTGGAATGCGAAAAATCCGTTCGTTACGCATTTACGGTCACGCACGTGTTCGTTACGATTTTCGTCGTAATTAACCAAAAACCGCGACCGTACGACCAAACGAACTGACCTCTTGAACACTTTTGAACACATTTCAAGTTCCCTATACTTTAACATCCTTATGGAGCTTTGAAACAAGGTTAACGAGTATTAGAAGTGCCCGAAACGTGACGAAACGATGCAGGGGCCTGTTCTGCCAACTTTGGAAAGTTGTGCACAGCACCTTGGCTTACGGACCCTAAGCCTAAGGACCATACGGTCCGTAAGGGTGCTCCAGCACACCAGTTTGTTGGCAGCAGCCTGTTTATTCACTCTTTGACTCACCTTTCGAACTTGCCACCCTAATCTCTCCTTTTGACACATAAGTGGACACTAACCTACTTCAAAGATGAGTCATAAACACTTGGCATGACCCTATTAATCCAAACTTTCTATAAATACCCATGTTCATCACACTTATGAACTCTTTGATCACTTTCTTGCAATACCCTGCTCTAAATCCGAATTTAGCAACCATCTTGGAGTTTCCTCTGGTGTTCTTGATCAATCTTTAGTGTTTGTAAGTGATCTCCTTCATGCTTGTTTCAATTCTTATGGTTAATTTGATTAAAAGTCACAAAATTTTACTTTTATTTGTCTTCCAGAATTGATCAGTTTAAAATCTAATTGAAACTTTCTTTAAGATGGTAATCAAGGTGGTTATGATCCACAAAAATCATGCCTATTGATTCTCATCGTTTCTAGCTATTTTGACAAGTCAAAGTTTCGGTCAAAATGCGATTTTTGCGCATTTTGCAACAGATCAAAATTCGGGTGTCAAAACAGGTTATTTTAATGCCAAAACTCTTTTATAAAATTATTTAGACATGTCAAAACATGTCTAAATCGTCACTCTCATTGTAGTGATTATTTGGATTGAAAAGTTGAACGGTTTGACCACCGCTTTGACTTCTGAATCTGACCCGTTTGGTGGATATTCGGACAAGACCAAATACATAATTGTGACCATAAATATATAGGGAATAACCCTCTGAGATTATACCTTATGGTCATGATGTTTGGATTGTGTTATGATGATTGATTGTAATATTACTTAAAAACGACCAAAATGCCTTTTTCTCAAACAAATCAACGTTAAGCATATGTAACACAAGATTTGACATATAATCTAATCAAAAACATTTTTAAACATGTTTAAGCATTTAAAACTTATTATGACACATATCTAACCATCCGAATGCGTTGTTACGCAAATGACGCGTGAAAGTGGCTTAAACTACCTTAACGGGTCATAACGGGTCAAAATCACTTAAAAATCTTTCCAACTCAGAATGTAAGCTTATTAAACCATATTATATGAGTTCCGACACTCACTTGGTCTATAAGATCTCATTATATCCGAATCTTCCGATTTCAAGCCCCGATATTTGCACTATTAGTCATTTTTAGGACACGCGTGATTTCTCGGAGCTTTGAGCTTCGGTTTTCTTATTGATCCAAGAGTTACTTTGCTATCACATTTGATTACATAGTTCCCCTATTTTATGCTTTCAAATATTTTGGGGTGATTTGTCACACCCTCAATTTCCACTTGCGGAGTTTTACCGCGAGGCGTGTGAACAAACCAGAATCTGAAACACTAGTACGTCGAACGACTCTATATGATTTGATAATACTTTTTCCAAAAATCATTTGTTTAACCATTCGTCGTAGATTTTATATTGTCTTAGTTAGTTACCAATGTTTAGCGGAAGCATTAGTTTTTAAAGTTGAGCGGAAGCATAAAGTAAAGTAACGGAACGGGCGCCAACATAAACGCCAAAACCAAAGAAAAACCCAAAACGATGTTTGTAAATGAGACTCGATAAAAGATGTATTGATCAATGCAAGTGAGTGCACCTAGAGCTCCTAGCGTCCTGAGAAACATGTAAAGAAACAAGTGTCATTATTAAAGATGAGTGAGTTCACAGGTTTTCATAAATTTGTTTGTTCGGTTATGAGTTTGTTTCCCCCGTTATCCCTAACCCGGGATAAGATTTAGTTCCATTATTCCCAACCCGGAATAATACTGATAATTCCATTATTCCTTACCCGGAATAATACCGATAGTTCCATTATTCCTAACCCGGAATAATAACGTTGTTGGTTCCATTATCCCTAACCTGGGATAATATTGCTGATGGTTCCATTATTCCTAACCCGGAATAATATTGTTGTTTGTTCCATTATTCCTAACCCGGAATAATATTGTTGATTCGTTCCATTATTCCTAACCCGGAATAATATTGTTGATTTGTAATTAAGTTCAATGTTAACATATATAGGTAGCTAGCCTAAAGTTATGTCACGTAAGTGTTCGCGATCGAAGCTGACTGTTGTGCCTCCGTGTTGCCAGGCCTATCACTGACCATGGCGAAGTTAGGCCAAATTATTCACCCGTTGACCATACCCGGTCGGCTAGCGCGACTAGCTCGGATGGGGCTTGTCGGGCCCAGTAGTACTACTTATAATTTCCCCACTATTTAAACCCAATACTAACGATCCGAGAGATTGTCGAGGACTTATGTGATATAGCTGCTTAGTGACCATAACGTTACATTAACATTAACTTAGTTACCGAATAGTTATGTTACGTTGATTTCGTATAACGTAAAGAGATTGAGTTGAAGAGTGTATACATGTTTCTCCCCCTGTTGTTTAAAACCGGATAAAATTAGGGGCCGTGAACTCACCTTTAGTTGCTCGGTTAGTGTAACACAGAAGTTGCAGATGATGGGACCGCTAATTGCGTCCTAATAAACCAATTGATTTCAAGTCAGTGTGTGAACACACCAATACAAATTCTACACATAATTTACGCACAAAGTGATACACACAATCAAAATTCCTAACACTCAAACATGCATGCAAGTATCCTCATGTGAACATAGTAATCAAAACAATTTATCATGAACATAATCCAATCCATGCAACACTTTGGTGCACACATTCACAAGTTATCAAGTTTCAGCTTACATACTCATAATTCGGCTGTTTTCTAGGATTTTTATATAATAGTTCCAACGTTCCAAAAATTCCAATTATTTTACAGCAGGTGACAACTATACTGTAGAAATTTATATAATTTTTTTCAAGTCCTAACACTTTACCAATTATCCATAAATATTAATATACTAGGCTGCAGTCAGATTCGTCACTTTCTGATTGCAGTCCACGGAAGAATTTATTTAAAAATCACTGTTTCTCCAATTAACAAAATTCCAGTGGGAGTTGCCCGGAAATTTCCATACCTAATTGCTGTACAAATTTCATGATTCGACTCCCTACAGATTATTAAATCCAACTCGATAAACAACTAACAAAATTTCAGGATTTTCACAGCTTTAGTTACTGAACTTAATTGGCCACTTAAAAATATCAAACGACTTCAGAAAAATATGAATCCAGTGCCATTAGATTCGTTATTTAAAACTATACATTTTAGACTTCAGAAAATCCGTTTTTCGACAACTAATGACCGAGTTACAGCCAGTTGAAGTTGGCTGTAACCACCATTCAGCAATCTGATTCAGCACTTTATCACAACTAACTAGCTTAAACCCTCGATACAATGAACATAGGCGATCAAGAACTGAATTACAAATCATATATCATCATATATATCATACCCATGCAAACCCTAATCATAACCTAGAGTTTTTATCAACAAAACACAGCCTATGTTTCCAGATTTCGAACAACATCAAACTTGCAAACATCATAAACTAATCGGCTAACATAACACTACATTCAAACATATAAATCCGAATGTAATCTTGCAAACAATGATAATCCTAACCTTTAATAATAAGATCAATGAGCCGAGACTTGGACAAGAGCCGATTCGGATATGATGAAGAAAATCGCGACCGAGAAGGGAGGCTTGTTCGCGACCGAGAGATGAAGCCAAGCTGTTTGCGATCGAGATGGGGTGTATCAAGGCTGAATTGGCTATCGAGGGAACAAGTAGAGGGCTGCCGTCGGCTGATTTCTCAACTAGGATTTTTGTATTTTGTTTTTGTGAAGCAAAGCATGCATGTGTGTGTATATATAGGCGCAAGAGATGAAAGGGAAGGGAAGGGTTTACGGTTTAAGAAGCTCAGGGCCGCAAGGGACTCGGGTGGGTTGGTTTGGGTCTAGCACTTGGTCCCCAAGTCTTGGTTAACTCCTAGAGTCTCAAGGAAACGGGGTTGGCTCGTGTCGCGGCTCGGTTCGGTTTGTGTACATATTTACCATAAATATTTTATAACTAAAACAATCACGTAATCGAACATCACATATTCACCAACTCATAAACGTTTAATACACATAGCACATACTTCATTTGACAAGTTCACTAAATTATCGTAACTATTTCGAGCGTGCAAATTCAAGTCTCCGAATTAATAACCGTGAAGTAGTGCGTTCAAGTTATCCGAAAAACCGGGATGTCACATGATTCATATGTGCTAAAGGTTTTCAAGCTTTCAAAGTACAAAGGCGATGGTTTATATTAAATAATATGATTTCAATAATGTGAACGAACTTGTTGGTGTGTTGTATTCATAACAAGAATGACATTCATTAACAATGGCCAAGCCAACCAGCAGTAAGTTACGGCGCCTAGGACTGACAATCCCCTTACCAAAATTCCCGGGGTTTGTAGGGAAATTTGGGAAGCGACTGAAACTGTATTTGTAACATACCCTTTGGTGGTATGTTATACGATTAAGAGACACCATGGGTGGTCTCGAACAAGTCAACAAAGGTTTGAATGTATTCACAAAACAACCAAAAGTTTTCACAATTAAAACAAGGAACTATGAACGATGAACAATGAACGATGAACGAATGAACAATGGTTCATAACAAAGAACAATGAACAATTGATTCCTGACAATTGGTTTATGATAAGTGATTTAGATAACGGAACGGGTGTAATGTAATAAAGCATGGTGGATACCCTGCTAGTACTTCCTATATAAAAGTGCTTTTATCACATTATATACGTGTCGTTATTTACATTACTTGGACAAATGATTTCAAACAATGACACACAACGATTTTCGATTAAAGATATAAACCATACGAGTTATTTCAAGACGATTTACAACTTGGGTTTACGAACAAATGTTTTCGAGTCAAGGTTCATGGCTACGATATTTTATAAACTTTTACCCTTTTGTTTTAGACGAATAGTTAATTCAATATCAAATGCTTTCAAAATAAGGTCTTCACTTACGACTCTCGTAGTCAGATTATATTGCAATATATAAAAAGCCATGAACTTGACACACTCACAAAACCTATGTACTCGCCGGCATATTTTTGCTGACTCGTTTTCACATATGTTTCAGGGAACAATGCTTGATGATACTGATGCATGCTCATATAGGATTTGGACGGGCCTTAGCGACTATAAAACAAGAAAGACAATAATTATGCATGTTTTGTTTGTTTGGTTGTTTTAAAACGTTTCTAGACAATTATGACAATATAACCTGTGTTTAATATCTAATTAAAACAAAACTTCAAATACCATGTGTTGTTGAAACAATCTGTTAACGTGACTCCCCAAGTGTTTCCGCCGCGTGTTGTTTTACGCGATTTGGGGTGTTACATCAATGGTAAGCCGAAACAACAAATTATATGCTCCCAAATAAACTTGCGCACAATCATTGCGGAGGTTGATGCCCGTTCCTTTGCTTCCGCCCATTTCGTAAAGTAATCGACTACAACGATTATAAACTTTACTACACTGGAGCTTCTTGGAAGGGACCTACCATAACGATTCCCCATTGTTGAAACGACCATGCCGTGGAAACTGGAATCAGATCATTCTTCGGCCTCAGTGTCTTTGGTGCGTGGCGCTGGTAGGATTCGCACTTGCGCAACTCTTTTACGGCATCCAGATGCATGCCCAACCAATAATATCCAGCGTTCATGATTTTATCGATTAACATGCGTGGCCCTGCATGGATTCCACAAATGCCTTCATGAATCTCGTGAATCGGATAGTTGGCATCTTGCGGGTCCACACACGGTAATAGTGGACCTAGGTAAGATCTTCGATACAAAATTCCCTCATCCATTTGATAAAACGATGCTTTGTGTTGGATTTTCCGCGCTTCCGCTTTATTTTTCGGAAGAATCCTCGCTTGCAGGGATTGAATTATGGGTGTCGTCCAGGATGGTGACCCTATTTCAATGACGTTTACCTGGCATAGCGGTATAAGGGGATTTCTGAGAACTTCAATTCAGACATCTTTAGCTAGGTGTTGAAAAGCTGTTTAAGCCAGTTTGCACAGCACATCTGCTGGCTTGTTCTCTACGATTGATGTGGATGACCTTGAATGATTGGAATTGTTGTGTCAGCGCTTTGGCTTGGTCGAAATAAAGGGCCATGGTTTCACCCTTTGCATCATATTGTTGACTGTCCAATGACCAGGAGCGAACCAACATGTGCTTGTAGGTTATTTGGCTCCCATCTTGATTGTCTGACGCAACCTAGCTATGAAAGCTTCATATTATACTTCATTGTTCGTTTTTTAAAGTCTAGTCGGATAGCATATGTGAACTCATGCTTCCCCGGGCTGACTAATCTTAACCTGCCTCTGCGGCGTCTTCATTCGATGCCCCATCGGTGGATAACAACCACAATTCTTCTGATGGTTCACGCGCAGAAGTCTCAACCGCTCTACATTCGGGAATCTTTCCTTCGGGAACTTCCGTGACAAAATATGATAAGATTTGTCCTTTGATTGCTGGGCATGGGCGGTACACGTTGTTGTGACCCCCCCCAGCTTGATAGCCCACTTTGCCAATCTCCCCGAGATTTTAGGCTTCTTGAGATTGTGCCAATGTGATAGTTGGTCAAGACATTTATAACATGGCCGGTAAAATACCTGCATAATCTTCGTGATGCGTGAACTAATGCGAGCACAAGCTTTTTCATGATCGAATAACGAGTTTCTGGATCAGTGAGCATTCTATTAACGTAGTAGATTGGAGTTTCGATCCCTCCCTTTCCACCAGTAACACTGCGCCGACTGCTTTGTCTGAAGCGGACACGTACAGGACGAGCAGTTCTTCCTCGCGCGGGGCCGTCAAAGTCGGGAGTAGGACCAAACATTCTTTCATCTCTTTGAAAGCGCATTCGGCATTGGTCGTCCACTTAAATTCATTCTTTTTCATGCAGTTGCATAGCGTGCTTATAAACGGGATAGATTTGTAGCATGATTTGATAAAAAAACGGTTTAGCGCGGCCAGTTGGCCAGCAAGCCGTTGCATGTCTTTGATGCTTTTAGGTGATGGCATGCGCTCTATAGCTTGTATCTTTTATGGGTTCACTTTGAAACCATCCATCGTTACCATAAACCCCAAAAACTTTACCCTCCTCCATTCCGAACAAACACTTGCTCGGATGGAGCTTCATGTTAACGCTTCGTAATGATTTGAAGGTTTTCTTTGTGTCTTTCAACAACCGATCTTCCTCTAGCCTCATAATCACAAGATCGTCAATGTACACCTTGACATGCTTGCCTATGATGTCTCTAAAAGTCTAGTCCATTAGCCGCTGGTATGTGGCCCCTGCATTGTGTAAGCCGAAAGGCATTTTTGTGTAGCAGAAGATACCCATTTCTGTGCGAAAACGGTTTTATCTTCATCTTGTAGGGCCATCTTCACCTTATGATAACCCTTGTAGCAATCCAAAAAACATTTCCATCGAAAAGGTGTGAGAGAATCGATCTTTTTGTCTATCTTCAGGAGAGAATAGCAATCTTTAGGGCAGGCTTTGTTGAGGTCCTTATAATTGACGCACATGCGCCACCCTCCATTCACTTTCACGACCAGCACTGGACTTGTTATCCATGTTTGGTATCGGACCTCTTGAAGTATCCCCGTTGCTAGCAGCTCGGAGACCTGCTCATTCATTGCCTTGTTCTTTGCAGACCCAAGGCTGTGCTTTCTCTGCACAATTGGCTCTAGTGATGAGAATGTGTTTAAACTGTGTTCAACAATGTTGCGCGGGACACCGGTCATGTCTGTCGGTGACCAGGCAAAGATATCCATGTTTCTGAAGAGTAACTGTTTCAAAAACGTCGTGATGTTCTCAAACATTGTAGGACCATGGGTCACTGTTTGCTCGGGGCACTTCCGTTCTCAAACATGCGCTGAGTGTGTTTGTTTTTCTTTGCCGGAGGTGCTTTATTAGCTGCCATGACTTCCTTTTTCGAATAGATGAGCGTCACCATGATCTTCGTTGGAAACCCGATTGCAGAGTGTGGGGTGGACGTCACCATGTTGAACTGGCCTTCGGTTTCCCTGCCAATCAAGACATCGTGTCTTGAGTTAGCTGGCATGACTATGATATTTACCTCCGTTCTTCTTGAGTATTTCCCATCAGACAATGTGACTGGGAAAGAAATCTGACAGACAGGGAAAACTGTTTCATTATAGAAACCTGATAAGGGATAATCCACCGGCTCCAAGCACGCCTTATCTTTAGGATCGAACTAGTAGAAACATTGTTCGTAAATGATATCGGCTTTGCTTCCAGGATCAATGAACATGTAATCCGTCTCATAATGGCACAATATGTCGGTAACCACGACGTGGCATCTTGCGTGAGGACCTCCCTGGTCCACCGGGAAAACTACTTGATGTTCGCGCCATGACTCATCGATTGGGCGTTTACTTTTGCTTTCCGTGCTTCTTCGAGGTGGTCCTCCACTGACCCTATCGTTTCCAGCCTCCTATCCTTCTTTTGACCACCATCATCGAGCCTTTGGAGTTGTCTGGTTTCCATGCGCACATTCCGCACCAGCTGTCCTAGCTTCCTGCTTTTTAAGGCCATTTCGATCTCGACGCGAAGACTGAATCATTGGTCAAGTGACCCGTTTCCTTATGGAAATCGCAATAGAGGTTAGGAACTTGACCCTTCTTGTTTTTCATCTAAGGCGAGGGTTTAAAATCATGGTTCTCTGTCATAAGAACCTCCTTGGGTGTCTTGGACAGCTGCTGTCCAGTGCCTCTCCCAAATATCATTCTTGATTGCTTTCCTGTATCCAATTTTATCGATTGTTGCACGAGCATCTTCGCTGTATCGCGACATGTTATCATAACGAGGCCTTTCATCATGACTGCCCGATTGGTTCGACTTCCAAACAGAGCCTTTGTTTTTCTTGTTGCGCCTGTTTGAATCATGCGCGTTGATCCGTGAGTACTGATCTTCTGAATAATGACTAGATCTTCCCCCAGTCAGTGATTCTTCAATCTGCGTAACGATTTATGCCGCCTCCATTAACTTGTCCCACTCTTCTGGTATTTTGTCTCTGCCTGTGATAGTCCGGATTAGACTATCACAACAGATTGCTTTCTTGAAACGGGCGCGCATGAGGTCTTCTAGACCTTCGTTCTCACGTCTCCTAATGTTCATGACCTTGGACATGTCGCGCTTGTAACACCTTTGCTGAATAAAATGCGCGAGAAACTTTTCTTGGAAATCTGGCCAGGATTTTATCATTCCTACTGGGAGGATGTCGAACCATGCGCGAGCAGCTCCCGTAAGGGTTTGTACAAACAGATGGCACCACATAGGCATGGTCCATCCCCTACCACACCAACGCTTGTGAATAACTGCACGTGATTGTCAGGATCGGTTAAACCGTTAAACTTACCCATAACTTGCGGGAGTTTTGCTTTTTCCAGAGGTGCTAAAGCAATGCTTGTGATGAACTTGGAGTGTTCAGCTGCAGCTGCTGGCTTGTACACAAGGCTGAAGTCATGCTCAGCTGACTCGTTATTTGCGACGCGTGTTTTTTGTTTGTAAGACTCGTGGTGCTTCGGCATGCGACTTAAAACCGACAAAGTCTCTTCTTCTTGGTACGTCAAGTTGGACTCGTCTGTATTCTTACCCCACTCGTCGTTCATGTTGCAAGGCCCGAGTCGGCTACTCAGTGGAATTTTTCAATGAGACTGAGAGTGGGTATCATAATGGCTTTCTGTTTCACCAAAAGTATCGCGCGTGTTGTAACCTTGGGGCAATGAGGACCTCTCATGTTGTTGTCTGTGTGCGTGTTCCTGGCGCGGTGTGTCATACTCTAGTTGCTTTGGCATAGGTGTCGCTAACAACGTTTGTTGCGTTTTAATTTTTTATTGGTCCTTGTTGCGCCATGAGTTGCGCATAGACGAGATTGATCATCGCCTGACTTTTTGCAAACCATGAGACAAGAGTTTCCCCCTCAGGTAATCCTGACATCGCGGGCATTGAAGGACCAGCGCCCTGGTTTGTTGGAGTCACCGTTTGGGTTGTACGAGTACCACTTGCACGAATGGCTCCAACTTCTGTGCAATCTCCGTTAGCATACTCGTCAATGGGTTGGTTTTGGGCGTGCACTTTGCCCGATGCCGAACCCATTTGAGAGATTTCGCCGAAAGTTGATTCAGAGTAATGGCTCAGAAGAAGATGAAAAGTGATTGTAAAAAATCGGCAGGCGCCAATGAAGAAACACCAAACTAATCTTGTGATTAGTTTGTGGTGAGTGCCTCGACAAATAAAGGTTAATCTTCTTTCGTCTCGCCTAAACTGCTATCAAGGTCCTCCAAAACTAACAACACACCGTAAGCTCGTTACAAGGAGGAGAATAGCAGGGTTCTCCTTGTAACCTCCCTCTGGCGTGAGAATAAGTATTAGTTTTGAGGATAATAGTGTGTGTATAAAGTGAGAGAGCAAGAGAGCGATCCTTAAACCTGGAGGTGAAGTCCTCGATTTATAGCCAGAGATATTCAAGATGGAGATGGGCTATGAGGCCTTGGGCCTGAGGTCGACAACCAGGAATATCCATTATGTCCCTTCTGCCATGACCGTTAGTGAGCCCTGGCGAGGAGGGTGCTTGGCGCGTGGTGAATGGATCTACGTGTCCTGACAGTTGTCCTTGTTATCTGGCTTGTCATCAGCGGTTAATGGAGATCGTGGGGCAATGGTCGGCACAAGTTGATTGGTGCCACGTATACGTCCTTGTTTACTTCTTGTGTCCTGAATGATTGTTCATCGTGTAGCATGACAGCCTGTTGGACGCTTATTGGCCCATTGTTCTGCCACATGTACCCTTTGTACCTATTCCTTGCTTAGCTATGCTTCTGGTACTCGCACGACATGTGTGATGCCTCATGTAGGCCGCGCAGCGTCGACGAAGTTAGATACTTCTTCTAAGGAAACTAAGTGTCGGAAATAGTTTCGTCTCTCTCGCGGTCTCGTGCACGACTTTGGAAGCAAGTATTTGATCAACGCGAGATTGTAGTAGTTATGATTTCAATTTGTCTTGGGTATGGTCGTGTGCGCGATAAGGGGCTAATTCACTTAATGAGCATTGTATTTGGGACCATAGCCCTTCATACGTTAAGGAATATTGTATGTTAACCAACCCCTAAATATACATACATATATATATATATATGTGTGTGTGTGTGTGTTTGTATATATATATATATAGTGTGAGGTTTACTGGGAACACTAGAAAAGTGGGTAACCGGGGAACACTAGAAAAGTGGGTAACCGGGGAACACTCTTAAACATTTAACTTAATATGTTAAAAATCAATTTTTTAAATTCTTTTTGGGCGCTTCTCCTTATAATTACTTGTATAAGCATTTTTAATAAAAAAGAATCGAAAACTAAAAATATAAAAAAAACAGGTAAAAAAAGGCTAAAATTGTTTTTTTAGAAAAATAGTATTTTTTATTTGAGTAGTTTCTACCCATTTTTTTTAAAAAAAAACGGCTGAATTTTTTTTGAAAAATATTGATTTTTTACATGTTAAGTTAATTTTATAAGATATATATTTTTAACTGTTTTTTAAAAAAATTATATTTTTAGTTTTTGATTTTTTTTATTAAAAATGTTTCTACATATATTTATAAGAAAAAACACTGAAAACAATTTAGAAAAAAATAATTATTAACATGTTAAGTATAATTTTTAAGAGTGTTCCCCGGTTCCCACTTTTTTAGTATTCCCCAAAAAACCTTTCCATATATATATATAGGGGTCATTGGGAAACACTAAAAAAGTGGGGAACCGACTCAAACGAACTCCGATTAGACTCATTCTAGAGGTGTGGGAACCGGCTCGTCGAACCCTAACTAGGATCTGTTAACCCCTAATCCCTAAAGCTACAAAATAAGGCTAGAACCTAAGCTAAATCGTAAAATCTAACTATAAACCCTAAAAGCTAAACCCTAAAGCTAAACCCTAAATAATAATGATTAACCCAAAAACTAAACCTTAAAGCTAAAACCTAGGGCTAAACCCTAATATAAGACCCTAAATCCAAACATTAATATATTTAGGGTTTAGGGGTTAGGATTTAGGTTTTAGGGTTAAGAGATTCTAGTTAGGGTTCGACGAGCCGGTTCCAACGCCGCTGGAATGAGTCCAATCGGAGTTCGTTTTTGTCGGTTCCCCACTGTTCTCCACTTTTTAAGTGTTCCCCAATGAACCTCACAATATATATATATATATATAGGGTAAGGTTCATGCGAGAACCACCTTTATTGCAAAATAAAATTTAAAAAACATCAAAAAAAGCACTCAATTTTTTTTACATTTTTTTTTTTAAATCGCTACATTTCTTACCCTTAAAAAAACTTTTTTTTCGTGTAACATTTATCCATGCACATGTGCATATGTATCATAACTTCGACAAATTTTGTAATACATTATCAGTAGTAGACAATTGCACTTTAATTTACAATACCATCCGTAATACACTACTTTTTACATTACCAATATTCAAAATGCACATGTGCATCATTTTGTATAACCATTATATATAGTGTTTTGGTACAAAAACTTTGTGTTTTTGAATGATAAAGTAGGCCCATATACATGTTTTTTGGTTAGTTATATCTAGTGGTTGATGGTTTAGTTATAATTGTCACTTTATGATGTAATATGTTAATTGGATGGTATAAATGGTGATGATATACATGTAATAAAGTGAAAATATTGGTATTGGTATTGTATTATAGATGGTAGGAGGTAATGGTATTATGTTATGGATGGTAGGAGGTAATGGAAGTTTATTATGGATGGTATGATATATGAAAGAAAAAGTGTATTCAACGTAGTGTACCAAAACGCCTTATTTGATTGTTGATAAATATAGATGCATATGTGAATTAATAATATTGGCAATGTAAAAAGTAGTATATTACAAATGGTAGTGTAAATGAAAGTACAATCGTCTAATATTTGTAACGTATCACGGAATTTGTCGAATAAATGACACATATGCACATGTGCATGGTAGTGTACTATGGATGAAATGATAGATGAAAGAGAAAGTGTATTCAAAGTAGTGTACCAATACACCTTGTTTCATGTTGATACATATAGATGCATATGTGCATTTCTAATTTTGGTAATGTAAACATTAGTCTATTACACGTGGTAGTGTAAATGAAAGTACAATTGTCTAATGTTTATAATATATTACAGAATTTGTCAAAGAAATGATAAAAATGCACATGTGCATGGATAACTTTTACTCAATTTTTATTTTTTTTTTAATTTTTTTGTTGACAAAATAGAGCGAATTTTTCAAAAACAAATATTAAAAATTTTTTTGGTGTGTTTTTTAGATTTTTTTTAGGTATTTCTGTTTGTATTCACACTAGTTCTCGCGGTTCTCACTATAAAGGGTGGTTCCTAACGGATCCATCTCCTATATATATATATATATATATATATATATATATATATATGGGATGGATCATGAGAAAACTAGTTTATATGAGAAAACCAAAAAACTAACTAAAAAACCCAAAAAACATACAATTTTTTTTAATTTTTTATTAAAAATCACAAATATTAATATATAAAAAAAAGTTTTTTAAAAAAAAAAAGTTGTACTGCACATGTGCACTAATACGGAAGACTAAACCACTTAACCCACCCCCACCGACACCCCCCAAAAACCTAACCCCCCCCCCCCAAACCTAAATCGACCCTCCCACCAAAAGCCTAAACCCCCCACCCCCCAAAAACCTAAACCCCCCACCCGCACCCCCCAAAATAACCTAAAACTAAACCGTAAACAAAAACCCCAAAAAACCTAAAACCCCCACCCGCACCCCCCAAAATAACCTAAACCGCCCCACCTACACCCCCCAAAAACCTAATACTAATCCTAAATCTCCAAAAAACCTAACCCTAAATGCTAAACTAATCTCAAGAGCTAATTTTAAGCATATAATGCATATGTGCAGTACAAGTTTTTTTTTTGTTTAAACTTTTGTTTTAATAAAAAGTAGCGATTTTTAATAAAAAATAAAAAAAAATTTGATATGTTTTTAGGCTTTTTGTTAGTTTTCTAGTTTTCTCATGATCCTATCCCTATATATATATATATATATATATTATATATATATATATATATATATATATATTATATATATATATATATATATATATATATATATATATATATATATATATATATATATATATATTAGGACCAAGAGTGACCACTAGTGTATTTTGCGAACTGTGCGAACTAATCCTGGCCATAAACGTGTGTATATCAATGGGTAGGATTTGATGATGAAATACACTAGTGTATTTAACGATTTGATGATGAAATCCTAACCATACACGTGTGTAGATCAATGGCCATGATTTGTTCACTTAGTTCGCAAATATACTAGTGTTCACTCTAGAACCCTATCCTATATATAAGGCAAAGTTCATGCGAGAACCACCTTTATTGCGAGAACCGCGATGACCACCTTTATTGCAAAATAAAATCTAAAAAAATCGAAAAAGCACTAAAAAAATTTTTTTAATATTTTTTTATAAAAATAGCTATATTTCGTTTCCCAAAAATAAATAACTTTTTTTCGAGTAATAGTTATCCATGCACATGTGCATACGCATCATAACTTCGACAAATTCCGTAATACATTATCAGTAGTAGACAGTTGCACTTTAATTTACAATAACATCCATAATATACTACTTTTTACATTACCAATATATAAAATGCACATGTGCATCATTATGTATAACCATTATATAATGTGTTTTGGTAAAAAAGTTTGTGATTTTGAATGATGAAGTAGGCCCATATACATGTTTTTTGGTTAGTTATATCTAGTGGTTGATGGTTTGATTATAGTTGTCACTTTATGATATAATATGTTGATTGGATGGTATAAATGGTGTTGATATACATGTAATAAAGTGAAAATATTGGTATTGGTATTGTATTATAGATGGTTGGAGTTAATAATATTGTATTATGGATGGTAGGAGGTAATGAAGTGTATTATGGATGGTATGATAGATGAAAGAGAAAGTGTATTCAAAGTAGTGTACCAAAACACCTTATTTCATATTGATACATATAGATGCACATTTGCATTTTTAATATTCGTAAGTGAAAAGTAGTGTACTACACATGGTAGTGTAAATGAAAGTACAATTGTCTAATATTTGTAACGTATTCGGGAATTTGTTGAAGAAATGATACATATGCACATGTGCATGGTAGTGTATTATGGATGGAATGATAGATGAAAGAGAAAGTGTATTCAAAGTAGTTTATCAAAACACCTTATTTCATATTGATACATATAGATGCACTGTGCATTTCTAATATTGGTAACGTAAAAATTAGTGTATTACACGTGGTAATGTAAATAAAAGTACAACTGTAGAATGTTTATAATGTATTACGAAATTTGTCAAAGAAAAGATAAAAATGCACATGTGCATGATAACTGTTACTCAAAAAAAATTCTTTTTGGATTTTTTTTATTCGTGACGAAATATAGTGAATTTTTCATAAAAAATATTAAAAAATATTTAAATAAAATTTGGGTGTTTTTTAGATTTTCTAAGGTATTACTGTTTTTGTTCACACTAGTTCTCGCGGTTCTCACAATAAAGGGTGGTTACTTTGTTTTCATATCATTTAGTAACGCCTGATTCTTCTGTGATTTTAAATATATTTATAAAAGTATCCGTGAATTTTCTATAAGTTTCCATCCAAATATTAGGAGATGAGATCGATAAATTCTTTTAAGATCAACTTTTATTTAATACCTTCTCTTGAAACGACCCCCCCAACACGTCTGAAAATATTACCAAGATCAATATTACAAGTAAGAGATGGGAAACCTTCCTTCACAAGGCAATTCGTTTATTCACATTATATTTCTATAAGATGATAAACATAAAAGCTATTTCTTTATTAAAATAGATTTAGTATGTTTATACACAGACATCTAAAGACCCATCTCTCAAAACTACTAATAAAGAATCATACTCACAATTGCAAAAGTTACAGAATTGAGGATAGAACTATAATGATCAATATTATAAGCAGCAAATATGACGATGATGATGATGATTATGGTGATCTTGATGAATGATGCCTTGAATATTACAGAAGTCTTGAACATGACAATGGATGTTAATAGGACCTTGATGGTAAAACTCATACTCATCTTGATCAGTTTCCTTATTCAAGAGCTCCATGAACAACGGATGGTTTACATACGTCACCGGGATTATGAACCTCTTTTGTTCTTCATCTTCATGTCCCACCATCACTGTCATGCACCCTTTTGGTATGTTCATCTTATGATCCTCTTTTTTAATCCCATGATCATGTTGATCTTGATATTCTTGACGATGTTGATGACGATGATGATGATGGAACATCAAGAAACGTTCTCCTATGCCCATGATCAAGATCAAAGAAACCAAAGAGTACAATCAGAAGATCAAATTGAAAACAAAAAAATGGTGAAACGAAACTATTGAGAATGTGTGCAGAATTTCAAGAATAGAGGGGGTGGGGTATTTAATAGGAAGTGGTTGAGGCCTGGGGGCAATAGGAAGTGGTTGAGGCCTTGAGGGCAAATGTGTAAATTACTAGTGGGGTATTTGACTTTAATTATACGCGAAGGAAAGGAGGAAATGGAGCGGGTATTCTCTTTACTTACCTAACCGATCCGGCTAGACCGTGGGGAAACCAGGTGAGCAATTTGGTATTATTTTATTTTTGTTATATGTCTATAAGATTATGACGATTTTTTATTTTTGTTATATGTCTATAAGATTATGACAATTTTAAAGTCGAAATGATTAGTTTAACTTTACCTACAATATGCTAAATGAAGCACAACTATCACTCTGTGGGGTGAGATCAAATAAGAAGTTGATTTTGTTTAAATAGTATAAAAAGGAATCTTAACCATTTATTTTTCAGATTAATGGTTAAGATAAAAATATAGAAAAAAGAGGAGTCTAAGGGTATGTTGGGAAAATCATATTTAGTGACTCTCTCTCTTCACATGCAAGTCATATGCATATTTCATCCTCATTTTTTAAACGTTCATAACTTTTTTATACGACATTATTTATTCATAAAAATTTCACTATAAAATCGAGCGTTTTTTTATCTTTAATTTAAGTACCATATAGCTATATAAATATGATGACTAAAAAACCCACTAAAATGTGTTGTATTTCTATGTTGTATAACATTTTTTTGTGTTTGATTTTTTACTACATTTTTGTACTATATTTATTTGTTGAAATTTTTTGTCTTAAAATTTATTTTTCTGACTTTTTTGTGCTAGATATTTTTGTACTAGATTTTTTTGTAATGATTTTTTTGTGCTATATTTTTTGTACTGGATTTTTTGTGCTATATTTTTGTACTATATTTTTTTTGTATTTTTTAGAAAACAAAAGGGGTGTCACATGTCATTTCCACACTTCTACTTATTAAGACTAAAATGTTTTAGTACCAAAATGTCCTTACTTCCTATTTATAAGGAGTGCCACATGTCATCATCACAATTCTTCTTATGCTACTTAGGCAAAATCCACTTTTTAGTGGACCTCTCCATCACTCTATTACTGAAAGTTATAATTTTTTATTGTAATAACGGCTAAGGCAATTCCTTGTTAGGCTGGGTGGTGTAGTCTCACATCCTTAGGGGCTTTACCGCGTCACGTAAACGATAGTTTAACTTGTACGGTGTGAAATAACATCTCACATAACGCCCTTTTAACTATATTAAAAAAAAAGAAAAAAAGGTAAATAAAAACAAAATCTGATTGGCTAATGGAGGTGGACCCCATTGCTTTCTTCCTCTCATGCTCGCTATTCCTCCGGCGGAGGTCGATGATGTAGAGACGCCATGAGACGATAAAATGGGTGAAGTGACAGCGGGCGCAAAACCACACCGTCCAGCACTAAAGAAGGAATATGTGTTTTTCTTGAAACTAAAGGAGTTCTTTGGACTTTTTATGAATACAAAACATTCTTTAAGCCTTAAATGCATCTAAAACATATTTGCCTTGATAATAGTCATATTTTTTTAAAACCCTGATAAGTAACATATAATAACCAAAGGGACTCAGCCTATCGGTACCAAGATGAGAAATAAGGTTTTGCTTTTTCAAGTGGTGAGGGTTCGTCCTCCATAGTGGACAAAAAGTTGTATAGTTTAGTAATAGAATCTGAAATGTGTGAGTTGCCATACTCTAAAAAAATAACAAATATAAAGAATCATTTACTGAACAATAAAATGCACAAAACATCCTTTACGTTTCCTTAAATCTGTAGGTTTCATCCTGTTTTGCTTAAAACTTGCCAAAACTATCCTTTACGTTTATTTTTGTTACAGGTTCAATCATTTATGACTAACCTTGTTTATTTACTCAGACGAATTCTCTCACATGCCAAAACTTGTTTATTTATGACTAACCTTGCTATAAAATGTAAATAAAAAAACCCAATCATTCAGTACAAGATTACCCTCTCTGTGTAAAATCTTTCCACGACGTTCAGAATTTCGATCACCCACATAGTTCCGATCAACACTTACAAACAAAGTGTGATCAATCATTTGATCCCCAAATGGCTAACAAGGGAAGTGGATTTCACATACGACTAGAAGAAGCTGTTGATTATGAAATCGAGTTCATGTATGGTAAGTTTTTGTTCAATCATCATTATACTTTGATCCTTTTCATTCTGTTTTCAAGTTCAAAATTTTCATTTTTCAAATGCAGAAAATTAACCAACGTTATTCACCATCAACATGCATCATGGAGGATATTTTACTAACAAACCAGGTTCTATATGGTTTGAGGGTGTTATATGGTTTTAGGGTGTTAAGGGGCTACACATTTAGGGGGTTGCAGTTTATTGTTTTTGGGGGCAGTTTAAGGTGCAAATTGATCAGTTTGGGTGGGGGTGCACTTAATGCCGTTTAGGGGTGAATGTTTTGTTGTTTTAGGTGCATGTAAATGGTTGTTTTAGGTGTAGGTTTTGTTGCTTTAGGCGCATCTTTTGTTGTTGGGGACTGCAAGTTTTGATGTTTTAGGTGCAGATTTTGTTGTTGGGGTTTGCAGATTTTCATGTTTGGGGAAAAACTTGCATTCATCTGTCCACACCCTCAAATTCTGCTGCGGCGTTTTATCGCGAGGTGTGTGACAAACCAGGATCACAATCATTAGTCATATTGAACGACCACTATATAAGTTTAAAAATTTCTTTGTTTGCTCATTAATCAGAAAATACTATTTACATATTTGAGTTGCGGAAGAGTAAATAATCATAAAATCAAAAATATCTAATGTAGTTAAAGTAGAGTCTAAATTTTTGATAAAACACACGCGACTCCATGATGCATCCTAGTCCTGATGTGTACCCTAGCGACGTGCAAAATCATGCTTAAGTGTATCAACGTAAAGTTGGCAAGTTCGCAACTTTTTAGTTCAACAAGAAGTAAATCAAAATACAAAAGTTATCAGAACATGTCATGGGTAGCTAACCCACGGTTAAGCAACTAAACTAGTGGTACCGAATAATGAAGTTTTTGTGCCGCACATCGATGTCTATCGGCGTTGATGCAAAGTTAGACTCAAAAGTTCACGCCCGGCTCCCAACACGGTGTGAGGTTTGTCAAACCTAATACCGCTATCAACTAATACCCTGTTTACCACCCGGCAACTTATCTGTATAAAGGTGGAGACTTTCAAGATAGAGGTCACTTAGTCAACTATAGACATAAAATTAAACTAATGTATTCAAGTAGTGGTATTCCTTCCAGGAACATATGTGGCCCCAAACTAAGGATTATATAGTCCCAAACCTGGGTGCATGCTTTTAGAAAAGTAGTGAAAATCACAGTTTGCGAAGATAATCCGAGTATGCAAAAGCCAGAGAGTTGGTGTACGGTTAACCACTACCTATTACTCGTCATGCTTATAAGTGTATGTTTGTGTTAGTTAACAAACCAATGTATCAAAACAATCCCATTGTTTTATGTTTTAAGTAAATACTCACATTTGACCTAGTTGACCCGATGACCCATTGGTGACTCATTAAGTGTATTATAGTTTATTTATGATCGCATAGTCAGATTATGTCAACAAAACACAATACATTGCACATGTAACACCCCAAATCGCGTGATATAACAACAACACATAACGGAACACTTGGGGAGTCACGTTACAAATTGTCTCAACACATGGTATTTAAAGTTTTGTTTCATTGAATTACGAATTACAATGTCTTGGAATATTGGAAATAAAATACAATTAAATTGTCTTTCAAATTTTAAAGTCGCTAAGGCCCGCGTCCATCCTATTTCTAGTATGCAACAAAAATCATCATGTAAATAAACCTGAAACATATGTGAAAATAGGTACATCAGCGAAAAATGCCTGTGAATAACATAGATTTTGTGATGATGATTCATGGCCTTTGGATTTTTTAAGAAAAGAACATATGTTTTCAAAAGTAGCCATGAATCCTTGCAAAAAGTTTAGCATCTAAAATACTTTGCTTTTTGATAAAAAGTGTTTGTCATATATGTACGAAATATACTTTTGGTTTTGAAATAACAATATAGGTAGTATATCAAAATATATACTTTTGGTATCAATAAGAGACTTGATTGTATATCAAAATATATATACTTTGGTTTTGAATAAAAGAATTAATAGTATATCAAAATATGATTTGCTAAACAATATCGCATTGGTAGCATATCAAACTATGCTTTCGTTTATAAATAAATATTCGGTAGTATATCAAAATATACTTTTGTTCAAAAGGTTGTGTAGTATATCAAACTATACTTTAGTAACATATCAAACTATGCATTGGTTTAGTATATCAAACTATACTTTGGAAATCAATATCACATTGGTAGCATATCAAATTATGCTTTGGTTTAGCATATCAAACCATACTTTGGAAAACAATATCACATTGGTAGCATATCAAATTATGCTTTGGTTTAATATATCGAAATATACTATAATTGTGATTTGGTAGTATATCAAACTGTACTTTGGTTTCGGAAATCAACAAAAGATAAGTTTTGTGGCTTAATTGGAAAACCTTTGTAAAACACACATTGTGGTCGTTTGGCAATACATTCAAACCTGAGTATATCAAACTATACTTTGGTGACTATAGATTTACCACGAAGGCAAAATCTATTTGGTTTAAACTTGGTTCTGACATTCCCTAACCCAGGGATGGGGTGTCAATCTTATAGCGCTATATCGTACTACCAATCGGCTTGATCATTGTTAATGAATGTATAAAATAAATACGAACCAACAATAGCCTCACAAACTTTGAAAATCATTATTTAAGCCATATGTATAGGTTTCAATTCGTTAAAGGATAAGTGTTATGTATGCAAAATTATATAGTTTGGAAATCGTGAAAATAGCGAATAAGCACATATGAATCACCCCAAAACACTTGGAAAGCGTAAAAGAGGGGACTATGTACTCTTGGGATTGCGTATAAGCCTTGTATGAATGTGTAAACAAAGCCCAAAGGATCAAGGAATCAAGTGTGTCCTAACATCGGGTAACTTATGTCAAATTATGGGACATAATTTGAAGAGTCAGATAGAATGAGGTCTTGTAAACCAAATGAGTGTTGGAACTCATATGAAATGGTTTAACAAAGTTAAAATTCTGATTTTGAATGAATCCTAAGTGCATTTGACCCGTTAAGGTAGTTTATGCTACTTTAGCATGTCATTTGCGTAAATGCGTGTTCGGATGGTTAAACATGTCCTATGATAAGTCTTAAATGCCCAAACATGTTTGAAAATGTTGTTACATCAGTTTATATGTCAAGGGATTATAACCTTCGTGATTACGACTAGTAAACGTGGTAATCAGTAGGTATAATCGTAAGGGATTATAACCTTCGTGATTACGATCACGTTGCAAAGTTCAATTGAACTTTGCTTTGACCAATTATGGTCAGAATCGAAAGTCAAACAGAAAGTGAACTGTTTGACTTTTAGTTCAAAATAACTAAAAGAAATGAAAGAGGCTAAGGAAGAACACTTACTTGTGTCCTAGGATGCCAAGAATTCTCAGTAGGAGGCCTGCAAAAGATGGAAGCAAGCTCCAAGAGAGTGGGAGAAAGAAGTAAGAAATGAACAAGTTGAAATGGATGAAGATCATGGGTATTTATAGTGTTTTGGAAGACATAGGATCAATCTAAGTGTCCAATGTGTTGTCATGATCTTAAAATAGGTTTAACACATGTCAAATGGTGTGGCAAGAAGCTGGAAAATTCGAGTTCTTGGGCTCCAAGGCTTTGAACAAGAAGCTGCCAGGTTTCAGCTGAAAAATGCACTCCCTCATACCACGCGCCAGGACATGGTTTTCCTCTCGCGTGGCGCGAGGAACCACAAAAATAAGAAACTTTCAAATATTGACAACTTTGGCCCTAGACTTGTTTTGACGCATTTTGACACCTTTTAACCCTTTTTAACCTATTTTTTAGGCTCCAAAAAGGTGTTAAGACACATGTGACTTGGATTTTGCCTGAAAATGTCATGGATGTCGGTTCGTTCGGTTGTATGGTTGCGTTTTTTGGTTAATTACGATGAAAGTTGTAACGGACGCGAAAACGATCCGAGTTGCGAAACGAATGGTATTTTTGCATTCTCGTCACTAAAATACAATATTTTAATGATTACAAAAATTTTTGGATGTCCACACAAGGTCCGTATTCGAAAATTTCACAGTTTGTCGCAAATAGTCCCTGAAGTTGAATAAGCATGTTTTTGCAATACCGAATCCTTCAAAACTTAATTCTAAGTTATGTAAAGGATATTTAGGGTATGTTTAGCTTATTTTATCATTCCAGAGTGTACGTCACGTTAAACTGATTACATTTGCGTAATAGTTTACGTATAACTTCCAGAAAGCTTTGAGGTGACGGAATTGTACATGGACATAAATTTGTGATTGTCACATATAATTATACAATTCCCGGGAATGAAACACAAGATTTCATTGGATTCGGAATTGTATGATGGTTGTAAAGGCACAAATGTTACAGTCTTCCCTACATTAGTAAATCGTCCTGAAATTTAATTTAGAGGAAACTTCCGAAAATAGATGTGAGTGCATCACTTTCAAATGATCCCCCGTTCCTTGAGTAAAACTCTGAGCCACGTCTAGATCCCCAGCGAACTTTGTTAGTTGTACTAGTATATTGTCAATAGGTATGATTTCAGATTCGAAAATCTAAACTTCATTTCAATAGGTAAGCGTATGACATCTTTGATTGTACCGAGTCTCAGAAAAGAGTTATGTAAATGTCAAAGTGGTGTCTTTTGTTGTAGCATAACTAGAAGAGAGTGTGAGCTTGAAAGGGAGTCGGGTTTTCGAATAACGAATAACGAATAACGAATAGAAGATCGTTCATAGAGGTTTCCCATGGAGACTAGTATAGGAAACTTGTGTGTGATCGAAGTTGGGGTTGAAGAGTGTAAGATAAAACAACATCGGTCAAGGTCGAGAACTTCTAGTAACTTAAATAACGCATGCTTGTAATGTAATAAGAAACACTTATATATATGAAGTACCAGCGGCGTATCCACTATGTCCTTATTACATTGTTTGGTTTCATTATTCTTATCACTATAGGTTCTTACACATGACAAAACTTGTTGTGGTTTCTATGCACTGAATTTTTTTAATTATATATGCATCCATAATTGCACAATTCCTTGCATACTCCACATAGTTTATTTTGTGATGTGTAGGGAAAAAATCAAACGAATAAACATGTGATGACTTGTCTAGATCTTAATAGGGTCTCTTTAACTAGATCAACGAATAATCTCTTTAAATAGACCACCAAAGAGTCTTTTTAACTAGATCATCACATTATCTCTTTAAATAGAATAGACACATGATCTCTTTAACTAGAGAATAGTACTTTGGAATCCAAGGGTCTAACTATTTACATAGAATATCGCTTAAGAATTTAAGATAGTACTTTGGATATCCTTCTAAGAATCTAGCATATGAAAATATGGAAGATCTTATAAGGATTTGGATAGTAATCATTTTGAATCAAATAATCATCAATTTGTACATACGTATTAAAGTACACAAAAGAATCCAATTAAGGACTTCGATTTGTACTTTAATCATCCACAAGGATCTCACTATGAATTTAGGAAGATCCTATAAGAATTTGGGATTTATGTAGCGAAAACGTTTTGAAAATCATGTACTAGATGTACCACGAAATCAAAGTATGTATAATGTTATGAAAAATACGAAATTAGTCATAGGCACATCGACATAGTGTACAAGACCAATTAAGGACTTATGAAAAGTACCCTTAGGTATCCAAGCAAGGATTTAAAGTGGTACTTCGAGTATTTGTTAAGAGTTAAAAGTTTGCAACTTGTACTTTGTTTCTTAAAAGAAACGAGTACATAAGATTTTTTTGTGGAGATTGCGAGCAATCACGAAAATAGAAGAAACTACAAGAGTAGTTTGAATTGAAAGGAACCATATCCTTGGTGTCGGTATTGTAGAGGTATGTCACCCATACATTTAATAATAATGCTTTTGTAAATAAAGTTGAAATAACAAGATTATTTATAACGAACTGGAAATGTTTCGAGTTTCTTAGATACACAAGAAGGAAACTATAAATGTCCAAATGTTCATAGCTGCATCGTCATAAGTATGAGTCTTGTTAGCATTTATGTTAAATGCTCATCCACAGGCTGGATTTGCATTAACAAGCTTTGGGCAATTGTTCCGATAGTGAGTAAGATCACCACATTTGTAGCACGATCCAGGTGGATATGGTGCTTGAGCAACAGCAGGGTTTGCATTTGCTTGATTTTGGGTGTTGGTAGCAAGACGACATGTATTGACCAGATGTCCCAATCGTCCACAGTGGGTACATTTGAGATATGGTGTTTTGTTTAAATGATGTCGGTTGCATTTGTTGCACAGAGGTGCAGTACCGGCATATGCTTTCCTAGCACGAGGTTGTGCTGGTTGGGTTGGGGCAACTTGGTTGTTCCGAGCAACTACAGCAAAGTTTTGCGAAGCCTTGCGCTTCTTTGTTTTCTTAGAGGATTCAGTCTTGTTTTCCTTTGGTTTTTCTTGGGTAGTATTGTCCGATGGTTTCTTATCGCTTTTGCGGAAAAGTTTACCCTTCTTGACTTGAGATTAAGTCATGGTAGCAGATAGTTCAATGGCCTGTCTAACTGTAGTAGGATTACTACCGGTGACTATGTCCTTAATTGGGTCAGGGAGACCATCAATGTACTTTTCAATTGCCTTATCCAAAGGCATAACCATAGTAGGACATACAGACTTAGTTCCTCATAACGATCAGTGTAGGCTTGATGTTCTCCACTATTTTGCTTAAGATCGTGGAACTCATTCTCAAGTGCCCTTTGCTTGTAACGTGGGCAAAACTCTTACATCATAAGAGCTCGAAGTTCTTCCCATGTCTAAGCCAGTGCTACATCAGCACCTCTATCCTCATGATCCCGTTCCACCATGTAATTGTTCTCTTTTGAAAAACACTTGAAGCAAACTCTACATTTTGCTTGTTCGGACACTGAACATTGCAGAAAGTGCTTTCGGTACTCTCAAACCATTGTAGGAGCCCAGTAACTCCCTCAGACCCAGTAAAGGTTAGTGGTTTGGCTGAGTTGAATTGTCTAAATTTGCACGAAACAGGTGTATTGTTGTTGTTATTGTTTTGGTAAGCTTGATTAAGTTGGGTCACAAGGTTTGGGAGTACAGCAACCATTTGTTGAGCGATTAAAGCCGCTATTTCGGCGTCTTGAGTAGCGTTCGGAGGCATTCTAAAAGAGAAAAGGGAAAATATGAGAGAAACCAAATGAGATTGATATTGGATAGTCAAAATGAATTGTTAAAAATATCGACGAAGTATAAGGATTGTGATCATTTGTTCGTTACCTAAAACAAACAAATGACAAAGTAACTAATCAAAGTTAATGGGTCTTTATAATGTATCGCGAAGACATGCTTTAGCCTATAAGTGAATACTCACCCCAAGAGTTCCCAGGTAAGAGTAACTGGTCCGATAATGCGGATTTGTACAAACACTGTAGCCTTAGACAGAAAATTCAGGATACAGGCATCCACCCTTCTGGATTGCATGTGTTCACATTATTAAAGCCCAAACTTTGATGAGATTTTGAAAACGTTGAAGGCTTAAAGCCCAAAAACAAATGATCTAAGGATAGATGATTTCTTGTGAAGTTTTGGAAAAAATTGACTTTCAAAAGATGTATTATGCTTTGTTTTTGGTAATCACCTAAGGATAGGTGATGGTAGTGTATTAAGAATCTAAACGCAAGTAAACTCGCGTTAGGGTCCTAGGAAGGTTATAGACTAGATCAGAGCATTACTAATAACCTAATTCCCTATAACCAGTGCTCTGATACCAATCTATAACACCTCAAATCGTATGATATAACAACAACACACGACGGAAACACTTGGGGAGTCACGTTACAAATTGTCTCAACACATGGTATTTAAAGTTTTGTTTCATTGAATTATCAAATTACATTGTCTTGGAATATCGGAAATGAAACACAATTAAATTGTCTTTCAAATTTTAAAGTCGCTAAGGCCCGCGTCCATCCTTTGTCTAGTATGCAGCGACAATCATCATGTAAATAAACCTGAAACATATGTGAAAATAGGTACGTCAGCATAAAAATGCATTTGAGTAACATAGGTTTTGTGATGATGATTCATGGCTTTGGATGTTTTAAGAAAAGAACATATGTTTTCAAAAGTAGCCATGAAACCTTGCAAAAAAGTTTAGTATCTAAAATACTTTGCTTTTTGATAAAAAGTGTTTGTCATATATGTATGAAATATACTTTTGGTTTTGAAATAACAATATAGGTAGTATATCAAAATGTATACTTTTGGTTTCAATAAGAGACTTGATAGTATATCAAAATATATACTCTTTCGGTATGAATGAAGACTTCCGCTGCATTTTACATCTACTCCTTTGTGTAATAACATTCTACTAAATCGGTTTACGTTTATCCACTAACTTCTGTCTATAACCGTCTGATCATGGTCCTACAATTGGTATCAGAGCTATGGTTATCACCTACGCTCATGAATTTGGACATTTATGGACATTAGGAGGGGTTTTGGACGTAAATCATGAAATAAACCTACAATCCACGGACAAAATCCAAAATTGAACGGATAGGATTGTTAGAAAACCAATTTTGACCAGATCTATGGTGAAATCATCTCGAAATTCGAAGAAATAAGAATTTTGGATCGAAAAATGTGAAAAAATGGCTGATTTACGAAACCAAGTTCGCCCGAACTTGACCTGTCGAGGTCAAGTTCGCCCGAACTTAACAAGGGTTTTCAAGACTTTTCATCAAGTTAGCCCGAACTTGACAAAGTTTTTCATGAATTTTCATCATGTTTGCCCGAACTTGAGTGATTTTCATTGAAATTAAGCACAAGTTCGCCCGAACTTGTCTATTTCATTCAAGTTCGCCCAAACTTGGTGGTGGCCAACCAAGTTCACCCGAACTTGTCACAATTTGACTAAGTTCGCCCGAACTTGTCTCACTAGCATATACAAGTTCGCCCGAACTTGTCTCACTAGCATATACAAGGCAATGGAAAAATTTATTGTTCGGTTTGATGAGACGGGTGTCTAGAAAAAATTTGGTGATAGAAATTTTTTCGAAATTTTAACGTCAGATACTGACTGTTCTGGGACACCGTCAGAGGCCTTAGAGATAGGCTGAGATGATGAGGTTAGAGATGGTTGAAGATGAGAGGGTAGTCATTGATACCAAAGCAATTTGGTGATCATTAGGGTTGAAGACTACCGATGGGCCTTAAAGTAAATTCCGCATTTGTTAAATATTGAAAATTCTGGATTTGAGGGGGAATTTCAGTGAAAAAATTGGTGTTGTCAGAATTTGAAAAAATGAGGGGGAATAAAAAATTTTCATCTTGTGAAGATTCCGGCATTTTTGAAGTTCGTGACACTGCAACAGTATTCGGGTGGTTTCCGACTATAGATTAACCGGGAAATACAGAGATTTGAGATTCATTTGTAAATTGATCAAGTTGATGTCTAGTTTGAAAGCAGGTGGTTACATAACTGAGTCTTGGAGGAGTTGTTTATCAGATTCTGCGGTCATGGTTGTGGATTGACACCTGAGTCGCGCGTATGGTTTAGAAGCACACACGACTGCCTATCTTTAACTCTGCTTTGCACATGAATTATTGACTGGACTAACGCCAGGAGATAAGGATGCTTTGTAGTTTTAGTTGCCCCGGGTTATACGCGGTACCATGATTAAGGAAGATGATTTATGGGATCGGATCTTCTAGACAAAGCAGTGTACCAGTTGCTGACGAAAGAGATTATCCATTTGGGATTCTCTGATCACAGGAAGTTCAGATTATTCAGATCATGATTCAGATTGATGCTTAAGGGTTAGAGTTCTGATCTCCGGTGAAGGAACAGTTAGCTGGATTAGCAGTCGTTAGTACCGATGAAGGAACTGAGGACGTTCAAAACGTTCAGTGATGATCTTAGGATTAATGACTAGCTCCGAAGACGGATGGTATCAAAATTACAAAGGAGATCTGAAGTTATCCCAGATACGCTAACTGATGATAGCCTTTGGTGGCCATTATTTTTAATCTTCAAGCAGATGAATGATTCTTCTCTTTGGACTAACCGCAGTTGGATGATGATGTTTGGTGATTAAGCGACGCTGGTCTACCGGAGATAGCTATATATCTGACATTATGACTGAAGAAGAAGAATGTGATATTGATCGCGGACGAATGTTTCTCAGATTTGAAGCATTACCAGATTATTTGGTTCCGATGAAGATTTGCTGATTGAAAAAGATTACCGATTTGCTGATCTGGAGTGATTACGGAAATCGGGATTTCAGATTTTCGCGGGTAAACATTGATTTGAAGTTTACTAGTGTGGTAATTCGAAGTTTCTATCAATTTCTGGTTGAGTCTTGAAGATCGGAAGATCGAGCATAGGAGATATGCGCTAAACTGAACGCGGATATTGTTAAAGTTGAAGTGGAGAAGCTGCATTGATGAGCTTCAAATTGGTGTCTATTCAAGATAATCTGTCGGTCAAGCAAATCAGAGGAGGTTGGAAACTGTGCAATAAATATCTGAACTGGAGATTTCAGGGGAATTAGATGTGTTAATGCAAACCCGGATCATCAATTAAAGGGGAATTTGTTGACACTTTCGACGACAACGGCAGATACCTTGATTGAAGTTGCACAATATTCAAACACGGCTCACGTTTGAAGACCAAGATTCGACAGTAACGAACAAGGGGGAATCTGTTGGTGCACTTTGTGTTCGTCACTTGTCGAATAGGCTAGATTGAGCCTGTGTTGAATATTGTATAGGTTAGAATCGAACACACGACCGAAATACGGAGATTACAGTGTAAAAGGGAACAAGTTCGCCCGAACTTGACCTGTATTGGTCAAGTTCGCCCGAACTTGATGTGCCTTTAGTCAAGTTCGCTCGAACTTGACTAATGCAGGTCAAGTTCGCTCGAGAATGCTCTTAGGAAGTCAAGTTCGGCCGAACTTGACTAGGGCAAGTTCGCCCGAACTTCCATACACTCCAGCGAACTTGTCTCCCTACATATAGGTGTGTTGTTCATTGGTCATTTAAGTTTTGGCATCCCTACGGGGAGGTGCTGCCGGATTCTCTCCAGGAACTCCGGTAGCTAGACTTATAAAGATGTATACTCTTTCGGTATGAATGAAGACTTCCGTTGCATTCTACTTCTACTCCTTTCTGTAATAACATTCTACCGAATCGGTTTACATTTATCCACTAACTTTCGTCTAGAACCGCCTGATCACGGTCCTACATAAGATCGACCAAACGGTCGGATTCAAAGTCAAAGCGGTGGTCAAGACCGCTCGACTTACGACCCAAAATAAGCACTAAACTAGAAGTGACGAGTTCTACATGTCAAAATTCTTCTAACTAAGTTATATAAATGATTTGGTATCAAAACTTAGTGTTTTGATACCCAAAAATAGTTACGTCGTAAAATGCACATTTTGCGCATTTTTACCGAAACTTTGACTTGTCACTTCGACTAGTAAACGTGGTAATCAGTAGGTATAATCGCAAGGGATTATAACCTTCGTGATTAAGATCACGTTGCAAAGTTCAATTGAACTTTGCTTTGAACAATTATGGTCAGAACCGAAAGTCAAACAGAAAGTCAACTGTTTGACTTTTAGTTCAAAATAACTAAAAGAAATGAAAGAGGCTAAGGAAGAACACTTACTTGTGTCCTAGGAAGCCAAGAATACTCAGTAGGAGGCCTCCAAAAGATGGAAGCAAGCTCCAAGAGAGTGGGAGAAAGAAGTGAGAAATAAGAAAAGTTGAAATGGATGAAGATCATGGGTATTTATAGTGTTTTGGAAGCCATAGGATCAATCCACGTGTCCAATGTGTTGTCATGATCTTAGAATAGGTTTAACACATGTCAAATGGTGGAAAGAAGCTGGAAAATTCGAGTTCTTGGGCTCCAAGGCTTTGAAAAAGAAGCTGCTAGGTTTCAGCTGAAAAACACACTCCCTCATGCCACGCGTCTGGACAAGGTTTTCTTCTCGCGTGGCGCGAGGAACCACAAAAATAAGAAACTTTCAAAATTGACAGCTTTGGCCCTAGACTTGTTTTGACACATTTAACCCCTTTTAACCTAATTTTTAGGCTCCATAAATGTGTTAAGGCATATGTGACTTAGATTTTTCCTGAAAATCTCGTGGATGTCGGTTCGTTTGGTTGTACAGTTGCGTTTTTCGGTTAGTTACGATGAAAGTTGTAACGGACGCGAAAACGACCCGAGTTGCGAAACGAATGGTATTTTTGCATTCTCATTACTAAAATACAATATTTTAATGATTAAAAAAAAATTTGGATGTCCACACAAGCTCCGTATTCGAAAATACGAGAATCAGCAGATTTTCGCAGTTTGTCGCAAATAGTCCCTGAATACCGAATCCTTCAAAACTTATTTTAAGTTATGTAAAGGATATTTAGGGTATGTTTAGCTAATGTTATCGTTCCGGAGTGTACGTCACGTTAAACTGATTACATTTGCGTAATAGTTTACGTATATCTTCCAGAAACGCTTTGAGGTGTTGGAATTGTACATGGACATAAATGTGTGAATGTCACATATAATTATACAATTCATGGGAATGAAACACAAGATTTCATTGGATTCGGAATTGTTCAGAATTGTATGATAGTTGTAAAGGCACAAATGTTACAGTACATATGACTAATATCTAAACTTTATTACAAATAAAGTTTCTCTTTTGAGTAAGTCTTGTATGGAACTCTAATTCACAAGAATTCTAGACAATAAACACTTCTAAGCATGCTGATATATCCTATTTAACATATGCATAACATTACATATTATCATGCATGTAAATTTCACCAATCCTACACATCTAGGATAATAAAGTTTTCACTTTTGGCAAGTTATAACCTAACATACATGTTTACCACTTTCCATACACCAAAACATGTTTATACCATTCATGTAACCTATTAGTATCCTCCTACGTTGTCATGCAATTCTAGAACTCAAGTTACAACTTACAAATTCAATAAAGTTTCCCTTTTTGGAAACCTTAGGTAATAATACATCATTCGCATACTTTAATCACACTAAATTGTTTCATACGTCCGAGCTAGCTATGTAAACCAATATTGATCACCATTTGTGTCTAACATGCAATCTTACACATTATAGTATCATAAAGTTTCCATTAGTGGTAAGTTGGGAACATTATGATTGATTACCAAATTCATTGTTTTTAACATGCTGACATGCTTAGAGAAACATATTATCACCATTAAAATCATCACAAATCAACATACTTGCATAGAATTCACTATACCAACGTGATCATCAACAAAGTTTCTATTAATTGATTTGAGTGATTCAATTCATCAAAACATGTTAGAATCTCTTAACTAGCACATATCCATCAACAAAGCTTATCAAATACCTCAAGATCACAATCTAGAACCATTCAAGATAAAAAAGTTTCCTTTAAGGGAAAGTGAAGAACAAGAAATAAAACTAGGGTTTCTATCACATGTAAATCAATACAAATCATGCAAACAACATAACAACACATAACAAACGTTCAATTTAACACCTTTGATTGATTGGATTCGCGTATGGATCAACTAGGTTTCATGCGAACAAAACTAATTAAAAAACATAAAAGCTGGGGGAGCTTACTCATAGCCTCAAATCTTCACTAGATGATGAACCCTTGTTGCTAGAAACATCCGTGAACTATACCCGCACTGAACCAAATACGAATGGAGGTCGAAACTATATCAAACTGACTTCGATTGAGGTGATTCAAGTGGCCATGCCTCCGTCTCACCAAGCTCTACTGTCACCACCACTTGTCACCGCTGGAAACCACCTCCACTTTCGCCAAAAGTCACAACAGTGGCTAGAAAAAGCATTTTGGAGCTACATTCAACCGACCAGTAAAAACCCCACTTCCAAACTTTAAATTCAAAAACCACCATTCGATTTGATCGTCTATGTCCCTCAAAGCTTAGTCAAAATTGAGAATGATCCAACGGTTAAATCTTTGTAAATCGTCATTTTTCTGCTGCTAGGTTAATTAAAATCGGAAAAGGGAGATTTGGAGGCTAGGGTTTTGTGAAAAATGAATGGAAAGGAAGAAAGATATGTTTAAATACTTAGGGCTTCTGGTGTGGCTTTCTTAGTGAGTTTTGGTAATCCATTAACTCTTTTAATTTTTTTAATTAAACCGGGCTAACCATGTGGACTAACTGTTGATATATTTAGCCCATGTCATTAAATGAATAAATCTGACTACTTATTTTTATGAGAACCTTCGTATAAAAAAATACTAGCACATACTTATGCATAAATGTACGCGTTGTTTTGGTAAAAAATTACCAAAGCAATTAAGTGATCAAACTTAGTATGTGAGGTAGCATGCTATTGTGATTCGTAAAAATATGTTAAATTAATTGTTTGTGAAAACAGTTTCAGGATATAGTTCCAGGATAATGAACTATAACAAAATAACAAGTAAATGCGATAAAAGTAGCAATTGACAAAGGATGTACGAGGAAAGCCCTGGACCAATCTAGATCGACGGCATAAAACCTCGGGCACGGACGACCGCCAGCTGCCTTGTTCTTCTTATTGATTAAACAACAGGATACAACTTCGGGATACTGCTTTGATCAGCTCTAAGTGTTACAATGATCGAATTGTGTAAGTGTTGTGAGTGTTTGTGATTGTTGCTGCAATTAGAAAGTGAAAGTGTATGAGATTTCGTGTGTGTTACTGCTGATCTAAGTCACCTTTAAATAGTAAACAAAGATAACTAACTATCCTATATTCGAGGGATGCTGCGAATATTCCCTTATGACCGTTGTTGACTCTCTCTTCAGGCTTCCAACGTCTTTTTCTAACTGCCGTGAACGAGTCTTCAGGAAGACCAAGTATTGTGATCATTTGTACCTTGCATACAAAGTAAACCGTTAATAACGAGTAGGATACCCCCGCAGGATGTTACCAATATACTGGTTCAGTATCCTGGTCGTTGTGATTAACATGTAAAGTCAGGATATATCTTTAGGACATGAGTTAGAAAATTCCACCCATAACAATTGTCCCAATTCGGATGAAAGGTGAATACCTTTAAACCTGTGAAGGGGTCTGAATCCCTTAAACGTGAGAGAGGGGGCCAGTCCTCTAATCTTTCAATTCTTCTTGAGCCAGTATCTTGAAGCATATCCTACAAAAGACCTTTAAACTAAGGTGGATGTTAGCTTGGCTAACACCCCTCCGATGCTTAAGTCAGTATTTGGTTTCCAAATAAATAACTCAAACCAAAAATATAATTTAAAAGGTATAGAATTCATACCATCCTGAGTTAGAAATCAAATTCTAAACTCACTTGAAATAAGCCTTAAGATGTATAGCATTCCAGGATCTTGGTATCATATCTCCCTTCATGGTCTTGACCGATATGCTCCTTTTCCTGATTCTGACTCAATCTCATATGGTCCTTCCCATTTTGGAGTTAACTTCCCATCAGTAGGATTAGTCGTATTCTGAAACGCTTTTCTCAATATCCAATCTCCAACTTGGAATCTCCTAGTTCTTAAATTTTTGTTGTATGACTTAGCTATCCTTTGTTGATATGCTGCCATCATTAGCTTTGCTGCATCCCTCGTTTCATCTTCACTGTTGTTCTATCTGCTCATAGTACAAATGCTAATTCTTCTGCCCATTTCCCTTTTTTAGCACCTAATCTCTTCTTCAAATTGTTGACAATTATCTTGTTTGAGGATTCTGCCTGTCCATTAGCTTGAGGGTGCACTAGTGTTGATGTGATCATTATGATTCCCCAACTTTTGCAAAAATCAATGGTTCTTTTGCTGATGAATTGAGAGCCATTGTCACAAATTATCTCGGCCGGTATCCCGAACCTTATCAGGATATTCCTTTTGATGAAAGATACCACTTCTTGATCCCTTACTTGGTCAAAGGCTTCCGCTTCAACCCACTTGGAAAAATAAATCGTCATTTCCAGCATGAAAACCTTTCCTCCCGGAGCTTTAGGTAGTTCCCCCACTATATCCATACCCCATTTCATAAATGGCCACGGAGATATGAGAGGATATAATGGTTCTGCAGGCTGATGCATTATATTGCTATGTCTCTGACATGCATCACACTTTCGAGCATACTCTGCAGCATCTTTTCTCATAGTCGGCCAGTAATATCCCGTTCTTAACACCTTCGAGAATAAAGATCTGCCCCCAGTATGGTTGCCACAATCTCCTTCATGTATATCCTGAAGTACCTACTTGGTTTCAGGATCTTCCAAGCACCTTTGATATGGACCTACAAGGGATTTCTTATACAAAACATCATTTATAATAGTAAAACGGATACCTTCATTCTGAAAGCTTTGGGATTCTCATCCTTTGGGATATCTCCTTTGTCAAGATACTTCATAATTGGAGTCATCCAGGATTCGGGATTCTCCTTAGGATATCTGTTACCAGGATCCTGCACCATTACTACTTCCTTATCCTAAGACTTGAAAAGTTCCATAGCCGGGTACAAGATATGTAGTATTGGTATCCGAGTTCCTTCCGGTATCTTGACAGTAGATCCTAGATTTGCTAGAGCATCTGCTTCAACATTTTCTTCTCTTGGTAACTGTTCAAGTGTAAAATTTTCAAAATATCCTACTAATTTTTTAACAGTTTCAAGATATTCAGCCAACTTTTCACCTTTGACTGTATAAGATCCATTGAAATGGTTAGTAATCAACAGGGAATTAACATACACTTATAAACATTCAACATTGATATTCTTAGCCCATTCTAATCCTGCTATCAGGGCTTCATATTCAGCTTCATTATTAGTATTTGGAAATTCACATTTAATAGCCTGGGGTAATATGTCCCCCTGTGGTGATTTTAGTAGTATCCCTAATCCTACACCACTTACGTTAGATGCACCAACAGTATACAATATCCAAGATCCTGAATTCTCACCTAGTTGTTGTACTTTTAGGTTAGCATGATTTTGAATATCACTACTAAAATCAGCCACAAAGTCTGTAGAGCTTGAGATTTTATAGCATTTTAGGTTCATATATTAAATCATATGCACTTAATTTTATGGACCACTTAGCCATTCTACCAGACATTTCGGGCTTCCTAAGCACGTTTTAATAGGATAATTGGTTTTAACATGAATCCTATGTGTTTCAAAGTAATGTCTATGCTTAGTTGATGCCATTACTAGAGCTAATATTAGTTTTTCTAAATGTGAGTATCTTGTTTCAGCAACTAACAAACTTTTACTAACATAATAAACAGGATACTACTGACCATCGTGATCCTTTACCAAAACAGCACTTACTTCATTCCCTGATACTGCAAGATATAGGGATAATGGTTCACCATCCTCAGGCTTCATTAACAGGGGTGCACTTGAAAGATATTGCTTCAACGCTTGCAAAGCAACTTCATGTCTTTTACCCCATTCAAACTTTTTGTTTTTCTTCAGGATATCATAGAATTCCTTGCACTTTTCTGAGGATCTTGATATGAACCTGTTTAATGCCGCTACTCTCCCTGTTAGCCTTTGAACATCCTTCATATTGGATGGTGATTTGAGATCCAGGACAGCTTTAATCTGTTTTGGACTTGCTTCTATTCCCCTCTTGGTCACCATATATCCTAGAAATTTTCCTGACCCCACTCCGAAGTGACACTTAGCAGGATTCAGCTTCATATTATACTTGTCCAGGATATTGAAAGCACATTCAAGATCCTGGCGATGATCCTCAGCTTTCTTGGAATTTACCACCATGTCGTCAATAACACCTCCATTGTGTCCCCCAGTTTGTCTTTGAACATCATATTGACTAGCCTTTGGTATGTTGCACATGCATTTTTTAAACCAAAAGGCATCGCAGTATAACAGTATGTACCTGTAGGTGTCATGAATGTTGTATCTTCTTGATCAGATGGCTCCATTTGGATTTGCTGGAATCTTGAAGATGCATCCATAAAGGTCAGCATTTCATGTCCGGTAGTTGCATCCACCATCGAATCCATATGAGCAATGGGAACGGGTCTTTCAGACAAGCTTTATTGAGATCTGTGTAATCTACACAAACTCTCCATTTCCCATTCTACTTTTGAACCGCGACTATGTTTGCTAGCCACTTAGGGAACTTAACTTCCCTAATCATCCTGGACTTCAATAATCTTTCAACCTCCTCTTGTATAATCGCATTTCTTTCAGGAGCAAATTCCTTCCCTTTTGCTGAATAGGCTTGAAAGACCTGTAAATTCCAAGCTTATGAGTTATAATATCTTTTGACATACCTGTCATGTCTTCATGTTTCCATCCAAACGTAGACATCCTACATTTCAAAAAGTTAGGAAGTGGACTCTCAATATCCTAAGGGATATTGGCCCCTATAAGCACCGAGACATCAGGATTATCTTGATCCAGGATAATCTTCTTAACATCCTGCTCTGAAGTTTCCACGATATCCTGGGCTTGTATCTTTAATTGCTACCCTGTCCTGGATTTTGTTGTCGCCTTCATTGAAGAGGAATAGCATTCCTTTGCTTCTTGCTGGTCGCTTTCCACTTTGATTACCCCCCAAGGAGTAGGGATCTTGACACACTGATGATAAGTGGAAGGTACGGTTTTCATATCATGAATCCATGGCCTGCCTAATATAATATTGTAGCAGGATAATGAATCCATGACACAACATCGCTGCATAGAATTTACTCTCTCAACGTAGACAGGTAGCTTTATCTCTCCAACAGTATTCTTTGCTTCTCCACTGAACCCTACAAGCATAGTGGATTTCGAGGTAATCTCCATTTCTAGGATGTTCATCCTTTTCAGGGTCTCTAACTGGATGATGTTGACCGAGCTCCCGTTGTCCACCAGTATCCTGCGTACAAAATGGTTAACGATATACAAGGTAATTACCAAACCATCATGGTGAGGATCCTGGATGTTATCCCGGTCGTCACTATCGAATGTTATGACTTTGTCATTCGTAAGCATCGTCATCCTTGTTGGCTTATCTCCTCTTTCTGCCTTTGCCTCTTTGGCATGCCTTTTAGTGGCAGAATAAGAGGTCCCACATATATTGGATCCTCTGGATATGAAGTTGATTATCTTCTTCCTGCCGATAAAATCTTTCAAGTAGCCTTTGCTAATCAGATAGCTTATCCCCTTTCTCAGGGCTATGCAATCTTCTGTTACATGTCCAAAATCTTCATGGAAGGTGCACCACTTGGACTTATCCTTTCAATCAGCCTTTTGTTGGTTCTTCCTAGGCCACCTTGCTTTATCTCCTAAACCCTGCATGGCATATATTAGTTCAGGAGTATTAACAGAAAACCAATATTCAGATAACTCAGGATATTCTTCGCCATCTTCATCCTCAACAACATTCACTTTCTTGCTTCCGTTTTTACCATACGACCTAGAGCGGTATGGTTTGTATGAGGACTCCGATTTCCTGTTTGTTGATTCGTATGTTGAGGATGAATTCATCCTCTATGCATTTTCTTGTCGTCTTCAAGCCTGATATATCTTAGAGCCTTGTTTCGAGCTTCATCCAGGTTCCTGCAAGGATTCATCAGAAGATCTTGATAAAATTAGGAATCCTTCTGTAATCCCATCTTGAATGCTTGTACTGCCGTAGCAACACCAAGGTTCGGGATATCTAGGGATTCCCTTCTAAATTTGTTCACGTAAGCCTAAGGGATTCTTGAGGTCCCTGTGTTATCCTGTAGAGGTCACTTGTTAGTTTTTCAAAGCTTCTACTAAAAGAAAACTGACTATTAAACAAATTAACTAATTGAGCAAATGATGTAATTGAATGAGGTGGAACGCTTAAGAGCCACTTCAAGGCTGATCCTGTCAGAGTAGAGCCGAAGCCCTTGCAGAGAAATTCTTCTTTAAGATCCGGTGGAATAGGATTCACTTCCATCCTCTCCCTATACTGGGTAATATGCTCTTCAGGATCCGTTGTCCCATCATAAAGCTTCATGTTGGGAGTTTGGAACCTCTTTGGGATTTCAGCATCACAAATGTGGCGAACGAAGCAGGATATGTTGTGACTATCTTGGGATACTTCCGGTATGGGCTACACTACCCCAGGTACACTTGATATCATATCCTTCAGCTTCTGAAGCTCTCTGGAGAGTGCTTAGGTTACACTTGTATCCTGCGAAGGTCCAACATTGTTAGTAGTAAGAGTATTAACATTATTAGATAAGTTACCAATCTGTTGATTCTGGCCATATCCTGGAGCGTATCTTGGGCCCCTCACAGTCGATATCCTGGCTGATGAGGGTATTTCAGGAGCATTGTTTAGCGAATGGTTTGGTATGGCATCGCCCTGATTATCCTCAGTATATACTGCCAAACTAAAGTTCAGCATCCTGGGCTACAAAGGGGTAACAATATCCTCAGCAGGTCTCTTGGAGTTGGATTCAAGAGTTGTATTTCCTTCATCATGAGTTGGTTAGTTTCCTTTTGTTTCTTCATTTGATCCTATATACTACCAAACAAAGATAAGATTTCATCATTAGAAGCAAAAAGCGGATTTCTTGCCGAAACTCCAGATTAGGAAGCATTTTGAGCAGCAGTAGCATCTCGAGCTGTTTGGCTTTCACTCCTTCTCTGAGAAGTCTGGACTGATGGAGGAGGAAGAGGTAATGAACCAGTTACAGCAGAGCTTGACACGGGCACCGAGGAAGAGCTCAATCCTGACTGAGGAGCCATCAAAAATAATCTTGAAAAAGATTAGAGAATAAATTAGTAATTTTAGAAAACTTTTGATTAGAAATAGCACCACTTGCCCCACGGTGGGCGCCAAATTGTTTTGGTCAAAAATTACGGAAGCAATTAACTGATCAAACTTAGTATGTGAGGTAGCGTGCTATTGTGATTCGTAAAAATATGTTAAATTGATTGTTTGTGAAAACAGTTTCAGGATATAGTTCCAGCATAATGAACTATATCAAAATAACAAGTAAATGCGATAAAAGTAGAAATTGACACAGATGTATGAGGAAAGCCCTGGACCAATCTAGATCGACGGCATAAAACCTCGGGCATGGACGATCGGCAGCTGCCTTGTTCTTCTTATTGATTAAACAACAGGATACAACGTCGGGATACTGCTTAGACCAGCTCTAAGTGTTATAATGATCGAATTGTGTAAGTGTTGTGAGTATTTGTGATTGTTGCTGCAATTAGAAAGTTAAAGTGTACGAGATTTCGTGTGTCTTACTGTTGATCCAAGTCCCCTTTAAATAGTAAAAAAGATAACCAACTATCCTATATTCCAGGGATGCTACGAATATTCCCTTATGACCATTGTTGACTCTCTCTTCAGGCTTCCAACGTCTTTCTTCTAACTGCCGTGAACGAGTGTTTAGGAAGACCAAGTCTTGTGATCATTTGTACCTTGCATATAAAGTAAACCGTTAGTAACGAGTAGGATACCCCCGCAGGATGTTACCAATCTCCTGGTTCAGTATCCTGGTCGTTGTGATTAACATGTAATGTCAGGATATATCTTCAGGATATGAGTTAGAAAATTCCACCCATAACACACGTTTTCTTAAAATACCTATTATGCTAAAACATCTAACCATAACATCACATAGAATGTACTTTCACAATAATTATATTAAATTTAAATCCTTGGAATATCACTTGATAGTTCACCACGGGGACAGACTCATTTGTGATCCGGCAATTCTTCGAATATTGGTAGATGAGTGTTTGTGCAATAACTGACACACTTAATCAATCATAATTAAGTGAAATGCATGAATGAATAATTAAGATAATGAAATTTGTGTTAACGATGTTAGCTAGAATTGTCGTCCTGAAAATTGATTAGGGTCGCAAATGTTTGGAACGTGTTGCTAATGTTTAAATAAAAAATAATTTGGTGTCATATCATCCCTTTGTTGAGGAAATTTAGTCTTTGAAATTTAGATTATGATTTTTTTAAGACCATGGTTGCAAATTTGTTGCTAAAGAGAGCGTCAATGCATATGACGGTAGATCGAGGTGAGATATAACTAAACTACATGATTCTAACGACATTTATGACAAATGAGATTAAAATGTTCATCTGAAAAGTTACGTGTAAGTGTGTGTATATATATATAGAGAGAGAATAGTCGTTTGGCGAAACAGCTAGTTGATTTTAATAAGAGTTGATGCACTTAACTATAACAATCGGGAGTTACATGGAGTTCTTATAATGTAAATATATACTAAAGTAAAAGAGATGACACAATTTTCAAAATTGCACCACACTGATGAATCTTGGTAGTTCAGTTCCTTTCATGAGTAAGACAAAGTTCATTACATAACTTGTCAGCAGGTATAGCTATCATCATTGAAGTGACATTAATGTTAATGATTTACTAGGCAGAGCTACCATGGCTCAAGGAGAACATGATACAACGACGTGAATTCGTATACAGGGAGTTTATTTAAAGATCAAGTTAGGCTATCGAGGGTAAAACACCCATCTGTGCTTGATCTCAAGTAATAGGATAAGTTGGATTCATGGATGCTCAATAATAAACAATGTTGTAATAAGTTATGGCACGCACGGGAGTTGCTCACAAGAGTTGGGCCACCATTTTGACATACAACGGTATGACATGAGTGAGGTACATAACATGTCGGGGAGTATTGTTACACAACACATAGTTAGGCTAAGCTCTACACACTTAGAAATTTAGTGGACTGAAAAAAAACTATGATAAATAGTTATCATGTGGTGATCTAAATATTAAGTAGTCAAAACTTCACAAAGCAATTGTATCTAACGTATATTTTGGGGTTACCCAAATGGACACGTATAACTTGTGTCATGAAACAAGATAGATTCAACCCAAATTCGTATTGAGATAATTTGTTAGAAACCAAATTACTCAAATCCTATGATCACGTGTGTTGGGAGCACTACTAAGAATTTACTCAAAGTTGTTGATGCATATGTCTGTTGCCTACGTCATTATGTATCGAGTCTGAGTGAATAGGGCTTAATCTGTTAGATTCTAGGCATATTTAAGTGTTTAGGGGGTCAAGTTCGCTTGAGAAAGGTTTTGAGAAGTCAAGTTCGGCGCCCGAACCTCTATCCTCACCAGCGAACTTCCTCACCTATAAATAGGTGCCTTGGTTATTTCATTTGTAACGTGGAGAGATTTTGGCACAGAGACGGCGAAGTTCTGTTGGATCCGGTTCTCGAATGTATTGAACTTTAGATCAATGAAAACAACATTTAAATGAGTAGTTCTTGTTACTTGGTTAATTTGTCATTAGTTTCCGCCTAATCGGACATTCGATAACAAATTTAGGTTCCCGTGCTAATCGTGGACGTTCCTACAAGTGGTATCAGAGCCTGGATACATGAATTTGCTGGAATCAAGACAAGAATTTCTCTTATTCATCTCCATTCTATCATTTTTCTTAACATTTTCACATATTTGATGATTTCACAGACAAAATCAGCTAAAAATTGAATATGTCATGAAAAATACATCATAGATAAACCCCTGAGAGTTTGGACGCCAAATTCAATCGAATTGATATCAAAAAGTTGGAAAAACCATGTTTTGGAAACAAGTTTCAACCGAACTTAACATCAAGTTCGACCGAACTTGAGTAAAATTTCACTGATTTTAATCAAGTTCGACCGAATTAGATAGATTTTTCAAGAGTTGTGTGATAAGTTCGCTCAAACTTGAAGGAAATTCCAATATTTTTGATCAAGTTCAACCGAGCTTGATCAAATTTCATTGAATTTTTGCCACAAGTTCGCCCGAACTTGAGAACTTGCTTGATAGATCACATAAGTTTGGCCGAACTTACTGTTTTTCTTGAGTCTTTCTCAACAAGTCTGCTCGAAGTAAAATTTTTCTCAAAATACACATCAAGTTCGACCGAACTTGAGTGATTGTGATAAAATTTGGAATACATCATATAAGTTCGACCGAACTTGTGAAAATCTGAAATCAAAAGCTGATTTTCACACAAGTTCGACCGAACTTGTCTGTTTCTAATCAAGTTTCGAGTGTTTTTGATCATACTCTCAGATAAGTCTTCACATTGACAAAATGGAAGATTTTCACAACGTGTTCGTTTGAAAGATGGCTTCTTCATCATATGCTAATACTATTGTGCCGAACCAGATGAATATCAACAACGAAATGGGTACTACATCGAAACCGCCAAAGCTAATGAGTATGGACGAGTTTGAAGGGTGGAAGGAAAAGTTTGTGAATTGGATACAAGCGAATTAATTCAACAGCTGGGTTGCTGTTGAGGATGGTTACAAATGGCCAAATGATTAGCGTGATCAAGATCTTTCTTTGAACAAATTCTCATCAACTGACAAAGAAAATTATGTCGCTAAGAAGAAAATGATTAGCTTGATACAACAATCAGTAAAAGAAGATATCTTGATTCTTTTTCCAGAATATGAATCATCACAAGAATTATGGCACGCTCTTTGCGACAAATTCAAAGGAAGTGATGAAATGATGAAAAGCAAAAAGGCCTTGATCAAGAAAGAGTTTGAGATCTTTACGATGATTAAAGGTGAAACAATGAAGCAGATGATCGATGGATATTGTCACCTCATGGTCCAGATGCGAAGACATGAAATCAAAGATCTAATGATGAACAAATTGAGAAATTGGCCGATGCACTTCCTGAGGGAGAGTGGACAACGTATCTGATATTTTAAAGAAAAATCCATCTTGGAGACATTTCAAATTGTCATCCTTCATCGACAAATTAGAAGGTCATGAAATGGAGTTGATGAAGATTGCAAAATCAAAGAATGCTAATGTTGTTCAAGATGTCGGTGTTTATTACAAGGGAGGTGTTCAAGATACTCCAATCCAAAGTTCAAAAATCCAAACGGCATTTAATGCGAATATGAATTTTTCTCCAAATCAGAGTTCTCCATATGCTGGTTACACAAGTGCTAGTTCAAGCTCTTCATTTCAAAATCAAACAAATAAATCTAGTTCTGATTCAAATGTTTTTCAGTGCCACATAGCAGTTGATTTGAAGAATGTCTTTCTAGAAAAAGTGGCCAAACAACACATAGCACTTCTCGCTACTGTTCTTGAATCCTATGAAAGTCTGGTTGCTGGAAAGATCGGTAATCCGGAAATGACTGCCGAGGATTACGATCAAGTGGACGAAGAAGAGTTGGAGCTGATGGATATCAAATGGAGCCTTGCATCCATCATCAAAAGAGTTTCAAAGTTTGTGGCGCTCACTGGAAGGGATATTGGAAATTCAAGCAACAAGATTGGATTTGACAAATAAAAAGTCACATGCTTCAGGTGTCGACAAAAGGGACACTTCAAACGAGAATGAAACAATCAAAAAGCAAGTGGAAACCAAAATCCTTTTGGCAGCAACAATGAATACTACAAGAAAGCTCTTCAGTATAAACCATATCCAAAGAGAACACAAGTCGAAGTTGAAGATAAATCTGCAAAGAAAGCTGAACAAGCTCTTGTTGCTAATCATGAAGAAGATGGTTTCGACTGGAACAGATACATCGAAAAGAAAACTGGTGTTACCATGATAGTAGAGTTAGTGGATGAATCTGATACATCGTATATTGATGCTGTTCTAGAGAATGCTATTCTGGAAGGTTATAGGCAGAAAGCTGAGGAAGAAGAGTTAGCTTACCTTGAGATGCAAAAACAAGAAGCATTGAAATTAGAGGCAGAAAAGGTAAAAGCTAAGGTAAGTGTGTCTGAAAAGGAAGTTGTGAAAGTTGTGGAGGTTGAAAAACCTTGCACAAAGTGCGAGAGTCTTTGTGAACCATGTCTTGATAAAGTCAAAGTCATAAGAGAATTGACTGTACACAACAAAAAATTTCGTTATGATTACAGAACCATAAAAGAAGCTTATGACAAAATATCAAGCAAATATAAAAATGTCGAAAAAGCTAATCGTGAGCTTAATGCTAATGTGAAAACGTTAAATGCTACAGTAATTGAAAAAACAAAAGAAATTAACATGTACATTAATACTATTGCCGAAACAAAGCGTGAGCTTCATGATATAAAAATAGAAACAGAAAGGGTAAGACAATTGCTGAAAAGTTACACCACAAACCCCTATGTCATTGATCACATTTTACCTATGATTAAGTTGGAGGAAAATGGTGATAAATCAAAGCGTAAAGAATACGGAAGTGTTCCTCCACCATTTCTTGCAAGTTACTCATGCAAGAAAGATGATGAGATTGAAAAGGCATTTAATCTTTTACTCTTATCAGAAATGAAATATAAATTGCTTGAGAACATTGACGTAGACTTTACGAAATCAAATGATGACAATGAAGGAGTGGTAAAAAAATGTGGTTAAAAATGTGTTGGGAAATGATTCTGATGAAGGTAGCTCTGAAAGCGCCAAATCAAGTTCGAAAAACTCGGAATCACAATCTGAAGATGACGATACATCATCAGAACATGATCTAAGTGATGATCCTAATGTTGTCATGTACAAGATTAAGGAATCTGATAGATTATACTTCGATGATAGTTTTCCGATTCGGAACGTGAAAGAAGATCAACTTGATAAATTTTTCAAACTTGTAGAAGTTTCATCAGATGATCTTGAGAAAAATGAGAAAAGATTTTACTCAAAAACCAAAAGGAATGCTAACAATTATCGAAAGTTTGGTGGTGATATTTCTGAGAATAGGAGAGCAGGATTGGGTTTGGAGGAAAATGAAGATGCGCCGAGAAGGAACCAGAAGACGCCATTTCATGAATACAAAGGTAAACACATGAAGTTTGTGTATGAGATGAATACGGTTCAAGAAGAAGGTATGATCGGTAAAAAATCGAATGATGAAATTTAAAAGGAGAAAGAACTTCAGGACAAGGCTAAAACCAAGTCCACAAGTGGAGTAAAACCCACTAGTGGAAATGTTTCTGATAATCGGACTTGCTTTAAATGCAATACTATTGCTCATATTGCTCGCAAGTGTCTGAATCTAAAGCCTGTGTTTCCACGAAGAAAAAATGTGTCAAAAGATGAAAAACAAAAACAACCAGAGATTGTGAAACCCATCACAGAATCAAATAGAAACTATGAATCTTAAGATGAAGTGAAACCTAAAATCAGTTCAAAGTTTGAAAACTCAATTTTTGAAAGAGGTGAAACTTCAAAATTAAATGAAAACAAAGATTCTAAGTTCTATATTAAGAAAGCAAGAAGCAAGCTACAATCTTGGGTTGCTAAGAAAAAGTTTTCATCAGCTGAAAAACCAAAGTCTGTTGCTGACAAAACTGAAAATGTCAAAACAAACGAGTCAGTAATCAAACAGATAAAGAAAGAAAAGGTCGAAAAAGTTTCAAAATTGTCATTGAAAGAAATGCTTGATGATGATTTTGATTATGATGATGGTTTGGAAAGTGATTATGAAGATTGTTATTCTTTCCCACCCAAGACCAAAAAGGCTTGGGTTTCATTTTTCAAATACTTGTTTGTTGTGAATGAGTCCCAAGATCCACTATATCAAAGTTGATACAGGATCGGAGCTCCATGAGTTTTAACTTATCTAGAAAGTCTTAATCTTTGTTATTTTTGAAATTAAAGTGGTTGAACAAGAAAAATTGAAAAAAATGTTTAAAAATTTGAGAAAATCCACACCGTTAAAAAGTACACTGATTATTATATTGAAAAATCATTTAAAAAATGATTTCCTACAAGTGGTTCTTATAAGTGGTTTCTACAAGTTAATGATATTAAAGTTTAATGGTTTGTTCTGCTGACAGGTGATGATGCAGAAAATGAAAACAAAAGGATCGGACGACGAGTTCTCGTGATCCACATTGGTTTGTTATATTTTTTTAGAAGAATTTCTTAAAACCTACGAGCCAAAATATGTTTTTGATTTTAGGGGGGGTAAGAAAAATTTTAGAAAAATAAAAACATATGAAAAAAATTGAAAATTCAAAAACTTTGAAAAAGACAAAAAGAATTTGGTTGTCAAAAAGGAAATGATAGTACATAAGTGGACTATCACAGTATGCTAAAGAATTGTAAAGTTTAAAAGTGATAAACAAGTCTTACTGTGATTTGTCGATAGGCTTAACACGTTCAGTAAATTGTTTTCGAGATATAAACTAGATTATGCATCTTGGATATATGGACTTAGTACTCCGAAATTTCGATTGAAGGGTTGCCTGATTCTGAGATACGAGGTCTTTATAGATGATTGATATCTGGGATATTATACAAGTTCTTCTGATTTTGCGGAAGCAATAGCCTAGAACTTCTATAATACTTTTGCTAAAAACCCCAAATTAGCATGCAAAATTTGAAAAGAATCGAAAGATCTAATCATTTGCGATGCTTAAAATATTCCTTAAATGGAACACACCTTAAAGACAAGCCTTCATCTCTTTGTCTGTACGATAGTACTAACCTGAGCTCTCAAGGTCTCGCATTAACCCAAAGACAAATATCAATTATGCTATATTCATCTGTAAGATGAAATCTAGGGAATCTGGATTCGGGAGTATATTCAAGAAGTGGGAAACACAGTTAAGTCAGGTTTCATAATTCTTACTTAACATATCTTGGAACAGTTGAGAAACGTGGTAAAGTTTAAGTGGACAAACATATCGGCAATCTAGGTAAACGAGTTTAAAACTTAAAGTATTAAAAAGGTCAACGGTACTGGTGATATGTCTCAATCAACTGATATGATCCTTAAACACGAGTTCACAAAAATATGTATGTAAATATGTTTGTACATAGTTTACTTTCTTAACTGATTTACAGATAAAAATCTAAAAGATTTTCAGTGTGTTTTAGCATAAACTTTCTTGAAATCAAAAAGATTTTGTTTCTACATTAGTTTCAAACGAGCCAATGATGGAGAACGGATCTTCGAAGTCTGGTAAGAAAATATGATGAATGTTTAAAAGTTCATTAATTTGAAACTTTAAAATCAGATTGTTCATAACGGTTTTTAAACCAAGGTCATTAATTTGGACTTGGTTGACATATTTGGTTAATCAAGGTCATTAACTTGGACTTGATCAACTAAGTGGATTTTCACAAATAATAAAAATGTGAAAATTGAAGGTCTTAAACGTTAAATGTATTCAAGATCATAAGTTGAACTTGAATCATCCAAAGTTTGTGAGAGGATTAAAGTTTGAAATGTTGAATACAAAACTTCAAAGTTTAAATCTGAAATGTTTATTTGGTTGTCAGAAAGTATTTAGACAGGTAGTATAGATTAAGGGGGAGTTGATAAAGCAAAGATTGAAGATTCCGGAAAGCTTAAAGCAAGGGGGAGAGCTTAAAGCTAGGGGGAGCATGTTGGATAAAAGTTTTATTAAGACAAAGCTCAAGAAAGAGGAAGAGGATATAAAGATCAAGATGTTAAAGTTTATTCAAGAACTAAAGATCAGAAGACTCAGAAGATTTTAAAAAGTCAATGACTGCGGCAACATCCAAGGGGGAGTCTGTTGGTGCATATGTCTGCTGCCTACGTCATTATGTATCGAGTCTGAATGAATAGGGCTTAATCTGTTAGATTCTAAGCATATTTAAGTGTTTAGGAGGTTAAGTTCGCTTGAGAAAGGTTTTGAGAAGTCAAGTTCGGCTGAACTTGACTAAGCCAAGTCCGCCGGAACCTTTATCCTCACCAGCGAACTTCCTCACCTATAGGTGCCTTGGTTATTTCATTTGTAATGTGGAGAGATTTTGGCACAGAGACGGCGAAGCTCTGTCGGACCCGGTTCTCGAATGTATTGAACTTTAGATCAATGAAAACAACATTTAAATGAGTAATTCTTCTTATTTGGTTAACTTGTCATTAGGTTCCGCCTAACCGGACAATATATTCAAATTTAGGTTCCCGTGCTAATCGTGGACGTTCCTACAAGGTGAAAGTAGTCCAAAGTGAGTATTAGAGATATTTGTTGTTAAGTGATATCGGTACCAAATATCATAAATAGTACCGTAACCATCACTAAAGAACAGTGATGATGCCATTGTACGTAAGGCTTCGATAAAAATTTATAATTGCTTGGAACAGGTGATTCGGGTAAATTTATCAAAAGACTAGATGAAAACTCAAGTCATGCGTTGTGTCCTTTATTTCAGAGTGTTAGTGTCTTTGATGCGTTCGCACAGAGGGAAGAGAGATTTTGGTTGATATTGATCATGATATTTTGGTTGTAGTTAAGAGAACTCTTTGGTCTAATTAGACTGATCACTAAACTATGGCGTCGTCCTATTACAACTTTCCTAGTATAGACCATGTTTGAATTATACCTTACAAAAGAAAAGATGATAGAAAGCCAAAACACACTACAAACCTCTAATCCATAACAATAATAGAACATCAGTTGAGAAAGCTCCGTTGAAGACCAAAGGCAATTGTCAAAGGTCTGATATGATTAAAGCTCTACTGGAAAGATCTGCCAATGAGAAACACTGTTGAAGAATACAAGCACTGTCAAGGGAAAGCTCTGCTGAAGCCCATCAGAGGATATCTCATCAGTTGTTACCACAGACTTTATATTATATTTTATTGTAACAGTGTTTAGCTTAGTAGATGTTAGTAGTTTGATATATTTGTTAGATGTCACTTTCATAGTGACATCATCATAAGATGCTGAGAGGTTAGGATTGTACTATAAATAGAACAGCGTCTGTACTGTTTTATTTGATCGTTTTTCATCACTTAATCAATCTTCTTTCTTCTTACATTTTGTACGAACAAATCATTGATCTTAGGCTGAGGGGGAGATTTTGAATTACATGAATACGTGATTTGATTACAAAAGCATGATAATGAAAACAATCTTCCAATTGTTGTGAATCAAAGTTTACATTTTCACTGCATTTACACTTGATTTATCTTCATTCATTGCTTTCCATTTATGAACATTTACAGCAATTCAAATTTAGATCCTAACAATTGGTATCAGAGCTTGGTCAATCGAATTTGATTTAACAATCAATTTGATTTGAACAGATCAGCTCTCACTGCTAATTAGTTTGTTCGTTTGTATTGGAAAACAGAGTTTACTTACGTTTCAAATTTTTTAAACAATATCTGTTCGTAAACAATTAGAATCTCACAAAATTCACAAGACCCTAACAACACGGGCAACATGTTTAAACCCCTGATCCTTGTCAGATCGGGGTATAACATCTGGCAAAGACTGATGGGTCATTATAACACCTCATAAATTTGTTTCCGATAATAGTCCATGCTCTCATATACGCATAATGTTGGCCGAGAAGGATTAATTTTGTCAATTTATGAAATTATAATCATAGAGGGACTAAAGGTGTCAACATGCCATTTATTGGCCTCTGAGTGGCCCCTTACGGACTGTAAAGCCTTGTGCTTACGAACCGCAATCATCTAATAAAATTGTTTCTGAGTAGCGGTTACGGACCGCAAGGCCTAGTCCTTACGGTCCGTATGGGATTCAAAACCAAGGGTGCCAGAAGAGGCTTACGGACTGTAAGCACTTTGCCATAAGGTCCGTAAGGGACTGCCAGTGGCAGAATTGTTTGGAGGCCAAGAAACTCTGCCCTTGTGCCACATTTCTCGCACAATGCCACCTATCCGCAGCTTCTAACATGTCCATACACAGTTGGATTGATCCTAACACCTCATACACTTGTATTGATCCCAATTCAAGCCCTTGCACTATAAATAGAAGCTTTGGTACAACACTCTTCCTTGCACCTTTCTCATTTTCTTTCTCTCTACTCTATCTGGAAGTTCCTTATCTTAAGGGAGCATCCTCTGAGTTATAAACATTCTACGGATCACTTTCATTTCCAACTCTTTTAACACTCTTCCTTCCACCTTTTTCATCATATGAGTTAACACTCTTCGTTGCACCTCTTGGAAATCACGTGAAGTTGGTCAAATGACGGGTCAAAGACAAGTATAATAAAAAGTCAAATGGCAAATTTTTGGAAACTTTATAAAATGAACTTGATATTGTATTAACTCATGTTTTTTTTGACACTAAATCAGCTGGAAATTAATATGAGAACATGTATGGACATGTTTAGCCCGTCATTTCCAGTTTATGTGTCGGTTCGCAACCGAAAGTCAATTAGTTTGACTTCTTCTTTGACTTTCAATTCTGACCCGATTTAGCATAGTTAATTTGAGTTGTATTATGATCATATTATAATGTAGGATAACCCTCTGAGGTTATACTACATGATCATAAGTAGATTCCGAGTTTATATGCAAGTTTCTATAATATGGTTAACTTTGACCAAAATGTCTTTTTTTGCATAAAACATGGTCTTAATTAATTATGAACTTGCAAATACTTTACCTACTGGTATGTTAATATAATTAACATATTTTGGTACTATCAATCTGTTCATAACCTGAGTTTTTATTAAAGAACGTAAATTATGTTATAATATGACCAAAACACCCTTTTGGCGCATAGTATGGTTTTTAACCATGACTATCAATCAAAAACTTTTACCTACTAATATTATAACATAATTAAAATGTTTTCACAAAAGGTACTTGATCATAACTCATATTTTTGTGCAAGTTCTTGAACTCTGTCGCTTAATGACCAAAATTCCCTTAGGTGCATATTTTGATTTTAAAACCTTAATGATCATATAAGTTGGTAACCTAATGATGTTACAACTTTTCTAAAGTATAATGGCATATATAACTTGTTTAACTAATCTGATTACACGGTACCGCTTGGATGCGTACGATTAAGCTTATGTAACTCGTTTACGTAAGTTTACCAAAACGGGTCAAATCTTATCATTTTTATTTTAAATTTAAGAATGTATATTGTTACCCATATTATACAAGTCTTAGTACTTGGGGTGGGGTTTAAACTACATTCCATTCCGATCGTCGCTTAATCTAGCGTATCGTACCGATTCCATTAATTTAAGTTAACTGGTCCATGTCTATGACTTAAATGGGACCTGTTAAAATTCTAAATTGGTTATTATACCATTCATTCCAAACTAGGGCCCTCCGGTAGATTGCAACCAAGCTTGTTAATTGATAACGGCTGTGCATATTATATTCGCTTGTATTGTAAGACTTATTTAAGACAGGTAAATACTCTTAACCTATTTTCCCTATACAGGCTTGGGATACGGTAAATTATAACCGCTCGGTCAGGTATGGGATCATATGACGGATTGTGACTAGCAAATCCGCATAACCCGTTTTAATCTGTTTTCTTTGATAACTTAAACATTGGGAGTTAACGCGACCGTGTCCTAGATATGCATGGCTCATTTAAGTTGCTAATGGCCACGAATTAAGCACGGGGTTTAGGAATACACTTCATAAATGCTAATGCTAAAATGTTTTTCATACCCATATTAGGACACCCCTTTGTGGGTTAAAGTGGTGTGTCAGTTAATCATGTTATTTAGTTTCTGCACCGGACCCCATATGTATTAACAAACTTGTAAAACTGTATACAAAATCATTTTGAATTGTCCCAAGTTATTTATAAAAATCATGCGCCTTGTGCACCTAAAAAAATTTGAAATATTTTCAAAATGTGTCGTTATTTGTATTTACCAGTGTAAACTGACTTATTTTCAAAAGACTAAGTTACAGGTTGTAAGGATATGTAAATAGACTGGAAGTTGCCTTGTAATGTTAGAAGTGGAATTTGCAACTCCTTTGCATATAGCTGAGTAGTCTGTTAATTTCACTTTTGTACATTTTCGATCGCCTGCAGATCTTCATTACAAACTCGTCTGTATTATTATTATTATTTTGAATATTTAGAAATTGAAGTTTGTAATAATATTTTAAATCCAAGAATTCTGTTGTGCCATATTGTGTATTGATATAATTTGTCACGTAATCCCCACCCAGGCCCACTGGGCAACGTGTGAAATAACGGGGTGACAGGTTGGTATCAGAGCCAACGTTTGAGAGAATTAAAAAACTAGCGTTTTTTTGTTTAATCTCAGACAGCACAATAGCATATTCCTTAGACTTTCTAAGTTTAGGCATTGACCTAGGATTACTGACACCTATATTAAGTTATTGTTATTGTTTTTGTTTTCATATTAAAACAGGAAAAATGCCGCCAAGAGTCCGACGAAAAGAAAAAGGTCCAATGAGAGGAGGACCATGCATACAAATACCTCCTCATCTTCACATCTTGGATCCCTTTCAATATTCAGGAAATTCCTACTCATCCCAACCAGCGAGACATTCTATATCGCATAATTCATCACTCACAAATTCTCGTCATTCATATCATTCACACCATTCTCACCATTCCCATCACTCCCACTCCCATTATTTTCATGGTTCATTTGATTTGAACCAGTATAATAACACACTTCTAGTTGCCCAAAACCAGTTGGACCAACCAAATGTGCTGGACGAAGACTCCGATCCAAAAATGTCGTCGCCGGGGTCACATATGCACCCCATAGAGATTTCTAGTGGTTCTACATCTTATGCAGGATCACCTTATCAAGGTCCTAATGAATGGGACCAATATTGGAACCAATTTACATATGCTAATACACCTTCTTATCACTCTCCAATACCAAATCCGCCGTCTCCACAAGGAGATGTGCAAATGGAACCGGTGGAACAACTATAACCACCAACAGAACCACCAAGCAGAAAACGTGAGCACGCATGTCTGTGCGTGCGGGACAACGGTCGGGCTCGCTACCACCATTGCCCCAAACTTACCCCACTATTTCCGAGGTCCCACAAATGGGTAGACCCTCGAGTACTATACATGTGGTTGACCCAACACCATAAACTTTTGTTCAACCACCACCGCCATCAGGGTTTGATAACCCAATTCCTACATATCCAGATACGTCTGGGTACAATCTTTTAACCCGTCTACACCGATGGAATATGACTATCATGCGCCATCGTACGACCCTTATATGCAAGCAGTCGTACATAATGCTTTATACCCATTTACTTTCCCTCCTACATATCCAAGTACAGGATATCGAAGTTATGGGTATCCGTATCCTGCTGTGCCACAACCATAACACCGCCACTGTCACAACTACAGGCCCATTAATCAGGCCCTAGAGAAAGCGGAGCAAATTCAGTGACTGGCTGAAAAGACTGAAAGGAAGAAAAAGAAGTTCTTCAAGAAGCTCTCCAAGCTAGATAGGGGAAAGAAGGACGAGTAAAGTCCCTTCTATTATCATGTATTAAATTCGAAAAGTCCCTGCGTGGAGAAGTATTTTCTTTTAGTCCCTGCTTGGACAAGATTTTGTTTAGTCTATACGTGGACAAGTATTCTTTTTAGTCCCTGCGTGGACAAGTATCATATTTCAAAAGTCCTGTTTAAGGCAAGTATTGTAAACTTTTCATCCTTTAAAACTTTTGAATTATTCATGATATATGTATTATTTCATTACATTCATTTCAAGTGATCGCCTCGATTTATTCGAACATTATCGATCCGCTATACATTCAAAAAGATCTTCTTAATGGTTTTTGACCAGCCAATTGGCAAAGTCCATATACTTGGCAATGATAAATGACGGTTAAGGATGACTAGCCCTTCTGTGCAGAGGTAGAGAACTATGTTCCATCCTCATAAGCCTTATGGTCAAATGCGACCATGGCTACATATATATATTTACTGTCAAACCATTAAGACAACTATTCTGTGTTAACATTCAAGTAATGTTAATACTCCCAACAATGTGACATGAGAAACCACACTAGTAGTCTACGTGATGGACTACGTCCAAGCCTTATAGCCTATATGATCAAATTTGATTCTAGCTAATATCATCAAATGCGATGATCAATTGTATTAACATCCTTAGTGATGATTTGCCTACCGGCCATGTTATATTGTCAATTAGACAATGACATATGTGATCTTATGGTTCCCTGTCCAAGGTGGTGGGCTATGCCCAAACCTCATAATCTGTATGATCAAAGGAGATCATGACTATCATCAAATCAGATCATGACTAATATCATCAGTGTGATGATTTTCTATTTTTAACATCCTATGTGATGTCAAATGATTTGCCTACTTTAACATCAGTTGTGGTCTTATGACTTCCTCTCCAAAGGTGGTGAACTATGTTCAAGCCTTAAAGCCCCTTGAACAAATGAGATCACGGCTTATATATATACTTTAATATCCTTCGTGACAAGATATAAATCCCGTTATTATGACTAAATGGATGTTATTTTGAGCTTAATATTGAAGATTTTGAGGTAGGCCATGATATTTGGAAGCTCGCAAAAAAAATATTCAGCTAAGGTTGTTATTACTAGAAGCAATATCAACCGAGTTTTCACAACAAATGACCATGGAATTTATTTGGTAGGTAGTTTGATTATAGAAGGCAACCAACCTTGTGCCAATGAGCGATAAGTACGGAACAAGAAAGTCAATAAAACTAGACATAAATATGGTGCTTTCACACGAAAAGGGTGTAGATCTCGCCGTACCTCATGTAATTAGACATTTTATTTGCTCTTGCATTGGATGAACTTAAGTATGGTTTGTTGCTTCTCGAGTAATGTTTGTAGTGGGTGATTTAACCAAGCGAGGATTAACATATGATAGGCTTTGATAATAACTATGATATCCATCCTACGAAAAGAAATAAAGTGATGCTACCGGTTGATGAAAGCGTTGAGGTGAAGGTATTGGCACAATAAAAATTATTTGAAAGAAAAAAATGGCAGTTGACCGAGTTTGTAGTGTTCATGTTCAACCGAAGTGTTCGACAAAGTCGTCTAGCTTGCCCGTATGTGAATAAGAATAAATTCACTATGATCTGTGAATGTAAATGAGTTTGTAATTAGTCAAGCCTGCAAGCAACCAAGTTTGATAGGTTGAACTAACATGTGTTTATGAACAAGAAACAACAGATATGTTGCCAAGAGGTTCCATCACAAGGACGTGAGAACATGTTCAAAATGGTATGGTCATATCAACAATACATTACCATCTTCAGAGTTCAGAGCATGGTCTTATTGGAATTTCTCAATAGAGGATCGAAGATGTAGAGTTACTAAGGCAATGGAATGATAGATTTGTCTAATTCGATAACATTAACTTTCTATCACGTTAAATGGTAAGCATCGGCCATTGCAAAAGCTAGGGAGTAGACTCGCTTAGTGGGGAAACTGTGGTGGAATAACGACTCCAACAAAGGGTAAGATGTTTGAGTCATCGTGTTCATCTGGGTGTTGACGTACTTGTATCTCTGTCTTATAATGTCTTGAGACCATGAACTCATTTGGGGAAATCCATTTGCAAAGTCAGATAGGCTGGGGCATAATTCAAGTTAGATTAAGAATTAGCCACAGGGAAATCCTTATGCTTTTTATATTTGTGTTTTTGTTTACTTTGTTTTTTTCTATTTGTGTTTGCAATGTCTCAATTATGTTAGAAAAGAATCGATGCAGTTACCTTGTCCTATCGCTTTCTCAGTCCATGAATTAAAACTCTTTGTATGTTATATGATTCATAAGCTTGTTGCTTCTGCCTTATTGCTTATGGAGTAGGTTTGGTGTGAGGTGCTCACCCTCTTTCATGGAGTTATATTTATTTTATGTTAGTATTATGGCCTAGGAGCTCAACCTTTTTTTCATGAGTAGATATAATATCGGATCTCATGGAGCTTGTTTAGGTAGAGCACACCCTTGGGATAGGACAACAAACTTATTTGACAAAAGATGCTATGGATATTTCATTAAGTTCAAATAACCAATTACATAGCATTCGTGATACATTTTTGTCTAATGTTCTAGAAGATAAAACGTTTCAAGTGTTTGCCATTCTAATGCCTTCAGGTCTTTTCACCCTATCTGGTAGCAAGCTTGTAAGAGCCTCCTTTGTGAGCTTCGTGTACGATGTAAGGGCCTTCCCATTTAAGGCCAAGCTTCCCTAGGTTTTCTTGCCTTCTTGTCACATTGTTTCTTTGCACGAGATCGCTAGGTTTGAAGGTTTCCTCTTTTAATCTTGCCTTGTATTAACCTTTGAGCTTATGTTTGCACCTAGCTTCCCTTATGAGGGTTGCTTCTTTGAGCAATTTTAGTTTAAATAGGATCTCATTGTTGTTTTTTTCTTTTGTTTCTCTTGGTTGTTTCGTCATGTGTTTACCCCAACTTCAGCTAGGTTAACAGCTTCGGAACTATAGACTAAGCTATAGGGGGTCTTTTGGTGGCTTGTTTTCTCTAGAAATAATATGACCCAAAGGGCGCTTGGGTGCTCTTCCACCCAATGTTTTTCGTATCTTCCCAATCTTATTTATAGGCCTTCAACAATGCTTCGATTCATTCTTTCCACCGGCCGTTTGATTGGGGATAATCCACAGAGCTTAACACTTGTTTGATTTCCAACTCCTTGCACCAACATTTCAAGTGTTTGCCATTCCAACGCCTTTAAGTCTTTTCACCCTATGTGGTGGCAAGCTTGTAAGAGCCTCCTTTGTGAGCTTCGTGTATGATGTATGGGCCTTCCCCTTTAAGGCCAAGCTTCCCTAGGTTTTCTTGCTTGCTTGTCACGTTGTTTCTTTGCACAAGGTCGCTAGGTTTGAAGGTTTCCTCTTTGAATCTTGCATTGTAATAACCTTTGAGCTTATGTTTTCACATAGCTTCCCTTATAAAGGTTGCTTCTTTGAGCAACTTTAGTTTAAATAGGATCTCATTGTTGTTTTTTCTTTTGTTTCTCTTGGTTTCTTCACCATGTGTTTACCCCAACTTCAGCTAGGATAACAGCTTCGGAAAGACTAACCTATATGGTGTCTTTTGGTGGCTTGTTTTCTCTAGAATTAGTATGAACCAAAAGTACGCTTGGGAGCTCTTCTACCCAATGCTTTTCGTATCTTCCCAATCTTGTTTATAGGCCTTCAGCAATGCTTTGATTCATTCATTCCACCTAGCCATTTGATTGGGGGTAATCCGCGGAGCTTAACACTTGTTTGATTTCTAACTCCTTGCACCATGAGTTGAATGGCTTCTCGGTAATGTTCTTGCCATTGTCTGTTACTATCTCTTCAGGAAGCCCAAACCTGCATACAAGGTTTTCCCACACTAAGCTGATGATGTTTTCCCATGATTTTGCCCAATGGCTTAACTTCATGCCACTTTGTGAAGTAATCCACTGTCACTAGCAAAAAATTGACCAATCCCGGGGCTTCAGGGAAGGGACCTACAATGTCCATTCCCCATATGAAGAATGGCCATGCTGTGATTATGGAGACCATGTTATGTTTTTGGCTTGTCTTGACTAGCGCATGGATCTGGCAGGATTCACAACTAGAAATCTTTTCAGAAGTGTCATTGTGCGTTGTTGGCAAGTAGTAGCCCATGTTCATTAGCTTCGTGACAATGGATCTTGGACCAACCTGTGTGCCGCATATGCCTTCATGTACTTCCTTAATGAGGTAGTTGCTTTGCTCTGGTCCTAAACATATCAGAAGGGGGACTGATATCCCTTTTTTGTTAAGAATGTTTTTCTTGATTGTTTATTGTTTAGCCTTTAGCTTAAACCTTGTGGCTTTTATCTTGTTCTAAGGTAGCTTCCGTTCTTTAAGGAACTCGAAGATAAGAGTCATCTACGTCTCTCCTTCTTCGACGATTACATCTAAACTTCTTTTGCATCTATGGATGGTGTTTTTAGTACTTTCACTAGTACCTTCTTTGTTAAGTGTGCGAAGGTGAGGGAAGATAGCTTGCATAGGGAATTGGGTTGCTTATTTTTCAATCTTGATAGTAGGTTAATAAGCATGATTGGAAGTTGTTCGTGAGTTCTTGCACTTTTTCGTTGTATTTGACCATGGATGCCTCCCCTATTAGGTATTTGCCTTTAACTTGATTAACTAGAATCTTCGAGTCTATGAAGGCATGTTGCTCATTGATATTAATGGTTTTGGCAAGCTTTAGGCCAACTAGAAGGGTTTCATATTCTGTTTCATTGTTGGTACCTGGAAAGTCAAGATGGAGGGCATAAGTATATTTGGTTCTTTGGGGGTCTGTTATGATTAGACCAGATCCAGAACCTTCTATATTAGAAGCTCCATCTATGAATAATGTCCATTTCCCTAGGATAACAGTTGGAGTTTTTGTTTCTTCAATTCGTATTTGCCTTTAACTTGATTAACTAGAATCTTCGAGTCTATGAAGGCATGTTGCTCATTGATCTTAATGGTTTTGGCAAGCTTTAGGCCAACTAGAAGGGTTTCATATTCTGTTTCATTGTTGGTACATGGAAAGTCAAGATGGAGGGCATAAGTATATTTGGTTCTTTGGGGGTCTGTTATGATTAGACCAGATCCAGAACCTTCTATATTAGAAGCTCCATCTATGAATAATGTCCACTTCCCTAGGATAACAGTTGGAGTTTATGTTTCTTCAATTCGTTTAATTCTATTGAAGCATCTGGCATTTCTGATAGGAAATTAGCTAGTACTTGGCCTTTCTAGGCCTTCCTTGGTACGTATTCAATCTTGTAGTCTCCTAAGTCAACGACTCATTTAGACAACCTTCCTGAGTCTTCAGGCTTCTCCATTGTTGTCCGGAAGGGATGGTCTGTGATGACTTAGATGTTGTGGGCTTGAAAGAATCCCCGTGGTTGTTTGGTTGTGCGTAGAAGTGCCAAGACTAGCTTCTCGATAGAGGAGTAATTGATCTTTGTCGCTTCCAATGCTCAGCTTATGAAGTAAACTTGTATCTGGTCATTGCCACGATCCAAAATTAGCACAAAGCTTACTACTTCTTCTCCAGTAGACAAGTAAATTGTTATTGTCTCTTCTTTCTTTGGTGCTACCATTGCTGGCAAGGAAGCTATGTGTTTTTTCAAAGCAAGGAAGGAAGCTTCAGCTTCATTGGTCCATTTGAAGTCTTTCTTGTCTGCACAATTTATTAGCATCTTGAATAAGGGTTGAGATTTTTCTGCTGACTTGGGAAGGAATCGCTTGAGGGCAGCGATCTTCCATTTGAGGCTCTCTACCTCCTTCTTTATTTTAGGAGACTTCATGTTGAGGACAGCTTGTACCTTATCAGGGTTTGGCTTTTATGCTTTGTTTCCCCACTATGTGACCGAGGAATTTACCTTCCTCGAACGTGAATGAACAATTGAGTGGATTCAGCTTCATGTTAATTGCTTCAAGGTTTTTAAATGTTTCCTTGGTATCATGAATCATGGCTTCTGCTGGTTGTCCTACCATCCATACCATATTGACTCCTAGATGATTCTTTCCCTTTTTCTTTTCTTTAATATCCTTGAAAAGGTGATCTAGCTCCCCTGTTTTGAATACTTCCTTGATCCTCTTTTTGAGTTGAAAGCAGTTATTTGTATGATGTCCAGTATCGTTGTGGAAAACACAGAACTTACTCGAGTGTCTTTTGCTAGAAGGTTTTGTGAGGGGTCTTGGTAGTCAGAAGAAGCTGTATTTGACCTCCTCGATAGATTTCTTGGGGTGTCTTTGTAAGGATGGTGAAGGCGTGCTTCTCTTTTTCATGATGCCTGTTGAGACGAGGTGACCTTCTTTTATCGTTTGGCCTTCTTCCTTCATAGGGTCGATAGTATCTTTTGTCCACAAAGGATTGAAATCTTTTCTTCTTTCTAGGGGAGGAACTTGTTCTCGTTTCTTGGAGCCCTGTCTTTCTAGACCTTCTTCACCCCTCAAGAAGGATTCTAACCTATCATAGGCTTCTTTCATTGTCTTAGAGTTGCTTTCGTGGAACCTTTTGAGGAGCTTCTTAACGTTGACGGTGTTAATGAAGGCAAAAACTCACCTCTTTTCGGTTGCCCCACTGTAAGTCGGCCCTTTTTGTTTAAATCGTTCAATGAAAGTTCGCCGATCTTCGGGTTCCTTTTTTTGGATTTGGTGCATGACTAAAGTGTCTCTTGTGCACCTTCTCTGTGGAGTGAAATTAGATAGGAAACTTTTACGTAAGTCATGGAAGACACTTCATCACCTTCAAAGGCTATGATGACTATCTTAGCCTCCGTTATGTTGGTTGTTTCTACGGGACAAGTAAACTGATGTTGTCTTTCTCTTTGGTTGAGATATTTTGCTTCTTAGGGTTAAATGTTTGAGTTATTGGTTTTCCATTTTGTGTGGTTTTAACTTGCTATACTTGATTCATAAACAGTTGTAGCGTTGTTGGTTAAGTTCTCTACATTAGGCAATGATGACGTGTCGGTCTTGGCTTGGTAACTTGATCGCTTAAGACAAGCAACCGGATTTATTGCAGCCGTGACTTCTGAGCCTAATGAATAATCATCTATAAAACCAAGATTGTTAGGCTTCATGGGCTATGCTTTGTGGTTGGAGATTTGTTTGAGAATAGACTCTATGACATTTGGGCTTCATAATTACCAGTTTAATACCTAAAGATGGAGTAGGAAATTACGCAAAATGTTTGATAACAATCCCATGAACACCTAGGTGTAAAAGTAGCACATTCAACAGCAAGAGTGTCGACTACCGGTTAAACTGTATTGACCCGATAGGTCTTAATACTAGTTTCATATTAAACTTTGTGTGTGTGTGTATATATATATATAAACAATATATATATATAGAGAGTAAATTACGATTTTTGTCACACCCTCAATTTCCACTTGCGGAGTTTTACCGCGAGGCGTGTGAACAAACCAGAATCTGAAACACTAGTACGTCGAACGACTCTATATGATTTGATAATACGTTTTCCAAAAATCATTTGATTAACCAATCATCGTAGATTTTAGATTGTCTTAGTTAGTTACCAAAGTTTAGCGGAAACATTAGTTTAAGTGGTTGAGCGGAAGCATAAAATAAGTGGAGAAACGGGCGCCAACACAAACGCCAAAACAAATGAAAAACCCAAAACAATGTTTGTAAATGAGACTCGATAAAAGATGTCTTGTTCAATGCATGTGAGTGCACCTAGAGCTCCTAGCGTCCTGAGAAACATGTAAAGAAACAAGTGTCAACATTAAAGATGAGTGAGTTCACAGGTTTTCATAAATTCGTTTGTTCGGTTATGTGTTTGTTTCCCCCGTTATCCCTAACCCGGATAAGGATTTAGTTCCATTATTCCCAACCCGGAATAATAATGATGTTGGTTCCATTATTCCAAACCCGGAATAATAAGTTGTTGTTTCCATTATCCTCAACCCGGGATAATATAGTTGTTGTTTCCATTATCCTCAACCCGGGATAATATAGTTGATTCGTAATTAAGTTCTATGTTAACATATATAGGTAGCTAGCCTAAAGTTATGTCGCGTAAGTGTTCGCGATCGAAGCTGATTGTTGTGCCTCCGTGTTGCCAGGCCTATCACTGACCATGGCGAAGTTAGGCCAAATTATTCACCCGTTGACCATACCCGTCGGCTAGCGCGACTAGCTCAGATGGGGCTTGTCGGGCCCAGTAGTACTACTTATAATTCCCCCGCTATTAAAACCCAATACTAACGATCCAAGAGATTGACGAGGGGTTAAGTGATATAGCTGCTTAGTGACCATAACATTACATTAACATCAACTTAGTTACCGAATAGTTATGTGACGTTAATTTCGTATAACGTAAAGAGATTGAGTTTGAAGAGTGTATACATGTTTCTCCCCCTGTTGTTTAAAACCGGATAAAATTAGGGGCCGTGAACTCACCTTTAGTTGCTCGGTTAGTGTAGCAAAGAAGTTGTAAAGATGGGACCGCTAATTGCGTCCTAACAAACCAATTGATTTCAAGTCAGTGTGTGAACACACCAATACAAATTCTACACTTAATTTACGCACAAAGTGATACACACAAACAAAATACGTAACACTCAAACATGCATGCAAGTATCTTCATGTGAACATAGTAATCAAAACAATTTATCATGAACATAATCCAATTCATGCAACACTTTGGTGCACACAATCACAAGTTATCAAATCTCAGCTTACTTACTCATAATTCAGCTGTTTTCTAGGATTTTTATAAAATAGTTCCAACGTTCCAAAAATTCCAATTATTTTACAGCAGGTGAAAACTATATTGTAGAAATTTATATAAATTTTTCAAGTCCTAATCCTTTACCAATTAACCATAAATATTAATATACTAGGCTGCAGTCAGATTCGTCGCTTTCTGACTGCAGTCCACGGAAGAATTTATTTAAAAATCACTGATCGTCCAATTAATAAAATTCCAGTGGGAGTTGCCCGGAAATTTCCATACCTAGTTGCTGTATAAATTTCATGATTCGACTCCCTACTGTTTATGAAATCCAACTCGATAAACAACTAACAAAATTTCAGGATTTTCACAGCTTTAGTTACTGAATTTATTTGACCACTTAAAAATATCAAACGACTTCAGAAAAATATGAATCCAGCGCCATTAGATTCGTTATTCAAATCTCTACGTTCTAGTCATCAGAAAATCCGTTTTTCGACAACTAATGACCGAGTTACAGCCAGATGAAGTCGGCTGTAACTATTACTCAGCAACCTGTTTCAACATATTGTTACCATTAATTCGCATAAACCGTCAATATAATTAACCAAGGCGATCAAGAACTGATTTTTCTAATCATAGATCAATACCAATATCACATCCATGCGAACCCTAATCCATACCTCTAGTTTTTATAAACAAAACATACTTGCAAACTTATAAGTTCCGAAAACAATCATACATGCAAACAATGATCATTCAGCCGATTACATTCAAACACATATAATCCGAATACGATCTTGCAAATGATTATAAATCCTAACCTTTAATAATGGTGAATAACGAGTCGAGACTTGGATGAGAATGGATTCGGCTGTTCAAGCAAGATCACGACCGAAAGAATGAGATGAGCAATTCAACTGTCGCGACCGAGAGATGATGATGAGGTAGGTTGTTTGTGATCGAGGAAGTGAACAAATGGGCTGATCTCGCGACCGAATGGAGGTGAATAAGGGGCTGCCGTCGGCTTCTTTCTCACTAGGGTTTTGTGTTTTGAAGGACCATGCATGTGTTAGTATATATAGGCGCAAAGAGATGAGGGAATGGGTTGCGGTTTGGGTTTGATCTCTCAATTGATCTCGCGGCCGAGAGTGGTTTAAGGTTTGGGTTTGATCTCGTTGCCGAGAGTGGTTTAAGGTTTGGGTTGCACACGACCGAGAATGGTTTGGGTTTAAAACTTGGTCCCCAAATCTTGGTTAACTACTACAGTCACAAGAAATCAAAGTTGGTTCGTGTCGCGGTTCGGTTCGGTTCGTGTACATATTTACCATAATTATTTTATAACTAAAACAATCACATAATCGCACATCACGTATTTCACTGACTCGTACACGTTTAATACGTAGCATACAATTTATTCGACAAGTATTGCGTTTTAAGTTATCCGAAAAACCGGGATGTCACATTATCCCCATGTTGAAAGAATTTTCGTCCCGAAAATTGAGTAAACGCGGTTTAGAATGCAGCGTACATGTTTAGAGTGCCACGCACAAAGAGTTAGTTCGTGTATGATGGTACGCGAAGTTACAAGAAGTTCCCAAGTGCCATGCACAAAGATTCCCAAGTGCCATGCACAAGGATTTAGTTAACAATGGTACGCGAAAGTATGAGAAATTTCCAGGTTGTCACATCATCCCCATGTTGAAAGAATTTTCGTCCCGAAAACTTAGTTGTTGGTATCGTTAGTTTGCTGCTCAGTTGTGAAGAGGTGTGGGTATTTGATTTTCATTTGGTCCTCTCTTTCCCACGTGAACTCCGGTCCACGCTTAGAGTCCCAACGAACCTTAACGATCGGAATCTTGCTGTGCCTTCGAGTCTTGATCTCACGATCCATGATCTCGATAGGTTGTTCCACAAAGTGTAGTTGTTCATCCACTTGGATCTCATCCAATGGAATGACTAGAGTTTCATCTGATAGACACTTCTTCAGATTTGACACGTGAAAAACGTTGTGAACTCCACTGAGTTCGGCAGGAAGGTCTAATTGATAAGCTACGGGTCCGATTCGTTTCAAGATTACAAACGGGCCTACGTACCGTGGGTTTAGTTTGCCCTGTTTTCCAAAGCGGATTACACCCTTCCAGGATGATACCTTTAGTAGGACGCGGTCGCCTACTTGAAATTCGAGCGGTTTGCGTCGTTGATCAGTGTAGCTTTTTTGTCGATCCCGTGCCGCCGCCATGCGGTTTCTGATTTGTACAATCTTTTCAGTAGCCTCAAGTATTAACTCAGGGCCTGTGAGTTGACTGTCACCGACTTCTGCCCAACAGACCGGTGATCTACATTTACGACCGTATAGTGCCTCAAACGGTGCTGCCGAAATACTCGTATGATAACTGTTGTTATATGAGAATTCCACTAAAGGCAGGTGGATTTTCCAACTATTTCCAAAGTCTACTACGCATGCCCTAAGCATGTCTTCCAAGGTCTGTATGGTCCTTTCACTTTGACCGTCAGTCTGAGGGTGATAGGCTGTGCTCATATCTAAGCGTGTTCCCAACGCTTTCTGGAGTGACTGCCAGAAGTTGGACGTGAAGCGAGCATCTCTGTCTGAGATGATGGATGTTGGCACTCCGTGCCGAGAAACTACTTCCTTAATGTAGATGCGAGTCAACTTCTCCATCTTATCTGTTTCTTTAATAGCTAAGAAGTGTGCGGACTTAGTTAAACGATCCACAATCACCCAGATGGTATCGCAACCACCCAAAGTTCGCGGGAGTTTAGTGATGAAATCCATCGAGATCTGATCCCATTTCCACACTGGGATCTCAGGTTGTTGAAGTAGCCCCGATGGCTTTTGATACTCTACCTTGACTTTTGCACAAGTCAAACATTTACTCACGTAGGTGGCTATATCGGCTTTCATGTTGGGCCACCAATACGCAGCTTTAAGGTCTTGATACATCTTATCCGAACCCGGATGGACAGAGTATCGGGATTTGTGAGCTTCGTCCATGACTAGCTCTCTGAGGTTTCCGTAGAGAGGTACCCATATGCGATTCATGAAATACCGGGCTCCATTGGGTTTTACTTCCCAATTGCGTTCCATTTTTCCCACCGATTCGGCCTTGATGTTTTCCTCCTTAACTGCTTCTAACTGGGCGTCGCGTATTTGTTCGGGTAGCCCCGAATGAATAGTGAGTTGTAATGCTCGTACACGGCGAGGTTTCAAGTGTTCCTTCCTACTGAGGGCATCAGCTACCACGTTAGCTTTACCCGGGTGATACCGAATGGCACACTCATAATCGTTCAAGAGTTCGACCCAGCGACGCTGTCGCATGTTCAACTCCTTCTGATCAAAGATGTGTTGGAGGCTCTTGTGGTCTGTAAAGATTGTGCACTTCGTTCCATAAAGGTAGTGTCTCCAAATCTTAAGTGCAAACACTACTGCTCCCAATTCCAGGTCATGCGTTGTGTAGTTTTTCTCGTGGACCTTCAGTTGGCGGGACGCATACGCGATGACCTTATCGCGTTGCATGAGTACGCATCCCAACCCCTGAATGGAAGCATCACAATATACTATAAAGTCATCTGTCCCTTCCGGCAAGGACAGAATGGGTGCCCTGCAAAGTTTCTGTTTCAGCAATTGAAATGCTGCTTCTTGCTTGTCACCCCAAGCATACTTGATGCCTTTCTGGGTGAGGGTAGTAAGCGGTTGTGCGATCTTGGAAAATCCCTCGATGAAACGTCTGTAGTAACCAGCCAAACCCAAAAATTGGCGGATCTCCGTCGGTGTCCTGGGTGCTTCCCAGTTTTTGATGGCTTCAATCTTGGCAGGGTCTACGTGGATACCCTTTTCATTCACGATATGCCCGAAAACTGAACTTCCCGAATCCAGAAATCACACTTCGAAAGCTTGGCATATAGCTTTTCCTGTTGAAGTAATCCTAGTAGTAATCGTAGATGTTCAGCATGTTCTTCTTCACTTTTGGAGTAGATGAGTATGTCATCGATGAACACAATGACAAACTTGTCGAGGTATGGTTTACACACGCGGTCCATGAGGTCCATGAATACCGCGGGTGCGTTGGTGAGACCGAAGGGCATGACCAAGAACTCATAATGGCCATACCGAGTACGAAATGCCGTCTTAGCGATATCCTCCTCCCTGACGCGTAGTTGATGGTAACCAGACCGTAAATCAATCTTGGAGTAGTAGCTTGACCCTTGAAGTTGGTCGAAGAGATCGTCGATGCGAGGTAACGGGTATCGGTTCTTGATAGTAACCTTGTTGAGTTCCCTGTAGTCGATGCACATGCGGAAAGTCCCGTCCTTCTTCTTGACAAAAAGGACTGGAGCTCCCCATGGCGAAACGCTTGGTCGGATAAATCCTTTTTCTAATAGCTCCTGAAGTTGGGTAGACAGCTCCTGCAGCTCGGCTGGAGCTAGGCGGTATGGAGCCTTGGCGATAGGAGTTGCATGGTTCGCCAATTCGATTTCAAACTCCAATTGTCGATGGGGTGGAAGACCAGGTAATTCCTCTAGGAATACATCGGAAAAATCACGGACGACAGGGATGTCTTCTATACGTTTCTCGTCCTTAGGCTGTTCGATAACCAGTGCGAGTAAAGCGAAGGAGTTCTTTCTCCGAAGATACTTCTGCGCTTACATGTAAGAGATGATGTTTGTGACGGCGCCTGCCTTCTCGCCTTGCACCGTCAAGATTTCATCGTTAGAGAGCGGAATACGGATAGATTTTTCGAAGCAGAGAACTTCAGCCCGGACGTCGGATAGCCAGTCCATTCCAACTACCACGTCAAAACTACCCAGGGTAGTTGTCATCAGATCAATGGTAAAGGTGTGGCCCGCGAGTTTGAGTTGACAGCCGGATACTATATGGGTCACGTCTACAGAATTACCATCGGCTAATTCTATAACATAAGGGGTCTCTAAGGGTTTAGGCGTGAGATTTAGGTTCTTCCCAAAAGACTCAGATATAAAGCTCCTATCCGCACCCGTATCAAAAAGCACAGTAGCAAAATGTTCATTAAGGGGAAACTTACCGGTGACCACGTTCGAGTCGTTTCTGGCCTCTCCGCGGCCCAATGTAAATGCGCGACCTTTGGCACCTCCTGTGCCACCGTTTCCATTATTGTTGTTGTTATTGTTGTTGTTGTGGTTATTGTGGTTGTGGTTGTTCCCACCATTGTTGTTGTTGTTACGGAGCTGTGGGCAGTCTCTTTTGATGTGGGCAGTGCTACCACACTGATAGCATCCCCGGTTAACACCCTGTTGTGGGCCTTGGGGTTGATTTTGGTTCTGTTGGGACATGATTTCCCCACGACAATCCTTTGCCGCATGTCCCACCTTGCCACATCGTTGGCAGCGATTCCCGGCACAAGGGCCGTGATGATAAAGATTACAGCGATTGCACTGCGGCTTTCGACCTATATAGCCGCCTGCATTCTGGTTGTTGTTGTTGTTGTTGGCGGGTTGATTTTGGTGACCCCGGTGGCTATTGAAATGATTGAACCCTTTCTGGTTCCCCTGTTGCGGCTGGGATGACGAAGACTGTCGAACAGACGAGTCTTCAAACTTTCTTTTGTTATCAGGGGCAACTTCAGTTGTACCCCGAGCTGGCAACTTCTTTTGTTCCACCGCCTTATCGCTGAGTTTGTGCGCCAATCGGGTTGCTTGATGTTCAGTTGCAGGGTTACTAGCCATTACCATACCCTGAATCTCCGGAACCAGACCCCAAGGTAGAACTCGAGTCGTTTCTCCACAGTGTTGGCCAGATCGGGACACAGAAATACCAAGTCGTGATGTTTCGCTGTGTATGTTTCGATTTCAGATCCCACCATCTTGTGGTTCCATAAGGTTTGCTCCAACTGTTGCACTCTGTCTCGTGGATAGTACTCCTCTTTGATTAGGGCCTTGAACTCGGCCCAGGCCATTGCATTTGCAGCAATAAGTCCACGCGTTTGTACTTGTGCATTCCACCAAGTTAGTGCCCCGTCTTCCAGTGTTGAGGCTGCGTACTTGACCTTGTTGGCCTCTAGACAGTTGCACATTTCAAATACTGATTCAGATTTTTCGATCCAGCGGACCAGTCCAATGGGTCCTTCTGCCCCCGAGAATTTACTTGGTTTCGCGTCGAGGAACATCTTGTAGGGGTTAAAACCCCCTCCTGCTGACAGAGGATAGGTAGTCAGCGAGGAATTCTACTAGCCCAACTATTAGATTTTCACATGAAAATTTAATAATGGTTACCTGCCGGTTGGTTCTGAACACCCGCTAGAGCTGCGTTCACGTGCTCTTAAATCATGGCAGCTAGTTCTTCGGGCGTCATGTTAAGGTTTCCACGTCGTCCAGTTGCCATTTAGATCTTCGAAAAACAACATAAACACACCCCGATAAGTCTATATATCCAATATAGTTATCCTACTTCGTACTTAAATAATTATCAAGTTATGTCAACTCAAATACACTAAATAGTCAAAAGAAATACTTGATTAAATGAAGTTTCAACGTCTTACAAAGTGTCAACTAAACATATGAATTCACTATAAAGTCTCAAGTTTAAACACAAGTGGGAAACTAAATAGACTGGAGGAAAGTAAATAAAATAAGCGAGACGTGTCAGTCGTCTACGTCTCCATCCCCCAGATCACTATCGTTGTCATCATCCTGCGCGGCATTCCCGGCTTCTACAGCTGGGTCCTCCTCCGGATCCTCCTCTGGATCCTCCTCTGGGTCCTCTTCTGGATCCTCTTCTGGATCCTCTTCAGGGTCCTCCTCTGGATCCTCTTCCAGATCCTCCTCTACCGGCACTGGAGGGGCCGGTGCTGATGCAGGTGCTTGATTTTGCTCTAGCTCCTGAATGTTCCAACTATTTTCCAGGACTCTGTCTTCGAGCCAGTCGGCTCTTATCTGCTCAGCACGCAGATCTCTGGCTAAGGTGTTACGAGCTATCTTACTCGTATGTTGCTCTTCCTCGAGCGAGTCGGTTTTACCTGTCAGTTGTCGGATCATCCATCCCTGTGCTAGGATGGTTTCCTGCATTCTTTCTAACTGTTCTTGTTGTTTCTGTATCATGTTTCTAAGTAGGTCATTTCCTACTTCTACAGAGTTAACCGGTTCAACCGGCACAGCGATGGTTGGGTGTGATGACGACTCCTCCCCCAGAGCGAGCCTTTTCCTCGCAGCTGAGCGTGTCTCCACGCCATAAGATGGTAAGGGTTCCACCATAGGTGCCTTTCCTGGCGCTCTTGGTGGCGTAAGTTTGTCGGATGATGATGACGATGATGATGATATTGCCTGTTAGGTTGTGTAGTTAGTTACGAATTGTTTTCATTTCTTATTATTAAGTCATAATCTACATAACACAGTTGTGGTACATCGCATAACAAGATATAACAGTTCGGTGCCAGACTACGTCTAGTGTCGTGAATTCAGCTATAGTTTAGGTCTACTTCTAATGCAAACCTGGTTCTCTATAGCTAGTGGCTCTGATACCAATCTGTCACACCCTCAATTTCCACTTGCGGAGTTTTACCGCGAGGCGTGTGAACAAACCAGAATCTGAAACACTAGTACGTCGAACGACTCTATATGATTTGATAATACGTTTTCCAAAAATCATTTGATTAACCAATCATCGTAGATTTTAGATTGTCTTAGTTAGTTACCAAAGTTTAGCGGAAACATTAGTTTAAGTGGTTGAGCGGAAGCATAAAATAAGTGGAGAAACGGGCGCCAACACAAACGCCAAAACAAATGAAAAACCCAAAACAATGTTTGTAAATGAGACTCGATAAAAGATGTCTTGTTCAATGCATGTGAGTGCACCTAGAGCTCCTAGCGTCCTGAGAAACATGTAAAGAAACAAGTGTCAACATTAAAGATGAGTGAGTTCACAGGTTTTCATAAATTCGTTTGTTCGGTTATGAGTTTGTTTCCCCCGTTATCCCTAACCCGGGATAACGATTTAGTTCCATTATTCCCAACCCGGAATAATAATGATGTTGGTTCCATTATTCCAAACCCGGAATAATAAGTTGTTGTTTCCATTATCCTCAACCCGGGATAATATAGTTGCTGTTTCCATTATCCTCAACCCGGGATAATATAGTTGATTCGTAATTAAGTTCAATGTTAACATATATAGGTAGCTAGCCTAAAGTTATGTCACGTAAGTGTTCGTGATCGAAGCTGACTGTTGTGCCTCCGTGTTGCCAGGCTATCACTAACCATGGCGAAGTTAGGCCAAATTATTCACCCGTTGACCATACCCGGTCGGCTAGCGTGACTAGCTCGGATGGGGCTTGTCGGGCCCAGTAGTACTACTTATAATTCCCCCGCTATTAAAACCCAATACTAACGATCCGAGAGATTGACGAGGACTTAAGTGATATAGCTGCTTAGTGACCATAACATTACATTAACATCAACTTAGTTACCGAATAGTTATGTGACGTTAATTTCGTATAACGTAAAGAGATTGAGTTTGAAGAGTGTATACATGTTTCTCCCCCTGTTGTTTAAAACCGGATAAAATTAGGGGCCGTGAACTCACCTTTAGTTGCTCGGTTAGTGTAGCAAAGAAGTTGTAAAGATGGACCGCTAATTGCGTCCTAACAAACCAATTGATTTCAAGTCAGTGTGTGAACACACCAATACAAATTCTACACTTAATTTACGCACAAAGTGATACACACAAACAAAATACCTAACACTCAAACATGCATGCAAGTATCTTCATGTGAACATAGTAATCAAAACAATTTATCATGAACATAATCCAATCCATGCAACACTTTGGTGCACACAATCACAAGTTATCAAATCTCAGCTTACTTACTCATAATTCAGCTGTTTTCTAGGATTTTTATAAAATAGTTCCAACGTTCCAAAAATTCCAATTATTTTACAGCAGGTGAAAACTATATTGTAGAAATTTATATAAATTTTTCAAGTCCTAATCCTTTACCAATTAACCATAAATATTAATATACTAGGCTACAGTCAGATTCGTCGCTTTCTGACTGCAATCCACGGAAGAATTTATTTAAAAATCACTGATCGTCCAATTAATAAAATTCCAGTGGGAGTTGCCCGGAAATTTCCATACCTAGTTGCTGTACAAATTTCATGATTCGACTCCCTACTGTTTATGAAATCCAACTCGATAAACAACTAACAAAATTTCAGGATTTTCACAGCTTTAGTTACTGAATTTATTTGGCCACTTAAAAATATCAAACGACTTCAGAAAAATATGAATCCAGCGCCATTAGATTCGTTATTCAAATCTCTACGTTCTAGTCATCAGAAAATCCGTTTTTCGACAACTAATGACCGAGTTACAGCCAGATGAAGTCGGCTGTAACTATTACTCAGCAACCTGTTTCAACATATTGTTACCATTAATTCGCATAAACCGTCAATATAATTAACCAAGGCGATTAAGGACTGATTTTTCTAATCATAGATCAATACCAATATCACATCCATGCAAACCCTAATCCATACCTCTAGTTTTTATAAACAAAACATACTTGCAAACTTATAAGTTCCGAAAACAATCATACATGCAAACAATGATCATTCAGCCGATTACATTCAAACACATATAATCCGAATACGATCTTGCAAATGATTATAAATCCTAACCTTTAATAATGGTGAATAACGAGTCGAGACTTGGATGAGAATGGATTCGGCTGTTCAAGCAAGATCACGACCGAAAGAATGAGATGAGCAATTCAACTGTCGCGACCGAGAGATGATGATGAAGTAGGCTGTTTGTGATCGAGGAAGTGAACAAATGGGCTGATCTCGCGACCGAATGGAGGTGAACAAGGGGCTGCCGTCAGCTTCTTTCTCACTAGGGTTTTGTGTTTTGAAGGAGCATGCATGTGTTAGTATATATAGGCGCAAAGAGATGAGGGAATGGGTTGCAGTTTGGGTTTGATCTCGCAATTGATCTCGCGGCCGAGAGTGGTTTAAGGTTTGGGTTTGATCTCGTGGCTGAGAGTGGTTTAAGGTTTGGGTTGCACACGACCAAGAATGGTTTGGGTTTAAAACTTGGTCCCCAAATCTTGGTTAACTACTAGAGTCACAAGAAATCAAAGTTGGTTCATGTCGCGGTTCGGTTCGGTTCGTGTACATATTTACCATAATTATTTTATAACTAAAACAATCACATAATCGCACATCACGTATTCACTAACTCGAACACGTTTAATACGTAGCATACAATTTATTCGACAAGTATTGCGTTTTAAGTTATCCGAAAAACCGGGATGTCACAATTTTAGCCCCCGTGGTTATATCACTTTTACACTATTAGCCTAAAAAGGAATCTTTTAACATTTGTACCCCAACGTCTTTTTATCTAACTATTTTGGCCCCTCATACTAACACCATCCATAACCCTGGTTAAAAATAGGTCATGTGCACTTCACATGATGTCCATTAAAATAATTTTACCTACCCAACCTTAATTCCTTAAAAACCCAACCTCTTATAATTCACTTCATCTTTTCACCTCTTCCAAACTCAACAAGCTTCCATGATCTATTCCAGGAAAACAATTTATCATATGAGATGTGAGGCACAACCGAAGCTCTTACATCACCGGAATATCCATAATCCACCGGCAGTTTTTATTTGGCGTTCATTTTATGTATACTTGAATTTCCCAGAAATGTATTGATGAATTATATCTACAACTAAGTGTTGTCTTTCTAGAACATCTTGGTAACAAATATATGCTATAGGTGGGGTTACCTTTAATTTATGGGATTAACGGGATTAATATATGTTGTTCATGGACACAACAGTGTTTATAAAGCAACAATCTTTCCTCATAATGGGATTAAATTAATGAATTACTGTTAAGTTAATAACTAAGAAAATAATAAGTTGCATTGAATAGGTTTGTATAGTTCCAGATGATGTCCTTATTACATTGGAATGTTAGTAATCTATTCACATTTCTGGAAACGACACAGATCATTCAAGGGTCATTACATCTTATTGCTGATGTTGCAACAGTGTTTATTGGAGAAAGGGTTGCGTTAATGCGTATTCTTAAGTTTTTGGAGGCACCCGAGCTGCATAAATGTTGGTGCACGATGTCTAATGTCTAAGTCTTAGATCGAGTCTATTTGTATAGGGTTGAAAGTTGTTAGATTTAGAAGTTTAATTATGTGTAATAAGGTCAAGTTCGCATGAACTTGCATGTCAAGGGCAAGTTCGCACGAAGTAACACTTCGTGCGAAGTTGACCTAGGTTGTTTTGGTGCGAACTTGAACCTCTATATATAGTCGACTTGGTTCTTTTATTGTAACAGGTTTTTGCAAAGTCGACGGCGAAGCTCTTGTCAATTTGGAACTTGAATGTACACTTGAACAACTAATGAATTGACTGTTAAACTGTTAATCTTGTGTATTTTTCGCTATTTCATATTAATTCGGCAAATATGAACTAGATACAACTTAGGTACCATTGCTATCGGAGGAACTCGATCCTACAAGTGGTATCAGAACCATGGTTGTCTGATTTGTTGAACATCTACACAAGATTTCTTCTACTTCTACTCATTTCTTTTCATTTTTCATCTTTTTAATGAATTCGCGGTTAAAATGAGCTAAATGCTGAATATGTCATGTTAAATCACATAAGGATAAACCCATGAGACTTTCAGATCTAAAAACAAATGAATTCATGTCGAAAATTGCAAAAAAAAATCAAGATTTTGAAACCAACTTGTCCGAAGTTAGGTAGCTCAACTTCGCACAAAGTTGTTAAATAAACTGTTAAAATTCTGTTTCTACAACTTCGCACGAAGTTACATCCAAACTATGGAAATTGGTGTTTGATCACTTCAGACGAAGTTGCTATTGAAAGTTTTCAAATTGTTTGTTACACTTCGCACGAAGTTGGTCATTCCAAGTTTCTACTAAGTTGTGTGTGAACTAATCAAATTTCCAAGTTTTAAAGCGCGTTTCAGGTAAAATTCTCAGTTTGTCAAAATGGATCAAGAATTCTACAATGCTTTTGTTACAACACCGGCTCAGGCGGCAAATGCAGTGGCGCAGATCAATACGAAATGGGGACTAATGTTAGGCCACCCAAGTTAATGAGCCTTGACGATTATGAAGGCTGGCGTGAGAATTCGAAATTGGGTACGGGCAAACCATTTTCATAGTTGGATGGTAATTCAAACTGGTTACACATGGCCAAAGAATGAGCGTGGTATTGATATTGCAATGGCGAATTTTACCCCTAGAGAGATCAAGATCTGTATGTACATGAAAAGAAGATGATGAGTCTTTTGCGACAATCAATCAAGGAATATATCATGGTACTACTACAGAATAAAGGCAATTCACAGGCGCTGTGGAATGCGTTAAAAGCAAAATACAGAGGTAGTACAGATATGTGAAAAAGCAAGAAGGTTTTTTAAAGAAGGAGTTCGATATCTTTACTAGGATGAAGGGAGAAATGATGAAACTAATGATAGATCGTTACTGTCATTTGGCGGTTCAATTGGAAAGAAATGAAATTCAAAAGACAAACGAAGAGTTAGTAGACAAGATGGCAGACGCGCTACCTGAAGGGGAGTGGTCTACATACTTGATGGTGCTAAAGAATGGCTCTTCATATGCAAATTACACTTTAGCTGAATTCATCGATAAATTGGAGGGACATGAAATGGAGTTGCAGAAGATTGCTCGATCAGAAAATGCACAAATCGTGCAAGATATCAGATTGGGTTAAAAAAGTGGAGTTCATGATACTTCAAGTCCTAAGATACAAACCACTTTCAGTGCAAATATGAGTTCTTCTAGTTCGTTTCAAAGTCAACCGAACACTCAATCATTTCCAAATTATGATTTGAATACTCCAAAGACATCACATTCAAGCTCAAACTCTCCATTTCAAAATCAAGCTAATCAGTCAAATCATTCTAGTTCCGATCCGAATATTTTTCAGTGCAACATCGCAGTCAATCTAAAGAATGTGTTTTCTGAGCAAGCGGCCAAACAACAAATGGCGCTACTTGCGACTGTTCTAGAGTCGTACGAGAGCTTGGTTGCAGGAAGAATCGGAAACCTAGAAATGACTTCTGAAGATTATGATCAGATCGACGAAGAAGAATTACAACTGATGGATATTAAGTGGTATCTGGTGTCGATTATTGTTGATGCATATGTCTGTTGCCTACGTCATTATGTATTGAGTCTGAGTGTATATGGCTTAATCTGTTAGAAACGAGGCGTATTTAAGTGAGTTAGAGGTTAAGTTCACTGGTCATGGTGATGATGATGTCAAGTTCGGCCGAACTTGACTAGGTCAAGTTCGCCCGAACTCACTTCCTCACCAGCGAACTTGTAAACCTATATAAAGGTGCCTTGGGATTTCATTTGTAACATTCAGAGATTTTGTCATGACAGAGGCGAAGCTCTGTCCAAGTGTTTCTAGGATCTGTAACGTTGAATATTAATGAAACAGCGGTTAAATAGAAAGAAATGAGTGTATCTAATGTCGCCTAAACAAACGGATTCCGCACGTTTACCTTAGGTTTGTCAGGTTAGTGCCCGAACGATCCGTATAACGGACATTCAATTGGTATCAGAGCTACATTTATCACCTACGCTCATGAATTTGGACATTTATGGACATTAGGAGGGGTTTTAGACGTAAATCATCAAATAAACATACAATCCACGGATGAAATCTAAAATTGAACGGATAGGATTGTTAGAAAACCATTTTTGACCAGATCTATGGTGGAATCATCTTGAAATTCGAAGAAATGAGCATTCTCGATCGAAAAATGTGAAAATAGGCTGATTTGGGAGATCAAGTTCGCTCGAACTTGACCTGTGGAGGTCAAGTTTGCTCGAACTTGACAAGGTTTTTCATGATTTTTCATCAAGTTCACCCGAACTTGACTGATTTTCATTGAAATTAAGCATAAGTTTGTCCGAACTTGTTTATTTCATGCAAGTTCGCCCGAACTTGGAAGGGGCCAACCAAGTTCGCATTGAAAAAATTTGTTGCTCGGTTTGATGAGATGGGTGTCCAGAAATATTTGATGATATTTTTTTGAAATTTTAACGTCCGATACTGACTGTTCGGGGACACCGTCGGAGGCCTTAGAGAGAGGCTGAGATGTGAGGTTAGAGATGGTTCTAGATGAGAGGGTAGTCATTGATACCAAAGCATTTTGGTGATCATTAGGGTTGAAGACTACCGATGGGCCTTAAAGTAAATTTCGCATTTATTAAATACTGAAAATTCCGGATTTGATGGGGAATTTCAGTGAAAAAAATTGGTATGGTCAGAATTTGCGAAAATGAGGGGGAATAAAAATTTTCATTTATATGAATATTCCGGCATTTTTGAAATTCGTGACTACTGCAACAGTATCCGGGTGGTTACCGACTACAGATTAACCGGGAAATACAAAGATTCGAGATTCATCCGTTGATCACAGGAAGTTAAGATTTTTCAGTTCATAATACAGAGTGATGCTTAAGGGTTAGAGTCCTGATCTCTGGTGAAGGAACAGTTAGCTGGATAGCAGTCGTTAGTACCAGTGAGGAACTGAGGATGTTCAAAACATTCGGTGATGATCTTATGAATTAAATACTAGCTCCGAAGACGGATGGGTTCAAAATTACCAAGGAAATCTGATGATAGCCTTTGGTGGCCATTATTTTTAGTGTTCAAGCAGATGAATCATTCTTCTCTTTGGACTAACTGCTGTTGGATGATGATGTTTGGTGATTAAGTGGCGATGGTCTACTGGAGATAGCTATATATCTGTTATTGTGACTGAAGAGGAAGAATGTGATTTTTATCATGGACGAGTGATTCCCAGATTCGAAGTGTTACCAGATGATTTGGTTCCGATGATGATTTACTGATTGAAAAGATTACCGATTTGCTTATCAGGAGTGATTACGGAAATTGGGATTTCAGATTTTTGCGGGTAAACATTGATTTGAAGTTTACCGGTGTGGTATTTTGAAGTTCTATCAATTGTCGGTTGAGTTTTGAAGATCGGAAGATCGAGCATGGGAGATATGCGCTAAACTGAACGCGGATGTGGTTAAAGTTGAAATGGAGAAGATGCATTGATAAGCTTCAAATTGGTGTCTACTCAAGATAATCTGTCGGTCAAGCAAATCAGAGGAGGTTGGAAACTGTGCAACAAATATCTGAACTGGAGATTTCAGGGGGAATTAGATGTTGATAATGCAAACCCGAATCATCAATTAAGGGGGAATTTGTTGACGCGTTTCGACGACATCGGCAAACACCTTGATTGAAGTTGCAGAATATTCAAACACGGATCACGTTTGAAGACCAAGATTCGACAGTAACGAACAAGGGGGAATCTGTTGATGCACTTTGTGTCTGTCACTTGTCAAATAGGCTAGATAGAGCGTGTGTTGAATATTGTATAGGTTAGAATCGAACACACGATCGAAATACGGAGTTTTCAGTGTAAAAGGGAACAAGTTCGCTCGAACTTGACATGTGGAGGTCAAGTTCGCTTGAACTTGACATATGGAAGACAAGTTCGCCTGAACTTGTCCTCCCATCCACATGTCAAGCGAACTTGTATGTTTCCCTATAAATAGGTGTTGTGTGTTCATTTGTCATTTGAGTTTTTGCCATCCCTACGGGGAGGTGCTGCCGGATTCTCTCCAGGAACTCCGGCAACTGGACTTATAAAGATGTATACTCTTTCGGTATGAATGAAGACTTCCACTGCATTCTACTTCTACTCCTTTTCTGTAATAACATTCTACCGAATCGGTTTACGTCTAGGCACTAACTTCCGGCAGCACCATAATCTTGAGAAAAAAATTAGAGAGTATTTGGAAAAGATTTTGTCCTCGGATACATCTAAAAAATCTAGTATAAAAGTTTAATGAATCATTTTACTCACAGTCAAGTAAAACGAATTCATCATATACAAATCTGAGGACAAAAGAGAGCAGTGTAGAAAAATTTGATAATTCAAACAGTTAAAAAATCAAAAAAAAGAAAAATTTTCAAATAAAGTTTCTATCAAACTGTTTGAATATCAAAAAGAGTGTGAATGGTTATTTACTTCAGATGTTAATGATTTTGGTAAACCTAAATCCAGAATGGATTGGGTTCCAATCCAAAACTGATTAAAGTTTGTTTGAATGTGCAGGATAACCAAGCTTCAAGCCAAAGGTCATTTCAGAAGTAGTGGTTGTTCAAAAAGAGAAACAAGAGACAGGAGTGATATTTAACACAAACAAAATGGTAGTCTCGCGTTCACATTCGTAAAAAGTCGTTAAATGGTTAAAATGGAAGATTCTTTTTCGATTTTAATAAGATGTTTTCAATTTTAGGCGGATAAAAATTTTAAAAATTGTAAAAAATTCTTGTAAAATTGAAAAACATCGTTTCGAAATCATTTTAGATAGATAAATGATTGAAAAAGCCAAAAACAATAGAAAATCTTAAAAGATCAAAAAGATTGATAAATGAAAAATGAGATTACTTGTGCGAATAAAGGAAATGATAGTACATCAGTGGACTTTCACAGTATGCTAAGGATTTGTAAAGTTTAAAAGTGATAAACGAGTCTTACTGTGGATGTGTCGATAGGCTTTATATGTTCAGTAAATTGTTTCCGGGATATAAACTAAAATTTTCAACTGCTTAATCTTGTGGATTAACACATCTTGGATATATGGACTTATTACTCCGAAATTTCGTTTGAGAGATTGCCTGATTCTGAGATACAAGGTCTTTATAGGTAGTTGATATCTGGGGTATCATACAAGTTCTTCTGATTTTGCGGAAGCAATATCCTAGAACATCTATAATACTTTATGCTAAAAACCCCAAACTGCATGAAAATTTGAAAAGTATCGAAAGATCTAATCAATTGCAGTGACTAAAAGATTCCTTAATTGGAACACACCTCAAAGTCGGGCCTTCATATCTTTGTCTGTACGGTAGTAGTAACCTGAGCTCTCAAGGTCTTGCACAACCCAGATACAGATATCAATTACGCTATATTCACCTGTAAGATGAAATCTAAGGAATCTTGATACGGGAGTATATTCAAGAAGTGGGAAGCACAGTTAAGTCAAGTTTCATAATTCTAACTAACCTATCTTGGAACAATTGAGAAATGTGTTAAAGTTTGGTGGATAAACATATCGACAATCTAGGTAAACAATTTAAACTTAAAGTCATTAAAAGGTCAACGGTACTGATGAGATGTCTCAAAAACTGATATTATCCACTAGCACGTTTTCTCACAAGAATACAAACTGTAAATATTACATTTTAGTATGTTTACATTTCTGCATTTAATATTAAAAATCCAAAAAGATTTTTTTCTCATATCTTCCATGTAAACCTAATAATGTTGAATGTGAGCCGGACCAACGAGACTGTTAAGAAACTGTTTGTGTGTGGATACCTGTGATTGTTCTTAATCGTCAAATCTTAGAGATTCAGAGCATCATTTGAGGGGAGCTAGATAAACATGTTGATTGAAGATAACAAAAAGCTTAAAGTAAGGGGGACCATGGATGATAAAGTTATTCAAGAAATAAAGATCAAGAGAACATTAAAGCCTCAGGAACTTATTTGAAGAATGATGACTACGGCAACATCCAAGGGGAGTCTGTTGATGCATATGTCTGTTGCCTACGTCATTATGTATTGAGTCTGAGTGTATAAGGCTTAATCTGTTAGAAACGAGGCGTATTTAAGTGAGTTAGAGGTCAAGTTCGTGGGTCATGGTGATGATGATGTCAAGTTCGACCGAACTCACTTCCTCACCAGCGAACTTGTAAACCTATATAAAGGTGCCTTGGGATTTCATTCATAACATTTAGAGATTTTGTCATGACAAAGGCGAAGCTCTGTCCAAGTGTTTCCAGGATCTGTAACATTGAATATTAATGAAACGGTGATTAAATAGAAACAAATGAGTGTATCCAATGTCGCCTAAGCAAACAGATTCCGCAAATTTACCTTAGGTTTGTCAGATTAGTGCCCGAACGATCCGTATAATAGACCTACAATATTCGAAGGGCTACAAGGTTTGTTGCGCTCACTGGAAGTGACATTGGAAACGCAGGCAACAAACTGGGATTTGATAAGGCAAAGGTGACATGCTTTAAATGTAGAGAAAAGGGGCATTTCAAGCGTGAATGCACCAACCGTGAAGCTAGCGGCAATCAAAGTCCATTTGGAAACAACAATGATTATTACAAGAGAGCTATGCATTACAAACCATCTCCAAGAAGGGTACAAGTTGAAGATGGTTCGTCAAATGCTATGGATAAAGCTTTAGTTGTTTCACAAGAAGATGAAGGATTTAATTGGAACAAATATATTTCTGGAAACGCTAGTGTAGCTTTGATGGCTAAGATTGTTGAAGATCCAGAACTAATGATTGTTGAAGCAGCACTAAATGAAGCAATCATAGACGAATATATGTAGAAAGCTGAAGAAGAAATGATTTTCCAAGAGAACATGAGGAGCATTATTCCACCTCATTTAGAATCTAGTTTTGCAGGTTGCTTTGAGGTTACATCACAGGAGGAACTGGTGGAAGAAAAGAAAGCTGACGTCGAGGAGATTATTGACGTAACAAAAGAAATGAATGTTGAGAACCTTTCCGAGATTGCTGACAAAGCAATGATGATAAATCTAAGAGAGGTAGGTCCCGAGGTAGAAGTTAAGGTAATTGAGAAAGAGGTAATCAAAGTGCAAATTGTGGGGGTTGAAAAACCTTGCACAAAGTGTACTAAAGCTTGCGAACAATGCGCTGAAAAGTCATTAATCATAAGCGATCTGAACGTGCACAATGAAAATTTCAAATTGATTATCGTAAAATGAAAAAAGCTTATGATAAGATGAAAAATACTTATAGCATTTGTGAGCAAGCAAACAGAGAACAAACTGAATCAATCAGAATGTTGAAGGGGACATTAATGGAAAAACAAGAGGCCATTAACATGTACATTAATAACATTGCTGAGCTAAACATGAATTACAAGAGATAAAAATTGAAACTGAAAGGGTAAGACAGTTGTTGCTCAGTTATACATCACATGCTTTTGTCATCAATTATATTCTTCCAACGATCTCATCAGAAGAAAATTATAAAAAGACAAAAGATAAGAAATGTGCAGATTATAGAAATGTTCCACCTCCACTATGCGAAAGCTACTGTCGTAAGAAAGTAGAAGGAATGGAGAAGGCACTCAATGTAAAACTTTTATCTGAAACAAAAGATGAGTTGCCAGAGAACATTGATGTAATCTACACAAAATCTAACGATGACAGTGAAGCACTTGTTAATAATGTAATTGAGAAGGTGTTGGAAAGTGATTCTGATGATGGCAGCTTTGAGAGCACCGATTCGAGTTTGATTAGTTCAGAAAACTCACAATCTGAAAATGAAGATAGTACTTCTTCGGAGAATAGTCTAAGTGATGATCCTAACGTTGTACTATACAAGTTTAAGGATTCTGATAGACTATAGTTTGATGAAAGTTTCCCGATTCAGAATGTGAAAGAAGAATCGATTGACAAACTATTCAAACTTGTTGAAGTTACATCAGAGGATATTGATAAAAATGAGAAGAAATTTTATTCAAAATCCAAGAAAGTTTATAACAATTACTGAAGGAACGGTGGAAACTTTCCTGAGAACAGCGGAGGGGGTGTGGGTTTTGAATTGAAAGAGAATGAAAAGAAGAAGTCACCAAGTCACGAATATAAAAAGAAAAACATGAAATTTGTGTTTGGGATTAACACTGTTCGTGAAAAGGATTTAATTGGAAAACAAACTAATGATGAGTTCAAAAAGGAACAAGAGCTTTGAGAACAGACAAAATCCACAAGTGGAGTAAAATCTACTAGTGAGAAATCTGTTGATGTTCGTATATGTTTCCAATGCAATGAAGTAAGTCATATCGCAAGAAAATGTCCGAAATCAAAGTCTGTTTATCAAACCAAGAAGGATTTAGATGATGAAAAATTAAAGAAACCAGAGATTGTTCCAACAAAAATCTTGAAAAGAAACAATGAATCTAAACATGAAGAGAAACCTAAAACTGTAAAGGTGGAAGAATCATTGGAGAAGGAAAATTATCGAATGGCGTGGTATTTTTTGATAAGGTCAACTACATTGCCGAATTAGAAAACAATCTTCTGAGTATCTCCCAGATTTGTGACAAGAAGTTTACTACTCATTTCAACAACAAGGAATGCATGATTTTAAAACCGGGTTTCAAGTTTCCAGAAGAATGGATTCTTATGCGCGCCTCGCGAGAGAATGATTTATATGTGTATTGCCACAACTACATCAAAGTCGGCACAATGTTTTGTCATGAAAGCCACAGAAAAGGAGTCGATCTTATGGAATAGAAAGATGGGTCACATTCATTTATGAAATGAATTTCATGGTTCACAACAACTTGGTGGAAGGAATTAATCTGAAAATCTTTCACATGGACGACAATTGTTTAAGCTGCAAGAAAGGAAAGCAGATCAAAAAGTATCATCCGAAAAAACTTCTAAATTCCACAAAGCTTCCACTAGAACGACTACATATGGATCTTTTTGGACCGGTAAATGTCAAAATTATTTCAGGAGATCTATATTGTCTAGTTGTTACAGACGAATACTCGAGATTTTCGTGGGTATTCTTTTAGAAAGAAAAGACGAGACATTTCAGAATCTAATGATTCTTTTCCGAAAGCTTGAGAATCTGTATCACTTACCAATCAGAAGAATTCGAAGTGACAACGGTACATAATTCAAGAATAACGACCGAATTTTGCAACAAAAAAGGAATTCTACATGAATTTAGTGCTCCTTATACTCCACAACAACACATAGTAGCTGAGAGGAAGAACCGAATGCTCATTGAAACAGCGAGGACCATGCTTGCTGATTCTAAACTTCCTGTCAGTTTCTGGAGTGAAGTTGTTGCATCAACTTGTTATACGATGAACAGGGTCTTAACTGTTAAACCAACCAAGAAGACATGTTTTGAAGTTCTAACCGACAGAAACCTATTTGGAGTATCGAGAACCATTTGGATATCCCTGCACAGTTATTGATCCAGATGGTAAATTCAATGCAAAATCATTAGAGGGTTTCTTTGTTGGTTATGCGAGTCCACTCAGACGAGTCTATCTTCCTAGCATGAAGCAAGTGATACTCGCTCATCATGTTTATTGTCGTCGATATACAATGCCTCAAAAGGCATTTGATGCTTGGTTGTTCAACTATGAGAATTATGGAAATCTTTTTCTTTACCAGAAGAGCCGATTGAGGAAGAAGTTGCTATGCTGTATCATTTGCATCAGTCAGCTAATTTAGAACATGTTTCAAGACCAATGTGGTTAATCAACCATCTGTTGGAACATCTTCTTCTGGAGAAACTCAAAGCAGTATTCCATCTGAACCAGTGAATACCACAGCACCAGTGAATGCTACAGAACCAGTAAATTCTAGTGCAGAACCCATTCTTTCACCAACGCATGATTCTGATGAGGCTTCGACTTTTGATCAAGATGGAGAATCCAGTTCTGATGAGGAATCTGAGCAGATAACTAGTATGTTAAATCAATCTGCTGGCCCGATTTCTATAAATGAAGCATCTTCTAGCAATCCTCCTATTGAATCGGTGGTAGATCTGAATCTTAATAATCTGGATAGCTCAGTTGATGTTTCCAATGAAGTAATGCCGAGATCTAATTCTTACCATCCATCTGACACTAAAATTGGGGAGTTACAAGCTGGAGTCAGAAGAAGAAGTTAGATCAATAAAGCCTAAGTTGTTTCTACACCAAGGTGGCTCCGATTCAGGAATTTTGTTCTTACCGTTGTTTTATATCACAAATTGAGCCAAAGTCAGTTACCGAGGCACTGGGAGATGAAAATTGGGTACTCGCAATGCAAGAAGAGTTACTACAATTTGAGAAATTGGCTGTATGGAAGCTTGTTAACTTCTCGGTGAATCAAAAGGCGATTGATACTAAATGGGTCTTCAAGTGCAACCGTGATGATCGAGGAGTAATTGTGTGAAACAAAGCTCGCTTGTTGTCAAAGGATTCCATCAACAAGAAGGTATTGATTACACGGAGGTGTACGCACCAGTTGCAAGATTAGAGTCTATCCGCATTTTCTTGGCGTTTGTGTCTTGGAAAAGATTTAAAGTGTACCAGCTTGATGTTAAATCGGCTTTTCTCTATGGAAAATTGAGGGAACAAGTGTATGTCGGCCAACCACCGAGGTTTGTCGATCCACTGAAAAAGAAAAGCATTTCTCCTAGATAAAGCTTTGTATGGGTTGCATCTGGCCCCGAGAGCCTTGTACAAGACGTTATCTCAGCACCTAGAGGGCAACGGTTTTATTAGAGGCATAGTGGATAGTACCTTGTTTACCAGAGAAGTGTAAAATTCAGCTCCTGATTGTGCAAATATACATGGATTACATCATATTTGGTTCAACGAACGACGATCTTTGCAAAGAATTCGAATCTATCATGAAGAAAAAGTTCGAAATGAGTTTGATGGGTGAGATGAAATTCTTTCTGGATTGCAGGTTGATCAATTGCCTGATGGTATCTTTATCCACCAAACCAAATATGTTAATGATATTCTGAAAAAGTTTGAGATGGATAGCACGAAGTCGTTATCAACACCACTGACACTCAACCATGGAATATGCGTTGATGAGTTTGGAACCAAAGTTGATGAGACTCTTTACAGGTCAATGATAGGATTGTTGATGTATCTGACCGCATCACGCCCGAATATTATGTATCCTAGCTGCCTCTACGCAAGATATCAATCTAGTCCCAGAATATCTCATATGCAGATCATAAAGCGAATTTTCAGATACTTGAAGGGATGTCCAAGCACCGGCTTGTGGTATCCGAGGAATGATAACTTCGATCTGACAGGATATGCAGACTCTGATTTTGTTGTAGATAAACTGAATGCTAAATCTACTATAGCCAGTTGCCAATTTTTTGGAACGCGTTTGGTAACATGGCAGTGCAAGAAACAAACCACAGTCGCTCTCTCGACCTGTGAAGCTGAGTATATCTCAGCTTCCAACTGTTGTTCACAACTTTTGTGGATCCAACAGCAGATGAGAGACTATGGTGTAGGTCCGTTGTACAGATCTTTCTAGTCCAATTTGGCAAACCTAAGGTAAACATGCGGAATCCGCTTGCATAGGCGACATTGGATACAAGTTTAATCATTGTTCATTGATTAGTAAACGTTACAAATCCTAGAAACACTTGGATAGAGCTTCGCCGTCCAGTACACAAAATCTTTCATTCTTACAAATGAAAACACAAGACACCTATATATACTATGACAAGTTCGCTTGAAATGGGACATGACCAAGTTCAGGCGAACTTGTCCTTCACAGGACAAGTTCGGGCAAACTTGTTCATGTGCTCTACAAGTTCGGGCGAACTTGTCTCATATCACACATAAACTTAACGTTTCACTCCGAAACACAGACTCGACTTTATACGATGATGTAGGCAACAGACATATGCATCAACAGACTCCCCCTTGGATGTTGCCGTAGTCATCATTCTTCAATTAAGTTCCAGAGTCGTTAATATTCTCTTGATCTTTATTTCTTAAATAACTTTAAATTCCTTGATCTTCATATCTTCTATAATCCTTTTCTCTTTTCTTGAGCTAGTCTTGATAAAACTTTAATCACCATGCTCCCCTTTCTTTGAGCTTTCTGGTATCTTCAATCAACGTTTTTATCTAGCTCCCCCTTAAAATCTACTTCCTGTTTCAAAGTTTCTCAAACATTCAAATAAACATTTCAGATTCAAACTTTAAAATTTCTAAAAACAAACATATCAAAGTTTAATCTTCTTATCAGTTTTAAAACCCTCTCAGTTAATCAAGTCCAAATTAATGACCTTGAATATATGATTTATGCATCAAGTTCAACTTATGATCTTGATTATACGTTTTGACACTAAACTGACACATTCATTCAAATGTAAGTTTCAACTTAATGAAGTTTTAAACTTTTCATGTCAATTTTCAAAAGTTGTTAGATTTTGTTCAGCAACTCTAGACTTCGAAAATCAGCTTTTCATCATCAGTGGTTGAAACTAAAAGACAATATAATCTTTTGGTTTTAAGAAATGAATATCAAACACTAAGTATGTACAAACATATTTACAAATATATTTTTGTTGAGTTTGTGTTAAAGGATCATATCGGTTCTTTTTTAGACATATCACCAGTCCCATTGACCTTTTGATTGACTTTAAGCTTTAAACTCGTTTACCTAGATTGTCCATATAATTGTCCACTTAAACTTCGACACATTTCTTAATTGTTCCAAGATATGTTAGTTAGAATTATGAAATTGGTTCCCATCCCAGAATATACTCTCGTATCAAGATTCCCTAGATTTCATCTTACAGGTGAGTATAGCGTTACTGATATCTTTATCTGGGATGTGCGAGACCTTGAGAGCTCAGGTTAGTACCACCGTACAGACAAAGAGATGAAGGCTCAACTTATAAGTAGTGTTCCAAAACTGGAATTTTTTGTACTTCAATTGTAGTATCTTTCGATATTTTCAATTTGATGCAGTTTTAGGGTTTAGTGCAAATGTATTCTACAAGTTCTAGGCCATTGCTTATGCAAAATCAGAAGAACTTGTATAATACCCTAGATATCAACCATCTATAAAGACCTCGTATCTCGGAACCAGGCAATCTCTCAAATGAAATTTCGGAGTACTAAGTCCATATATCCGAGAGATGTTAATCCACAAGTTTAAGCAGTTGTAAAATTTAGTTTATATCCCGGAAACAATTTACTGAATGTGTAAAGCCTATCGACACATCCACAGTAAGACATGTTTATACTTTTTAAACTTTTCAAATCTTTAGCATACTATGATAGTGATGTACTTTTTGCATTTAATATGTTTTTGGATTTTTTGAAAATTTTTCTCCCCCCAAAATTTAAAAACATATTTTTGGAATTTTAGATTTATAGAAAAACATTGACCAACGGATGAGAATCACTTTAATTCGCAGTCCATTGCTGCATCACAATTTATCTTTAAAACTCTCGCCCCCTCATGATGACAAAAACCTTGACACTTTTATGTTAATAAAACATTTATATCCCTAAGTTTTGTCTGTTCAACAGTGAGGGTTCTGTGATAGTTGTCACACCCCGACCGCGTAAAGCAACCAACCGTGGCGAAAACGTCGGGGAGTCGTGTGACAGAATTATTGTTTCACAACACATGATACTTAGAGTTTAGTTTTACAAATAAAAGAAATTATTACATTGTCTTGATTCGAACAGAAACATAACATAAAGATAATAAGTTTCTTGATTTTAGATTTCTAAGGCCCAAGTCGCCCTAAGTGAAGCACGCTCAGATCAGACATTCGCTCCTGAAACATATGTGAAAGTAAATACGTCAGCATAAAAATGCCTGTGAGTAACATAGGTTTAGTGTTGAAGATTCATGACTTTGAAAGTTAAAAGAAATGTTTTTGAAAAGTAGTCATGAACCTTATAAAATGTTTCCTTTTATGAAATCAATATGAAAATCAGATGATATAAAAGAATGATGTATGGTTAAGTAAATAACCAAATGAAAATAATATGTGTAAAATATGTCATGTCTTGTCCTTGATAAAGTGGTTTAGATAACGCCATGATATATAATATAATAAACGTACTTATACATATGAAGTACCAGCGGCGTATCCACCAGGCCTTTATCATATTACACACGTCTCGTTATTCAAATCACTTATCAAAAACCATCAAATAATGTCTTGTTTAAATCAATATCAAGTGTCATGTGTAAACATTGTCTAATGCCAAGTATAAACCAACTCTTGTATGTCAAGTAAATATTACTTACTCAAACCAAATGCATAATGCTCTTTATGTTTAATTGTTTTGTACAAAACAAGGTCTTTGTGTAAACAAATGTTTAAATCAAAAGTTATGTTTTGATTGCCATTGCTTTTATCGATATGAACTTTATCAGATTTGTTTATCGCATACATTCAAGCCTTGAGACTGTCTCATAAACCCTTATCAGGATCAAGGTTTATCAAAAAAATATTATCGGATTCTGTCATTCCCTAGTACTGCGCAACAAGCCTGGGAGCAGGAATGAGATTTGTCAAGTCCTATGGTACCATTACATACTACCGGTCGGCGCGATCACTGTTAATGAATGTATTATTGTCCCGTTAAACATATAAAATGTCGTTTTCAATGTAAGCATGTCATGAATTATGTTTGAAAACCATGTACTAGATAGACTAAGTCAATTTGTCAAGTAAAAAGGTTTTTATTTTTGAAATGGTGTACTATATGCACTATGTAACAAAACATGTATAATGTCATGAAATGAAAGTAAAGTTATGCACATATGTTCCACCCCAAACATTTATAAAACGTAAAAGAGGGGACTATGTACTCACCTTTGGGTACGTTTTTATGTGTTAACACAATCCCTCAAATTGTTTATTCGTCCTAAATTAAGTAAGAACGATTTAATAATCAAAACTCACAAAGTACCTAAGTTTCTCCAATACTTAGAATTTTCACATAACCTTTGAGATTTTCTCTAAAAGTATTTGTTTTGATTATGTTGGTGTATTTATATATATGTGTTGATATATATTATGATTTTCGCGACTTGAACGATTTTAGTGGTGATCCTTAATATGTTATATCCGTCATCACACCCGATTATAAGCAATATAAATATACATAAATGTGAACATATAAACAAATATCGCCATACAACTATTTTGTTAACTTATATATATTATCATTTTTAAAGCATTCGTACATGAAATAACTTTTCTAGTTAACCTATGTATCATTTTCATGCTCGACAAAACAAGTTACACATATAACGTGATATTCACCGTTTTAAACGCAAAAGTGTACATGCATAGTTTAAACTCCTACTATCATGTTATCACTTAGCATATCACGTAACACATTTCCATATTTATATATCTCATCATAATACACAAAGTTCACTTTTGAACAATCAATGTTCGTGTACATTGAAATATGCGTATTTAGCGTTTTCGGTAACGTTTTCGGATGTCGGAAGTCACGTACGACTAACCAAACACCAAAGATACCTAATATAAGTTAAAAATACTTATTTTTATATCAAAAATATCAGTTTATTTATTGATCTAAAACAGTTTTATCAAAATCACTTGAAAAGGCGATTTTTACCGCTTTTAACGCATAGTTACGTACAGAACTTTACCGTAACCATCCCAAATCATCATGACTTGATATTTTAACATAACACACATTATCTACTGACCAAAACAATAATTTTAATCATATATATGCAGGTGTCATAAATAGCATAAAAATCATGCAAATTTCACCCGATTTACTACTTTTCAAGCCTTAAGTACAACATGCAAAGCTACCAAGTTATGACATAATTTTTATAACTTTAAAATACATCAAATAACCTTATTTTACATGTTTATTTACTGATTTGAATGAACATTTGTCACATCATGTAAAAATCATCAAACACTTGCATTTAACTATCATTCAAGAACATGTAACAACTTAAAAACTAGTAAACCAAAAATCCACATGTAAATATTCATATGTAATCATACACGACACATGCATGTATCAAAGAATCAATTTCTCATACATTTATTTTTAATCATATGAACCTTTATCAAAAACCATTCTTGATCATACATGCAAATCATATCATACAAGATTCATCATTTTAACAATCATCACAAACAAGTATCTATAAAAAAATCAAACTTAATCTCCAATACATGTATTTCAAAATAAATTTTATACCTTCAATATCTTGATGGGTTTTTGACAAAGTGTGATGATATGGGGCTCGGTTCTTGCTTGAAACACCTTCAAATCACCTTAGGATCTTCACAAGTGCTTGGAACAAGCTTGGAATGCACTTGATTCTTCAAGAACAAGATTGAAAAATTGAAAATGGGAGTGGTGGTGGTGTATACGGTTATGGAGGGGAGAGAGAGAGGAGGAGATGAGTTTTATTTTGTAATACTTCTTGGATTTATGGAAGATTATGGTGGATTTGGGGGAGACATAATCATGTGCAACATTCCCAATGCCAATGCATGGAGGAGAGAGGAGAGAGGAAGTGATGCATGGCTGCCAACAAGTCCCTCTCTCTCATATATACGGCATACATATGTATATAACATATATTGGCCAAAAACTGGTATTTAACTATACCAAGTGTTTTATCTAACGTTTGAATCCTGTTTTAACGTGTTTTAAATTATTCTTAATGCTCTATAAAAATAAACTCACTAAAATATTATTGAAAAATATTTTATTTGTCTGGACTCGCAGCGTTGCCTGTATTTGACAGTATGCGCGCTATGTTGCGAAGTAGGCGCTTAAATTCTAAAAAATAGGGATTTTGAGCGTTTTAATTGATTTTTCCTCACGAACATGATTAAATATATTATTTTAATCATAACGGACTATTTTTAGGATTCTGACTATCGGTATGTGCTTGCGTTGAGTTTCTTGACCTTACGGTCTAAAATTTCCACAGGTTTCTCGACGAAGTGCATCGTGTTATCCACACGAATTCATCAAGGGGATGTGGAGGTTTTCATCAGCCAAGCACTTTCTAAGATTGGACACGTGGAAAGTTGGATTAACATTTCCAAGTTCAGGAGGCAGCTCAAGTCTGTAGGCTGCTTTTTCGATTCTTTCAACGATCTTGAATGGTCCAACATATCGTGGTGCAAGTTTTCCTTCCAAGGGGATACCTTGAGAAGGACGTGATCACCAACTTAAAATTCTAAGGGCTTGCGTCGTCTATCCGCATAACTCTTTTGACGACTTCTAGCTGTTAAGAGGTGGTCGCGAATTTTCTTAACTTTGTATGTAGTCTCAAGAATGAGTTCAGGTCCGGTGAGCTAAGCTTCACCAATCTCATTCTAGCAGACTGGTGAACGATATTCTTGACCGTATAAAGCTTCGAAAGGAGCCATGTTGATGCTGGAGTGATAACTATTGTTGTAGGGAATTCGATCAATGGTAGATGTGAATCACAACAACCACCAAAATCGATCACACAAGCTCTAAGCATATCTTCCAGTGTCTAGATTGTTCTTTCAGATTATCCATCCGTTTGAGGATGATAAGCTGTGCTCAAATTGAGTTGGGTTCCCATAGCAGATTGCATGGTTCTCCAAAAGTGAGATGAGAATTGAGCATCTCGGTCAGATATGATGTTCAAAGGAACACCATGTCGGGATACAATTTCATCTACATAGATCTTGGCAAGCTTGTCAGCAGATAAATCCTCACGGATTGGCAAGAAGTGTGCAGATTTTGTCAGACGATCAACAACTACCCAAATGGCATCGTGACCTCTAGGAGTGCGCGGTAATTTGGTAATGAGATCCATAGCAATGTTTTCCCATTTCCAAACCGGAATCTCTGGTTATTCCAATAATCCAGATGGATGTTGATATTCCGCTCTTGACTTTGAGGCAATTAAGGCATTTGGATACGTATAAGGCAATGTCTTTCTTCATTCACGGCCACCAATACTGGGCTCGAAGATCCTTATACATTTTGTCTATACCAGGATGAATGGAATACCGAGACTTATGAGCTTCATCCATCAATAAGGTACGAAAATTGTCTTGACTTGGAACCCATAAACGGTTCATGAAATAGAGTACCCCTTTGTCTTTCGTTTCGAGTTGAAGCTCGAGATTAAGTGGTAGTTCATTTTTCATCAAGCCTTAGGTTACACATGTACGTTGGCTTGAAAGATGCGGGCTTGAATATCATATCGAACTTTGACACAATAAAGCTTAACGTGTTCTTTTCGACTAAGCGTATCGGCTACGACATTCGCCTTGCCAAGATGGTAGCGAATCTAGCAGTCATAATCGTTTAGAAGTTCAACCCAACGTCGTTGCCTCATGTTTAGTTCTTTCTGGTTGAAGATGTGTTGGAGACTTTTGTGGTCAGTGAACCACACATTTTGTTCCGTAAAGGTAGTGTCTCCAAATCTTGAAAGCAAAAACCTCAGCGCCTAACTCAAGATCATGAGTTGTGTAGTTCTTCTCGTGGATCTTCAACTGTCTTGACGCGTAGGCTATGACTTTGTTTCTTTGCATGAGAACACAACCAAGGCCTAAGTTTGATGCGTCACAATAGACGACAAAGTCATCGTTTCCCTAAGGTAAAGATAACACAGGAGCATCACAGAGCTTCTGTTTCAAGGTCTGAAAAGCTTCTTCTTGTTTGGGTCCCCACATCAAAAGGTTTGTTCTTTCGAGTTAAGGCTGTGAGAGGAACCACAATCTTGGAGAAGTTTGCAATAAAGCGGCAATAATAACCCGCGAGACCCGGAAATGAACGAACCTTAGTAGGAGTAGTAGGAGTATCCCATTCCTTAATCGCACTGGTTTTGGCGGGATCTACATGTATACCTTGTTCGTTGACAATGTGTCCCAAAAGTTGAACTTCCTTAAGCAAAAATTCACACTTGTAGGATTTAGCGAAGAGTTGTTCCTTCTTTAGGAGTTCCATTGTTAAACAGAGATGTTGTTCATGGTCAGCTCCTGTCTTTGAATAAATCAAAATGTCATCAATGAAAACGATGATGTACTTGTCCAAATAAGGCTTACAAACCCTATTCATCAAGTCCATGAAGACGGCAAGAGCATTTGTTAAACCGAAAGGCATAACAATGAACTCATAGTGACCGTATCGTGTGCGGAAGGCAGTCTTGGGAATATCTTCTTCGAGTACACGAAGCTGATGATGCCCATAACGTAGATCGATCTTCGAAAAGTAGGTAGCAACCTGAAGCTGATCAAAGAGATCATCAATGCAAGGTAGGGGATATCGATTTTTTATAGTGAGTTTGTTGAGCTCACGGTAATCGATACACATTCGGAAAGATCCATCCTTCTTCTTTACGAATAGAACAGGCGCGCCCCAAGGTGAAAAGCTTGGACGATTAAATCCTTTTTTAGATAACTCCTGTAGCTGCTTCGACAATTCTTGCATCTCAGACGGTGCAAGCCGGTATGGAGATTTGGCAATCGGGTTGGCACCAGGTACAAGGTCAGTACGAAACTCAATTTGCCGTGCCGAGGGTAAACCAGGTAACTCTTCAGGAAACACCTCAGGATAATCCTGAACAACGGGGATGTCTTGAATAGTCTTACCCTTGTCTTTCTCCTCTACGACACGTGCCAAGAAAGGCACGTAATTCTTTCGTAGGTATCTTTATGCTTGGGTGCTTGTCATCAATTTAAGGCTACTCGTGGGCCTTTCTCCACGAACCTCTAGGGTTTCACCCGTTGAAAGCGGCACACGAACAATCTTGTCAAAACAAACCACCTCTGCATGATATTTGGTCAACCAATCCATTCCTACATAACGTCAAAACTCCCAAGTTGCATTGGCGTGAGATCAATGGGAAAAAGGTGAGTATTGAGGTTCAACTGGCAATTTCGAATGATAGAATCGAGTACAAGGGGTTCACCACTAGCTATCTCTATTGTCAAAGGCTTTCCTAGTTTTGTTCTAGGCTTTGCAAGTAAAGGTTCAAAGGCTAGGGATACAAAACTCTTGTCAGCACCCGAATCAAAAAGAATAGAAGCAAGTTGGTTGTTAACATAGAACGTACCGTTAACCACTTCGTTGTCAGCACGCGCTTTGTTAGCATTGAATTGAATACTCATCCACGAGCTTGGTTTGCATTAGCCAACTTCGGACAATTGTTCCTGTATGTCAGATCCCCACAATTGTAGCAAGACCCAGGTGGAAAGGGAGGTCGTGCAGGATTTGCTGGCTGCTAAGCAGGGTTCTGAACCACGTAATTCGGAGCAGGAGGAGAGCAACATGAGTTAGCCAAATGGCCAAATCTTCCACAGTTGGTGCAAAGACGACACTGAAAATGTGGTTGATGATGACAGTTGCACTTGTTACATAGAGGTGCAGTACCAACATACTGTTTCTTGGCAGGTGGTTGTGCTGGCTGGGTAGGAGCAGCTTGATTGGTCTGTGCAACAACAGCAAAGTTCTTGGAAGCACTGCTTTTCCTAGACTTCTTTGTGGTTTCAGCCTTCTTTCCCTTCTGTTTCTCAGTCTTGTTAGATGATTTCTTGTCACCCTTGTGATGGAGTTTGACCTTCTTGATTTGAGAGTCAGTCAAGGTCGTAGCTAGCTCAATGGCTTGTCTCACAGTGCTAGGGTTGCTGCCGGTGACAATATCCTGAACAGGATCAGGAAGACCATCTATGTACTTCTCAATTGCCTTGTCTAGAGGCGTAACCATGGTGGGACACAGCAAGCTCAGTTCTTCGTATCGGTCCGTATAAGCACGGTGTTCTCCACTATCTTGCTTAAGATCGTGGAATTCGTTTTCTAGTGCCCGTAGTTCATGACGAGGACAAAACTCCTTCATCATAAGAGCGCTAAGCTCTTCCCATGTTTGAGCCATTGCCACATCGGCACCCCTGTCTCTCATCACACCATTCCACCATGTAAGCGCCCTCTCTGAAATACACTAGACGCAAACTCAACCTTTCGCCAGCATTGAACATGACAAAACATGCTTTCGAGACTCTTGAACCACTGCAGGAGCCCAGAAGCTCCTTCAGACCCAGAAAATTGGAGCGGTTTAACCGAATTGAATGTCTTAAAGTTGCACAGAACAGGTGCATTGTTATTGTTGTTGTTTTTGGCTTGGTTTAGTTGGGTTACTAGGTTCGGAAGTACAGTAGCGACTTGCTGAGCGATCATGGCTGCCATAGCGGCATCTTGAGTTTGATCACGTCGAGGAGGCATTCTATAAGAAAAGGGAGCACAAAGAAATGTGTGAGATTGGTGTTTGGCTAAAACAAAAGGAGTATTGAAAATATCGACAAAGCATAAGGATGGTGGTCATTCGTTTGTTTCTCAAAACAATCAAACAACACACGGTGACTAATCAAAGTACATGGGTCTTTATAATGTATAGCGAAGACATGCTTTAGCCTATAAGTTGACACTCACCCCAAGAGTTCCCAGGTAAGAGTGATTGGTCCGATAATGTGGATTTGTACGAACACTCTAGCCTTAGACAGAAAACTCAGGGTACAGGCACCCACCCTTCCAGATTGCACGTGTTCACATTATTAAGACCCAAAATTTGACGAGATTTGAAAACTTTAAAGGCACAAGCCTAAAAACAAATCATCTAAGGATAGATGATTGATTTTCAAAACGGTTCTGAAATTTGTGTACTTGTTTTGGTAATCACCTAAGGATAGCTAATGGTATTGCTTTAATAATCTAAACATAAGATTACTTGTGTTAGGGTCCTAGAAAGGTTATAGTCTAGGTCAATGAATTACTAATTACCTTATTCCCTATAACCGTGAGGTCTGATACCAATCTTTCTGTCACATCTTGACCGCGTAAAGCAACCAACCCCGGCGGAAATGTCAGGGAGTCGTGTGGCAGAATTATTGTTTCACAACACATGATACTTAGAGTTTAGTTTTACAAATAAAAGAAATTATTACATTGTCTTGATTCGAACAGAAACTTAACATAAAGATAATAAGTTTCTTGATTTTAGATTTCTAAGGCCCAAGTCGCCCTAAGTGAAGCACGCTCAGATCAGACATTCGCTCCTGAAACATATGTGAAAGTAAATACGTCAGCATAAAAATGCCTGTGAGTAACATAGGTTTAGTGTTGAAGATTCATGACTTTGAAAGTTAAAAGAAATGTTTTTGAAAAGTAGTCATGAACCTTATAAAATGTTTCCTTTTATGAAATCAAATGAAAATCAATATGAAAATCAGATGATATAAAAGAATGATGTATGGTTAAGTAAATAACCAAATGAAAATAATATGTGTAAAATATGTCATGTCTTGTCCTTGATAAAGTGGTTTAGATAACGCCATGATATATAATATAATAAACGCACTTATACATATGAAGTACCAGCGGCGTATCCACCATGCCTTTATCATATTACACACGTCTCGTTATTCAAATCACTTATCAAAAACCATCAAATAATGTCTTGTTTAAATCAATGTCAAGTGTTATGTGTAAACATTGTCTAATGCCAAGTATAAACCAACTCTTGTATGTCAAGTAAATATTATTTACTCAAACCAAATGCATAATGCTCTTTATGTTTAATTGTCTCGTACAAAACAAGGTCTTTGTGTAAACAAATGTTTAAATCAAAAGTTATGTTTTGATTGCCATTGCTTTTATCGATATGAACTTTATCAGATTTGTTTATCGCATACATTCAAGCCTTGAGACTGTCTCATAAACCCTTATCAGGATCAAGGTTTATCGAAAAAAATGTTATCGGATTCTGTCATTCACATCATAATACACAAAGTTCACTTTTGAACAATCAATGTTCGTGTACATTGAAATATGCGTATTTAGCGTTTTCGGACGTCGGAAGTCACGTACTACTAACCAAACACCAAATATACTTAATATAAGTTAAAATACTTATTTTTATATCAAAAATATCAGTTTATTTACTGATCTTAAACAGTTTTAACAAAATTACTTGAAAAGGCGATTTTTACCGTTTTTAACGCATAGTTACGTACAGAACTTTACCGTAACCATCCCAAATCATCATGACTTGATATTTTAACATAACACACAATATCTACGGACCAAAACAGTAATTTTAATCATATATATGCAGGTTTCATAAATAGCATAAAAATCATGCAAATTTCACCCGATTTACTACTTTTCAAGCCTTAAGTACAACATGCAAAGCTACCAAGTTATGACATAATTTTTATAACTTTAAAATACATAAAATAACCTTGTTTGACATGTTTATTTACTGATTTGAATGAACATTTATCACATCATGTATAAATCATTTGCATTTTAACTATCATTCAAGAACATGTAACAACTTAAAAACTAGTAAACCAAAAATCCACATGTAAATATTCATATGTATTCATACACGACACAAGCATGTATCAAAGAATCAATTTCTCATGCATTTATTTTTAATCTTATGAACTTTTATCAAAAACCATTCTTGATCATACATGCAAATCATATCATACAAGATTCATCATTTTAACAATCATCACAAACAAGTATCTATAAAAAATCAAACTTAATCCCCAATACATGTTTATATATATACATACATACTGTCATACATACACATATATATACATATCCATTTTTTTATTAAAAGACCCATTTATTTTAGTTTTCAAGTTAGTGAATCATCTAAGAACCTAGAGAAACTTCCATCATCATCAATATCACCAAAAATCAAGAATAAGGATTTCAAAAAAAATTTATACCTTCAAGATCTTGATGGGTTTTTTTGACAAAATGTGATGATATGGGGCTCGGTTCTTGCTTGAATCACCTTCAAATCACCTTAGGATCTTCAAAAGTGCTTGGAACAAACTTGGAATGAACTTGATTCTTCAAGAACAAGATTGAAAAGTTGAAAATGGGAGTGGTGGTGGTCTATACGGTTATGGAGGGGAGAGAGAGGAGGAGATGAGTTTGATTTTGAATATATTTCTTGGATTTATGGAAGATTATGGTGGATTTGGGGGAGACATAATCATGTGCAACATTTCCAATGCCAATGCATGGAGGAGAGAGGAGAGAGGAAGTGATGCATGGCTGCCAACAAGTCCTTCGCTCTCATATATACACGCATACATATGTATATATAACATATATTGGCCAAAAACTGGTATTTAACTGGATACCGGGTGTTTTATCTAACGTTTTAATCCCGTTTTAACGCGTTTTAAATTATTCTTCACGCTCTATAAAAATAAACTCACCAAAATATTGTTGAACAATATTTTATTTGTCTGGACTCGCAGCGTTTCCCGTATTTGACAGTATGCGCGCTGTGCTGCGCAGCTTAAATTCGCAAAAATAGGGATTTTAAGTGTTTTAATTTATTTCTCCTCACGAACATGATTAAATATATTATTTTAGGATTTTGATATTAATCAGGCGGTCACCGACATTCGTTTCACATTTTAACCGTTACGCGATAAGCGTTTATCTTAAAATTGCCAACACAATTTTTTAATAAATTATAAATGTATCAACACATCAAATAACATCAAAATACATCAAATTTAATATAATTTGCCTTTTTATTTAATCATAACACGTGTCACACTAGTACAGGTTCAAAATAACCATGTGTCACAGTTTTCAAATTTTCTTCAAAAATTTGTAAAACTTTCAAGTAAACTTTATTGGAACATGTTTTTCGAAAATTTTTCTCCAAAAATTTTCAAAAATTGTAAAGTAAACGTTATTTGAATTTCACATTTTGTAAAAATGGCCTTTATATAAAACTTGATAACCCGGCCCGTCTTCATTGTGTGCCACGAAACTCCATTCTCAGTAATTTGCTTTCTTCTCAGAAGTTCCTGCACAGAAATTCAAACAATTAATTGAATAGTGACACCCAAGCCTTTGTAGTATTAGGTGTTATTTCTTCAACCTTAATTTTGACTTTCTTTCACAATCAGGTTTATTTAGAACTTTCTCAAGTTTTGGAAAGTCCTCTAAACTTTCAATTTTCACTGATTGTGTCACTTCCTTTCCTTTGACCAACCATGTTTGATTTTTCTTTAAAGCTTTCTTGAAATACAATGTAAAAACTTTTTGTTCATTACTATTCGAGTATTCACCAGTTTCAAAATTTGAAAATTTAGTAATAACTGGTTTCACCTTCTTTGTAGTTTCTGTACATTGTTTTCTAACCTGAGTTGATACTTCCGAATTTTCCTTATCAATATGAACAGGTTTAAGTTTAATTTGTAAACATTTTCTAGCAATGTGTCCATTTACTCCACAGTTGTGACACAACCTGTTATCACATCGATCCTTTTTATCATACCATACACTCAAATCATAACACTGACTTGAAGTGTGATATCTAACTTTCCTGCTTCTTTTATAACTATGATTTAACGTTGAAGCATTGCGGTCCGACCTGCACCACTAATTTTTAAATTTTTGTAAGTTTTGATTTTCAAATTGTTTTGAATTTTTATAATGATTGGATGATCGTACCGATGAGCTTTTATTTTTCTTTTGAAAATTTTTAGAATTTTAGAACTTTGTTTTTCCTTTTGTTTTCGTTCTCCATTTTGCTTAAAAGATTTTTGCGTTGAGCATTCACCTTTTTCAGTAGATTGTAGAACAGTTTCTTGAAAATTTTCTTTTAGTATTAAAATATTTCATTTTTATCCTTTTTAACATTTTCATCATCAGTATCATCATTGCAATCCTCAATTATGATATCGTCATAATTTGTGATCTTGTCACTTATTGGGATTTTCTTTTTATTTTCGTTGATCGGTTTTGGACATATATGATCTAACATTAATGACAAAGTCACAAAACCTTTCAACTTCTTTTCTAAGTCAATAGCTTTATTTTTAGCATTTTCAACTTCATTTTCAAGTTGAGTTATTTTTCTCAAGATGAGAATTTTTATTGCTTTTTGATTTTCAATATTAATATTTTCAAAAACAAATTTTTTATTTTCTAAAATTTGTATTTGATTTTGAAAGTTCTTTTCATTTTCTTTTAACTTTTTATTTTCTAATGTCAAACTCTCCAATTTCGTCAAGAGTTTTGCATTATCTGCCAGATAATCATTCAGATTTACATCAAAGACTCGGCAGACTGGTTTAGAACTTGAAGACTCATTGTAGATGTACTTGGCACTTTTCCTTCATAGTTCTCGCCATTATACTCCCTTCTCTCTTTATCCGATCATTTAAACTTTGTGCTTCCTGATCATTTCCTTCACTAATTATACCTGCAAAATATTGACAAACTTCATAATTTTCCATTTTAATCACAAACTCACTTTCAGTTTTTGAATCTTTCATCTTTTTAATCATAGGAACGTGATTGCAAATATCTCTTATAAATTCATAAAGATGATTGATGGTAAATCTAAATTTCTTTCTTGATTCTTCCACGAAATCATCCCATTCTGATGGTAGCATTTTCTAATTTCAAAAACTTATCTTCAAGCCAAATATCGCATCCAGAAGACCATGTGAAATACCTATTCATTATACTGAAACGTTTTACTAGCTCAAGCACAGATTCATCTTTTCTTTTTTAAACATTTCAAATATTTTTCTCCAAATGATCAAACGTTCATTATCATGCAAATCAGAAGACAATTCTTCCCAGTCATTTATTTTCTCAAAATTAATGTCTTTCATTTCCGACTCAAAATTTGATTTTCAAAGATTTTATGCAAAATTTGACTTTTAAATCGACAATTTTAACGTATTGGTTCACTAAAAACGTTTAAATTTTTTTCGAAAATCGTTTTTACCCGATGATAGTTTTAAAACCGTCTTGTCGATATGAATCTAACGATATATAATGTTCGAGACGTTTTTCGGGATTGTCATGCCTTCTTGTAGTAGTCATTGTCGCCTCCAAAAGGACTTTGGTTTCCACTTGCTTCTGGATTTTTGCATTCTCGTTTGAAATGCCCTTTTTGTCGGCATCTGAAGCAAGTAACTTTCGTCTTGTCGAATCCTAGCTTGTTGCTCGAGTTTCCGATATCTTTTCCGGTGAGTGCAACAAATTTGGTAACTCTCCGTATAATCGAAGCTAAAGACCATTTGATGTCCATCAACTCAAGCTTTTCCTCATCCACTTGATCGTAATCCTCAGCAGTCATTTCTGGATTACCGATCTTCCCGGCCACTAAACTCTCATAAGATTCCAACACTGTGGCAAGTAGTGACATATGTTGTTTAGCCACTTGTTCAGAGAAGATGGTGTTTAGGTTAACCGCAATCTTTCATCTAAACGAGTTCTTGTCAGAATTCGATTGATTATTCTGATTTATCTGGTTATTGAAATGGAGAATTCGAACTCATGCTTGAATATGATGAATTGGGAGGACTCTGATCATAGTTAAGATATGATTGAGTTTGGCCCTGTGGTGAATGATTCGAGGAATTCATATTCGCACTTAAAGCAGTTTGGATTTTCGGACTTGAAATATTCTCTTGAGCTCCACTCTTGTATTAAAGCCTTATATCCTGAGAAATGTTCGAATTATTTGACATGGCAATCTTCAATAGTCCCATCTCGTGCCCCTCTAACTTGTCGATAAAAGTGGATAACTTGAAAAATTCCCAGCTTGGACTTTCTTTCAGCACCATTAGATACGTTGTCCATTCACCTTCTGGTAAAGCATCAGCCAGTTTGTCAATATATTCTTCTTCAGTCTTATCAAGACCATGCCTTCTCATTATCACTTTCAAATGATAAAATCGTTCTAGCATTTGTTTCATCGTCTCGCCTTTCAGTATTTTGAAGATGTCAAATTCTTTCAAAATTAGAGCCTTTTTGCTCTTAATCATCTCTGCACTCCCATGATAATTCTCCTTTAGAGATTTCCACAACTCCTGTGCAGTTTTGTACTCTGGTAATAATACTAAGATGTCTTCCTTTACGGACGCTGAATCAGACTGATCATTTTCTTTTTAGCAACATATGCATCATTCTGTTGAGTAGAAAACTTAATCATTTCAATAATATTTTCATGTTCATCTCTTGGCCATGTGTAACCAAGGTTCAACCGCAACCCAACTGTGAAAGAAAGTAGCCTGAACCCAGTTCGTAAATTTTTCCTTCCACCCCTCGTATTCATCCATGCTCATAAGCTTCGTGGCTTCACTGATGTACCCATCTCATTATCTAGATTAACTTGATTGATCATGTTGGCATTCGATGTTGAAGCCCCACTTGTCATAAACGCATTGTGGATATCTTGCATCGCGGAAAACAAACGAGTATCACTGAAAACACGTTCACAAACTTGAAAAATTGATTAGTATACTGACAAGTTCGGGCGAACTTGTACAGCAAATCAGATCAGATTTTATTTCAAACAAGTTCGGGCGAACTTGTGTTGAAATGTTTGAAAATTTTCACCCTGAGTAAGTTCGAACGAGCTTGTAAAAAATTTCAAGAGAAATAACAAGTTCGGGCGAACTTGTAAAGAATTTTCAGCAAAATTTGATCAAGTTCGAGCGAACTTGATGAAATTTGAAGAAAAACTTAACAAGTTCGAGCGAAATTAGTAAAAAACTTCGAAAACTTAATCAAGTTCGGGCGAACTTGATGAAAAATCACTCAAAAAGTGAGTTTTTCAGTCAAGTTCGAGTGGACTTGATGACAAGTTCGACATCAACTCGTTTGAATTGGGCTTCGAAATTTTCAAGGGTGTATCTTTAGTGGATTTTACGTGACATATTCAAAATTTAGCATATTTTAACCGTAGGTTCATTGTTTATCATGACAAAGTTAAGAAAAATGGAAGAAATGAGTAGAAATAGAGTAGTTCGTGTGATGATTTCACCAAATAAGGTATCCGTGGCTCTGATACCACTTGTTGGTCCGTTGTACAGATCTTTCTGGTCCTAATTGTAGGTCCGTTGTACGGATCGTTCAGACACTAATCTGACAAACCTAAGGTAAACGTGCGGAATCCGTTTACTTAGGCGACATTGGATACCCTCATTTATTTCTAATTAATCACCGTTTCATTAATATTCAACGTTACAGATCCTGGAAACACTTGGACAGAGCTTCGCCTCTGTCGTGCCAAAATCTCTGAATGTTACAAATGAAATGTCAAAGCTCCTATTTATACTAATCACAAGTTCGCTGGTGGGAGTGCAACTTCGGGCGAACTTGCTTAATCAAGTTCGGGCAAACTTGACTTCAACCTTACAATTCCAAGCGAACTTTATCTTTAACATACATAAACTTCGTCATTTCACTCCTAAATACTGACTCGATATTATACGATGATGTAGGCAACAAACATATGCATCAACAGACTCCCCCTTGGATGTTGCCGTAGTCATCATTCTTCAATTAAGTTCCTGAGTCTTTAATGTTCTCTTGATCTTTATATCTTGAATAACTTTAACATCCATGCTCCCCCTTGCTTTGAGCTTTCTAGTATCTTTAATCAACGTGTTTATCTAGCTCCCCCTCAAATGATGCTTTGAATCTCTAAGATTTAACGATTAAGAACAATCACACGTATCCACACACAAACAGTTTCTTAACAGTCTCGTTGGTCCGGCTCACATTCAACATTATCAAGTTTCCATGGAAGATTTGAAAGAAAATCTTTTGGATTTTTAATATTGAATGCAGAAATGTAAACAAAATGAAATGTAATATTTATAGTTAGAGGATCATATCAGTTTACTGAGACATATCAGCTGCACTGTTGATCTAGATGAAACACTCAGTTTAAACAATTCACATGGATTGTCGATATTGTTGTCCACTTAAACTCAATCTAAAAACTTTCGTAATGCTTACTGATACGTTAAGGTACATTAACAATCAGGTAATACACTGACTCAAGTAATGCATTTAAACTTTCATCAACTATGATATGTGTGAAAAAAACGCAGAATGTTTAAACATTAACAATCAGGTCGATCTTTCGATACGCAGAGAAAGTCCAATGTTTAAACAAAATAAGAATGAAAAAAAAGTTGAAATTGTTTAGATCTTAACCATTGGTTCGATATTCACATATACGCAGAGGTGATCCAAGATTTAAACGAAACACCAAGGAAAATAAAGCAGAAACATTTAGGCACTAACATCCAGTTCGATACTTTTGTATACGTAGAGGATGTCCAATGCTTAAACAAAATAAAGAAATAAAACAAGTTTAAATCTTTGCAAAATAAAATAGACAATCACAGTGACTTTTTTTTAGAAAGTTGTGAAGGGTCACAAACTGACCAGTTTTTATGCTTTTCAGCATTCAGCGATTACTGAGTAGGTACACAGTCACGAAGGACAAAACTAACTACTATGCTTTCAATCGTGTTTCCCACTAGAACTAGGCTATTTCATTTAGATTTATATCATTATCGTAAAACTACTAGTCTAGCTGAGCCTACCGACACATCTTTAATGAGATTGTTTACCCATTTTAGACAACACACATCTTTAGAATGCACTAATAGTCCACTGATGTACTATCATTTTCTCTTTTCACACAAGTAATCTCATTTTTCAATGTTTTTGATATTTTGAGATTTTCTATTGTTTTTAGCTTTTTTTAAAAAATTATCGATCTAAAATGTTTTTGAAATGATGTTTTTCAATTTTACAGAATTTTGACAATTTTAAAAATTTTCTCCCCCTAAAACTAAAAACATCTTTTCGAAATCGAAAATAAGAATCTTCCACTTTAACCGTTTAATGACTTTTTACGAATGTGAATGCGAGACTACCATTTTGTTTGTGTGGAATATCACTCCTTTCAAATTATTTCCACTGCACGAACAACCATTGCTTCTGAAATGATGCTTACTTGAAGTTTGGTTATCCTGCACATTCAAACAATCTTCAATTAGTTTTGAATTGGAACACAATCCATTCTGGATTTAGCTTTACCAAATTCATTAACACCTGAAGTAAACAAACATTCACACTCCCTTTTATATTCAAACAGTTTGATAAAAACTCTATCTGAATAATTAACTTTCTTTGATTTTTTACCTGTTTGATTAACCAAATTTTTCTTCACATTTCTCTCTTTTGTGCTCATATTTGTATCTGCTGAATCGGTTTTACTTGACTGAGCATTCTTTGTTGAATAAAACGATTCTCCAGAACTTATATCTGAAACGGTCGTATCTGAGAACAAAATCTTTTCCAAATACTCTCTAACTTTCTTTCTCTTTTTCCTCAATTTGTCTTTCTACCATTGTGACAACTTGACTTTTTGTTCTTTGGGCTTTCTTCTGTTTTTACTGTCTTCTTCACAGCATTTCCGTCCTCCCTGTGAGATTTATCCGATCTTCTTTTTAGATTAGTCGGACAATCCCTGGCAATATGACCTTTGATTTGACATTTATAGCATCTTCTCGAATCAAATCTCTTTCTTAGGCAGTTGTCCACCAAATCCACAGTTGTAACACACTCTGTTATCGTACCAATCTCTCCATTCACACCAAACACCCAAATCAGCACATTGATTTGACGTGTAGTAGTCATCTTTCCTGCATCTTCTGTAAAATTGATTTGACTTTGAAGCATTGTGGTCCGACCTGCACCACTTATTCTCAAATTTTTGTGAGTTTTTATAATGATTTGATGACCGTACCGATGAGCTTTTATTTTTGTTTTGAAAATTTATAGAATTTTGTTTTTTATGTTGTTTTTGTTCTCCATTCTACTTAGAAGGTTTTGCGTTGAGCATTCACCTTTTTCAGCAGATTGTAGAACAGTTTCTTGAAATTTTTCTTTTAGTTTCAAAAATATTTCCTTTTTATCATTTTTATCATTTTCATCATCGGTATTATCATCACAATCCTCAATTGTGACATCCTCATAATTTGTGATATTGTCACTTATTGGAATTTTCTTTTTATTAATTGATCAGTTTTGGACATATATGTTCTAACTTTAATGAGGAAGTCACAAATCCTTTCAAAATTTTGCTGAATTAGCAGCTTTATTTATAACAATCTCAACTTCTTTTTCAAGTTGAGTTATTTTCTCAATATGAGAATTTATTGCTATTTGATTTTCTATATTTATTTTTTCAAAAACAATTTTATCATTTTTAAACATTTTTATTTCATTTTGAAAATCTACTACCATTTGTAATTTTTCTTTTTTTAAAATTTTTATTTTGTTTTCAAAATTATTTTCATTTTCTTTAAATTTTTTATTTTCTAATGTCAAATTAGCAATCTCATTCAAGAGTTTGGCATTATCTGCCTGATAATTGTCTACATCATAGACCGGGATATTGGTTTAGAACTTGAAGACTCCGTTTTGGATATACTTGAAACTAGAGCTTCACAGTTCTTAACCATTACACTCTCTTCTCTCTTCACCTGATATATATTTTTCAGAGATATTTAGAGTTCTTTTGCAGTCTTGTACTCAGGCAGTAGTATCAAGATATGTTCGTTAACAGATTGTTGAATCAGATTAATCATTTTCTTATCAGCAAAATACCCCCTTTCTGTTGCGTAGAATACTTGCACTTCTCTAGAATATTCTGATTCTCATCTCTTGGAACTACATATCCTGTTTGGATTGACACCCAACTGCTAAAATGCGTAGCTTGGACCCAACTCTCAAATTTTCCGTTCCAAACTTCATACTCGTCCATACTCATCAACTTTGGCGGCTTCACGGACCCCATTTCGTTTTCCAAACTAACCTGTCGTTCAAAACACTCGAAAAATGATTAGCAAACAGACAATTTTAGTAAAAATTTAACTTTTTAACCGACAATATTAACGTATCGGTTTGCTAAAAACGTTAAATTTTTTTGGAAAACAGTTTTTACCAGATTAGAGCTTTAAACTCATCTCGTCAATACGAATCTAATGATATATAATGTCCGAGACGTTTTTCGGGAATTTCATGCCTTTTTTTTAGAAACCTTGGACAAGTTCGGTCGAACTTGTCACAGCATGTGAAACTCAGCTATTTAACAAGTTCGGGCGAACTTGTATAAGTTTCAAGAGAAACAAGCAAGTCCGGGCGAACTTGGAGAAAATTATCAAGAGATAGCAAGTTCGGGCGAACTTGTATCGACTTTCAACAAACTTTTATCAAGTTTGGGCGAACTTAACTAAAAATGATGAAAAAACAGTCAAGTTCGAGCGAACTTGAGTAAAAATCTTGAAAAATTAGTCAAGTTAGGGCGAACTTGATGAAAAATTTGAGTTTTTCAGTCAACTTCGAGCGAACTTGATGTTAAGTTCGAACGAAGTTGTGATTTCAAACATGGTTTTTTCAATTTTTCGGCATTAATTCGTTTGTTTTAAGCTCTGATCTTTTCAAGGGTTTTAGTATAATGGATTTTACGTATTATACTTGAAAATTAGTCCATTTTGTCCGTGAATTGTCCAAGAAAAGTTAAAAAAAATAGAAGAAATGAGTAGACGATGAGAAGTTCTATGTCCAATGTCTTCAAATTAGGCCAATCCTGCTCTGATACCACTTGTAGGTCCGTTATACGGATCGTTCGAACACTAATCTGACAAACCTAAGGTAAACGTGCGGAATCCGTTTGCTTAGGCGACATTGGATACACTCATTTGTTTCTATTTAATCACCGTTTCATTAATATTCAACGTTACAGATCCTGGAAACACTTGGACAGAGCTTCGCCTCTGTCATGCCAAAATCTATGAATGTTACAAATGAAATGTCAAAGCTCCTATTTATACTAATCACAAGTTCGCTGGTGGGAGTGCAAGTTCGGGCGAACTTGCTTAGTCAAGTTCGGCCGAACTTGACTTCAACCTTACAATTACAAGCGAACTTGATCTTTAAGATACATAAACTTCGTCATTTCTCTCCTAAATACTGACTCGATATTATATTATGACGTAGGCAACAGACATATGCATCAATACTAATTTGGCAAACCTAAGGTAAATATGCGGAATCCGTTTACATAGGTGACATTGGATACACGTTCTTTACTGTTTAGTCACTGTTTCATTGATTAGTAAACATTACAAATCCTGGAAACACTTGGACAGAGCTTCGCCTTCCAGTACCCAAAATCTCTCATTCTTACAAATGAAAACACGAGACACCTATATATATTATGACAAGTTCGCTTGTAATGGGGCATGACCAAGTTCGGGTGAACTTGTTCATGTGCTCTACAAGTTCGGGCGAACTTGTCTCATATCACACATAAACTTAACATTTCGCTCCGAAACACAGACTCGACTTTATACGATGACGTAGGCAACAGACATATGCATCAACATATGGATTTCAATTTCTTGACGCTTCCCTGTATGTAGAAACAAGGCAGCAATAGACATTACAAGAATCATGTTCATCACTCTCGAACTAAAGATATTGAGATTCGTTACCACTTTATTCGTGATTGCTACGAAAAAAGATTGGTACGAATTGAGAAAATCCACACCGATGAACAAAAAGCTGCTTTTTATAACAAACATTTTAGTCTAACACGGTTTAAATACTTAATGAGGCTTAACGGTATAAAAAATCTTTTGACAGGTGCGGAAGCAGAGGTTGAATATGGATCGGACGACGAGTTCTTGTAATCCTCATTGGTTTGTTATCTTTTAGGATTTGATTTCGTTAAAACTAAAATACAAAAATATGTTTTTGATTTTAAGGGGAGAAATGAAACGAGAAAATACAAGAACATATAAAAAGCAAAAAATGTACAAAAACATGAAAAAAGACGAAAAAAATTTTGTGTCATAAAGAAAATGATAGTACATCAGTGGATTATCACAGTATGCTAAAAATTTGTAAAGTTTAAAAGGATTAAACAAGTCTTACTGTGGATGTGTCGATAGGCTTTACACGTTCAGTAGATTGTTTCCAGGATATAAACTAAATTTTACAACTGCTTAGCTTGTAGATTAACATCTCTAGGATATATGGACTTAGTACTCCGAAATTTCGTTTGAGAGATTGCCTGATTCTGAGATACGAGGTCTTTATAGATGATTGATATCTGGGGTATTATACAAGTTTTTCTGATTTTGCGTAAGCAATGGCCTAGAACTTCTATAATGCTTTTGCTAAAAACCCCTAAACTACAGCAAGTTGATAGAATCGAAAGATCTAATCAATTGCTGTACAAAGATTCCATAATTGGAACATCACCTTAAAGTCGAGCCTTCATCTCTTTGTCGATACGGTGGTATTAACCTGAGCTCTCAAGGCCTCGCACAACTCAAATACAGATATCAATTACACTATACTCACCTATAAGATGAAATCTAGGGAATCTTGATAAGGGAGTATATTCTGAGATGGGAACCATAGTTAAGTCAAGTTTCTTAATTTCTACATAACATATCTTGGAACAATTGAAAAATATATCGAAGTTTAAGAGGACAATCATATTGACAATCTAGGTAAATTTGTTTAAAACTTAAAGTCATCAAAAGGTCAATGGTACTGGTGATATATCCATAACTGATATGATCCTTAGACACGAATTCACAAAAATGTGTCTGTAAATATGTTCGTACATAGATTCATTTCATTTACAGAATTAAACTCAAAAAGTTTTTCAGTGTGTTTTAGCATAAACTTTCTAAAAATTAAAAAGATTTTGTTTCTATCTTGTTTTCAACAGCCAATGATGGAAAGCGGACCTTCGAAGTTTGGAAATGTGCTAAAAACTGTGAATCATGATGACAATGGGTTGGGAGCTAATCTGTAAAATCAAGAATGGTTCAAAATGATTAAAAGTTCATTAATTTGAAACGTTACAATGACAAAAACATCAGTTTGTTCATAACGGGTTAAACCGAGGTCATTAACTTAGACTCAGTAGACAAATCGGTTTATCAAGGTCATTAAGTTGGACTTGGTCAACTGAGTGGATTTTCAAAACTGGTAAAAGTATTAAATTTCAAGGTTTAAAGTTAAAAATCTTAAAAGTTTATAAATTGAGAAAAACATTGCATAACTTCGGACAAAGTTGTATGAAATGTTAATGTGTTTAATAACACAAGTTCGTCTGAAGTAAACATTAGATTTTTATTGTTTAATAAGTCAAGTTCGACCGAAGTTGAATGAAAAACATTATGAGACAAGTTCGTGCGAAGTCAGTATGTCATTGTATATATATATATAAGAGACTTCGTGCGAAGTTGTTCATTACCAGATCTGTTTGAGAGAAAATGAGTGTTTTTGAGCGAACTTGATTTTGCAAAGAAAGTACTATTACTCTACCCAAATCTACACTTGATTTAGGTGATTGGCACACCTATTTCAATGGTTGAGGTAGATTTCTTGATCAAAACATTGAATTTAATGTGTAATGGTTGAAATCGGACTTTAAATCGTCAAAACTGATAGTATTAGGGCTTGGGTTATGAAATTGAATGAATAAAAATGTTATTCGGTATCATAAACATCTAACTAATCCATAAATTTGATCATTTGAACATGTATTAGAGTTGCAGGTTGTTGTGTTTGATGGGGAAGATGTCAAGTTCGTGCAAACTTGTCCTGATCTCTATAAAAATGTTTTGATCAACTTTGTACGAAGTTACCATCTGTTGAAATTGAAAATTGATTAAATGATATAACACAGTTCACGCGAAGTTGTGCTTAAGTGTTTGAAAAACTGAAAACCATTCCGTGCGAAGTGGTGCGAAGTGGTGTATACATTGTTTAAAAATGTTTGAAAATTTTCTAAGTGTTTTGGCTTTCTGTGTTTCAGGTCGTGCAGCTTCCGTTCTCAAAGTTTCACAACACATGTATCTCGCTAGACAAGAAATTATATCTAAGTCTGGAGGCTTTCTCAGATATTTTGCAATTTATGGAACGTTTACCCGTTACTAAGGCGATTACCGACAAGCACATAGTGTATAGATCTCATGTGACATTTTTCTGGTATTGTGCTGAATATAATGAGACGGAAAAAGTGATCAAATCAGTGGTTCGTGTCAAAAATGAAGATAAAGCAATCACTGTTACAGAAGCTGATATTCGACAAGTGTTAGATTTCGACGACGATGCAGCTGATCTCACCGGCTTTAATGAACGCATGGTTAAGGGATGTTTCCACCGAATGGGTTATCGTGGTCACGTCAATGCTTCATCATTCAAGAAAGGATTTTTAGGGCTGCCATACAAATTCTTCTTACATGCTTTGATTCACGCATTCAGTCATCGAAGAACAGGGTTAGCTGATATGCAAGACTAGATGATGTGCATGGCGACAACGTTGGTTTTGAACAAGAAATTCAACTACTCTCAAGTTGTTTTTGAACATATATTGAAGAACATGGGCAAAGATAAAATTATGTTATATCCACGATCGTCCAAATGCTGATTGATGATAAATTCGAAGACATTAAAAAGCTCAAAACATATCAAAGACAAGGATCTGCTCCAATTGCGAAACCAATGTTTGGTGCTATTGTTAAAGCTGATTACATATCGCCACTAGATAATAAATGGAGGAAAGATGGAAGTGGTGATGAAAGCACTGAAGCAGAACACTTGAAAGATTTTGTTACTAAACGTAGCTACTTGTATATCAAGGATGAACCAGAGAAGAAGAAGCGCAAAAGAGTTGTGAAGAAGGTTGAAACTATGCTAATTGATGAACTTGAGAATGAATCTGAAAATATTGAAAATATTGTGGGTTCTAGTGCAACAGTTAATATGGAAAGTCAAGAAGTTAATACAAAAACTGCGGAAGGAGATCGTGATGATGTTATCTCTGCTACTTCTAACAAAGAAGATTCTGTGGATTCTCTGGTAGAAAGACAATAGCAGTATGAGAAAGAGGTGGAAGAAGATAGATTAAAGAAACATGGTGAAGGTTTATATGAACCATCCACAATGAAGAGTCTGAAGAAGACAGGCCGAAAAACAAGTTTAAGCGTGTGAAATCAAAGGCCGATGTAGGAAAGAAAACAATTGGATCTCCAAGTACAAAAGGAAGAGTGTTACCTAAAAGGATATATGCTACTCAGAAAAAGAAAGCCACACCACCACAGACATCACAAGTACACAATAAACCTCCAAGTACTACAGAAGTTCAAGAACCTCAAAATGTAAATGTTCAAGAACCTCCAATGGCTTATGTGCAAGAACCTCAGCAAATTCATCAAGATCCAACTGCTACTACAAATCCAATTTCTCCACAACAACAAAAAACACCAAAGCAAGCAATGCCAAAGGCTTCATCCAAGCAGCATACTCCTCAAAGTCAAACATCTGCTCAAAGACAAGAACGTTATTTTACTAACTAATTTGGAGATTTTCCATTACCTCCACGAAATGTTGATACTGAAATCTATTCTGATGAGTTGATTGATTTGTTCAACAAGTCAAAGCTTCAAGAGTTAGAAAGGAGGATCAAAGCCCTTGAAGATCAAATAAAACAGAATGAGGCTGAGAAAGAAATTATGGAGAACATAGTTAAATTTGTTGATGCATATGTTTGTTGCCTACGTCATCGTATAATAGTCAGTATGTATTTAGGAGCGAAATGATGAAGTTTGTATGTTAAAGATCAAGTTCGCTTGAAATTGTAAGGTTGAAGTCAAGTTCGGCCGAACTTGACTAAACAAGTTCGCCCGAACTTGCACTCCCACCAGCAAACTTGTGATTAGTATAAATAGGAGCTTTGACATTTCATTTGTAACTTTTCAGAGATTTTGTCACGACAGAGGCGAAGCTCGGTCCAAGTGTTTCTAAGATCTGTAACGTTGAATATTAATGAAACGGTGATTAAATAGAAACAAATGAGTGTATCCATTGTCGCCTAACCAAACGGATTCGGCACGTTTACTTTAGGTTTGTCGGATTAGTGCCCGAACGATCCGTACAACGAACCTACAAGTGGTATCAGAGCATGGTTGGCCTAATTTGAAGACTTGGACATAGAACATCTCATCTTCTACTCATTTCTTCTATTTTTAACTTTTCTTTGACAATTCACGGATAAAATGGATTGATTTACAAGTATAATACGTAAAATCCATAATAGATAAACCCTTGAAAAGATCAGAGCTTAAAACAAACGAATTCATGTCAAAATTTGCAAAAACCATGTCGAATAACTCATGTTTGCTAGAACTTAACATCAAGTTCGTTCGAAGTTGACAGAAAAATTCATAACTTTTCATCAAGTTCGCCCGAACTTGATTGATTTTTCAAGATTTTTGATAAGTTCGCTCGAACTTGCATACTTTTATTAAAATTTCATCAAGTTCGCCCGAACTTGATTAAATTTTGTTGAAAATCTATTACAAATTCGACCGAACTTTTAAAATCTCTTGAATATCTTAAAAGTTTGCCCGAACTTGTAAGTTCTTTTGAAAAGTCTCACAAGTTCACTCGAACTTGTCAAGCAATATACAAGTTTGCCCGAACTTGTTAAATCAGGTTGTTTGTTAGCACAAGTTCGCCCGAACTTGTCCAAGGTTTCAAAAGAAAAATTATTTAAAGCTCTAATCTGGTAAAATTCAGAAAAACGTCTCGGACAGCATATATCGTTAGATTCGTATCGACGAGACAAGTTTAAAGCTCTAATCTGGTAAAAACAGTTTTCTGAAAAATTTTAAACGTTTTTAGCAAACCGATACGTTAATATTGTCGGTTAAAAAGTCAAATTTTTTTATAATTGTCTGTTTGCTAATCATTTTTCAAGTGTTTTGAACGACAAATAAATTTGGAAAACAAAATGGGGTCCGAGAAGCCGCCAAAGTTGAAGAGTATGGACGAGTATGAAGTTTGGAAAGGAAAATTTGAGAGTTGGGTCCAAGCTACGCATTTTATCAGTTGGGTGGCATTCGAAACAGGATATGTAGTTCCAAGAGATGAGAATCAGAATATTCTAGAGATGTGCAAGTATTCTACGCAACAGAAAGAGGCGTATTTTGCTGATAAGAAAATGATTAATCTGATTCAACAATTTGTTAACGAACATATCTTGATACTACTGCCTGAGTACAAGACTGCAAAAGAACTCTGGATATCTCTGAAAAATAAATATCAGGTGAAGAGAGAAGAGAATGTAGTGGTTAAGACTGTGAAGCTCAACTTTCAAGTATATTTACAAATGGATCTTCAAGTTCTAAACCAGTCTGCCCGGTCTATGATGTAGACAATTATCAGGCAGATAATGCCAAACTATTAAATGAGATTGAGAGTTTGATATTAGAAAATAAAAATTTTAAAGAAAATGAAAAGAATTTTGAAAACAAAATAAAAATTTTAGAAAATGAAAAATTACAAATGGTAATAGGTTTTCAAAATGAAATGAAAATGTTTAAAAATGAAAAAAATGTTTTTGAAAAATTAAATATAGAAAATCAAAAAGCAATAAATTTCATATTGAGAAAATTGCTCAACTTGAAAAAGAAGTTGAGACTGTTAAAAATAAAGCTTAGAAAAATTATTGAAAGGTTTTGTGACCTCCTCATTAAAGTTAGATTATATATGTCCAAAACTGATCAATAATAATAAAAAGGAAATTCCAATAAGTGACAATGTCACAAATTATGACGATTTCATAATTGAGGATTGTGATGATAATACTGATGATAAAAATGCTAAAAAAGAGATATTTTTTAAACTAAAAGAAAATTTTCAAGAAACTGTTCTACAATCTACTGAAAAAGGTGAATTCTCAACACAAAAACCTTCTAAGCAGAATGGAGAACAAAAACAACATGAAAAACAAAATCCTAAATATTTTCAAAACAAAAATAAAAACTCATCGGTACGGTCATCCAATCATTATAAAAACTCACAAAAATTTGAGAATAAGTGGTGCAGGTCGGACCACAGTGCTTCAAAGTCAAATCAATTTTACAAAAGAAGCAGGAAAGATGACTACGATACGTCAAATCAAGGTGCTGATTTGGGTTTTGGTCTGAATGGATAAATTCGTACGATAACAGAGTGTGTTACAACTTTGGAATTGGTGGACACATTGCTGTTAACTGCCTGAAAAAGAGATTTGATATGAGAAGATGCTATAAATGTCAAATCAAAGGTCATATTTCCAGGGATTGTCCGACTAATCTGAAAGGAAGATCGGTTAAATCTCAGAGGGAGAAAAGACCAGAGGAGAAGAAAACAGAGAAGAAAAATGAGAAAACTATAGAGAAGCCCAAAGAACAAAAAGTCAAGTTATCACATGGGCAAAAAGACAGATTGAGAAAAAAGAGGAAAAAAGTTAGAGAGTATTTGGAAAAGATTTTGTCCTCGAATACGTCTAAAAATCAGATAAAAGTTCTAATGAATCATTTTACTCACAGTCAAGTAAAGGAATTCATCAGATACAAATCTGAGGATAAAAGAGAGAGCAGTGGAGAAAATTTTGATAATTCAAACAGTTAAAAAATCAAAGAAAGTAAAATTTTCAAATAAAGTTTCTATCACACTGTTTGAATATCAAAAAGAGTGTGAATGTTTGTTTACTTCAGATGTTAATGATTTTGGTAAACCTAAATCCAGAATGGATTTGGTTCCAATTCAAAATTGATTAAAGTTTGTTTGAATGTGCAGGATAACCAAGCTTCAAGCCAAAGGTCATTTCAGAAGCAGTGGATGTTCATACAGAGAGACAAGAGACAGGAGTGATATTCCACACAAAAAAATGGTAGTCTCGCGTTCACATTCGTAAAAACTCGTTAAATGGTTAAAATGGAAGATTCTTATTTTCGATTTTAATAAGATGTTTTCAATTTTAGGGGGAGAAAAAATTTTATAAATTGTAAAAAATTCTTGTAAAATTGAAAAACATCGTTTCGAAATCATTTTAGATAGATAAAATGATTGAAAAAGCCAAAAACAATAGAAAATCTTAAAATATCAAAAACATTGAAAAATGAAAAATGAGATTACTTGTGCGATAAAGGAAATGATAGTACATCAGTGGACTTTCACATTGTGCTAAGGATTTGTAAAGTTTAAAAAGTTATAAACAAGTCTTACTGTGGATGTGTCGATAGGATTTACACGTTCAGTAAATTGTTTCCGGGATATAAACTAAATTTTACAACTGCTTAAACTGGTGGATTAACACATCTTGGATATATGGACTTAGTACTCCAAAATTTCATTTGAGAGATTGCCTGATTCTAAGATACGAGGTCTTTATAGATAGTTGATATCTGGGGTATTATACCGGTTCCTCTGATTTTGCGAAAGCAATAGCCTAGAACTTCTATAATACTTTCACTATAAACCCCTAAACTGCATGTAATCTTGAAAAGTATGGAAAGATCTAATCATTTGCAGTGCTTAAAAGATTCCTTAACTGGAACACACCTCAAAGTCGAGCTTTCATCTCTTTGTCTGTACGGTAGTTCTAACCTGAGCTCTCAAGGTCTCGCACAAACCAGATACAGATAACAATTACGCTATATTCACCTGTAAGATGGAATCTAGGGAATCTTGAGACGGGAGTATATTCAAGAAGTAGGAACCGTAGTTAAGTCAAGTTTCATAATTCTAACTAACATATCTTGGAACAATTGAGAAATGTGTTAAAGTTTAGGTGGATAAACATATCGACAATCTAGGTAAACAAGTTTAAAACTTAAAGTCATTAAAAGGTTAACGGTATTAGTGATATGTCTCAAAAACTGGTATGATCCTCTAGCACGTTTTCTCACAAAAATACAAATTGTAAATATTACATTTTAGTATGTTTACATTTCTGCATTCAATATTAAAAATCCAAAAAGATTTTCTCTCATATCTTCCATGGAAACCTAATAATTTTGAATGTGAGCCGGACCAACGAGACTGTTAAGAAACTGTTTGTGTGTGGATACGTGTGATTGTTCTTAATCATCAAATCTTAGAGATTGGGAGCATCATTTGACGGGGAGCTAGATATACATGTTGATTGAAGATAACAGAAAGCTTAAAGCAGGGGGGAGCATGGATGTTAAAGTTATTCAAGATATAAAGATCAAGAGAACATTAAAGACTCAGGAACTTAATTGAAGAATGATGACTACGGCAACATCCAAGGGGGAGTCTATTGATGCATATGTCTGTTGCCTACGTCATTGTATAATATCGAGTATGTACTTAGGAGCGAAATGATGAAGTTTATGTATGTTAAAGATCAAGTTCGCTTGAAATTGTAAGGTTGAAGTCAAGTTCGGCCGAACTTGACTAAGCAAGTTCGCCCGAACTTGCACTCCCACCAGCGAACTTGTGATTAGTATAAATAGGAGCTTTGACCTTTCATTTGTAACTTTTCAGAGATTTTGTCACGACAGAGGCGAAGCTCTGTCCAAGTGTTTCCAGGATCTGTAACGTTGAATATTAATGAAACGGTGATTAAATAGAAACAAATGAGTGTATCCAATGTCGCCTAAGCAAACGGATTCCGCATGTTTACTTTAGGTTTGTCAGATTTGTGCCCAAACGATCTGTACAACGGACCTACAAGTGGTATCAGAGCATGGTTGGCCTAATTTGAAGACATTGGACATAGAACATCTCATCTTCTACTCATTTCTTCTATTTTTAACTTTTCTTGGACAATTCGCGGATAAAATGGATTGATTTTCAAGTATAATACGTAAAATCCATAATAGATAAACCCTTGAAAAGATCAGAGCTTAAAACAAACGAATTCATGTCAAAAATTGCAAAAACCATGTCGAATAACTCATGTTCGCTCGAACTTAACATCAAGTTCGTTCGAAGTTGACTGAAAAATTCATAACTTTTCATCAAGTTCGCCCGAACTTGATTGATTTTTCAAGATTTTTGATAAGTTCGCTCGAACTTGCATACTTTTATTAAGATTTCATCAAGTTCGCCCGAACTTGATTAAATTTTGTTGAAATCTATTACAAGTTCGACCGAACTTTTAAAATCTCTTGAATATCTTAAAAGTTTGCCCGAACTTGTAAGTTCTTTTGAAAAGTCTCACAAGTTCGCTCGAACTTGTCAAGCAATATACAAGTTTGCCCGAACTTGTTAAATCTGATTGTTTGTTAGCACAAGTTCGCCCAAACTTGTCTCACAAGCTATTACAAGTTCGCCCGAAATTGTCCAAGGTTTAAAAAAAATTGTTTAAAGCTCTAATATGGTAAAGCTCTAATCTGGTAAAATTCTGAAAAACGTCTCGGGCATCATATATCGTTAGATTCGTATCGACGAGACGAGTTTAAAGCTCTAATCTGGTAAAAACAGTTTTCTGAAAAATTTTAAACGTTTTTAGCAAACCGATACGTTAATATTGTCGGTTAAAAAGTCAATTTTTTTATAATTGTCTATTTGCTAATCACTTTTCAAGTGTTTTGAACGACAAATAAATTTGGAAAACAAAATGGGGTTCGAGAAGCCGCCAAAGTTGAAGAGTATGGACGAGTATGAAGTTTGGAAAGGAAAATTTGAGAGCTGGGTCCAAGCTACGCATTTTAGCAGTTGGGTGGCGATCGAAACAGGATATGTAGTTCCAAGAGATGAGAATCAGAATATTCTAGAGAAGTGCAAGTATTCTACGCAACAGAAAGAGGCGTATTTTGCTGATTAGAAAATGATTAATCTGATTCAACAATCTGTTAACGAACATATCTTGATACTACTGGCTGAGTACAAGACTGTAAAAGAACTCTGGATATCTCTAAAAAATAAATATCAGGTGAAGAGAGAAGAGAATGTAGTGGTTAAGAACTGTGAAGCTCAACTTTCAAGTATATTTACAAATGGATCTTCAAGTTCTAAACCAGTCTGCCCGGTCTATGATGTAGACAATTATAAGGCAGATAATGCCAAACTCTTAAATGAGATTGAGAGTTTGACATTAGAAAATAATAATTTAAAAGAAAATGAAAATAATTTTGAAAACAAAATAAAAATTTTAGAAAATGAAAAATTACAAATGGTAATAGGTTTTCAAAATGAAATAAAAATGTTTAAAATTGAAAAAAATGGTTTTGAAAAATTAAATATAGAAAATAAAAAAGCAATAAATTTCATATTGAGAAAATTGCTTAACTTGAAAAAGAAGTTGAGACTGTTAAAAATAAAGCTTAGAAAAATTATTGAAAGGTTTTGTGACCTCCTCATTAAAGTTAGATTATATATGTCGAAAACTGATCAATAATAATAAAAAGGAAATTTCAATAAGTGACAAGGTCACAAATTATGATGATTTCATAATTGATTATTGTGATGATAATACCGATGATAAAAATGATAAAAAAGAGATATTTTTTAAACTAAAAGAAAATTTTCAAGAAATTGTTCTACAATCTACTGAAAAAGGTGAATGCTCAATGCAAAAACCTTCTAAGCAGAATGGAGAACAAAAACAACATGAAAAACAAAATTCTAAATATTTTCAAAACAAAAATAAAAGCTCATCGGTACGGTCATCCAATCATTATAAAAACTCCCAAAAATTTGAGAATAAGTGGTGCAGGTCGGACCACAGTGCTTCAAAGTCAAATCAATTTTACAAAAGAAGCAGGAAAGATAACAACGATACGTCAAATCAAGGTGCTGATTTGGGTGTTTGGTCTGAATGGATAAAATCGTACTATAACAGAGTGTGTTACAACTTTGGATTTGGTGGACACATTGCTGTTAACTGCCTGAAAAAGAGATTTGATACGAGAAGATGCTATAAATGTCAAATCAAAGGTCATATTTCCATGGATTGTCCGACTAATCTGAAGAGAAGATCGGTTAAATCTAAGGGGGAGAAAAGACCAGAGGAGAAGAAAACAGAGAAGAAAAATGAGTAAACTATAGAGAAGCCCAAAGAACAAAAAGTCAAGTTATCACAAGGGCAAAAAGACAGATTGAGAAAAAAAAGGAAAAAAGTTAGACAGTATTTGGAAAAGATTTTGTCCTCGGATACGTCTAAAAAATCAGATAAAAGTTCTAATGAATCATTTTACTCACAGTAAAGTAAAACGAATTCATCATATACAAATCTGAGGATAAAAAAGAGTGCAGTGGAGAAAAAATTGATAATTCAAACAATTAAAAAATCAAAGAAAGTAAAATTTTCAAATAAAGTTTCTATCAAACTGTTTGAATATCAAAAAGAGTGTGAATGTTTGTTTACTTCAGATGTTAATGATTTTGGTAAACCTAAATCCAGAATGGATTGGGTTCCAATTCAAAACTGATTAAAGTTTGTTTAAATGTGTAGGATAACCAAGCTTCAAGCCAAAGGTTATTTCAGAAGCAGTGGATGTTCATACAGAGAGACAAGAGATAGGAGTGATATTCCACACAAACAAAATGGTAGTCTCGCGTTCACATTCGTAAAAAGTCGTTAAATGGTTAAAATGGAAGATTCTTATTTTCGGTTTTAATAAGATGTTTTCAATTTTAGGGAGAGAAAAAATTTTAAAAATTGTAAAAAATTCTTGTAAAATTGAAAAACATCGTTTCGAAATCCTTTTAGATAGATAAAATGATTGAAAAAGCTAAAAACAATAGAAAATCTTAAAATATCAAAAACATTGAAAAATGAAAAATGATATTACTTGTGAGAATAAAGGAAATGATAGTAATCAGTGGACTTTCACAGTGTGCTAAGGATTTGTAAAGTTTAAAAAGTTATAAACAAGTCTTACTGTGGATGTGTCGATAGGCTTTACACGTTCAGTAAATTGTTTCTGGGATATAAACTAAATTTTACAACTGCTCAAACTTGTGGATTAACACATCTTAGATATATGGACTTAGTACTCCAAAATTTCGTTTGAGAGATTGCCTGATTCTGAGATACGAGGTCTTTATAGATAGTTGATATCTGGGGTATTATACCGGTTCCTCTGATTTTGCGGAAGCAATAGCCTAGATCTTCTATAATACTTTCGCTATAAACCCCTAAACTGCATGTAATCTTGAAAGGTATCGAAAGATCTAATCATTTGCAGTGCTTAAAAGATTCCTTAATTGGAACACACCTCAAAGTCGAGATTTCATCTCTTTGTCGCACAACCCAGATACAGATAACAATTACGCTATATTCACCTGTAAGATGGAATCTAGGGAATCTTGAGACGGGAGCATATTCAAGAAGTGGGAACCGTAGTTAAGTCAAGTTTCATAATTCTAACTAACATATCTTGGAACAATTGAGAAATGTGTTAAAGTTTAGGTGGATAAACATATCGACAATCTAGGTAAACAAGTTTAAAACTTAAAGTCATTAAAAGGTTAACGGTACTAGTGATATGTCTAAAAAACTGATATGATCCTCTAGCACGTTTTCTCACAAAAATACAAATTGTAAATATTACATTTTAGTATGTTTACATTTCTGCATTCACTATTAAAAATCCAAAAAGATTTTCTCTCATATCTTCCATGGAAACCTAATAATCTTGAATGTGAGTCGGACCAACTAGACTGTTAAGAAACTGTTTGTGTGTGGATACGTGTGATTGTTCTTAATCATCAAATCTTAGAGATTCGGAGCATCATTTGACGGGGAGCTAGATATACATGTTGATTGAAGATAACAGAAAGCTTAAAGCAGGGGGGGAGCATGGATGTTAAAGTTATTCAAGATATAACGATCAAGAGAACATTAAAGACTCCGGAACTTAATTGAAGAATGATGACTACGGCAGCATCCAAGGGGGAGTCTATTGATGCATATGCATGTTGCCTACGTCATCGTATAATATCGAGTATGTATTTAGGAGTGAAATGATGAAGTTTATGTATATTAAAAATCAAGTTCGCTTGAAATTGTAAGGTTGAAGTCAAGTTCGCCCGAACTTGCACTCCCACCAGCGAACTTGTGATTAGTATAAATAGGAGCTTTGACATTTCATTTGTAACTTTTCAGAGATTTTGTCACGACAGAGGCGAAGCTCTGTCCAAGTGTTTCCAGGATCTGTTGTAACATCCGTCGAAAACGGATTTACCAAACCCGCTCCATTTATCAACCGAACAGTCAGTCAAAATTTTCGTTGCGAATTAAATGCCCAAAATATTTTTAAACGATCCGTAATCAATTATTATATGGGAATATATATTTAGTTTTTGAAAAACAGTCAAAAATCGCAAAATAAAAATGAATTGTCTCTGCCGGGTTTCGAACCCGGGTCTGTACCGAGTCAGTTCAACGATTTATCACCGCACACACAAACCACTGCGCCACATGTTCCGTTTGTTAATTAATAGAATCATTTAATTCATAAAATGACTTTACGAATTCAAAACCGGCGCCCAATCGGTTCAGTCGTCGGAATCCCGGAATTCTCGCGAGTTTTAACACCAATTTACGTTATAACGTAAACCATTAAACAGATATCGGTTATAACCGATGTTTGAAGTCCGCGACACTTTTCAAAACCGCCGGAAATTTTAAATAAACGAATGCAGTCCAAAATCAGACCAAATACATCTCGTTTTCTACTATAAATTGACCCACAACCGACGACAAACACTTTTGCTCAAAAATCACACCTTTTCTCGGCGAAATTTCACTCGCCGGAACTTTCCTGTTTTTCGCCGGAAAACCGAGTTTTAATTTCTGAACCTCACTGAATCCCCTAAACCTTTACCGAAGTTACCCATACTCTTTCCAAGATTTCCGGAGACTTGCTGCTGCAAAGAACCTGACGCCGGAGGTGAATTCTGTCGCCGGAGTTCTGCCGGAAAACAGAGAGTCCTGTCGGTATACTTTCTCCGCCCAGTTTTCTTTTCCGTTTCACTTTTATCTTACCTTAATCGACTGTAACACACTATCAAATCGATAAAAACTTTGAACCCGTCGTTTTCTGAATTCTGGTTCAACCTTGATGAAGAAGACGATGTATCTCGTTATATTATAAGTATAATTAAAATCATGAAATTAATCGGGTTAGACACACAGTCCAGCGGTGGACTGTGTGCACATAAAACGTTAGTAATGCAAAGGTCTCGAGTTCGATTCCCGTCTCACACACGCTGCCTTAATAAAAATCCATTTTTGTTTACTGAACCGGAGTCGCCTTAGATATATGTTAAGTATATTAATAACCGGAATAATAACCAAGTTAGACACACAGTCCAGCGGTGGACTGTGTGTTTGTTTATATCGCTGGTCACGAGTTCGAGTCCGGTCTTCAGCACCGACTCGGACCATTATCTCTTCTTTTTAATTAAGGCAGAAAAGGAAATAAATAATTAGTACTTAAGTATAATAAAAACCGAATGATATAACATGTTGAACACACAGTCCAGCGGTGGACTGTGTGTTAGATTAACCCACAGGTCCCGGGTTCGAGACCTGTGGAGTGCAAGGCCGGTTCGTATAAACTGTTTTTAGAATAAAAATGATTTTCTGTAAATTCTAATTAATGTATATATGAAATTAAAATCGGATATATAACGGGTTAGACACGTAGCTCAGTTGGTAGAGCTGCGTGCACGCGTACGAGAGGTCTCGGGTTCGAGCCTCACTCAGCGCACAATAATCTGCCATTGAACCGGTCAACGGTCAGGTCAACGGTCAAAGGGTCAGTCAACGGTCAGAAAAAAATAAAATATTTTTATTATTTTTATTTAATTATTTTAATTAAAAATCAATTATAAATACTTAAAAATAACATTTTTAAGATTAGAAAATAGCCTCAAACTCACAAAAAAGCACCCAACCATCCTACTAAAATAGTTTAATAAAATCCGTTTACTTACCAAACCATAATGCAATTTATCTAGGTTAAATCTTACTCGTGGTTAAAAACCACTTCGCGTGCATTCAACGTCATCAACCGAACGCACCCACTGTGAGTGAATCTTACAATTCCCCTTTTAAATTACACGTTTTGGGGTGTGTCATGTGTTATGATAATAATTAATTTATTTATTTAAACTTGTGCCATACCACATCATGACTTAAACTTAGATTGTTTTTATTGTTGTGATTTACTTATTGCCATTAGTCAAGTCATATGAAACTCATACATTAAGCCCATCAGTTCCTCGTGGGAGACGAGTAGAACATCGCGTGCTTCAAACCAATTTCATTATTGTTCATGTGTGTATCATTGAGTTTATATTGTTAGTAGTTGTGTTATTCATATTATCATGTTTATGCAATTCATTCATCAGGCCCCTCAGTTCCTCGTGAGAGACGAGCTGAGCATCGCGTGCCTTTAATTGTTCCATTATTGTTCATGAGTGTTTTCATTTAACATCTTATGATTATTGATCAAGTTACATCTAATTTTACTCATGTTTGGTTGTGCACATATTTCATAATCAATTTAAATAAATTGTTCAAATGTTTTCCATAGGATTCACTCGCCAACATTATGTTAATCCAAAAACCTTTTTACACATGATACAGGTGAACAGGTTGAAGCAAGGATAACATAGGATATGCCTTAGAAGAAAACAAAGAAGTTAGATTGTTAGTTAGATCATGTTGTAACATTATTGTAATTTTCCATTTAATTTGTATTAATGAATATGAAACGTTTAATAACTGTCATGAGCTTTGATGATAACCCAATCATGCCCCGATCACCTTTTCCGCTGCGGGTCGGGGTGTTACAGATTGGTATCAAAGCCATGACTATAGGGATATAGGATAGGTTATTAGACCCTTAGAGCCTATACTATAGTCTGCCTAAATTTTAAATTGATTAGGTGGTTACATACAAACTTGTGATTTTAATTGTTTCATATTTGTTTACATTTCAGTCAAACATACATGCTCATATACATATTCATTATACATATATACATATTCATTATACATATATCGATGTTCATGAATTCAATTTATTTTCATATTCTCATTATCCAAAGATTTTGTGCAATTTTCAAATCTCATCAAAGTAAGTTCTGCGACGGGCATGTAGTAACTGGAAGGGTATGAGTACCGGTAGTCGGAACGTCCTGTCTAGGCTGGCATTCGTATAAATCCAATATAACGGACCAGTTTGCCTACCTGGGGACCAACGATGAGAGTACGAAGGACTTATTAGGCCAAAGCATGCCACACCAAACGTCGTTCGAACTAACCCTACTTTGAGGTGTCACCGTGTCTACACCTGGACACATTCCGAACATCACACGTTGTATACATATTTCTCGATTTTCTCCGGGTTTTTGTGTACGCAACCAGGCAGAAACCGTGCGAACCATATGAAAAACCGGTATTCATGGGGGCCCACATGATTACACAGGTAAAGTATGGCGGCATGACGGGCCTAACAGCGAGCAAAGCCCAAGACATCCTATGGATGTAGTATTTTTGTATAATTATTTTATAAATGATCATTCTTGAATGCGACCCATGATCCCAAAAGCATCCAACTCATACTCTTGTCATGTATTCATTGTAGATGTCTTCTAACCTCGCCCGTAGGAAGACGAGAGCAAGAAAAGCCCGCGAACGCATGGCTACCTTAATCGCTCAACAAATGGCTGCCGTAATACCCAACATTGTAATCCAAGTTCAACAAGCACTTACCAATAATCCTGTCAATCAAGCAAACCAAAACATTTTCAACTCTCCCCCAAATACCACTAAATGTACCTACAAGCATTTCAAATCATGCGACCCTCCGAAATACAAAGGGACTGAAGGTGTCACCGCACTCCTCCATTGGTTTGAAGAAATGGAGAATACTTTTCTAAATTGCGATTGCCCTGATGATCGCAAAGTGCGTTATGCTACCGGTCGACTATATGGGATAGCACTTACTTGGTGGAATACAGAGAAGGCAAAACGAGGTGTTGAAGATGCTATGACCCTAACTTGGAACGAATTGAAGGAAATCATGACCAGACGATTTTGCCCAAGGAGCGAAATCAAGAAGCTAGAAGACGAATTTTATTCATTGAAGCAAATGGAAGGAGACCACACCACCTACAACAAAAGGTTCCTCGAATTACATCAAATGGTTCCCAACATGTTTACTCCCCTCTACCGTTTGATCGAGCACTACATTCGTGGTCTTCCGTCAAAGATTCAAGACCTTGTAATAAGTACCAAGCCTGCAACTTTGGAAGCAGCAATGGAGCTAGCAACAGAGCTCACCGAGAACCGAATCCGAAACAAGGACTTCAAGGAGGAGAAGAAGAAGGATAAAGAATCAACTGAAACCTCCGACTCCACCCAAACCGAATCCCCTTCTCAACCCAATCCTAAGAGAAGAAGAGTCGGGCGACTTTTCGCTGCTACTCAACGAAATCAACCAGTTTTTCATGCCATACCCATCCGAGCTATCCCAATCACCCAAGTGGCACCCAACTCAGCTTACCCAAATAAGAAACCATATCTTGGACCTCACCCTCGATGCAACAACTGTTTTTATCACCATTCCCTTACTTTACCTTGCCGGCTATGTACAACTTGTGGACGCTATGGTCATTTGAGCAATGTTTGTCGCACCTTTCAAGACCAAACCTTTTCCCCTACTCAAAACATGGCCCAAACTTATCACCAACCCCATTACCCCATGTTCCCATATGCGCGAGCCTGTTTCAATTGTGGCGACCCTACCCACCTTAGAAACACATGCCCTCAATTGGTTAACGTTATCAACACTCAAGCCCAATCAAACCCAGTTAACCAAGTAAACCAAGAAAACCCAACCACTATGCCACCAGCAAGAGGAAGAGTCTTCAATATCAACGCCAATCCTGTCGAAGATAATGACGGCCCAAACGAAGATACTCAGCTAGTTCTCTTCGCCGAAGATTCAGATTCAACTCCTATTGTTTAGTCTTATGTTTTTCTTTATCACATGTGTAGACTGTTAGAGAAATTATTGGATATTATATATTATATATTGTTTTCAGTATATGCTTTTGCCGAGGCCGTAGCTCCCCATCCATCGAGGTTGAGTTTGATCCCCATTTTATTATGGGTTGATCAGGGCGTGCCCGCACGATCGGCTCCGTTTGTTTGAGCCTTGATCGGTTATTTCATTTTACATTTCAATATATGCAATACGTTCGGCTCCGTTTGATTGAGCCTTGAGCGCACATTTCAATTTACATTTCCAGTTCATGCAATACGTTCGGCTCCGTTTGATTGAGCCTTGAGCGCACAGACAATTTCATTATCAGTATCTTATGGTTGTGGTGTTTGTAGTAGAGTCGCATCGAACTAACCATAACTTTCGGATAAAGTCAACGAAAATTTGACAAGGATATGGTGGATACGCCGATGGTACTTCCTATATATAAGTATTCTTGTCAAATGATCGGAGGCATTATCAGGCAGTTATGAGAGGTTCCATGCATAGGCTGATTGTGTGATGGTTGTTTAGATTAAGTTGTTCAATTTCAGTACATTCAATACGTTCGGCTCCGTTTGATTGAGCCTTGAGCGCACATACAATTTCATTCAATACGTCCGGCTCCGTTTGATTGAGCCTTGAGCGCATATACAATTTCATTATCAGTATCTTGTGGTTGTTGTGTTTGTAGTAGAGTCGCATCGAACTAACCATTACTTACGGATAAAGTCAATGAAAATTTGACAAGGATATGGTGGATACGCCGATGGTACTTCTTATATATAAGTATTCTTGTCAAATGATCGGAGGCATTATCAGGTGGTTATGAGAGGTTCCATGCATAGGCTGTTTGTGTGGTTAAGTTATTCATATTCAGTACATGCAATACGCTCGGCTCCGTTTGATTGAGCCTTGAGCACACAATTTCAATTTCAGTACATTCAATACGTTCGGCTCCGTTTGATTGAGCCTTGAGCGAACATCCATTTCATTTTCAGTACATGCAATACGATCGGCTCCGTTCGATTGAGCCTTGATCGCACAGATATATTTCCTTTCAGTAATTTATGTTTGTTGTATTGATTGTAGAATTATAGGACTAATCATAATTCACTGATAAAACCAATGAAAATTTGACAAGAATATGGTGGATACGCCGCTGGTACTTCCTATATATAAGTATTCTTGTCAAAGGATCAGAGGCATTATCGGACGGTTATGAGAAGTTCTATGTAGGATTTATTAGTTTCTTGGTAACCAATCATAACTTGTGGATAAAACTAATGAAAATTTGGCAAGAATATGGTGGATACGCCGCTGGTACTTCCTATATATAAGTATTCTTGCCAAAGGATCAGAGGCATTATCAGGCGGTTATGAGAAGTTCCATGTAGGATTTAGTTTTTGCCTTGGTTGGAATTTGTGTTACAATTATATCATCATGTTATTTAAAGAGATTGAATTGTGTTCCATTTCTACATAAACTAACCTCTCCATCATAATAAACGAGAGGGGAACGTCCATCGTTCAAACATATATGCTATCAGAATGTGGATTCAAATATTTGCTGTTGTGTTTATTCATGTTCAAATATTCGCTGATGTGTCTATTCATGTTCAAATATTTGCTGTTGTGTTTATTCATTTTCAAATATTTGCTGATGTGTTCATTCATGTTTGAATATTAGCTGTTGTGCTTACTTATGTTCAAACATCAGCTGTTGTGTTTTTATGTTCCATGTAGATTGTAGTGTTAGAAGTTTTGCCTTAGGATATAACCATATTTTCCCAAACGTATCTAAACTCTTATGCATGATATCATTTTTTTTTAGCAAATCATTCCTGTTTATCAATACTCATACAGTAGGCAACAAAAAGCGATTTCTGAATAGGGTACTTAACCCTTCCACGGAACGTTACCGCCTCGAACAAAAAAACTTAAGCCCTTATTTTGCTAAGCATACAACTGTCAAACAAAACATCACCATCCTTTTAGTCAAAATATATCATTATTTAAATTTCGGGACGAAATTTCTAAAAAGCAGGGGATACTGTAACATCCGTCGAAAACGGATTTACCAAACCCGCTCCATTTATCAACCGAACAGTCAGTCAAAATTTTCGTTGCGAATTAAATGCCCAAAATATTTTTAAACGATCCGTAATCAATTATTATATGGGAATATATATTTAGTTTTTGAAAAACAGTCAAAAATCGCAAAATAAAAATGAATTGTCTCTGCCGGGTTTCGAACCCGGGTCTGTACCGAGTCAGTTCAACGATTTATCACCGCACTCACAAACCACTGCGCCACATGTTCCGTTTGTTAATTAATAGAATCATTTAATTCATAAAATGACTTTACGAATTCAAAACCGGCACCCAATCGGTTCAGTCGTCGGAATCCCGGAATTCTCGCGAGTTTTAACACCAATTTACGTTATAACGTAAACCATTAAACAGATATCGGTTATAACCGATGTTTGAAGTCCGCGACACTTTTCAAAACCGCCGGAAATTTTAAATAAACGAATGCAGTCCAAAATCAGACCAAATACATCTCGTTTTCTACTATAAATTGACCCACAACCGACGACAAACACTTTTGCTCAAAAATCACACCTTTTCTCGGCGAAATTTCACTCGCCGGAACTTTCCTGTTTTTCGCCGGAAAACCGAGTTTTAATTTCTGAACCTCACTGAATCCCCTAAACCTTTACCGAAGTTACCCATACTCTTTCCAAGATTTCCGGAGACTTGCTGCTGCAAAGAACCTGACGCCGGAGGTGAATTCTGTCGCCGGAGTTCTGCCGGAAAACAGAGAGTCCTGTCGGTATACTTTCTCCGCCCAGTTTTCTTTTCCGTTTCACTTTTATCTTACCTTAATCGACTGTAACACACTATCAAATCGATAAAAACTTTGAACCCGTCGTTTTCTGAATTCTGGTTCAACCTTGATGAAGAAGACGATGTATCTCGTTATATTATAAGTATAATTAAAATCATGAAATAAATCGGGTTAGACACACAGTCCAGCGGTGGACTGTGTGCACATAAAACGTTAGTAATGTAAAGGTCTCGAGTTCGATTCCCGTCTCACACACGCTGCCTTAATAAAAATCCATTTTTGTTTACTGAACCGGAGTCGCCTTAGATATATGTTAAGTATATTAATAACCGGAATAATAACCAAGTTAGACACACAGTCCAGCGGTGGACTGTGTGTTTGTTTATATCGCTGGTCACGAGTTCGAGTCCGGTCTTTAGCACCGACTCGGACCATTATCTCTTCTTTTTAATTAAGGCAGAAAAGGAAATAAATAATTAGTACTTAAGTATAATAAAAACCGAATGATATAACATGTTGAACACACAGTCCAGCGGTGGACTGTGTGTTAGATTAACCCACAGGTCCCGGGTTCGAGACCTGTGGAGTGCAAGGCCGGTTCGTATAAACTGTTTTTAGAATAAAAATGATTTTCTGTAAATTCTAATTAATGTATATATGAAATTAAAATCGGATATATAACGGGTTAGACACGTAGCTCAGTTGGTAGAGCTGCGTGCACGCGTACGAGAGGTCTCGGGTTCGAGCCTCACTCAGCGCACAATAATCTGCCATTGAACCGGTCAACGGTCAGATCAACGGTCAAAGGGTCAGTCAACGGTCAGAAAAAAATAAAATATTTTTATTATTTTTATTTAATTATTTTAATTAAAAATCAATTATAAATACTTAAAAATAACATTTTTAAGATTAGAAAATAGCCTCAAACTCACAAAAAAGCACCCAACCATCCTACTAAAATAGTTTAATAAAATCCGTTTACTTACCAAACCATAATGCAATTTATCTAGGTTAAATCTTACTCGTGGTTAAAAACCACTTCGCGTGCATTCAACGTCATCAACCGAACGCACCCACTGTGAGTGAATCTTACAATTCCCCTTTTAAATTACACGTTTTGGGGTGTGTCATGTGTTATGATAATAATTAATTTATTTATTTAAACTTGTGCCATACCACATCATGACTTAAACTTAGATTGTTTTTATTGTTGTGATTTACTTATTGCCATTAGTCAAGTCATATGAAACTCATACATTAAGCCCATCAGTTCCTCGTGGGAGACGAGTAGAACATCGCGTGCTTCAAACCAATTTCATTATTGTTCATGTGTGTATCATTGAGTTTATATTGTTAGTAGTTGTGTTATTCATATTATCATGTTTATGCAATTCATTCATCAGGCCCCTCAGTTCCTCGTGAGAGACGAGCTGAGCATCGCGTGCCTTTAATTGTTCCATTATTGTTCATGAGTGTTTTCATTTAACATCTTATGATTATTGATCAAGTTACATCTAATTTTACTCATGTTTGGTTGTGCACATATTTCATAATCAATTTAAATAAATTGTTCAAATGTTTTCCATAGGATTCACTCGCCAACATTATGTTGATCCAAAAACCTTTTTACACATGATACAGGTGAACAGGTTGAAGCAAGGATAACATAGGATATGCCTTAGAAGAAAACAAAGAAGTTAGATTGTTAGTTAGATCATGTTGTAACATTATTGTAATTTTCCATTTAATTTGTATTAATGAATATGAAACGTTTAATAAATGTCATGAGCTTTGATGATAACCCAATCATGCCCCGATCACCTTTTCCGCTGCGGGTCGGGGTGTTACATCTGTAACGTTGAATATTAATGAAACGGTGATTAAATTGAAACAAATGAGTGTATCCAATGTCGCCTAAGCAAACGGATTCCGCACGTTTACTTTAGGTTTGTCAGATTTGTGCCCAAACGATCCGTACAACGGACCTACAAAATTTCTAGAAAACGATTGTGATTACATGAAAGCAGTCGTTGATAGTCTTGGTTCAGATAATGATAGACTAAGAAAGATGATTGCAGAGCTTGAAGAAGAAAATGCCCTAAACAACAGAAGATTCAGTATGCTACAACGTGTTCTATCTAACAATCTTGGAATAGATTTTATTGCTGAATATAATCGATTGGAAGTTCAAGATGAGAAAGAACGAGCAGAAAAAGAGATGGCTACTCAGGGAAAGGGCAAAGGAATTGAGAAAGAAACAGTTGTAACTGAAAGTTCAAATATTGTTGAAGAACCTATTATTGAAGAAAATCTTGAAAGAGGGTTGGTTATAGTTGGTGAAGTGATCGATGTTACGGATGATCCTATCCTTCAACGTGTTGCTGGTCTTAGACGTTCAATAGGTGAAAGAGTTGAAACAGAAGCAGAAAATGATGAGGATGAAGAAATGAAAGATGATGATAAAGTCGATGATCCTACTGATGATAAAAACGATGATTCAAATCATGGTGATGATGATAATGACGGTCAGTGGGGAGTTGGTGTTATTATTGAATCTACAAAGCTTCATGATGATTTTGATTATGATTCAGTGTTAAATGATGAAGTTAACATTGAGGACGCACAAAGTAAGGGGGAGCAGACAGGTCCAAAAGAGTCAGAAGAATCAGGAATCTTCACAGCTTTACCATTTACAGTTGTTCCTGATCAACAACCCCTAATGATAATGCTTGGCCAAAATATTGAAGAAGGAGAAATTGTGCATAACTACACAAAAGAAGAATTAGCTAAGTTGTTTGAGGTTGATGTTGATTCTTTCGAGTTCGATTTTGAAGAAGAATTGGTGAACATTAGTACCTTTGAGCCAAAAGACTATGTTTACAAACGAGGACCAGAAGCTGACTGACGAATATGATCATGTTATTTTTGAAGATACTTCTGATGATGAGGTCGAAAAATATTCTGGTGTTAATACTGATAGTTTTCCAACAATAGAAGAGATTATGAATCAGATAGATGTGGATCTACTAAAGCAAAAGATTGATGAAGTGGTTAAAGATGGAAATATTCCTAAACGTTTTCTAAAAACAGATTGCTAAAGCAATCAAATCATGGTTCAAAGAGATGCCAAAAGAAAGGAAGTTTAAACGTCGACTTGCATTCTTTACTCGTGATAAAGACAATCACTTAGATATATTCTAAGTTGGGGATGGATCAGGGAGCTTGATGTTTATTTGATAAAAAGAGAATTTGGTGTACAATACTGCAGACATCTAGATGACATAACGACTTTACCTTTCTGGGATGTTGAAGAATTGGTACATATAAAGAACATAAGCTTTCAAATGAAATTTAATGCACAACGGTTATGGAGAGTTATAAAGTTCGAAGCATCATGTGGTTTTGAACTTTGGAAGTCGTTCATTCCAAAGCGAAGAGTAAAGATTGATAAAGAATCAAAACAAAAAGATGTTACGTTGATAATGAAGAGGCCAAGGGCTATAAAGAACATGCCACTGAAACCAATTGAACAAGACTTTCATCCATACTTTTTGTGGTGGCAGACAGATCCTCTGATACATGCGAAGCTGTGATAGTTTTATGAGCTGATAAAAATTGGGATATCGCTAAAGAAAAAGATCCTGAATGTATTGAAAGACGAAGGATATGGGGATTGTGGAGAACTATAAGGATATTAGACCCGATGTGGCTAGTAAATTGCTCAAAAGAGGATGTGAATTGTTTGTTCTTCAACAAAATATGTTTCGCTAAGCGTGAAGAAGTTCAAGCCAAACAATACCAAGGTGTGATAAATGTTTGCTATGCACACGGTATCAACTCAAGGCATATGTGGGAATCAAGATGGCGAGAACTTGAACGAGAAGAGTTTTTAAAAGAAGAAAAGCGTTTGGAATGAATTCATGAAAAAAGCAGAGAGGCAAAACTTAGAAGATTTCAATTTCTGAAATGGGCACCGCCTACTGATCAAACGCCGATTCGGAAACAAGAACGAAGAAAGAAGCCGTACAAGAACTTCTTTGGTCGTTAAAGTCAATTTTTAGAGATTGAAGATTTTGAAGACTGATCAAGACTATGACACTCTCCAAGGGGGAGTCTGTTGGTGCACGATGTCTAATGTTTATGTCTAAGATCGAGTCTATTTGTTTAGGGTTGAAAGTTGATAGATTTAGAAGTTTAATTATGTGTAATAAGGTCAAGTTCGCACGAACTTGCATGTTAAGGGCAAGTCCGCTCGAAGTAACACTTCATGCGAAGTTGACCTAGGTTGTTTTGGTTTGAACTTGAACCTCTTTATATAGTCCACTTGGTTCTTTTATTGTAATAGTTTTTTGCAAAGTCGACGATGGAGCTCTTATCAGTTTGGAACTTGAATGTACACTTGAACAATTAATGAATTGACTGTTAAACTGTTAGTCTTGTGTATTTGTCGCTATTTCATATTAATTCCGCAAATATGAACTAGACACAACTTAGGTACCATTGCTATCAGAGGAACTCGATCCTACAAGAAAGAACGAAAGAACCATGCAAATGTAGGACATTAGTCACTATAATAATCATAGCTGATGTGATTTATGTCCGTTAGTTGGTGCAGAAAGAACGAAAGAACGGAATTGATCTTCGTCTGTTAGTGAGTGCAAGTCCTCACCGGACATTGAACGTGAAATTAAAACCACTGATGGATTGTGGATATTCCGGGTGGATTGTGGATATTCTGGTGATGTAAGAGCTCCGGTTATGCCTCACATCTCATATACTGGGAATAGATCACCGAAGCATGTTAAAAAGATGAAGTGAATTATTAGAGGGTGAGTTTATTTAAGGAATTAAAAGGTGGGTAGGTAAAATGACTTTAATGGACATCATGTGAGGTGCACATGACCTATTTTTAACTAGGGTTATGGATGGTGTTAGTCTAAGTGGCCAAAATAGTTAGATAAAAAGATGTTGGGCGTACATATGTTAAAAGATTCCTTTGTGGTCTAATAGCGTAAAAGTGATATTACCACAGGGGCCAAAATCGTAATTTACTCACACACACACACACACACACACATATATATATATATATATATATATATATATAAGATAAGCTTGGCCCATTAATGTAATATTGTCATTATCAGCTATCCTACTAAATACAAATGTAATGGACCTTGTAGATTTAGGTTAGTAAGTAATCAAAGTGTTCATCGGATCGGATAACGGGTAACTCGGATTATTCAAATCGGATTATTCAGATTTGCAATTTTTAGGAACCTATCCGAAATCCAGTCTGATCCGAATTAGATGTATTCCCATCCGATCCATATCTATCTGAATTCAATTCGGATCGGATTCGGATATATCTGAATAATCCAAACTGATATCCGAATATCCAAATTAAACCAAATAAGGTTTTTTTCCAAATTTTTTATTTTCCCCTTATTTTGGGTTTTGGCATTTTACTAATTTAAATTCATAATAAGCATACAAAACCGAAAAAACTAGAAACTAGTCTTAAGCCTTAAAACACAAATACAAAGTTCAAGGGATTTGATTATGATGTGTGATTTAGGTGTTTTAGTATTTGGCTCATATGGGCTCTTAACTAATAATAATTATGTATTGGAACATTATACTGTTAGAAACATATTAAATGTTATTCGATTTATTGGATATCCACATAACCCGAATAATCCAAAAATTTTATATTGTAAGATCTGAAATAGATCCGAAAATCCGAATATGCAAATTGGAAACGCTGATTGTATCTGTTCGAAGATCAGAATAAGAATTCGGATCTGTTTTTTGGGTTCGGATTTCAGTGTTTTTAAGGATTTCGGATTTTCTGAACACTCCTATAATAGATGGGCCAGGCATATATAGTTTTATAGTATTTTATTATACATTAAAATTAAGTTGTAAATGCATGATATAATTAAGTTGTTCATGAGTTCTTGCACTTTTTCTTTGTATTTCACCAAGGTTGGCTCTCCTGCTAGGTATTCGCCTTTAACTTGATTAGCTACCATCTTCGAGTCTACGAAGGCATGTAGCTCATCGAACTTCATTGTTTTGGCAAGCCTCAGGCCAGCTAGAAGTGCTTCATATTCTGCTTCATTGTTGGTACACGAAAAGTTTAAAACGGAGGGCATAAGTATATTTGGTTATGTGGGTTCTGTTATGATTAGAATAGATCCAGAACTTTCTATACTGGAAGCTCCATCTGTGAATAATGTCCATTTCCCTGTGATAACCATTGGAGTTTCTATTGCTTCAATTTCGTTTACTTCTTTTGGAGCTTCTTGCATTTCTAATAGGAAATCAACTAGTACTTGGTCTTTGTAGGCCTTTCTTGGTACGTATTTGATCTTGTTTTCTCCAAAGCCAACTACCCATTTAGACAGCCTTCCTTCTCCAATATTGTTCGGAGGGGGCTGGTCTATGATGACTTAGATGTTGTGTGCCTGGAAGTATCTCCTTAGTCATTTGCATGTGTCTACAAGTGCCAAGAATAGCTTCTCTATTAGGGAGTAATTGATCTCTTTTGTTTTCAATGCTCGGCTTATGAAGTAAACTGGTATCTGGTCCTTGCCACAATCCATAATTAGCACAGAGCTTACTACTTCTTTTCCTGTAGACAAGTAAATGGTTATTGTCTCTTCTTTCTTTGGTGAATCCATTCTTGCAAGGAAGCTATGTGCTTTTTCAAAGCAAGCAAGGCAGCTTCAACTTCGTTGGTCAATTTGAAATCTTTCTTGTCTGCAAAATTTATTAGCATCTTGATGAAGGGTAGGGATGTTTCTGCTAACATGGGAATGAACCGCTTGAGGGCAACAATCATCCCTTTGAGGCTCTCTACTTCATTCTTTATTGTAGGAGATTTCATGTTGACGACAGCTTGTACCTTATCAGGATTGGCTTTTATGCTTTGCTTCCTTACTATGTGACCGAGGAATTTACCTTCCTTGAACCCGAATGAACACTTGACAGGATTCTGCTTTATGTTGATTGCTTCGGAATTTTTAAATGTTTCCTTGATATCTTGAATCATGGCTTCTTTTGGTTATCCTTCCATCCATACCATATTGACACCTAGATCCTTATTTCCCTTTTTTATTTTCTTTAATGTCCTTGACAAGGTGAGCTCGGTCCCTTGTTTTAACTATTTCGTCGATCCTCTTTTTGAGTGGAAGAAATCATTTGTATGATGTCTATTATCATTGTGGAAAGCACATAACTTGCTCAAGTCTCTTTTGCTAGAAGGTTTTGTGAGGGGTCTTGGTGGCAGAAGTTGTATTTGACCTCCTCACTAGATAGGGTTTATTAGGGTGTCTTCCTGGGATGGTGAAGATGTGTTTGTCTTTTTCATGATGCATGTTGGGACGGTTGACCTTCTTCTGTTGTCCGACCTTCTTCCTTCATTGGGGCGATAAGATCATTTGTCCACAAAGGACTCTAACCTATAGAAGGCTTCTTCCATTGTCGTAGATTTGTTTTCGTCTGAGGAGCTTCTTAACCTTGATAGTGTTCATGAAGGCAAAAACTCGCATCTTTTCGGTTGCCCCACTGTAAGTTAGCCTCACTTTTTAAATCGTTCGATGAAACTTTGCATATCTTTGTGTTCTTTTTGTTGTATTTTGTGCATGACTAAAGGGTCTCTTGTGCACCTTCTCTGTGGAGTGAAATTAGATAGGAAGCTTTTATGTAAGTCATCGAAGGCACATCATCACTTTCAAAGGCTATAATGATTATCTAAGCCTTCGTTATGTTGGCTGTTTCTATGGGACAAGTAAACTGATGTTTTTCTCTTTGGTTGAAACATTTTGCTTCTTTAGGTTTAATGTTGAGTTATTGTTTTGCCTTCTTGTGTGGGAACCTAACATGCAATACTTGATTCATAAACCATTGTAGCGTTGTTAGTTAAGTTCACTACATTAGGCAATGATGACGTCTTGGTCTTGGCATGGTAACTGCGATGGCTTAAGACAAGCAACCAGATTTCTTGCATCCATGACTTCTGAGCCTAATGAATAACCTATATGCTAAATACCAAGATTGTTAGGCTTCATGGGCTATGCTTTGTGGTTAGAGATTTGTTTGAGAATAGACCTTTTAACATTTGGGCCTTATAATTACCACATTAATGCCTACAGATAGAGTAGGAAATTACAAAAAATATTTGACAACTTCATTGAATCTCAGCAACACCTAGGTGTGAAAGTAGCACATTTAATAGCAAGAGTGTCGACTGCCTGTGAAACGCAGACTGAATTGACTCGACGGGTCTTAATACTAGTATCATATTAAATTGTATATATAAGATAAGCTTGGCCCATTAATGTAATATTGTCATTATCAGCTATCCTACTAAATACAAATGTAATGGACCTTGTGGATTTTGGTTAGTAAGTAATCGATGGGCCAGACTTATATAGTTTTATAGTATTTTATTATACATTAAAATTAAGTTGTAAATGCATGATATAATTTTGCATAGATTACACATAGTACTATGCATACCACTAATGCTAGGACAAACATTTTAATTTGGGTAAATTACATTTTTCGTCCTTTATGTTTGTATCGAATTGCAATGGATAGCCTTTAACATCAATAATTACAGCCACAGTCCTTTATTTAGAAAATTTATTACAGCGGTCGTCCTTTAACACTAACCAAGTTAAAAATTAAGTTAATTATGGCATGTGCCTTGCTCAAGAAGGGTATGTTAGTAATTTTAACTATTATATTAACAATATATATTTATACAAACATAAATAGGAAGTCTTTCTTCTCATCCCCTCTCTCTCTCTTTCTACCTACCTAGCCCCTCTCACTTCTCTTTCACCTGCAACTTTGAAGATCTAAACTCATGATACACAATCAGTTCTTGTCTTTTTTTGTATACATCTCCACCGTATAACAGCACCACCACCACTTAATCGTCACCTACACAGCATCACCAACCCACCACCGCACTTGAATCTCTCTTTCATACCTACAGAAGCATCTACATTAAAATGGCTTGAAAACATTACAAAAATAAAAAACCCTCTAAAACCCACCACCGCACAAAAACAACTCATCAGAACTTCTCTGGAAAATCAACACGCTCTGATTTTACATAAATCGTATCTAAAGAAGCTGATCCACACGAAAATGGAACATTGCAGGTCATAACAAGGTTGTCGGAGTCTAGTCGAAACTTCATCGGAACCCTAAGTGGGTCGCCGGAGTTGCGACGGTCATGAAAGTCGTCAGTTGCGACGGTCATGAAAATGGCGGGAGTTGGACGGTCGGTAAGTCACAGGAGGTGCGACTGTCATAGTCTCCACCATCATCGTGACCTCCCATCACTCATCGTTCTCTCTCAGCCTCTCTCTCTCTCTCTCTAACTAAAACCACTCATATGTCTCTCATATCTCTTTAAAACTGTGTACTAAAGATGGTGGGTAGTCGGTGATGCACAGGTGTAGGTTGTGAGTGGTCCGATGGTGTGGTGGTGGTGATAGTGGTGGTGGTTGGAGTGCAGTGGGAGTGATGTTGTTTGGATGGTAGGCTTAGAGAGAGAAAAGGATGTTTATGTTTTAAATTTGAATTGTTTATTGTTTAAATTTACTTTAGATAAATAAAGGAGTAAAATTACAGAATTTTACCCTCATGTGCAAGACACGTGTCATATTTAACTGAAAATTTGTGACAACTGTGAAAAATCCTGGTAAACTTTGATTGGTACAAGGCCGTGGTAACCGGACGGGATATGTGTATCATGATGTTGTTATGATTATGTGTGATACCCATGACGAAACAGGTACACCTTAATTTGTCCTAAATGTTAAGCATGATTAAAACAATAATTGCGCGTAAACTTTGCAAATTGCATGACTTGTGTGCTATGCTAAACAATCTCTGTTATGTCTCGGAGGAATCCGAGAGCAAATCATGGTTAACATGACACTACTAAGGACCAACAATGCGAGGTTGGTACCCTTAGCCTTGAACAACGTGTTAAACGGAGACTTGACATTTAACAGCGCATTACATATTCAACTGTGATTATTGGGCCAACGATAGGGCCCTTTGTAATTCTGAATTCACAAAACATTTTGATTATGTTCCATAGACTATGACATAAGATTAGAAACAAATCGGAGCTCGGGCACGCAAACGAGACGGTTCCCGGCTAAGGAAACGCCTTGTTTTAAGAGTGACGAAAGAAAAGGCAAACATGCAAGGAAGGGTCAATCAAGCCTAAAAACACTTAAACGAATGTAATACGAGGCTTTTATGATTAAAACATAACCATGCTCAGGTTTCAAGACGGTTATGCTCATTTTTTAAAACCAAGTCTTTTGACACTAAGAATGTGAAAAACGGAGCCCGTTTCGCAAATCGGAGACGCGTCCGGGACCCGAAAACGAACCTAAACGCAACACGGAAGATAAACCTCATCTTTTAGCACACAATACGAAGCACGAGGTGTCCCACATGGGACCCACCCCTAAAATCCCCCCCCCCTTTATATAATTTTTATTTTCTTTTTCTTTTTCCTTTTCATTTTACACCAAGAAATTGACAACCTTCTCTCAAAATTCTGCCATGAACATAACAAATTCAGCTGATTATCATCATAAACATCAACTAATCTAAGGTATATTTGGATTGTACTTGATGTGTAGGTACTGAGTATAGCTCACAACCACTTCTGTACTCAAGAAAAAGACTTGGAATCGAAGAAATCGCTAGGTATATCACCCGAAACTCGAATCTAGAATAGGCATAATATTGTTTGGACCATAACTTGGTCCGTGGGTATTGGATTGAGCTAAAATTTGGTGTGGTGATGTAGGGTATTGACAGGAAGGTCCACGTAAAAGTTCAGAATTTTTGGAATTTTCTACGATGTTTGGTGAATTTTAGACTGTTTTACCAAACGAAATTCGGAAAAAATACCTAACGAAGTCAATAAATCACCAAACTTTACATGAACATTAAGGAACATATGGGAAAGGTTTTGGGAAGTTTTGGAGTCCATTGGTTGAGTTTTGATGCAGATTAAAAATCCGCATTTTTACAGGGAGTTTATGGGCAGGTAAAGAAGTTCCTGGAATATTTTGGGAATTTTTGGACATCGGATGATAAACAAAGTGAATTACTCGGGTAAATATTGTTTTACAAATGATTTATTTGAGAAGTTAAAATAGCTTTATAAATTCCCAAGATAATTTTATTAGAATCTATATAGTTTTACTGAGTTCTACAAAAATTTCCAGGATTTTATGAACTATGTAGATTAAATGGGATTTTTCGACTTCTAAAACGCTTATTTTAACTAAATTCGGCAGTTTACCGGACAACGAACCTGCCGAAACTAGGAATGGACCAAAACCTATTTTGACTATAATTGGAACACCGGGAGTATTTTGGGAGGTTCCAGGGTAAGCGGAACACTCTGGGTGTGTTCCCTACCGTTCAGGAGAATCCCTGACGGCGAGAATGGAAACTCAAATTTGAGCAACCTAAACTCCCCAAACACCCAAACTCCCTTAATGAAAAGTTAATCTTTCTTAAGTCACAACACGTTGGTACTATTAGTATTTCCGTACCATTATCCGAACGTGTCAAACAACCAGCTTTAGCTGGCACACGAACCGAATGTGAAACTAATCATACCCTAACATCCATCACCACACCAGGATACTATATGTACAATATGAACTGAAAATACCCACTTGGACCCGAGTTATAGGCATTACCGACCTAGCGACTTGTATTAGTAATTACTTGCATGAGTACTGTTAAAGCTGAACCAGCTTACATATACTCCTATTGCTACCTGTGTGATGCTACTATCATGTGAGTTTCACTTCCCCACTTTTGAATGATTTTACTGTTTTCTAGGGACTTGCATGTTATAAACTGTGTTGATTACACCAATCTGGGAGTGAGTTTTACTCTCCCACTTTTAAACGAGGTTACTATTTTCTGAGGTAAATTGCATATCGCAAACTGTGTTGATTACACCAACCTGGGAGTGAATCTTACTCCCCCACTTCTAATCTGTGATACTGTTTCTGAGATGATTGGCATGTTACGAAACTGTTTTAATTGCACCAACATATGATGTGAATTATCTAACACACGAACTACCTTCCCACTGCAAGACAAGTGATTAACGTAAACCTGTGGACAGTGGATAATACTATCGGTTTGACCAACCCCGTGCCACGTCTGACAGTGTGTCGACACTAGGTTACTTCACTAGTTCTAATTTGGTTGTGTTGTTAGGCATAACTACTATGGAGCGTTGAACTGCACGTGACGCAGTTGATGGGCCGGGAGTGTCTTTGTGACACGGTTCGGTGGCCGGGAGTGTCTGGGATGACACGGCCCAGGAGAGAAACAGTCAAGGTTTTACTTGTATACTCGTGTAATTCCATCTGTGACTAAGACTGTGACTGTCACTGTGACCAGTGCAATTAAACTTGTGAATCCATATTGTTACACAACAACTAAACCAGTGGAACTCACGCGCGTTTAGCTTACCCTTTTTTTAAACTAACATGTATTTCAGGTAACCTGAGACTGATGTGATCCATGTATGTTGTTCAAGACGTGTTTGTAGACGAATCCTGATACAGACGCATGCAGCTTAGAAGACTTATATGGTTCATGGGAACACGCAGTTGTAACATACATGTAGTATGTAATCAACGTTTTGTAAGTAATAAAATGTAGTGTCTTTATAAACAATGTGCTTGTACCAGAGGTGTCTGTTGCATCCCGTATTTTTTCTTCCGCTGCAAGTTGGGGTGTGACAGAAGATGGTATCAGAGCCATTGGTTATAGAGAATTAGGTGCCTTTAAGGAAACCTAGACTATAACTACAGGCTCGGACTTTAGTGGACATCACTGGAAAAAGTAACCTCTACTCAAGGTCGTTAGTGAACACTGTAAAGGATCCTATTTGCAAGTACCAGGAAGGCCTTGTGGGGCAAGTGGGTTATTATGTTTCTGAACATAATAACAGACTTGCTAATATGATGCAATAAAGTCGCGGTAATAAACACACTTAAATACGTGGAATGATACATACGTGTACCAAGGTGATAGTGTGTGACTGTTTGTGCGTAAATTGATACATGAATTGGGATTGGTGGATAATGTGTACTACATATGCCTGCGGGATAGGCAGAAAAACTGATATTACAGTCCATTCCACATTTGAAATAACCTAAAAATTTAAAATATTATTCTTTTTAAATAAATGGGAATTAGATGATAAAAATGGTGAATAAATTTTTTATTTTATTAGTTTTTTTTCTTTTAACATATAATGTGACTTAATATTAGTTGTAGTATCTGAAAGTTTAGTAAAATATTTAATATGAAGAAAAATAATACTTATAATAAAATAAATTAGAAATATATAATAGCACTAAACTTAAATGTACATAATGTTGTACCTAACATTATTGGAAAAAAAACTAATAATAAATAATATAATTAATTAATAAACAATAAATATGTGTATGCATACATGTTACGTGTGCCTATGTAAGTTAAAGAAAATATAAAAATAAAAAAATATAAACTATTATCTGAAAATGGAATATATAAAAGAATAATAAAACCGTAAATATAGAAAATATCTATGAGAGGGAAGCTTCTCATTAGATATAACTATTTCTTATTTGACCAAATTTTCCTGTACATGAGAATTATCACTCCATCTTTTATATTTGGTTTTCTGAGTACTGTAAGTAAACTTTTGCTACACATCAGCATGCTCCACCATCATTTTATGCAAATGGAAATGGTGAAGACAAGAGCTATACATTTTAAGATCATTACATCTAATTTTTACACATGTCTCACTATATTTAAATAACACACATATACATTCAAAATAAGAAATGGCACCATCGCCTTCAAGTTTGTTAGGTCGCCTCTTTAGCCGACAAACAGCCACCGCCACACAACAACCCGCCACGCTCCGCCTCTGCCTCACCTGCAAACCGCCGCCTGCAAGCCACCCGACAAACAACCACCCCGCCCGACAAACAACCACCCCCGCCGTCTGTTCACTCTACAATCCGCCACCATTGCCACATCACGTCGTTTATAAATAGAGACGAGACCCGATCGTTGCAGCCCACATCTCAACCCTCTCTTTCTATGTTCTGTTTTCCTTTTGGTTTCCGACAACCGTACAGCTTCCGGCCAGCCTATCGTCGCATCAAACGCAAACCAGACCCAGATGGTCTTCAACCACCACCGTTGTCTTTAGATCACCGGCTTCGTCGCAGCTTCTGTTGCAGGTCCTTCCGATCACACCTTTCAGATCTACAGCTTGCGATTTTGAACTCCTATGATCGATTTACGTGCATGTAATGAATGTTTGATGAATAAAAGTTTGATAACTAGCAAATCCAGAATATATGTGATGACGGTTCAAGAACCCGTATGATAAATAGGGAAGATAAGTTAGTTAAATTTCATCCATCATAATCTCAAACTCAGCTAATAAGCTAAAAAGGGATTATCATATAATCTACCAATGAATCTATGTATAACCAGAATGAAACCCCATAAAGTTGATATATTCATAACTCAATAAGAAATATTTAAATGAATGCATTTGTCAGATAGCTTTATAATAGTGTTTAAAATTTGAGGTGCTCAACATGTTTAAATCTCCATTGTAGTATGCGGGGATTTGAATGCAATACATTAATACTTTATATATGTAAAAGTATATTTAATAAAGCTTGCTTCAACTAAGAAAGACGTATACAACTTGATTCTTCTACTTTCTTATACTACATAATCTTTAATAATTAAAATTCTAAAGAGATTAGAGTATAGTCGGTAACCGGATTCATCTAATCGTTTGGTGATCATGAGTTGGAATGTCAAAAATACAAATCTCCTAAAATATAAGCTAATTGTAGGTTATCACGACCCCCTGAAAGAACCTGTCTTATATAAACGTGAATCATCTATTCAGGTACGGATCCTTACCCCCTCTCTTTGTTATCCGGTTCGATTGATTATAAACCCTGTTGACTGTCTCTTTCATTTGAACTCCTAACTTCTTTGGCATTCTTATTTTTTAACTGTCTTTTACGGTTTTTTACAAAAACAATCATATTTACTTAAACAAGACTTTAAAAAAATATGTTTGTTCCGAGAATGTGACATGAATCTCGAATATCTTGGTAAACAGAACTTTGATAATGTATCTCGGTGTGGTGGATACGCTGCGATACATCCTATATAAAAACACCCGGCTACGTTATCCAGGTACCGGTAATCAAGATATGTGGGTCTCATGTTACAATCACTTTTCCAATCTCTTATTATTTGTTAGTAAATATGTTAGTTGTTCGTTACGTTTTTTACAAAGACAAGCATGCGGTAGATTTGAGTTTACTTTACTCATTATCGCATGTTCCGATACAAAATTTTAAAATGATTCAAAGATACATATTTTTGTGCTCTGTTACCCTGAGTTCTACGCTTCCCGTGGAGTGTCCCACGGGCATGTTGTTGTGGCACCGACTTCATGTGCTCCTTCCATGATGGAGAAATCAGTTCACGGCGTCCCTAGGTACAGGTGTCGTACAAAGCTACTAGGAGGCGTATGGATCAATCCTAGCTCTGTTTACTGTTACTGTTTCTGGGAATGGATGTGGGCGTGCCAACTTGCGCCATTCCATGTGATTGGTATACAGGAATGGCCCCCTGTATATCGTCACACTTTGTTTACTGTTACTGTTCGGCTCATGGGTACATCCGTAAGATATGATTTACTATTACCATTACTGAAACTGGATTACTGATACCGGTTTTGCTATTTGTTACTGAAACTGATTTACTGTTATCATTACTGTTACTGTTAATGCTACCGTTACTAAACTGATTTATTGTTACTCTTACGTTACTGAATTGCTTTACCATTACAATTACCGTAATTGTTTTAACGAAGCTGTCGTACTATTATAGTTACTGAAGCTGTGTTTACTAAAACTGTTTTAGCGAAAAATCATTTTTACTCCAGCCTATTATTCCGTACTGGGCATTCGGCTAATTCCGTAAATTGTTTTCCCTAAACAGGTTCACAGGTTACTTTGGGCGGGACTGAGAGAGTGGAATAAAACACTAGGATTCTATCTAAAGATCTTAAGCATTACTTTATGATGCCATACGAGGATGTTATGCCGTACTCGTAGGATGCAACTAAATGAATACAAATTAACCTTAAGATTGTGTATTGTTTCCGTACTGTAATCCAGGTCTTTGAAATCAATGAAAGTATGCTTTATGTCTCTGACTACCTCTGATATTGTGACACGTCAGCCCTATCCGGTTGGGGGGTTACAGCTATGGTATCAGAGCAAAGGCTCTTTCCTTTAGAAAACGTGAACATAGTAATTAGGACCTGTGAGGAATGGGTAGATTAGGATGTAGGTCCGTGATCAGGCGGTTCTAGACAGAAGTTAATACTTAAACGTAAACAGATTCGGTAGAATGTTATTGAGAATGGAGTAGAAGTAGAATGCAGCGGAAGTCTTTATTCATACCGAAAGTGTATACATCTTTATAAATCCAGTTGCCGGAGTTCCTGGAGAGAATCCGGCAGCACCTCCCTGTAGGGATGGCAACAACTCAAATGACAAATGAACACACACCACCTATTTATAGGGAAAACAGCCAAGTTCGCTTGACATGTGCATATGAGGTCAAGTTCGGGCAAGTTCTATCATATGACATGTTCGGCCGAACTTGTCTCCCACATAACTTAGGAAATGTGCTCCAGTGAGAGACGAGAGCGCCTTCGAGTAGTGTTCGGGTACAGTAATCCAATGACTAACCTATCTGATAACTCTTATCTAAATCTGCATACTCTAAACCACCGGTTCCTTCGATATTTTTTTCGATCATATTTTGTGACGACCATACTAGTTATTCATCTCGATAATGGTCGTAAGAATAGTCGATCGAGTATTACCATTCCTAAGCAGGGCGACGAAACAACCATGAAAAGGAATGGTACCGTAAAACCCGGACAAAAGGGAATGACGCCTAAGCTCTATTTACACGGGGTCATGACCTGAGTTATTTCACTTTCCGGAACCCCGAGGTACTAAGTCTTGAATCAATATCACCCGTATGAGGGTGGTGTATTTGTTCTAGAAATCGCATAAGGGGATGCATGATTCTTTGATTCCTTTTGGTTAAGGTTTTTCGCGTCACGCTACTTATGTGCCTATAAAACATGTTGACTCCCTAACTCTACGATAATAATGATACCTGGGGAACACCATATGTCTCCTCCTCTTCCTTGAAACATTTTAGGAGTCCAAATACTTATACACGATATTATTCACAATTCCTAAGGGATGATTGAAATTCCCTTCGGACCTTTGTAAAGGTGTTATTTGGTAACGGTCTCCTACATGTGTAGGAGGATGATACATGGGATACACTGACTTTCATCCATCGATGGGGTACAAAGTGAACGATACCCTACTCTTCTGAGTAACCTAAAGTTATTGTGTAGACGGCGTTGGTAGTCCTCGTAAGTATACGAGGACTAAATTCTCTAGATCAGGGGAATATTGTTAAAACCCCCCTCGTCTTCGTTATACTAGTTGGTCCCTTCAATTGATTTTGAGTTTGATCGATTTAAATAAGTAGTCGTAAAATATGATGCTACCAAAAAACCCGATTCCTCGTTATTTTCGAGTGATGAAAATTCTTGGGTTACCGATAGAAATAAGAACTGGAGAGATCTTAAGTATAATACTGTATATATACATATATACCTAGGTATTCGTACCACAAGTGAAATTCACGATCATGGGGATGATTGTCGAAAGTTGTGCGCTATCAATTACACGATTTCCGCCTCGGTCATTTGTGGTGAGCGTTTCGAGGCCATTCTAGTATAAATAATACTTATATACATGTATCAATGTCACATATTCAATCATCCCATATCATACAATTTCGTCTCACGCATGAGTCCACAACATGTATAACCAACATCATTATCATGTATATAATAATATTCGTCATCATGCAACTGTTAAAATTTGCACTTAGACTTAACCCAAAAGCGCCAGTGCTGAAAGGCGCGGTCAGATCATGTCACAAGGGTGACGTACATACGCTATACTACGAAAAGCACGAACCACCGTGCATGAAGGAACAAGGTCAAAACTAATTGGTGTAGTCATGAGTCGTCTTAATATCGTAATTGGTGTCTTCTGTGTGCCGAACCCACCTGGGGAAAGCTAACCCGTAAATCTAGTAGTCCCGATCATTCCAGATGAAGGGACTAGTGAATCTTCCGAATACGTCCCTCGGATATCATGTCCATCCAGAGGGAGATGACGTCAGTAAGCACGCCGTATATACTTAAAAGAGGAATAAGACTTTGACGTGACATTTAAATCTCTTCCAATTTGGAGAGTTACTTAACACACGCTACGAATTGTACAATACCTCTATCTGCGATACTAAGTCAAACTAAATGTCACACCCCGACCCGCAGCGGAAAGGTACGGGGCAGACTGATTGCCCATAGCTCATGACACTATTATAAGTTTAATATTTAAAGATATTAAATTAAATTGTCACGTAACATATATCGATCAATAGTTGCACATACAATGCTCAAATATAACATAACATAATTTTCCGATTTATTTTCCTAAGGCCCACGCTACGTGTCCTCCTCGCTTGCTTATCAACCTTGCTCCTGCACCACGTTAGAAAAATATATTTTTGGGTCAACAATCATGCTGGTGAGCAATTCCTTATTTTGTAGAAAATGGTTTAGTTTAATTTTAAAGATAATTATATTTCAACATGCTCACAAGGTTAATATAGGGATTGTCACATGTCACTAATATAACTAACAATACACATATATCAACAAAGACACATAACAAAATAATAATCATACCAAGACCAAAATAGCACACAACAACAGTAGGTCCATTAGGCTCAAGCCCCGGGGAGCGAGTCTAATGTCGTTGGTGATACTAGTCTACAACCCGTGACCGTGGGGAACCTAGTCAGCCGTGGATCCACTAGATACAATAGCATGCAATAGACTTGACATAGCATACAAGTTAAAGGATAAGACACATGAACATCTAGATATCAACACTTTGATTTTAGCATGTTAAAAATAGAAATAATCATAGATATAAATAACATGATGCACCCCAAAATTTGTGAAATTAAAAAGGGGAATTTGACAGAAATTACTCACAGGTTGCGCAGAAATGTTCCACTAGCGTTACCGCACGAAAGGAATAAATCAAATCTAGAAATAATAATCACCCTAAAACATAAATAAACGGAAATGCCAAACGAACAAACAATATATTAATTTTAGGAAATTGGGTTCTCCTATTTGGGAACTTAAAATATATAAAATAATTACTTAACATAATTCCCAAATCAATATACATATATATATACACACACATATATTTCTAGAATTGTTAAACATGACCAGTCTTTTTGAATACCAATTTAATGGATTACAATATTTTGTACATGCCAAAAGCTAATCAAATTCATTAAACTCACCTACTAACTTTGTAAATCAGATTTAACGTTTTTCACATTTTTTTTACAATAACATATTTATTAAGGTTTATTTATTTAAAAGAAACTCCATAAATCCTTTGACAAGATAGTTATCTATAGTTATAGAAAAATAAACAATTATATAATGTATAAAAATCAATAAAAATATTTATAGAATTTATTCGTGATAACATGTATTTTTTTTGAATAATTAAATCCAAATTATATTCTTGAATTCCCAAAAATTAAGGAAAAATTTCATAAAACTTTTTATAACCTTCTTGTGACCTAAATTATTTAGTAAAAATATTTGGGAAATTTATTTTAGATTATTTGGTATTTTTAATTAATTTAGTAATTAAATAAAACATGAACAATTCACCAAAAATCCAATTGACGTCTAAAAATTCTCCAAAATTACCCAAATTATTATAACATGATACATAGCAGTACTCTATCCTCAATTTGATCAAAACACAAGTATAATCCTAAAAGCCCCAAATTTCATGAACGAAGAACCCTAATTTCAACTAAAATGGAATTCGGATAAAATCAGACCTCTATCACTAAAAAGGATAGAGGGCTTTTGTAGAGGATGAAAATAAACAATATTAGGCTTCGGGATCACCTGAAAAGGTTGAGAATTGAAGGAGATATCGTCCTTGCAAGTTATGAGCCCTAGAATCTTCTTTGATCAAATCCGCGAGATGTAGAGGATGAAATGAGGAAATCTCAGTGGGGTTTTGCATGGTTTGATCAGGAGAACAAAAGGGTGTAAGATTTTTCTTCCATGTTAACGAAAAATTATAACACCCAAATGTTGTTCTTGAAGTATTTTAATGGAAATTACCATTGTTTCAATTTGATCGTTTTACGGATTATAGAACGTTTGGATTGTTAATGAACATTAATCTCCATTCATGTGCAGTAATTATCGAAATGAAGTCAATTGATTTGGTAGAACGGCGCAAAGAATCGGGTCATTTACCCGGGTCACGTTTTTTGAAGCTGGGCAAAGGAGGAATGTTAGGTAACAAAAAAAAAAACACAAGTCTTATCGTGCTGAGATTACGATCGACCTGCGATGTATGAAAAGGTGCAGTCTTATTATGGCGGTAGCGTTCCTGATAAGGGTTGCATACCCAACTAAGGAATCGCTTTTAAATGCCAAAGATGGAGAAATCATGGAAAAACGTTAACTATTATGTACAAGGTGGCCGGTTATAGGTTCTATGATCATTACGATCATGAAGCCCAAGATTTGCACATCAAGGATTTATTGAAGCTAGAGAGAAAATCATGTCCCAAAGATGACTTGTAACACGAGAGAGTTTGCAACTAAGTCGTGAAAAATACTCATGATGCCCAAACTGCAATCCATGTTATGACTTGGGATCTTGAAAAAAAACATTTCTCATAAAATGTCACAATTTGAGTTGAATGTGCGAAATCATAGAATTTGAATTCTCCAATCACATAACAAAAACAACTAACTACAACTCTCATGATTAGTCTAACGCTGCTTTTGAAAATTTGACAGAGACACTTATATATAGGAAGTACCAGCGGCGTATCCACCATGTCCTTATCAAATTTCATCGGCTTCGTTAGCGGTTTTGATTAGTTATACGGGACGACTCAAACTTACTAAATAAATAAACAATCCAAACCATAAACATCTAATGTATGAGTCTCGGACCCAAAAAGGGTGCGACTAAATGGTGGCAGTATCTACATCCATAGTTATGAGGAGAGGGTCAGTCTATGAATAAGTGAGACAGTACCCACATCACGCAAATTATGGGGAAAGGTAAGCCGTGATGAGTGATGATGTGAATTTGCAACAACATGAACCAACAATAAACATAACAAATGCATAACTAAACAAACCAATAATGGCAAATAGAATAGTGATAGTATAAAACGTCAGAATAAGAGATGAAAACGATGATACATTATAAAATAGTAACGTTGAAAGCGTGAAAACGGTACAAGCTATCAACGGTATTGATTAAGAGTTAATAATTGTACCAGTTGACGTTGGTGCGAACGTCAAGGATACGAAATGGGAGTAGCAGGTGGAGTTGATAATGAGGGAAAACCAAACGTGGAGTTGAAAGGCAGAAGAAATAGAGTAGCAGAAAGGATCTTAGCTTCCTTTACTCAGGGGAGAATTTCAATTCGGACAAACTTAGAGGCGTCCTAAAATAAATTGAGGAAACCATAACTTTGTTGACTACACTCACATTTATTTCCTTTCGTTAACCATATTTACACTTTACCAAGCGTAAAACATTAGCATATTAAACTTTTCATGTACAAAAGCAATTTGTTTTATTTAGAAAAATATTTTCATTAAGTTTCTAGAAAATAATTTTGATCTTAAGTGGTAAATTTACTAAAAATATTTTTTATATTTTGTTGTTATTGTCTTTTATAAAATCAAATTTGAGGTGGGAAAAATTTTATCGTCACCATGTGCCCTAGAATTGAATTTGTCGAACTATGGGCATAGGTTACGATATCGATTAAGGTTGCGAAGTTTAAGTCATATTAGACGATTTGTTATGGTTTAGATCATATTATCGAAAATCACATCATTATGTTTGTGTTTGAAAATTCAAAACATTCTTTATTTGATTAAATTAGTACGAAGAAAACTCAAAACGTTTCATTCAAAGTAGACCCATCACATGAAAACGTTGTCGTATTGCTGACTGCATCCTGGTTGTCTTGGAACTGGATGAGTGCTCGTTCGCGCGCCTTCTAGTTCTCGTGGTTCTCTGGACTGGCTTGAACGGCTCGATCGGGAGGAACTAGTTAGGTGCTATACAATCCAGTCGGTTGATCCATCGGTGGAGCGCCTGGTTCGACATTCATTTGGATCATAAGGTAGGTGTTTGGTTTCTCAAATGGGGGAGTCACGGATTTGTGAAATCATGGAACTTAGGGAAAATCCCATAATTCAGGAATACAAATCACATGAAAATATTATGGAGTATCAAAGGGTAGCAAAAGTCGAACCCTTCGACAAGGCACAAAAGATAGGGTGATTTGTAAATTATTAGAATCTCGTGGAATATCAAGGATTTATTCTGGTGGTTTATATACAAAACGATATAGTAACCACATGGAATAAAGATAATAAAACTTATGATAAAATAATGTTTCATCATAAAATTTTGAAAATCATAGGTTTGGCACATCATAGGGTTTAGTATGATTTCCATGCGTCACTTTCGTAATTACGTGTGCACCCGCAATTACCGAGCTTTCGAATGGTCCTCATACGTTTACCCATTGACATACAACTTAACCCGAAGAAAATCATGAATTAATAAAGACCTGAATATTGGGATGTTGTAAAACCATGTTTAGGATAGTATCCATGAATAAACACGGACACGTTTGACATATCAAAGTGTTGTTATTTCTCATGACATTTGGTGTGACATGCTTTGGCCTAATAGGTTTCAGTACTCTCATCGTTAGTCCCTAGTAAGGCAAACTGGTCCATTAATTGGATTTATACGAATGTCAGCCTAGACAGGACGTCTCGACTACCGGTACGTAACTCTTCCAGTTACTACATGTCCGTTACAAGAACTTACTTCGACGAGAGTGAAATCTCAATTGAAATTAGAAACTTAAAAACGAAATGAAATTAAACTCAAAAATAAAACCAAACCCATTAATAATTGAAATGCACTAAGAGAAACAAATAGATTCAACACTTTAGATATATAAGAATAGGAATTAGAATATCGAATTTTTCGTATATGGTATAAAATTTATGCGACATGATAAGGAATAAGAAATAATACACCATAGTTTAATATTAAAGTATATAATGTCATTTAAGGCATATAATATTTAGCATATAACAATTAAAGTGCTCACATGCATTTGTGTGTACATTATTATTTTTAAGCCAAGGCAATCAAAACAATTAAGCACATAAGGTACCTAAGATACCTATTCAACTATAGACTAAGTCTAAGGGTCTAATAACCTATCTTAATTCCCTATAGTCATTGGCTCTGATACCAATCTATCACACCCCGACCCGCAGCGGAATGGTACGGGACAGACTGATTGCCCATAGCTCATGACACTATTATAAGTTTAATATTTAAAGTCATTAAATTAAATTGTCACATAACATATATCAATCAATAGTAACACATACAATGCTCAAAAATAGCATCAACATAATTTTCTGATTTATTTTCGTAAGGCCCACGCTACGTGTCCTCCTCACTTGCTTATCAACCTTGCTCCTGCACCACGTTAGAAAAATATATTTTTGGGTCAACAATCATGCTGGCCTTATTTTGTAGAAAATGGTTTAGTTTTACTTTTAAAGATAATTATATTTCAACATGCTCACAAGGTTAATATAGGGATTGTCACATGTCACTAATATAACTAACAATACACATATATCAACAAAGACACATAACAAAATAATAATCATACCAAGACCAAATTAGCACACAACAACAATAGCGTCCATTAGGCTCAAGCCCCGGGAGTAAGTCTAATGTCGTTGGCGATACTAGGCTACAACCCATGGCCGTGGGGAACCTAGTCAGTCGTGGATCTATTAGATACAATAGTATGCAATAGACTCGACATAGCATACAAGTTAAAAGATAAGACACATGAACATCTAGATATCAACACTTTGATTTTAGCATGTTAAAAATAGAAATAATCATAGATTTAAATAAAATGATGCACCCCAAAATTTGTGAAATTATAAGGGGAATTTGAGAGAAATTACTCACAGGTTGGGCAGAAATGTTCCACGAGCGGTAACGCACGAAAGGAATAAGTCGAATCTAGAAATAATAATCACCCTAAAACATAAATAAACGGAAATGCGAAACGAACAAACCATATATTAATTTTAGGAAATTAGGTTCTCCTATTTGGGGACTTAAAATATATAAAATAATCACTTAATATAATTCCCAAATCAATATACATATATATATATATACACACATATATATTTCTAGAATTGTTAAACATGACCGGTCTTTATGAATACCAATTTAATGGATTACAATATTTTGTACATGCCAAAATTAATCAAATTCATTAAACTCACCTACTAACTTTGTAAATAAGATTTAACGTTTATCACATATTTTTTTTACAATAACATATTTATAAAGGTTTATTTATTTAAAAGAAACTCCATAAATCCTTTGACAAGATAGTTATCTATAGTTATAGAAAGATTATATAAAAGTCTCAAAACAATTATATAATGTATAAAAATCAATAAAAATATTTATAGAATTCATTCGTGATAATGTGTATTTTTTTTTTTTGAATAATTAACACATGTATAAATCCAAATTATATTCTTGAATTCCCAAAAATTAAGGAAAAATTTCATAAAACTTTTTATAACCTTCTTGTGACCTAAATTATTTAGTAAAAATATTTGGGAAATTTATTTTAGATTATTTGATATTTTTAATTAATTTAGTAAATAAATAAAACATGAACAATTCACCAAAAATCCAATTGACGTCTAAAAATTCTCCAAAATTACCCAAATTATTATAACATGATACATAGCAGTACTCTACTCTCAATTTGATCAAAACACAAGTATAATCCTAAAAGCCCCAAATTTCATGAACAAAGAACCCTAATATCAACTAAAATGGAATTCGGATAAAATCAGACCTCTATCACTAAAATGGATAGATGGCTTTTGTAGAGGATGAAAAATAAACAATATTAGGCTTCGGGTTCACCTGAAAAGGTTGAGAACTGAAGGAGATATCGTCCTTGCAAGTTATGAGCCCTAGAATCTTCTTCGATCAAATCCGCGAGATGTAGAGGATGAAATGAGGAAATCTCAGTGGGGTTTTCATGGTTCGATCAGGAGAACAAAAGGGTGTAATATTTTTGTTCCAGGTTTACGAAAAATTATAACACCCAAATGTTGTTCTTGAAGTATTTTAATGGAAATTATGATTGTTTCCAATTAGATGATTTTACGGATTATAGAACATTTGGATTGTTAATAAACATTAATCTCTATTCATGTGCAGTAATTGCAATCGAAATGAAGTCAAATTATTAGGTTGAACGGCGCAAAGAATCGGGTCATTTACTCGGGTCGCGTTTTTTTGAAGCTGGGCAAAGGAGGCAGGAAGCTAATCAGGGTCTAGTGGTCTTCGTGTTATTATTTGTACAAGGGGACTCGTGTTCGAGTCCCACTCGTGTCTCCTATTTAATTCCTTTAATTACAAGGTTTTAACAAACTGCAGATTGGCCCCTAATGTTTATATAACTTACCACTTGACTAACCAATAACAACACCTTTGTCCCTTATTAAACTAATTAGCAAACTAACCTCGTTAGTAATGGTTTTATTTTTTAGTTTCAATTTATTACAAAACAACCCCCTTAACTTTTAATTTTGTTTCACTCACCAATCTAACTTCGTTAGAGTTTCCTTTATCTACATCTAACCGATCTAACTGGGTGGCTTTATAATATTCATGTTTTTTTCTTTAGTCCGATTTTAGTCCATCGCGTTACGGACAATGAACTAAATAATAAAATACTAAAATTATTAAAAATATTCTTAATTTTATTTAATTTGGAGAGGGTCCGCTTTTACAATCCGGGTCGGGTTTCGGAGGCCCGATTTTGACAGATGTTACACTAAATGACCAAAGTGTAGATCGGTGCTTGGTTGGATGCACTGACTGGATGTGAAATGGCATTCCTAACCTTTACTCGTATCCTAGCCGTTAGAGTGCTAGACTTATCTCGATTGATTACAACTTTCATTCAGCCTTTTTCAAGAGGTTGTCGAGCGATTGTGGATCTATGTTACTACATTTCCCAGCAACATGTATTCCTTCCGTGCCTTATTGGGAAACAGAACCGACTAATCCAACGACAAAGGGTCGAGAAACTCAACAACCCTAGTCTCGACTAACCCGAGGGCCGGGTCTTCATTTCTTTTTTACATTATTAGGAATATGAGAATAATGGGAAAAATCAGATTCAGTGGTCAACTGTCCCTATCGGAACTAGGGTGACTATGGATTCGGGCTCTAGCCCATGGGTTCATAAAATCACACAAATTTCTCAATCTAAACCAAGATGGTTTGGAATGAACGAACTCGACTAAACCCTTACGTTTAATCGGTGATTCAAATGGCGGAGGTGCCAAGATGGGAAAGCATGATATCTTTCTATACTCATATACAGTTCAGATCATACCAAGTCCGAATTTGACTCGAAAAACCATGAGACCGAGACGGTCAAGTGGTGATTAACCACCTTGTGACTAATATGGGTCATATTCGCCAATGCATTAGGTAATCTTTCGAGAACATGATGGGAAATGATTACTTCTCGTTGTCTCCATTAACGATATCCTTATGAAACGTTAGTCCGACGTGGTTATGTTCCTACCCTGCGAGGGGTACTCCGTTGATGGGGAATCTTGATTTGATGACTCGTTACTTAGTCATCTTTTACAAAATTACCTGTACATCTACGATTAAATCTAGTCCCACGTGTAGGGGCATCATGGTGATATGTGGTCACAAGACACTCGTTACACCTCAAATATGTCTACGTAATAGTAGCATTCTATAGGTGGTGTTACTTGAGTGAAAACCGCATTAGGTACACACTCTACCATCCCTGGTGTATGGGAATTTTTACACGACTATCTTTCGGAGAATCACATCGACGTTATCAAAGCTACTAAGTTATTTCCTTCTGGAGAAGACATAAACAGGGTACAATAGTCGGAGCCAAACTCTAGAAACTGAACACAAACTGGTATTATTATTATAAAAATTTCATACCCTTACGACGTGATCAGACTACTGCTGAGGAGTTCGAGCACATCCTGGAGGTAAGTGTACAGATTCGTTGTTACTCGGGTACATGCTTGCCTTATGGAAACCTTAGGCTTTCAAAAGCCTTTCTCCTTCTTATTCTCTACCATATAGTTGGGACTTTCGTGGTCAGTACTACCCGAAGACATCTACGTACACGACAATAAGGGAAGACTGTCGCTCGCAACTCTGTGAGACCAAATTCATTCCCTTTACACGAACATGCGGAGCAGGATGCTCACCATTGCGACGTTCGCAACGAACCTGGGGAGGGTATCCATACTCCTCCTCTATAGGAAGTGTGCAAGAACTATTAAACGAAATAGTAATTGAAACTTATGGTGTATGAATGGTGAAGATAATGAATGCAAAGAAGACATAATTATTGCAGTTATCTACAAGATGAATACGAGACCTTGTTCTACTGTGAGTCCAGCAACACTCTCACTTTCAGATTGGAAGTGATGACAAACGTTACTCTTAGCTATACATAGGAATTGTGGATGGACAAATTACACAACTACTATGTAGCACACCTATCATCTTCGTACGATGATGATACTACACCAAAAGTGTAAACATAACTGTCTGTCGGAGGACTGACTTAGCTTTCCAACGAATTACTAAACGAAATTTCGAGGACGAAATTCATTTAACTGGGGGAGAGTGTGACAACTGTGAAAAATCCCGGTAAACTTTGATTGGTACAAGTCCATGGTAACCGGACGGGATATGCATATCATGATATTGTTATGATTATGTGTGATACCCATGACGAAACAGGTACACCTTAATTGGTCCTAAACGTTAAGCATGATTAAAACAATAATTGCACGTAAACTTTGTAAATTGCATGACTTGTGTGCTATGCTAAATAATCTCTGTTATGTCTCAGAGGAATCCGAGAGCACATCATGGTTAACATGACACTACTAAGGACCAACAATTCGAGGTTGGTGCCCTTAGCCTTGAACAATGTGTTAAACGGAGACTTGACGTTTAACAGCGCATTACATATTCCACTGTGATTATTGGGCCAACGATAGGGTCTTTTGTAATTCTGAATGCATGAAACATTTTGATTATGTACCATAGACTATGACATAAGATTAGAAACAAATCGGAGCTCAGGCATGCAAAACGAGACGGTTCCCGGCTAAGGAAACGCCTTGTTTTAAAAGCGACGAAAGACAAACCAAACATGCAAGGAATGGTCAATCAAGCCTAAAAACACTTAAACGAATGTAATACGAGGCTTTTATGATTCAAACGTAACCATGCTCGGATTTCGAGACGGTTATGCGCAGTTTTTAAAACCGAGTCTTTTGACAGTAAGAACGCGAAAAACGGAGCCCGTTTCGCAAATCGGAGACGCGTCCGGGACCCGAAAACGAACCTAAATGCAACACGGAAGATAAACATCATCTTTTAGCACGCAATACGAAGCATGAGGTGTCCCACATGGGACCCACCCCGAAACCGTCCCCCCCCCCCTTTATAGAATTTTTATTTTCTTTTTCTTTTTCCTTTTCATTTTACACCAAGAAATTCACAACCTTCTCTCAAAATTCTGCCATGAACATAACAAATTCAGCTGAATATCATCATAAACATCAACTAATCTAAGGTATTCTTTCAAGTTTTAATAGATTTTGATGTATATTTCTTGATTAAACGCGATTTCTAACCGAAAAACCTTTTTAATCCATGATTTTTGAAGGTTTAAACAAGTTTATGGGCTGAATAAGAACACCATGGGAATTCCCTGGTGTTATGTGGCAGCCATGAGCGCAAATCTTTGGGTTTTGATACCCTAATCAACACCTATTCGACAAAAATCGCATAACTATTCGAATAACCGAAAAACAATGAAACAGGGTTTGATTGATCTAAGTTCTAGCATATTTGGATTGTACTTGATGTGTAGGTACTGAATATAGCTCACAACCACTTCTGGACTCAAGAAAAACACTTCGAATTGAAGAAACCGCTAGGTATATCACCCGAAACTCGAATCTAGAATAGGCATAATATTGTTTAGACCATAACTTGGTCAGTGGGTATTGGATTGAGCTGAAATTTGGTGTGGTGATGTAGAGTATTTTAGAATTTTTGGACCATGACAGGTATGTCGACGTAAAATTTTAGAATTTTTGGAATTTTCTACGAGTTTTGGTGAATTTTTTTACTGTTTTACCAAACGAAATTCGGAAAAAAATACCAAACAAAGTCATTAAATCACCAAAATTTACATGAACACTAATGAACATATGGGAAACATTCTGGAAAGTTTCGGAGTCCATTGTTTGAGTTTTGATTCAGATTAAAAATCCGCGTTTTAATGAGTTTTTGGTAACCGGAAACGCACTGAAACGAAATCGGAAAAATCCCAAATTTTTATAGTGAGTTTCTGGGCAGGTAAGGAAGTTCCTGGAAGAGTTTAGGAATTTTGGACATCGGATGATAAACAAAGTGAATTATTCGGTTAAATACTGTTTTACAAATGATTTATTTGAGAAGTTAAAATAGCTTTATAAATTCTCAACATAAATTTATTAGAATCTATATAGTTTTACTGAGTTCTACAAAAATTTCCAGGATTTTATGAACTATGTAGATTAAATGGGATTTTTCGACTTCTAAAACGCTTATTTTAACTAAATTCGGCAGTTTACCGGACAACGAACCTGCCGAAACTGGGAATGGACCAAAACCTATTTTGACTATAATTGGAACACCGGGAGTATTTTGGGAGGTTCATGGTAACCGGAACACTCTGGGTGTGTTACCTCACCGTTCAGGAGAATCCCTGACGGTAAGAATGGAAACTCAAATTTGAGCAACCTAAACTCCCCAAACACCCAAACTCCCTTAATGAAACGTTAATCTTTCTTAAATCACAACACGTTGGCACTATTAGTATTTCCATACCATTATCCGAACGTGTCAAACAACCGACTTAGCTGGCACGCGAACCGGTGCCTGGGAGCCAAATGTGAAACTAATCATGACCTAACATCCATCACCACACAAGGATACTATATGTACAATATGAACTGAAAATACCCACTTGGACCCGAGTTATAGGATTTACCGACCTAGCGACTGATATTAGTAATTACTTGCATGAGTGTTGTTAAAGCCGAACTAGCTTACATATACTCCTGTTGCTACCTGTGATGCTACTATCCTGTGAGTTTCACTTCCCCATTTTGAATGATTTTACTGTTTTCTGGGGCTTGCATGTTATAAACTGTGTTGATTACACCAATCTAGGAGTGAGTTTTACTCTCCCACTTTTAAACGAGGTTATTATTTTCTAAGGTAAATTGTATATCGCAATTACACCAACCTGGGAGTGAATCTTACTCCCCCACTTCTAAACTGTGATACTGTTTCTCAGATGATTGGTATGTTATGAAACTGTGTAAGTTGCACAAACATATGATGTGAATTATCTAACACACAAACTACCTTCCCACTGCAAGACAAGTGATTAACGTAAGCCTGTGGATAGTACAATCGGTTTGACCAACCCAGTGCCACGGCTGACGGTGTGTCGGCACTAGGTTACTGCACTCGTCCTAATTTAGTTGTGTTTTTAGGCATAACTACTATGGGGCGTTGAACTGCACGTGACGCAGTTGATGGGCCGGGAGTGTCTTTGTGACACGGTCCGGTGGCCGGGAGTGTCTAGGATGACACGGCCCGGGGAAAAACAGTCGAGGTTTCACTTGTATACTCGTGTAACTCCATCTGAGACTAAGACTGTGACCGTCACTGTGACTGTGACCAGTGCAATTAAACTTGTGAATCCATATTGTTACACAACAACTAACCCAGGGGAACTCACGCAACATTTAGCTGACCCTTTTTTAAAAACTAACATGCATTTCAGGTAACTTGAGTGGTGTGATCCATGTATGTTGTTCAAGACGTGTTTGTAGACGAATCCTGATATAGACGCATGCAGCTTAGAAGACTTATATGGTTCATGGGAACACGCAGTTGTAACATACATGTAGTATGTAATCAGCGTTTTGTAGGTAATAAAATGTAGTGTCTTTATAAACAATGTGCTTGTACCAGAGGTGTCTGTTGTATCTTGTATTTTTTCTTCCGCTGAAAGTTGGGGTGTGACAAAATTTTAACCTTGTTAGGGCCAAAGGACGTAGAGTGTAACGAGTTTTCCAAATAAAGGATCGTAATCGTAATTATTGAAGTTAAATGCTATCTATTGCAATTCCTTACAAACATAAAGGACAAAAAGTGTAATTTACCCTTTTAATTTTATTACTTGCAAACATAAAAGCAAACATGATTTCTCTTTATTGTAAGGTTGTGTATGCCAAGCCCAATATCTTGAATGGCACAAGATGTTGGTTATATTCTAAGAGATGTATAAAACATAAAACCAAACATGTAGTTTCAATTATGTGTACCTTGTAAGCCAGCAACCACGACATAGAGGGAAGTAGATGTCATGTTCGTCAATTTGGTCGAGTTCCCCTTTAGGGTGTACTATTCTGATGGGTTTAGATGTTCTGGATGAACATAGTTATGAGAGAGAGAGAGAGAGATAATTTAGGAGTAATGATGTTATTATAATTGTCTAATCATAAACCCTCTATAGTAATCTCTATTTATGTACACCCAAGAGGAAACCCTATGTTTATCTACTAAGGGTAAATACATCTATCAAATATTTACCAATTAATAATATAGGGGTAAGTAGGTAAATGATCAATTATTAGGTAAATGATAATAATGGCCATATAGTATATTTAATATATAGATATATTCTTACATTCTCTCACTTGGCCGAGTTATCATTTATTATGAGTACTAGATAAGCCTGATCAGGAGTTAATACTTCTTTTAGTTTTAAACCAAAACCATAGCAGTGAAATACAGCCATTGAGTCAATATTCAACTCAGGACCCCCATTAATCTTACTATAGTCCCAATTTAAAACGTAAGCAATTAGGATTAATTGGAAAATAATCCCTTAAAGTTGATTTGTATAATAATTGTCTATTTGTCATTTAGGCTAGAATGAACAAGTATTTAGAGATAAACAAATCTAAACGTACGAGGAAAATTAATAATCATTCATTCATAGTAAGATATGCAGTTGTACATGATCATCAATCAAAACCCATCATTATTATATACGCTTACATAATATTTATGGGTGATTGAACTTTCGTTATTGGATCCATAAGCATATCATGAATGTATTCGATACACATATTTAGTTTCCTCTATTTGTTCATAAATGAATAATTAAATTTGTATCGAAATTTAGTACAGCACCTCTCGAACTGTTATTGTTCGAGAAAACATGGTAGCTGACTTTATCACAATAAATCTTCAATATATAATTTCTATGGAGTTAATAAACCTATGAGTCCACTAATAAATGTTCAACAACATTTATTGACAATTGTGTTGTGATTAATCAACATATTATGTCATTATAACTTAGGTTGTTGTTATTAGTTCATTATAACTCCTCCATAAGATAGGTTTTGTCTGATGACATAAGGGTATACCTTGAAATTACATTTAGTTCACTTTGAATATCACAAAGTTAAAGTAATCGACCGGTTTGAGTTTTCACTTCTTCTTTAAATTATAGTCCCTCGTAATCTTCAAAGATATTGTTGTACGCTTTTAGATGCATCATATTTATCTAGACATATCTAGTTTGTTGAAAAGTGAGTAATATCTTCATATGTGGTAAAATACACATATTTGTCTCGTGTAAAGTCTATAATTATTGTATAGGTTTTTATTTAGTTTTTAGTGTATTTTATATTCTTTTGTGTTTTGCCAGGTCCCGGTGCAAATGGAGCGAAAACGAGTAATAAGGAAATAACCTGCCAGTTGAGCAGAGTAGTGCGACAGCGACCGAATTAAAATTGCCGCTTGTTTATTATTTTCATTCTTGACTATGGTTCTTGGTTAGACTTCTTTACTACCTAGGCCTAGATGAACTATGATTTAATGTTTTGACTATTCGGTTGTGACTATTGATTAAATTGTGATGATATACATATTCCTGCTTTGTGATTGTTTATGAATTTGTATGCTTGTCCTTGTTGTGATTGGTTGTTTGGTTAGGTGATCATTTTAGTCTGGTCTGAAACTATTTAGATCATTATAGGTTCGTTAATATATTAGGTTTTCGGTCTAGAGCTTGAGATTAGAGAAAATTCAAGTTTAACTAAATTAGTTAAAATAAATTGAGTATAGTGTGCATCCTTTTCTGGCAACTCTATAGATGAGTCAGGACTGCTAGGTTATTGGCTAGGCGTTGTTTGGTAGTTTGGGTGGCCGATAGCTCGGATCCGGTTACTTATTCGCGTTTAGGGTTTCTTAGGTTTTCATTTATTTAGCAGGTTTAGCTTCATGATTCGAGGATTTTATCACCATAGTTGCTTTTAATCTGACAGTTGTGGGATTCGGTGTCGATAGATCGAGTCGTTTCCAATTTAGTACTTCATCATGTTGTTCCATCTTCTATTTTGGTTGATCATCCTTAGCGGGAGGTTTCTTGGTAGATTAGGAGCTTTAGCCATTAGTCAGGACTAGAGGTCATATGTTGGTCGTAGGGATTCAAAGCCTGGGTAGTTCTTTCTCATCATTGTCTGCTTCCCGTCACTTCACCAATCTTGCTTTTAGCTATGTTCCCTTGTTTACTTGCTTTAGTAGAATTAGAAAAATCCCAAAAACACAAATTAAACCAATTAAGTAATTAGTTGAGTCAGAGTCTAGTTAGCATCGCTAGTGTCTTGTGGGTTCGATACTCGGACTTCATTAGGCTTTACTACGTACGATAGGTACACTTGCCTGTCAGTGGTCTAGCATTTAGAGAGTCTTAGTTTATAAATTTAAAACTGGGGTGTCTAGATTAGGTTAGTTTTTATAGACCGCATTTACGCACATCAAGTTTTTGGCACCGTTGCCGGGGACACTTAGGCGATTGCGTTATTAGCTTTGACAGATATTAATTGTTTAATTGGTCATATTTGTAATTTGAGTCTTAGGGTTTGTGTCTAGTAGTAGAGTGTGTCGTTTTTTGTAAATATTTTTTATTAGTTAGTTTTATTTTTTTATATTATTATCATGTGTTTTATCTTTGGAGGGCCCCATTACAACAAATACTTTCCAAACGATTCGGGGTGTTCCATGGATTTTGATGCTAACCCTTATGTGCAGCCACAGTCATATCAGCCTTGGAATTTGCAACTAGAACGAACATCAGAGGAATTATATGACTGGATTAAAGCTGCTAAGGAGGAAAGAGATAGAAAGATTCAAGCCGCACTTGATAGTTTAAGATCAAAGAGCTTGAAGAGCCAAGGTCGCTACATGTATGATGTGGAAGGAAATTATTTAGGATATGAAACGGCTGACGATGAGATGAATTACACAATGCCAGATCCAGGAGGAGAAACGTGCACTGAGAATCCACTGTCAGGTTAATATTATGATTCTACTTTTAATTATTATAATTCTCATGAATCAGATTTACCCTTGTCTTGTGAGGAGGACGTTGTGCAGGTTTCGCATTTTGATCCCTTGTGTGAGGAAGATGAGGATCACACTCATGAAGGACGATAATGGACGTTGCAGTCCCACCTCTGGTTCAGCAAGTCGTCAATTCCAGCCTTTGGTGTCCCACGCAATGGAATATCGATGATGGCTTTTGGAATGATAATGATGAAGGAGTAGTAGAAGAGGCAGAGTTGGAGGTGCCCGATTACACCACTGCCCGAAGTGAAGAAGTTAAAGAAGAGCCACTTGACATGATGGAGGATGAGAATGAAGAACATGGACCATCTTGGGAAGATGAGTTTGGTGATGGGTTGGTAGGGTTGCCAACTATTGAATAAGAAGTGTCAGGATCTAAGTTTGAATTGATTGCTGTTTTTGTTTCAAGTAATGGAAAATGATTGAAAACAGAAAATAAATGCAGCGGATTAATGAAAAACTTTTACAACAATCAATCGGTCGTTTGTTTTCATCACTATCATGCTTTCAAGTAATTAAACTATTGCATGTGATTCACAAACTCCCCCTTAGCCCAATAACGATCGTTTGATAGTAAGAAATGAAGAAGATATGCGAAATTGATCTTTTTAGAAGACAAGTGTTAACTGTTACATTGAGTGCCTAGTTATACTAATTGTCTAACCACTGATCGTCTTTCAATGACGTCAGGATTGATAGTGTCACACCCCGACCGCGTAAAACAACAAACCGCGCGGAAACGTCGGGGAGTGTCGTAACAGAAACTGTTACATTGAGTGCCTAGTTATACTAATTGTCTAACCACTGATCGTCTTTCAATGACGTCAGGATTGATAGTGTCACACCCCGACAGCGTAAAACAACAAACCGCGCGGAAACGTCGGGGAGTGTCGTAACAGAAGTATTGTTTCAACAACTGTGGTAATATAAAGTTTTGTATTATGGAATGAAAGTTGATTACAATGTCTTGGAATAAAAGAAAATAAACAAAATTCTAATTGTCTTGTAGATTTTAAGTCACTAAAGCCCAAAGTCTGTCCTACGTGTAGCATAATCAACCTCAAACATTAGCTCCTGAAACAAATGTGAAAATAGGTACGTCAGCATAAAAATGACTGTGAGATACATAGGTTTTGTTGATGAGGATTCATGACTGGAAGTTTAAAAAATAGTTTAACGAAAAGTAGAAATGAACCTTATAAAATGTTTTCTTTTATAAAATCATATGAAAATCAATATGAACATCATAGGATATAATAAAAGAATGTATGGTTAAGTAATTAACCGGATGAGAATGAATTGTATAAAATATGCCATTTGTAAAACAATGTCATGTGAAAAATATATGTTATTTGTACCAAATGTGTCATGTCTTTGTCGTTGTCGAAGTGGTTTAAATAACGCTATGATATGTAATATCATGAAAGCACTTATATATAGGAAGTACCAGCGGCGTATCCACCATGCTTTTATCAGATTACACACATCTCGTTATTTAAATCACTTATTAAATAACCACCAAAAATGTCTTGTCTAACATATGTCAAATGTCATATGTAAACAATGTAATGTGTCACAATGTTAAGTATGAACCATGTCTTGTATAACAAATGTCTTGTACAAAACAATGTCTTTAATAAACCAAAGTTTAAATCAAAAGTCATGTTTTGCAAAACCAATGCTTTATTTGATATGAACATTTATGTAGTTATGTTTATCGCATAACATTCAAGCCTTGAGACTATCGGATAAACCCTTATCAAGTCAAAGGTTTATCAAAAATGTATTCGGATTCTATCATTCCCTACTTCCAAACAAACCTAGGAAGCGGGGAACGGGATTTGTCAAGTCCTATGGTACCATTACATACTACCGGGCGGCGTGATCAATGTTAATGAATGTATTATATCCCGTTAAACAAACCAAATGTCATAGTCAATGTAAGCAATGTCATGAAAAATGTCTTTAAACCATGTACTAAATATGCTAAGTCAACATACGAAGTAGAAATGTCCATAAAATCGATGTGCTAGCATGCTCAGTCAACATACATAGCAAAATGTAATGTAAATCAATGTGCTCATATGCTAAGTCCACATGTGCCGCAAAAGGTGTCTCTGAAATCAATGTGCTAGCATGCTCAGTCAACATACATAGCAAAACATAATTGAAATCATGTACTATATATTATACTAGTTGAACATAGCAAGTATATGTCATGAAAGCGTGAAAACATGAAAGTATCGAGTAGGCACATGTGTTTCACCCCAAAATATTTGAAAATATAAAAGAGTGGTCTATGTACTCACTTGGGGTTGCAAAAGTATCCTTATTCAAGAAGAATAATAAAGCTCAAGAGTACGAGAAATTAAATGGTTCCTAAGATCGATAATTATGTTAATAAATCGGGACTTTAATCGGCGGATTGGATAGAATGATGTCTTATAAATAAAATGAGTGTTGGAACTCATATGGTATGATTTAATAAACTCAACATTCTGATTTGGAAGTGATCCTAAGTGCTTTTGACCCGTAATGACCCGTTAAGGTAGTTTACGCTACTTTAAGGTGTCATTTGCGTAAACGCGTGATCGGATGGTTAAACATGTCCTATGATAAGTCTTAAATGCCCAAACATATTTAATAATGTTGTAATATAAATTTATATGTCAAAACTTTAGCCACATATGCTTAAATTGAATTAATGCGCAAAAAGGGCATTTTGGTCATTTATAAAGGGCATAATAACGACCTATCATAATACTAACCAAACGACATGACCATAAGGTATAACCTCAGAGAGTTATTCCCTACATAACTATGGTCATAAATATGTGTTTGATCGGATCCTAAGATCGACAAACGGGTCGGATTCGGAAGTCAAAGCGGTGGTCAAAACCGCTCGACTTACGACCCTAAACAAGCACTAAACTAAAAGTGACGAGTTAGACATGTTTAACATGTCTAACTAAGTTTATAAAACTGATTTGGTATCAAAACAAAGTGTTTTGACACCCGAAGATAGTTTCGTCGTATAATGCACATTTTTCGCATTATTGACCGAAACTATGACTCGTCACTTTAACTAGTAAACGTGGAAATCAGTAAGCATGATCGCTTTGGATCATAACCATCGTGATTACGATCACGTTGCAAAGTCCGATTGGACTTTGACTTGACCAATTAAAGGTCAAAATAAAAAGTCAAACACTGTTTGACTTTTAGCTAAAAATAGCTAAAGGAAATGGAACAAGACTAAGAGAGGGCACTTACGTGTGTTAGAGAACACTTGAAGAGCCCCAAGAATAAGAATACTCAGTTAGGAAGCCTCCAACTAAGTGGTAGCCTCCAAGTAGAGCAAGAGAGAAAGAAAGAGTGAATGAGCAAGGAAATTGGTGCAACAATGAGGGTATTTATAGATTTCTGGAAGCCACAAGATCATTCCAAGTGTTAGGAGATGTTGTGGGATCATTACAAGTGTATAATGAGGTGTTGCAACCAGGAGAAGTGTGGCAAAAACGAGTTATAGGTGTCAAGACAAATAAACAAGAAGCTTCCAAGTTGCAAGTAGGAAGCTTCTGCTCTGGGCACCCCTTACGGACCACATGGGGTTTTGCCTTACGGTCCGTAAGGCCCTTGCAGGGGCAGAAGTTTCAGAATTGGAAGAATTGGCCCCTGAACTTGTTTTTGTCGCACTTTGGCACTTTTAACATCCGTTAACCTTATTTTTAAGCACTATAAGGACGATAAAGCTTTGGAAACTTAAAATGTGTACAAAAATGTCCCGGGTGTCGGTTCATTCGGTCGTACGGTTGCGGTTTTCGGTTAATTATGACGAAAATCGTAGCAAACTTGCATATGACCGTAAACACGAAACGAATGATATTTTTGGATTCCAATGATTAAAATACTAGATTTTAATGATTACTAAAATTTTTGGATGTGCGTACATGTTCCGGATTAGGAAATACGTGTAACGGCATAGTCTCGCATAATTTGCAAAATAGCCCTTGAAGTTCAATAAGCATGTTTTTGCCATACCGAAGCCCTCAAAACTTATTTCTAAGTTATATAGAGGATATTTAGGGTATGTTTATCTTATGCCATTGTTCCAGAGTGTACGTTGCGTTAAACTGATTACGTTTATGTAACGGTTTGCGATTTCACTTCCAAAAGTGATTTGAAAGGTCGAATTTGAACAAGGATTGAAAATATGAAATGTCATGAGTATTAAAATAAACCTCGGAATAAAACAAAATGTTATAAAATTACAAAGTTGCTTCGGAATTGTACGATGATTAAAATACACAGATGTCACAGTCTCCCATACTTTTGGAAATTTCGTCCTGAAATTTAACTAGAGGAAACTTGTGAGTATAGATGTGGATATTTCGCCTTCATTTGGTCCTCTCGTTCCTAAGTAAACTCAAGGCCACGTTTGGACTCCCAGCAAACTTTAACAATTGGTATACGTCTGCGCTTGAGTTTTTTGACTTCACAATCCAAAATTTCCACAGGTTTCTCAACAAAGTGTAACGTGTCATCAACACGAATTTCATCAAGAGGGATGTGGAGGTTTTCATCAGCCAAACACTTTTTAAGATTGGACACGTGGAATGTCAGATGAACATTTCCAAGTTCAGGAGGTAGCTCAAGTTTGTAGGCCACCTTTCCGATTTTCTCAATGATCTTGAATGGTCCAATATATCTAGGTGCAAGTTTTCCTTTCTTCCCAAATCTAACCACGCCTTTCCAAGGGGATACCTTGAGTAGGACATGATCACCGACTTGGAATTCCAAGGGCTTGCGTCGTTTGTCTGCGTAACTCTTTTGACGGCTTCTAGCTATCAAAAGATTATCACGGATTATCTTGACCTTGTCTGTCGTGTCTTGAATGAGTTCAGGTCCAGTGAATTGAGATTCACCGATTTCATTCCAACAGATAGGTGAACGACATTTTCAACCATAAAGAGCTTCGAAAGGAGCCATGTCAATGTTGGTGTGATAACTGTTATTGTAGCAGAATTCGATCAAAGGTAGATGTGAATCCCAACTACCACCAAAGTCAATCACACAAGCTCTAAGCATACCCTCTAGTGTCTGGATTGTTCTTTCGGACTGTCCATCTGTTTGAGGATGATAGGCAGTGCTCAGGTTAAGTTTGGTTCCCATGGCAGATTGCATGGTCCTCCAAAAATGAGATGAGAATCGAGCATCACGATCAGCTATGATACCCAAAGGGACACCATGACGAGATACAATTTCCTCCACATAAATCTTAGCAAGTTTATTAGTAGAGAAATCCTCACGGATTGTTATAAAGTGTGCTGACTTGGTTAGACGATCAACGATTACCCAAATGGCATCATGACCTCTAGATGTACGCGGTAATTTGGTAATGCGATCCATTGCAATGCTTTCCCATTTCCAAACTAGAATTTATGGTTGTTCAAGCAAACCGGAAGGGCATTGATGCTCTGCCTTAACTTTAAGACAAGTAAGACATTTAGATACGTACAAGGCAATGTCTTTCTTCATACCCGGCCACCAATACTGAGTACAAAGATCCTTATACATTTTGTCTCCACCTGGATGAATTGAATAACGAGACTTATGAGCTTCATCCATTATCAAGCTGCGGAGATTATCTTGTCTTGGAACCCACAAACGGCTCAGATAATATAACAACCCATTGTATTTTGTTTCAAGTTGAAGCTCAAGATGATGTGGTAATTCATCACCCATCATGCCTTGTGTAACACAAGTTCGTTGAGCTTGGGAGATACGGTTTTGAATATCAGATCGAACTCGAACACAATGTAGCTTGACTCGTTCTTTATAACTAAGAGCATCGACTACGACATTCACATTACAAGGATGGTTGCGAATCTCACAGTCGTAGTCATTCAGAAGTTCGACCCATCGTCGCTGTCTCATGTTTATTTCCTTCTGATTGAAAATGTGCTGGAGACTTTTGTGGTCGGTGAAAAACCACACACTTTGTACCGTATAGATAATGTCTCCAAATTTTCAGAGCGAAAACAACATCACCCAACTCAAGATCATGAGTGGTGTAATTCTTTTCGTGAAGCTTTAACTGTCTTGATGCATAGGCTATAACTTTGTTCCTTTGCATGAGAACGCAGCCAAGGCCTAAGTTCGATGCATCACAATATACGAGAAAGTCGTCGTTACCTTCAGGTAAGGATAAAATAAGAGCATTACAAAGCTTCTGTTTCAAGGTCTGAAAAGCTTCTTCTTGTTTGGGTCCTACTCAAAAGGTTTATTCTTTTGAGTCAAAGCAGTGAAGGGAACCGTAATCTTTGAGAAGTTTGTGATAAATTGATGGTAATAACCCGCGAGACCAAGAAATGAACAAACTTCGGTAGGAGTAGTAGGTGTATCCCATTCCTTAATCGCACTGATTTTGGCGGGATGTACATGAATACCTTGTTCGTTGACAATATGTCCCAAGAATTGAACTTCCTTAAGCCAAAATTCACACTTGGAGAACTTGGTGTTGGTGCATATGTCTGTTGCCTACGTCATTATGTATCGAGTATGAGTGAATAGGGCTTAATCTGTTAGAAACTAGGCGTATTTATGTGTTTTAGAGGACAAGTTCGCTCGAGATGGTCTTAAGAAGTCAAGGTCGGCCGAACTTGACTATGTCAAGTTCGCCCGAACTTCAATCCCTCACCAGTGAACTTCATCTCCTATAAATAGGTGCCTTGGTTATTTCATTTGTAACGTGGAGAGATTTTGGCACAGAGACGGCAAACTCTGTCGGATCCGGTTCTCGAATGTATTGAACTTTAGATCAATGAAAACAACATTTAAATGAGTAATTCTTGTTATTTGGTAACGTGTCATTAGTTTCCGCCTAATCGGATAATAGATAACAAATTTAGGTTCCCGTGCTAATCGTGGACGTTCCTACAAGTGGTATCAGAGCCTGGATACCTAAATTTGTTGGAATCAAGATAAGAATCTCTCTATTTCATCTCCATTCTATCATTTTTCTTAACATTTTCACATATTTGATGATTTCATGGACAAAATCAGCTAAAAATTGAATATGTCATGTAAAATACAGTTGTGATAAACCCTTGTGAGTTTGGACATCAAATTCAATCGAATTGATATCAAAAAGTTGGAAAGACCATGTTTTCAAAACTCATTTCCATCGAACTTAGAAGCCAAGTTCGACCGAACTTGAGGATTTTTGGGAGAAATCATTGATAAGTTCGACCGAACTTGAAGTATAATTCAACAATTTTATACAAGTTCGACCGAACTTGAGTAATTTTTCTTGAATTTCTCACATAAGTTCAGTCGAACTTGATAAACCTCTTGAAAGTTCACATAAGTTCGACCGAACTAATCTATTTCTTGAAATTTTTCACAAGTTCGCTGGTAAAGAAAATTTTTCTCAAATCTCACTTCAAGTTCGACCGAACTTGAGGCTCGTGTGATAGAATTTGAAACTTGTCATATAAGTTCGACCGAACTTGTGAAAACTTGAAATCAAAAGCTGATTTTCACACAAGTTCGATCGAACTTGTCTGTTTCTAATCAAATTTCGAGTGTTTTTATCTATTATCAGATAAGTCTTCAGATTGTCAAAATAGAAGATTCCCACAACGTGTTCGTCTCTCAAATGGCTACTTCATCAAACGCTAATGTTCTTGCGACAAACCAGATGAATATTGACAACGAAATGGGTACTACGTCGAAACCGTCAAAGCTAATGATCATGGACGAATTTGAAGGGTGGAAGGAAAAGTTTGTGAATTGGATACAAGCGAATCAATTCAGCAGCTGGGTTGCAGTTGAGGATGGTTACAAATGGCCAAAGGATGAACGTGATCAAGATCTTCCGTTGAACAAGTTCTCAACGATCGACAAAGATAACTATGTCGTGGAGAAGAAAATGATAAGTTTGATACAACAATCAGTGAAGGAAGATATCTTGATATTATTGCCAGAATATGAAACTTCGCAAGAATTATGGCATTCTCTTTGCGACAAATTCAAAGGAAGTGATGAAATTATCAAAAGCAAAAAGGCCTTAATCAAGAAAGAATTCGAAATCTTCATGATGATTAAAGGTGAAACAATGAAGCATATGATCGATAGATACAGTCACCTCATGGTCCAAATGCGGAGACATGATATCAAAAGATCGAATGAAGAGCAAATCGAGAAGTTGGCCGTTTGATGTATAAGAATGTATACATCTTTAAAACGTCAAATAGACACCGTTTACACGAGAACTTGTCGTATTTTCATTGATTTTGGTACTCATTTGAGTTGTTTGTGAAAATACAGGTTCGGGTGTCGGCCCGGTGTTGAAATGGAGGCTTTTGGAGCAAAAAGGAGCAAAAACGGAGTTTTCTAGCAAACTGCCAGATATGGCACAACCGTGCCAACCACCGGCACGACCATGCCAAGCCAACCCTGATCGGCACTCTCATCAGCACGCTCAGATTCTAGGCGAACCGGGAAGATTTGACGACTTGCACGACCATGCCAAGCCAAACCAGTCTGAGATAGCTTATTCCCGGGATCATTTCAGCCATTTTCGAATACTTTACCGGGAAGCACGACCATGCCAATGGTTGGCACGACCGTGCCAACTCAGAAACGTTTGAGCGGGATTTTTCCCAAAATGGCTAGCAAACAAGTCAACACTCGAAAAAGGAACTCTGACACTTACCAAGCACTACCGTGCCAAAAGGTGGCATGGTCGTGCCAAACTACCAGTAGCCTAAATACGTGGTTTAAGCTCATTCGGAGGGAAGTTGGAGCATTTTGGTGAAGTTTTCTCTCAAGAATCTGACCTTGGAAGCTTGTAGGAGCCAAGAGGAAGCCTTGTAGAGGATTACTACACTTGAAGATCTACTCAAACACCATTTAATCTTGTCTTTAAGTTGGTTAGCTCACTAGTTTCGTTATGAACAATTTGTGCTTTCTTGTCTTTGATTTGGTCACTATGAGCCTTATGGGCTAAACATTTGTGTTGCTTAAACTTTGTTGAAACTTATGAACATGTGATGATTATGGAAGTAGATGTGGTGATTGTTTTTGTTAATCTTAATAGTAGTGCTTGAATCTTGTTCTTGGAGTTCTTTTGTATGGTTAAAGTCTTTATTCTTGAAGGTATGGTCATAAGTATTTACATGTTGTGTTGGAAAGCCCATGTAGAGATTATGATTGTTGAATCTTGTTAACTTGTTAGTATGATTCATGGCATGATACTAGGAATGGTGATTGCTAACATGATTAGAATGGAGATTTGAGCATGTGTAGGAATTCTTGCATTTAGATTTGGAAAAATCATACATGGATTCTATAGTTGTGTTTGTGTTAGATTGATGATTTTTGGCCAAGATTGTTATCTAGCATGACCATGCTTGTGGTTTTTGTCAAGAACATGATGATAGTGCTACTTACTTGAAAGCAAGTTAGGGTGATTGTTATGTTGTTCATGGTAATTTTCCCAAACTTGTAGAGTTAGGAGTTTTGACAAACAATTAACTCTTGTTTAAAGATTAACATTAACTTAGCAAGTGAGCTCAAAAATAATATTTTTAGGTGATTAGAATGTTATTCATTTTAGTTTTCCTAAGGATTATAAACTAGGAAGCCTTGATTGGGGACTTAGTTAAATTTGAATCTTGCATCACCATTAGTCTCTTCCTTTAGTTGTCACTTGTTTGTTAGTGGATACTTAGTTTAGGCAACCTCTTTTAGATATTGTTATTCCTTAGTTTAGTTGGTAGCTTGTTATTTTTGCATGATAATTTAGAAACAAAATCAACTCATCAATTGAAAAGGATTTAAAGTAACAAAAGTTTAGTATTGAGACACCGCGTCCACGGATTGATATCCGGTTCTTACCGACAAATTATATTACCTCCCGATGGGTACACTTGTCCTTTGTGTGTGTAGTTCGTTTTTAGGTGAAAAACCTTTTTAAAACTAAATTTGTGTGAAGGAAAATCCAATTAAAATATATATATAATTCACGCACATCAAGTTTTTGGCGCCGTTGCCGGGGATGCGGTCTTCTTGAGAACGGTTCGAGTTACTTATTTAGCCATTGTGAAAAGTGTACAAAGTTTTTGTCTCATTGTTTTGTTTGTCTTTGCATGATTATTTGAAAAAGAAAAAAAAATATGATTATTTGCTAGTTGTTTTTATTTTTGTATATATAGTGCATTGTGCTCCTTCTTTTTCCCTACAGGTCGTGTATGTCCTCAGCCCCGTTACTGGAATCGTTGAGCCTTCATCGGAGCCAGAGCGCAATCTTCATCAGAGACTGCGGGAGCGGTCCCGCACGGTAGCCGCTACGATCGAGGTAGACGCGAGTGGAGACGACACATTCTACGAGGTTCGTGTAGAAATGGCGGACAAGGAGGAAACGAGGATCTTAAATGAGATAGGAAAGCCGTCACTTGAGGGTTTGCCTGCGAGCATCAATGCACCGACGATTAATAATAATAATTTCAAGATCAAATCTGGCACCATATCGATGTTGCAGAATGCGGTGAAGTTTTATGGCAAGGATCACGAGGATCCTAGTGTCCATATTGCGGGTTTTCTGAAGGTTTGTGCACATTCACGATTCGTGATGCATCACCGGATGCGATACGACTTCGGCTCTTCCCGTTTTCTTTACGTGATGGAGCCAAGGAGTGGCTTCTCTCACTTCCAGCTGGATCTATTACTACATGGAATCAATTAGCTGAGAAGTTCCTCCAAAAATATTTCCCTCCAGAGAAAACTGTTCGGTTGAGAACCAAGATTCTCAACTTTCGTCAGGATGAGGATGAGTCCGTTTACGAGGCGTGGGAGCGGTTTAAAGAGCTTATGCGAAAGGTTCCACACCACGGGTTACCCAAGTGGCAACAATGTCAGATCTTCTACCATGGTTTAGATGGTCCGGGGCAGATGATGATCGATACATATTCGGGCGGAGACATCGGCACGAAAAATGCCACTGAGGTATTTGAGAATTTAGAGAGATGCGCCGGGAAGAATTGTACACAGCAGCCGCCAAGAGGGAAGAGTTCTCGACAGGGAGTTCATCACGTGGACGACTTCATTGCCATGACAGCACGTATGGATGCCTTATCTTTGAAATTTGATCGAGTGATGGAGATACACTCGAGTGGTTCTTTGAGTGGGGGAGCATATCATGTTGGCGATTTTCCGAAGATTTCATGGGAAACCAATACCATCCTCAGAATAATCCCTACAGCAATACTTATAATCCGGGGTGGAAGAATCACCCAAATTTCAGTTGGAGGCCAGATGCGTCTACTCAACATCCACCCGAATTTGCTCCACGTCCCACAGCTCCAAGAGCGTATGGTCAGCCTCGACCTCAGCAAACATCTCACACTAGCGAGCCTAGTGTGCAGGACATGTTCAGTCAGCTCATAGCCGGTCAGAATTCCATAAAGTCCGAGAATGAGAAGCGTTACAAGGATTATGACGGTTGTTTCGCGAGGCACGAGAGTGAGTTGAGAAGCCAAAAGGCTTCCATGCAGACCATAACCAAGTTGGCCAGATTGCGAAGATGTTGTCTGATGGACAACAGGGGGCCTTCTAAACAATACGGAGCCTAATCCGAATACTACTGCGAAGGCCATCACATTGAGAAGCGGCAAGACCGCTGAGCCCATCACTTCGGCTGCTTCACCAAAGCCGATTGATGATGAGGTTGATGAGGAGATTGAGATGGAGTCTCCGGGTGAGGTGCAACAGAGGCGAGTCCCAGCAAGTACAGCACGACCCAAGGAGCCATTAAGAGAGTATGTCCCTCCCATTCCATATCCGGGGAGGTTGAAGAAGCAGAAGATGGAGGAACACTATGGTAAATTCCTTGAGCTTTTTAAGCAACTTCATATATATTTACCATTTGTCGAGGCACTTGCTCAAATGCCTAAGTATGCCAAGTTTCTGAAAGATATCTTATCTAACAAAAAGAAACTTGAGGAGCTTTCGCATGGGTGACCTTGAATGAGGAGTGTTCAGCGGTTCTTCAGAACAAACTACCGAAGAAGATGAATGATCCCGGGAGTTTCACTATCCGTGTTTGATTGGTAGTTTGTCGGTCAGCAATGCATTAGCTGATATTAGAGCTAGCATAAACCTCATGCCATATGCGGTTTTTGCTAAGCTAGACTTGGGAGAGCCCAAGCCCACTCGTATGAGCATTCAGCTTGCCGATCGTTCAGTGAAGTATCCTCGAGGCATAGTTGAGAATATGCTTGTGAAAATCGACAAGTTTGTCTTTCCTGTCGATTTCGTGATTTTGGACATGGATGCGGACAAAACTGTCCCGCTTATCTTAGGTCGACCATTTCTAGCCACTGCTAGAGCCTTGATTGATGTTTGCACCAGCAGACTTACTCTTAGGGTTGATGATGAGGAGGTGACCTTTGATATTGGTAAATCCATGCAACATCCACAGAGTCAGGATGATACACTCTATTTCATTGAGACTATCGATACATTTGTGAGTGATCATCTTCATGACACATTTGAGGAGGATGTGGTGGACACGCAATTACTTGGAGGGGAGACTTTTGGTTCACCTGCTGGGAGCCAACTAGTTGAGGAGACGACCTATCTGATAGGTCATGTATCTCCCCCGTGTCCAGAGGTTTTTGAGGTTGTGGATCGCGTTGCTGAGCCTAAAGCACGCCCAGGATCCACCTTCAGTTGAGCTTAAGGAGCTTCCAGAGCACTTGGAGTATGCCTTCTTGGAGGGTGCAACTCATTTGCCCGTTATGATTTCTACTGGATTGTCGGGAAAGGAGAAGGATCGTTGCTCGAGGTCTTGAGGCAGCACAAGAAGGCGATCAGGTGGAAGATTATGGATATAAATGGGATTAATCCATCCTTTTGTACCCATAAGATCTTGATGGAGGAGGACTTTAAACCTGTAGTTCAGCATCAGAGGCGCTTGAACCCGAACATGCAAGAGGTTGTGAAGAAGGAGGTCATCAAACTACTTGATGCAGGATTTATATATCCGATCTCTGATTCACCTTGGGTTAGCCCTGTGCAGGTAGTCCCGAAGAAAGGAGGCATGACGGTGGTGACGAATGAGAAAAACAAGTTGATTCCTACTCGTACAGTCACCGGATGGCGAGTTTGCATTGATTATCGCAAACTCAATGATGCCACGAGGAAGGATCATTTCCCACTCCCTTTCATTGATCAGATGTTGGAGAGGTTGTTGGGTAGGATGTTCTACTACTTCCTTGATGGTTTCTCGAGTTATTTTCAGATTCCCATCTCTCCTGAGGATCAGGAGAAGACGACATTCACATGTCCCTACGGCACATTTGCCTATCGGCGGATGCCCTTTGGACTGTGTAATGCCCCGACCACATTTCAGAGATGTATGGTGGCCATTTTTCACGACATGATCGAGGACTCCATGGAGGTTTTCATGGATGATTTTTCGGTATTTGGGAGTTCTTTCGATCAGTGTCTCGGGAATCTGAAGAGGATGTTGGCTAGGTGTGAAGAAGCCAACTTGGTTTTGAACTGGCAGAAATGCCACTTCATGGTGAAGGAGGGCATTGTGCTTGGGCACAAGATTTCATAGGCGGGGCTCGAGGTTGATCGAGCCAAGGTTGAGACTATTTCTAAGCTTCCGCCTCCCACATCAGTGAAATCTATTAGGAGTTTTCTAGGTCATGCAAGTTTTTACCGGCGATTCATAAAGGACTTTTCCAAAATCGCCCGTCCCATGACTCAGATCCTCAAGAAGGATGCCCAGTTTGTTTTCTCCGATGAATGCCTTAAGGCATTCGAGTTGTTGAAGGAGAAGTTGGTGAATGCCCCGATCATGGTAGCTCCCGACTGGGAACTACCCTTTGAATTGATGTGTGCTGCTAGTGATTTCGCAGTTGGGGTAGTCATGGGTCAAAGGAGAGATAAGCACTTCCACCCGATTTTCTATGCGAGCAAGACTTTGAACGACGCTCAGGAGCACTACACCACGACAGAGAAAGAGCTCCTAGCTGTGGTCTTTGCATTCGATAAGTTTCGGTCTTATCTCGTCCTTTCCAAGACCATTGTGTACACGGATCATGCAGCTCTTCGGTATCTTTTTAGCAAGCAGGATGCTAAACCGAGGTTGATACTATGGATTCTTTTGCTGCAGGAGTTTGATATTGAAATCCGTGATAAGAGAGGGGCTGAAAATCTTGCAGCCGATCATTTGTCTCGACTTGAGCATTACGAGAGGAAGGAAATTCGTGGGCCTAACATCAATGACAATTTCCCCCACGAGTTTCTTATGAGGATCGAGATGAGTGATGATTCCCCATGGTTTGCTGACTTCGTGAACTACTTAGCTAGTGGCATCCTGATTAAGGAGATGACCCATCAGCAAAAGCGAAAGTTCTTTGCGGATGTTAAGTACTACTTTTGGGATGACCCTTACTTGTTTAGGGTAGGAGCGGATCAGATGATCCGGCGTTGCGTATATGATGACGAGGCGAGAGATATTTTGAGCCATTGTCATGAGGGACCTATGGGAGGCCACCACGGAGCGAATAACACTGCGAAGAAAGTATTCGACTCTGGATTCTTTTGGCCGACTATCTTCCATGATGCCCATGAGTGGGTAAGGTCTTGTGATGCTTGTCAGAGGGCAAGCAACATTTTAGCACGCCATGAGATGCCACAAAACGGCATCCAAGTCTGTGAGATCTTCGATGTATGGGGCTAGACTTCATGGGTCCCTTTCCGACTTCTTTTGGTAACCGCTATATTCTAGTTGTTGTTGACTACGTGTCCAAGTGGGGTGAAGCACATGCCTACCCACAAATGATGCTCGAGTAGTGGTGAAATTTTTGAAGAAGTTGTTTGCTCGATTTGGTGCCCCTAAGGCATTGATTAGTGACCGTGGGACGCATTTCTACAATGCACAGCTTGAGAAAGCATTGTCCCAATATGTTGTGCAGCATCGGTTTTCTACACCATACCACCCACAGACGAGTAGGCAGGTCGAGGTCACTAATCGGGGTATCAAGCGGATTTTGGAGAAGACGGTTAACTCTAGCCGTAAGGATTGGTCTGAGAAGTTGGATGATGCACTGTGGGCTTTCCGGACAGCCTACAAGACTCCTATAGGCACCACACCATTTAAATTGGTCTATGGAAAGTCTTGTCATCTTCCTGTGGAGCTCGAGCACAAAGCCAATTGGGCTTTGAAGACAGTTAATCTTGATATGGCTGCTGCGAGCGAGAACAGGTTTGTGCAGATCCACGAGATTGAGGAGCTAAGGAATGAGGCATATGAGAGCTCCAAGCTATACAAGGAACGTACCAAGACGTTGCACGATATCCGCTTGAAGGACAAGAAAGAATTCCGAGTGGGTGATCGTGTGTTGTTATACAACTCTCGTCTGAGGTTATTTCCTGGTAATCTCAAGTCTCGATGGTCAGGTCCCTACACTGTACGGTCAGTGTTTCCTTATGGGACAGTGGAGATAGGTCACGAGGATGGCCGGTTGTTTAAGGTCAACGGGCATAGGTTAAAGTCCTATGTTGGAGGGCCCATTGATCAGAGTGAGGAGGTTGTTACCCTCCACCCTAGGAACAAATGAATGCGGGGTGTTGAGTCTAGCTGAAGACTCGTAAATAAACTTAGCCCGTTTTTGTATATATATTGTGTCGGTTGTTTGTTTTTCTTTTTCAGGTTGCGGTTTGTTCTGGTCGCGAGGGATGTTAGTGCTTGTTGCCGGCTGTCAGGTATGTTAGTTCGGCTATTTTCTTGGTAGGAGATGCTTCGTGAGTGTCCCGGGTTCAAGGAGTCCGTTTAATTCTCATTTTTATTTCCACCCTTTAGTTTCTAAATTAATTTTTTTACAAACTATGTTTTTCAAAAATAAACAAAAAATCCAAAAATCGAGCACTATCAACTGAAAAATCTGGCACTACCAGACCTGCTAGTGTCAGCCCCTTTGCAGAACCAATAATAGCACCCACCAATAATACATTCAACCACTTTGCTTTAACCTCTCCTTCTTACTCTCTTGAACCCATTCAAAGCACTCACGAATCCCTTGCATCTCCTAGCTTCCTCCAAGATTACTAGTTTCTTTCATCCCAACAATCATTCCATGTATGAATCCTTCTCCTTCTTTGTTAAATTCTTGAGTCTTAGGGTTTGTTCTTCATGGTAGTTTATGATTTTCTTTTAGGGCTTGGTCTAAATCACCCGATTCAAGCCCGTTTTTAGTATTTTTTGTGTTGTTATTGACCATAAGTGACCGAAAACCCCTAAGCAAAAAGATGGAAAAATCGGGTTTTTGGGTTCGTTTTGAGCGATTTCGGGAATCTGGGTTACGTCACGCACGACCATGCCAAGGGTTGGCACCATTGTGTCGTTCATAATTTTGTGACTGTCTTTATAATTTGCCCAGAAAATCGGTCAAGCACGACCGTGCCAAGGCCTGGCACGATCGTGCCCTTCATAAGAAATTCCAGATCTTCAACACTCGCCCATAAATCGGTCAGAACCAGGTCAAGCACGATCATGCCAAACCCAGGCACGACTGTGCCACTTGAAGATGAACCCAGAACTTCATAATTTTCCCAGAAACTTCATAAAATATGTTGTTGTTCATCCATGCACGATCGTGCCAAACCCAGGCACGATCGTGCCAAACCCAGGCACGACCGTGCCAACTGTCCAGAGGTCCGTTTTTGTTTTAATTTTGTTGCTGATTAATTTTGGTTGTCTTGCAGATTGTTCACCCGTTCATGCGGTTTAGCAACAAAGCCAAGGAAGGGCACTGTATACAGAAAGCGGAGCGGTTATGGGCTCGGAGGAACCAAATCGAGCCCATGAGGAGGCTTAAAAAAGTAGACTTGGATTTGCTCTGTCAATCCAAGCGGTTCGAGGACTTGATGATACCTCCATGGAACCTCCTATTTGACATACTGAGCCACAGTACGTTGAGCTTGTGATCGAGTTCTTTGCATCCTTCAGCTGCACTTTTCCATGCCCGGACGTATACGATAAAAAGGTTGGTGTGAGCTATCGGTTGGGGCGGAAATGGCACCACCAGTCCATCAGTCGTTTCGGATAGGTATTGGGGTTGTATGAGGATGATGAAATCGACACTGAGCTGTTTGATGGCAGTTTGTAAGATTGGGAGCCGGGGGTTGATAGAGCAGCATTCTAGGATCAAATCACGGTACCGGGTCGGGTTTGGGACCTGCGCAAAGCTAAAGCTACCTCGATACTCGACCCACTTCATCGGGTCATCGAGCGAGCCATCTTTCACATGATCGGGGGTCGCGGTGATAGCACAGGAAACATCATCAACCGCGACCTCTTCCACCTTTACTGCATCATTTCGAGTTCAAACTGCAATGTAGCTGCAAGCGTTGTGGAGTCCATCTTCTGAGGTGTTGGTTGACTCCCACGTCAAAGATTTGCGGCGGTGATTTCGCAACCAAACTCGCGAAGTATTATCGAGTCTCATTAGATGGTCTTACCAAAGCTGGTGATTACGGCCTGCTCGACTTGGCCCAACTGAACTCCATGCATATGATACGTAAGGTTAACGGTATCCCGAAGCTTGTTGACAAGTTAGGTAGGATTTGGGATCCACTTCCCGAGGGGGATGAGGATAGTGATGATGGTGGTGATGGCGGTAATGGTGGTGATGACATTCACATGCAGGATGCTCTGGTTCACGAGCCTGAGGGATTCATTGGGGGAGCGATTCCTCACATGCAGTTGGGTCATGGTTTCGAAAACCCAACTTGGGGGGCATGAGCATGGTGATTTTGGTGGTAGTGGCTTTGAGCAGGGCGGGTACGGGCCTTACAACCCGACCACACTTGATCTTTGCAGAGGATGGACAGGCTTGATTTGAGCCAGCAGGAGACGAGACGGGATGTCGGTCTGATTCGCACGGATGTACATAGGCAGGGTAATTTTCTGGAGGACATGTATGAGCAAAGCCGGCGGAGCTTTGACTGGCTCTTCAGTTCGCAGCAGCACATAGCGAACTCAATGAATGCTCCATATACGCAGCCGCCTTCCCATTTCACGCGCAGATCACGATTCGACCGCAGAGACGACACCGGTCCTTCTGGACCGAGTGACGGGTCTTAGCCCCATCTCCATTTTGTACTTTACTATTTCGTGTTTTAGGGTTTGCCATTTGCACCGTCCGTACACCCCTCCGTTGTGATCTTTATTTCTTTTTATTATGATTAGTGGTTTAAATAAACAAACCAAGGGTACATGGGTTGGGTAATTTTTTGTGTATTTGATCTTGTTTGCTAGTGTGTAGTTGCTTGGTTGAGAGGTTGGTTTGTTGGTTGCTTGGCAGTTCGTTGCGGTTGCTCCTTACTTGTCACTTCGCTCCATTCATGCCGTTTCATTCAGGAGACTTTCGTGTCCCCATTTTCCTCCGCTTTCATTATATATGTTTTCATATATTTGTTTTTGTGTACATCGATGGCGATGTACGTTTCAAGTGTGGGGAGGTGGTTTAGCGCTTGAGCTTTGTTGTCATGTTATAAAAAATAAAAATAAAAAAAAAATAAATAAATAAAAGAATAAAACAAAATAAAATAAGCTCTCTTGAATGAATTTTGTGGCTTAATAATCAACCCAACATAAGTTTTTATAAAAGCACTAAATTTTTGACAAATATACAAAGGGTGAACGCAAAAAGAGCTCGCGCGCGTGAGGATTACCACTAAGAAATTTTTTGTATACACTTGAGCATGAGAAATCAATCGATTGACCTACTTGTTTGCCTTGCATATTTACCCAATACGCCCGTTTTCGTGAGTTACTTTTGAGCATTTGTAGCTTTAGAATTATTTTTGCTCATGTTTTTGCGGGCAAAGATTGAGTGAGCCGGATGACTTTTGTGATTTAGAACTTGTGTTAGGTATACATTTCGAGGCCGCAAGGCGAATATATAGCATGAAAATGATTGAGGCACTAGGAAACCTTTTGTTTTTAACCAATTTTTATGTATTCCCTCACCTAAATCATTCCCTTAGTTAAACCAATTTGAGCCTTCCCCTTTCATTTCTTTTAAACCACTAAATACTAGCCACTTAGCCAAATTTGCCTTTTATATTTTAACCCATTTTCATTTGGAAGCCCGGTTTGGTTAGCGATTAACTTGTTACTTTTGTATAGTATCTTAGTTTATAGTTGCAACATCATGGGGTAGAGTTTTTATCTAAGTAGACGTACTTAGTTTCCCTCTCAAGCATGTGCAAAAAAAAATTTGAGAAAAACGATTATAGTTAAAAAAAAAAAAAAGCCTTACCAAGTGGCTTCATTAGAGCAATTTTGGAGTGGAAAAGCTAAATGCGTTGATTAGCTCTCGGTTAGATAATATTAAATTGTATAGTTCTTATTTTCTTTTGTTTCAAGTTAGTCGAACCGCCGGGTTACAAACGTTTTAGCCACTTTAAATATCCACTTCCATACCCTTGACCCTAGCCAAGTTACAACCCGAATAAGACCTCATGATTCATGTTATGTTTTTGTCGAGTGATTAAATTTGATCCTTTCACAAGCTTATGATATCACATAGTCATGGTCGTGGCATTGAGTATTTAACACATACTCCATAAATCGTAGGTACACCCATATATTAGCCGAGTGTGTGTGAACATTGTGAGGATGTGAGGTAGACTTGTAAGGATTTCCAAGATGGACCATTGCTAATAAACTTATTTTATATACCTTTTTGGTTTTTTTCCCATCATGTCGAGTAGTCGTTGATTGTTATAGCCCAAGTAATTTGTTTGTGCGTATAAAATGCAAGTTGAGGTTATTGCCATTTAGAGAATTTTAGTTTGTTTTAGTTTGCTTGAGGACAAGCAAAGTTCAAGTGTCGGGATGTTTGATGTATAAGAATTTATACATCTTTAAAACGTCAAATAGACCCCGTTTACACGAGAACTTGTCGTCTTTTCATTGATTTTGGTACTCATTTGAGTTGTTTGTGAAAATATAGGTTGGGGCTTCGGTCCGGTGTTGAAATGGAGGCTTTTGGAGCAAAAAGGAGCAAAAACGGAGTTTTCCAGCAAACTGCCAGATATGGCATGACCGTGCCAACCACTGGCACGACCGTGCCAGGCCAACCCTGATCGGCACTCTCATCAGCACACTCAGATTCTAGGCGAACCAGGAAGATTTGACGACTGGCACGACCGTGCCAAGCCAAACCAGTCTGAGATCAGCTTATTCCCGGGATCATTTCAGCCATTTTCGAATACTTTACCGGAAGCACGACCATGCCAATGGTTGGCACGACTGTGCCAACTCAGAAACGTTTGAGCGGGATTTTTCCCAAAATGTCTAGCAAACAAGTCAACACTCGAAAAAGGCACTCTGACACTTACCAAGCACGACCGTGCCAAAAGGTGGCATGGTCGTGCCAAACTCCCAATAGCATAAATACGTGGTTTAAGCTCATTTGGAGGGGAGTTGGAGCATTTTGGTGAAGTTTTCTCTCAAGAATCTGAACTTGGAAGCTTGTAGGAGCCAAGAAGAAGCCTTGTAGAGGATTACTACAATTGAAGGTCTACTCAAACACCATTTAATCTTGTCTTTAAGTTGGTAGCTCACTATTTTCATTATGAACAATTTGTGCTTTCTTGTCGTTGATTTGGTAACTATGAGCCTTATGGGCTAAACATTTGTGTTGCTTAAACTTTGTTGAAGCTTATGAACATGTGATGATTATGGAAGTAGATGTGGTGATTGTTTTTGTTAGTCTTAATAGTAGTGCTTGAATCTTGTTCTTGGAGTTCTTTTGTATGGTTAAAGTCTTTATTCTTGAAGGTTTGGTCATAAGTATTTACATGTTGTGTTGGAAAGCCCATGTAGAGATTATGATTGTTGAATCTTGTTAACTTGTTAGTATGATTCATGGCATGATACTAGGAATGGTGATTGCTAACATGATTAGAATGGAGATTTGAGCATGTGTAGGAATTCTTGCATTTAGATTTGGAAAAATCATACATGGATTCTATAGTTGTGTTTGTGTTAGATTGATGATTTTTGGCCAAGATTGTTATCTAGCATGACCATGCTTGTGGTTTTTTCAAGAACATGATGATAGTGCTACTTACATGAAAGTAACTTAGGGTGATTGTTATGTTGTTCATGGTAATTTCCCAAATTTATAGAGTTAGGAGTTTTGACAAGCAATTAACTCTTGTTTAAAGAATAACATTAACTTAGGAAGTGAGCTCAAAAATAATAATTTTTCGGTGATTAGAATGTTATTCATTTTAGTTTTCCTAAGGATTATAAACTAGGAAGCCTTGATTGGGGACTTAGTTAAATTTGAATCTTGCATCACCATTAGTGTCTTCCTTTAGTTGTCACATGTTTGTTAGTGGATACTTAGTTTAGGCAACCTCTTTTAGATATTGTTATTCCGTAGTTTAGTTGGTAGCTTGTTATTTTTGCATGATAATTTAGAAACAAAATCAACTCATCAATTGAAAAGGCTTTAAAGTAACAAAAGTTTAGTATCGAGACACCGCGTCCACGGATTGATATCCGGTTCTTACCGACAAATTATATTACCTCCCGATGGGTACACATGCCTTTGTGTGTGTAGTTAGTTTTTAGGTGAAAAACCTTTTTAAAACTTAATTTGTGTGAAGGAAAATCCAATTAAAATATATAAATAATTCACGCACATCACCGATGCACTTCCAGAAGGAGAATGGACAACATATCTTATGATTCTAAAGAATAGTCCATCTTGGAGACATTTCAAGTTGTCATCTTTCATCGACAAATTGGAAGGTCATGAAATGGAGTTGATGAAGATTGCAAAATCAAAGAATGCTAATGTTGTTCAAGATGTCGGTGTCTATTACAAAGGAGGTGTTCTAGATACTCCGATTCAAAGCCCGAAAATTCAAACAACATTTAGTGCAAATACAAATTCTTCTCCAAATCAAATTTCACCATATGCTGGATGTACAAGTGCTAGTTCAAGCTCTTCATTCCAAAGTCAGACAAGCCAAGCTAGTTTTGATTCAAATGTTTTTCAGTGCAACATAGCAGTTGATTTGAAGAATGTATTTCCAGAAAAAGTAGCTAAACAACACATAGCACTTCTCGCTACGTTCTTGAATCATATGAAAGTCTCGTTGCTGGAAAGATTGGTAATCCAGAGATGACCGCTGAAGATTATGATCAGGTGGACGAAGAAGAATTGGAGCTAATGGATATCAAATGGATCCTTGCATCCATTATCAGAAGAGTTTCCAAATTTGTGGCGCTCACTGGAAGGGATATTGATAATTCAAGCAACAAGCTTGGATTTGACAAGTCTAAAGTCACATGCTTCAGGTGTTGACAAAAAGGACACTTCAAACGAGAATGCAACAATCAAGAAGCAAATGGAAACCAAAATCCTTTCGGCAGCAACAATGAGTACTACAAGAAAGCTCTTCAATATAAGCCATATCCTAAAAGAACACAAATTGAAGTTGAAGATAAACCTGCAAAGAAAGCCGAACAAGTTCTTGTTGCTTATCATGAAGAAGATGGTTTTGACTGGAACAGATATATCGGAAAGAAAACTGGTATTGCTATGATAGCAGAGTTAGTGGATGAATCTAATACATTATATATTGATGCTGCTCTAGAAAATGCTATTCTGGAAGGTTATAGGCAGAGAGCTGAGGAAGAAGAGTTAGCTTACCTTGAGTTGCAGAAACAAGAAGCATTGAAATCAGAGGCAGAAAAGGTAAAAGCTAAGGTAAGTGTGTCTGAAAAGGAGATTGTGAAAGTTGTGGAGGCTGAAAAACCTTACACGAAGTGCACAAGTCCTTGTGAACCATGTCTTGATAAAGTCAAAGTCATAAGAGAATTGACTGTACACAACGAAAACTTTCGTTATGATTACAGAACCATAAAGAAGCTTATGACAAAATATCAAGCAAATATAAATATGTTGAAAATGCTAATCGTGAGCATAAATGCTAATGTTAAAATGTTAAATGCAGTTGTAATTGAAAAACAAAAGGCAATTAACATGTACATTAACACCATTGCTGAGACAAAGCCTGAGCTTGACGACATAAAGATAGAAACGGAACGTGTAAGACAGCTTCTAAAGAGCGACACCACAAACGCATATGTCACTGATGACATTTTACCTACGATTAAGTCGGAGGAAAATGGTGATAAATCAAAGCGTAAAGAATACAAAGTGTTCCTCCACCACTTCTTGCAAGTTATTCCTGCAAGAAAGATGATGAGATTGAAAAGACATTTAATTTACTCATTTGTCAGAAAAGAAAAATAAATTGCCTGAGACCATTGACGTAGACTTTACGAAATCAAATGATGACAATGAAGCGGTGGTAAAAAATGTGGTTAAAAATGTGTTGGGAAATGATTCTGATGACGGCAGCTCTGAAAGTGCCAAATCAAGTTCGAAAAACTCGGAATCACAATCTGAAGATGACGATACATCATTAGAACATGATCTAAGTGATGATCCTAATGTTGTCATGTATAAGATTAAGGAATCTGATAGATTATACTTCGATGATAGTTTTTCGATTCGGAACGTGAAAGAAGATCAACTTGACAATTTTTTCAAACTTGTAGAAGTTTCATCTGATGATCTTGAGAAAAACGAGAAAAGATTTTACTCGAAACCCAAAAGGAATACTAACAATTATCGAAAGTTTGGTGGTGATTTTCCTGAGAACAGGAGAGCAGGATTGGGTTTGGAGGGAAATGAAGAAGAACCGAGAAAGAACCGGAAGTCGTCATTTCATGAATACAAAGGTAAACACATGAAGTTGGTGTATGGGATGAATACGGTTTAGGAAGAAGGTATGATCGACAAGAAATCGAACGATGAATTCAAAAAAGAGAAAGAACTTCGGGACAAGGCTAAGACCAAGTCCACAAGTGGATTAAAACCCACTAGTGGAAATGTTCATGATAATCGGACTTGCTTTAAATGCAATACTGTTGGTCATATTGCTCGCAAGTGTTTGAATCTAAAGCCTGTGTTTCCACGAAGAAAAAATGTTTCAAAAGATGAAAAGCAAAAACAACCAGAGATTGTGAAATCTGCCATAGAATTAAATAGAAATTATGAATCTAAAGACGAAGTGATACCTAAAATGAGTTCAAGGTTTGAAAACTCAATTTTTGAAAAAGGTGAAACTTCAAAATTAAATGAATACAAAGATTCTAGGTTCTATATAAAGAAAGCTAGAAACAAGCTAAAATCTTGGGTTGCTAAGAAAAAGCTTTCATCATCAGAAAAATCAAAGTCTGTTGCTGACAAAACAAAAAATGTCAAAAGAAACGAGTCAGTAATTAAACAGACAAAGAAAGAAAAGGACAAATCGTTTTCAGAATCGATATCGGACGAAACGTTTGCTGATGATTTTGATTATGAGGATGAGTTAGAATATAGTTATGATGCTTATCGTGTCAAACCCAAAACCGAAAAGGTTTGGGTTTTCTTATTCAAATAGTTGCTTTGTGTGCAGGAGTTCCAAGATCCACTCTATCAAAGTTGATACAGGATAGCGGAGCTCTATGAGTATTTAGCTTATCTAGAAAATCATAATCTTTGTCGTTTTTGAAATTACAAGTGGTTGAAAAAGAAAAATTGAAAAGAATGTTTTTTTAAAAAAATTATGAAAATCCACACCGTTAAATAGAACACTGATTGTTATATTGAAAAATCATTTAAAATTTGATTTCCTACAAGTGGTTTCTACAAGTTGATGTTATCAAAGTTTAATGGTTTGTTCTGATGACAGGTGATAATGCAGAAGATGAAAAAAAGGATCGGGCGACGAGTTCTCGGGATCCTCATTGGTTTGTTACATTTTTAGAAGAATTTCTTTATATCTAAAATCCAAAAATATGTTTTTGATTTTATGGGGGTAAGAAACTTTTTAGAAAAATCAAAAACATATGAAAAAGTTGAAAATTCAAAAACATTATAAAATTCAAAATGAACAAAAACATTGAAAAAGACAAAAAGAATTTGGTTGTCAAAAAGGAAATGAAAGTACATCAGTGGACTATCACAATATGCTAAAGAAATGTAAAGTTTAAAAGTGACAAGTCTTATTGTGGATGTGTCAATAGGCTTTACACGTTCAGTAGATTGTTTCTGGGATATAAACTAAATTTCGTAACTGCTTAATTTTGTGGATTAACATATCTTGGATATATGTACTTAGTACTCCGAAATTTAGATTGAAGGGTTGCCTGATTCTGAGATACGAGGTCTTTATAGATGATTGATATCTGGGGTATTACACAAGTTCTTCTGATTTTGCGAAAGCAATAGCCTAGAACTTCTATAATGCTTTTGATTATAAACCCCAAATTAGCATGCAAAATTTGAAAAGAATCGAAAGATTTAATCATTTGCAATGCTTAAAAGATTCCTTAAGTGGAACACACCTTAAAGACAAGCCTTCATCTCTTTGTCTGTACGATAGTACTAACCTGAGCTCTCAAGGTCTCGCCATAACCCAAAGACATATATCAATTACGCTATATTCACCTGTAAGATGAATCTAGGGAATCTGGATTCGGGAGTATATTCAAGTAGTGGGAACCATAGTTAAGTCAAGTTTCATAATTCTTTCCTTAAAATATCTTGGAACAATTGAAAAATGTGGTAAAGCTTAAGTGGACAAACATATCGACAATCTAGGTAAACGAGTTTAAATCTTAAAGTCTCAAAAGGTCAATGGTACTGGTGATATGTCTCAAACAACTGATATGATCCTTAGACACGAATTCACAAAAATATGTCTGTAAATATGTTTTCCATAGTTTACTTTCTTAACATGCTTTTGAAGATAAAAATCAAAAAGATTTTTAGTGTGTTTTAGCATAAACTTACAAAAATACAAAAAGATTTTGTTTCTACATTGTTTTAGCAAACCAATGTTGGAGAACGGGTCTTCAAAGTCTGGTAACATAAATTTTCTAAAATACAAAAATATTTTATTTCTACATTAAATTTCAACTAGCCAATGATGGAGAACAAATCTTCAAAGTCTGGTAAGAAAATCTGATGAATGTTTAAAAGTTCATTAATTTGAAACTTTAAAATAAGATTGTTCATAACGGTTTTTCGAACTGAGGTCATTAATTTGGACTTGGTTGATATACTTGGTTAATCAAGGTCATTAACATTGGACTTGATCAACTAAGTGGATTTTTACAAATCAAATAATAAAAAAGTGAATATTGAAGGTCTTAAATGTAAAATGTATTCAAGGTCATTAAGTTGAACTTGAAACAATTAACGTTTTTGAAAAGATTGAAGTGAAGATTAAATTTGAAATGTTGATAGTACAAAATTTCAAAATAGTGAATCTGAAATGTTTATTTGAATGTCAGAATTTATTTTAGACAGGTAGTAAAGTTTGAGGGGGAGCTGGATAAAACAATGTCAAAGATTTCAGAAAGCTCAAAGCTAGGGGGAGTTTGAAGTCTAAAGATCAAAGCAAAGGGGAGTCTGAGACTAAAGCTTAAAGCTAGGGGGAGCAGTTTGATTAAAGTTTTATCAAAGACAAAGCTCAAGAAAAAGGAAGAGGATATAAAAATCAAGATGTTAAAGTTTATTCAAGAACTAAAGATCGGAAGACTCAGAAGTTTTTAAAAGTCAAAATGATTGCGGCAACATCCAAGGGGGAGTCTGTTGGTGCATATGTCTGTAGCCTACGTCATTATGTATCGAGTCTGAGTGAATAAGGCTTAATCTGTTAGAAACTAGGCGTATTTATGTGTTTTAGAGTACAAGTTCGCTCAAGATGGTCTTGAGAAGTCAACTTCGGCCGAACTTGACTATGTCAAGTTCGCCCGAACTTCAATCCCTCACCAGCGAACTTCATCTCCTATAAATAGGTGCCTTGGTTATTTCATTTGTAACATGGAGAGATTTTGGCACAGAGACGGCGAAGCTCTGTCAGATCCGGTTCTCGAATGTATTGAACTTTAGATCAATGAAAACAACATTTAAATGAGTAATTCTTGTTATTTGGTTAACTTGTCATTAGTTTCCGCCTAATCGGACAATAGATAACAAATTTAGGTTCCCGTGCTAATCATGGATGTTCCTACACTTACCATAGAGTTGTTCTTTCTTTAGGAGTTCCATCGTTAAACAGAGATGTTGCTCGTGATCGGCTCGAGACTTTGAGTAAATCAAAATGTCATCAATGAAAACAATGATGAACTTGTCCAAATAAGGCTTACAAACCCTATTCATCAAGTCCATAAAAACAACAGGAGCATTTGTCAGACCAAAGGCATAACAGTGAACTCATAAAGACCGTATCGAGTGCGGAAAGCAGTTTTGGGAATATCTTCTTCGAGAACACGAAGCTGATGATACCCAGAACATAGATCAATCTTTGAGAAACAAGTAGTACCTTGTAGCTGGTCAAAGAGATCATCAATACGAGGTAGGGGATATCAATTTTTGATTGTGAGTTTGTTGAGCTCATGGTAATTGATACACATACGGAAGGATCCATCTTTCTTTTTCACAAATAGGACTGGAGCGCCCCAAGGTGAAAAGCTCGAACGAATGAATCTTTTGCAGACAACTCCTGAAGCTGTTTAGATAACTCTTGCATCTCAGACAGTGCAAGACGGTATGGGGATTTGGCTATAGGGTTGGCACCAGGTACAAGATCTATACGAAACTTAACTTGACGTACTGGGGTAAACCGGGTAGTTCGTCAGGAAACACCTCAGTATAATCCCCAACAACGAGAATGTCCTTAATAGATTTACCCTTGCCTTTCTCCTCTACGATATGCGCCAAGAACGCAACATAATTCTTTCGTAGGTATTTATGGGCTTGGGTGCATGTCATGAGTTTATAGCTACTGACGGGTTTTTCTCCACGACCATCTAAGGTTTCACCAGACGGAAGGGGTATACGAATGATCTTATCAAAGCAAATCACCTCAGCATGGTGTTTAGATAACCATTCCATCCCTACTATGATATCAAAGTTCACGAGTTGCATTGGCGTAAGGTCAATGGCAAAAAGGTGGTTATTAAGGTTCAATTGGCAATCATGGATGACAGAATCAAGAACAAGGGGTTCACCACTAGCTATTTCGACTGTCAAGGGCTTTCCTAGTTTGGTTCTAGGCATGGAAATCAAAGGTTCAAAAGCTAGGGATACAAAACTCTTATCGACACCCGAATCGAAAAGAATTGAAGAAGGATGGTTGTTAACAAAGAACGTATCGTTGACCACTTCATTGTCAGCCCGAGCCTCGTTAGTATGGATGTTAAATGCTCGTCCATGAGCCGGGTTTGCGTTTGACAACTTCGGGCAGTTGTTTCTGTAGTGGGTGAGATCCCCACAATTGTAGTAAGACCCAGGTGGATAGTGAGGCCGTGTAGGCTGCTGAGCAGGGTTTTGGGCTACAAGATTCTGGGTAGGAGCGAAACGACAAGTGTTGGCAAGATGACCAGATTCCCACAGTTAGTGCAAATGCGGCACTGAAAATGTGGTTGATGGTGACTGTTACACTTGTTGCACAAAGGTGCATTGCCAACATGCTGTCTTGGCTGGTGGTTGAGCAGGCTGATTAGGAGCAGCTTGGTTAGATTGTGTAGTGAGAGCGAAGTTCTTGGAAGCCTTACGCGTTCTCGACTTCTTGGAGGTTTCAGCTTTGTTACCCTTTTGCTTCTCAGATTTAACAGACGGTTTCTTGTCACCTTTTCGATGAAGCTTACCCTTTTTGACTTGTGATTCAGTAAGGGTTGCTGCTAGCTCAATGGCTTGACGGACAGATGTAGGGTTACTACCAGTGTCGATGTCCTGAACAGGATCTGGCAGACCATCTATGTACTTTTCAATCGCCTTATCCAAAGCCGTCACCATCTCAGGACACAACAAGCTCAACTCCTCATACCGATTAGTATACGCATGATGCTCACCACTGTCTTGCTTTAGGTCATGGAACTCATTCTCAAGAGCCCTCTTTTCACGACGGGGGCAAAACTCTTTCATCATTAGAGCTCTAAGTTCCTCCCAAGTCTGACCCATAGCAACATCTGCACCCCTATCTCTCACCACTCCGTTCCACCACGTTGAGCGCCCTATTTTGGAACACACTCGAAGCAAACTCGACCTTACGATTATCAGGACACTGAACATGGTGAAAAGTATTCTAAAGACTCTCAAACCACTGTAGGAGCCCAATTGTTCCTTTAGAACCACTAAACTTGAGTGGTTTAGCCGAGTTAAACTGTTTGAAGTTGCAAGGAGCATTATTATTGTTGTTGGCTTGGTTGATTTGAGTAATGAGATTTGGTAGCATAGCAGCCATCTATTGTGCTAAGATAGTTGCCAGTTCGGTGTTAGGTGGTGGTACGTTTCATAGAGGAGGCATTCTAAAAGAGGAAAACATGGGAGAAAACGAGTGAGATGAATGTTCGGGAAATGAGATGTCATAAAAATCAACGAAATGAAAGGATGGTGGTCATTTGTTCGTTTACTTGCAACAAACAAACGACACACAGTGACTAATCAAAGTAAATGGGTTTTTATAATGTATCGTAAAGACATGCTTTAGCCTATAGGTGGACACTCACCCCAAGAGTCCCAGGTAAGAGTGACTGGTCCGATTAAAGTGGATTTGTACGAACACTCTAACCTTGGACAGAAAACTCAGGGTACAGGCACCCACCCTTCCAGATTGCATGTGTTCACATTATTAAAACCCAAACTTTGACGAGATTTTGAAAACTTTGGAAGCTAAAAGAGTTCGATGATTTATTTTTGACTTTATGCCTTCCATTTTGTTTTGTTATTCACCTAAGGATAGGTGATGGTAGTGTTTTAAATTCTAAACACAAGATAACTTGTGTTAGGGTCCTAGAAAGTTATAGTCTAGGTCAAAGCATTACTAATAACCTAATTCCCTATAACCATTAGCTCCGATACCAATCTTTCTGTCACACCCCGACCACGTAAAACAACAAACCGCGACGGAAACGTCGGGGAGTGTCGTAACAGAATTATTGTTTCAACAACCATGGTAATATAAAGTTTTGTATTATGGAATGAAAGTTGATTACATTGTCTTGGAATAAAAGAAAATGAACAAAATTCTAATTGTCTTGTAGATTTTAAGTCACTAAAGCCCAAAGTCCGTCCTACGTGTGGCATAATCAACCTCAAACATTAGCCCCTGAAACACAAGTGAAAATAGGTACGTCAGCATAAAAATGCCTATGAGATACATAGGTCTTGTTGATGAGGATTCATGACTTGAAGTTTAAATAATAGTTTAACGAAAAGTAGTCATGAACCTTATAAATGTTTTCTTTTATAAATCATATGAAAATCAATATGAACATCAAATGATATAATAAAAGGATATATGCTTAAGTAATTAATCGGATGAGAAGTATAAAATATGCCATTTGTAAAACAATGTCATGTGAAAAATGTATGTTATTTATACCAAATGTGTCATGTCTTTGTCTTTGTCGAAGTGGTTTAAATAACGCTACGATATGTAATATCATGAAAGCACTTATATATAGGAAGTACCATTGGCGTATCCACCATGCTTTTATCATATTACACACATCTTGTTATTTAAATCACTTATTAAATAACCACCAAAAATGTCTTGTCTAACATATGTCAAATGTCATATGTAAACAATGTAATGTGTCACAATGTTAAGTATAAACCATGTCTTGTATAACAAATGTCTTGTACAAAACAATGTCTTGAATAAACCAAAGTTTAAATCAAAAGTCATGTTTTGCAAAACCAATGCTTTATTTGATATGAACATTTATGTAGTTATGTTTATCGCATAACATTCAAGCCTTGAGACTGTCGGATAAACCCTTATCAAGTCAAAGGTTTATCAAAAATGTATCCGGATTCTGTCATTCCCTACTTTCAAACAAACCTAGGAAGCGGGGAACGGGATTTGTCAAGTCCTATGGTACCATTACATACTACCAGGCGGCGTGATAAATGTTAATGAATGTACTATGTCCCGTTAAACAAACCAAATGTCATAGTCAATGTAAGCAATGTCATGAAAAATGTCTTTAAACCATGTACTAAGTATGCTAAGTCAACATACGAAGTAGAAATGTCCATAAAATCGATGTGCTAGCATGCTCAGTCAACATACATAGTAAAATGTAATGTAAATCAATGTGCTCATATGCTAAGTCAACATATGCTGCAAAAGGTGTCTTTGAAATCAATGTGCTAGCATTCTCAGTCAACATACATTATAAAACATAATTGAAATCATGTACTACATATTGTACTAGTTGAACATAGCAAATATACGTCATGAAAGCGTGAAAACATGAAAGTATCTAGTAGGCACATGTGTTTCACCCCAAAATATTTGAAAAATATAAAAGAGGGGTCTATGTACTCACTTGGGGTTGCAAAAGTATCCTTGTTCAAGAAGAATAATAAAGCTCAAGAGTACGAGGAATCAAATGGTTCCTAAGATCGGATAATTATGTTAATAAGTCGGGACTTTAATCGGCGGATTGGATAGAATAATGTCTTATAAATCAAATGAGTGTTGGAACTCATATGGTATGATTTAATAAACTCAACATTCTGATTTGGAAGTGATCCTAAGTGCTTTTGACCCGTAATGACCCGTTAAGGTAGTTTACGCTACTTTAACGTGTCATTTGCATAAATGCGTGATCGGATGGTTAAACATGTCCTCTAATAAGTTTTAAATGCCCAAACATGTTTAATAATATTGTAATATCAGTTTATATGTCAAAACTTTAGCCACATATGCTTAAATTGAATTTATGCGCAAAAAGGACATTTTGGTCATTTATAAAGGGCATAATAACGACCTATCATAATACTAACCAAACGACGTGACCATAAGGTAGAACCTCATAGGGTTATTCCCTATATAACTATGGTCACAAATATGTGTTTGGTCGGATCCTAAGATCCACCAAACGGGTCGGATTCGAAAGTCAAAGCGGTGGTCAAAACCGCTCGACTTACGACCCTAAACAAGCACTAAACTAAAAGTGACGAGTTAGACATGTTTAACATGTCTAACTAAGTTTACAAAACTGATTTGGTATCAAAACAAAGTGTTTTGACACCCGAAAATAGTTCCGTCGTATAATGCACATTTTGCGCATTATTGACCGAAACTATGACTCATCACTTTAACTAGTAAACGTGGAAATCAGTAAGCATGATCGCTATGGATCATAACCATCGTGATTACGATCACGTTGCAAAGTCCGATTGGACTTTGACTTGACCAATTAATGGTCAAAACAGAAAGTCAAACACTGTTTGACTTTTAGCTAAAAATAGCTAAAGGAAATGGAACAAGACTAAGAGAGGGCACTTACTTGTGTTAGAGAACACTTGAAGAGCCCCAAGAATAAGAATACCCTGTTAGGAAGCCTCCAAGTAGAGCAAGAGAGAAAGAAAGAGTGAATGAGCAAGGAAATTGGTGCAACAATGAGGGTATTTATAGATTTCTTGAAGCCACAAGATCATTCCAAGTGTTAGGAGATGTTTTGGGATCATTACAAGTGTATAATGAGGTGTTGCAACCAGGAGAAGTGTGGCAAAAACGAGTTATAGGTGTCAAGAGAAATAAACAAGAATCCGCCAAGTTGCAAGTAGGAAGCTTCTGCTCTGGGCACCCCTTACGGACCGTATGGGGTTTTGCCTTACGGTCCATAAGGCCCTTGCATGGGCCGAAGTTTCAGAATTGGCCCCTGAACTTGTTTTTGTCGCGTTTTGGCACTTTCAACACCCGGTAACCTCATTTTTAAGCTCTATAAGGACGATAAAGCTTAGGAAACTTGAAATTTGTCCAAAAATGTCCCGGGTGTCGGTCCGTTCGGTCGTACGGTTACGGTTTTCGGTTAATTACGACGAAAATCGTAGCAAACGCGCAAATGACGGTAAACGCGTAACGAATGATATTTTTGCATTCCAATCATTAAAATACTAGATTTTAATGATTACAAAAATTTTTGGATGTGCGTACATGTTCCGGATTAGGAAATACGCGTAACGGCATAGTCTCACAGAATTTGCAAAATAGCCTCTAAAGTTCAATAAGCATGTTTTTGCCATACAGAGCCATCAAAACTTATTTCTAAGTTATATTAGAGGATATTTAGGGTATGTTTAGCTTATACCATTGGTCCAGAGTGTACGTCGCGTTAAACTGATTACGTTTAGGTAACAGTTTGCGATTTCACTTCTAGAAGTGATTTGAAAGGTCGAATTTGAACAAGGATTGAAAATATGAAATGTCATAAGTATTAAAATAAATCTTGGAATAAAACAAAATGTTATAAAATTACAAAACTGTTTCGGAATTGTACGATGATTAAAATACACATATGTCACAGATAGTGACAGCTAACAAGAAGTAACTAACTACAAACACTGCTTAGACTAAACTATCAGTGAATAACACTGTTACATTGATTAAACTAGTACTATGCTAAGCACTGTTGGATATCCTATGTTCTTGTGATCTTCTATCAGCGGTTGAGAGTTTCTTCTGTCAGAGGATAGGAAGCAATGTGTTTATTGAAAGCAGTAAACACTCATCAGCGGTTAGAACCTCTGATGGTTGGATCAAAGCTCGGATGGTGTATTTTGACTATGTATCATCTGTTCCTTTCAAAAGGTTCAATCCCAACAATCTCCCCCTCGAACAGATGATGACAAAAACACCTTATTCTTGATCTTTATTCCTCATAAAGAATTCTCTTATTTGACCCTTGAATTGTAGTTAAAAGTTAAGAGATTCTAAATCATCAGCTTCCTTCTCAAGCTCTAAAATTAGTAGTTCGTGGAAGTCTTCTACTGTAAGCCAATAAGCAGCTTCCATGGATAGTTTAGTGGCTTTACCATCAGACTTGAGCAAAGTTAATTCATGGGTGTCTTTGTTGATCTTCCACTTTGGAATTTTTTGGTCTGAAGGCTTTCTTGAAGGAGCTTTTATTGCTGAGGTTAGAAAAGGAGCTATTCTTGTCAGATCTTCTGCCAACTTGGCACTTGTATCATCTGTCGGATAGTTCATCATATTTTTGATACCTTCTTTGATGAATACTTCTTCAAACTTTCTATCAACCTTCTCTGACATCTGCCCTTGCCTTTTTCGCTTTAGCAAGGCAAGTGTGGATTGGGCAGATGTTGAGCAGGGCTTTTTAGAAAGTTGGGCTTTGAGAGCAGCATCTTCTTTAGTATAATTAGGTTTAGGAGGCATTGCTGGATCCTTTTTCCTTCTGGCTTCCAGCATCTTGTAGGTAGCCAACACTCTTAACTCCCCCCATCTCATTACCTGGTTCTTTGACCCATAATAATTTTGGATTAGCTCTTCTTTCATTCTTCTTTTTGTATTTGTTCTAAGCTGGGCATGTAGGTTTGTTGTGAGGATCTTTTAGTTGTTCTTCTATTCTTGCAATTTCTTCTTGAAGCTCACTCACATACCAATCTTTGAAATGTGCCCTAGTTGCAGCATATTTCTTGTATTCCATGATGTGAGAAATGTACTTGTCTTTCAAAAATTTATCATCTGCTTCAGAAATCTGATTTGACAGATTCTTTGAAAATCTTTCCAGTGATTGGACTTTGCTCAGCTGAAACTGGTATTGATTCTGCACTTCTCTATCACTTTTGCCTTTAGACAACTTCTTGGCAATATCCTATGCCTGCCTTTCTTTGAGTTCCAAATACTTATCAATATTTGCAGGCTTTGGATAACCTTGAAGAGATGGGAAATGTCTTTTGTCTGGATCTTCTTTAGTGTAGAAAGACTTGATTTTTTTTCCTAACTGCAGGCAAATCAAGAGGAAACTTTATAGCTGTTGGAACCACTTCTTTTGAAAGAACAGATGTTGTAGCTGGGGAAGTAGAGATTAGATTTAACATTGGTGCTGATGCAAAAGGCATAGGAGCAGGGATCTCTCTTCATTTATGACCTTTGTTACCTTCCTTCTCTTAAAACTGACTGATGGTGACAATGGATGGCTTGGAATTCTGGGTGGTGTTGGTAGTATTTATGTGGAAGTGGGAAAGGTGATGACGGCAGTGGTTGTGATAACATCTGCTACAACCTCTGCTGTGTCAACAGATGTTGGCTCAACAGTTGTTGTTACATCTGTTGGGGTGGATATGGGAGTAGTGTGAGATGGTGTGGTTGATTTTTTGATGACAGAGGTTTTTATGGTTGGATTGGTAGCAATTTTAGTTTTGAGAGGTGTGGATTCTAGTTGTCTTGCTTTTGTAGAAGATCTCCTCTTTGTTGAGGTACCAGTCTCTCCCTTTTCTAACTGCTAATCAATTTTTTTCTCAACTAGCACCTTGCCTTCATCAAACACAGTCTTCTTGTGAGACATCTTTGCCCTTGCCAGGATATCTTCAGTTGTGTCTGGTTTCTTTGAGCCATCTGGCTTAGGAATTTTCACTGTAAGCCTTGCCTTTGTATCATCCATCTTCAATTTTTCTTTTCCCAAAGGTTTCTCCTCCTTTTTGGCTTTATCTGGACTCACAAAAATGACAATAGGAGGAGATTTACCAGTTGATGAGCAAGTGGGCTTTGATTACCTTGATATTTGCAGCAGTATCATTGTATCTTGCATCAACCATATTTTTGAGTTCCATTATCTGATGTTTATGTTTGTGCTCCAGGAAATGTTTTTCTTGTTGAAAAATTGGAGTTATTGCAGATTTGAGCTCAGCAGTGGTTGGAACAGGAGGTTGACTCTGAATAGTGATCATCTGTTTCAAAAGATCTTTAATTTCATCAACAGTGGTTTCAACATTCGTAACCCTCTCCGTCAATTTCTGATATTTAGCTCATCACCTAACTTAATAAGATCATCTGAACTCCTACCAGATGTGGTAGTTTTATCTAAGATATCATGAGCATGTGTTTTTCCACTTGCTTCAATCTTAGATGCCCCTTGTTCTTGGTTCTGGGGACTTCCCACTGGAACAGAGGTTACTATAGTAGCCTCAGCAGTGGTTGCCTTCAACAAGGTCTTAGCTATGTAACCACTGTCCAATTGAGAACTTAGGAGTTCAGCAATTGTAGTGGCTGCCGTTGTTGAATATCACCAAGGGTTACATGCAACCCAAGGGATGTAGCCTCTTCATTTGATGATGGACTAGCAATTAAAATAAGTCAGACCCAGCTTCTTGTTGGAGTATATTTTCATTGATGAGTTGGTGAGAAGTGTTGGATAATGTCTGCTCAATATCTATTGCATTCAGCAAGGGTAACATTGTTGGTAGAAGTGAAGTCAATGGTGAGAGTGGCTGTGTAGAAAGCGACATTGCCCTAGGAGAGGGGCTGTGGAAGATAAAACCAAGTGGTCCTAGAGCTTCATAATTCGGTGTCCTTATGCCTACAACCTAATCCTTTTGTGAGGATGCAGGAGGAGTATCAAAGCCGGTCTGCTGTGAAGAAGTAACAGCAGTGGTTTGTGACTTTGGTGCTGTCACAGGGTTAACCTCTGGGATCTCATCTTCCAGAGGACCCTTTTTGGGTTTGGTGGGTTTTTTGGATGCTCTGGATGGTTTCTTTTTGGAGATTTTAGGTGTGGGTTTCAGGGCAGCGGTTGTGATGCCCTGATCACCTAGAGCAGTAGGCTCAGCAGCCGAAGGTTGAGCTTGAACATTTTGTTCTTGTAAAATAGGGCCAACCTCCTCTACTTCTGTTTTGGAAACTTTGTCTTGATTTGTTATTCGTGTAAATGTTTCATGATTGAGGCGGCCAGGGTTGGTTACGACACCTTGTTTACATCTGATGCAACATCTATTGAGTAACATCTGTCCACGTGTAACCTCTGTTTGACAATGGAAAGCAGTTGTTTGACTAACCATTGTTAGAGCAATCTATCAGTGGTTGTGACCAAATTTTAAACACTATCAGAGGTTTGCATCAGTGGATTGATTTTTCTAAGCAACAGTGCTTTTGTGCTATCAGAGCTTTGAATAGACTTTAAGGATTTATTGAAAAAATGCAATTTTAACTATTTTTAAGGATGGATTTTTGATTTTCTAAAAACATTTTATTGCTATTTACGCATGAAACACAGGGAGAACTTGTTTTAATCCATGTTTAGCATTCCAAGCCTAGATATCAAACTTTCAAATGTGGAAGCATCTAGTGGCTTTGTCAACACATCTGCTAGTTGATCCTTGGTATGGACATGTTGTAAAGAAATTAAACCTTTTTCAAAGTAATCCCTCACAAAGTGATATCTGATATCAATGTGCTTGGTGGTGGAATGTGAAACTGAATTTTTGATGATGTTTTCTACTGCTTGACTATCAATTTTGAGAGGAGCCCTCAAGGCAGTCACACCAAAATCCAAGAGTTGATTTTGAAGCCACAAAATTTGAATAGTGCAACTTATAGTAGCTATATATTCTGCTTCAGCAGTGGATGTGGATACTGCAACTTGCTTTTTGCTTTGCCAAGACACTAGGCAATCTTCTAGGAATTGGGCTCCCCCAGATGTGGACTTCCTTGTTGTTTTACATCCAGCAAAGTCACTATCAGAATATCCTGCAAGCTCAATGTTACCATTAGCTGGATACCAGATACCAAGTGCGGGAGCACCTTTTATGTATCTGAAAATCCTTTTTAGAGCAATAAGGTCTGATTTTCTTGGCAATGACTGTGATCTGGCACAAACACAAGTAGCAAACATAATGTCTGGCCTTGAGGCAGTTAGGTACAATAAAGACCCAATCATGCTTCTGTATAAAGTTTGATCAACAAGGTCATCTTTGCCATCTATAGTGACTTGCTTGGATGTTGCCATGGGTGTGCTGCAAGGTTTACTATCATCCATATCAAATTTCTTAAGTAGTTCTCTCACATACTTATTTTGATGAATGAAAGTGCCTTTTTGCATTTGTAAACCAAGAAAACATTGCAACTCACCCATTGCACCCATTTCAAACTCTGTTGCTATGAGTTTTTTAAACTCTTCACACATGGCAGTGCATGTGGATCCAAAAATTATGTCATCCACATAAATTTGGACAAGCATCAAATCTTTTCCTTTCCATTTTAAAAATAGGGTTTTGTCAATCCTATCTCTGGTGAAACCAACGGATAAGAGAAAAGTGGATATAGTTTCATACCATGCTCTTGGTGCCTGTTTTAGACCATACAATGCTTTTATTAACATGTAAACATGATCAGGATGAAAGTGATCCTCAAATCCAGGATGTTGACAAACATATACTTCTACCTTGATCTTTCCATACATGAATGCACTTTTGATGTCCATTTGATACACCTTGATGTTGTGGTTAGTAGCAAAAGCTAAGAATAGGCGAATGGCTTCTAATCTTGCTACTGGAGCAAAAGTTTCATCATAGTCAATCCCTTCTTCCTGTCTGTAGCCTTGAACTACGAGCCTTGCTTTGTTCTTGACAACAATACCCCTTTCATCAGTTTTGTTCTTGAAGACCCACTTTGTGCTGATGGGACTCACATCTTTTGGCAGTGGTACAAGTTCCCATACTTGTTGTCTTTTGAACTGTAGGAGCTCCTCTTGCGTGGCCTCTACCCAGCTGTTGTTTTTCAGTGCCTCTTGGTACTTGACAAGCTGTGTGAGTGATAGAAAACCAGCAAAAAGACAAATGTTTTGGGCTTGGCTTCTTGTGAGCACACCCGCATTGATGTTGCCAATAACTTGATCCAATGGATGGCTTTTGAGGAAGATCAAATCACCTTGATATGGGACAATAGCATTTTGAGGTGAAGCTTGCAAATGTGTATCATCTGAGCTAACCTCTACTGGTGAAAATGATGGTCCAGCCTCTGATTGGAATGGTGGTGGGGGGATTGGTGGAATGGTAGTGAACATGGGTTGACTTTTATCCATTTGTTGTGGACTTTTATCAACAGATGTTTGGTTTGAAGAGCTGGCAGAGGTTTGAGTAATAACCACTACTGAACTGGCAGAGTTTTCACCATTGCTACTCACATCTGCTCCTCTGCCTGTAGGATTGATTTTGAAACTTGGAAGAATGTAATCATATCCTTGCTCTTGAAATGATGATTGTGGGGTACCTGCAGGGTTAGTCTTGACAGACACATCTTCAAATGTAAATTTAGATAAATCAAACAATTCAGCAGGTCCATTTGCAAGGATTTTTTAAAGATAAGAGTTCATTGAACTTCACATTTAGAGTTTCCTCAACACACTTGGTCCTAGAGTTAAAACCTCTGTAGGCTTTGGCAGTGGTTGAGTATCCCAGCAAATAACCACAATCAACTTTGGCTGCAAACTTGGATATTGAATCCTTGATGTTTAAAACGAAGCATGGGCAGCCAAAGACTTTGAAATAAGAGATCAGAGGTTTAATTTTGTAAAGCAATTCATAGGCAGTCTTTTGATGCCTAGGATTTATCAAAACTCTGGTCTAGACATAGCAAGCAGTGTTTACAGCCTCCCAAAAAGACAAGGTAAACCTGAGTCTAGAAGCATGGTCCTTGCTGATTCAATTAAAGTTCTGTGTTTCCTTTCCACAACCCCATTTTGTTCTGGAGTTCTAGGGATGTTGTATTGTCTAACAATCCCTTTTGACTCACAGAAGGCATCCAACTCCTTGTTCTTAAACTCTATCCCATTATCACTCCTTAAGATTTTTACAGGAAGATCAAATTGCTTTTCAACTTGTTTGACAAAGTTTTGCAAAATGTTTGTTGTTTCATCCTTAGAGTGTAAAAAGAAAGTCCATGTGAACCTGGAAAAATCATCAACTACCACTAGACAATATCTTTTGTGTTTCAAGCTCATGATTTTTACAGGTCCAAACAACTCCATATGAAGCACTGTAGACATTGACTTGTTTTGGACTCCTCAATTGACTTGTAAGAGCTTTTATGTTGTTTACCTTTTAAACAGGAAACACAATGCTCTTCACAAGTAAATTGTTTTTGGGGCAAACCTCTAACTAGACTTTGTTTTGAGAGAGTGGAGATGGTTTTTAGATTTGTGTGCCCTAGCCTTTTATGCCATAGCTCTGTCTCTTTGCTTGAGGCAACTGAGAACAAGCATGCATTTGACACAGGATTATCCTTTACCATATCAACCACATACACATTTCCTACTCTATGAGCAGTCAACTGTGCTTTACTCTCTGCAATGATTTGATCAATCTTTTTGACAACCTCTGGCCCTACTATTTGGCAAGTTTTCTTTGTGAAGAAGGAACCATAACCCTTATCACTCATCTGTGAGACACTTAAGAGGTTGAATTTTAGATTGTCAATGAGATTCCCATTTTCAAACTTGAGTTTTCCTGCTGAGACACATCCTGACCCTAACACCTTCCCTTTTGAATTATTTCTAAAAGATATATCACCCCTTCCATGAGCTTTAAAATCTCTGAGCAGGGCTTTACATCCTGTCATGTGCCTGGAGCCTCCACTATCTACATACCAAAGACTATCAAGGCAAGTACAAGCTCCCTGCACATGTTTTGAAATAATTAGTTCAAGTGGGTCTCTAAACCAAAAATGGCTTTGGATGGGGTATCAGATGATCCAGACTCAAGTTCAGATTGATGAGCAGTGGTTAGATCCGGCTTTTGTAACCACTGCTGTGAGCTACCTCCTATCAACCGTTGGTAACCTTGAGGATGCCTATTTACCCTTGGCTTAGAAGGCTTTTTGTAAGTCTCATAAGTCGTAGGCACCTTTTGGCAATTAGGCTGGCTTTTACCTCTTGGAAACTGGTTTGATGGAGGTGCATCTGTTACTTGAATTTCTCTGCGAATAGAGGTTTGATTTAGTGCTTTGGTGACAAATGTTTCACATGATATAAATTTCTGTTTGGCAGAATTTGAATTCTCTCTTTCTAGATCTTTTTCTCTAATCTCTTTTACCTTTTGATGATAGGTTTTGAGATAGACACACTCTTGAGTTGGATGATTTGTTTTGTTGCAGATGGTGCATCTAGGAGATTTGGGTATAACACAGGTTTTGTTTATCTAATTAGCTTTCAAAAGAAAACAGTCTGCCATATCATGATTTCTCTTTTCACAAAATTCACAAACAAGTGTTTAACCTTTTCTTTCCTTTTCCTATCAGACTTTTTGAGAGCAGATGGTGTAACCTCTGCTGGCAAGTCTTTGATAAGGATCACCAATGCTTTTGGTGCTTTTATACCATCAAGAGTTAAAAAGTCCATTGGCTTGAATTTTTCCAATTTATCACATTCATTTGACCAGGTTGGTTTAAACTGATATTTTTCAATTTCTTTTTCTTTTGGTGAACCTCTGGTTTTTCAAGAACAATTTTGTTTCCTTCTTTATCAGTGATTTTAATTTCTTCACCAGCCAAGTTTGTGGGGACTATTTCAACCAGCTCAGAGTCAATTTTTGCAGCATTTTCACAAGTATGGTCATATTCCCTAAAGCCTATACCAAACTTTATGTTGCCCTTGACTTGAGCATCAAGCATAAGCGCATAACCTTTGCAAGACTCTACCCATTTTTTCACAAGTGATCTAGGTAGATTCTAGCTCCTGTTTGCAAACTTGGTATTTTTCTACCATAGTTTGGAGTTGATCTTTGGTTATGCTTGATTCATGCCTTAGGCTACTCATTTCAGAATCTTTTTCACTTAACTTTGTTTTCAACTCTTTAACAAGTTTTTCAAAATTAAGTTGATCTTCTAAAATTTTGTTTCTCAGGTTTTCATTCACCTGTTTTATGTTTGCAAAAGCAATAATACATTTTTCAGAACATAGATCTTTAAGGATCTGTGGTGATACCTTCGAAGCAGCCATAAGAGCACAATCACACTCTTCTTCACACGCCTTTGTGTCCCAAGGGGCAGATAGATTGTCTATTTCAACATCAACAGCATTCGTTTCAATCACAGGTGTAACTCCTGGTGCAGCCACTGCTTCACAACATTCAACCACATCAGATTTTGACTCCTGTTCCACAGACTCATCACCTTCAACTATGGTCTCAAGAGCCATTAAACACAAGTTTTCATTTTCAAAATCATTTATGGCTATGAGAGCAAAGTTTTCATCAGTTAAATCCACAGGCAAACTACTCCAGTCAACAAAACCTTGGGTAAAGAAGCTTTGTTGTGTAACCTCTGCTGGTGTAGCAGTGGTTTGACTAGTTTAAGTGACATGTGGAACTTGTTGCACATGCACTTGAGGTGGTGCCTGAATATATTGAATCTGTGGAGCAGAGGTTTGGACATAATGAATAGAGACAGTTGTTACAGGATTTGCAAAGTGAGCAGTGTTTTGCATTTGTTGTGTAGGGGCAAACTGGGAATATTGGACAATGCTTTGAGGATTGGGGCCAGGATGTGTGATAATTGGTCCGGCAGTTTGAGTTCTGCATTCCCTGGCAAAAAGTCCCATCCTATTGCATGTTGGTGCATAATGTTTATGTCTTAGTCTTATATCAAGTCTGTATAGAATAGAGCTGAATAGGCTAGCTGAAAGTAGTATTTATGTATTAAAGAGGCAAGTTCACTCATATGATGCATGTTGAGTCAAGTTCAGCCGAACTTGCTAAGGCAAGTTCGGGCGAACTTACACCTATCTTAGGCGAACTTGTAACTCTATAAATAGCTAGCTTGCCTCATTCATTTGTAACTTTGGCATTTTGGAGGCGAAGCTCTGTCAGTTTGTACTCTTGACGTTTAATCAATAAAACTGATGTTAAACTGATTAATTCTTGTCTATTGGTAAACACGACGTAATATTTCTGATATTATGGACGTTAGATATCAAATTTAGGTTCCTTAGCCTCGAGGATCAGTCCTACAAGTGGTATCAGAGCTAGAACAACCTGATTTGATAGTATCAAGAAAGGAACACTTCTATTTCATCTCCATTCTTCTATTTTTCTTAATTTTTCATAAAAAATGAAGAATTCACGGTCAAAATCTTTTCAATTTTGAATATATCATGTAAAATACAACAAAGATAAACCCTTGAAAGATTGGAGACCAAAATCAATCGAATTGATGTCAAAATTTTGAAAAAACCAAGTTCGGCATAAAAACTCACTTTTTCAGTGATTTTTTACCAAGTTCGCTCGAACTTGAGGCATTTTTGAAGGAATTAGAGTTAAGTTCGCATGAAGTTGCTAGAAGTTTATTGATATTTTGTGTTCGACCGAACTTGATAAAATTCAAGAATTTTTAGCTAAGTTCATCCGAACTTGCTATATTTCCATCAAATTCTTTCAAGTTCGCTCGAGGTTAACTAAAGGGTGCTGTTCATAAGTTCGACCGAGGTTGATTAAAAGAATTTTTTTCAAATCAAAATCACAAGTGATAAAATCAAAGAATTCTTCATTTCCACTACAAGTTCGACCGAATTTGTAGTAGAACTAACATTTTCAAAAGTTTTTGAGTATTTTCAGTGTGCACGTCTTATCATTCACAATGGATGATATTCAAAGAGCTTATATGTCCGGAGCTAGTTTGTCAAATGCCAACGTGATCCAACAAGTCAATCTTGATAATGAGATGGGCACGACTGTTAAACCGCCAAAGCTAATGAGCATGGACGAGTATGAAGAATGGAAGGAGAAGTTTACATATTGGGTTCAAGCCATGCATTTCCTAGGCTGGGTGTCGATCGAAAGAGGTAACACAGTTCCGTTGGACGAACATCAGCAAGTTCTGGAGAAATACAAGTACTCCTCGACATAGAAAGAAGAATACATTGCTGAGAAAAAGATGATCAGTCTTATCCAACAATCCGTCAAAGAAGATATTCTCGTCTTACTATCGGAATACACAACTGCAAGAGATCTCTGGCTCTCACTTCAAAAGAAGTATCAAGGAAACGCGGAGATGATCAAGAGCAAGAAAGTTCTCATTAGAAAGAGTTCGATATCTTCAACATGCTGAAGGGTGAGACCATGAAGCAGATGATTGAACGCTTTTGTCATCTTAAAGTCCAAATACGAAGACACGGTCTCGAGAAGACGGAACAAGAGTACATCGACAAGCTTGCTGACGCTCTACCAGATGGAGAATGGACTACTTACCTAATGCTTCTGAAGGAAAGCGAAAATGGGAATTCTTCAAGCTGTCAACATTTATCGATAAACTCGAAGGTCACGAAATGGAACTCTTAAAGATTGCAAAGTCAAAGAAAGCTAATTTTGTTCAAGACGTTGGTTTGTACTACAAGAGTGGAATGCAAGACAACATTTCAAGTCCAAAGATTCAGACAGCATTCAATGCAAGTTTAAATTCTTCAAACAATTCGCAGCAGAATCATAATCAGTCATATCCTCAATATGATCAAAGTCCACAGTCTTCGTTCTCAAGCACTGGTTCAAATTCGTCTTATCAAAGTCAAGCAAATCAGAACCAACAAACAAATTCTGATTCAAATGTAACATTGCTGTTAATTTGAATAATGTTGTTTCTGAGCAAACTGCTAAGCAACACATGGCACTTCTCACCACCGTTCTAGAATCATATGAAAGTCTCGTAACTGGAAAAATCAGAAATCTCGAAATGACCACCAAAGACTACGACCAGGTGGACGAAGAAGAACTAGAGCTCATGGATATAAAGTGGTGTTTAGCTTCTATTATTCGAAGGGTCACAAAGTTCGTTGCTCTCACAGGCCGAGATATCGGTAATTCGAGCAGCAAACTAGGTTTTGACAAGACAAAAGTAACGTGCTTCAGATGTCGCCAAAAGGGACATTTCAAGAGAGAATGCAAAAATCTTGAAGCAACGGGAAATCAAAGTCCATTCGGAGGACGCAATGAGTATTATAAGAAGTCACTTCAGTACAAGCCTTTCCCAAAGAAGACTCAGGTTGAAATCCAAGAGAAACCAAATAGCAGTAACACTGAAAAGGCTATGGTTGCATCAAACGAAGATGACAGTTTCGACGGGAATTCTTATATCGGTAAGAAGACCGGAGTTGCGTTAATGGCTGAAATTGTTAAAGATACATCTGCAGAAGAAGCAGCGGCTATGGAGAATATTCTGCTGGAACAGTATCTGCAACAACAACGTGAGGAAGAGGAGTATATCCACTGAAGCAAGGAATTTTATCTCCTAATTCATGTGATAGTTTTGCAGGTCATTTTGATGGAAGTTCTCAGGAGCAAGTTTCCGAGAAGAAATCAACTGATGATTTGGTCATTGATGTTACTTAGAAAGGAAATGCCGAAAACCTCAAGGACATTGCCGACAAAGCTTTAATGGAAAATCTAACCAAGGTAGGTCCAGAGGTAAATGAAAGTGTCAAAGTACAAATTGTAGAGGTTGAGAAAACTTGTACAAAATATACTAAACCATGTATCGAATGTGCCGAAAAATCAATGATCATCGCTGAAATCAATATGCATAATGAACTTTTAAAATATGATTATCGTACAATGAAAGAAGCGTATGACAAAATGAAAGATGATTATGGCAGGCTCGATCGAAACAATGTCGAACAACACGACACTGTGAGGATGTTGAAAGGAACAGTAATGGATAAGCAAAAAGCGATTAATATATATATTAACACCATTGTTGAAACTAAGCAACAACTCCAGGACATGAAAATTGAAACAAAGCGTGTTCAACAACATTTGAGAAGTTACACTTGTAACGCATATGTCATTGATCACATCCTTCCGACAATTCCATCGGAAGAGAAACCTAAAAGGAAAATTGGTAAAGAATACAGCAATGTTCCTCCACCCCTATGCGAGAAGTATTGTCGCAAATCCGCTGATGGGATGGATAAGGCACTCAACATTGAGTTGTTGTTTGAAAAGAAAACTGAGTTGCCAGAGAACATTGATGTAATCTATACTAAAAAGGATGATGACAATGTTGTGGTTAAGAAAGTGGTTGAAAATGTTCTGAATGATTCTGATGAAGGCAGCTTTAAAAGCGCCGACTCGAGTTCAAAGAATTCTGATTCACAGTCCGAAGATGACAATACATCATCGGAGAATGATCTATGTGATGATCCTAATGTTGTAATGTACAAGATTAAGGAATCTGATAGATTATACTTTGATGACAGTTTTCTGATTCAGAACGTGAAGGAAGAATTGTTAGACAAATTCTTTAAACTCGTGGAAGTCACATCAAATGATCTGGAGATTAAAGACAAGAAATTTTATTCCAAACCTAAAAGAAATAACTACCGAAGGAGTGGTGGTGATCATCCGGAAAACCGGAGAGCTGAGTTGGGATTAGAAGAATCGGATGAACCTAAAAAGAAAACGTCACCATTTCATGAATACAAGAATAAAAATATGAATCTTATATATGGGACGAACACGGTTCACGAGGAAAGTTAGATTGGTAAACAATCAAGTGATGAGTTTAAGAAACAGAAAGAACTTCGAGATAAAGCCAAAATTGCAAGTGGTGCCAAAACAAGTGGTGTAAAACCCACTAAAGGTCTTCCTCATGATTCTCGGACTAGTTTCAAGTGCAACGAAATTGGTCATATTGCACGCCATTGTCTGAAATCAAAGTCGGCTTATCTTCGAAGGAAAGAAAGTTCAAATGTTGTGAAACCGAAGCAACCAGAGTTTGAGCAAATAAGAATTCTAAAAAGGAATGTGAACAAAGATGAAATGAAACAAGTTTTTGAAAAGAAAATTGAGAATTCAATTTTCGAAAAAGGTGAATCTTCAAAGGCTAATGAAAACAAGTTTTACATCAAGAAGGCTAACATAAAATCTCAAGCCTGGATTGCAAAGAAACGGTCAACAACATCTGAGATCACTAAGCCTGAGCTTGTTAAGACTAGTGATAGCATGAAAGAATCAAAATCTGAAATCATAGTTGAAACCACATCTGAAACTGTCAAAACTTCAAGTGGTAACAATTCAAAATATAAAAAGACAGTAAAGTTTTCAAACATAAACATCGTAGAAAAGTCAGATGATGAATTTGAATTTGATTATGCTGATGAATGTGAGTTTGATTACGATGACGGTTATCCAATTAAACCCAAGACCAAAAAGGCTTGGGTCTCGCTGTTTAACTAATTGCTGAAATGTGCAGGTGCTCCAAAGATCCGTACTTTCTAAGTGGATTTTGGATAGTGGAGCGTCCAGGCATATGACGGGAATGAAAGCGTTGCTATTCGACATAAAAGCTATCAATGGTGGATATGTTGGATTTGCGGGTAACCAGGGTGGAAGGATAGTCACCGAGGGAAAACTTTCCATTGGCGTTCTTTCATTCGATCGCGTGAATTATATTGCAGAGTTGGAGAATAATCTTCTGAGCATATCGCAGATTTGCGAAAAGAAGTTCACGGTGCATTTCAACGACAAAGAATGTATTATCTTGAAGCCAGGATTCAAAATACCAGATGAGTGGACTCTGATGCGAGCACCATGTGAGAATGATCTATATGTTCTTGATATGGGCGTCGCTACCACTTCATCAAAATCAGCATAATGTTTTGTGACAAAGGCTACTGAAAAGGATTCTATTCTTTGGCATCGTAAGATGGGGCATATTCATTTGCGAAAAATGAATTTCTTGATTCATAATGATCTTGTAGAAGGTATAAATCTTCAGAGCTTTTATATGTCTGATCACTGCTTAGAATGTAAAAAGGGAAAGCAGATCAAGAAATCTCATCCGAAGAAAATTCTAAACTCAATCAAGTTTCCATTAGAACGTCTCCACATGGACTTATTTGGTCATGTAAATGTTCGAAGCATCTCAGGAGACTTATATTGCTTGGTAGTGACAGATGACTATTCGAGATATTCGTGGGTATTCTTTCAGGAACCAAAAGACGAAACGTTCGAGAACTTGGTTATTCTATTCAAGAAACTCTAGAATCTTTATCATCTACCGGTCAGACGCATTAGAAGTGACAACAACACAAAGTTTAAGAATAACAAAATGAAGGAATTCTGCAACGCGAAAGGGATTCTGCACAAGTTTAGTGCTCCCTATACTCCACAGCAAAACAGAGTAGTTGAACGGAAAAACAGAACTTTGATTGAAACTGCGAGAACCATGCTTGCAGATTCTAAACTTCCACTCAGCTTCTGGAGTGAAGCAGTTGCTGCGGCTTGCTACACACTAAACAGAGTTCTCATTGTCAAACTAACAAAGAAGACATGTTTTGAGATGATAAACCGACAGAAGCCAAATTTAAAATTCTTAGAACCATTTGGTGCGCCATGTACTGTAATCGATCAAGATGGCAAATTCGGGGCTAAATCTCTTGAAGGTTTCTTTGTCGGATATGCGAGTCTGTTAAGAAGAGTATATGTTCCTTCGTTGAGAAAGGTTATTGAAGCACAGCACGTGGATTGTTTCAACTATACAGATCCTATTCAAAGGAGAGGTGACGCATGGCTGTTCAACTATCAAGACCTTTGGAAATCATTCGATTTGCCGGAAGAACCGTCTGAAGAAGAAGTTGCAGCATTATACTATCTTCAATAGTCGGCGAATTAAGAACAAATCATTAGACCAACTGTGGTTAATTAACCCACGTTGGATTCTTCATCTTCCGGAGCAGGTCCAAGCAATAGCAGTAGTGTTCAAGTTGAAAATATTTCTGAAGTAGAAGTAACACCTGCTACAAATCCATCGAATGTGTCTTCTGAACCAAATAATGCTACAACAATGCCCAGTACGCCTCAGAATATGAATTCTGATTTAGATGAAGCACCGACATTTGATTTTGATGATGAAACTTCATCGGATGAAGAAGTTGAGTAGATTTCTAACCTGTTGAATCAATCTGCTAGTCCGAGAAATCAGAACGAAGCTTCATCAAGTACTCCTAATGTTGATGTGAATAGTGATCTGATTGTTTCAAATCAGCAAAGCTAAGTTGATGTTCCAACAGAAGAAACGCCGCGATCGTATTCGTACCATCCTTCAACGAATATTATAGGAGAACTACAAACTGGTGTGCATACTCAAAACCAAATCAACAAAGCACTTATTTGTTTCTACACCCGAGTTGCAGCAACTCAGAATTATTGTTACTACTCATGTTTCATTTCTAAAATAGATCCAAAGACAGTAAATGAGGCTCTGGCTGACAAGAATTGGGTGATAGCTATGCAAGAAGAACTGTTATAGTTCGAGAAGTTGGGTGTTTGGAAGCTTGTAGACTTGCCACTGAAGCAAAAAGCTATTGACACAAAGTGGGTCTTCAAGTGTAAAAGAGACGATCGGGGGGTTATAATCAGAAACAAAGCTCGGCTGGTTGTCAAGGGATTCCACCAGCAGGAAGGTATAGATTACACGTAGGTATACGCACCGGTTGCGCGATTAGAATCTATCCGCATTTTCCTAGCGTTTGCAGCTTGGAAAGGATTTAAGGTGTACCAGTTGGATGTAAAATCTGCATTTCTCTATGGTAAACTTTGTGAACAAGTGTATGTCAGCCAACCACCGGGTTTCGTCGATCCACTAAACAAGAATAAAGCATATCTCCTGGATAAAGCCTTGTATGGTTTACACCAAGATGTTATCGCAGCATCTCGTAGGAAATAGCTTTACACGAGGCACAATGGACAGCACTTTATTTACCAGAGAAGTTGGATCGCATCTGATAATAGTACAAATCTATGTGGATGATATCATTTTCGGTTCTACGGATGACAATTAGTGCAAAGAGTTTGAAAAGATCATGAAGAAGAAATTCGAAATGTCCTCGATGGGCGAAATGAAGTTTTTCTTAGGTCTTCAAGTGGATCAGCTTCCAGACGGGACATTCATTCATCAGACTAAGTATGTTCACGACATTCTCAAAAAGTTTGAAATGTATTCTTTGAAGCCGCTTTCGACACCGCTGGAACTGAACCATGGGATTTGCGTAGACGAGACGGGAACAAAAGTTGATAAAACACTTTATCGATCGATGATAGGTTCATTGATGTATCTGACGGCATCGCGCCCAAACATCATGTATCCTACTTGTTTATGTGCGAGATATCAGTCAAGTCCTCGAATGTCACACATGCAGATAGCCAAGCGAATCTTCTGTTACTTGAAAGGATGTCCTAGCACGGGCTTATGGTATCCTAAAAATGACAATTTCGACTTAACGGGATATGCTAACTCAGACTTCGGAGTGGAAAAGCTGAACTCGAAATCTACAACTGCAGGATGCCAGTTCTTTGGCACGCGTTTGGTAATGTGGCAGTGTAAGAAACAGACCACGGTCTCTCTCTCAACTTGTGAAGCGGAATACATTTCTGCTTCCAGCTGTTCTCTCCAATCCTCTTGATTCATCAACAGATGAGGGATTATGGTCTGCAGTTTCTTGACACGCCTTTATTTGTAGATAACAAAGTAGCCATCAATATAACTGAAAATCCGGTTCATCACTCACGTACAAAACACATTAAAATTCGTTACCATTTCATTCATGATTGTTACGAAAAGAAATTGGTTCGAATAGAAAAAATCCACACCGACAAATAAAAGGCTGATTTTTATAACAAAGCATTTCCATTAACAAGATTTAAATATCTAATGCGACTTAACGATATTAAAAATTTGCTTAAATGTGCGGAAGCTGAGGTTGAATACGGATCGGATGACGAATTCATGTAATCCGCATTGGTTTGTATGGTTTGTAAATATCTTTCTTCTTTAGTATTTTTTTAAAAAATCTAAAATCCAAAAATATGTTTTTTATTTTAGGGGAGAAATATTTGGGAAAATACAAAAACATATGAAAATTTTCAAAAATGTACAAAAACATCGAAAAAAGACAAAAAGAATTCGGTGTTACAATAAGAAAATGATAGTACATCAGTGGACTATCACAATATACTAAAGAAATGTAAAGTTTAAAAGTAATAAAAAAACTCTTATTGTGGATGTGTTGATAGGCTTAACACGTTCAGTAGATTGTTTCAAGGATATAAACTAAATTTTACAACTACTTAATCTTGTGGATTAACACATTTTAGATATATGGACTTAGTACTCCGAAATTTTGTTTGAGAGATTGCCTGATTCTGAGATACGAGGTCTTTATAGATAGTTGATATCTAGGGTATTATACAAGTTCTTCTGATTTTGCGAAAGCAATAACCTAGAACTTCTATAATACTTTCGATATAAACCTAAACTGCATGCAATATTGAAAATTATCGAAAGATCTAATCATTTGCAGTGCTGAAAAGATTCCTTAAGTGGAACACACCTTAAAGACGAGCCTTCATCTCTTTGTCTGTACGGTAGTACTAACCTGAGCTCCCAAGTGAATGGTTCTTAAAAGCCAAGGTTGAAAAGCCTAAGAAGAAACAAGCTGCAAAAAAAGTTGATACAATGCTTGTTGATGAAGATGAACCTGATAATGTTCAAGCTGAAGCAGGTTCAAGCGCAGCAGTTACTATTGAAAGTCAAGAAATTGAGAAAGCTACGCAAGATGATGTTATATCTGCTACATCAGAACATGATGATGATTCTGATGAAGAACCAGTGAAAGAATCTGAAAAGACAGCAGCATAAATACAAGCTGAAAAGGAGAAAGAAATGGATGTTGATTTTGATCCAAATCTTGAGAAAGATTCGGATGAGGAAAGGCCCAAGAAAAAAGCAAAACGTGTAAACACTGCTACTATTTCTTCGACAAAGACTACAGGGTCTCCTCAAACAAAAGGCAAGAAAAAGAAGAAAGTTCAAAAAGTAGTCAGCAAAAGATACAGAGGAAAGCTGAAAAGCGTAGAAGTTACACAAGAACCTTCTGGCGCACAGGAGAAAAAAGTCACACAAGAACCTTCTACACAAGAACCTCCTGTTATTGTTTCAAGTGAAGCTGAAAGGCCATGAGTTACACAAGAACCTCCTGTGTCTGGATTATTAGGAGTTCCTGTTATTCAATCACCGGTTGCTCCAACGACTTCAAATCTTGAAAGTTCTACTCCAAGGAAGTCAACACCAAAGGCTGCAACTCCAAAGTCAACACCAAAATCTTTAGGGCCTAATATTTTTGGTGATATGCATAATGATCCAATTGAACTAAACGATTTATTTGCAGAGACGAATGTTGAACTTCTGGAAAAGCGTGTGAAGGTGTTAGAAGAAAAAGTAGCAAAGAATGAGGAGGAGAAAGCTGAACTTATTCAAAAGATGAATCAAAGTGCAGTTGAAAAGGAATTGCTGGATGAGAAAGTAAAAGTTTTGGAAAATGAACGAGAATACTATAAAGCTTTGATCGAGAGTTTGTAAGATGCAAATGAAAAGCTTTAAACAGAGATTGCAGATCTAAAATCAATTCAAGCTCTAAATGATCGAAGATTTTCCAGGATGCAGAAAGTTTTATCTAACTCTATAGGAATTGATTTCATCAAAGAATATGATCGTCTGGATCAGCAAGAAGCTAAAGAACGATCTGAGAAAGAGTTAGCTGAGAGTGGTAAAGCTAAAGGGGTTGAAGATGAAACTCCTAAGTCTTCTGAAGCTGCAGAGAAATCAATTGAAGAAAATGTTGTTATAGCTTCTGAATCCGAGATTCCAATGATTGACGAATCTGTCAAGCCTTCTGATCCTATCATTGCTTCTGAAGATAAGGACGATGAAGAAGCAGAGAAAGAGGATAAGGAAGATGATGAAAAGGATGATTCTGAATATGAGGATTGGAATGTAGCTGACGATGATGATGATGATGATCAGGGTGGTGTTGGAATGAAAATTACTGAAGCTAAAGTGTCAGATGAGTTTGATTTCTCTTCGCTTATGGATGAAGAATCAAACAGAATGGATGATAAAAGTGAGGGGGAGTCAGGGCAGAAAGGACCATCTGATGAAATATATGTTGAATGTTGAAAGATTTGTTAGGCCAGTTGTTGCAGTACCTTCTAAGCCTTTATTTTTTATGTTAGAACATAATGTGGAGGAAGGCGAGTATGTGCATAACTATACAAAGGAAGATCTGGCAAAGTTAGTTGAAGTTGATGCTGAAGATTTCGAGTTTGATTTTGAAGAGGACGTGTTGAACGTAAACACTTTTGAACCAAATGATTATCAGTATGTGAGAAGATTTGAAGCTGATGAGTACAACAGGGTGATCGTTGAAGATTGGTCTTCTGATGATGAGACCGATCATACTATGAAGTACGTCGATCCTAATTCTGAAAGTTTTCCTACTTTTGAGGAGATGTACAAGCAACTAGACGAAGACATGCTGAAAGAAAAGATTGAAGAATCTTTACGAGAAGGAAAAGTTCCAAAGCCTATGACAAAAGAAGAAATTGCTCAAGCGAAAAAGTCTTGGTTTAAAGAGATGTCGTGCGACGTAAGTTTAGACGTCCTCTAGCATTCTTTACCAGAGACAAAGACGTTTCTTTCGGAGATATTTTGAGTTGGGGTTGGTTCAGAGAACTTAACATATATGCAATCAAAAGAGAATTTGGAGTGCAATACTTCAAGTATCTTTCTGATTTCAAGACCTTGGGATGTCGAAGAGTTGGTTCAGACTGTCAATGTTACATATCACATGAAAGTGATTGATCAGTTGTTGTAGAAATTGATAAAGTATGAAGCAGTGAAAGGATTCAGATACTGGAAGCCATTTATTCCCGGTCGCTGAATCAAGACTAACAAAAAGACGGGAGAAAAAGACATTACATTGATAATGAAGCGACCAAGGGCAATGAGGAATATGCCGCTAATGTCGATTGAGCAAAACTTCTATCCATTGTTCAAGTGGTGGCAGATAGCTCCTGCTAATTGTGAAGCCGTTATTGTATTAAAATTTAAAGAACACTTGGATATTTCAAAGGAAAGAGTTGAGGTATTGGGATATCAAGGCTTGAGGGGGTTATGGAGAACGATCAGGATTCTTGATCCTATGTGGTTGGTTAACTGCTCGAGAGAAGATATCAAAACCTTGTTCTATAGTAAGATTGTGTTTGAAGAACGTGAAAAGGTACAAGCTATGCAGTTTCAGAAAGTTGTTAATGTTTGCTATGCACATGAAGTAAACTCAGGAAAGATGTGGCAAACAAATTGGAGGGGTTTAGAAAGAGTTGAATTTCTGAAAGAGGAGAAGCGTCTCGAAGCTATTCATGAGAAAACTAGGAAGGAAGTGTTAGAAGATTTCAGTATATGAACAAGGTGCCTCCTATAGACCAGACGCCGGATCCTAAGCAAGAGCGACGAAAGAAGCCGTTTAAGAACTTCTTCGGTCGTGTGCGTTAAAGCATATTATGAAGACAGAGTTTTGGAGACTGATACAAGACGAAGACGATATCCAAGGGGGAGTCTGTTGGTGCATAATGTCTATGTCTTAGTCATCGAGTCTATATAGAATAGAGCTGAATTGGCTAGCTGAAAGTAGTATTTATGTATTAAAGAGGCAAGTTCGCTCATATGATGCATGTTGAGTTAAGTTCGGCCGAACTTGCTAAGGCAAGTTCGGGCGAACTTACACCTATCTCAGGCGAACTTGTAACTCTATAAATAGCTAGCTTGCCTCATTCATTTGTAACTTTGGCATTTTGCAGGCGAAGCTCTGTCAGTTTGTACTCTTGACGTTTGATCAATAAACAGATGTTAAACTGATTAATTCTTGTCTATTGGTAAACACGACGTAATATTTCCGCTATTATGGACGTTAGATATCAAATTTAGGTTCCTTAGCATCAAGGATCGGTTCTACATTGCACTTGAAACATTTTATCTTAGATTTATCTAACCCAACTTTTAACCCCCCATGCAAACCTGGAAACCTCCTACCAATTCTTTTGTAAAACTTACTAGCCCTGACACTCAAAAGTGCCAACTGGTGTAGGATGTCCATTTCTTCCAAATGCAGCGGATTAATGGAAAACTTTTACAACAATCAATCGGTCGTTTGTTTTCATTACCATCATGCTTTCAAGTAACTAAACTATTGCATGTGATTCACAAACTCCCCCTTATCCCAATAACGATTGTTTGATAGTAAGAATTGAAGAAGATATGAGACATTGATCTTTTTAAGAAGACAAGTGTTAACTGTTACATTGAGCGCCTATTTATCCTAATTGTCTAACCACTGATCGTCTTTCAATGACGTCAGGGTTGATAGTGACAGCTAACAAGAAGTAACTAACTACAAACACTGCTAAGACTAAACTATCAGTGCATAGCACTGTTAAATTGATTAAACTAATACTAAGCTAAGCACTGTTGGCTATCCTCTGTTCTTGTGATCTTCTATCTGCGGTTGAGAGTTTCTTCTGTCTGAGGATAGGAAGCAATGTGTTTATTGAAAGCAGTAAATACTCATCAGCGGTTAGAACCTCTGATGGTTGGATCAAGCTCGAATGGTGTGTTTTGACTATGTATCATCTGTTACCTTCCAAAGGTTCAATCCCAACAAGAAGAATTTGACTCCATTGGTGATATTGTTTATTTAGAGACTTTACTTGTGGAGAAGCCAACGATGGAGATCAAACAAGCATCAAACGAAGAAGAAGATGAAGCGGCTAAGGAGTTTGATAGCCGGCCCCTGGAGAAGTTAGATGATGTACTGCCACCATGATCGAGAACACGGGAGAGGGGCAAGAAGGAGCTTGGATCAATACCTTTTGAGGATTCGAGGATGGTACCGATGGAAGTAGAAGGAGGAACCGCTGAAGTTTGCACAACACCATCCTTCTCATTACATGCCACGAATCAGACATGGTCCAGGTAAGTATAAAAGTAGGTGGTCTAACTCGTTTCAAAATTTAAAACATTCTCGAATTCCACCAATAAAGTTTTAATTGTTTATGAGGACCGGGTAGAATTGAACGGGTTGGATAAGGTTCAGGTCAAAGAGAAACCTCCTGATTAAGTTCAAGTGTGGGGAGGTTTCATAGAGTTTGTATACAGTTAGCAGTTTTTGAGTCGGTGTTTGTATAGAGTCGGTACTGCTTGGGTTTGTTTGTTTTGTCTTTTGCAGGTTTGATAGACCCGTCCGTACTTAATCTCCATTCGGGTGGGGATTTTGGAGTTGTTATCTATTTATAAATGCAACCGCAGCTTACCAGTTTGTTAGACGATCGCGAATGAAATGCTATACGAACGTTTGGTTGGAATGAAAACACGCACAGCCGGCGCTGATGTTTATCCTAACCAGCTAAGTCTTTTCCAGTTCGTAATATGGTTTTGTATATTATATTAGGTTTTTATTTCTTATTTATTTTTAGTGGTTTTTCGTCCTACATTGAGGACAATGTGTGATTTAGATAGAGTTGAGTAGTTTGAGTCATAAATGTTTTGAAAAATACAAAAAAATAAAAATTGAAAAATTGAAAAAAAAATTGAAAAATTAGAAAATGTCCCTGTTTTAGAGTTTGCAAATAAATATGGAAAATGATAGTAAAGTCGAGTATGAAAAAATTAAGCACGTGTCTGATTTGGGATGTGTGGGTAGGCTCTTCCGGTTTTTAGGTTCTTTTGAGCTGAAAATACTTAATATGTTAGGATACCGGTGGGTACTAATCTAGGAGAAATAGAAAAGCCGAAATCGCCAATAATAGTATAAGGAATATCGTTATAAGCTAAAAGTTTTAGAAATTTTGTCAAAGAAAAAAAATTGTGCAACATTGAATAAATGAGCTAAATTGAATAAAAATAAGGCCTATGTAATATATCGGGGATGGTGACTCTGCTTTAGATTTCCTCTAGGTTGAGTTAAGCAAAATGCTAAGTACCAAAACTCACGTTGTCGCTCCCGGGGATGGTGACTCTGGTTGAGACAGCCTCTGGGTTAGGTATGCGAAAAGTCTAGTACTCATAAAATTAAAAAAAGAGAGAAAAGCTTGATTTTAAATTCTTTGATTTTTGGTATAAAACGGCTAGGAAATAAACAATTGGTTGTTCCTTTTATTTCATAAGCTTGAGGCGGTATTAGGTGGAACGGTGACTCTCTAGTGTGGGACCCTAGATTGACTAACTGAACTTGAACATAACTAAACATGATAAGGGCTTAGGAACCGGTGTTAGGTTTAAGTGGATCATATACTTTCAATTGTAAGTTCACATTTGATTTTTAATTAAATAATATGAATTTTGAGATCGAATTTATTTTGACTATGATTTCGTAGCGTGTATCTGTTTCAGGGACTAAAAAAGAGTGTGAGGATATTTGATATGTGGTAAAATACATATATTTGTCTCGTGTAAAGTGTATAATTATTGTATAGGTTTTATTTGTTTTTTTTTAGTTTTTAGTGTATTTTATATTCTTTTATGTTTTGTCAGGTCCCGGTGCAAATGGAGCGAAAACAAGTAATAAGGAAATAACCAGCCAGTTGGGCAGAGTAGGGCCAGTGACCGAATTAAAATTGCTGCTATTTTCTGTGAGTGGGCCGAGTCCACTATCTCTGTTTTATAAGATGCGAGTAAAGGAATTTGAGATAATATATATTTGGGGAGATCGAACAACAGCAGCATAGATATATTTATGTTATTTCTTTTTGGGCGAAAAAGTAGAATTAGAAAATGAGGATTTTGGTCTTTGAACGTCTAACATCACATGGGAATCGAGTTCATATGAACTTTTTTTTATTGGGCTTCAAAGGAATAATCATTATTTTGGTGGAAGGCAAGAGAAGTGGATAACGACAAAAGAGGATAAATAGGATCATTTATGAAGCTCCATCAATGAGATTGAAAAGAAAAATAAATTGTTGGGCTGGTCCTGTATGGTGAGCCCATAATGGGCCAACATCCATGTCCTTAAAAAAATATACATATAGACGATTCGAGAGAGGCATAAGGAAAACAGAAGGCTACGGCTGGAGAAAGGGGGTTCGAACAACGGCAGAAAGCATAGAGGGGGAGACATAAAACGACGGCTGAAGAAGAGGCATAGAGTGAGAACGATTCAAGAAGTAGAAATTTATTCGAGTTCGGTTCGCAAACAGTTAGTGTTCAGTTCAATTGCTTTGTGTGTTTCAAACTTTATACTATGTTTTATTTATCGTGCGAGACTTGTTTATTATTTTCGTTCTTGACTATGGTTCTTGGCTAGACTTCTTTACTACCTAGGCCTAGATGAACTATGATTTAATGTTTTGACTATTCGATTGTGACTAGTGATTACATTGTGATGATTTACATATTCCTGCTTTGTGATTGTTTATGAATTTGTATGCTTGTCCTGGTTGTGATTGGTTGTTTGGTTTGTTGATCTTGTTAGTCTGATCTAAAACTATTTAGATCATTCTAGGTTGGTTAATTTATTAGGTTTTCGGTCTAGGGCTTGAGATTAGAGATAATTCAAGTTTAACTAAATTAGTTAAAATCAATTGAGTATAGTGTGCATCCTTTTCTGGCAACTCTAGGGAGGAGTCTGGACTGCTAGGTTATTGGCCAGGAGTTGTTTGGTAGTTTGGGTGGCCGATAGCTCGGATCCGGCTATTTATTTGCGTTTAGGGTTTCCTAGTTTTCAGTTATTTAGCAGGTTTAGCTTCATGATCCGATGATTGTAGCACCATAGTTGCTTTTAGTCTGACAGTTCCGTGATTCGGTGTCGACAGTCCCAATTTAGCACTTCATCACTTTGTTGCATCTTCTATTTTGGTTGATCATCCTTAGCGGCTGGGTAGATTAGGAGCTTTAGCCATTAGTCAGGACTAGAGGTCATAGGTTGGTCGTAGGGATTCGAAACCTGGGTAGTTCTTTCTCATCAATGTTTGCTTCCCGTCACTTCACTAATCTTGTTTTTAGCTATGTTCTCTTGTTTACTCACTTTAGTAGAATTAGAAAAATCCTAAAAACACAAATTAAACAAATTAAGTAATTAGTTGAGTCAGAGTCTAGTTAGCGTCGCTAGTGTTTTGTGGGTTCGATACTCGGACTTCATTAGGCTTTACTACATACGATAGGTACACTTGCCTGTCAGTGGTCTAGCATTTAGAGAGTCTTAGTTTATAAATTTAAAACTAGGGTGTCTAGATTAGGTTAGTTTTTATAGACCACATTTATGCACATCATATCTAAACGAGTATAGACTTGAGCTTACATAAGGCTTCTAATTAATGAAGCACAAGGAAATGATTTCATTGATCCTATTATCCTCTAAAGGAGAGCAATATTGTTTGTTACATATGTAAGGACCCATTTAAGGTTAAACTTATGGAATGAGACTAATGTCCCATTGGGTCAATCTCGGTATGTTATGATATATATCACGTAAGAGATATCTCTAAGATTTATTATATCGAAAGAATATCATCCATATAAGGACAAGTTTGTTTAGTTGCTCCCACTCATCTCGAGGTAGGTACATTAATCTAGTTTTTTCTTGATGAAAATAACCGAATTAAGATTCCATCACATTTTGATGCTTGCATTAACTGATACATGGATTTTATTGGCTTACAGACAAAGTGTTTTTTTAACCTTCTGATTAAAACTTTCATAATTTTTATTAACACATAAATATATAAGTCACTTGTTAGGAAAAGTTGTTATAATGTTCTTCTAGTGTAGCTCTCAATTGTTATAAGCTATTAGAACAATGATGATCCTCAAAGAAACTTTTATAAGACAGGTAAGAAGATTCTTTGATAATTTATCTTTTCTTGTGTATAACCTTTGACAATCAATCATGCTCCTTAGTGTCTTCACGTTTGTATTAGAATTTAGTTTAGTTACGAACACCCTTAGGTGATTCAACCAAGTCCCTAACACATAGAATCAATTTTGCTAATAGTGGCTTTATACCATTCAGAAGATTGACATATGTTAATGGTTTAATGAGAGAGAATGTAGGATCAATAAACTTTCCAAAATCCATTTCAACTATAGTTAAGGAGGTTATATAATCATCAAAGTTACTAGATTTTTTTATGCCTAGATTACCTCCTGAGTTGATTATTGGGTTTATTATGAGTTTCAGTTTTATGGATTAACTCTTAGTTTGGTTGCTATCATTTTTTTAGGATAAAGACTTTTACTGCTCACACTGACCTTAGAAGTCTTTAGAAACTCAGCATGCTTAGGGTCAATATTTAACGACCAAAAATTCTAATAGAGAAACAAATTAATGACGTTAGTCGTTGTAGTTTCTCTTGTTGAGAATTATGTTAGTTAAGGTAAGAAATCCAAATGTGCCCACAATTAAGAAAAAGTGAAACTTTTGTAAGAGTATCATTAGACTTTAATGAGACAAGTGTTAAAAGAGAAATGTCTTGTACAAGAGGTTCAAATTGAGGTAGTATTAAGTTTTCACTCCCCTACCTCTTGCAACTCTTGCAAAACTGATATCTCTAGAAATGATACGAGATAAGTTTCAATGAGATACGTGATATCGGAGCATACCATACATATGTTAGACTTTATTTGATTTCTTTAATGTCCAGATGTTACAAGAAGATTAGGGACATATTTAATAGAAATCATATTAAGTATATATATGAATAGATATCTTTAAGACTGTGGACCATAGGAGACAGATAAGATACAAGTAGATAGTCTTGAAATGAAAAATTAATTAAGCCTGAGTATTCCATTTGGAATAAATTCCACAAATGTCAGTAAAATATAACTTCTGGTGGACCCACTCTTATTCCTTAAGCCAAGCAATGTTTAGGTCATCTAATACATGATCTAAAATCAATGAGAATGAAATTAAATGGAAAAAAATCACCCGCATCTAACACATTTCTTTCTTTGTACATATGTTGCTTATCAACACACTTAATTTCCTTTGGTACTTTTAAGTGTTACAGTTGATTTTTAAAGCATGAAAATGTATTAGTGGAAAACGTAGTATGTACTGCACTGGAAAAGTGTACTTATTTCTCTGTGTAAACCCTTAATTTTATGGGTCATAGTATTGTACATTTTGATGTGTTCACATATGCCATTTAACCTTTGTAGTTGGAATTTAAAAGGAATGCATGCATCTAAGAAGTTCTTTAGATTAGTTTTAGGAAAAACTTAATCTGGAATAAATCTAATGAAAACACTTATTTAAATAAGTTCTTGATTACCATAAGTGACATTATGTTTGACTTATCCCACTAGTCATGATCTACTTATCTTCTATGACACTTTTATTAGAAAAGAGCAGTAGGATTATCGTGTCTTAAGAGATAATCAAAGATTTGATTTAAAAGCTAATACTGTAGAAACTTTAAGTAAGGCAAAAGATATTAGGTTTATAAATTAGAGCGGATGAGATGTTAATTTATAGAAGAAAGTTACAGTGAGTAATGTTATCGGGTATTAAAGTAATGCAGACGAAATATGATCATAGGATTAATGAAGGATCATTAATGTAAGGATCATTATATTAAGAAGTTGTGATATGTCTATTACTAACATCAAAATTGTAACGCCTCGCTTTTTGCAGCTTTCCTTTTTTTAGCAAGATTGTATCGTAATTCTATTTTTCGGAAACTTATTTCCCTTGTAATCTTATCTCGTTTTCAAACCATTGTAAATCCGAGACTTTGATCGTAATAAAATGAATCTTTTATACATTGTTTATAGATGTCTATACATTAATACGTGCTTTCAGTTGATACATGATTCATAATTCGCTTAAACGTAAGTTTAACTCGTAAACATTGATCGTGTATTCGTAATTCTCAAATCTCCATACATTCAAATACTTAGTTATTCGATTTTAAGATTAAGTTATACGTTTTCACTTGATTATACCTAACCATAAATCAAACATACTTGTTACTTTTTATATGTCACCTACAAGTATTTTTATCACACATTTTGGCACTTTAAAACATGTTTAATATGCACTTTAGACCTTAATAACCTATGAATAATACACCAAACATCATGTATCACTTATTTATATAGAGTGCATCTCAAATACACCTTTTATTACATTTAAACAACAAAAAAAGGAAGAAGAATATAAAGGCTGAAAATCAGCCTTGCAATCAGCCCTTATTAGGTATGTTTTTGGGCTTGTTTCAAGTTTAATGACCCACTAATTCTATTCAAAACCCAACCCACTTAAACCCTAATCATTTCCCTATAAGTATCTCTTATATTCCAGCCATTTTCCCACTTTACAAAGCCTCCAAGCCTCCCAAAACACTCCAAGTTCATAGCTGAATCCAATTTTCGGGAGATTTGTACCTCTACACTAAAGTGAGCATAACTCACTCAATACTCAACGAAATTGCCACATTCTTTTTCCTACATGCTTGGTTTTCCTTTGGGCATGATTCCATGGTCTCTCCTTGGAGAATTCAGACATGGAAATGCCCCTCAATTGTCCAAAGCTTTCTGTTTGTTTTCAAACTCTTTCAAACTTTATTTATGTTCATCAAACTTGAGTCAAACTCATCTCAAAACTATGTCCGAATGATTACAACCCTTCGTGTGGTTGGTTAGGCTTAAAAACAAGGTTGAGACGTTCAAACAAGAGGTTTAAACCTCACAATAATTCTGTTTTCATAGAGCATTTAGCTCACAAGTGATGCAAGTTCATAGACTTGTTCATGTGTCCACCAAGGTTAGCTTTGGCTATCCAAAACATTGAGACCACGCATCACTTGATGATTTTCATCATCATCTCAAGTAGTTTGCTAGTCCTAAAGTGTCACAACACCGCCAAGCCGTTGACATGCGTCCTCGTGTGCTCTCCGGGTTGTATTCACTTGGCTACTTGGTATTATGGTGACATACTTACAATTCTTGTCATTTCATTCTTGTATTGTTCTCATTCATGACCGTCCTTGTTGTCTATGACAACTTGTGTAGTGGTGAATCATATAACGAGGTTAAATGGATGTTCATCATCCTACCTCCATGCTTGACTTACTTGAATACTTAGAGGTACCAAAGTGGATGGTTCATTCTCCCACCTCCTACATGATCTTACTACTATGTATATATTATAGACTATAATATAATCCTAAAACCGAAACCTAATGACTAAATAATCACCTATCAAGTTATTAAGTTTATCACTAAAGTATATAGTTCCTTGTCACGATTCTAATAGGTCTCGAACCTATGAATCCATATTAACCCCTTTCGGGTTATCATAGTGTCAAGAACAAGTGCTATGTCTTAGTGAATATTTTCATACATAATACTTTAATTCTTATTTCCGTAATCTCGCTCGAATACTCCAAATCCACCGTTGCACTCATAACTAATACCTAAGTTCTTCTTGTAGAAGGACAAGGTGCCAAACTCTAAATCAACACAACAAAGCTCCCGAGATTACTTAAGTGGAACACTTAGCAAAAACCGTGAGTACACTCGACCCATTTACCGTTTTACTCACTTTTGGGTTGTAATATGTTTACCTATCGAAATACACATATCACAAACTCATGCTTTACATGCCCAATCCTTATACATGAATACTTGTTATGCCTAGATACATGCTTGATCATTAACTTAGCTAGCCCAACTTATCATATATAGCGCTATAGGTGTAGCACGCCGCCCGTTGGGGTTATGTTAAGATTCTCATTCTCATTTTAGTCATGTCACTTTTGTGGCAAGGGAAGCTCGATCTCGTTAAAACTTTTGTGGAAACTCGGGGTTTGATCTAGTATTGCATGATTAGTATGAACTTTGGTTACAATTACCATGTGGATTCGAGTTACACTTTTATACTTATGCTATGTATCACCAAACTTGTGTACTCGCATTTGCTTTTGCATTGGACTCATATTTTTACAATGTTACAGGTTGATGAAGATTTTGCCATGAAATTGGAGTAGTGATGATGCTCTAGATACACATTTAGACGTTAGGCTAAAATGTTGTATTATTTTGTTGTTATGCTTATGTTGTACTCGTCTTTAAATTTCTAAATTGTTGTAATTGACTTAATGATGTAATTTGACAATGTTATCGTTGAATGAATGAAATATGGGTTTCGTTTAAATGTTGTCGCTAATAGTGTTATGAAGTCTCTTGCAATCTCGTTTACGTCTCACTCCAATGTTGTCACACCCTCAATTTCCACTTACAGAGTTTTACCGCGAGGCGTGTGAACAAACCAGAATCTTAGATACTAGCAATGTCAAACGACTCTATATGATTCATTTAAACATTTTCCAAAAACAGTTATTGTAAACAAGTATAGTCGTTTTCAAAGTATCAAAGTTTCAAAGTTTAGCGGAAGCATTAATGTAAAGTAGCGGGCGCCAACATAAATGCCAAAACCAAATATCCAAAAGTAAATGTTCATAAAGACTCGATAAAAGTGTCTTGATCAAATGCAAAGTGAGTGCACCTAGCGCTCCTAGCGTCCTGAGAAACATGCAAAGAAACAAGTAACATTAAAGAAGAGTGAGTTCACAGGTTTTATAAGTTCGCAAGTTCTGTTTATAAGTTGGTTTCCCCCGCTATCCCTAACCCGGGATAGCGACATAGGTCCATTATCCCTAACCCGGAATAATAAGGTTGTTTAGTAATTCAGTTCAATGTTAACATGCAGGTAGCGGGCCTAGAATTATGTTACATAAGAGTTCGTGATCGAAGCTGACTGTTGTTGCCTCTGTGTTGCCAGGTCTATCACTGACCATGGCGAAAGTTAGGCCAAATTGATCACCCATTGACCATTCCCGGTCGGCTAGCGCGACTAGCTCGGGTGGGGCTTGTCGGGCCCAGTAGTACTACTATAATTTCCCCGCTATCTAACCCAATACTAACGATGCGAGAGTTGGTTGAGGACTTCCGTGATAAAAGCTACTTAGTGACCATAACATACATTAACATTAACTTAGTTACCGAATAGTTAATGACGTTAATTTCCCATAACGTAAAAATAGTATTGTAGAGCGTATACATGTTTCTCCCACTGTTGTTCAAAACCGGATAAAATAGGGGCCATGAACTCACCTTAAGTTGCTCGGTTAGATAAGTGCAAAGGAAGTAAAGGATGGAACCGCTAATCACGTCCTAACATGTCAACCGGTTCAAAGTTAGTGTGTGAACGCACACTGACACAAAACCCTACGCGTAAATAGCACACAGTACGAAACACGTAATGACAAGTTCAAAACCATAATCATGCATGCAAAGTGTCGCTATACGAAATAGCGACCAACAACTTGTCACAAACATAGGATTGCACATACAACACTTAGATACACATAAATGTAAGTTATCATGTTTCAGCTTGTACATTCAGAACTGGGTTGTTTCCGGGAATTTTTATAAAATAGTTCCCACGTTCCAAAATTTTCAATTTTTTTTACAGAAGGTTTCAATTAGACTATAAAATTTTGTGTAAGATTTTCAAGTCCTAATTCCTTACCAATTATTTATAAGAATTTATTTACTAGGCTGCAGTCAGATTCGTCACTTTCTGACTGCAGTCCACGAGAAAAATCATTTAAAAATCGCCATTTATCCGATTGATGAAATTCCAGTGGAAGATTTTCATAAACTCCCATCTCCAGTTTCTGTACAAATTTCGTGACCTAACCCTACCCACGCTACGAGATATAACCCGCAAACAACACGAAAATTCTGCAGAAAAAAACGCAGCTTCAACTGCCGCACGAATTCATTAATATAAAATAGTAAACGACTTCAGAAAAATGTGATTCCAGTGCCATTAGAAGCGTTTTTTCGAAAACGTATGATTTAGACTTCAGAAAATCAATTTTTCGATTTATACGGTTCGTTAGTTGGCTGTCTTCGCGCATCAGCTTACTGTTTTACCCTTAAACTCCACCCGAAACCCTCCTAATGATCACCACGACTTATGATAACGATTTGCAGCAGATTATTCATCAATTATCATGTATCCATATTCATAATATCAAAATCCTAAACATATATCATGATCTTTATACAGAAAACGCAGCCTACGATTCTAATACTCAAACATATCATCACAAACGCAAAGATTCGCATATTCATCCGAACTAATCATACACAACAACACTTTTTCATAACATTATCATACAACACATGATCATGATCGAGACTACACAAAATCATAACGTGAATCATAACACAATTAAACTCTAACCTTGAAACGATGACAACTAGCGGGCTGGAACAAGCTTGAAATCGATCCAAGAGGTGTGGGGGCTGTTGCTGCCGTCGAGTATGAACAAGGGGAGGGTTTTAGGGATTGCCAATTTCAAGAAGACCACATGCATACATACGTATACATACATAAGGGGGCCAAGGGAGGGCGGTTTGAGCTATTTCTTGGGCCGCAAGGGAGAGGGTGGCGGGTTGGGTTTGGTCCACAAGGGGTGTGGGTGGCGGGTTGGGCTTGCTTGGTCACGAAGTCGAAACGTTTCACAGGCTCGGTTCGGTTCAGCTTTACAATTAAAATTTACGAACCGATAATTATAACTCGTTAAATAACTACACCTATATCGCCTCGACAATTATTCGCGACACGAAATTTATAAAATATTAAATCACGTAATTGGAGCGCGACGCAATAAATTCACAAATGTCTAATAACATGTAGCACGTAATTAATTCTCCTAATTAAATTAGGATAGAAACAAATGACAATAAAGTAGCGCGTTTAAAATACCTAAAAAACCGGGATGTCACATTATCCCCATGTTGAAAGAATTTTCGTCCCGAAAATTGAGTAAACACGGTTAAGAATGCAACGCACGAAAGTTCAGTTTGTTAGAATGGTACAAGAAAATCCTAGGCTGTCACATCATCCCCATGTTGAGAGAATTTCGTCCCGAAATTCAGTTGGCGGTAACATCAGATTGCTACTCAGCTGCGAAAAGGTGTGGATATTTGCTTTTCATTTGGTCCTCTCTTTCCCACGTGAACTCTGGTCCACGCTTAGAGTTCCAACGAACCTTGACAATCGGTATCTTGTTGTGCCTTCGAGTCTTGACCTCACGGTCCATGATCTCGATAGGCTGTTCCATAAAATGCAGTTGTTCATCCATTTGGATCTCATCTAATGGAATGACCAGGGTTTCATCTGATAGACACTTCTTCAGATTGGACACGTGAAAAACGTTGTGAACTCCACTGAGTTCGGTAGGAACGTCTAACTGATAAGCTACGGGCCCGATATGCTTCGAAATCACAAATGGGCCAACGTACCGTGGAATTAGTTTGCCTCGTTTTCCAAAAAGAATTACACCCTTCCAGGGTGACACTTTCAGTAGGACTCGGTCACCTACTTGAAATTCGAGCGGGTTGCATCGTTGATCAACATAACTTTTCTGTCGATCCCGTGTTGCTGCCATGCAGTTTCTGATCTGCACAATCTTTTCAGTAACCTCGAGTATCAACTCAGGGCCTGTGAGTTGACTGTCACCGACTTCTTCCCAACAGACCGGTGACCTGCATTTGTGACCGTACAATGCTTCGAACGGTGCTGTCTGAATACTCGTATGATAACTCTTGTTATACGAGAATTCCACTAAAGGCAGATGGTTTTCCCAACTGTTCCCGAAGTCTACCACGCATGCCCTAAGCATGTCCTCCAAGGTCTGAATGGTCCTTTCACTTTGACCATCCATCTGAGGATGGTAAGCTGTGCTCGTATCCAAGCGTGTACCTAACGCTTTCTGAAGTGACTGCCAAAAGTTGGACGCAAAACGAGCATCCCTTTCTGAAATGATGGACGTTGGCACTCCGTGCCGAGATACTACTTCTTTAATGTAGATGCGAGTCAACTTCTCCATCTTATCTGTTTCTTTGATCGCTAGGAAGTGTGCAGACTTAGTCAGACGATCCACGATCATGATCACCCAGATGGTATCGCGATCTGATCCCATTTCCACACTGGAATCTCAGGTTGTTGAAGTAGCCCTGATGGCTTCTGGCACTCCACCTTGACTTTCGCACAAGTCAAACACTTGCTCATGTAGGTGGCGATATCCGCTTTCATGTTTGGCCACCAATACCAGTTTTAAGGTCTTGATACATCTTGTCCGAACAAGGATGGACAAGTATCGGGATTTGTGAGCTTCGTTCATAACTAGCTCTCTGAGGTTTCCGTAGAGAGGTACCCATATACGGTTCATGAAGTACCGGGTACCATTGGGTTTCACTTCCCAATCGCGTTCCATCTTTCCCACATATTCGGCCTTAATGTTCTCTTCCTTAACTACTTCTAGCTGCTCGTCGCGAATCTGTTCGGGTAAACCAGAATGAATAGTGAACTGTAGTGCTCGTACCCGACGAGGTTTCAAGTGCTCCTTCCGACTGAGGGCATCAGCTACCACGTTAGCTTTACCCAGGTGATACTGAATGGCACATTCATAATTGTTCAGGAGCTCGACCCAGCGACGCTGTCGCATGTTCAACTCCTTCTGATAAAAAATATGCAGGAGGCTCTTGTGATCCGTGTATATTGTGCACTTGGCTCCATATAGGTAGTGTCTCCATATCTTAAGTGCAAACACAACTGCTCCCAGTTCTAAGTCATGTGTCGTGTAGTTCTTCTCGTGGACCTTCAACTGTCGGGATGCATATGCGATGACCTTATCATGTTGCATGAGCACACATCCCAATCCCTGAATGGAAGTGTCACAGTATACCACAAAATCATATGTCCCTTTTGGCAAGGACAAAATGGGCGCACTGCAAAGGTTCTGCTTCATTAATTGAAACGCTGCTTCCTGCTTGTCACCCCAAACATACTTGGTGCCCTTCTGAGTGAGAGTGGTAAGCGGTTGTGCGATCTTGAAAAATCCCTTGATGAAACTTCCGTAGTAACCCGCCAGACCCAAGAATTGGCGGATCTCTGTAGGTGTCCTGGGTGCTTCCCAGTTCTTGATAGCGTCGACCTTGGCTGGATCAACGTGTATACCCTTTTCATTCACTATCTGTCTGAGGAACTGAACTTCCCGAATCCAGAAATCACACTTCGAATACTTGGCATATAGTTTCTCATGTTGAAGTAGTTCCAGCAATAACCGTAGATGCTCAGCATGTTCTTCCTCACTCTTAGAGTAGATGAGTATATCATCGATGAACACGATGACGAACTTGTCGAGATAAGGCTTACACACGCGGTTTATGAGGTCCATGAACACCGCGGGTGCATTGGTGAGACCGAAGGGCATGACCAAGAACTTGTAATGGCCATACCGAGTGCGAAATGTCGTCTTGGAGATATCCTCCTCCCTGACGCGTAGCTGGTGATAACCGGACCGTAGATCGATCTTAGAGTAGGTGCTTAACCTTGAAGCTGGTCGAAAAGATCGTTGATGCGAGGTAAGGGGTACCTGTAGGAACGTCCACGATTAGCACGGGAACCTAAATTTGTTATCTATTGTCCTATTAGGCGGAAACTAATGACAAGTTAACCAAATAACAAGAATTACTCATTTAAATGTTGTTTTCATTGATCTAAAGTTCAATACATTCGAGAATCGGATCCGACAGAGGTTCGCCGTCTCTGTGCCAAAATCTCCAACTCTTACAAATGAAATCCCAAGGCACCTATATATAGGGATGCAAGTTTGCTGGAAATGGACATGGGAAGGAGTAAGTTCGCCCGAACTTGACCTAGTCAAGTTCGGCCGAACTTGCCTTCTCACATGCTTTCATGGGCGAACTTGGCCTAAACTTTACATAAATACGCCTTGTTTCTAACAGATTAAGCCATATTCACTCAGACTCGATACATAATGACGTAGGCAACAGACATATGCACCAACAGACTCCCCCTTGGATGTTGCCGCAGTCATCTTGACATTTAAAATCTTCTGAGTCTTTTGATCTTTAGTTCTTGTATAAATTTGAACATCTTGATCTTTATATCCTCTTTCTTCTTTCTTTGAGCTTTGTCCTGACAAAACTTTTACTCAACATGCTCCTCCTAGCTTTAAGCTTTAGTATTTAGACTCCCCTTTGCTTTAATCTTTAAACTTCAAACTCCCCCTAGCTTTAGCTTTCTGAAAGCTTTTGACAATGTTTTACCCCTAAAATTTTACTACCTGTCTAAATATCTTTTGACATCCAAATAAACATTTCAGATTCACTGTTTTGAAATTTTGTACCATCAACATTTCAAACTTTAATCTTCACTTCAAACTTTTCAAAAAAAATTAATTGTTTCAAGTTCAATTTAATAACCTTGAATACATTTTACGTTTAAAGCCTTCAACTTTCACATTTTTATCATTTGTTTTGCAACAAATCCACTTAGTTGATCAAGTCCTAGTTAATAACCTTGATTAACCAAATATATCAACCAAGTCCAAATTAATGACCTTGGTTTAACAACCGTTATGAACAATCTGATTTTAAAGTTTCAATTTAATGAACTTTTAAACGATTATCGGATTTTCTTACCAGACATCGCAGATCTGATCTCCAACATTGGCTTGTTTGAAACTAATGTAGAAACAAAATCTTTTTGATTATAGAAAGTTTATGCTAAAACTCATTGAAAATCTTTTTTATTTTTATCTTGAAAAGCAAGTAAAGTATTTACAAAATTTTAACAAGTAAAGTAAACTATGTACAAACATATTTACAAACATATTTTTGTGAATTTGTGTCTAAGGATCATATCAGTTGTTTGAGACATATCACCAGTACCGTTGACCTTTTTGAGACATTAAGTTCTAAACTCGTTTACCAAGATTGTCGATATGTTTGTCCTCTTAAACTTCATCACGTTTCTCAATTGTTCCAAGATATGTTAGGATATGATTTATAAAACTTGACTTAACTATGGTTCCCACTTCTTGAATATACTCCTGAATCCAGTTTCCCTAGATTTCATCTTAAAGGTGAATATAGCGTAATTGATATCTGTATTTGGGTTATGCGAGACCTTGAGAGCTCAGGTTGGTACTACCGTACAGATAAAGAGATGAAGGCTCGTCTTTAAGGTGTGTTCCAATTAAGGAATCTTTTCAGCATTGCAAATGATTAGATCTTTCGATTCTTTTCAAGAATGCATGCAGTTTAGGGGTTTTTAGCAAAAGCGTTATTGAAGTTTTAGGCTTTTGCTTCCGCAAAATCAGAAGAACTTGTATAATACCCCAGATATCAACTATCTATAAAGACCTCGTATCTCAGAATCAGGCAACCCTTCACTCGAAATTTCAGAGTACTAAGTCCATATATCTAGGATATGTTAATCCACAGGATTAAGCAGTTGTTAAATTTAGTTTATATCCCGGAAACAATCTACTGAACGTTTAAAGCCTATCGACACATCCACAGTAAGACTCGTTTAACACTTTTAAACTTTACAATCTTTAGCATACCGTGATAGTCTGCTGATGTACTATCATATGTTTTTTTGTCTTTTTCAATGTTTTTGTACTTTTTAAATTTTTCAAATGTTTTTGGATTTTCAACTTTCTCATATGTTTTTTATTTTTCTAAAAATTTTCAAATTTTCTTACTCCCCCTAAAATCAAAAACATATTTTTGGATTTTAGGTTTTAAGAAAAAATTATACTAAAAATGTAACAAACCAATGTGGATCACAAGAACTCGTCATCCAATCCTTTTGTTTTCATCTTTTGCATTATCACCTGTCAGCAGAACAAACCATTAACCTTTGATAACCTCAACTTGTAAAAATCACTTGTACCACTTGTACTTGTAGGAAATCAATTTTCAAAGATTTTTCAATATAACAATCAGTGTTCTGTTTAACGGTGTGGATTTTCTTAAATTTTTAAAAATTTTCTTTTTCAACCACTTGTAATATCCAAAACGTCAAAGATTATGACTTTCTAGATAAGTTAAATACTCATGGAGCTCCGCTATCCTGTATCAACTTTGATAGAGTGGATCTTGGGACTCCTGCACATGAAACAACTATTTGAAAAATGAAACCCAAACCTTTTTGGTTTTAGGTTTGTACTGATAAGCATCATAACCATATTCTAACTCTTCATCATATTCAAAATCATCATCAAACATTTCGTCCAATGTCGATTCTGGAAACGTTTTTATCTTTTCTTTATTCGTTTGTTTGATTACTGACTCAGTTAATTTGACATTTTCAGTTTTGTCAGCAACAGGCTTTGTTTTTTCAGATGATGAAAGCCTTTTCTTAGCAACCCAGGATTGTAGTTTGCTTCTTGCTTTCTTGATATAGAACCTAGAATCTTTGATTTCATTAAAACTTGAAGTTTCACCTTTTTCAAATGTTGAGTTTTCAAACTTTGACACAGTTTTAGGTTTCACTTCTTGTTTAGATTCATAGTTTCTATTTAACTCTTTAACATATTTTACAATCTCTGGTTGTTTTTGCTTTTCATCTTTTGATTCGGTTTTTCTTCGAGGAAACACAGGCTTTAGATTCAGACACTTGCGAACAATATGACCAACAGTATTGCATTTAAAGCAAGTTTACTTATCAGAAACATTTCCACTAGTGGGTTTTAATCCACTTGTGGACTTGGTCTTAGATTTGTCCCGAAATTCTTTTTCTTTCTTAAATTCATCATGCGATTGCTTACCTATCACGCTTTCTTCTTGAACCGTGCTCGTTCCATACACAAACTTTATATTCTTACCTTTGTATTCCTGGAATGCTGGTTTCTCCTTCGTCTTCGGTTCTTCTTCTTCAACCTCCAAACCTAAACCTGCTCTCCTGTGCTCAGGAAAATCACCACCAACCTTTCGGTAATTGTTAGCATTCCTTTAAGGTTTCGAGTAAAATCTTTTCTCGTTTTTCTCAAGATCATCTGATGAAACTTCTAAAAGTTTGAAAAACTTATCAAGTTGATCTTCTTTCACGTTCCGAATCGTAAAACTATCATCGAAGTATAATCTATCAAATTCCTTAATCTTGTACATGACAACATTAGGATCATCACTTAGATCATGTTCAGATGAGGTATCGTCATCTTCAGAATGTGATTTCGAGTTGTTCGAACTTGATTTGGCGCTTTCAGAGCTGCTGTCATCAGAATCACTTCCCAACACATTTTTAACCACATTTTTTACTACCACTTCATCGTCATTGTTCGAATTTGTAAACTCTACGTCAATGTTCTCAGGCAATTTATTCTTCTTATCTGACAAAATAAGTAGATTAAATGCCTTTTCAATCTCATCATCTTTCTTGCATGGATAACTTGCAAGAAATGGTGGAGGAACACATCCGTACTCTTTACGCTTTGATTTCTCACCATTTTCCTCCGATTTAATCGTAGGTAAAATGTGATCAATGACATACGCGTTTGTGGTGTAGCTCTTAGAAGCTGTCTTACACGTTCAGTTTCTATTTTCATGCTGTGAAGCTCACGCTTTGTTTCAGCAATTGTTAATGTACATGTTAATTGTCTTTTGTTTCTCAATTACTGTGGCTTTTAACATTTTTACATTAGCGTTAAGCTCACTATTAGCGTGTTCAACATATTTATACTTGCTTGATATTTTGTCATAAGCTTCTTTTATGGTTCTATAATCATAACGAAAGTTTTCGTTGTGTACAGTCAATTCTCTTATGACTTTGACTTTATCAAGACATGGTTAACAAGGACTTGCGCACTTTGTGCAAGGTTTTTCAACCTCCACAACTTTCACAACTTCCTTTTCAGACATACTTACCTTAGCATTTACCTTTTCAGCTTCTGATTTCAAAGCTTCTTGTTTCTGCATTTCAAGGTAAGCTAACTCTTCTTCCTCAGCTCTCTGCCAAAGCAGCATCGACATATGATGTATCAGATTCATTCCCTACCTCTTCCCTCATAGAAACACCAGTTTTCTTTCCGATGTATCTGTTCCAGTCAAAACCATCTTCTTTATGAGTAATAACAAGAGCTTGTTCGGTTGTCTTTGCAGATTTATCTTCTACTTCAACATGTCTTCTTTTCGGATATGGCTTGTATTGGAGAGCTTTCTTGTAGTACTCATTATTGCTGCCGAAAGGATTTTGGTTTCAACTTGCTTCTTGATTGTTGCATTCACGTTTGAAGTGTCCCTTTTGTCGACACCTAAAGCATGTGACTTTAGTCTTGTCAAATCCAAGCTTGTTGCTTGAGTTACCAATATCCCTTCCAGTGAGCGCCACAAATTTAGAAACTCTTCTGATGATGGATGCCAGACTCCATTTAATATCCATCAGCTCCAATTCTTCTTCATCCACCTTATCATAATCTTCGGCGGTCATCTCTGGATTACCGATCTTTCCCGCAACGAGACTTTCATATGATTTGAGGACAGTAGCAAGAAGTGCTATGTGCTGCTTGGCCACCTTTTCAGGAAATACGTTCTTCATATCAACTGCTATGTTGCACTGGAAAACATTTGAATCAGAACTAGCTTGGCTTGTCTGATTTTGGAATGATGAGCTTGAACTTGCACTTGTATATCCAGCATATGGAGAACTTTGACTTGGAGAAGAATTTGTATTTGCAGTAAATGTTGTTTGAGTTTTCGGGCTTTGAATCGGAGTATCAGGAATACCTCCTTTGTAATAGACACCGACATCTTGAACAACGTTAGCATTCTTTGATTTTGCAATTTTCATCAATTCCATTTTATGTCCTTCCAACTTGTCTATGAAGGATGACAACTTGAAATGTCTCCAAGATGGACTATTCTTCTGAATCGTTAGATATGTTGTCCATTCTCCTTCTGGAAGTGCATCGGCCAGCTTCTCGATTTGCTCTTCATTAGATCTTTTGATATCATGTCTCCGCATTTGGACCATGAGGTGACAATATCTATCAATCATCTGCTTCATTGTTTCACCTTTAATCATCATGAAGATCTCGAATTCTTTCTTGATTAAAGCTTTTTTGCTTTTGATCATTTCATCACTTCCTTTAAATTTCTCACTAAGAGAATTCCATAATTCTTGCGAAGTGTCATATTCTGGCAATAGTATCAAGATGTCTTCCTTCACTAATTGTTGTATCAAGCTGATCATTTTCTTCTTCGCAACATAATTATCTTTGTCGGCATTTGAAAACTTGTTCAGCGGAAGATCTTGATCACGCTCATCTTTTGGCCATTTGTAAACATCTTCAACTGCAACCCAGCTGTTGAATTGATTCGCTTGTATCCAATTCACAAACTTTTATTTCCATCCTTCAAATTCATCCATGCTCATTAGCTTTGGCGGGAAGTACCCATTTCGTTGTCGATGTTCATCTGATTTGCCGCAAGAACATTAGCATTTGATGAAGAAGTCATTTGAGAGACGAATACGTTGTGGAAATCTTCCATTTTAACAATTTGTAGACTTATCTGAAAATACGATCAAAACACTCGAAAATCGATTAGAAACAGACAAGTTTGGTCGAACTTGTGTGAAAACAGGTTTTCATTTCAGTTTTCACAAGTTCGGTCGAACTTAGGTGATCAAGTTTCAAATTTTGTTACTTACAATCAAGTTCGGTCGAATTTGAGGTAAGTTTTTGAGAAAAATCAGATTTCAAGCGGACTTGTGATTTTTTAATAAAATACTTGTAAGTTTGGTCGAACTTAGGTTTGAATTTCAAGAGAAAAGGTAAGTTCGGGCGAACTTGATTGAACTTTTACTAGCATTATATCAAGTTCGGTCGAACTTGATGGAATTTTAAACAAAAATCAACAAGTTCGAGCGGACTTAAGCTCAAAACCTTGAAAAACTAATCAAGTTCAGTTGAACTTGATGAAAACTCAAAGATTTTCAATCAAGTTTGGTCGAACTTAGTGTTAAGTTCGGCTGAACCTTGTTTCCAAAACATTGTTTTTGCAACTTTTTGATATCAAAACGTTTGAGTTTGATGTCAGGGGTTTGTTATTAGTGTGTTTTACATGACATATTCAAAAAACACCCATTTTTGACCATGAAATCATCAAGTATGTGAAAATGTTAAGAAAAATGATAGAATGGAGATGAAATAGAGAAATTATTTTCTTTATTCCAGCAAATTTAGGTATCCAGGCTCTGACACCACTTGTAGGAACGTCCACGATTAGCACGGGAACCTAAATTTGTTATCTATTGTCCGATTAGGCGGAAACTAATGACAAGTTAACCAAATAACAAGAATTACTCAATTAAATGTTGTTTTCATTGATCTAAAATTCAATACATTCGAGAACCGGATCCGACAGAGCTTCACCGTCTCTGTGCCAAAATCTCCAACTCTAACAAATGAAATCCCAAGGCACCTATATATAGGGATGCAAGTTCGCTGGAAATGGACATTGGAAGGAGTAAGTTCGCCCGAACTTGGGGTCGAACTTGGGTTAAGTTCGACCGAACTTGGGTTAAGTTCGCCCGAACTTGACCTAGTCAAGTTCGGCCGAACTTGCCTTCTCACATGCTTTCATGGGCGAACTTGGCTTAAACTTAACATAAATACGCCTTGTTTCTAACAGATTAAGCCATATTCACGCAGACTCGATACATAATGACGTAGGCAACAGACATATGCACCAACAGTACCGGTTCTTGACGGTAGCCTTATTGAGCTCCCTATAGTCGATGCACATGCGGAAGGTCCCGTCCTTCTTCTTGACAAAGAGGACTGGAGCTCCCCATGGTGAAGTACTGGGTCGGATAAATCCCTTATCCAACAATTCCTGAAGTTGGGTAGACAGCTCTTGCAGCTCTGCTGGAGCTAAGCGGTACGGGGCCTTGGCGATAGGAGTCGCATGGTTCGCCAATTCGATTTCAAACTCTACTTATCGATGTGGTGGAAGACCAGGTAACTCCTCTAGAAACACGTCTGGAAAATCACGGACGATGGGGATATCTTCAACCCACTTCTCGTCCTTAGGCTGCTCGGTGACCAGTGCGAGCAAGGCAAAAGAGTTCTTCTTCCGAAGATACTTCTGAGCTTGCATGTAGGAGATGATGTTCGTGACGACGCATGTCTTCTCGCCTTGGACCATCAAGACTTCATCGTTAGAGAGTGGGAGACGGATAGCTTTCTCGTGACAGAGAACTTCAGCTCGGACGTCGGACAACCAGTCCATTCCGACCACCACGTCAAAACTACCCAGAGTAGTTGTCATCAGATCAATGGTAAAGGTGTGACCCGCGAGTTTAAGTTGGCAGTCGGTTACTAGATGAGTCACATCTACAAAGTTACCATCGGCTAGTTCTATGACGTAAGGGGTCTCTAAGGGCTTAGGTGTGAGATTTAGGTTCTTCCTAAACGACTCAGATAAAAAACTCCTATCAGCACCCGTATCAAAAAGTACAGTAGCAAAATGATCGTTAAGTGGAAACTTACTGGTGACCACATTCTAGTCATTTCTGGCCTCCCCACGATCAAGCGTGAATGCACGTCCTTTGGCACTTCCTGTGCCACCATTACCATTGTTGCCATTGTTGTTGTTATTGTTGTTGTCGTTGTTATTATTTTGTTGCGAAGTTGCGGGCAGTCCCACTTGAAATGGGCAGTGCTACCGCATTGGTAGCATCCCTGGTCATTACCCTGCTGTTGTTGCTGCTGACCCTGGTGTTGGTTCGGATTCTGTCGTGACATAATCTCCCTACAACAATCCTTTACCGCGTGTCCTATTTTGCCACATCGTTGGCAGCGAGTTCCGGCGCAAGGGCCGTAGTGATGGAGATTAAAGCGATTACATTGCGGCTTCCGACCTGCATAGTCGCTCGAGTTTTGGGTGTTGTTGGCAGACTGATTGTTGTGACCCCGGTTATTGTTGAAGTTGTTGGACCGCTTCTGGTTTCTTTGTTGTGGCTGGTTTGATGAAGACTGCCGAGCAGATGAGTCTTCAAATTTCCTTTTGTTGTCAGGGACAGTTTCAGTTGCTCCCCTAGTCGGCAACTTCCCTTGCTCCACCGCCTTATCGGTGAGGTTATGTGCCAGCCTAATTGCTTTTTTCTCCGTCGTAGGGTTGCTAGACGTTACCATGCCGTGGATCTCAGGGACCAGTCCCCCAAGATAAAACTCGAGTCGTTTAGCGACGGTGTTAGCCAAATCGGGACAAAGGAACACCAGATCATGATGTCTTGCCGTGTATGCTTTGATTTCTGACCCGACCGTCTTATGGGTCCACAACGCTTGTTCCAATTGCTGAACTCTGTCCCGCAGACAGTATTCCTCCTTGATTAAGGCTTTGAACGCGGTCCAGGTCATTGCGTTCACCGCAGCAAGCCCACGCGTTTGGACTTGTACGTTGCACCATGTTAATGCTCCATCTTCCAACGTGGAGGCAGCATACTTGACCTTATTAGCTTCAAGGCAGTTGCACATTGCGAAAACCGATTCGGACTTTTCGACCCAACGGACGATTCCTATGGGTCCTTCAGTTCCCGTGAACTTGCTCGGTTTCGCATCCAAGAACATCTTGTAGGGGTTAAGACTCCCTCCTGAGGATAGAGGATCGGTAGTCAGCGCGAAAGTCTATTAGTCGAATTATTTGTAGGACCGATCCTCGATGCTTAGGAACCTAGATTTGATATCTATTGTCCATAATAGCGGAAATATTACGACAAGTTTACCAATTAGACAAGAATTAGTCAGTTAAACGTCAATTTTATTGATTAAACGTCAAGAATCCAAATTGACAGAGCTTCGCCTCAGAGATGCCAAAGTTACAAATGAGAGACACAAGCTAGGTATTTATAGTAGTACAAGTTCGTTCATGATGGACATGAGTTCGGGCGAACTTGCCTTAGCAAGTTTAGCCGAACTTGACATTCCAAGCATGTCATGGTCGAACTTGACTCTATTTTACATAAATACTTCATACCACTAGCCGATTCAGCTCTAATCTATACAGACTCGATATAAGACTAAGACATAGACATTTTGCACCAACAGACTCCCCCTGGGATATCGTCTTTGTCTTGTATCAGTCTTCAAATAAACATTAACGCACACGACCGAAGAAGTTTTTGTAAGGCTTCCTTCGTCGTTCTTGCTTCGGATCTGGCGTCTGATCTGTAGGAGGCACTTTGTTCATAAACTAAAATCTTCTAATACTTGCCTTTCTACCTTTCTCATGAATAGCTTCAAGATGCTTTTCTTCTTTTAAAAACTCAACCCGTTCCAGATCCTTCCAGCTTATCTGTCACATCTTTCCTGAATTTACTTCATGTGCATAGCAAACATTCACAACTCTTTGATATTGCGTAGCCTATTCTTTTTCACGTGCCTCGAATACTATTTTGCTGTAGAACAAGGTTTTGATATCTTCTCTAGAACAGTTGACAAGCCACATTGGATCTAGAATCCTGATCGTTCTACATAATCCCCTCATACCCTGAAAACCCAATATTTCAACCCTTTCCTTCGTAATATCCAAATGTTCTTCAAATCATAATACAATAACGGCTTCACATGTGGTTGGATCAATCTGCCACCACTTGAACACTGGATAGAAGTTCTGTTCATAGGCATCAACGGCATGTTTCTCATCGCTCTTGGTCTTTTCATGATCAACATTATATCCTTTTCTCCCGTTTTCTTGTTTGTCTTAATGGGACGACCTGGAATAAACGGCTTCCAGTACTTAAAACCTTTAATCGCTTCAAATTTGATCATCTTCCACAATAATTGATCAATATACTTCATATGATATGTGACATTCACAGTCTGAACCAGCTCCTCAACATCCCAATACAGTAAAGTCTTGAATCAGCAAGATACTTGAAGTATTGCACTCCAATTCCCTTTTAATTGCATATACGTTCAGCTCCTTGAACCACCCCCAACTGAGTATATCCCCCAATGACATGTCTTTATCTCTGGTAAAGAATGCTAGAGGACGTCGAAACATACGTTCCCGCGACATTTCTTTAAACCAAGATTTCTTCGCTTGAGCTATTTCTTCTTTCGTCATCGGCTTCGGAACTTTTCCTTCGCGTAAAGATTCCTCAATCTTCTCTTTCAACATATCTTCGTCTAGTTGCTTGTACATCTCCTCAAATGTAGGAAAACTATATGTATTAGGACCAATCTTCAACGATCACTCTATTGTATTCATCAGCTTCAAATCTTCTAATATAGTGATAATCATTCGGCTCAAAAGTGTTAACATTCAACACTTCCTCTTCAAAATCAAACTCTAGATTTTCAGCATCAACTTCAATCAACTTTGCCAAATCTTCTTTAGTATAATTATGAATGTACTCGCCTTCCTCAACATTATGTTCCAGCATAAGCATTAAAGGCTGTGTTGGTACGGCAGCAACAGGCTTTGCAAACCTATCAACATTAATCATATCAACATCATCAGTTGGCCCTGTTTGCCCTGACTCCCCTGAATCTGATCATCCATCTTATTAGATTCATCATCCATTAGAGAATAAAAATCAACGTCATCAAAAACTTTTCCTTCACTGATTCTCATACCAACTCCACCCTGATCGTCATCATCATTATCATCAGCAACATTCCAATTTTCATACTCAGAATCGTCTTTCTTTTCATCATCATCTTTATCCTCTTTCTCTACTTCTTCATCGTCCTCGTCTTCAGAAGCAGGACACAGAAGCTATAATAACATCATCAACAAGCTTTTCTGCAGCTTCAGATGATTTAGGGGCTTCACCCTCAACACCTTTACCTTTGCCACTTCCTGCTAATTCTTTTTCAGATCTTTCCTTAGCTTCCTGATGATCCAGACGATCATATTCAGTGATGAAATCAATCCCTAATGTATTAGATAACACTTTCTGCATTCTCGTGAATCTATGATCATTTAGGGCTTGGATTGACTTTAGATCAGCAATCTCTATTTGAAGCTTCTCATTAGCATCTTGCAAACTTTCAATCAACGCTTTGAAATATTCTCTTTCATTTTCCAATACTTTAACTTTATCATCCAGCATTTCTTTTTCTACAGAGCTTTGATTCACTTTCTTTATCAACTCTGCTTTCTCAGTTTCATTTTGTTGAATTCTTCTCAAATCTTCACACGTTTTTCAAGAAGATCAACATTCGTCTCTGGAAAGAAATCATTTAGATCTTGAAGACTAACTGGATCATTATGCATATCACCAAACAGATTTGCCCTTGGAGTAGACTTTGGAGTAGCAGTCTGTGGTGTAGTCTTCTTTGGAGTAGAACTTTCAAAATGTGAAGTCGTTGGAGCAACAGGAGATTGAATAATAGGCACTTCCAATAAACCAGACACAGGAGGTTCTTGTGTTGCTCCTAGCCTTTCAGCTTCCGATGAAATGATCACAGGAGGTTCATGTGTGACTCCTGGACGTTCTTGTGTAGGAGGTTCTTGTGTAACTCCTATCTCCTGTGCCCCAGAAGGTCCTTGTGTAACTCCTGCGCTTTTCAGCTTTCCCTTATATCATTTACTAACTGGCTTTTCGGCTTTCTTCGTTTTCTTCCTACCCTTTGTCTGAGGAGACCCTGTCGTCTTTGTCGATGAAACTGTAGCAGATTTCACTCGCTTAGCTTTTTTCTTAGGTCTTTCCTCATCAGATTCTTTTTCAAGGTTTGGATCAAAATCAGCATCAGTCTCTTTAGCTCTTTCTGTCTCAATCTCTGCTATTTTTATCTTTGTAATTCTTTCAAGAGAATCATCAGAATCATCATGGTTTTCGGAAGTAGCAAAAATAACATCATCTTCCTGAGTCGTCATTTCACCTTCTTGACTCTCAATTACAATCGCTGCGCTTGAACCAGCCTCAGCTTGAACATTAACAGGCTCTTCCTCATCAACAAGCATTGTATCGACTTTCTTTGATGCTCGTTTCTTCTTAGGCTTATCACCTTCAGCCTTTAGGAACCAATCACTGTGAGCTTTTGGTTTGAAACCTTTAAACCACTCTTTCTGATCATCCAGCTCTTTCTAGTCACGACTACCGTCTTTCCTCCATTTGTTGTCTGACGGCGTAATATAGTTTGAATCTTTGATAGCCCAAAATACTAGTTTAGCAACCGGTGCTGATGCTTGTTTTTGAAACTTGATCAATTTCTTCACCGTTTTATCGTCGAGGTGACTAAGATAAAGAACATCATTTGGATCTTGTGCAATATTTGTGTACTTCTCATCGATTAGCTTCTGAACAAACCTCGGATATAAGCACAATCTCGAATCATCCATGTTTTTCGACATAAGCGTAAACACAAGCTTTGAGTAGTTGAATGGCTTCTTTAGAATCAACGCCGTTGCCATACAGGCCATGTAATCTTGCACGTCATCTAGTCCCGTCTTTCGGTGACTGAAAGTGTGAATAATTGCATGCATTTTCTTCAATGCCGGCTTATTAACACTCCACTTATAACCCATCCTATAGAAACTACCTCTCACCATCTTTTCGTCCAAGAAAATCAGATCGTCTTTATCATCGTTGAATTTTAAGATCCGTCGTCTATCATCTTCTGTAACTGTGATAGTTTTGTTCTCGTTTCCAACTTGCACAGATGATGTAATGGTCTTTTTATCATTACTTAGGCTTGCGTTCATCCAGAAATGGTACGTATGAGATCTGTAAGACACAGTGCGCTCTGTAATAGCTTGATGTATTGGACATTCTTTAAGAAACTTCAAAATACTATCGTATTATTTCAATGATGGGCATATCGTTTTATCAAACGTGATACACGTATTGTGAAACTTCGAGAAATCCAAAGAAATCACCCTCACTGGTTCTTGAGCCTGAGAAACAACGTAAAACAATTAGCACGCATTACGAGAAAAAGTTTCAAAAATTTTCAACACTTTTTCATCAAGTTCGGGCGAACTTGATGTATGTGTGACAAACTGGTTTAGTCAACTTCGCCCGAACATGTAAAAAACATGTTCTTCATTCAAGTATAAGTTCGGGCGAACTTACATATTATACAATGTTAAAACCTAAGTTCGGTCGAACTTCCATCACAATCAAAAGTTTCTAAGTTAAATTGTTAAGCTCGGTCGAACATGTGGTTTTATCAGAATTATACAAACTTTATATGCAAGTTCGGCCGAACTTGTCATCTCCTTCAATCCAAAACCTGCACAATCTTATCATGTCCACCTTAATAAAATTCATCATGAATCCATGGTAGATTTCAAGTGTTTATCAAGATTTTAATTTCAAATCATCCATTAGAAACTTAGATCTATCATTTTTTAAGTTTTCAAATCTGATATGCTCAATTAAAGTTCAAATCACGGTTCAATGTCCAAAATCTCACCTCTTCCATTGATAGTGGTGTGCAAATCACCAATATCAACTTAAATTTTGGCAGAGTAACGGTACTTTCTTGCCAATTTCACTCAATCACACTTGTTGGTTAAGTTCGCTCAGAGTGTTTTGGTAGCAGATGAATGAGTTCGGTCGAACATGCAAGGTATTTATACCTTGGCAAGTTCAGGCGAACTTGATAAGCCCATGAAATAAGCCCAGTCAAGTCCGGGCGAACTTATCTTTTAAACGATCAGCCATCACTTCAAGTTCGGTCGAACTTGCTTAATTGTTAAATTTCATTCAGTTTGACAAGTTCGGCCGAACTTGCCAAACTCCAAATTCAAACTTTTTCAAATTTTGCAATTTAACCCCTCGATTTTCCAACTTTTACCAGTTACAAAAATCCACTCAGTTGATCAAGTCCAAGCTAATAACCTTGGTTAACCGATTTGTCTGCCGAGTCCAAGTTAATGACCTCGGTTTGACCCGTTAAGAACAAACTGTTGATATTTTTAAAATCAAAGTTTCAAATTAATGAACTTTTATCGTTTTTGGCTTTTCAGATTTTACAGATTAGCTCCCAGCCCGTTTTCAAAGAGATTCCCACCAGTTCTAGCACCTTACCAGACTTTGAAGACCCGTTCTCCAACATTGGTTTGCTGAAAACAATGTAGAAACAAATTTTTTTTGTATTTTTGTAAGTTTATGCTAAAACACACTGAAAATCTTTTTGGTTTTAATCTGTAAAGTTGATAAACTATGTACAGAAACAAAGTAAACTATGTACAAACATGTTTACAGACATATTTTTGTGAATTTGTGCTAGAGGATCATATCAGTTTTTAAGACATATCACCAGTACTGTTGGCCTTTTAGTGACTTTAAGTTTTAACCTTGTTTACCTAGATTGTCGATATGTATGTCCACTTAAACTTTAACACATTTCCCAATTGTTCCAAGATATGTTAGTTAGAATTATGAAACTTGACTTAACTGCGGTTCCCACTTCTTGAATATACTCCCGCATCAAGATTCCCTAGATTTCATCTTACAGGTGAATATAGCGTAATTGATATCTGTATCATGGTTGTTCGAGACCTTGAGAGCTCAGGTTAGTACTACCGTACAGACAAAGAGATGAAGGATCGACTTTCAGGTGTGTTCCAATTAAGGAATCTTTTAAGCACTACAATTAATTAGATCTTTCGATACTTTTCAAGTTTGCATGTAGTTTGGGGTTTTTAGCATAAAGTATTATAGAAGTTCTAGGCTATTTTTTCCGCAAAATCAGAAGAACTTGTATAATACCCCAGATATCAACTATCTAAAAGACCTCGTATCTCAGAATCAAGAAATCTCTCAAACGAAATTTCGGAGTACTAAGTCCATATATCCAAGATGTGTTAATCCACAAGATTAAGCAGTTGTAAAATTTAGTTTATATCTCGAAAACAGTTTACTGAACGTGTTGATCCTATCGACACATCCATAGTAAGACTTGTTTATCAATTTTAAACTTTCCATTTCATTAGCATACTGTGATAGTCCACTGATGTACTATCATTTCCTTTTTGTGACACTGAATTCTTTTTGTCTTTTCCAATGTTTTTGTACTTTTTGCATTTTTCATATGTTTTTGAATTTTAAAATTTTCAAATGTTTTTGTATTTTCTCTAACATTTCTCCCCCCTAAAATCAAAAACATCTTTTTGTATTTTAGTTTTTAATAAAAATTCTAAACTAGAGAGACATAGACAAACCAATGGGATCACGCGAACTCGTCGTCCGATCCGTATTCAACCTCAGCGTCCGCACATGTCAGCAAATTTTTCATACCATTATTTCTTAACAAGTATTTAAACCGTGATAAAGAAAATGGTTTGGTATAAAAATCAGCCTTTTGTTCATCGTGTTGGATTTTTTCTATTTGCACCAACTTCTTTTCGTAGCAGTCACGAATGAAGTGATAACGAATTTTAATGTGTTTTGTGCGTGAGTGATGAACCGGATTTTTGGTTATATCAATGGCTGCTTTATTATCAACATACAGCGGAGTGTCAAGAAATTGCAGACCATAGTCTCTCATCTGCTATTGTATCCACAGAATCTGTGAACAACAGCTGGAGGCCGAGATATACTCAGCTTCACAGGTAGAGAGAGCAACCGTAGTCTGTTTCTTACACTGCCAGGTTACCATTCTTGTTCCGAAGAACTGGCATCCCGCTGTGGTCGATTTTGAGTTCAACTTATCTACACCAAAATCAGAATCAGCGTATCCTGCAAGATCAAAATTATCATTCTTCGGGTATCACAAGTCGGTGCTTGGGCATCCCTTCAAGTATCTGAAGATTCGCTTCACGATCGCATGTGTGAAATCTCGGGCTTGACTGATATCTGGCGCATAGGCAGGTAGGATACATGATATCTGGGCGCGATGCCGTCGGATACATCAATGATCCTATCATTGATCTGTAGAGCGTCTCATCAACTTTGGTTCCAGTTTCATCAATGCAAATCCCGTGATTAAGAGCAAGAGGAGTAGATAACAGCTTCGAGCTTTCCATATCAAACTTCTTCAAGATGTCGTGCACATACTTGGTCTGATGAATAAAAATATCATCTGGAAGTTGATCTACTTGCAATCCAAGGAAGAATTTCATTTCGCCCATCGAAGACATTTAGAATTTCTTCTTCGTGATGCCCTCAAACTCCTTGCAAAGACTATCATTCGTTGATCGAAAGATGATGTCGTCCACATAGATTTGAACTATAATTAGATGACTACCAACTTCTCTGGTGAAGAGAGTACTATCCACAGTTCCTCTTACAAAGCCGTTTCCCACGAGATGTTGCAATAACGTCTCGTACCAAGCTCTCGGAGCTTGATGTAAACCGTAAAGTGCTTTATCAAGAAGATATGCTTTCTTTTTGTTGAGTGGATCGACAAACCCCGGTGGTTGTCCGACGTACACCTTCTCGCGTAAATTTCCGTACAGAAAAGCTGATTTGACATCCAACTGATAGACTTAAAATCCCTTCCATGCTGTAAAAGCAATAAATATTCGAATAGATTCTAAGCGAGCTACTGGTGCGTAGACTTTTGTGTAGTCTATCCCTTCCTGCTGGTGAAATCCCTTGACAACAAGTCGAGCTTTGTTTCGAACTATAACCCCTTGATCATCTCGCTTGCATTTAAAGACCCATTTAGTATCAATTGCTTTTTGATTTTCAGGTAGGTCTACAAGCTTCCACACTCCTAACTCTCGAACTGTAACAGTTCCTCTTGCATTGCTTGTACCCAGTTTTCATCGCCTGAAGCTTCAGAAACACTTTTTGGCTCCATCTGGGATATGAAACATGAATAGTAGCAATATTCTTGAATTGGAGCAACACGAGTATAGAAACAACTCAAAGCTTTGTTAATTTGACTCTTTGCTCTCACACCAGCTTGTAATTCGCCTATTATAGAATTTGACGGATGATAAGAATATGATCTTGGCATCACTTCGCCTGGAACAACCACAGTATTCTCTTAATTTGTGATATGTTGATCTACCACTACTTCAACTTCAGGAGCACTACTCGGGCTTGCAGATTCATTCAATAAACTTGTAATCTGCTCTGCTTCTTCATCTGAAGAAGATTCTCCATCTGCATCGAATACTGGAGCCTCGTCCGAGTCTGAACTCTGTGCTTCAGAAAGATTAGGATTCACTGTAGTAACTGGTTCTGTTGTCGATGCCACTTGATTTGTTTGAATTTCTTGACCACCGCTATTAGTTGAACTAGCATCAGAAGAAGATGATCCCAACGTGGGTAGATTAACCACAATCGGTCTGACGATTTGCTCTTGATTTGCTGATTGATGAAGATAATATACGCTGCAATTTATTCCTCAGGCAAATCAAATGATTTCCACAAGTCTTGATAGTTGAATAACCATGCATCACCTTTTCTCTGAACAGGATCAGTATAGTTAAAACAATCAACATGCTGCGCTTCAATGACTCTTCTCAATGAAGGAACGTAAACACTTTGTAATGGACTTGCATATCCGACAAAGAAACCTTTGAGTGATTTAGCTCCAAATTTGCCATCTTGATCGATTACAGTACATGGCGCTCCAAATGGTTCTAAGAACTTCAAATTCGGTTTCCGTCGGTTGATCATCTCAAAACAGGTCTTCTTCATTGGTTTACTGTTAAGGCTTTGTTGAGTGTAATAGTCCGTTGCAACTGCTTCATTCCAGAAGCTGACTGGAAGCTTTTGAGTCTGCAACCATGGTTCTTGCAGTTTCTATAAGCGTCTTATTCTTCCGTTCAGCTACACTGTTTTGCTGCGGAGTGTAGGGTGCACTAAACTCGTGTAAAATCCCTTTAGCATTGCAGAATTCCCTCATTTTGGTGTTTTTGAACTCAGTACCGTTGTCACTTCTAATGCGTCTCACCGGAAGATGGTACAGGTTCTCAAGTTTCTTGAAAAGAATCACCAAATTTTCAAAGGTCTCATCTTTTGATTCTTGGAAGAATACCCACGAGTATCGGGAATAATCATATGTGACTACCAAGCAGTAGAGATCTCCAGAGATGCTTCTGACATTCACTGGACCGAAGAGATCCATATGAAGTCTTTCGAGAGGCAACTTTATCGAATTGGGAATCTTTTTCGGATGAGATTTCTTGATCTGCTTTCCCTTTTTACACTCGAGGCAATTATCTGACATATGAAAACTTTTCAGATTCACACCTTCCACCAAATCATTATGCACCAAATGATTCATCTTTCTCAGGTGAATGTGGCCCATCTTTTTGTGCCATAATATTGACTCCTTCTCAGTAGCTTTCGAGACAAAACATTGTGCCGTTTTTGAAGAAGTAGTAGCATTTCCCATGTCAAGAACATACAAATCATTCTCTCTTGGTGCACGCATGAGTATCCACTCTTCTGGTATTTTGAAACCCGGTTTGATGATCATGCATTCTTTATCGTTGAAGTGGACGGTAAACTACTTATCACAAATTTGAGAAATACTCAGAAGGTTGTTCTCAAGCTCTGCAATGTAGTTCACTTGATCAAATAAAAAAACTCCATTTGAGAGCTTTCCCTTGGCGACAATCCTTCCGCCTTGGTTTCCAGCAAATCCAACATATCCGCCATTGATAGCTTTTATGTCGAACAAGAGCGCTTTCATTCCTGTCGTATGCCTGGAAGCTCCACTATCCAGAATCCACTTGGAAAGTACGGATCTCTGGAGCCCCTGCACATTTCAACAATTAGTTAAATAGCGGGACCCAAGCCTTCTTGGTCTTGGGTTGAATTGGATAACCATCATCGTAATCAAATTCACACTCGTCAGCATAATCAAATTCATATTCATCATCTGGATTTTCTTCGATGTTTATGTTTGAAAACTTCACTTTCTTTTTATCTTTCAAACTGTTACCACTTGTAATTTTAACAGTTTCAGACTTGATTTCAGATTTTGATTCTTTCATGCTATCACTAGTCTTAACAAGCTCAGACTTAGTGATTTCAGATGTTGTTGACCTTTTCTTAGCAACCCAGGCTTGTGATTTGATATTAGTCTTTTTTATCTAAAACTTTGTTCCGTTTGCTTTTGAAGATTCTCCTTTTTCGAACGTTGGATTTTCGAATTTCTTTTCAAAAGTTTGTTTCATTTCTTCTTTGTCAACATTTCTTTTAAGATTCTTATTTGCCCAATCTCTGGTTGCTTTGGTTTTTCAACAATTGTACTTTCTTTCCTTCAAAGATAAGCCGGTTTAGATTTCGGACACTTCAGTGCAATATGACCAACTTCGTTGCACTTGAAGCAAATCTGAGTATCATGTGAATGTCCACTAGTGGATTTTACACCACTTGTGGCTTTCGCCTTATCTTGAAGTTCTTTCTGTTTCTTAAACTCGTCATTTGATTGCTTCCCAATCAAACTCTCCTCATGAACCGTGCTTGTCCCATAAACAAATTTCATGTTTTTATCTTTGTATTCATGAAATTGTGACTTTTTCTTAACCGGTTCTTCTACTTCATCTAGACAGCTCTCCGGTTTTCCGGATGATCACCACCCTTTCTCCAGTAGTTGTTATAATTTCTTTTGGGTTTAGAATAGGATTTCTTTTCATTTTTCTCCAGGTCATCTGATGTGACTTCAACCAGTTTAAACAGCTTATCCAATTGATCTTATTTGATGTTCCGAATCGGAAAAATATCATCAAAGTATAATCTATCAGATTCCTTAACCTTATACATGACAATGTTAGGATCATCACATAGATCATCTTCCGATGATGTCTCGTCATTTTCCGAATTTGTATCAGAACTCTTCAAACTCGAGGTGGCGCTATCAAAGCTGCCATCATCAGAATCGTTCAGAACATTTTCAACCACCTTTTTCACTACCGCATTGTCATCATCTGATTTAGTATAGACTACATCAATGTTCTCTGGCAACTCATTTTTCTTTTCAGATAACAACTCAATGTTGAGTGCCTTATCCATCCCCCACTCCAGTTCACAAGTTTCTGCATAGGGTGAGCAACTGTTTATCTATTTTCTGTCTTCTTTGATATGTGTAAATTGTCATTCATTGATTCTCAGTCATTATTTTTCGTTGTCATTTTCTTACATATCGATTGACATTTATTGCATTGTTTTTTTTGTCACTTCTCAATCAACTTCGTCATTTTTAGATCAACTTCTTTACATTCTATGACCTTGGTTATTCGATCATTAGTATTTTCTGCAATAGTCCTTGATTTATTTTCGGCAGTTACTTCATTGAGAAACATATATGTGATTTTCATTCGCATTCAACCTCGAATTCAGTTTACCTGCACCTGTTAAACTTCCATCAAAGTTCTGCAAAACTACTTGCTTAATCGCAGTTAGCTTTTGAAATTACTTCGGTTCTTCTTGACAATCACTCTCCTCTTCACTGCCTGAAACTTTAAGTGTCTGCAAAACTATCACAGAGTAGGAATATTCTCTAAGCTCTCCTTCTACGGCAGAATTATCTTCACAATCGAAGCCATCAAGGCAACTTCGGTCTTCTTACCGATATAAGAATTCCAATCGAAGCCATCATCCTTGTTTGAAGCACCATTGCTTTATCAGTGTTACTGTTGTTTGGCTTTTCCTGGATCTCAACTTGTGTCTTCTTTGGGAAAGGCTTGTATTAAAGAGATTTCTTGTAATACCCGTTGCCTCCACCAAATGGACTTTGATTACCCGTGGCTTCATGATTTTTGCATTCTCTCTTAAAATGCCCTTTCTGTCGGCATCTGAAACAAGTGACCTTCGATTTGTCAAACCCTAACTTGTTGCTTGAATTCCGATATCTCGGCTAGTGAGTGCAACAAACTTTGTGACCCTTTGAATGATAGAAGCTAGAGACCACTTGATATCCATCAGTTCAAGCTCTTCTTCATCCACCTGATCATAGTCTTCGGAAGTCATTTCGGGATTGCTGATCTTTCCAGCTACAAGACTCTCATATGATTCTAGAACTGTGGCGAGAAGTGACATATGTTGTTTTGCAACTTGCTCAGAAACAACATTGTTTAGATTCACAGCAATATTACACTTGTACACATTTGGATCAGAATTCGTTTGTTGATTCTGATTTGCTTGACTCTGATAAGAAGCATTTGACCTTGTGCTTAAGAACGAAGAGCTTTGTGGACTTTGATCATATTGAGGATATGATTGGTTCTGATTCTGTGAAGAAGAATTCATGTTTGCACTGAATGCTCCCTGATTCTTTGGACTTGAAATGTTATCATGCATTCCGGTTTTGTAATACAGACCAACATCTTGAACAATGTTAGCATTCTTCGACTTCGCAATCTTCAGCAATTCCATTTCATGACCTTCAAGTTTGTCGATGAATGTTGACAACTTAAAGAACTCCCAATTCGGACTTTCTTTCAGAACCATCAAATAAGTAGTCCATTCTCCGTCAGGTAACGCATCTGCAAGCTCATCGATGTACTCTGGTTCTGTCTTCTCGAGACCATGTCTTCTCATTTGGACTTTTAGATGACCGAAGCACTCAATCATCTGCTTCATTGCCTCCCCTTCAACATGTTGAAAATATCAAACTCCTTCATGATGAGAGCTTTCTTACTCTTGATCATCTCTGCGCTGCCTTGGTATTTATTTTGCAGTGATAGCCAGAGATCTCTCGCAGTAGTATACTCGGGTAACAAGACCATAATATCCTCTTTAACAGATTGTTGAATGAGGCTTATCATCTTTTTCTCAACAATGTACTCATCTTTCTGTATTGTAGTGTACTTGTACTTCTCTAGTACTTGCTGATGTTCGTCCAACGGAACAGTGTAACCTCTCTCAATCAACACCCAGCCTTGGAAATGCATGGCCTGAACCTAATATGTAAATTTCTCCTTCCATCCTTCACACTCGTCCATGCTCATTAACTTTGGCAGTTTAACGGACGTGCCCATTTCGTTGTCTAGATTGACTTGCTGTATGACGTTAGCATTTGATGTACCCACTCCGGACATATACGATCTCTGAATATCATCCATCGCGAATATCGAAACACGTACGCTGAAAACACATTAAACTTTTTGAAAATGTTAGATTTACTACAAGTTCGGTCGAACTTGTAGTTGAAAATGAAGAATTCTCAGAATTTATCACAAGTTCGGTTGAACTTGTGATTTCAGATTTGAAAATATCCCTTGAGAACTTCGGTCGAACTTGCAATCTAGAATTTATAAGAAACTTGTAAGTTCGGGCGAACTTAACCTAAATTTTCTTGATATCAATCAAGTTCGGTCGAACTTGATATAAAATCAATGAAAATTTGATAAGTTCGAGCGGACTTGGCAAAATTTTCCTCAAAAACACCTCAAGTTCGAGCGAACTTGGTAAAAACTCACTGAAAAAGTGATTTTTAGCGCAAGTTCGGTCGAACTTGGCTAACAAGTTTGAAGATTAGGGTTTTGGAAAACATGGTTTTTGCACAATTTTGACACCAATTTGTTTGATTTTAGTCTCCAAACACTCAGGGGTTTATCTATGTTGTATTTAACATGTCATATTCAAAATTGGACAGAATTTGCCCGTGAATTCTTCATTTTTGTGAAAAAGTTAAGAAAAACAGAAGAATGGAGTAGAATTAGAAGTGTTCTGGTCTTGATATCAATCAAATCAGGCTATTCTAGCTCTGATACCACTTGTAGGACCGATCCTTGATGCTTAGGAACCTAGATTTGATATATCTTGTCCATAATAGTGGAAATATTACGACAAGTTTACCAATTAGACAAGAATTAATCAGTTAAACATCAATTTTATTGATTAAACGTCAAGAATCCAAATTTACAGAGCTTCGCCTCAGAGATGCCAAAGTTACAAATGAGAGACACAAGCTAGGTATTTATAGTAGTACAAGTTCGTTCATGATGGACATGAGTTCGGGCGAACTTGCCTTAGCAAGTTCGGCCGAACTTGACATTCCAAGCATGTCGTGGGCGAACTTGACTCTATTTTACATAAATACTTCATACCACTAGCCTATTCAGCTCTAATCTATACTGACTTGATATAAGACTAAGACATAGACATTCTGCACCAACATTATTAGATTCTCCCATGAAAATTTAATAATGGTTACCTGCTGGTACGTTAGGAGCACCTGCCAGAGCAACGTTCACATGTTGTTGGATTAAAGCGGCCAGTTCCTCAGCTGAAATGTTGACATTTCCGTGATGTCCGGATGCCATTTCAGTTCTACGCACAACATCACAAACACGTACCGATAAGTATAAATCCAACATATATCACCACACGAATTATGTCAACCCAACAAATTAAACAATCAAAAGGAACATTCGATTAAATAAATTGTAATGTCTCACAAAATACCAACCAAACATATCAATTTAATTATAAAATTTTCAAGTTCAAACATAATGGGAACAAACAAACTAAGCAAAACAAAACGACGATCGGCGGGACGAGTTAGTCGTCTAAGTCTCCATCCCCCAAGTCACTGTCACTGCTGTCTTTCTCTTCAGCGTTTTCAGCTTCAACAGCCAAGTCTTGTTCCGGCTCTTCTTCCTCCGGATCCTCCTCCGTGTCTTCCTCTGGATCCTTATCTTCGTCTTCTACCGGCGTTGGAGGGGCCGGGCTGGTGCGGGAACTTGAATTGGGGGTGCTTGATTCTGCTCTAGTTCGCGAATCCTCCAAGTGGACTCAAGGACTCTATCTTCGAGCCAGTTAGACCTCAACTGCTCAGCGCGAACGTCCCTAACTAAAATACTTCGAACTCTTTTACCCCCAACTTGCTCTTCCTCGAGCTCTTCAATCTTACCGGTCAGCTGGCGTATCAGCCATCCCTGTGCTTCAACAATCTCTTGCATTCTCTCCAGCTGCTCCTGATGCTTCCTCAGTACAACTCTAAGCAGATCGTCCCCCCGCTTCTAAAGAGTTGACCGGGTCGACCGGTACAGCAGTGGTTGGATGGAAGGACGACTCCCATCCTAGAGCAAGTCTTTTCCTGGCAGCTGAGCGTGTCTCCGTCCGACGAGGTGGTGAGGGTTCGACCATGGGTGCCTTCCCGGCGCCCTTGATCGTTGAGAACTGTCGGATGATGATGATGACATAGCCTTCCGGGTTGGTGAAGTTAGTTACACGCTGCGTATATCATAATATATATCATATAGAACAATTATAGCATAGCACATAACAAGATATCACTTACGGAGTTTTACAGCGAGGCGTGTGAACAAACCAGAATCTCGGACACTAGCAATGTCGAACGACTCTATATGATTCATTTAAACGTTTTCCAAAAACAGTTATTGTAAACAAGTATAGTCGTTTTCAAAGTATCAAAGTTTCATAGTTTAGCGAAAGCATTAATGTAAATTAACGGGCGCCAACATAAACGTCAAAACCAAAAATCCAAAAGTAAATGTTCATAAAGACTCGATAAAAGTGTCTTGATCAAATGCAAAGTGAGTGCACCTAGCGCTCCTAGCGTTCTGAGAAACATGTAAAGAAACAAGTGTCAACATTAAAGAAGAGTGAGTTCACATGTTTTATAAGTTTGCAAGTTCTGCTTAAAAGTTGGTTTCCCCCGCTATCCCTAACCCGGGATAGCGACATAGGTCCATTATCCCAAACCCGTAATAATAAGGTTGTTTAGTAATTAAGTTCAAAGTTAACATGCAGGTAGCGAGCCTAGAATTATGTCACATAAGAGTTCGTGATCGAAGCTGACTGTTGTTGCCTCTGTGTTGCCAGGTCTATCACTGACCATGGCGAAAGTTAGGCCAAATTGATCACCCGTTGACCATTCCCGGTCGGCTAGCGCGACTAGCTCGGGTGGGACTTGTCGGGCCCAGTAGTACTACTATAATTTCCCCACTATCTAACCCAATACTAACGATCTGAGAGTTGGTTGAGGACTTCTGTGATAAAAGCTACTTAGTGACCATCACATACATCATTAACTAAGTTACGGAATAGTTAACGACGTTAATTTCCCATAACTTAAAAATAGTATTGTAGAGCGTATACATGTTTCTCCCCCTGTTGTTCAAAACCGGATAAAATAGGGGCCGTGAACTCACTTTAAGTTGCTCGCTTAGATAAGTTCAAAGGAAGTAAAGGATCGAACCGCTAATCACGTCCTAACATGTCAACCAGTTCAAAGTTAGTGTGTGAACGCACACTTACATAAAACCCTACGCGTAACTAGCACACAGTACGAAACACGTGACAAGTTCAAAACCATAATCATGCATGCAAAGTGTCGCTATACGAAATAGCAACCAACAACTTGTCACAAACACAGGATTGCACATACAACACTTAGATACACATAAATGTAAGTTATCATGTTTCAGCTTGTACATTCAGAACTGGGTTGTTTTCGGGAATTTTTATAAAATAGTTCCCACGTTTCAAAAAATCCAATTTTGTTTTACAGAAGGTGTCAATTAGACTATAAAATTTTGTGTAAAATTTTCAAGTCCTAATTCCTTATCAATTATTTATAAGAATTTATTTACTAGGCTGTAGTCAGATTCGTCACTTTCTGACTGCAGTCCACAAGAAAAATCATTTAAAATCGCCGTTTATCCGATTGACTAAATTCCAGTGGGAGATTTTCATAAACTCCCATCTCCAGTGGCTGTAAAATTCCGTGACCTAACCCTACCCACGCTACGAGATATGACCCCGCAAACAACACGTAAATTCTGCAGAAAAAACGCAGCTTCAGCTGCCGTACGAAATCATTAATTTAAAATAGTAAACGACGTCAGAAAAATGTGATTCCAGTGCCATTAGAAGAGTTTTTTGAAAACTTATGTTTTAGACTTCAGAAAATCAATTTTTCAATTTATAACGGTTCGTTTACAGCCAACTGAAGTTGGCTGTCTTCGTGCATCAGCTTACTGTTTTACCCTTAAACTCCACCCGAAACCCTCCTAATGATCACCACGACTTATGATAAAGATTTGCAGCAGATTATTTATCAATTATCATGTATCCATATCATAATATCAAAACCCTAAACATATATCATGATCTTTATAGAGAAAACGCAGCCTACGATTCTAATACTCAAACATATCATCACAAACGCAAAGATTCGCATATTCATCCGAACTAATCATACACAACAACACTTTTTCATAACATTATCATACAACACATGATCATGATCGAGACTACACAAAATCATAACGTGAATCATAACACAATTAAACCCTAACCTTGAAACGATGACAACTAGCGGGCCGGGACAAGCTTCAAATCGATCCAAGAGGTGTGGGGGCTGTTTGCGCAAACCGAAGGGGGGGGTGTAACATCCGTCAAAAACGGATTTACCAAACCCGCTCCGTTTATTAACCGAACAATCAGTTAAAAATTTCGTTGCGAATTTAATGCCCACAATAATTTTAAACGATACATAATTAATTATTGTATTGGAATATATAATTTGTTTTTGAAAAACTGTTAAAACTAATAAAATAAAAATAAAATGGTTCTGCCGGGTTTCGAACCCGGGTCAGTCAACCGGTCCAGCAAAGTCTTATCGCACACACACTCAACCACTGCGCCACTAGTGTTCCTTGTTAATTATTAGAATCAACTAATTCATAACATGTTTTCCGAATTCGAAATCGGCGCGCCCAAATGCAGTCGTCGGAAATCCCGGCGATCTCGCGAGATTGGACGGTTTCTTCAAGTCTTAACGTAAACATTTAAACCCACATCGGTTATAACCCACACCTGAGTCGACGACACAAACGAAAACGTAATGACTTTGAATCAAGTCGGAAATTGGACCAAATTCATCGATAACCTGCCTTATAAATACCTCCTCGAACCTCTGCAAGCTTTTTCGCTCAAAACCGCACCTTTACCCGACGTAATTCCATTCGCCGAAAAACTTCTGCACATCGCCGGAAAACCGAACCCTTCACTTTTGAGCCTTACTGAACCCCCTGAGCTTATACCGAAGTCACCGACATCCTTTTCAAGCTTTCTGAAGACCCTCTGCCGCAAGACACACGACGCCGGATCTTTTGCTGTCACCGGAGTTCTGCCGGAAAAACAGAGAAGTCTAGTCAGTATACCTTACGCCTATTTCTCTTTCTTTTTATTCATATCTCATCTGTAATTAACCTCAAAACACTAAAGAACACGATTAAAGCATCGAACCAGTCGGACTTCCGATTCTGGTTAAAATCAACGAAGAAGACGAAGTTTCTGTAATGTTTAAGTTTATTATAATTCAAGTTATAACTCGGGTTAGACACACAGTCCAGCGGTGGACTGTGTGCACATTAAACACACAAACGTCTCGAGTTCGAATCTTGTCCCATGAATGCTGCCTTAATAAAAATGTCTTTTTTGTTAACCGAACCGGAGTCACCGCTGTACATGTTAAGTTTAATAATAACCGGAATAATAACCAAGATAGACACACAGTCCAGCGGTGGACTGTGTGAATGTTTAAACACACGTCTCGAGTTCGAGTCCGGTCTACTGCACCGATTCGGACAATTATCTAACTTTTTAATATAAGGCAGAAATGAAATAATGAAGTTTGTTCATAAGTATAATATAAATCGGATTATTTAACAAGTTAGACACATAGTCCAGCGGTGGACTGTGTGTTAACTCAACCCACAGGTCCCGGGTTCGAGACCTGTGGAGCGCACCGGTCCGATTCAGTAAAATCTTTTTAGAAACAAATTGATTTTCGGATTAATCTAATTAATATATAAATATAATTAAAAACATAAATATTTCGGGTTAGACACGTAGCTCAGTTGGTAGAGCTGCGTGCACGCGTACGGGAGGTCTCGGGTTCGAGCCTCACTCAGCGCACACTTACACGCATACGAACCGGTCAAACAGTCAAGGTCAACGGTCAACGGTCAAAAAAATCAATTTTTTTATTATTTTTATTTATTTATTTTAATTAAAAATCAATTAAAAATACTTAAAAATAACATTTTTAAGGTTTGAAAATAGCCTTAAACTCACAAAAATACACCCAACAATCCTACTAAAATGGATTAATAAAATCCGTTTACTTACCGAACCATAATGCTATTTATCTAGGTTAATTTCACTCATGGTTAAAACCACTTCGCGTGCATTCAACATCATCAACCGAACGCACCCACTGTGAGTGAATCTTACAACTCCCCTTTTTAATTACACGTTTTGGGGTGTGTCATGTGTCACAAAATAATTAACTCGTTTATTTAAACTTGTGCCATACCATATCGTGATCTAAACTTAGATTGTTTATATTGTTGTGATTATGTATTTCATTTTGTCAACTTATATGAAATTCATTCATTAAGCCCATCAGTTCCTCGTGGGAGACGAGTTGAACAACACGTGCCTCAAAACCAATCCATTATTGCTCATGTGTGTATCATTGAGTTTATATTGTTTGTAGTTATGTCTTTCATATTATCATGTTTATGCAATTCATTCATTAGGCCCATCAGTTCCTCGTGAGAGACGAGTTGAGCAACGCGTGCCTCTAAACGATCCATTATTGTTCATGTGTGTATTGTTTAATATTAAATTGATTGATGAATAAGTTTACATCTATTTTTACTCATGTGTGGTTGTGCACTTTATTTCATAATCAATTAAATAAACTTGTTCAAATGTTTTCCATAGGATTCACTCGCCAACTTTTTGTTGATCCAAAAACCCTTTTACACATGATACAGGTGAACAGGATGAAGCAAGGAAAACATAGGAAATGCCTTAGAAGAAAACAATGGAGCCTAGATTGATATTTAGGACATGTTGTAATATTGATTGTAATTTTCCGTTAAAGTGTATTAATGAATATGAAACGCATAATAAATGTCATGAGCTTTGATGATAACCCAATCATGCCCCGATCACCTTTTCCGCTGCGGGTCGGGGTGTGACAGATTGGTATCAGAGCCATGACTATAGGGATATAGGATAGGTTATTAGACCCTTAGAGCCTATACTATAGTCTGCCTAAATTTTAATTGATTAGGTGGTTACATACAAACTTATGATATTTATTTGTTTCATATTTGTTTATATTTACAGTCAAACATACATACTTACATACACATTCATTATACATATATCAATGTTCATATATTCAATTCATCTTCATACTTTTGTTATTCAAAGATTTTGTTGCAATTTTCAAATCTCATCAATGTAAGTTCTGCGACGGGCATGTAGTAACTGGAAGGGTACAAGTACTGGTAGTCGGAACGTCCTGTCTAGGTTGGCATTCGTATAAATCCAATATAACGGACCAGTTTGCCTACCTGGGGACTAACGATGAGAGTACGAAGGACCTATTAGGCCAAAGCATGTCACACCAAACGTCGTTCGAACTAACCCACTTTGAGGTGTCACCGTGTCTACACCTGGACACATTCCGAATATCACACGTTGTATACATATTTCTCGATTTTCTCCGGGTTTTAGTGTACGCAACCAGGCTAACACATGCGAACCATATGAAAAAACCGGTATTCATGGGGGCCCACATGATTACGAAGGTGAAGTATGGCGGCATGTAGGCCTAATGGCGAGCAAAGCCCAAGACATCCTATGGATGTAGTAGATTTATTTTTCTATAATTATTTTATGAATGTTCATTCCTAGTGCGACCCATGAACCCAAAAACATCCAACTCATACTCTTGACATGTATTCCTTGTAGATGTCTTCTAACCACGCCCGTAGGAAGATGAGAGCAGGAAAAGCCCGCGAGCGCATGGCTGCCCTAATCGCTCAACAAATGGCTGCCGTAATACCCAACATTGTAATCCAATTCCAACAAGCACTTACCGCTAATCCTGTCAATCAAGAAAATCAAAACGTTATCAACTCTTCCCCAAATACCACTAAATGCACCTACAAGCATTTCAAATCATGCGACCCTCCAAAATACAAAGGGACTGAAGGCGTCACCGCTCTCCTCCATTGGTTTGAAGAGATGGAGAACACTTTTCTAAATTGCGATTGCCCCGATGATCGCAAAGTGAGATATGCTACCAGTCGATTATATGGGATAGCACTTACTTGGTGGAATACAGAGAAGGCCAAATGAGGTGTGGAAGATGCTATGACCTTAACTTGGAACGAATTGAAGGAAATCATGACCAGACGATTTTGCCCAAGGAGCGAAATCAAGAAATTAGAAGATGAATTTTATTCGTTGAAGCAAAAGGAAGGAGACCACACCACGTACAACAAAAGATTCATCGAGTTACATCAAATGGTTCCCAACATGTTCACTCCCCTCTACCGTTTGGTCGAGCACTACATTCGTGGTCTTCCGTCAAAGATTCAAGACTCTGTAATAAGTACCATGCCTGCAACCTTGGAAGCAGCAATGGAGCTAGCAACAGCGCTCACCGAGAACCGAATCCGGAACAAAGACTTCAAGGAGGAGAAGAAGAAGGATAAAGCATCAACTGAAACCTCCGACTACACCCAAACCGAATCCCCTTCTCAACCCAATTCTAAGAGAAAAAGAGACGGGCAACTTTTCGCTGCTATCCAACGAAATCAACCAATTTCACACGCCATACCCATCCAAGTTATCCCAATCACTCAAGTGGCACCCAACTCAACTTACCCAAATAAGAAACCATATCTTGGACCTCACCCTCGATGCAACAACTGTTTTTATCACTATCCCCTTACCTTACCTTGTCGACTATGTGCAACTTGTGGACGCTATGGTCATTTGAGCAAGGTTTGCCGCACCTTTCAAAACCAAATCTCTTCCCCTACCCAAAACATGGTCCAAACCTATCAACAACCCCAATACCCCGTGTTCCCATATGTTCGAGCTTGTTTCAATTGTGGCGACCCTACCCACTTTAGAAACACGTGCCCTCGATTGTTTAACATCATAAACGCTCAGGCTCAATCAAATCCAGTTAACCAAGTAAACCAAGAAAACCCAACCGCGAGGCCACCAGCAAGAGGAAGAGTCTTCAACATCAACGCCAATCCTGTCGAAGATAATGACGGCCCAAACGAAGATACCCAACTAGTCCTCTTCACCGAAAATCCAGATTCAACTCCAATCGTTTAGTTTTTTATGTTTTTCTTTATGTATTAGAATCACATAGAACCAATCATAACTTAAGGATAAAGCCAATGAAACTTTGACAAGAATATGGTGGATACGCCGCTGGTACTTCCTATATATTAGTATTCTTGTCAAAGGATCAGAAGCATTATCTGGCGGTTATAAGAGGTTCCATGTGTAAACTGTTTGAGTAATTATTGTTTATTATTTTTCAGTACATGCAATTTCATAGGCCGCCGCTGCCCATTACATTATGAGCGTTGAGCATGTTCCCCATTTCATTATGAGGTTGAACCTGGCGTGCCCACATACGATCGGCTCCGTTTGATTGAGCCTTGATCGCACAGACATTTTCATTTTCAGTACATGCAATACGATCGGCTCCGTTTGATTGAGCCTTGATGGCACAGACATTTTCATTATCAGTATCTTGTGGTTGTTGTGTTTGTTGTAGAGTCACATAGAACTAATCATAACTTGCGGATAAAGTCAATGAGAATTTGACGAGAATATGGTGGATACGCCGCTGGTACTTCCTATACATAAGTATTCTTGTCAAATGATCGGAGGCATTATCAGGCGGTTATGAGAGGTTCCATGTATAGGCTGTTTGTGTGATTGTTGTTTAGATTAAGTTTATTATTTTCAGTACATGCAATACGATCGGCTCCGTTTGATTGAGCCTTGATTGCACAGACATTTTCATTTTCAGTACATGCAATACGATCGGCTCCATTTGATTGAGCCTTGATCGCACAGACATTTTCATTCTCAGTATTTTGTGGTTGTTGTGTTTGTAGTAGAGTCACATAGAACTAATCATAACTTGTGGATAAAGTCAATGAAAATTTGACAAGAATATGGTGGATACGCCGCTGGTACTTCCTATATATAAGTATTCTTGTCAAATGATCAGAGGCATTATCAGGCGGTTATGAGAGGTTCCATGTGTGATATCCCGGGTTTTTCGGATAACTTACACGTGACACTTGTCGAATAATGTATATGCTAAGTATTAAACGTGCATGAGTTAAATGAATACGTGATGTGTGTGGTGTGATTGTTTTAGTTATAGAGTAAGTAGGGTAGATATGTACACGAACTGAACCGAACCGCGACACGAACCAGCTTTGATTCATTGTGACTCTAGGAGTTAACAAAGTTTAAACTTTGAACCCAAGTCTTCGGCCAAAAGAAAACAAGGATCAAACCTAGACCTAAAGTTCTAACTACTTGGCCGAGAACAACCCAAACCGAAACCCATTGCATGCAAAACCTAAAACTATTCGGCCACATGATCAAAAACCCAAACCAAACCACCCAAGTTCCTTTGCGGCGCCGCGTGCAAACCCAAACCGCAACCCTTCCCTTTTAACCCTTATCCCTTTGCCGATATATACAACTCACATGCATGTATCCTTCACAATTCCAAAAACCCTAAACAGAAATTGCCGTCGGCAGCTTGTTCTCGCCCTTGTGATCGCAAACAGCTGCCTTCCCTGTTCGTTTCTTCCTCTCGGTCGCAGCAGCAGCAGCCATCTCCATCTTCACCTTCATTCAGTCATGAGATCAGTCCTTGTTCACCTTTAGTCGATCAACAAAACAGCCCACTTTATCAACATACTCTCGATCGCAACCTTCCTGGAACAGCAGGATACTCCTTGTCCAAGTTCCGGCTTGTCTACCTAGTTATTCAAGGTTAGGGTTATCTTTGATTACGAGATCATGTTCGGATATATATATGCTTGAATGATTAATTGATTAGTTTGCTTCGGATTTTATATGTTGAATGTAATCGGCTGTTTTGATTGTTGTTCATGTGCATGATTGTTTCCGGAAATCATACGTTGCAAGTATGTTTTGTTTGTAAAAACTAGAAGTAAGAACTAGGGTTTGCATGGATAAGTTATTAGTAGTGATCTATGATTAAAAATCGGTTCTTGATCGCCTAGGTTAATCGCACGAACGGGTTATACAAGTTTATGATAAAGTTATGCTGAAAACAGTCTGCTGAATAATAGTTACAGCCGACTTCATCTGGCTGTAACTCGGTCGTTAGTTGTCGAAAAACGGATTTTCTGATGTCTAGAACGTAGAGGTTTGAATAAGGAATCTAATGGCGCTGGATTCATAATTTTCTGAAGTCGTTTGATATTTTTAAAGGGCCAAATAAGTTCAGTAACTAAAGCTGTGAAAAATTCTGAAATTTTGTTGGTTGTTTATCAAGTTGGATTTTTAAATCAGTAGGGAGTCGAGTCATGAATTTTGTACAGCAACTAGGTATGGAAATTTCCGGGCAACTCCAACTGGAATTTTGTTAATTGGATGATCAGTGATTTTTAAATAAATTCTTCCGTGGACTGCAGTCAGAAAACGGTAAATCTGACTGCAGCCTAGTATATTAATATTTATGGTTAATTGGTAAAGATTTAGGACTTGGAAAATTTATGTAAATTTCTATAGTATAAATGTCACCTACTGTAAAAATATTGGAATTTTTGGAATGTTAGAACTATTTTATAAAAATCCTAGAAAACAGCTGAATTATGAGTGCTAAACTGAAATTTGAGAAACTGTGATTGTGTGCACCAAATTGTGGCATGAATTGGTTTATGGTTATGATAAGTTGTTTTAATCACTAGGATCACATGAGGATACTTGCATGCATGTTTGAGTGTTAGATATGTTGTTTGTGTGTATCATTTTGTGTGTAAATTACGTGTGGAATTTGTATTGGTGTGTTCACACACTAACTTGGAATTAATTGGTTTGTTAGGACGCAACTAGCAGTCCCATCTCTTATAACTTCTTTACTACACTAACCGAGCAAATAATGGTGAGTTCACGGACCCTAACTTTATCCGGTTTTTAAACAACAGGGGGAGAAACATGTATACACTCTCAAACTCAAACTCTTTACGTTATACGAATTTAACGTCACATAACTACTCGGTAACTAAGTTAATGTTAATGTAATGTTATGGTCACTAAGCAGCTTTATCACTTAAGTCCTCGTCAATCTCTCGGATCGTCAGTATTGGGTTTAATAGCGGGGGAATTATAAGTAGTACTACTGGGCCCGACAAGCCCCATCCGAGCTAGTCGCGCTAGCCGACCGGGTATGGTCAACGGGTGAATAATTTGGCCTAACCTCGCCATGGTCATGTGATAGGCCTGGCAAAACGGAGGCACAACAGTCAGCTTCGATCGCGAACTCTTACGTGACATAACTTTAGGCTAGCTACCTATATATGTTAACATTGAACTTAATTACGAATCAACTTAATATTCCGGGTTTGGAATACTGGAAACAACAACTTAATATTCCGGGTTTGGAATATTGGAAACAACAACTTAATATTCCGGGTTGGAATATTGGAAGCAACAACATATTATTCCGGGTTGGAATAATGGAACCAATACGTTATCCCGGGTTAGGGATAACGGAGTAAACAAACTCTAACCGAACAAACGAATTTATGAAAACCTGTGAACTCACTCATCTTTAATGTTGACACTTGTTTCTTTACATGTTTCTCAGGACGCTAGGAGCTCTAGGTGCACGCACATGCATTGAACAAGACATCTTTTATCGAGTCTTATTTATTAATATTGTTTTGGGATTTTTCATTTGTTTTGGCGTTTGTGTTGGCGCCCGCTTCACTACTTATCTATGCTTCCGCTCAAACTTTAAAAACTGATGCTTCTGCTAAATATTGGTAATATAAAATCTACAACAAGTGATTTTGGAAAACGTATTATCAAATCATATAGAGTCGTTCGACGTACTAGTGTTTCAGATTCGGGTTTGTTCACACGCCTCGCGGTAAAACTCCGCAAGTGGAAATTGAGGGTGTGACAGATTGGTATCAGAGCCACTAGCTATAGAGAACCAGGTTTGCATTAGAAGTAGACCTAAACTATAGCTGACATCACGACACTAGACTTAGTTTGGCACCGAATTATTATATCTTGTTATGTAATATACCACAACTGTGTTTGGTAGATTATGCCTTCATAATAAGAAATGAAAACAACTCATAACTAACTACACGACCTAACAGGCAATGTCATCATCCTCATCGTCATCATCTTCCGACAGACTTACGCCACCAAGGGCACTAGGAAAGGCACTAATGGTGGAACCCATACCATCTTATGGCGTGGAGACACGCTCAGCGGCGAGGAAAAGGCTCGCTCTGGGGGAGGAGTCGTCGTTACGCCCAACCATTGCTGTACCGGTTGAACCGGTTAATCCTGTAGAAATAGGAATTGACATGCTTAGAATCCTGGTACATACACAACAAAAACAGTTAGAAAGAATGCAGGAAACCATCCTAGCACAAGGATGGATGATCCGACACCTTACAGGAAAGACCGACTCGCTCGAGGAAGAGCATCGTATGAGTAAGATAGCTCGTAACACCATAGCCAGAGATCTGCGTGCTGAGCAGATAAGAGCTGACTGGCTTGAGGATAGAGTCCTGGAAAATAGTTGGAACATTCAGGAACTGCAAAATCAAGCACTTGCACCAGCACCGGCCCCTCCAGTGCCGGTAGAGGAGGATCCGGAAGAGGATCCAGAGGAGGACCCTGAAGAGGATCCGGAGGAGGACCCAGCTGAAGAAGCTGGAAATGCCGCACAGGATGACGGCAACGACAGTGACTTGGGAAATGGAGACGTAGACGACTGACACGTCTCGTTTATATTATTTGTTTTCCTTCAGTTTACTTATTTTCCCACTTGTGTTTAAACTTGAGACTTTATAGTGAATTCGTATGCTTGATTTGCACTCTTGTAAGACGTTGAAATTTCAGTTAATCAAGTATTTCTTTTGACTATTTAATATATTGAGTTGACGTAACTTAATAATTATTAAAGTACGAAGTAGGATAACTATATTGGATATATAGACTTATCAGGGTGTGTTTGTATTGTGTTTCGAAGATCTAAATGGCGACTGGAAGACGTGGAAACCTTAACTTGACGCCCGAAGAGCTAGCTGCCATGATTCAAGAGCACGTGAACGCAGCTTTAGCGGGTGTTCAGAACCAACCGGCAGGTAACCATTATTAAATTTTCGTGTGAAAATCTAATAGTGAGGTTAGTAAAAATCTCTTGCTGACTCCTGTTCTCTGTCAGCAGGAGGGGGCTTTAACCCCTACAAGATGTTCCTTGATGCAAAGCCAAGCAAATTCTCGGGGGCGGAAGGACCCATTGGACTGGTCCGCTGGATCGAAAAGTCTGAATCCGTTTTTGAAATGTGCAACTGCCTCGAGGCCAACAAGGTCAAATACGCAGCCTCAACACTGGAAGATGGGGCATTGACATGGTGGAATGCACAAGCCCAAACACGTGGACTTATAGCTGCGAATGCAATGGCATGGGCTGAGTTCAAGGCCCTAATTAAAGAGGAGTACTGTCCATGAGACAGAGTGCAACAGTTAGAGCAAGCTTTATGGAACCACAAGATGGTGGGATCGGAAATTGAAGCTTACACCGCAAAACACCATGATTTAGTATTTCTGTGTCCCGAATTAGCCAACACTGTGGAGAAAAGACTCGAGTTCTATCTTGGGGGTCTGGTTTCGGAAATTCAGGGTATGGTAATGGCTAGTAACCCTGTAACAGAACATCAAGCGATCCGATTGGCTCACAAACTCACCGATAAGGCGGTGGAACAGAAGAAACTGCCAGCACGGGGTACAACTGAAGTTGCCCCGGATAACAAAAGAAAGTTTGAAGACTCCACTATTCGACAGTCTTCGTCATCTCATCCGCAGCAAGGGAACCAGAAACGGTTCAATCATTACAACAGCTACCGGGGTCACCAAAATCAACCCGCCAACAACAACAACAACAACCAGAATGCAAGCGGCTATGCAGGTCGAAAGCCGCAGTGCAACCGCTGTAATCTCCACCATAACGGCCCTTGTGCTGGAAATCGCTGCCAAAGATGTGGCAAGGTGGGACATGCGGCAAAGGATTGTCGTGGGGAAATCATGTCCCGACAAAATCAAAATCAGCCCCAGGGTCAGCAGCAGGGTATAAACCGGGGATGCTATCAGTGTGGTAGTACTGCACACTTCAGAAGAGACTGCCCACAGTTGCGTAACAACAACAATAATGGTGGAAACAACGACAACAACCACAACAACAACAACAACAACAATAATGGAAACGGTGGCACTGGAGGTGCCAAAGGTCGCGCATTTACATTGGGCCGCGGAGAGGCCAGAAACGACACGAACGTGATCACCGGTAAGTTTCTCCTTAATGAACATTTTGCTTCTGTGCTTTTTGATACGGGTGCGGATAGGAGTTTTATATCTGAGTCTTTTAGGAAGAACCTAAATCTCACGCTTAAACCATTAGAGACCCCTTATGTTATAGAATTAGCCGATGGTAAATCCGTAGATGTGACCCAAATCGTATCCGGCTGTCAACTCAAACTCGCGGGCCACACTTTTACCATTGATCTGATGACAACTACCCTGGGTAGTTTTGACATGGTAGTCGGAATGGACTGGCTATCCAACGTCCGGGCTGAAGTTCTCTGCTTCGAAAAATCTATCCGTATTCCGCTCTCTAACGACGAAATCCTGACGGTACAAGGCGATAAGGCAAGCGCCGTCACCAACATCATCTCTTACATGCAAGCGCAGAAGTATCTTCGGAGAAAGAACTCCTTCGCTTTACTCGCACTGATTACCGAACAGCCTAAGGACGAGAAACGCATAGAAGACATCCCTGTCGTCCGTGATTTTTCCGATGTATTCCCAGAAGAACTACCTGGTCTTCCACCACATCGACAATTGGAGTTTGAAATCGAATTGGCAAGCAATGCAACTCCTATCGCCAAGGCTCCATACCGCCTAGCTCCAGCCGAGCTGCAGGAGCTGTCTACCCAACTCCAGGAGCTATTAGAAAAAGGATTTATCCGACCAAGCGTTTCGCCATGGGGAGCTCCAGTCCTGTTTGTCAAGAAGAAGGACGGGACTTTCCGCATGTGCATCGACTATAGGGAACTCAACAAGGTTACCGTCAAGAACCGATACCCGTTACCTCGCATCGACGATCTATTCGACCAACTTCAAGGGTCAAGTTACTACTCTAAGATTGATTTACGGTCTGGTTACCACCAGCTACGCGTCAGGGAGGAGGATATCGCTAAGATGGCATTTCGCACTCGGTATGGCCATTACGAGTTCTTGGTCATGCCATTCGGTCTCACTAACGCACCTGCGGTATTCATGGACCTCATGAACCGCGTGTGTAAACCATACCTCGACAAATTTGTCATTGTGTTCATCGATGACATACTCATCTACTCCAAAAGTGAAGAAGAGCATGTTGAACATCTACGATTACTGCTAGGATTACTTCAACAGGAAAAGCTATATGCCAAGCTTTCGAAGTGTGATTTCTGGATCCGGGAAGTTCAGTTTCTCGGGCATGTCGTGAATGAAAAGGGTATCCACGTAGACCCTGCCAAGATTGAAGCCATCAAAAACTGGGAAGCACCTAGGACACCGACGGAGATCCGCCAATTTTTGGGATTGGCTGGTTACTACAGACGCTTCATCGAGGGGTTTTCAAAGATCGCACAACCGCTTACTACCCTCACCCAGAAAGGTATCAAGTATACTTGGGGTGACAAGCAAGAAGCAGCATTTCAATTGCTGAAGCAGAAACTTTGCAGTGCACCTATTCTGTCCTTGCCGGAGGGACAGATGACTTTGTAGTGTATTGTGATGCTTCCATTCAGGGATTGGGATGCGTACTCATGCAACGCGATAAGGTCATCGCGTATGCGTCGCGACAGCTGAAGGTTCATGAGAAAAACTACACGACGCATGACCTGGAATTGGGAGCAGTAGTGTTTGCACTTAAGATTTGGAGACACTCCCTCTATGGAACAAAGTGCACAATCTTTACTGACCACAAAAGCCTCCAACACATCTTTGATCAGAAGGAGTTGAACATGCGACAGCGTCGCTGGGTCGAACTCTTGAACGATTATGAGTGTGCCATTCGGTATCACCCGGGTAAAGCTAACGTGGTAGCTGATGCCCTCAGTAGGAAGGAACACTTGAAACCTCGTCGCGTACGAGCACTACAACTCACTATTCATTCGGGGCTACCCGATCAAATACGCGACGCCCAGTTAGAAGCAGTTAGGAGGAAAACATCAAAGCCGAATCAGTGGGAAAAATGGAGCGCGCTTGGGAAGTAAAGCCCAATGGAGCCCGGTATTTTATGAATCGCATATGGGTACCTCTCTACGGAAATCTCAGAGAGCTAGTCATGGATGAAGCTCACAAATCCCGATACTCTGTCCATCCGGGTTCGGATAAGATGTATCAAGACCTTAAAGCTGCGTATTGGTGGCCCAACATGAAAGCCGATATAGCCACCTACGTGAGTAAATGTTTGACTTGTGCAAAAGTCAAGGTGGAGTACCAAAAGCCATCGGGGCTACTCCAACAACCTGAGATCCCAGTGTGGAAATGGGATCAGATCTCAATGGATTTCATCACTAAACTCCCGCGAACCTTAGGTGGTTGCGATACCATCTGGGTGATCGTGGATCGTTTAACTAAGTCCGCACACTTCCTAGCTATTAAAGAAACAGATAAGATGGAGAAGTTGACTCGCATCTACATTAAGGAAGTAGTTTCTCGGCACGGAGTGCCAACGTCCATCATCTCAGACAGAGATGCTCGCTTCACGTCAAACTTCTGGCAGTCACTCCAGAAGGCGTTGGGAACACGCTTAGATATGAGCACAGCCTATCACCCCCAGACTGATGGTCAAAGCGAAAGGACCATACAGACCTTGGAAGACATGCTTAGGGCATGCGTAGTAGACTTCGGAAATAGTTGGGAAATCCACCTGCCTCTAGTAGAATTCTCATATAACAACAGCTATCACACGAGTATTTCGGCAGCACCGTTTGAGGCATTATACGGTCGCAAATGTAGATCACCGGTCTGCTGGGCAGAAGTCGGTGACAGTCAACTCACAGGCCCTGAGTTAATACTTGAGGCCACTGAAAAGATTGTACAAATCAGAAACCGCATGGCGGCGGCACGAGATCGACAGAAAAGCTACGCTGATCAACGACGCAAACCGCTCGAATTTCAAGTAGGCGACCGCGTCCTACTAAAGGTGTCACCCTGGAAGGGTGTAATCCGCTTTGGAAAACAGGGCAAACTTAACCCACGGTACGTAGGCCCGTTTGTAATCTTGAAACGTATCGGACCCGTAGCTTATCAATTAGACCTTCCTGCCGAACTCAGTGGAGTTCACAACGTATTTCACGTGTCGAATCTGAAGAAGTGTCTATCAGATGAAACTCTAGTTATTCCATTGGATGAGATCCAAGTGGATGAACAACTACACTTCGTGGAAAAGCCTATTGAGATCATGGATCGTGAGATCAAGACTCGAAGGCACAGCAAGATTCCAATAGTTAAGGTTCGTTGGGACTCTAAGCGTGGACCGGAGTTCACGTGGGAAAGAGAGGACCAAATGAAAAGCAAATACCCACATCTCTTCGCATCTGAGCAGCAAACCAATGATAACAGTAACTAAATTTCCGGGACGAAAATTCTTTCAACATGGGGATGATGTGACAACCTGGAAACTTCTTATACTTTCGTGTACTATTGTTGACTAAATTCTTGTGCATGGCACTTGGAAATCTTTGTGTACGACACTTGGGAACTTCTTGTAACGTTGCGTACCATCATAAACGAACTAACTCATTGTGCGTGGCACTCTGAACATGTACGCTACATGCTAAACCGCGTTTACTCAATTTTCGGGACGAAAATTCTTTCAACATGGGGATAATGTGATATCCCGGGTTTTTCGAATAACTTACACGTGACACTTGTCGAATAATGTATATGCTAAGTATTAAACGTGCACGAGTTAAATGAATACGTGATGTGTGTGGTGTGATTGTTTTAGTTATAGAGTAAGTAGGGTAGATATGTACACGAACTGAACCGAACCGCGACACGAACCAGCTTTGATTCATTGTGACTCTAGGAATTAACAAAGTTTAAACTTTGAACCCAAGTCTTCGGCCAAAAGAAAAACAGGATCAAACCTAGACCTAAAGTTCTAACTACTTGGCCGAGAACAACCCAAACCGAAACCCATTGCATGCAAAACCTAAAACTATTCGGCCACATGATCAAAAACCCAAACCAAACCACCCAAGTTCCTTTGCGGCCGCGTGCAAACCCAAACCGCAACCCTTCCCTTTTAACCCTTATCCCTTTGCCTATATATACAACTCACATGCATGTATCCTTCACAATTCCAAAAACCCTAAACAGAAATTGCCGTCGGCAGCTTGTTCTCGCCCTTGTGATCGCAAACAGCTGCCTTCCCTGTTCGTTTCTTCCTCTCGATCGCAGCAGCAGCAGCCATCTCCATCTTCACCTTCATTCAGTCACGAGATCAGTCCTTGTTCACCTTTAGTCGATCAACAAAACAGCCCACTTTATCAACATACTCTCGGTCGCGACCTTCCTGGAACAGCAGGATACTCCTTGTCCAAGTTCCGGCTTGTCTACCTAGTTATTCAAGGTTAGGGTTATCTTTGATTACGAGATCATGTTCGGATATATATATGCTTGAATGATTAATTGATTAGTTTGCTTCGGATTTTATATGTTGAATGTAATCGGCTGTTTTGATTGTTGTTCATGTGCATGATTGTTTCCGGAAATCATACGTTGCAAGTATGTTTTGTTTGTAAAAACTAGAAGTAAGAACTAGGGTTTGCATGGATAAGTTATTAGTAGTGATCTATGATTAAAAATCGGTTCTTGATCGCCTAGGTTAATCGCACGAACGGGTTATACAAGTTTATGATAAAGTTATGCTGAAAACAGTCTGCTGAATAATAGTTACAGCCGACTTCATCTGGCTGTAACTCGGTCGTTAGTTGTCGAAAAACGGATTTTCTGATGTCTAGAACGTAGAGGTTTGAATAAGGAATCTAATGGCGCTGGATTCATAATTTTCTGAAGTCGTTTGATATTTTTAAAGGGCCAAATAAGTTCAGTAACTAAAGCTGTGAAAAATTCTGAAATTTTGTTGGTTGTTTATCAAGTTGGATTTTTAAATCAGTAGGGAGTCGAGTCATGAATTTTGTACAGCAACTAGGTATGGAAATTTCCGGGCAACTCCAACTGGAATTTTGTTAATTGGATGATCAGTGATTTTTAAATAAATTCTTCCGTGGACTGCAGTCAGAAAACGGTAAATCTGACTGCAGCCTAGTATATTAATATTTATGGTTAATTGGTAAAGATTTAGGACTTGGAAAATTTATGTAAATTTCTATAGTATAAATGTCACCTACTGTAAAAATATTGGAATTTTTGGAATGTTAGAACTATTTTATAAAAATCCTAGAAAACAGCTGAATTATGAGTGCTAAACTGAAATTTGAGAAACTGTGATTGTGTGCACCAAATTGTGGCATGAATTGGTTTATGGTTATGATAAGTTGTTTTAATCACTAGGATCACATGAGGATACTTGCATGCATGTTTGAGTGTTAGATATGTTGTTTGTGTGTATCATTTTGTGTGTAAATTACGTGTGGAATTTGTATTGGTGTGTTCACACACTAACTTGGAATTAATTGGTTTGTTAGGACGCAACTAGCAGTCCCATCTCTTATAACTTCTTTACTACACTAACCGAGCAAATAAAGGTGAGTTCACGGCCCCTAACTTTATCCGGTTTTTAAACAACAGGGGGAGAAACATGTATACACTCTCAAACTCAAACTCTTTACGTTATACGAATTTAACGTCACATAACTACTCGGTAACTAAGTTAATGTTAATGTAATGTTATGGTCACTAAGCAGCTTTATCACTTAAGTCCTCGTCAATCTCTCGGATCGTTAGTATTGGGTTTAATAGCGGGGGAATTATAAGTAGTACTACTGGGCCCGACAAGCCCCATCCGAGCTAGTCGCGCTAGCCGACCGGGTATGGTCAACGGGTGAATAATTTGGCCTAACCTCGCCATGGTCATGTGATAGGCCTGGCAAAACGGAGGCACAACAGTCAGCTTCGATCGCGAACTCTTACGTGACATAACTTTAGGCTAGCTACCTATATATGTTAACATTGAACTTAATTACGAATCAACTTAATATTCCGGGTTTGGAATACTGGAAACAACAACTTAATATTCCGGGTTTGGAATATTGGAAACAACAACTTAATATTCTGGGTTGGAATATTGGAAGCAACAACATATTATTCCGGGTTGGAATAATGGAACCAATACGTTATCCCGGGTTAGGGATAACGGAGTAAACAAACTATAACCTAACAAACGAATTTATGAAAACCTGTGAACTCACTCATCTTTAATGTTGACACTTGTTTCTTTACATGTTTCTCAGGACGCTAGGAGCTCTAGGTGCACGCACATGCATTGAACAAGACATCTTTTATCGAGTCTTATTTATTAATATTGTTTTGGGATTTTTCATTTGTTTTGGCGTTTGTGTTGGCGCCCGCTTCACTACTTATCTATGCTTCCGCTCAAACTTTAAAAACTGATGCTTCTGCTAAATATTGGTAATATAAAATCTACAACAAGTGATTTTGGAAAACGTATTATCAAATCATATAGAGTCATTCGACGTACTAGTGTTTCAGATTCTGGTTTATTCACACGCCTCGCGGTAAAACTCCGCAAGTGGAAATTGAGGGTGTGACACCATGTATAGGCTGTTTGTGTGATTGTTGTTTAGATTAAGTTTATTATTTTCAGTACATGCAATACGATCGGCTCCGCTTGATTGAGCCTTGATCGCACAGACAATTTCATTTTCAGTACATGCAATACGATCGGCTCCGTTTGATTGAGCCTTGATCGCACAGACATTTTTTCATTTTCAGTATTTTGTGTTTGTTGTATTGGTTGTAGAGTCACATAGGACTAATCATAATTCACTGATAAAACCAATGAAAATTTGACGGGAATATGGTGGATACGCCGCTGGTACTTCCTATATATAAGTATTCTTGTCAAAGGATCAGAGGCATTGTCAGACGGTTATGAGAAGTTCTATGTAGGATTTAGTAGTTTCTTGGTAACTAATCATAACTTGTGGATAAAACCAATGAAAATTTGGCAAGAATATGGTGGATACGCCGCTGGTACTTCCTATATATAAGTATTCTTGCCAAAGGATCAGAGGCATTATCAGGCGGTTATGAGAAGTTCCATGTAGGATTTAGTATTGACCTGGGTTAAATTTTGTGTTACATTTATATCATCTCGCTATTTAAAGAAATTGGATTGTGTTCCATTTCTACATAAACTAACCTCTCCATCATAACAAACGAGAGAGGAACTGTCACCATTCAAACATATACGCTATCAGAATATGGATTCAAATATTAGCTGTTGTGTTTATTTATGTTCTATAGTCATAGAACCAATCATAACTTACTGATAAAACCAATGAAAATTTGACAAGGATATGGTGGATACGCCGCTGGTACTTCCTATATATAAGTATTCTTGTCAAAGGATCAGAGGTATTGTTAGATGGTTATGAGAAGTTCCATGTAGGTTGTAGTATTAGAAGTTTTGCCTTAGGATATAACCATATCCTTCCAAACATATCCAAACTCTTATGCATGATATCATTTTTAGCGAATCAATTCTGCTTATCAATACTTTTACAGTAGGCAACAAAAAGCGATTCCTGTAATAGGGTACTTAACCCTTACAAGGGACGTTACCGCCTCAAACAAAAATTTAAACTCTTACTCTTTTTCTAAGCATGTAACTGTCAAACTAAACACCATCATTTTTAGTCAATTATATCACTACTTAAATTTCGGGACGAAATTTCCAAAAAGCAGGGAATACTGTAACATCCGTAAAAAACGGATTTACCAAACCCGCTCCGTTTATTAACCGAACAATCAGTTAAAAATTTCGTTGCGAATTTAATGCCCAAAATAATTTTAAACGATACATAATTAATTATTATACTGGAATATATAATTTGTTTTTGAAAAACTGTTAAAAATAAGAAAATAAAAATAAAATGGTTCTGCCGGGTTTCGAACCCGGGTCAGTCAACCGGTCCAGCAAAGTCTTATCGCACACACACTCAACCACTGCGCCACTAGTGTTCCTTGTTAATTATTAGAATCAATTAATTCATAACATGTTTTCCGAATTCGAAATCGGCGCGCCCAAATGCAGTCGTCGGAAATCCCGGCGATCTCGCGAGATTGGACGGTTTCTTCAAGTCTTAACGTAAACATTTAAACCCACATCGGTTATAACCCACGCCTGAGTCCGCGACACAAACTATAACCGCCGGAAAAAGTAATGACTTTGAATCAAGTCGGAAATTGGACCAAATTCATCGATAACCTGCCTTATAAATACCTCCTCGAACCTCTGCAAGCTTTTTCGCTCAAAACCGCACCTTTACCCGACGTAATTCCATTCACCGGAAAACTTATGCACATCGCCGGAAAACCGAACCCTTCACTTCTGAGCCTTACTGAACCCCCTAAGCTTATACTGAAGTCACCCACATCCTTTTCAAGCTTTCTGAAGACCCTCTGCCGCAAGACACACGACGCCGGAATCTTTTGCTGTCACCGGAGTTCTGCCGGAGAAACAGAGAAGTCCAGTCGGTATACCTTACGCCTAATTTCTCTTTCTTTTTATTCATATCTCATCTGTAATTAACCTCAAAACACTAAAGAACACGATTAAAGCATCGAACCAGTCGGACTTCCGATTCTGGTTAAAATCAACGAAGAAGACGAAGTTTCTGTAATGTTTAAGTTTATTATAATTCAAGTTATAACTCGGGTTAGACACACAGTCCAGCGGTGGACTGTGTGCACATTAAACACACAAACGTCTCGAGTTCGAATCTTGTCCCACACATGCTGCCTTAATAAAAATGTCTTTTTTGTTAACCGAACCGGAGTCACCGCTGTACATGTTAAGTTTAATAATAACCGGAATAATAACCAAGATAGACACACAGTCCAGCGGTGGACTGTGTGAATGTTTAAACACACGTCTCGAGTTCGAGTTCGGTCTACTGCACCGATTCGGACAATTATCTAACTTTTTAATATAAGGCAGAAATGAAATAATGAAGTTTGTTCATAAGTATAATATAAATCGGATTATTTAACAAGTTAGACACACAGTCCAGCGGTGGACTGTGTGTTAACTCAACCCACAGGTCCCGGGTTCGAGACCTGTGGAGCACACCGGTCCGATTCAGTAAAATCTTTTTAGAAACAAATTGATTTTCGGATTAATCTAATTAATATATAAATATAATTAAAAACAGAAATATTTCGGGTTAGACACGTAGCTCAGTTGGTAGAGCTGCGTGAACGCGTACGGGAGGTCTCGGGTTCGAGCCTCACTCAGCGCACACTTACACGCATACGAACCGGTCAAACAGTCAAGGTCAACGGTCAACGGTCAAAAAAGTCAATTTTTTTATTATTTTTATTTATTTATTTTAATTAAAAATCAATTAAAAATACTTAAAAATAACATTTTTAAGGTTAGAAAATAGCCTTAAACTCACAAAAATACACCCAACAATCCTACTAAAATGGATTAATAAAATCCATTTACTTACCGAACCATAATGCTATTTATCTAGGTTAATTTCACTCATGGTTAAAACCACTTCGCGTGCATTCAACATCATCAACCGAACGCACCCACTGTGAGTGAATCTTACAACTCCCCTTTTTAATTACACGTTTTGGGGTGTGTCATGTGTCACAAAATAATTAACTCGTTTATTTAAACTTGTGCCATACCATATCGTGATCTAAACTTAGATTGTTTATATTGTTGTGATTATGTATTTCATTTTGTCAACTTATATGAAATTCATTCATTAAGCCCATCAGTTCCTCGTGGGAGACGAGTTGAACAACGCGTGCCTCAAAACCAATCCATTATTGCTCATGTGTGTATCATTGAGTTTATATTGTTTGTAGTTATGTCTTTCATATTATCATGTTTATGCAATTCATTCATTAGGCCCATCAGTTCCTCGTGAGAGACGAGTTGAGCAACGCGTGCCTCTAAACGATCCATTATTGTTCATGTGTGTATTGTTTAATATTAAATTGATTGATGAATAAGTTTACATCTATTTTTACTCATGTGTGGTTGTGCACTTTATTTCATAATCAATTAAATAAACTTGTTCAAATGTTTTCCATAGGATTCACTCGCCAACTTTTTGTTGATCCAAAAACCCTTTTACACATGATATAGGTGAACATGATGAAGCAAGGAAAACATAGGAAATGCCTTAGAAGAAAACAATGGAGCCTAGATTGATATTTAGGACATGTTGTAATATTGATTGTAATTTTCCATTAAAGTGTATTAATGAATATGAAACGCATAATAAATGTCATGAGCTTTGATGATAACCCAATTATGTCCCGATCACCTTTTCCGCTACGGGTCAGGGTGTGTGACAGGGGGGCTGCTGCTGCCGTCGAGTATCACCAAGGGGGGAGGGGGCTTTAGGGTTTTTCCAATTTTCAAGAACACCACATGCATACATACGTACACATACATAAGGGGGCCATAGGGGGGCGGTTTGGGCTATTTCTTGGGCAGCAAGGGAGAGGGTGGCGGGTTGGGTTTGGTCCGCAAGGGGTGTGGGTGGCGGGTTGGGCTTGCTTGGTCACGAAGTTGAAACGTTTCATAGGCTCGGTTCAGTTCGGCTTTACAATTAAATTTACTAACCGATAATTATAACTCGTTAAATAACTACACCTATATCGCCTCGACAATTATTCGCGAGACGAAATTTATAAAATATTAAATCACATAATTGGAGCGTGACGCAATAAATTCACAAACGTCTAATAACACGTAGCATGTAATTCATTCTCCGAATTAAATTAGCGTAGAAACAAATGACGATAAAGTAGCGCGTTTAAAGTACCTGAAAAACTGGGATATCACAGATGTTTCCGCCATCGGTTGGGGTGTGATTGATTGGTATCAGAGCCATAACTATAGGGAATTAGGTAGAATTATCATGTTTGACCTAGTCTATAGTTAAAGTTTCCATTTTTTACCATTCTTGTCTTATGCTTAAAACTTTATTCTTCCTCATTGCTTCTTCCTTATCTTTTGGTCTTAAAAATTTACATGACGTCTTTCCTAAGACGTTTACACAATACACTTGAAGACTTGAAGACACTCATGATGCAACCGAGACGATTTGCACCAAAATAGGTCCATTGACTTACAATTTTTGGTGAAATCCCTCATTCCGCGTATTCGATTTTTCACGAACCTATACCTCAAGTTAGGAGTGATATCCACATCTTGATGGAAACTTTCATTTCATACTCTAGTGGATCTTACAAACGAGTCGGAATATGCTCCTCGTTTAGTAAGAAACAACCACACTTTGGGTATGAAATCGTCAAGTTAGGGGTGAAACCCGCATCTTGTCGATTAAGTCCCATTCCTCGATTTTCAATCTCGCCAAAGTCTCGAATTTTCGATCAACTAGGGACATGTAGTAACTGGAAGGGTAAAATGTCGTTAATCGCTTCTCAACGAGAGCATTTTACCTATTAGGCCAAAGCATGTTCCCTAAATCGAAAGATCTTACGAATCACTTTGGAAAAGTCGTCGTTTCTCTACTTGAAACAATCCCATGTTTTATTAAGCCAATCTTTTATGTTATCTCAATTTTTACGTGATTTTATACTTGTTACCTTATTCATTTCGAACCGATACACGTTTCGCATGTTTATCGTAATCAAAAACAATAATAACCCTCGTGAACAAACTAAATTTATACTCTTTATTCGTATTCATACGTGATTTTACATGTCATATTTGATGAATTCATGCAAACTTTGTGAAACATACTTGATGAACCCATGCATCTTACATGAACCATATGTGACCTTATTCATACTAATACACGCAAAAACCAGTTTTCTTTTTTTTTATGATCATGTCTCATGCTTTTTCCTTGTTTGCAATCCGCTAGATGCCTCCTTACCGTACCTCGTTGAACCGCCCCAAGAAGTCCAAGAAGTCGGATTCCAAGAAAGGGTCCAACAACGAGGACTCGATATCAAAACAAGATCTAGTGGGTCTAATTTCGGAGCAAATGGCCGGGCAAATGGCTAAGATTATATCCGACATCGTTAGCCAAATTCAAACCATACACACTGAAACCCCCAAATCCTATGCCGACTCTAAAACCAAAACGCCCAAAATGTCTTACCAATTCAAGCATTTCATGGATTGTAAACCAGTTGAGTTCACTGGCATGGACGGTGCCACCGCCATGATCAATTGGTTCGACGCTATGGAACTACCTTTCTTCAGGACGGATGCCCTGATGAAATCCAAACCCTAAACGCCACAGGGGTCTTTCGCAAGAGAGCCCTTGAGTGGTGGACCACTGAAAGGAACAAGCGTGGTAACGAAGCAGCCCACGCACTACCTTGGGACGAGCTTAAGCAGCTCATGAAGGATCAGTTATGTCCTCCCCACGAGACCCAGAAGCTCGAAAACGAATTCTGGAATCTCACCCAATAGGGGAGCGACGCTGAAGGATTGGTCGCGCGCTTCAAACAACTTCGTATCATCTGCCCTTGACAGGTTGATACCGTTCCCAAAGCGATTGCTAAGCTCATTCGCTGTCTCTCGCATGTGATTATGAACCATGTAGTCGTCGCACGCCCCAAAACCATCGAAGAAGCCTATAGCACTATCATAGAGCTTAACCACAATTGCATCCTTCAGGGGGCTACGACAAGGTTCCTATGCGCACCTAGCCATCACCGATACCACCACCACTACCGAATCACCTCCCTCCCAAACCAAGAAGAACCAAAACCGGAACAAGAAGCGTAACGCTTCTGTTCAAAACAATGCGGTCGTCACTCCGTAAAACCCTCCACCTCTTCAAACCGTAGCAGCCATCACCAACACCGAACAACTTAAACATGACTACACTGGACCTCATCCCCAGTGTGCTACCTGCTCCTACCACCATCCCGTTGGCACGCCATATCGCAAGTGTGCCCAATGTCAAATGTTAGGACATTTTACTAACCGTTACCAAAACTTTCCTCCACCCCAAAACCAGCAAGCCCAAACCATCATGCAAAATCCTAACCCTAACCCGAACCAAGCTCAACCGCAATGTCAAAATGCTCCTGTGCAAGCGTGTTTCAAATGTGGTGATTAAATCATCTTGCCAATGTTTTCCCTCTTCTCAACCAACCACGCCAACAACAACAGCAGCAGTAGCAGTCGTAGCCTGCTAAAGGACGAGCTTTCATATTGATCTTTTCCCTGGCGCAACTCCTGTTGCGAAAGCTCCCTATCATTTAGCACCCTCGGAAATGCAAGAGCTATCAAGCCAACTTCAATAGCTTCTTGATAAAGGCTTTATGCGCCCTAGTACTTCCCCGTGGCGCTCCCGTGTTGTTCGTCAAGAAGAAGGATGGATCTTTTGATGTGCATTGACTATCGTGAACTCAATAAACTTACAGTCAAAAACCGATACCCACTTCCTCGTATTGACGGTCTCTTCGATCAATTGCAAGGCACGAAGTGCTTTTCAAAGATTGAACTCCGTTCTGGCTATCATCAACTTCGGGTTTCCGAGGAAGATGTACCCAGAACCGCTTTCCGCACACGTTATGGACACTACGAGTTCATGGTCATGCCTTTTGGTTTGACCAACGCACCTGCAGTGTTTATGTATCTCATGAACCGCGTGTGTAATCCTTTTCTCGATCATTTCGTTATTGTATTCATCGACGATATCCTAATCTACTGCAAGACAAAAGAAGAGCATGGACGACATTTGTGTCTCATTCTTCAGCTATTGCAAACCGAACGTCTTTATGCCAAATTCTCCAAGTGTGAATTTTGGCTAAAAGAGGTTCAATTCTTAGGTCACACCGTCAATGAACTCGGTATTCATGTTGACCCTGCAAAGATAGAAGCTGTGAAGAATTGGATTGCACCTAAGTCGCCCTCTAAAATTCGTTCGTTTCTTGGCCTAGCTGGGTATTATCACCGTTTCATCTCGAACTTCTCTAAGATTGCCGTTCCTTTGACTTCGTTGACTCAAAATGATAAACCTTTTGTTTGGGGTCCCGAACAAGAGGAATCTTTCCAAACACTCAAGGACATGCTTTGTAATGCTCCTATCCTCACTCTCCCTAATGGAAACGACGATTTCGTCCTGTATTGCGATGCCTCTAACCAGGGTCTTGGTTGCGTACTCATGCAACAAGACAAAGTAATCGCTTACGCGTCGAGACAACTCAAAACACATGAGAAAAACTATACTACTAACGACCTTGAACTTGGTGCAGTTGTTTTTGCGTTAAAGATTTGGCGGCACTACCATTATGGTACAAAGTGTACGGTCTTCACCGACGATAAGAGCCTCGAACATATCTTTGATAAAAAAGAACTCAACATGCGTCAACGTCGTTGGGTAGAATTGTTAAATGACTACGACTGTAACATTCTCTACCACCCTGGCAAAGCGAATGTCGTGGCCGATGCACTTAGTCGTAAGACTCATGTTAAGAGTGTTCGTTGCTACCAAATCGTGGGAAAACTCAACGAGTTGATTCGACAAGCACAATTTACCGTCATTAACGAGGGTAACCTCGATAGTGAATTGAATTGTGGAGTCGAAAACCCGCTCGAGGCTAAACCTGATGGTATCCTTTACTACCATGGTCGTATTTGGATTCCTGGTCGTCTCAATCTTCGGACTACTTTGATGGATGAAGCCCACAAATCCCGATACTCCGTCCACCCTGGAGCTGATAAGATGTACCACGATTTGCGTGCATCCTATTGGTGGCCTAGGATGAAACTTGATATCGCTCTTTACGTATCCAAATGCCTTACGTGTTCCAAAGTCAAGGCAGAACATCAACGTCCCTCTGGTTTGCTCGAACAACCAGAAATTCCTATCTGGAAATGGGAGAGCATAGCCATGGATTTCATTACGAAATTGCCTCGTACTTCGTCTAGTCATGATAGCATTTGGGTCATCATTGACCGATTGACCAAATCCGCGCATTTCCTCGCCATTCGTGAAGATTACAAAGTCGAGAAATTGGCTCGTATCTACACGGATGAAATCATTAGCCGTCATGGTACTCCTCTTGATATTATCTCCGATCGCGATGCTCGTTTCACCTCTCGCCTTTGGCAAACTTTTCAATCCGCCCTGGGCACGCAGCTTAATCTTAGAACCGCTTTTCATCCTCAGTCTGATGGTCACACCAAGCGTACTATCCAAACCTTGGAGGATATGCTTTGGTCATGCGTAATCGATTTTGGCGGCAATTGGGATTCGCACTTACCCTTGGTTGAATTCTCGTACAACAATAGTTATCACGCTAGTATTCAAATGGCTCCATTTGAAGCATTGTATGGTCACAAGTGCCGTTCACCTATTTGTTGGCACGAGATTGGAGACGTACAAATTACCGGTGCAGAGCTAATACAAGAGACAACGGACAAGATCTTACAAATACGTGATAATCTCCTCAAAGCACGAAGCCGACAAAAGAGCTACGTTGACAAAAGACGCAAGCCCTTGGAATTTAATGTGGGTGATCATGTACTTCTCAAGGTATCCCCTTGGAAAGGCATTGTGCGTTTTGGTAAGAAAAGCAAACTCGCTCCTCACGTAGGTCCTTTCAAGATCTTGGAAAGGATTGGCAAGGTAGCATATCGACTGGACCTACCTCAAACGCTCAACAATGTTCATCCCGTTTTTCATGTTTCAAATCTCAAGAAATGTCTAGCCGAAGAAGGACTTCAAGTTCCGCTCGAAGATCTTCAAATCAATGAGACGTTGCATTTTGTGGAAAAACCGGTCGAAATCATGGACCGAGGAGTCAAGTAGCTACAGTCGGATCCCTATCGTAAAAGTTCGTTGGGAAGGGAAACGTGGCTCCAAGTTTACTTGGGAACTCGAGCGTGATATGAAGACTAAGTATCTGCATCTCTTCGTTGCATCTTCCTAAATTTCGGGACGAAATTTCCTAAAGGATGAGAGACTGTAACGCGTCGCTTTTCGCAGCTTTCCTTTTTTTTAGCAAGATTGTATCGTAATTGTCACACCCTCAATTTCCACTTGCGGAGTTTTACCGCGAGGCGTGTGAACAAACCAGAATCTGAAACACTAGTACGTCGAACGACTCTATATGATTTGATAATACGTTTTCCAAAATCACTTGTTGTAGATTTTATATTACCAATATTTAGCAGAAGCATCAGTTTTTAAAGTTTGAGCGGAAGCATAAATAAGTAGTGAAGTGGGCGCCAACACAAACGCCAAAACAAAAGAAAAATCCCAAAACAATATTAATAAATAAGACACGATAAAAGATGTCTTGTTCAATGCATGTGCGTGCACCTAGAGCTCCTAGCGTCCTGAGAAACATGTAAAGAAACAAGTGTCAACATTAAAGATGAGTGAGTTCACAGGTTTTCATAAATTCGTTTGTTCGGTTATAGTTTGTTTTCTCCGTTATCCCTAACCCGGGATAACATATTGGTTCCATTATTCCAACCCGGAATAATAAGTTGTTGCTTCCAATATTCCAACCCGGAATATTAAGTTGTTGCTTCCAATCTTCCAACCCGGAATATTAAGTTGTTGTTTCCAATATTCCAAACCCGGAATATTAAGTTGTTGTTTCCATTATCCTCAACCCGGGATAATACAGTTGATTCGTAATTAAGTTCAATGTTAATATATATAGGTAGCTAGCCTAAAGTCATGTCACGTAAGAGTTCGCGATCGAAGCTGACTGTTGTGCCTCCGTTTTGCCAGGCCTATCACATGACCATGGCGAAGTTAGGCCAAATTATTCACCCGTTGACCATACCCGGTCGGCTAGCGCGACTAGCTCGGATGGAGCTTGTCGGGCCCAGTAGTACTACTTATAATTCCCCCGCTATTAAACCCAATACTAACGATCCGAGAGATTGACGAGGACTTAAGTGATAAAGCTGCTTAGTGACCATAACATTACATTAACATTAACTTAGTTACCGAATAGTTATGTGACGTTAAATTCGTATAACGTAAAGAGATTGAGTTTGAGAGTGTATACATGTTTCTCCCCCTGTTGTTTAAAAACCTGATAAAGTTAGGGGCCGTGAACTCACCTTTATTTGCTCGGTTAGTGTAGCAAAGATGTTATAAGAGATGGGACCGCTAGTTGCGTCCTAACAAACCAATTAATTTCGAGTCAGTGTGTGAACACACCAATACAAATTCTACACGTAATTTACGCACAGAGTGATACACACAACCAACATATCTAACTCAAACATGCATGCAAGTATCCTCATGTGAACCTAGTGATCAAAACAACTTATCATAAACATAAACCAATTCATGCCACAATTTGGTGCACAAAATCACAAGTTCTCAAATTTCCGTTTAGCACTCATAATTCAGCTGTTTTCTAGGATTTTTATAAAATAGTTCTAACATTCCAAAAATTCCAATATTTTTACAGTAGGTGACATTTATACTATAGAAATGTATATAAATTTTCTAAGTCCTAAATCTTTACCAATTAACCATAAATATTAATATACTAGGCTGCAGTCAGATTTACCGCTTTCTGACTGCAGTCCACGGAAGAATTTATTTAAAAATCACTGATCGTCCAATTAACAAAATTCCAGTTGGAGTTGCCCGGAAATTTCTATACCTAGTTGCTGTACAAAAATCATGACTCAACTCCCTACTGATTTTAAAATCCAACTCAATAAACAACTAACAAAACTTCAGGATTTTCATAGTTTTAGTTACTGAACTTATTTGGCCCTTTAAAAATATCAAACGAATTCAGAAAATTATGAATCCAGCGCCATTAGATTCGTTATTCAAATCTCTACGTTCTAGACATCAGAAAATCCGTTTTTCGACTACTAATGACCGAGTTACAGCCAGATGAAGTCGGCTGTAACTATTACTCAGCATCCTGTTTCAGCATGTTGTTACCATTAATTCGCACAATCCGTTAATATCATTAACCTAGGCGATCACGAACTGATTTCTAATCATAGGTTAATACTAATAACCTATCCATGCAAACCCTAGTTCTTACTTCTAGTTTTTACAAACAAAACACAGCCTATATATTCAGCTTTCAAACAACATTCCAACTTTCAATCTAGTATTAACAATCCGAAACAATACAATCATTCATCACATTCAATCATGCAAATCCGAGAACAACAAAATCAAGACACATATCTAGCAACATATGATAAATTCTAGACTTTTAATGATAAGGTAAACGAACCGTGAGTATGTTAAGGAACCGGTGATCAACAATGCTTGCGGCCGAGAGGTGATGATGAAGTAGATTGTTTGTGATCGAGGAACTGATCAACGGGCTGATCTCGCTACCGAATGGAATAACAAGTGCTGATCAGATCAAGGTGTTGAAGAACGAGGTTGCTTGCGATCGAAGAGGTGATCAAGTGGAAGAGATGGGCTGATTTGCGATCGGAGAGAGCCACCGACGGCTGTTTTTCTTTAGGGTTTTGTGTTTTTGTGAATGAGTGCATGTGAGTTGTATATATAGGCGCAACAAGATAAGTGGTTACGGTTTGGATAAACATTCATGGCCGAGTAACTTGGATTGATTCGGTTTGGGTTTGGGCTTGATCTCGCGGCCAAGGACTAGGGTGGGTTGGTTTGGTTTGGGTTTGATCGGCCGAATAGTTTTAGGTTTGCTACGGGTTTGGGTTTGATCCTTGTTCTCGGCCGAATACTTGAGTTAAAGTTTAAAACTTTGTTAACTCCTAGAGTCACAATGAATCAAAGTTGGTTCGTGTCGCGGTTCGGTTCAGTTCGTGTACATATCTACCATACTTACTCTATAACTAAAACAATCACACAACACACATCACGTATTCATTTAACTCGTACACTTTTAATACTTAGCATATACATTATTCGACAAGTGTCGCGTTTAAGTTATCCGAAAAACCCGGGATATCACATTATCCCCATGTTGAAAGAATTTTCGTCCCGAAAATTGAGTAAACGCGGTTTAGCATGTAGCGTACATGTTTAGAGTGCCACGCACAAAGAGTTAGTTCGTTTACAAGAAGTTCCCAAGTGCCATACACAAAGATTTCCAAGTGCCATGCACCAGAATTTAGTCAACAATAGTACACGAAAGTATGAGAAGTTTCCAGGTTGCCACATCATCCCCATGTTGAAAGAATTTTCGTCCCGAAAATTAGTTACTGGTATCGTTAGTTTGCTGCTCAGTTACGAAGAGGTGCGGGTATTTGCTTTTCATTTGGTCCTCTCTTTCCCACGTGAACTCCGGTCCATGCTTAGAGTCCCAACGGACCTTAACGATCGGAATTTTGCTGTGCCTTCGAGTCTTGATCTCACGATCCATGATCTCGATAGGCTGTTCCATAAAGTGCAGTCGTTCATCCACTTGGATCTCATCCAATGGAATGACTAGAGTTTCATCTGATAGACACTTCTTCAGATTTGACACGTGAAATACGTTGTGAACTCCACTGAGTTCGGCAGGAAGGTCTAATTGATAAGCTACGGGTCCAATACGTTTCAAGATTACAAACGGGCCTACGTACCGTGGGTTAAGTTTGCCCCGTTTTCCAAAGCGGATTACACCCTTCCAGGGTGACACCTTTAGTAGGACGCGGTCGCCTACTTGAAATTCGAGTGGTTTGCGTCGTTGATCAGCGTAGCTTTTCTGTCGATCTCGTGCCGCCGCCATGCGGTTTCTGATTTGTACAATCTTTTCGGTAGCCTCAAGTATTAACTCAGGGCCTGTGAGTTGACTGTCACAGACTTCTGCCCAACAGACCGGTGATCTGCATTTACGACCGTATAATGCCTCAAACGGTGCTGCCGAGATACTCGTATGATAGCTGTTGTTATATGAGAATTCTACTAGAGGCAGGTGGATTTCCCAACTATTTCCGAAGTCCACTACGCATGCCCTAAGCATGTCTTCCAAGGTTTGTATGGTCCTTTCACTTTGACCATCAGTCTGAGGGTGATAAGCTGTGCTCATATCCAGACGTGTTCCCAACGCTTTCTGGAGTGACTGCCAGAAGTTTGACGTGAAGCGAGCATCTCTGTCTGAGATGATGGACGTTGGCACTCCGTGCCGAGAAACTACTTCCTTAATGTAGATGCGAGTCAACTTCTCCATCTTATCTGTTTCTTTAATAGCTAGGAAGTGTGCGGACTTAGTTAAACGATCCACGATCACCCAGATGGTATCGCAACCACCCAAGGTTCGCGGGAGTTTAGTGATGAAATCCATTGAGATCTGATCCCATTTCCATACTGGGATCTCAGGTTGTTGGAGTAGCCCCGATGGCTTTTGATACTCCACCTTGACTTTTACACATGTCAAACATTTACTCACGTAGGTGGCTATATCGGATTTCATGTTGGGCCACCAATACGCAGCTTTAAGGTCTTGATACATCTTATCCGAACCCGGATGGACAGAGTATCGGGATTTGTGAGCTTCATCCATGACTAGCTCTCTGAGCTTTCCGTAGAGAGGTACCCATATGCGATTCATAAAATACCGGGCTCCATTGGGCTTTACTTCCCAATCGCGTTCCATTTTTCCCACTGATTTGGCTTTGATGTTTTCCTCCTTAACTGCTTCTAACTGGGCGTCGCGTATTTGTTCGGGTAGTCCCGAGTGAATAGTGAGTTGTAATGCTCGTACGCGACGAGGTTTCAAGTGTTCCTTCCTACTGAGGGCATCAGCTACCACGTTAGCTTTACCCGGGTGATATCGAATGGCACACTCATAATCGTCCAAGAGTTCGACCTAGCGACGCTGTCGCATGTTCAACTCCTTCTGATCAAAGATGTGTTGGAGGCTCTTGTGGTCCGTAAAGATTGTGCACTTCGTTCCATAGAGGTAGTGTCTCCAAATCTTAAGTGCAAACACTACTGCTCCCAATTCCAGGTCATGCGCCGTGTAGTTTTTCTCGTGAACCTTCAGTTGTCGCGACGCATACGCGATGACCTTATCGCGTTGCATGAGTACGCATCCCAATCCCTGAATGGAAGCATCACAATACACTACAAAGTCATCTGTCCCCTCCGGCAAGGACAGAATAGGTGCACTGCAAAGTTTCTGCTTCAGCAATTGAAATGCTGCTTCTTGCTTGTCACCCCAAGTATACTTGATACCTTTCTGGGTGAGGGTAGTGAGCAGTTGTGCGATCTTTGAAAACCCTCGATGAAACGTCTGTAGTAACCAGCCAATCCCAAAAATTGGCGGATCTCCGTCGGTGTCTTGGGTGCTTCCCAGTTTTTGATGGCTTCAATCTTGGCAGGGTCTACGTGGATACCCTTTTCATTCACTACGTGCCCGAGAAACTGAACTTCCCGAATCCAGAAATCACACTTCGAAAGCTTGGCATATAGCTTTTCCTGTTGGAGTAATCCTAGCAGTAATCGTAGATGTTCAGCATGCTCTTCTTCACTTTTGGAGTAGATGAGTATGTCATCGATGAACACAATGACAAACTTGTCGAGGTATGGTTTACACACGCGGTTCATGAGGTCCATGAACACCGCGGGTGCGTTGGTGAGACCGAAGGGCATGACCAAGAACTCGTAATGGCCATACCGAGTGCGAAATGCCGTCTTGGCGATATCCTCCTCCCTGACACGTAGCTGGTGGTAACCGGACCGTAAATCAATCTTAGAGTAGTAACTTGACCCTTGAAGTTGGTCGAATAGGTCGTCGATGCGAGGTAACGGGTATCGGTTCTTGACGGTAACCTTGTTGAGTTCCCTATAGTCGATGCACATGCGGAAAGTCCCGTCCTTCTTCTTGACAAACAGGACTGGAGCTCCCCATGGCGAAACGCTTGGTCGGATAAATCCTTTCTCTAAAAGTTCCTGAAGTTGGGTAGACAGCTCCTGCAGCTCGGCTGGAGCTAGGCGGTATGGAGCCTTGGCGATAGGAGTTGCATTGCTTGCCAACTCGATTTCAAACTCCAATTGTCGATGTGGTGGAAGACCAGGTAGTTCTTCTGGGAATACATCGGAAAAATCACGGACGACAGGGATGTCTTCTATATGTTTCTCGTCCTTAGGCTGTTCGGTAATCAGTGCGAGTAAAGCGAAGGAGTTCTTTCTCCGAAGATACTTCTGCGCTTGCATGTAAGAGATGATGTTGGTGACGGCGCTTGCCTTATCGCCTTGTACCGTCAGGATTTCGTCGTTAGAGAGCGGAATACGGATAGATTTTTCGAAGCAGAGAACTTCAGCCCGGACGTCGGATAGCCAGTCCATTCCGACTACCACGTCAAAACTACCCAGAGTAGTTGTCATCAGATCAATGGTAAAAGTGTGGCCCGCGAGTTTGAGTTGACAGCCGGATACGATTTGGGTCACATCTACAGATTTACCATCGGCTAATTCTATAACATAAGGGGTCTCTAATGGTTTAAGCGTGAGGTTTAGGTTCTTCCTAAGGGACTCAGATATAAAGCTCCTATCCGCACCCGTATCAAAAAGCACAGTAGCAAAATGTTCATTAAGGGGAAACTTACCAGTGACCACGTTCGTGTCGTTTCTGGCCTCTCCGCGGCCCAATGTAAATGCACGACCTTTAGCACCTCCTGTGCCACCGTTCCCATTGTTGTTATTATTGTTGTTGTGGTTATTGTGGTTGTTTCCACCATTATTGTTGTTGTTACGCAACTGTGGGCAGTCTCTTCTGAAATGAGCAATGCTACCACACTGATAGCATCCCCGGTTTATACCCTGCTGCTGACCCTAGGGCTGATTTTGATTTTGTCGGGACATGATTTCCCCGCGACAATCCTTTGCCGCATGTCCCACCTTGCCACATCGTTGGCAGCGGTTTCCGGCACAAGGGCCGTTATGGTGGAGATTACAGCGGTTGCACTGCGGCTTTCGACCTGCATAGCCGCTTGCGTTCAGGTTGTTGTTGTTATTGTTGTTGTTGTTGTTGTTGTTGTTGTTGTTGTTGTTGTTGTTGTTGGCGGGCTGATTTTGATGACCCCGGTGGCTGTTGTAGTGATTGAACCGTTTCTGGATCCCTTGCTGCGGATGAGATGACGAAGACTGTCGAATAGTGGAGTCTTCAAATTTTCTTTTGTTGTCCGGGGCAACTTCAGTTGTACCCCGTGCTGGCAGTTTCTTCTGTTCCACCGCCTTATCGGTGAGTTTGTGAGCCAATCGAATTGCTTGATGTTCAGTTACAGGGTTACTAGACATTACCATACCCTGAATTTCCGGAACCAGACCCCCAAGATAGAACTCGAGTCTTTTCTCCACAGTGTTGGCCAATTCGGGACACAGAAATACTAAGTCATGATGTTTTGCAGTGTAAGCTTCAATCTCCGATCCCACCATCTTGTGGTTCCATAGGGCTTGCTCCAGCTGTTGCACTCTGTCTCGTGGACAGTACTCCTCTTTAATTAGGGCCTTGAACTCAGCCCATGCCATTGCATTCGCAGCTATAAGTCCACGTGTTTGGACTTGTGCATTCCACCATGTCAATGCCCCATCTTCCAGTGTTGAGGCTGCGTATTTGACCTTGTTGGCCTCTAGGCAGTTGCACATTTCAAAAACGGATTCTGATTTTTCGATCCAGCGGACCAGTCCAATGGGTCCTTCCGCCCCCGAGAATTTGCTTGGCTTTGCGTCAAGGAACATCTTGTAGGGGTTAAAGCCCCCTCCTGCTGACAGAGAACAGGAAGTCAGCAAGGAATTTTACTAGCCTCACTATTAGATTTTTCACGCGAAAATTTAATAATGGTTACCTGCCGGTTGGTTCTGAACACCCGCTAAAGCTGTGTTCACGTGCTCTTGAATCATGGCAGCTAGCTCTTCGGGCGTCAAGTTAAGGTTTCCACGTCTTCCAGTTGCCATTTAGATCTTCGAAACACAACACAAACACACCCCGATAAGTCTATATATCCAATATAGTTATCCTACTTCGTACTTGAATAATTATTAAGTTATGTCAACTCAATATGTTGAATAGTCAAAAGAAATACTTGATTAACTGAAATTTCAACGTCTTACAAAAGTGCAAATCAAACATACGAATTCACTATAAAGTCTCAAGTTTAGACACAAGTGGGAAAATAAATAAACTGAAGGAAAACAAATAAAATAAGCGGGACGTGTCAGTCGTCTACGTCTCCATCCCCCATGTCACTGTCGTTGCCGTCATCCTGCGCGGCATTTCCAGCTTCTACAGCTGGGTCCTCCTCCGGACCCTCCTCTGGATCCTCCTCAGGGTCCTCCTCTGGATCCTCTTCTGGATCCTCCTCTACCGGCACTAGAGGGGCCGGTGCTGGTGCAAGTGCTTGATTTTGCAGTTCCTGAATGTTCCAACTATTTTCCAGGACTCTGTCCTCAAGCCAGTCGGCTCTTATCTGCTCAGCACGCAGATCTCTGGCTATGGTGTTACGAGCTATCTTGCTAGTACGATGCTCTTCCTCGAGCGAGTCGGTCTTACCTGTAAGTTGTCGAATCATCCACCCTTGTGCTAGGATGGTTTCCTGCATTCTTTCTAACTGTTTTTGTTGTGTATGCACCAGGATTCTAAGCATGTCAATTCCTATTTCTACAGGATTAACCGGTTCAACCGGTACAGCAATGGTTGGGCGTAACGACGACTCCTCCCCCAGAGCTAGCCTTTTCCTCGCCGCTGAGCGTGTCTCCACGCCATAAGGTGGTATGGGTTCCACCATTGGTGCCTTTCCTGGTGCCCTTGGTGGCGTAAGTCTGTCGGATGATGATGACGATGAGGATGATGACATTGCCTGTTAGGTCGTGTAGTTAGTTATGAGTTGTTTTCATTTCTTATTATGAAGGCATAATCTACCAAACACAGTTGTGGTATATTACATAACAAGATATAATAATTCGGTGCCAAACTAAGTCTAGTGTCGTGATATCAGCTATAGTTTAGGTCTACTTCTAATGCAAACCTGGTTCTCTATAGCTAGTGGCTCTGATACCAATCTGTCACACCCTCAATTTCCACTTGCGGAGTTTTACCGCGAGGCGTGTGAACAAACCAGAATCTGAAACACTAGTACGTCGAACGACTCTATACGATTTGATAATACCTTTTCCAAAATCACTTGTTGTAGATTTTATATTACCAATATTTAGCAGAAGCATCAGTTTTTAAAGTTTGAGCGGAAGCATAAATAAGTAGTGAAGCGGGCGCCAACACAAACGCCAAAACAAAAGAAAAATCCCAAAACAATATTAATAAATAAGACTCGATAAAAGATGTCTTGTTCAATGCATGTGCGTGCACCTAGAGCTCCTAACGTCCTGAGAAACATGTAAAGAAACAAGTGTCAACATTAAAGATGAGTGAGTTCACAGGTTTCCATAAATTCGTTTGTTCGGTTATAGTTTGTTTTCTCCGTTATCCCTAACCCGGGATAACGTATTGGTTCCATTATTCCAACCCGGAATAATAAGTTGTTGCTTCCAATATTCCAACCCGGAATATTAAGTTGTTGCTTCCAATATTCCAACCCGGAATATTAAGTTGTTGTTTCCAATATTCCAAACCCGGAATATTAAGTTGTTGTTTCCATTATCCTCATCCCGGGATAATACAGTTGATTCGTAATTAAGTTCAATGTTAATATATATAGGTAGCTAGCCTAAAGTCATGTCGCGTAAGAGTTCGCGATCGAAGCTGACTGTTGTGCCTCCGTTTTGCCAGGCCTATCACATGACCATGGCGAAGTTAGGCCAAATTATTCACCCGTTGACCATACCCGGTCGGCTAGCGCGACTAGCTCGGATGGAGCTTGTCGGGCCCAGTAGTACTACTTATAATTCCCCCGCTATTAAACCCAATACTAACGATCCGAGAGATTGACGAGGACTTAAGTGATAAAGCTGCTTAGTGACCATAACATTACATTAACATTAACTTAGTTACCGAATAGTTATGTGACGTTAAATTCGTATAACGTAAAGAGATTGAGTTTGAGAGTGTATACATGTTTCTCCCCCTGTTGTTTAAAAACCTGATAAAGTTAGGGGCCGTGAACTCACCTTTATTTGCTCGGTTAGTGTAGCAAAGATGTTATAAGAGATGGGACCGCTAGTTGCGTCCTAACAAACCAATTAATTTCGAGTCAGTGTGTGAACACACCAATACAAATTCTACACGTAATTTACGCACAGAGTGATACACACAACCAACATATCTAACTCAAACATGCATGCAAGTATCCTCATGTGAACCTAGTGATCAAAACAACTTATCATAAACATAAACCAATTCATGCCACAATTTGGTGCACAAAATCACAAGTTCTCAAATTTCCGTTTAGCACTCATAATTCAGCTGTTTTCTAGGATTTTTATAAAATAGTTCTAACATTCCAAAAATTCCAATATTTTTACAGTAGGTGACATTTATACTATAGAAATGTATATAAATTTTCTAAGTCCTAAATCTTTACCAATTAACCATAAATATTAATATACTAGGCTGCAGTCAGATTTACCGCTTTCTGACTGCAGTCCACGGAAGAATTTATTTAAAAATCACTGATCGTCCAATTAACAAAATTCCAGTTGGAGTTGCCCGGAAATTTCTATACCTAGTTGCTGTACAAAAATCATGACTCAACTCCCTACTGATTTTAAAATCCAACTCAATAAACAACTAACAAAACTTCAGGATTTTCATAGTTTTAGTTACTGAACTTATTTGGCCCTTTAAAAATATCAAACGAATTCAGAAAATTATGAATCCAGCGCCATTAGATTCGTTATTCAAATCTCTACGTTCTAGACATCAGAAAATCCGTTTTTCGACTACTAATGACCGAGTTACAGCCAGATGAAGTCGGCTGTAACTATTACTCAGCATCCTGTTTCAGCATGTTGTTACCATTAATTCGCACAATCCGTTAATATCATTAACCTAGGCGATCACGAACTGATTTCTAATCATAGGTTAATACTAATAACCTATCCATGCAAACCCTAGTTCTTACTTCTAGTTTTTACAAACAAAACACAGCCTATATATTCAGCTTTCAAACAACATTCCAACTTTCAATCTAGTATTAACAATCCGAAACAATACAATCATTCATCACATTCAATCATGCAAATCCGAGAACAACAAAATCAAGACACATATACCCGAATATGATCTAGCAACATATGATAAATTCTAGACTTTTAATGATAAGGTAAACGAACCGTGAGTATGTTAAGGAACCGGTGATCAACAATGCTTGCGGCCGAGAGGTGATGATGAAGTAGATTGTTTGTGATCGAGGAACTGATCAACGGGCTGATCTCACGACCGAATGGAATAACAAGTGCTGATCAGATCAAGGTGTTGAAGAACGAGGTTGCTTGCGATCGAAGAGGTGATCAAGTGGAAGAGATGGGCTGATTTGCGATCGGAGAGAGCCACCGACGGCTGTTTTTCTTTAGGGTTTTGTGTTTTTGTGAATGAGTGCATGTGAGTTGTATATATAGGCGCAACAAGATAAGTGGTTACGGTTTGGATAAACATTCATGGCCGAGTAACTTGGATTGATTCGGTTTGGGCTTGGGCTTGATCTCGCGGCCAAGGACTAGGGTGGGTTGGTTTGGTTTGGGTTTGATCGGCCGAATAGTTTTAGGTTTGCTACGGGTTTGGGTTTGATCCTTGTTCTCGGCCGAATACTTGAGTTAAAGTTTAAAACTTTGTTAACTCCTAGAGTCACAATGAATCAAAGTTGGTTCGTGTCGCGGTTCGGTTCAGTTCGTGTACATATCTACCATACTTACTCTATAACTAAAACAATCACACAACACACATCACGTATTCATTTAACTCGTACACGTTTAATACTTAGCATATACATTATTCGACAAGTGTCGCGTTTAAGTTATCCGAAAAACCCGGGATATCACAGTAATTCTATTTTTCGGACACTTGTTTCCCTTGTAATCGTATCTCATTTTCAAATCATTGTAAATCCGAGACTTTGATCGTAATAAAATGAATCTTTTATACATTGTTTATACAAGTCTATACATTAATACGTGCATTCGGTTGATACATGATTCATAATTCGCTTAAACGTAAGTTTAACTCATAAACACTGATCGTATATTTGTAATTCTCAAATCTCCATACATTCAAATACTTGGTTATTCGATTTTAAGATTAAGTTATACATTTTCACTTGATTATACCTAACCATAAATCAAGCATACTTGTTACTTTTGATATGTCACCTACATGTATTTTTATCACACATTTTGGCACTTTAAAACATGTTTAATATGCACTTTAGACCTTGATAACCTATGAATAATACAACAACATCATGTACCATCATATTTATATAAAGTGCATCTCAAATACACCTTTTATTACATTTAAACAACAAAAAAAGAAGAATATAAAGGCTGAAAATCAGCCTTGCAATCAACCCTTGTTTGGGTAGGTTTTTGGGCTTGTTTCAAGTCTAATGACCCACTAATTCTATTCAAAACCCAACCCACTTAAACCCTAATCCTTTCCCTATAAGTACCTCTTATATTCTAGCCATTTTCCCACTTTACAAAGCCTCTAAGCCTCCCAAAACACTCCAAGTTCGTAGCTGAATCCAGTTTTCAGGAGATTTGTACCTCTACACTAAAGTGAGCATAACTCACTCAATACTCAACGAAATTGCCCCATTTACCGTTTTAATCACTTTTGGGTTGTAACATGTTTACCCATCAAAATACACATATCACAAACTCATGCTTTACATGCTCAATCCTTATACATGAATATTGTTATGCCTAGATACATGCTTGATTATACATGCTTGATCATTAACTTAGCTATCCCAACTTATCATATATAGCGCTATAGGAGTAGCAAGACGCCCGTCGGGGTTATGTTATCATTCTCATTTTAGTCTTGTCGTTTTTGTGGCAGGGAAGCTCGATCTCGTTAAAACTTTTGTGGAAACTCAGGGTTTGATCTAGTATTGCATGATTAGTATGAACTTTGCTTACAATTACCATGTGGATTCGAGTTACACTTTTATACTTATGCTATGTATCACCAAACTTGTGTACTCGCCTTTGCTTTTGCATTGAACTCGTATTTTTATCATGTTACAGGTTGATGAAGATTTTGCCATGAAATTGGAGTAGTGATGATGCTCTAGATACACATTTAGAAGTTAGGCTAAAATGTTGTATTATTTTGTTGCTATGCTTATGTTGTACTCGTCTTTAAATTTCCAAATTGTTGTAATTGACTTAGTGATGTAATTTGACAAAGTTATCGTTGAATGAATGAAATATGCGTTTTGTTTAAATATTGTCGCTAATAGCGTTATGAAGTCTCTTGCAATCTCGTTTACGTCTCACTCCGATGTTTCCGCCATCGGTTGGGGTGTGACAAAAATAATAGACTAAGTTATTAGAAAGTTCTACTTAAATGAAGACAAAACTCCTTTGGGCAGAAGTGTAATCATCTAAGCATATGTGCAAAGTAATTGCGACAAATCAGCTTTTTCCAGAAATGAGACAATTACCTTAGTTATTCACTTGTTAAGTATGTTAGACATGAATGAATTAAATCTGTTTTGGCCAGAAATGAGACAATCACGTTTGTAAGGAATAATTAACATAGCTTGTAAATATACTTGAACAATAAAATAGATGTAGCATATCACCTTTGGGCAGAAGTGAAACATCAAAAGCTCATTCAAGTTAGCTATTTAGTTTTGTAAAAATATAATTTATCTAAGTATTTACAAAACTGTTTTTTTAATAAGAGTTCTCAATAAGAGTTTGCGCGGAAAAGACGTTCTCGAGAAAAATTAGTTCTCGGAAAATTGGTTCTCGATAAATGTAGTTCTCGAGTTAAGCTAAGTTTATGAGAAAAGTGAGGTCTCGATATTTAGGTTTTCGATAATTTAAGGGTTTACGGGTTTGTGAGGTGTTCTTGAGTTTTCTAATGAGATCTCGAGTTTTATGAGATTTCGAGTTCTCTTATGAGATCTCGAGTTTTGTAATGAGATATCGAGTTCTCTTGAGATTTCGAGTTCTCAATATAATGACTATTAGTTCTCGATAATGTGAGTTCTTGAGAATGATTGTTAGTTAACAAAAATTATTTAAACTAATAAAAGAAAACCAAAAACCTAAGATTTGGACTTACAAATTTAAAGTGTTTAAGTATATGCAAGCTTAGTTTGCAATTTTAAAATTAATTAAAATATATTATGCAAACTTGGAGATAAAGTTACAAAGTTTTAGAAAACACAATTATATCCAAATTCAAATTGATATTATTATATTTATAACTAATTCAAATCAACATGCAATCTTTCAATTTATAGGTAAATCATATGCTTCGTTGAATGATAACATTATTATATAAAATAATTAATATTCTTTCTATTCAAATGTGAGGAAGATAATAGTAGGCATGAATATATTGGATAAATTGATGGTGTTGCAATTTAAATGGTTGAAGATCTGAAACTAATAGATCAGAAAATTAAACTATTTGTTGCGTACCATCTCAAAATCCAAGTAAAACTCAATGATTCAATTAAAGTTCCTAAATTTTAATGGAATCTTCCAATTCTGACAACGAAAAAATTTTGAGTTTTGTAAATTATGTCAACATCAATAATATTAATCGATTCTTAAAGATTTTAATTTCTAAAATCATAAATTAGGTTACACGATTGAATTGATATAACCAACATTGCTCTTATACCACATATTCGTTTTTTTCTAAGAACATGTATAAAACATAAAACTAAACATGTAGTTTCAATTATGTATACCTGGTAAGCCAGCAATCACAACAAAGAGGGAAGTTATCACACCCTCAAATTCCACGTGCGGAGTTCTACTGCGAGGCGCGTGACAAACCAGCATCACAGTCATTAGTCATATTGAACGACCACTATATGAGTATAAAACTTTTCCTGTTTGCTCATTCATAGGAAAATACTGTTTATACAATTGAGTTGCGGAAGCGTAAATAATTACAAAACAAAAATAGCTAATGTAATTTAAAGTTGTGTCGAAACGTTTGGTAAAATTAATGCGACTCCAGCATGCATCCTAGTCCTGATGTGTAATACTTAAGCAACCTGAGAAAGACATGCAAGAACAAGTGTCAACACATAATGATGAGTGAGTTCACAGGTTTTAAGTTACAGATATGAAGTAAGTTGTTTCTCAAGCGTTTTCCACTGTTTCAAACATGAAACAGTAAGTTGCAGTGTTTAGCAGTTACTTGTTATATTTGTAGGTAGCTATCCTAAGTCATGTCAACAAAGAGTTCGATCTGAAGCTGACGTTGCTGCCCCTGTTGTGCCAGGTCTATCACCAACCATGGCTAAGTGTTAGGCAAATTCTACACCTGTGACAATCAATGTTAGGTCTAGTTGGCGCGACAGCTCGAGTGGGGCTTGTCGGGCCCAGTAGTACTACTAAAAATTCCCTCGCTATAATCCAATACTAACATCGTAAGTTTTAAGGGGACTGACATGTGATATGATGCTACTTTGTGACCATAACTAATATAACAAAACCCTAATAGTTGTGACGTTACCTTACGGTAACATCATGGCATTACTTTACCGTAATGTGATATTATTTTACCGTAATGTAGTGCATGCTTTCTCCCCCTGTGTTTTTAAAACATTTAAAAGAATAGGGGCCGTGAACTCACCTTAGAATGTGTGTTATATCTAAAAGTACAATGTGTTAGCGACACGAACTGGCATAGCATGCCGATTTTCACCAAGACATCCCTAATAATATTAGCACATCATAAGTAACCAATACTAGAGTAAAGTTGTTTCACTTGTGATCGAGCTCAACCGAATCGCTAAAAGCACGACCCGATGATAAGGTTATTACTGTGATGCAACAATAATCCTAGGTTCGTTTAATCCCACATATATCCCATAAATGTACTAAGCCCTAAAAAAACAACTAGGTTCTCGAGTGATTATATATATATATATATATATATATATATATATATATATATATATAATTGGTTAACGTGTGTGTTTGTAATAGAATATCACACGTGTAAAACCGTGTAATACATTAATACGGTATTCCTAGATAGTTGTCATACATAATAACAGTTAATTTAAATAAAGCAGACTTATCGAGGTTTCGGTAAAGTATATATTTATAAAACGTACCAAATAATAAGTCGATGACGCATTTGCGTGCCATCTATAATTGATAGAATAAATACCATTATATAATTATCTTACTATATTCGGATAATATGATAACATCCCAAATAATATTATCTATTATCATATTATATTTACGCTTTAAATCTCGTCTAACCATTCAAAATAAATATAGAAAACTACATGTATCTTTATAGAATCGGCCAAGATAATTTAAATGTCAGTTTTAATATTTAAAACTTGTTTTGTGATCCGTAAGCATCATCCAAAACAAATATACACTTTATATAATATATATATATATATATATAGACGTGTACAAGTACAAATATTCCGAATATCTCACGTACGAACAATATATTTTTATACAACCATTCTATTAGTCGGGTCGGGTTTGCTAGGGCTCGATTCACGTTCTACTATTACAAATAAGTCAAGTGTGCAAAAATGTAGGAAAAAAATCAAACGCGCGTAATACCTTTGATACCCCGTTAATAAACCGAGATACAACCAAAAGCTTCACTAAAAGAGTAACCAGATCCGACTCGATCGTTGACTGAGTTGACTTACAGTTGACCAGACAACATGACCCGCTAGACTTGTGTCAGACAACCCAAAACTTTAACCTTATCTCCAAACACAACTATCATTGGTTACAAACTCCATGATCATTGATTCATCGATTCAGAAAAGAAAGATAAGAAAAAAATGATTAAAGAACATTAAAATAAAATGAGTGTACAATGAAAAGGTGGGACTGAGATGCACGGATCTTACAATTGTTCACCAAATCTAGAATGTACAAGGGGTTATCAGAACTAAGATGGAACCCCAAACTCTTGTGCCTCGCTGCTCTGGTTCGATCCACCACTACCGTCGTTATGGGTCGTACGAACGCCGCGTTTTTTTTGTCAGAAACAACCAACAACCGCCGCCTCTCTTGCTGGTGAGAGTCGCTGCCCCATCGAAGGCCGCTGATGCGGATGCCAACATCCTGACGCCGACATAGTCGCCGTCGTGCGCCACCATGGCCGGCCGTTGCTATCTTTCTTCCGGCTCTCTCTCTCTCTCTACGTCCTTCTCTCTCTCTCGAACTATATGTATGCAGATGTTGTGAATGAAAAGAAAAGGGGGCTAGGGTTTGGATTGTGTGGAGGAGAAAATAAAGATGAGGGCTATGGTTTTGATGGAAAATAAAAATACGAAGGAGGAGGAAGTTTTAGATGCTTTTATATCTAGGTTAAGTTGGATGGGTTCCTACCGTAGATACGAACTTGTTTAATCGTCATGCGTCTCGGTCGATTACTAAAATTTGCTCGTTTAAACAATGAATAAATATACTGGGTACGCTAGTTATATTAGTCTCATTTTAGTTAAAACAATTATTTAGAATATATATATATAAAACAAATGTTATATACTTTTTTATTCAAAATTGTTTAGCCAGGTTATTAGTCAGATAACATGTTTTATCCGTCGCAGGTCATTATCATTTAGATTAATAATAAAATGAGTCTTAAGATGAGTTTTATATAAGCTTCACTAAAATTCACTAACATGTTACACCTAAATATATGCGTTGTCACTAAGGTTCACAAAATAATCATATAAGTCATGTAACATATAAATTCACGTATTTATATATAGTTAATTGATCGAAGTTATTATTTCGATTGTTTAGGAACGTTCGGAGATAGACTCGTGTGCCTTTTCGAATTCTCTGAATTACCGCTACGTGAGTGTAAATGCATGGATGAATGTTTGTTATAACGGAGTTTGTGTCAACGTTGTTAACCTTAAATTTCCAGGTGTCACGGAAGTAGACATCATGTTCGTCAGATTGGTCGAGTTCCCTTTTACGGTGTACAGTTCTGATGGGTTTAGGTGTTCTTGATGATCACCGTTATGAGAGAGTGAAAGAGATGAATTTAGGAGGGAGGGAGAGAGAGAGACGAATTTAGGAGTAATGATGTTATTTTAATTGTGTAACCATAAACCCTCTCTAGTAATCTCTATTTATATACAGCCAAGGGGAACCCTTATATTTTTCTACTAATGGTAAATACGTCCATCAAATATTTACCAGTTAATGATATAGGGGTAATTAGGTCAATGATTAATTATTAGATAAATGATAATAATGGTCATATATTACAATTAATATATAAATATATTCTTACACGAGAAACTTCAATAGCTTGACCAAGAATTCTTGCGTCGGGTCTGAAGTCGTTGAAGTATGGTTTTTTGTCTGGTACGAAGTCAGGTTCGAACTACGATCCAAAGTTGGGTTTGGATTCAGGTTTGCAGTCGGGTTTTGAGTAAGGTCCGGAGCAAGGGCGATCTGATCATTCGTTGATTCAATGTTCGAGTGTTTCGATAGAAAAGTTGACTGGTCAATCTTACCGACATAATATTTGCCCATCATTTCCTTAGCTTCATCGATATGCCCAATTTCTTCGAAAGCAGTTTTTGTCACATCTTTGCCTGCAATAACAAAAATTTAGCCGAAAGTGTGATTTTAATTCACCTATCAAGTAGGAGTTGTGGACAAAATGTACATGTTGCTGCTAAGATAGCGTCAACACCTCCGGTATGACTTTCCATAAACGGCGTTACATTATAAACCCGATACAATTTATTTTCATCAATATGTAAACCTAGAGTAAAGCTCTCGTACAAATAACTTTAATGTACTAAATGTACGAAAGGCATAAAAAAGCCAAAAAAATGCGGTGGCATTTTCGTAATTATTTGCTCGTAGGGTAACTATCAAAATTACTCTACAAATGATCTTACAGAATAATTTTGATCTTATAGGGTAATTATCAAAATTACTCTGCAAGTTTATCAAACAACATAAAATTCACAATTACTCTACAAAATCATTTGTAGAGTAATTATGATACTCTACAAAATTACCTTACAAATTCAAAATTACCATACAAGATTATTTGTAAAGTAATTATGATACTCTATAAGGCTAAATTACCATACACGAACATTTTACAAAATTACTCTACAAGATCATTTATAGAGTAATTTTGATAATTACCATATGAGCAAAGAATTACGAAAATGTCACCGCATTTTTTCAGCAGTTCGTACTTTTTGTACGCTAAATTTATTTGTATTTGACCTTTTGTCTATAAACCTAATAAGCACATAAACTTGTAGTTGATGTTTTTGTTATTAAAATTAGAATCACATTGCTTTTTTATCCATTTAGTACATTTTCAAAACCTTTTATGTTTATAAACCTAACAAGCATATAAACAATTGTAACTAGGATATATCATCCGTCGCGATGCGGCGGGGATTCATCTCATGTGCATAATAGTTAAAAACTTAATATAAATACGCGAACTATACCGATAATTTTGTTTGAAGAACATCCGCAATGGTTGAACTCAATCCACCAGTTAAAATGACCTCTCCATAATACCCATTCATCAAAATCATAACATACTACCCACAAATCGATAATACTCATGCATACAGAAACGCTCCCGCCAAGCCTCACAACCGTTTTAAGAGTATCTCAAAACATTAAATATCATAATCATAGATAAGTTAACAAATGTTTATACAATATCATGAGTAGGATCATAAGGGGATATGCTTCGGTGCCACCACCTAATATGACCATCTTCACTTGGGCCATTTTATTGCGATGCATAAGGCTCTCTGCTAAACATCTTGTTGTTTGGTTACTTGCGTATACAATCAGACTTCAAAATCCACATGCATGTTTAAATATAGAATTTCTTATCTCTTGAAATTAAATGGAAGGTAAAACACATGTATGGTTTAAACACTGCTTTTATTTTGCAAATTGCACCAAGTATAAATGAAGTTTAATCCTATCATTTCATTTTGCAACCAATGTCATTGCAATGGGCAAGGCATACAACTATATGCTCATGTATAAAAACTAATTACAACCTTGAATCAAACAAAAGTGTATGTCTTAACAAATTATCGCAATAAACCAAAATACTTAACTATATGAAGTAAAACGCGCCTTCGTGAAGCATCAATCAGATTAATATATATTTCGACAACTTTTTCCTACTTCTAAAAATGATTAATTTCACCTAAAATCATAACCAAAGAAACATAACCAAAAAGTTACAATTTTTATATCAATTCATTAGCATATCATACTTACCAAATGGGCTTTTCTAAAATAAACATAAATAGTTCAAAAGATAAATAAATTAGTAAAATTGAGTTGAACTAACCTCTAATCGGAGATTGAATCTGATGAGCTTCCGCACATATTCAATCACATCTTTCCTTCTCTTGAAAGTCCAAAGGCGGGTATATGCAATTCAACACCTCTAGAGCCGCCTCTTCATCTAAGACCCAAGTCAGTCAAATTCGGATCCCGGTTAAACAATGGAGCAACAAAAGACGGCAGAAGCTGGTGATTGCCGTACATACCAAGCTCGCCCATTTAATGACATAAAAATGGGTGCATAGTTGAAGCTTTTGTTTTATGCGCGTTATTTTTTTACCTTTTTCTACTAAATTGAAAACGCTTACTTTCTTTTATTCGACTATTGTAAGAATTTTAAAGTATAGTCAGACCCAATAGAACTTGTTTCGATAATACATTAAAACTCGATAACTATTACACATATTTCTACCTGCAAATCGAAGGCAAAAGGGATGCAATCGCATTATTCGAGATAAAGAACATGCTGAGATAATCCTTCCACTCTAGAGCTTTCTCGGCTTCAGCCGTAAAGCTTGTACTGAAACGAACATTATTCATACCAGATTGTTCTTTTGAGTTTTTTCTGATTTTCTTCTACTGGCAACTTAAAAAACTTGTGATTTGCATCTTTCACATCTTCAAGATCATGAATAGGGACCTCATGGTTTATTATCTGAAGGAATCCCCATTTTTGTGCTGCATCACATACGACTTTTGCTACTCATGGGTCATCTGTGGTGGACACATCAATAATTGTGATGGAATGATCATTCAGTTCTTCATTGCTAGCATGATCAAACCATTCTTGTGGTGGTTGAGTGTATTGGTGTGGTAGTGTCTTCAGCCCCAGGTCTAGACCTTTGACGCCTACATTGGTACAACTTGGGTCATGTCATCAAGAATTCATGAATAAACGACTTTCAAAATAGCATGAGACTTATTAACAAAGAAATGTTCAAACCAGAACTACCTAACCCGATAACCAAACAACCTGGCGAACCTGATGATACGGACCGGTTATTGGATACAACATCATACACAAAAAATCCAACCCAAACTACCCAAAACCCGAATAATAAACCCCATCGGCAGCCCAATATCAACTAAACTTCTCCCAAATTAACAAAGAAACCCTAGAAACCATAAGATTATTCCAATCATACCACAATCAGCACCAACATAATAATCCAATCAATCAAAAACCCAACAGAAAAACAATATCTTAAATGAAAAACGCACCATAACGTCCGGATATTCCGCATCATTCTGCAAGAAAAACAAACATCCAACAAATAAAACAAACAACCCATAAGACGATTGAAAGCAATGAGTAAAAAAAAAGAAGGGAAATAAGCGAGTACAGAGACGTGACACCAAATACCTCATCCAAATACTTGAATCGTCGTCATTCACCTCGTCGGAAAGTCAAGAATCACCACATCTGTCACCGATGTAAACCCTAGTACCGTATAACCAAAACCACCGCAAATCAAATCATCAACATCTTTGACTTCCTTGTTTGCCTTACCTAATCTGGCCAAACACACCACTGCAATTGTCACAACAAAACTCGAACAATCAACAATCCACCATACGCCACTGCCACCGCCTTCAGTCCCCATACATCGCGACCACTTCGACCGTTGATGAACGGAGTCAGAGAGAGGGGGGTTGGGATTGTTGTTGGTTGCAGATGATGTAGAGTGAGAAACAGAAAAGAGGGGAGAAGTGGTGGGAAGAAGAGGCAGGTTGAGATGCGTGTATGTTTAAGAAAAAACACCACCCCCAAACAACCAATAATACTCAAGCACCGTTAAAAAGTAACCAATAACATGCAACAGAGAAGGATCTTTAGTACAACTAAAAAAAGCACATTATACAACTTAATATGCATACTTATGTTTCTAATTTATATGATATAAATATAAATAAGCAACGCCAAATACCCACTTAAACTCGAGTATGACAAATGATTTTAGCATGTCTCGTTAAAATATAACCGACTGAAGTTTTAAAAGACTATCCTGAAGCAAAGGCAATGGTTAACCATATTTAACATAAATTTATCAAGTAGCACCAAATCAGTAAGAGTAAATAGCTAGCTACTCCTGAGTTATCAAAACTCGAAACAAACCAAGTTTAAACGTGCTCAACCCTCACATAAACCTTATATATTTATTGAGCCCAAACTCAAGCTTCATACACATAGATGGTTTAGGTCCACATGATGCCTAAACGGGTCGGTTATAATTGAGGAGCAACGTGTATATTATAACTATGCTTTATACTATTGTGGTAACTTGGTAGCCCGCCCAATACACAAGACAAGGTCTTGGCTGGAAGATAACAGATGGTTATGTTATTTGCCGCCTATCTAAAACAAACTCATCTTGTTGATTTCCTAACCCAAATTGATTCGAATATACATTAATTAAAGCCCATATTAGTAGCCCTATTTGTTTATTTATAAAGCCCACATTGATTAGATATACTTTTAAGACCAAATTGACCGTATAGTTTTCTAGTTCTGGGGGGCTACCACATGGTCCTACTCCTTGTCCAACCTCGGTCCTTAATCTCTCCATCAGCACATTGATGCAAGTATATTATACTTTGATTTAATTTGTTTCAAATATATTTTCAAGGTAATTATTATCTTGTATCCAGTTTTATTTGTTTATTTATCTAGCTAAATTATACTAATTTCTAAAAGAACTAGTTTGTTTATGTTAATTAGATATATGTTATTATTTTTAAGAGCAATGAGCTTTCTCTAAATAAAAAAATGATATTTTATGTCGTAGAAAAACATGTATATGTACATTGTTACTAATGAAGATATAAGCGACTATAAGACTGGTTTATTCCATTGTATTTAATGAGTATCTTAAATCATTTCTTATCATCCTCTTTTAATGAAGATGTATCTTAAGTCATTTCCTATCATCATCTTTTATTTGACCCGGCCCTTTTTAACGCAACTAATATTTTGCACACAACAAAGATAGATCAAATGCAAGACCAGTAATAACATTGTATTTAATAAGCTAACAAGACTTTAAAATCAAACATGATTGTTATAAATTACGATACTTGAACCACAAAACCGTGTAAAATTAGTCAAAACTAAAATTCGAAAATGAAAACAATGGAGCTTTCCGTAGATGATCACCCAACGATCTTCAGTTTTGTTGTGTTGAGATACATCATCAAATATGAAAGTTTTATCTTCCGACTCCATTAATGTATCTGCTACTACATAAACAATATATATTAATAATATAATAACAATTAGATAAAAAGTATAGATCTAGCAAAATACTACTAATGATGGACACATGAATGGAGTTGATTCCACCAAAGCAGGCTTAAGGCCATGAAAGAAGTTTAGGTATTTATACCTGAACAATGTAGAATGCGACCACCACCCCCTTATTTATTTCACTAAAATATAAATTACTTTTAGTTTTTTTTTTTAAGTTATATATTATGTTTGGTGTATCAAACATGTTTTTTATTGTTCTTTTCATTATTTATAAATGATATTAAAATTTTGATGTGACACACACAACCTCATAAAGAACCAGACTTCAATTTACTTTTACAGAAAGTTGCTTGTATATAATAACAGAAATAGATGCATAGTATTCATTTGGGTCATGTATTACCCAACTTTCCGATCTATATAAAAGGAAACACCTCAATTATTAACATCACTTTCTCCACCTCTTTTTCTCTAAACCCTAACCGCCTCCATCCTCTCCTTCTTCATTGGGTTCATCGTAGAACATCATCGGTATGTTTGAATGTTTAAATGTTTATCAATGATCCGTGCTTAAATGAAGATACTGATGTTTGCTGTGATTTTGTTTTTGTTGTTGCTTTGTAAATCCTAAATATCGATGCATGTGCGATGTGGTTGATGTTCACGGAGATTCTACAATTTTAATCTAAGGTATATTGATTCTTTTGGTGTTTATTTACTTTTATGTGTTAATCGAAGTCATTAATCTTTTTTTTCGTTAAATTGTAATCGTTAAAACTCGATCTATATGATGTGTGGTTCTTTCCACTCCGATTTTCAAACTCAATAAAAGGTATGTTTTTCTTTCCTTAATTTCATGTTTTATTGTTAACTTTGTATTAATTTTGTGTTTTTTTTTTGTTTTCCGGTTAACGTCACTTCTTTGGATATATGTTCATCCGTATCCTGTTCATCACCAAAAATTTTATGTATTTTGTATATGTTCTTTCTTTGATGTGTTATATTAGCGGTCAAGATCGACCCAATTTTTTGAAATATTTGAAGTTTTTGGTATTGACTTTAAAAACAGATTTGAAGATGAGGGTATTTGATAAAATTTTATGTAGTCTATTTTTTAATGATTTTAGTTGATAGTACTTAGTACTAAACAGATTTGTTATTTGGATTATATATAGTTTATTATCTATATATAAATAATATAAGTTTTAAATAATTATATATTTTATAATAATAACAATAACAATATTTATATCTTAGATTTTTCAAAATGTTATCTATGTTTGTAAAAGATTATGATATGTTATAATCGGATTTTCTATTTTGTAAAAGATTATTTTATATTTATTGCATTGACTAAATAATTACCATATTAAGTTATGCATATTTTTTTTAAATTTTAAATTTTAAAATATGTTTATTTATGACCGATTTAATTTGTAATTATTATTTATTAACTTCTTAATTTAACAACCTTATAACAAAAAACTTATTTTATTTGTTTAATGTCGAATATAAAAGATTTAATTATAAATGTATATAACTATAGAACAATTAAGACCAATCAAGTTATTATTTTACTAATTTATTACCATATTCAAGTATATGTATTTTTTAAGTTATGTTATATTTTTTAAAATTTGAAATATCTTTATTTATGACGGATTTCTAAATCAATATCAATTATTCTTTAATTTGTAGTTATCATTTATTAACTTCTTAATTTAAGACCAATCAAGTTATATTTTATTAATTTTTAATTTTACAGCATAGATTAATAACTAATAAAGTTATTAATTTATATAAAAATCATTTTATATTTTTTTTTTGAATAATTTTGAAATTTGAATTTGGTAAGCATTTCTTATTTTGTATGGTATGGAAATGTTTTAATAAAAATACATAATTAATTAGTATATTACTATGTTGGAACTTCAATCTATTCTTCCTGAATTTTCTAATGATATATCATATGTTTGTTCGATTTTTTTATAGTTTTGATTATCGTCTTTTTAAACTATGTTTATGTATTTGTTTGTAGGATGATGTGTCTTGTACCGGAGACAATTCAACGCCTATATCTAATGTTATTCAAAGTAATCAGAAATCATCATTTTAGGTGAACTTAAGCGTAACCTTTGTGAAGTCTATTAAGTAGATAACTCACTAATTTTTTTATATACAACGCGGATTGGAGATGAAAAAGATGAAGCAATGCTGATGGAGAAGTACCGTGTTTCGTTATATTTCATTTTTTATGAAGTGCTTTTAAGACATTTTGGTGTTATTTCTTTCACATTGTCGTGCATTTGAATGTTTTTGTTAATTTATTCTGTTTTTTAACACAATAAATGTTTGTTATAATTTAGGTTATGCGTTTATCGGGGATATTTGCTTTTAATACTATTTATACAAATATGTAGATAGATTTATTTTAATAATCAAACCTAATATTTATAAAGTGTCGTGTTTATAGTAAATAGATATGACTTTAATTTTTTTAAATATGGCATAAATAGTTGTTTAAACAATGATGAATTTCTGAATAAATAAAAATCACTTCTAAATAAACCTAACATACTTTAAATACCATTGGTGGGAAAAAAATATTTAAAATTTTCTAAAGATAAAGTATCTAAGCATAAACTGGTTGATGTTTACAATCTGGATGGAAGCTCAAGTATGTTTGATACTACAACTGAAAGAAACTTCAAAACCTTGGAAGATGTTAGTAATATCGAAATTAACCTTTACATGTCAAAGATCAAGAAATAGTTGAGACGTACGTTTACATTTTGAAATTTGTCTTTCGATTGTTTTGTTGGTACAATGATTTTCACCAATAATTTTAGTTATTTTTAATTAACATCATTGTTTGACATTTATCGTTTACTTTAGTATCTATGAATAAGTCTATTTTATAATAAAAATTGTTTGTTTATGTTACATGTTTTCTATGGAGTACTATGTCAATAAACATTGTTTAATACATGTTTTTTACAAAATTTGTCAATTAAGTTAAAATTTAAATCACCTATAACTGTCAGTGCAAAACAATTATAAAACAGTATAACGTTTGAAAACATTTCTTTTAATTTTATTTAACGACATAATTAGATTAATAAATTAATTAGTGTTGCCCGGAAGTTCAGGTAGTCTTTTATTTAACATTTGTTGTATATGTAATTTAAATGACATTCATGAGGAATAACCTAGTATGATATATATTAGTTGTCTTGTCTAATATCAAACTTAAAATAAAGGGATTATTACCTATTTCCCCCTATTTACAACATTAATATATATTTACCCAACTCAAAAGTTAAATTACATATTTCCCCATTATGTAGCAAAATGACACAAATACTGATTTAACACATATCAATAAACGTACGTCCTTTCATTGCCTCCCACAACCCCACTAAGTACAACCCTCAACCGTTATCAAATCCTCCACCGGTGGCACACACTAGAGTCTCATCGGTGATACACACCGGTGACACACCGGCGGCGCACCGATCACACACTGGCGGTGCACCAGCGTTCCTCCCTCTTCGTCACCGACGAAAACCAGGGACCCTCTTCGTAACCTAACAGGTGGGATTGTGAATGGGTATGTGAATGATAAATTGCATTGGTTTGATGATGTGCGTTTTATATGTAGGAATTGTTGGAAGATATAATTTCGTATCAAACTTAGTTTATATTGTAAATATGTATTTATCATTATTAAACTTATGTCTAAGCTAGTATATTATGTCACAACCGGATTTGTTGTGAATAATTATGATGGCCGTTAATCTTGGCGCCCATAAACGTTTATAATTGTCTTACTTTGGTGCCAAGAAACCCTACAGTATAACTAGGGATTGTTGTTGTTATTATCTTGTAATTGTATTCTAATAAATTTTGTTATAAAACTACAATAGTTTGTTGTCTGTGATGGAGGAGTACGATTCTAACAAGTGGCATCAGAGCCAGATCCAAAGGACCTTTGGAGAAGAACCCGAAGACAGTTACATTATGGAAGTAGGGATGGTGTGGATGTAGCATCATTCCAACCAGTGACTGGTTATGGTTGTAACATCCGTCAAAAACGGATTTACCAAACCCGCTCCGTTTATCAACCGAACAGTCAGTTAAAATTTTCGTTGCGAATTAAATGCCCAAAATAATTTTAATCGATACATAATCAATTATTATACGGGAATATATAATTAGTTTTTGAAAAACCGTTAAAAAACGCAAAATAAAAATACATTGGTTCTGCCGGGTTTCGAACCCGGGTCAGTAACCGGCTCACAAACAGACTTAACACTCAACACACAAACCACTGCGCTTTGTTAGGTGTTGAGATCATTTAATTGATATCTTGACTTTCCGAATTCAAAACCGGCGCCCAAAAGTTCAGTCGTCGGAAATCCCGGCAATCTCTCGAGTTTTAGCGATAACTTCCGTTATAACGTAAATCATAAACGCCATATCGGTTATAACCGATGTTTGAGTCCGCGACCAAAGTCATAACCGCCGGAGAAATTCAAAACCAATGAATCCAGTTGGAAATCGGGCCAAATACATCTCGGTTTCTCCCTATAAATTCACCCACAACCCACCGCAAACTTTTTCGCTCAAAACCACGCCTTTACCGGACGTAATTCCACTCGCCGGAATATCTCTGTTCGTCGCCGGAAAACCGTTTTCCCCATTTCTGAGCCTTACTAAACCATTTGAACTTATACCGAAGTCACCCACATATTTTGTAAGCTCTCTGAAGTTTCTCTGCTGCAAGACACTCGTCGCCGGAAGGTATTGCTGTCGCCGGAGTTCCGCCGGAAAACAGAGGAAGATAGTCGGTATACCTCTTCGCCTAATTTCTTTTTCTTTTCACTTATATCTCACCGTAATGAACTGAAACACGCTAAGAAACCGATTAAAACATTGAACCAGTCAGTTATCGATTCTAGTTATAACACAACGAAGAAGATGAAGTTCGGTAATCATATAAGTTTAATTTAAATCAAGAAATTACTCGGGTTAGACACACAGTCCAGCGGTGGACTGTGTGCATATTAAACGCTAACGTCTCGAGTTCGAATCCTGTTCCACACACGCCGCCTTAATAAAACGCCTTTTTTTGTTAACCGAACCGGAAGTCACACTGTTATATGTTAAATATATTAATAACCGGAATAATAACCAAGTTAGACACACAGTCCAGTGGTGGACTGTGTGTATGTTTATATCTCAGGTCACGAGTTCGAGTCCGGGCTGCTGCACCGACTCGGACAATTATCTATTTTTTTAAAATAAGACAGAAAAGGGAATGCTCAGTTTATGTTTAAGTATAATAAAAATCAGTTAAGTTAACAAGTTGCACACACAGTCCAGCGGAGGACTGTGTGTTAGTTTAAGCCACAGGTCCCGGGTTCGAGACCTGTGGAGCGCACCGTCTGATTCAAATTAAAGTGTTTTTTAAAATAAAGGATTTTATGTTTAACTTAATTAATATATATATATAATTAAAAACAGATATATAACGGGTTAGACACGTAGCTCAGTTGGTAGAGCTGCGTGCACGCGTACGGGAGGTCTCGGGTTCGAGCCTCACCCAGCGCACTTATATACACGATTCGAGCCGGTCAACGGTCAGTCAACGGTCAGCGGTCAAGTCAACGGTCAAAAAAAGTCAAATTTTTTTATTATTTTTATTTAATTATTTTAATTAAAAATCAATTAAAAATACTTAAAAATAACATTTTTAAGGTTAGAAAATAGCCTCAAACTCACAAAAATACACCCAACAATCCTACTAAAATAGATTAATAAAATCCTTTACTTACCAAACCATAATGCGATTTATCTAGGTTAATCTCACTCGTGGTTAAAACCACTTCGCGTGCATTCAACATCATCAACCGAACGCACCCACTGTGAGTGAATCTTACAACTCCCCCTTTTAAATTACACGTTTTGGGGTGTGTCATGTGTCATAAAAATAATTAACTTGTTTATTTAAACTTGTGCCATTCCACATCATGATCTAAACTTAGATTGTTTATATTGTTGTGATTACTTATTTCCTTTTGTCAAATTATATGAAACTCATTCATTAAGCCCATCAGTTCCTCGTGGGAGACGAGTTGAACAACGCGTGCCTCAAATCAAATTCATTATTGTTCATGTGTGTATCATTGAGTTTATATTGTTTGTAGTTGTGTCATTCATATTATCATGTTTATGCAATTCATTCATTAGGCCCCTCAGTTCCTCGTGAGAGACGAGTTGAGCATCGCGTGCCTCTAAATGTTCCATTATTGTTCATGTGTGTTTTATTTAATATCTTATGATTGTTGAATAAGTTTACATCTATTTTTACTCATGTTTGCACATATTTCATAATCAATTTAAATAAACTTGTTCAAATGTTTTCCATAGGATTCACTCGCCAACATTATGTTGACCCAAAACCCCTTTTACACATGATACAGGTGAACAGGTTGAAGCAAGGAAAACATAGGAAATGCCTTAGAAGAGAACAAAGAAGCTTAGATTGATAGTTAGCACATGTTGTAACATTTAATGTAAATTTCCATTAAATTGTATTTAATGAATATGAAACGCATAATAAATGTCATGAGCTTTGATGATAACCCAATCATGCCCCGATCACCTTTTCCGCTGCGGGTCGGGGTGTGACAATGGTCGGTAGACCATGGAGATGTGTACGATGGTTGGGATAACCATGGAATGCACAAGAAGGATCGGAAATATCAGACGAATGTGAAGAGTGATCGGGGAGATCAAATGGTTGTACACAAAGAAATCTCGGATGTAGAAGTCTTATATGAAAGTTTTGGAGCGTTCAATGCCGGCAGTGGGTCTGCAATGAAAAGGAACAGGAACTGACGTTCCAGGAACATGAGACAAAAGGCGAGACGCCAAAGGTATGCAAATCAGATACACTCATGTAACAATTATTTGAAACAAAGTGTGTATAATAACAATAGTCAAACCAGAAACATAAGTTCTGAATTCTTGTTCAAAGGGACTGATTGGTTTGGTCCAGAAAATACTTGGTATGTTAGTATTAATCGGAAGTTTCATGTTTGTGGGAATAAAGAGATGTTTAAAAAGTTGAGAAATCCGTTCGGTGTGGAAACTGGTACTGGAACCAGAGATTGTTTTTCCGTGGAAGAGGACAAGTCATCATCTTCACAAATCATGACCATCATGTAATAGAATATGTATATTATATTCCCACTCTAAACCAAAACATACTAAGCATGACACAATTAGCAAACCATGGCTATGGCATCAACTTTGAAGTGAAAACATGCAGTATAACAAAGAAGTTTGGTAATTCGGGCAGTGGCGTGATCAAAGATGATGTTAAAGATGAAAGAATGATTGATGAAAACGAATTACTATGGAAACACTTTAAAGAAATGCATCTGCAAGAGGAGAAGAATAAAAGAAGATTAAACAAGGGTAAGGATCATGTCATCTACCCTAAGATCGTGTCAGGATCATGTCATCTACCCTAATCATGTCATCAATAGAAGAATGTCTAAATTTTATTGATGTGATTCAAATAGCAATAAAATATGAAGTGAAAAAGGAGAAACTTGAGAAAGAATTTAATGCAGTTGTTGAATGGTTTCTGAAGGAATTTAGTAGGATTAATACCTCATGCAGATTCCCACCATTGGACAACTATGGTGGAAATGTATGCTTGTTAGATCTCTATGTTAAAGTGATAGCATGTGGTGGATATGATAAAGTTTGTGTAAAAAAGAAGTGGGTAGACATTGCAAGACTCATGGGATATGAATCAGATATGGCAGAAGTGTTAAAGATCACTTATTATCGGTACTTGGAAATGCTGTAATGGTACTACTTCAAGATAAAGGCAAAGGATTTTAATCTTCATATTGGTGACCCAAGAAATTCGCAGGGCAAAGGAGATCACAAGAGGAATGTTGATAAAGATCTAGAAGATGGAAAGTTACCCTTAAAGAAACGCAAGAAGCATGGAAGAAAGGCCTGGCCATCACAAGGTAATCCGACTAGTAACAGTAGCAGCAACGAAACACCATGAAGATCTGGAGTGCGTGAAGTTGAATACGAAATTAGGGCAGTGAATGTTGGAAGATATAATTTCGTATCAAACTTAGTTTATATTGAAAATATGTATTTATCATTATTAACTTATGTCTAGGCTAGTGTATTATGTCACAACCGGATATGTTATGAATAATTATGATGGCAGTTAATCTTAGGGCCCGTAACCGTTTATAACTGTCATACTTTGGGGCCAAGAAACCCTACTGTATAAATAGGGATTGTTGTTGTCATTATCTTCTTATCGTACTCTAATAAAGTTTGTTATTTTCTCAATTGTTATCTGTTATAAAACTGTGATAGTTTGTTGTCTGTGATGGATGAGTACGATTCTAACAAGATATCCTTAAAAATTGCCAACAGCGTAGCTCTGTAAGTTAATCCCCAATATGTTCCCTCCACTATTTATCATATACACCAAACACCACCTAAAGTTTTTGGTTGCTTTCGTGCACTCTCAGGGAATGGGGATAGGCCTAATGCCATATTCGTGAAACTTTTGGATGATATTGTGCACACTTGGTTAATCCCCATTTTTTGGTTGCCTTTGCTTTTGGTTAAAAGAAAAAAAGGAGGATTTCTATTTTGTATGTAGATGTGGGATACGAACTACGAAATTTGTAGAAGCTGTGAAAATGAAGTCGAAGTGAAAACATTGGCATTTGCATCTTGGGTTTTAAAAATTCTTAAATTGATTTTTAGTTAAAAAAATAGGATAAATTGGATATTTTTATGGTTTAGTTAGAAAAAAAAGGTAAAATAGTTATTCTCTAATATATTTTTAATGGAATGAGTATATTTGATATTTTTAACTTGTAGGCAGTGGAATTATGTAATATAATTTTTGGCTTGGGTAAATATGTAATTTATTTTGTAGGGGCTATATGTAATTGCCCCTAAAATAAATTCTCTTTTGTTATGATTATAAAAATCAAGTATCATTAGTCCCTCGGAATAGTCTCTAACTTGGTCTTCTATGCATTCAATTCGTTTAGTAGACTGTATACGATATTGTAATTATTTAGAACCATACAAAGCATTTGTTTATGTCTAAAATAAATGATAACAGGGAAGTGATTTTAAAGCTTTAAAGAATAATAATAAACCAAAATATTAGAAGTCGTAAAGAGGTGGTGACAACGGGAACGCCATTTATGAAAAATGGTAGTCTAGTAAGATCATTATGTATAATAATTGTTTAATTTTTATAATCATGGAAGCCTAGTAGAGGGGGGACACATTTGTCATGGTGGTAAAAAATTTTATGATGTGATAATTTTATGAATTATACATTAGTTAAATTATACTGATAGCTAATTAATACTGTCAAAAATTTCATATGTTAGTGTTCATCAATTATTATTTATTAAAACAAGAAGGTAGCATGTGTGTATGTGATAATCTAGAAATCGCAGAGATGGAGGTAAATATGTTCTTGATTTTCGAGTTCATGTTTAGGATGTACGGTTAGGATGGCTTAGATAGGTTGAAACCTACAAATTGTTGATGTTGTGATTAATAATTAACCTTTTAACCTCTCTAGTAATCTCTATTTGTAGATTCAAAGGGAAACTCTATGTTTATCTACTAAAGTCAATGATCATTTATTAGAAAAATAATATAACTGGCCATTTATTATATTATAATAAAATATATTCTTACATTCCGCCACTTGGTCGAGTTATCATTTATTATAAGCGTGGTAAGTCTCATCAAGGTTTAATACTCATTTTAGTTCTAAACCGAAACCGTAGCAGAGAAATATAGTCACTGAAACAATATTCAACTCAAGAATCTCATTAATCATATTACAATCCCAAATCCCAAATCTAAAACTTAAGTATCTATCAAATTGACGAATAAGCCCTTAAGGTTGATTTGTATAATTATTGTCTATGTGTTATTAGGCTAGCAAAAAAACATATTTAGAGACAAACAAAATCAAATAAGAGAGGTCTTTAGTAAGTCCATCTTCGAAACATGTTCTTGGAAAACTCTAGGTGGGAGACCTTTAGTCATCGGATTCGTAAGCATATTCTTAGTACTTACAGACTCAATACAAAGATTATTTTCCTCAACTCACCCACGAACGAATCATTACTTTGTATCAAGATATAATCCAGCTCCAATCAAACTGTTACTGTTTAAGAAACTAACAACAACTGACTAATCAAAATGAAGCTTTAATGGTCTAGAAATAGAATTAACTACTTTGATTCCAGTAATCAAATTCTTTAGCAACATTCCATGATAGACTACATTATTAATAGCAATGTATTATGCCATCATAGTGGATGTTGTACTCAACTGTTGTTTATGACTCTTCCATGAGATCAGCTAACATATAAATATACCTCGAAGTGGATTTCTTGTCATCTTTTCATTTAGCAATCTCAAAATCAGAATAACCTACCACTTCCAAATTAGCACTTCTTCTATAAGTCAGTGTGTAGTCTTTTGTCTCTTATAGATATCGAAGTACTTTCCTAGCTACTTTCCAGTGATCTAGCCATGATTAGTCTTACAATGGTCTAGCATTCCAGCAGTATAAGGGATATATAGACGAGTTAAGCATACATAAGGGTCCCGACGACTACTGATGCATAAGGTATCATTCTCATTTATTCCTTTTCCAACTCTGTTTTCGAACACTGAAAGGAACCAAAAAACATCTCCCTTAACTATTAAATCTGAGAGCAATGTTCCATGTTATAACGAGTGAGAACACATTCAATGTAGGCCCTTTAGGATAAGCCTAATATAAATGTCAAAACTTTTAATAATTGTCACATATGGAGAATGCTAGGCTAGAGGCCATGCATGAGTAAAAGTAAAATATGGATCTTAATCTTTAAATAGTTGACGTTTTTTATATAAATAAAAAGGCCTGGTAGTTATAAAAAGATAAATTTTGAAAATACTACTGCATAAGTAGTTATAAAAAGATAAATTTTGAAAATACTACTGCATAATCAAACCGTTAATCACTTTTCATTGCGATCTATCCTTTGAAGGATAAACCAATAAATACAAGTTTCCTTAATTAGTACCGTACTTTAAGAAATATTTTTAAAACACGAGAGGATATTGTACATCTTTAGTGGTCCTATACCTTCAAGAACCATTTGGCACATTCAAATAATCATGATGAGTCAATTGAGGCAACAATTTTGAAAATAGATCACCGGGAAACAAATCTCGGTGTTGATTTTGTGTTCTAAGGAATCTTATGACATTCTCATGTCATAGAAATGAAAATTTAAACATAAAAAGTTGCACAAAAGTGATAAAATCAAGATCCCTTTATACACTTTCTAAATAGTTGAATCAGATAATGAGGTTGAAGAATGCTTGATTCCAAAACTCATTGCCAAATACCGTTAAGCAGCTCAAGTTTAAACTACCATGTGAATTGTCTGGACATGTCTGATTAGTGATAGATCTATGCATATCAAATCTATCACATAGGAAATACAAGACAAAAGATTAGAACAATTCTGAATAAGCGTGAGAAGGGTTATATATATATATATATATATATATATATATATATATATATATATATATATATGGTGAGAGTTGGCTATAAAGTCCATTTTTCCTACAAAGTGTAAAAAGTCATAAAACATCATAATGTCAACCATAAAACACACTCAAAACTCACAAATAACAAAGTGAAGATTACTAAATGTCGTATTTGTGGGTTTTGTGTTTTTTTTGGATGATAAGTCTTTGATTATCGAAGGACTAACATTAGGGTGTTTTATGTTGATTATCATGTTGTGTTTATATTCATAGTTCTACGATGGTGAGTTTGAAGTTTGTATGGACTGTTAAGGTTTAGATATTGTGTTTTAGTGGATCTTAGTCTATTATTTTTGTGTTTTGAGTGTGTTGTAGCCGAACCTCACCCTATATGTATAAGTGTATATATATATATATATATATATATATAGGAGAAGGATAAAATGAAAACCCACTTGAGTTGAAAAAACTCAAGACTAAAAACCCCATGTAACATTTTTATTTTTTTCTAAAAAAATAGAGAATGTAAGATATATATATTTGAACATTTTTGTAAAAGGAAAACAAAAAAACACAGAGTAGTTTTTTTTAAATGTTAAAAATTCCATGTTACATAATATATATGTCCAAAAAATTGTAACATACAAATTTTGAACATTTCTTTAAAAAACAAGTAGGCGTTTTTTACATTTTTTAATAAAAATGTTCAAGTACATTTATGTTATATTCCCTATTTTTTTAGAAAAAATAAAAATGTTACATAGGGTTTTCTTGAGTTTTCTCAACTCAAGTGGGTTTTCGTTTTATCTTTCACATGTATATATATATATATAAGATTCGATTCAATTGAGAACCACCACGAGTTGAGAAATATAAGAATTCCTACCTCCTGGGTGAGTCAGGCCGCCAATTTTTGCACAAACGTAGATGAAAATGTTATAAACACATCTTCAAAAAATCTTTAAAAAAAATTAATGGTTGTTGAGTCAGTAGTTATGCCTAATGTAAAATTTGTTTACGGAACGATGACATCACCAATAAATTTTTTTACATGGATGTAAATTTTTTCACGTGATACGTAAAAAAATTACAGTTGGAATAAATAATTTTTTAAAGATTTTTAGAATTAAAAAAAATCTTTTGGAAGGTCTGGTTCTTATGATTCTCACAATTCAAGATGGTATATATAAATAATATCTCCATCATCAAACATCTAAGAGCTAATATGCAAATTAATATTAATGGGGATAAATTGTTTGAGACTATTAATTAAATCACACACTTTACTACAACTTATTGAAGATGGAGAAGGACAATAGTTGGATGGAAATCTAGGAGAGGAGGCAAGAATAAGCACAATACCACCTTTCTTGTTGCAAGTTTTCCAAAGAGGGTCTCAGATTTCTTATTGTGGCGGGCTTTTAAACCTCACGATATTATGTGAGATGCTTACGTCATCAAGAAAATAGATACGAGGGGGAATTATATTGGTTTTGTTGGATGTGTGGGGATGGAGAAGATGGAAAATATAAACATAGCATTGGAGGGTATGAACAAGATTTGTATTTTTGAGGCTAAACTTTCAGTTTCATTAGCAAAGTTTGATAAGGATCATCATACATTTCCGCCCCCAGAAGTGGACAAAGGGAAAGGGAAAAGGAAATGGGTTCCTAAGTCTAATCCCACTTTGGCACCCTTACCAAAAATGACTTTTTGTCAAAAATGGTGTATCCTTCATGGATGTGGTGAATCCCGAGCAGGCATAGTCGGGGTCCTGGAAGTCTCTATGGTTGAATATAGAGGGGCGGCTTACCCTCATTAGTGCAAAGGAAGATCTATGATCGGTTTGGCTAGAGACTTGATGGCGCTTAGGTGTTGTTTGTTTTTTAAGAGGTAATATGTTTGCAGTCTACGGACCACATCTGTAGAAGAAGTGGTGGACCAAACCTCTGCAGTCTGCAACAAGAAAGCTGTTTGTTTTTAAACGTATGTAGACTTTTCAAATAAACTGGTAGTGATGTACGGACAGTAACGGTGGGTGATGGTGGTAGGTGGTGGACGTGCACGGTGGGTGGTGGACGTGGACGATGGTTGTGGTAGACGGTGGTGGTGGGTGGTGGACAGTGGTGGTGGTGATGGACGATAGTGGTTAACCCTCAGCAGACCTTAAAATATCTTAAAAGTGGTTGGGCCAAGTCTGCACCAAGAAGAGCTTGCGCAGATTTTTTTAAGGAAACTTCTTAGATAAAACAAACAGTCTGCAGATAGCAATTTTTGCGCCTGGTCTGCGCGGCGCAGACAAAAGAGGCTGCGCATATCTTTTTTCGAAAAGCAAACACCACCTTAGAGTCTCTAACAATTTATTTCTCAATTGTGGCATGAGGGATATGGACTTTAAGGGGTTGTTTGTTTTTTCAGAGAAGAGTTTCCTGGACTCTTATGTCTTCGTCGCGTAGACCACGCGCAGACATTTGGGTCCAAAGACTGTTTGCTTTCTCGAAGACCTTTCTTTTAAAAACCTCTGCGCGTCCTCTTTTTGGTGCACATGTGGGCAAGGCCCTTCTTACCTCTTCTCTCATTTCTTTTTATCCTGATATCACAAAACATGAAAAAAAACCCTAACATACCTCCTTTTCCTCCACCATCTCTCCTCCATCCCTCCAACGTAGTCGTCGTCGTCAACCTCCCTTCTCCACCGCAGCAGCCGCACCGGCCTCCCCCCTCCACCCTAGCCACAACCACCAGCCTCCCTTCACCACCCTAGTGGGGACAATATAAGTAAATCGGACTGCATCATGGTGTGTTTGGGTTTCATGGACCTTTGGTCAACAACCTCTTTGATGGCTCTTGCTTGGGACTGCTCAGACTATTGTCCGCTGTTACTTTCTACGGTTCCCATAGATTACGATTATGTGACTTTTAGATTTTATTGATTCTTAGATGGAGCTGCTTGGACACTTGTGATGATCTTGTTGATCCACGAACACTATAAATACCCATCAAAGTTCACCTTGTTCTTTGCTCATTTCTCATTCTTCTCCTCTTGCTCTAAGTTGGAGTGCTACCACCTTTGTGGAGGTCTCCTATCTGAGCATTCTTCTTCTTGGAGCTCTTCAAGTGTTCATCAACACAAGTAAGTGCTCTCTCCTTGTCTTGTTTCATTTATTTTAGCTATTTCAAGCTAAAAGTCAAATAGTTTTTGACTTTCAGCTTTGACCATTAATTGGTCAAGACAAAGTTCAATTGAACTTTGTAACGTGATCGTAATCACGATGGTTATCCATAGCGATCATGCCTACTGATTACCATGTTTTCTAGTCGTAGTGACGAGTCAAAGTTTCGGTCAATAATGCGCAAAATGCGCACTATACGACGGAACTATTTTCGGTATCAAAACACTTTGTTTTAATACCAAATCAGTTTTATAAACTGTTGATGCATAATGTCTATTGTCTAGGTCTTGGATCGAGTCTGTTTGTTTATAGCTTGTATTTGTTAGATTTGGAAGTTTATTTAACATGTAAGTACAAGTTCGGCCGAAGTTAATGTCAGCTGATCAAGTTCGGCCGAACTTGATCTAGCCAAGACATGCTTCGGGCGAACTTGACAGTCTATATATAGGTGTGTCATGGTTTCTCAATGTAACTACTTTGCGACATTTACGACGAAGCTCTGTCAGTTTGGATTTCGAGTTGTAATACTTTTGGACTTAATAAACTGACGATTAAACAGTAATTCTTGTGTATTTGGTTAAACTTGTCATATATATTCTACATATATGGACAATAGATACAAATTTAGGTTCCCAAGCTAAGGAGAATGGTCCTATCAAGTGGTATCAGAGTCTGGATACCTGAATTTGCTGAAATCAACACAAGAATCATTCTATTTCTATTCATTTCTACCATTTTTCTTAACTTTTCACATAATTGAAGAACTCATGGACAAAAATGGTTAAAAATTGAACATGTCATAGATAATCACATAATTACAAACCCCTGAAAGTTTAAGAATAAAAAACAAACGAATTCATGTTGAAATTATCAAAAAACCAAGTTTTTGAAACCAACTTCGCTCGAACTTTACCCACAATTTCACTCGAACTTGATTAAAATCATCAAAATTTGTTGATTTTCATCATCTTCGCCCGAACTTGATTGAAATTTCAGTGAAATTTGACCAAGTTCGACCGAACTTGATCATTTTTTGTTGAAATTCTCAGTAAGTTCGCCCGAACTTGCAAGAAAAGGTTGGAAAATTTTCAAAATCATTACCCAAGTTTGTCCGAACTTGATAAAATCTGAAAATTCTTGAAAGTTTCATTCAAGTTCGCCCGAACTTGATAAAATCTGAAAATTTGAGAAAATTTCACACAAGTTCGCCCGAACTTGTTGAAATTGAAATCAAAGTATGTTTTTCTCACAAGTTCGACCGAACTTGTCAGTTGCTAATCAGTTTTCGAGTATTTTTGAACATGTTTTCAGATAAATCGCCTGATTTTCAAGATGGATAATTTCCATAACGTTTTTGCCGCGGGAGTAGCCCAAGCTTCAACATCCAATGCTAATGCGGCAAATCAGATGAATCTCGCACAATGAGATGGGTACTACTAGAAAACCGTCGAAGCTTATGAGTATGGACGAGTTTGAGGGTTGGAAGGAGAAGTTTGTTAACTGGGTTCAAGCGAACCAGTTTCATAGCTGGGTTGCTGTAACCGGATACAAATGGCCAAAAGACGAACGTGGTCAAGATCTCGCTTTGGTTAAGTTCACACCAGAACATAAAGATGCGTACATAGCTGAAAGAAATGAGCAGTTTGATTCAACAATATGTGAAGGAAGATATTCTGATCTTATTACCCGAATGTGAAACTTCACAAATGCTATGGGATGCTCTCTGTACAAAATACCTGGGTAGCGATGAGATGATCAAGAGCAAGAAAGCCTTAATCAAGAAAGAGTTCGACATCTTCACAATGATCAAAGGAGAGAATATGAAGCTAATGATTGATCTATATTGTCATCTAATGGTTCAAATGCGAAGACACAGCATTTTGAAAACTAACGAAGAACAGATTGATAAACTGGCAGACGCACTTCCTGAGGGAGAGTGGTCGACTTACTTGACGATTTTGAAGAATAGTCCAGGTTGGCAACATTTCAAGTTATCATTATTCAACGACAAATTAGAAGGACATGAAATGGAGTTGATAAAGATGGCCAAATCAAAGAATGCGAACGTCGTGCAAGATGTTGGGGTGTATTACAGAGAAGGTGTTCAAGACATTCAGAGCCCGAAGATTCAGACTGCATTTAGTGCGAATATGAATTCCTCGAATCATTCGCCTCAGAATCAATCAAACAGTCAATCATATCCAAGTTATGATAAGAGTCCTCCGAACACGGGACATTCAAGTGCTGGCTCAAACTCTTCATTCCATAATCAACCGAATCAGACAAATCAGACAAATCATTCAAGTTTTGATCCGAATGTTTTCCAATGTAACATTGCTGTGAATCTGAAGAATGTTTTCCCTGAGCAAGTGGCTAAACAACATATAGCACTTCTTGCTACTGTACTCGAATCATATGAATGTTTAGTTGCGGGGAAGATCGGTAATCCAGAAATGACTGCTGAGGATTACGATCAAGTTGATGAAGAGGAATTAGAGCTGATGGACATCAAGTGGAGCCTAGCTTCAATCATTAGAAGAGTCACAAAGTTCGTAGCACTTACGGGAAGAGACATTGGTAATTCAAGCAACAAACTTGGATTTGACAAGTCAAAAGTTACTTGCTTCAAGTGCCGACAAAAGGGGCATTTCAAACGCGAATGCATCAACCAAGAAGCAAGCGGCAACCAAAGTCCTTTCGGCAACAATAACGATTATTACAAGAAATCGTTGCAATACAAGCCATATCCAAAGAGAACTCAAGTTGAAGTTCAAGATAATTCCTCAAAGCCAACTGAACAAGCTCTAGTTATGTCTCACGAAGACGAATGATTTGATTGGAATAAGTACATCGGAAAGAAGACTAGAGTTGCTTTGATGGCTGAAATTGTGGATGAGTCGGAATCAACAATTGATGATGCAGCTCTAGAAAATGCGATTCTAGAAGAATATCTGCAAAGAACAGAGGAAGAGGAGATGATCTATCACCAGACACAGATGAAGAACATTATCTCTCCTAACTTTAATGCTAGTTTTGCAGGTTGCTTCGGGAATACATCGCATGAGCAAGTGACTGAAGAAAAGAAACCGGAGGTCGAGGAGGTCATTGATGTAACAAAGGAAATGAATGCAGAAAACCTCACACAAATTGCCAACAAAGCAATGATGGCGAATCTTAAACAGGTGGGTCAAAAGGTAAATGTGATTGAGAAGGAAGTTGTGAAAGTTGTGGAGGTTGAAAAACCTTGCACAATGTGCACAAAGCCTTGTGAAAAATGTGCTGAAAAAGATCAAATCATAAGCGATCTTAATATGCATAATGAAAATTTTCGATATGGTTATCGCACAATGAAAGAGGCTTATGATAAAATGAAAGGCACATATTGTAATGTCGAAAAAGCTAATCTAGAACAAGTTGCGTCAATAAGAATGTTAAAAGCAACGGTAATTGAGAAATAAGAAGCTATTAATATGTACATAAACACCATTGCTGAAACTAGACAAGAGCTTCAAGACATGAAAATTGAAACTAAGAGAGTAAGACAACTTTTGCTTAGTTACACAACAAACGCTTATGTCATCGATCGCATTCTTCCTACGATTAGGTCAGAGGAAAATGTTGAGAAATCAAAAGGGATGAAGCGTAAAGAGTACAGCAATGTTCCACCTCCACTACTTGCAAGTTACTGCCATAAGAAAGTGGACAGTATTGAAAAGGCAACTAACATAACACTTTTATCAGAAACAGATGATAAGTTGCCTGAGAACATTGATGTAGTTTATACGAAATCAAACGATGACAATGAAGCGGTTGTGAAAAATGTGATTGAAAAGGTTTTGGGAGATGATTCTGATGATGGCAGCTTTGAGAGCGCCAACTTAAATTTGAACAGTTCAGAATCACAATCCGAAAATGACGATACTTCATCAGAAAATGATCTAAGTAATGATCCTAACATTGTGATGTACAAAGTTAAGGATTCTGATAGATTATATTTTGATGATAGTTTTCCGATTCGAAACGTGAAAGAAGATCAAATCAATAAATTGTTCAAACTTGTGGAAGTATCATCAGATAATCTTGAGAGAAATGAGAAAAAGGTTTATTCAAAACCCAAAAAAGTTTATAACAACTACCGAAGGAATAGTGGTGACTTTCCTGAGAACATGAGAGCGGGTTTGGGTTTGGAGGTAGAGGATGAACCGAAAAAGAAACAGAAGTCACCATTTCATGAATATAAGAATAAAAACATGAATTTCATGTTTGGGACTAACACGGTTCAAGAAGAGAGTTTGATTGGGAAGCAATCAAATAATGAGTTTAAGAAGGAAAAAGAACTTCGGGATAAGGCTAAATCCGCAAGTGGAATAAAACCCATTAGTGGACATTCTCATGATACTCGGACTGGCTTCAAATGCAATGAAGTTGGTCACATTGCTCGCAAGTGTCCGAAGTCAAAGTCTGTGTATCACCAAAGAAAGGCAGTTTCAGAAGATGAGAAACTTAAACGCCCAGAGATTGTAAAACCAATTACAATCTTAAAACGAACAAATGAATCTAAAATCAAAGTGAAACCTAAAACTGAATCCAAATTTGAGAATTCAACTTTTGAAAAAGGTGAACGAAAACAAAGATTCAAGATTCAACATTAAGAAAGCAAGAATTAAATCACAATCTTGGGTTGCAAAGAAGAAAACAACATCATCTGAAAGTGCAAAATCTGAATCAGTCAAAAATAACAATGTCACTGACATAAAGATTGATCAGAAAGTTCCAAATGCTGATTTGAAACTTTCGACTTCCGATATTCCTATTCTACCCAAGACCGGAAAGGCTTGGGTTTCCCTTTTTAAATAGTTTCTTAACATATGCAGGGGCTCCAAAGATCTATCTTATCGAAATGGATTATGGATAGCAGAGCTTCTCGTCACATGACCGGGATGAGTGCCTTGCTCTATGATATCAAATCTATTAATGGAGGGTACGTAGCATTTGCAGGAAATCAAGGAGGGAGGATCATCGCTAAAGGAAAGTTATCAAACGGTGTGATGTCATTTGACAAGGTCAATTATATCGCCGAACTGGAGAACAATCTTCTCAGTATTTCTCAGATTTGTGACAAACAGTTCACTACACATTTCAATGATAAGGAGTGCATGATATTAAAACCGGGCTTCAAGATTCCTGAAGAATGGATTCCCAAGCGTGCTCCTCGCGTGAATGATCTATACGTGCTAGACATGAGCGTTGCCACTACTACTTCAAAGTCGGCTCAATGTTTTGTAACAAAGGCCACAGAGAAGGAGTCAATTCTTTGGCACTGAAAGATGTGTCATATTCACCTGAGAAAGATGAATCATCTGGTCCATAACGATCTGGTTGAAGGAGTGAATCTAAGAAGCTTTCGCATGACACATAGTTGTCTTGAATGTAAGAAAGGAAAGCAGATCAAGAAGTCACATCCTAGAAAGATTCTAAACTCTATAAATTGCCGCTTGAAAGTCTGCACATGGATCTCTTTGGTCCAGTGAACGTTCGAAGTATATCTGGAGATCTGTACTGTCTTGTTGTAATACATGATTATTCACAGTTTTCATGGGTCTTCTTCCAGGAGAGTAAAGATGAGACGTTCGATAACCTAATGATTCTCTTTAGGAATATTGAAAACTTGTACCATCTCCCCATTAGACGAATCCGCAGTGATAATGGTACAGAGTTTAAAAATGCCCGAATGAAAGAGTTCTGTAACGATAAAGGAATTCTACATGAATTTAGTGCTCCGTACACTCCACAACAAAATGGAGTAGCTGAAAGGAAGAACAAAACGTTGATAGAAACTGCAAGAACAATGCTTGCTGATTCAAAGCTTCCTGTCAGTTTCTGGAGTGAAGCAGTCGTAGCTGCATGCTATACGTTGAACCGGGTCTTAACAGTCAAACCAACCAAGAAGACTCGCTTCGAAATGCTAAACCGAAGGAAACCTAATCTGAAATACTTAGAACCATTTGGCGCACCTTGTACAGTTATTGATCAAGATGGAAAGTTTGGTGCTAAATCAATTGATGGTTTCTTCGTTGGATATGCAACTCCACTCAAAAGAGTCTATCTTCCTAGTTTGAGGAGAGTGGTAGAAGCACAACACGTTGACTGCTTTCGGTACACAACTCCTATTAAAAGAGCAGGAGACGCTTGGTTATTTAACTATAGGGAATTGTGGAAGTCATTCGACTTGCCAAAAGAACCTTCTGAAGAAGACATTGCAGCGTTATATTATCCTCATCAGCAGGCAAACGAAGAACAGATAATCAGACCAATTGTGGTTAATCAACCAACTGTTGGGTCATCATCTTCTTCTGGTGCAGGTCCAAGTACTAGCGCTGTTCAAGTAACTAACGTTGAACAAGAGACACCGGCTATAGAACCAGTGAATAATACAGAGGAACCTAATCTTTCTCAAGCACATAACTCTGACTCTGACGAGGCTCCGACATTTGACGATGAAGGAGAATCTTCTTCTGATGAAGAATCCGAGCAGATAACAAGCATGTTAAATCAATCTGCTGGCCCGAGTAATCAAAATGAAACGTCTTCTAGTGTTCATACAGTTGAAGTTGTGGTTGATCAGAATATCACAATCAGGAGAATACCGTTGATGTTCCTAGTGAGGTGATGCCAAGGACCTATTCTTATCACTCATCAAATTCCATAATCGGCGAATTGCAAACGGGAGTGAGAACAAGGAGCCAGATTAACAAATCTTTAAGTTGTTTCCATACTCGAGTAGCTCCGATTCAAGAGTATTGCTGCTATTCATGCTTCATATCCCAAGTTGAGCCAAAGAATGTTATTGAAGCTTTGGGAGATGAAAATTGGATCCAAGCAATGCAAGAAGAATTGCTACAGTTCGAAAAGCTAGGGGTATGGAAGCTTGTTGACCTACCGGAGAATCAAAAGGTGATAGATACCAAATGGGTCTTCAAGTGCAAGCTGGATGATCGTGGAGTGATAGTGCACAACAAAGCTCAACTTGTTGTCAAGGTATTCCATCAACATGAAGGAATTGATTATACAGAAGTATATGCACCAGTTGCTAGATTGGAGTCCATTCACATTTTCCTTACTTTTGCTGCTTGGAAAGGATTTTAAGTGTACTAGTTAGATGTGAAATCCGTCTTTCTATATGGTAAGCTACGTGAGCAAGTGTACGTCGGCCAACCATCGGGTTTTGTCGATCCGATGAACAAGAAGAAAGCTTATCTCCTGGATAAAGCATTATACGGTTTGCATCAGGCCCTAAGAGCCTGGTATGAGACGTTATCTCAACATCTCATCGACAACGACTTTATTAGAGGAATAGTGGATAGTACGCTCTTTACCAGAGAAGTTGGAAATCATCTGATTATCGTACAAATATATGTGGATGACATCATCTTCGGTTCAACAAACGATGATCTTTGCAGAGAGTTCGAGAAAATCATGAAGAAGAAATTCGAGATGTCTTCTATGGGCGAAATGAAATTCTTCCTCGGATTGCAAGCTGATCAATTGCCAGATGGTATTTTCATTCATCAAACTAAGTATGTTAACGACATCTTGAAGAAGTTTGAAATGGAAAGCTCGAAGCCGTTATCTACTCCTCTTGCTCTCAATCACGGAATTTGTATCGATGAAATAGGAACCAAAGTTGATGATACTCTTTACAGGTTGATGATAGGATCTTTGATGTATCTGACGGCATCTCGCCCGGATATCATGTATCCTACCTGCCTTTGCGCCAGATATCAATCCAGCCCAAGAATCTCACACATGCAGATCGTGAAGCGAATTTTTAGATACTTGAAGGGATGTCCAAGCACTGGCTTGTGGTACCCGAAGAACGATAACTTCGATCTGACGGGATATGCTGATTCTGATTTTGGTGTAGATAAGTTAAATTCAAAATCAACTACAGCGGGCTGCCAGTTCTTAGGAACACGCTTGGTAACCTGGCAGTGTAAAAAACAGACTACGGTCGCTCTCTCTACTTGTGAAGCTGAGTATATCTCGGCCTCCAGCTGTTGTTCACAGATTCTGTGGATCCAACAGCAGATGAGAGACTATGGTCTGCAATTTCTTGACACTCTGTTGTATGTTGATAATAAGGTAGCTATCGATATAACCAGTTCATCATTCTCGAACAAAACATATCGAGATTCGATACCATTTCATTTGTGATTGCTATGATAAGAAGTTGGTACGAATTGAGAAAATCCACACCGATCAACAAAAAGCTGATTTTTATACCAAACCATTTACTCTGTCACGGTCTAAATACTTAATGAGAATTAATGGTATGAAAAATCTTTTGACATGTGCGGATGTAGAGGTTGAATATGGATCGGACGACGAGTTCTCGTGATCCTCATTGGTTTGTTACCTTATAGGATTAGATTTTCTTAAAAACTAAAATACAAAAATATTTTTTGATTTTAGGGGGAGAAATGTTACAAGAAAATACAAAAACATACGAAAAAACCAAAAAGTACAAAAACATGAAAAAGACAAAAAGAATTTGTGTTAAAAAGGAAATGATAGTACATTAGTGGACTATCACAGTACGTTAAGGATTTGTAAAGTTTAAAAAGTGTAAACGAGTCTTACTATCGATGTGTCGACAGGATTTACACGTTTAGTAAATTGTTTCCGGGATATAAACTAAATTTTACAACTGCTCAAAGTTGTTGATTAACATCTTTCGGATATATGGACTTAGTACTCCGAAATTTCGTTTGAGAGATTGCCTGATTCTGAGATACGAGGTCTTTATAGATGATTGATATTTGGGGTATTATACAAGTTCTTCTGATTTTGCGGTAGCAATAGCCTAGAACTTCTATAATGCTTTTGCTTAAAACCCTAAACTGCATGCAAAATTGAAAGAATCGAAAGATCTAATCAATTGTAGTGCTTAAAAGATTCCTTAATTGGAACACGCCTTAAAGTCGAGCCTTCATCTCTTTGTCGATACAGTGGTATTAACCTGAGATCTCAAGGCTTCGCATAACCTAGATACAGATATCAATTACGCTATACTCACCTGTAAGATCAAATCTAGAAAATCTTGATATGGGAGTATATTCTGAGATGGGAACCATAGTTGAGTCAAGTTTCATAATTCTAACTAAGATATCTTGAAAAAATTGAGAAATGTGTTGAAGTTTAAGTGGAAAAACATATCAATCTAGGTAAACGAGTTTAAAACTTAAAGTCATCATAAGGTCAACGGTACTAGTGATTTGTCTCAAACAACTGATATGATCCTTAGACACGAATTCACAAAAATATGTCTATAAATATGTTTGTACATAACTTATTTGATTTTAGAATTAAACCCAAAAAGATTTTCAGTGTGTTTTAGCATAAACATTCGAAAATTCAAAAAGACTCTACTTCTACATTGTTTTCAACAGCCAATGATGGAAAGTGGATCTTCGGAGTTCGAAATGGTGCTAAGTTGTTGGAATCTTGATGACAATGGGTTGTGAGCTAATCTGTAAAATCAAAATGCATGAAAAACGAAGAAAAGATCATTAATTTGAAACTTAAATTTTGAAGAAAACATCAGTTTGTTCATAACATGTCAAACCGGGGTCATTAACTTGGACTCGGCAGACAAATCGGTTAACCAAGGTCATTAACTTGGACTTGCTCAACTGAGTGGATTATCATAACTGGTAAAACATGTGAAAGTTCAGGGTTAGATATGAAAATTTTTGAAAAGTTTGAAATTTATGTTATTCAAGTTCGGCCGAAGTTGCCAAGGAAATACTGTTTCAAAGTGAATTAACTTCGGGCGAAGTTGAATAGTTATTGAAGGAGTGTTGTTAAGTTCGCCCGAACATAACTCACTATATAAGAATCAAGTTCGCTCAAAACATCTTTTAACTGACTTTCATCTTCGAGCAAACTTAGAGAGAATTTTTTGCGAAATCTGAAATTGCAAAGAATAAGCTGTTACTCTGCCCAAATTAAACCTGATCTTAAGTGATTCGCACACTTAATATCATGGCTGAGGTATAAATCTCACAGATCTTCCATAATTTGAACTAGATCGAACATGTTTGGACCGAAAACTTAAAATTGATTAGATCTAGGGTTTGAATGACAAAATTGATCGGTGAATTGTGTTAATAAACATGTTAATATGCTTACATGAAATCAATAAATTGAACATGTTTGGGAGTTGTAGAAACTTTGAAGAAGACGACAAGTTCGCCCGAACTTGTTGTTGATATTGTATATCAACTTCGGGCGAAGTTGTTTGATCTGAAAGAAGATTGTATGTTTCACAAGTTCGCCAGAACTTATTTACAGTCTGCAAAAACATGTAATAAACACAAGTTCGGCCAAACTTGTATGAAAATTGTTAAAAACTTGTTTTGGAACATGTTCGGCCGAAGTTGTTGTTATTTGTGATGTTTGTTGTGTTTTGGCCTCAAGTTCGCCCGAACTTGATAGAAATTGTTTGAAAATTGTCAATTTTGTGTTAAATTTTTGTTGTCTCTGTCCGCAGAATATCAAGCTACCGTTCAACAAGTTTCATAACACTTGTATTTCATTGGACGAAACGATTTATCCGACGTTGACGGCTTTTTCTGAGATCTTAAAGTTTTTAGGGCGTATTCTGATAACAAAGGCGATCACAAACAAAAATGTGGTATATAGATCGCCCGTTTATTTTTTCTGGAACGCAACAACATACGACGAGGCGAACAAAGTAATAAAGTCTGCTGTACGAGTCAGAAACGAGATAAGGAAATTTTGATCAAAGAAGCTAACATCCAAAGGGTCTTAGAATTCAACGATGATGTTAATGATCCAATCAGTTTTGAAGAATGAATGGTTAAGGGTTGCTTCTTCCGGATGGGGTATAAGGGTCACGCGAACGAGCCAAAAATGAAGAAAGGAAGTGTGTCTCTACGTTACAAGCTTTTGATTCACACCATCATACACGCTTTCAGTCATAGGAAAGCAGGCCTCGGCGACATACAAGATTACATGCATGTATGGTCACTGCATTGGTGCTGAACAAGAAATACAATTTTTCCAGAGTTGTATTCAACTTCATGGCGAAGAATATGGGAAAGGAGAGATTGGTTATGTGTCCTAGGTTTGTGCAAATGCTGATTGATGAGAAGTTTCAGAATATTGCAAAGGATCCAAATGATATTCTTTATCTGAGTCATATGGATGAAACGACGCTGAAAAAGTTAAAGATTTATCAAAAGCAAGTCTCTGCTACTGTTGCTAAGCCTGTATTTGGAGCTATTTCTGATGAACACTATGTTGCACCTCCAGAGAATAAGTGGAGAAAAGAGGGCAGTGGTGATGAGAAAGAGGAAGCTGAGTTGTTAACTAATTTCAAAGAAAAACGTGGTGACTGGTACATCAAACATGTGGTTGTGGTTGAGAAACAGAAGAAAAAGTGGGTGTTAAAGAAAGCAGATACGATGTTGATAGATGAGCATGAGATAGAAGAACCACAGAATGTTGAGGGTTCTAGCGCCGCAGCTAACATTGAAAGTCAAGAAAAGGAAGATGATGTTATTTCTCCAACTTCAGATAAAGATGATGAATCATCTGAAGATCCAATTGATTTGAGTATAAAAGCTGCAGAAAAAGAAAAAGAAGAAGAAAGATTGAAAAAGTTGGATGAAGATCTTTACGAGCCATCTGCTGCAGAGTTGTCTGATTCTGAACGTCCAAAGAAGAAAGCTAAACGTTCAAAGTCTAAAGCTGAAAGTATAAAGAAAGCAACAGGGTCACCAAGTGCTCGTGGAAGGAAGAAAACGCAAAGCCGCAGATATATCAGCCAAACAAAAAAAGGAGTTACAAAAGAACCTCCTGTTTCAAATTTGCAAGATACTCCGATTATAAAATCTGTTATTCCTCCGACAGCTGCTGCTACCAAAGAGCCACCAACTGCAACTGAAGAAGAAACTTTTGTTACTGTTGAAGTTCTTGTTCAAGTTACACCGAAGTCAACACCAAAGTTTGCAGCAAAAAGAACGCAATCTACTCCACCGGGTGTTAGAGCAAGAGAATTTAAAGATGCCTATGGTGATATTCCAGATAATATCACACATCCTGTCATTGCTGAAGATCTTTCAGGCTGGTTTGAAGATATTCCGATCGATAAACTAGAGAAAAGGCTCAAAGATATGGAAGATAAAGCCAAGCAAAACGAAGTTGATAAAGCAGCTCTTCAAGAGAAACTAAAGCATAGTGAAGTTGAAAAGGAGATTTTGAATAACAAAGTGAAGTTTCTTGAAGATGATCATGGTTATTTGAAAGCAATGGTCGAAAGTTTAGGTGCTGCTAATGCTAAGTTAGAGAAAGAGATAGCAGAGTTGAGATCTGAACATGATATAACGATAGAAGGTTTGCAAGATTGAAAAAAGTGCTTACTAACAGTTTAGGCATCGACTTTAAACTTGAATGTGATTGTTTGGATATTCAAGAGGCAAAGGAAAAGCTGAGAAAGAGTTGATCGAACAGGGCAAAGGCAAAGGGGTGATTGATGATATCCCTAAACCTTCAGAAGAACCGGTGATAGAAAAGTCTGTTGAATCTGAAAAGGCTCATGAGATTGAAGTTATTACTGAAAGTGTTCCTGAAAAGATTATTGATACTCAGGAAGCATAATAGAAAGATGATGAGGAAGAAGATAATGATGACGACGACCCTGCCGGTGACGATACTAAAGATGATTCAGATCATGATGATAATGACAATGATGATCAGGGGGCGTTGGTCTGAAGATTGATTCTGCTAAAGTTCATTCTGAATTTGATTTCGAATCCCTAATTGATGATAATGCTAACATGGAGGATGCACCAAGTAAGGGGAGTCTACTGAGCAGACAGGGCCACAGGATGTTGATATTTCTGATGCGGTTATTGCTATGCCTGTTACTACTGTGCACGAAAAGCCTTTGATGATAACATTAGATCCGAGTATAGAGGAAGGGGAGATTGCTCATACATACACCAAAGAAGAATTAGCTAGAATGTTTGAAGTTGACACTGATTCATTCGAGTTTGATTTCGAGGAAGAGTTGGGGAATATAAAGACATTTGAACCGAAACAGCATGTGTATATGCGGGTTGCTGAAGCTGATGACTATGATCGAGTGATATTTGAAGATTCAGATGATGATAACGAAGCTGAAAAGTATTCTAATCTGAATACTGACAAATTTCCAACGGTTAAAGAGTTGACGAGTCAAATAGATGTTGATCTGATGAAACAAAAGATTGATGAAGTTGTGAAGACAGGAGACATACCAAAACGTTATACGAAAGAGCAAATTGCCGAAGCGAAAAGATCGTGGTTTAAAGAAATGCCCAAGGAGAGAAAGTTCAAAAGGCCTCTAGCATTCTTCACACGTGATAAAGATGTTTCTCTGGGTGAAATTCTTGGCTGGGGTTGGATTCGAGATCTAGATGTGTATGCAATAAAGAGAGAGTTTGGGGTACAGTACTTTAAACATTTGAAAGACATAAAGACATTACCATTCTGGGATGTTGAGGAGTTGGTACAAACAAGGAATATCAGTCTGCAAATGAAGTTTAATGAACAGAGATTGTGGAGAGTGATAAAGTTTGAAGCTTCGAGAGGGTTTGTGTTGTGGAAGCCGTTTATTCCTAAACGTCGAATCAAGATTAATAAGAAAACGGATGAAAAAGACATAGCACTTGTGATGAAGCGTCCTCGAGCTATGAAGAATATGCCACTGAAACCCATCGAACAGGATTTTCATCCTTACATTATGTGGTGGCAAACGGATCCAGAAACTTGTGAAGCCGTGATTGTTTTACGTGCTGATGATACGTGGGATATAACGAAAGAAAAGGATCCAGAACTGATAGAACGAATGAGGATATGGGGGCTTTGGAGAATGATTCGGATACTAGACCCGATGTGGCTAGTTAATTGCTCAAAGGAAGATGTCAAATGCTTGTTCTTCAACAAGATTTGCTTTGATAAACGTGAAGAAGTCCAAGCGAAGCAATACCAAGGTGTGATTAACGTTTGCTATGCGCATGGTATTAATTCAGGGCACACGTAGGAATCGAGATGGAGAGAGCTTGAAAGAGAAGAGTTCTTGAAGGAAGAGAATCATGCAGAGAAGGTTCATGAGAAAGGTAGGGAGGCAAGAATCAGAAGGTTTCAATTTATGAAGTGGGCACATCCTACAGATCAAACGCCTATCCCAAAGCAAGAACGCCGAAAGAAACCATACAAGAACTTTTTCGGAAGAGGTTAGAGATTGAAGACTGATCAAGACACTGCGACAATATCCAAGGGGAGTTTGTTGATGCATCATGTCTATTGTCTAGGTCTTGGATCGAGTCTGTTTGTTTAGAGCTTGTATTTGTTAGATTTGGAAGTTTATTTAACATGTAAGTATAAGTTCGGCCGAAGTTAATGTCAGCTGATCAAGTTCGGCCGAACTTGATCTAGCCAAGACATGCTTCGGGTGAACTTGACAGTCTATATATAGGTGTGTCATGGTTTCTCAATGTAACTACTTTGCGACATTTATGGCGAAGCTCTGTCAGTTTGGATTTGGAGTTGTAATACTTATGGACTTAATAAACTTACTATTAAACAATAATTCTTGTGTATTTGGTTAAACTTGTCATATAAATTCCGCATATATGGACAATAGATACAAATTTAGGTTCCCAAGCTGAGGTGGACGGTCCTATCATAAACTTAGTTAGATACGTTTAACATGTCTAACTCCTCACTTTTAGTTTAGCACTTGTTTAAGGTCGTAAGTCGAGCGGTCTTGACCACCGCTTTGAATTCCAAATCCGACCCGTTTGGTAGATCTTAAGATCCGAGCAAACACACATTAGTGACCATAGTTTTATTGGGAATAACCCTCTGAGGTTATACCTTATGGTCACGTCGTTTGGATAGTGTTATGTTAAGTCGTCTATTATGCCTTTATGAATGACCAAAATGACCTTTTTGCGCATAAAATCACTTTAAGCATATGTAACCAACTTTTTGACTTATATACTGATGTTGCAACTTTATTAAACTTATTTTGGCATATAAGATTTATCATAAGACTAGTTTGACCATCCGAATGCGTTTTTACGCAAATGACACGTTAAAGTAGCGGAAACTACCTTAACGGGTCATAACGGGTCAAAGGCATTTAGGATTCATTCCAAATCAGAATGTTAAGTCTAATAAACCATTTTATATGAGTTCCAACACTCGTTTGGTTTATAAGACTTCATTCTATCCGATCTCTTGTTTTCAAGTTTCGACACTAACACATAGTATCCGATATAGGAACCATTTAAACTTTTGAACTCTTGATCCATTGAGCCTTGTTATATCATTTGTACAAGACCTAAACGCACTCCCAAGTGAGTATATAGCTCCCCTCTTTTACATTTTTCAAATGTTTGGGGTGATTCATATGTGTAACCAATTTTTCTCAAATGTATGGCATGTATGTGTTTACTAAGTACGTTTTGTGTATTATTCCTATTATGCAAACACGACGATTGACAAGACGAATCCTTGTAGAATCTTTCTATCTTTATAGTTAGATTCTTGTAGGTTATTTGAAGTAAAGTCTTAAATCTTCCTATCTTCATAGTGAGATTTGTAAGAAGTACTTTACAAGAGAATGGTTGTCACACCCCAACCGATGGCGGAAACATCGAGGCAGAACGAAAAAGATTGCTCATTGCTCATAAATACTAATTGATGACAATATTTAAATAATACCCATATTTCATTCATAACAACATTGTCATACATTACAAGGAATTCCAAATACAACAATAACAAAGGGCAAACTTTGATACAACATGTTATAAACCTATCGTCTATATGTGTATCTAAGCATCATCACTACTCCAATTTCATGGCAAAATATTCATCAGCCTGTAACATGTTAAAAATACGAGTTCAATGCAAAGGCAAAGGCGAGTACACAAGTTTGGTGATTACATAGCATAAGTATAAAATGTATAACTCGAATCCACGTGGTATTTGTAAGCAAAGACTATACTAATCATGCAGTACTAGATCAAACCCCGAGTTTCCACAAAAGTTTAACGAGATCGAGCTTCCCTTGTCACAAAAGCGACAAGACTAAAATGAGTATGATAATCTTAACATAACTCCGACGTGCTACACCTATAGCGCTATATATGATAAGTTGGGCTAGCTAAGTTAATGATCAAGCATGTATAATCAAGCATGTATCTAGGCATAACAAGTATTAGGTATAAGGATTGAGCATGTAAAAGCATGAGTTTGTGATATGTGTATTTTGATAGGTAAATATGTTACAACCCAAAAGTGATTAAAACGGTAAATGGGTCAAGTGTACTCACGGTTTTGCTAAGTGTTCCACTTAAGAAATCCCGGGAGCTTTGTTGTGATGTTTAGAGTTTGGCACCTTGTCCTTCTACAAGAAGAACTTAGGTATTAGTTAGGAGTGTAACGGTAGATTCGGATTATTCGAGCAAGTTTACGAAAATAAGACTAAAGTATTATGTATGAAAATAATTACTAGACATAGCACTTGTTCTTGACACTAATGATAACCCGAAAGGGTTTAATATGGTTTCATAGGTTCGAGACCTATTAGAATCGTGATAAGGAACTACATACTTTAGTGATAAACTTATTAACTTGATAGGTGACTACTTAATCATCATCAAGGGTTCGGTTTTAATGATTTATATTATAGTCCATACATATATAGTTTATGTACATACATATGTTATAAGTCAAGCATGAGGTAGGATGATGAACACCCATTTAGGAACCTCTTTTATATTCAAGTAAGTCAAGCATGGAGTTATGATGATGAACATCCATTTAACCTCTTTATATGATTCATCACTACACGAGTTGTCATAGACAACAACGAGGGTCATGAATGTACAATAAGAAATGAACTAATACACAACTAATCTAAGAGAACATCAAGTGATGTGTGGTCTCGAAGTTTAGGATAGCCAAGGATAACCATGGTGGACACACATGAACAAGTTATGAACTTGCACCACTTGTGAGCTTGAAGCTCTATGAAAACATAAAGTTTGTAAGGATAAATCCTCTTGTTTGCATGTATCAACCTTGTTTTTAAGCCTAACCAACCACAAGAAGTCTTGTAAGCATTCGAACATTGGTTTGAGATGAGGTAGACTCAAGTTTGATGAACATAAACAAGTTTTGAAAGAGTTGAAATAATAACAGAAAGTTTAGGACACTTTGGGTGCATTTCCAGGTCTGGATTCTCCATGGAGAACCCTAGGATTCAAACCCAAAGTTTGTCCAAGTAAGTAGAAGAAAGAATCAAGTGAAAAGATCAAGTTTGAGCAAGTTCTGCTCACTTTTGTAAAGGTGGTACAATCTGCCTGAAAATTCTGTTCAAGGGTGTTTTTGAGATGATTTGAGAGTGTTTGAGTGAGATTAGATGGAGTTTGGAAAGTGGAAATGGTGTGGAATAGGGTTGGTATTTATAGGGAAGAGTTAGGAGGGTGTTGGGTGAGTTTTAATGAGTTTTAGAGGTGATTGGGTGAGTGGATTAGTGTGGGATTCGTGCAAATTCACGAGCCAAAACAATTCTGACCCGACCAGCACCCCTTGCGGACCGTAAGGGTTCCCCCTTGTGGTCCGTAAGGACCTAGTCCGGGTGTAAATGTTGTTTTTTGTTGTTTTTGCTACAAGGTGACGGGTTTAGACCATTTTTAAAGATATTTATGACATTTTAAGGTGCATTAGGGTATCATAAGCGTAAGTAACATGTTATAAACGTATGCATATGTATGTATTGATCGAGATCGAGTATCCACATTGTGTATAAAGTATGTATCAAGCATAAATGTTGCGTGTTATCAAATATATCATGTATTCGAGTATGAATATCATGTGTGAGTATTGTATGAGCATGTATAGCAAGTATAGGGGCACAATGTATATTTCCATTATGATTCAAGTCTCGATTACAACGTTTACAAAAAAATGAAAAATACGAATACAAGGACTTCTAAAAATAGAAATACAACATGAGCTTGCTATAAATAGAAAGTATGGAAAACGCGAGGCGTTACAGTCTCCCCTCCTTTAGGAAATTTCGTCCCGAAATTTAGGAAGATGCACCGAAGAGGTGCGGATACTTAGTCTTCATATCACCCTCGAGTTCCCAAGTAAACTCGGCACCACGTTTCCCTTCCCATCGAACCTTGACGATAGGGATCCGACTGCGCCTTAGCTGCTTGACTCCTTGGTCCATGATTTCGAACGGTTTTTCCACAAAGTGCAAAGTATCATTGATTTGAAGATCTTCAAGCTGAATTTGAAGTCCTTCTTCGACTAGACACTTCTTGAGATTTGAAACATGAAACACAGGATGAACATTTTTGAGCGTTTGAGGTAGGTCCAGTCGATACTCTACCTTGCCAATCCTTTCCAAAATTTTGAAAGGACCCACCTAGCAAGGAGCGAGTTTGCCTTTCTTACCAAATCGAACAACGCCTTTCCAAGGGGATACCTTGAGAAGTACATGGTCATCTACATTAAATTCCAAGGGCTTGCGTCTTTTGTCAGCGTAGATCTTTTGTTGGCTTCGTGCTTTGAGGAGATTATCACGTATTTGTAAGATCTTGTCCGTTGTCTCTTGTATTAACTCGGGACCGGTGATTTGTGCGTCTCCAATCCCGTGCCAACAAATAGGTGAACGGCACTTACGGCCACACAATGCTTCAAATGGAGCCATTTGAATACTGGTGTGATAACTATTGTTGTACAAGAATTCAACCAAGGGTAAGTGCGAATCCCAATTGCCGCCAAAATCGATTAAGCATGACCGAAGCATATCCTCCAAAGTTTGGATAGTACGCTCGGTTTGACCATTAGACTGAGGGTGAAAAGCGGGGGCGGATTGAAAAGTTTGCCAAAGACGAGAGGTGAAACGAGCATCGGGATCAGAAATAATATCAAGAGGAGTACCATGATGGCTAATGATTTCATCCGTGTAGATACGAGCCAATTTCTAGACTTTGTAATCTTCACGAATGGCGAGGAAATGCGCGGATTTGGTCAATCGGTCAATGATGACCCAAATGTTGTCATGATCAAACGAAGTACGAGGCAATTTCATTATGAAATCCATGGCTATGCTCTCCCATTTCGAGACAGGAATTTCTGGTTGTTCAAGCAAACTAGAGGGATGTTGATGTTCTGCCTTGACTTTGGAACACGTAAGGCATTTGGATACGTAAAGAGCGATATCACATTTCATTCCAGGCCACCAATAGGATGCATGCAAATGATGGTACATCTTATCAGCTCCAGGATGAACGAAGTATCAGGATTTGTGGGCTTCATTCAACAAAGTAGACCAGAGATTGAGACGATCGGGAATCCAAATACGACAATGGTAGTAAAGAATACCACCAGGCTTGGCTTCGAGTGGGTTTTCGACTCCACAATTCAATTCGCTATAGAGGTTACCCTTGTTAATAACGGTAAATTTTGCTTGTTGAAGCAACTCATTGAGTCTTCCCACGATTTGGTAGCAACGAACACTCCTAACATGAGTCTTACGACTAAGTGCATTGGCCACGACATTCGCTTTGCCAGGGTGGTAGCGAATATCACAGTCATAGTCGTTTAACAATTCTACCCAACGACGTTGACGCATGTTGAGTTCCTTTTGATCAAAGATATGTTGGTTGCTCTTATGGTCGGTGAAGACCATACACTTTGTACCGTAAAGGTAGTGTCGCCAAATCTTTAATGCAAAAACAACTGCACCAAGTCCAAGGTCATGAGTAGTATAGTTTTCTCATGTATTTTGAGTTGTCTCGATGCGTAAGCGATTACTTTGTCTCATTGCATGAGAACGCAACCAGGACCCTGGTTAGAGGCATCGCAATACACGACGAAATCGTCATTCCCATCGGGGAGAGTGAGGATAGGATCATTACAAAGCATGTCCTTGAGCTTTTGGAAAGATTCCTCTTGTTTGGGACCCCAAACAAAAGGTTTATCTTTTTAAGTCAACGAAGTCAAAGGAACGGCAATATTTGAGAAATTCGAGATGAAACGACGATAATACCCAGCTAGGCCAAGGAACGAACGAATTTCAGAGGGCGACTTAGGTGCAATCCAATTCTTCACAGCTTCTATCTTTGCAGGGGCAACATGAATACCGAGTTCATTGACGGTGTGACCTAAGAATTGAACCTCCTTTAGCCAAAATTCACACTTGGAGAATTTGGCATAAAGACGTTCGGTTTGCAAAAGCTGAAGAATGAGACGCAAATTTCGTCCATGTTCTTCTTTCGTATTGGAGTAGATTAGGATATCGTCGATGAATACAATGACGAATTGATTGAGAAAAGGCTTACAAACACGGGTTCATGAGATCCATAAACACTTTCGATGCATTAGTCAAGCCAAAAGGCGTGACCACGAACCCGTAGTGTCCATAACGTGTGCAGAAAGCAGTTTTGGGTACATCTTCCTCGGAAACCTGAAGTTGATGATAGCCAGAACGGAGATAAATCTTTGAGAAGCACTTCGCGCTTTGCAATTGATCGAAGAGATCATCAATGCGAGGAAGTGGGTATTGGTTCTTGACTTTTAGCTTATTGAGTTCACGATAGTCAATGCACATCCGAAAAGACCCATCTTTCTTTTTTACGAATAACACGGGAGCGCCCCAAGGGGAAGTACTAGGGCATACAAAGCCATTATCAAGAAGCACTTGAAGTTGGCTTGATAGCTCTTGCATCTCCGATGGTGCTAATCGGTAGGGAGCTTTCGCAACAGGAGTTGCGCCAAGGATAAGATCAATATGAAAATCGACGGCTCGAGGTGGCGGAGGACCAGGAAGATCCTTGGGAAAAACGGAACAAAATTCACAAACGACAGGAACATCACTTATTCTTGGACTTTTGTCTTTCTTTTCCACAATGTGGGTGAGAAAGGCAAAGTACTCCTTACGCAAGTACTTGTTCGCTTTGATGCACGACATAAGTTTGAGACCTTTAGAAGGTTTCTCGCCATAGACGTGTAGAGAATCACCTTGAGGGAGAGGGAGGCGAATAAATTTTTCGGAACAAACAACTTCGGCACGAACTCGCATAAGCCAATCCATACCTACTATGATGTCGAAACTACCCATTTGCATGGGAATGAGATCGATGGAGAACGAATGATCGTTAAGAATCAAAGAGCAACCAGAAAGAACGGAAACAACGAGATGGTTTTACTATTAGCGACTTCGATAGGGAAAAGATTAGGCATTTTAGAGCGCTCGCACATTCAAATTCTAGAGATACAAAGCTTCTATTGGCACCGGTATTAAATAGGCATGTAGCATAAATATGGTTCACAAGGAACGTACCAGTAATGACATCGTTAGAGATTTGGGCTTGAGCGGAGGTAAGCATGAAAGCTCATCCTTTAGCAGGCTTAGGCTGCTGTTGCTGCTGCTGGTTAAGAAGAGGACATACATTGGCGAGATGATTGAGATCGCCACATTTGTAACATGCTCGCACAGGAGCATTCTGACGTTGAGGTTGAGCTTGGTTCGGGTTAGGTTAGGGACGATGGCTTGGTTACTTCGGGGTTGGCGACAATGGCTAGAAAGATGCCCCATCCTGTTATAGTTGGCGCACTTTCGACATGGGGTGGAAGGGAGATGGTGATAGGTGCAACGATCACACCTAGGCCAAGTGCCGGTGTAGCTTCGTTTGGGTGGATCGTTGTTTTGGGTAGAGGAGATGGCATTTAGAGGTGCAGGGGCAGGCGGAGTGACAACCGCGTTGTTTTGAACTGAAGCCTTCCGCTTCTTGTTCTTGAGGTTGTTCTTTTTGGCTTGAGGGGGAGGCGACTCGGTAGCGCTGGTGGTATTGGCGGTGGCTTGATGCGCATGCTTCGTAGGAACCTTGCCGTAGGCCCCCTGAAGGATGCAGTTGTGGTTAAGCTGGATGGTTATGCTAAAGGCTTCTTCGAGGGTTCTTGGGTTAGCGGTGGCTATGTGATTCATGATCACAGGTGAAAGCGAATGAATAAGCTTAGCTATTGCCTTGGGAACCATATCCACCTGTCCCGGACAGATGATACTCAACTGTTTGAAGCGAGCGATCAGCCCTTCAGCATCGCTCCCTTGTTGCATGAGATTCCAGAATTCGTTTTCGAGCTTCTAGGTCTCGTGGGGAGGACAAAACTGATCTCTCATGAGCTGCTTGAGCTCGTCCCAAGTGAGAGTGTAGGCTGCTTCGTTGGCACGCTTTTTGCGTTCCGTAGTCCACCACTCGAGGGCTCTCTGGCAAAAGACCCCGGTAGCGTTGAGGGTTTGAAGGTCATCAGGGCAACCGCCCTGAAGAAAAGTAAGCTCCATCGCATCAAACCAATTAATCATGGCTGTAACACCGTCCATGCCAGTGAATTCTACTGGTTTACAACCCATGAAATGCTTGAATGGGAAGGAAGATTTGGGGTTGTGGGTTTTAGAGTCGGCAGAGGATTTGGGTGTCTCGGTATTGATGTTTTGAAGCTGGCTAACGATATCGGGTATTGTTGGGATTGAACCCTATGAAAGGAACAGATGATACAAAGCCAAATAACACTATCCGAGCTTTGGTTAAACTATCAGAGGTTACAACCTCTGTTGTATATACACTGCTTACCCTAAAGACTGCTCTCCTATCATCTGACTTCACAAAGTTGCAAAGGTCTGCCAGAGTTACAAGGATCAGAGGATAGAGATCAGAGCTTAGTCATTTAGATAGATAATCAATGTAACAGTGCTAAGCACTGATAGTTAGTATTAGCAGTGTTTGTAGTTAGTTACATATAGTTTCCTGTCACTATCAACCCTAATGTCATCAAAGATGCTCAGTGGTTAGATAGTTTAGTATAAATAGGTAACTTGTGTAACTGTTTAACTCGTCTATCAAAAGATTAACATTCGCATATCATCTTCTCTGCATTTTCTTACTACCAAACTTCAATTGCAAAGGCTGAGGGGAGTTTGTGAATCACATGCGAGTTTACCAACTTCAAAGCATGATGATGATGAAAACAAACGACCATTGCTTGTAGTAAAAGTTTTCCATTTATTTCTGCTGCAAATCTCTTTTAAAACTCAATCATTTTCCATTTTTGAAACAAAAACTACAAGTAATTCAAACTCAGATCCTAACAATTGGTATCAGAGCTTGATTCATCAAATTCGATCTAACAATCGATTTGATTCGAACAGATCAGCTCTCTGCTAATCAGTTTAGTTGTTTTTGCTTGATAAACAGAGTTTTATTACGTTCAAAGTTTTTAAAACAGAAATCTGTGTAAAATCAACTGAAAATGTCTCAAACACAATGCCAACTCTGGATCCTTATTCAAACCTCCGATGCTCAAAAGAAATGAATATTTCATTTGGCAATGATGAATGGGTCATATCCTTGCTCAGCAAAACACTGGTTGCTGGAGATCTGTTGCTTTTGGACCTCACGTTCCGATGGTTCCAAGCACAGAGGATCCAACTAAACAAGTGCCAAAAAATCCTGAAAACTTTTCAGAGTAGGATTTCCAGAAAATTGAATTGGATGCTAAGGCATTTAGCATAGTTGCTTCGGCCTTACCCAATGAGATTTATGCTAGTCTACTCCAATGCAATAGTGCAAAGGAGTTATGGGATGCACTGAAAGAGCAATTCAGTGGGACTGAGGAAGTGATCGAAAGTAACTGAGAAGTTCTAAATCAGCAGTATGAAACGTTTTGTCAATTGAAAGGAGTGTCTCTAACACAACAGTTCGAACGTTACAGCTGTCTCATCAGTAAACTTAGACTGGTTAATATGTTTTTTTCCTAATTCTACTGTCAATAGTCGTTTCCTTAAATCGTTACCAGATAAGTGGGAGACTGTAGCTTATGTAACACGAAAGTCTGTTGGGTTTAAAGAAATGTCGTTGACATAACTTCATGGGATACTCCTCACTTATGAGAGAGAGTTAAACCAGAAAAAGAAGTTGCAAGATTCTGGCAAAATGACTGATGATTACTCATTGGTAATACAGCTCTTTTTAGCCAAGAAGAGGGATCTGGCAGCAGTAAGGACCAAAGTTATGATCACTATATAGATATTACTTCTGGTGGGAACTTTGGATCTGAAACATATGCACCCAACTATGCTTTCACTGCTAGTGGGGAAAGCCAAACCTCTGATAATCTATCCTTTGAGCTGAATGATTTGCAACATTTTGAACCTTCTGATCTTGAAGAAATGGATATTTTGCACCAACTGACCCTATTGAGTGTTAGGGCTAGTAAATTCTATAAGAGAACTGGTAGGAAATTACCAGGATTGCAGGGGGATTGAAGGTTGGGCTGGATAAATCAAAAGTCAAGTGTTATAAGTGTAATAGGTTAGGACACTTTGCCAGAGAATGCATGTCTCAAAATTATGGACCAATAGTGACTCATCCTGGCCCTAGACCTTAGCACACACAAATCACTGCTCATTATTCCCAATATACCCATGCTCAACATGTTCAAAACACTGCCCACTTTGCACATCCTGCTACTACTGTTCCAGTGCATTATGTTCAATCCACTGCTCCACAAATTCAATATGTTCAGGCACCATCACATCCTCAAGTGCATGTACAACAAGTACCCATTGTTACACAACCTGCTCAAACCACTGCTAGTCCAGCAGAGGTTGGTCAACAGAGCTTTTTCACACAAAGTTATGTTGACTGGAGTAGCTTGCCTGAGGATTTGACTTATGAGAACTTTGCTTTAATGGCCAAAAATGATGTTGAACAAGAATTTTGTTTAATGGCCTTAGAGACAATTGCTGGAGGTGTTGAATCTGTGGAGTTAGTGTCAAAAACTGATGAAGTTCAAGTTTGTGATGAAGCAGTGGTTTCGAGTGAAGAAAAGAAAAATGCTGCTGATAAGGAAAAGAACTCTCCTGCTGACCCATGGAATGTTGTTGTGTGTGAAGATGAGTGTGATTGTGCTCTCATGGCTGCTACAAAGGTATCACCTCAGATCCTTAAAGATCTATGTTGTGACAAATGCATCATTGCTTTTGCAAACATTAAGCAGGTGAAGGAAAACCTGAGGAACAAAATTTTAGAAGATGAACTTAATTTTGAAAAACTGATTAAAGAGTTCAAATCAAAGTTAAGTGAAAAAGATTTTGAAATGAGTAGCCTGAGACATGAATCAAGCATAACCAAGGACCAACTCTAAACTATGGTAGAAAAATACCAAGTGTGTAAAAAGGAGTTAGAAGAAACCCAAATCACTTGTGAAAAATGGGTTGAGTCCTGTAAAGGTTATGAGATTATGCTTGATGCTCAGATCAAGAGCAACGTTAAGTTTGGTGTAGGTTTTAGAACCTATGACCAAAATGAGAAAAATGTTGCTGAAATTGATTCTGAGTTGGTTGAAATTGTCCCAACAAATTTGGCTGGTGAAGAAATAAAAATCACAGATAAAGCTGGAAACAAAATTGTTTTGGAAAAATCAGAGGTTTCAACAAAAGATAAAGAAATTGAAAAATATCAGTTTAAACCAACCTGCTCAGATGAATGTGATATTTTATAAAACTTTAAGCCAATGGACTTTACAACCTCTGATGGTATTAAAGCCCCAAAAGCACTGGTGATCCCTATCAAAGATGTACCAGCAGAGGTTACAACCACTGCTGATAAAAAGTCTGAAAGGAAAAAAAGAGTAAAGATTAAAAACTTGTTTTGTGAATTTTGTGAAAAAAGAAATCATGTGGTTGCAGATTGTTTTCTTTTAAAAGCTTATGACATAACAAAACTTGTGTTATAAAAAATTCTTCAAGATGCACCATCTGCAACAAAACAAATCACTTAACTGAAGGGTGTGCCTATCTCAAAAACTATGAGCAAAAGGTAAAAGAGATCAAGGCAAAAGCACTAGAAAGAGAAGGTTCAAGTTCTGCTGGAAATAAATCTAAGCAGAGTTTTGAACCAACTGAAACATCTGTTATAAAAGCTTTAAACAAAACCTCTGTTCCTAGAGAGGTGCAAGTGACATATGCCCCACCATCAAATTTATTTCCAAGAGGGTATGGCCAACCAGCCTATAAAAGGGTTCCTCTAACTTATGAAGGATACAAAAAGCCTTCAAAGCAAAGAGTGAATAAGCATCCCTATGGATACAATCATTTGATAGGAAATGATCAAGAGCAGATGTTACAAGAAAATTTTAAAACCACTGACCATTGTCCTAGACTTGAGACTGGACCATATGTGACCCCATCCAAAGCCATTTTTGCTTTGGAGACCAATCTTAAGTGATCTATTTGCTTGATGTGCAGGGACCCTCTACTTGCCTTGATAGCTTATGGTATGTAGATAGTGGAGGTTCCGGGCACATGATAGGATGTAGAGCCCTTCTCTAGGACTTCATGGCTCATGGGAGGGGGTGATATATCTTTTGGTAATAACTCAAAGGGAAAGGTTTTGGGGTCTGGGTCGGTTCTGGATGGTAAACTCAAGTTTTAAAATGTGAATTTAATTGACAATCTGAAATTTAACCTGCTGAGTGTCTCACAAATGAGTGGCAGAGGGTATGGATCCTTCTTCACTAAGAAAACTTGTCAAATTGTGGGACCAGAGGTTGTTAAAAAGATTGATCAAATCATTGCTAAGAGCAAAGCACAACTCACCGCACAAGAAGTGGGAATGTGTATGTGGTAGATATGCAGATAATCCTATGTCTGGAACATGCTTATTCTTAGTTGCTTCTAGCAAAGAGACTGAGTTATGGCATCGAAGACTTGGACACACAAATCTTAAAATTATCACCACACTCTCAAAATAAAGTCTTGTAGGAGATTTGCCTCACAAGCAATTTTCCTGTGAAGAACATTGTGTTTCCTGCTTAAAAGGAAAACTACATAAAAGTTCTTTCAAATCAATTGAAGAGTCCAAAAAACAAGCCAGTGTTTACAATTACTTCACATGGACTTGTTTGGCCCAGTGCAAATCATGAGCTTAAAACACAAAAGGTATTGCCTAGTGATAGTTGATGATTTCTCTAGGTTTACATGGACTTTCTTTCTCCACTCTAAGGATGAAACTACAGTCATTTTGCAAAACTTTGTTAAACAAGTAAAAAGCAATTTGATCTTCCAGTAAAAATCCTTAGGAGTGATAATGGAACAGAGTTTAAAAATAGGGAGTTGGATGCTTTTTGTGAGTCAAAAGAAATTGTTGGACAATATAGCATTCCAAGAACTCCAGAGCAAAATGGGGTAGTTGAAAGGAAAAATAGAACTTTAATTGAATCAGCAAGAACTATGCTTGCAAACTCTGGTTTACCCTTGTCTTTCTGGGCAGAGGCTGTAAACACTGCTTGCTATGTCCAAAACAGAATTTTAATTAACCCCAGGCATCAAAAGACTGCCTATGAGATTTTCTATAAAATCAAACCTCTGATTTCCTATTTTAAAGTTTTTGGCTGTCCATGCTTTATTTTTGTTGGTGCATAATGTCTATGTCTTAGTCTATTATCGAGTTTGTATTGTATAGAGCTGAATAGGCTAGGTATAGCAAGTATTTGTGAAGGATGTAGCCAAGTTCGCCCATGAAAGGTAACATGTAAGCATGTTCGGCCGAACTTGCATAGGCAAGTTCGGGCGAACTTGCATCACCTAGACCGAACTTGTGAGCCTATAAATACCTAGCTCTAGATTCTCATTTGTAACTTTGGCATTTCAGAGGCGAAGCTCTGTCAGTTTGTAACCAGAATGTTTGATCTATAAAACTGACATTTAACTGATTAATTCTTGTCTATTGGTAAACACGACGTAATATTTCCGCTATTATGGACGTTAGATATCAAATTTAGGTTTCTAAGCATCAAAGATCGGTCCTACAAGTGGTATCAGAGCTAGAACAGCCTGATTTGATAGTATCAAGACAAGAACACTTCTATTTCTACTCCATTCTTCTTTTTTCTTAACTTTTGAACATAAAATGAAGAATTCACAGTCAAAATCTTTTGAATTTTGAATATATCATGTAAAATACAACAAAGATAAACCCTTGAAAGATTGGAGACCAAATTCAACCGAATTCATGTCGAAACTTTGAAAAAAACCATGTTTTTGAAAATCTCCTAGATCGAACTTGTTGGCCATGTTCGGCCGAACTTATACTAAAACATCACTTTTCAAGTGATTTTTAGCAAGTTCGGCCGAAGTTGAGTAGTTTTTGACTAAATTTCAGTTAAGTTCGCTCGAAGTTACACAATTTTTCATTGATTTTACAACAAGTTCGACCGTACTTGTGTAACTTTCAAAGAAAATTTAAGTAAGTTCGCCCGAACTTACTAGATTTGTATCAAATTCTTGAAGATAAGTTCACCCGAAGTTCTGTAGGATTTGTGTCTCAAGTTCGACCGAACTTTAAGCAAAGTTTTCAAAACATATCTAGCAAGTTCGACCGAACTTGTTAGAAAAGCTGAGAATTCTTCATTTATTGCTACAAGTTCGACCGAACTTGTAGTAGGACTAATTGTTTATCAAAGTTTTTCAAAAATTTTCAGAGTACACGTTTCGTTATTCACAATGGAGGATCAACTAAGAGCTTTTATGTCTGGAGCTAGCTCGTCAAATGCCAATGTGATCAATCAAGTCAATCTTGATAATGAAATGGGAACGACTGTCAAACCGCCCAAGCTGATGAGCATGGAAAGAGAAATTTTCCTATTGGGTTCAAGCAATGCACTTTGCTGGCTGGGTGTCAATTGAAAGAGGCTACATTGTTCCGGTAGATTAACATCAACAAGTCCTTGAAAAGTACAACTATTCGACAGTACAGAGAGACGAATACATTGCTGAGAAAATGATGATCAGTCTCATCCAACAGTCAGTCGAAGAAGATATCCCGATTTTGCTACTAGAGTATACTACTGCAAGAGATCTTTGGTTGTCATTACAGAAGAAGTATCTAGGCAGCGCCGAAATGATCAAAAGCAAGAAGGCACTTATCCTGAAAGAGTTCGATATCTTCACTATGCTAAAGAATGAGACCATAAAGCAAATGATCGAGCATTTCTGTCATCTTAAAGTGAAAATGCGAAGACACGGTCTCGAAAAGACAGAACAAGAATACATCGACAAACTTGCTGATGCACTACCAGAGGTGAATGGACTACGTATTTGATGGTTCTGAAGAACAGTGATAAGTTGGAATTTTTCAAGTTGTCGACGTTTCTCGATAAAGTCGAAGGCCACAAAATGGAACTTTTGAAGATGGCGAAGTAAAAAATGCTAATGTTGTTCAAGACGTCGGTTTGTATTACAAAGCCGGAATGCTAGATAGTGTTTCGAGTCCTAAAATTCAGACGACTTTTAGTGCAAACATGAATGCTTCTCCACAAAATCAGAATCAATCACAGCCTCAGCATGAACAGAGTCCTCAAAGTTCTTATTCAAGCACTGGTTCAAATTCAACGTATCAAAGCCAAGCGAACCAGAATCAACAACAAAGTCTGATCCGAATGTATATAAATGCAAATCGCAGTGAATTTGAACAATGTTGTTTCAGAACAAGTTGAAAAACAATACATGTCACTACTCGCTACCGTTCTAGAATCTTATGAATGTCTTGTTGCCGGTAAGATCGGAAATCCCGAGATGACCGCAGAAGATTATGACCAGGTAGACGAGGAAGAACTCGAACTAATGGACATCAAATGGTCCTTAGCTTCGATCATCAGGAGAGTGACAAAGTTCATTGCACTCACAGGCCGTGACATAGGAAATTCCAGCAACAAATTAGGTTTTGACAAAACCAAAGTCACGTGCTTTAGATACCAACAAAAGGGGCATTTTAAAAGAGAGTGTAAGAACACCGAAGCAACCGGAAATCAAAGTCCTTTCGGAGGAGGAAATGAATATTACAAAAAGGCACTTCAATATAAACCATTTCTGAAGAAAACTCAGATTGAAATCCAAGAAAAATCTGACAATAGCACCACTGAGAAAGCTATGGTGGCATCCAGTGAAGATGATGGTTTTGATTGGAACTCTTACATTGGGAAAAACACCGGAGTTGCTTTGATGGCGGAGATAGTTGAAGATAATTCTGCAGAGGAAGCAATGGCGGCAGCTGAAGCAGCGGCAGCAGCTTTCGAACAAGCTATTCTAGAACAATACTTGCATCAACAGCAGGAGGAAGAGGAATATATCCATATGTAAAGACAAGGAATTTTATCCTCTAATTCTTGTGACAGTTTTGCAGGTCATTTTGATGGAAGCTCGAAAGAACAAGTGGTTGAGGAGAAAAAGATTGATGAAGTGATCATTGATGTCACTCAAGAAGTGAAAATCGAAGACTCAAGGACATGGCAGATAAAGCTTTAATGGCGAATCTAACCAAGGTAAGTCTAGAGGTAAAAATTGTCGAGAAAGAAGTTGTCAAAGTACAAGTTGTTGAGGTTGAGAAACCTTGTACAAAATGTACTGAACCTTGTGTCGAATGTGACGAAAAATCAAAGATCATCGCTGAAAACAATGTGCATAACGAATTGTTGAAATACGAATATCGCACAATGAAAGAAGCGTATGATAAAATGAAAAATGATTATGGCAGACTCGACAGAAATAACATCGAACAACATGATAATATAAGGATGTTGAGTGGAACAATAATGGATAAACAAAGGGCAATTAACATTTATATTAACACCATTGCTGAAACCAAACAAAAACTTCAAGACATGACAATCGAAACTGAAAGAGTTCAACAGTTGTTGAGAAGTTATACCACAAATGCATATATTATTGATCACATTCTTCCGACAATCTCATCGGAGGAAAAACCTAAAAAGAAAACTGGCAAAGAATATAGCAATGTTCCTCCACCCCTTTGCGAAAAGTACTGTCGCAAAACCGCAGACGGGATGGATAAGACACTCAATGCTGAGTTACTTTCTGAGAAAAAAGATGAGTTGCCAGAGAATATTGATATAATCTATGCTAAATCTGATGATGATAACAATGCTGTGGTTAACAAAGTGGTTGAAAATGTTCTAAGTGATTCTGATGACGGTAGCTTCAAAAGCGCCGACTCGAGTTCAAAGAATTCAGATTCACAGTCTGAAAATGACGATAAGTCGTCAGAGGATGGTCTAAGTGACGATCCTAATATTGTAATGTACAAAATTAAGGATTCGGATGGACTATACTTTGATGATAGCTTCCCGATTCAGAATGTGAAGGAAGAATTGTTTGATAAATTCTTTAAACTTGTGGAAGTCACATCAGAGGAATTGGAAATTAACAAACGAAAATTCTATTCCAAACCTAAAAGAAACAACTACCGAAGGAATGGTGGTGATCATCCGGAAAACAGGAGAGCATGGTTGGGTCTAGAAGAATCAGATGAACCAGTAAAGAAAGTGTCACCATTTCATGAATATAAAAACAAAAACATGAATTTTGTATATGGGACAAACACGGTTCATGAAGAGAGTTTGATTGGTAAACAATCAAATGATGAGTTTAAAAAGGAGAAAGAAATTCGAGATAAAGCCAAGGTTACAAGTGGTGCCAAAACATCAAGTGGGATAAAACCACCCACTAAAGGACATCCATTTGATAATAGGACATGTTTCAAGTGCAATGAAATGGGTCATATTGCACGACAATGTCTGAAATCAAAACCGGCTTATCCTCGAAGAAGAGAATCAAATGTTGTAAAACCAAGGTATCTAGTGTTTGAAAAACCAATCAAGATTTTGAAAAGAAATGAATCTTTGCCGGAAGTTAAACCTAAAATAGAAAAGAAGTTTGAAAATTCTATTTTTGAAAAAGGAGAAACTTCTAAGGCAAATGAAAACAAATTTTATATCAAGAAGGCTAATATCAAATCTCAAGCCTGGATTACCAAGAAAAGGTCAACAACATCTGGTGTTATTAAGTCTGAGCTGGTAAAGACTGATAACACGGAAGAATCTAAACCTGAAATCACTAAGTCTGAGCCTGTTAAGACTAGTGATAGCAAGAAAGAATCAAAATCTGAAATCATAATTGAAACCACATCTGAAATTGTAAAAAATTCAAGTGGAAACAATTCAAAAGATAAAAAGAAGGTAAAGTTTTCAAACATAAACATCATAGAAAATTCAGATGAAGAATTCGATTTTGTTGATGAATGTGAATTTGATTTTGATGATGCTTAGCCAATTCAACCCAAGACCAAAAAGGCTTGGGTCTTGCTTTTTAAATAGATTGTTAAAATGTGCAGGGAGTCGAGAGATCCGTACTTTCAAAGTGGATTTTGGATAGTGGAGCGTCCAGGCATATGACGGGAATGAAGGCATTGCTATTCGACATTAAAGCTATCAATGGTGGATATGTTGGATTTGCAGGAAATCAAGGTGGAAGGATAGTCGCCGAGGGAAAACTCTCCAATGGCGTAGTTTCATTTGATCGCGTGAACTATATTGCAGAACTTGAGAACAATCTTCTGAGTATATCGCAGATTTGTGACAAGAATTTACAGTTCATTTCAACGACAAAGAGTGTATTATCTTGAAGCCGGGATTCAAAATACCAGATGAGTGGATTCTGATGCAAGCACCTCGAGAGAATGACTTATATGTTCTTGATATGGGTGTTGCTACCACTTCATCAAAATCAGCACAATGTTTTGTATCAAAGGCTACTGAAAAAGATTCTATTCTTTGGCATCGTAAGATGGGGCATATTCATTTGCCAAAAATGAATTACTTGGTTCATAACGATCTTGTAGAAGGCGTAAATCTTTGAAGTTTTCAGATGTCTGATCATTTCTTGGAATGCAAGAAGGGAAAGCAGATCAAGAATCCTCATCCGAAGAAAATTCTAAACTCAATCAAGTTGCCATTAGAACGTCTCCACATGGACTTATTTGGTCCTGTAAATGTTCGAAGCATCTCAGGAGACTTATATTGCTTGGTCATGACAGATGACTATTCGAGATATTCGTGGGTATTCTTTCAAGAATCAAAAGACGAAACGTTCGAGAACTTGGTTATTCTATTCAAGAAACTCGAGAATCTTTATCATCTGCCGGTCAGACGCATTAGAAGTGACAACGGTACAGAGTTTAAGAATAACAAAATGAAGGAATTCTGCAACGCAAAAGGGATTCTGCACGAGTTTAGTGCTCCCTATACTCCACAGCAAAACGGAGTAGCTGAACGGAAAAACAGAACTTTGATTGAAACTGCGAGAACCATGCTTGCAGATTCTAAACTTCCTATCAGCTTCTGGAGTGAAGCGGTTGCTGGGCCTTGCTACACGCTAAACAGGGTTCTCACTGTCAAACCAACAAGGAAAACATGTTTTGATAGGATAAACCGACGGAAGCCAAATTTGAAGTTCTTAAAACCATTCGGTGCTCCATGTACCGTAATAGACCAAGATAGCAAATTCGGAGCTAAATCTCTTGAAGGTTTCTTTGTTGGATATGCGAGTCCGTTGAGAAGAGTATATGTTCCTTCATTGAGAAAGGTTATTGAAGCACAGCACGTGGATTGTTTCAACTACACGGATCCTATTCAAAGGAAAGGTGACGCGTGGCTGTTTAACTATCAAGACCTTTGGAAGTCATTTGATTTGCCCAAAGAACCAACTGACGAAGAAGTTGCAGCGTTATATTATCTTCACCAGTCAGCGAATCAAGAACAAATTGTTCGACCAATTGTGGTTAATCAACCCACGTTGGATCCATCTTCTTCTGGTGCAAGTTCAAACAATAGTGGTGTTCCGGCTGAAAATGTTTCTGAAACATTATCAACACCTGCTACTCCTCCAACGAATGCCTCTACTGAACTAGTGAACACAACAACGGACCCAGTATGCCTCAGAATCAAAATTCTGATTCAGATGAACCACCAACATTTGATGCTGATGGGGAATCATCTTCTTTAGATGAAGAAGTGGAGCAGATAACAAGTCTTCTTAATCAATCTGCAATCCCGGACAACAGAAATGAAGCTTCTTCAAGCTCTCCAACATTGAATTGGTTATTGATCTCGACATCACGAATCAGCAAAACTCAGTAGATGTTCCAAGTGAAGAATTGCCGCGATCATATTCCTATCATCCGTCAACAAATAATATCGGAGAACTTCAAACTAGTGTTAGAACTCGAGGGAAAATTAATAAAGCACTAAGTTGTTTCTACACACGCGTTGCTACAACCCAGAACTATTGTTTCTATTCATGTTTCATCTCTCAGATTGAGCCTAAGACAGTTAATGAAGCTTTAGCCGATGAAAACTGGGTACAAGCAATGCAAGAAGAATTATTGCAGTTTGAGAAGTTGGGTGTGTGGAAGCTTGAAGACCTACCAGAAAATCAAAAAGCAATTGATACAAAATGGGTCTTTAAGTGTAAACGGATGATAGAGGGGTTATTGTTCGTAACAAAGCTAGGCTTGTTGTCAAGGGATTTCACCAGCAGGAAGGGATAGACTACACGGAAGTCTATGCACCAGTGGCTCGATTGGAATCTATTCGAATTTTTCTAGCTTTCGCATCATGGAAAGGATTCAAGGTCTATCAATTGGATGTCAATCGGCTTTTCTGTACGACAAATTACGCGAAAAGGTGTATGTTGGACAACCACCGGGGTTTGTCGATCCACTTAACAAGAAGCAAACGTACCTACTGGATAAAGCTCTTTATGGACTACACCAAGCCCCGAGAGCTTGGTACGAGACGTTATCGCAACATCTCGTCGGAAACGACTTTATCAAAGGAACTGTGGATATTTATCTTTCACCAGAGAAGTTGATGGCCATCTGATTATAGTTCAAATCTACGTTGATGACATCATCTTTGGATCTACAAATGATAGTCTCTGCAAGGAGTTTGAGGGAATCATGAAAAAGAAATTCGAAATGTCCTCGATGGACGAAATGAAGTTCTTTCTTGGTTTGCAAGTAGATCAGCTTCCGGACGGTATTTTCATTCATCAGACTAAGTATGTTCACGACATCTTGAAGAAGTTTGGAATAGAAAACTTGAAGCCTCTATCTACGCCTCTTGCTCTAAATCACGACATTTGTGTTGACGAGACTGGAGCCAAAGTTGACGAGACGTTATATAGATCGATGATTGGATCGCTGATGTATCTGACGGCATCACGCCCAGATATCATGTATCCAATCTGGCTATGCGCCCGATATCAGTCAAGCCCGAGGATCTTACACATGCAGATTGTGAAGCGTATCTTCAGATATCTGAAAGGATGCCCAAGCACCGGCTTGTGGTACCCGAAGAATGACAATTTTGACCTCACAGGCTATGCTGATTCCAATTTTGGTGTAGATAAGTTGAACTCAAAATCAACTACAGCGGGATGCCAGTTCTTCAGAACAAGAATGGTAACCTGGCAGTGTAAGAAACAGACTACGGTCGCTCTCTCTACCTGTGAAGCTGAGTATATCTCGGCCTCCAGCTGTTGTTCACAGATTCTGTGGATTCAACAGCAGATGAGAGACTATGATCTGCAATTTCTAGACACTCTGCTGTATGTTGATAACAAGGCAGCCATCAATATAACTAAAAATCCGGTTCATCACTCACGCACAAAACACATTGAAATTCGTTATCATCTCATTCGTGATTGCTACGAAAAGAAATTGGTGCAAATAGAAAAAATCCACACCGACGAACAAAAGGCTGATTTTTATACCAAACGATTTTCTTTGTCTCGGTTTAAATACTTGCTGAGAATTAACGGTTTGAAAAATTTGCTGACAGGTGCAGACGCTGAGGTTGAATACGGATCGGACGACGAGTTCGCGTGATCCACATTGGTTTGTAAATATTTTTCTACTAGAGAATTTTGTTAAAAACCAAAAATCCAAAAAGATGTTTTTTATTTTAGGGGAGAAATGTTAGAGAAAATACAAAAACATTCGAAAATTTTAAAATCCAAAAACATATAAAAATTCAAAATGTACAAAAACATTGAAAAAGACAAAAAGAGTTCAGTGTCATAAAAGGAAATGATAGTACATCAGTGGACTATCACAGTATGCTAAAGAAATGTAAAGTTTTAAATGTGATAAACGAGTCTTACTGTGGATGTGTCGATAGGCTTAACACGTTCAGTAAATTGTTTTCGAGATATAAACTAAATTTTACAACTGCTTAATCTTGTGGATTAACATATCTTGGATATATGGACTTAGTACTCCGAAATTTCGTTTGAAAGATCGCCTGATTCTGAGATACGAGGTCTTTATAGATAGTTGATATCTGGGATATTATACAAGTTCTTCTGATTTTGCGGAAGCAATGGCCTAGAAATTCTATAATATTTTCCTATAAACCTCCAAACTGCATGCAATATTTCAAAAGAATCGAAAGATCTAATCATTTGCAATGCTAAAAAGATTCCTTAAGTGGAACACATCTTAAAGACGAGCCTTCATCTCTTTGTCTGTACGGTAGTACTAACCTGAGCTCTCAAGGTCTCGCACAACCCAGATACAGATATCGGTTACACTATATTCACCTGTAAGATGAAATCTAGGGAATCTGGATACGGGAGTATATTCAAGAAGTGGGAACCACAAATAACTCAAGTTTCATGAATTCTACCTTAACATATCTTGAAACAGTTGAAAAATGTGGTAAAGCTTAAGTGGACAAACATATCGACAATCTAGGTAAACGAGTTTAAAACTTAAAGTCTGTTAAAGGTCAACGGTACTGGTGATATGTCTCAATCAACTAATATGATCCTTAGACATGAATTCATAAAAATATGCCTGTAAATATGTTTGTACATAGTTTACATTGCTTGTTACATTGCATTTCAGTTTTACAAATTAAAAAATCAAAAGATTTTCGGTGAGTTTTAGCATAAACTTACAAAAATACAAAAAGATTTTATTTCTACATTGTTTTCAGCAAACCAATGTTGGAGAACGGATCTTCGAAGTCTGGTAAGGTGCTAGAACTGGTGGGAATCTCTTTGACAACGGGCTGGGAGCTAATCTGTTATTTTGAAAAGTCAAAATGATGAAAAGTTCATTAATTTGAAACTTTGATTTTGAAAATATCAACAGTTTGTTCGTAACGGGTCAAACCGGGGTCATTAACTTGGACTCAGCAGACAAATCGGTTAACCAAGGTCATTAGCTTGGACTTGGTCAACTGAGTGGATTTTGATAACTGATAAAAAGTTGGAAAGTTCAGGGGTTAAAATTGAAAAATTGAAAAATTGAAAAAAGTTCAAAATTGTGGTTTGGCAAGTTCGGCCGAACTTGCTAAACAAATCAAGTTTAACAATCAGCAAGTTCGACCGAACTTGCAGATGGTTGTATTGTTTTATTGTTAAGTTCGCTCAAACTTAACCGGGCTTTCATAATTGGGCTTAGCAAGTTCGCCCGAACTTGACTTGGTATAAATACCAATCAAGTTCGGCCGAACTCACTTATCAGCAAACATATTCTCTGAGCGAACTTGAACTGTGAGAGAATTTGATCGATTTTGGCATTTTCACACCATTACGCTGCCTAATTTATGTTGGTATTTGGTGATTTGCACAACAAGTACCATGGCAGAGGTACGGATTCGTGTTTGAACGGTGTATTGATCACAAAACGAACTAATAAGATCTGAAAATTTAAAATCAGATAGATCTAGGGTTATTTGAACAAAATTGAACATAGATCTGTAATCTACACTCAAAATCGACCGTAAAATTGTTTTTGATTGAACTAAAACGAAGTCTTGCATGTTTGAACAAGATTGAACTTTTGGGGAAGACGACAAGTTCGGTCGAACTTGTTGTCAAGTTCGACCAAACTTGTATCAAAATCTTGTAAAAAACAACTGGTTAAAGGTGCATCTTCGGCTGAACATGTTTAACATTCTGATTTGTTATTATGTGTATAGGTTCGCCCGAACTTATAGATAGAACATGTAAAACACATGTTCGGGCGAACTTGTTAAAAACAGTTTGATTAACACTATTTCAAGTTCGCCCGAACTTGAATAAAAGTGTTAGAAATTTTATGAACTTTTCTCGAAAAACGTGCTAATTGTTTTGCGTCATTTTTCAGGCACAGTTTTCCAAAACTCACAATACATGCATTACGCTTGACAGGTCTATTTGTCCATCGCTAAAGAATATGGTAGTATCTTGAAGTTTCTCGAAGATAGTCACATTCGTCGAGCGATTACGGAGCACACAGTATCTTATCGATCTCATATTGTTCACTTCTGGATGAACGCGAGTCTTAGCAATGACGAGAAGAAGATCTCTTCTACAGTGCAAGTTGGTGATGAACTTAAGCCGATCAAAGTAACTGAAGATGATATCCGAAGGATTCTGAGGCTCAAAGATAATAAGGATGATCCGATACGTTTAGACGAGAAAATGGTTCGCGGATGCTTTTTCCGCATGGGCTATAAAGGAAGTGTAAACAAGCCGACGCTGAAGAAAGGGGAAGTGCCTAACCCCTACTAGCTTCTGATTCATGCGTTAATTCATACATTTAGCCATCGCAAAGCCGGTTTAGATGATGTACATGATTATTTGGCTAGCATGGCAACGACGCTTATTTTGAAAAAGCCGTTCAATGTTTCGAAGTTGAGTTTTACTCACATGTCGAAGAACATGGAGGATTTGAGATTGGGTTTATATCCAAGGTTTATTCAGATGTTGATTGACGAGAAGTATGCCAACATTGCTCGAGATCCGAATGACGTTCTTTATCTAGTTCATCTTGACGAGACTACAATGAAGAAGCTTATTAAGTTCCAGAAAAAAGCTTCAGCTCCTGTTGCGAAACCAGTGTTTGGAGCTATAAAAGATTCAGATTATGTCTCGCCACCTGATAACAAATGGAGAAAGGATGGTAGTGATGACGAGAAAGAGCTTAAAGCCGAGCAATAATGGTTTAAGTAATTCAAACCAAAGGCTAGGAGCGAATGGCTTTTAAAGGCAGAAGCTGATAAGCCCAAAAAGAAACATGCTGCGAAGAAAGTTGAAACAATGCTTGTTGACGAGGATGAACCTGAAAATGTTGAAGCGGTTGCTGGATCGAGCGCTGCAGTGGTTATTGAGAGTCAAGAAACTGTGAAAACGACTTAAGATGATGTGATTTATGCTACTTCTGAGAATGAAGAATCTGATGAAAAAGTTCCTGCCAAAGAGCCAAAAAAGACTGAGACAGAGATTAGAGCAGAAAAGGAAAGAAAATTGGATGCAGATTTTGATCCTAATACAAAAAGGAAACTGACGATGAGAGACCGAAGAAAAAGTCTAAACGCACAAAGTCTCCAGCTATCAAAATCTCTAAGAAAACTACAAGATCACCTCATACCAAAGGGAAAAGAAAAGCAAAGGAAGCTTAGAAAGCTGTGAGTAAGAGGTATAAGAGTAAGGTGAAAGGCACAGAAGCCACGAAAGAACCTTCTAGTGCTCAGGAGAAAGAAGCCACACAAGAACCTCCTCCACAAGAACCTCCTGTTATTGTTCATGCTGAAGCTGAAAGGCCAGGAGTTACACAAGAACCTCCTGTGTCTGGATTTGTTGAATTTCCTATTGCTAAATCTCCTACTGCTCCAAAGACTTCTGTTCCTGAAAGTTCTACGCCTAAGAAGTCAACACCAAAAACTGCAACACCTAAAGATTCAACGCTAAAGACACCAAGGGAAATATGTTTGGTGATACGCCACATGGTCCAATCAGTCTCGAAGACTTGGATGCATTTTTCCCGGAATCTAATGTTGAGATGCTAGAGAAACGGGTAAAGGTGTTAGAGGAAAAAGTGGCACAGAATGAAGTCGAGAAAGCTAAGCTTATTTAGAAGATAAATCAAAGTGCAGTTGAGAAAGAAATGTTAGACGACAAGGTGAAGGTGTTAGAAAATGAACGTGAGTATTTCAAAGCACTAATTGAGATTTTGCAAGACGCAAATGTAAAGTTGCAAACTGAAATAGCTGATCTAAAGACTATCCAAGCATTGAATGATCGAAGATTCAACAGATTGCAGAAAGTGTTAGCAAACGATCTAAATATTGATTTCATTGCTGAATACGATCGTCTGGATTATCAAGAAGAAAAAGAACATGCTGAGAAAGAGTTAGCTAAAAGTGGTAAAGGGAAGCAGGTTGAGGGTGAAGCCCCTAAATCTTCTGTTGAGAAATCTTCTGATGTCCCTGAGAAACCAACTGAAGATGTTTCAAAAGCTTCTGAGTCTGATATCCAAAAGGTTGACGAATTTGTCAAGCCTTCTGATCCTATTATTGTTTCTAAAGAAAAAGGCAATGAAGAAGCTGAAAAAGATAAGAATGAAGATGAAGAGGAGGAAGGTTATGAGGATTGGAATGTTGGGGATGATGATGATGATTTTGATCAAGGTGGTGATGATTTTGATCAGGGAGGTACATGTTTAAAGATCAATGAAGCTAAAGTATCTGATGAGTTTGATTTTTCTGATCTTATGAATGATGAGTCGAATAGGATGGAAGATAAAAGCCAGGGGAGTCAGGGCAGAAAGGGTCAACTGATGAAGATATTGATTTGTTAGATATTGATCGTTCTGCGAAGCCTGTGACTGCAGTACCCACGAAGCCTTTGATGCTAATGTTGGAACATAATATGAAAGAAGGTGAGTTTGTACATAATTACTCAAAAGAAGATCTGGCGATAGTTGAAGATTAGTCCTCAGATGATCAATCAGATCAGAAATCAGAAAGCTAAGTATGTTGGTGAAAATTCAGAAAGTTTTCCTACATTTGAAGAGATGTACGGACAACTTAATGAAGATATATTGAAAGATAAGATTGCTGAAGCGTTACGAGAAGGAACAATTCCTAAACCGATGACCAAAGAAGAGATAGCTGAAGCGAAAATGTCCTGGTTCAAGGAGATGCCACGTGAACGTAAGTTTCGATGTCCACTAGCATTCTTCACCAGAAATAAAGATGTTTCCTTGGGAGATATACTGAGTTGGGGTTGGTTTAAAGAGCTCAACGTATATGCAATCAAAAGAGAATTTGGAGTGCAATACTTCAGATATCTTGCTGATTTCAAGACATTGCCGTATTGGGATATGGAAGAGTTATTACAAACAGTGAATGTTACTTATCATATGAAGACAGTTGATCAATAATTGTGGAAGATGATTAAGTACGAAGCTGTTAAAGGATGGAATCACTAGAAGCCGTTTATTCCAAGACGAAGAGTAAAGATCAATAAGGTTACAGGGGAAAAGGACATAACATTAATTATGAAACGTCCTAGAGCCATGAGAAATATGCCACTTATGCCGATCGAACAGAACTTTTATCCTTTATTCAAATGGTGGCAGATAGATCCAGCTACTTGCGAAGCAGGGATTGTGTTAAAATTTGAAGATCATATGGATATTGCTAAAGAACGAGTTAAAGTGATGGGTCATCAGGGTATGAGAGGTTTGTGGAGGACGATAAGGATTCTAGATCCTATGTGGTTGGTTAACTACTCGAGAGAAGATATAAAATGCCTTTTCTATAGCAAGATTGTTTTTGAAGAAAGAGAAAAGGTACAAGCGATGCAGTATCAAAAAGTTGTTAACGTTTGCTATGCACGAGAAGTCAATTCCGGAAAGATGTGGCAGACGAAGTGGAGGGATCTGGAGAGAGTTGAGTTTCTAAAAGAAGAAACCAGAAATGAGGCGATCAAAGAAAGAATGGAAAAAGCGGTAAGGCAAAGTTCGCTAAGAATGGCTAACTTTAAAAGACCACCGCCAACTGATCAGACGCCGGATCCAAAACAAGAACGACGAAGGAAGCCGTACAAGAACTTCTTCGGTCGTGTGCGTTAACGTTTATATGAAGACAGAGTTTTGAAGACTGATAAAAGACGAAGACGATATCCAAGGGGGAGTCTGTTGGTGCATAATGTCTATGTCTTAGTCTATTATCGAGTCTGTATTGTATAGAGCTGAATAGGCTAGGTATAGCAAGTATTTATGAAATATGTAGCCAAGTTCGCCCATGAAAGGTAACATGTAAGCATGTTCGGCCGAACTTGCATCACCTGGACCGAACTTGTGAGCCTATAAATACCTAGCTCTAGATTCTCATTTGTAACTTTGGCATTTCAGAGGCGAAGCTCTGTCAGTTTGTAACCAGAACGTTTGATCTATAAACTGACGTTTAACTGATTAATTCTTGTCTATTGGTAAACACGACGTAATATTTCCGCTATTATGGACGTTAGATATCAAATTTAGGTTCCTAAGCATCGAGGATCGGACCTACAATTTTGACCTTAAAAGATTCTATATCTAAGTTTGAGCCAAAATTGACTATGGTTATTTTCTGGGATACTCAACCACTGCTAAAGCCTACAGAGTTTTTAACTCTAGGACCAAGTGTGTTGAAGAAACTTTGAATGTGAAGTTCAATGAACTTCATCACTGAAAAACCCAACAAATCCTGCAGAGCTTTTTGATTTAGATAAATTCACATTTGCTGATGTTTCTATCAAGCTAGACAATGCAGGTACACCACAATCATCTAGAGAAGATCAAGATTAAGAATATGACTGTGTGCTTCCACAAACAAAAGTCAATTCTTCCAACAAAGGATCAGGTGCCACAAGCTCTTGTGTAAACTCTGCCACTTCTGGGTCAACAGTGTTTCATCCTCAAACCTCTGCCAGTTCACAAAATCAAACATCTGTTGATAAAAGTCCTACATTTGGGCACAAAAATCATCAGAATGTTACCTCTATACCCCCAATACCACCACCTCCATTTACATCAGAGACTGATACTTCAAATTCTCCAGTAGAGGTTAGCTCAGATGATACACATTTGCAGCCATCACCTCAAAATGCTATTGTTCCATACCAAGGTGATTTGATTTATCTCAAAAGCCATCCAGCAGATCAAGTTATTGGCAACATCAAATCTGGGGTGCTCACACGGAGCCAATCCCAAAATATTTGTCTTTTTAATGATTTTCTATCACTCACACAGCCAGTCAAGTACCAAGAGGCACCGAAAGACAATAGCTGGGTAGAAGCCATGCAAGAAGAACTCCTTCAGTTCAAGAGACAACAAGTTTGGGAGCTTGTGCCACTGCCAAAAGATGTAAGTCTAATTGGCACAAAATGGGTCTTCAAAAACAAACTGATGAAAGGGGTATTGTTGTCAAAAACAAAGCAAGGCTCATGGTTCAAGGCTACAGACAGGAAGAAGGTATAGACTATGATGAGACTTTTGCTCCTGTAGCAAGGTTGGAAGCTATTCGCCTGTTCTTAGCTTTTGCTGTTAACCACAACATAAAGGTGTATCAAATGGATATAAAGAGTGCATTTTTGTATGGAAAAATCAAAAGAGAGGTGTATGTCTGTCAACCTCCAGGTTTTGAAGATGCATTCCATCCTGATCATGTCTACAAGCTCAACAAAGCATTGTATGGCTTGAAGCAAGCACCAAGAGTCTGGTATGAAACTCTATCCACTTTTCTCTTATCCATAGGGTTTACTAGAGGTAAAATAGATAAAACCCTATTCTTAAAATGTAAAGGAAAATATTTGATGCTTGTCCAAATTTATGTGGATGACATCATTTTTGGATCCACAAGCACTACTATGTGTGAAGAGTTTTGAAAACTCATGGTAGCAGAGTTTGAGATGAGTGAAATGGGTGAGCTCTAATGTTTTCTTGGTCTCCAAGTTAAACAATTGCAAAATGGTACATTTATCCATCAAAACAAGTATGTGAAAGAACTGCTTAAAAAGTTTGATATGGATGATTGTAAACCATGTAGCACACCCATGGCAACCACCAAGCTAGTCACCATTGATGGTAAAGATGACCTTGTTGATCAAACTCTTTATAAAAGCATGATTGGGTCTTTATTGTACCTAACTGCATCAAGGCCAGACATCATGTTTGCAACATGTGTTTGTGCCAGATCACATGCATTACCTAGAAAGTCTGATCTTATTGCTGTAAAAAGGATATTCAGATACATAAAAGGTGCTCCCACACTTGGTATCTGGTATCCAGCTAATGGGAATATTGAGCTTTCAGGTTTTTCAGATAGTGACTTTGCTGGGTGCAAAACTACAAGGAAGTCCACATCAGGAGGATGTCAATTCCTAGGTGATTGTCTAGTGTCTTGGCAAAGTAAAAAGCAGGTTGCAGTTTCAACATCCACTGCTGAGGCAGAGTATATTGCTGCTGCTAGCTGCACTGCTCAACTCTTGTGGCTTCAAAACCAGTTGCTGGATTTTGGTGTAACTGCACTAAAGACTCCACTCAGATTGGACAGTCAAGCTGCTGAAAACATCATTAAAAATCCAGTTTCTCATTCAACAACAAAGCACATTGACACCAGACATCACTTTGTGAGAGATTGCTATGAAAAAGGTTTGATTTCTTTGCATCATGTCCATACTTCAAATCAGTTGGCAGATGTTTTAACCAAGGCATTGGATACATCTACCTTTGAAAACTTGATCTCAAGAATTGGAATGCTAAACATGGATTAAAAACAAATTTTCATGTAAATACATGCGTACATAGCATCAAAATGTGTTCAGAAAATCAAAAACTCATCCTTAAAAATAGTTAAAGATGAAATTTTTCAATAAATCTTTAAAAGTCTACTCATAACATCTATTTGATCAAAACCTCTGATAGGCTTCAAAATCTTATCCACTGTTAAAGTGTATCCTCTGACTTCCATTTTTACCATTTTTTCAAAACACTGATATCTATCCACTGATAGTGTTAAAAATCAGTACTTTTCTCATCAGAGGTTATACGTGGCCAGATGTTAGCCATCAGATCTTGCAACAGATGCCATGTAATCGTCACTTTTCAAAACCCTATAAAAACCCTGTTTTATCCCTCACCGGTGTTTACCCTAAACTGTGTCGATTTCAAAAATCTCAAAACAGTTTTTCTCTCTAACACCATGGCTCCCAAATCAAAATCTTTGAAGAAATCCACACAAGCACTTCCATCCTACACTCTCATACTCAAAACCCCACATAATTACACCGCCATACTTGAAGCAAACAACGCAAATACTCGATATCATCCAATGATTCGAATTTTGCAAAAGTCGAAATTCAAGCACATGTTAGAAGTCAAAGCCCCAATTTACATTGATTCTCTTCGTGACTTCTGGAATAATGCTAAGGTTCACTCAACTACTGCTGGTGTTCCTTATACAATAAGAGTAGGGGAGTGTTGATGCAAATTAGCCCCTAATCGATCTCTCAAGTTTTCAAGTTAAATGAAATAGAACATCCTGTGTCATTTCCCCAAAATGAGATCCAAGCAGAGTTTCTGGAAAGAGGTTATGTAGGCCAGATGAAAGGTATGACCATCTTTAAATCTAACTTTCCTGCTGAGATGAGATTTTTCTTTCACATAATCTAACTTGTCTCTCAGCAAAAACCACTGCTTTCAATGAAATTCCATTGCACATGCAATATCTGGGGTATGCAATTTTAACTGACACAAATTTTAACTACTCCCAGATACTTTTCAATGATCTTGTGAACAATTTTCAAAATATTGCAAAAAGAAAAGCTTTTTTGATTCATCCATGTTTTCTTAGTGTTTACTTACAAGATCAAATCAAAGGTCCTGAAAGTAAAATTGGCGCTGTGACTAAACCAGGCTGCCTCACTCATGAAACCTTCACCAGAATAACAAACCAAGATAAAATTGCGAAAACACAAGTAGAGGAGGCTGAGCAAGTTTTACCTGAACAAAATGTTCAAACTCAACCTCTTGCTACTAAGTCCACTGCTCTTGGTGATCAGGTCACCACAACCGCTGCTCTGAAGCCCACACCAAAAATCCTCAAAAAGAAAACCAAAACACTTATCAAAAAGCCCACCAAACCCAAAAAGGGTCCTCTGGAAGATGAGATCCCAGAGGTTAACCCAGTGACAGCACCAAAGTCACAAACCACTGCTGCTACTTCTTCACAGCAGATGGTTCAAAGATCTCCAACCGGCTTTGAAACTCCTCCTTCTTCCTCACAAAAGGAAAAGGTTGTAGACACAGGGACACCAAATTATGAAGCTCTAGATCCACTTGGTTTTATCTTCCACAGCCCCTCTCCCAGGGCACTGTCGCTTTCTACACAGCCACTTTCACCAATGACCACACTTCCACCTACTATTTTACCATTGCTGAATGCAATTGAATTAAACCAGGCATAAACCAGCACTTCTCAACAACCTATTACTGAGAATATACTTCATCAAGAGGCTGGGTCTGACTCTTTATTCGTTGCTAGCCCATCAGCACATGAAGAGGCTACATCCCTTGGGTTACATGTAACCCTTGGTGATAGTTCAACTCAAGCAGCCACTACAATTGCTGAATTCCCAAGTTCTCGGTTGGACAGTGGTTTCATTACTAAGACTTGGTTGAAGGCAACCACTGTTGAGGCAACAACTGTTACCTCTGTTGTGGGAAGTCCCCAGTTCCAAGACAACGGGGCATCTATGGTTCAAGCTGGTACTAAAACCACTGCTAATGATACCATAGATACAACTACCACTTCAGGTAAGAGTTCAGATGATCCTATTAAATTAGATGATGAGCTAAAATACCAGGATTTGATGGAGAGAATGACAAGGATAGAAAATTCTATTGATGAAATCAAAAGTTTACTGAAGCAGATGATAGCTACACAAAGTCAACCCTCTGTTCTATCCACTGCTGATCTCAAAGAAGCGCTTAACCCTCTGTTTCAACATCAACAACATTATTTGGATCGACAACACAAGCACCAGATGAATGATGTTAGAAACATGGTTGAATCAAGGTATCAAGACACTGCAGCAGACATTAAAGCCATCAAAGCTCATCTACTCACAACCACTTAACAAATTAAGCCAAAAAGGGGGAGAAACCTTTGGGAAACAAAAAGCTGAAAATAGATGATGATAAGGCCAGACCTACTTTAAATATTCCAAGGCCTGATGGTACAAAGAAGATAGATTTAACTGATGAAATTGTGGCCAAGGCAAGGGCTAGTCACAAGAAGACAGTGATCGAGGAGAGCAGAGTGTTGGTTGAGAAAAAGATTGAACAGCAAAAAGAAAAAGGAGAGGTTGGTACTTCATCAAAGAGGATACCTGCTAGAAAAGCCAGGCAACCAACATCCACACCTCCTAAAACTAAGCCTGCAACCAATCAAACCATTAAAACCTCTGCCTCTCAAAAAACTATCACACCTTCAAAACCACAACCCAAAATCTACACAAGCAGATGTTACAGCACCTGTTGTGTCAACATATGTTGATACAGCAGAGGTTGCAACAGATGCAACTCTATCCACTGCCATGATCACATTTCCCACATCAACTCATCCATTATCCACACCACCTAAGATCCCACTACCATCATAACCCACATTAAGGTTTAAAAGAGAAAGATCACAAAAGTGATAAATGATGATGAGATTCATGCACCTCTTCCACCATCATCACAACCAATGACCTCCACATCAGTGCTTACAACATCTTCAACTCTTGAAATTACTCATGCAGCAAAGCTATATCCTCTTGATTTACCAGCAGTCAGGGAAGAGATCCTAAGTTTCTTTTCAGAGGATGACCCTGACAAAAGAACAATCCCATCCCTTGATGGCTATCTAAGACCTGCAAATGTTGATGATTACCTTGAATTGAAACAAAAGCAAGCAGAGGATATTGCCAAAAGAGAATCAACTGGTAAAGATGATAGAGAAATACAGATTGCCAGGTCCTTTCAACTAAGGAAAGCCAGCATTTTACAAAACTTTGTCAAGAACCTGAGCAACCAGATTTCAGAAAGGGAAGATAAGCGGGTCAAAAATGAACTCATTGAGTATATCATGGAGAACAAGAAGTATAAGGCAACAAGGGCACAGTTCAGGGATTGGAGCTTAGATGAGCTGAGAGAAGAAATCAACAGAATGCAAGAAATGTTGAAAGATCCTCTTAAAAAGCCAACTCCTCCCAACTGGGATTTACACAAGAAAGATATGCCTGAAAGAGACTTAAAGTTGAAGAGAATGAAGAATGAACTAATTCAGAATCATTATGGTTCAAAGGACCAAGTGATGAGATGGGGTGAGGTCAGGGTGATAGACACTTACAAAAATTTGGAAGAAAGGAGGAAAAATGATCCATCCATGCCTCCTAAACCTGATTATTCAAAAGAAGATGCTATTCTCAAAGCCCAACTCTCCAGAAAGTCCAGCACAACATCTGCCCATTCCACACTTGCCCTGTTACACAGAAAAAGGCAAGGGGAGATGTCTGAAAAGATTGACAAAGAGTTTGAGGATACATTCATCAAATAAGGTATAAAGAATATGATTGATTATCCAACTGATGATTTAAGTGCCAAGCGGGCTAAAGATTTATCACAAATAGCTCCTTCTCAATCCTCAGCAATAAAAGTTCCTTCAAGAAAACCTTCAGACCCAAAAATTCTAAAATGGAAGGTCGACAAAGACACCCATGAATTGACACTGGTCAAGTCTGATGGTAATCCCACTAAACTATCTATAGAAGCTGCTTATGGGCTTACAGTAGAAGACTTCCAAGAATTATTATGTTTAGAGCTGGAGAAGGATGCTGATGACATAGAATCTCTTAACTTTGAACTTAAATTCAAAGGTCAAATAAGTGAATTCTTCCTGAGGAATAAAGACCAAGAATAAAGTGTTTTTGGCATCATCTGTTTCAGGGGGAGATTGTTGGGATTGAACCCTATGAAAGGAATAGATGATACAAAGCCAATAACACTATCTGAGCTTTGGTTAAACTATCAGAAGTTACAACCTCTGGTGTATATACACTGCTTACCCTAAAGACTGCTCTCCTATCATCTGACTTCACAAAGTTGCAAAGGTCTGCCAGAGTTACAAGGATCAGAGTATAAGGATCAGAGCTTAGTCATTTAGATAGATAATCAACGTAACAGTGCTAAGCACTGATAGTTAGTATTAGTAGTGTTTGTAGCTAGTTACATATAGTTTCCTGTCACTATCAACCCTGACATCATCAAAGATGCTCAGTGGTTAGATAGTTTAGTATAAATAGGTAACTTGTGTAACTGTTTAACTCGTCTATCAAAAGATCAACTTTCGCATATCATCTTCTCTGCATTTTCTTACTACCAAACTTCAATTGCAAAGGCTGAGGGGGAGTTTGTGAATCACATGCGAGTGTACCAACTTGAAAGCATGATGATGATGAAAACAAACGACCATTGCTTGTAGTAAAAGTTTTCCATTTATTTCCGCTGCAAATCTCTTTTTAAACTCAATCATTTTCCATTTTTGAAACAAAAACTACAAGTAATTCAAACTCAGATCCTAACAGGTATGACACAGGCCATTTGGTCGGCCAATTGCTCGGCGATAAGACCAACGAGTTCTTGCTTGGAGATGGAGTCTTCATTGTTGTTGTTGTTGTTGGACCCCTTGTTGGACCTCTTAGACTTCTTGGATGAGTTTGGAGAATTCATCTAGAGGTTCAACATAAAAGAAAAGGTAGTGAGACTTAATCATAATATGGGGAAAAACAAGTTTTGTATGAATAAGCATGTATAAAGTTCAAGTATGGTTCACAAGTTTGCATGAATTTATCAAGTATGACATGTATAATCACGTATGAACGCGAATAAGGAGTATAAATTTAATGTGTTCACAAGAATTAGGATTGTTTTGGATTGCGATAAACGTGCGAAATGTGTAACGGTTCGAAATGAATAAGGTAACAAGTTTAAAATCACATAAAAATTGAGGTAACATAAAAGATTGGCTCAATAAAACATGAGATTGTTCGGGTAGAGAAACGTCGACAATTCCAAAGTGAATCGAAGATCCTTTCTAATTAGAGAAACGTGCTTTGGCCTATAGGTAAAATACTCTCATCGAGAAGCGACTAACGGTATTTTACCCTTCGAGTTACTACACATCTCTAATTGATTAGAAAATCGAAACTTTAGCGAGAACGAAAATCGAGGAACGGGACTAGTTGGCAAGGTGCGGGTTTCACCCCTAACTTGACAACATCGTACCCTATGTGTGGTTTGTCTCTTACCAAACGAGGAGCATATTCCAACTCGTTTGTAAGATCCACTAGAGTATGAAATGGAAGTTTCCATCAAGATGTTGATATTACTCCTAACTTGATGGTGTAACTTTGTGAAAAATCGAATACGCGGAACGACAGATTTCACCAAAAATTGAAAGTCATTGGACCTATCTTGGTGCAAATCGCCTCGTTTGCATCATGAGTGTCTTCAAGTCTTCAAGTGTGTTGTGTAAAATATCTTAGGAAAGACATTATGTAAATTTTTAGACGAAAAGATAAGGAAGAAGCAATGAGGAAGAATAAAGTTTTAAGCATAATACGGGAATGGCAAAAAACGAACACTTAAACTATAGACTAGGTCGAACATGGCAATTCTACCTAATTTCCTATAGTTATGGCTCTGATACCAATCTGTCACACCTCAACCGATGGCGGAAACATAGAAGCGGGACGAAATAGATTGCTCATTGCTCATAAATACTAATTGATGACAATATTTAAATAAAACCCATATTTCATTCATAACAACATTGGCATACATTACAAGGAATTCCAAATACAACAATAACAAAGGGCAAAATTTGATACAACATGTTATAAACCTATCGTCTATATGTGTATCTAAGCATCATCACTACTCCAATTTCATGGCAAAATCTTCATCAACCTGTAACATGTTAAAAATACGAGTTCAATGCAAAGGCAAAGGCGAGTACACAAGTTTTGGTGATACATAGCATAAGTATAAAAGCGTAACTCGAATGCACATGGTAATTGTAAGCAAGGTTCATACTAATCATGCAATACTAGATCAAACCCTGAGTTTCCACAAAAGTTTAACAAGATCGAGCTTCCCTTGTCACAAAAGCGACAAGACTAAAATGAGTATGATAATCTTAACATAACCCCGATGGGCGGCGTGCTACTCCTATAGCGCTATATATGATAAGTTGGGCTAGCTAAGTTAATGATCAAGCATGTATAATCAAGCATGTATCTAGGCATAACAAGTATTCATGTATAAGGATTGAGCATGTAAAAGCATGAGTTTGTGATATGTGTATTTTGATAGGTAAACATGTTACAACCCAAAAGTGATTAAAACGGTAAATGGGTCGAGTGTACTCATGGTTTTGCTAAGTGTTCCACTTAAGAAATCCCGGGATCTTTGTTGTGATGTTTAGAGTTTGGCACCTTGTCCTTCTACAAGAAGAACTTAGGTATTAGTTAGGAGTGTAACGGTAGATTCGGATTATTCGAGCAATTTACGAAAATAAGACTAAAGTATTATGTATGAAAATAATCACTAGACATAGCACTTGTTCTTAACACTAATGATAACCCGAAAAGGTTTAATATGGTTTCATAGGTTCGAGACCTATTAGAATCGTGACAAGGAACTACATACTTTAGTGATACACTTATTAACTTGATAGGTGACTACTTAATCATCATCAAGGGTTCGGTTTTAGTTATTTATATTATAGTCCATACATATATAGTTTATGTACATACATATGTTATAAGTCAAGCATGAGGTAGGATGATGAACACCCATTTAGGAACCTCTTTTATATTCAAGTAAGTCGAGCATGGAGGTAGGATGATGAACATCCATTTAACCTCTTTATATGATTCACCACAACACGAGTTGTCATAGACAACAAGGAGGGTCATGAATATACAATAAGAAATGAACTAATACACAACTAATCTAAGAGAACATCAAGTGATGTGTGGTCTCGAAGTTTAGGATAGCCAAGGCTAACCATGGTGGACACACATGAACAAGTTATGAACTTGCACCACTTGTGAGCTTGAAGCTCTATGAAAATAGAAATTTTGTAAGGATAAATCCTCTTGTTTGCATGTCTCAACCTTGTTTTTAAGCCTAACCAACCACAAGAAGTGTTGTAAGCATCCGGACATAGGTTTGAGATGAGCTAGACTCAAGTTTGATGAACATAAACAAGTTTTGAAAGAGTTGAAATCATAACAGAAAGTTTAGAACACTTTGGGTGCATTTCCAGGTCTGGATTCTCCATGGAGAACCCTAGGATTCTAACCCAAAGTTTGTCCAAGTAAGTAGAAGAAAGAATCAAGTAAAAAGATCAAGTTTTGAGTAAGTTATGCTCACTTTTGTGAAGGTGGTACAATCTGCCCGAAAATTCTGTTCAAGGGTGTTCTTGACATGATTTGAGAGTGTTTGAGTGAGATTAGATGGAGTTTGGAAAGTGGAAATGGTGTGGAATAGGGTTGGTATTTATAGGGAAGAGTTGGGAGGGTGTTGGGTGAGTTTTAATGAGGTTTAGAGGTGATTGGGTGAGTGGATTAGTGTGGGATTCGTGCAAATTCGCGAGCCAAAACAATTCTGACCCGCCCAGCACCCCTTGCGGTCCGTATGGACCTAGCCCGGGTGTAAATGTTGTTTTTTGTTGTTTTTGCTACAAGGTGACGGGTTAGACCATTTTTAAAGATATTTTATGACATTTTAAGGTGCATTAGGGTATCATGAGCGTAAGTAACATGTTATAACTTATGCATATGTATGTATTGATCGAGATCGAGTATCCACATTGTGTATAAAGTATGTATCAAGCATAAATGTTGCGTGTTATCAAATATATCATGTATTCGAGTATGAGTATCATGTCTGAGTATTGTATAAGCATGTACAACAAGTATAGAGGCACAATGTATATTTCCATTATGATTCAAGTCTCGATTACAAAGTTTACAACAAAATGAAGAATACGAATACAAGGACTTCTAAAAATAGAATTACAACATGAGCTTGCTATAAATAGAAAGTATGGAAAACGCGAGGCATTACAATGGTTATTGTTTATATGTAGAGATTTGTGGGTGATTTAGATAACGAAACTAGAGTAATATAATAAGAACATGGTGGATACGCTGCTGGTACTTCCTATATATAAGTATGCTTATTGTATTACCCTTCGTAGCCTTATCCGAGTCACTCTTAGGATTTAAGATTTTATGATTCAATGAGACAAGACAAGTGACTAAACCGAATCTTTGAAGCATCTATCTATCTTCAAACTTAGATCCTTGTAGGATGTTTAAATTACTAAATGGTAGTCCTTTATAAGGATTCTTTGTGTATTTTAATGCGTATGTGACAAGATGATGTGACGAGACGATGTAACTAAACCGAATCATTAAAGCATCTATCTATCTTCATAGGTAGATCCTTGTAGGATGTATAAAGTACTAAATGGTAGTCCTTTATTTGGATTCTTTGTGTACTTTAATGCGTATGTGACAAAACGATGTGACGAGACGATGATTATGTGGTTATTGTGATTAATTGTGATTTAGATAACGAAACGAGTGTAATACCATAAGAACATGGTGGATACGCCGCTGGTACTTCCTATATATAAGTGTTCTTATTGTATTACTCTTGTAGCGTTATCCGAATCACATTAGGATTTTGTGTTCGATTGTTTCAAAGTACAATATCCATATCCTTATAGAACTCTTTCATATTTTTATATGTTAGACTCTTAGAAGGATAACCATAGTATTATTTTAAATCAATGATTTGATTTCTAATAATCCTCACGCAAGTTATGACAAATTTTTAATATCATTGTTATTAATCCTTGATTGGATTTCTAATAACATACTCACAAATTTTATGAATGAATTCAAGGCGATTACAATGAACAAAGTACAATTAACAATGGCATAAAAGTTACTTAGTATTAATCATGTTGCCATATACAAAAACTATTTTGTCACAAGTTTCATAATCAAGTTAATGTATTGCAATACTAAATCTTTTTGCCATTCTTTGGCTTTAAAGAGTCCATTTTAAACAGACGACTCTTGTAGTTGTCGAAGTATTGCAATACTAATCTTTTCGCCATTAACTTGGCTAACAAAACTATTTACTCGCCAACATTGTTTGTTGATGTCTCTTTTTCACATATGTTTCAGGTTTCGATTATTCAAGCATGCTGCACATAGGAATGCATCTGGGCTTTAGACATCTTTAATCAAAAGAAAATTTCATGTGAAGGCCCGTGATTAGGCGGTTCTAGAGGAAGTTAGTGGATAAACGTATATAACAGTTTCGGTAGAATGTTATTAAGAATGGAGTAGAAGTAGAATGCAGCGGAAGAATTCATTCATACCGAAAGAGTATACATTTTTAAGTCCAGCTGTCGGAGTTCCTAGAGAGAGTCTGGCAGCACCTCCCTGTAGGGATGCTAAAAACTTAAACGACAAATGAACACAAACTTATATATAGGGAGACAACTTCGCCCGGATGTGCCATAGTCAAGTTCGAGCGAACTTGTCCTTCACAGGACAAGTTCGGGCGAACTTGACTAAAGACACATCAAGTTCGGGCGAACTTGACCAATACAGGTCAAGTTCGGGCGAACTTGTTCTCTTTAACACTATAATCTCCGTATTTCGGTCGTGTGTTTGGTTCTAACCTATACAATATTCAACACACGCTCAAACTAGCCTATTCGACAAGTGACGAACACAAAATGCATCAACAGATTCCCCCTTGTTCGTTACTGTCGTAGCTTGATCTTGATCTTCAAATCTCTGAGCCGTGTTTGAATATTCTACAACTTCAATCAAAGAGTATGTCGATGTCGTCGAGACGGGTCAACAAATTCCCCCTTAATTGATGATCTGGGTTCGCATTATCAACTTTCAATTCTACTGAAATCTCCAGTTCAGAACTTTGGTTGCACGGTTTCCGACCTCCTCTGATTTGCTCGATCAATCAAATTTTCTTGAATAATCATCAACTTGAAGCTAATCAATGCAGCAGCTTCTCCGTTTTGACGATAACCGCATCCGAGTTCAGTTTTTGAATAAGCGTTGAGCATCAAGAGTTTATTCCGCACATTCCTAAAATATCAAAAACTCAACCGGCAATTGTTAGAAACTTCGAATCACCGCACCTGAAAACTTCAAATCAACGAATACCCTCGAAAATCCGAAATCCCGATTTCCGTAATCGCAGTTAAGCACCCTTCAGAAAGATTTGATTAGCAAATCGGTAATCTGCTCAATCAGCAAATCTTCATCGGAAACAGATAATCTGGTAATGCATCGAATCTGAGAAACATACGTCTGTAATCAAAATCACATTCTTCCTCTTCAGTCACAATGCCATATATATAGCTATCTCCGGTAGACCAGCACCACTTAATCACCAAACATCATCATCCAATGGCGGTTATCCGAAGAGAAGAATGATTCATCTGCTTGAAGACTAAAAATAATGGCCACCAAAGGCTGTCATCAGTTATATCTTGAATAACTTCAGATCTCCTTGGTAATTTTGAAACCATCCGTCTGCGGAGCTAGTCATTAATTCCTAAGATCATCACCGAATGTTTTGAATGTTCTCAGTTCCTCACTGGTACTAACGACTGCTAATCCGGCTAACTGTTCCTTCACCGGAGATCAGGACTCTAACCCTTAAGCATCACTCTGTGTCATGATCTGAAAAATCTGAACTTCCTGTGATCACCCGATGAATCTCGATCCTCTGAATTTCCCGATAATCTGCAATCGGTAACCACCTGGATACTGTTGCAGTAGTCACGAATTTCAAAAATGCCAAAATCTTCAAATATTGAAATTTTTTTATTCCCCCTCATTTTTGCAAATTCTGACCATACTGAAATTTTCACTAAAATTCTCCCTGAAATCCGGAACTTTCAGTTTTTAACAAATGCGGATTTAACGTTTAGGCCCATTACTAGTCACGACACCCAAATGATCAACATTCTGCATCGGTATCAATGACTCTCCCGTTATCCTAAAAATTTTGTGGCCGTATCACCAAATCTGTACTCTGAAGCTCTAGACGGTGTCCCCGAACATCTCGGTTAGGTCTTCGAAAACTCAAAAAAATTTCTATCGCCAAATTTTTTCTGGACACTCATCCCATCAATTGATCATTTTGATACAAGTTCGGGCGAACTTGATATAAATTCCAGCCCTTTTTCCAAATTTTTCGATCCAGAATCCTTATTTCTTCGAATTTCGAGATGATTCCACCATAAATCTGGTCGAAAATGGTTTTCTAACAATCCTAGCTGTTCAATTTTACTTTTTATCTGTGGATTGTATGTTTATTTCATGTTTTACGTCCAAAACCCCTCCTAATGTCCATAAATGTCCAAATTCATGAGCGTAGGTGATAACCATAGCTCTGATACCAGTTGAAGGTCCGTGATCAGGCGGTTCTAGAGGAAATTAGTGGATAAACGTATATAACAGTTTCGGTAGAATGTTATTAAGAATGGAGTAGAAGTAGAATGCAGCAGAAGTCTTCATTCATACCGAAAGAGTATACATTTTTAAGTCCAGCTGCCGGAGTTCCTGGAGAGAATCCGGCAGCACCTCCCCGTAGGGATGCCAAAAACTTAAATGACAAATGAACACACACATATATATAGGGAGAGAAGTTTGCCTGGATGTGCCATAGTCAAGTTCGGGCGAACTTGTCCTTCACAGGACAAGGTCGGGCGAAGTTGACTAAAGACACATCAAGTTCGGGCGAACTTGACCAATACAGGTCAAGTTCGGGTGAACTTGTTCTCTTTAACACTTTAATCTCCGTATTTCGGTCATGTGTTTGATTCTAACCTATACAATATTCAACACACGCTCAAACTAGCCTATTCGACAAGTGATGACACAAAATGCATCAACATCATGTATTCTTTGTATTGTTAAACAATGTTAACAATAATGAAACAATTTAGTACCAGTAGTTGGGAGCAATTTGTCACGTGACTCCCCGATATTTCTGTCGCGTGTTGTTGTATTACGCGATTCGGTGTTACAATTGGCTAGCTTATCTCAGTGGAATAAACCGGGTTTTTGGCCAGGAGGAGTATCATGGATGGGCTTCTTACACTCAATGAAATTCTAAATTGGATGTGTAGTCCAAAAAAACCAAGCTATGTTCTTCAAAATTGATATTCATAAGGTGTATGACTCTTTAAATTGGGGGTTTCTTGAATCTATAATAGAGCAAATGTGGTTCTGAAACGCCCAGCTTTGTCAAACGATCAAAACGACACAACATGATAACTTTCTTTACTAACATTGGTATTTTTACAAAAATACGCTTACCAAAAATCGAACCCAATTTAAAATTTTTAAAACATTCTCTAACGGTTCAATAGTCATAAGCTTCACAACTAACTTACATCAATTTGTCATTTTAACAAAATACCATAAAAGCTAAATTTACAAAGTTTCAAAACTTAACATTAAGTTTCGACCCGTTTGACAAATCTTGCATTCGGAAGCGCACTCGGTCTTGTGGTGTGTTCGTTCCAGGTCGCCAACCTTAAGCATGAGATTTACCTACATCCATAACATAAACTTACATGTTAGTTCGGTAACTTACTTTTCTTCGTTATTTGACCCGTTACTAGGTCATCACATCTTTACATCACATTATTCGGACTTCTTACATGACAATTCCATTTAACGGATATTGCACCATCTTATTTTCATCATCATAAATCATCATAATTCATCTGACCCATTCTTACGGATCAAGCTTATTCTTACCTCTACTTCACTAATCTGACTTATAAAAGTCAAAGATTAGGGACAATTTCATCTTATTTGACCCGTTTAACTACAGGTCAATACATCATAAGAACAATTTCATTCTCATACTTTTGACCCATTCGTACGGGTCATCATTAGACTTATCCTATTTTCTACTATCAATTCACATTAACACTATTTACTATAAATTCCTGCATAAATCATCAAACGATTATCTACATAAGAACTAACATAAATCTACATTCTACATAAGCGAAGTTAATATGAACTTACCAGAGTCATGCGCTCCTATTGCCCTTGTTTAGCTTGATTCCCCCTTTCTTCGACCCTATAAGGTGCATCATATACGCGTTTAGCTTTCGCGTTATACATCACTTACGCACATTTACATCATTCACCATAACGTTCATTACTCACATTTATATTTCCTGCCATCATTCGATCACCGATACTACAATTCTTCATGTTCATACATAACCAATTCATCTCAAGCATTTCATCGAACACCTTATGTGCGTACTACTTAACTAGGACAATATACAAGCATAATTTGCACATTACTACCAAGTCTTTCTAAAATCATGGCAATACATCATAGAAACATAAATTCTTCAAATATTCAGATTTATTTAACATCAATTAGCATAATTCAAGTTCATATGTCATACTACATATATCATTACTTCAAGATCATCATAAATTTCATGTGGGTTTCTTACATAAATGTGTTTACATGAAAACCATCAATATAATCCGAAATTCATACTTCATTCAAGTCTTATGGACTAATTGTAACCTCCTACCATCAATATTTCTACATGCATTCACGGATTATCAAAGACCCATTTCATCATACATCAAATTTTTCAAAATTTCAACATACCTTTGATCAAGAACACTAAATTAAGCTTAGATAAAGATTCTTGATCAAAAATCACAGCTTAATGCATTATAATTTGGGGCAGATTGTGTTGGATTGAAACTTTAGGGAAGAACCCTTCCCCTCTATCAAACTCACGACCAAACACCCTCTAATCTAATCCCCAAATCTGCATTTTGTTCTTTTTGTTAAATTTCTTTCCTTTTTGTCAAGATTACCCCTCTTATCTTTCATAAACATTTCATTTAGTGACCACACACTGGTTAAATTATTTCCACTTATTACTTACACATTACTTTACTCTCACTTATCTTGATTTATATTTTATCATTTTCTTTTTAAATGCATCATCCTTAAAATATATCATATTATAGCATTTAAAATTTTGGGGTGATACAAGTCTACCCCCCTTAAAGAAGGTTTCGTCCCCAAACCTGAATACATACATTCTGACGAGTTTATCAGTATCCCTTTGTAATTACATACCTCGAACTTCGATAACATGCTTTCATTCGATCATCCCTCATGATGAATCGGTCATTACTACCCTAAAACTTGTCTAATACATATGATAATTCAAACTTGTATGAATCAATGCGATCCTATTACATTATTTCATGTTCGTCGTTCAATTGTTCAAGCTGATTTCTTAAAACTTATCTGTCAGGTTATTCATTCTCGCATACCTCTAACATCTACTTAGGGGAAATAATTATCATAATATTTATACTTGTTCAGTCCTATTCATTCATATAGAATCACAAATCACATCATTCAATAATTTCAAACTATTTAGCTTCTACATACACCTCATCCTTCCAGGGCCAATATCAATGACACTTGCTTGATGGTTCCTTTCATACTTTTCTTGCAATACTTACGTATAATATTTACCCGAGACCAATATTTCTTTCATTGGTGATCTATCATATCTGCATGGTTAACTTCAATTTAATGTATACATTTATACAAGTCGGGTGTATACTAACTTGCTCTAACTTCTTTACCGACTATCCCTTGATTACAAGGGCCAACATAAGGCTTTAATCACGCTATCCATATGATCGAGTAATCAATACTTGCATTTGTGTAACTTATATTTCACTCGAGGTGTCATACGCAACTATACTTGTCATCACATTCCATAGCTGTCCTACATACGTCATTCCTTCTAGCAACTGTAATGCTAAGGCAATTACCTAACATTGTACCATAATTGATTAATTCTTACCTATGTGCTCACTAAGGTTTCGTTATATACGAGATTATAAGCTTATTACACACGCCATTCCATTCCACGTATGAGTTTAGATAAAACTTGGTACAACCCTTCATTCGATAATTTAGATTACACTCTATCTCGTAGGGTCGTCTTATAATACGAACCATGAATCTTAGGTATACAAACTCTAACTCGTGAACATTTCTTTAGAGGTTTACCTTCTAAAAAGTCCTCACATACGCTAAGGAGCCCGACTAGGGGCAGGATCCATTAAATTTTTCATTCATTTACTCAATTAGTCTAAAATTTATTGTCTTAGCGAAATCCCATCTTATATCCTTTGCAAGGTTTACTTGTGGCAAAATATCTTTTATGCCACATTCCATTCAAATATTCTTTATTTTATATTCTACGCAATCCTTCTTTATGTAACATTCTACCTCTCTAATAGATATGCATTCTAGTATTTTCATTCTAACTTCCTTCAACGTTAACCTTTCACATTTTCCATATAATTCTTTCTAATCATTATAAATTTGGTATACTAAGCATGTACTCTGCTTTCTTACCAGTCCCTTACTTTCCTTTCCTTTCCATTACCCATTTTCCCGATATGTGGGTCGACCCTTACCATCTTTCCACATCAACATTTAGTAACTCCATCACTATTAGTTGTTTGCTAATTAATTCTATACCTTTCTCATATTGCACTTTGATTTGCACAATCATTTACAAAATTCCTTTCGTACACAATATCTAGTTATCCACTTTACTTCGACTAGTTTAATGATTTACTTCCAAGCCATATTACATGTTCAGCTTCATCAATTGAAGTTCATAACCTTTTGTCATTACCCTTTCCATTTCTACAGTATGGACTAACTCGCACATTTGTACTCCCTTGTTGATTTTGGACATACTTATGCAAACATTGGTCTTGCCATCCCATTTCTTTTATATCCTTTATTAGTAAGTCTAACGTGTAATTATGTTTACACGTTGGGCCACCTCCATCATTCTTGAAATTAGTTCATATCATTTAAACTTTCAAATTCAAATATACTTACTATGATTTTACCATTTCTTACAGAATTCCTATCCTTATAAGTGCTTAAATAATCCATTTAGGTCTTAGCCCATTATTCATTCTAATCCTCATGAGTTGATCACTACATGCTTAATACGTAACGCATTCAGCGCATAATTCTTCCATCATAATCTTTTGTTACCTCAACATCTTTCTATGTATATATATTTACTTTCACTATCACATGATACCACATTTGTCATATGTTTTACTCTTACTCGTATATCCCGTTTGGGTCTACCACGGTTAACTATCAACATATCCTTATTCATATTCCCACAACCAGCTACAACCTATTTCACGTACATTCACATATACAACACCTATATGTGTAAATACATTTCTTTAGTCCAACATCATGCTTGACCGACCAGGCTACCTATGCCACTTACCTATTATGTTTACACTAATCTTTAGTTAGGTGGAGAAAAGCATTTCCTCATTTACTTTCATACATTCCTTCCCACCTAAAGATTCTAACTTTTATCCATCTATAACCCCTTTTTAAGGTTCTATCCATACTTACCACCCCGATTCAATCCTTCCGTTTTGAACGTTTATTTGGGCATTTCAATCGTGTATGTTTGGTCCATATTCGTTTACAGGTTTGAACATCTTCTTCCATACCTTTCTCTCTCTTTTTTTTGACAAAATTTCATCCTTAGGACCATACTATACTCGAAATTCTATCATCCTTTCATGTTCAATACTTTCTAAGCTTAATCGTAATTATCATTCCTACCTTTTATTACATTCTAGCACCATACCATCCTCTTCCGTAATCATTTCTTTTATTCCTTCCTACCATGCCATTTGTTATCGCTTGGATATCCTTCATCCGTCATCTACATTAAGCATTTTCTACATTCATTACTTCATATACTTTTTATGTTATCTAAAGTTGCATTCATGCATTCATACTCATATTTCAACAACTTTCATTTCACTTATACATCATCAACAACAATGGTCACGATAGGCCATATCATGTATGCCTTTCGTTCATAGGGAAATAGAATCCCTCCTCCTTCTTACTTACTTTCTCGCACCATCTGTTACCGAAACTTCTATTACAATTGCTTCATTCTCATCAGCCGTCTACTATGACATTCGAGATCATTACTAAATTTCATTCTTTGGACATATTCACTTCATTCTAGCGTAATTTATTTTTTATTTTTTATACTTTCCTTTCTTTCATGCTAGGTGTTAACGGTCCTTTATGACCACACCACATACTTCTCATCATAGGGTTGATGAACCCAGCTAGAAATTCATTCATAACCTTCCAATCATATGCGTTCTTACTTCGAAACATTTTGATATGACCCGGTTAACATTTAGAGGACCCTAATTGTTATAGGTTACTTTTTCAGAAGCTTGACAGAGCTATTGGATTGGCCTTAGGAAATATTCTACAACATATTTTAAGTAATATGTTAATAAGCTTAACATATTTTAATGACTTTCATTCTCTTACTCATTACAATTATACATTCATTCCATCCGTTCTTGGTGTTAACAGCCACTTCATGACCACACCGCATACTTTTCATCATTCTTGGTGTTAACGGCCACTTCAGGACCACACCGCATACTTTTCGTCATAGGGTTAATAAAACCGGTACTAACTTCATTCGTATCCTTCATTTCATACACATCCTCATTAATCATCATACTACATTTAGAGGTTTATTGGGAACCATCAAGATTCGGGGCTTCATTACACATTAATTCAAAATTTCACTTGCTTATTGAGCCCCACCGTTGGCTACGGTTCTATTGTAGCTTACAATATATATATATATATATATATATATATATATATATATATATATATATATATATATATATATATATATATATATATATATAGAGGATCCTGTAAAAAATAGGTTTTTTTGTGAGAAGTGTAAGAAATAATCTACACCATTAGATATTTGATCTAATGGTTGAGGTTATAATGGCAAAATCGTAACTAGTTTTTACTATTAAAATAATTAATTTTCTAGAATAAGGGTATAAAGGTAAATTTAATATTTTAAATTAAGAAACTCACATTCAATGCACATGCAAGTTCCCCCTTCTTTTTTAAACATCAATGACTTTTTATACGTAACTCTTTTTTTTTAAAATACACCATAATAACGAGTGTTTTTTATCTTTAATACGAGTACCATATTGTTATACTTATGTAGAGAAATAAATTACGTTTTGATTTAATGTCTTAGTCCATGGTGTTTTAACATCTAGAGTATGTAACATTGTACTGTGATTACAGTTATGGTGTTATATACTTATTGAATGGTGTTATATAATTATTGAATGGTGTTATATATGTGCTGAATGGTGGTGAAAGTGTTTTATAGAGATCTTTAAAATTGTGTTATATACTTACTGAATGGTGTTATATAATTATTGAATGGTGTTATATATGTGCTGAATGGTGGTTGCAGTGTTATTCATAGTGTTTTTAGAGAGATCTTTAAAAAAATCATGTTCCTATAAATAAGGGTGACGGTTATGGAAGGTTATCAATTAATTAAATCAAGAGTTAAATGCTTGGTTGGTCCCTGTGGTTTGCAAATCTTGCAGACTTGGTCCTAGTGGTTCACTAATTACACACTTGGTCCCAGTAGTTGCAAATTTTGCACTCGGGTGGTCCTTACCACTAACCTTTGTTAGATTTCTCAGTTATGTATATGCAAAATTACTATATTACCCTTGAAATGCAAAATGCACTCGGGTGGTCCCTTCTCCGGTCATCCCCTCCGACTAAATGTCCAGTGTCTTCTTCGTAGTCACCACATAACCTGCAGATAACCGAATCAAAGTGCATATTTCGTCTTCGAAGCGCAACCATTGAGGATCTGAACCATTGGGGCATTGATTTGGCTGCTCTGTTTCGGGGTATTTTGGGGCAGGGTACACAGATAAAATTCTGGAAGGAATGTTGGCTGCTGGAAGTTCCACTCTGCAACAAATATCCTTCATTGTTCGGTTTGGAGCAAACTAAAAATGTGGCTGTTGGGGACAGAATTAAGATAGTCGGAAGGAGTACTACGCTATGCTTTCATTGGGTTCGTAGACCTAGTGGTGAGGTTGAGATTAAGGAGCTAAATGGGTTGCTAGAAGATCTGAAGAATGCTTCTTTTAAAGGCGGCGAAGACAATTGGGTATGGAGCTTGGAATCATCAGGGTCCTTTACGGTTCGCAGCCTTAGGAAGAGAATGCAACAAGCCATGTATACAGATACAGGGATTAATTATTGCTGGAATACTAGGGTTCCTATCAAGGTCCACTTCTTTATTTGGAGGTTGGCTCTTGATAGGATTCCAACCATGGTTGCGCTTCGAAGACGAAATATGCACTTTGATTCGGTTATCTGCAGGTTATGTGGTGACTACGAAGAAGACGCTGGACATTTAGTCGGAGGGGATGACCGGAGAAGGGACCACCCGAGTGCATTTTGCATTTCAAGGGTAATATAGTAATTTTGCATATACTTAACTGAGAAATCTAACAAAGGTTAGTGGTAAGGACCACCCGAGTGTAAAATTTGAAACTACTGGGACCAAGTGTGTAATTAGTGAACCACTGGGACCAAGTCTACAAGATTTGCAAACCACAGGGACCAACCAAGCATTTAACTCTTAAATCAATGATAAAATTACTTCTTTACCCTTTTGAATTAATTTAGAATGGGGACACATGTCATCTCCACAATATTTCTTACACTTATCACACTTTTAACCTTTTTTACAATAACCTTACCCTATATATATATATATATATATATATATATATATATATATTGCGGTATGCGCATATAATGTGTATATGTGTGGGCGCTCGGGGGTAAAAGTGAAAGTACGCTAATTTTAACGTTGTTTTACTAATTTTGTGAAAATAATTTAAAAGAGGGGGATGGTTAATCATGCATCATGTGGTGGCGTTGATAGCCGAAAGACAAGGGAGTACATGCACTCATTGGCCTTTGTCTTAATTGATGAGTGTTATGTGCCTTATGTCCAAGGCTTGATGCAAAACTACTATCGAGCCGGGGGTCTCACTAGAAGTAGCCTCTCTATTCCTACGGGGTAGAGGTAAGGTTGTCTACATCTTACCCTCCTCAGACCCTACCTTAGCTTTGCTATTGGTGGGATTTACAGAATATGATGATGATGATGATATATATTATTTATTTTTTTTTGTATCTGGGCGCCCACTGTAAGCTCCGTAAGCTACGGTAGTTATCGTAAGCTACGGTGGCACCCAGTTCTTGTTGGCTGGAATTCCCAATTGCAGCCATTTTGGTCCGTTTTCGGGTATAACTTCAATCAAGGCAGTTCCCGGGGTTTTCAAATACACTTTAAGCTAACATTCCTACATATTCATTTCTTTTTAACCTTTCCACAATGTCATTGATTCAAATCATAATTCACTAAAGAATTCTTTAAAAAAAAATTTACCTTTTCATGCATCTTGGAGCGAACACACCCTTTCTTGCGAGCTTTGGGTTTGAGTCTGAGCACTCTAACGTGCTCGAATCTCTCAAACCTAGGCTCTGATACCAACTTGAAACGCCCAGCTTTGTCAAACGATCAAAACGACACAACATGATAACATTCTTTACTAACATTGGTATTATTACAAAAATACCCTTACCAAAAATCGAACCGAATTTAAAATTTTTAAAACATTCTTCTAACGGTTCAATAGTCATAGGCTTCACAACTAACTTACATCAATTTATCATTTTAACAAAATGCCATAAAAGCTAAATTTACAAAGTTTTAAAAGTTAACATTAAGTTTCGACCCGTTTGACAAATCTTGCATTCGGAAGCGCATTCGGTCTTGCGGTGTGTTCGTTCCAGGTCGCCAACCTTAAGCATGAGATTTACCTACATCTATAACATATACTTACATGTTAGTTCGGTTAAAACATATCACTAATACAACTTACTTTTCTTCGTTATTTGACCCGTTACCGGGTCATCAAATCTTTACATCACATTATTCAGACTTCTTACATGACAATTCCATTTAACGGATATTGCACCATCTTATTTTCATCGTCATCAATCATCATAATTTATGGGACCCGTTCTCACGGATCATGCTTATTCTTACCTCATCAATTTTCATACTTCACTAATTTGACTTATAAAAGTCGAAGATTAGCTAACTTAATCTTCATGACAATTTCATCTTATTTAACCGTTTAACTACTGGTCAATACATCACAAGAACAATTTCATTCTCATACTTTTGACCCATTCGTATGGGTCATCATTAGACTTATCCTATTTTCTACTATCAATTCACATTAAGACTTTTTACTATAAATTCCCCCATAAATCATCAAACGATTATCTACATAAGAACTAACATAAAATATACATTCTACTTAAGCGAAGTTCATATGAACTTACCCGAGTCGTGCGCTCCTATTGCCCTTGTTTGGCTTGATTCCCCTCCTTTCTTCGACCCTATAAGGTGCATCGCATAAGCGTTTAGCTTTCGCGTTATACATCACTTACGCACATTTACATCATTCACCATAATGTTCATTACTCACATTTTTATTTCATGCCATCATTAGATCATCGATACTACAATTCTCCATGTTCATATATAACCAATTCAGCTCAAGCATTTCATCGAACACCTTATGTGCGTACTACTTAACTAGCACAATGTACAAGCATAATAAGCACATTCCTACCAAGTCTTTCTAAAATCATGGCAATACATCATAAACACATAAATTCTTCAAATATTCAAATTTATTTAACATCAATAAGCATAATTCAAGTTCATATATCATACTACATCTATCATTACTTCAAGATCATCATAAATTTCATGTGGGTTTCTTACATAAATGGGTTTACATGAAAACCCTCAATATAATCCGAAATTCATACTTCATTCAAGTCTTATGGACTAATTGTAACCTCATACCATCAGTATTTCTACATGCATTCACGGATTATCAAAAGACCCCATTTCATCATACATCAAATTTCTCAAAATTTCAACATACCTTTGATCAAGAACACTAAATTAAGCTTAGATAAAGCTTCTTGCACAAAAATCACAGCTTAATGCATTATAATTTGGGGTAGATTGTGTTGGATTGAAACTTTAGGGAAGAACCCTTCCCCTCTATCAAACTCACGACCAAACACCCTCTAATCTAATCCCCAAATCTGCATTTTGTTCATTTTGTTAAATTTCTTTCCTTTTGTCAAGATTACCCCCCTTATCTTTCATAAACATTTCATTTAGTGACCACACATTAACTTGGTTAAATTATTTCCACTTATTACTTACACATTACTTTATTTTCACTTATCATGATTTATATTTTATCATTTTCTTTTTAAATGCATCATCCTTAAAATTTATCATATTATAGCATTTAAAATTTTGGGGTGTTACAGGTTCCCTTTGCTTTGGAGAAAATGGATCATGGCTATAGTGCTTTCCGTGAGAGCCTCGGTTCTTATAAACGGGCTCCGGCTCAAAATTTTGATTACTCTCGAGGTCTTAGGCAAGGTGACCCACTATCCCCTTTTTTATTCGTTATTGCTATGAAAGCTCTTTTGGGATTCATGAAAAAGTATGCCCGGTTAGTTTAATCCACGATATTAAATGTGCTTCTAATGGTCAGGTTATTTCTCACCTTATGTATGCGGATAATGTGGTATCCTTATGTGATTGGTCTCGTATGAATGATCTTATGCTTTGTAGGATCCCACGTTGTTTTTAGTTAACTTCGGGGCTCAAAGAAATTTAGCTAAATGTAGTCTTTTTGGGGTGGGAGTTGGAGATAATGACTTGGCTAGTATGGCGGGTATCTTGCATTGTAAGGTGGGCGTTTCCATTTAAATATTTGGGGCTTATTGTTGGGGGAAACATAAATCTAGTTAAAATTTGGAAACCGGTGTTGGATATTTTTATAGATCGCCTCTCGATTTGAAAGGCAAAAAATCTTTCTGTAGGGAGGGGGGGGTCACTTTGATTAAATTTGTTCTCAAGGTGCTCCTGACTTGCTTTTTCTCTGTGTACAAAGCCCCAGTCCAAGTTATTCAAACGCTTGACAAGTTGAGGAGAGTTTTCTTTTGCGAGGGTTCAGAGGAGAAGGAAAGGGTTAATTGGATTGCTTGGGAAAGCTGATTGCTCCTATTGATCATGGAGGGTTGGGTTTTGGGTCTTTGCGGGATGCGAATTTACCTATGCTTGCAAAGTGATGGTGGAGAGTTAAGGTGAATAAGAATGTTTTATGGAGAAGTGTTATTTGGGCCTTTCATCACAATCTTGGTAAGCCATCCCGGCCAAAGTTTCTAACCCGCGCCCATGGAAGCATATATAGCATTCGGGCAAATTTTTCTCTAGTTGAGGTGTATTTACATTATGCTATAAAAGAGGTTCTAGGGCGGGGCACGGATATTTATTTTTGGCTTGATGTGTGGATTGGGTCCGAACCTTTAGCACATAGTTTTCCGGCTCTTTTTGCTTTGGAATCTAAGAAAGATGTTTAGTGGCGGATTGCTTGTCCTTGGGTGTGGCTGATGCAGCTTCAGTTTGGCAATGGAAGAGACCGGTCACTAGTCCGAATTCGTGGAATTGGGGAGTTTGATTTCTATGTTGGTAGCGGCTGGCTCCATTCTTGTAGCGGACAAATATAGGTGAATTTTGGAGATTGATGATTCTGGGGCCTTTTTCTGGCTCCATTCTTGGAGCGGACAAAGATAGGTTCCTAAGAAAGTGGATATAATGGTACAACGAGCTTAGAGGGACCGGTTACCCACTCTCTTGGGCTTGCACGCCAGAAACATTACCGTTCCCTTGGCTATGTGACCATTTGCTCGTGTCTTGTCAATTCTCATACTTTCTGGACATTATTTCACAGTGGTGTAAATATTCTCCATTTTTTGCGTTTAGTTTGGCAGATTTGGTGGGGCTCCACAAGTTTATTAATGGGTCCAAAAAGTGAAAAAAACTAGGCCTTTTAAGCCATTTTCTTAACAGGTTTGTGGTGTCTTTGGAAGCTCCGAAATGGTGTGGTTTCTAACCACAAGCCGAATGGCTTTGGCTGGAATTGTGGAAGAGACTAAAGTAATGTGGGTTAAAAGCAGGTCAAAAGAGGTGTCAATTGTGAAAGATCATTTGATGTTTTTTGATTTCCTTTGCCCTGTATTTTGACTTGTACTCTGTTGGTGTTAGCCTACCTTCTTGCTATGCTAGGCTACTTTTTTTTTAATGAAATTTTGTTGGTCGTTAAAAAATATTAATGGCATAAAAATTAAATCCACACGACTTGTTATACACTTGTATTGAGAACAACATTTTCGGCTCCAATTTTGTTTGGTACTTTACAAATTGGTTATAATTTTGTTATTTCAAATTTTATGGTTAACAATCAGTTTGAAGATGAATGTTATGGTAAATGTCAAATTACACATATGATTGGTAATAGTTTCGATTCAATAATCACCTTGAAAACACACATCTATAAAGTGCAAGTGCAAGAAAGAAAGAAAGACGGGAACTGAGAATATATTTTAACCTCTTGATTTATAATGCACAGGATACAAACAAAGAGAATTGCCAATTTCATTGCAAGAAAATATCCAAAAACAAGACTTACAAAACTAATTAACTAATAACGTGCAAAACTGTATATAAATAAGTTTGGCCCATTAAGTTATTATTAACTTGAAAATGCATGATCTGAGGACCAGACATTTTTATTAATTACACATCACAGAATAAGGCCGATTTCTCTTTAGCCTCTAACGGTGAAAGCCAAGCCCAGTATCATGAACGGCACAAGAAACTTTAATATCTTGATTATGAGTTCTCGAGTCGGGTCTGAACCTGTTGTAGATGAACTATAGGTCTTCTCAGATAAATCGTACGAGCGTTTCTTTGGAATAGTTGATTGGTCGATCTTACCAATGTAGTATTTACCCATCAGTTCTTTAGCTTCATCACTATGTCCGGTGTCTTCAAAATCTTCTGTCGCGTCTTTGCCTGCAATAATAAAAATTTAGCCCAAAATGTGACTTTGATTCACCGACTAAGTTAGAGGTATTGACAAAACGTACCAGTTGCTGCTAGAATAACTTCTGACCCTCCAGGGTGCTCTTCCATAAACTGGGTTACATTATAAACCTGATACAATTTATGTTTATCAATAGATAAATATGAGAAACACATAAACTAGTAGTTGTTGCTAGCTTTTTTTAATAAACAGTTTGAAATTAACAACTTCAAACTGTTTATCTCATCAATTTTTGTAAGTACTTCCAGTCGCTTACAAAATTGTTTATTGTTATACAAAACTTGTAAGCACGTAAACACGATATTAATAAGCAATTCATACACCCCCTTAGACTTGAGGTCATATGACAAATGGTTTTAGCATAATTATAAATAACTCATGTTTGTTTTTAACAATGTAACATAAATCCATGAAGTAGCATCAAATTAATAGGGGTGTAGATAGTTTATTAGTTACTCGACATCGGATTAGTAAAAGCTCGAAATGATCCAAGTTTAAACAGTAAACAAGCTCGAGTCTGAATTTTTGCCTCACATGCCCATTTATTTAACTAGCCCGAGGCTTTAATATGTTGGAGTGCAAAATCAGTCAAATTAAAATAAAACCAGAAAAAGAAACCTGCTGACCTTTCCAGATATGATCACCCAACAGTCGTTGGTTTTGTTGTGCTTAGAGACATCACCAAACACGAAAGTTTTCTGTTCGGGCGCCATTAGTATATCTGCTACTGCATAAAGAAAATCAGTTTCAAATAATATACTAACAAATTAAAAAAAAAGTAACGATCTAACAAGATATAGGATATTTAAGAGGAATTAATCTGCAGACCAACGATGTAGTTGATTCCACAAAAGCAGGTGCAAGGTGATGAAAGGAGTTTGGGTATTTATACCTAAACAGATGAAGAAGAGGAGGGCCCTCCCCTTAATTTAACTAAAGAATAAACAAATGATATTCAAATTATTTATTTATTTAAATAATTCAGAATGAATGATAAATAGTTGTTTTATACTTTTATGTTGGGCAGGCTAAATACAAATAAGTAGATACAAATAAGTTCTGAGTGAGAACTATGATAACAGTATAGTGAACTCGTAGGTAATGTGTTATATTGGAAGAGTAAATGCTTGCCGGTTACATAACGGACGGTTTTATGTACTTACACTTTAAACAAATTATTATACAAGTTTATTATATGTGGTCCGCCCTGCAATCTTCTATTTTCTTAAGATGGGCATGTTTATTACACTAAAGTATAGCTCACATTATTGGGTTGAATTCCTTGACTAAAACTTATGAGGGGACGGAAAGTTATGAGACCCAATTTATATATTATATAAATATTTAGAAAAATAATTGGGTGGATGATCCTATATAATTTTAAAAATTTTCAGACGAAAAATTTACACTTTTAACCAAAAAATTTGGGGGGAGGGGGGGGGGGGGGGCGGTGGTCTGCCACACTGAGCTACGCCCATGCTTAAAAATATGCTGCTTAAGGTGGTCTGCCACATAATTTTCTATTTAAACGTGTTTTTAGGACTAGTGCATTGCGGAAGAACCGTTAAACCAAACAAAAAACAGACATAAAAATGTTGAATCACGCACGCATTTTGCGAGTGTTAACTTGCCAAGTTTAAACCAAGACGTAAAACATTATCGTGGAAATAATAACTAGGTCGAAACAAAAACAAAGCCAAAGTAAAATAAAAACGATATTATATATAAATATATATATATATATATATATATATATATATATTAGGGAGAATTACATGTTCCTGTAATCTGTTTTTTTTTAACTGTCTACTAAGTTCATTAGTGTTTTTTTTTTTTTTTTTTTCTTAGAACCACTCTCAATACTAATCTACTCCTATTAATCACTTATACATGCACCTAACAAGATTGGAATCTCTCAGTGTTTGAATAGAAGAGAGATACTTTACCACTAGAATGTATCATGTCTAACCTGTCTTTTGTATATGGCTTCTTCTATTTACACCCTCTCTTTTTACTAATTACACCCACACTCTATAAAAACATCACATCCATTAATAACCTTATTTTATTTTTTGTTTTTAGTCTTTTAGTTGTTTCTTAATCTTTTATTTAATTATTATTTATTTATTGTTTGTTTTTTATTTATTATTATAACTAAATAGTAAATGAAGTATGTACCTTTATATATTTATTTATTTATTTATTATTATTATTAGTAATGATATATATTTATATTAATAGTCTTTAGTTGTAACAAAAGCTATAAATAAGTATCTATTTATATATAAAATTATATTTATAGCTACAACAAAAGCTATAAAATTATATGTTTATAGTTGTTATAATTTATAAAATTATATATAAAAAGAAGTTTCTTTTTTATAAAATTATTATCATTTAATCATTTAAATATATAACTTTAATCTATAACAGAAAATGTAGCAGGTTGTGCTATTTAAGAATTATACATATTTTGAGGTGATTCAAATATATTCTTCCAGTCAGCTGCACATTTTCTCTTATTAATTTTCATAGGTTGTTTGTACTGGCAATTGGATACTCTCCTTGCAATTCTACCATTATAAAATGGTTACCATTCACGTGTGCAATCGTAATTTTTTTCTGGGAACTGTTGAGAGCCTCTCCAAAGGGAAAAAAAGTCGAACTGTTTTTTTCTTGAGATAAAAAATGAACGATTACATTAAACTTATTCGCAATCAAGAATCCTGCCTTTGGCATAATCACCCAGTGTTTTTTTGGTGCAACCCCCGACCCTGACCAAGGACATAAACACTTCTTCGAATGAGCCTAAGAAAGCCATAGTGTAATTATTTCTAAACTTGAGTAGCTCTTCCATCAGTGACCTCTGGATAAATAACCATTCATCTTCACCGTACCCGATAGCAGAAGTTGTCGCCCGAAACCCACAATTTCCATGACCTAACACGTTATGTATGCGTGTAACATACGCATGGAAGAATTTTGGAATTAGATGAATATATTTGTGTATAACTTGTGATGTTTGATCTTGGTTCAATCCCATGAAGTCATAGCCTGACGTACTTGTAAGGTTGGCGAAAGAACTTTGTCCGACAATATCTTGGTTCAACCCTTTGAAATTATATCCCGGTTGTTTAAAAAGTTGGCAAAAAAAACCTTGTCCGTCAATATCTGGGGTCATGAACGGACTTGGGTCACCAGGAACTTGGTAGTTTACAAATGGACTGAAGTAGTAGCCCATATTATCATCATAGTCCTTGAATGGTTTTTTCCTTCAATATAATAATAATAATAGCTAAATAAATAAATAAAAAGTGCATACTACATTTACTATTTAGTTATAATAATAAATAAAAAACAAACAATTAACAATTAATAAATAAAAGATTAAAACAGCACAACTAACAGATAAAAAAGACTAAAAACAAAATAAAAGTTATTGATGGAGGGTGTGTTTAGTATCACCCTTGTATATTTGTTAGTAGACTATAAAAAGTTATATGCTCATTAATTCAATTTGATTAATTAGCTAATTTCTAGAATATGTTTAAAAATAAATAAACATATTAGAAGTCGTAAACAGGTGGTAACAGCGGGAACGCCATCTTTGAAAATAAACGGCAGCCTGGTGATGTATTTATAATTGTTTGATTTTGTAACTATGGAATTAAGTATATTTCAATATAAATTAAAGTCGGTTTTGTTGGTTTGCAATCCGTTTCTGACTTGAAAGAAAAGTACAAGACCGTTATAATTATATAATAACAATACATTTTGAAGCTATAGAGATGACTATCGATGAAAATTTATATGTGGATATTAATTTTATATATATTGTCGTAAGTGTTGAACTCCGACTTGTTGAGGGGACACTGGTCAACGTGAACACGGGAGTAAAGATCAACAAAAAGCCGGCTCAAGATTGACAATAATCTTATGTCAACTAAAGGAGACGGACTACTTAGTTTCAAGGTGGAGATCATATAAGCTGTGATTTGATTTCATAACTGGGGCAACCTGAACCCACATTTTATTGATCCAAATGTGGCATAGAATTTAGAGTTGTCCAATAAACTAAGTGAAACATTATCCTTTCTATATGTCGCACTTACAAAAAAAATGTTATTTCCATATTGAACGATTTTTCGGTTAACAAAAGGTTAGGATTATGTAGAGTCAGTTACCTATGAACTTTACAAAACACGACAAGAGGTTAAACAGATTTGAGTCTAGGTTATACATATTTCATGTCATAAACAAATCAACGTATTTATGCGATGATTAAATTTGTGTCAAGGAATTCAACCCACCTAACTTGTCTATGACCTGATTAAACCCATTAAGTTATCTAATTTTATAACCTTTATAAGAATTAAATGTATTACTAACTAAATACATATTTAAAAATACAACCCTAGCGTAGTAGCCGCTTCTTTGATAATCTTATCCTCTCATTCCCACTTCGCAGCACAACCATCGACCGTGGTTTCTTCATCTTCATCTTCGTCCATCGCAGCAATCGTCCATTTGACCAGCATTATTTTTCTTTGTCCATTGTTCTTCATGGATTTCGAAGGCAACTCATCAAATTCAATTTGCTTCATTTTGTATTCAAAACTATAGTACTTAATGTTGATTTTTATTTGTCTTCTTCGATCGTTAATGTCAAATTCTATTTCATATATTTTAGGGTTTTGTTTCTAATTCCACTAAACCACATATGTTCTATTCTTCTACTTACTTCATATGTTTTAGGATTTTGTTTCTAATTCCGATAAACTACATTTGTTCTAATTTGCTTATATATATCAATGTTTTGAATCAAAAATTAAAATCATAAAGGCTGTAAAAATCTTGGTCATATATAGTTCTTGGTTTTTGAATCAAGTTGGCATATTTCATCATTCACATTGACAACCTATGATCAGTGCATCATATACTAACATAGAACCTTCATGTTCACTTGGCATGGGATAACTTATGATTCATAAAATCCACATAGATCCAAAAACATTATATACATATAATGAATAGTATGAATTTGACTTTGTAGTTTAAGGCAAAACAATACTTTCGGTAAGCAAACCATACTTTGCTTTTGAATTTGCTAAACCACATATATTTTAGGATTTTGTTTCTCGTTTACCTAATTGTGTTAAATGTGTCTTTTTGCAGCATGTTGGATTGGGTCGTGTCGTATCATTTCGTGATCCTGACTAAGTTATGTTAATTGTGTTAAACAAATCATGTCGTGTAACACGTTATTTATGTAGGTTTATGTTCATGTTTGAGGAAATGGCACGATTTGTTCGTGTTAGTGTTTAGAACCTGTGTTAAGCATATCATGTCGTGTCTGACCCGTTTAACATGTTTAGGCTTGGTTTGCCAGCTCTACCTTAACCAAAACATCAAGCAACTTCGAAACAAAACTAGTGATCAAGTTAAAGTCCCATTGAAACACCACAAGGGATCCAACAATACTTGGATGGATTTCGAACAAAGAGATGTTAAAGTATTGCCTATACTTATTTAGATGTAATGTAACTTTGAGGACGAAAGCCTAAATTTGTTAGATGCATGGGGGTGTATATTCATAGCATCCTAAGTTTCGATGTAATATATAATTCTATTGTATAAAGATAAAATTTCTATTGGAGATGTTTTAGTGGGTTTTTGGATCTGTGGATGTGTTTTGACTAACGAAACAGTAATTATTCATGTTTATCAAAACTAATGCAACTGAATAATAATCAAAGAAATACACTAAACAATTGAAAATAAGTCATCACAGATTCTCATTTCATCAAATCAAGTGTTTACATACTCATCCCCCTCCACTAATGATCTCACTGTTAGAAAGGAAAGACTAACCTTGGAGGAAACTGCAGCTAATCAACAGCCGGACATCCTGCGGCAGCTAATCCACAGCCGCATATCCAGCTAATCTTCAGCAATCAACAGCAAGGATAAAGACAGCTAGCAATCAGCTGCTGTCTTCTATATTTAGATTACGTTTTTTGTGTATAAATAGAATACCCTTCTTTGTAATGAGATACACGAATACACACATCAATTCAGTGTTTATGAATCAACCTTTTAACATGGTATCAGAGCAGTGTCGTTCTTGACCTGTTCATCATCTACCTTGCGCACCCAAAACCAAATCATCCTCTCAACCAAGCTGCCATAGCCGAAGCCGGTAACTTGGGAGAAGATTTATCAATTCAAATCGCCAACCTGCTCAAGAATGGCCTCAACCCACAAAACAGAAACCCAAAACTATCCGATAACCTTCAAATAAACCTCAAGCTCAACAGCCAGAATTACGCCTTATGGACCCGGATGATGAGGGTAGCCATAGGCGGTAAATCAAAAGCCTTCCTAAACCATCTATCAACCAACCCGCCGAACCAAACCAGCGAGGAATATGAGCAATGGGAACAAGACGACCTAGTCGTCTTCTCATGGCTCATACAGAACATCGAACCAACCCTTGCCAGCAACCTAACCGAATTCCCAACAGCAAAATCGCTGTGGGATGCCCTAGCTATAACATATAGCAGTGGGCGTGACAAGCTCCAAACTTTCAACCTACATGTCAAGGCGAATGAAATCAAACAGAACAATCTCTCCCTAGAAGAATTGTGGATTATACTCCAAGGAGTATGGGGAGAAATTGATCGGATTGACCCAAACCCTATGACCTGCCCAGCCGATATCCAAGCGTATCACAAAATCAGGACGGAACAGAAACTGTTCCAGTTTCTAAACGCCTTCAACCGGAAATATGACCCTATAAAAAGGGAATACTCCGGTTAGAACCCCTTCCAACCGTAGAAACTGCATACGCTACTGTCCGCAAGGAGGCCGCTCACCAGAATATTCTGGGAACACCTCTCAATGACACACAGGGTATCACAGCGGGTCTAATGGCCTCTGAAATTGACAGACTAGGGCTTGCGTCAAAGGGCTACCGACGAGCCGATGGAAAAAGAATCGGAACCAGTAAAGACGACAAAACTCACCTCAAGTGTGATCATTGCGGCATGACGAAACATACCCGGGAACAATGTTTCAAACTCGTCGGGTATCCCGAATGGTGGTCTGATGGTCAGAAGAGAGGCACAAAGACTACGGAAAAGGGGAAGTCATCTAACACCGGCAGCCGGGATGTCACAGGAGATGGAAGCCGGAGGGTGGGTTTCGGCGGATTGACCGACGCCACAGATGAAGGAGACAAATGCTTAGGTAAAGGCGGAGAAGAAGAAAGAAAAAGGAGCGGTTGTTGGGCGGATGGGTTTGGGGCGGGTAAACCGAACCCATATAATGAAAACTTGAAGATGTCACATTTGGTCCCTGAAAATAAAGGAAATGCCAATATAGCCCACAAACATCACAAAAAACAAAAAACATGGATTTTCGATTGTGGTGCGACCGATACAATGACTTATGAGCTATCGGATATTATTTCAACAACCAAACCAGAAAAAACACATATTCAAACGGCAAACGGAGGAATAATGGATGTAAAATCGGGAGGAACTATTGAGATTTCACCCACAATAAAAATCTCTAATTGCCTTTATGTTCCTTCGTTATCACATAAGCTGCTTTCCATCAGCCATGTCACGAAGGAACGCAACTGTATTGTCCTAATGTACCCTACGTTTTGTATTTTACAGGATATCAGGACGGGAGTGATCATTGGGCGTGGCACTGAAAATCAAGGGTTGTACTATGTGGATGAGGTGACTCAAAGTGGTGCTGTGATGCTGACTCATGGGACATCGGAACGGGAAGCTTGGCTATGGCACCGAAGATTAGGTCATCCTTCTACAAGTTATTCGCATATTTTATTTCCGAAACTATTTCCAGTTAATTCTATGTCACATTGTGAAACATGTGTTTTAGCAAAAAGCCATAGAAAAACTTTTAAACCCAATAACACTAAGGCTGCTTTGCCATTTTCATTAATCCATTCTGACGTATGGGGTCCTGCCCCAGTTCTTGGGGGGCAAAACCTTCGGTACTTTGTGATGTTCGTTGATGATTGTACCCGAATGACCTGGGTTTATTTTTTGAAAAACAAATCCGAAGTATTTGAAAAATTCACTATGTTTTACGCCATGATTCAAACCCAATTTCAAACAAACATCCAAATATTCCGATCTGATAATGGCGGTGAGTTTGTTAATACCTTGTTTAAATCCTTTTTCCAAGACAAGGGAATAATCCACCAAACTACATGCCCAAACACCCCAGAACAAAACGGTGTCGCCGAAAGGAAAAATCGCATTTTGCTAGAAATGACACGAGCTCTCCTGATTGAATCCCAGGTCCCGAAATATTTTTGGCCTGAAGCCCTTGCTACTGCTACCTATCTTCTCAACCGACTCCCAACAAAAATCCTAAAGCTTAACACTCCGTTACACACCCTTTCAAAATTCTTCAAACTACCCTCAGTTCTCACCCTTCAACCACGAATCTTTGGATGTACTTCCTTTGTTCACATACCTAAATCAGATCGAACCAAACTTGACCCTTGTGCTGTAAAATGTGTCTTTGTCGGGTATGGAATGAATCAAAGGGATACAGATGTTATAATCCAAAAACACGTCATATGTTCACCACAATAAACTGTGACTTTCTTGAAACCGAGTATTACTACAATTCCCAACTTAGTGGTCAGGGGGAGAAGGAATGTTTAGACACACTAAGCTGGTTGGAATATGTTCCCTATGTACCAACTACAGAGTCACCAACCACAGAGTCACCAGAACCCAATCTCAGTGCCACTGACGGTCCTAATGTTCCTCCTAACCTGGTGTCCGAGGTAAGTGATACTCATCCTATTCAGTCTGGTGGTATTTTTGAAGTTTCTAATGACTTTGAGGATACCAATACTTCTAACCATGAAACTGCCACAGAACAAACTGAAAATTTGCAGGCAGATGAATCCAGACAAGAAGAACCACCATCGAGATATGTGTTACCCCCTAGAACAAACAGAGGGGTTCCTCCGAAACGGTATTCTCCTGAAAAGAACCAAGAAGATCTAGTTATCCTATAGCTAGTGTGGCCGATGGAAACTTCACTAAGGAAGCCAAAGCATTTATCTCATCTGTTTATTCCGAAGAAACTCCTACAAACGTGGATCAAGCCTTAAAATCTAAACATTGGAAGGAAGCAATGAACACAGAAATGGAAGCCCTAACCAAGAACAATACATGGGAAAAGTGTACTCTTCCGTTGGGAAAGAAATCCGTGGGGTGTCGTTGGGTCTATACGATTAAGTATAAACCAGATGGTACAATTGAAAGATATAAAGCCCGACTGGTAGCAAAGGGGTATACTCAGACACATGGGATTGACTATGCTGAAACATTCTCCCCGGTTGCAAAAATGAACACAATCAGGGTTCTTTTTTCGATAGCTGCAAATGAAGGGTGGCCACTTCAACAGTTTGATGTAAAAAATGCCTTTTTACACGGGGACCTAGACGAAGAGGTATTTATGGATGCTCCTCCAGGATTCACAAAAGATTTCAAAACTGGAGAAGTTTGCCGTCTGAAGAAGTCCCTTTATGGTTTGAAGCAGTCTCCCCGGGCCTGGTTTGGCAGATTTACGGTAGCTATGAAAAAGTTTGGATATAAACAAAGTAATGCCGATCATACTTTGTTTCTCAAAAAAAGAGGAAAATTCGTAACCTGTCTAATTATCTATGTAGATGATATGATCATTACAGGGAACGATAAAGAAGAAATGGTAAAACTCAAAGAAAACTTGTTTGCTGAATTTGAAATGAAAGATTTGGGCAGACTTAAGTATTTCCTCGGTATTGAAGTACTAAGGTCGAAACAAGGAATCTTCATTAGTCAAAGAAGTATGTCTTAGACCTGTTGGCAGAAATTGGAATGATCGATTGCAAACCAGCAGATACTCCTATGAGTGTAAACCAAAAGCTTTACATGGAAGAAGGAGCAAAATTAGCAAATAAAGAAAGATACCAACGGCTGGTGGGAAAACTAATATATCTCTCACACACTCGTCCAGACATCGCCTATGCTGTAGGGGTAGTAAGTCAGTTCATGCACCAACCTCAACAGTCACATATGGAAGCAGTTTGGAGAATTATTAGATATCTCAAAGGAACAGTGGGTCATGGAGTCCTGTTTCAATCACATGGACACCTAAATGTTCAAATCTATACTGATGCAGACTAGGCAGGAGATAAGGGAAGTCGGAGGTCAACAGCAGGCTACTTCGCTCTAGTTGGTGGGAATCTTGTCACTTGGAGGAGTAAAAAACAAAAAGTGGTTGCTCTTTCAAGTGCAGAAGCTGAATTTAGAGGCATAACTCGAGGTTTAACAGAAGCCATGTGGATACGAAGACTCTTAGCTGAGATTGGTTTTCCGTCAAAAGAAACAAGTAAGATTATGTGTGATAATAAAGCTGCAATTCAGATTTCAGAAAACCCAGTACAACATGATCGAACAAAACACGTGGAAGTTGATAGGAACTTCATCAAAGAAAAATTGGAAGATGGTACGATTGAACTACCATTCGTTTGATCAAAGGATCAGCTTGCTGACATTCTAACAAAAGCAGTTAACGGGAAAATTCTCAATGATTGTTTGGGCAAGTTGAATTTTGGAAATCCAACTATTCAACTTGAGGGGGAGTGTTAGAAAGGAAAGACTAACCTTGGAGGAAACTGCAGCTAATCAACAGCCGGACATCCTGCGGCAGCTAATCCACAGCCGCATATCCAGCTAATCTTCAGCAATCAACAGCAAGGATAAAGACAGCTAGCAATCAGCTGCTGTCTTCTATATTTAGATTACGTTTTTTGTGTATAAATAGAATACCCTTCTTTGTAATGAGATACACGAATACACACATCAATTCAGTGTTTATGAATCAACCTTTTAACACTCACAATTGTACTCCCAATCTAACACAAACTGATCACTAGACCATGATTATGTCACGATCTATTTATATATAGAGAGTAACGACTAATAATATCATTTGACATCACCTGGATAGCGTCCTCTAACAATCAGATTAATTGAATGAATACTGGTTGTTATAAATACAGGTAATCTTACAAATGACTGTTTATATAAAAGATTATTACAATAAACTAAAACAACTGTCCTATAAAACGAGTGTTATCTATGACAAACAGTTGTTCTTTTAGTAGCAACTCTTTATATCAAGACCTGTCTTTATTTTCAACAACTGTTTGATCCAATAGTTCTTAGGGTTCAACAATCTCCTCTAAACTGATGATGCCAAAACTAATTATTAAAACTTTGCTTATATCAATGGCGTGACCATTGCATTTGAATGAGGTGAAGGGGTCCTTGAAGGTTGCATATTATCTGGTTGATCACATTAAGCCTCTAACAACTTCAAATGGAATCAACTTCTACTTTGTTGCATCTTGTGCAAAGGTTAAGTTTTTCTGGTTCACGATGTCCATATAGGCTCTTTCAACTAATAAATTGATGTTGACTCTTGGTTGTGTGGGAGCCTTTATAGCATAATTTGTAGGAATAATAGCCTTTGAGTAATTTTTTGGAGGTGGTATTTTTTCTAGACATTTCACCTTTAATTCCTCAAGCTTCTTAGAGTTCTCAACTACTTGCTACCTAGTCCATTTTCTGATGGCTTTACTAGACCCAATATTAACTTCAATGAGTTCCCTCATCCTTGCCAATTTACACAACTCTTCTGTACATAACACCCTTCTTCCACTTGTTTACCAGTCAGGAGGCGTAGGTGTTACAGAGGGGTATTCATTCATTGTGGCAATCCTTCCGAAGCTTGAAGAGCTTCTCAGGTCCAGCCTTGAAATTGTTTAATATTGTATTTGTACTTAGTTGTGGCCCTTATCGTATCAAGATAGCCTACTCTTAGACTATTTCTCAACTATGGATCACTGATTGTAGCATCCTTTGGTAGTTTTTTACATTTGTCAAAAAAATTGTTCAAAGGTTTTCACTTAAGCAAGATTTGTGTAGCTTCCTTGTTAGATTTTCTTTGATGCCCTTGCATGTGCATCAACTACTTCTAGTTTTATCAATTCTTTATAATTTCTTGCTCTTTTTACTTTTTGTGGCTTTGGAGATGATGTAGGCCTTTTAGGATAATGTTTCTTTATTGGTGAAAGGACCTTCTCATTTTCTTCATCTTCATGAACCACAAATTTACTCTTCCTTTTGGTTCTTTCTAAAGTTTTGGGAAGTTGCTTGTAGCATACTCTTCATTTTTTATTGTTGAAACAGCTTATGGCTTTGAAGTTGTTGTAGAAACCATTGATTACTAACAACTATGGGTTTGGAAACAGCTGATGCATGCCCTTTCTAGTTGGCAGCAGTTGTGATATTAGGTGTTAGTGTTTTCCTACTCTAGCAGCTCAGTAGTTGTTTGCTCATCAACTACTAGTGCATCAAACTTTTTGTGAGCAGTCATTTTACTTGCCATTTTAGCTTTTCTTGGCATTTGCCTCGTAGTTGTTATTTCCTATCTTTTGGTAGAAGGCTTTGGAAGTAAATTAGTTCTTGATGCCAACTCTTCTACTCGTTGCCTTTCAATCCTTAACTACTGTTGCATCTTTGGCTCGTTTGTTTTTCTTCAAAATATATTTTAATTGAGCCTTCTCAGTAGCAACCTCCTATTCTGAGGTGTCGGGCTTTTACTCTTCTCTTTTCCGAGCAGCATCCATAACATTCTCCCCTCTATTTTGGCACCATTATCTTTGGGATAAAACCAAGGAGCACGTGGATCAACACCTGATATGAATGTGCAAGTTAACCTCTTTAATCTTTGATGGCTATCATGATTCCTTATATTGTGTGTCAAAATAAGTCCTCGTGAAGCCAAAGTGTAAATTTTGTTTACCCTTAAGGGCCCTTTAACTGTAACATCCGTAAAAAAACGGAGCTTTGAAATTCGACCCTTTTGAAACTTGGATCCAAATCATTTGTAAACCGAAAATTTTCGTAGAATATAATATAGAAATTTATCCGTTTATTTATTTAATTATTAACTTAAATAGTTAATAATAACCCGAATTTCTAATACTTGTAGTCTAATATTTTTTAAATAGAAAAAAGAATAAATTGTATATGTATGTTTTGAAATACGTTTGACTTTTCTAAAAGGATTTAATATCAAACAATTTCTTAACTTATGTAATATAAATATTCTTAAATTAGAACAAGTTTTACTAAATTTCTAAATAATGTGGATAACAAGTTTATTTTATAGGTTTTATTTATTTTATTAATTTTGGTCCAGAAGTTTCCTCCTTGAAAGCTTCACAAAATAACCATCAAAAGTGTTAGAACAGAACTGTTGCCTCAAAGAGTAAAGAACAAAAGTACAAATGTTGGATTGTCAAAGTGTTGGACTATATTACACGTCTCACAAAAATATGATAATTTTTCTAGTCCATTTGGTATTTTAAATAAATTTCGCAAAACAGCTCAAAAACTAATGTGGGACTAATTAAGCTGACACATTTTGTTTGTGTTTGTAAATGCTTGTATTAGTTTGTATAAAGTATCTTTACATGTTTAGAACCAAAGTAAACATAATACATAACATGAGATGTACACATACACATGACCACACGAATGTATAACTAAGTGTCAGTTTTCATGCATATGATGTAGTAGTTATGTGTAGAATTTAAGTGTGCACAATTTAACTAAAACGGTAACCATATTAGGACGTGGTTGACCACTGCTACTATAAATCATTTGATATTTTAGTAGAGCAAACAAATGTGATTTCACAACTCTTTACTAAAGCATGCGCCCTTAGGGACAACACAATTACTTCTCTGAATGGGGAAACACTTAAGGTAACCCTGGTTGGGGCTACATACGCGTTCCTAGTTTGGGATCACAGACATACTATCCACTTGAGGTGGAATAGTACACATAACTAAACGCAAATTTTATCTAGAAGTCCCTACACATTTTACCGATTAGCATGCCAGGTTGGCAGGCGGGGTATTTGTTGATAGCGTTATTAGGTTTGACAAACCTCACACCGTGCTGGGAGCCGGTCGTGAACTATTGACCTTTTCATTACATCAATGCGGATAAACATTGATGAGGGCACAAATACTATAACGTCAGCATTCGGTATACACAGTTTTGATGAGGATTAGCTACCTGATTTATACTTATAATGCTTTACATGTGAACTTACGCTTACGATTTACGCTTAACTAAAATTATGAACTTGCCAACTTTATGTTGTCACGCTATAGCATGCTTTGAAGGTCGTTAGGTATAGTGCACGAAGGCTTGCAATTTGAAGAGTGTCGTGGGTTATTAAACCTTACATTTTCTTTATGCTATGAACTTGTGGCTTTTGATTTGTGTCTAGATTTTTTTAAACTTTGCTTCCGCAACTTTGTTTTGAACTTTTGATCTTTGATCACTAATCGTGTTGATTGTGATAATTTTATAACTTTAATAATTGGTTCAACATAATTAGTGGCTAGACCCTCGCAGTAAAACCCCGCATGTGGAATTTGGGGGTGTGACACAACAGATCTAGGGGGAGATTGTTGGGTTATGTAAGATCTATTAACGATGAAAGCCGAAACCCAAGGAAACCATCTTCCTTATCTGATGGAATTAGTTGAAGTCAAACTTTGGTCCAGAAGTTCCCCCCTTGAAAGCTTCGCAAAACAACCACCAAAAGTCTTAGAAAAGAACGATTGCCTCAAAGAATAAAGAACAAAAGTACAAGTGTTGGATTGTCAAAGTGTTGGTGAACTAGTCAACAATGAAGTCAACAAAAGTCAAGACTGAAGACCAGAAGATCAAGTCAACAAGTCAAGTAAAGACCAAAAGTACTGGATTCCTAAAAGTGTTGGAATCCTTTAGTAGTTTAGGAATCCATCTGACTTATTCTTTTTATCAAAGTAGTAGTTCTATGTAACAGTGCATTTGTAACTATCCAACAGTTTTGTTAACTGTTGGTAGTTACCTCATTAATTAGGTTGTTTAGGGTCGCTTTCATGATGATGTCACCAGCAGTTCCCTCCTCTTATATATATAGTTCTTTACCCTCAATGTAACAGTAAACACTAAGAACCAAAAGGCATAAGAACTTAGTAAGAGAGAGAGAGATCACCTGGTGTGGGGGAGTACACTCTGTACTTTTTATTGTATTTTAAACATTTGATTGAATGAAACTATTATGCAATCATTCCCAAAATTCAACTGTGTTGATGATGATGTGTTTTTATTAAATGCTTAGCTTAGATTTCTATATTTGTTAAAACTATTTAACCAAAAACACACACTACACTCTCTCAGATCCAACAATTTCAATTTCTTAATAAAAAGTTCAAAATATTTTAGCCTGAGCTAAAGGTTTTGGTTGATGGATAACTGAAAAAACCAAACCAAATATCCACCAATAACAAGGCCGAATGGTTTAAAAACTCCCTTAACCATAATTTTGGTTTCTGTGGCGGTGGAGACTCAAAACCCAACAGACCAAATATTTTGTGTTTTTCACACCGCATCCCGCGAGCACCCCACTAGTAATACTAAATACTCATCTAGTTGCCTCATGTCTTAAATCGTCATCTTACTCGTTAGACAATATATGAGATATGAATTTCATATATCTCAAGTTCATAAAAATTACATCAAGTTTAGGGATATTAGACTTATTTTTAGCCTCTTAAGTCTTGTTCTCCAAGTCAAGTTGAACCTTGTTGGAAAACCACTAAAGCCGCTATAACACATGAATATAATACCTAAAGTCACCAATCTACACAACCAACAATGATCAAAATTGAATAATCAGCTTCATTGCAAAGATCTTCAACTCGGACGAAATATGTTTCCAGCTCATAATTAGCATTACTTTACCTACCGAGTTCACTTGTTGGGGTGTCACCCCTTTATCATTTGTTTGACTATTCTCGAACAATATTCATCATAGTCATAATCGTGGCTTGCATCAAGCGTTGAGTAGAACTTGATCTCGATTCTTGAGACACGTTCATGTGTGTTGCCGAGCCATATTTATTTAAATAAAAATCAAATATTTTGTGCCCAAGCTTTGTTGGATTTGTCATTAGTTTTTACATTCAAGTTTGGTTCCCTCTCAGGCATATTTAAATTGTCAAAAATTTCGTCAATAAGACGTTTAGCGCCCGAAACGTTTAGCTTAGGGTTTAAAGCAGCAGAACAAGTAAAAACCCGGGGTAGGTCCAAAAAATATTTTTCAAATTTTTCTTTCATTTGTTGTATCATTAAGGAAAACAAATTATTTCTATTTTCAAATCTTTTAAAGTTTAAACTCCTTAAAAATACTTCCGTAAGAACTTTACAACATGTGGGATAGTAAACCCCGGATAATTTTGATGTTGTCGTTTCGAAAACTTCAAGATATTGAGTGATGTTTTCAATTTTACGCCAACACATTTCGTTGAATGGATGCATGTCATATGCATCACTTAAACTATTATGAAAACTTTCGAAAGGACCCATTTGAGACATAGCACTTCCAAGCATGAGACAAGTTAAATATTCCAACGAGTTGGTACCTCCCAACTATGTTTGACACTGATATTGGCACAATATGCTATATAATCTTGATGTCTTTCCTTTCCACATTTAAAAACATCATGTAACACCAATCTAAAAGATCTAGTGACTAACCTTTTTATTTTTGGTTTGCACTTCTAAATTAATAATATGCGCAACACGAGTATAGAAAAAAAGCCTTCACAATCGGTCTATATTTAAATTTAAAATTTTCAATGGCCGTGTTATTCTTGAAGGCATTATCGAGTGATATTGAAAATATTTTATTTTGTAAATTGTTTGTATTATATTGTCAATAATTTTAAATAAGTATGTGGAGACGGAAAACTATCAAACGCAATCATACGTTTCAACATTTGCCACGAATGAAGATCTATCCAATCGGCGGTGACACAAATGTACGATTCCGGTAAACCGTGTAGAGCCGACCAAACATCACTAGTTAGGTTCGCACCGGTTTCTAAATTTTCAAAAAATACAAATATATCCTTTTTTGCTTTATCCCATGATTCTAAGCAATAACGTCTAATACGACTTACGTGAGTGTAACGAGTTTGAAGCGTCTTTCGAATCATGGATGTTATCCGCAGGTTGTCGAAGTGGTCGAAAGGAAAAGCTTCTTGAATCACCACTCTTGCCATCCTATCACGAACCGCTTCTGCCGAGTACCGAAATATATTTTCATCGGTACTCAATTCGGGTTGATCACTTTTCGGTATGCCTTTCAATGTTTTGCAAAATCTATTATTAATATGTTTTTCAAAGTTGAGTTTGACTGGCGTTTTAACAAAGCGCTACAAAATTTGCCACGTGCCTTCGTCGTCCTGTCACTCATCTCCACCACATCCCAACTGCACCAAGTTTCCATGGATCGATTATGTGGAACAACCCCAACAACAAATGGGGTGTATGTAGAACCGACTCCAACTAATGATTGTGAACGGCTAGCCATTTCATGTGAATAAGGTAACAAGAGAATGTACAAGAAAGTGTCGATTGTTGAAAGTGTGAAACAAGAGTGAATCGAGCGTACATTTTGCGTTTTTTAATGCGTTTAAGCATTTTTGAGTTGGGTAAACAACCAATACAACACCACTATTTATAGTTGATTTTTAGGCTAAAGGTCGATTTCTAACGGTCAAAAATCGATCCCAACGGGTTTATAGCCGTTTGAAATGGTCAAAAATCGTTTCTAGCGTGTCAAATGGTAGTATCCGGGTAGGAATCGATTAGGGTTGGAAACGAGTCGGGTAAGACCAGGTAGGAACCAATCTTGGAAATAAAATGGTAGAACCGGGTAACACGAATGAGGTATGAATGGGTTAAGTCGGGTCGAGTATGAAACCAGTTTTTTGGTGCACATCTGTTGAATTGATTGGTACTCTAATTTAGGCTATGCAAAATAAGGACTACTTGGGCCTTTAAAAGTGTTACAATTTACAAATTAAACAATTTGGGCTTATATGATTCAGCGTGAGTTTTGGTATGATTTATAATTGTAAAATTGGGGTTGGCCTTCCAAATTAATGATAGAATTAATGTTCATTGTTGTGGCCATTTTTTTAATTTTGCATTATTTCTTCTGATGATCTGAGATTTCAATGCAGATGTTAATTTCTCGTCGATACTCTTGTTAGTTTTTTAAATTCTAATGAAGTTTTCAGTATTATATTATTAATACGTGACCAACCTTATCTGATCCAAACTGTCAAACCGACTCGGAAACTTTTATATCTGATTTTATGAAACTGTAACATCTAAAAACTGTCGAACCGACTCGGAAATTTTATATCTGATTTATGAAACCGTAACATCTAAAAATAGTGACACAAAAAAAATTAGATCCGCCGTTGTCCAAAAAGTTGGTAGTATTTATGATATTAAGAAAATCTTAAAAGTAAAGGTGGAGGCTTGAGCAGTTGGTTTTATTATTTTAAGTGGATCCCATCAATTATGTTGTATTTTGTTTATTTAAATGTAAGGTAGATTAGTTATTTACTAGGAAAATTAACTGAAAATCCAACTTTAGTTAGTGAAAAAATGAAAATCTTGACAAAACGCTTAACATATAAAATGATTTGTGTAATCAAATAGAGTTATGCACCGTCCGCGTTGCGGGGCGCTAAACCGAATATTTCTTAATTTAATAACATGTACGTCTTCAAGTTGGTTAGTTATACATGCTACTTATAACACAATATAAAAAAAGGTACATCGAGTTAACCAATTGAAGAAAAAAATACCATAGTTATGAAAAAAATAACTAAAAAGATGGCAAGCGTGTAATTTAAAATTGGGGGCAAAAGAATAATTGTCAGGACCAATTAGCGAGTGCTAGGCAGTTGTTTGGCATAAATAAAAACAAAATTGGGTCAACCAAGTAAAATAAAACAATACCATAGTTTTGCCAAAAATGAATGGCAAGATAGCAATTTTAGCTGGGGTAAAATCGTAATTTTTTAACTGCGGGCGAAATAGCTGGGGGTGAAATTGTAATTTTAAACTGGGAACGAAATCGTAATTTGGCAGGACTCTAGCGGGGGACAAAACCATAATTTTATTTTGAACTGTGGGCAAAATCGTCTTTTTTAACTAAGGGCAAAATCTTGTATTTAAGCAGGGGCAAAACCAAAATTTTATTTTGAACCGGTGGCAAATTCGTATTTTTTAACTGAGAGCAAAATGGTAAATTTATGCAAGGGCAAAACAAAACTTTTTATTTTGAACCAAAGACAAAATTGTATTTTTATTGTTGGTATAAAACTGTAATTTAGCAGGATATATAAATACATGAAAAAAAACAAAAAGAAAAGGTTAGCCGGCACTTTTGGCCAACCACCTTTTACAACTATTACCGCCCTCTGTTTGGTTTGTATGTATTGTAATGGAATAAGGTTATGGATGGAAGGCGCATTTTACTATATACAATAAAACATCTATAAATTAGTAATGTTATGATCAAGATATTTATTAATTTAACGAGATATTATTATATCGATAAATTAATAAATTATTAATTTAAAGAGTTAGCTTATATTCGTAAGCAACTCACAAATTAATGCATTGACCTTTAAAATTTCCATGTTGGTTCACTTTACCTATTTGAATAAAATTGAAACAAAGACCTTCAAAATTCTCATGTACGTTCACACATTAATGAACTTGCCTTGTTAATTCATTTCTTTTACTAGAAAGTTCTAGAATTTTGAAATATTTTATTAACTATTAACTTATAGTGGGACCAATATATTTAAATTGGGATTTCAAAAAAAATTATTATCTTATTATTTTATCGATTTTGTATCGGTCCCAAGTTAGGATCGGACAAATTATTAATTTTATCAAGGTTATTAATTTATCGAGTATTAAATTATAGAGGTTCTACTGTACTTAGATGACGAAATATGTAATTTTACTTCTTAGAATACCTCTTTACGGTTGCCTCATAGATTGGTTCATGAGGTTTGTGTAATTCTGTCATTTTAGTTCAAAGGTTTCATTTATCGCATATGGATCTAAAAAGTTTTTAACATTATCATTTTAGTCCAAGTGACTTAACCCTATCCAATTACCTATGTTAGGCAGGGGCAACTTTGTCATTTCCCATATTATTATTATAAAAAAATAGAAAAAACGAACGAAATTGCCCCTAACTTAATGGAGGTTCATGGATGGTATTAAGTTAGTTGGATGAAAATGACAATATTAAAAACTTTTTAGATCTACAAACGATAAATGAAACTTTACACTAAAATAGAAAAAGTGTCCAAACCTCATGGATTAAAAAGAAAATCTACTCAAATGAAAAAACTATAAGTAATTGATAAAAGAAAATTAACATGTTATTTTGTTAAGTAAAAAGGACTTATATTAGAAAATAATTTTCAACTCAGTTGACTATAAATAATTTAGTTGTTACGGTTAGTTGATGATTTTAAGGGATTTTTTTATATAATCATGTGGCCCACCCACAACGATACTCATATTGTCTTGTGCATGGATACCACACAGGGTAGCAATTTTGGTGCCCACATTTGTAGAATAGTTGTAGCTACATTAGACTATTTGACAATGTATAATTCAAAAAGCCTAATATTTTAGTGTAGTTGTGATTAATTTGGTGATCAAATGAGATTATAATACACATCGAACAAATTAGGAGGTGCGGGAATGCACACTTATTCAAGTTGTTATAATTTCAAGTATTCGGGCGGAGCCCTGAAGGGGGTTCCCAGAGGGCAGCGCCCCCGGGAGCAGGGTCCAAGGGGCAGAGCCCTGGCGTTAGAAAATTTATTTTAATAAAACTCTTCATAATATTTGTAGATAAAAATTTAGGCAGTTATAGGCAATTTAATTAAAATTCAAAATTTTGAAATTATCTCCCAAAACTCGTTTCTGTGTTTTTGGTCATACACTGGTTCATACGTATTCTACACACACATACTGTTGTTCTAATTATCCGATTAAATTATTCGGTAGGACCACCGAAATAATTTGATCTGAGAGTGAATACACGCCTTTCTGATCATCCGATTTCATAAAATTCCCCAACACATAATTCTAAACGCACTCTGGCTTTTGCTTAATTACTTTTACAATGGAGAACTAATCATAGCTCACTCATACTTGCTCTTTGTGGGTGGGTAAATCTATAGGCGTTAAATGGGTTATGTTCACAAGTTTGAAAGTTTGACCGATACGAATTCAAAACCATGTTAACCTCATGAACCCGACCATCATATATGTACTCTAAAATAACAAATTTACATCTTGAAAGATAATTGTAAACAAAACTTGAGAACAATTTTGTTTAAACCATAAAACTTGATGTTCGTTTCTATTTTATCTTAATTTTGTCACATAAATACTCATTTTATCTTTAATTTTGTCACATAAATACCCAACCAGTTTAACTTAATCAATACAATGTATATTTTAAAATTTATAAAAATAAAAAGGTTGATTCAAAAACCTGCATGGTCGACCCCACCCACCACGGCCCATTTAGTAAAACTTGTGTTGTGGATTGACCCAAAATTGACCGGGATCAATGAATTTCATGTTATGTTCGTGTATGGGTGTAATTATCGCATACCCATTGGCGAGTGAAGGGTATATATATTATGTGCCGTGGATAAACCTAACCAATGATCTGCGACGTTTAATTTACCCACATATATACATGTAAAATTTAAGAAACATATAATGAAAACCAGGGCCGTCCCTAAGAATTCATGTACCCTGTTCGAGCTCGAAAAAAACGTGCCCTTGGGCCTTAACGAAATTGGGTACTGGGCTCACTAAAGGTCTAAACCTAATGTCAATGGGCCAATAACAAATCTAAACCTTAAAAATAGTTTTTGGAAGTGAGCCTATGTTGGTGTTTGTATGAGTATACCCTATTAATTTATTTTTTTACATATACATATCGGATATTTTTTTAAATTAACGTGCCCTACGATATATAGGGCCCTGACTAGTGGTCCTCCCCGCCCACCCTCAAGGCCGGCCATGATCAAAACTGTTTGATTCACTTATGTAAATTCTAAAATCTTAAATAAAAAATGTTACTTGATTTAGTGAATACATAAAATGCACAAGTATTCCATTAATAACCATTTCCTTAAACATTTTCAGCTTTAAAAATAAATTAGAGGACTGCAAATAGTATACCCAATGCAACAGCCATAATTCCAACAAGTAATGCCTTGACAATCAAAGTGTGTTTAGAATTGGAATGTTTCACGGGAATAGTTGACTGGTCAATCTCGCCAATGTAATACTTTTCCATCTTTCCTTTAGCTATATCACTATGATCGACATCACTAAAATCAACTGTTGCGTCTTTGCCTGCAATAATCCGTCGGAAACGTTAAGAAGTTGGCTTGAAAGCTAGTTTTGATTCGCCCTCGGATTGAAGTTGGGAAAGAAAAAACTAAAGTGGAAAAATATGATTACTAATTGCTTATTGTTACAAGATTCCTAACCATGTGTTTATAGTAATAACCAATCTTTTTAGAACCGGACCGGACATTGCACCGATCTCCTTACCGGTTTACGGGTCCGACCGGTCGGACCGGACGTAAGAACCGGGAGCTGTCTTTCGATACCTTGACCTGGACCAACCAAACCACCGGTTCCCAGTCTGACCGGTCCAGCCGGGTCTGGAAACGCTGGTAATAACAATGGCACAACTCATTAACCTGATAACTAAGTGTATGGCTATATGTTGGGGCTTAGTTGGCGGCACCAACCATGCCATTTCAATAGGGGGTGGGGCGCAAACACTACCGCAGGGGGATGCTAGAGAGAGCTTAGCATGAGTCGCGGGGAGTGGGGGAGTTTGGTAAGTTTTTTTTATTAACTATTAATATATAAAGCAATCTCAACTCAATATCACATTTCACATAGAGCCTTAATAAAGCCCACAACACATCTTAGTTGTGTGAGGGGTAAAAAATTACCAATCAACCCTTTTTTTTCACATAACGCCTCAATGGAATCCCCCACAACACATAGTCTAACCAACTAAATAAAATCAACTCTCCTTACATTCTTTATAACATAAGTGATGGAAAAACATACCGGTTGCTCTTAGCCAAACTTCACCACCTCCAGGATGATTATCCATAAACAAGGTTACATCATAAACCTGATACATTTTGTTTAGGTTTTTTAACAATGTTAATCATTAACATATTAAAGTAGTATTAATGTGGTTTATTATTATTAGTATGTAGTAGGTAATGCCAAAGGATGTATAGTTAGCATACATATATATATATATATATATATATATATATATATAGGATTAGGATCATGTGAGAAACACTAAGCTAATTGAGAAATTTGAGAAGCATTCTGGACCACACATTTCTCTAAGCTTTTCGTAATACACACATACGTATAGTTTAAAATTGACTATATACATATTTGTATAATTCAATATACATATATGTATATAGTGAATTTTATACTATACGTATGTGAATTAAGAAAAACTTAGAGAAATGTGTGGTCCAGAATGCTTCTCAAGTTTCTCAAACAGAATGGACTTCTCTTAGGATCCTACCCTCTCTCTCCCTCTCTCTCTCTCTCTCTATATATATATATAGAGGGTTAGGATCATGTGAGAAGCACTAAACTAATTGAGAAACTTAAGAAGCATTCTGGACCACACATTTTCTCAAAGCTTTTCGTAATATACACATTTGTATAGTTTATTATTGATTATATACATATGTGTATAATTCAATATACATATATGTATATACTAAATCCTAAACTATATGTGTATATTACGGAAAACTTGAGGAAATGTGTGGTCCAGTATGGTTCTCAAGTTTCTGGGTGAACTTTTTTTAGAATCCCTACCTTTTATATATATATATATATATATATATGAGATTTATGGACACTATCTAATAGTAAGAAGTATAAAAAAGAAATTCTTTATATATATATTTGAACCACTCTTGGTCATATTTCTCTTTATCGGGAAATAGTTAAAGCCATACAGGGGTTTTGGCAGGGCTGTTATAATCCTATGCTACCAGCGCGAATTCGAGTCACCCCGGGTTAACTAGGACTAGAAATGCGGAATTTCTACGTGAACCAAGATCTAGAAAAGGAAGTTTTATTATATTACTACCCCTTTACCACTTTATTCGTACATGGAGTCAGGAGAGGATGGAATTTTTTTTTTTACAAATGGGCATGCTGGATCATATATCTATCCATATATCGGGATAGATAGATTGATCATCACACCCGAGATCTTTGATAGTTGCGGTATCCACTCATATGGCCATGTTCTATTCGGAGGAATAAAATAAAATTGTCTTTCGGAGAGATTATATATATATATATATATATATATATATATATATATATATATATATATATATATATATATATATATATATATATATTCTGTTTTGTCTTGCATTGTTTTGTTTTGAGTGAGGAAGGAAAAAACAATTTTCATCGTCTATCACTTTCTTCCTCAAGATTCAAAATTACTCTAAGTAAGTATAGTAATTAAAATAGTTTATAATTCTTCCAATCCCCAAAAACCGGATGACGGCTAATTTATAATTTATATATACATTATGATTATGTTATTTAACTAGTTTTTTTATAGATTTTTAACGTTAAAAATAATAAGTATAAAAGCTAAACAAAATATGAATAAGTATAAAAGCTAAACAAAATATGGAGTCTGGCTAATAAATGAATAATTAAATGAGATTTTAGTATGAAAAGAAATAATAAAAGTTTGACAATCATGTGAAACCATCATCCGGCTTATTGGTTTAACCGGTTCAACATATAACCAGCCGGTTCACATCAGAAGAAATAGTTTTAAATTACTCAACCAAAGTACAAAACTTGTTGCGTAGTCGGCTCCCGCTCTAACACAACAGTGCAGTTCCGGTTAGTTAACAACACATAATATACAAAGAGTTATTCAAATGGATCGTCTTTGTTGTTTAACAAAAGTAACATGCCTAAGGTCTAAGTTTGAAAAGTAACAAATTTGGCTCCATGGTTTTCAATATGTATTATGTTTAGGGTCTAATGTGTGTGTGAAGTTTTTATATTATGAAAAGTATAAAAAGTGGTTGTGAGTGGAGGAGAGAGAAAATGTTACTGTTCATATGTATATTTGAAGGGACATTGTTCATCCCCTATATTTTTAATGTATTTGAAAGTGGTTGTGAGTGAAGGAGAGAGAAAATGTAATGATAAAGGTACAAGAAAATATTATTTAATTGAATAGGAGAGAGAAAATGCAGTGTTTTTTAGTATAATATAGGATAAAATATGATGGAAGAGATGTGAATGCTCTAACACTAACTTTTGTTAAAATGTATAGAAAGTTATATAAAATGACATTTTTACCCCTTTAGTATTACAGCTAGTAGTATTACCACTAACATCGAATTTAACAAGGTACAAAATCTCAAAATCATACATTATCAATTTAAATTACAATTACGAAATAATAAAACCATGAACCACAAAATCTATGCAGATTAAAAAAATCGGACCTTCCCGGAGATGATAAGCCAGCAATCATCGGCTTTATTGTGCTTAGCGACTTCATCAAACACGAAAGTTTTCTGATCTGACGCCATTAAGAGTACTGCTACTTCGTAAACAAAGTCAGATTAGAAATGGTCTAATACCAATTGAAATTAATAGATGGAAGCCAACAAAGGAAGCTCAATATTTTATACGTCAACAGTTTCGCAGCACATTTTGACCAAATGGCGATTTGTCACTACCTTCCGAATATGTTTAATTGAAGTGTGTATATATAATTCAGTAAAATAACAAATAGTAACTAAGCTTTACTATTTCTGCTTCTTTCATGCAAAATGATTTTTTTACATTTAAGTCGTTCACGCTTGTGTTTTATTGTTATTTCATCATTTGGTTTGGCAAATTATTGCGACTTTCGTCTCTCGAAATTTGACCCTCAAAGATGAAAATGACAAGATTTCAAACTTTTTGAACGAAAATAACACCTCAGGGACGACAAAAGTCGCAAAAGTAATCAAACCTCAGAAGCAAAATGACATTTTACTCTATTTAATTTAAAGGAAATGGAGTTTATTTATTTAAAATAGCCTAATATGAAATCATATTTATCTTTACTTAATGATTTTATTTTAACAGCTTATTAAAAAAATTATATATATAATTATTGAATAAGATATTAAGTCTGTAACAAAAAGGCAAAAAATATGATTTGGAGCTAAACAATCTTATATGCAAAATTATTAGTCAATATATATATATATATAAGGGTTGGTTAACGTACAAATTTGCTTAACATACGATTGGTATGCTGACCAAATTACAACATGCGGGATTTTCCCTGTAACATGCGGGATTATATACAATTTTCAGACCGTCTGGGTTTGATCAATTTCGTCCAATTCGTTTCAAATTTCTTTTCGTTTCACTTCAAATAGGCTATTGTTCGGTAAATTTCATCGAATTGGGTTTGAATTCAGCGTTTATTTTGAAAAAGTTTCAACAAAATATCGACCCTCGAATTCAAACGGTAGAACATAGTATGAAGAAACATGACCAAGCTTTGATTCAGACAGTAGAACAGAGGATGCAGGAACATGACCAAGCTTTGATTCGATTGGAGTTAGAGGGCAGTAACAATGATTTCAGATCGTAGAACAAGGGATGTGATTTTTGAACTGGGAGGTAGGGCATGCGTGATAACGTGCGTGATTTATGTTTCCTACATGCGTGATTAGGTTATTTTGGGTTTCTAACTTGCGTGATTTTCAAATGAATGTGCGTAATTTTGGTCGCGTACAACCGTACGTTAAGCCGTAATGTATTTTACACTTTCTACACACACACACACACACATATATATATATAATGCATTTTAAAATACCAAAAAGTTAAAAAAATATTATTGCTTTAATATATAAAGTATAACCTAATATGAGGGTAAATTACCATTGGGTTGGTGGTAAGACAAAGCCTTTTAAAAAGTACTGAATAGGGATGAACATTTTGTACTGAGTACTGGTACTGTACCGGGTATATTTGGTACGGTATCGGTTCCCATTTTCCTCGTTTTTGGTACCGGTACCGGTACAGTTCCGGTATTTACGGGTAAAACACTGGTAAATACGGGTACTGGTACCGGTACCACTTTTCCCCGTTTTTTGATACCGGCACTTTCGGTACTGAACGGATATCATGCTCATCCCTAGTATTGAAATGTGTGGTCATAGGTTCAAGTCTCATAAGTAGCAAGAAATTCGCCTTTAAAAATATGAAAGTAAATTAGTTTTTCAACACTAATTACACTTTATATCATCTTAATTACACTTTAACTCTCGTATTTTTAACCAAATTTGGATTAGTGAATTACTAGTTACGCTTTATCCCCTTAAAAAAAAACAAACGACCCCATAAATTTTTAGACGATCATAACTTTTTCGTACGTTAATTTAAAAAAAATTACACTATTAAAACGTGTATTTTATTCCCTTTAATTTAAGTATAGTATTGCTATAGTTCTTTTTAAATATTGATTTGTTACATGATTAACAGTGTCTGGGTTGAGTAATAACTGAATTGTTAACCTAAACAAAATTAAAAATAGACGGAACCGAAACCAACCAAAAACTAAATATACTGAAAATTGATTAACTAAAACTGAATTAACCAAAAATCGCTTATCGATTTTTTGTGTACCCTCATTTAACCAAAATTAACCGAACCGAATCAAACCATTCATATTTCACATATTTTTAGCTTTTATATCTCCGATTCATACATTTCATATTTTAGAACTCTATTTCATTTATTTATTCTTCCATTTCATTTATTTATACATCAAATTCCTTTATTTCTAAGCAAAAGTTTTAGCCTAAATTTGGTTTTGACTATTAATTAAAAATAAATGAACCAAATAAAAAACCGTCAATTTAACAAAATAAACCAAGATAATTAACTGAAAATCGATTGATTAATAAAATAGATTAACCGATAACCTCGGTTTCAGTTTCGGTTGAGGACAATAACCGAACTATGCACACCCTGGCAGGTATGTGTTTCCCGCTGGATTGTGTAAATATCTTTTACTCAAATCTCTTAAATTTTAAAGTTTTACAAGTTGTTAAGCATAATATACAACTATTAAAGTATGATAACCTCAACACCCTAAATTTTGAATTCCTGCTCATTTTATGTGAAATCCTGACCTAATTCCATTTCATTTTCTCATTCATATCCCAAAAACCCATTTATCTTTTCCTCTTTTCTCTCTTCTTTCACAACCCAGGAGGTAACAGGGATAGAAATACATGGCCACGCGACAGTAAATGATGGATTGCGTGCCCAATAACAATGAAGACCAATTTTAAAGGTAAGCTAGTGGTAGACATGATACTCAGAATCCATAGCCCCGCCTTCGAGGATGGCAGGTAGGGTTTTGACAAAGATCTCGATAAAACGTTGTCACTTGCATTTTATCTCTTTGTGTAGATCAGTGGCGTTAAGGTAAGATCCAACCTTCCTGGATAGTTTTCCGGCTATGTACTAGTTTCCGACGAGTTCAAAACTTCCAATTAGTCTTTATGTGTTTTATTTTACCGGATTTTTTTTTTGTAAAGCTTATGAACTCCAATGACCTAGGGTCCATATAGCATAGGTGGTTTGGTGGCATTTCCAGCAACGCCGTAGATGGTGGTGGTGGTTGTTACCGACGGTACAAATTTATTATTGTGCTTTTAAACATATCAATTTAGGAAAAAGAAGATATTTAGCCTATTTTATCATCTTATGGTTTTGAATTTGTAGCTTGTTATTGTAGTATTTTGTAAACACTAACATGCAAAAAGCTTTTTTTATTTTTCAAGTTGATTAATAATGGTTTTCGTTAGTTTAGTTGTGTAAAAATTTAGGTAAAAATGGCTTCAACGGGGCAACAACAATCATCAGTATCATTGTTTTATGGAGCATGATAATGTTTGTATACATTTTGGTTTGATCATGATCAACCTGCAACATTTATCAAAATCATGACAACGGGATCCTTATAGTAGGCTGTATCGCGTTGTAAATTGTCATTGACGCTGTTGAATCGCGTGAGTTCCCTACTAGTATAATAATACAATACGTAACTCTGAAACAATAAACTAAAATGAATATAGGATAGTAAAAGCAAGTAAAGGCGTAGGAAAATAATGTGAACTCCAAGCCGTCATAAGTTTATATGGGAGGAGTTACACGAGCAAATCGTAAAATCATTTTTTTATACGGGATGATGTATGAGACAGGTGGATCACGGTTGGATCAGACATGGTTGTATGTTCAAATCTCATTTGTGGCGTGGGTGTCATATAGATTTGTATAAGTGTCTTTTCTTTTAACATTTTCTATATACACTTAGAACGAAAGGTCGGTGGGGTTTCTCACCGACAAACAAACCCCCTCAACTTTCACAAATGAGAATTCTAACCCCTAAACTTCTACTTCTTTTAAAAAGTATTGGTTTTTTCATTTCACACCCTCAAACTTTTGACATGAAACATTATTAACCCTCATCTTTAAGTAAGATACACATTCACTTCTAACTTTTTCTAATTGACAACTTTGACCTACCAACATGTTCTACTTAATAACATGACACCTCTTTTATTTAAATTACTTTTACAACATTACGCCGTAACGTGCGATACATTATTATACTTTTTTATTTGTGTCTAACCACGTTAATGTCTAAATTACTTTTACGACTTTACAGCACTGTCTAAATTACTTTTATAACTGTACACCGCAACAAGGAAGACATAGTCTTTTTTATCTATCTAATAACGTTAATGTTACAAACATAATGTGTGTTTGAAGGTCATCATACATTGTAACCGCAAATACTTATATAGGTTACACCGAGGTAGATCGGATACGTCGAAACACACATTTTCATATGGTTAAGACAACACATAGCATGTCGTCAACTATAAATAACTAAGGCATCGTCGCTGCAACGCACGACCTACGACAACAATTTAGTTATTACATAAAAGTTAAATTAATCCTTTTAAAGAGGAAGATCCCTTAAAAACTGTTTTTTTCCTAAGTAGACTAAGGATAATTGTAGATATGACATGTGACACTTCTTATAACTAGGATTAAAGGGTTTTTTGGTCCTATAACACAAACTCTGACCCTTTTGTTTTCACAAAATACAACACAAAAAATCCGTCGCAAAAAATAACGTAGTACAAAAAATCCTGCACAAAAATCAATACAAAAAATCCAACTGAAAAATGTTATACAATATAGAAATACAAACAATTTTTGTGTTTTTAGTTATCATTTTTATATAGAAATATCGGGCTAAATTTAAAGATAAGAATAGTGTTCGATTTTAAGGTGCAATTTTATCAACGTTTAAAAAAATGAGAAAATTGAAAAAAGGTCAACATAAGTAACTATTCCAAATATACCCTTTCACATCTGTAATTGTTTGATCTTATCCATTTATTTGATAAATTGTTAAAATGTCTTGTTAACTTACTTAGGCAAAATCAATTTCTTATTTAATTCTTTCTCTAGTAAACTAGTATATATTTTAAACATGTAGATAATTATTTTTTTAGATGTATAGAACTTTAGTTTTACCATGTTAATGTAAGGCTTAAAGGCTAAAGCCGAGAAACTATTTACCTAGCCCGGGTATACAAAACTAAAGTATATTAAAGTTGACGTATATTGTAATCATGTGTTCCATCTAAAGTCGTCTAAACCGTTTGTCATTCATTCTGAAATTACTTGGAAGATGATTGGTTGATTTTTCGACTCGGTTCTAAATGAGTCGGTTTGGTATTGTAAACCATCTAAGCACGAGCAAAGGTCCGTTCAGTTAGGTTCAACTAGAGTGTATCTTATATATATATACATATATATATATATACATATATATATACATATATATATATATACATATATATATATATATATATATATACATATATATATATATAGGGTTCTAGAGTGAACACTAGGTTGAGAGTGAACATGAACTAGTCTGGGCTATTGAATTACATCATCTAGAGATTTTTAAACAATGACAAGATTGTAAGAAGGGTATTTGTGTCTTTTGTAAATTGCATTTATTAAACAATATAATCAAAATCCCTAAAATCTTGCTAGTTTCCGTATATACAAGATACACAGCTGTTAGTGTATACACATGTGTACAATCTCCCTAGTATCAGTTTATACAAGATACACAGATGTTAGTTTATATACATGTGTACAGTCTCACTAACTAACAATTTATACAAGATACACAGCTGTTAGTTTATACATATGTGGATGAAATTATAAAAGCAACTAGAACCAAACGAATTGCATGTATATACATAATATATTCATATATATATACATAATCATAAAATTAAAATAACAATGAACATTTGTGTATTGAATGAAATATATGTGTATCTTCGCATGATACTCGAGATACATATGTGTGTAGAATGAGATACATTTATGTATCAAAGTGATACATAGTTTTCTGAATTGATTATTTCACGTTTCAATTATGTATAATATATACGCATAATCCTTGCACTCATGATCAATTAGTTTTTTTTACTCAGTGTTTGTTGATTATGTTGGTGATAGCAAAATATAACTTCATCACATATGAAAAAAAAGTTAATGCCTAAAAATAATTACAATTTCAATCTCAGATAAATTTTTCAATATTGAAAATTATAAAAAATAAAAACAATATATTATGATATCTTAAGTTAAAATTAAAACAAAATCTAAGGATAAAAAATTGAGTGCTACAAATATTTGGAAATTAAATAATTTGTAAACAGAATTTAAAAAAAAATCTGAAAAAAATAATAGTCTTATCTTTATCATCTTCTTGAGTGATTAGAATACATGAAATATTCGTTAACCAACTTCAACATATGAGCTGAAGATGTAGAATGATAATGTCATAATGTAATCTATGATGGTCTTCCAAAATTTAAAGCCCTTCAATCTCTTATAATTAAAATAATAGAGAAATAATTAAAAATGAGAGAGAGGGAGAGAGTTAAGAAATACATGGCTAATGTCACTCTTACCCTTTTAATCTAAAAAATGACCAAGGGCCAAGATTAGTTCACTCGGTTCACTCTCAAGAAGTTGTTCACTCTTGAACCTAATCCTCTATATATATATATATATATATATATAGGGGAAGGTTCATTGGGGACACTAAAAGTGGGAACGATGGGGAACCGACTCAAACGAACTCCGATTGGACTCATTCCTACGGCGTTGGAACCGGCTAGTCGAACCCTAACTAGGATCTCCTAACCCTGAACCCAAATCCTAACCCCTAAACCCTAAACCCTAAAGCTAAAAAATAAGGCTAAAACCTAAGCTAAATCGTAAAATCTAAGCTACAAACCCTAAAAGCTAAACCCTAAAGGCTAAACCCTAAAGCTAAACCCTAAAACCCTAAACCCTAAAGGCTAAACCCTGAAGCTAAACCCTAAAGCTAAACCCTAAATACTAATGATTAACCCTAAACTAAACCCTAAAGCTAAACCCTAAGGCTAAACCGTAATATAAGACCCTAAATTCAAACCCTTATATATTTAGGGTTTAGGGGTTAGGATCTAGGGTTCAGGTTTAGGAGATCCTAGTTAGGGTTCGACTAGCCGGTTCCAACGCCGTTGAAATGAGTCCAATCGGAGTTCGCTTGAGTCGGTTCCCCACTATTCTGCACTTTTTTAATGTTCCCCAATGAACCTTCCCCTATATATATATATATGTATATATATACACACACCACTCTATTGGATATTGGCTCACTATATATAAATATACGATTATATTCTTACATACTAGCCTAATCAATCAACTAAAAGACTTGACACTAAATCAAAAAGTAAAATTCCAAGCTGCTAAGTCAAAGGCTTTCACCCAGATAAACTACTAATTGCTTAATTGTGTTAGGATCTGACTTTGAATTGATTGTAAATGTTTTAAAGATGGTAAATGGAAGAAAGTAAAATAGAGTGAATTTGTAGCGGAAATAGAAAACTTTGTATTACAATTAATGGAAGATTGTTTTCATCATCATGTTTCAAATTTTATAAGTTTTGTATGTGAATCACAAACTCCCCTCAGCCTTTTATAACTTAAGTTTGATCGTACAGAAATGCAGAGAAGATGATTGGTAAATGATCTTTTAGATAGATGGATAAAACAGTACAACGATGACAACTATTTATAGTGCAATGCTAACCTCTGAGCATCTTTGCTGATGTCAGAGGTGAAAGCGACTGCTAAGAATCCTAACTAACCCTAAACACTGCTTAGCTTATCATCTTCTTATTACAAACACTGTTACTATGAAAAACACTGATAACTACTAAAACACTGATAAACCTAAACTCTGTTGATCTTCATCAGACCTTAGCTTTATTCTTCATCAGAGCTTTGTATCATCAGACATTGGTTTAAACATAGCTTGTGTAGCAGACTTTAGACTTCAACAGTGGGTTGGACCAGAGTATGGAAACTCTGTTATTCTGGATCAAACATCTAATGTGGTTTTGGCTTTGTATCATCTGTTCCTTTGCAAGGGTTCAATCCCAACAATCTCCCCCTGGAACAGATGATGCGAAAACAAATATTTATTTTTGATCTTTATTTCTCAACATGAACTATCTTTGTTTCCCTTTAAACTGTAATTCATACTTAAGAGATTCAATATCATCATCATCCTTTTCGAGCTCCAGATTCATAAGGTCTTGGCGGTCTTCTACACAGAGCCCATATGCATCATCCTTTCTAATCTTGGTAGCATTGCCATTTGATTTGAGAAGAGTCAATTCGTGGGTGTCTTTGTTGACCTTCCGCATTAGAATTTTTGGATCAGATGGCTTTCTAGGATGGTTCTTTATTGTTGAGAATGATGGTTGAATTTGACGAGCAATCTTGGATAAGGTCTCTCTTAGCATGTCACTTGCATCATCAGCATGAAATTTGATTTGATTTATGATGCCTTCTTTGATAAAAGGTATGTTCAAACCTTTTCTTATCTTCCTCAGACATCTCCCTTCGCCTTTTTCTTTGATTTAAGGCCAGGATGGATGGAATAGATGTTGAAGTTGATTTTTGAAAGGTTGGGTCTTTTGAACACTAACCTCTGATGAATAATCTAGTTTCTTTGGCATTGATGGATCTCTTTTTTCTTTTTTTTTTTCTAACCTTTTGTAGGTGTCTACCACCTTAACCTCTGACCACCTGGTGATCTGGTTTCTTGTACCATAGTTTGCAGTTATTAGTTCTTCCTTCATTCTTCTGAGTTTCAAAGCTCTGGCAGGCACATTCTTTTTGAACTTATTCCAGTCTGGAGTAGTGGGATTTTTGGTAGGATTTCCAGCATCTCTTGCATCCTTTCTACTTCTAGTTTAAGCTTAGCCACATACCAGTCCTTGAATTGTGCTCTGGTTGCTTTGTATTGCTTGTTTTCCATGATGTGATCTATGTAATCCTTTCTCAGACTTTCATCATCTCTTTCAAAAAGCTTCTTGCATAAATCTTTGGAGAAGTCTTCAAATCTTCTGACTTTGCTAAGCTGATATTGCATGTAGTTCTGAACTTCTCTATCACTTCTTCCCTTTGTATCCCTTTTAGTTACATCCTCTGCTTGAATAGCCTTCAATTGAAGATATTCATCAATGTTTTGAGGTTTTGGATAACCTTACAGAGATGGGAAGTTTGTCACACCCCTAATTTCCACGTGTAACCCGGTGGCCCGGTTGGGGAATATCGTGATGTAAGTTGATATCATCATTACCAAACAATACAAATAAACACAGCGGAAGTCTGGATAATTACTATTACAAACGTTTGAATGTTCAAAGTTCAAAAATAATATTCAACGCTTGTAACTAGATCCACATGTGGATCGAAATGTGATTACAAAAAAGAAACTTGACAGACTAAGGCCTTCTAAGCAAAGGGTTGCAATTCCTCTTAAGCTTCGCCGAGTACTTCCAGCCTATTTACGTATACTTGTCAATTGCGCTTAGTCTTTTGAAAATACGTCAGTTTTCACTGGTAAATACATTTAACCGACTCATTTTGAAAACATTTCGAAAACATTTAGTGTACACAATGGTACTTAGTTTAATAAATAACTTGGGATAAATAGTTTTCATGTTATCAGTTTTACTTGCCAGTAATACATTTAGAGCCCGAAAACTATAGCGGGATCATGATTAATCGACACGCCACTTTAACACCTTTAATAGGTGCACCCCTAATGGGTTATAATTTAATTTAGCATCTGACGGGTGTATGCCTACACCACGTGCTTAGGTCGTGGCCATTTGCAATTAAATGAGTCGTGGATATCAACGACACGAATGTTTTGTCTAATATTAAGCAATACGAATTAAAATGGATTATTAGAATTCCCGACTCATTGGTCTTTGATCCCATATCCAACCATGCGGTATTAGTATACCGTATCCTAAGCCCGTATAAGGGAAAATAAGTTAAAGTATTTACCTAGCTTGCAAATTCTTTAGTAAATAAGAAAATAAGCAAAGCACAGCCGTAATCAAAATAACTAGTCTGGAAAACAATATACTGGAAGTCTCTAGTCTGGAATGGATGGTATTATTAACCGATTAGTTAGCTAGCGGGTCTTTATTTAGTCATTGACTTAGACCGGCTAACTTAAAATAAAGATAACGGTACGAAAACGCTAGAACTAGTCACGTAGGCTTAACCATACGCATATAAGCGGAATCGGGTAAACGAGTGAGTCCTATACAAGTTCCATATGCCATTTTGTTTAAAATATGTTAAGATATCAGTAAGTTATCAATATGTTGGCCCGTTATGGTTTTAAAATCAAATTATGCCTTAAAAGGGCAATTTGGTCATTTTACAACATAATAAACGGGCTTATAACTGATGTTAAGGTCATAAACATTCTGTAAAAATACTTATTTTATGATGTTATATCAGTAGGATATCAATTATATGTGTGGTTTATAGTTTAAGACCAAACTATGTCCCGAAAGGGCATTTTGGTCATTTCATATATAATACGATAACTTATTTGAGAGTCTGAGTTTGGGACATGTACCTACTGTTAATAGGTTGAAAATATGCTTTGAAATCAGTAGGTATCAAGCCTTGATGCTTTAATAAGGTTTAAACCATATTATGCGCCGAAACGATGATTAAGTCGCTAAATGACGATTTAAATGCTATTTAAGTAAAACTGTTGTTGTGACCAGGTTAAAATGACCAAAATATGTTAATATATATACTACATCAGTAAGTATAAGGTTTTGGTTCATAAAAATGTTTAAAACCCATTTAAAGTGCCGAAAGGGTAATATCGTCATTTAAGGACATAATATGCAAACTATAGTTTATACTCAGGTTGCAACCTGAATAATTATCCCAAATAATCCTAATAATGATATTACATCAGTAGGTAATGAGTTTTGATGTCAAAATCATGTTTAAACCATTTTAGATGCCGAAAGGGCATTTTAGTCCTTTAAAAGCATGAGTTGCGATCTTTTAACAAACTCGGTTTATGATCAGATTTACGATATCAAAATAGGTTGATTAATTTATCATATCAGTTTACAATTCATATATATGCTCCTTTATCGTTGAAACCTTATTTTTATACAAGAAGGGCTTTTTAACAAAGTTTGGCATATTTAGGGGAAACTTGCGTATTAACTCGGATTACTACATTACCATGTCCTATAACTCCAGAGGGTTATAGTATATTATAACATGGTCATAATGCAACTTAGGGACAGAAGCTAATGTTGCTAAATCGGGTCAGAACTGAAAGTCAAGGCAAAAGTCAACTTTTGTGACTTTCGGTTGCGAACCAACCTTAGACCTGGAATTGACGAGCCGAACATGTTCTTACATGTTCTTATAATTATTACCAAGTTATTAAAGTGTCAAAACAGATTTTATAGCACTTACATTGCTAGTTATGATTTTATTTCAAAACTGTCCGTTTGACTTTTTATTAACATAACTTTGACCCGTCAATTGACCAAGCAAACATGGTAATCAGAAGGTGCCCTCTTGAGGGATTACCACCTACCTTATTATGATCACGTAGCCATATTCGATACGAACATAGGCTGGACCATAATGGTCTTAGCACAAAGTCAAGGCGTTTTTACATCAACGTTATGATTTTGGCTTTAAGCCTAATAAAACTGAACAAGGAGGGTTGGAGCACTTAAAAGTGATCCAAACAAGTACTAAGAACTCAGAGGGTGCTCCCAAAAGTCTCAGGAACTCCCAATTGAGCAAGAGAAGAAGGGAATGATGAATGAGAAAAGAATTAGTAAGTTTAGCTTGGTATTTATAGCCAAGGATGAAGCATGATGCCATGTCAAGTGTCTAGTACAGGTGTGAGGGGTCTCCAGGTGCTTATGGACGTGGCACAAGCAAGAAATTGGTGGCATGTCGCGAGCTAAGTGGCAGGGCAGGAAGCTGCCAAGCAACTGTCACTGGCAGTCCCTTATGGACCGTAAGCGATAAGCCTTGCGGTCCGTAAGCCCTTTAGGCGCCCACAGATTTGAATTGGTTACGGACCGTAACCATTGGGGCTTGCGGTCCATAACCGCCTTACTGAAACAATGATTTCATTGCCTTACGGTCCGTAACCATTGATGGTTACGGTCCGTAAGGACTTCCCAAAAGATAAATTTTGGTATTTTTCCACTTTTGATCCTCTGACTTTTCCAATGATTGTTCAGAGGTTATTATAATAACATGACGGCGTCTTTTAGTCCCTCTCGGTTACACGTGGTCACCAAGAATTTTCGGGACACGTGTCGGATTTCTATTTGATGAAATTTTCGAGGTGTTACATCTTCACCCCTTTAATAAAAATCCTGACCTTGAGATTTATTCAAATAGGTAAGGGTACTTCTGTCGCATATCGGACTCGACCTCCCAAGTATATTCGGGACCTCGATGGGCATCCCATTTTACTTTTACAATAGGTACGTGCTTCCTACGAAGCTTCTTAACTTGCCGATCCTCGATCGCAATTGGTTTTCCACGAAATGCAAGTTTTCATCAATTTGGATATCTTCATGAGGCATTGCTAGTGACTCATCCACTAGACATTTCTTAAAGTTGCTGACGTGGAAAACATCATGGATTCCACTGAGCTTCTCAGGTAGCTTAAGCCTATAAGCTACAGATCCGACACATTCGGTTATCTCGAATGGTCCGATGTACCTTGGGCTTAACTTGCCCTTTTTCCCAAAGCGCATTACACCTTTCCAAGGTGACACTTTTAACATAACCTTATCCCCAACTTGGAACTATAAAGGTTTACGCCTTTTGTCGGCATAGCTCTTTTGTCTATCACGAGCTGCCTTAAGTCGATCACGGATTTGCACAATCTTTTCTGTGGTTTCAAGAACAATTTCGGGTCCAGATAGTTGGGCTTCTCCAACTTCAGCCCAACACACAGGCGTCCTATGTTTTCTTCCGTATAAGGCTTCAAAAGGAGCGGCCTTAATACTCGTGTGATAACTATTGTTATAAGAGAACTCGATTAGGGGTAAGTGATCGTCCCAACTTCCACCTAAATCGATCACACATGCTCGCAGCATGTCCTCTAAGGTTTGGATGGCACACTCACTTTGTCCGTCCGTCTGCGGATGGTAAGCCATACTGCAGTTTAATCTCATGCCTAGAGACTGTTGGAAGCTTTTCCAGAATTGAGATGTGTATCTCGTATCTCTATCAGATACAATGGATATTGGCACGTCGTGTAAAGATACAATCTCATCGACATAAAGCTTAGCGAGCTTATCAGAATCGTATGTTTCCTTAATTGGTAAGAAATGAGCAGATTTGGTTAATCTATCCACGATAACCCAAATCGTGTCATTGCCATGCTTGGTCTTAGGTAACTTAGTGATGAAGTCCATAGTTACCATTTCCCATTTCCACACTGGGATTTCAAGCTGTTGTAGAAGTCCTGCAGTTTCTGGTGTTCTGCCTTAATTTGAGAACACATCAAGCACTTTGCTACATGATTGGCTATATCTTTCTTCATACCCATCCACCAATATGGGCTTAAGATCTTGATACATCTTATCGCTTCCTGGGTGAACCGAATATTTAGAACTATGTGCTTCTTGGAGGATTATATCTCTAAGTCCTCTAAAAATCGGAACCCAGATCCGATTATTAAGCCTAAACATTCCGTCCTTTCCAGATGCTAACTGATCGATGGTTGCACCTAGTCCTTCCTTCGCGACGTTATTCTCCGACATGGCTTCCTTTTATGTAACTAGTAGCTTTTCATTCAAGCTATTCTTTAGTTCGATGCTTTTGGCATTGATCCTTAAAGGTTTGACTCTTTCCTTGCGACTAAGCTCATCAGCGAATACATTCGCCTTTCCTGGATGATAACGAATCTTACAATCGTAGTCGTTGAGTGTTTCCATCCAACGACGTTGCCTCATGTTCAAGTCCTTTTGATTGAACAAATGTTGGAGACTTTTATGATTAGTGTAAATGACACACTTTGTTCCATATAGATAATGTCTCCAAAGTTTAAGTGCAAATGCTACCGCACCCAGTTCCAAATCATGGGTGGTGTAGTTTCTCTCGTGCACTTTTAATTGTCATGATGCATAGGGAATCACTTTGCCTCTCTGCATAAGCACACATCCCATATCAGTGTGCGAAGCATCACAGTAAACCACAAACTCTTCAACACCTTCTAGCAGAGTTAACACCGGGACATTGCTTAACTTGTGCTTTAAAGTTTCAAAGGATTCCTGTTGCTTTGGACCCCAGTTGAACTTAGCATCCTTACGAGTTAAAATTGTCAAAGGAGCGGCTATTCGTGAGAAGTTCACAATGAACCTTCGATAATAGCCAGTCAGTCCTAAGAAACTACGTATCTTGGAAGGTGTTTTTGGTGTTTCCCAATTCATTATTGCTTCTATCTTTGCTGGATCTACTTGGATATCACGTTCAGTTACTACGTGACCAAGGAACTGAACCTCACGTAGCCAGAATTCACATTTAGAAAATTTTGCGTATAGCTTTTCTTGATGCAGAATTTCAAGAACGCACCTTAAATGTTTCTTGCGATCAGATTGATTACGAGAATAGATAAGTATGTCGTCTATGAAGACAATGACAAACTTATCTAAGTATGGCTTGCAGATCTATTCATGAGATCCATGAATGCTGCGGGTGCATTAGTGAGCCCAAAGGCATCACTAGGAACTCGTAATGTCCATGTCCCGTTCTGAAAGCAGTTTTTGGAACATCTTCATTTCTAACTTTAAGTTGGTGATATCCGGATCTTAAATCAACCTTTGAGAAGTAGCTTGCACCTTGCAATTGATCAAACAAGTCATCGATCCTGGGCAAAGGATAGCGGTTCTTGATCGTTATCTTATTAAGCTCACGTAATCAATGCACATCCGCATTGATCCGTCCTTCTTTTTGACGAATAGGATAGGAGCTCCCCATGGCGAAGAACAAGGTTGAATAAAACCTTTCTCTAAAAGTTCGTCCAATTTGGTTCTTAATTCTTTCATCTCGGTAGGTGCTAAACGGTATGGAGCTTTAGCTATGGGAGCTGCTCCAGGTATGATGTCAATTCGAAACTCTACCTGCCTATCAGGAGGTAGGCCTGGTAATTCTTCTGGGAACACATCCGGGTATTCAGAGATGATAGGAATATCCTCAATCCTTGGTTTGGGTTCATCGATGGTAATTTATGCCATGTAGATGACACAACCTCTCTGCATACATTTGGATGCCTTAAGCGAAACTGTTTTATCAGGCAATCCAAAGTGTTTGTCTCCATGAATGGTAAGGATTTTACCAGACAGGGATTTGATTTCAATGAGTTTCTTACCGCAGGCAATGCGAGCTTGGTTATGCGATAACCAATCCATGCCTAAGACTACATCGAATCCCGCTAGTTTCATAGGTAGAAGAGAGACAGGGATAGAATGATTCTTGATGGATATGAAGCATCCGTCAAGAATGGAAGAAGCGGTTTCTATAGTTCCATCAGCGAGCTCTACTTCATAGGTTATGTCTAGAGCTCTTACGGGCAAGTTTAATAGTTCACTAAACTTATGATCTACAAACAATTTATCGGCGCCCGAATCGAAAAGAACTCTAGCAAAAGCATCGTTGATAGGGAATGTACCCATTATGACATTGTTATCTTTCACTGCTTCCTTGGCATTCATTTAAAAGGCTCTAGCAGTGGCTTTCTTAGCTTCAGTAGTTTTGGCCTTACCCCCTGCATTCGCCTTAGGGCAGTTTGTATTGATGTGGCCTTTCTCACCACATCCATAACAGGTAGCTTCATTTATATTTCAGCACTCATGTCACCGATGCCCTGTTTTCTTGCAGATGTTTCATTGCTTCGGTTTTTGTTCCAAGCGACACTGTCCATAGTGTTGCTTTCCACATGTTTTACAAGTGGGTTTGTCGCTCGACTTCGGATTATCCTTGCTAAACCCATGTTTACCCTTTTTGTTGAACCTATGGGAGTTATTATCCTCTCGTGTCTTCTTTCCATCAGTGTCAGTCTTTACTGACATTTGCATCACATAGTCCTGTGTGAGGGAGAGGGGTAACTCCACAGCGGACTTGTAGGTGCCAGGCTGCATCGCTTTAACCATACTCCTGATTTCAGGAGCTAGTCCATTGATGAAATGCGCAATGCGTTTGGGCTCCGGAGTAACTAGATAAGGCACTAGTCTTGAAAGAGAATTGTAGTCGGTGACAAACTTCCGACAGTCCATGTTCTTCATAGTCAGATTTAGGAAATCTGACTCGATTTTCTCCACCTCATGAGGTGGGCAATAAGTATCCTTCACTAAATCTATAAACTTGGACCCACTCAAGTTGTAGAGGTGCACTTTGCCCGTAGACTGAACTAGGGCTTTCCACCAGCATTCTTATCAGCGCATACGCTGATATCCACCACTGTTTCAATTTCATCCAACCACCTTCAACATTCCACTGCCCCTTTTTCCCCGTTAAAATCGCGAGGTCTACAAGACACGAAGTACTTGTAGGAGCATCCATCGCCATCAACATTCGGCTTCTTAGGTTGCGGATCACTCTTCACTTTTGAAGAGTGTGCCTCACTCTTCTTCGACTTTGAGTGGCTAGGCTGAGATTTGGGTTTAGAAACAGGCTTGGAGCGAGAAGCACTCGATTCCAGTTGTCGTTCGGACGTGTCCTTTAAAGCTTTACCGAATTCTGCGGCAGTAAGTTCTCTCAAGTCGTTCTTACTAATAAAAATGTTCTCATTGGCGTCATCGTCATTGCGTTTGCTATTTACTTCGTTTGAATCCGCCATTGTTGCAACTTACTTCTAAATATTCAGATGGATTCGGTTAGTTGCTATGGCGTACCCTTATTCACGACATGGTTCTATGACCATACATAATTTAAATATCAGATGTGGTATATTTAATATAACCTAGGTCTCAAAGGACCATCATAGGCATTTATAGATTGAACATAGTGCAGAATTTATTAGATAGTGCATCAAGCATCAGTACCGTTATTATTGCACATTGGCTTTACAATACTACTGAGTGTTTGAATCTTTTAGCGAGGATCTAACTTGATCACTTAGGCGATTGGGTTTGAACATTGTCATTTACCCACTTGATTAATGTGACAACATTTATCATGAGGATTTAAGAGTTTTCTCCATAAGAGAATTAATATCAAGAAATGATAAATTTGGAAGGTGAACATTGTTCACCTTTGCTAGACAGAAGGTTACTTCTGAAATTTTCATTTACCAATTTAATTGATCGAAATTATTGGCTGATAGATCTTTGGATAATTTTGCGGATCAATAAAATTTGAATAAAATCATGATGATGATTGAATGAAATACATAACAAAGGAAATTTTACTAAAAGAACATTACATAATTGCCTAAATATAGGACTTTTGAAATAACAAAAGTAGTTCACGCAGGAACTTAACAAAAATAACAATGTCCTCGTAGGGACTTTTGGAATTTAAATTACATATATGAAAATACAAAGCTAGTCATCCTTCCTTCCTTTCACAGCTTTATAAAGTTTCTTGATGAATTTGGTTGTTTTCTTCTCTGACTTCTTAACTTGTTGCCGCATTTCTTTGACCTGATCTAAGGCCTCATTAATAGCCTCAAGTGGTGCTTGCGATTGGGGATGAGGCTGAGGTGGAGGTGGTTGCGGCTGAGGCGCAACTGGATACAGATACCCATAAGGTGGATATCCGGTAGCGGCATAAGGAGGTGGGTAACTAGGGTAAGAGGAATGGTAAAGGTTATTATGAATGACTGCATCATAATAAGGATTTTGCTCTAAACCATGGTGGATGTAGTTATACAAACCCAGAGGGTCAACAGGGTTAAACCCTGATGGTCCAGTATGAGCAGGTATTGGGTTGGCAAAATCCGGCGGTGGTAGAGGTGGTTGAGGTTGAGACTCAACAGCTAGTTGTGGTGGGGGTTCCACCACTGGCGATGTGTTTGAGGGCCTACCCATTTGTGGGTCCTCGGGGATGACAGGGTATGATGGTGGTAAAGGTGGTAGCGAACCCGGCCTTTGACTGGCACGCACCAACATGCGTGCTCCATGCCTTCGGCGGGGTTGTGATGATGAATCAGGTGGTGGTTGAGGTTGATCCACCTGTTGCATATCTATATCCTCTTGGTGAGGATGGGGTGATGGGGCTTGATGTGGGGAATGTTGTGGTATGAGGGCGTGTTGACAAACACATATTGTGCCCATCTCTGCTCATAATCATCAGGACCTCGAAACGGAGATCCTGCCAAGGAGTTTGAGCAACTAGACAGCTCAATGGGATGACCATACGATCCAGTTTATTGAAATTCCTCTGGATCAGAATCTTCCTCCATATGTGTTGGCGAGTCGACTGGAGGGGTTTCAGGTGAGGGTTGGTTAACAAAGTTAAAGTATTCTTGGTGAGAATGGGAATGAGAATGGTGTGATTGGTGGGAATGGTGAGAATGGTAGGAATGATGAGGGTGTGATTGAGGCGGGGAGTATTCGTGTGAAATGGAGTGTCTATAAGGTTCAAAAGGGGACGAAGAATCTCCGGATCCTTTGTAAGGATTGTGGTTAGGCAAATCAGCTGCTCCAGCTAGAGATGGTCTATAAGGTGGTCTGAAGGATGGTCCGGTCATAGAGAGTCCATTCCTCAAGGGTCCCTTGCCCTTTCCTCCGCGTCTAAGTTTAGGCGGCATTATTCCTGCTTCAAAAACAAGTTAAACAAAATACAAAGCTAAAATAATAATATGGAAATGATTACACCTAGGTCAAAGTCTAGACTCGAAAGTCTAAGAGATATGTGTTAATATGTATTCCCGAGATTAAACACAAAAGGCTAGTGTATAATTCACTCGAGAGTTGGCTCTGATACCAACCTGTCACACCCCTAATTTTCACATGTAACCTGGTGGGCCCGGTTGGGGAATATCGTGACGTAAGTTGGTATCATCATTACCAAACAATAAAAATAAACACAGCGGAAGTCTAGATAATTACTATTACAAACGTTTGAATGTTCAAAGTTAAAAAATAATATACAACGCTTGTAACTAGATCCATAGGCGGATCGAAATGTGATTACAAAAAGGAAACTTGAAAGACGAAGGCCTTCTAAGCAAAGAGTTGCAATTCCTCCTAAGCTTCGCCAAGTACTTTCAGCCTATTTATGTATACTTGTCACTTGCGCTTAGTCTTTTGAAAATACATCAGTTTTCACTAGTAAATGCATTTAACCGACTCATTTTGAAAACATTTCGAAAACATTTAGTGTACACAATGGTACTTAGTTTACTAAATAACTTGGGATAAATAATTTTCATGTTATCAGTTTTACTTGCAAATAATACATTTAGAGCCCGAAAACTATGCCGGGATCATGATTAATCGACACGCCACTTTAACACCTTTAATAGGTGCACCCCTAATGGGTTATAATTTAATTTAGCATCTGACGGGTGTATGCCTACATCACGTGCTTAGGTCGTGGCCATTTGCAACTAAATGAGTCGTCGACACGATCGTTTTAACCCCCAAATGTTTAATATTAAGCAATACGAATTAAAATGGATTATTAGAATTCCCGACTCATTGGTCTTTGATCCCATATCCAACCATGCGGTATTAGTATACCGTATCCCAAGCCCGTATAAGGGAAAATAAGTTAAAGTATTTACCTAGCTTTCAAATTCTTTAGTAAATAAGAAAATAAGCAAAGCACAGCCGTAATCAAGATAACTAGTCCGGAAAACAATGTACTGGAAGTCTCTAGTCTGGAATGGATGGTATTAGTAACCGATTAGTTAGCTAGCGGGTCTTTATTTAGTCATTGACTTAGATCGGCTAACTTAAAATAAAGATAACGGTACGAAAACGCTAGATTAAGCGATGACCGGAAAAGAATGTATTTTGGACCCGACAAGTACTAGGACTTGTATAATGTGGGTTACTATTTTACATTATGGAATTTAGGAATATTTTGGTAAGGTTAAACCCGTTTCGGTTAAATTGCGTAAACTAGTCACGTAGGCTTAACCGTACGCATATAAGCGGAACCGGGCGTCACACCCGACCCGCAGCGGAATAAGAGTCGGGGCATAATTGGGTTATCACCAAAGCTCATGACATTTACTAATATGTTTCATATGTATTAAAGTCAAAGTTACATTTCCAAATATCCAAACATGTTCATACAATACAAAGAAAATAAACCAAACATAACAATCCCACACTCTAAATCATTTTATTCTTCTAGTCCAATCCTATGTGTTTCTGGCTGCTGCTGGTTCACCTGTATCATGTGTAAAAATGGGGGTTTTTGGGTCAACATAAGTTGGCGAGTGAACCTTATTAGATAAACATTTATTAATGATTTACTTGTTAGTTTATCAATGAAAAATTGTGCATAATCATAAATGAGCAAATGTAAATAATCAAGCAGTGGCAAATAGCAATCACAACTATAACATACAATAACATATGATAGCATTCATGAACATACCAACATCATACGATAAATAACATAAATGAAACTGTGCGATTAAGGCTCAATCAAACGGAGCCAATCGTATTGCATGTACTGAAAATGAAAAATGTCTGTGCGATCAAGGCTCAATCAAACGGAGCCGATCGTATGTGGGCACGCCAGGTTCAACCTCATAATGAAATGGGGAACATGCTCAATGCTCATAATGTAATGGGGAGCGGCGGCCTATTAAATTGCATGTACTGAAAATAATAAATTGCATCCAACAATAACTACACAATAGTTGAAACAAACTGAATACACAAGTTCATGATATGATGTATGCACAATGGTTTAATTATAATATATATAACAAGACACATGATACACCCCAAAACGTGATTAAAACGGGGAATTTGTAAAGATTCACTCACATTGGGTGCGTTTGAATGGAGATAATGAGATGCGCACGAATCGGGAGAATTGAACAACGAGAATTTCTAACCTAAATAACAACGGAAAAATATAGTAAATAAGTGGATTTTATTAAGGATTTTAATGAAATTTTTAGATATATTTTTGTGAGTTTAAGGCTATTTTCTATCTTTAAAAATGTTATTTTTAAGTATTTTTAATTGATTTTTAAATTAAATTAAATAAATAAAAATATAAAAAAAATTGTTTATTTTGCGTTGACCGTTGACCGTTGACCGTTGACCGTTGACTTGTTGACTTGTTGACCGGTTCGGTCAGCGAAATTGTTTGCGCCGGGTGAGGCTCGAACCCGAGACCTCCCGTACCCGTGCACGCAGCTCTACCAACTGAGCTACGTGTCTAACCCGAAATAATCTTGTTTTTAATTATATTTATATACTAATTCGGTTTAACCAAAATTCTTTTAATTTCAAAAACATTTTAATTCAACGAATCGGTGCCAGTATCAGGTTTCGAACTCGCGACGTGTGACTTAGTGTTGCACACAGTCCACCGCTGGACTGTGTGTCTAACCTGGTTATTATCTCGGTTTTTATTATACTTAACAACTAACGGAGTTAACCGGTTCAGTTTTAAACAAAAAGGCATTTTATTACATAAGGAGTGCGTGTATCAGGAATCGAACTTGTAACGTGCGTGTATAATTTGCACACAGTCCACTGCTGGACTGTGTGTCTAACCCGTTCTTTTTACTGGTTTTAAATAAACTTATAACTTAACTAACTTCGTCTTCTTCATTCAAATTTCAGTCGACTGAATCACTGATCCGTTTCTTGTTTTTAGGATTACCAAACATTCTTAATGCTAAAATGAAATGGCAGAGACGGTAATTAGGGATACCGATGAACGGTTTATTTCAGAATTCCGGCAATGTGTCGGTCCCTGTTTTTATGCTCTTCAACTGAACAAGACAATTAACCGTTTTTATTAGCTAATCGTGAAATTGAAGTGATCAGCAAATGTTAACAGAGGGTTTGAATGCCCTTACCGATTCTCAGATGAAGATAGAGATTTTCAGAATCTTTCCGGCGAACTGAAATTAGCTGAATACAGTGCCTGAATTCGATTTCAATTGAGAGGTTTAAGTTAGAAATAGCCTAACAATTGTTGAACTACAATGATATTGAAAGATTTACCGTTTGAGGACGAACACGGTTTTCCGGCGAATTTTGCAGAAAATTCCGGCGAGTTGATTTAAGCGTTCTGACGAACTGAAAGTGTGACGAAAATGAAATGGAGTGTTGGTATGATATTTCTGAGTCGCGAGAGGGGTCTGGAGTTGAAGTAATCTGGACTTGATTCTTTTCGGTTATAAAAACCGGTAATAATGAAAATTGATGTTCAATCACTTCCGAATTGATTAACATCATCGGTTCATCGGTTATAAACGTGAATGTGCGAGTAATCAAACGATTTGACGATTGAATTGCCGATTTCCGTTTCTCAGTTGGCGCAACGGTTTAACCGAGTTTGTGTATAAATGTTATTTGTTTCCTAGGGATAACAGAAAATAACAAGTGGCGGAGTGGTGATGCGAGTGTGTGTTTAAGTCGTTGGATTTCAGATCTGGCTGACCCGGGTTCGAGTCCCGGCAGCAACATATCCTTTTTATTTATTTTGTTTTAACTTTTTATCAATTATAATTTTTATAGTTTAGTTTATTTATTAATTATGTATCATTTTAAATCAAAATAATCATAAATATTCAACGTGACATTTATAACTTGATATTCGATTACAAAACGGAGCGGGTTTTGAAAACCCGTTTTTGATAAATGTTACAGTATCCCCTACTTTTAGGAATTTCGTCCCGAAATTTAAGTAGTTGAAGTAGTAGGAAAAAGATGCGGGTATTTTTCACACATTGAGTCTTCACGTTCCTAAGTAAATTCAGGTCCCGTTTCGACTCCCAGCGTACCCTAACAATTGGAATGCGACTTCGTCGTAGACGTTTCTCTCCGAAGTCCATGATCTCTACTGGTCTTTCAATAAAATGCATAGATTCATCAATCTGAATATCTTCCAGAGGAATGTGAAGGTTTTCATCAGCGAGGCACTTTTTCGAGTTTGACACGTGGAATGTGGGATGAATCCTGTTGAGTTCTTCTGGTAGATCAAGCTTGTATGCTACAGGTCCGACTCTTTCGAGTATCTTGAAAGGTCCTACGTAGCGTGGTGCTAGCTTGCCCTTTTGACCAAAACGAACTACTCCCTTCCACGGTGATACTTTTAGAAGTACATGATCACCAATGTTAAACTCTAAAGGCTTCCGTCGTTTATCTGCATAACTCTTTTGACGACTTTGAGCCGCTAGAAGATTGTTTCGAATTTGATGGATCTTGTCTGTGGTTTCTTGGATCAATTCTGGACCAGTAATTTGAGCTTCTCCAATTTCGTGCCAACATACAGGAGATCGGCACTTACGACCATATAAAGCTTCAAAAGGTGCCATGCCGATGCTTGAATGATAGCTGTTGTTGTACGAAAATTCAACTAATGGTAGGTGGGCGTCCCAATTTCCCTTGAAGTCTATGACACATGCTCGAAGCATATCTTCAAGAGTTTGAATGGTGCGCTCAGATTGTCCATCAGTTTGAGGATGATAGGCGGTACTGAGATCTAATCGCGTACCCATAGCGGATTGTACTGCTTGCCACGTTCGTGAAGTCAAACGACCATCACGATCAGAAATAATGCTTAACGGTACCCCATGTCGGCTTACGATTTCGCTGATATAAATACGAGCAAGCTTTTCGTTCTTGAAATCTTCGCGGATAGGAATAAAGTGAGCTGATTTTGTAAGTCGGTCTATAATTACCCATATAGTGTCATACCCACCAGAAGTGCGAGGTAACCCGGTAATGAAATCCATGGTTATATTTTCCCACTTCCATACAGGTATTTCCGGTTGGACCAGAAGTCCTGAGGGTCTTTGGTGTTCAGCCTTCACCTTGGAACATGTAAGGCACTTGGAAACAAAAACGGCAATATCCTTCTTCATTCCAGGCCACCAATAGGTATATCGTAGGTCTTGATACATCTTATCGGCTCCTGGGTGTATAGAATATCGCGTTTTGTGAGCTTCATTCATAAGAATTTCACGAAGATTGTTGTGGTTAGGAATCCAGATACGATCTAGGTAGTACAGAATACCGTCAGATTTAGTTTCAATTTTTAGCTCAGCTCCACAGGACATCTCCTTTCGTACATCTTCTTCCGTTATTGAAACGTGTTGGGCTTCTCGAATTTGATCTTTAATGTCGGTTATAATTTGCGAACATAGAAGACGAATGGAGTTCGCATAACCCTTTCGACTAAGTGCATCAGCCACCACATTTGCTTTACCAGGGTGGTATCTAATTTCACAGTCGTAGTCATTTAGAAGTTCGACCCATCTTCGTTGCCTCATGTTTAACTCCTTTTGATTGAAGATATGTTGAAGACTCTTGTGGTCAGTGTATATTTCACACTTAGTACCATAGAGATAATGTCTCCATATCTTAAGAGCGAACACAACGGCTCCAAGTTCTAGGTCATGAGTGGTGTAGTTCTTTTCATGTGTCTTGAGTTGTCTCGAAGCATAAGCTATAACTTTTCCTCTTTGCATTAGAACGCAGCCCAATCCTTGCCCTGACGCGTCGTAATAGACCACAAAATCATCACAACCTTCAGGAAGAGTGAGGATTGGTGCATCACAAAGTTTTTGTTTAAGGGTTTGGAAGGATTCTTCTTGCTTGGGTCCCCATATGAAAGGTTTTCCCTTATGAGTTAAAGCCGTGAGTGGTACAGCAATGCGAGAGAAATTTGAAATGAATCGACGATAATAACCAGCCAAACCAAGAAAAGATCTTACTTCAGTTGGTGTACGTGGAGCTTGCCATTCTTGTACTGCTTTGATCTTTGAGGGGTCGACATGTATTTCCCTTGTCATTGACTACATGTCTGAGGAATTGCACCTCTTTTAACCAGAATTCACATTTGGAGAATTTGGCGTAAAGCTTTTCCTTCTCTAGAAGTGCAACGATGAGTCGAAGATGACGCTCATGATCAGATTTAGATTTTGAATAAATAAGAATATCGTCGATGAAGACTATAACAAATCGATCAAGATAAGGTTTGCAGACTCTGTTCATTAGGTCCATGAAGACAGCTGGTGCGGTGGTTAAACCAAATGGCATAACCATGAATTCATAATGGCCATAACGAGTTCGAAAAGCAGTCTTAGGGACATCTTCTTCATGCACTCTAAGTTGATGATAGCCAGATCGAAGGTCGATTTTTGAAAAGCAGTTGGCACCTTGTAGTTGGTCAAGAAGATCATCAATGTGAGGTAATGGATAGCGATTCTTGATTGTTAATTTGTTGAGCTCCCTGTAGTCGATGCATATACGAAACGATCCATCTTTCTTCTTTACAAAGAGGACAGGTGCACCCCAAGGCGATGAGCTGGGACGTATGAATCCCTTGTCAGTCAACTCTTGTAATTGACTGGCTAGCTCTTGCATTTTAGAGGGGGCTAACCTATAAGGAGACTTTGCAACTGGTGTAGCACCAGGTATAAGATCAATACGGAATTCGACGTCTCTAACTGGAGGAAGTCCTGAAATGTCGTCAGGAAAAACTTGCGGGAAGTCTTTTACTACAGGAATGTCTTAAATTTTCTTTTCCATGGTTCCCTTTTTGATGATATGAGCTAAAAACGCGACATAATTCTTGCGAAGATATTTTTGAGCTTGAAGACAAGACATTAAGCTGAGCCCTTTCGACGAGGTTTCTCCAATGATTCGAAGAGTCTGACCGTTTGAAAGAGGAATACGAATAAATTTTTCGCGACATACAACTTCTGCCTGATGTTGACTGAGCCAATCCATACCGATTATGACATCAAAACTTCCCAGCTTCATAGGAATAAGGTCGACTGAGAAATCGTGGTCGTTTAAGGTGAGTGTACAGTTGCGTATAATAGAGTTTAATGAAACTGGTTTCCGTCCGCAACTTCTACCGTTATGGATTCCGTGAGCTTATCCCGATTTTTGTTTAAGATAGGTTCAAATTCTAAAGACACAAAACTTCTATCTGCACCAGTATCAAATAACATAGAGGCATATCTACCATTTATAAGGAATGTACCGTTAACCACATTGCCGTCAGCTCTAGCCTGATTCGCGTTAATATTGAAAGCTCTTCCTCTTGCAGGTGGAGGAGCTTGGTTCGCTTGATTCATCGGGTTGGCTTGGGCCTGAGCATGAATAATGTTTACCAACCTTGGACAAGTGTTTCTGAAGTGGCTTGGGTCTCCGCAATTGTAGCAAGCCCGCATAGGTTGGCCCATAGGATAATTGGGTTGGTAGTATGTTTGGGCTAAATGTTGGGTGGGTGGTAATGGTAGGGGTTGTTGGGCTTGACCCATTAATTGTTGGTGGGTTTGGGTTAAAGGTTGGTGGCGGTTCGTTCGTTGAGGCATGCGGCAGGTTTGAACAGTATGCCCTGCGCGACCGCAGCCGGTGCAATATTGGCAAGGATGATCAGGGGAATGGTGATATTGGCAACGGTTGCATTTTGGTAACGGGCCAGTGTAAGGTCTTCTGTATGGTGCGGGTGAAGGAGTGACTTGATTAATGGGTGCTGCAGGAATTGGGAGGTTGGTTTGAGTAACAGCGAAATTTCTGGTGTTGCTCTTCCTCTTGTTGGTAAACTTAGAGGAAGAAATGGGATGGTTTGAAGTTTGACCCTCAACAGGGGCTTTCTTTTTCTCTTCTTTGAACTTCCCGTTGCGAATTCGGTTCTCGGTCAGTTCAGTTGCTAGCTCCATAGCGGCTTCAAGTGTTACTGGTGAAACGCTGAGAACTGAATCTTGGATTTTCGAGGGAAGTCCTCGAATATAATGCTCGATCAGACGATAAGTTGGGGTGAACAAATTTGGAACCATTTGGTTCAACTCCAAGAACCTCTTGTTATAGGTGGTGTGATCACCCTCCTTTTGCTTTAGAGAATGAAATTCGTCCTCCAGCTTTTTAATTTCACTCCTAGGACAGAAACGCCTAGTCATGATTTCCCTTAACCCCTCCCAAGTTAAGGCCATTGCATCTTCACTTCCCTTCTTCCCTTTTTCAGTATTCCACCAAGTGAGAGCTACCCCAAATAGTCTCCCGGTGGCGTATCGAACCTTGCGATCCTCAGGACAATCGCAGTTTAGAAAGGTGTTTTCCATCTCCTCGAACCAATGTAGGAGAGCAGTGACACCCTCGGTCCCCTTCAAATTTAGGAGGATCACAAGACTTGAAATGTTTGTATGAACACTTGCTGGTAGGAGGGTTGTCGATGTTCTGGTCAAGTTGTTGGGGGGGGGGTTAGTAGGATTTGTAACGAGGGCTTGTTGTACTTGGACCACAATGTCAGGCAGTATCGTGGCCATTTGTTTCGCGATTTGGGTGGCCAAGCGTTCCTGAGACCTTCCTGATCTTTTACCCCTTCGTTGTTGTCTGGACGACATCTACAGGAACATACATGAGAAGATTGTGAGTTTATGGTGTCTTTTTAGGTGTCATGTGTCTTTAAGAAAATGAAAATAACATAAATATCAATAATGCAACTACATCCATAGGATGTCTTGGGTTTGCTCATGTTGGGCCTCAAATGTCCCCCATACCTTCACCTATATAGTCATGTGGGCCCCCATGGCTATTGGCTTGGTAGGATTCACATTAGTATTGGCGATTTAACACTTGCATCACCCGAATGCAAACCACAAAATATGTTCATGAGATGTTTGGTCGGAACGTGTCCAGGTGTAGACACAATGACAACTCAAAGTGGGGTTAGCTCACACGACGTTTGGTATAGCATGCTTTGGCCTAATAGGTACTTCGTACTCTCATCGTTAGTCCCCAGGTAGGCAAACTGGTCCTTTATTTTGGATTTATACGAATGCCAGCCTAACAGGACGTCCCGACTACCGGTACTGGTACCCTTCCAGTTACTACATGCCCGTCATGAGAACTCACTTTGATGAGATTTGAAAACACAAAAATCATTGTAAAAGCAATCATGATGTGGTGTGTGCTTTCATGGATGTGATATGTTATTAGTATATGATTCATAATAGGCATTTTATGCTAATATATACTTATGAACATGCTTGCATAACATTGAATGTAACATTTAACATAAAACATATAAACATCATGAAATTTGGCATGTAACACACAAAAATCTTATAAGTTTCTAATCAACTATAGTATAGGCTCTAAGGGTCTAATAACCTATCCTATATCCCTATAGTCATGGCTCTGATACCAATCTATCACACCCCGACCCGCAGCAGAATAAGAGTCGGGGCATAATTGGGTTATCACCAAAGCTCATGACATTTACTAATATGTTTCATATGTATTAAAGTCAAAGTTACATTTCCAAATATCCAAACATGTGCATACAATACAAAGAAAATAAACCAAACATAACAATCCCAAACTCTAAATCATTTTATTCTTCTAGTCCAATCCTATGTGTTTCTGGCTGCTGCTGGTTCACCTGTATCATGTGTAAAAATGGGGGTTTTTGGGTCAACATAAGTTGGTGAGTGAACCTTATTAGATAAACATTTATTAATGATTTACTTGTTAGTTTATCAATGAAAAATTGTGCATAATCATAAATGAGCAAATGTAAATAATCAAGCAGTGGCAAATAGCAATCACAACTATAACATACAATAACATATGATAGCATTCATGAACATACCAACATCATACGATAAATAACATAAATGAAACTGTGCGATCAAGGCTCAATCAAACGGAGCCGATCGTATTGCATGTACTGAAAATGAAAAATGTCTGTGCGATCAAGGCTCAATCAAACGGAGCCGATCGTATGTGGGCACGCCAGGTTCAACTTCATAATGAAATGGGGAACATGCTCAAAGCTCATAATGTAATGGGGAGCGGCGGCCTATTAAATTGCATGTACTGAAAATAATAAATTGCATCCAACAATAACTACACAATAGTTGAAACAAACTGAATACACAAGTTCATGATATGATGTATGCACAATGGTTTAATTATAATATATATAACAAGACACATGATACACCCCAAAAACGTGATTAAAACGGGGAATTTGTAAAGATTCACTCACATTGGGTGCGTTTGAATGGATATAATGAGATGCGCACGAATCGAGAGAATTGAACAACGAGAATTTCTAACCTAAATAATAACGGAAAAATATAGTAAATGAGTGGATTTTATTAAGGATTTTAATGAAATTTTTTGGATTATTTTTTTGAGTTTAAGGCTATTTTCTATCTTTAAAAATGTTATTTTAAGTATTTTTAATTGATTTTTAAATTAAATTAAATAAATAAAAATATAAAAAAAATTGTTTATTTTGCGTTGACCGTTGACCGTCGACCGTTGACTTGTTGACCGGTTCGGTCAGCGAAATTGTTTGCGCCTGGTGAGGCTCGAACCCGAGACCTCCCGTACGCGTGCACGTAGCTCTACCAACTAAGCTACGTGTCTAACCCGAAATAATCTTGTTTTTAATTATATTTATATACTAATTCGGTTTAACCAAATTCTTTTAATTTCAAAAACATTTTAATTCAACGAACCGGTGCCAGTATCAGGTTTCGAACTCGCGACGTGTGACTTAGTGTTGCACACAGTCCACCGCTGGACTGTGTGTCTAACCTGGTTATTATCTCGGTTTTTATTATACTTAACAACTAACGTAGTTAACCCGGTTCAGTTTTAAACAAAAAGGCATTTTATTACATAAGGAGTGCGTGTATCAGGAATCGAACTTGTGACGTGCGTGTATAATTTGCACACAGTCCACCGCTGGACTGTGTGTCTAACCCGTTCATTTTACTGGTTTAAATAAACTTATAACTTAACTAACTTCGTCTTCTTCATTCAAATTTCAGTCGACTGAATCACTGATCCGTTTCTTGTTTTATGATTACCAAACATTCTTAATGCTAAAATGAAATGGCAGAGACGGTAATTAGGGTGAACATACCGATGAACGGTTTATTTCAGAATTCCGGCAATGTGTCGGTCCCTGTTTTTATGCTCTTCAACTGAACAAGACAATTAACCGTTTTTTATTAGCTAATCGTGAAATTGAAGTGATCAGCAAATGTTAACAGAGGGTTTGAATGCCCTTACCGATTCTCAGATGAATATAGAGATTTTCAGAATCTTTCCAGCAAACTGAAATTAGCTGAATACAGTGCCTGAATTCGATTTCAATTGAGAGGTTTAAGTTAGAAATAGCCTAACAATTGTTGAACTACAATGATATTGAAAGATTTACCGTTTGAGGACGAATACGGTTTTCCGGCGAATTTTGCAGAAAATTCCGGCGAGTTGATTTAAGCGTTCTGACGAACTGAAAGTGTGACGAAAATGAAATGGAGTGTTGGTATGATGTTTCTGAGTCGCGAGAGGGGTCTGGAGTTGAAGTAATCTGGACTTGATTCTTTTCGGTTATAAAAACCGGTAATAATGAAAATTGATGTTCAATCACTTCCGAATTGATTAACATCATCGGTTCATCGGTTATAAACGTGAATGTGCGAGTAATCAAACGATTTGACGATTGAATTGCCGATTTTCGTTTCTCAGTTGGCACAACCGGTTTAACCGAGTTTGTGTATAAATGTTATTTGTTTCCTAGGGATAACAGAAAATAACAAGTGGCGGAGTGGTGATGCGAGTGTGTGTTAAGTCGTTGGATTTTAGATCTGGCTGACCCGGGTTCGAGTCCCGGCAGCAACATATCCTTTTTATTTATTTTGTTTTAACTTTTTATCAATTATAATTTTTAGTTTAGTTTATTTATTAATTATGTATCATTTTAAATCAAAATAATCATAAATATTCAACGTGACATTTATAACTTGATATTCGATTACAAAACGGAACGGGTTTTGAAAACCCGTTTTTGACAAATGTTACACCGGGTAATCGGGTGAGTCCTATACAAGTTCCAAATGCCATTGTGTTTAAAATATGTTAAGATATCAGTAAGTTATCAATATGTTGGCCCGTTATGGTTTAAAAATCAAATTATGCCTTAAAAGGGCAATTTGGTCATTTTACAACATAATAAACGGGCTTATATGTAAATTGATGTTAAGGTCATAAACATTCTGTAAAAACACTTATTTTATGATGTTATATCAGTAGGATATCAATTATATGTGTGGTTTATAGTTTAAGACCAAACTATGTCCTGAAAGGGCATTTTGCTCATTTCACATATAATTCGATAACTTATTTGGAAGTCTGAGATTAGGACATGTAACTACTGTTAATAAGTTGAAAATATGTTTTGAAATCAATAGGTATCAAACCTTGATGCTTTAATATGGTTTTAAACCATATTATGACGATTTAAATGGTATTTAGGTTAAACTGTTGTTGTGACCAGGTTTAAATGACCAAAATATGTTAATATATATACTACATCAGTAAGTATAAGGTTTTGGTTCATAAAAATGTTTAAAACCCATTTAAAGTGTCGAAAGGGTAATATCGTCATTTAAGGACATAATATGCAAACTATAGTTTATACTCAGTTTACAACCTGAATAATTATCCCAAATAATCCTAATAATGATATTACATCAGTAGGTAATGAGTTTTGATGTCAAAATCATGTTTAAACCATTTTAGGTGCCGAAAGGGCATTTTGGTCCTTTAAAAGCATGAGTTGCGATCTTTTAACAAAACTCGGTTTATATCAAAATAAGTTGATTAGTTTATCATATCAGTTTACAAGTCATATGTATGCTCCTTTATCTTTGAAACCTTATTTTTATACAAGAAGGGCTTTTTAACAAAGTTTGGCATATTTAGCGGAAACTTGCGTATTAACTCGGATTACTACATGACCATGTCCTATAACTCCAGAGGGTTATAGTATATTATAACATGGTCATAATGCAACTTAGGGACAGAAGCTAATGTTGCTAAATCGGGTCAGAACTGAAAGTCAAGGCAAAAGTCAACTTTTGTGACTTTCGGTTGCGAACCGACCTTAGACCTGGAATTGACGAGCCGAACATGTTCTTACATGTTCTTATAATTATACCAAGTTATTAAAGTGTCAAAACAGATTTTATAGCACTTACATTGCTAGTTATGATTTTATTTCAAAACTGCCTTTTTGACTTTTTATTAACATAACTTTGACCCGTCAATTAACCAAGCAAACGTGGTAATCAGAAGGTGCCCTCTTGAGGGATTACCACCTACCTTATTACGATCACGTGGCCATGTTCGATACGAACATAGGCTGGACCATAATGGTCTTAGCACAAAGTCAATGCGTTTTTACATCAACGCTTTGATTTTGGCTTTAAGCCTAATAAAACTGAACAAGGTGGGTTGGAGCACTTACAAGTGATCCGAACAAGTACTAAGAAGTCAGAGGGTGCTCCCAAAAGTCTCAGGAACTCCCAATTGAGCAAGAGAACAAGGGAATGATGAATGAGCAAAGAATTGGCAAGTTTAGCTTGGTATTTATAGCCAAGGATGAAGCATGATGCCATGCCAAGTGTCTAGGACAGATGTGAGGGGTCTCCAGGTGCTTATGGACGTGGCACAAGCAAGAGATTGGTGGCATGTCGTGAGCTAAGTGGCAGGGCAGGAAGCTGCCAAGCAAACTGTCACTGGCAGTCCCTTACGAACCGTAAGCGATAAGCCTTGCGGTCCGTAAGCCCTTTAGGCGCCCACAGATTTGAATTGCTTACGGACCGTAACCATGGGGGCTTGCGGTCCGTAACCACCTTACTGAAACAATGATTTCATTGCCTTACGGTCCGTAACCATTAATGGTTACGGTCCGTAAGGACCTCCCAAAAGATAATTTTTTGTATTTTTCCACTTTTGATCCTCCGACTTTTCCGATGCTCGTTCAGAGGTTATTATAATAACATGACGGGCGTCTTTTAGTCCCTCTCGGTTACAGATGGCCACCAAGAATTTTCGGGACACGTGTCGGATTTTTATTCGATGAAATTTTCGAGGTGTTACAAAGTTTATCTTTTCAGTGTCCTCTTTAGAGTAGAAGGATTTGATCTCTTCCTTAAGAACAGGTAGATCAAGAGGGTATTGAGTGGTGAGAGGTGGCAATGTAGGTAATTTCTCAATGGCATAGGTTTGAGATGATGTAGACATTGGAGAAGATATTGAGGTTATGGTCAGTGGTTGTGATGATAATGGAAGAGGTGAAGGAATGATCTTATCATCATCTATTACTTTGGTCATCTTCCTTCTTTTGAAAGTGAGTTTGGGAGGTGGTGATAGGTTTGGAATTCTGGTGGGAGTTGATATTTGGTGAGTGGTGGTTGGAAAAGTTATTAGGGAAGTGTTTGGTGTAACATCTGTTGTAACCACTGGTGTATCAACAACTGTTGACACAGCATGTGTAACAACATCTGCTAGTTCAGGGTTTGATGAAATTATTGGTGGTGATGATGGTTTTGGTGTGCTGTCTGATTTAGCAGTGGTTTTGGAAGGGGTGGATATTGGTTGTCTGACCTATCTGGAAGACTTTCTCCTTTGCTTTGAAGTACCAATGTCTTCCTTTTCCATATGAGCAATCTTTTCTTTTTCAAATCTATCTGCACCTTTACTCTCCAACCTCTCTTTTCTTTTGTGCTTTTCTTCAGCAAAGTCGTTGAGGGTCTCATCAATTTTCTTTGACCCATCTGGCATAGGGATTTCAACAACTGGTTTGCTTTAGGATCAGGCTTTAACTTTATCCATTCAGTGTCTTTCTCCCCCTTTTTGGCATCAGCTGCTTCAACAAGTATTGTTGTAGAAGGTGCAGAGCCAGTGGTTTGAAGTAGATGAGCTTTGATGGCTTTGATGTCTGCAAGTGTATCTTGATATCTTGCATCAACCATATTTCAAAAATGTTGCATGTGCTGATCATGTTGAAGATCAGCATGTTGTCGTTGTAGTTGAAGTAGAGGATACAAGTGTTGCCATAGCTCATCAATGGTTACAACAGAGATTTAGTTTTGGAGGTTTCTAACATCTGTTGCATCATATTTTTGATATCAACAACAGATGTTTCAATTCTTGATACTCTCTCCCTCAAATCCTTATATCTTAGCTCATCACCTAATTTAATAGGATCATCTGAACTCCTACCAGTGGTAGTTGTATCTGTGTTATCATTAGCAGAAGTTACCTTTATAGCTTCAGACACAGATGCCCCTTCTTCTTGGAACTGGGGACTTCCCACTTGAACAGAGGTTACCTTGGTAGCCTCAACAGTGGTTGCCTTCAAGAGAGTCTTATAGATGTAACCATTGTCTAACTGAGAATTTGGGAGTTCTGCAATTGTAGTGACTGCTCTACTTGAAGAATCACCAAGGGTTACTTTGAACCCAAGGGATATTGCCTCCTCAACTGTTGATGGGGTAGCAAAGACAGAGGCATCATACTCGGTCACTTATTGGAGTATATTCTCAGTGATAGGTTGGTGAGAAGAACTGGTTTGTGTGTGATCCATATCTATTACTTTCAACAGAGGTAAGATAGTTGGTGGAAGATTTGATGGTGAGGGTTGTGGTGTAGAAAGCGACATTGCCCTGGGAGAGGGGCTTTGGAAAATAGAACCAAGTGGATCTAGAGCTTCATATTAAGGTGTCCCTGTGCTTACAACTTGTTTCTTTTATGAGGAATCAAGAGGAAATAGGCTAATGGGTGGAGATCTTTCTAACATCTGCTGTGAGGAAGTAGCAACAGTGTTTTCAGGTGACTTTGGTGTTGTCACTGGGTTAACCTCTGGGATCTCATTTTCCAGAGGATCCTTTTTGGTTTTTGGTTTGGTGGGCTTTTTGGACTTTGTTTCTGGTTTCTTTTTGGAAATGGCTGGTGTGGGTTTCAAAGCACTGGTTGTAGTACTTTGATCACCAGGAGCAGTGGGCTCAGTAGCAGTGGGTTGAGCTTGTGATGTTTGTGCATCTAAAAGTTGCTCAGCCCCCTCTACTTGTGGTTTTGAAATTTTTGATTGGTTAGTGATGCGTGTAAAAGTTTCGTGTGTAAGGCTACCATGAGAACTCACAACACCTTGTTTAGCATCATCACCAACTTTATTCTGAAGATAAACACTTAAAAGCCTTGGATGCATCAAAAAAGCTTTGCCATTTTTAATGTTGCCAAAGTTTGCTAGTAAGTCATTGAACAATACTTGGGAAAAGTTAAAATCAGATTTTGTCAAAATGGCATAACCCAAGTATTGCATGTTTAAAGGTATCTCATTAAAAGTAGTTGTCTTGGCAGACAAACAAGTCAACAAAGTATGGAAGAAAAATCTCATTTCAGCAGGAAATTTTGGTTCTACCTGTCAGTTGACCTTCATACCCTCTTTCAATGAACTCATTATGCAAGTCAGGGATCGGAAAAGATGTCGGATGAGTTAGGTCATTCAACCAAAAACCTCTAAGATAGAAGCTGGGCTTATTTGAAGCAATGTTTTGCACATAGTGGTAACAATAACATAAGGTTTCTTTTTGTTGAATGAACCTCAGCATTCGCCAAGAATTGTCAAAGTGAATCTTGATAAATTAGGGCTTTGCTTCCATGATTTCTTTGTATTTTGACTCTTTTAAGACTTTGATCAATGCATGATACTGTGTGTTTGAGTCTGTTTCTTTGAGGATTGGTGTGAAGTTGTGTGGAGTTTTGATGATAAGCGTCATGGTTAAAGTTTCGAATGAAGAACAATTGCGAAGAAGAAGAAGAGTTGAGAGAAAACCTCTTTTGGAATTTTGAATTCGATACGGTAGTTACTTTATTCCTAGATAGAAACGGAGATTTTCGTCGAGGTTTGGATGCCACTCCTAACTCAACGAAGGTATCTCGTGTGAGAGAATGCGCAGAGTGAATGATCTCATCGAGAGTTCTCGGTTTTCACACCTATTCTCGACTTGATCACTCGTTTTGTGTGATGCGAGCTTTTCCAAGCGTGTATTATTGTATTAGCCTTAGGAAAGGCACATTTAAGCATTTATGGCAAGTAGATTAGCATTTAAGTCAAAGATAGGTCAATCGGGTACCTAACATGCTACTAGGCCGAATCATGGCAATTCTACCTACTATCCTAAAGTTATGGCGCTCTGATACAAATCTGTCACACCCCAACCGATGATGGAATTATCAGGGTAGTGGCACTAGGCGACCAGATTGTCTCGTGAGAATTCCATAACAATCATTTAACAATATCATTCAAACATTAACGTCCCATACCATTAACATAACATTTTAAACAATCATTAAATAATCTAAGTTCTCCCACAAAAACAATGTCACACCCCGACCCGCAGCGGAAAAGGTGATCGGGGCATGATTGGGTTATCATCAAAGCTCATGACATTTATTATAATGTTTCATATTTATTATTTCAATTTAAAAGAGATCATACAATCATATCAAACAAATACAACATGTTCTATTCATCCTTCTAAACTTCATTATTTTTCTTCTAAGGCAAATTCCTATGTTTTCCTGGCTTCATCCTGTTCACCTGTATCATATGTATAAATGGTTTTTGGATCAACAAAAAGTTGGCAGTGAACCTTGTTAGAAAAAATTTATTATTTATTTCTGGTTGTATTTAATATGAAAAAAAAATTGTGCAAAATTCATATATGAACAAACATAAATAAACATACCATAACAACAATTAGCATACGATATCAAACAACAACAAACAATAACATACATTAACAAACCAACAGCATACAATAACATATCAACTTGCATAAATATATAACATAAATGAAACTGTGCGATCAAGGCTCAATCAAACGGAGCCGATCGTATTGCATGTACTGAAAATGAAAAATGTCTGTGCGATCAAGGCTCAATCAAACGGAGCCGATCGTATTGCATGTACTGAAAATGAAAAATGTCTGTGCGATCAAGGCTCAATCAAACGGAGCCGATTGTATGTTTGCACGCCAGGTTCACGCTCATAATGTAATGGGGAACATGCTCAACGCTCATAATGTAATGGGGAGCGGCGGCCTATGAAATTGCATGTACTGAAAATAATAAATTAAATCTATACAATAATCACACAAACAGTTTACACAGGCTGGATACACATTTATTCATGATATGATGTATGCACAATGATTTAAATATAATGAATAGTAAGACACATGATACACCCCAAAAACGTGATTTAAACGGGGAATTTGTAGAGATTCACTCACAGTGGGTGCGTTCGGTGAATGATGATGAATGCGCACGAGTTTAGAGGATTGATCGTCGAGGAATAACTAACCTAACTAATAAAGAAAAGTAAGGCAAATAAATGGATTTTATTAACAACTTTAATAGGATTTTTGGATATATTTTTGTGAGTTTTTAGGCTAGTTTCTAACCTTAAAAATGTTATTTTTAAGTATTTTTAATTGATTTTTAAATAAAATAAATAAATAAAAATAATAAAAAAATGTTGACTTTTTGACCGTTGACCGTTGACTTGTTGACCGGTTTATTGTGTGTATGTATACGCCGGGCAGGACTCGAACCCGAGACCTCCCGTTCGCGTGCACGCAGCTCTACCAACTGAGCTACGTGTCTAACCCGAAATATTTCTGTTTTTAATTATATTTATACATTAATTCAATTAATCCGAAAATTATTTATTTTTAAAAAGGGTTTTAATGTATCGGACCGGTGTCGTCAACAGGTCTCGAACCCGGGACCTGTGACTTAATGTTACACACAGTCCACCGCTGGACTGTGTGTCTAACTTGGTTAAAATACAGATTTTTATTATACTTAACATCTAACGGAGTTAACCCGGTTCAGTTTAAAAAAAAAGGCATTTTATTACAGCGAATGAGGTTGGGACCGGAATCGAACTCGCGACGTGTATGTATTTATTTGCACACAGTCCACCGCTGGACTGTGTGTCTAACCCGTTTATAATTCCGATTTTAAATAATCTTATAACATAACTACTTCGTCTTCTTCGTTCAAAACTCGGACAACGGTTATCTATCTGTTATTTGTTAAATTCGGTTAATGATCAAGATGAACAATTGAAAAGTATTGAACCGAAGAGTTTGGGGAAAGAAAGTACCGAACAGATCGTCTTCTTCAGAAAATCCGGCGAAGCTCGTCGGCTCTGTTTTGGGAGCTCCTTCTGTTCGAGTTCAATATTTAGTTTGGATGAAATAGATGTGAAATTGAACCATTGAGTAACGATTATCAGTATGTTTGATTGATCATACCGGTTAACAGCGGGTTTCCGAAAAATCCAGAAATTTTCCAGCGAAAACAGAGAATCCGATAACGTCGTCTGGGATTGATTCTGGGTGATGGATTAATGTTAGTAAGGTTCTAACAATTGACTGAAACAGTAAAGTCGAGGTATTTTACCGTTTTGAGGTGAGTCTCGGTTTTCCGGCGACTTGCAGAAAATTCCGGCGATGATCAGAAAGTAATTCCGACGACCAGAAAATAGAATAAACACGAAATTAGAAGCTCAGGGAATGAAATTGAATCGCGAAATGAGTGTTTTGTTGAAGAAATACCAGAATGAATGTTTTCGGTTATAAAAACCAAACATCACCTGAATTCAAGTTCATTAACGACTGAATTGATTTAAGATGTCGGTTTTATCGGTTATGATCAAGATTCCGCGAGCACTCAAACGTCTTGGTCGGTTTGAAAGCCGATATCGGTTTCAGTTGGCGCATCAGGTTGATTCTCAGTTGAACATTTGATTTAATTGCTTCCCAGAACTCACAAAAAGATCAAGTGGCGGAGTGGTTATAAGTGTGTGAGTTAAGTCTTTGTGTATCCTTTGGCTGACCCGGGTTCGAAACCCGGCAGCAGAATTTTATTTTTAATTCGCTATTTTTAATACATTTTCAAAAATAAATTTTATATTCTAATATACTTATTAATTATGTATCATTTAAAATTAATTTGGGCATTAAATACGCGACAGAATTTTTAACTGATTGTTCGGTTGATAAACGAAGCGGGTTTGGTAAATCCGGTTTTTGGCGGATGTTACAAACAACAAGGTTCGATATCCCCTAGATTTATTACACTCTGCAAACTAAACAAAATAAAGGAAAACTAAACTACGCTAAGCATGCAACATCCAAGCATCCATAGCTAAAATCCTCAACCTGTTACATACGTTAAAATACAAGTCAATACAATTAAGTAAAGGTGAGCATACGAGTTTGAATAATACTAGCATAGTCGAGAAAGCGTTTGTGAAACAATCTAATTACATATCATGATACACCAAAACACTTAACATAACATAGGCTCATTTTGTCATGCTAACTACCGTGAGAAGTCTTGCGCGTCCATCCTAACTAGACCCAGTCGGGTGCAAGCCACACTATAGTACCATACTAGCTAAGGAGGCAAGTCAATGAAAATAAGTCACATGTTTCTAGTATCACGTTTCGAGCATATACAATCAGATTATTCGCGTGTGATAAACAGTTTTGATTCGTAAAGTGATTTTGATATAGGAACGTATGTAACACCCAAAAAGTGCGTTAAAGCGAAAATGGGTCGAGTATACTCACTGTGGGTGCATTTAGGTAAGAGTTCGGGATCTGAAGAGAGTCGAGATGAGCACCGGATCAGCCTGCATACGCAAACGGAAGTGCATCAGTCTCCGAAAAGCTGAAACAGTTAAGTTTTGGTAGGGCAGTAGCCAAGTTCGGCGAACTTGTGTCTAAACACACAAGTTCGAGCGAACTTGTATGAATTTTATTGAGTTGAGAGTTAAGTTCGGGCGAACTTGTAAGTTTCTTATGGAAACTTAACAAGTTCGATCGAACTTGTGGTTTGATAAGAGAGGAGACAAGTTCAGCCGAACTTGTGAAGTTTCCTGAGAAACTTTGCTAGTTCGAGCGAACTTGAGGGCTTCTGGAGTAAATCTTGGGCATTTCCACTCAAGTTCGGCAGAACATGACCCTTAGAGGGCAAGTTCGAGCGAACTTGACTTCCCATGTTGTCAAAATCAGTGCAATCTTGAGCGAACTTGATGTTTTCGGGTCCAAAATCTTGCGTTTTTGCGTCGTTTCCTGAGTAAATCGAGTGTTCAATCCTCCAACCCTGTGCTACTGAGCAAAATCAGGTCGGATATGTCTTTTAGAGCAGTTTTAGCCGTTTTATAAAAGCGTGGGCTAATCCGAGCGAACTCGGGGTTCGTTTGGGTTAGTCCGGCTTGTGTAAACCAACATAAACGTCCTTGTGCTTCCAGATCTGGGATCTTGAATGATAGATTCTTCGTTTCATATCAGGAAATGAACAAAACATCCTCAAATGTCCGTATTTTGTGTCAAAATCGATATTTACCAAAGGTTTTCTCAGATCTAAAACTTACAAGCCGGGATCTTGCAGATCTCGTGTTTGTGAAGCCTCTGCTAACACCAAACGAACTCGTATTGTGTAGATCTAAGTTAAAAACAGAAGTTTTGAAGAAAAAGATGAAGATTTTCGTAAAAGAATGGGTTTTTGATGAAAACGAAGGTAGATCCTTGTGCAAAATCGTTGTAAACCTTTGTAGACCCGTGGATAAACGTTGTCGCAGTGAAATCGGGTTGATTCTTACTTAGAACATGAAGGTTTCGGGTTTTAAGAGCTCTGGGCGAACTTGCAGCAAGTTCAAATGAGTGAACAGAGCTTGGTATTTATAGGAGAAGGAGCTGAGGGAGACAAGTTCGGCCGAACTTACAAGTTTCCATGCAAGTGCGCGTGAACTTACAAGGTTTTTAGGGGGATAACAGCTAAGTTCGGCTCGAGCGGACTTGAGGAAAGAAAAGGAGTTCTTTGGCCTGGTTAAGTTTGGCCGAACTTGTTCCAAAACTCAGAATTTCCTTCGTTTTTCGCGTTAATAGTTTGTTTGGTTATTCGGTTCGCATTAGATAGTTACATTAAACTTTAAATTAAAGCGTTAAGCGTTATAGTTGATATAACAGTACGATTTAGCGATTCGAGAATGCGAGAGCGATGCGATAGCGAGCGTAAACATAACTACAAACACACATAACACATAAGTAATATAAAACCACATAAACAACTGCGATTTGCGATGCGATGAGATTAGCGATGCGATTTATTAAGCGATTAGATACGATAATAATGTACAACACTATAATTTAATAACATAAACTTTATTATTAACCGAATCTCGGAATTACAAAAGGAGATAAACGGGAAAAAAAGAAAAGATAACAATCAAATTTTGGAGTTGTTACAGTCTCCCCTACTTTAGGGAATTTCGTCCCGAAATGAGGCAGTAGGTGTAACGAATAGATGCGGGTACTTGGCCTTCATATCACTTTCCAATTCCCAAGTAAACTCGGCGCCGCTTTTGCCCTCCCATCGGACCTTCACGATAGGGATGCGAGAGCGTCGTAGTTTCTTAGTCTCTCGGTCTAGGATTTCCACAGGCTTTTCCACGAAATGGAGAGTCTCGTTGATTTGCAAATCTTCGAGAGGGACATGGAGATTCTCTTCGGCTAGGCATTTCTTGAGGTTAGACACGTGGAAAGTCGGATGTACATTACTAAGTTCTTTTGGTAATTCGAGACGATATGCTACTTTACCGATTCTTTCCAGAATCTTAAAGGGTCCAACGTATCGAGGCGCTAGCTTTCCTTTCTTGCTGAAGCGGACCACTCCCTTCCAAGGTGCAACCTTTAGGAGAACGTGATCTCCCACTTCGAACTGTAGGGGCTTGCGGCGTTTATCGGCGTAACTCTTTTAACGACTCCGAGCTTTCAAGAGATTGTCTTTAATTTGGAGGATCTTGTCCGTCGTTTCTTGAATTAGCTCGGGACAGGTGATTTGTGCGTCTCCGATCTCGTGTCATGCAATAGGCGATCGACATTTTCTTCCATACAGTGCCTCAAAAGGAGCCATTTGAATGCTGGCATGATAACTATTATTGTACGTGAATTCGATTAAAGGTAAATGCGTATCCTAGTTACCACCAAAATCTATGATGCACGCACGAAGCATGTCTTCGAGGGTGTGGATCGTGCGCTCCGTCTGACCGTTGGTCTGAGGGTGAAAAGCGGTACTGAGATTGAGAGTAGTACCGAGAGCGGATTGAAAAGTCTCCCAGAGACGCGAGGTAAAACGACCATCTCGGTCAGAGATGATGTCACGAGGCGTCCCGTGTCGACATATAACTTCGTCGGTATAGATTCGGGCTAACCGTTCGACCTTAAAGTCTTCTCGTATAGCAATAAAGTGTGCGGATTAGTAAGACGATCAACGATAACCCAAATGCTATCGTGACCGGATGAAGTACGCGGGAGTTTAGTAACGAAGTCCATAGCTATACTTTCCCACTTCCACATCGGTATTTCGGGTTGTTCGAGTAAACCAGAGGGCCTTTGATGTTCGGCTTTAACTTTCGAACAAGTTAAGCATTTTGAGACTTACAAGGCGATATCCTTTTTCATGCCCGGCCACCAATACTTAGGACGAAGGTTTGTCGGCACCGGGGTGAATGGAATGTCGAGATTTATGAGCTTTGGTCATTAGCAATTCACGGAGATTATCACGAGTAGGAATCCAAATACGATCGAGATAGTAATAAATACCATCAGATTTAGATACAAGCTGAGTTTCGGCACCACATTTCATTTCGTCTTGAAGGGTATTCTCGTTAAAACAGGAGAATTGAGCGGCACGGATGAGGGTTTCAAGTTTAGCACAAGCTTGAGAGTCACGAATACCATATACACAGCTTCGTCGACTTAGCGCATCGGCGACGACGTTTGCTTTGCCGGGATGGTAGCGTTTCTCACAATCGTAGTCGTGAGAAGTTCTACCCATCGATGTTGTCGCATGTTTAGTTCCTTTTGATTAAAGATATGTTGTAAGCTCTTATGGTCGGTGAAGACCGTACACTTAGTACCGTAAAGGTAGTGTCGCCATATCTTCAATGCAAAAACAACTGCACCGAGTTCGAGATCGTGGGAAGTGTAGTTCTTCTCGTGGATCTTGAGTTGTCGAGACACATACGTGATAACCTTGTCTCGTTGCATAAGCACACAACCAAGACCAAGGTTAGAGGCATCACAATAAACAACGAAATCGTCGTTTCCGTCGGGTAAAGCGAGAATGGGAGCGTTGCATAGCATACGCTTGAGAGTTTGAAAAGCTTCCTCTTGCTTGGTTTCTGAAATGAAAGGTTTGTCCTTATGAGTTAAAGCAGTAAGCGGAACGGAGATTTTAGAAAAGTCGGTGATGAATCGACGGTAATAAGCCGCCAATCCAAGAAATGAACGGATTTCGGAAGCATTCTTTGGTGTAATCCAACTCTTGACGGCTTCAATCTTTGCAGGGTCGACATGAATTCCTTGACTATTAACGATGTGGCCGAGAAATTGGACTTCTTCGAGCCAGAATTTGCATTTAGAGAACTTAGCATAAAGGAGATTTCCTTGAAGAAGTTCGAGGACTAAACGGAGATGACGCGCGTGTTCGTCTCTCGACTTCGAATAGATAAGGATATCATCGATGAAAACAATGACGAAATGATCTAAGAAAGCTTTACACACACGGTTCATCAAATCCATGAAAACCGCGGGTGTATTCGTTAGACCAAAAGGCATGACCACGAATTCAAAATGGCCATAGCGAGTACGAAAGGCAGTTTTCGGAATGTCTTCTTCCAACACGCGTAACTGATGATAACCGGAACGAAGATCGATCTTAGAAAAGTAAGTATAACCTTGAAGTTGATCAAATAAGTCGTCAATTCAAGGAAGAGGGTAGCGGTTCTTTATCATGAGTTTGTTAAGTTCACGATAATCGATGCACATTCGGAACGATCCATCCTTCTTTGTCACAAAGAGAACAGGAGCGCCCCATGGCGAAGTGCTCGGGCGTATGAAACCTTTATCAAGAAGCTCTTGAAGTTGGCTTGATAGCTCGAGCATTTCGGATGGTGCAAGGCGATAAGGAGCTTTAGCAAGGGGAGTAGCTCCGAGAATTAAATCGATACGTAATTCGACATCGCGAGTAGGGGGTAAACCGGGTAAATCGTCGGGAAAGACTTTAGGAAATTCACAAACAACGAGAACATCTTTATAAGTCTTCTTTTCTTTCTTCGGATTCACAATATGGGCGAGGAACGCAACACATCGCTTTTGCAAGCATTTGTGTGCTCGAGTACATGACAAAAGCATCAACTTCTTTGAGGGTGTTTCACCATAAACATGAAGTTGATCACCATTCGGAAGAGGGAAGCGAATCATTTTATCGAAGCATACAACTTCAGCATGATTCTCGCGAAGAAAATCCATGCCTACTATGATATCGAAGCTACCTAATTGCATAGGTATTAGATTGATCAAGAAGACATGGTTGTTGAGATCGAGATTACAACCACGCAAAACGGAATTAACGGTAACGGTTCTTCCAGTGGCGACTTCCACATCGAAAGTCTTTGGGAGTTTAGTGCGCTTACATTTTAAAACCTTTTCGAATTCTAACAATACAAAACAATTATCGGCACCAGTATCAAATAAACATGAAGCATAAATACCATTAACGGGAAACGTACCATTGACAACATTGTTGTCATTCTGGGCCTGGCGGTGATTGAGATTGAAGGCTCTTCTACGCGCAGCTTGTTGTTGCTGTTGAGGCTGCGGTGGTGGCTGCTGCGGAGGTTGCTGCTGCTGCGACTCTTGTTTCACAGTGCGGTTTGGGCAAACATTAGCAAAATGGTTCGGATCACCACACACGAAGCACACTCGTGCCTTTGGAGCTTGTAGCTGGTTGGCGAGGAGGAGTAGGTAAAGCTGGAGCTGTTGGAGCCTGAGGAGCTGACTGACGCGGGCTGGTACGACAACTCACAGTAAAGTGGCCATATATGTTGCAGTTTGTGCAAAAACGGCAGTTGCCTCCAACGGCATGATGATATGTGCATTTAGGGCACATAGGGTGCGGGCCAGTGTATGCACGCTTTGCTGTCGGTGCGTTTGGTGCTACTAACTGAAGCGGTTGCAGGTTTGCTGGAGCGGCGAGAGCATAGTTCTTACTCGGGTTTCCTCTTTTGCGTCCCTGACGCTTTCCCTTCGGGTCACTTGGTGGTTCGGTAGCAGCGGTTGGTTCAACGATAGCTTGATTCGCAACTTTCGTATGATTCTTGAAATACCCATCTTGGACTCGCTGATCATTGATCTCAGCGGCGAGCATGAAGGTTTTCTCGATGGTTGTAGTACGAGCAACTTTCACAAAATTTGCAACACATTCAGGCAAACCACAGATGTACTTGTTGATAGCTTTCTAAGTCGTATCAACCTGGCTGGGACAGACGATGCTCAAAATCTTAAATCGAGCAGTGAATCCAGCATTGTCGGGATCATCCTGTTTGATTCCCCAAAACTCATTCTCGAGCTTTTTGCATTTCGTGCGGAGGATAAAAGTCTTTCAACATCACTTCCTTGAGTTCCTCCCAAGATAGACTGCAGGCTTCATCATTACCGCGCCTATTCCTTTCAACGGTCCACCAGTCAAGAGCACGAGACTGGAAGACTCCGGTAGCGTTCACTGTGCGGAGGTCATCGGGGCATCCACTTTGCCAAAAAGTGACCTCAATAGCATCGAACCAGTGAAACATGGAAGTCGGTCCGTCATTGCCCATGAAGGCGAGAGGTGCACAAGCCTTGAAGTTCTTGAAGCTGAAACGCGGCTTGGGATTCTTACCTTTCGAGTCAACTGATGAGTTACTGCTCACAGCATGGATTTCTAAGACAATTTGTGGAATGACTTTAGCTATCTCTTTGGCTACCATGGTGGCAATACGCTTATCGGCGTTGTTGCACTGGAGATTCCTTCGGGTGTGCGATCCCATTGAAGACATCTACACGAAGGATTTAGATTCGACGAGATTCGATTATAATAGAGTTATGTTTAGAATATTTATTATAATTATTCATACAAGGCACATAACACATAGGCAAGTAACACGTAGGCAAATAAGCACGTAAACACATAAGCACGTAAGCACATAATTTACGTAAACACACATTTTGCACGTATTCACCTTCTAATAACTATAATGCGTAGCGCGATACGAGATGCGAGATATAAGCGATATGTAATAGCGAGATAAGCGAGATGATACCGCGTATGAGGCACACGTCCTCATAGGCGTAAGCGAGTTAAGCGATTAGTTTGGTTGATGTATTATTAGCGTTTTAGGTTACGAGAGCTGTGCGACTTGTGCATACATTCGACAGAGCGTAAATGCGATAAATTGAGAAATCGATGATATGATAAATCTTCAAAGCGAGAAATCGAATAAAGCGAAAATTCTCAAAATTTTAAACACATAAATAATAATAAACTCGATGATGCGTAAATCGACGATATAGGCTTAAATCAATTGGGAGTGTCCGGGGTTTTGAGACGTTTGACACGCCTAAGTGATTCGACTACCCTTTGCATTTGGACCCATATTTTGGCCTAACAGATAAACGTTCTCACCGCAAGCGGCTAACGACATTTACCCTTCCAGTTAATACGTGTTCCAAATCATCGGCATAACCGAGACTTTGGTGAGATTGAAAATCGAATTGCGGAATCAGTTACTAAGATGCGGGTTTCACCCCTAACTTAGCAACTTTATTCCTAGATAGAAACAGAGATTTTCGTCGAGGTTTGGATGCCACTCCTAACTCAACGAAGGTATCTCGTGCGAGAGAATGCGCGGAGTGAATGATATCGTCGAGAGTTCTCGGTTTTCACACCTATTCTCGACTTGATCACTCGTTTTGTGTGATGCGAGCGTTTCCAAGTGTGTATTATTGTATTAGCCTTAGGAAAGGCACATTTAAGCATTTATCGCAAGTAGATTAGCATTTAAGTCAAAGATAGGTCAATCGGGTACTTAAACATGTTACTAGGTCGAATCATGGCAATTCTACCTACTATCCTAAAGTTATGGCGCTCTGATACCAATCTGTCACACCCCAACCGATGGCGGAATCATCAGGGTAGTGGCACTAGGCGACCAGATTGTCTCGTGAGAATTCCATAACAATCATTTAATAATATAATTCAAACATTAATGTCCCATACCATTAACATAACATTTTAAACAATCATTACAGAATCTAAGTTCTCCCACAAAAACAATAAGGATCGATATCCACTAGATTTATTACACTCTGCAAACTAAACAAAATAAAGACAAAACTAAACTACGCTAAGCATGCAACATCCAAGCATCCATAGCTAAAATCCTCAACCTGTTACATACGTTAAAATACAAGTCAATACAATTAAGTAAAGGTGAGCATACGAGTTTGAATAAAACTAGCATAGTCGAGAAAGCGTTTGCGAAACAATCTAATTACATATCATGATACAACAAAACACTTAACATAACACAGGCTCATTTCTCATGCTAACTACCGTGAGAAGGCTTGCGCGTCCATCCTAACTAGACCCCGTCGGGTGTAAGCCACACTATTGTACCATACTAGCTAAGTAGGCAAGTCAATGAAAATAAATCCTAGTCACATGTTTCTAGTATCACGTTTCGAGCATATACAATCAGATTATTCGCGTGTGATAAACAGTTTTGATTCGTAAAGTGATTTTGATATAGGAACGTATGTAACGCCCAAAAAGTGCGTTAAAGCGAAAATGGGTCGAGTATACTCACTGTGGGTGCGTTTAGGTAAGATTTCGGGATCTGAAGAGAGTCGAGATGAGCGCCGGATCAGCCTGCATACGCGAACGGAAGTGCATCAGTCTCTGAAAAGCTGAAATGGTTAAGTTTTGGTAGGCAGTAGCCAAGTTCGGGAGAACTTGTGTGTAAACACACAAGTTCGAGCGAACTTGTATGAAGTTTATTGAGTTGAGAGTTTAGTTTGGGCGAACTTGTAAGTTTCTTATGGAAACTTAACAAGTTCGGTCGAACTTGTGGGGTTTGATAAGAGAGGAGACAAGTTCAGCCGAACTTGTGAAGTTTCCTGAGAAACTTTGCAAGTTCGAGCGAACTTGAGGGCTTCTGAAGTAAATCTTGGGCATTTCCACTCAAGTTCGGCCGAACTTGACCCTTAGAGGGCAAGTTCGAGCGAACTTGACTTCCCATGCTGTCAAAACCAGTGCAATCTCGAGCGACCTTGATGTTTTCGGGTCCAAAATCTTGCATTTTCGCGTCGTTTGCTGAGTAAATCGAGTGTTCATCCCTCCAACCCTATGCTACTGAGCAAACTCAGGTCGGAGAGGTCTTTTAGAGCAGTTTTAGCCGTTTTACAAAAGCGTGGGCTAATCCGGCCGAACTCGGGGTTCGTTCGGGTTAGTCCGGCTTGTGTAAACCAAAATAAACGTCCTTGTGCTTCCAGATTTGGGATCTTGAATGATAGATGCTTCGTTTCATATCAGAAAATGAACAAAACATCCTCAAAAGTCTGTACGTTGTGTCAAAATTGATATTTATCAAAGGTTTTCTCAGATCTAAAACTTACAAAACGAACTCGTATTGTGTAGATCTAAGTTAAAAACAAAAGCCTTGAAGAAAAAGATGAAGATTTTCGTTAAAATGGGTTTTTTGATAAAAAAACGAAGGTAGATCCTTGTGCAAAATCGTTGTAAACCTTTGTAGATCGTTGATAAACGTTGTCGCAGTGAAATCGGGTTGATTCTTACTTAGAACATGAAGGTTCCGGGTTTTGAGAGCTCTGGGCGAACTTGCAGCAAGTTCAAATGAGTGAACAGAGCTTGGTATTTATAGTAGAAGGAGCTGAGGGAGACAAGTTCGGCCGAACTTGCATGTTTCCATGCAAGTTCGCGCGAACTTACAAGGTCTTGAGGGGAATAACTGCTAAGTTCGGCCGAACTTGTACATTCTTATACAAGTTCGAGCGGACTTGAGGAAAGAAAAGGAGTTCTTTGGCCTGGTTAAGTTCGGCCGAACATGGGTCACCCAAGTTCGAGCGAACTTGTTCCAAAACTCAGAATTTCCTTCATTTTTCGTGTTAAGAGTTTGTTTGGTTATTCGGTTCGCATTAGATAGTTATATTAAACTTAAATTAAAGCGTTAAGCGTTATAGTTGATATAATAGTGCGATTTAGTGATTCGAGAGTGCGAGAGCGATGCGATAGCGAGCGTAAACATAACCATAAACACACATAACACATAAGTAATATAAAACCACATAAACAACTGTGATTTGCGATGCGATGAGATTAGCGATGCGATTTATTAAGAGATTAGATGCGATAATAACGTACAACACTATAATTTAATTAACATAAACTTTATTATTAACCGAATCTCAGAATTACAAAAGGAGATAAACGGGAAACAAAAGAAAAGATAACAATCGAATTTTCGAGTTGTTACAAGTGAATGGAAGACAGGTGTTTATGGGGAACCCTGTTGTGTGTCAACAGTGGATGGGAATAGTGCTCTGATTTTACACTATCAGTGGATAACTATCACAGTGGATAAGGTCAACACAGTGGTTTGACCAACCAAAGGATACACTTTTGATAGTGGATATATTTTTCAAGCCAATCAGTGGTTTCAAGAGAACAGTGGATATAATAGACTTTCGAGATTTATTGAAAATTTCAGTTTTGAACTATTTTTAAGGATGTATTTTTTATTTTCTGAAAACATTTTATTGCTATTTACACATGGAACACATAAAAATGTTTTTATTCCATGTTTAGCATTCCAATTTTAGAGATCAGATATTCAAAGGTAGATGTATCTAATGCTTTTGTTAGAACATCTACCAGTTGATCTTTAGTATGGACATGTTGTAAGGAAATCAAACATTTTTATAGCAATCTCACACAAAATGATGTCTGATGTCAATGTGCTTTGTTGTGGAGTGAGAAACTGGATTTTTAATGATGTTTTCAGCTGCTTGACTGACTATCTTGATAGGAGTCTTTAAGGCAGTTACACCAAAATCCAGCAGTTGGTTTTGTAGCCACAAGAGTTGAGCAGTGCAACTTGCAGTAGCAATGTATTCAGCCTCAGCAGTGGATGTGGATACTGCAACTTGCTTTTTGCTTTGCCAGGAAACTAAGCAATCATGTAACGCCTCGCGTTTCCATACTTTCTATTTATAGCTAGCTCATATTGTATTTCTATTTTTGGAAAGCATTGTATCTCGTATTCAAAATTTCATTGTAATCATTGTTTTCTGAGACTTGGATCATAATGAAAACTCGTATTTTGTTCATGTATTTCTTGTTCATAATCATTTTATACTTAGATTTACTCATACACTTAACATGTGAACGTATTTATGATACTCGTATTCTTAATCGTGTGACAAACTTGCACACGTAATATTTATGCTTATTCGAGATTTAAACATGATGTTCATACTTAATCGCATTCATTCTATACTTACACATGTTATGGAACATGCCTCATATGCTTATAATACACTACATGTTCATAAAATGGCATAAAAAGGCCCCTAACCCGTCACATGTAACAAAAGAACAAAAAAATAAAATTTTTCCCAGACCAGGCCCATACGGTCCACAAGGGACCTGGGCGGGCAGCAGAATTTCAAATCCACGGGTTTTACACGAATCCCATATCTAAACCCTCACCCATTGGCCTTAAACTTCATTTATAACATCCCTAACCACCTCCCAACTCTTCCACTATATAAACCAAGCTTCTCCAAGCTTATAACACTTTCCTAGCTTCATCTGTACACTCTCAATCACTCTCAAATTGTTGCAACATCAGAAATTCGGACAGATTCATACCCTCTTACAAAAGTGAGCATAACTTGCTCAAAACTCACCGGAATCACTTGATTCTTCTTTATTTTTACTTGTATAATCTTTAGGGTTGAATCCAAAGGTTCTCCATGGAGAATCCTGTAACACCCCAAATCGCATAAAACAACACGCGGCGGAAACACTTGGGGAGTCACGTTAACAGATTTTCTCAACAACACATGGTATTTGAATTTTCATTTTATTTGAATATTGAACATAGATTACATTGTCATAAATGTCTTAGAAATTTTTAAACAACGAAACAACAAGCATGCATAATTATTGTCTTTCTTGTTATTAAGGCACTAGGTCCAAGTCCGATCCTACATGAGCACGCATCAGTATCATCTAGCATCTTTCCCTGAAACATATGTGAAAACGTGTCAGCAAAAATATGCCGGCGAGTACATAGATTTTGTGAACATGTCAAGTCCATGGCTTTGTATATATTGCAATATAAATAACCCGACTACTAGAGTCGTAAGTGAAACCTTGTTTTGAAATCATTTGATATTGCAATAGTTATTCAACTAAAACAAATTGTTAAAAGTTATAAAATCTAGTAGCCATGAACCTTGACTCGAAAACATTTGTTTTGTAAATCCAAATTGTAAATCATCTTGAAATAACTTGTATGGTTTATATCTTTAATCGAAAATCATTGTGTGACATTGTTTGAAATCATTTGTTCGTCGTTCATCGTTCATTGTTCATTGTTCATCGTTCTTTGTTTCTTGTTATAAACCAATCGTTCCTTGTTATAATTGTGAAAACTTTTGGTCGTTCTTTAATGAGTACATTCAAACCTTTGTTGACTCGACTATACCCCAAGGGTATCTTTAATAGATCCTAAAAGATCTCTTTAACAAGACTAGCAAATCAACGAATGATTTGTTAGTCACAAACAGTTTCTGTCGTTCCCCAAACTACCCACCAAATCCAGTGAATAGCCTAGTAACGAGATTGTTAATCCTATGGTACCATAACTTACTACTGGGCGGCATAACAATGTTAATGAATGTCATTCGTATCTTGGATAACGCACCAACAAGTTGTGTCACATTATTGCAACCATATTGTTATATAAACCATAGTAGTTGTACTTTGAAAACTTGAAAACAATTAGCACATATGAATCACCCCAAAACATTTGTAAACATAAAAGAGGGGAGCGATGTACTCGCTTGGGATTTGCGGATAAGCCTTGTACAAGTGTATGATCAACGTCCGAAGATCAAGGAATCAAGTGTGTGTCCTAAAAAATGGATAATAATGTAAACATCGAAACTTGAATTCGGAGGATTTGGATAGAATGATACCTTATACACCAAATGAGTATTGGAACTCATATGACATGGTTTAATAAGTTAACATTCTGAGTTGGAAATATTTTGTGTGCTTTTGACCCGTTATGACCCGTTAAGGTAGTTTAAGCCACTTTAACGCGTCATTTGCGTAACTACGCATTCGGATGGTTAGATATGTGTTATGATAAGTCTTTAATGCCTAAATATGTTTGAAAATGTTATTTGATCAGAATACTTATCAAAATTTATGTTCCATATACTTAAAGTTGATTTATTTGCAAAAAGGGCATTTTGGTCATTATTGAAGAACATAATAACTAATTATCATAACACTATCCGAATGACATGACCAATAGGTATAACCTCAGAGGGTTATTCCCTTTATATTTACGGTCACAAATATGTATTTGGCCAGGTCCGAAGATCCACCAAATGGGCCAGATTCAAAAGTCAAAGCGGTAGTCAAACCGTTCAACTTACGACTCTAAACAAGCACTAAAAATGAGTGTGGCGATTTAGACATGTTTTGGCATGTCTAATTAAGTTTATAAAAGAGTTTTGGCATCAAACAAACTGTTTTGATACCCGAGATTGATTCCTTCATGTAATGCGCATTTATCGTATTTTGACCAAAACTTTGACTTGTCAAAATGACTAGAAAAGATGGAAATCAGTAGGTATGATCACTAAGGATCATAACCATCATGTTTACCATCATAATACAAGGTTCAATTAGATTTTAAGTTGATCATTTCATTATCAATTCTGGAAGTCAAACAAAAGTCAAACTTTGTGACTTTTAATCCAATTAAACTACATGAATTGAACAAAGCATGATTGAGAACACTTACAACACCAAAGGCATGTCAAGAAAACTCAGAGATTGATCATCAAGGTGTTGCAACTTCAGTTGATAGCAGAAATGAGTGATCAAAAGTTTCAAAATTGAAGAACACATGGGTATTTATAGAATTCTTGATGATCTAGGAGCAAGACAAGTGTCCATGAGTCACCATAGAGTTGGATTAGTGTCCCCTTATATGTCAAATGCAAAAACAAGGGTGGCAAGTTTGTTCCGTGAGTCAAAAATGAAGTTATTCAGCTGCTGCCACATTTCTGGTGAGCTGGGCACCCCTTACGGACCGTAAGGGCTTTGGGCTTACAGTAAGCCCTTTAGCTGGCAGAAACTTTCAAAAATTGGTAAACCAGGCCCCTGAACTTGTTTTTGACACGTTTTGGAAATTTTAACACCCGTTAACCTCATTTCAAAGCTTTTTAAGGACAATAAAGTATAGGGAACTTGAAATATGTCCAAAAATGTTCTAGAGGTTGGTTCGTTTGGTCGTACGGTTGCGATTTCGGTTAATTACGATGAAAAGCGTAACGAACGCGTGTATGACCGTAAAACGAATGACATTTTTGCTTCCCAATCACTAAAATATGATATTTTTAATGATTACAAAATTTTTTGGATGTTCGAATATGTTCCGGATGGTGTTATACGCAAAAAGGCATAGTTTCACAGAATTTGCAAAATAGCCCCTAAAAGTGTGTTTTTGCCACACCGAAGCCCTCAAAACTTATTTCTGAGCTATGTAAATGGTATTTATGGTATGTTAAGCTTGTGACCTTGTTCCGGAGTGTACGTCGCTGTGAGAATCGGCAGACTTTTGTAGTTTGTCGTAAATAGTCACTATGATCGAATAAACTTGTTTTTGACATACCATACCCTTCAAAACTTATTTCTAAGTTATGCAAAGGTTATTTAAGGTATGATTAGCTTAATTAACTATTCCGGAACATATGTTGTATTAAATTGGTTTCGTTTTGCGTAATAGCTTATGTATAACCTCTAGAAAAGCCTAGAGGAGTTGAAATTGTACATGGACTAAAATGTATAAATGTCACATGTAATTACACAATTCTCAGGAATGAAACACAAGATTTCATTAGATTCAGAATTTTTCGGTATTGTTTGATGCTTGACAAGGCTCAGATGCCACAAATCAAGACCTGGAAATGCCCCTAAAATGTCCCAAAACTTTCTGCTTGTTTAAAAATCTTTTCAAACTTTGTTTATACTTATCAAACTTGAGTCTAACTCATCTCAAACCTATGTCCTAATGCTTACAACACTAATTGTGGTTGGTTAGGCTTAAAAACAAGGTTGAGACATTCAAAATAGAGGATTTATCCTCACAAACTTTATATATTCATAGAGCTTTAAGCTCACAAGTGATGCAAGTTCTTGAACTTGTTCATGTGTGTCCACCTTGGTTAGCTTGGGCTATCCTAACTTTGATACCACACATCACTTGATGATTTACATAATTATCCCAAGTTAGTTTGCTAGATTGAATGTGTCACGACCCCGTTTAGCCTTTGACGTGTGTCAAAGGGTGCTCACCTGGTTGTATTTCACTTGGCTACTTAGTATCGTGGTGACACACTTTACATTCTTGTCAGTTACATTCTTGTTCAAATTATTGTTCTAAGACCCTCCTTGTTACCTATGGTAACTTGTGTAGTGGTGAACATCATACGAGGTTCCTAAATGGATGGTTCTACCTCCTACCTCCTCCATGACTTCTATGAACTCCTTGTTAGATTAATATTAATATGTATAAATTAGGGACTATAATATAGTCCTTAAAACTGAACCGTTGATAGTGACTAAGTAATCACCTATCAAGTTAATAAATTTATCACTAATGTGTATAGTTCCTTGTCACGATTCTAATAGGTCTTGAACCTATGAAATCACATTCAATCCTTATGGATTACTATAGTGTCAAAGACAAGTGCTAATACCTTAGTGACTATTTTTCGTACTATATACTTTGTCATATTTTGAATCTTTAATCCGAATGTTCCATCATCATCCCAAAATACTCATACGCCTTTTTTTTCCTCTTGTAGGATAACTCGGCGTACATCCCATCAAAACAACTACCTTCACGGACTTGTCAAACTAGAAGACTTAGCAAAACCGTGAGTACACTCGACCCACTTTCGTTTATAACACTTTTGGGTGTAACATATTTACCATATACAAAATCACAACACATAAACTTTATGAAATGCACAAACAATCCTATATCCATGAATACTTGAATCGTTTACTTGATGCTTATATCTCGGACATTTTTTATGTGATACTTTAGTCATTAACTTGTTTTTAAGCCTTCATTTGACATGTATAGTGCTATAGGAAATAACACATCCCCCTCCTCATGAAATTTAGAGGCCATGTTAAAATATCGTGTTTGCGTTAAGGGTTTGACTAGAAGTATTCCATGCCTTGTATAACGCTCTTATATGAATCATAGTTGCCATGTGGATTTGTTTAAAAATTTATTCGTATATGTATGCTATGCTTAAACTTGTGTACTCGCCTTTGCTTTTGCATTGATTGTTATTTTAAAACATGTTACAGTTTGATGAAGATGATGCTATGAAATCAAAGCAGCAAGGACGATAGATACACATTTAGACGTTTAGGTTTAATATTGTTGTATCAAATTTTGCCATATTAATGTTGTTATTTGAATTTCCCTTGTATTGTAATGACTTTTTCTAAGAAATGAAATTCGGATTTAATTAATTATTGTCACATTTAGTTTAATGAGCAATGAGCAACCTATTTCGTCCCGCCTCGATCTTTCCGCCTCGGTTGGGGTGTGACAGATTGGTATTAGAGCCATAACTATAGGGAATTAGGTAGAATTGCCATGTTCGACCTAGTCTATAGTTTAAGTGTTCATTTTGACCATTCTTGTCTTATGCTTAAAACTTTATTCTTCCTCATTGCTTCTTCCTTATCTTTTGGTCTTAATACTTACATAACGTCTTTCCTAAGACGTTTACACAATACAGTTGAAGACTTGAAGACACTCGTGATGCAAACGAGGCGATTTGCACCAAAATAGGTCCAATGACTTACAATTTTTGGTGAAATCCCTCATTCCGTGTATTCGATTTTTCACGAAGTTATACCATAAAGTTAGGAGTGATATCCACATCTAGATGGAAACTTCCATTTCATACTCTAGTGGATCTTACAAACGAGTCAGAATATGCTCCTCGTTTAGTAAGAAACAACCACACTTAGGGTACGAGATCGTCAAGTTAGGGGTGAAACCCGCACCTTGTCGATTAAGTCCTATTCCTCGATTTTAAATCTCCCCAAAGTCTCGAAATTTCGATCGGCTAGGGACATGTAGTAACTGGAAGGGTAACATGTCGTTAATCGCTTCTCGACGAGAGCGTTTTACCTACTAGGCCAAAGCATGTTCCCTAACTCGAAAGATCTTACGAATCACTTTGGAATAGTCGTCGTTTCTCTACCTAAAACAATCCCATGTTTTATTGAGCCAATCTTTTATGTTATCTCAATTTTTGTGTGATTTTATACTTGTTACCTTATTCGTTTCGAACCGTTATACAACTCGCACGTTTATCACAATAAAAAACAATACTAATTCTCGTGAACACACTAAATTTATACTCTTTATTCGCATTCATACGTGATTATACATGCTATACTTGATACATTCATGCAAACTTTGTGAACCATACTTGATGAACCCATGCAATCTTATGTGAACCATACGTGGACCTTATATATGCTTATACATGCAAAACTTGTTTTTCCGTATTATGATCAAGTCTCATTCCTATCTTCTATGTTGAACCTCTAGATGAATTCTCCTAACTCATCCACAAAATCCAAGAGGTCTAACAAGGGATCCAACAACAACAACAACAACAATGAGGACTCCATCTCCAAACAAGACCTTGTTGGTCTTGTCGCCGAACAAATGGCCGATCAAATGGCCCGTGTCATACCCGATAGTGTTAACTAACTTCAAACCATCCACACCGAAACACCCAAATCCTCCGCCGACTAAAAAACCGAAAACCCCAAAATGTCTTACCAATTCAAGCACTTCATGGATTGTAAACCCGTCGAATTCACTGGCATGGACGGGGCCACGGCCATGATAAACTGGTTCGACGTGATGGAACTTACCTTTCTTCAGGGCAGGTGCCCTGATGAAATTCGGATCCTCAACGCTACCGGGGAGCGACGCCGAAGGTTTGATCGCGCGCTTCAAACAACTTTGTATCATCTATCCTGGACAGGTTGATACTATTCCCAACGCGATCGCCAAGCTCATCCGTTGCCTCTCGCCTGTGATTATGAACCATGTAGCCGCCGCACGCCCCAAAACCATCGAAGAAGCCTATAGCACTGTCATAGAGCTTAACCACAATTGCATCCTTCAAGGGGCCTACGACAAGGTTCCTACGAAGCATACGCACCAAGCCATCACCGATACCACCACCACTACCGAATCTCCTCCCTCCCAAACCAAGAAGAACAACAACTGGAACAAGAAGCGCAAGGCTTCTGTTCAAAATAATGCGGTCGCCACTCCGCAAAACCCTCAACCTCTCCAAACCTTTCCAGCCATCACCCCCACTACCACCGAAAACCCCAAGCATGGCTACACTGGACCTCATCCCCAGTGTGCTAACTGCTCCTACCACCATCCCGTTGGCACGCCATGTCGCAAGTGTGTCCAATGTCAAAGGTTAAGACATTTTGCTAACCGTTGCCGAAACTTTCCTCCACCCAAAACCAGCAAGCCCAAGCCATCATGCAAAATCCTAACCCTAACCCAAACCAAGCTCAACCGCAATGTCAAAATGCCCCTGTGCGAGCGTGTCTCAAATGTGGCGATTTAAATCACCTCGCCAATGTTTGCCCCCTTCATGCTTACCTCCGCTCAAGCCCAAAGCTCAAACGACGTCATTACTGGACGTTCCTTATGAACCATATTTATGCTACATGTCTATTTGATACTGGTGCCTATAGAAGCTTTGTGTCCTTAGAATTTGAACCCTTGCTTAAGTGCGAACGAATTAAAATGCCTAATCCTTTCGCTGTCGAATTCGCTAATGGTAAGACCATCTCTGTTGATTATATACTTTCTGGTTACTCCCTAATCCTAAATGATCATAATTTCTCCGTCGATCTCATTCCCATGCAAATGGGTAGTTTTGATATCATAGTAGATATGGATAGGCTTAGGCGAGTTCGTGCCGAAGTTGTTTGTTCTGAAAAGTTCATCCGTCTTACTCTTCCACAAGGTGATTCTCTACATGTCTATGGCGAGAAATCTTCAAGGTCTCAAACTGATGTCGTGCATCAAAGCGAACAAGTACTTGTGTAAGGAGTACTTTGCCTTTCTCGTCCACATTGTGGAAAAGAAAGACAAAGGTCCTAGCATAAGTGATGTTCCTGTCGTTTGTGAGTTTCCTTCTGTTTTCCCAGAGGATCTTCCTGGTCCTACACCTCCTCGAGCTGTCGATTTTCGCATCGATGTTATCCCTGGCGCAACTCATGTTGCGAAAGCTCCTTATCGATTAGCACCCTCGGAAATGAAAGAGCTATCGAGCCAGCTTCAAGAACTTCTTGATAAAGGCTTTATACGCCCTAGTACTTCTTCTTGGGGCGCTCCCGTTCTAAGAAAGATGGATCTTTCCGCATGTGTATTGACTATCGTGAGCTCAACAAGCTTACAATCAAGAATCGCTATCCACTTCCTCGTATTGACGATCTCTTTGATCAATTGCAAGGGGCTACGTGCTTTTGAAAGATTGATTTCCGCTGTGGTTATCATCAACTTCGAGTTCTTGAAGAAGATGTGCCTAAAACCACTTTCCGCACACGATATGGACATTACAAGTTCGTGGTCATGCCCTTTGGTTTGACCAACGTGCCCGTCGTGTTCATGGACCTTATGAATCGTGTGTGTAAACCATTCCTGAATCGTTTCGTCATTGTATTCATCAACGATATCCACATCTACTCCAAGACGAAAGAAGAACATGGATGACATTTGCGTCTCATTCTTCAGCTCTTGCAAACCTAACGTCTTTATGCCAAATTCTCCAAGTGTGAATTTTGGCTAAAAGAGGTTCAATTCTTGGGTTAAACCGTGAATGAACTCGGTATTCATGTTGACCCCGCAAAGATAGAAGCTGTGAAGAATTGGATCGCACCTAAGTTACCTTCTGAAATTCGTTCATTTCTTGGTCTAGCTGGGTATTATCACCGTTTCATCTCGAACTTCTCAAAGATTGCCGTCCCTTTGACCTCGTTGACTAAAAAAGATAAGCCTTTTGTTTGGGTTCCCGAACAAGAGGAATCTTTCCAAGCGCTCAAGTACATGCTCTGTAATGCTCCTATCCTTACTCTCCCTGATGGGAATGACGACTTTGTCGAGTATTGCGGTGCCTTTAACAAGGGTCTTGGTTGCGTTCTCATGCAACGAGACAAAGTTATCGCTTACGCGTCAAGACAACTCAAAATAGATGAGAAAAACTATACTACTCACGACCTTGAACTTGGTGCATTTGTTTTTGCGTTAAAGATTTGGCGACACTACCTTTATGGTACAAAGTGTATGGTCTTCACCGACCATAAGAGCCTCCAACATATCTTTGATCAAAAGGAACTCAACATGCATCAACATTGTTGGGTAGAAATGTTAAACGACTACGACTGTGATATTCACTACCACCCTGGTAAGGCGAATGTCGTGGCCGATGCACTTAGTCGTAAGACTCATGTTAAGAGTGTTCGTTGCTACCAAATCGTGGGAAAACTCAACGAGTTGATTCGACAAGCACAATTTGCCGTCATTAAGGAGGGTAACCTCGATAACGAGTTGAATTGTGGAGTCGAAAACCCACTCGAAGCTAAGCCCGATGGTATTCTTTACTACCATAGTCGCATTTGGATTCCGGATTGTCTCAATCTTCAGACTACTTTGATGGATGAAGCCCACAAATCCCGATACTCCGTTCATCCTGGAGCTGATAAGATGTACCATGATTTGCGTGCATCCTATTTGTGGCCTGGAATGAAACATGATATCGCTCTTTACGTGTCCAAATGCCTTACGTGTTCCAAAGTCAAGGCAGAACATCAATGTCCCTCTGGCTTGCTCGAACAACCAGAAATCCCTGTCTGGAAATGGGAAAGCATAGCCATGGATTTCATCACAAGATTTCCTCGTACTCCTTCTGGTCATGACAGCATTTGGGTTATCATCGATCGTTTGACCAAATCCGCGCATTTCCTCGCTATTAGTGAATATTACAAAGTCAAGAAATTGGCTCGTATCTACACGAGTGAAATCATTAGTCGTCTGGTACACCTCTTGATATTATCTTTGATCGCGATGCTCGTTTCACCTCTCGCCATTGGCAAACTTTTCAATCAGCCTTTGGCACTCAGCTTAATCTTAGCACCGCTTTTCATCCTCAGTCTGATCAAACCGAGCATACAATCCAAACCTTGGAGGATATGCTTCGTTCTTGCGTAATCGATTTTGGCGGCAATTGGGATTCGCACTTACCCTTGGTTGAATTCTCGTACAACAATAGTTATCACGCTAGTATTCAAATGGCTCCATTTGAAGCATTGTATGGTCGTAAGTGCCATTCGCCTATCTGTTGGCACGAGATTGGAGACGTATAAATCACTGGTCCCGAGCTAATACAAGAGACAACAGACAAGATCCTGCAAATTCGTGATAATCTTCTTAAAGCCAGAAGCCGACAAAATAGTTATGCTGACAGAAGACACAAGCCCTTGGAATTTAATGTAGGTGATCATGTACTTCTCAAGGTATCCTCTTGGAAAGGCGTTGTCCGTTTTGGTAAGAAAGGCAAACTCGCTCCTCGCTACGTGGGTCCTTTCAAGATCTTTTGAAAGGATTTGCAAGGTAGCATACCGACTGGACCTCAAGCGCTCAACAATGTTCATCCAGTTTTTCATGTTTCAAAGACAAAGAAGTGTCTAGCTGAAGAAGGACTTCAAGTTCCGCTCGAAGATCTTCAAATTAATGATACTTTGCACTTTGTGGAAAAACCGGTCGAAATCATGGACCGAGGAGTCAAGCAACTAAGGCGCAATCGAATCCCTATCGTCAAGGTACGATGGGAAGGAAAACATGGCGCCGAGTATACTTGGGAACTTGAGAGTGATATGAAGACGAAGTATCCGCATCTCTTCGTTGCATCTTCCAAAATTTCAGGACGAAATTTCCTAAAGGAGGGAGACCATAACGCCTCGCGTTTCCATACTTTCTATTTATAGCTAGCTCATATTGTATTTCTATTTTCGAAAAGCATTGTATCTCGTATTCAAATTTTCATTGTAATCATTGTATTCTGAGACTTGGATCATAATGAAAACTCGTAATTTGTTCATGTATTTCTTGTTCATAATCATTTTATACTTACATTTATTCATACACTTAACATGTGAACGTATTTATGATACTCGTATTCATAATCGTGTGACAAACTTGCAAATGAAATATTTATGCTTATTCGAGATTTAAACATGATGTTCATACTTAATCGCATTCATTCTATACTTACACATGTTATGGAACATGCCTCATATGCTTATAATACATTACATGTTCATAAAATGGCATAAAAGGCCCCTAACCCGTCACATGTAAGAAAAGAACAAAAAAATAAAAACTTTAAGGGACCTGGGCGGGCAGCAGAATTTCAAATCCGCGGGTTTTGCACGAATCCCATCTCTAACCCTCACTCAATGGCCTTAAACTTCATTTATAACATCCGTGACCACCTCCCAACTCTTCCACTATATAAACCAAGCTTCTCCAAGCTTATAACACTTTCCTAGCTTCATCTAAACACTCTCAAATTATTGCAACATCAGAAATTCTGACAGATTCATACCCTCTAACAAAAGTGATCGTAACTTGCTCAAAACTCAACGGAATCACTTGATTCTTCTTTCTTTTTACTTGGATAATCTTTAGGGTTGAATCCAAGGTTTCTCCATGGAGAATCCAGACCTGGAAATGCCCCTAAAGTGTCCCAAAACTTTCTGCTTGTTTCAAAATCTTTTCAAACTTTGTTTATACTTATCAAACTTGAGTCTAACTCATCTCAAACCTATGTCCTAATGCTTACAACACTATGTGGTTCGTTAGGCTTAAAAACAAGGTTGAGACATTCAAAATAAAGGATTTATCCTCACAAACTTTCTGTTGGCATAGAGCTTTAAGCTCACAAATGATGCAAGTTCTTGAACTTGTTCATGTGTGTCCACCTTGGTTAGCTTGGGCTATCCTAACTTTGAGACCACACATCACTTGATGATTTACATCATTATCCCAAGTTAGTTTGCTAGATTGAAAGTGTCACGACCCCATTTAGCCTTTGACGTGTGTCAAAGTGTGCTCACCTGGTTGTATTTCACTTGGCTACTTGGTATCATGGGAACACACTTTACATTCTTGCCATTTACATTCTTGTTCGTATTATTGTTCTAAGACCCTCCTTATTACCTATGGTAACTTGTGTAGTGGTGAACATCATACGAGGTTCCTAAATGGATGGTTCTACCTCCTACCCCTCCATGACTTCTTTGAACTCCTTGTTAGATTAATATTAATATGTATAAATTATGGACTATAATATAATAATTAAAACCGAACCCTTGATAGTGACTAAGTAATCACCTATCAAGTCACTAAGTTTATCACTAATGTGTATAGTTCCTTGTCACGATTCTAATAGGTCTTGAACCTATGAAATCACATTCAATCCTTATGGATTACTATAGTGTCAAAAACAAGTGCTAATACCTTAGTGACTATTTTTCGTACTATATACTTTGTCATATTTTGAATCTTAAATCCGAATGTTCCATCATCATCCCAAAATACTCATACGCCTTTTATTCCTCTTGTAGGATAACTCGACGTACATCCCATCAAAACAACTACCTTCACGGACTTGTCAAGCTAGAAGACTTAGCAAAACCGTGAGTACACTCGACCCACTTTCGTTTATAACACTTTTGGGTGTAACATATTTACCATATACAAAATCACAACACATAAACTATATGAAATGCACAAACAATCCTATCTCCATGAATACTTGAATCGTTTGCTTGATGCTTATATCTCGGACATTTTTTATGTGACATTTTAGTCATTAACTTATTTTTAAGCCTTCGTTTGACATGTATACGCTATAGGAAGTAACACATCCCCCTCCCCATGAAATCTAGAGGCCATGTTAAAATATCGTGTTTGCGTTAAGGGTTTGACTAGAAGTATTCCATGCCTTGTATAACGCTCTTGTATGAATCATAGTTGCCATGAGGATTTGTTTAAAACTTTATTCGTATACGTATGCTTGCTTAAACTTGTGTACTCGCCTTTGCTATTGCATTGAATTGTTATTTTTAAACATGTTACAGGTTGATAAAGATGATGCTATGAAATCAAAGTAGCAAAGACGGTAGATACACATTTAGACGTTTAGGTTTAATATTGTTGTATCAAATTTTGCCATATTAATGTTGTTATTTGAATTTCCCTTGTATTGTAATGACTTTTGCTATGAAATGAAATTCGGATTTAATTAATTATTTTCACATTTAGTTTTATGAGCAATGAGCAATCTATTTCGTCCCGCCTCGATGTTTCCGCCATCAGTTGGGGTTTGACAAATCACCTAGGAACTGAACTCCTCCTGATGTGGACTTCCTTGTGGTGTGGCAACCAGCAAATCACTGTCTGGGTAGCTAGGCTCTGGGTGCTTGCTTTAGACCATACAGTGCTTTGTTGAGCTTGTACACATGATTAGGATGAATTGCATCTTCAAATCTAGGAGGTTGACACACATACACCACTTCTTTGATCTTTCCATACAAGAATGCACTTTTGATATCCATTTGAAACACTTTGATGTTGTGGTTGGCAGCAAAAGCTAAGAACAGTCTGATGGCTTCTAACCTTGCTACAGGAGCAAAGGTTTCATCATAGTCAATGCCTTCTTCTTGTCTGTAGCCTTGAACCACGAGCCTTGCTTTATTCTTGACAACAATACCCCTTTCATCAGTTTTGTTTTTGAAGACCCACTTTGTGCCAATTAGACATACATCCTTTGGCAGTGGTACAAGTTCCCAAACTTGTCGTCTTTTGAATTGTAGGAGCTCTTCTTGCATGGCTTCTACCCAAGTATTGTCTTTTAGTGCTCTTGGTACTTGACAGGTTGTGTGAGTTATAGAAAACCAGCAAAAAAGACAAATGTTTTGGGATTGGCTTCTTGTGAGCACTCCCTCATTGATGTTGCCAATAACTTGATCTAGTGGATGACTTTTATGGAAAATCAAATCTCCTTTGTAGGGGACAATGGCATTTTGAGGTGAGGGCTGCAGATGGGTATCATCTAAGCTAACATCTGTTGGCAAATTTGAAACACCAACATTTGTTTGGAATGGAGGTGGAGGTATAGGAGGAATTGATGTGTGGGCTTGATGATTTTTGTTCACAGAGTGTGGACTTTTATCAATAGTGGTTTGATTTTGTGAATTGGCAGAGGTTTGGAGGTCAACAACTGTTGAGCCAACAATGGCAGAGTTTTCACAGTTGTTATTAACATCTGCTCCTCTGATGGATGGATTGACTATGAAATGTGGAAGCACACTATCATATCAATGATCTTGATGTGAAGATTGTGATGTACCTGCATGATTAGTCTTGATAGACACATCTTCAAATGTAAATTTATCTAAATCAAACAGTTCAGCAGGATTTGCTGGGATTTTTAATGAAGAAAGTTCATTGAACTTTACATTCAAAGTTTCTTCAACACACTTGGTCCTAGAGTTAAAAACTCTGTAGCCTTTAGCAGTGGTTGAGTATCCAGAAAATAACCACAATCAACTTTGTCTGCAAACTTTGAAATTGAATCTTTTAAGTTTGAAATGAAGCATGGGCAGCCAAAGACTTTGAAATATGAGATTAGAATCAAAACTCTGTTCTGAACATAGCAAGCAGTGTTTAGAGCCTCTGCCCAAAAAGATATGGGTAAACATGAGTCTACAACCATAGTTCTTGCTGATTCAATTAAAGTTCTATTTTTCCTTTCAGCCACCCTATTTTGTTGTAGAGTTCTTGGGATGCTATACTGTCTAACAATCCCTTTTGATTCACAGAAGGCATCCGACTCTATATTCCTAAACTCTGTCCCATTGTCACTTCTAAAAATTTTGACTGGAAGGTCAAACTACTTTTCAACTTGTTTTACAAAATGTTGCAAAATGCCAGCAGTTTCATCTTTAGAGTGCATGAAAAATGTCCATGTAAACCTTGAAAAACCATCAACAATGACAAGACAATATCTTTTCTTTTTTAGACTCATGATTTTTACAGGGCCAAACAAGTCCATGTGCAGCAATTGCAAGCACTAGGTTGTTTTGGACTCTTCAATGGACTTGTAAGAACTTTTGTGTTGTTTGCCTTTTAAACAGGCAACACAATGTTCTACACAAGTGAATTGTTTTGATGGTAAACCTCTGACAAGATTTTGTTTTGAGAGAGTGGTGATAGTTTTCTGATTTGTGTGTCCAAGTCTTCTATACCATAACCTTATCTCTTTGCTAGAAACAACTGAGAACAGACATGCATTGGACATTGGATTCATATCTACCACATACACATTGCCACTCCTATGAGCAACAAATTGTGCTTTACTCTCCGCAATGATTTGATCAATCTTTTTAACAACTTATGGTCCTACAATTTGACATGTTTTCTCTGTGAAGAAAGATCGATATCCTTTGTCACTCATTTGTGAGACACTTAGTAAGTTGAATTTTAGATTATCAATGAGATTAACATACTCAAGTTTGAGTTTCCCAGCCTGAACTGACCCTGACCCCAACACCTTCCCTTTTGAATTGTTACCAAAGGATATATCATCCCCTCCTTGTGCCATGAAATCTTTGAGTATGGCTCTACATCTTGTCATGTGCCTGGAGCCTCCACTATCTAAATACCATAAACTATCAAGGCAAGTAGAAGCTCCCTACACATAAGTAAACAATTAGTTTAGGTGGGTCTCCAAAGCTAAAATGGCTTTGGATGGGGTCACAAATTGTCCAATCTCAAATTCAGGAATATGGACAGTGGTTTGATCTGGTCTCTGTATTCACTGTTGTGAACCATTTCCTGTCAGATGTTGGTAACCATGAGGATGCCTATTGACTTTTGGCTTTGAGGGTTTTTTGTAACCCTCATAACTAAGAGGAACCTTTTGATAAATGGGTTGGCCAGATCCTCTTGGATACCTGTTTGCAGTTGGTGCATCTGTCACTTGTACCTCTCTAGAAACAGAGGTTTTGTTCAGTGCTTTAGTAACAGATGTTACAACAGGTTCAAAGTCTGATAAGAATTAGTTCTTCCAGAACTTGGATTTTGATTCTCAAGAGTTTTTTATTTAATCTCTTTTACCTTAGTGTCATAGGTTTGAAGATAAACACACTCTTGGGTTATGTGGTTTGTTCTACCACAAATGATGCATTTTGAAGAATTTGGGATCACACAAGTTTTGTTTATATCATAGGCCTTTAACAGAAAACAGTTTAGAGTGACATGATTTCTTTTCTCACAAAAGTTACAAAACAAGTTTTTGACATTTTCTTTCTTCTTCCCTTTTTCAGACTTCCTTTCAGCAGATGTTGTAACATCTGCTGGAAGATCCTTTATAGGGATTATCCTTGTTTTTGGTGCCTTGACACCATCAATGGTTGAGAAATCCATTGGCTTGAAATTTTCTAAAATGTCACACTCATCTGACCATGTGGGTTTAAATTGATATTTCTCAACTTCCTCAAAGGTTGAGGATCCCTCATGTTTTTCCAAAATGACTTTGTTTTCATTTTTATTAGTGACTTTTATTTCTTCACCCAGCCAAAATTTTGGGGACAATTTCAACCATCTCAGATTCATTTACAGTAACACTTTCAGAAACTTGGTCATTTTTCTTGAAACCTATGCCAAATTTTAGGTTACTTTTGATCTGATTTTCTAACATGATTTCATAACCTTTGCAAGATTCTACCCATTTTTCACAACTGATTTGGATAGATTCTAACTCCTTTTTGCAAACTTGATATTTCTCTATCGTAGTTTGGAGTTGATCTTTGGTTATGCTTGCCTCATGCTTTAGACTGCTGATTTCAGAGTATTTGTTAACCAATTTTGTTTTCAACTCTTTTGTGAGTTTTCAAAATTCGGTTCATCTTCTAACATTTTGTTTCTAAGATTCTCATTCACCTTTTTTATGTTTGCAAAAGCTATTATGCATTTTTCAGAACTTAGATCTTTAAGAATCTGAGGTGATACCTTAGAAGCAGCCATTAGAGCACACTCACAATCATCTTCACACACACTGGTGTTCCATGGATTATACAGAGGTTTCTTTTCATCATCAACATTTTCTTTCTCAATAACTGTTTCATCATGAACTTTAACTCATCAGATTTAGACACTAATTCCACAGATTCATCGCCTTCAACTATTGTCTCTAAAGCCATTAAGCAAAATCCATTTTCTAAATAATTTTTGGCTATAAGAGCAAAGTTTTCATCAGTTAATTTCTCAGGCAAACTACTCCAATCAACAAAGCCTTGAGTGAAAAAGCTCTGCTGGTTAACCTCTGCCGGAGTAGTGGTTTGAGTAGTTTGAGTGACATGAGATGCAGGTTGCACATGCACTTGAGGATGTGGTGCTTGAACATACTGAATTTGTGGAAGAGTGGTTTGAACATAGTACACTGGAACAGTGGCAACAGGGTGTGCAAAATGAGCAGTGTTTTACATTTTGGAGCAAGGGTATATTGGGAATAATGAGCAATGCGTTGTGTGTGTTGAGGTTTTGAACTAGGGAGTTTCACAATGGGTCCAGAATTTTGAGATCTACACTCCCTAGCAAAAGGACCTAACATGTTACACTTATATCACTTGATTTTCGATTTATCTAGCCCAACCTTCAACCCCCCATGCAACCCTGTGAATTTTGTACCTGTTCTCTTGTAACATTTACTAGCTCTAACACTTAATAGAGGCAGTTGGTGCAAAACGTCCATTTCTTCCAAATCAGATGGTTCAAAGTGTTGAAGATCATTCAACTCATAGGAAAGGTTGTCAGGGTTTGGCTTTCCCCACTTGCAGTAAATGCATAGTTGGGTGAGTAAGAATCAGAGTTAAAGTTTCCTCCAGAAGTTATGTCAATAAAATTATCATAACTCTGATCCTTTCCACTACCAGAACCCTCCTCTTTCCCTAAGTGTTGTGTTACCAAAAGTATAACCATCAACAACCTTGCCTGATTCTTGCAAATTCTTTTTCTGGTTTAACTCTCTCTCATATGTGAGGTGTCTACCATAAAGTTGGGTAAGATTCATTTCTTTCAACCCAACAGATGTTCGTGTCATGAAAGCTATGGTGTCCCACTTATCTGGTAACGATCTTAAGAAACGACTATTGGCAGTCGAATTAGTAAATTCCACGTTAACCAGCTTAAGTTCAATTATGAGACAGCTAAATCGCTCTAACTGTTGGGTTAGAGACTCTCCTTTGACATGACAAAAAGTTCCGTATTGTTGATTCAGAACTTCCCAATTGTTTTTAATCACTTCCTCAGTCCCACCGAATTGCTCTTTCAAGGCATCCCACAACTCCTTTGCACTATTATAGTGGAGCAGGTCATCATAAATTTAGTTAGGTAAGGCAGAAGCAAAAATGCTAAACACCTTAGCATCTAACTCTATTTTCTGGAAATCCTGCTTAGAGTAGTTTTCAAGATTTTTGGGCACTTGTTTTCCAGGGTCCTCTGTACTTGGAACCAAAGGAACGTGTGGTCCAAATACAACGGACCTCCAGGAACCGGTGTTTTGCTGAGCTAAAATGTGACTTATCCGACGCTGCCATATGTAATACTCGTTTCTGACCAGCATCAGAGGTTTAAACATAGATCCAGTATTGGAATCCGGTGTGTTGTGAGACATTCTGAATTGTTTTAAACAGATTTTGTTTTAAAAACTTTGAACGTAATTATACTCTGTTTTCCAATGATAACAATCAAACTAATTAGTAGGGAGAGCTAATCTTTCAAAATTTGAAGCCCTTCAGTCTCTTATAATTAAATTAATTGAGAAATAATTAAAAATGAGAGAGAGTTAAGAAATACATGGCTAATGTCAATCTTACCCTTTTAATCTAAAAAATGATCAAGGGCCAAGATTGGTTCACTTAGTTCACTCTCAAGAAGTTCACTCTTGAACCTAATCCTATATATATATATATGTATATATGTATATATACCACTCTATTGGATATTGGCTCACTATATATAATTATACGATTATATTCTTACATACTGGCCCAATCAACCAACTAAAAGACTTGACACTAAATCAAAAAGTAAAATTCCAAACTGCTAAGTCAAAGGCTTTCACCTAGACAAACTACTAATTGCTTAATTGTTTTAGGATCTGAGTTTGAATTGATTGTAAATGTTTTAAAGATGGTAAATGGAAGAAAGTAAAACATAGTGAATTTGCAGCGGAAATAGAAAACTTTGTATTACAATCAATGGAAGATTGTTTTCATCATCATGCTTTCAAACTTTATAAGTTTTGCATATAAATCACAAACTCCCCCTCAGCCTTTTATAACTTAAGTTTTGATTGTACAGAAATGCAGAGAAGATGATTGGTAAATGATCTTTAAGATAGATGGATAAAACAGTACAACGATGACAACTATTTATAATGCAATGCTAACCTCTGAGCATCTTTATTGATGTCAAAGGTGAAAACGACTACTAACAATACTAACTAACCCGAAACACTGCTTAGCCTATCATCTGCTTATTACAAACACTGTTATATTGAAAAACATTGATTACTACTAAAACACTGATAACTACTATAACACTGATAAACCTAAACTATGTTGATCTTTATCAGACGTTAGCTTTATTCTTCATCAGAGCTTTGTATCATCAGACCTTGGTGTAAACTTAGCTTGTGTAACAGACTTTAGACTTCAACAGTGGGTTGGACCAGAGTATAGAAACTCCATTATTCTGGATCAAACATCAGATGTGGTTTTGGCTTTGTATCATCTGTTCCTTTGCAAGGGTTCAATCCCAACAAATTGCCTCCTACTCTCACCCTGGATCGATCGTCTCCTGCTTTCACAGTCATCGTTCTCTATAGTCTACTCATCACCTCTTTAGTCACATCGCAGCCTTATCATCGGCCAAAACCTTGTTATTCATGGGAAATATTATGCTACAAAATGTGACTGCTTTTTAAAACATAAAACTTGACACCTAACATTGTTATTGTTTGTCTCTTTGCAAATTTAAATGGAAACAAACTAGAGGGTGGAGATGTCCAAATCGCTTGACGCTCGCTCAGAAATTTAATGATCGAAAAATGCTCATTCGATTCTCTACTTGGTTATAAACGAGCTGATCAACTCGACTCGGTTTGTAAATGATCTAAGCACTACAAAATTGTCTACACAACTCGTGAACAACTCTAATTCCATAGATGACATAGCGTCTGGCATTGGAAAAAAACAATTTTATGATTTTTTCTATAATTATGTATCTCCATTATTATTATTATTATTATTATTATTATTATTATTATTATTATTATTATTATTATTATTATTATTATTATATAAATTTAAAGAAGGTTAATCAATATTCACACCCTATTATATACTATATAAATTTAAAGATGGTTAATCAATATTCACACCAAATTGGTCCACATATGTGGGTCATGGGGTGCCATATTGTTTTAGAGTAAACAAAACTTTTTGTCCATGTGGTTTGTCAAAAATAACACATTTTTAATGATTTTATCAATATTGGAAAAACATAAATACAAAAAAGGAGGATTGGCACGACCTGCAAAACCACCATCCACATCCAAAACAACAAAATAACAAATACATAAGCTTAGGCACGGGGTCGTGCCCAGTCAAAGATCCTCTGTAGAAAAAGACAATAGCAAAAGACAACCAACACATGGCCGTCCCAACCCAACACGGGTCGTGGTTAACTATAAGATTCGCATAATCTTTGATAGTACTGCAAGTACACTGACCACGGGGCCGTGCTATGACACGACAGGTCGTGTTGGTACACAGACCTCACATCTGCAGTTAATGAAGGGAGAGAAAGTGAAGACCACGGGGCCGTGCCTGCCCTCTGTTTCAAACTATAAATAGAGGTGCTTGGCTTTGGAGAAAGACATCCTTTGGAAAACTACTTCTCTTAGTTAATAGAGGTGCTAGGCTTTGGAGCAAGGTATCCCTTGGCAAACCACTTCTCTCAGTTAATAGAGGTGTCGTGCTATGACACCACGGGGCGTGTTGGTACACAGACCTGGCATCTGCAGTTAATGAAGGGAAAGAAAGTGAAGACCACGGGGCCCTGCCTGCCCTCTGTTTCTAACTATAAATAGAGGTGCTTGCCCTCTGTTTCAAACCAATCTTTTATGTATTACTTTTGATTTTTAATCTTTGGCAACTTTTTAATTGGGTATGTATTAATAACTTTAATAAATAGTTTTTTTTTATATTGAGAAGTGAACTTTGGTTAAACATTTCTTCATGTTTTGTTGATTCACTCATTCGTGTCTTTACGGTCTATATAAAGCACGTTAACTGCCTGGTAGGGGGTTAGAAGGGTGTTTAGATAAAGTTTTTGCCTCGTTCAGTGTATAGATCCTGCGAGGACTTGGTTCAAGCTTATTAGGACTTCCCTTGAGGTAGATAGCATCAAATCGGGGGAAGTAAGAACGGCTTGAACCCCTTATAAATAAACTACTATTAAAACATTATTCGGCCTTGCGGGACTGTATCCCTGCTGACTCAGACCAATATGGCCGAGGGTAACATCGCCTTCTCAAGAGGTTTGAAAACAATCTTAGAGAAAACCGTGGGCAAAAATAGAAAGGATTGGACATAAAAATTAGATGATGCTTTATGGGCCTTCTGAACAGCCTATAAAAACACCAATAGGCACTACTCCATATAATTTAGTCTATGGAAAAAATAGTCACCTCCCAGTAGAAATTGCACACAAAGCATACTGGGCATTAAAAAACGTAAACCTAGACCAAGAAACTTCCGGTAAAATCGATTCTATCAGTTAAATGTATTAGATGAAATGAGAAATCAAGCATACTCCAACTCCAAAATTTATAAGAAACACATGAAAAACATACATGATAAAATAAGCAAACCTAAAGAATTTCAAGAGAGGGATCAAATACACTTGTTTAACTCAAGACTTCGTTTGTTTCCCGGAAAACTCAAGTCTAGATGGTCGGGACATTTTTCCATTACCCAAATCTTTCCACATGGCGCCGTTGAAATTAAACCTCCGGACGGTGAACCTTTTAAGGTTAACGGACAAAGGCTTAAGCTTTACAGAGGCTTTCTTGAGGATGAGGAAGTTGAAATAACACTCCAAGAAGTAGATAAGTGATCAAGGAACATCCAACGATAATTGTAAATATGTATATTTTTCTTTCTTTTTGATTATCTTGTAGGTACATTTGGGAAGCAACTTCAAAAAGATGGACGCGAAACAGGTAAGTACCAAAAAGGCAACCTTCAGAGAAACGGTCACACACACACACAAAAATAAGAAAAAATAGAACAAAATTTTAGGACCACGGGGCGTGGCAGATCTGCAGACGGATTTATAACCCCTTTTTCTTCACTTTTTCAACACAAAACCATGACCCGTTTCTCTGGAGCGGTCGGTTCCTGCCCTTTTTCCGTTGATTTTTGACGATTCTCTACACAAATCTATCAACAATGTATGATTCTTACATCATGTTTACTTAGATTAACACTTTACATGTAGTTTAACATAAAAATTTGAGAAAAATCTAGGGTTCTTGAACTAGACCCATGCCAATCCCAAATTTTTGCTTAGATCTTGTTACTACTAGCAAGTAGAAGTGTTTTGAGAAGTAAATAACCAAACATTGTCAGAAAAACTAGATTATTCAAGCACTTTTACACAAACCCTCATTCATAACCGAAAAAAGTTAAAATCGAAGGGGTAAACAAGTAGTTTGTGTAATATTGACACTTGGGGTTTGATTTTCGGGGTAAACCGCACATGATGAACCAAAAATTTTGTATTTTTCGAAGCCGGCTCGAAAACCTTAATCTTTGGTTAACAAAAGGTTCACCACGTGGCCGTGTCCAAACCCCCTGAATTCAATTTTTGCATAGTTTTCGACACGACAATTGTCTTACTAGTTCTTTCTTGCAGGAATGGCACCTCATAAGTTCTTACAGTTCAAAAGCACTGAACTTTAGTACAAAAACCAGTTTGAAGAACTATAAGCAAGGCACGAGGAACCACCACAACAAGTATGTTACGCTACACTCGAAACTGTAGGAAAAAAAGAGAGATACGACGCTCTGGTCACTGGTCCACTGCGTATCTTTTTAGAGACCCGGCTCAGATTGATCCATGAATGCAACATGGAATTCTTAAGCACGCTCATTTTTGTCCATGGATTATGCGTTTTTGTCCATGGATTATGCGTTTTTGTCCATGGATTATCCGTTTATCTAAAAACCCTCAAAAGTCCATAAAAATCCATAATTCATGAGCGTAGGTGATTCAATCAATCAACAACTGTTAGATCGATTGAATTGGTACCGTAGCTCTGATACCACTTATGAGGACCATTTATCCAAAGATAGCTCAGGTCTTAATCTGTTAACCTAGTGCATAACGTGCGGAATCCATTTTAGATTAGGTGACAAATATAGCAGGATTACTTTTAGATCATTGTTTCATTGATTTCATGAACGTTTACCATCTGGAAACACTCAGACAGAGCTTCGGCGTCTGGTCCGTGAAAAAAAACTACAACTCAAAACCCTAACACCTATTTATAGGAACAAACACCTCTGTCCGGACTAAGAGAATCACCTCCGTATGAACTAACATTTAGGTTACCTCCGTACGAACTAAGATTTACCTTTGTTGGGGGGTAGTACCTTCGTACGGAGGTGCATACAAACATAAACAAATCTAAAAGTTTCAACCTATTACAGACACGACTCGTAGACATAGGCAATAAACATATGCATCAACACTCTCTAACCAACTTCTATTAAAATTATATTTTTTTACAATATATGTCATAAATTAAAAATGGGTGTGTATTTTATGCTATAATAATAACTTAACAAGGGAAATTGACATAAGATTATATGCTTTTCATGTAATTTTATTATATAAAATTGCGATTTGTTGTAGTAGATGTTAACTTTAATATATTAAGTTGCTGAAAAAATAAAAAAAATTAATCGTGTTGAATGGGCCGGGTTCGGGTCAGCTCAATAATATTCGGGTTGGGTTCGTATGTATCACACAATTTTCGGGTTCACGTCGGGTTCGGGTTCGTTTAAAATTTTGGGGTTTGGGTCGGGTTGAACCCGTCAACCCGGGAACAGGACCTGTTTAGCACCCCTAATTATTATGATCACGATGCAAAGTTCAATTCAAAGTGTGACTTGACCGAAATGGTCAGAACCGAAAGTCAAAGCAAAAGTCATTTTGCTTGACTTTCGGCTAATAACTAGCCTAATAACAGAAAAAGACTAAAAGGGAACACTTACTTGTGTTCAAGAGAAGCTTAGAACTTCGAAGAGGAGGCTCCTAATGATTAGGAGTAGCTCCAAAGTAGTATAGAGATGAAGAAAAGAATGGTGCAACTAATCTGGATCGTATAGGTGGCTATCTATACTAATCTTCAAGTCATAAGAATGTGCCAAGTGTCCCCATGTATGCTAAGAACATGATTAGTGGGAGGACACTTGTTATCCTGAGGATTAAGGTGGCAACTTACAAGCTAGGTGGCAAGAAGATGCAGCAATGTCACACCCCGATTTCCATGTGTATCCCGGTGGGCCCGGGTGGGGAGTATTGTGATGTAAGTTGATAGCATCATAACCAAACAAACACAACACAGTGGAAGTCTTGGATATTAAATATTATTACAAACTGAATGTTCAAAGTTCGAATAATAAATACATGGCTTGTAATAAAAGATCCATAGGCGGATCAAAATAAATATACAAAGTATTTGTTCAACAGACTTCGGGCAACTAAGGACTTGCAAAAATCCTCTTATGTCACCACCAAGCAGCTCCCGGCCTATTACGTGCTAAAACCTGTAACTTAATCTTTTGAAAATACGTCAGTTAAACTGGTAACTACTAATAACCGACACATTTGAAAATCTTTTCAAAATGGTTTTAAGTGCACTTGGCACATTTTTATAAATAACTTGGGATAGTTCAAAATGACCTTGTTTACAGTTTTACATGTTTGTCAATACATATGGGGTCCGGTGCAGAAACCGAATAACCTGATTAACCAACACACCACTAATAATCCACCAATGGGATTTAAAAATATTTAGTATTAGCATCTGAAAGGTGTATGCCTACACCCCGCGCTTAAGGTCATGGCCATTAGTAACTTAAATGAGCCAATGATATCCAGGACATGAACCCCCAATGTTTAAGTTATCAAACAAACATAATAAAACGGGTTATGAAGATTTAGTTAAATCACAATCCGACAACATGATCCCATACCCGACCAAGCAGTATTATAATACCGTATCCCAAGCCCGTATAAGGGATAGGGCTAAAAGTATTTACCTGAGCTAATTCTTCAAAAAGATAATAACTCAGCCGATAATCAAGAAAGTAAGCTTAGATAACAATCTACCGGGTGGCTTTAGTCTGGAATGATGGTATTAATAACCCATTAGAATGTTAACGGGTCCTATCTACATCATAGACTCGGACCGGCTAGCTTAAAATGATATTTACGGTACTAAACGCTAGATTAAGCGATGACCGGAATGGAATGTAGTTTAATCCCTACAAGTACTAGGACTTATTTAATATGGGTAAACCTATTACATTCTAGATTTTGAAATAAAACTGATAAGGTTAAACCCATTTTGGTTAAACTACGTAAACTAGTCATGTAGGCTTAACCGTACGCATATAAGCGAAACTGGGTAACCGGATGAGTCGTATACAAGTTCCATATGCCATTATATTTTAAACATGTTGTAATATCAGTAGGATATCAACATGTATGCCCGTTATAGTTTTAAATCAAGTTATGCCTCAAAAGGGCATTTTGGTCATTTCTTGACTTATAAAATGAGCTTGCAAGTAAACTGATGTTATGGTTATAAATATTCTGTAAAAATAGTTAATTTATGATGTTATATCAATAGGATATCAAGTATATGTGTGGTTTACAGTTTAAGACCAAACTATGCCTCGAAAGGGTATTTTGGTCATTTCACACATCACTTTGACAACTTAATTGGGAATCTGAGTTTAGATCATGTACCTACTGTAAATATATATAAAATAAGTTTTGAAATCAGTAGGTATTAAGTCTTGATGCTCTAATATGGTTTTAAACCATATTATGCGCTAAAACGGTGATTAAGTCGCTAAATGACGATTTAAATGGTAATTGAGTGAAACTGATGTTATGATCAGGTTTGTATGATAAAAATACGTTATACAATATAACACATCTGTAGGTAAAAGATTGTGTTCATTAGAAATGATTAAAACCTATTTTAAGTGCCGTAAGGGCAATATCGTCATTTAAGGACTTAATACATGGACTTGTGTATAAACTCAGTTTACAATCTGAATTGACATCCCAAATAATCCTAATCATGATATTACATCAGTAGGTAAAGAGTTTTGGTGTCGAAATTATGTTTAAACCATTTTATACGCCAAAAGGGCGATTTGGTCACTTTAAAGCATGAATTACGCTTATTTAATCAAAACTATGTTTATGACCAGAATGTTGACCTTAAAATAAGTTAAACAAATTAAGATATCAGTTTACAAGTCATTTGTATGCTCATTTGTATTTAAAACCTTATATTTAAGCAAAAGGGCATTTTAGCAAAATTTAGCATATTTAAACGGAAACTTGCGTATAAACTCGGATTACTACTTGACCATGTAACATAACTCTAGAGGGTTATACTATAACATAACATGGTCATAATGAAACTTAGAATCTGTAACTAAAGTTGCTAATTCGGGCCAGAACTGAAAGTTAAAGCAGGAGTCAATCCTTGTGACTTTCGGTTGCGAACCGACCTTAGACCTAGAATTGACGGCCTGAACATGTTCACACATGTTCTGATAATTATTACCAAGTTATTAAAGTGTTAAAACATATTTTATAACACCTACATTTCTAATTATGAATATTTTTCAAAAACTAACCCGTTGACTTTTATTGACAATAACTTTGACCCGTCAATTGACCAAGCAAACATGGTAATTAGGAGGTTCCTTTTTAAGGGATTAACACCTACCTAATTACGATCACGTAGCCATGTTTGTACCGAACAATGGCTGGACCATAATGGTCTTAGCCAAAGCTCAAAGCGTTTTTACGTAAACGCTTTGACTTTGGCTTAAAGCCTAACAAAAACAACTAAAGCAAGATGGAACACTTACAAGTGATCCAAGAGAAAGCTTATAAGCTCAGGACGTCCCCAATGATCTCAGGAACCTCCAACTTGAGCAAGAGAGGAGAAAATCAAGAATGAGCAAGTTTGTGAGGTAATTTGGATGCCTTTATATAGTTGAGGAGGAAGCATGGAGGTAGTGCCAGGTGTTAGGGGTGTTCTAGCAGGTCCCAAAGTGTCCCAAGTCGTGGCACAAACTGCTAAGGAAGTGGAAATGGCAAAATATGTGGCAGGGCAGCAAGCTGCCAACGAAACTTTCCCATTCACAATCCTTCACATTTAAAGTTGTGAAGATATATAAATGAAAAACATAAGTGGGAACGTGAATTATAAATAAACGGACTCGGTTAAAGGTTATGGTTGAAAGGTTTGGAATTCTTTAAAAGAAATCGTATTAATCAAAGTTCGGCCTTTAAAAGGTCGAACCGGTTAATTGGCATAACTGCGAAGTGGATAATGGTCACATAAAACGCAAGAATAATACCTCAGGTTATGGGGTATAGTCGTAAAAATATTGTTCTTGCATAATGATGTAACTTCAGTGAGATCGTTTGCTTAAACATGCAAACGGGTCAATTACTTAAAATATATATATTGGAATTAATAGCGTAAAATTTTTTTTTGAGTTCGGATCATGAATTCACAAGTTAGAAATGTGGGAAATTGTTACAAACGCGTAGGAAAAAGTTTCGTGCGAAACGAATAAGTAAATCGAAATATATGGAAAAATTAGTGTAAAGGTAAAACTGGAATAAAGCTGTAGATCAGCTCAACTGTAACCTACGGTTGGCAACCGTAGGCTACAGTTGACACTTTCTGCCCATAATTCTAAAAGTGTGTCGTAAGCTACGGTACATCAACCGTAGCCTACGGCGGGTCTCTCCAAAATGATTTTTGCTTGTTTGTTTGATATATTCAGGTTATTATATCATGACTAAGCACCATATAACTAACATATAAGTTGTTTATGGGTGTATAGGGGTTAGCTAGAACCTTACGGATGATGATTAAGCTTAATGGACGAACCGAATACAACCGAAGTTCAAGCTTCCACATTATGATTATTCGTTTACAAAACTAATCAACGATATTATGTATAATGTTCTAATTTTACGAAGTTCTTTAATAAACTCGAAAATACGTATGGACGTGTATTCGATTTTACACATTTAAATGCCAAATTTTAAAGAATTTCAATAGATTAAGATAGTGTCTTACATTCAAGCTCTTATTATGTGACTTGTTATGATTGATCCTATTAATAGTACAAAGAATGGGATGTCATCTTATAATTACTTGTTGGTGCATTTGGAAAGGAAGAAACGAGATGGTTTTTCAAAACATCAACCAAAGTCCGCAAGGCATCTTAATTAGGGGAGATCAAATCTAAAGGTTTTCGGTGGTTGAGGAATAGGTCTTTGTTTAAGTCTATTTTTAGGAAGAATGGTGTAAATATCCTCTATACGTGTAATATTTTGCCTTTTGCCCGTTTGGGTTGGAGGCGTCTTTGTATTGTTAGCCTTTTGCCCAGTTGGGTTGGAGGTGTGTTTTATAAATGTACACTTTTCAAAAAAAAATCAAAGCCTTAAAACGATAAAAATAATTGATTGATTGGTTAACCAAAACCTCAAAACCATAAGAATTGGTTATGTCGGTTATCAATTAAAATCTATTCGGTTATCTCGCTAATGGTTTGGTTATCGGTTATTTCGGTTTTGTTAGCTTACCCGTAGACGGAGTGTGGGTGAAACGCTATTAGTTGTAAAAATAATTGTTTTTTTTTTCTTACAAACATGATACAAAAGAAACTTTTCTTGATAAGAGGTTATGAAAGTTGGTCTACACTTTCTTTAACAACAATCTAATTATACTCCTAAATCTCTGTCACTATCATCTGTAGGACTTAAACTCTCGAACTAATGGAAAGGTGCACCAATTTACACACTAGGATACCATTTGGGTAGTTAGTTCACATGAACATGTGTCACATGAAATTACATTATTTATAATAACATGATAGTTTTAGCTTAATATTTTAACAAAGTTGGGATTCAACGAGTTTTGAATACAGTGGAAGGGTTAGGGGAAAGGATTTGCCGATCATTTGATAAACTTTGATTACTTATTATTATATGTTGAACTGCATAGCCATAAGAACCTTGACTACAACGTTTCATATAGAATATTTTCTTAACATAAAATCATATTCGACCCATCGTGCGTAATCGCAAGTGTGTGCTTTCGAGTCTACACCCTTTGTTCCCTTGCCCGCAAAACGTTGATGTGGCTCGTTAGTGTGTAAAGTGTGAAAGCGGCATGGTCACGACATGACTGAGGTGGAAGCTAATGTGGCACCTGCAGGAAGCATTACCTTGGTACCGGTTGCAGGAAGCATTACCCTGGTACCAGTTGCATGAAGCAACAACGGGATACCTCTCCCAACACAAAGAAGGAAAATACACCATGCATGATGGAATAAGAGGGACACAAAGGGAGAACACCATTTCTCTCTTTCGATACTGGAAGTACCAGCCTCGACATCTTGTCCCTTCACGCTTGTGAATTATTTCATTTATAAAATTGCTTTTACATCTACTTTTTGTATCTATAAATCATGCATTATAGTAAGAAAATCAAGAGATCCATCAATAGGAATTTGTATCCATTTTTTGGATACCTAAAGAAACTACAACTTTACAACTTTTCAATTGGGGTAACAATAGAAATGTTTATGTTTTAAAAGGTTTATTGATAATAGGTTGTAGGTCAAATATAAGACAAAATTACGTCAGAATTTTTTTTTTTTTTTTTTGTTTTGTTTTTGAAAGGCCAAGAACATACGCTCACCACACTATTCTTATAAATTACTCCTTGCCCAAGATTAGAACTTGGGTCTAGTCTAACTGGGCTATAACCCCAAGTGGCACAAAATAAGTTTGATGCATCTATTTATTTATTTATTAATATACATTTGGTATGTCCAAAGGTCAACAAACCTCCCGCTAGTTCTAGCAAGGACCCCTACGCAATTCGTGATTTGAAGCTCAAAATATCTTAATCACTACCACACAAGCGACCAATTGGGGTGGCCAAAACCTTCACAACACCACTTAGTCCATAGCAAATCATGTCAATGCTATTTAGTATGGTTATTTTTACTACGGAATTACATTGTGACGGGTTCAACATACAAAAGAGGATGTCATTACTTGTTCTATAAGCGATGGAACTTTTGCTGTTGATTTATATCTACGTTTTTAAGACAGATTGCAATAGAAATACTTTAGCTAACCTATAGCAAGCTAGAGACCGGTGTTTTCCTTTGCAAATGCCTATTTTTGTAATAATGGTGTACAAAACACCAACAAAAGTGACGTGAACAAAAATAAAAACATGAACGGATTTATATATAGGTGCCAAACAAATATAACCAAAAACCAGAGACATATCTTGAATAGATGCTCATTAAGGCATCATAAACAACCAATAATCTTTCGAAATTCGATAAACATAACCGCTTTGGTTGAAACAAATTAGAATGAGACTAACAATACTCTCAATGCAGCAGCCATGATTCCAACAAGTAGTACCTTGATGATGAACTGTGGAGACTTTAAATTGTTCATCTTCTCGGTAGTAGATGACATGTATGATCGTTTCGCGGGAATAGTTGATTGGTCAAACTCGCCAATATAATATTTTCCCATCATTTCGTTAGCTGCAGCGCTGTGTCCAACATCACCATAATCGACTGTCGCGTCTTTGCCTGAAACAATTCATCACATGCGGTAAAAGTTAGCTTAAAATGATGATCCTGATTTGTTCTCTGTGGGACTTTTTTTCTTGTTTTAAATTTCGGGTTACTCGTTGTGTATTGGAGTCGAAGATATATCAGGTGCTAGTGTTCCAAGATTTGGTATTAGTTGAGTAAGCTAAATGAGATATCAACTTCAGCTTTTGATAAAGGTAAAGTTGGTATCTCGGACATCAATTTCAACTACTTCAGTTTTGTAAGTATAAGTCGCTACCTAACCCAGAATTTAAAAAAAAATATATATGAGCACAATGATCTAAAAAAATTAACCCATATTTGACGAAGAAAAAAAAAACGCAAATTTTACCTGTTGCTTTCCGCATAACTTCACCACCTCCGGGATGATCATCCATAAACGGTGTTACATTATAGACCTGATACAGTTTTTGTTCATCAATACATTAGGCAATGGTGTATGATAGTGAATAGAGAAACCATGATCAGGTTTTGATATTCAAACAAACAAAATTGTGCATAACAACTCTAATACTGAACAACACAACATTCTGGTTCTTTATTGTCCGCAAATCAAAATCATGATTAAATCATATAGAATATAAGAGAATCACTAGATAGAGTAGACAAGTTGACCTTTAAAATTAACAGAATAGTCAAGGACAAAAGGAGTCAATCTGACGACACGAAACATGATCCGCATGTTAAGACGCCTAATTTAGCCAGAGTGAAAAACCTTGAAAAATAAATTAGGGCCCGCAAAATAACTTATAAAAGAGACACATGTAAACTGCGGGCTTAATTCAGGGATGAAAAATCACATGCTAAATCAGTCGGTGAATGAAAGAAAGTGATGGCGAAATTAGCTGGTGGCTAAAAACGGGGGCCGAAATCCTAGCCACTAGCTTTCACTCACCTTTACACATGTTTCAATTTGACTGACTATCATGTGGATCCCTCTGTACTTTACAATGAGTTTTTACATAGGCTAACCCCTAAACCAGTAACCGTCTTAGCCGGCAAATTTTGTTTGCCATCTCTTGAATGATTTTTTTTGGGCTTGAATACCATTAATTTTGAAAGTCAACTTGTTTACTCTTGTACTTTTCTCATAAAATAAACATTGAATCAGGGTTAATGATTGGTTACAATTGTTCAAATTACACACGTCGCTAATAGGCGTACAGAAGTAGGTTTAAATCGCGAAAATTTAACAGTCGATTCATAGTATAACGTACAAAACCTCAAAATCAAACATCAATGGTTCAAATTACGACATAAAGCAATATATGTATTAGTTTTAATGATTAATCTTCTCCGGTTAGAATTCACATCACTACTAGTACTGGTTGACTGAAATAAATCATATAAGCATGTATTTAGATCATGTAGCTTTGATTCTAATAAACTGAACTGTTGGATATGCTACAAAACCTCAAATTCAAACACTAATGATATGATTAACAACATGAAATAAACCATCACATGAAGTTGCAAAATAAGATCAAACAAACAGAGAACATCTAACCATTCCGGATATGATAATCCAGCAGTCATCAATCTTATTATGCTTAGCGACTTCATCAAACACAAAAGTTTTCTGAACTGACGCCATTGATAGATCGATCTGCTACAGCATAAACAAAAACAGATCTGTTTAACAACGACCGAAACGAATCAATCTAATAATAAGGCATAGAAGTTTAAGTATGAATTAACTTACTGGAGATGAAGTGTTTGCAGAAAAAACACACACAAACACTCTACTCTCTCCTCGATCTGAATAATTCTACAAGAGGAACAAGCTGGTATTTGTATGGGAATAGCTAAATGGATTTGGAGCACGCTAATTTTGACCAAATGGCTACTTCCACCACCTTTCCTAATAAACATAATATTAATTAATTGTATACTTATGCTTATTTTAAGATGAATGAATATATTTGTGTAAATTATATTTTTATCCATGTTTCGCATGTGACAGAGTTATTATGCTAAAAATAGAATGAAGTTCTCGTTGTTGAAATTGGAAAAGTGAAAATGAAAATGCGTAACGACATAAGATTTTGTTTTTTCTGTAATAATATTTAACTTTTTTAAATCTAAGAACAAAGTTTTTGTTTTTGTCCCCATAAAAATTTTATTGACAAGTGAATTTCGATCCACTATAAAGTATTTTTGGTCTCGTGACGTAAAGAACAACTTAGATCCCAGTAACCCATAGAATGAATCAAATATACACAACAGAAAATTAACATAACTACGTATTTTTATAATTTTTAAACATTAGATAATAAATTACATGTGTAACTTGATATATATTTTTGTTAAAAATTTTAAATCTAACTAATTATACACGATATCACTGTGTGTCCTTACTTGATTGTTTATATCATAGTTATTGTGATTTTAAGAAATAATCATTCAGTTATGGTTCTTAATTATGGAACTTTATGTTCGTTTGTATAATTCAAGTTTTTCCCGTAGTAACTCCATTATCTGTCTTCTCAATATTTAATGTTTTAGCCTAGCAAAAAATTCATAATCAAAATCCTTTTTATTTTCAAATGCGACAACAAATTATGGTCAGTGGTCACTTTATCACGTCATTTGAATGTTCTTTTAGTCTACGTAAAACAGATGATTTGTTTAATTTTTTTTGTTTAAATATAAAAGGAAATTACGTATCTTTATCGAAAAAAGTATAGTTAGTTGATACATAATAAAATACTTTTATAACGTAAAAAGACTTTTAAATCATAATGAAATATCATGCTGATTATTTGCTATTTAAGACTTCACATATAATTTATTATCGACACCATATGTTGTTATTTGCAAATCCACATAAAAAGATAGAGTGCACGTTTTGTTTTAAGTTATATATGTTTTGTGTTTTGAAATTATATATGACGTGATTCGATATTTAAAGATGTATGACCGTTGTGACCAGTGCATCGATTGATCAAATAATTTGATAATATGCCCAACTATGAAAACATTTAAATATAGAAAAAGGAATAAGGTGGTCCGCTGGCTGTATGCTTCACTGAAATTGAATGCGATGTATTGCAAACCGACAAAATGTAGGTTGTTGGATTGTTCTTTTTCATTTTCTTTTTCCTTTATATTTCTTTTTTTTATGCACATTCATTTTAAATATATATATCAAGAATAAACATAAGGTGGTAAGTCTTATATAACTAGGTGATACCCACGACGCGTTGCAGCTATTACTATTAATAGTCGATATAGTTTTAATACAGGAAAACTAAGCGTTAACAAAACACAATTGATAATAACATTGATTCTTAATATAAGTTATACAAAATGTACAATCAATATTTTAAGATAGTTATATAGGTTAACCTACCTATTCTTATCAACATTATTAAGAACAACGTCATACGCATAAAACGCGTCGATGTTGATTTTCAATTCCGCTTGTTCATCTAGATTTTGCTAACCCGCTCGTTTAGCTTGACGAGTTTGGCACTTATCCTACAATATGATTCAATCACATCATGTCAAATGCATTTTAGTTATTAGAAAACATTAATGTCATCGTTGGAAGTTGACGTTTTTATGCCTATATATTCATATACAAATTAGCCTTATTTTATAACCAAGTAATGTCAACAAGAATGACGAAAAGTGTAAGGGTACTCAATATGAGAAGGCCCGTGTACATCATTGCGTCTGTGTGCTTTTTTATGCACATTTAATCGTTATATATCTTAATAAGCAATTCGTCATCGCCAACCTGAATACAAATTATAAACGATTAAAAAAAGTTAACAAAAATTGTTAAAGATCATAAATTTATTATAGGCTCAGAAATCTTAGGATAACCGGTTGCTTTTATAAGCCTTAGCAGTTAAAGAAACCCAGATTATACACATCATACCCATTTACAACATATTCATATCTTATCAATTTACAATACGCCTTATGCATAACGTCAGAAAGGACAAACGACTAACAAAGCTTAGAGCTACGACATGGGGGCATTAAAAATGTCAAGCCAAATGCTGAGCAAAATCATAGCCTTCATATCCATGTATCAATGTCTTCGGTACAACTCATATACAAGCCCAATGAAGCCATCAAGAAAAGATATGTACAAACCCACAACGCATAGGTACAACACCTACTGTAACATCCGTCAAAAACGGATTTACCAAACCCGCTCCGTTTAGCAACCGAACAGTCAGTCAAAATTTTCGTTGCAAATTAAATGCCCAAAATATTTTTAAACGATCCGTAATCAATTATTATACGGGAATATATATTTAGTTTTTGAAAAACCGTCAAAAATCGCAAAATAAAAATAAAATACATCTGCCGGGTTTCGAACCCGGGTCTGTACCGAGTCACCTAGTGACTTAACATCTCACACACAAACCACTGCGCCAACTGAGTTGTTTGATAAATAATGAAATAATTTAATTCATAAAGTGACTTTACAAATTCAAAAACCGGCGCCCAAACGATTCAGTCGTCGGAATCCCGGTAAATTAGCGAGTCTTAACTACAATTTACGTTATAACGTAAACCATTAACTACATATCGGTTATAACCGATGTTTGAAGTCCGCGACACTTTTCAAAACCGCCGGAAAAATTTAAATAACGAACACAGTCCAAAATCAGACCAAATGCATTTCGATTATTCCCTATAAATTCAACCACAATCGTCTGCAAACCTTTTCGCTAAAAATCACATCTTTTCACGGCGTAATTTCACTCGCCGGAACTGTCCTATTTTTCGCCGGAAAACCGAGTTTTGATTTTCTGAACCTCACTAATCCCCTAAACCTTTACTGAAGTTACCCATACTCTCTCCAAGATTTCCGGAGACTTGCTGCTGCAAGGAACCTATCGCCGGAGGTGAATTCTGTCGCCGGAGTTCTGCCGGAAAACAGAGAGTCTTGTCGGTATAATTCTCCGCCCAGTTTCTTTTCCTTTTCACTTTCATCTTACCGAAATAAACTGTGAAACACTAACAAACTGATAAAAAACTTGGACTAGTCGAATTCCGATTTCTGGTTCAAGCATTGACGAAGAAGACGATGTTTTTCTATATCATATAAGTATATTATAAATCATGATTTTAATCGGGTTAGACACACAGTCCAGCGGTGGACTGTGTGCACATAAAACGCTAACGTCTCAAGTTCGAATCCCGGTTCACACACGTTGCCTTAATAAAAATCAAGTTTTTGTTTAACTGAACCGGAGTCGATACCGTTATATGTTAAGTATATTAATAACCGGAATAATAACCAAGTTAGACACACAGTCCAGCGGTGGACTGTGTGTTTGTTTATATCACAGGTCACGAGTTCGAGTCCGGTCCTCAGCACCGACTCGGACAATTAACTCTTTTTTTAAAATAAGGCAGAAAAGGAAATATTTAAATTGTCTTTAAGTATAATAAAAATCAAGTTATATAACATGTTGAACACACAGTCCAGCGGTGGACTGTGTGTTAGATTAAACCACAGGTCCCGAGTTCGAGACCTGTGGTGTGCATGACCGTTTCGCCTTAAACTGTTTTTAAAATAAATGATTTTCTATTAATTCTAATTAATGTATATATGAAATTAAAATCGGATATATAACGGGTTAGACACGTGGCTCAGTTGGTAGAGCTGCGTGCACGCGTACGGGAGGTCTCGGGTTCGAGCCTCACCGAGCGCACAACAATATTCCGCAAACCGGTCAACGACCAGTCAAAGTCAACTGGTCAAGGTCAACTGTAGCAGAAAAAAAAAATAAATATTTTTATTATTTTTATTTAATTATTTTAATTAAAAATCAATTATAAATACTTAAAAATAACATTTTTAAGATTAGAAAATAGCTTCAAACTCACAAAAATACACCCAACAATCCTACTAAATTAGTTTAATAAAATCCGTTTACTCACCAAACCATAATGCGATTTATCTAGGTTAAATCTCACTCGTGGTTAAAACCACTTCGCGTGCATTCATCATCATCAACCGAACGCACCCACTGTGAGTGAATCTTACAATCCCCCCTTTTAAATTACACGTTTTGGGGTGTGTCATGTGTTTTGAATTAATTAATTTATTTATTTAAACTTGTGCCATACCACATCATGACTTAAACGTAAATTGATTTATTGTTGTGATTTATTTATATTCCGTTTGTCAAATTACATGAAACTCATACATTAAGCCCATCAGTTCCTCGTGGGAAACGAGTAGAACATCGCGTGCTTCAATTCAAATTCATTATTGTTCATGTGTGTTTTCATTGAGTTTATATTGTTTGTAGTTGTGTTATTCATATTATCATGTTTATGCAATTCATTCATCAGGCCCCTCAGTTCCTCGTGAGAGACGAGTTGAGCATCGCGTGCCTTTAATTGTTTCCATTATTATTTATGAGTGTTTCATTTAACATCTTATGATTGTTGATCAAGTTACATCTAATTTTACTCATGTTTGGTTGTGCACATATTTCATAATCAATTTAAATAAATTGCTCAAATGTTTTCCATAGGATTCACTCGCCAACATTATGTTGATCCAAAAACCTTTTTACACATGATACAGGTGAACAGGTTGAAGCAAGGATAACATAGGATATGCCTTAGAAGAGAACAAAGGAGTTAGATTGTTAGTTAGATCATGTTGTATCACTATTGTAAACTTTCATTTAATTTGTATTAATGAATATGAAACATTTAATAAATGTCATGAGCTTTGATGATAACCCAATCATGCCCCGATCACCTTATCCGCTGCGGGTCGGGGTGTGACAGATTGGTATCAGAGCCATGACTATAGGGATATAGGATAGGTTATTAGACCCTTAGAGCCTATACTATAGTCTGCCTAAATTTTAAATTGATTAGGTGGTTACATACAAACTTGTGATATTTATTTGTTTCATATTTGTTTACATTTCAGTCAAACATACATGCTCATATACATGTTCATTATACATATATACATATTCATTATACATATATCGATGTTCATGTATTCAATTTATTTTCATATTCTCATTATCCAAAGATTTTATGCAATTTTCAATTCTCATCAAAGTAAGTTCTGCGACGGGCATGTAGTAACTGGAAGGGTACAAGTACCGGTAGTCGGAACGTCCTGTCTAGGCTGGCATTCGTATAAATCCAATATAACGGACCAGTTTGCCTACCTGGGGACCAACGATGAGAGTACGAAGGACCTATTAGGCCAAAGCATGCCACACCAAACGTCGTTCGAACTACCCTACTTTGAGGTGTCACCGTGTCTACACCTGGACACATTCCGAACATCACACGTTGTATACATATTTCTCGATTTTCACCGGGTTTTGTGTACGCAACCAGGCAGAAACCGTGCGAACCATATGAAAAACCGGTAATTCATGGGGGCCCACATGATTACATAAGGTAAAGTATGGCGGCATGACGGGCCTAACAGCGAGCAAAGCCAAAGACATCCTATGGATGTAGTATTTTTGTATAATTATTTTATGAATGTTCATTCTTGAATGCGACCCACGATCTCAAAAGCATCCAACTCATACTCTTGTCATGTATTCATTGTAGATGTCTTCTAACCTCGCCCGTAGGAAGATGAGAGCAGGAAAAGCCCGCGAACGCATGGCTACCTTAATCGCTCAACAAATGGCTGCTGTAATACCCAACATTGTAATCCAAGTTCATCAAGCACTTACCAATAATCCTGTCAACCAAGCAAACCAAAACATTTTCAACTCTTCCCCAAACACCACTAAATGCACCTACAAGCATTTCAAATCATGCGACCCTCCGAAATATAAAGGAACTGAAGGTGTCACCGCACTCCTCCATTGGTTTGAAGAAATGGAGAATACTTTTCTAAATTGCGATTGCCCTGATGATCGCAAAGTGCGTTATGCTACCGGTCGACTATATGGGATAGCACTTACTTGGTGGAATACAGAGAAGGCCAAACGAGGTGTTGAAGATGCTATGTCCTTAACTTGGAACGAACTGAAGGAAATCATGACCAGACGATTTTGCCCAAGGAGCGAAATCAAGAAGCTAGAAGATGAATTTTACTCATTGAAGCAAGTGGAAGGAGACCACATCACCTACAACAAAAGGTTCCTCGAATTACATCAAATGGTTCCCAACATGTTTACTCCCCTCTACCGTTTGATCGAGCACTACATTCGTGGTCTTCCGTCAAAGATTCAAGACCCTGTGATAAGTACCAAGCCTGCAACTTTGGAAGCAGCAATGGAGCTAGCAATAGAGCTCACCGAGAACCGAATCCGAAACAAAGACTTCAAGGAGGAGAAGAAGAAGGATAAAGAATCAACTGAAACCTCCGACTCCACTCAAACCGAATCCCCTTCTCAACCCGAATCCCCTTCTCAACCCGAATCCCCTTCTCAACCCAAACCTAAGAGAAGAAGAGTCAGACGACTTTTCGCTGCTACTCAACGAAATCAACCAGTTTTTCACGCTATACCCATCCGAGCTGTCCCAATCACCCAAGTGGCACCCAACTCAGCTTACCCAAATAAGAAACCATATCTTGGACCTCACCCTCAATGCAACCACTGTTTTTATCACCATCCCCTTACTTTACCTTGCCGGCTATGTACAACTTGTGGACGTTATGGTCATTTGAGCAATGTTTGTCGCACCTTTCAAGACCAAACCTTTTCCCCTACTCAAAACATGGCCCAAACTTATCACCAACCTCAATACCCCATGTTCCCATATGCTCGAGCTTGCTTCAATTGTGGCGACCCTACCCACCTTAGAAACACATGCCCTCAATTGGTTAACATTATCAACACTCAAGCCCAATCAAACCCAGTTAACCAAGTAAACCAAGAAAACCCAACCACTATGCCGCCAGCAAGAGGAAGAGTCTTCAATATCAACGCCAACCCTGTCGAAGATAATGACGGCCCAAACGAAGATACTCAGCTAGTCCTGTTCGCCGAAGATCCAGATTCAACTCCTATTGTTTAGTCTTTCTTTATCACATGTGTAGACTGTTAGAGAAATTATTGGATATTATATATTATATATTGTTTTCGGTATATGCTTTTGCCGAGGCCGTGGCTCCCCATCCATCGAGGTTGAGTTGGATCCCCATTTTATTATGTGGTTGATCTTGGCGTGCCCGCACGATCGGCTCCGTTTGTTGAGCCTTGATCGGTTACGTAATATTACATTTCAATACATGCAATATGCTCGGCTCCGTTTGATTGAGCCTTGAGTGCACAGTTCAATTTACATTTCAAGTTCATGCAATACGCTCGGCTCCGTTTGATTGAGCCTTGAGTGCACAGTTCAATTTACATTTCAAGTTCATGCAATACGTTCGGCTCCGTTTGATTGAGCCTTGAGCGCACATACAATTTCATTATCAGTATCTTGTGGTTGTGGTGTTTGTAGTAGAGTCGCATCGAACTAACCATAACTTTCGGATAAAGTCAACGAAAATTTGACAAGGATATGGTGGATACGCCGATGGTACTTCCTATATATAAGTATTCTTGTCAAATGATCGGAGGCATTATCAGGTGGTTATGAGAGGTTCCATGCATAGGCTGTTTGTGTGGTTAAGTTATTCATATTCAGTACATGCAATATGTTCGGCTCCGTTTGATTGAGCCTTGAGCACACAATTTCAATTTCAGTACATTCAATATGTTCGGCTCCGTTTGATTGAGCCTTGAGCACACAATTTCAATTTCAGTACATTCAATACGTTCGGCTCCGTTTGATTGAGCCTTGAGCGCACATCCATTTTAATTTCAGTACATGCAATACGATCGGCTCCGTTCGATTGAGCCTTGATCGCACAGATATATTTCATTTCAGTAATTTATGTTTGTTGTATTGATTGTAGAGTTATAGGACTAATCATAATTCACTGTTAAAACTAATCAAAATTTGGCAAGAATATGGTGGATACGCCGCTGGTACTTCCTATATATAAGTATTCTTGTCAAAGGATCAGAGGCCTTATCGGACGGTTATGAGAAGTTCTATGTAGGATTTATTAGTTTCTTGGTAACCAATCATAACTTGTGGATAAAACTAATGAAAATTTGGCAAGAATATGGTGGATACGCCGCTGGTACTTCCTATATATAAGTATTCTTGCCAAAGGATCAGAGGCATTATCAGACGGTTATGAGAAGTTCCATGTAGGATTTATTATTGCCTTGGTTGGAATTTGTGATACATTTATATCATCATGTTATTTAAAGAGATTGGATTGTGTTCCATTTCTACATAAATTAACCTCTCCATCATAACAAACGAGAGAGGAACTTCTATCATTCAAACATATATGTTATCAGAATGTGGATTCAAATATTTGCTGTTGTGTTTATTCATGTTCAAATATTCGCTGATGTGTCTATTCATGTTCGAATCTTTGCTGTTGTGTTTATTCATGTTCAAATATTCGCTGATGTGTCTATTCATGTTCGAATCTTTGCTGTTGTGTTTATTCATGTTCAAATATTTGCTGATGTGTTCATTCATGTTTGGATATCAGCTGTTGTGTTTTTATTTATGTTCCATGTAGATTGTAGTGTTAGAAGTTTTGCCTTAGGATATAACCATATTTTTCCCAAACGTATCTAAACTCTTATGCATGATATCATTATTTAGAGAATCCTTCCTGTTTATCAATATTCATACAGTAGGCAACAAAAAGCGATTCCTGAATAGGGTACTTAACCTTTACAAGGAACGTTACCGCCTCGAACAAAAACTTAAACCCTCATTTTTGCTAAGCATACAACTGTCAAACAAAACATCATCATTCTTATAGTCAAAATATATCATTATTTAAATTTCGGGACGAAATTTCTAAAAAGCAGGGGATACTGTAACATCCGTCAAAAACGGATTTACCAAACCCGCTCCGTTTAGCAACCGAACAGTCAGTCAAAATTTTCGTTGCAAATTAAATGCCCAAAATATTTTTAAACGATCCGTAATCAATTATTATACGGGAATATATATTTAGTTTTTGAAAAACCGTCAAAAATCGCAAAATAAAAATAAAATACATCTGCCGGGTTTCGAACCCGGGTCTGTACCGAGTCACCTAGTGACTTAACATCTCACACACAAACCACTGCGCCAACTGAGTTGTTTGATAAATAATGAAATAATTTAATTCATAAAGTGACTTTACAAATTCAAAAACCGGCGCCCAAACGATTCAGTCGTCGGAATCCCGGTAAATTAGCGAGTCTTAACTACAATTTACGTTATAACGTAAACCATTAACTACATATCGGTTATAACCGATGTTTGAAGTCCGCGACACTTTTCAAAACCGCCGGAAAAATTTAAATAACGAACACAGTCCAAAATCAGACCAAATGCATTTCGATTATTCCCTATAAATTCAACCACAATCGTCTGCAAACCTTTTCGCTAAAAATCACATCTTTTCACGGCGTAATTTCACTCGCCGGAACTGTCCTATTTTTCGCCGGAAAACCGAGTTTTGATTTTCTGAACCTCACTAATCCCCTAAACCTTTACTGAAGTTACCCATACTCTCTCCAAGATTTCCGGAGACTTGCTGCTGCAAGGAACCTATCGCCGGAGGTGAATTCTGTCGCCGGAGTTCTGCCGGAAAACAGAGAGTCTTGTCGGTATAATTCTCCGCCCAGTTTCTTTTCCTTTTCACTTTCATCTTACCGAAATAAACTGTGAAACACTAACAAACTGATAAAAAACTTGGACTAGTCGAATTCCGATTTCTGGTTCAAGCATTGACGAAGAAGACGATGTTTTTCTATATCATATAAGTATATTATAAATCATGATTTTAATCGGGTTAGACACACAGTCCAGCGGTGGACTGTGTGCACATAAAACGCTAACGTCTCAAGTTCGAATCCCGGTTCACACACGTTGCCTTAATAAAAATCAAGTTTTTGTTTAACTGAACCGGAGTCGATACCGTTATATGTTAAGTATATTAATAACCGGAATAATAACCAAGTTAGACACACAGTCCAGCGGTGGACTGTGTGTTTGTTTATATCACAGGTCACGAGTTCGAGTCCGGTCCTCAGCACCGACTCGGACAATTAACTCTTTTTTTAAAATAAGGCAGAAAAGGAAATATTTAAATTGTCTTTAAGTATAATAAAAATCAAGTTATATAACATGTTGAACACACAGTCCAGCGGTGGACTGTGTGTTAGATTAAACCACAGGTCCCGAGTTCGAGACCTGTGGTGTGCATGACCGTTTCGCCTTAAACTGTTTTTAAAATAAATGATTTTCTATTAATTCTAATTAATGTATATATGAAATTAAAATCGGATATATAACGGGTTAGACACGTGGCTCAGTTGGTAGAGCTGCGTGCACGCGTACGGGAGGTCTCGGGTTCGAGCCTCACCGAGCGCACAACAATATTCCGCAAACCGGTCAACGACCAGTCAAAGTCAACTGGTCAAGGTCAACTGTAGCAGAAAAAAAAAATAAATATTTTTATTATTTTTATTTAATTATTTTAATTAAAAATCAATTATAAATACTTAAAAATAACATTTTTAAGATTAGAAAATAGCTTCAAACTCACAAAAATACACCCAACAATCCTACTAAATTAGTTTAATAAAATCCGTTTACTCACCAAACCATAATGCGATTTATCTAGGTTAAATCTCACTCGTGGTTAAAACCACTTCGCGTGCATTCATCATCATCAACCGAACGCACCCACTGTGAGTGAATCTTACAATCCCCCCTTTTAAATTACACGTTTTGGGGTGTGTCATGTGTTTTGAATTAATTAATTTATTTATTTAAACTTGTGCCATACCACATCATGACTTAAACGTAAATTGATTTATTGTTGTGATTTATTTATATTCCGTTTGTCAAATTACATGAAACTCATACATTAAGCCCATCAGTTCCTCGTGGGAAACGAGTAGAACATCGCGTGCTTCAATTCAAATTCATTATTGTTCATGTGTGTTTTCATTGAGTTTATATTGTTTGTAGTTGTGTTATTCATATTATCATGTTTATGCAATTCATTCATCAGGCCCCTCAGTTCCTCGTGAGAGACGAGTTGAGCATCGCGTGCCTTTAATTGTTTCCATTATTATTTATGAGTGTTTCATTTAACATCTTATGATTGTTGATCAAGTTACATCTAATTTTACTCATGTTTGGTTGTGCACATATTTCATAATCAATTTAAATAAATTGCTCAAATGTTTTCCATAGGATTCACTCGCCAACATTATGTTGATCCAAAAACCTTTTTACACATGATACAGGTGAACAGGTTGAAGCAAGGATAACATAGGATATGCCTTAGAAGAGAACAAAGGAGTTAGATTGTTAGTTAGATCATGTTGTATCACTATTGTAAACTTTCATTTAATTTGTATTAATGAATATGAAACATTTAATAAATGTCATGAGCTTTGATGATAACCCAATCATGCCCCGATCACCTTATCCGCTGCGGGTCGGGGTGTGACACCTACATACACATAGCACTCAATTAGCCAGAGGTGCTAGGGGTGTTCAAAACCGGATATCTAAAAATTCGTATATTCGAATTTTGGATATCCGAAATTTTCGGATACCATATTTCACTATCCGAAATTTTGGATATCCGATCGGATAGTGAATCGGATATCCGAATTTCCAATTTTTTTTATTTTTTAATTATATTTTAATATTTGAAACCAGATATTTCGGATAGTTTGGGATATCCGAATATAAATTTTTGGATATTTTGGATATTTATCGGATTTTTTGGATACTTCAGATATTTTCGGATATTCGGATATCTGAAAAAAATAAAAATTAAATTTTCGGATATCTGAAATATCCGAATTTTTTTAAAATCACTATCCGAATCCGAATCTGAATCCGAAAATTCGTATATCCGAATTTTCAAATATTTCGGATTCGGATATCGGATTTTCGGATACGGATAATTTTGAACACCCCTAAGAGGTACAACTATTCAATGCATGAGTATGTTGTAAATTGATAACATAAATAAATAAGTTACAACTTTTGAATTCGAAATTGAATGAGGGTTGACAATCAAATAAGCACTAACACATGATCATCAAACCAAGGATCAACATGTTGTACCTTTGGTAGTGTGTGAGTTTTAGTTTGTGTATTTTTGTGTGTGAATAAATGAATTGTTTGATGAATTGAATGAAGCATAAATGAGAATGACAAGATGAATTGCAATGGAATTCCATGAACACACAAACTTAAGTTATCATACTGTTTTCTATTCAATAATCAAAATGATTACAAATGACAAGTATGACTATATACACTCCCCCTTAGCCTGATCACACAACTTTCTGTTCGTACAAAAGGATGTAAGGTAATAACTAGATCTCTAACAGGTGAGATCTATTTATATAAGTACTAACATCTATTGGCAATCAAGGCTTATATCACCCTAATAGCGCATCTAACATACCTAACAGAAAAGATTCCATAGATGTTAGAAACATCTGATAGAGCCTAACATATGTTCTAAGATAGCTAACAACTGCTTAAACATACACCGTTACATTGAAACATATGTTCTTTAAACCTCTATATGCTAATACCAAACATATGTTTAGGCCTTAACAGATGTTCGACATACTTTATCAGTGCTTTGTCTTCGATAGGGCTTTGGCCATGAACAGACTTTTCTTCTTCTTCAACAGTGCCTTCTGGCCTTCAACAGATCTTTGATTTCTTTAAACGGATGCTATATTCATGTTCAAGATTCACTATTTTTGGGAGGAGATAAACATCATAGCTTGTTTATTTCTTGATCAGGATAACATCTTTTGGCTTTTGCAATCATCTGTCCTTTTATATGTCCAATAATCTTCCGGGTCCCTTTCAAGTTTAAGACTCAGTAGGTCTTGCAGATCTTCACTCCTTAGGCCATAAGCACTATTCACGGAGATCTTTTGCGCTTCTCCATTAGCTCTTAGTAGAGTCAATTCACGGCCTATCTTAATTCGATTTTAGAAATTGGAGCTTTCTGGATTTCCTAGGCCAAAGTTATTTTTGATGAGTTTGGTGAAGGTGGCCTGCCCAAGATTTTTCCAATTAGATTTGCAGGGTTTGTGTCTGGTACATTAGCTCATTTTTTATGTCTTCTTTTATGTAATAGTCTTGACACATCTTCATATCTTCCTCAGATATCTCCTTTTCCTTTTTAGGTAGCGTCTTATAGCTGATGAGATATTCTTTGCAGATTAAAGTTCCGAATGATCGACCAATGTTTTGATTGGGAAATCAACTTGATCATAGAAAGGCTTTTATTAGGATCTGAGTTTGATACTTGTAAATTAGTTTCTATAAAACAATAAAATTCACAAGCAGGAATATATCATCGACAACCGTTTTCATTAACAATCAAAATATTACAAAAGTTTTACAGAATGATTCTACACTCCCCCCCATAACATGATCACTCACAAAACTATTCGTACAAAAGAGAATTTGTGAACTGATAAAATAGATCTCTAACAAGTGAGATCTACTTATACTAAGTACTAAAACTTTATTCGTGATTGGCTGTCACATCTCCCTGATAGTGACATCTAACATTCCTAACAAAAAAGATTACACAAATGTTGCAAACATCTGTGCAAATCAAACAACTGGTCTTAACTAGCTAAATATTGTTAAAAGCAAGTATTGTTACATTGGGAAAAATCTATTTAGGGTTTCCTCTGTTGCTTTGTTCCAAATATTTTCTTGGCCAGACAGATGTTTGGTCTTCTACGTCATACCTTTGCTTCAATAGACCTTAGATCTTCAACAAACTTTGTTTCTTCATGAACAACGATTCCAAGGCTTTGAATAGATGTTTGCTTGTCTTCAACAAATTCTCTGATTAGGTGTTCAATATTCACTATCTTTGGGAGAAGAAATGTGTCACACCCGCAAAACTAGAGTTGGGCATAACAACTGGTATCATTTACAAGTGCAGCGGAAGATACGTCTATGACTTCTACTGAGTTGAATGCCTTCTAAGGTTACCAATCCCAAAGGATTATCCTATTCCAACTGTGCCATTTCCAAATAGACCTGAGAAAAACATGCTAACAAGTCAACATAAAGTCGGTGAGTTCATAGTTTTAGAAGACTTGAGATAAATCCTTTTGAGAACAGTTTATGTTTATGAAATCATTTAAAACAATGCAATAAACCATTTCCTCGAATATCATTTGAAGGCTTAGTAAACCATAGGATTTTTGTGTACCCATTTATGCCTATGTAAGACAAAGACAACACGCTTGCATGAGCCTATAACCAACCAAAGGCTAGTACATGACTCGCAATATCGTATACGGAAGACGAAAACTAGCAGCTGGTTATAGTCCTGGGATCTTACGAGGACTTCACTGTACAGTTGTGAGTGTTGTCAAGGACCCTCTGGACCTCATCATTGTGTAAGGACAATCCAGTCGTTATAATTGTAGCGAGGACATCCTAGTCATCGTAAATGTAACAAGGACAATACAGTCCTTCGGCATGTAACAAGGACAATCCAGTCTTTCTGATAACTCATGTATGTTTCTTAAAACCTTGTATCGTTTGGTAAAACTAATGCGTGTTTACACAAACTTGCATATTTCATATATCACGCATGCTTTGTAAAATTGGTAAGTTCTCACATAAACCTGCGTATCGTTTGTCAGTGTGAAATTTGTTTTCCAAACACTGTTTTGGAAACTCATGAGTCGGGTATCAAAATGTGGTAAGCCTTTACAAAACTTGCATGTTTTCCCCCCAAAACATGTATAAAACAATAAAAAGTGGGGTTATGAACTCGCTTGGTCGCAAAGCATAATACTCCGTATTAAACAAAAAAAAGCAAAGCCCCAAGCTTGAAATAACCAACTTTCTCATGCCCTACTACAAGCAAAGGACACCTTAAGGTCTATTGGAATACCTCTAGCATGCAAGTTGGTCATGTAATATTCACCCATCTAGTTAGACTCGATAGGAGTACTTGTCGTGTTTTGAACGTTTTGACTCAATGAACGTTGGTGATATATCTTTGGTCTCTCACGAGTTGCAAAAACCGTGAGAACTTTTTGATCCGGGGCGAGTTGGACCAATTTTTTTTTATAAACGTAGATGAATATATTATAGACACATCTGTAAAAAAAATTGTGGTGCATTTAGTTTTGACCACCACAATTTTTTACGTATACCGTAGATTTTAAAATTTAATTTTACACCTAGCGTAAAAAAATACTTGTGGTGGTCAAATCTACATATACGACATATTTTTTTTGAAAATTTTTTTACACATGTGTTTATAATATATTCATCTACGTTTATTAAAAAAAATTTGGCCCAACTCGCCCCGGCTCAAAAGGTTCTCACGGTTCTCGCAACTCGTGGTACTTTTTATTTTAGCGGCCATATATATATATAATAAAAGAAACCATTAGTGGACACATGTCATCATGTGGTTTCAACTTAGTGGATTTTCCCGTCTAAACCAAAAACCTAAATGGAGAGTCCGAATTATTCGTTAATCAAGTTCCTAAAATACATAATCTTACACGATACTCTTCTTTCTAACCCTAATATTCATTCTCTCTCTGGCGAACACGTATACTGCCTTCATTCAATCTTTCCTTTGATTACTAATACTCCTACCACAAATCCTAATGGCAATTCATCTTCTGCTCATACATAGATCGGTTCAATTTTGAAGAGGAAATCCAATTTTCTGCTCACATAATTTGAAATCTCGGTAAGTTTATGTTTCTTATCTTCTGTTTATTTTCCTATCAAATCATTCATCTCTTTAACGATTCGTTTTGAATGACTGAGATCGTGAATTAGGGCTGAATTTGTGTATTTAGTGCCTTTTTGCCGTGATTCATTTTGTTAAGGTATGTTACATGTTCTGTTTTCTCATTCATTTGTTCATATATCATCAATCTGTTTTGATCTGATTTCGTCTCTTTATCTATGTGTTTGTCATCGATAATTTTAGTTTTGATATTATTAACACGTTTATTTTAAAAGTTTGCCTTGTGGATGCTCATGGTATGTTTCATATTCTGTTTTGAAAACCCTTTTAATCTACTGATTTGCAGGGGGATCTCGTGGTTCGTTTCATGGCACCCTTTTTAAGCATTTATTATAAAGCCAAATAGCTTCTTCAAAAGTTGACGAGTGCCTCTTGGAATGTTGCAGGTGATTATTTTGGTTTCTTGAGAAATTAATATATATTGTTACTGTTTTAATCTTTACTAAATCTTGGAACCTTTTTTCTTACTTCTGCATAAATATTAGATGGGTAAAGTATAGGAATGAAAATTAGAAGATGGGTGGCGGTTGAGTCCAATGGCAAAGTATTTAGAGTTAAAGTGGAGCTCTTCTTAAAGGCCGGGTTCAAGCTTGGGGAGAAACATTGTCGTTCAAAAAAAATAGAACGGGTTAAAGGGGTCGACATTCATTGAAAAAATATAGAACATGCCAAAATATAGAAATCTAAATGAAACGAATCAAAGCTTACATTAAATGGGTCCACAAGCGCCCTCACTTTTTTTAGATTAAAATTTAAATCTTATATCTATTTCATTTTTCTCTTATTATAAAATATTACAATAACTCTCAGTACAACATGCATGTCAAAGAGAACTATAAAAAACAAAAGAAAGAAAAAAATAGTCAATTATGCAGGTTGAGAAACAAGGTAATTAAGCTTCATACAAGCATTTTCCCTTTGTTGCATAAAGATGGTGGTACTACGCTACTATGCAACTATACCAATATATTGTTCGGTTGGTAAGTTGGTAGGGCATGGTGAATTATTGCATATTTCGAACTTTTGTGTCGGTAAAAAAACACAAACTTTTAGTTAGGATGTATATGTCTTTGATGACCCTTTTGACTGCCCTTAACCCTTGCACGTGAGTAAAGAGGTCAATTACCTTTATGCCTAGCTTTAAGCATATGATCAATTATCCGATTAACTACGATTCTTAAAGTCACTTTTTGTTTGCTATATCCTTTACATATATCTCTTTGTTTTTTTTCTAATGAATTAGTTTGTTTTAATTTTCGATCTACTTATATTTTATTAGCTATTTTTGCAGGTTGTAAATGCCAATGTGTCCAACATTTGAAAAATCAACTTATAGTTGAGGATAGACTTCTTTCAAATCCATCTTCTGAATTAGGACAAGGGCTTCTTCCATACGAATTCAAGTTCTTTAAAATTTCTCCTTTCTCTATTTATTTTTGACCATGTAGAGTGTTCATTAACTTTCTTTTATTGTTGCAGTGAGATAAACCTACCTTTTCAAACTTAGTTTGGATATGCTAACGAGTAGCATAGTGGAAATTATTAGAAGTACAAGGAAGGGAAATGGACTTGGCATGTTAACTTTTGTTTAATGCCATATTTTCTTTTATTTCAAAATATTTTTTATCAACAGGTTAAATTTTTAAGCCATAATCTACTTTTATATTATTATAACTAATTAAGGTAGCGATGAGCTCGGTACTGAATTTTAAGATAAAAATCAGTAAAATACCGTCACCATACTGACCCGGGCTCGAAAGTGCCGATTCATAAAATGCCAAAAAAGTGGGTACCAAAATTTTTTAGGTGCGGTTCCATTTGGTACCGGTGCTAATTACTTTTGAACATTCAGACAAAAGGTGTAAGGATTAACCCACAACGCATTTGATGTATACAGTGTTTGGCGTCTAAAGTGGAGCTGGCTCGAAGAGGTGTCAACCTCAATAACCTTCTCTGCTGCGGGTGCGGAATGAAACTGGGAGACTCGAACCGTATATTTATTAAGTGTCTTTTTGCCAGGTGTGTGTAATGGCAGGTGTGCGCTTGGTTGAAAGTGGGGTGGCTGGCAGAGCTAGACTCGGTTGCGGAGAGGCTAAAGTATTTTTTTTTTGGATAAACCAGGGTAATGGAGGAAATGTCCATGTTGTGGTTTTGGCTACTATGTGGCATATTTGGATCAACAGAAGTGTAAAAGAGTTTCACGACAACGAGATACTATATTGGAAAATGGTGGAATTGATCATGATGCTTTCGTCTTGCTTAGTAATAGATGCAAAGTGTTTTCCTTAGATTGGAATAGTTGGGTTATGTTTGACAGTGGTGCAATGTATGTGTTTTTACACAATATTAAATTTGAACATAAATAATTAGTTTTTTTAAGTCGCGTTTAACGCAGGCATTAGCCTAGTATATATATATATATATATATATATATATGTATATTTGTATACAATATTTCTATACATATAAATGATAAAACTATCATAACTCTTCCATGTTTTCTTGTATGAAAGTCTGGTTTGAGCTTATAAAATAAATAATTATTTTAACCCACGTCCTAAATCGTCTCGACCAGCAAAAGAATATATATAAAATTATAGATTTATCTTAGAGATGTATGTTAGAACTTTTGAGATCGTTGATACTTGATTAAATTAGGTTTTGGATTGTTTTGAGTTAGTTTAATAGGCTTTTGATAGTTCAGGGGTGAAAATGTAATTTTGGGAAACAAAATGTACTGGCGGTGTCAGGATCTAAGTTTGAATCACTTGTAGTTTTTGTTTCTAAAGATGGAAAATGGATTGAATTTTAAAGAAATGCAGCAGAATTCATGGAAAACTTTTACTACAAGCAATCGGTCGTTTGTTTTCATCATCATCATGCTTTCAAGTTGGTAAACTCGCATGTGATTCACAAACTCCCCCTTAGCCTATTACAATCGTTTGATAGTAAGAAATGAAGAAGATAAAGTGCGAATTAATCTTTTTCAGGAATACGACTTTAACTGTTACATTGATCAGCTATTTATACTAACTATCTAACCACTGAGCATCTTTTGTGACATCATGGTTGATAGTGACAGCTAACAAAGTCATAACTAACTAAAACACTGTTACATTGAATAAACTATAACTAGTCTAAGCACTGATTTCTATCCTCTGTTCTTGTTTCTTCTATCAGACCTTTGCTTCTTGTTCCATCAGATGATAGGAGCAGTTGTTTATGGAAAGAAGTGTAAAGGTAGATCAGAGGTTGTAACCTCTGATAGTTGGACCAAAGCTCGGATAGTGTATTTGTCTTTGATATCATCTGTTCCTTTGTTAGGTTCAATCCCAACAATCTCCCCCTGGAACAGATGATGCCAAAACACTTGTTTATTCTTGGTCTTTATTCCTCAACAGAAATTCTCTGATTTGGCCTTTAAACTGTAATCCAAAATTCAGAGAAATTTCATCATCACCATCATCCTTTTCGAGTGTCAGATTCAGAAGATCTTGAAGGTCTTCTATATTTAGCTCATATGCAGCCTCCATGCTAATCCTGACAGCATCACCATTAGACTTGAGCAGTGTCAATTCGTGGGGGTTTTTTTCAACTTTCCACTTTAGAATTTTTGGGTCTTCTGGCTTTCTAGGATAACTTTTATTGGTTGAGGTTTGAAGAGCTTTTTGTTGAACTATCTTTGTCAAATCTGCTCTAAGCTTTTCACTAACTTCATCTGTGTGATAGTCAATCATGTTTTTAATTCCCTCTTTGATGTGTTCATACACTCTCTTGTCTTCTTCATCTATCCTTTCTTTCTTTCTTTTTTTAATTGATTGAAAGCAAGGACGGAGGGGACATATGATGAGATAGACTTCTAAGAGTGTTGAGCTTTATGAACATCATTTGATGGAGGGTAAACTGGTTTAGGAGGCATGTTTGGATCTTTCTTCCTCCTCTCTTCTAACATCTTATATGTATCAATCACCCTGACTTCTCCCCACCTTGTCACTTGGTTCCTTGAACCATAGTGATTTTGTATCAATTCTTCTTTCATCCTTTTAATCTTCAAAGCTCTGTCTGGCATGTTTTTCTTATGTTTCTTCCAGTCAGGAGGAGTTGGCTTCTTGTGAGGATCTTTTAACATTTCTTGCATTCTTTCAATTTCTTCTCTCAGCTCATCCACACTCCAATCCTTGAACTGTGCCTTTGTTGCCTTATATTGCTTGTTCTTCATGATATGTTCAATGAGTTCATGTTTAAGGCACTGATCTTCCCTTTCTGACAGCTTATTACACAGATCTTTGAAAAAATCTTGCAATGCCCTGGCTTTGCTTAGCTGAAAAGACATGTTGGTCTGTATCTCTCTGTCACTTTTTACCAGCTGAGTCTCTTTTGCTATATCCTCTGCTTATTTCAATTTGATTTCTAGATAATCATCAATATTTGCAGGTCTTGGGTAGCCATCAAGAGATAATATGATTCTTTTGTCAGGGTCTTCCTCAAATAGAAGCTTTTAATTTCTTCCCTGACTGCTGGTAAATCAAGAGGATATTGCTTTGTTGCAGGCATAACTGTAAGGGGATCAGTGGTTGGAGTTGAAGATGGTGAAAGCATTGATGTGGAGGTTAGTGGTTGTGATGATAAAGGAGTAGGAGCAGGAAAGATCTCTTCTTCATTCACAATCTTTGTAGTCTTTCTCCTCTTAAATATGTCTTCAGGTGATGATGGATGAGTTGGAATTCTGGTTGGTGTTGGTAAAGGTTGGGTGGATGTATTAAAAATAACCATGGAAGGCAGTGGATGAGATTGCCTCTGCCGCAACCTCTGCTGTGTCAACAGATGTTGACACAATGGGTATGGAAGTTGAAGTAGGTGTGCTTGATTTTTGGAAAGCAGAGGTTTTAATGGTTGGATTTACAGGAGGCTCAGCTTTGGAAGGTGTGAGAGTTGGTTGCCTTACTTTTCTAGCAGGTCTCCTCTTTGCTGAGGTACCAACCTCTTCCTTTTCTTTTTGCTGCTCAATCTTTTGCTCAACCAATACCTTGCCATCAAGATACATTTTTCTCTTCTGCTTCTCTTTTTCTCCGGCCAAGATATCATCTGTTAGATCCTTCTTCTTTGAACCATATGGCCTGGGAATATCCACTGTTGGCTTTACCATTTGATCATCTATTGTAAGCTTCTTCTTTCCCAAAGGTTTCTCCCACTTTTTGGCATCATCTTCAGTGTTTACAAAAATTACTGTAGGCGGAGCAGTACCAGTGGTTTGGAGAAGATGAGCTTTTATCGCTTTAATATCTACCCTTGTATCCATGAATCTAGCTTCAACCATGTTTCATACTTCCTGCATTTGATGTTTGTGTTGTAGATCAGAGAGGTGCTTTTGTTGCTGAAACAGAGGGTCTAGGGCTTCTTTTAGATCAGTAGTGGTTAAGACAGAGGGTTGGCTCTTTGTAGCTAACAACCGCTTCAAGAGATTTTTGATCTCATCAACAGAAAATCTTTGATACTCTCTCCGTCAAATCTTTGTATTTTAGATCATAACCTAACTCAATAGGATCATCTGAACTCCTACCTGTTGTGGTAGTTATATCGAAGGTATCATGAGCATGTGTTGTGACACTAGCTTCAACCTTAGATGCCCCTTTTTCTTGGTACAGGGGACTTCCCACAACATCAGCGGTTACCTTGGTAGCCTCAGCAGTGGTTGCCTTCAACAGAGACTTAGTAATGTAACCACTGTCCAAAGGAAAACTAGGTAGTTTTGCAATTGTAATGGCTGCTCTAGTTGAACTATCACCAAGTGTTTCATGTAACCCAAGGGATGTAGCCTCTTCATTTGCTAATGGGCTAGCAAAGAATAGAGATTCAGACCCAACATCGTGTTGAAGTATAATCTCAGTGATAGGTTGGTGAGAAGTGCTGGATAATGTCTGCTCTAGTTCTATTGCATTCAGCAAGGGTAAAATGGTTTGTGGTAGTGATTTTATTGGAGAAGGGATAGGTGCAGAAAGAGACATTGCCCTGGGAGATGGGCTGTGGAAGATAGAACCAAGTGGTCCTAGAGCTTCATAATTTGCTGTCCCTGTGTTTACAACCTGATCTTTCGTGAGGATGCAGGAGGAGTTTCATAGCCAGGTGGAGATTTGTCAACCATCTGCTGTGAAGAAGTAGCAGCAGTGGTTTGTGACTTTGGTGTTTTCACAGGGTTTACCTCTGGGATCTCATCTTCCAGAGGACCCTTTTTTGGATTTGGTGGGTTTTCTGGATGTTTTTGTTGGTTTCTTTTTGGTGATTTTAGGTGTGGGTTTCAGAGCAATGGTTGTAATGCTCTGATCACCTAGAGCAGTGGGCTCGGTAGCAGGAGGAAGAGATTGAACATTTTGTTCTTGTAAAACTGGCTCAGCCCCCTCTACTTCTTTTTTGGAAACCTTTTCTTGATTTGTTATTCGTGTAAAAGTTTCATGAGTTAGGCAGCCAGGTTGTGGTCACAGCGCCTTGTTTACTTGCTGCAGATCTGATCTGGTCTTCCAAGTAAACACTCAAGAATCGAGGATGTATCAAGAAAGCTTTTCTTTTTGAGATATTTTAGAAATTATTAACCAAATCTGTTGGAACGTCCACGATTAGCACGGGAACCTAATTTTGTTATCTATTGTCGGATTAGGTAGAAACTAATGACAAGTTAACCAAATAACAAGCATTACTCATTTAAATGTTGTTTTCATTGATCTAAAGTTCAATACATTAGAGAACCGGATCCGACAGAGCTTCGCTGTCTCTGTGCCAAATTTTCTCCATGTTGTTACAAAATGAATCACCAAGGCACCTATTTATACTATTGCAAGTTCGCTGGTTAGGGTGGAAGTTCGGGCGAACTTGACTTAGTCAATTTCGGCCGAAGTTGACTTCTCTCAACCATCTCGAGCGAACTTGGCATACAAAACACTTAAATATGCCTCGTTTGTAACAGATTAAGCCCTATTCTCGATACATAATGACGTAGGCAACAGACATATGCACCAACAGACTCTCCCTTGGATGTTGCCGCAGTCATTTTTACTTTTAAAATCTTCTGAGTCTTTTGATCTTTAGTTCTTGAATAAACTTTATCATCTTGATCTTTATATCCTCTTTCTCTTTCTTTGAGCTTTGTCTTGATAAAACTTTTAATCACCATGCTCCTCCTAGCTTTAAGCTTTAGTCTCAGACTCCCCTTTGCTTTGATCTTTAGACTTCAAACTCCCCCTAGCTTTGAGCTTTCTGAAATCTTTGGACAGTGTTTTATCCAACCCCCCCTAAAACTTTACTTTCTGTTTCAAAATTCTAAGACATTCAAATAAACATTTCAGATTCAAAAATCTATTGTAAAATCTCAAAGTTTGAATCTTCTTTACTCTTTTCAACTCTTTTAGTTATTCAAGTTCAAATTAATGACCTTGAACACTTTTAACATTTAAGCCTTTGTTTACTTAATAAACTTTCCAATTATGAAATCCACTTGGTTGACCAAGTCCAAGTTAATGACCTTGGTTAACCAATTTCATTTACCAAGTCCAAGTTAATGACCTCAGTTTAAAAAACTATTATGAACAATCTGATTTTAAAGTTTCAAATTAATGAACTTTTAAACATTCAACAGATTTTCTTACCAGACTTCGAAGATCCGTTCTCCAATATTGGTTCGTTGAAACTAATGTAGAACCAAAATCTTTTTGTATTTTAGAAAGTTTATGTTAAAACACAATTAATTTTTTTTTTGAATTTTATCATTAAAAGCAAATAAAGTATTTACAGAACTTTTAACAAGTAAACTAAACTATGTACAAACATATTTACAGACATATTTTTGTTAACTTGTGTCTAAGGATCATATCAGTTGTTTGAGACATATCACTAGTACCATTGACCTTTTTGAGACTTTAAGTTTTAAACTCGTTTACCTAGATTGTCGATATGTTTGTCCACTTAAACTTTACCACGTTTCTCAATTGTTCCAAGATATGTTAGGGTATGATTTATGAAAACTTGACTTAACTATGGTTCCCACTTCTTGAATATACTCCCGAATCCAGATTCCCTAGATTTCATCTTACAGGTGAATATAGCGTAATTGATATCTGTATCTGGGTTGTGCGAGGCCTTGAGAGCTCAGGTTAGTACTACCGTACAGACAAAGAGATGAAGGCTTGTCTTTAAGGTGTGTTCCACTTAAGGAATCTATTAAGCATTGTAAATGATTAGATCTTTCGATTCTTTTCAAATTTTGCATGCTAATTTGGAGTTTTTAGCAAAAGTTAGAAGTTCTAGGCTATTGCTTTCGCAAAATCAGAAGAACTTGTATAATACCCCAGATATCGACTATCTATAAAGACCTCGTATCTCAGAATCAGGCAACCCTTCAATCGAAATTTCGGAGTACTAAGTCCATATATCCAAGATGTGTTAATCCACAAGATTAAGCAGTTGTAAAATTTAGTTTATATCCGAGAAACAATTTACTAAACGTTTAAAGTCTATCGACACTTCCACAGTAAGACTTGTTTATCACTTTTAAACTTTACAATTCTTTAGCATACTATGATAGTCCACTGATGTACTATCATTTCCTTTTTGACAACCAAAATATTTTTGTCTTTTTCAATGTTTTTGTACAATTTGAATTTTATAATGTTTTTGAATTTTCAACTTTTTCATATGTTTTTTTATTTTTCTAAAAAATTTCTTACTCCCCCTAAAATCAAAAACATATTTTTTGGATTTTAGGTTTTAAGAAATAACATTCTAAAAAGATAAAAAAACCAATGAGGATCACGAGAACTCGTCGTCCGATCCTTTTGATTTCATTTTCTGCATATCATCTGTTAGCAAAACAAACCATTAAACTTTGATAACATCAACTAGTAGAAACCACTTGTAAGAATCACTAGTAAGAAATCAAATTTTAAATGATTTTTCAATATAACAATCAGTGTTCTGTTCAACGGTGTGGATTTTCTCAAATTTTTAAACATTCTTTTCAATTTTTCTTTTTCCAACCACTTGTAATTTCAAAAACGTCAAAGATTATGACTTTCTAGATAAGTTAAATACTCATGGAGCTCTGTCTATCCAGATTTGACTTTGATACACGGATCTTTTGGAACTCCTTCACACAAAACAACTATTTGAATAAGGAAACCCAAACCTTTTTGGTTTTGGGTTTGACATGATAAACATCATAACCATATTCTAACGCTTCATCATAATCAAAATCATCATCAAACATTTCGTCCAGTGTCGATTCTGAAAACATTTTTACCTTTTCTTTATTCGTTGGTTTGATTACTGACTCGGTTAATTTGACATTTTCAGTTTTGTCAGCAACAGGCTTTGGTTTTTCTGATGATGAAAGCCTTTTCTTAGCAACCCATGATTGTAGCTTGCTTCTAGCTTTCTTGATATAGAATCTGAATCTTTGATTTCATTAAACCTTGAAGTTTCACCTTTTTCAAATGTTGAGTTTTCAAATTTGACACGGTTTTAGGTTTCACTTCTTGTTTAGATTCATAGTTTCTATTTGACTCTTTAATAGATTTCACAATTTTTGGTTGTTTTTGATTTTCATCTTTTGATTCGGTTTTTCTTCGAGGGAACACAGGCTTTAGATTCAGACACTTGTGAGCAATATGTCCAAAAGTATTGCATTTAAAGCAAGTCCGGTTATCAGAAACATTTCCACTAGTGGGTTTTACTCCACTTGTGGGCTTGGTCTTAGCCTTGTTCCGAAGTTCTTTCTCCTTTTTGAATCCATCATTTGATTTCTTACCGATCATACCTTCTTCTTGAACCGTATTTGTCCCATACACAAACTTCATGTCTTTACCTTTGTATTCATGACATGGCGATTTCTGGTTCCTTCTCGGTTCATTTTCATTTTCTTCCAAACCCAATCCTGCTCTCCTGTTCTCAGGAAAATCACCACCAAACTTTCGCTAATTGTTTAGCATTCCTTTTGGGTTTTGAATAAAATCTTTTCTCGTTTTTCTTAAGATCATCTGATGAAACTTCTACAAGTTTGAAAAATTTATCAAGTTGATCCTCTTTCACGTTCCGAATCGGAAAACTATCATCGAAGTATAATCTATCAGATTCCTTAATCTTGTACATGAAAACATTAGGATCATCACTTAGATCATGTTCTGATGATGTATCGTCATCTTCAGATTGTGATTCCGAGTTTTTCAAACTTGATTTGGTGCTTTCAGAGCTGCCGTCATCAGAATCATTTCCCAACACCTTTTTAACCACATTTTTTACCACCGCTTCATTGTCATCATTTGATTTCGTAAAGTCTACGTCAATGTTCTCAGGCAATTTATTTTTCTTTTCTGACAAAATGAGTAAATTAAATGCCTTTTCAATCTCATCACCTTTCTTGCAGGAATAACTTGCAAGAAGTGATGGAGGAACACTTCCGTATTCTTTACGCTTTGATTTATCACCATTTTCCTCCGATTTAATCGTAGGTAAAATGTGATCCATGACATATGTGTTTGTGGTGTAGCTCTTTAGAAGCTGTCTTACCCGTTCCGTTTCTATTTTTATGTCGTGAAGCTCACGCTTTGTCTCAGCAATTGTATTAATGTACATGTTAATTGCCTTTTATTTTTCAATTACAGTTGCATTTAACATTTTAACATTACATTCAGCTCACGATTAGCATTTTCAACATATTTATATTTGCTTGATATTTTGTCATAAGCTTCTTTTATGGTTCTGTAATCATAACGAAAGTTTCGTTGTGTACAGTCAATTCTCTTATGACTTTGACTTTATCAAGACATGGTTCACAAGGATTTGCGCACTTTGTGCAAGGTTTTTCAACCTCCACAATTTTCACAACTTCCTTTTCAGACAATTTTACCTCAGCTTTTACCTTTTCTGCCTCTGATTTCAAAGCTTCTTGCCTTTGCATCTCAAGGTAAGCTAATTCTTCTTCCTCAGGTCTCTGCATATAACCTTCCAGAATGGCATTTTCCAAAGCAGCATCGACATATGATGTATCCGATTCATCCACTAACTCTGCTATCATAGCAACACCAGTTTTCTTTCCGATGTATCTGTTCCAGTCAAAACCATCTTCTTCATGATTGGCAACAAGAGCTTTTTCGGCTTTCTTTGCAGGTTTATCTTCTACTTCAACTTGTGTTCTCTTTGGATATGGCTTATATTGAAGAGCTTTCTTGTAGTACTCATTGTTGCTGCCGAAAGGATTTTGGTTTCCACTTGCTTCTTGATTGCTGCATTCTCGTTTGAAATGTCCTTTTTCTCGACACCTGAAGCATGTGACTTTAGACTTGTAAAATCCAAGTTTGTTGTTTGAATTACCAATATCCCTTCCAGTGAGTGCCACAAATTTAGAAACTCTTCTGATGATAGATGCCAAACTCCACTTTATATCCATCAGCTCCAACTCTTCTTCGTCCACCTGATTATAATCTTTGGCGGTCATCTCTGGATTACCGATCTTTCCAGAAACGAGACTTTCATATGATTCGAGAACAGTAGCAAGAAGTGGTATGTGCTGTTTAGCCACTTTTTCTAGATACATTCTTCAAATCAACTGCTACGTTGCATTGGAAAACATTTGAATTAGAACTAGCTTGGTTTGTCTGATTTGGGAATGATGAACTTGGACTTGCACTAGTATATCCAGCATATGGAGAACTCTGACTTGGAGAAGAATTTGTATTTGCACTAAATGCTGTTTGAATTTTCGGGCTTTGAATCGGAGTATCTGGAATGCCTCCTTTGTAATAAACACCAACATCTTGAACAACATTAGCATTCTTTGATTTTGCAATCTTCATCAATTCCATTTCATGTCCTTCCAATTTGTCTATGAAGGATGACAACTTGAAATGTCTCCAAGATGGACTATTCTTCAGAATCGTCAGATATGTTGTCCATTCTCCTTCTGGAAGTGCATCAGCCAACTTCTCGATTTTCTCTTCATTAGATCTTTTGATATCATGTCTCCGCATCTGGACCATGAGGTGACAGTATCTATCGATCATCTGTTTCATTGTTTCACCTTTAATCATCGTGAAGATCTCGAATTCTTTCTTGATTAAAGCCTTTTTACTTTTGATCATTTCATCACTTCCTTTCAATTTTTCACAAAGAGAATTCCATAATTCTTGCGAAGTATCATATTCTGGTAATAATATAAAGATATCTTCCTTCACTGATTGTTGTATCAAGCTGATCATTTTCTTCTCAGCAACATAATTATCTTTGTCAGTATTTGAAAACTTGTTCAGTGGAAGATCTTGATCACGCTCATCCTTTGGCCATTTGTAACCATCCTCAACTGCAACCCAGCTGTTGAATTGATTCGCTTGTATCCAATTCACAAACTTTTCCTTCCACCCTTCAAATTCGTCCATACTCATAAACTTTGGCGGTTTCGACGTAGTACTCATTTCGTTGTCGATGTTCATTTGATTTGCCGTAAGAACATTAGCATTTGATGAAGAAGCCATTTGAGAGACGAATACGTTGTGGAAATCTTCCATTTTAACAATCTGAAGATGTATCTGAGAATACTATCAAAAACACTCGAAAATTGATTAGTAACAGACAAGTTCGGTCGAACTTGTGTGAAAACAGTTTTTGATCTCAAGTTTTCACAAGTTCGGTCGAACTTATACGACAATATTCAAATTTTATTACAATACCTCAAGTTCGGTCGAACTTGATGTAGATTATGAGAAAAATTGCACTTCGAGCGGACTTGTAAGAAAGTTTCAAGAAAAAACTCTAAGTTCGGTCGAACTTAAGAAGAATTTTCAAGACCTTAGCTAAGTTCGAGCGAACTTAAGCAAATTTTCAACAGATTTTATACAAGTTCGGTCGAACTTGATAAATTTTGAAGAATTTAAGCTAAGTTCGGTCGGACTTGAAGTTAAACTCTTAAAAAACTATCAAGTTCGGGCGAACTTGAGTAAAATTCGAATAATTTTAGTCAAGTTCGGTCGAACTTGGTCTCAAGTTCGTCCAACATGGTTTTCCAAATCATGGTTTTTTCAACTTTTTGATATCAATTCGATTGAATTTGATGTCCAAACTCTCAGGGGTTTATCACAACCGTATTTTACATGACATATTCAATTTTTAGCTGATTTTGTCCATGAAATCATCAAATATGTGAAAATGTTAAGAAAAATGATAGAATGGAGATGAGATAGAGAAATTCATGTCTTGATTCCAGCAAATTTAGGTATCCAGGCTCTGATATCACTTGTTGGAACGTCCACGATTAGCACGGGAACCTAAATTTGTTATCTATTGTCCGATTAGGCGGAAACTAATGACAAGTTAACCAAATAACAAGAATTACTCATTTAAATGTTGTTTTCATTGATCTAAAGTTCAATACATTCGAGAACTGGATCCGACAGAGCTTCGCCGTCTCTGTGCCAAAATCTCTCCATGTTGTTACAAAATGAATCACCAAGGCACCTATTTATACTATTGCAAGTTCGCTGGTTAGGGTGGAAGTTCGGGCGAACTTGACTTAGTCAAGTTCGGCCGAACTTGACTTCTCTCAACCATCTCGAGCGAACTTGGCATACAAAACACTTAAATACGCCTCGTTTCTAACAGATTAAGCCCTGTTCACTCAGACTCGATACATAATGACGTAGGCAACAGACATATGCACCAACAAAATCATTGAACAATACCTGGGAATAGTTAAAATCAGAATCAGCCAAAATTGCATATCCCAGATATTGCATTTTCAATGGAATCTCATTGAAAGCAGTAGATTTTGCAGAGAGACATGTTAAAAGAGTATGGAAAGAATTTCATCTCTGCTGAAAATGGGGTTTAAGATTGTCATACCTTTCAATTGGCTAGTGTAACCCATTTCCACAAACTCTACTTGCATCTCTCTTAAAGAAAATGACAAAGGATGTGCCATATCACTCAATTGAAAAACCTGAGAGATCGATTGTGGACTAATTTGCATAGAAGTACCCCCAACCTTTGAGATTATTGCATAAGGAACACCATCAGCGGATGTTTTGACCTTAGCATTTTTCTAGAAATCCTGAAGAGAATCGATGTAAATTTGGGCTTTGACTTCGAGCATATGCTTAAATTTTGACTTTCTTAGAATCCGAATCATTGTGTGGTATCGTGTATTGACTTCGGTTTCTTCTAAGATCCCCATGTAATTGTATGGGGTTTTGAGAATCAAGACGTATGATGGTAAATCTTGCTTTGATTTTGCCTTTAATTTTGTTTTATGAGCCATGATTTGAGTGCAAACTATTTTGATATTTTTGAATCGACACAGTTTGGTGAATCCTCTGTTCTGGATAGAACAAAGTTTTTACAGGGTTTCTGAAAAAGTGATGAGGACGTGGTATCTGATGTAACGACTGTCTAATAACATCTGACCACGTGTAACCTTGGATTAAAAATGGAAAACAGTTGTTTGGCTAAACATTGTTTGAAATTTTTGATCAGTGGATAAGAACAGTATTTGCAACTATCAAAGGATACACTTTGACAGTGGATGGACTTTTCTAAATGAACAGTGTTTTTGTGCTATCAGTGCTTTGAACAAATTTATTTGAAAAATTCAATTTTAAACTATTTTTAAGGATGGATTTTGATTTTCTAAAAACATTTTATTGCTATTTACACATGGAGCACGAAGAAATTTGTTTTTAATCCATGTTTAGCATTCCAAGGCTAGATATCAAACTGTCAAAAGTGTGAGCATCAAGTGCTTTTGTCAACACATCTGCCAGTTGATCCTTGGTATGGACATGTTGTAAAGAAATCAAACCTTTTTCATAGCAATCCCTCACAAAGTGATGTCTGATGTCAATGTGCTTGGTGGTGGAATGAGAGATAGGATTTGAGGTTCAAGGGTATATTGGGAATGTGCAAAGTGTACAGTGTTTTGTATTTGAGGTGCATGGGTATATTGGGAATATTGGACAGTGTTTTGAGGTCTGTTGCAAGGATGTGTTACAATTGGTCCTGTAGATTGTGATCTGCATTCTCTGGCAAAGTGACCCATTTTGTTACATTTGTAACATTTGATTTTAGACTTATCAAACCCAACTTTCAACCCCCCATGCAATCCTGGAAACCTTCTACCAGTTCTTTTGTAAAATTTACTTGCTCTAACACTTAAAAGTGTCAGCTGATGCAAAATGTCCATCTCTTCTAGGTCAGTGGGTTCAAAATGTTGTAAATCATTCATTTCAAAAGACAGATTGTCAGAGGTCTGGCTTTCACAATTTGCAGCAAAGGCAAAATTGGGTGTACAGGGATCATAGTTGAATTGTTTCCAAATGTTATGTCAATGTAATGATCATAACTTTGATCCTTTCCACTGCTAGACCCCTCCTCATGACTATATATAGCAGTTTTTCCCAAAGTATAATCATCAGTCATTTTCCCTGACTCTTGCAACTTCTTTTTCTGGTTCAACTCTCTCTCATATGTGTGGAGTCATCCATGAAGTTGTGTCAAGGTCATTTCCTTGTAACCAACAGTTGTTCTAGTGACATAAGCTACAGTCTCCCATTTCTCAGGTAAAGGTCTCAAGAAACGACCTTTGATAGTCGAATTTGGAAATTCCACATTTACCGATTTGAGCTCCCTGATGAGACAGCTATATCGTTCGAACTGTTGGGTTAATGACTCACCCTTAACGTGGCACAATGTTTCATACTTTTGATTTAAGACATCTACGTTATTCTCTATCACCTCTTCAGTACCACCGAATTGCTCTTTAAGAGCATCCCATAACTCTTTAGCACTATTAACAATGAAGTAATCCCGCATAAATCTCATTGGGCAAAGCCGAAGCAACAATGCTAAAGGCTTTAGCATCCAATTCAATTTTGAGGAAATCCTGTTCAGAGTAATTTTCGAGTTTCTTAGGGACCTGCATGTGGGGATCCTCTGTACTTGGAACCATGGGAACATGAGGTCCAAATACAACGGATCTCCAGCATCCGGTGTTCTGTTGGGAAAGAATATGACCCATCCGATGTTGCCAAATAAAATATTCATTTTGTTTCAACAGCGGAGATTTGAACATGGATCCAATATTGGATTCCGGTGTGTTTTGTGCCATTTCTCTTATTGACAACAGATTTGTGTTTGAAAAACTTTTGTAGTGATAAAACTCTGTATTCAAGCAAAACTATAAAAAGAATTAGCACATAGAGCTGATCTGTTCAAATCAATTTGACTGTTAAATCAAAATCGATTGACCAAGCTCTGATACCAATTGTCAGGACCTAAGTTTGATACACTTGTAGTTTTGTTTCTAAAGGTGGAAAATGGATTGAATTTTAAAGATAAGTAGCGGAATTAATGGAAAACTTTTACTACAAGCAATCGGTCGTTTGTTTTCATCATCATCATGCTTTCAAGTTGGTAAACTCGCATGTGATTCACAAACTCCCCCTTAGCCTATTACAATCGTTTGATAGTAAGAAATGAAGAAGAGAAAGTGCGAACTGATCTTTTTCAGGATGACGAGTTTAACTGTTACATTGATCAGCTATTTATACTAACTATCTAACCACTGAGCATCTTTTGTGACGTCATGGTTGATAGTGACAGCTAACAAAGTCATAACTAACTAAAAGACTGCTAAATTAACACTATCAGTGCATAGCACTGTTACATTGAATAAACTATAACTAGTCTAAGTACTGATTTCTATCCTCTGATCTTGTTTCTTCTATCAGACCTTTCGATCAAAGGATAGGAGCATTTGTTTATGGAAAGCAGTGTAAAGGTAGATAAGAGGTTGTAACCTCTGATAGTCGGACCAAAGCTCGGATAGTGTATTTGGCTTTGATATCATTTGTTCCTTTGTTAGGGTTCAATCCCAACAGGCGGCATAATTAATAGTCTGGCGTAATTAATAATTACGCTAGACAACCAGATCTATATATATGAATCATATGAAAACCCTAGCTCCAAGGTTTTTGGACTAGCATTTTGGTGATTTCTTATGTTGTGATTCTTGTGTTTGATCTTGTGCTTAATCCGTATATCCAGGTGCTTAAATCATTATTATCAAGTGGGATTCAATATACAACACTTGTAGTTTCTACCAAAACAAGAATCTTCATCTTTCTACCTTGATTTTTCTTATCGTTATGCATTCAAACATCTAATCTATTGGTGTTCGAGTGTTAACAATCAAACCACAGTGATCCGTATCAGATTTGGGACTCATAATTTGGTATCAAAGCCTTTGTGCTCTTGATTGTTTGATTTTTGTTGAGATTTTTCAAGTTTTGAAGATTTTTCAAAGGTTTTTCAAAGTTTCAAGGTTTTTCAAATTTTTGGGTTTAAATGAGTTGATTTGGTGTGATTAATCGATGGGTTGTTGTTAATCAGTGTTTAGTTAAACATTTTGTCACACCCTCGATTTCCACTTGCGGAGTTTTACCGCGAGACGTGTGAACAAACCAGAATCTAAGACACTAGTACGTCGAACGACTCTATATGATTTGATAATACGTTTTCCAAAATCATTTGTTGTAAATTTTAGATTACCAATATTTAGCATGAGTATCAGTTTTAAATTTGAGCGGAAGCATAAATAAGTAATGATGCGGGCGCCAACACAAACGCCAAAACAAATGAAAAATCCCAAAACAATATTAATAAATGAGACTCGATAAAGATGTCTTGTTCAATGCATGTGCGTGCACCTAGAGCTCCTAGCGTCCTGATAAACATGTAAAGAAACAAGTGTCAACATTAAAGATGAGTGAGTTCACAGGTTTTCATAAATTCGTGTGTTCGGTTATAGTTTGTTATTCCGTTATCCCCATCCCGGGATAACATATCAGTTCCATTATTCCAACCCGGAATAATAAGTTGTTGCTTCCAATATTCCCAAACCGGAATATTAAGTTGTTGTTTCCATTATCCCCAACCCGGGATAATATGTTGATGTTCCAATATTCCAAACCCGGAATATTAAGTTGTTCCGTAATTAAGTTCAATATTAATGTATATAGGTAGCTAGCCTAAAGTCATGTCACTAAGTGTTCGCGATCGAAGCTGACAGTTGTGCCTCCGTTTTGCCAGGTCTATCACATGACCATGGCGATGTTAGGCCAATCATACACCCGTTGACCATACCCGGTCGGCTAGCGCGACTAGCTCGGATGGGGCTCGTCAGACCCAGTAGTACTACTTATAATTCTCCCGCTACTTAACCCAAATACTAACGATCCGAGGAGATTGTCGAGGACTTAAGTGATAAAGCTGCATAGTGACCATAACATTACATTAACATTAACTTAGTTACCGTATAGTTATGTGACGTTAATTTCGTATAACGTAAAGAGATTGAGTTTGAGAGTGTATACATGTTTCTCTCCCTGTTGTTTAAAAACCGGATAAAGTTAGGGCCGTGAACTCACCTTTATTAGCTCGGTTAGTGTGGCAAAGATGTTATAAGGAATGGGACCGCTAGTTGCGTCCTAACAAACCAATTAATTCCACGTCAGTGTGTAATCACACCAATACAAATTCCACACGCAATTTACTCACAAAGTGATACACACAAACAACATATCTAACACTCAAACATGCATGCAAGTATTCTCATATAATCATAGTGATCACACAACTTATCATGAACACATTCCAAATCCATGCAACACTTTAATGCATAAAATCACAAGTTAACAACTTTCTGCTCAACACTCAGTTATTCAGCTGTTTTCTAGGATTTTTATAAAATAGTTCCAGCATTCTAAAAATTCCCATATTTTTACAGTAGGTGACATTTATACCATAGAAATTTATATAATTTTTCCAAGTCCTAAATCTTTACCAATTAACCATAATTATTAACCCACTAAGCTGCAGTCATATTTACTGCTTTCTGACTGCAGTCCACGGAAGAATTTATTTAAAAATCACTGATCGTCCGATTAACAAAATTCCAGTTGGAGTTGCCCGGAAATTTCTATACCTAGTTGCTGTACAAAAATCATGACTCAACTCCCTACTGATTTTAAAATCTAGCTTGATAAACAACCAACAAAATTCCAGAATTTTAACAGCTTTACCTACTGAACTTGTTTAGCCCTTTAAAAATATCAAACGATTTCAGAAAATTATGAATCCAGCGCCATTAGATTCCTTATTCAAATCTCTACGTTCTAGAACTCAGAAAATCCGTTTTTCGACAACTAACGACCAAGTTACAGCCTGATGAAGTCGGCTGTTTCTTTTAATCAGCATCCTGTTTCAGCATCTCCTTATAATAAGTTCGTATAACTCGTTCATGTGATTAGCCTAGGCGATCAAGATTCGATTTTTAATCATAGATTAATACTAATAATCTATCCACGCAAACCCTACTCAATAACTTCTAGTTATTATAACAAAACACACTTGCAACCTCATGAGATCCGAATATCATTATGTTTATAACCAATTCAGCCGATTACTTGCAAGCACATATAATCCGAAGACAACTAATCAATTAATCATATGTCCGAGACAACAATTCATTGAAGCATATGTCCGAGACAATGAATCATTCAAGCATATGTCCGAAACAACTAGACATTCAAACATATATTTAGCCGAAACAACTAGACATTCAAACCTATATTTAGCGGAGGTAATACAATCATACAACCCGAACACAACAAAGTTACACACATGTATCCGAATATGGTCTTATATAATAAGGTAAACGAACCGTGCTTAAGCTAAGGAATCCGGCGATCAAAAACTGCTTGCAGCCGAGAAGATCCGTGACCGAGAAGGAGGCTGGTTTGCGACCGTGAAGAAGAGTGAGGAGCGGCTGTTTCGCGACCGAGGTGATCCAGAAAGCTGTTGCTTGCTGCTTGTTGCGACCGAGAAGATGAAGAAAGTAAGGCAGCCGACGGCAATGAGATTAGGGTTTTGTGTTGTGTATAGAACATGCATGAGTGCTAGTATATATAGGCGCAAGGAGGATGAGAGTCACGGTTTGGTTTAGCACTCGGCCGCAAGGAACTTGGGTGGTTTGGTTTGGGTTTTATCTTATGACCGAGGATTAGGGTGGTTTCGGTTTGGGTTTTATCTTATGACCGAAACTTGTTTGGACTTGTTCTCGGTTTGGGTTTGGGCTTGACCTCGCGGCCAAAGGTTAGGGTGAGTTGGTTTGGTTTGGGGTTTTGGCCGAGTAGTTCTAGGTTTGGCATGCAACAGTTTTCCGTTTAGGTTGTTCTCGGCCGAGTAGTTGGAACTCTAGGTCTAGGTTTAAACTTTGTGAACTCCTAGAGTCACCATGAATCTCTTTGGTTCGTGTCGCGGTTCGGTTCGTGTATGTATCTACAATAATTACTTAATAACTAAACAATCACACAAACACTCATCACGTATTCATTCCATGCACGTTTAATACTTAGCACGCATATTATTCGACAAGTGTCACGTATAAATTATCCGAAAAACCCGGGATATCACATTATCCCAATGTTGAAAGAATTTTCGTCCCGAAAATTGAGTAAGCTCGGTTTAGCATGTAACGTACATGTTTAGAGTGCCACGCACAAGGAGTTAGTTCGTTTATAATGGTACGCAACGTTACAAGAAATTTCCAAGTGTCATACACAAAGATTTCCAAGTGTCATGCACAAGAATTTAGTCAACAATTAGTACACGAAAGTATGAGAAATTTCCAGGTTGTCACATCATCCCCTTGTTGAAAGAATTTTCGTCCCGAAAATTTAGGTACTGTCATCGTTAGTTTGCTGCTCAGTTGCGAAGAGATGTGGGTATTTGCTTTTCATTTGGTCCTCTCTTTCCCACGTGAACTCCGGTCCACGCTTAGAGTCCCAACGAACTTTAACGATTGGAATCTTGCTGTGCCTCCGAGTCTTGATCTCACGATCCATGATCTCGATAGGCTTTTCCACGAAGTGTAGTTGTTCATCCACTTGGATCTCATCCAATGGAATAACTAAAGTTTCATCTGATAGACACTTCTTCAGATTTGACACGTGAAATACGTTGTGAACTCCACTGAGTTCGGCAGGGAGGTCTAATTGGTATGCTACGGGTCCAATTCGTTTCAAGATTTCAAACGGGCCTACGTACCGTGGGTTAAGTTTGCCCCGTTTTCCGAAGCGGATTACACCCTTCCAGGGTGACACCTTTAGTAGGACGCGATCGCCTACTTGGAATTCGAGCGGTTTGCGTCGTTGATCAGCGTAGCTTTTCTGTCGATCTCGTGCCGCCGCCATGCGGTTTCTGATTTGTACAATCTTTTCAGTAGCCTCAAGTATTAACTCAGGGCCTGTGAGTTGACTGTCACCGACTTCTGCCCAGCAGACCGGTGATCTACATTTACGACCATATAATGCCTCAAATGGTGCTGCCGAAATACTCGTGTGATAGCTGTTGTTATATGAGAATTCTACTAGAGGCAGGTGAATTTCCCAATTATTTCCGAAGTCCACTACGCATGCCCTAAGCATGTCTTCCAAGGTTTGTATGGTCCTTTCGCTTTGACCATCAGTCTGAGGGTGATAAGCTGTGCTCATATCCAAGCGTGTTCCCAACGCTTTCTGGAGTGACTGCCAGAAGTTTGACGTGAAGCGAGCATCTCTATCTGAGATGATGGTCGTTGGCACTCCGTGCCGAGAAACTACTTCCTTAATGTAGATGCGAGTCAACTTCTCCATCTTATCTGTTTCTTTAATAGCTAGGAAGTGTGCGGACTTAGTCAAACGATCCACAATCACCCAGATGGTGTCGCAACCACCCAAGGTTCGCGGGAGTTTAGTGATGAAATCCATTGAGATCTGATCCCACTTCCACACTGGGATCTCTGGTTGTTGGAGTAGCCCCGATGGCTTTTGATACTCCACCTTGACTTTTGCACAAGTCAAACATTTACTCACGTAGGTGGCTATATCGGCTTTCATGTTAGGCCACCAATACGCAACTTTAAGGTCCTGATACATCTTATCCGAACCCGGATGGATAGAGTATCGAGATTTGTGAGCTTCATCCATGACTAGCTCTCTGAGGTTTCCGTAGAGAGGTACCCATATGCGATTCATGAAATACCGGGCTCCATTGGGCTTTACCTCCCAATCGCGTTCCATTTTTCCCACTGATTCGGCTTTGATGTTTTCCTCCTTAACTGCTTCTAAATGGGCGTCGCGTATTTGATCGGGTAGCCCCGAATGAATAGTGAGTTGTAGTGCTCGTACGCGACGAGGTTTCAAGTGTTCCTTCCTGCTGAGGGCATCGGCTACCACGTTAGCTTTACCCGGGTGATACCGAATGGCACACTCATAATCGTTCAAGAGTTCGACCCAGCGACGCTGTCGCATGTTCAACTCCTTCTGATCAAAGATGTGCTGGAGGCTTTTATGGTCAGTGAAGATTGTGCACTTCGTTCCATAAAGGTAGTGTCTCCAAATCTTAAGTGCAAACACTACTGCTCCCAATTCTAGGTCATGCGTCGTGTAGTTCTTCTCGTGAACCTTCAGCTGTCGTGACGCATACGCGATGACCTTATCGCGTTGCATGAGTACGCATCCCAATCCCTGAATGGAAGCATCACAATAGACCACGAAGTCATCTGTCCCTTCCGGCAAGGACAAAATGGGTGCACTGCAAAGTTTCTGCTTCAGCAATTGAAATGCTGCTTCTTGTTTTTCACCCCAAGCATACTTGATGCCTTTCTGGGTGAGGGTAGTGAGCGGTTGTGCAATCTTTGAAAACCCCTCGATGAAGCGTCTGTAGTAACCAGCCAATCCCAAAAATTGGCGGATTTCCGTCGGTGTCTTAGGTGCTTCCCAGTTTTTGATGGCTTCAATCTTGGCAGGGTCTACGTGGATACCCTTTTCATTCACTACGTGCCCGAGAAACTGAACTTCTCGGATCCAGAAATCACACTTCGAAAGCTTGGCGTATAGCTTTTCCTGTTGAAGTAATCCTAGCAGTAATCGTAGATGCTCAGCATGCTCTTCTTTACTTTTGGAGTAGATGAGTATGTCATCGATGAACACAATGACAAATTTGTCGAGGTATGGTTTACACACGCGGTTCATGAGGTCCATGAACACCGCAGGTGCGTTAGTGAGACCGAATGGCATGACCAAGAACTCGTAATGGCCATACCGAGTGCGAAATGCTGTCTTAGCGACATCCTCCTCCCTGACGCGTAGCTGGTGATAACCGGACCGTAAATCAATCTTAGAGTAGTAACTTGACCCTTGCAGTTGGTCGAATAGATCGTCGATGCGAGGTAACGGGTTTTGGTTCTTGACTGTAACCTTGTTGAGTTCCCTATAGTCGATGCACATGCGGAAAGTCCCGTCCTTCTTCTTGACAAACAGGACTGGAGCTCCCCATGGCGAAACGCTTGGTCGGATAAATCCTTTTTCTAGCAGCTCTTGAAGTTGGGTAGACAGCTCCTGCAGCTCGGCTGGAGCTAGGCAGTATGGAGCCTTGGCGATGGGAGTTGCATTGCTTGCCAATTCGATTTCAAACTCCAATTGTCGATGTGGTGGAAGACCAGGTAGTTCTTCTGGGAATACATCGGAAAAATCACGGACGACAGGGATGTCTTCTATACGTTTCTCGTCCTTAGGCTGTTCGGTAATTAGTGCGAGTAAAGCGAAGGAATTCTTTCTCCGAAGATACTTCTGAGCTTGCATAAAGGAGATAATGTTGGTGACGGTGCTCGCCTTGTCGCCTTGTACCGTCAGGATTTCGTCGTTCGAGAGTGGAATACGGATAGACTTTTCAAAGCAGAGAACTTCAGCCCGGACGTCGGATAGCCAGTCCATTCCGACTACCACGTCAAAACTACCCAGGGTAGTTGTCATCAAATCGATGGTAAAAGTGTGGCCCGCGAGTTTGAGTTGACAGCCGGATACGATTTGGGTCACCTTTACAGATTTACCATTGGCTAATTCTATCACATAAGGGGTCTCTAATGGTTTAAGCGTGAGATTTAGGTTCTTCCTAAAAGACTCAGATATAAAGCTCCTATCCGCACCCGTATCAAAAAGCACAGAAGCAAAATGTTCATTAAGGGGAAACTTACCGGTGACCACGTTCGCGTCGTTTCTGGCCTCCCCGCGGCCCAATGTAAATGCGCGACCCTTGGCACCTCCTGTGCCACCGTTCCCATTATTGTTGTTGTTATTATTGTTGTGGTTGTTGTGGTTGTTTCCACCATTATTGTTGTTGTTGTTGCGCAACTGTGGGCAGTCTTTTCTGAAATGAGTAGTGCTACCACACTGATAGCATCCCCGGTTTATACCTACTGCTGACCTTGGGGCTGATTCTGATTTTGTCGGGACATAATTTCCCCACGACAATCCCTTGCCGCATGTCCCATCTTGCCACATCTTTGGCAGCGATTTCCGGCACAAGGGCCGTTATGATGGAGATTACAGCGGTTGCACTGCGGCTTTCGACTTACATAACCGCCTGCATTCTGGTTGTTGTTGTTGTTGTAGTTGTTGTTGTAGTTGCTGTTGTTGTTGGAACGATTTTGATGACCCCGGTGGCTGTGGTAGTGATTGAACCGTTTCTGGTTCCCTTGCTGTGGATGTGATGACGAAGACTGTCGAATGGTGGAGTCTTCAAACTTTCTTTTGTTATCTGAGGCAACTTCAGTGGTACCCCGTGCTGGCAGTTTCTTCTGTTCCACCGCTTTATCGGTGAGTTTGTGAGCCAATCGGATTGCTTGATGTTCTGTTACAGGGTTACTAGCCATTACCATACCCTGAATTTCCGGAACCAGACCCCCGAGATAGAACTCGAGTCTTTTCTCCACCGTGTTAGCCAATTCGGGACACAGAAATACCAAATCATGATGTTTTGCGGTGTAAGCTTCAATTTCCGATCCCACCATCTTGTGGTTCCACAAAGCTTGCTCTAACCGTTGCACTCTGTCTCGTGGACAGTACTCCTCTTTAATCAGGGCCTTGAACTCAGTCCACGCCATTGCATTTGCAGCTAACAGTCCACGTGTTTGGACTTGGGCATTCCACCATGTCAGTGCCCCCTCTTCCAGCATTGAGGCGGCGTATTTGACCTTGTTGGCCTCTAAGCAGTTGCACATTTCAAACACGGATTCCGACTTTTCGATCCAGCGGACCAGTCCAATGGGTCCTTCCGTCCCCGAGAACTTGCTTGGCTTTGCGTCAAGGAACATCTTATAGGGATTAAAGCCCCCTCCTGCTGACAGAGAACAGGAAGTCAGCAAGGAATTGTACTAGCCTCACTATTAGATTTTCACGCGAAAATTTAATAATGGTTACCTGCCGGCTGGTTCTGAACACCCGCTAATGCTGCATTCACATGCTCCTGAATCATGGCAGCTAGCTCTTCGGGCGTCAAGTTAAGGTTTCCTCGTCTTCCCGTCGCCATTTAGATCTTCGAAACACAACACAAACACACCCCGATAAGTCTATATGTCCAATATAGTTATACTACTTCGTACTTTAATAATTATTTAGTTATGTCAACTCAATATGTTAAATAGTCAAAAGAAATACTTGATTAACTGAAATCTCAACGTCTTACAAAAGTGCAAATCAAACATACGAATTTACTATAAAGTCTCAAGTTTAAACACAAGTGGAAAATAATAAACTGAAGGAAAACAAATAATATAAACGAGACATGTCAGTCGTCTACGTCTCCATTCCCCAAGTCACTATCATTGCCGTCATTCTGTGCGGCATCTCCAGCTTCCTCAGCTGGGTCCTCCTCCGGATCCTCTTCATGATCCTCCTCTGGATCCTCTTCTGGATCCTCCTCTACCGGCACTGGAGGGGCAGGTGCTGGTTCAAGTGCTTGATTTTGCAGTTCCTGAATGTTCCAACTATTTTCCAGGACTCTGTCCTCAAGCCAGTCAGCTCTTATCTGCTCAGCACGCAGATCTCTGGCTATGGTGTTACGAGCTATCTTACTCGTACGATGCTCTTCCTCGAGCGAGTCGGTCTTTCCTGCAAGGTGTCGGATCATCCATCCTTGTGCTAAGATGGTTTCCTCCATTCTTTCTAACTGTTTTTGTTGTGTATGTACCAGGATTCTAAGCATGTCAACTCCTATTTCTACAGGATTAACCGGTTCAACCGGTACAGCAATAGTTGGGCGTAACGATGACTCCTCCCCCAGAGCGAGCCTTTTCCTCGCCGCTGAGCGTGTCTCCACGCCATAAGGTGGTATGGGTTCCACCATTGGTGCCTTTCCTGGTGCCCTTGGTGGCGTAGGTCTGTTGGATGATGATGACGATAAGGATGATGACATTGCCTGTTAGGTCGGGTAGTTAGTTACGAGTTGTTTTCATTTCTTATTATGAAGGTATAATCTACCAAGCACAGTTGTGGTATATTACATAACAATATATAATAATTCGGTGCCAAACTAAGTCTAGTGTCGTGATATCAGCTATAGTTTAGGTCTACTTCTAATGCAAACCTGGTTCTCTATAGCTAGTGGCTCTGATACCAATCTGTCACACCCTCGATTTCCACTTGCGGAGTTTTACCGCGAGACGTGTGAACAAACCAGAATCTAAGACACTAGTACGTCGAACGACTCTATATGATTTGATAATACGTTTTCCAAAATCATTTGTTGTAAATTTTAGATTACCAATATTTAGCATGAGTATCAGTTTTAAATTTGAGCGGAAGCATAAATAAGTAATGATGCGGGCGCCAACACAAACGCCAAAACAAATGAAAAATCCCAAAACAATATTAATAAATGAGACTCGATAAAGATGTCTTGTTCAATGCATGTGCGTGCACCTAGAGCTCCTAGCGTCCTGAGAAACATGTAAAGAAACAAGTGTCAACATTAAAGATGAGTGAGTTCATAGGTTTTCATAAATTCGTTTGTTCGGTTATAGTTTGTTATTCCGTTATCCCCATCCCGGGATAACATATCAGTTCCATTATTCCAACCCGGAATAATAAGTTGTTGCTTCCAATATTCCCAAACCGGAATATTAAGTTGTTGTTTCCATTATCCCCAACCCGGGATAATATGTTGATGTTCCAATATTCCAAACCCGGAATATTAAGTTGTTCCGTAATTAAGTTCAATATTAATGTATATAGGTAGCTAGCCTAAAGTCATGTCACTAAGTGTTCGCGATCGAAGCTGACAGTTGTGCCTCCGTTTTGCCAGGTCTATCACATGACCATGGCGATGTTAGGCCAATCATACACCCGTTGACCATACCCGGTCGGCTAGCGCGACTAGCTCGGATGGGGCTCGTCAGACCCAGTAGTACTACTTATAATTCCCCCGCTACTTAACCCAAATACTAACGATCCGAGGAGATTGTCGAGGACTTAAGTGATAAAGCTGCATAGTGACCATAACATTACATTAACATTAACTTAGTTACCGTATAGTTATGTGACGTTAATTTCGTATAACGTAAAGAGATTGAGTTTGAGAGTGTATACATGTTTCTCCCCCTGTTGTTTAAAAACCGGATAAAGTTAGGGGCCGTGAACTCACCTTTATTAGCTCGGTTAGTGTGGCAAAGATGTTATAAGGAATGGGACCGCTAGTTGCGTCCTAACAAACCAATTAATTCCACGTCAGTGTGTAATCACACCAATACAAATTCCACACGCAATTTACTCACAAAGTGATACACACAAACAACATATCTAACACTCAAACATGCATGCAAGTATTCTCATATAATCATAGTGATCACACAACTTATCATGAACACATTCCAAATCCATGCAACACTTTAATGCATAAAATCACAAGTTAACAACTTTCTGCTCAACACTCAGTTATTCAGCTGTTTTCTAGGATTTTTATAAAATAGTTCCAGCATTCTAAAAATTCCCATATTTTTACAGTAGGTGACATTTATACCATAGAAATTTATATAATTTTTCCAAGTCCTAAATCTTTACCAATTAACCATAATTATTAACCCACTAAGCTGCAGTCAGATTTACTGCTTTCTGACTGCAGTCCACGGAAGAATTTATTTAAAAATCACTGATCGTCCGATTAACAAAATTCCAGTTGGATTGCCCGGAAATTTCTATACCTAGTTGATGTACAAAAATCATGACTCAACTCCCTACTGATTTTAAAATCTAGCTTGATAAACAACCAACAAAATTCCAGAATTTTAACAGCTTTACCTACTGAACTTGTTTAGCCCTTTAAAAATATCAAACGATTTCAGAAAATTATGAATCCAGCGCCATTAGATTCCTTATTCAAATCTCTACGTTCTAGACCTCAGAAAATCCGTTTTTCGACAACTAACGACCAAGTTACAGCCTGATGAAGTCGGCTGTTTCTTTTAATCAGCATCCTGTTTCAGCATCTCCTTATAATAAGTTCGTATAACTCGTTCATGTGATTAGCCTAGGCGATCAAGATTCGATTTTTAATCATAGATTAATACTAATAATCTATCCATGCAAACCCTACTCAATAACTTCTAGTTATTATAACAAAACACACTTGCAACCTCATGAGATCCGAATATCATTATGTTTATAACCAATTCAGCCGATTACTTGCAAGCACATATAATCCGAAGACAACTAATCAATTAATCATATGTCCGAGACAACAATTCATTCAAGCATATGTCCGAGACAATGAATCATTCAAGCATATGTCCGAAACAACTAGACATTCAAACATATATTTAGCCGAAACAACTAGACATTCAAACCTATATTTAGCGGAGGTAATACAATCATACAACCCGAACACAACAAAGTTACACACATGTATCCGAATATGGTCTTATATAATAAGGTAAACGAACCGTGCTTAAGCTAAGGAATCCGGCGATCAAAAACTGCTTGCAGCCGAGAAGATCCGTGACCGAGAAGGAGGCTGGTTTGCGACCGTGAAGAAGAGTGAGGAGCGGCTGTTTCGCGACCGAGGTTATGCAGAAAGGTGTTGCTTGCTGCTTGTTGCGACCGAGAAGATGAAGAAAGTAAGGCAGCCGACGGCAATGAGATTAGGGTTTTGTGTTGTGTATAGAACATGCATGAGTGCTAGTATATATAGGCGCAAGGAGGATGAGAGTCACGGTTTGGTTTAGCACTCGGCCGCAAGGAACTTGGGTGGTTTGGTTTGGGTTTTATCTTATGACCGAGGATTAGGGTGGTTTCGGTTTGGGTTTTATCTTATGACCGAAACTTGTTTGGACTTGTTCTCGGTTTGGGTTTGGGCTTGACCTCGCGGCCAAAGGTTAGGGTGAGTTGGTTTGGTTTGGGGTTTTGGCCGAGTGGTTCTAGGTTTGGCATGCAACAGTTTTCCGTTTAGGTTGTTCTCGGCCGAGTAGTTGGAACTCTAGGTCTAGGTTTAAACTTTGTGAACTCCTAGAGTCACCATGAATCTCTTTGGTTCGTGTCGCGGTTCGGTTCGTGTATGTATCTACAATAATTACTTAATAACTAAACAATCACACAAACACTCATCACGTATTCATTCCATGCACGTTTAATACTTAGCACGCATATTATTCGACAAGTGTCACGTATAAATTATCCGAAAAACCCGGGATATCACACATTTGGGTCATTTTATTACAAAGAATCATGGATTTTGAGTCGTTTTTAGGTGATTAAATGGTTTTTGTTCGTGTTTAAACTTTGTTGGGCGTATTTAATTTGAAGTTGGCGTAGATAATTTTGAAGTTAGCGTAGATAATCTTGAAGTTGCGTAGAACTCTTTGACGACATCGTATTTTTCTTTAAAGATCGCGTAATTGACAAATACACCGGACATACACCAGCGTATTTGTTGATTCCCTGCGAAATAGTGTCAGCATAGTTAACTCAAAGGCTACTTCGAAGTCAGTGATAAGAATCCTCAACGATCTTGTCACGGTGATCAGCGAACTTAACATATTATTTGTTTGTGTTTTGTTTACCAGCGGATTTAGCAATTACGCCGACACAGGTCTCGGGAACCATCAGCGCATTTGACCTTCTCAGCGAAATTGTTCAGCGAACTTAATCAGCCTGACCAGCGTATTTGTCATCTGAAAACATACAAACCAGCGTATTTAACATCTGATCAAGAACTTAAAATCAAACGTTAATCAAAATGTCTCTAAATCAATTGAACACTGCTGCACAAGCCGAACTTGAAACTAGAACTGCTACTAGATCTCCTAAGTTGAAAGGATATAAAGACTTTTGCAGCTGGAAGAACCATATCAAGTCATGCTTTGAGTATACTGAATATACCCAATGGACGTCTGTCACTGTTGGACCCCATGTCCCTGTGATCATTGAAGATGATGTTTGTATTGTCAAGGAAGATCTAACTACTTTCACTGAAGAAGACAGGGCATTAATTCAGTGTTACGGTCATGCTCATGCTGCTCTAACCATGGCCTTGAACAAGGATGACAACAATCTGTTCGAAGAATACACATCGGCACATGATCTGTGGTTGGCTCTCATTGAGCACTATGAAGGGAACCAAGAATTTATGGACAACAAGAGAGACATGGTGTAGAAGGAGTATGATATGTTTGGAAGTGTTCAAGGAGAAAGCTTGTCTGATCACATTGGTCGATTTCTGAATGTGCTGACTGAGATGAAGAAAGTTGGTAACTGTAACAACTCTAAATTTCGTTGTTACTTCATTTCAGTTTATTCCCGTTATATTTCCCATTTGTATTCCGAGATTTGTTTATAAGAAAAGTTTATGTAATTAATTACAATTATGTATGTTATATCGCATCTAATCGCTTATTAAATCGCATCGCTAATATCATCGCATCGCAAATTGCAGTTAAATATAGGGTATTATGTTACTTAGGTGTTATGTGCGTTATGTTTTTGATTACGCTCGCTATCGCATCGCTCTCGCACACTCAAATCGCTAAATCGCACTATTATCTCAACTATACCGCTTAATATAACTATTTAGTACGAACCGAATCGCCAAATGAACATTTAACGTGAAATCAGCAAACGAAACTTGGTCACAAGGCCAAGTTCACTCAGATCTATACTAGATCTTAGCAAAACCTTTTAAAAACCTTGATTTTTACACCATTTTCGGACTAATTACGTATGTTTCGTTCACTTTTGAGTGGAACGAGGCGTTGTCAAAGCTAGATCTCAGATCCGGAAGCACAAGGACGAAATCGTCACTTTACACAAGCTGGACTAACCCGTACGAACCATAAAGTTCTCCCGGATTAGCCCGAGTTTCTGTAAAATGGCTAAGTTCACTCCAAAAGACCTCTCCAGCCTAATTTTTACTCAGTGGCTTAAGGTTGGAGGGATGGGCACTCGATTTCCTCAGCAAACGACGCAAAAACGCAAGATTTTGGACCCGAAAACATCAAGTTCTCTCGAGAATCACGACCACACCAGGTCAAGTTCGACAGAACTTGTACATATTTGTACAAAATTTCTTAAGAGACTATGCAAGTTCGCCCGAACTTGTCATTTCAGTAAGATCTTCTCATAAGTACGCCCGAACTTGACAAGTTTCCCCGGAAACATACCAAGTTCGACCGAAATTGACTCAAACCTCAGCAGAACTATACAAGTTCGCTCGAACTTGCCTACTGCCCAACCCAAACTTAACCGTTTCAGCTTTTCGGAGGCTGATGCACTTCCGTTCGCGTATGCAGACTGATCCGGCGCTCCACTTCACCTCTCGGCAGTCGTCTACTCTCTTCTAAACGCACCCACAGTGAGTATACTTGACCCATTTTCGCTTTAATGCACTATTTGGGTGTTACATACGTTCCTTTATCAAAATCACTTCACAACTAAAACTGTTTATCACACGCGAATAATCTGATTATGTATGCTCTATACGTGATACTAGAAACATGTGACTAGGACTTATTTTCGTTAACTTGCCTCCTTAGCTAGTATGGTACTATAGTGTGGCTTACACCCTACGGGGTCTAGTTAGGATGGACGCGTAAGCCTTCTCACGGTACTTAGCGTTAGAAATAAGCCTATGTTTATCTGTGTGATGTGTTTTGGTGTATCATAATATGTAATTGGACTATTTCGCGAACGGTTTCTCTACTATGCTAGTAATACTAAAACCTGTATGCTCATCTCTACTTAATTGTATTGACTTGTATTTTAACGTATGTGACAGGTTGAGGATTTTAGCTTGGATGCTTTGGATGTAGCATGCTTAGTTTAGTTTGTTTTGTTTAGTTTCCAAATGTAATAAATCTAGGGAAAATCGAACCTTATTGTTTTATGGGAAAATCATGTATTCTGTGACATTGTTTATGACGTATTGTTTAATAGTATGAGATATTAGACGTTAAAATATTGTTGATTAAATAGTGTTATGGAAATTTCTTGTGAGACAATCTGGTCGCCTAGTGCCACTAACCCTGATGTTTCCGCCATCGGTTAGGGTGTGACAGATGGTATCAGAGCAGCCCATAACCTTAGGATAATAGGTAGAATTTTGCCATGATTCGACCTAGTAACATGTTTAAGTACCCGATTGACCTATCTTTGACTTAAATGCTTAAACTTCTTGCCATAAATGCTTAAATGTGCCTTTCCTAAGGCTAATACAATATACATGCTTGGAAACGCTCGTATCACACAAAACGAGTGATCAAGTCGAGATTAGGTGTGAAAACGGAGAACTCTTGATGAGATCGTTTACTCCGCGCAATCTCTATCGCACGAGATACCTTCGTTGAGTTAAGAGTGATATCCAAACCCCGACGAAACTCTCCATTTCTATATAGTGGAACGCCCGATGTGATCGGTGCGCGTAGCCACAACTAGGAACGACGTTTCTAAGTTAGGTGTGAAACCCGCATCTTAGTAGCAAAATCCGCCTTTCGATTTTCTATCTCAACAAAGTCTCGAATATTCTGATGGGTTGGAACACGTAGTAACCGGAAGGATAATGCCGTTAGACGCTTGCGATGAAAGCATCTATCTATTAGGCCAAAACGTGGGTCCAAGTTCAAAGGGTAGTCAAACCACTTTGGGTAGTCAACGTCTCAAAACCCCGAACACTCCTAATTGATTTAAGCCTATATCGTCGATTTACGCATCATCGAGTTTATTATTATTTATGTGTTTAAAATTTTGAGAATTTTCGCTTTATTCGATTTCTCGCTTTATTTATTTCTCGCATTACCGATTTCTCGCTTTATCGCTTAGCTCCATAAAACGCATGCAATAATCGCACAGCTCTCGTAATCTAAAACGCTAATTAATACACCAACCAAACTAATCGCTTAACTCGCTTACGCTTATGAGGACATGTATGCCTCATGAGCGGTGTTATCTTGCTTATATATCGCTTATATCTTGCTATTATATCGTATCTCGAACAAGCTACGCTTTACTTATGAGAAGGTGAATACGTGCAAAATATGTGCTTACGTGGATTATGTGCTTACGTGCTTGACGACATCTACATTGAAGGATTTGATAGGATGAGATTCGATTATAACAATGTATATGCTTAAAAATATTTATTATTATTATTCATACAAGGCACATAAACACACAGGCAACTAAACACGTAGGCAGGCAAGCACGTAGGCACATGGGATCACATACCAGGAGGAATCTCCAGCGCAGCAACGCCGATAAGCGTATTGCAACAATGGTAGCCAAAGAAATCGCTAAAGTTATCCTGTAAATCTTCTTGGAAATTCATGCTGTGAGCAGTAACTCATCGGTCAACTCGAAAGCTGAAAACCCCAAATCACGATTCAGCTTCAAAAATTTCAAAGCTTGTGCACCTATCACCTTCACGAGCAACGATGGACCGACTGCTATGTTCCATTGGTTTGACGCCATCGAGGTCACCTTTAGGCAAAGTGGATGCCCCGATGACCTTCGCACGGTGACCGCTACCGAAGTCTTCCAGTCCCGTGCTCTCGACGGGTGGACCGCCGAAAGGAATAGGCGCGGTAACGATGAAGCCTATAGTCTGTCTTGGGAGGAACTCAAGGAAGTGATGATGAAGGAGTTCTGTCCTCCGCACAAGATTCAGAAGCTCAAAAATGAGTTTTGGGGCATAAAGCAAGATGGTCCTGACAATGCTGGATTCACCACTCGATTCAAGATTTTGAGCATCATCTGACCCGTCTAAGTTGATACTACTGAGAAAGCTATCAACAAGTATATCCGAGGTTTACCCAAATGTGTCGCGAATTTTGTGAAAGTTTCTTGTACTACACTATCGAGGAAACCTACATGCTCGCCGCTGAGATCAATGATCAGCGAGTTCAAGATGGCTACTTCAAGAACTCTGTGAAAGTTGCCAATCAAGCTGTCACCGAACCAACTGCGGCTATCGAACCACCCAGTGACCCGAAGGGAAAGCGTCAGGGACGTAAAAGAGGAAACCCCAGCAAGAACTACGCCGCTGCTACACCGCTCAACTCTTAACCTTAGCAGGCTCCTGCTCAGGACGCACCCCCAGCCAAACATGCGTACACCGGTCCTCACCCACTGTGCCCTAAGTGCACATATCGTCTTGTGGTGGGTGGAAACTGTCGTTTTTTCACAAACTGCAATATCTATGGCCACTTTACTGTCAGTTGCCGTACCGGCCACCAAGCAGCTCCTCAAGCTCCAGCACTGCCAGCTCCTCAGTGTACTCCCCCGAACAACCAGCAGCACAAGCAGCTCCAAAAGCACGTGTGTGTTATGTGTGTGGTGATCCGAACCACTTTGCAAATGCCTGCCCAACCGTACCGTGAAACAAGAGCCGCAGCAACAGCAGCCCCACCAGCAGCCACCACCGCAACCTCAGCAGCAACAACAAGCTTCGCGTGAAAGGGCTTTCAACCTGAATCACCGCCAGGCCCAGAATGACAACAACGTTATCAATGGTACGTTCCTCGTTAATGGTATTTATGCTTCATGTTTATTTGATACTGGTGCCGATAATTGTTTTGTATCGTTAGAATTCAAAAAGGTTTTAAAATGTAAGCGCGCTAAAATCCCAAAGACTTTCGATGTGGAAGTCGCCACCGGAAGAACCGTTACCGTTAATTCCGTCCTACGTCGTTGTAATCTCGATCTCAACAACCATGTCTTCTCGATCATTCTCATACCTATGCAGTTAGGTAGCTTCGATATCATAGTAGGTATGGACTTTCTTCGTAAAAACCATGTTGAAGTTGTATGCTTCGATAAAATGATTCGCTTCCCTCTCCCAACGGTGATCAACTTCATGTTTACGGTGAAACTCCCTCAAAGAAGTTGATGCTTTTGTCATGTACTCGAGCACACAAATGCTTGCAAAAGCGATGCGTTGCCTTCCTCGCCCATATCGTGAACCCGGAGAAAGAAAAGAAGACTTATAAAGATGTTCCCATTGTTTAAAGTCTTTCCCGACGAATTACCCGGTTTACCCCCCACTCGCGATGTTGAATTCTGTATCGATTTAGTTCCCGGTGCTACTCCCGTTGCTAAAGCTCCCTATCGTCTCACACCATCCGAAATGCGCGAGCTATCAAGCCAACTTCAAGAGCTTCTTGATAAAGGCTTCATACGCCCTAGCACTTCGCCATGGGGCACACCTGTCCTTTTCGTGAAAAAGAAGGATGAATCATTCCGTATGTGCATCGATTATCGTGAACTTAACAAACTTACGATAAAGAACCGCTACCCTCTCCCTCGTATCGATGACTTATTTGATCATCTTCAAGGTGCTACTTGTTTTTCTAAGATCGATCTTCGTTCCTGTTATCATCAGTTACGCGTGTTGGATGAAGATATCCCGAAAACCGCCTTTCGTACTTGCTATGGCCATTTCGAATTCGTGGTCATACCTTTTGGTCTTACAAATGTGCATGCGGTCTTCATGGATTTGATGAACCGTGTGTGTAAAGCTTTCTTAGATCGTTTCATCATTGTTTTCATTGATGATATCCTTATCTACTCGAAGTCGAGAGACGAACACGCGTGTCGTCTCCATTTAGTCCTCGAACTTCTTCAAGGTAATCGCCTTTATGCTAATTTCTCAAAATGTGAATTCTGGCTCGAAGAAGTCCAATTTCTCGGCCACATCGTTAACAGTCAAGGAATTCACGTCGACCCTGCAAAGATCGAAGCCGTCAAGAGTTGGATTACACCAAAGAATGCATCTGAAATCCGTTCATTTCTTAGATTGGCGGGTTACTACCGTCGATTCATCGCGACTTCTCGAAAATCACCATTCCGCTTACCGCTTTAACTCATAAAGACAAACCTTTTTTTGGGATTCCAAGCAAGAGGAAGCTTTTCAAACTCTCAAACGTATGCTATGCAATGCTCCTGTCCTCGCTTTACCCGACAGAAACGATGATTTCGTTGTTTACTGTGATGCCTCTAACTTAGGTCTTGGTTGTGTTCTCATGCAACGAGATAAGGTTATCGCGTATACGTCTCGTCAACTCAAGATCCACGAGAAAAAGTACATAACCCACGATCTCGAACTCGGTGCAGTTGTTTTTTCATTGAAGATATGGCGACACTACCTTTATGGTACTAAGTGTACGGTCTTCACCGAGCATAAGAGCTTATAACATATCTTTAATAAAAAAGAACTAAATATGCGCCAACGCAGATGGGTTGAACTTCTCAACGATTACGATTGTGAGATACGCTACCATCCCGGCAAAGCAAACGTCGTCGTCGATGCTCTAAGTCGACGAAGCTATGTATATAGTGTTCGTGACTCTAAGTCGACGAAGCTTTGAATGATCTCGAAATCATGATTCGCTCCGCTCAATTCGCATGCTTTAACGAGAATACTTTGCAGGAAGAAATGAAATGTTGTGCTGAAACTCAGCTCGTTGTTAAACCTAACGGTATCTATTATTATCTCGATCGTATTTGGATTCCTACTCGTGACAATCTTCGTGAATTTCTAATGACCGAAGCTCACAAATCTCGATATTCCATTCACCCCGGTGCCGAAAAGATGTACCAGGACCTTCGTCCTAAGTACTGGTGGCCGGGCATGAAAAAGGATATCGTCGTGTATGTCTCAAAGTGCTTAACTTGTTCGAAAGTTAAAGCCGAACATCAAAGGCCCTCTGGCTTACTCGAACAACCCGAAATCCCGATGTGGAAATGGGAGAGTATAGCTACGAAACTTCCCGCACTTCCTCTGGTCACGATAGCATTTGGGTTATCGTTGATCGTCTTACTAAGTCCACTCACTTTATTGCTATAAGAGAAGACTTTAAGGTCGAACGGTTAGCCCGAATGTATAACGACGAAGACATTTGTCGACACGGGACGCCTCGTGACATCATCTCTGACCGAGACGGTCGTTTTACCTCGTGTCTCTAGGAGACTTTTCAATCTGCTCTCGGTACTACTCTCAATCTCAGTACCACTTTTCACCCTCGAATCGACGGTCAGACTGAGCGCATGATCCGCACCCTCGAAGACATGCTTCGTGCGTGCATCATTGATTTTGGTGGTAACTGGGATACACATTTACCTTTAATTGAATTCTCGTACAATAATAGTTATCATATCAGCATTCAAATGGCTCATTTTGAGGCACTGTATGGAAGAAAATGTCGATCACGTGTTGCTTGGCACGAGAGCGGAGAAGCACAAATCACTGGTCCCGAGCTAATTCATGAAACGACAGACAAGATCGTCCAGATCAAAGACAATCTCTTGAAAGCTCGGAGTCGTCAAAAGAGTTAGACCGATAAACGCCACAAGCCCCTGCAGTTCGAAGTGGGAGATCACGTTCTCCTAAAGGTTGCACATTGGAAGGGAGTGATCCGCGTCGGGAAGAAAGGAAAGCTAACGCCTCGATACGTAGGACCCTTTAAAATTTTGGAAAGAATCGGTAAAGTGGCCTATTGCCACGAATTACCGGAGGAACTCAACAACGTCCACCCGACTTTCCACGTGTCTAACCTCAAGAAATGCCTAGCCAAAGAAAATCTCCATGTACCTCTCGAAGATCTGCAAATCAACGAGACTCTCCATTTCGTGGAAAAGCCTGTTGAGATCATGGACCGAGAAACCAAGAAACTACGACGCTCTCGCATCCCTTTCGTGAAAGTCCGATGGAAAGGAAAACGCGGTGCCGAGTTCACTTGGGAATTGGAAAGTGACATGAAGGCCAAGTACCCGCACCTCTTTGTTACAGCCACTACTTAAATTTCGGGAAGAAATTTCCTAAAGTAGGGGAGACTGTAACAACTCTAAATTTCGTTGTTACTTCATTTCAGTTTATTCCTGTTGTATTTCCCATTTGTATTCCGAGATTCGTTTATCAGAAAAGTTTATGTAATTAATTACAATTATGTATATCGCATCTAATCGCTTATTAAATCGCATCGCTAATCTCATCGTATCGCAAATCGCAGTTAAATGTATGGTATTATGTTACTTAGGTGTTATGTGCGTTATGTTTATGATTACGCTCGCTATCGCATCGCTCTCGCACACTCAAATCGCTAAATCGCACAATTATATCAATTATACCGCTTAATATAACTATTTAATACGAACCGAATCGCCAAACGAACATTTAACACAAAATCAGCAAACGAAACTTGATCACCAGGCCAAGTTCGGCCGAACTTGACTACCACAAGTTCGCCCGAACTTGCCTGAGACACAAGAACCTCCTGTTTCCCACAAGTTCGCTCGAACTTGTACACATATGTACAAGTTCGGCCGAACTTGGCTAACTTCTCTCAAAAATCAAGCAAGTTCACCAGTTCGACCGAACTTGACCCACCAGCTCTCATTTTTTGCCTTCACCTATAAATACTCAGCCCCATTCTCTCATTTGAGCTTGCTGCTACTTCGCTCTAAGCTCCCGAAACCCGAAACCCTCTGTTTTCTAAGTAAGAATCAACCCGATTTCAACTACAATGATGTTCAACAACGTTTTACAACGATTTTGCACAAGGCATTGCCTTCGTTTCATCAAATTTCTTCTGTTTACGAAAATCTTCATCTTTTTCCATCAAAACTTCTGTTTTCACTCCGAGCAAAACCTTTTAAAAACCTTTATTTTTACACCATTTTCGGACTAATGATGTATGTTTCGTTCACTTTTGAGTGGAACGGGGCGTTGTCAAAGCTAGATCTCAGATCCGGAAGCACAAGGACGAAATCGTCACTTTACACAAGCTGGACTAACCCGTACGAACCATAAAGTTCGCCCGGATTAGCCCGAGTTTCAGTAAAATAGCTAAGTTCGCTCCAAAAGACCTCTCAAGCCTAAGTTTTACTCAGTGGCTTAAGGTTGGAGGGATGGGCACTCAATTTCCTCAGTAAATGACGCAAAGACACAAGATTTTGGACCTGAAAACTTCAAGTTCGCTCGAGAATCACCAGCACACCAGGTTAAGTTCGACCGAACTTGTACATATTTGAACAAGTTCGACCGAACTAGGATCTCTCCCTCGCAAACCCTTACAAGTTCGCCCGAACTTGCTTAATTTCTTAAGAAACTATGCAAGTTCGCCCGAACTTGTCATTTCAGTAAGATCTTCTCAGAAGTTCACCCAAACTTGACAAGTTTCCCAGGAAACTTACCAAGTTCGACCGAACTTGACTCAAACCTCAGCAGAACTATACAAGTTCGCTCGAACTTGTATGTTTACATACAAGTTCGGCCGAACTTGCCTACTGCCCAACCCAAACTTAACCGTTTCAGCTTTTCGGAGACTGATGCACTTCCGTTCGCGTATGCAGGCTGATCTGACGCTCTTCTTCACCTTTCGGCAGTCGTCTACTCTCTCTTAAACGCACCCACAGTGTGTATACTTGACCCGTTTTCGCTTTAATGCACTATTTGGGTGTTACATACGTTCCTCTATCAAAATCACTTCACAACTCAAACTTTTTATCACACACGAATAATCTGATTATGTATGCTCTATACATGATACTAGAAACATGTGACTAGAACTTATTTTCGTTAACTTGCCTCCTTAGCTAGTATGGTACTATAGTGTGGCTTACACCCGACAGGGTCTAGTTAGGATGGACGCGCAAGCTTTCTCACGGTAGTTAGCGTGATAAATAAGCCTATGTTTATCTGTGTGATGTGTTTTGGTGTATCAGGATCCCACGAACGGTTTCTCTACTATGCTAGTAATACTAAAACCTGTATGCTCATCTCTACTTAATTGTATTGACTTGTATTTTAACGTATGTGACAGGTTGAGGATTTTAACTTGGATGCTTTGGATGTAGCGTGCTTAGTTTAGTTTGTTTTGTTTAGTTTCCAAATGTAATAAATCTAGGGAAAATCGAACCTTATTGTTTTATGGGAAAATCATGTATTTCATGACATTGTTGATGACGTATTGTTTAATTAGTATGGGATATTAGACGTTAAAATATTGTTGATTAAATAGTGTTATGGAAATTTCTTGTGAGACAATCTGGTCGCCTAGTGCCACTAACCCCGATGTTTCCGCCATCGGTTGGGGTGTCACAGATTGGTATCAGAGCAGCCCATAACATTAGGATAATAGGTAGAGTTGCCATGATTCGACCTAGTAAAATGTTTAAGTACCCGATTGACCTATCTTTGACTTAAATGCTTAAACTACTTGCCATAAATACTTAAATGTGCCTTTCCTAAGGCTAATACAATATACACGCTTGGAAACGCTCGTATCACACAAAACGAGTGATCAAGTCGAGATTAGGTGTGAAAACCAAGAACTCTCGATGAGATCATTTACTCCGCACAATCTCTATCTCATGAGATACCTTCGTTGAGTTAGGAGTGATATCCAAACCCTGACGAAAATCTCCATTTCTATCTAGTGGAATGCCCGATGTGATCGGTGCGCGTAGCCACAACTAGGAACGACGTTGCTAAGTTAGGGGTGAAACTCGCATCTTAGTAGCAAAATCCGTCTTTCGATTTTCAATTTCCGATGGGTTGGAACACGTAGTAACCGGAAGGATAATGCCGTTAGCCGCTTGCGGTGAGAGCATCTATCTATTAGGCCAAAACGTGGGTCCAAGTTCAAAGGGTAGTCGAACCACTTTGGGTAGTCAAGGTCTCAAAACCCCGGACACTCCCAATTGATTTAAGCCTATATCGTCGATTTACGCATCATTGAGTTTGTTATTATTTATGTGTTTAAATTTTGAGAATTTTCGCTTTTGGACTCTCTTAAAAAAGAATGGAGCTTGTAATGCATCTCTTTTGTCTTGTGAATTAAATGAGACTACCTCATTGCTGAAGACATGTATCAAATGGATCCAGATGACATGGAAGAGATGGATTTGAAGTGGTAGCTGGCTATGGTCACTCTTCGTCTGAAAAAGTTCCAAGATAAGATAGGGAAGAGGTTATCGCTTGGTAGCTGGTTTGGACAAGTCAAAGTTGCGATGCTACAACTGCAAGGACCTAAGGCACTTCAAGAGAGATTGCCCTTTGCTGAAAAGTGAAAACACTGAAGTTACTCCTACCAGAAGCCCGATTGCTATAGAAGGAAATACAAATGCTGCTGATAATACAACAAAACTTTGATGGCTAAAATTTCAAAGGAATCAACAAAGTCACCAGCTGAACCGGCCTTTCCTCCTTCAAAAGGTGTGTATAACAAAAATGCAGGTATTCCAAAAGGAGAAAATTCATCGGACAAAGGCCTGAAGAGCATTGTCAACTCCTCCAATGCTGAATCAGAGAAGATGGCTTAAGAGAATAGCGAAGGTAAAAAGAAACAAGATGCTGAAGCTCCTGTTGCTGTAATGAAGGCTGACTCAGCTAAAGAGAAAGAAGAAACAGATTTGAATAAATTGCAAAAATGGCTTCGTATGCTTATGGAATACATTTGGCACGTGGACAGTGGATGCTCAAGGCATATGATGGGTTTGAAGGAACTTCTGAAGAACTTCTGATTTATCGATGGTGACTTCGTGTCATTTGCTGGAGATGAAAAGGGTGGTAAAATCGTTGGGATGGACGTAGTATCAGAACTTTGGAGAACATCAACTATGTACCAGAATTATGCTACAATCTGATGAGTGTATCACAAGTGTGTGACAAAGGGATCTATGTTCTATTCAATGATGTTGAATGTCTCTTTCTCAAGACAGAATACTCAGTTACATCCGAAATGATTATGCTAAAAGCTCCTCGTCAAAACAACACCTATGTCCTTAACATGAAGAATGCCAAAATCAATGAACAAATGACGTCCTTGATCTCTAAGGCGTTAGAATCAGAATCACTGCTTTGGCATAGGCGCTTGGGACATGTGAATTTTAAAAATATGAATAATCTTTAAAAATTAAATCTAGTAAGAGGTTTACCAGTAAAAGAATTTCCTTTTTCTGAGTAATGTATCGCATGCGCCCAAGCAAGCAACACAAAAAGCTACACAAGTCCAAAGTAGTGACCAAGATCACAACACCATTGTAATTGCTGCACATGGATCTTTTCGGCCCTATTAGTTTTAAAAGTTTAGCTAAAAGATCTTATTGCTTGGTGATTACAGATGATTTCTCTCGTTTCTCATGGGTTTATTTTCTTGAAGCAAAGAGCGAGACAACATCCATTATTCAGGCTTTTATTCCTATGATCAAAGAATGTCATCAAATTGAAGGTCAAATCAATCAGAAGTGATAACGGTTCACAGTTCAAGAATCAGATAGTTATCTCATTCTGTGAAGCAAAAGGGATTCGACTTCAGTACAGTGCAACAAAACGGTTTTGCAGAACGTAAAAATAGAACACTAATTGACGTGGCTCGAACTATGCTCGTTGATTCCAAGTTTCCTATCATCTTCTAGGCAGAAGTAGTCAGCACAGCTTGCTATGTCTTGAATCGAGTTCTTATCGTCAAACCACATGGAAAAAACGCATATGAACTTCTTTTCAAGGGAAATCCTCTGATAGATTTCTTCAGACCGTTTGGATGTTCATGCACACTTCCCAACACTGAAGATAATCTTATCAAGCTTGAAGCAGTCGGTGACGTGTGCTATTTCATGGGTTATACATCTACGCAAAAAGCATATCGTGTCTACAACAAACGAACTAAAATGGTGGTTGAATCATACTACGTCGATTTTCAAGAAGGAAACTACACCAGCACTGGCAGTTCTCCAGATTGGTTCTATGATGCAGATATTGTTTTCAACACCTTTGACATTCCCGAACCCGTTCCCAAATCTGCTGAAACCACTCAAGTGGAACCACTGTTTGATTCTTCAGACATCGGTTTCACTTCTTTAACTACTCGGTTCACTCCCTTCTGTGTTGATCCAATTCTTCCTGTGGAAGAAACAAGTGGTGACACTTCGGCTGAGAATGCATCGGCAATCGATGCTTCTTCTTTACTGACAAACGTGAATGAACCAACATAGGAAGAGGGACCCCCAATCGTCTATGTCGATGAACACTTCACTAATCTGCCTCAGCAAATTGAAACCCACATCAATGTAGGATACAAGACAAATCGGAATCATCCCCTTGAAAATGTTACCGGTCCCGTGGAAGAGGGTGTACGAACTCGTGGTCAAACTTATGTCATCAACAAAGGACTGTATGCCGCTTTCCTATCGCAATATGTGCCATACGACATAGAAGAAGCAATCCAAGACTACAGCTAGGTGTAAGCGATGCAGGAAGAATTATTCAGTGCTGAAAGCTTAAAGTATGGGAGCTAGTTGATTTACCTGAAGGAAAGTTTCCAATCAGAACAAAGTGGGTATTCCATAACAAGATGGATGATCGTGGGGTGGTGACGAAGAACAAGGCAAGATTGGTCGTTCAAGGTTTCTGACAAGAGGAAGGAATTGACTACGAAGAAGTTTTTGCACTTGTCGCATGATTGGAAGCTATCAGAATATTTTTGGCATATGCGTCATACAAAAACTTCAAAGTATTTCAGATGGATGTGAAGAGTGCCATTCTGTATGGGGATATAAAGGAAGAAGTCTACGTATGTCAACCTGCAGGTTTCAAAGATCCACAATTCCCCAAGCGATACTATAAACTTGACAAAGCTCTCTATGGTCTTCACCAAGCGCCTCGAGCTTGGTACGAGACTTTGTCAACCTCTCTTCTGGAATGTGGATACATAAGAGGCACGATTGACATGAAACTCTTCACAAAAAGGATCGGAGATGAAGTGATAGTGGTTCAAATCTATGTAGACGATATCATTTTCGGGTCAACCGATGAAGCGTTATGCCAGGAGTTCAAAAAAGTTATGAAAGCAAAGTTTGAAATGAGTATGATGGGTGAACTCACATTTTTCTTGGGATTGGAGGTAAAACAACAAGAAGACGGAATTCTCATTCATCAAGCCAAATACATCAGGGATATCCTTGCAAAGTATAATATGAATGACTGCAAGACCGCAAGTACTCCGTTTGCACCTCAAACTGAATTAACTCTCGATCCGCAAGGAAAGCCTGTGAACAAGTCCTTTTATCGCTCAATGGTAGGCTCGTTGATGTATTTAACAGCAAGTGGGCCTGACATTATGTGGGCTGTCTGCATCTGTGCACGTTTTCAGACGAATCCCAAAGAGTCTCATGAGACAGCAGTCAAAAGAAGCTTCCGCTATCTGAAGGGAACGCCCAAGCTTGGGCTCTAGTACCCTAAAGATAGTAGATTTAATTGCTTATTCTGATAGTGATCATGCAGGTTGCAAGGTAGATCGAAAATCTGTCTTAGGAGGTTTCCAATTCTTACGAAATCATCTGATATCATGGCAAATCAAGAAGCAGACAACTGTATCCACCTCTACTACTTAAGCTGAATACACTACTACTTATAGTTGCTGGTCACAAGTCCTTTAGATACAAAATTAGTTGTTGGATTATGGAATCAATCTCATGAAGACCCCCATATTCATTGACAACGAGGTGTGTCTAGGAATTATGAAGAATCCAATCCATCACTGGAGAACAAAACACATCAAGATTTGTATTCACACGATTCTAGATGCGTACGAAAAGGGTTACATTCAAGTGGTACCAGTGGATATCACGCAACAGAAAGCCATCTTCACGAAAGCCATTGATAAAACTCATTTCAACCAGTTGGTAACCTGGTTGGAAATGGTTAATTTCCTTGAGTGGAAATGAGCTTTGTTGGATAACCGATTGTACATACGCTGTCACTTATTTAAAAAAAAGCACCTTCTAACATAAGTGAGTATCGTAAATCATGCCCAACAAAAAGACATTATGCACATTAAAATTTCATTTTCCAAAGCAATGGACATATGAAAATAGAATTTTAGGGGGTAGTTATTCAGAAAATACATAAAATTTGTTTAATTCATTGTTTGGCTCTTGCTTGAGAAATGATAGAAAACTGCTAACACTTTTGTTGGTCTTTGAAACCGAAAAAGCAAAATCGAGAAGCTATGCAAAGAAGTTCGGGGTACCAAGCAACGTCGTGTCAGTGGATTTAGCAATACTCTCAAGTAAACTGCGATTAGGCGATAAAAGATAAAAGATTACACAAGAATTCTGGATACCCATAATACAGTGCTTCCTGCGGATAAAACGTTGTGGCATATGGCTTAATGGTCTTAAATCTTACGTTGAGAAAATGCCAAAGTCTGAGATTTCGGGTCTTTATATCATTTATCGTTTGGGGATATTACAGTCGCTCTTCTATTGCATCAAGAAACATGCAGACTTAGACACGATTATGATGTCTTATCTAAAAGAGTCCAAGAGGCCAAAACCCTACAATTGAAAATGCTCAAATCAAACGAGCCATTCAAAAGTAATCATACCACAACGAGGTATCTGCCTTACCCTGGTCAGGACTGCAACTGGTCTCTTTGACTTCACGAAAGTGCATACCTGTTCACCATTGCGCTGATCTTGTATCTCTCAAACGAATGAACTCGGTATACTCACCTGTTATGAGGAACCTTTGTGCATACCTTGATCACGGGGGTTAGCCTGACGTGGGACTCGCGGGCACAGTATTCTAATTATCTAGCTAGAGTGGGGGCCATTGCAAATTTTGTCAATATTACCACAACATGATAAAACAGTCATCAAAAGCATGTTGAAAGAAGGATGCATGGATTTAAGAGGACAAACATACTGACAGTTTTTCGTGTGCCTCGATTATTCAAAATCTTAAACAACAAGCTGACAAGTGTTGACAATATAATCTTTTGCAGGATTGTCACGGAATTTCAAACAAAATTGCTTTAACTGAGAAAAAGGAGCTTCCTCGATTCGAAAAACAAATTTCGGTGTCAAATGGCTGAATATTTTATTTTTCTAAACTTATTTGAGGCTTTTGCTATTATGTTATCAAAAAGGGGGCACGTTTTTCGAGAAAGATTAAGATTTTCGAGCATATTTGTTTTGGACTTCTTAGGATTGAAGAATCCTTTGAAAATTTCAAATAGCGGCGTAATTAACTACCAGCGTAATTATTAACTACGCTGGTAGATATTTTGTATATATATACCCGTTTTTTTATTTTTTTTACAGTTTCATTTTTTTACTCTCTTCATCTTCTTCAACAAATAAACCAAAACCGAAACTTTCGTCTTTGATGTCAACCTATTTTGTGCCTAAATCGTATTACGATATGTTTGGATTCAATCTCTGATTGTCTACAAGATTATCTTAGCATCAAAAATAGGCTTAGAATGTATATAGTAGGCTGTTTGACATGTGATTGGGATTAGAATGGTTTTTTGAAGAACACATGAATACAACAAATTTAATTTGAATGTATCGTATTTATGATGAAGATCGCGTAATTAATTCGGATCAAATGTAGTGAAGTTTAGTCTTGAACGCGAGTTCAAGCAAACTAGCGTATTTGATTAAATTCGCTGGTCTAGTGGCGTGGATAAACTTCTACGCTAGTTGAAAACTTTGAAATCAAGACCTAACTACGCTGTCTTATCTCAGCGTATTTGCATTACAAATTAAATTCCAGTGTTTATAACTGGCAATATTAATCTTTTTCTAACGTATATATTTCAAAACCCAGCGAAATTAATTTTAAATAAGCGTTTTTAAATTTATGTTTTTGTAAATATTCTTGGTAAATATTCTAACATACTAACCCGTTACACATATCCAACCCGGATCTCATTTGGCTTGTTTTTCATGTCTACAGAAATGGTGAAGGAAATATTCTGGGATCTCACGATGAAGCACAACCAGCCATCCCACTGCGCAATCCTATAAAAGATTTTGAGGACGTGATGGACTGGTTATTAAGAAGCAGAATCAGTTATGCAGTTCAAGCGGATCCTGACATCTACCAAATTCACATCGAGGAGTTCTGGAAGAATGCCAAAGTGAAGACCGTAGATAGAGTCAAACGAATTACCGCAACCATCAGAAACAAGGAAGTGATAATGACTCAAGAAAGAATCAGACAGGTTTTAAGTCTGGGAGATTACTCAAGTGATCCTATGAGGCTGAGCAAAGAAACTATCCTGGATGGATTCCGTGGGATGAACTATTAGGGTGACTTCCGAAGCAAGAACGAGATAAAGAGAAGTGGGTTAACGAGAGATTGGAGATACATTCTGCACGTCTTTGCAATGAGCTTGGCACATCGAAAGGGGGGATACGACGGGTTAAACTTGGAATGGTCAGCAGCTACGCTCAATCTTTGCACAAACCAACCATTCAACATTTCGGGCTTAATCTTCTATTGCATGGTCGATAATGTAAACAAAGGAGCATAGGCCGTGTATCCCATATTTTTGTAGTTGCTTACGATGACAATCACAAAGACCTGCCTCATGATGGATACTTGTATCAGTTTCAAGTCCCCAAAGGTAGACAAATGACTGAGTTGAAGACCGAGCAGTGGGTGATGCTCCAAAACTACATTTACCGAGTAGAAAGACTTCCCATAGTTCAGGCAGCCTACAACAAATACAGAGAAGAGGTAAGGCAAGTCATAGAATGGCAAGCAAAACAAGCAGCTGATGAAGAAGAGATAGAAGTATAAGTGGTAGCCCCACTGATTCGTAAAAGGAAAGACAAAGAAAAGAAAATAGCTGAAGAAGAACCGCCTAAAACGAAAAGCAAGAAAGAAACTCTAGGTCCCGAAAGGATCATGGGTGATAATATTCGAGCGGGATTAACACAAGAAGTAATTGAACAAATGCAAGCTATTCACGTAGTAAGAGAAGCTGAGAAGCGTGAACGTCTTTGGAAGAGAGAAATGATTGAGTCAGAAACTCCAGTCACAGTGACTGAAGAACAGGATAACATGGACCGTTTTGTTGAAAGTTTAATCAGCGATCCAACTGAAGTCGTTCCTGAGACTGGTCCCAGTAAGTCTCCAACACAGAAGAAGAGAAAGACTGGTGAAGGTTCCTCCAAATATACACCACCGAAGCCTGTTCAACCAACATATGCAACTACACAACGAGCACCTACCAGACCACGTCCTTTCTATGATCTTTACGATCATCTCTCAAAAGACACCGGAAAGTATCCTGCTAAAGAATTCTGCTTATTAAAGAACCAGGTCATCGACAAAAACTTGCTCAGAGAAAAGCTGAAGGAACAACGAAAGAAAAACAAAGAGCTGAGCTTATATGTTTCAAAGCAAACTGATTTCATCAGGTTCTAGCAGGAAGGGCTAGAAATTGCATGAGTTGGTGCAAGATTTATACACTGCCGCAAATCGAGAACCAAGATATTCCAGTGAAGATATTTTTAACTTTGACAGCTTCTGAGAAAGAGAGGAGAAATGCAAGATTGAGCTTGTAGAAAAGAAAAAGAAGCGCCTCGATTCGGAAATGGATGTGAACATTGATGGTGAAAGTGATGAAGAAAAATTCGATAGACTTGAGATGACTGGAAAAATTCTTAGAATAGGATTTGGAGGACAGCGTGGTTTATGAAACTGATGGAGGTGATGAGTTTGCACCTCAGCACCCTGAATGGTTCAAGAAGGAAAGAGCCAAGCTGCCAGACTTTTATCAAGTAATTACCGTTGAGAAAACTTAGGCAACAGACCGTATTAGTAGCTAGAAGTATGAAAATCTCATGGGATTGTTCATCGTGAAGTGCAGAGGATGTGTTATCCAATATTTCCAAAACGGAAATGCCATGCAAAGTCTGCCCACTTGGGATATTCGAGAACTGAGCAAGCACGATATGATCAATCCTAACAACAGTAGCATCGGTGGTGATTTTGAAAGATTAATTTTTAGAGAGTGTGCTCGAGGATTCACCATCTTCAAGCCTCAACGCCCACGAAGACGAGTGTTTAAAACTACCAAGGACCCAATCACCAGAAAGGGAAGAGTTACATGGGTGATTAATCTGGAAAAGGTCGTTACCAGGGTAAAGCTTCCTCCAGAACAACCTGTTATTCTCAAAAATTTCAAGAAATGGTTTTATGATGGTAAGACAGGTAAAGCAGTTATCCGATCGAACACAAATGAAGATATCAGAATTCTTGATCCCATGGATGTGTTCATGTTCTGCATGTTCGACTTGAACATTCTCTATGGCCAAAAAATTCACGTTGGTGCAGGTAATGAGTTCTTGGAGGAAGGCATGCTATTCCAGTGAGCTGTTGAGTGTGCAAGAGAGAGGAAGATAGAAATGATGGAAATCTTAAGCAGGATCGAGAATCCAAGCCAAGAGAAAGCAACTGAAAAGACTGCGGATACATAATCCTCATCAGCTCATCCAAAAGACCCTCCACCAAAATCTGATCCTCATGTCATCGTTCCACCACCTCCGACTTCATCCACATATGAAGTCACATTGGAGGACCAACCACAAACAAGTTAAGTTGTTATCAATCAACCACCAACAATCGAAGCACCACCTAAACCGTCCACTAAGAAAGCTGCAACAAATCAAGAACCAGAATCTAGCAACTGGAGAACAGTCAAGTATGCAACGATAAAGAAAGGATATTGTTAGAACTTTTGAGATCATTGATACTTGATTAAGTTAGGTTTTGGATTGTTTTGTGTTAGTTTAATAGGCTTTTGATAGTTCAGGGGGTGAAAATGTAATTTTGGGAAACAAAATGTACTGGCGGCGTAATTAATAGTCTGGCGTAATTAATAATTACGCCAGACAGCCAGATCTATATATATGAATCATATGAAAACCCTAGCTCCAAGGTTCTTGGACTAGCATTTTGGTGATTTCTTGTACTGTGATTTCTTGTGTTTGATCTTGTGCTTAATCCGTATATCCAGGTGCTTAAATCATTATTATCAATTGGGATTCAATATACAACACTTGTAGTTTCTACCAAAATAAGAATCTTCATCTTCTACCTTGATTTTTCTTATCTTTATGCATTCAAACATCTAATCTATTGGTGTTTGGGTGTGAACAATCAAACCACTTTGATATATATCAAATTTGGGACTCACAATATATACTTTGAAATAAAAATTGTGTTGGGATTGAACCCTGCAAACAAGAACATATGATATCGCATCAGATGTTTTGTCCTGATAATAGAGTTCACAAGCTCTTTTCAATAAACTCTGCTTAGCCTAAAGCTCTGCCTTCTATCATATACTAACACTAAATGAAAAGATCAAAGGTCTGTCAGAAGACAAAGCAGAGGATAGAGATCAGTGTTTAGCTTTATATTAGTTTTATATTGAATGTAACAGTGCTTAGCACTGATCAGAGTTTAGGCTTAGCAGTCCTTAGAGTTAGTTTTATTTGTTACCTGTCACTATCAACCCTGACGTCATCAAAGATGCTGAGAGGTTAGAAGTGTTAGTATAAATATGTGTTCGTTTTTATTTTTTTATTTATCTATCAAAAAGATCATTCACCTATCATCTTATCTGCATTTCTGTACTATTCAAATGTTCCTATTGGGCTAAGGGGGAGTTTGTGATTCGCATGAAAAAACTATAAGTTTGAAAGCATGATGATCAAAACAAACGACCATTAGTTGTGATAAAAGTTTTCCATATATTTCCGCTGCATTTTACTTTGATTTCTACCTTCACTTTCCATTTTTGAAACAAAAAACACAACTAATTCAAACTTAGATCCTAACAATTGGTATCAGAGCCTGGTCAATCAAAATTTGATTTAACTATTAATTTGATTTGAAAGATCAGCTCTCCCTGCTAATTAGTATGATAATTTGTGGAAAACAGAGTTTTATTGCATTTAAAAGCTTTTAAAACAAAAATCTGTTGAAAACCATCAGAAATGTCTCAAAACACACCTGATTCCAACATTAGATATATGTTTAAACCACCGATGCTGAAACAAATGAATATTTCGTATGCAACGTCGGATGGGACATATTTTAGATCAACAGAACACCGGTTGTTGGCGATCTGTTGTATTTGGACCTCACATTCCAATGGCTCTAAGTACAGAAGATCCCACCGAATTGCCAAAAAGTCCTGAAAAACTACTCCGAACAGGATTACAAGAAAATAGAATTGGATGCTAAGGCGTTTAGCATTGTTGCTTCTGCCTTAGCCAATGAGATCTATGCTGGACTGATCCACTGCAATAGCGCAAAGGAGTTGTGGGACGCACTAAAAGAGCAATTCGGTGGTACCGAAGAGGTTATCAAAAACAATAGAGAAATTATGAATCAACAGTATGAAACCTTTTGTCACGTCAAAGGTGAGTCGTTAACACAATAGTTCGAATGTTTTAGCTGTCTAATCAGTGAACTCAAACTAGTGCACATTGTATTCTCAAATTCGACTGTCAATAGTCATTTCCTTCGAACGATACCAGAAAAATGGGACACTGTAACTTACGTTACATGAATATCTGTTGGTTTCAAAGAGATGTCACTCACACAGCTTCATGGCATACTCCTCACTTATGAGAGAGAGTTAAACCAGAAAAAGAAGCTACAAGAGTCTGGTAAAATAACTGATGATTACACTTTGGGTAACACAGCTCTATTTGGCCAAGAAGAGGGTTGTGGCATGGGAAATGATAAGGGTTATGATCATTTTATTGATATAACTTCTGGAGGAAACTTTAACTCTGATCTTACTCACCCAACTATGCATTTACTGCAAGTGAGGAATGCCAAACCTCTGACAATCTCTCTTTTGAGTTAATGATTTGCAACACTTTGAACCATATGATTTGGAAGAGATGGACATTTTGCACCAACTGGCTCTATTAAGTGTTAGAGCTAGTAAATTTTACAAGAGAACATGCAGGAAATTCCCTGGTTTGCATGGGGGGTTAAAGGTTGGGTTAGACAAGTCTAAAATAAAGTGCTATAAGTGCAATAGGTTAGGACACTTTGTCAGAGAATGTAGATCTCAAAATTCAGGACCAAATTGTAACACATCCTGGCCCTAGACCTCAGTATGTCCAAGCACCACCGCCTCAAGTGCATGTGCAACAAGCACCTCATGTCACTCAAACTACTCAAACCACTGCTCTGGAAGAGGTTAATCAGCAAAGCTTTTTCACTCAAGGTTTCTTTGATTGGAGTAGTTTGCCAGAGGAATTAACTGATGAACACTTTGCTCTTATGGCCAAAAATGATTTTGAAAATGAAAATATGTGTTTAATGGCCTTAGAGATAATTGTTGAAAGCGATGAGTCTGTGGAACAAGTGTCTAAGTCTGGTGAGTTTCAAAGTTGCGATGAAGCAGTGGTTTCAAAAGATACCATTGATGAAGAAAAGAACCTATCTATCTGATCCATGGAATACAGATGTGTGTGAAGATGATTGTGACTGTGCTCTCATGGTTGCATCTAAGGTATTCCCCCCAGATCCTTAAAGATCTATGTTCTGAAAAATGCATTATAGCTTTTGCAAACATAAAAAGGTTAAATGAAAACCTTAGAAAAAAATTTTTTTGGAAGATGAACTAAATTTTGAAAAACTCACAAAAGAGTTGAAAACAAAATTGGTTAACAAAGATTCTGAAATCAGCAGCCTGAAACATGAGGCAAGCATAACCAAAGACCAACTCCAAACTATGGTAGAGAAATACAAAGTTTGCAAAAAGGAGTTAGAATCCACACAAATCACATGTGAAAATGGGTTGAGTCTTGTAAAGGTTTTGAGATTTTGTTGGAAAAACAGATCAAGAGCATCATAAATTTGGTATTGGTTTTAAAAACAATGATCAAATTTATGAAAATGATGCTAAAATTGATTCTTGTTTAGTTGAAGTTGTCCCTAAAAACTTAGCTGGTAAATGAAAGTCACAGATAAGAATGGAAACAAAATCATTTTGGAAAAACATGAGAGATCCTCAACTTTTGAGGAGGTTGAGAAATATCAATTTAAACCCACATGGTCAAATGAGTGTGACATTTTAGAAAAAATTTCAAGCCAATGGACATCATAACCATTGATGGTGTCAAAGCACCAAAGGTAAGAGTCATTCCAGTTAAGGATCTTCTAGCAGATGTTACACCATTTGTTGAAAAGAAGTCTGATAAAAGGAAGAAGGAAAAGGTCAAAAACATGTTTTGCATTTTTTGTGAGAAAAGAAATCATGTATCTGAAAACTGTTTTCTTTTAAGAGCTTATGACATTAACAAAACTTGTGTGATCCCAAATTCCTCAAAATGTATCATTTGTGATAAGACAAATCACAAGACTCGGAAGTGTGTTTATCTTAAAACCTATGATGAAAAGGTAAAATAGATCAAAACAAAAGCTCTTGAAAGTCAAGGTTCAAGCTCTGCTAGAAATAAATCTAAGCAGACCTTTGAACCTGTTGAAAACATCTGTTACTAAAGCACTGACTAAAACCTCTGTTCCCATAGAGGTACAAGTGATAGATGCACCATCTGCAAACAGGTTTCCAAGAGGATATGGCCAACCTGTTTATCAAAAGGTTCCCCTTAGTTATGAGGGTTACAAAAACCCTCAAAGCCAAGAGTCAATAGGCATCCTTATGGTTACTAACATCTGACATGAAGTGGTTCATAGCAATGGTTACAAAGACAAACTCAAACCACTGACCATTATCCTGAATTTGAGATTGGACAAACTGTGACCCATCCGAATCCATTTTGGCTTTGGAAACCCACCTGAACTAATTATTTACTTGTGTGCAGGGATCTTCTACTTGCCTTGACAGTTTATGGTATGTAGATAGTGGAGGCTCCAGGCACATGACAGGATGTAAAGCCCTGCTCAAAGATTTCATGGCTCATGGAGGGGGTGATATATCCTTTGGTAATGATTCAAAAGGGAAGGTGTTGGGGTCTAGGTGGTTCAAGATGGGAAACTCAAATTTGAAAATTTAATCTCATTGACAATCTAAAATTCAATCTTCTGAGTGTTTCACAAATGAGTGACAAAGGATATGGATCCTTCTTTACAAAGAAAACATGTCAAATTGTAGGACCAGAGGTTGTTAAAAAGATTGATCAAATCATTGCTGAGAGTAAAGCACAACTTATTGCTCATATGAGTGGCAATGTGCATGTGGTTGATATGTTGAAAGATAACCCAATGTCTAATGCATGTCTGTTCTCAATTGCCTCAAACAAAGAGACAAAGCTATGGCATAGAAGACTTGGGCACACAAATCTCAAAACTATCTCCACTCTCTCAAAACAAAGTCTTGTCAGAGGTTTACCTCAAAAACAATTTACTTATGAAGAGCATTGTGTTTCCTGTTTAAAAGGTAAACAACATAAAAGCTCCTACAAGTCCATTGAAGAGTCCGAAACAACCCAGTGCTTGCAATTGCTGCACATGGATTTGTTTGGCCCTATAAAAATCATGAGTCTCACAAAGAGAAGATATTGTTTGGTCATTGTTGATGATTTTTCAAGGTTTACATGGACTTTCTTTAAGCATTCTGAAGATGAAACTGCTGGGATTTTGCAAACTTTTATAAAACAAGTTGAAAAGCAATTTGACCTACCAGTAAAAACTTTTAGAAGTGAAAATGGGACAGAGTTTAGAAACAAGGAGTTGGATGCTTTCTGTAAGTCAAAAGGGATTGTCAGATCCCAAGAACACCAGAATAAAATGAGGTGGTTGAAAGAAAAAAGAGAAAATTAATTGAATCAGCAAGAACTATGCTTGCAGGCTCAGGTTTACACTTGTCTTTTTGGGCAGAGGCTGTAAACATTGCTTGATATGTTCAAAACAGAATTTTGATTAACCCCAGGCATCAAAAGACTGCCTATGAAATTCTTTAAAAAATCAAACCTCTGATCTCATATTTCAAAGTTTTTGGTTGTCCATGCTTCATTTTAAACTTAAAAGATTCAATTTCAATGTTTTCCGTCAAAGTTGATTGTGGTTATTTTTTGGGATACCCAACCACTGCCAAAGCCTACAGAGTTTTTAACTCTAGGACAAAGTGTGTTGAAGAAACTTTGAATGTGAAGTTCAATGAACTCTCTTCATTGAAAATCCCAACAAATCCTGCTGATTTGTTTGATTTAGAAAATCTACATTTGAAGATGTTTCTGTCAAGACTAACCATGCAGGTACATCACAATCAACAGTTCAAGATCAAGGATAGGACAGTGTCCTTCCAAACTTCAAAGTCAGACATGTTACCAGAGGGGCAAATGTTAGTAACAATGGTGAAAGCTCTGGTGGTTCAACAGAGGCTGGACCTTCAAATTCACCAGCAGCGGTTAGGTCAGATGATACATATTTGCAGCCTTCACCTCAAAATGTAATTGTCCCATATCAAGGTGAATTGATTTTCCTCAAAAGCCATCCATTGGATCAAGTTATTGGCAACATAAATGAGGGAGTGCTCACAAGAAGCCAATCCCAAAACATTTGCCTCTTTGCTGGTTTCTATCACTCACACAACCTGTCAAGTACCAAGAGGCACTAAAGAAAATAGTTGGGTAGAAGCTATGCAAGAGGAGCTCCGTCAGTTCAAAAGACAACAAGTTTGGGAACTTGTACCATTGTCTCAGGGTGTATGTCCTATTGGCACAAAGTAGATCTTCAAGAACAAAACTGATGAAAGGGGTATTGATTTCAAGAACAAGACAATGCTCATGGTTCAAAGCTACAGAAAAGAAGAAGGTATTGACTATGATGAAACCTTTGCTCCTGTAGCAAGGTTAGAAGCCATCAGACTGTTCTTAGGTTTTGCTGCCAACCACAACATCAAAGTGTTTCAAATGGACATCAAAAGTGCATTCTTGTATGGAAAGATCAAGGAAGAAGTGTATGTGTGTCAACCTCCTGGATTTGAAGATGCATTTTATCCTGATCATGTGTACAAGCTCAACAAAGCACTGTATGGTCTAAAACAAGCACCCAGGTATGAAACTCTTTCCACTTTTCTCTTATCCATTGGATTCTCAAGAGGTAAAATTGACAAAACCTTATTTTTGAAATGGAAAGGAAAAGGTTTGATGCTTGTCCAAATTTATTTGGATGACATCATTTTTGGATCCACATGCACTGTCATGTGTGAAGAGTTACAATGGTTTCTTGGTCTTCAAGTTAAACAAAAGCACAATGACACTTTCATTCATCAAAATAACTATGTCAATGAACTACTTAACAAATTTGATATGAATGACTGTAAACCTTGTAGCACACCTATGGCAACCTCAAAGCATGTCACAGTTGAGGACAAAGATGACTTGGTTGATCAAACTCTTTATAGAAGTATGATTGGGTCCTTGTTGTACATAACTGCTTCTAGGCCAGACATTATGTTTGCAACATGTGTTTGTGCAAGATCCCAGTTAGCACCTAGAAAGTCAAACTTAATTGCTGTGAAGATGATATTCAGATACATAAAGGGTGCTCCCACACTTGGTATCTAATATCCTGCTAATGGAAACATTGAGCTTTCAGGTTACTCAGATAGTAATTTTGCTGGTTGCCACACTACAAGGAAGTCCACACCAGGAGGAGTTCAATTCCTAGGTGATTGCCTAGTGCCCTGGCATAGCAAAAAGCAAGTTGCAGTTTCTACATCCACTACTTAGGCAGAATACATTGTTGCTGCAAGTTCAACTACTCAACTTTTGTGGCTTCAAAACCAATTGCTAGATTGTATAACTGTTTTAAAGACTCCTCTCAAGATAGATAGTCAAGCAGCTGAAAATATCATCAAAAATCCTTTCTCACACTCCAAAACAAAGCACATTGACATCAGACATCACTTTGTGAGAGATTCCTATGAAAAAGGTTTGATTTCTTTACAACATGTCCATACTAAAGATCAACTGGCAGATATTCTACCTTTGAAAGTCTGATCTCTAGAATTGGAATGCTAAACATGGATTAAGAACAAAATTTTGTGTTCTATGTGTAAATAGCAATAAAAGGTTTTTAGAAAATCAAAAATCCATCCTTAAAAATAGTCAAAATTGAAGTTTTTCAATAAATCTCAAAAGTCTGTTCTATCCACTGTTCTTTCAAAACACTGATGGGCTTGAAAATCTATCCAATGGACAAAGTGTATGCTCTGCTTGGTCAAACCACTGCGTTGACCTTATCCACTGATAGTGTAAAATCAAAACACTGCCTTCATCCACTGTTGACACACAACAGTGATTACCATAACAATTTTCTTCCATACACCATCAGAGGATACACGTGGCCAGATGATAGCCGTCAGATCTTTGCCATATCATCATCACTTTTCACTTTATAAACCCTGTTTATCCCAATCAGAGGTTTGGCGTATCGAATTCAAATATTCATAAAGCGGTTTTCTCTCAATTCTTCATCACTTTCACAACTGTTCTTCATATTTTTCAATCATGTTGAATCTCAATTTCAAAACCCCACACAATTACACTGCCATTTTCGAAGAACTTGACTCAAATAAACGATATCATCCAATGATCAAAGTTTTAAAAGAGTCCAAATACAAAGAACTTGTGCTTATTCATGCTCCTATGTATCGACAATCTTTAAGAGATTTATGGGCAAACGCAAAGGTGCATTACACAGACAAGGTGGCTTATCTTATTGTTACCACAGTGGGAAAAACATTGTTGGAAGTAACACATGCTTCGATTTCAGAGGCTTTTGGGTTAAATGACCTAACTCATGCCACTACCTTCCCAATCGCAGAGTTACAACACGACTTCATCGAAAGAGGGTTATACTGGTCAACTTAAAGGTAAAACTATCTATAAACCTCAATTTCCTGCTGAAATGAAGTTTCTCTTCCACACTTTGTTAACATGCATGTCTGCCAAGTCAATTGCTTTTAATGAGATACTTTGAACATACAATACTTGGGATATGCATTTTTAACAAAATCTGATTTTAATTTCTTCCAAGTATTGTTCAATGACTTGGTGACAAATTTTGAAATCAATGAAAAGGATCACTTACCTTTTCTGATGCATCCAAGAGTTTTGAGTGTTTATCTTCAAAAGATGATTGGTGATGCTATTAAACAAGGGGCTGTGATACCACATGGCCGCCTTACACATGAAACTTTTACTCGCATCACCAATCAATCAAAATCAAAAAACAAGTAGACGAGGTTGAGCCTGTTGTAGAGGAACAAAATGTTCAAACTCAACCTCCTGCTACTGAGCCCACTGCTCTTGGTGATCAGGGCACTACAACCAGTGTCTTGAAACTCACACCAAAAATTACCAAAAAGAAAACCAAGAAATTATCTAAAAAGCTCACCAAACCAAGAAATAAAAAGGGATTTATGGAAGATGAGATCCTAGAAGATAACCCTGTGACAACACAAAGTCACCTAAGATGAGATCCTAGAAGATAACTGTTGGGATTGAACCCTACAAAAGAACAAATGATAGAAAGCCAAAAACAGGTCTGCTCTATATGATCCAGAATAAACAGGGTTTAGATTCACTCCTTCCAAAGACCAGCTTCCAAACCACTGATAGTTCTAACAACTGCCCTATGCCAAAGCTCTGCTAGTTATAAAATCTGTTGATTCACCAAACCACTGATGGGGCAAAGGTCTGCTCTTAAGTCAAAGGTCTGCTGGAAGTCAAAGGTCTGATCATCCTTTGAAAAACTTCTGCCAACACTTTCATCAGAGTTTATGTCTATCAGCGGTTAGGGTCATCAGTGCTTTACAAACAGTGTTTAGGTTAGGTAGTGGTTAGAGTTTGTTAGTATTGTTAGATGTCATTGTCAAGATGATGTCAGCATAAACTAACAGTGGTTAGGTTAAGTACTATAAATAGACAGTGCCTGTACTGTTCTATTTAGCTTTTCACATTTTTCACTTTATTGTACATTCTTCTGTGTGTGTAAGCTCGGTCTGAGGGGGAGTTTAGTGATTCATACATGTAAGTTATCTTGTAATCATGTCTATCTTAAGAGTAATGAAAATATGTTATGATGAAAACTATTCTCTCGTTGATTGTGTTATAAAGTTTTAGTTGTTCTTCTGCTGCAAATTGTTTATGATGTATCATTTTAGTATCAAATTGGTTAAAACAATACAATCAATTCAAACTCAGATCCTAACAATTGGTATCAGAGCTTGGTCAGTCAAATTGATCTATCGTCAATTGGACCTAAAAGGATCGGCTCGATCTCGTTGATATTGTACTAATTCTTAAATGGTTGAAAACGGAGTCGAAATTGTATGGAAGTTCACGATTCGTATGGTTTTATTGATTATGTTGAGTCTATGTTGATTTCGGGGTTACTTGATGAAGAGGATACATATCAGTTTCATATGAATAACTAAAATGAACTTTTAAATCATAAATTCTTCAAAAGAACTGTTGGAAGTCTATCAGATCTAATTAATTCACTTATCACGAAATTTTCTACGAATTTTGTAGTAGAAATTTCTTGTTCATATCAGGTATTGTATTGTTCTTCAGAATTTTTGTTGAAGATAATACACCTTGAGTTTTGCTTGTTTTTGATAGACAAAACTTAAGTACCTGTCTGAAGTAGAACCCTATTTTTTGTAAGGGAAGATACTTCCTGTGATAGTGAATTAAGAGGACTCTGGATGATAACCAGTTCAAATCAGATTCAAATGTCTTTGAAAACCTGTCCCTAACAGACAAAATAGTTGTACCATCCGAGATATTCAACTTCTGCCAGAGCCTGTAAAGTGTTTGTACACAAGGACGAGCATGTAAATGAAGCTTTGACTAAAAAGGATTAAAATCTTTTGTCACTGAAAAATCTCAGAAATACATCTGAAATGGTCTGTCAAAACTAACCTTGCAAACTATCAAAATTTTTATCAAAACACATTGACATCAGACATCACTGTGTGAGGGATTGCTATGGAAAAGGTCTGATTTCATTACAACATGTCCATGCCAAGGATCAACTAGCAGATGTGTTGACAAAAGCACTTGATGTTTCCACATTTGACAGTTTGATATCTAGGATTGGAATGCTAAACATGGATTAAAACAATTTTTCTTGTGATCCATATGTAAACTGCAACAAAATGTTTTTAGAAAATCAAAAATTCATCCTTCAAAATAGTTTAAAATTGAATTGTTCAATAAATCCGTAAAGTCTGTTCAAAGCTTTGATAGCACAAAAACATTGTGGTTTAGAAAAATCTATCCACTGATGTGGAACCTCTGATAGTGTTAACATTTGGTCACAACCACTGATAGTTTACTCTAGCAGTGGTTAGCCAAACAACTGTCTTCCATTGTTAATCAGAGGTTACACGTGGACAGATGTTATTTGATAGTTGTTGCATCAGATGCCACGTCATCATCACCTTTTGAAAACTCTATAAAATCCTATTTCATCCACAAACAGAGTTTTTCACTTTTACTGTACCATTTCAAAATCTCTGAAGAAATATTTCCTCTGATAATCATGGCACCAAAGCGAAATCAACACAGGAACCTCCAAAACACACTCTTAACATCAAAAATCCACACAACTATCTATGTACTCTTGAGAAGACAAAGAAGAATACAGAATTTCATGAAATTATTGACATGTTGTCTTCCTCAAAGTATAAGACTATGTTAACATGTAACGCACCGGTATATCAAAACGCCCTTCGAGACTTCTGGGCAAATGCTGAAATTGAGAGTCTAAACCAAAAACCTTGGGCAATCACGTCAAAAGTGGGAGGGATCTTGGTTCCAAATAACCCCACAAACCATCTCAGAGGTTTTTCAGATGAACGACCTAGAAGGTAAAACTTCTTTCTCCAAAAGTGAGTATCAAATTGTTTTGAAAAACAAAGGGTATATGGGAGACTTATCAAAGTTAACCATGAAAAAGGGAAAATTCCCACCTCCTATGAAATTTTTGTTTCATACCCTGCTCATATGTGTTTCCAATAAGACAACTGGGTTTGATGAAATACCTTTGAAAATTCAATACTTGGGGTATGCCATTCTGTCCAAATCTGATTACAATTACTCCCAAGTATTATTTAATGATTTGGTAACAAACCTAGAAAATATGAAAAACAAAAGGGAAAATGTTTTTCTGCTATTTCCTAGGTTTTTAAGTTATTATTTAAAACAGAAAATTCCGAATGAAAGGGCACATGTTCTTGTTCAGGGTGTGCCTTTCCAAATAAATAGTCTATCATCTGAAACATATACTCGCCTTATGGCTAAAGAGTCAAAAGTTTCAAAAACACAAGCAGGGGAGTCTGAGCAAAATTTAGATGAGTCCACATCTGTTCCTCAAATTCCAGCTGCTGAGCCCACTACTCTTGGTGACCACAGCAGCAAAACCACTGTTGTGCAACACACACCAAAAACTCCTAAAAAGACCAAAAAGAAACCATCAAAACCCACCAAACCTATCAAAAAGGATCTTCTGGAAGATGAGTTCCCAGAAGTTAATCCAGTGACAACACAAAAGTCACATGAAACCAGTGCTGCTACTTCCTCACAGCAAATGGTAGAAAGATCTCCACCCAAAACCATGACTCCTCATGATTCCTCACAAAAGGAACATGTTGTAAGCACAGGGAACCCACAACTAATATCATCACCCGCATTTGAGAGTATGTTAAAATGTCCATCTCCCAGGACAAATCTGCTTTCCACCACTCTCCACACTTCAACTTACAACAACCACCACATCACTGTTTGAAACCTTTGATAGTCAATCACAAAAAGGCCACTCTCACCAACACATTACTGAGAGCAAAACCTCCGCAATGGCTGTGTCTGACAAAAATCAATTGGTTATCCCAAAAACAGTTGAGGAGGCTACATCACTTGGATTTCCTGAAATCCTTGTTGATAGTTCAATAGGAACAGCTACTACAGATGTTGAATCCACTGATTTACATCTGGATAGTAGTTTCATATGTAAGTCTCCCTTGAAGGCAACCACTGTTGAGGATACCCAGGTAACCTTTGCTGTAGTGGGAAGACCCCAGTACCAAGAAAAAAGGGCATCTAAGGTTGAAGCAAGTGGTAAATCACATGTTCATGATACCCTAGATAAAACTCCCACCTTGGGTAGGAGCTCAGATGATCCTATTAACTTAGGAGATGAGCTAAAACATAAGGAATTGACGGATAAAGTCACAAAGAATTAGGCATCAGTGGGAGATATCAAAGATGTGCAACAACATATGTTACATTCAGCAAAATATAGAAACACTGCTCAATCCTCTGCTCAAGCCACCAGAATTGCAACAAAAATATATCCTCTGCTTCAACAACACATTCAGCATGCTAATCAGTTATATGATTTAAAAGTTCAGACATTTAAAGAAGAAGTTGAAGCAAGGTATAAAGACACACAGGAAGAGCTTAAAGAAATCAAGAAAATTCTCATTCCTGGCATTACCACTGCATCTATCTCAGCAGATGATAAAGATACACAAATGAGGATAGTTCAAAGTCATGTCAGGTGAAAAGAGAAGGAGATGAAGGATGCCACTGCTGGTCTCAAAACCACTGCTGGTTCTAAAAGGCCAACCACTGACGGTTCTATTGTATTGCCTTCCTCATCTCAGCAACCATCTGTCACAGTAGCAGATGTTGATACTCCCAAAAGTACAGCAGATGTTATGACAGCAGTGGTTTGCACAAATGCTCCTGCACCAAAACTAGTTTATGCTAGAAAAAGAAGAAGAATGGCTACAGTGAAAAATGATGACATATCATCTACAGCTGTTGTCCAAACAAATTCAATACCAAAACCAACTATCACCCATTCATCATCACTATAAATTAGCCTTGCTGAGTCACTCAAAGGCCAAAATCCAACAAGAAATATTCCAATGGAGACATCATATCATTTAGAGTTGGCTGCAGTAAAGGGAGAAATACTACAATTCTATACAGAAGCTGATCCATCCAAAAGAACCTTCCCATCTCTTCATGGCTATAGAAATCCCAAAACCATTGAGGATTATCTAAAACTAAAGACTAGGCAAGCCAAAATCATAGCAAAAAAGAGAGTGAAGGAAAGGGAAATGCTTACCTATCAAGATTGGAACAACATGAGCTAAGTAAAGTCAAGAAATTAGAAGAGTATGCAAGTGAATTAAATGAGAAAATGACTGTGAATTCTCCAAAAGATGATCCTCAAATGAAGCAAAGGGTAAACCTCATCAGATTCATCATGAAAGAAAAACCCTATCAAGCTGAGGAGAACCAGTTCAAAGAGTGGTCCATCCAAGCTCTCAAACAAGAAGCAGAAAGAATTGATAGGATGAAGAAAGACCCTCAAATAAGACAGAATGCACCAGATTGGAAAAAATGTTAAGAACCTAAGTGCAGATCTGGTCTTAGAAACAACCATTCAAGCCCTCAACCAAAAGAAGAGGCAGCTGCAGATGGATATGCAACATCAGCAAAGGGATGCTAACAAAAGTAAGCAGGCTATCACTAAGGAACCTTTCCCTGACTTGAATAAAGAACCATTGAAGCCTTTACCAAATGCTGAAGATCTTTTTCAAAGGCTTTCAAAAAGTTCACCTTTTCAATTCTCATCACAAATAACTCCTCTCCCAAGAAACCCATTGAACTCAAAAATACTAAAGTGGCTCTTTGATAAAAAGACCCATGTATTGACTCTGCTCAGGTCCAATGGGAAAATTGTTAGTATGCCAAGAAAGGACACTAAGCCTGAGTGTAGCTGACCTTCAAGATCTTTTGGAACTACAACTGTGCAGGGATGAGGATGATGAAGATTCCTTGAACTTTGAAACAAAATTCAAAGGACAAATCAAGGAAAAACTGATGAGACATAAAGATCATGAATAAAGAAAAGTTTTGGCATCATCTGTTCTAGGGGAGATTGTTGGGATTGAAGCATACAAAAGAATAGATGATAGAAAGCCAAAAACAGGTCTGCTCTATATGATCCAGAATAAACAGAGTTTAGCTTCACTCACCAGCTTCCAAACCACTGATAGTTCTAACAACTGCCATATGCCAAAGCTCTGCTAGTTATAAAATCTGTTGATTCACCAAACCACTGATGGGTCAAAGGTCTGCTCTTAAGTTAAAGGTCTGCTGGAAGTTAAAGGTCTGATCATTCTTTGAAAACTTCTGCCAACACTTTCATCATAGTTTATGTTTATCAGCGGTTAGGGTCATCAGTGCTTTACAAACAGTGTTTAGGTTAGGCAGTGGTTAGAGTTTGTTAGTACTGTTAGATGTCATTGTCAAGATGATGTCAACATAAACTAATAGTGGTTAGGTTAAGTACTATAAATAGACAGTGCTTATACTGTTCTATTTAGCTTTTCACTTTATTGTACATTCTTCTGTGTATGTAAGCTCGGTCTGAGGGGGAGTTTAGTGATTCATACATGTAAGTTATCTTGTAATCATGTCTATCTTATGAGTAATGAAAACATGTTATGATGAAAACTATTCTCTCGTTGATTGTGTTATAAAGTTTTAGTTGTTCTTCTGCTGCAAATTCTTTATGATTTATCATTTTAGTATCAAATTGGTTAAAACAATACAATCAATTCAAACTCAGGTCCTAAGAATAACCCTGTTACAACATAAAAGTCACCTGAAAACACTGTTGCTACTTCTTCAAAACAGATGTTAGAATGATCTCCACCTGCTTACCAAACTCCTCCTTCATCCTCACAAAAGGATAAGGTTGTAAACACAGGGACACAAAATTATGAAGCTCTAGATCCATTTGGCTCTATCTTTCATAGCCCCTCTCCCAGGGCAATGTCTCTTTCTTTTCCACAACCTCCTCCAATATCATTACCACCCACCATTTTACCTTTGTTGAATGCAACTGATTTGGAACAGACACTAACCAGTTCTTCTCACCAACCTATCATTGAGAATATACTTTTGAATGTGACTGGGTCTGATTCTATAATCCTTGCTAACCCATCAACAAGTGAAGTGGCTACATCCCTTGGGTTACAAGTAACCCTTGGTGATAGTTCAACAAGAGCAGCTACTACAATTGCAAAACTCCCAAGTTTTCAATTGGACAGTGGTTACATCTCTAAGACTCTGTTGAAGGTAACAATTGCTGAGGCTACCAAGGTATCCTTTGATAAAGTTGGAAGTCCCCAGTACCAAGACAAAGGGGCATTTATGTTTGAAGCAAGTTTTGAAACCTCTGCTCATGATAACACAGATAAAACTACCACAAGTGGTAGGAGTTCATATGATCCTATTAAGTTAGGTGATGAGCTAAAATACAAGGATTTGATGGAGAGAGTCACAAAGATTGAAACATCTGTCAATGAGCTCAAAACTATTATGAAGCAGATGTTAGCTTCAAAAGTCAATCATCTGTTCAAACAACTGTTGAGCTATGGAAATTGATGTATCCTCTGCTTCAACAACAACGAGAACATGCTGACATTCAACATGCACAACACATGGAGAATTTCAGGAATTTGGTTGAAGCAAGGTACAATTACACAAGTGTAGACATCAAGGCTATAAAAGCTCACCTTCTCCAAACCACTGGCACTTCTCCTCCCACTGTAATTCTGGTCAATATAGATGATGCCAAAATCGGGGACAAATTCAACCAAAGAAAAAGGCTAAAACTCAAAACCGATCCATCTTCAAGACCAACAGTGGTTATCCTAAGTCCAGATGGCACTAAGAAAATTGATGAAACAGAAAATATTCTGGCTAGGGAAAAGGAGAAGAATAAACAAAGGGTGATAGATGAGAGCAGAGTTGTGGTTGAGCAAAAGTTGCACAACAAAAGGAAAAAGAAGAGGTTGGTACTTCTCAGCAAAAGAAGAGATCTGTTAGAAAAACAAGACAACCAACATCCACACCTTCTAAAACCAAAAGTTTTGAAAATACAATGACAACCTCTGCTCCCACAAAATCTCAAACACCACCACTTACAACACCACCCACACCACAGCAGATGTTATAACTCCTGTTGTGTCAACATCTGTTGATGCATCAGTGGTTATAGCAGATGTTAACCAAACCACTACCGTGATCACATTTCCAACCTCCACTCAACAAATCTCCACACCCACAAGAATTCCACAACCATCATCACCCAAACTCATCTTTAAAAGAAAAAAATGACAAATGTCATAGAAGATGAGAACATTATCCCTACACCACTCCCATTATCATCACAACCACTGACCACAACATCTGTTTCAAACCCATCTCTGTAAAACTTCAAAACATTGTCAAACCAACACCTCTATCCACTCAGTTCCTTTAGACTTACTTGCTGTAAAGGAAGAGAAAATCTTTCTTTGCTGAAGAAGATCCAGGCAAAAGGGATTTCTCATCTCTTGAAGGATATCCTAAACCAAGGAATTTGGATGAATATTTGAATTTAAAAGGCAAACAAGCAGAGGATATTACCAAAAGAGAAACACAGGGAAAGAGTGATAGACAGGTGCAGAGTCACATGTAATATCGGTTAAGCAAGGTCAGGAAACTTGAAGATTTTTCTAGAGACTTGAGCAAAAGATTATCAAAAAAAATGATGAAAGCTTAAGAGCTGATTATATTGAACACATCATGCAACAAAAACAATACAAAGCTACAAGAGCATAATTCAAGGACTAGACTGTGAGTGACATAAAGCAAGAAGTGGAGAGAATGCAAGAAATGCTAAAAGATCCACTTAAAAAGCCTACTCCTCCAAATTGGAACAAGTTAAAAAAGAATATGCCTAACAGAGTGTTGAAGCTCAAAAGAATGAAAAAAGAACTGATAGCAGCAAGTTATGGGTCAAAGAATCAAATCACAAGATGGTCAGAGGTTAAGGTGATTGATACATATAAGAGGCTTGAAGAAAGAAGGAAAACGGATCCTACACTACCAAAGAAGCTTGACTATCCATGAGAGGTTACAACACATCAAACCCAACCTACTCAAAAATCATCTGCAACATCTGCTCATTCCATCCTAGCCTTGAATCAAATAAAGAGGTAGAGAGAGATGTCAAAAGAAGATGAGAGAAGGTATGAGTTGGACCTCATCAAACAAGGAATCAAAGATCAAGTCCAGTTTCACACTGATGATGCAAGTGATTTGTTAAGAGAAACATTGTCAAAGATTGCACATCAACTTCCACCATCTCTCTCAACAATAATAAGCCATCCTAGAAAGCCTTTTGATCCAAAAATTCTAAAGTGGAAGGTAAACAAAGACACCCACGAATTGACACTGCAAAAATTAGATGACAAAGCTACCAAAATGAAAATGGAGGATGCATATGGGTTAAATGCAGAAGACCTCCAAGATCTGATGAATTTAGAGCTTGAAAATGATGTGGATGATGTAGAGTCTCTTAACTTTGAGCTCCAATTCAAAAGCCAAATACGAAAACTCTTGTTGAGAAATAAAGATCAAGAATAAATGTGTTTTGATCATTTGTTCCAGGGGGAGATTGTTGGGATTGAACCATGCAAAAAGGAACAGATGATGTAAACCCAAAATCACATCAGATGTTTTAGCCTGATAATAGAGTTTACAAGCTCTGTTCAATAAACTCTGCTTAGCCTAAAGCTCTGCCTTCTATCATCTGCTAACACTAAACGACAAGATCAAAGGTCTCTCAGAAGACAAAGCAGAGGATAGAGATTAGTGTTTAGCTTTATATTAGTTTTATATTCAATGTATCAGTGCTTAGCCCTGATCAGAGTTTAGGCTTAGCAGTCCTTAGAGTTAGTTTTATTTGTTACCTGTCACTATCAACCCTGACGTCATCAAAGATGCTCAGAGGTTAGAAGTGTTAGTATAAATATGTGATCGTTTGTACTGTTTTGTTTATCTATCTAAAAGATCATTCATCTATCATCTTCTCTGCATTTATGTACCATTCAAACGTTCCTATTGGGTTAAGGGGGAGCTTGTGATTCACATGCAAAAACTATAAGTTGGAAAGCATGGTGATCAAAACAAACGACCTTTAGTTGTGATAAAAGTTTTCCATATATTTCCGCTGCATTTTACTTTGATTTCTACCTTCAGTTTCTATTTTTGAAACTAAAATCACAATTAATTCAAACTTAGATTCTACCAACTTGTATTTATATAAAAATAATATTTTACATTTAACTTTTTTTATTTTGCATAAAAATACTACACTTGTATATAAATACCATAAAATTATATATATATATATATATATTTATATAATTTAGAGACTTCTTTATTAGAATAATATATGAAGCCATACAATAATATCTTTCAGTTTAAACCTTTAATTTTACTATATTACTCTTAGTCAAATACATATATATATATATATTACAAATTTAATCAATAAGTATTTATACTTCTGAAACGATTATCACCATTAACTTTCTAGTGCATTTGTAAGTCTCTAATTATAAAAATATAGCCATTAGTAAAATATATAAGAATATGTTTCTTGTAAAACCAACGTCTATGTATGAAGGATCTTGTAGTTTCACCAAAACTACTTTTAGGGATTTTCACCATATTCAACACTAAATAATGAACAAATAAGATCACTTTAAATATGTTACTTTTAACATATATATTCTTTTCACCATAAATAATTTATAAGTAAGGTCTAGATCCATCTTTTTGCATAAGAAACTAGGAATGAGCTCGGTATCAACCGGTACCCGAACCGAAAGTACCGATACCGAAAATCCTCAAAATTGGGTACCGGTACCGAATATATCCGGTTAGGTACGGTACTGGTCCGGTACCGATATTTGAGGGTAAAAACCAGTACCGAACCGTTACCGAAAATGTACACGGTTCGGTAGATTCGGAACCAGTACTGGTTCGGTACCGGAACCGGGTACCATTTGTTCATCCCTACAAGAAACTACTACTTGTAACCTAAGTCAAATAATTTTTCCAACACTTTTTAACAAGTTTTTAGCAAAAAACACAAGAAAATATATCATAACCTCTAACAAATGTTTAATCGTATATCTAAGCATAGATCCATGGGAGTTTCTTGGTTTGAGCATATTTAACAATAACTTAATATAATCTAGCTCAGGGAATATCAAACTAATAAGTATCCCACATACAACACCACAATAGGAACTTAAAACTTTGTAAAAGCTAAAATAAAACTTCAATTATCTTGGTAAAACAACTTGTTTCATGTGTAAGTTTGTATATTTAAACTTGGTTTAGACTATATACGATTTGAGTGAACATTTATACATAATTCTAACTTGTAACACGTAAATATAAAAGATTTTAGAAAGTTAGACACTCACTTAGAGCAAGCAAGGAAAATGTAAAGAAAATATTTAGAGCTTAAATCTTATAAACCAAAGCTTTAAATACTAGTAGAACACTTTATAGCTTGTATCTTGGAGCATGATTCTTGAGATTGAATAACAACAACAAAGAAAAAAAATCAAATTGTGGGGGTGTTGGGAGAGTTCTAAGGGATGGTGAGATAGTGGTCTTCTCCTTGTGTAATAATGTTATGTTCACCAAATATAGGAGTTTAAATAAAAAGATCATAAAAGTATGGAGTGGAAGTTGAGTGTCAAAGTAGAAAAAAATCACAAGTAATGGTCTTGAGGAATGGTGGCCGATTAGGTTGTCAAAGAGCCAAGAGTTGGCTGGTTGGGTCAACAAAGGCATGCTTTGTACCAGGGGAAAATCAAGTGTAATCCTTATCAACAAAAATATAACCAAAACATATATTTTGAGAAGAAACGCAGTGGATTGGTCGTAAGATATGGTACAAGGATTTAGGAAATGATGATGGTAGTCACTATACTATAGTGTGATTATGACATTAGATATGATGTTGGTTTGATTAGGTTCATAACATATCGAATTGGAACAAACCCACTAGTTACTCGGTTTTAAAACAATATAAAACGGAACCTTAATATAGAAAATATGAATGGGTCAAGTGTATAAAAATATTTGTTTTTTATACGTTTGTATTCGTGCCGCTCTAACAGCGTATCACAATTATAAATTTACAATTTACACGGTGAAGACTTCATGTAATGGCAAATGTACTTATATATATTTTTCGTATTATGCACATAACAATAGTATATAGGATTCCCAAAATTTGGATAATTATCACCAATGTTCGTGCGTGTTAACTTAACTCGTGTGTGACCCGGTAATTTCTAAAAATACCCATATGCAAAATGTGACACAAATAGACATTGTTATGCATATGATGACCCAATTAATAAAAATTAGTTCTAAAACTTAAGGCCATAATGTGAGCGAGAATCAGGTTTGTACGGGTGTTAGCCTAAAATTTTTGGTTATTACATACTCCCCATGTTAAAAGAATTTTGTCTCAAAATTCAGTTTGTGTTGATTCTTTAATGAGTAATCATCACCACCTCTGCCAATTGTTGAACATGTTACAACAACCCCAAACGATTGAGCATGTATATGATCTTTATCGGTTGTTAGGTAGATATAATAACCTCTGCGAATTCTTGAATAGCGTAACGACCCTCGAAAATTGTCGAGAAGGTCACTACAATCTCTACTTATGAGTTTATAACTTTAGCGATTTATGTGTCGTGACCAAAACACAAGTCAGTGTTAACATGCACATAAATTAACAAATTAAATAATTGTGAAGGCATCTCATGAACTAGTTAGCAACCCTAGTGTCAAAAAGGACTAAGGGAAGACTATTTGGACTTCATCTTGAAGTATAAGCCCTATAGAGCTTCAAAAGCTCAATTCACTGAATGGTCTATTGAGGCCCTTCTGGAAGAAATAGCCAGTATTGAGATGATGAATCTCAATCCAGATATCAAACTCACTCTTCCCAACTGGGCTGCAGGTAGAAAACATGTGCATAAAAGCAGTTGAGCTTACAAGAATGAAGGAAGAGATGGTGGTTGCCAAATATGACACTATGCAATCAATGGCAAAATGGGATGAGCTAAAAATCAGGGCAACTTACAAGAAGCTTGAAGCTATAAGAGCCAAAGATCCCTGAGTCTCCAGAAAGCCAAATTATGAAGACTTACCTATCAGATCAAAGGCCATCGGATCTAAACTTCCATCTGCATGTCAAGCCTCTTCATTGGTGAGAAGTCATCTTAAAAGACAGAAGGACATGTCTGCAGAGGATGAAAAAAGATTTGAAGAAGATATTTTGAAGGAAGGGAGCAAAAACATTATTATGTATGAACTTCCTGATACAAATCAAGCTGATATGATAAGGAAAGTCTTGGGAATGCAAATCCCTTCACCTCTTCCAATAACATCACTCCTAGTAAACCCCCTTGCTTCAAAAATTCAAAAGTGGTCAGCAGACAAAGCCAGCCACAAATTGACTCTGGTCAGGGCAAATGGGGAAGTGCAAACGACTTTAATGAACAACATTATGAGCTTGAAAACTGAAGATCTACAAGATTGTAGGACCGATCCTCGATGCTTAGGAACCTAAATTTGATATCTAACGTCCATAATAGAGGAAATATTACGTCGTGTTTTATTACCAATAGACAAGATTTAATCAGTTAATCGTCAGTTTTATTGATTAAACGTTCAGATTACAGACTGACAGAGCTTCGCCTCTACAATGCCAAAGTTACAAATGAGACAGACAAGCTAGGTATTTATAGGATAACAAGTTCGCTCCACATGTGTAAGTTCGCCCAAACTTGCCTATGCAAGTTCGGCCGAACATGTCTAAACATGTGAACCTGGAGCGAACTTGGCTAAAACATATTATAAATACTTCACTACCTAGCCTATCCAGCTGTATACAATACAGATTCGATATAAGACTAAGACATAGGCATTTTGCACCAACAGACTCCCCCTTGGATATCGTCTTCGTCTTTTATCAGTCTTCCAAACTTTGTCTTCATATAAACATTAACGTACCCGACCAAAGAAGTTCTTGTAGGGCTTCTTTCGTCTCTCTTGTTTCGAATCCGGAGTTTGATCAGTTGGCGGTGGCCTTTTAAAGCTAGCCATTTTGAGTGAACTTTCTCTTACCACTTTTTCCAACTTTTCTTTAATCGCCTCCCTTCTGGTTTCTTCCTTTAAGAATTCAACTCTTTCCAGATCCCTCCACTTTGTTTGCCACATCTTTCCTGAATTTACATTACGTGCATAGCAAACATTGACAACTTTCTGATACTGCATCGCTTGTACCTTTTCTCTTTCTTCAAAAACAATCTTGCTGTAGAAAAGGCATTTTATATCTTCTCTCGAGCAGTTTACCAACCAATAGGATCTAGAATCCTTATCGTCCTCCACAATCCTCTCATACCCTGATAACCCATCACTTCAACTTGTTCCTTAGCAATATCCAGATTATCTTCAAACTTTAATACAATCACTGCTTCACATGTAGCTGGATCAATCTGCCACCACTTGAATAAAGGATAAAAGTTCTATTCAATCGGCATAAGCGGCATATTCTTCATGGCTCTAGGACGTTTCATAATCAATGTTATGTCCTTTTCTCCTGTAACCTTGTTAATCTTTATTCTTCGCCTCGGAATAAACGGCTTCCAGTGATTCCAACCTTTTTCAGCTTCATACTTTATCATCTTCCATAACAATTGATCAACCGTCTTCATCTGATAAGTAACGTTCAATGTTTGCACTAGCTCTTCCATATCCCAATACGGCAAAGTCTTTAAATCAGCAAGATATCTGAAGTATTGTACTCCAAACTCTCTTTTGATTGCATAAACGTTGAGCTCCTTAAACATCCCCAACTCAAAATATCTCCCAAAGAAACATTTTTATCTCTGGTGAAGAATGCTAGTGGACGTCGAAAGTTACATTCACGAGGCATCTCCTTGAACCAGGTCTTTCTCGCTTCAGCTATCTCCTCTTTGGTCATCGGCCTAGGAATTTTTCCTTCACGTAGCTATTCAGCGATCCGATCTTTTAACATGTCTTCATTTAGTTGTTTATACATTTCTTCGAATGTAGGAAACCTTTCTGAATCTTGACTAACATACTTATCTTTCTTTTCTGTTTCGTCATCTGAGGACCAGTCTTCAATAATCACTTGGTTGTATTCATCAGCTTTGAATCTTCTTTCGTACTGATACTCTTTTGGCTCAAATGTATCGGCATTCATTATCTCCTCAAAATCAAACTCCAAGTTTTCAACCTCAGCTTCAACTAGCTTTGCCAGATCTTCTTTCGAATAATTATGTACAAACTCACCTTCTTCAACATTGTGTTCCAACATCAATATCAAATGTTTCATAGGTACTGCAGTCATAGGCTTCACAAACCGATCAACATCTAATAATTCAATATCATCTGAAGGCCCTTTTTGCCCTGACTCCCCCTGGCTTTTATCTTCCATTTGATTTGATTCATCGTTCATCAGATCAGAGAAATCAAATTCATCAGAAACTTTAGCTTCATTGAACTTTAAGCCAGTACCACCCTAATCAAAATCATCATCACCCTGATCAAAATCGTCATCAGCCTCCCCTACATTCCAATCTTCATATCCTTCCTCTTCTTCATCCTCATTCTTATCCTCTTTCTCAGCTTCATCATCGTCTTTTTCTTCAGTCACGACAATAGGATCTGAAGGCTTGACAGATTCGTCAACCTTTTGTATATCAGACTCGGAAACTTTTGAAACATCTTCAGCAGACTTCTCGGGGACATCAGAAGATATCTCTGTAGTAGTTTTAGGGGCTTCTCCCTCTACCTGCTTCCCTTTACCACCCTTGGCCAATTCTTTTTCAGCCCGCTCCTTGGCTTCTTGACGATCCAGATGATCGTATTTGGCGATAAAATCAATATTCAGATTATTGGATAACACCTTTTGTAATCTGATGAATCTTCGATCATTCAGAGCTTGAATTTTCTTTAACTCTGCAATCTTTGTTTGTAATTTTTCATTTGCATCCTGCAGACTTTCTATCAGCGCTTTGTAATATTCTCTTTCATTTTCAAGTACCTTCACTCTATCATCAAGAATTTCCTTTTCGACTTAGCTTTTATTCACCTTCTTTTCGAGCTCAGCCTTTTCTAACTCAACCTTCGCAACTTTATCTTCCAAAACCTTCACACGCTTCTCTAACATCTCAGCATTCATTTCAGGGAAAAATTCATCCAAGTCTTCAAGACTTATAGGACCATGTGGCATATCACCAAACATACTTCCCCTCGGCGTATTTGGTGTTGAGTCTTTTGGTTTTGCAGTTTTTGGTGTAGGCTTCTTTGGCGTAGAGCTTTCAGGAATAGAAATCTTTTGAGCAGTCGGCGATTCAACGATCGAAACTTCAACAACTTCAGACACAGGAGGTTCTTGTGTATCTCCTTGCCTTTCTGCTTCAGCATGAATGATAACAGGAGGTTCTTGTGTAGGAGGTTCTTGTGTTGCTCCTTTCTCCTGAGCACCAGAAGGTTCTTGTGTGGCTTATGTGCTTTGTATCTTGCTTTTGTATCTTTTGCTCACCGCTTTCTGAGCTTTCTTGGCCTTTCGTTTCCCTTTCGTGTGAGGTGACCTTGTAGTTTTCTTGGAAATTTCGTTGTAGGTGAATTTGTTCTTTTAGACTTTTTCTTTGGCCTTTCCTCATCAGAATCTATTTCTGCATTCAGATCAGAATCTGCATCAAGTCTCTTTTCTTTTTCTGCCCTTATTTCAGCCTCTGTCTTTTCAGGCTCTTTATCAGATTCTTCATGTTCAGATGTAGCAGAAATTACTTCTTCTTGAGTCGTTTTCTCTGTTTCTTGACTTTCATTAACTGCAGCGCTAGATCCAGCCACTGCCTCAACATTCTCAGTCTCCTTTTCATTGACAAGCAATGTCTCAACTTTCTTTGACCCTCGCTTCTTCTTTGGTTTATCAGCTTCATCTTTCAAAAACCATTCACTTCTTGCCTTCGGTTTAAACTCTTTAAACCACTCTCGTTCAGCTTTAAGCTCATTCTCATCATCACTACCTTCTTTTCTCCATTTGTTTCCAGGTGGCGATACATAATCTGAATCTTTAATTGCTCCGAAAACTGGTTTGGCGATAGGAGCTGAAGCTTGTTTCTGAAACTTGATAAGCTTCTTCACTGTAGTTTCGTCAAGATGAACCAAATAAAGAATGTTGTTCAGATCTCGAGCAATGTTGGGATATTTCTCATCAATCGGCATCTGAATAAATCTAGGATATAAACACAGTCTTGAATCCTCCATATTCTTCGACATGTGAACGAATACCATCTTAGAAACGTTGAACGGCTTCTTCAAATAAGCGTCGTTGCCATGCTAGCCAAATAATCATGCACATCATCTAAACCGGCTTTGTGATGGCTGAACGTGTGAATTAGAGCATGCATCAAAAGCTTATAGGGGTTTGGCACTTCCCCTTTCTTCAGTGTTGGTTTATTCACACTCCCTTTATATCCCATGCGGAAGAAACATCCACGAACCATCTTCTCATCTAGATGAATCGGATCATCTTCTTTATCTTTAAGCTCTAAAATTCTTCGAATATCGCCTTCAGTAACTGTAATTGGCTTTATCTCTTCACCAATCTGTACTGTAGAAGAGATTCTCTTCTCATCAGCACTTAGACTCGCGTTCATCCAGAAGTGAATAACATGAGATCGATAAGAAACAGTGCGCTCAGTAATAGCTCGACGAATATGACTATCTTCAAGAAACTTCAAAATGTTGTCATCTTCCTTCAACGACGGACAAATAGATTTGTCAAGCGTAATACATGTGTTGTGAGTTTTGGAAAACTCAACTGAGACAACACGCGCTGGAATCTGTGCATGAAAAACGACATAAAACAATTAGCACGCTTTTCGAGGAAAAATCACAAAAATTTTCCTAAAAATTTTCTAACCTTTAATCAAGTTCGGGCGAACTTGATTAGTGTTAAACACACTAATTTTAAAAAGTTCGCCCGAACATGTAATATACATGTTCAATTTTCCTAATGCAAGTTCGGGCGTACTTACAGTTTTATTATTCAATTTTTCCTAAGTTCGGCCGAACATGTATGAGACACATGTTTCATGTTAAAGAACAAGTTCGGTCGAACTTACAATACAAACAAATCATTTTTATTAACATAAGTTTGGTCGAACATGTTTGATCAGAAATATTTCAACACTCAAGTTCGGTCAAACATGTTCCTGATTCATTCAATTATGTTTTTGACAAGTCCGGTCGAACTTGACAACAAGTTCGTCCGAACTTGTCGTTTTCTTCAATCAGACCACACAAGTTTCAGACATGCAAAAGTGCATTTCAGTTCAATCAAAAACAATTTCTCAGTCGATTTTAAGTGTAGATCAAAGATCTATGTTCAATTTTGTCCAATAACACCTAAAACTATCAGATTTTAAGTTTTTAGATTTGGTTTTGTTTGTTATCAGTTCAAACATGGTTTATTATCAATTAATTACCTCTGCCATAGTAGTTGGTGTGCTAATCACCAAAAACTATCTTCAAATTGACAGTATAACGACTTAAAATTGACAAATTTTCACAAATTCTCTCAACAAGCTCAAGTTCGCTCAAAAACACACTGATATCAAGTAAATGAGTTCGGCCGAACTTGAATGGTATTTATATCATGTCAAGTTCGGGCGAACTTGTTAAGCCCAACCTGAAGCCCAGAGAAGTTCGGGCAAACTTATCGTAAAACTTAACAATCAACCATCTGCAAGTTCGGTCGAACTTGCTGATTATTAAACTCAAATTGTTTAGCAAGTTCGGCCAAACTTGCCAAACCTCAAAATTTTCAAACTTTTTCAAATTTTTCATTTTTAACCCTGAACTTTCCAACTTTTTACCAGTTATGAAAATCCACTCAGTTGACCAAGTCCAAGCTAATGACCTTGGTTAACCGATTTGTCTGCCGAGTCCAAGTTAATGACCCCTGTTTGACCCGTTACGAACAAACTGTTGATATTTTCAAAATCAAAGTTTCAAATTAATGAACTTTTCATTGTTTTAACTTTTCAGATTTAACAGATTAGCTCCTAGCCCGTTGTCAAAGAGATTCCCACCAGTTCTAGCATCTTACCAGACTTCGAAGATCCGTTCTCCAACATTGGTTTGCTGAAAACAATGTAGAAACAAAATCTTTTTGTATTTTTGTAAGTTTATACTAAAACAAACCGAAAATTTTTTTGATTTTAATTTGTAAAGCTGAAATATAATGAAATAAGCAATGTAAACTATGTACAAACATATTTACAGACATATTTTTGTGAATTCGTGTCTAAGGATCATATCAGTTGATTGAGACATATCACCAGTACCGTTGACCTTTATATGACTTTAAGTTTTAAACTCGTTTACCTAGATTGTCAATATGTTTGTCCACTTAAACTTTACCACATTTCTCAACTGTTTTAAGATATGTTAAGATAGAATTCATGAAACTTGACTTATCTATGGTTCCCACTTCTTGAATATACTCCCGTATCCAGATTCCCTAGATTTCATCTTACAGGTGAATATAGCGTAATTGATATCTGTATCTGGTTTGTGCAAGACCTTGAGAGCTCAGGTTAGTACTACCGTACAGACAAAGAGATGAAGGCTCGTCTTTAAGGTGTGTTCCACTTAAGGAATCTTTTCAGCATTGCATATGATTATATCTTTCGATACTTTTCAATATTGCATGCAATTTGGGGTTTAAAGCGAAAGTATTATAGAAGTTCTAGGCTATTGCTTCCGCAAAATCAGAAGAACTTGTATAATACCCCAGATATCAACTATCTATAAAGACCTTGTATCTCAGAATCAGGCAACCTTTCAAATGAAATTTCAGAGTACTAAGTCCATATATCCAAGATGTGTTAATCCACAAGATTAAGCAGTTGTGAAGTTTAGTTTATATCTCGAAAACAGTTTACTGAACGTGTTAAGCCTATCGACACATCCACAGTAAGACTCGTTTATTACCTTTTAAAACTTTACATTTCTTTAGCATACTGTGATAGTCCACTGATGTACTATCGTTTCCTTTTATGACACTAAATTCTTTTTATCTTTTTTCAATGTTTTTGAACATTTTGAATTTTTATATGTTTTTGGATTTTTAAAATTTTTCAAATGTTTTTGTATTTTCTCTAACATTTCTCCCCCTAAAATCAAAAACATCTTTTTGGATTTTAGTTTTTAATAAAATTCTAAACTAGAGAAGAATTTACAAACCAATGTGGATCACGCGAACTCGTCGTCCGATCCGTATTCAACCTCAGCGTCCACACCTGTCCGCAAATTTTTCCTACCGTTAATTCTCAACAAGTATTTAAACTGTGATAATGAAAATGGTTTGGCATAAAAATCAGCCTTTTGTTTGTCGGTGTGGATTTTTTCTATTCGTACCAATTTCTTTTCATAGCAATCACGAATGAAATGATAACGAATTTCAATGTGTTTTGTGCGTGAGTGATGAACCGGATTTTTAGTTATATCGATGGCTGCCTTGATATCAACATACAGCGGAGTGTCTAGAAATTGCAGACCAAAGTCTCTCATCTGTTGTTGAATCCACAGAATCTGTGAACAACAACTGTAGGCCGAGATATACTCAGGTTCACAGGTAGAGAGAGCGACCGTAGTCTGTTTCTTACACTGCCAGGTTACCATTCTTGTTCCGAAGAACTGGCATCCCGCTGTAGTTGATTTAGAATTCAACTTATCTACACCAAAATTGGAATCAGCATAGCCTGTGAGGTCGAAATTGTCGTTCTTCGGGTACCACAAGCCGGTGCTTGGGCATCCTTTCATATATCTGAAGATACGCTTCAAAATATTCATGTGTAAGATCCTCGGGCTTGACTGATATCTGGCACATAGGCAGGTTGGATACATAATATCTTGGTGCAATGCCATCAGATACATCAGTGATCCAATCATCGATTTGTATAACGTCTCGTCAACTTTGGCTCCAGTCTCGTCAACGCAAATACCGTGGTTGAGAGCAAGAGGTGTAGATAGAGGCTTAAAGCTTTCCACTTCAAACTTCTTCAAGATGTCATGAACATACTTAGTCTGATGAATGAAAATACCATCCGGAAGCTGATCTACTTGCAAACCAAGAAAGAACTTCATTTCGCCCATTGAGGACATTTCGAATTTCTTTTTCTTGATTCCCTCAAACTCTTTGCAGAGACTATCATTTGTAGATCCAAAGATGATGCCGTCAACGTAGATTTGAACTAAAATCAGATGGCCATCAACTTCTCTGGTGAAAAGAGTACTATCCACAGTTCCTCTGATAAAGCCGTTTTCGACGAGATGTTGCGATATCATCTCGTACCAAGCTCTCGGGCTTGGTGTAAACCATAAAGTGCTTTATCTAGTAGGTAAGCTTTCTTCATGTTAAGTGGATCGACAAACCCTGATGGTTGTCCAACGTACACCTTCTCGCGTAATTTGCCATACAGAAAAGCTGATTTGACATCCAGTTGATAGACCTTAAATCCTTTCCATGATGCGAAAGCTAAAATATTCGAATAGATTCCAATCGAGCTACTGGTGCATAGACTTCCGTGTAGTCTATACCTTCCTATGGTGAAATCCCTTGACAACAAGCCTAGCTTTGTTACGAACAATAACTCCTCTATCATCCTGTTTACACTTAAAGACCCATTTTGTATCAATTTCTTTCTGATTTTCTGGTAAGTCTTCAAGCTTCCACACACCCAACTTCTCAAACTGCAATAATTCTTCTTGCATTGCTTGTACCCAGTTTTCATCTGCTAAAGCTTCATTAACTGTCTTAGGCTCAATCTGAGAGATGAAACATGAATGGAAACAATAGTTCTGAGTTGTAGCAACACGTGTATAGAAACCACTAAGTGCTTTATTAATTTGCACTCGAGTTCTAACACCAGTTTGAAGTTCTCCGATAATATTTGTTGATGGATAATAGGAATATGATCGCGGTAATTCTTCACTCGGAACATCTACTAGTTTTGTTGATTCGTGATGTTGAGATCAACAACCAATTCAATGTTTGGAGAGGTTGATGAAGCTTCATTTCTGTTGTTCGGGACTGCAGATTGATTAAGAAGACTTGTTATCTACTCTACCTCTTCATCTGAAGAAGATGATTCCCCATCAGCATCAAAGGTTGGTGCTTCATCTAAATCAGAATCTTGATTCTGAGGCATACCGGGCTCCGTTGTTGTATTCATTGGTTCGGTAGAAACATTCATTGGAAGATTAGAGGGTGATGATAATGTTTCAGAAACATTTTCAGCCGGAACACCACTATTGTTTGAACTTGCGCCAGAAGAAGATGGATCCAACGTGGGTTGATTAACCACAATTGGTCGAACAATTTGCTCTTGATTCGCTGACTGGTGAAGATAATATAACGCTGCAACTTCTTCGGCTGTTGGTTCTTTGGGAAAGTCAAATGACTTCCATAGGTCTTGATAGTTAAACAGCCACGCGTCACCTTTCCTTTGAATAGGATCCGTGTAATTGAAACAATCCACGTGATGTGCTTCAATAACCTTTCGCAATAAAGGAACATATACTCTTCTCAATGGACTCGCATATCCGACAAAGAAACCTTCGAGAGATTTAGCTCCGAATTTGCCATCTTGGTCTATTATGGTACAAGGTGCACCGAATGGTTCTAAGAACTTCAAATTTCAGTCTTTGATTCTTTTGTGATGTCAGTCTTTACCAGCTCAGACTTAACAACACCAGATGTTGTTGACCTTTTCTTGGCAATCCAGGTTTGAGATTTGATATTAGGCTTTTTGATGTAAAACTTGTTTTCATTAGACCTAGAAGTTTCACCCTTTTCGAAAATGGAATTTTCAAAAATCTTTTCAGACTTTGGTTTAACTTCTGGTTTTGATTCATTTCGTTTCAAAATCTTTACATGTTTTACAAACACTGGTTGCTTTGGTTTAACAACATTAGAATCTCTTCTTCGAAGATAAGCCGGTTTTGATTTCGGACAATGTCGTGCCACATGACCAATTTCATTGCACTTGAAACGTGTCCGATTATCAAGTGGATGTCCTTTAATTTGTGGTTTAACACTACTTGAGGTTTTGGCACCACTTGTAACCTTGGCTTTATCTCGAAGTTCTTTCTCCTTCTTGAACTCACCATTTGATTGCTTACCAATCAAATTCTCCTCATAAACTGTATTCGTCCCATATACAAACTTCATGTTTTTGTTTTTATATTCATGAAATGGTGACGGTTTCTTTACAGATTCATCAGTTTCTTCTTCTAAACCCAACCCTGCTCTCCGGTTTTCCGGATGATCACCACCGTTTCTTTGGTAATTGTTTCTTTTAGGTTTGGAATAGAATTTTCATTCATTGATTACCAATTCTTCTGATGTGACTTCCACGAGTTTAAAGAACTTATCAAGCAATTCTTCTTTCACATTCTGAATCGGGAAGCTATCATCAAAGTATAGTCTATCAGAATCCTTAATTTTGTACATTGCATTAGGATCGTCACTTAGACCATCTTCTAATGACTTATCGTCATTTTCAGATTGTGAATCAGAATTCTTTGAACTCGAGTCGGCGCTTTTGAAGTTGCTGTCATCAGAATCACTTAGAACATTTTCAACCACTTTGTTAACCACAGCGTTGTTATCATCATCAGATTTAGCATAGATTATATCAATATTCTCTGGCAACTCATCTTTTTTCTCAGAAAGTAACTCAACGTTGAGTGCCTTATCCATCCCGTCTGCAGTTTTAACACAGTATTTCTCGCAAAGGGGTGGAGGAACATTGTTATATTCTTTTCCTGCTTTCGTTTTAGGTTTTTCTTCCGATGAGATTGTTGGAAGAATGTGATCGATAACATACGCGTTAGTGCTATAACTTCTTAACAATTGTCGAACTCTTTCAGTTTCAATTGTCATATCTTGAAGTTGTTGTTTTATTTCAGCAATGGTGTTGATAAAATGTTAATTGCTCTTTGTTTATCCATTACTGTACCACTCAACATGCTTATATTATCATGTTGTTCGATGTTATTTCTGTCGAGTCTGCCGTAATCATTTTTCATTTTATCATACGCTTATTTCATTGTGCGATAATCATATTTTAGCAAATCATTATGCACATTGTTTTCAGTGATGATCTTTGATTTTTCGGCACATTCGACACATGGTTTAGTACATTTTGTACAAGGTTTCTCAACCTCTACAACTTGTACATTGACAACTTCTTTCTCGATAATCTTTACCTCTGGACCTACCTTGGTTAGATTTGCCATTAAAGCTTTATCTGTCATGTCCTTGAGGTTTTCTACTTTCATTTCTTGAGTGATATCAATAATCACTTCATCATACTTTTTCTCCTCAACCACTTGTTCTTTCGTGCTTCTATCAAAATGACCTGCAAAACTGTCACAAGAATTAGAGGATAAAATTCCTTGTCTCTGCATATGGATATATTCCTCTTCTTCCTGCTGTTGATGCAAGTATTGTTCCAGAATAGCTTGTTCAAAACCTGCTGCTTCTGCTGCTGCCGCTACCTCCTCTTCAGAATTATCTTCAACTATCTCTGCCATCAAAGCAACTCCGGTCTTTTTCCCAATATAAGAATTCCAGTCAAAACCATCATCTTCTGTAGATGCAACCATGGCTTTCTCCGTGGAACTATTGTTTGGCTTTTCTTGGATCTCAATCTGAGTTTTCTTTGGGAACGGTTTATATTGAAGCGCCTTCTTGTAATATTCATTCCCTCCTCCAAAAGGACTTTGATTTCCGGTGGCCTCAGTGTTCTTACACTTTCTTTTAAAATGTCCCTTCTGTCGACATCTAAAACACGTGACTTTGGATTCGTCAAAACCCAATTTGTTGCTGGAGTTTCCTATGTCACGGCCCGTGAGTGCAACGAACTTTGTCACTCTCCTAATAATCGAAGCTAAGGACCATTTGATGTCCATTAGTTCGAGTTCTTCCTTGTCAACCTGGTCATAATCTTCTGCGTTCATCTTGGGGTTTCCGATCTTACCGGCAACAAGACATTCATAAGATTCTAAGACGGTAGTGAGTAGTGACATATGTTGTTTTGCAACTTCTTCTGAAATAACATTGTTCAAATTCACTGCGATGTTGCACTTGTAAACATTCGGATCAGAACTTTGCTGTTGATTCTGATTTGCTTGACTTTGGAATGTTGAATTTGAACCAGTGCTCGAGTAAGAATTTTGTGGACTTTGGTCATACTGAGGCTGTGAATGATTCTGGTTCTGTGGAGAAGCATTCATGTTTGCACTAAAAGCAGTTCCAATTTTTGGACTTGAAATGTTATCTTGCATTCCAGTTTTGTAGTACAAACCAATTACTTGAACTACATTAGCGTTCTTTGACTTCGCTATCTTCAGAAGCTCCATTTCGTGGCCTTCGAGTTTATCGATAAACGCTGACAACTTGAAGAATCCCACTTATCACTATTCTTCAGAACCATCAAATACGTAGTCCATTCACCCTCTGGTAGTGCGTCAGCAAGTTTGTCGATGTATTCTTGTTCCGTCTTCTCAAGACCGTGTCTTCGCATTTGCACTTTGAGATGACAGAAACGCTTAATCATTTGCTTAATGGTCTCATTCTTTAGCATGCTGAAGATATCGAATTCTTTGAGAATGAGAGCCTTCTTGCTTTTGATCATTTCGGCACTGCCTTGGTATTTCTTCTGTAAAGACAACCAAAGCTCTCTTGCAGTAGTATATCCTGGTAACAGAATCAGAATATCTTCTTTGACTGATTGTTGGATGAGACTGATCATCTTTTTCTCAGCAATGTATTCGTCTCTCTAGCTGTCGAGTAGTTGTACTTCTCAAGAACTTGTTGATGCTCATCTACCGGAATAGTATAGCCTCTTTCGATTGACACCCAGCCAGCAAAGTGCATGGCTTGAACCCGGTAGGTAAATTTCTCTTTCCATGCTTCGTATTCGTCCATGCTCATCAGCTTGGGCGGTTTGACGGTCGTTCCCATTTCGTTATCAAGATTGACTTGATTAATCACATTGGCATTTGACGAACTAGCTCCAGACATATAAGCTCTTAGTTGATCTTCCATTGTGAATCACGAAACGTATGCACTGAAAATTTTTCAAAAACTTTGAAAACAGTTAGTCCTACTACATGTTCGGTCGAACTTGTAGTGACAAATGAAGATTTATTGAATTTTCTAACAAGTTCGGTCGAACTTGTTAGATTTACTTTGAAAATTTTCAATTATCTTCGGTTGAACTTATAACCCAATTAAACAGATCTTCGAACGAACTTGTTCAAAAGAACTTTGATGAAATACAAGCAAGTTCGGGCGAACTTACTTAAAATCTTATTGATTTTACACAAGTTCGGTCGAACTTGATGTAAAATTAATGAAAATTAGTATCTTCGGGCGAACTTAACTCAAATTTCCTCAAAAATCACCTAAGTTCGGGCGAACTTACTAAAAAATCACTTGAAAAGTAATGGTTTAGTGCAAGTTCGGCCGAACATGGCCAACAAGTTCGTTCCAGAAAGTTTTCAAAAACATGGTTTTTTCAAAATTTCGACATGAATTCGGTTGAATTTGGTCTCCAATCTTTCAAAGGTTTATCTTTGTTGTATTTTACATGATATATTCAAAATTCAAAAGATTTTGACCATGAATTCTTCATTTTGTGATCAAAAGTTAAAGAAAAAGAAGAATGGAGTAGAAATAGAAGTGTACTTGTCTTGATACTATCAAATCAGGCTGTTCTAGCTCTAATATCAATACGAGTCGGACGACGAGTTCGCGTGATCCACATTGGTTTGTAAATATCTTTCTAGTTTAGAATTTTTATTAAAAACTAAAATACAAAAAGATGTTTTTGATTTTAGGGGGAGAAATGTTAGAGAAAATACAAAAAAATTCGAAAAATTTTAAAATCCTAAAAAACATATAAAAATTCAAAATGTTCAAAAACATGGAAAAAGATAAAAAGAATTCAGTGTCATAAAAGGAAATGATAGTACATCAGTGGACTATCACAGTATGCTAAAGAAATGTAAAGTTTTAAAAAGTAATAAACGAGTCTTACTGTGGATGTGTCGATAGGCTTAACACGTTCAGTAAACTGTTTTCGAGATATAAACTAAATTTTACAACTGCTTAATCTTGTGGATTAACACATCTTGGATATATGGACTTAGTACTCCAAAATTTTGTTTGAAAGATTGCCTGATTCTGAGATACAAGGTCTTTATAGATAGTTGATACCTGGGGTATTATACAAGTTCTTCTGATTTTGCGGAAGCAATAGCCTAGAACTTCTATAATACTTTCGCTTTAAACCCCATATTGCGTGCAATATTGAGAAGTATCAAAAGATATAATCATATGCAATGCTGAAAAGATTCCTTAAGTGGAACACACCTTAAAGACGAGCCTTCATCTCTTTGTCTGTACGGTAGTACTAACCTGAGCTCTCAAGGTCTCGCACAACCCAGATACAGATATCAATTATGCTATATTCACCTGTAAGATGAAATCTAGGAAATCTGGATACGGGAATATATTCAAGAAGTGGGAACCATAGATAAGTCAAGTTTCATGAATTCTATCTTAACATATCTTGAAACAGTTGAGAAATGTGGTAAAGTTTAAGTGGACAAACATATCGACAATCTAGGTAAACGAGTTTAAAACTTAAAGTCATATAAAAGTCAACGGTACTGGTGATATGTCTCAATCAACTGATATGATCCTTAGACACAAATCACAAAAATATGTATGTAAATATGTTTGTACATAGTTTACATTGCTTATTTCATTATATTTCAGCTTTACAGATTAAAATCAAAAAGATTTTCGGTGTGTTTTAGTATAAACTTACAAAAATACAAAAAGATTTTGTTTTTACATTGTTTTCAGCAAACCAATGTTAGAGAACTTCAAACTGGTGTTAGAACTCGAGGGCAAATTAATAAAGCACTCAGTGGTTTCTATACACGTGTTGCTACAACTCAGAACTGTTGTTTCCATTCATGTTTCATCTCTCTGATACCACTTGTAGGACCGATCCTCGATACTTAGGAACCTAAATTTGATATCTAACGTCCATATAGCGAAAATATTACGTCGTGTTACCAATAGACAAGATTTAATCAGTTAATCGTCAGTTTCATTGATTAAACGTTCAGATTACAGACTGACAGAGCTTCGCCTCTACAATGCCAAAGTTACAAATGAGACACACAAGCTAGGTATTTATAGGATTACAAGTTCGCTCCATATGTGTAAGTTCGGCCGAACTTGCCCGAACTTGCCTATGCAAGTTCGGCCGAACATGTCTAAACATGTGAACCTAGAGCGAACTTGGCTGAAACATATTATAAATACTTCACTACCTAGCCTATCCAACTCTATACAATACAGACTCGATATAAGACTAAGACATAGACATTCTGCACCAACAAAGATCTATTGGATCCTCCACTCGAAAAGGATGTTGATGATTCACTCTCCGAAATTGAGAAGAATTTCAAAGCTTAGATTAAAGATAAGTTAAAGAAGTTGAGTAAAAGTTGATCAAATAACCATCTGTTTTTGGTATCATTTGTTCTAGGGGAGATTGTTGGACCTACAAAAGAACAGATGACATCCAAAAACCAAAGCAATGATCCACTGATCAAGAAATAAGCAAAAGAATGAACCAAACTCTCCCAAAGATAGTGAATCATGAACACCTATTCAAAACATTTGTTCAAGTGCATGGCTAACATCTGTTGAAGACTTGGAACCGCTATTCAAGAGTACCAACAACTGTTGAAGGCTAACATTTGTTGAAGACCGTAGACTCTTGACCAATTCATTTGATTTTGATCTTAGAAGCAATCGTAGCCAGAGAGTCAGCATGACTTTTCTTGGACCGATTCGATCTTCTTCAAGTAAGAGAAGGAAGGGTTACCGGCTCATTGAGCACCTCTGGGCCTTGCTTTTTCGCTCCGTTCTCTTACTCATTATCCGAAAGAAAGTGAACCAAACAGGAAGTGTTTTTACTGCACTGCCTTTCTTCTCTTATTCTATTTCTAGTTTGATCGAGAGCGGTACACTTCTCCCCAATATGAGATAGGTTGCAGCTATAGTAAAAACTCTAACTGGGACAATCTAGTTTAAACCATGACCATCTATCTTTTTATCGTTATATATATAGGGCTTTCACCGCCTCTGACAGGATGTCGTCGGTTGGTTGGTTGGTTTTTGTCGTGATCAAGCAAAGGTCTAATGTAGAAGACCAAACATTTGTAAGACCAAACAGATATTTGGACAACTGCAACAGAGGATAGTTTAGATAGTGCTTTCTTAATGTAATAGTACTTAATTTCAACAGGGTTTAGTATAGCCTAGAGCAGATAATAAGATTTGCTTAAATGTTACAAACATTTGAGAATCTTTTCTGTTAGGAATGTTAGATGTCACTATCAGGGTGACGTTAGCTGATCTCTGAACAGAGCTTTCGTACGTGTATAAATAGATCACACCTCTTAGTGATCTATTCATCACACACACTAACATTTCTCTTGTATGAACCGATTTGTTTATGTGATCAACTAAGGGGGAGTTTGTAGAGTCAATCGAGTTGTAAAATATTTGAATCTGTGATGATTAATGAAAAACAGTCGTTGATGATGACTCCCAGTTTGTGAATATTAGTGTGATAATCAGTACTTGTTTACAAGCAAAGAAACTCAGTTTTTAACAACTTGGTTAGCTAACTATAACTACTACATCTCACACTATGACATCTAATACAGAAATAGTCAAATATAATTTTTAAGCGTTACAATAACCAAAAAGTGATGAGGCTATAACATACGCACAACAACGAAAGTAAGAAGCACTTGCCATTGTTCATATGGAAAATAAAAGCATGTGTTGTAAGCCATTACGGACACAAAATCTAAAATTATTACATGCTCAGAGGCCTCAAATGGTTGCATTAAAACATGCCATGCCCAATAAGAAGCCACATCACAATCAAAACTCTCAAATGAATAACGATTCATCTCCATCGAGTTACGAATCATACGCATACATCAAACAAAACATAAAGTAATTCAACGAATCGGCTTTCCAAAGTATAATCTCGGATGAACACAAAGATCTCATCTTCATCGATAACAAACCATAACTCAAACAAACTATCCATGTTAGGTCAAAGCAGCTTGGAAAAATAAAACCCTAAAACGGTGAACAAAGATTTTCCAGGAAAACTGAACAATCAAAACACTAAAACACCACACGGTTGTACGACGGTATTCCAAAAAAGTCCCTAGGATGATATGCATCGACAGATACATATGAAACCCGTATACATAAACAACCACAACGAATACATGCATTAACAACCCGAAAAACTTCCATAGTCAGAGATAGTCGCAAATACGACATACATCAACAGATACATGCAAACCCCACAACCATCAAAAAAGCTCGGAAAAACGTAACTGAAACCTAATCAAGGCAAAGGAATTACATATAAAAAATGTGAAGATTGGTAAAATGGTAGAAACAACCGAAAAATAAGCATCGTTGGAGATAAAGTATGGCGGAGGGGGGAGTAGTAGGGCAGAGGCAGTGGTGGCATACAATTGAAGCCCAACTTCAGTAAATAGTGAGTTATCACAACTGAAGGTCAACTGAAAGGTAAAACCATCTACACCCCTAAATTCCCTGCTGAAATGAGGTTTTTCTTCCATACTTTGTTGACTTGTTTGTATGCCAAGACAACTGCTTTTAATGAAATTCCTTTAAACATGCAATACTTGGGTTATGCACTTTTGACAAAATCTGATCTCAATTTTTCTCAAGTATTGTTCAATGACTTGGTGGCAAACTGGCAAACATTAAAAATGGCAAAGATTTTCTAATGCATCCAAGGCTTTTTAGTGTTTACATTCAACAGAAGGTTGGTGAAGCTGATGCTAAACAAGGTGTTGTGACTTCTCATGGTAGCCTTACACACGAAACTTTTACACGCATCACCAACCAATCAAAAGTTTCAAAAACACAAGTAAAGGGGGATGAGCAAATTTTAGATGCACAAACATCACAGGCTCAACCCACTGCTACTGAGCCCACTGCTCCTGGTAATCAAAGTACTACAACCAGTGCTTTGAAACCCACACCAGCCATTATCAAAAACAAAATCCAAAAAGCCCACCAAACCCAAACACAAAAAGGGTCCTTTAGAAGATGAGATCCCAGAGGTTAACCCTGTGACAGCACCAAAGTCGCTTGAAACCAATGCTGCTACTTCCTCACAGCAGATGGTAGAAAGATCTCAACCCATAAGCCAAACTCCTCTTGAATCCTCACAAAAGGATCAAGTTGTAAGCATAGGGACACCTCATTATGAAGCTCTAGATCCACTTGGTTTTATCTTCCACAACCCCTCTCCCATGGCAATGTCGCTTTCAGCACCACAACCCTCACCAACAAATATACCACCCACCATTTTACCTCTGTGGAATGCAATTGACATAGATCAGACAACTATCAATTCCTCTCAATCACACACCAAAGAGAGTTCTCTACATGTGACTGAGTCTGATACCCATGTCTTTGCTATCCCATCAACAGCTGAGGAGGCTATATCCCTTGGGTTACAAGTAACCCTTAGTGATTTTTCATGTGGAGCAATCACTACAATTGCAGAACTTCCTATTTCTCAATTAGACAGTGGTTACATTCATAAGACTCCCTTGAAGGCAACAACTGTTGAGGCTACCAAGGTAACCTCTGTTCAAGTTGGAGGTCCCCAGAACCAAGAAAAAGAGGCATCTGGTTTTGATGATATGGGATTTATTTCGATTGAGAATCCAGAAACCACCACTGGTGAGAGTTCAGATGATCCTATTAAATTAGGTGATGAACTAAGATATAAAGAATTGAGGGAGAGAGTATCTAATATTGAAACCTCTTTTGCTGACATAAAAAATATGATGCAACAGATGTTACAAACCTCAAAAAGTCAACCCGCTGCTTCAACACCAAACACTGCTGAGCTATGGCAACAATTGTATCCTCTGCTTCAACTACAAATGTCACACCCTCAATTTCCACTTGCGGAGTTTTGCCGCGAGGCGTGTGAACAAACCAGAATCTGGAACACTAGTACGTCGAACGACTCTACATGATTTGATTATACGTTTTGCAAAATCGTTCATTGTAGATTTTATATCAATTACCAATATTTAGCAGAGCATTATTTTTAAAGTTTGAGCGGAAGCATAAATAAGTAGTGATGCGGGCGCCAACACAAACGCCAAAAACAAAGGAAAAATCCCAAAACAATATTAATAAATGAGACTCGATAATGATGTCTTGTTCAATGCATGTACGTGCACCTAGAGCTCCTAGCGTCCTGAGAAACATGTAAAGAAACAAGTGTCAACATTAAAGATGAGTGAGTTCACAGGTTTTCATAAATTCGTTTGTTCGGTTTTAGTTTGTTACTCCGTTATCCCCAACCCGGGATAACGTATCAGTTCCATTATTCCAATCCCGGAATAATAAGTTGTTGCTTCCAATATTCCCAACCCGGAATATTAAGTTGTTGTTTCCATTATCCCCAACCCGGGATAATAAGTTGATGTTCCAATATTCCAAACCCGGAATATTAAGTTGTTCCGTAATTAAGTTCAATATTAATGTATATAGGTAGCTAGCCTAAAGTCATGTCACTAAGTGTTCGCGATCGAAGCTGACAGTTGTGCCTCCGTTTTGCCAGGCCTATCACATGACCATGACGATGTTAGGCCAATTATACACCCGTTGACCATACCCGGTCGGCTAGCGCGACTAGCTCGGATGGGGCTCGTCAGACCCAGTAGTACTACTTATAATTCCCCCGCTATTTAACCCAAATACTAACGATCCGAGGAGATTGTCGAGGACTTAAGTGATAAAGCTGCATAGTGACCATAACATTACATTAACATTAACTTAGTTACCGTATAGTTATGTGACGTTAAATTCGTATAACGTAAAGAGTTTGAGTTTGAGAGTGTATACATGTTTCTCCCCCTGTTGTTTAAAAACCGTATAAAGTTAGGGGCCGTGAACTCACCTTTATTTGCTCGGTTAGTATAGCAAAGATGTTATAAGAGATGGGACCGCTAGTTGCGTCCTAACAAACCAATTAATTCCACGTCAGTGTGTAATCACACCAATACAAATTCCACACGCAATTTACTCACAAAGTGATACACACAAACAACATATCTAACACTCAAACATGCATGCAAGTATTCTCATGTGATCATAGTTATCAAACAACTTATCATGAACATATTCCAAATCCATGCAACACTTTAATGCATAAAATCACAATTTATCAACTTTCTGCTTAACACTCAATTATTCAGCTGTTTTCTAGGATTTTTATAAAATAGTTCTAACACTCCAAAAATTCCAATATTTTTACAGTAGGTGACATTTATACCATAGAAATTTATATAATTTTTACAAGTCCTAAATATTTTCCAATTAACCATAAATATTAATTCATTAAGCTGCAGTCAGATTTACTGTATTCTGACTGCAGTCCACGGAAGAATTTATTTAAAAATCACTGATCGTCCGATTAACAAAATTCCAGATGGAGTTGCCCGGAAATTTCTTTACCTAGTTGCTGTACAAAAATCATGACTCAACTCCCTACTGATTTTAAAATCTAACCTGATAAACAATCAACAGAATTTCAGCATTTTTAACAGCTTTAGTTGCTGAACTTGTTTAGCCCTTTAAAAATATCAAACGACTTCAGAAAATTATGAATCCAGCGCCATTGGATTCCTTATTCAAATCTCTACGTTCTAGACATCAGAAAATCCGCTTTTCGACAACTAACGACCAAGTTACAGCCTGATGAAGTCGGCTGAAACTTTCACTCAGCATCCTGTTTCAGCATGTTATTATTATGAACTCGTGTAATCCCGTTCATGCGATTACCCTAAGCGATCTAGCTCTGATTTCTAGTCCTAGATTAATACTAATAACCTATCCATGCAAACCCTACACAATAGCTTTTGTCTTTATAACGAATCACAGCCTACATACTCAGTTTTCAAACAACATGCAAACTCTAAATCTTGTATTAACAATCCGAAAGTATACCGACATGCAATCTGAGAATCATCAACAATCAAGACACATATATCCGCAACAACTAAGCATCCAAGCATACATATAATCCGAGACAACCAAACATTTAAGCATACATGTAATCCGAGGCAACCAAACATTCAAGCATACATGTAATCCGAACATGATCTTGTAATCATAGATAACCTCTAATCTTTTAATAACAATGTAAACGAACCGTGAATACGATGAGGGAAGATGGCGAGGGCTGCTGCTTGCTGAGACCGAGAGAAGGAAAGCTGATCTCGCGACCGAAACCGAAAAGGGACTGAAGGTGACCGGCTGTTAGCGACCGAGAAAGTGAACCGGCTGATTAGATCGAGATGATGAAGGAATGGAAGCTGTTTTGCGATCAATGGAGCATGAGGAAGCAGCCGACGGCTGTTTTACTTGTTAGGGTTTTAGGAATTGTGAAGGAAGATGCATGTGAGTTGTATATATAGGCGCAACAAGATGAGGTTTACGGTTCTAGATAAGTATTCATGGCCGAGGGACTTGGGTGGTTGGTTTGGGTTTGATCTCGGTCGAAAATCTGATTTGGTTTGGTTTGGGTTTTGCGGCCGAGTGGTTAGAGTATTAAAGTTTAGGTTTGATCTTTGATTCTTGTTCTCTTTTGGCCGAAGACTTGGGTTGGTTTGGTTTGGGTTTGGGCTGGATATCGCGGCAAGGATTAGAGTGGTTTGGTTTGGTTTTGATCTTATGGCGAGAGTGTTTTGGTTTAGGTTTTAGGTTTTGATGTGTGTTGGATTTGATCTTATGGCCGAGGACTTGACTTGAGCTAGAGTTTAAAAACTTGTTACTCCTAGAGTCACGATGAATCTAAGTTGGTTCACGTCGCGGTTCGGTTTAGTTCGTGTACGTATTTACAATAATCACTTTATAACTAAACAATCACTCAAACAATCATCACGTATTCATTCCATGCACGTTTAATACTTAGCACACATATTATTCGACAAGTGTCACGTGTAAGTTATCCGAAAAACCCGGGATATCACAACAAAGACAATATGTTGATCTTCAACATGAACAACACCTGCAACTATTCAGAAATATGGTTGATGCAAGATACCAGGACACACTTGCAGACATCAAAGCCATAACAGCTCACCTTCTTCAAACCACTGGTACTTCTCCTCCTACAATTATTTTTGTTGAAACAGCTGATGCCAAAAGGGGGAGAAAGATAAAGAGGGGCTAAAATTGAAGCCTGATCCTAAAGCCAAACAAGTAATGGAAATCCCTAAGCCAGATGGTACCAAGAGAATTGATGAAACTCTCAATATTCAAGTGCCAAAAAGTCCTGATAACTACTCTAAGCAAGATTACCAGAAAATATAATTGGATGCTAAAGCATTTAGCATTGTTGCTTCTGCTTTACCCAATGAGATCTATGTTGGACTACTCCACTGCAACAGTGCAAAAGAGTTGTGGGGCGCACTAAAAGAGAAATCTAGTGGTACTAAAGAGGTCATTGAAAACAATAGAGAAATTCTGAATCAAGAGTATGAAACCATTTGTCACGTCAAAGGTGAGTCGTTAACACAGCAGTTCGAACGTTTTAGCTGTCTAATTAGTGAACTCAAACTGGTGAATGTTGTATTCTCATATTCGACTGTAAATAGTCGATCCTTTGATCGTTCCCAGAAAAATGGGACACTGGAGCTTACGTTACACGAACTTCTGTTGGTTTTAAAGATATGTCACTCACACAGCTTCATGGCATACTCCTTACTTATGAAAGAGAGTTAAACCAGAAAAAGAAGCTACAAGAGTCTGGTAAAATAACTAGGGATCACACCTTGGGAAATACAGCTTTATTTGGCCAAGAAGAGGGTTCTGGCAGTGGAAAGGATCAGGGTTATGATCATTTTATTGATATAACCTCTGGAGGAAACTTTAACTATGATTCTTGCTCACCCAACTATGCATTTACTGCAAGTGGGGAATGTCAAACCTCTGACAATCTCTCTTTTGAGCTAAATGATTTGCAACACTTTGAACCATCTGATTTGGAAGAGATGGACATTTTGCACCAACTGGCTCTATTAAGTGTTAGAGCTAGTAAATTTTACAAGAGAACAGGTAGGAAATTCCCTAGTTTGCATGGGGGGTTGAAGGTTGGGTTTGAGAAGTCTAAAATAAAGTGTTATAAGTGCAATAGGTTCGGACACTTTGCCAGAGAATGTAGATCTCAAAATTCAGGACCAATTATAACACATCCTGGCCCTAGACCTCAGCACACACAAAGCGCTCCCCAGTATTCCCAATATACCCCTACTCATCAAGTTCAAAACACTGCTCACTTTGCACACCCGGCAACCACTGTTCATGTGCACTATGTTCAAGCCACTGTTCCACAAATTGAGTATGTTCAAGCCACTATTCCACAAATTGAGTATGTCCAAGCACCACCACCTCAAGTGCATGTGCAACAAGCACCTCATGTCACTCAGACTACTCAAACCACTGCTTCGGCAGATGTTAACCAGCAAAGCTTTTTCACTTAAGGCTTTGTTGATTGGAGTATTTTTTCAGAGGAATTAACTGATGAAAATTTTGCTCTTATGGCCAATAATGATTTTGAAAATGAAAATATTTGTTTAATGGCCTTATAGACAATTGTTGAAGGTGATGAGTCTGTGGAACAAGTGTCTAAGTTTGATGAATTTCAAAGTTGTGATGAAGCAGTGGTTACAAAAGATATTGTTGATGAAGAAAAGAACTCTCTATCTGATCCATGGGATTCAGATGTGTGTTAAGATGATTGTGACTATGCTCTCATGGCTGCTTCTAAGGTATCACCCCAGATCCTCAAAGATCTATGTTCTGAAAAATGCATCATAGCTTTTGCAAACATAAAAAGGGTAAATTAAAACCTTAGGAACAAAATTTTGAAGATGAACTAAATTTTGAAAACTCACAAAAGAGCTGAAAACAAAATTAGTTAACAAAGATTCTGAAATCAGCAGCCTAAAGCATGAGGCAAGCATAACCAAAGACCAACTCCAACTATGGTAGAAAAATACCAAGTTTTTCAAAAAGGAGTTAGAAACTACCCAAATCACACATGAGAAATGGGTAGAGTCTTGTAAAGGTTATGAGATTATGTTAAAAAATAGATCAAGAGCAAAATAAAATTTGGTATTGGTTTTAAAAACAATGATCAAATTTCTAAAAATGATGTTAAAATTGAATTTGGGTTGGTTGAAGTTATCCCCAAAAACTTGGTTGGTGAAGAAATAAAAGTCACAGATAAGAATGGTAACAAAATCATTTTGGAAAAACATGAGGGGTCCTCAACTTTTGAGGAGGTTGAGAAATATCAATTAAAACCCAGATGGTCAGATGAGTGCGATATTTTAGAAAATTTCAAGCCAATGGACTTCACAACCATTGATGGTGTCAAAGCACCAAAGGCAAGAATCATTCCTATTAAAGATCTTCCAGCAGATGTTACAACATTTGTTGAAAAGAATTCTGGTAAAAGGAAGAAGGAAAAGGTCAAAAACTTGTTTTGTAAGTTTTGTGAGAAAAGAAATCATGTATTTGAAAATTGTTTTCTTTTGAGAGACAATGACATAAACAAAACTTGAGTGATCCTAAATTCCTTAAAATGTATCATCTGTGAGAAGACAAATCACAAAACTCAAGAGTGTGTTTATCTTAAAACTTATGATGAAAAGGTAAAAGAGATCAAAACAAAATCTCTTGAAAGTCAAACAAGTTCTACTAGAAATAAATCTAAGCAGACCTTTGAACCAGTTGAAACATCTGTTACTAAAGAACTGACCAAAACCTCTGTTTTCGGAGAAGTACAAGTGACAAATGCACCACCTGCCAACAGATTTCCAAGAGGATATGGCCGACCTGTTTATCAAAAGGTTCCTCTTAGTTATGAGGGTTACAAAAAACCCTCAAAGCCAAGAGTTAATATGCATCCTTATGGTTACTAACATCTGATAGGATATGGTTCACAACAGTGGTTACAAAAACAAACTCAAACCACTGATCATTCTCCTGAATTTGAGTTTGGGCAATCTGTGACCGCATCCAAAGCCATTTTAGCTTTGGAAAACCACTTGAACTAATTATTTACTTGTGTGCATGGAGCTTCTACTTGCCTTGATAGTTTATTGTATGTAGATAGTGGAGGGTCAGGCACATGACAGGATGTAAAGCCCTACTCAAAGACTTCATGGCTCATGGAGGGGGTGATATATCTTTTGGTAGTAATTCAAAAGGGAAGGTGTTGGGGTCTGGGTCTGTTCAAGCTGGGAAACTGAAATTTGAAAATGTTAACCTTATCGACAATCTAAAATTCAATCTTCTGAGTGTTTCACAAATGAGTGACAAAGGATATAGATCCATCTTTACAAAGAAAAGTTGTCAAATTGTAGTACCAGAGGTTGTTAAAAAGATTGATCAAATCATTGCTGAGAGTAAAGCACAACTTGTTGCTCACAGGAGTGGCAATGTGTATGTGGTTGATATGTTAAAAGATAACCCAATGTCTAATGCATGCCTCTTCTAAGTTGCATCAAACAAAGGGACAGAGTTATGGCATAGAAGCCTTGGGCACACAAATCGAAAAACTATCTCCACTCTCTCAAAACAAAGTCTTGTCAGAGGTTTACCTCACAAAACATTTTCTTGTGAAGAGAATTGTTACTCCTGTTTAAAAGGTAAACAACATAAAAGCTCTTACAAATCAATTGAAGAGTCCAAAACAACCCAGTGCTTACAATTATTGCACATGGATTTGTAAGGCCCTGTAAAAATCATGAGTCCACAAAGAGAAGGTATTGTTTGGTCATTGTTGATGATTTTTCAAGGTTTACATGGACTTTCTTCATGCACTCTAAAGATGAAACTGCAGGCATTTTGCAAAATTTTGTAAAACAAGTTGAAAAGCAATTTGAGCTACCAGTAAAAAATTTTAGAAGTGACAATGGGACAGAGTTTAGAAACAGGGAGTTGGATGCTTTCTGTGAGTCAAAAGGGATTGTTAGGCAATACAGCATCCCAAGGACTCTAGAATAAAATGGGTGGTTGAAAGGAAAAATAGAACTTTAATTGAATCAGCAAGAACTATGCTTGCAGACTTAGGTTTACGCTTTTCTTTTTTGGCTGAGGCTATAAACACTGCTTGCGATGTTCAAAACAGAGTTTTGATTAACCCTAGGCATCAAAAGACTGCCTATGAAATTCTTTACAAAATCAAACCTCTGATCTCATATTTCAAAGTTTTTGGTTGTCCATGCTTCATTTTAAACTTAAAAGATTCAATTTCAAAGTTTGCAGCCAAAGTTGATTGTGATTATTTTCTAGGATACTCAACCACTGCCAAAGCCTATAGAGTTTTTAACTCTAGGACAAAGTGTGTTGAAGAAACTTTGAATTTGAAGTTCAATGAACTTTCTTCATTAAAGATCCCAGGAAACCATGCTGAGTTATTTGATTTAGAAAAATTTAGATTTGAAGATGCGTCTGTCAAGACTAACCATGCAGGTACATCACAATTAACAGTTCAATTTCAAGTATATGACTGTGTCCTTCCAAATTTAAAGTCAGCCATGCTACCAGAGGAGGAGATGTTAGTAACAATGGTGAAAGCTCTGCTGGTTCAATAGTTGTTGATCTACAAACCTCTGCTAGTTCTCAAAACCAAACCACTGTTGATAAAAGTCCACACAATATGGAAAAAAATCAACACAACCACACATCCATACCTCCCATACCAACACCACCATTCCAATCAGAGGCTGGACCTTCAAATTCACCAGCAGAGGTTAGGTCAGATGATACACATTTGCAACCTTCACCTCAAAATGCAATTACCCCATATCAAGGTTATTTGATTTTCCTCAAAAGTCATCCATTGGATCAAGTTATTAGCAACATCAATGCGGGAGTGCTCACAAGAAGCCAATCCCAAAAAAATTGTCTTTTTGTTGGCTTTCTATCACTCACACAACCTGTCAAGTACCAAGAGACACTAAGAGACAATAGTTGGGTAAAGGCTATGCAAGAGGAACTCCTTCAGTTCAAGAGACAAGTATGGGAACTTGTACCACTGCCTAAGGATGTATGTCCTATTGGCACAAAGTGGGTCTTCATGAACAAAACTGATGAAAGGGGTATTGTTGTCAAAAACAAGGCAAGGCTCATGGTTCAAGGCTACAGGAAGGAAGAAGGCATTGACTATGATGAAACCTTTGCTCCTGTAGCAAGACTAGAAGCCATCAGACTATTCTTAGCCTTTGCTGCCAACCACAACATCAAAGTGTATCAAATGGACATCAAAAGTACATTCTAGTATGGAAAGATCAAGGAAGAAGTGTATGTGTGTCAACCTCTTGGATTTGAAGATGCATTCTATCCTAATCATGTGCACAAGTTAAACAAAGCATTGTATGGTGTAAAACAAGTACCCAGAGCCTGGTATGAAACTCTATCCACTTTTCTCTTATCCATTGGATTCTCAAGAGGTAAAATTGACAAAACTTTACTTTTGAAATGGAGAGGAAAAGATCTGATGCTTGTCCAAATTTATGTGGACGACATCATATTTGGATCCACATGCACTGCCATGTGTCAAGAGTTTAGACAACTCATGGCAGCTGAGTTTGAAATGAGTGCAATGCATGAGTTACAATGTTTTCTTGGTCTCCAAGTTAAACAAAAGCACAATGGCGCTTTCATTCATCAAAATAAGTATGTCAAAGAACTACATAACAAATTTGATATGAATGATTGTAAACCTTGTAGCACACCCATGGCAACCTCAATGCTTGTCACTGTTGAGGACAAAGATGACTTGGTTGATCAAACTCTTTATAGAAATATGATTGGATCTTTATTGTATTTACCTGCTTCTAGGCCAGATATCATGTTTGCAACATGTGTTTGTGGCAGATCACAGTCAGCACCTAGAAAGTCAACCTTAATTGTTGTGAAGAAGATATTCAGATACATAAAAGGTGCTCGCATACTTGGTATCTAGTATCCTGCTAATGGAAACATTGAGCTTTCAGGTTACTCAGATAGTGATTTTGTTGGTTGTCACACCACAAGGAAGTCCTTATCAGGAGGAGTTCAATTCCTAGGTGATTGCTTAGTGTCCTAGCAAAGCAAAAAAGCAAGTTGCAGTCTCTACATCCACTACTGAGGCAGAATACATTGCTGCTGCAAGTTGCACTGCTCAACTTTTGTGGCTTAAGAATCAACTGCTGGATTTTGATATAATTGCTTTAAAGACTCCTCTCAAGATAGATAGTCAAGTAGCTGAAAATATCATCAAAAATCATGTCTCACACTCCACAACAAAGCACATGGACATCAGACATCACTTTGTGAGAGATTGCTATGAAAAAGGTTTGATTTCTTTACAACATGTCCATACTAAAGATCAACTAGCAGATGTTCTAACCAAAGCATTAGATAAATCTACTTTTGAAAGTCTGATCTCTAGAACTGAATGCTAAACATGGATTAAAAACAAATTTTTGTGTTCCATGTGTAAATAGCAATAAAATGTTTTCATAAAATCAAAAATCCATCCTTAAAAATAGTCAAAATTAAAGTTTTTCAATAAATCTCAAAAGTTTGTTTAAACGACTGTTCTTTCAAAACACTGATCGGCTTGGAAAATCTATCCACTGGACAAAGTGTATCCTCTGCTTGGTCAAACCACTGCGTTGACCTTATCCACTGATAGTGTAAACTCAAAACACTGCTTTCCATCCACTGCTGACATACAACAGCGTTTACCATAACAACTGTCTTCTATACACTATCAGAGGATACACGTGGCCAGATGATAGCCGTCAGATCTTTGCAACGTCATCATCACTTTTTCACTTTATAAAACCCTGTTTTATCCCAACTCTGTCTTATTGAATTCAAAATTCTAAAAGTGGTTTTCTCTGAAATTTTCTTCACCTTCACAATTGTTCTTCATCATTTTTAATCATGGTGATCTTTAACTTCAAAACCCACATAACTATGTTGCAATATTTGAAGAAACAAACTCAAATACGCGATATCATATATGATCAAAGCGTTGAAAGAGTCAAAAAACAAAAAACTCATGCAAATCACTGCTCCCATTTATCGTACATCTTTACGAGAGTTCTGGGCAAACGCCAAGGTGCACTACACAGACAAAGTGGCCTATCTTATTGTCACCATTGTGGGCAAGACATTGTTGGAAGTTACACCTGCTTCAATTTCAGAGGTTTTTGGGCTAAATGACCTAAATCATGCCACTACCTTCCCAATCCCTGATTTGCAACACGAGTTCCTTGAAAGAAGGTATGTTGGTCAACTGAAAGGTAAAACTATCTACAAACCTCAGTTTCCTGCTGAAATGAAGTTTTTCTTTCATACTTTGTTAACTTGCATGTCTGCCAAGTCAACAACGTTTAATGAGATACCATTGAACACGCAATACTTGGGCTATGCCATTTTAACAAAATCTGATTTTAACTTTTCCCACGTATTGTTCAATGACTTTGTGACAAATTTTGAAAATATTCAAAAAGATAAAGCTCCTTTTCTGATGCATCTAAGGTTTTTAAGTGTTTATCTTCAAAAGAATATTGGTGATGTTGTTCAACAAGGGGCTGTGACACCGCATGGCCGCCTCACACATGAAACTTTTACTCGCATCACCAATCAATCAAAATCAAAAGCACAAGTAGAGGAGGCTGAGCCTGTTTTAAAAGAACAAAATGTTCAATCTCAACCTACTGCTACTGAGCCCACTACTCTTGGTGATCAGGGCACTACAACTAGTGTCTTGAAACCCACACCAAAAATTACCAAAAAGAAAACCAAAAAATCTTCCAAAAAGCCCACCAAACCAAGAAATAGAAAGGGACTTCTAGAAGATGAGATCCCAGAAGCTAACCCTGTGACAACACAAAAGTCACTTGAAAACACTGCTGCTACTTCTTCACACCAGATGTTAGAATCTCAACCTGAATATCAAACTCATCATTCATCCTCATAACAGGATAAGGTTGTAAACACAGGGACACCAAATTATGAAGCTCTAGATCCACTTGGTTCTATCTTCTACAACCCCTCTCCTAGGGCAATGTCTCTTTCTTCTCCACAACCTTCTCCAATAAAGAAACTACCACCCACTATACTACCTTTGTTGAATGCAATTGATTTAGAACAGACACTAACCAGTTCTTCTCATCAACCTATTACTGAGAATATACTTCTGAATGTGATTGGGTCTGATTCTTCAATCTTTGCTAACCCATCAACAACTGAAGAGGCTACATCCCTTGGATTACACGTAACCCATGGTGATAGTTCAACAAGAGCAGCTACTGTAATTGCAAAACTCCCAAGTTTTCAATTGGACAGTGGTTACATCTATAAGACTCTATTGAAGGCAACAACTGCTGAAGCTACCAAGGTATCCTCTGATGTAGTTGGAAGTCCCCAGTACCAAGACAAAGGGGCATATGTGTTTGAAGCAAGTTTTGAAACCTCTGCTCATGATAACACAGATAAAACTACCACAAGTGGTAGGGGTTCAGATGATCCTATTAAGTTAGGTGATGAGCTAAAATATATGGATTTGATGGAGAGAGTTTCAAAGATAGAAAATTTTGTGGACGAAATCAAAAATTTGCTGAAGCAGATGTTAGAACAATCCAAAAGTCAATCCACTGTTTCGGCCACAACAACCACTGCTGAGCTATGGAAAATATTGTATCCTCAGCTTCAACAAAAAAGAGAGCATGCTGACATTCAACATGCGGAGAATTTCAGAAATTTGGTTGATGCAAGGTACAATGACACAAGTGCAGGCATCAAGGCTATAAAAGCTCATCTTCTCCAAACCACTGACACTTATCCTCCCATTGTCATTATGGTTAATACAGATGATGCCAAAAAGGGGGAGAATAAAAGGGAAATTCTAAAGCTCAAAACTGACGCATCCTCAAGACCAACAGTGGTTATACCAAGACTAGATGGTAGCAAGAAACCAGATGAAACTCAAAATGCTCTGGATAGGGAAAAGGAGAGAAATAAATAGAGGGTTAGAGATGAGAGCAGATCTTTGGTTGAGCATAAGATTATTCAACAAAGGGAAAAAGAAGAGGTTGGTACTTCTCAAAAGAAGAGGGTTGTTAGAAAAACAAGACAACCAACATCCACACCTTCTAAACCAAAAATATTGAAAATCCAACCACAACCTCTGCTCCCACAAAATCTCAAACACCACCACCTAAAACACCACCCACAACCACAACAAATGTTAAAACTGCTGTTGTATCAACATCTGTTGATGCATCAGTGGTTATAGCAGATGTTAACCCAACCACTGCTATGATCACATTTCCAACCACCACTCTTCAGATCTCCACACCAACAAGAATTCCACAACCACCATCACCCAAACTCACCTTTAAAGGAAAAAGAATGACAAATGTTATAAAGGATGAGAACATTATCCCTTCACCACTTCCACTGTCATCACAACCACTGACCACCACAACAGTTGTTACTCTTCCATCTTATCAAATCACTGATGACCTTACTGCCTCTCACTACTCAATTCCCATTGGATCTACAAGTTGTTAGAGAAGAAATCAATTCCTTCTTTTCAGAAGAAGATCCAGAAAAGAGGGAAATTTTATCTCTGGAAGGATATCCCAATCCAAGGAACTTAGATGAATATTTGAAATTAAAGGCTAAACAAGCAGAGGATATCAACATAAGAGATACAAAGGGAAGAACTGACAGAGAAGTGCAAAATTACATGCAGTTCCAGCTAAGCAAGGTCAGAAGGTTAGAAGACTTCTTAAGAGACTTGTGCAAAAAGCTGTCAGAAAGAGAAGATGAGAGCCTAAAGAGTGACTACATTGAGCACATCATGGAGAATAAACAATACAAGGCTACAAGGGCACAGTTTAAAGACTGGAATGTGAGTAAATTGAAAGAAGAGGTTGAAAGGATGCAAGTGATGTTAAAGGATCCTCTCAAAAAGCCCACTCCTCCAGAATGGAGCAAATATAAGAACAATGTGCCTGATAAAGCCTTAAAGCTCAGAACAATGAAGGAAGAACTGATAGCTGCACATTATGGGTCGAAGAACCAAATCACAAGGTGGTCAGAGGTTAAAGTGATTAACACTTATAAGAGGCTAGAAGAAAGAAGAAAGACTGATCCAACATTGCCAAAGAAGCCTACTTATTCATCAGATGTTCTTGTTCATAAAGCTCAACCTTCTCAAAGGTCTGTCTCAACATCTGTTCCATCCACACTTGCCTTAAATCAAAGAAAAAGGCAACAGGAAATATCTATATTCATTTCCTTTTCCTATATATAAGTGTGCTTATTGTATTATCTGTCGTAACGTTATCCAAATCATTTAAGGATTTCATGTTATCCCTGATCCATATGTGTTAACTTAAATCAAAAGCCATCTATATGCATTTCCGTTTCTGGAGAAGTATCATTTAGGAAAAATGAACTAGCTACTCATTATTCGCTTCTGCAGAGATATCCATTGGGAAATGAATAATCCATTCGAAGTCCACATTCATTTTCATTCTAATGAAGTATCCATCGAGGAAAATGAACTATCCGTTCGTTTTCGCTTCTAAAGAATATCCATTGAGAAAAATGAATAATCCTGTCCTGATCTTTCATTTCGGCTTCTGACGAGGTATCCACTGGAAAATGAATTATCCATTCATTTTTGCTTCTAAAGAAATATCCATCGGGGAAATGAATTACCTATTCATAATCTTTCATTTCCGCTTCTAACGAGGTATCCATTGGAAAATGAATTATCCATTCATTTTCGCTTCTGAAGAAATATCCATTGGGGAAATGTTACTTATTCATAATCTTTCATTTCCGTTTCTGACGAGGTACCCATTGGAAAATGAATTATCCATTCATTTTCGCTTCTGAAGAAATATCCATCGGGGAAATGAATTATCTATTCACAATCCTTCATTTCCACTTCTGACGAAGTATCCATTGGAAAATGAATTATCCATTTATTTTCGCTCCTGAGGAAATATCCATCGAGGAAATGAATTATCTATTCACAATCCTTCATTTCCACTTCTAACGAAGTATCCATTAGAAAATGAATTATCCATTCATTTTCGCTTCTGAAGAAATATCCATTGGTGAAATGAATTGTCTGTTCACAATTCTTCATTTCCACTTCTGACGAAGTATCCATTGGAAAATGAATTATCCATTCATTTTCATTTCTGAGGAAATATCCATCGAGGAAATGAATTATCTATTCTAAATTGTTCATTTCCACTTATAACGAAGTATCCATAGGAAAATGAATTATCCATTCATTTTCGCTTCTTAAGAAATACCCATCAGAGGAATGAAACACAAGCTAAATCCATATAGAACCTTCTACCTCAATAGTTGGATTCTTAAAGGATACTAATAGCGTTATTGATTTATATTGTTCTACCACAATCCCTCATTCCCACTTCTTGCATTAATTGAGGAAGTATCTATTTGGGAATGAGCACCATACATATAACAATCCATTCCCACTTCTAGCAATTACTTGAGGAAGTATATACTAGAGGAAAGAATAAAGTTATGATTTACATGGAAATCCATGATGGGTTAGTCTATGCAAATGGATAAAAACCCTAGATTCCATAACAAGACGATTGCTTGACACGACTTATGCAAACGGATTCCTACGAATAAATTTCCCGGACGAAATTTCCTAAAGTAGGGGAGACTGTGACAACTGTGCCTTCAGTTGTCATTATCAAGTTCCGAACAATTTCACAAGAAATAAACCTTTTATTTTATTCATTTAATTGTGAAACTTATCCATAACAATTGCACAATATCAATCCCTGTTCAAAGTCGAGCTCTTAAACAATTCCTAGAAGGTAATACGTAAACTGTTACGTAAACGTAATCAGTTTAATGCAACGTATATTCTGGATTAGTGATATAAACTAAACATGCCCTAAATATCCTTTACATAACTTTGAAATAATTTTTGAAGGGTTTGGTATGTCAAAAACAAGCTTATTCGACAACAGGGACTATTTGCGACAAACTATGAAAGTCTGCCGATTCTCATACCGACGCACACTCCGGAACAAGGTCACAAGCTTAACATACCTTAAATAACCTATACATAACTTAGGATTAAGTTTTGAAGGCTTAGGTATGGCAAAAACATGCATTTGCAACTTCAGGGGTTACTTTGCAAATTCTGCGAAACTATGTCTTTTCGCGTATTTCGCTATCCGGAACGTGTACGGACGTCCAAAAATTTTTAATCATTAAAATCTTGTAAATTAGTGATTGGAATGCAAAAATATCATTCGTTACGCGTTTACGGTCACGCACGCGTTCGTTACGATTTTCGACGTAATTAACCGAAAACCGCAACCGTATGACCAAACAAACCGACCTCTGAGATATTTTTGAGCTCATTTCAAGTTCCATATACTTTATTGTCCTTATAAAGCTTGAAAATGGGGTTAACGGGCGTTAAAAGTGCCAAAACGCGTCAAAAACAAGTTCATGGGCCATTTCTGCCAAATTCTGAAACTTCAGCCCCTGCAAGGGCCTTACGGACCGTAAGGCAAAACCCCATACGGTCCGTAAGGGGTCCCCAGCTCAACAGAATTTGTGGAATCAAGGTGGCAGCCTCTTGTTAATTCACTTGTTGATTCAACAAACGAACTTGCAACCCTCTTCTCTACATCTAACATGTGTATTGACACTAATCCACTTCAGGGATGACTCATGGACACATGTAATGCTCATATTAATCCAATTCAACTATAAATAGCAATGGGTTTTAGCCATTTGAACTTTTGCAACCTTCAACCTTGCTTCAATTTGCCATAATCTGAAGTTTGCAACCACTTTGGAGCTTTCCTCTGAGATTCCTTGGCTGCTCTAAGTATTTGTAAGTGTTTCAATCAAGTCTTGTTCAATTCTTGTAGCATAATCGAGCTAAAAATCAAATAGTTTGACTTTTGTTTGACTTTCATTTTTTATCATACATTTGTCAAAACAAAATCCAATTGAACTTGTTAATGTGGTCATAATCATGATGGTTATGGTCCTTAGTGATCATGCCTACTGATTTCCACATTTACTAGTCATTTTGACAAGTCAAAGTTTCGGCCAATGATGCGATAAATGCGCATTTCATGACGAAACTAATTTTAGGTTTCAAAACAGTTTGTTTCGGTGCCAAAACTCTTTTACAACTTAATTAGACATATCAAAACATGTCTAACTCGTCACTCTTAGTATAGTGCTTGTCTAGGATCGTTCGTTGAACAGTTTTGACCACCTCTTTAACTTTCGAATCTGACTCGTTAGGTCGATCTTTGAACCCAACCAAATACATATTTGTGACCATAGTTGAATAGGGAATAACCCTCTGAGGTTATCCCTTATGGTCATGTCATTTGGTTAGTGTTATGATAATTAGTTGTTATGAGATTCAATAATGACCAAAATGCCCTTTTTGCAAATAAATCAACTATAAACATATGTAACATAAATTTTGACATGTAAGCTGATCAAATAACATTTTCAAACATGTTTAAGCATTAAAGACTTATCATAACACATATCTAACCATCCGATTACATAATTACGCAAATGACGCGCTAAAGTGGCTTAAACTACCTTAACGGGTCATAACGGGTCAAAAGCATTTATAAACCTTTCCAACTCAGAATGTTAACTTTATTAAACCATTTCATATGTGTTCCAATACTCATTTGGTTTATAAGGTCTCATTCTATCCAAATCCTCCGATTTCAAGTCTCGATATTTACATAGTTATCCATTTTTAGGACACGCTTGATTTCTCGGATCTTTTTGGATTTGGTTTTCTTTTGATCCAAGATTACTTTGCAAATCCCAAATGAATACATAGACCCTCTTTTACGTTTTCAAATGTTTTGAAGTGAAACTATTGAGCCTATATCTAGTTTCGTGCTTTCATGACATATACAAGTTTTGGAATACATAGTATACCTAGTACACGATTTCAAACCGACATCTTCATTTGGTATATTGACTTAGTATACCTACACATGTTTTCAAAGACATTATGCCTTGTATGTTAACTTAGCATACCTTGTACATTGTTACAAGGACATTTTCACAAGCATGCTCACATTGTTATTTACATATTGGTGTGTTGAACTTGATATTGATACATTCATTAACATTGATGCCGACCGGTAGTAGGTTATGGTACCATAGGTTTGACACCTATTCCCGCTTTCTAGTGTTGAAAGTATCCATTGGGGAATGACTGAATGCAATAAACAATTGATAAACCTTTGTCTTTATAAGGGTCTATCCGACAATCAACAAGGTTTGAATGTATTTGCCAACAATCCTAATATATGTTTTAACAATAAAAGCAATGGCTTATAAAACATAACTTTTGATTTAAACAAAACCTTGTTTATTTAAAAACATTGTTTTATACATAACGATTTGGTTTATACAAGACATTTATTTACAAGATATTGGTTTACATAACATTGGTTTACATGACAATGATTTACATGATATTGGTTCACACATATTTTATTTAGACAAGACATTGATTAAATAATACATCTTCTACATAACACGGCATGTTTTACACACGACATTTGTTTCCGCATTACATATTTTGGTTATTGATTTAACATACACTATTTCTTTTATATCATATGATTTCCACGTGATTTTATAAAGACAAACATTTTGTATGGATTCATGGCTATTTTGGAACCATTTAAAAATTTCTCTAAATATCTATAGCCATGAATCAAAACCACAAAACCTATGTTACTCATAGGCATTTTTATGCTGACGTACAAACATATGTTTCAGGTTTATCTGTGTGATGATTGTTGCTGCATGTTACACATAGGACGGACTCGGGCTTTAGTGACTTTAAAATCTGAAAGACAAATTTGATTGTATTTCTTTTCTATTAATCCAAAATGATGTAATTCGATAAATTCAATAAAACAATTTTTGAAGAACCAGGTGATGTGAAACAATTTTTAACGTGACTCCCCAAGTGTTTCCGCTGCGTGTTGTTTTACGCGATTTGGTGTGTTATAAAAAATGTCATAGATGATGAAAATATCATTCCTTCACCACTTCCACTATCATCACAACCACTGACCTCAACCATAGTTTCTCTTCCAATCTCTACATCATCTCAAACCATTGTTAAACCACCAACATTGCTTCCTCTTACTACTCAATTTCCTCTGGGTCTACCTATTGTTAAGGAAGAGATCAAATCTTTCTATTTTGAAGAGGATCCAGAAAAGAGAAATTTCCCATCCCTGCAAGGATATCCTAAGCCCAAGAATATTGATGAATATCTTCACTTGAAGGCCAAACAAGCAGAGGATGTGACCAAGAGGGATACAAAGGGAATGAGTGATAGAGAGGTACAGAACTACATGCAATATCAGCTTAGCAAAGTCAGAAGACTTGAAGACTTCTCCAAAGACTTGTGTAAGAAGATATCTGAAAGTGATGATGAAAGTTTGAGAAAAGACTACATAGATCACATCATGGAGAATAAACAATATAAGGCAACAAGAGCACATTTCAAAGACTGGTCTGTGGGTGATCTTAAACAAGAAGTAGAAAGAATGCAAGAGATGCTAAAAGATCCAAGCAAAAACCCCACTCCTCCAGACTGCAATAAATTTAAAAGGAATGTGCCTGACAAATCCTTGAAACTCAAAAGGATGAAGGAAGAGCTGGATTACAAAGAGGCAGGTTACCAGATGGTTAGTGTAACACCCCAAAAACATCGCAGCGGAAATACAAACGTAATGGTGATAGAAGTTGGTGCCCATAAATATCTTGTCGAACGATGCATTGTTAATGTTGGACATTTAACTTAATGAAAACATAGTTTTTAAAACATAAAGTTTAAAATTACGTCACAACCACATCACAGTTAAGCTGTTTTGATCCTTATGGATCTTATTACATAGGTCCCAAAGTTTTAAAAGTTTGTCCAAACATTTTCAAAACAACCACGCATCAACAACCACAAGATACGCCATAATTCCCGAAGCCATGCTCAAGTACCTGAAGAACACGTTAAAATCAAATGTCAACACAAAGGAGGGTGAGTTCACATATATTCCAAATTATAATTAATTTTATCCAAGGAAACCATTCATATTGTGTGTTTATAAATAAAACATCCATATAAATTTTAGAAAGTTTATTTAATTTCCTTTTATAAAAATCCAAGGGTCAACCATCTCCAGCGTTTCCTAAACCATAGTGATATCCCCGACTTGTTCCCAAGGTTTACACATATTAAATTAATAGCATCAAGTGTTCAGACTCGTATGTTTTCAAGACAATACGAACTACATATTGACAATAAGGATATAATCAACGCTAGACAATAACATAATTAAAAATTAGTCGCTTGACTTGACACGAAGTAACCGGTCATGACGGGGTGGTCAACCCGATAGATCTACCAACACTTCCACGCATACCCATATTAATGATTAAATGGCTAAGTTCGCGCTAAGTGCCCGCAATGGGTCACACAAGGTACCAACCTTATGAACAATATATATATATATATCTTACTAAAATGATAAATTTATTATAACATGTTGTACGAATCCCCGACGTCCCCACCGAGACGTAAGCCTAAAACGATACTTACTCCCTTGACACCGAGCCAATTCGTTACAACTTTAGATTTAAGCAATTTTAAATCTACACAGTTGTTTTCTCTAGAACACCGTAATAACACCCGTTTCTCCCCAAAACATATATTCATATTTATCCAAAATCCGTTTCTCCCCAAAACATATTTATATCAAAACCATATATTTTCCATGAAAATATATCTATAGTTGAATCAAATGTATATTTTATACAAAAGTGTATACTTATCCTTTTTGAGGTGTGTTCTTCCCCCAAAACATTTATAAAAACAGTAAAAAGAGGACCTTTGGGTGCGTATTATAATTAGCGCAATCCCACAATTTGATTCTACTCGTCCTAATATACGTAGGAACGATTTATCAAACAATATATCACAAAATTCCTAAGTTTCTCCAAATCTTGGAATTTTCATATAACTTTGAGATTTTCTCGAAAAGTCATTTTTTTTATTATATTGGCATTGTAATATATATATGGTTCATATATATATATATATATATATATATATATATATATATATATATATATATATATTAAGATTTTGCGACTTGGACGATTTTTATGGTGACCCTTAATATGTTATATCCGTTAATACTCTCATTTATAAGTACTATATATCTATGATTTGCGCGTTGTAATACATATACATAAACATACACAAATATTCCATATCGTAACATGCGAAAACTCATTAACTTATACATTATATCCTTTTTAAAGCATGCATACATGAAATAACTTATTAAGTTAACCTATGTATCAATTTTCACACGAAAACTCATTAATTTATTCATCATTTTATGTTCATACATCATCATGCATGCTTAGGTACAAGCATCTAATGCATCCATAACACATCATTTTCAACTTGCATGAACTTAAATGCATCTAGACATACATTTATTTCATGTTCGTATAATCCAAGAACATCATAATATTCATATCATTATCATCTATTTCATGATCATATAATCCAAGAACATCATAATATTCATATCATTATCATCTAATCATGTTTACATAAATGCAAATATGCTTCTTATTTATGAACATATGACAAAACCCACATGCATGCATATATACATATATATATACACGACATATATACGCACACATATATATATTCAAAAGTTTCCAAAAATCAACTTTTTATATCACCTTTCAAAATCATAAGAATCTTCTAATATGACTCCTTTTAAACATGCATGCATCAAACCTCATGAACATCATCAATCAAAATCATTTAAAGTTAAAACTCAATCTCATACACACATGTATACATACTCCAAGCCACATGAATACACACATACACCTCCATTTTTATTTAATACAAAAACCCATTTGTTATTGTTTTTAAGTTAGTGAATCATCCAAGAACAAGAGAAACCCCATTTACTATCATCTTTACCAACAAGAATCAAGAACATTTTTAAAAGACATGAGTTTATACCTTCAAGATTCTAGTGGGTTTTTTTTTATTAAGATGGTGAGATGAAGCTTGATTCTTGTTTGAAACTCCTTGGAATCACCTCTAAACCTTCATATAAGCATGAAAACACCTTCAAATGAGCTTGGATCTTCAAGAAATGGATTGAAATTTGAAAATGGTGGTGTTTAGGGGGGTGTTCGGCCGAGAGTTCAAGAGAGAGAGTGAGAAATGGTTTTGATTTGTATTGGTGATCTCTTTGTGTGTTTAAGTAGGTTAAATCATTATAACAAGTCCCAATGCCCAACACTTGCCATTATCAAGAGAGAGGTAGCCTCCCAAGCCGCCACCTTACCCTCTATCTCTCTCATATATACACGATTACACACATATATAACACATATATAGGCTTAAACTGATATTTAACTGGATACCGGGTATTTTATCTCGCGTTTTAATCACGTTTTAACGCGTTTTAAATTATTTTTAACGCTCTATTAAAATAAACTCACTAAAATATTACTGATCAATATTTTATTTGCCTGGACCGGCTACGTTGTCGGTATTTGGCAGTATGCGCGCTGTGTTACGCAGTACGCGCTTAAACTTGAAAAATAGAGATTTTAAGCGTTTTAATTTATTTTTTTATTATTCTATAGAAACAAACTCGCCAAATTATTACTGAAATAATTATCATTTTGCGTAACTGGCTGTGTTGACAGTATTTTGTCAGATACGCGCAGTATCGCGCAGTACGTACTTAAACTCGAAAAATGGAGTTTCTTAGCGTTTTAAATTACTTTTCCACACGAATATGATTAAATATATTATTTCAATCATAACGGACTATTTTTAGGATTTTAACATTAATTGGGCGGTCACCGACGTTCGTTTCGCATTTTAACAGTTACGCGATAAGCGTTTATCTTAAAATTGCCAACATAATTTTTATCAAACTTTTGATTTACCAACACATCAAATACCATGTATAAATATCATAAATAATCAAATACAGCCTTTTATTCATTCATGACACGTGTTATATTTGTACGGTACAGCCTAAATAGTTAGGTGTCACAGTAGAGGTTAAGGTAGTGGATACCTACAAATGGTTGGAAGAGCTGAGGAAAAAGGATACATCAGTACCAAAGAAACCAGACTACTCAGCAGAGGTTATAGTTCATCAGACTCAACCTTTACGAAAATCTTCTTCAACAGCTGCTCATTCCATCATTGCCTTTAATCAAAGAAAAAGGCAAAAGCACATGTCTGAGGAAGATGAGTGAAAGTTTGAACTTAGCTTCACCAAAGAGGGCATCACGAATCAAGCCCAGTTTCATACTGATGATGCAAGTAATGTGCTAAGAGCGACACTATCAAAGATTGCAGAACAGATTCAACCACCAATATCAACAATAAGCTAGCATCCTAGAAAGCCATCTTATCCAAAAATTCTAAAGTGGAAGGTCAACAAAGACACACACGAATTGACTTTGCTCAAATCAAATGGCGATGCTACCAAGATAAGAAAGGATGATGCATATGGGCTCTTCGTAGAAGACCCTAAGACCTTATGAATCTGAAGCTCGAAAAGGATGCTGATGATATTTAGTCTCTTAACTTTGAATTGTAGTTCAAAGGTCAAATAAGAGAACTCATGTTGAGTAATAAAGATCAACAATAATTGTGTTTTTGCATCATCTGTTTCAGGAGCGATTGTTGGGAATGAACCTTGCAAAGGAAAAGATGATATAAAGCCAGAACTACTTCAGAAAATTTGATCCAGAATAACAGAGTTTACAACCTCTGATGCAAGCCACTAATCTAGTTAAAACTGCATTACAAGATCTGTTGATTACAAGCTCTGTTGTGTAACCGCTGCTGAAGACCAACAGTTGATAGGATCATCAGTGTTTACTTTATATTAATGTAATAGTGTTTGTAATAGCAGTGGTTAGCTTTATCAGTGTTTAGAGTTAGTTATTTAGTTGTTAGTTGTCACTATCAAAGCCTACCGTCAGCAAAGATGCTCAGAGGTTTGACATTCTGTATAAATTTGTACTGTTCCATCTATCTATCAAAAGATCATTTTACGCATTTCCTTCCAATCATCTTCCTTACATTCTATACTAACAAACTATCATTAGGCTGGGGGGGTGTGATTTGCATGCAAAACTTATAAATTTGAAAGCGTGATGATCAAAGCAATCTTCCATTAATTGTGATACAAAGTTTATTCCGCTGCAAATTCACTTTGTTTATCTTTAATCATTAAACCATTTTTTAAAACAATCAAACTAATTCAAACTCAAATCCTAACAAAGAACCATGGAATTGGTACAACAACATAAAAATAACACTTAAATTGCCATAGCTTGTAACTTGATAATATGTAAATAAGTTTTTATTTAATCCAGTGACATGCCTATCATGGTTGTAAACATATGATTGTAATTAGTTCATTTCGAGTAATATATTTACATATATCTATCACGTAGACCTCAAAATATGGTCTTTTATAAATTATTTGTATTTAAGCATATAAACAAATAGTTGGTTCTTTTCATATATTGATTGATCACGTAAATTATTTTTCTTGAAATTGCGTCACTATATACAAGCTTTGTTAAATAGTTTAACAATTTAATAATTCTATAAGTTAATAGATTGTTTAACTTCTTAACATGAAACATTAGAGAAACTAAGAGCCAAATATCTTACAAAAATCTATGAAAATGGAATAACAGTTTACAAATTGTGCAAGAAAATATAGAAAATCGTTCTTATGAGATTGTGATTGTGTTGTTGTGAGACGATAGGGAAGAAAACAGTTCATATGCATGAAGTATTTTTTATATTAAGCAACATATTTTGGTTTGTAAAGCAGAAGGCTTTTATCAGTCGTTTGTTAGGAAATAAATTGTTAAGTTTCACTATAAACTACCGTTATCTCAGGTTACACGTAAAAATTTATTCCCTGTATCTATAAGAATATGTTTACGACATTAATCTTAAACGCAAATAGCCAACATCTAATACAAACAAGAACTTATATAGTGGCAGGGTTGAAGTGTTCGATGGAAATAGTAAAATTTGGAAAGGTGATATCAAACATTCGAAAATGAGATTAAATTTATTTGTGAAATTTTGGTTTAATTTTAAAATTAAAATTTTTTAAATAAATAAAATACAAAAAACTCATGAATCATAACAAAGAACATGCACGAATTTTCACGTAACAACTAGAACGTATACACAAATTGCAATGAGCTTGTTATTTCATTTAATAATAACGAAATATTTTGTTATTTCAAATCAACAAACGTAACAATTCCTGAACGTTCCAACGGTTGTTCGTTAACATATTTAGGATGTAATTAAAAATCAATTTCGAAGTAATATAGTTACATATACTACACGTAGACCCAAATAGGTTTTATAAATTATTTGTATTTAAGCATATAAACAAATAGTTGGTTCTTTTCATATATTGATTGATCACGTAAATTATTTTTCTTGAAATTGCGTCACTATATACAAGCTTTGTTAAATAGTTTAACAATTTAATAATTCTATAAGTTAATAGATTGTTTAACTTCTTAACATTAAACATTTCAAGAAACTAAGACCAACCATATTCTTAACACAAGATCTATGGAATATGTGGAAGAGAGAGACGCTGACAAATGATGTGGCGATGAGAGAAGGTGAAAAATCGTTCTTTATGACGATTACGGGTAGGATTGTGTTGTGTGTGAGAGAGATAGAGAGAGATAAAGGAGGACGCACGTAACTCATATAGCATGAAAGCTATTGTTTTAATCAGCACACATTTTAGGTAGGGTTGTAAACGAACACGAACAAGGCTTTGTTCATGTCCGTTCGTTAAGGAAATAAATGTGTTCACGAACGTTCATAAACACTTACCGAACGAGATATTATATTCATGTTCGTTCACTAAGGAAATGAGCGTGTTCACGAACACAAATGAAAACGGCGAAAGCAACGTAGTCTAGAGGTGGATGGCAGAGGAAACAATGTTGGAACTTGGAGTTATAATAGTGGAACAGAGGTTGATAGTGTTCGTTAATGTGAATATTGAGGAAGAAGAGTGGAATGGTGCATAAACACGGAGGAAATAGGATTTTCTATTTTAATTTTAGGATAATAAAGTAAATAAAAGTTAAAGAATATAAAAAGTTTATAGTTGAAATAAATAAAAGTACAAAAAACTCATGATCATAAACAAACGAACATGCACGAATTTTCACGTAACACGTTGCCGAACGTTCATGAACACAATTGAATAAACGAGCCTCTGTTTATGTTTGTTCATTTAACTAATCGAACGAAATTTTTGTTCATTTATCAAACCAACAAACGTAAACTAACTTCCCACTGAACGGTTCACGAACGGTTCGATTCGTTTACACCCTATATTTAGGTATGACGCTAACACTTAAAAAGCACACATTTAAGTATGAAGTTAACACTTAACACCAAGGGTGGACCCAACTAAGGGGTTGGGTGGGTTGGTGCCCCCTTTAAAAAAATAGTGTATTTTATAGACCAAAAATTTTGATTGCACCCTTTGAAAGTTTGATTGAAACCCTTGTTTACACCCTTGAAAAATAAGTTATGGATCAGCCATTGCTTTACGCTAAAATATGATATTTTATAAGTTTCTTAGAGGAATTCATGAAAATATTTGGTACTGATATATGTACAACTTTAAAAAAAAAGTTGACATTATTTATTTAATCTAACTTATAATAAAAGACTACAAAAATGCCACATGGCATTCTCTCCTTAAGCCTCAAAAATTTTATTAATATTTATCTAATATTGATATTAATAACTAATATATATATATATATATATATATATATATATCACTTATTTTTTATCCTTATCTTTATCTAAGATTAATAAATAACTTCAAATTTACAATTTAGACCATTTGTTTTTTTTTTTTTACTTTTAACTCAAAGATTTTCATCTTTTGCAATTTAATCTCAAATCTTTTTTATTTTCAGTTTTGGTCCACTATACTTTTTGTTTCCCAAGTTTTTCGTTTCGTTTTAAATTTTGTGAGTTAACGCACCACAACGTGTGTGTGGGGTTTGACATATTTTCGTATATTTTTTCCTATTTGACTGGCCCATTGCAACACATTTATTTTTCTCCGTTTGACAAGTTCGTCCAACGCGCGGGTCATGGATTGACTTAGTTATTTTTTTCTATGTTTTACATTCCGGTTTAATTTCTTTGCAACGAGCGTTCGTGATTCAAAGATTTTACGTCTGCTTTTTTGCTCGGCATTATTTTTTGTTTTTTATTTATTTTGTTTTTACGAGTTTTCCAGTGTTGGTGATTGCTGACAGTGATATAGCATTGATACTACTTGATACAACTATGCGACAACCGCTGCAACGCAGGGCCTTAATACTAGTAAATATATATAATCATAACCGGCCCATAAAAGTAATAATAACCCATATGATTACCCAATAAGGAACCAAAAAGAGGTTAATAATAACCCATAAGATTACCCAAGAAGGGACCCAAAAGGGCGGGCTTGAAACCGATAGGAGCGGGTGAGACTGGATCAGACCAGGGAAGTCCAAAATGATGTTTATTTATTGCAAGGGAAGTCCAAAAAAGCATTTATACATACATGCGCAAAAAAAAGTTAAAAAAAAAAAACATTGATGCCATTCTAGAGACCCATCCAAACAAGACCATGGACCAAACGATCAGCCCAAACTGAATAGGGACCAAAAGCATATATTATTTTAACCGATTTTATTACACAATATAATTCACTATGTTTTTATCTCTCTGTTACATAAAATAAAAATTATTATATGTATATAAATAATACATGTTTATACTCGCAGCTCTAGCTAAGCTCTAGTCTCTTGATGTGAAACTCTAGCTGGAGCTCGTTTAATAAATGAGCTGAAATTTAATCTCAAACCCATGTTTTTTTAACGCTAAACCTATAAACTATGAGGATTGAACCCCCTGACCCTTTCCTATCCTAAACTTCATCTAACTCAATAACACGGCTGGACTATCCCTAAGTGAATTCAAAACCTATTTAAGTTCCGCTTATTTTGACTGTCAACAAGCCGAACTCGATTAGCTCATTATAGTCAAATCTAACCTTATAAATAAAGCTATTTATTATTTCTAAATAATAGTATCTATAAATTACAAAGAGTAAATTACACTTCTTGTCATTTATGTTTGTATCGAATTGCAATTGATAGCCTTTAGCTTCAATAATTATAGTCATAGGCTTTTTTTTATAAAAACCATTACACTCTATGTTCTTTGCCCATAAACCGATTAAAATTTCTAATTAAGTATAGCATGTGCCTTCCACATTTGAGCACTTTAGTCATTTAACTCATTTATTTAGAGAAAAAATAAAACAAAAAGTATATAAAAAATAAAATATATAACACTCTAAAAACACATCTATCCACCACCCACAGATCCACCCTCTCTAGATTCTGTCTAATCTCCGGCCGGTGCCAGCGTCGTCTCCGGCCGACAACTACAACCACCACCATCATTACGCTCTCCAGATTCTCTCAAGAGACACCAGAAGTAGGTTCAAGAAATATATACTGGCGATTCAATCTCCGGCCGACAACGACAACTACAGCTGCTTGGACCACTTATCTTAGCAGTCCAAACTGGCTATTCTTTAGATGGTACATGGATCAACTTAGATCCAGATTTAGAAACGCTAGATAAATCGATTCAAACGGATCCAGAGTCAAAACGCCGGTGCACCGACTTCCTCAGGGAGATTCAGATTCGGTAAAAACACATCCAGATTCAGATCCAGATCCCGATTTAAACAAATCCATATTGACATTCGTTCTCCTCTCTTCTTCTACGGAGGATGCACAGTCTTCCTTGGTCCCATTGGTTTTTAGAGGGAAATGGAAATTCTAGAGTTTGTAATTTGGGGGAGTTTGATGGATTGTGTGTGATTGAAGTAGGTTACAGGATAGCATATGGTGATATATATGAGGTGATCAGGTGAATGGGTTTTTATCGGAAGGTTGGGCTGCTACATAGATGGTCTGTTGTTGGTTTGGTGAAGAGTGGTTTTTTTTAAAAAGCTATTTTTTTTTTGTCTGTATGTTTAAATATATCAGTAAAATTATCAATCTGCCCTTATATGCCTTTGCATATGCCATACTTTACTGAAAATTTTATCAAGATTATGGGCCAAGGATGTAGAGTGTAATAGTTTTTATAAAAAAGATTGTGATTGTAATTATGTTAATTAAAGGTTATTTATTGCGATCGATACAAACATAAAGAACGAAAAGTGTAATTTACCCGATCATAAAATAAAAACTAGTACCCTCCACACCATGTGAGAATCAAGGGTATAGACGGACGTGGCTAATATTGAAAGGACGGTGCCAACACTTTCTCCTACACTAAAATACGAAACTACTATTTTAGCCTTTTCCGTCTGTTTTTTGAGTTGTAGGGTAATCTTACACCCAAATGTGCTTGTCATCGTCACCATTTTTCTAGAGTGTATTTGATTTCTATTAAGTTGTTTCAGATTTATGGAAGTTAATTTTAAGCTTTTCAATTTAATGCATAGTACCTTATCAAGATGCACCCCAACCAACAAAATTTACATACTGGATTTATGAATATTTATTTTCTTGACGCCCCCTCTCTCACGCAAAGACAAATCAAAAAAAAAATTTCTAAGGGGTTCCTTTCGGTAGAGTTTCACTAATTCTCACTAATATTTTCCAAATCATACAAGATTTTTACTAATTTTTTCTGAACCGAGAGGGTTCCTAGGAATCTCCAAAGACCCCCTCTAGATCTGCCAGTGCCTCACAAGTCACTATTGTTGCTGACAACCTCTGGGTACCTACAACTATTAGCTTCCTAACTTGTTTCGTAAAATGTGACTTACCATTGTCACCCTTTTACAATCGTTGCAATCACACCATTTGTGTTGTACACCCCCACATCAATATTCGTACGGAATCCATCTTTGTTGCATATCCACCATTTCATTCTTCTCTCATAGTTGTCGCACAGACATCAAACAATATATCACTAACAATTTCCGTCTTTCTCCTTAGTCTTATTCAACTTTGGGTTGTTAGGTCCTTGGGCTCAATTTTTTACTCGATTTGGTCATGGTTGATGATGGTGGTGCTAATCACAAAGGTTCATAAACTTGGCGTTCGATTGTGTGGTGGATCATAATAGTTGGTTTATTATAGTGAAAGGGGGTTCATTTCTATAGTGGTAGATGTAAAACCTTAGGTCGTTTGAACAAACGAACCAAAACACAAACAATTCCATTTAGAACTCTTGCTTGCTATTCCTTCAACTAACAAACTTGAAGCTGTGAATAAAAGAGATGTATAAAAAAAACTTGATGTATCGATCACTGTAATCACCAAGTAAAAAGAAACAAAATTTTTATTATTCCAAACTAAACTTCGTACCCAATGATTCAAAAATAAATCTAAACTAACTTAAATACTAAATTAAACTAATCCTATTTTACTATTAATACTATTGAATTTTAAACAACTCCTAAACAAATTTGCATCTTATATCTATCGGGGAAGGTTCATTGGAGACACTAAAAAAGTGGGGAACAGTGGGGAACCGACTCAAACGAACTCCGATTGGACTCATTCCAGCGGCGTTGGAACCGGCTCGTCGAACCCTAACTAGGATATCTTAACCCTAAACCCTAAATCCAAACCCCTAAACCCTAAAGCTAAAATCTAAGCTAAATCGTAATATCTAAGCTATTAACCCTAAAAGCTAAACCCTAAAGGCTAAACCCTAAAGCTAAACCCTAAAACCCTAAACCTTAAAGCTAAACCCTAAATACAGATTAACCCTAAAACTAAACCCTAAAGTTAAACCCTAAGGCTAAACCCTAATATAAGACCACAAATCCAAACCCTAATATATTTAGGGTTTAGGGGTTCGGATTTAGGGTTTAGGGTTAAGAGATCCTAGTTAGGGTTCGATGAGCCGGTTCCAATGCCGTTGGAATGAGTCCAATCAGAGTTCATTTGAGTCGGTTCCCCACTTTTTTAGTGTTCCCCAATGAACCTTACACTATATCTATCCACTATAACTATTTAATTAAATAAACTAAAGATTTATTTTGGTGGTGGTATGGCGGCCACCACATGAGACCAAAAATGAATCACCCTTATACTTCCTGGCATTAACCGTCTGGGTCCTTCAAGTTGGTACTGTACCAAGTTTCACACTCCCTCTCAATACCAACTTCTATTATTCCACCAAGATCTTTCACTTCCTGTAATACTCGCACTTCTTTGAACTTAATTCTTGAATTCGCCCTTGTCACACTATCTAAAGATTTATTTTTCCTAGCTACAACTTTGCTAACTTTGAGATTACCTCTGTAACATTCGACCCCTCTCACCATCAATATTGTTTGCTTTGCCCCCGATGGTTTGCCCATCCAGGAACTCACGGATTTGTTTTTGGTTGCCCCAGTGGAGACTTCGCAGGAGGTTACCCATCCTAGTACTACTCCCACCCGAGCATGCTTAACTGTGGAGTTCTCCTCTCATCCACTAGAATTAAGCCCAAAACGTGTCGGTGATTTAAGAGCCATTGAATTACTTATGAACCAGGGATCTCTCCTGGCCACGGCCGATGTGGGATTTACCTAGGGTGTCACAATGGTCCATGTTAATCATTCGGTAGTCGGTATCGGTATCGTTACAATCACCCCTCCTTAGGGACTCATCGTCCTCGATGAGGTTTGCCCCACCATCCCGAATGGCTCAGGAGTGGCTCCGATACCATTTGTAACATCCGGCCCCTCTCACCACCAATATTGTCCACTTTGACCTCGATGGGTTGCCCATCCAGGAACTCACGGATTTATTTTTGGTTGCCCTAGTGGAGACTTCCCACGAGGTTACCCATCCTAGTACTACTCCCACACGAACAACGCTTAACTGTGGAGTTCTCCTCTCATCCACTAGCATTAAGCCCAAAACGCGTTGGTTATTTAAAACGCATTGAATTACTTATGAACCAGGGATCTCTCCTGGCCACGACCAATGTGGGATTTGCCTAGGGTTTCACAATGGTCCATGTTAATCATTCGGTAGTCGGTATCGGTATCGTTACAACCTGTCAGAGCATTCCTAGCTACAACTTTGCTAGTTTCGAGATGACCCGTCAAAGCATTATTTGGAACTACGTTCCCCGGTTTTAAATGGGAAACAACTTTTGCTTTCTCAACTTCATGACCAAACATCATGGTATTTAAAGCAATTCTTCCATCCAAACTTGATGCACACTGCCTCTCAAACTCGACTCCTTCATTTGATAAACCATGATATAAGAGGAAACTTTCTCTTTACGCAATTCAACTAACACGGTTTCTCTCTAGCCTTGTTCGGACACAACCATGCTTGGATTATTCGTACTTTCTTCTTCAACCACAATTTCCTCATAGATTCAAAATAACCGTAGATGATTCTAATGTTGTTTTCAATTGATACGACTAAGGCATGACTTCTTGACTAGTCAAGCAATAGGAGTCTACATCAAACCACTCATCTAACATGTTCGGTTTGGATTCGGAGATGGCTGAAAAGGCATATTCTGTTGGGATTGAACCCATGAAAGGCACAGATGATACAAAGCCAAATAACACTATCCGAGCTTTGGTTAAACTATCAGAGGTTACAACCTCTGATGTACATACACTGCTTTCCCAAAAGACTGCTCATCCTATCATCTGCCTTCACAAAGCTTCAAAGGTCTGCCAGAGTTACAAGGGTCAGAGGATAGAGATCAAAGTTTAGTCATTAGCTTAGTTAAATCAATGTAACAGTGCTAAGCACTGATAGTTAGTATTAGTAGTGTTTTCAGTTAGTTACAATTAGTTTCCTGTCACTATCAACCCTGACGTCATCAAAGATGCTCATTGGTTAGATAGTTAGTATAAATAGTTAACTTCTGTAACAGTTTAAACTTGTATATTAAAAAATCAACTTTTGCATATCATCTTCTCTGCATTTTCTTATTACCAAACTGAAATTGCAAAGGCTGAGGGGGAGTTTGTGAATCACATGCAAGTTTACCAACTTGAAAGCATGATGATGATGAAATCAAACGACCATTGCTTTTAGTAAAAGTTTTCCATCTTATTCCGCTGCAAATCTCTTTTCATTCAATCATTTTTCATTTTATTGAAACAAAACTACAAGTAATTTAAACTCAGATCCTAACAATTGGTATCAGAGCCTGATTCATCAAATTCGATCTAACAATCGATTTGGTTCGAACAGATCAGCTCTCTTGCTAATTAGTTTGGTTGTTTTAGCTTGATATTCAGAGTTTTATTACGTTCAAAGTTTTTAAAACAAAATCTGTGAAAATCAACTGAAAATGTCTCAAAACACACAGGATGCCAATTCTGGATCCTTGTTCAAACCACCGATGCTCAAAAGAAATGAATATTTCATTTGGCAACGACGGATGGGTCACATCCTTGCTCAGCAAAACACCGGTTTCTGGAGATCAGTTGCTTATGGATCACACGTTCCAATAGTTCCAAGCACAGAGGATCCAACTAAACAAGTGCCAAAAAATCCTGAAAACTTTTCGGAGCAGGATTTCCAGAAAATTGAATTGGATGCTAAGGCATTTAGCATAGTTGCTTATGCCTTACCCAATGAAATTTATGCTAGTCTACTACATTGCAATAGTGCAAAGGAGTTATGGGATGCACTGAAAGAGCAATTCTGTGGGACTGAGGAAGTGATTGAAAGTAACAGAGAAGTTCTAAATCAGCAGTATGAAGCGTTTTGTCACTTGAAAGGGGAGTCTCTAACACAACAATTCGAACGTTACAGCTGTCTCATCAGTGAACTTAGACTGGTTAATGTGGTTTTTCCTAATTCGACTGTCAATAGTCGTTTCCTTAGATCATTACCAGATAAGTGGGAGACTGTAGCTAATGTAACGAGAAAATCTGTTGGGTTTAAAGAAATGTCGCTGACACAACTTCATGGGATACTTCTCACTTATGAGAGAGAGTTAAACCAGAAAAAGAAGTTGCAAGATTCTGGCAAAATGACTGATGATTACTCATTGGGTAATACAACTCTTTTTGCCAAGAAGAGGGATCTGGCAGCAGTAAGGACCAAAGCTATGATCACTATATAGATATTACATCTGGTGGAAACTTTGGATCTGAAACATATGCACCTTTTGAGCTGCTAGTGGGGAAAGCCAAACCTCTGACAATCTATCCTTTGAGCTGAATGATTTACACCACATTGAACCTTCTGATCTTGAGGAAATGGATATTTTGCACCAACTGGCCCTATTGAGTGTTAGGGCTAGTAAATTCTATAAGAGAACTGGTAGAAAATTCCCCGGTTTGCAATGGGGTTGAAGGTTGGGCTATAAATCAAAAGTCAAGTGTTATAAGTGTAATAGGCTAGGAAACTTTGCCAGAGAATGCAGGTCTCAAAGTTCTGGACCAATAGTGACTCATTCTGGCCCTAGACCTCAGCATACACAAAACATTGCTCATTATTTCCAATATGCCCATGCTCAACATGTTCAGAACACTGCCCACTTTGCATATCCTGCTACCACTGTTCTAGTGCATTATGTTCAATCCCAATGCTCCACAAATCCAATATGTTCAGGCACCATCACATCCTCAAGTGCTTGTTCAACAAGCACCCATTATTACACAACCTGCTCAAACCACTGCTAGTCCAGCAGAGGTTGGTCAACAAAGCTTTTTCACACAAAGTTATGTTGACTGGAGTAGCTTGCCTGAGGATTTGACTGATGAACACTTTGCTTTAATGGCCAAAAATGATGTTGAACAAGAATTTTGTTTAATGGCCTTAGAGACAATTGTTGAAGGTGTTGAATCTGTGGAGATAGTGTCAAAAACTGATGAAGTTCAAGTTTGTGATGAAACAGTGGTTTCAAGTGAAGAAAAAGAAAATGCTGCTGATAAGGAAAAGAACTCTCCTACTGACCCATGGAATGTTGATGTGTGTGAAGATGAGTGTGATTGTGCTCTCATGGCTGCTACAAAGGTATCACCTCAGATCCTTAAAGATCTATGTTCTGAAAAATGCATCATTGCTTTTGCAAACATCAAGAAGGTGAATGAAAACCTGAGAAACAAAATTTTAGAAGATGAACTTAATTTTGAAAAACTGATTAAAGAGTTTAAATCAAAGTTAAGTGAAAAAGATTCTGAAATGAGTAGCCTGAGACATGAATCAAGCATAACCAAGGACCAACTCCAAACTATGGTAGAAAAATACCAAGTTTGTAAAAAGGAGTTAGAAGAAACCCAAATCACTTGTGAAAAATGGACTGAGTCCTGTAAAGGTTATGAGATTATGCTTGATGCTCAGGTCAAGAGCAACATTAAGTTTGGTGTTGGTTTTAGAACCTATGAACAAATTGAGAAAAATGCTGCTAAAATTGATTCCGAGTTGGTTGAAGTAGTCCCCAAAAATTTGGCTAGTAAAGAGATAAAAATCACAGATAAAGCTGGAAACAAAATGGTTTTGAAAAAAACTAGAGGTTTCAACAAAAGATAAAGAAATTGAAAAATATCAGTTTAAACCAACTTGGTCAGATGAATGTGATATCTTAGAAAACTTTAAGCCAATGGACTTCACAACCTCTGATGGTACTAAAGCTCCAAAAGCACTGGTGATTCCTATCAAAGATGTGCCAGCAGAGGTTACAACCACTGCTAATAAAAAGTTTGATAGGAAAAGAAGAGTAAAGATTAAAAACCTGTTTTGTGAATTTTGTGAAAAAAGAAATCATGTGGCTGCAGATTGTTTTCTTTTAAAAGCCTATGACATCAACAAAACTTGTGTTATCAAAAACTCTTTAAAATGCACCATCTGCAACCAAACAAATCATTCAACTCAACAATGTGCCTATCTCAAAAACTATGAACAAAAGGTAAAAGAGATCAATGCAAAAGCACTAGAAAGAGAAAGTTCAAGTTCTACTAGAAATAAATCTAAGCAGAGTTTTGAACAAATTGAAACATCTGTTACAAAAGCCTTAAACAAAACCTCTGTTCAAAGAGAGGTGCAAGTGACAGATGCCCCACCATCAAACTCATTTCCAAGAGGGTATGGCCAACCTGCTTATAAAAAGGTTCCTTATGATTATGAAGGTTACAAAAAGCCTTCAAAGCAAAGAGTAAACAGGCACCCTCATGGATACAATCATTTGATAGGAAATAGTCAAGAGCAGATGTTACAAGAAAATTTTAAAACCACTGACTATTGTCCTAGACTTGAAACTGGACCATCTGTGACCCCATCCAAAGCCATTTTGGCTTTGAAGACCAATCTTAAGTGATCTATTTACTTGATGTGCAGGGACCTTCTACTTGCCTTGATAGCTTATGGTATGTAGATAGTGGAGGTTCCAGGCATATGACAGGATGTAGAGCCCTTCTCAAGAACTTCATGGCTCATGGGGGGTGATATATCTTTTGGTAATAACTCAAAGGGAAAGGTTTTAGGGTCTGGGTCGGTTCTGGTGGGTAAACTCAAGTTTGAAAATGTGAATTTAATTGACAATCTGAAATTTAACCTGCTAAGTGTCTCACAAATGAGTGACAGAGGATATGGATCCTTCTTCACTAAGAAAACTTGTCAAATTGTGGGACCAGAGGTTGTTAAAAAGACTGATCAAATCATTGCTGAGAACAAAGCACAACTCACTGCACACAGAAGTGGGAATGTGTATGTGGTAGATATGCTAAAAGATAATCCTATGTCTGGAACATGCTTATTCTCAGTTGCTTCTAGCAAAGAGACTGAGTTATGGCATAGAAGACTTGGACACACAAATCTTAAAACTATCACCACACTCTCAAAACAAAGTCTCGTAAGAGGCTTTCCTCACAAGCAATTTTCTTGTGAAGAATATTGTGTTTCCTGTTTAAAAGGAAAACAACATAAAAGTTCTTTCAAATCAATTGAAGAGTCCAAAACAAGCCAGTGTTTACAACTGCTTCACATGGACTTGTTTGGCCTAGTGCAAATCATGAGCTTAAAACACAAAAGGTATTGCCTAGTGATAGTTGATGATTTACATGGACCTTCTTTCTTCACTCTAAGGATGAAACTGCAGGCATTTTGCAAAACTTTGTTAAACAAGTAGAAAAACAATTTGATCTTCCAGTAAAAATCTTTAGGAGTGACAATGGAACAGAGTTTAAAAATAGGGAGTTGGATGCTTTTTGTGAGTCAAAAGGAATTGTTAGACAATATAGCATTCCAAGAACTCTAGAACAAAATGGGGTGGTTGAAAGGAAAAATAGAACATTAATTGAATCAGCAAGAACTATGCTAGCAGATTCTGGTTTACCCTTGTCTTTCTGGGCAGAGGCTGTAAACACTGCTTGCTATGTCCAAAACAGAGTTTTGATTAACCCCAGGCATCAAAAGACTGCCTATGAGATTTTGTACAAAATCAAACCTCTGATTTCATATTTCAAAGTGTTTGGCTGTCCATGCTTCATTTTGAACTTAAAAGATTCCATATCTAAATTTGCAGCCAAAATTGATTGTGGTTATTTTCTGGGATACTCAACCACTACTAAAGCCTACAGAGTTTTTAACTCTAGGACCAAGTGTGTTGAAGAAACTTTTAATGTAAAGTTCAATGAACTTTCATCATTGAAAATTCCAGCAAATCCTACAGAGCTTTTTGATTTAGATAAATTCACATTTGCTAATGTTTCTATCAAGCTAGACAATGCAGGTACACCACAACCATCTGAAGAAGATCAAGATCAAGGATATGACTATGTGCTTCCACAAACAAAAGTCTATTCTTCCAACAGAGGATCAGGTGCTACAAGCTCTTGTGTAAACTCTGCCACTTCTAGGTCAACAGTGGTTGATCCTCAAACCTCTGTCAGTTCACAAAATCAAACATCTGTTGATAAAAGTCCTACATTAGGGGCACCAAAATCATCAGAATGTTACCTCTATACCCCCAATACCACCACCTCCATTCTCATCAGTGGCTGATACTTCAAATTCACCAGCAGAGGTTAGCTCAGATGATACACATTTGCAGCCATCACCTTAAAATGCTATTGTTCCATACCAAGGTGATTTGATTTATCTCAAAAGCCATCCAGCAGATCAAGTTATTGGCAACATCAAATCTGGGGTACTTACACGGAGCCAATCCCAAAATATTTGTCTCTTTGCTGGTTTTCTATCACTCACATGGCCAATCAAGTAGCAAGAGGCACTGAAAGACAACAACTGGGTAGAAGCCATGCAAGAAGAACTCCTTCAGTTGAAAAGACAACAAGTTTGGGAGCTTGTGCCACTGCCAAAATATGTAAGTCCAATTGGCACAAAGTGGTTCTTCAAAAACGAAACTGATGAAAGGGGTATTGTTGTCAAAAACAAAGCAAGGCTCGTGGTTTAAGGCTACAGACAGGAAGAAGGTATAGACTATGATGAGACTTTTTCTCCTGTAGCAAGGTTAGAAGCTATTCGCCTGTTCTTAGCTTTTACTACTAACCACAACATAAAGGTGTATCAAATGGATATAAAGAGTGCATTTTTGTATGGAAAAATCAAAGAAGAGGTGTATGTCTGTCAACCTCCAGGTTTTGAAGATGCATTCCATCCTGATCATGTCTACAATTTCAACAAAGCATTGTATGGCTTGAAACAAGCACCAAGAGCCTGGTATGAAACTCTATCCACTTTTCTCTTATCCATAGGGTTTACTAGAGGTAAAATAGATAAACCCCTATTTTTTAAAAATGGAAAGGAAAAGATTTGATGCTTGTCCAAATTTATGTGGATGACATCATTTTTGGATCCACAAGCACTGCTATGTGTGAAGAGTTTTGAAAACTCATGGCAGCAGAGTTTGAGATGAGTGCAATGGGTGAGCTCCAATGTTTTCTTGGTCTCCAAGTTAAACAATTGCACAATGATACATTTATCCATCAAAACAAGTATGTGAAAGAACTGCTTAAAAAGTTTGATAAGGATGATTATAAACCATGTAGCACAACCATGGCAACCACCAAGCTAGTCACCATTGATGGTAAAGATGACCTTGTTGATCAAACTCTTTATAGAAGCATGATTGGGTCCTTATTGTACCTAACTGCATCAAGGCCAGACATCATGTTTGCAATATGTGTTTGTGCCAGATCACAGGCATTACCTAGAAAGTCTGATCTTATTGCTGTCAAAAGGATATTCAGATACATAAAAGGTGCTCCCACACTTGGTATCTGGTATCCAGCTAATGGGAATATTGAGCTTTCAGGTTTTTCAGACAGTGACTTTGCTGGGTGCAAAATTACAAGGAAGTCCACATCAGGAGCATGTCAATTCCTAGGTGATTGTCTAGTGTCTTGGCAAAGCAAAAACCAGGTTGCAGTTTCAACATCCACTGCTGAGGCAGAGTATATTATTGTTGCTAGATGCACTGCTCAACTCTTGTGGCTCCAAAACCAGCTGCTGGATTTTGGTGTAATTGCACTAAAGACTCCACTCAAATTGGACAGCCAAGTTGCTGAAAACATCATTAAAAGTCCAGTTTCTCATTCAACTATAAAGCACATTGACATCAGACATCACTTTGTGAGAGATTGCTATAAAAAAGGTTTGATTTCCTTGCATCATGTCCATACTTTAGATCAATGGGCAGATGTTTAACCAAGGCATTGGATACCTCTACCTTTGAAAAATTGATCTCAAAAATTGGAATGCTAAACATGGATTAAAAACAAGTCTTCTTTTAAATCCATGCGTACATAGCATCAAAATGTTTTCAGAAAATCAAAAACATCCTTAAAAATATTTAAAATTGAAAATTTTCAATAAATCTTTAAAAGTCTGCTCATAACATCTGTTTGCTCAAAACCTCTGGAAGGCTTCAAAATCACATCCACTGTTAAAGTGAATCCTCTGACTTCCATTTTTACCACTTTCTCAAACCACTGATAGCTATCAACTGATAGTGTTAAAAATCAGTATTGTTCCATCCTCTATCTTAAAACAGTGGTTTGCCACCTCAACGGCTAATTTTTCTCATCAAAGGTTACACGTGGCCAGATGTTAGCCATCAGATCTTGCAACAGATGCAACGTCACGTTCACTTTTTCAAAACCCTATAAAACCCCTATTTTATCCTTTATCAGTGTTTACCTAAACTGTGTCGATTCCAAAAAATCTCAAAACAGTTTTTCTCTCTAACACCATGGCTCTCAAATCAAAATCTTCAAAGAAATCCACACAAGAATTTCCATCCTTCACTCTCATAATCAAAACTCCACATAATTATATCGCCATACTTGAAGAAACCTGTCACACCCTGACCCGCAGCGGAAATGGTGATCGGGGCATGATTGGGTTTTCATCAAAGCTCATGACATTTACTATAAAGTTTCATATTTATTATTTCTCTTTAAAGAAGAAGTTACAATAAACATACAAATACATCATGCTCAAATACATTTTCATTCAAATTACAAACTAGAGTACAATTACAAAGGAAAACAAAACTAAACATTTATTCTGAGGCAATTAACTTGTTTATTCTTCTAGGCCATCCTATGTGTTTTCTTTTCTCAACTGGATCACCTGTATCATGTGTAAAATAGGGTTTTGGGTCAACAAAAGTTGGCGAGTGAATCTTATTTAAATATTTGAAAGGATTAGTTATATTGGTTATTTGAATAAAATTATGCATAACCAAATATGAATAAACGTAAATGTAAACTTAATCACAAAACACATAATATTAATAAATGCACAAGCACACACACAATGAGATCAAGGCTCAATCAAACGGAGCCGATCGAATGAGGCACGCGTTGTTCACTCGTCTCCCACGAGGAACTGATGGGCCTAATGAATGTTTTGCACGTATCACAACAAACAATATTTACATCATAAGTTTAAGTCATATAATGGTAATGGCACAAGTTTGAATAGACGAAATATTTAGAGCGACACCTGATACACCCCAAAACATGAATAAAAAGGGGGATTTGTAAGAATTCACTCACAGTGGTTGCGTTTCTTGGATTGACGGTGAATACGCATGAATTTGGATTTAACCGCGAGAGAAACTAACCTAAAAAGTAACATAATAATTCGATAAATAAATAAACTTTTATTTGTGATTAATATTTTTAATTAGTGTTCTTAATGGGATTGTTAGATTTATTTTTGTGAGTTTAAAGAAATTTTCTAACTTCAAAAATATTATTTTTAAGTGTTTTAATTGATTTTTGAATAAAATAAATAAATAAAAAGAAAATAAAAATTTTGACTTTTTGACCGTTTGACCGTTGACCGGTTGGACTGTGTTTAATTATGCGCTGAGTGAGGTTCGAACTCGTGACCTCCCGTACTCGTGCACACAGCTCTACCAACTGAGCTACGTGTCTAACCCGAAATATTTCTGATTTTAATTATATTTATATACTATTTGGATTATTCAGAATTTTATTTAATTAAAAAGGTTTTTAAACTAATCGAACCAGTGTGAGAGTCTGGACTCGAACCCTCGACGTGCTTTATGTTTTTGCACACAGTCCACCACTGGACTGTGTGTCTAACCCGGTTATTATTCCGGTTTTTATTATATTTATACACTTATCACGTGCTTCAGGATTTGGTTTTTATAAAAAGAGTATGATATTTCAGTGGATCGGAGCACAGCAGACTCGAACCGGACTCATCCTGCGACTATAGCCTTGTGTTGCACACAGCCCGACCAACTGGGCTGTGTGACTAACCCGAATGATAAGTGATTTTTATTTCTCTTATATACTTACTCTCAAGTTTCATATTTGGGTTTTATAAAAAAGTTTGAATATTGTGACGAATCGAAACAAGAACAGAGTCGAACCCGAGACCTTGATTTAAATTTGCACACAGTCCACCACGGACTGTGTGCCTAACCTGGTTTTATAACCGGTATTATTTATACATATAAACTATATAAACTTCATCTTCTTCCTGTTTAATTCTCAGTATTCGAACTCGACTGCTAAATCAGAAATGTAGTATACTTTAGTAAATTAAATGATAAAAGGACATGGATCAAAAGATTATACCGATCAGAATCGAATTGAAATCCTCCGGTGATGATTCCGGCGAGTAACTGAGGATTCCGGCGAAGTTCAACTTGCAACAGAGGCTCTACCAGAAGTTTGAGGTGAGTGCGGTGTTTTCGGTCTGAGCTCTAGAAGTCTTATTTTAGAGTAAAGCAGAAGAAATGAAATGGGTTCGGTTTTCCGGCGACAAAATGTTTTCCAGTGAGAATTCAGAAACAGTAAAATTGCACAGAGGGTAATGATTGAGAGTTTGAGCGAGTGAAAGTGAGGTGGGGCATCGATATTTATAGGGCAAATCGTCGATTTCGGTTATGGTTAAATCATTCTTCGGATTTTTTGTAAATCATTGAATTCGATCAGTTTTTGAATGAAATTAAGGTTAGATTTCGGTTATAACGGATGTTTAACATCGGTTACCTTCAGTTACTGGCAAAGAAAAACGTTAGTCGCCGAGATGATTCAGGTTTGGCGGTTACAGATTCGATAGTTTGAATTTCCGACTCGGTGTCCGTTTGTGTATAAAATTTAATTGTTTTAGATTTGAATTAAGTTGGGTGTGTGGTGTAGTGGTGTAGAGTGTGTTTGGTTATCCGGGTGACCCGGGTTCGAAACCCGGCGTCTCCTTTTATTTCTTTATTCATCATTTGTTATTAATTTTCATTTATAGATTTTAAATTCTAATATATTTATTAATTATGCATCGTTTAAAATTAATATCGACTATAAATACGCAACGAACTTTATAACTGAATGTTTGACTGATAAATGAAGCGGATTTTGAAAACCCGTTTTTCGGCGGATGTTACAGTATCCCCTACTTTTAGAAATTTCGTCCCGAAATTTAAGTAGTAGTGGTATATTTGACTTGAAGGGAGGATATTTTAATTTTGACGATTACATAATTAGAAGAGGGTGGGAGTTTAAATCTTATTTGAGGCGGTAACGTTCCTAGTAAGGGTTGAATACCCTGCTACAGGAATCGTTTTTTGATGCCTAAAGTATAAGAATGCGGAACATGGATAAACAGAGTTGATTTACTAAGCATGATTTTATGCAGAAGAGTCTTGAGAGAATTGATACGTTTGGAAAGATAAGGTTATATCATAAAATAAAACTTCAACCATGACGATACTAAAACCTACATGGAACCTCTCATAACCGCCTGACAATGCTGTTGGTCCTTTGACAAGAATACTTATATATAGGAAGTACCAGCGGCGTATCCACCATATTCTTGTCAAATTCTCATTGGCTTTGTCAGTAAGTTATGATTAGTTCTATGTGACTCTAAAATCTACAAAACAAACACAACAGCCAAAGCTTGAGTCTCAAATCTGAAAGGATACATGACTGAATGATGATAGTACCTCTCTCGTTTGTTATGATGAAGGAGTTAGTCTATGAAAAAGTGAGACACAACCCAACTTCTTTAAATGATGTGATCGAGGTACGTCGAGATGTTTGATGATATGAATGTTAAATCAACGGGTATAAAACAAAACTGTAATATCAATTCGCATTAAAATTCTTGGATACATAAATTCCCAATTTATAACTGGGAGACGTAAAGATTGAGATAACATAAAGAAAACATTAAAACTAAACGGTTGGAGTTGAGTCTTGATTCTTGGTGAGGGGAAGCTAGTTGGGTGATTTGTTTGGGCCGTTATTATCTTCAACAGGATTGGTGTTGATGTTGTAAGCTCTTCCTCTTGCTGGTGGTGGAGCTGGGTTTGCTTGATTTGCTTGGTTAACTGGGTTTGCTTGAGCTTGGGCGTTTATGATGTTAACCAATCGAGGGCACGTGTTTCGAAAGTGGGTAGGGTCGCCACAATTAAAACAAGCTCGAACATATGGGAACATGGGGTATTGGGGTGGTTGATATGTTTGGATCATGTTTTGAGTAGGGGGTGAAGCTTGGTTTTGAGAGGCGCGACAAGTCTTGCTCAAATGACCATAACGCCCACAATTTGCACATAGTCGACAAGGTAAGGTAGATGGATGGTGATAAAAACAGGTGCTGCATTGAGGGTGAGGTCCAATGTAAGGTTTCTTATTTGGGTAAGTAGAGTTAGGTGCTACTTGAGTGATTGGGATGGCTTGGAGGGATATGTCTTGTGAAGCTGGTTGATTGCCTTGGGTAATAGCGAAAATTTGCCCATCTCGTTTTCTCTTAGAAATGGGTTGAGAAGGGGATTCGGTTTGGGTGGAGTTTGAGGTTTCAGTTGATGCTTTATCCTTCTTCTTCTCCTCCTTGAAGTCTTTATTCCGTATGCGGTTTTCGGTGAGCTCTGTAGCTATCTCCATTGCTGCTTCCAAAGTTGCAGGTGTGGTACTTATTACAGGGTGTTGAATTTTTGAAGGAAGACCTCGAATGTAGTGCTCGATCAAACGGTAGAGGGGAGTGAACAAGTTGGGGACCATCTGATTTAACTCAAGAAATCTCTTGTTGTATGTGGTGTGGTCGCCCTCCTTTTGTTTCAAAGAATAGAACTCATCTTCTAATTTCTTGATTTCGCTTCTTGGACAGAAACGTCTTGTCATGATCTCCCTCAACTCTTCCCAAGTCAAAGTCATAGCATTCTCAGTACCTCGCTTGGCCTTCTCTGTATTCCACCATGTAAGTGCTACTCCAAACAAACGACCGGTAGCATATCGCACCTTGCGATCATCGGGGCAGTCGCAATTGAGAAAAGTGTTTTCCATCTCCTCGAACCAATGGAGGAGAGCGGTGACACCTTCAATACCTTCGTATTTTGGAGGATCGCAGGATTTAATATGCTTGAAGGTGCATTTAGTGGCTTTTGGGGGAGGATTGACAACATTTTGATCTTCTTGATTGATTGGGTTGACGGGATTAGCGGTAAGGGCTTGTTGGACTTGAACTACGATGTTGGGTATTATGGCAGCCATTTGTTGAGCGATCTGGGCAGCCATGCGCTCGCAGGATTTTCCTGCTTTCATTTTTCTACGAGAGAGGCTAGAAGACATCTACAAAAAATAAGTATCAAGAGTATGAGTTTGACGTTTTAGGGGTCATGTGTCGTATTTAGGAATGAACATTCATAAAATAAATGAAGAATAATAAATTTACTACATCCATAGGATGTCTTGGGCTTTGCTCGTAATTGGGTCTTGCATGCCGCCATACTTCACCTTCGTAATCATGTGGGCCCCCATGATTACCGGGTCTTTCATATGGTTCGCATGTGTTAGCCTGGTAACGTACACTAAAACCCGGGGAAAATCGAGAAATATGTATGTAACGTATGATAGTCGGAGGGCATCCAGGTGTGGACACGGTGACACCTCAAAGTGGGGTTGGTTCGAACGACGTTTGGTGTGGCATGCTTTGGCCTAATAGGTCCTTCGTACTCTCATCGTTAGTCCCCAGGTAGGCAAATTGGTCCGTTATATTGGATTTATACGAATGCCAACCTAGACAGGACGTTCCGACTACCGGTACTTGTACTCTTACAGTTACTACATGCTCGTCGTAGAACTCACTTTGATGAGATTGAAAAAAACGAAAAATGCGACAAAATCTTGAATAAAGGAATATGAGGATGACTTGAATATGTGAACATTGAAATAGGCGTGATGAATGTATATGTAAGCTTGTTATGTTTGACAATAAGTATAACTCATTAAATATCACACAATATGATAGTGGAAGTGTTTGCATGCATTTGTGTGTGTAATAAATACGAAACAAATAAACATCATGAGTTTGCATGTAACCACATAAACAATTAAAATCTAATCAACTATAGTATAGGCTCTAAGGGTCTAATAACCTATCCTATATCCCTATAGTTAAAGGCTCTGATACCAATCTGTCACACTCTGACCCGCAGCGGAAATGGTGATCGGGGCATGATTGGGTTTTCATCAAAGCTCATGACATTTACTATAAAGTTTCATATTTATTATTTCTCTTTAAAGAAGAAGTTACAATAAACATACAAATACATCATGCTCAAATACATTTTCATTCAAATTACAAACTAGAGTACAATTACAAAGGAAAACAAAACTAAACATTTATTCTGAGGCAATTAACTTGTTTATTCTTCTAGGCCATCCTATGTGTTTCTTTTCTCAACTGGATCACCTGTATCATGTGTAAAATAGGGTTTTGGGTCAACAAAAGTTGGCGAGTGAATCTTATTTAAATATTTGAAAGGATTAGTTATATTGGTTATTTGAATAAAATTATGCATAACCAAATATGAATAAACGTAAATGTAAACTTAATCACAAAACACATAGTATTAATAAATGCACAAGCACACACACAATGAGATCAAGGCTCAATCAAACGGAGCCGATCGAATGAGGCACGCGTTGTTCACTCGTCTCCCACGAGGAACTGATGGGCCTAATGAATGTTTTGCACGCAACTTGACAAAATGTAAACACGTATCACAACAAACAATATTTACATCATAAGTTTAAGTCATATAATGGTAATGGCACAAGTTTGAATAGACGAAATATTTAGAGCGACACCTGATACACCCCAAAACATGAATAAAAAGGGGGATTTGTAAGAATTCACTCACAGTGGTTGCGTTTCTTGGATTGACGGTGAATGCGCACGAATTTGGATTTAACCGCGAGAGAAACTAACCTAAAAAGTAACATAATAATTCGATAAATAAATAAACTTTTATTTGTGATTAATATTTTTAATTAGTGTTCTTAATGGGATTGTTAGATTTATTTTTGTGAGTTTAAAGAAATTTTCTAACTTCAAAAATATTATTTTTAAGTGTTTTTAATTGATTTTTGAATAAAATAAATAAATAAAAAGAAAATAAAAATTTTGACTTTTTGACCGTTTGACCGTTGACCGGTTGGACTGTGTTTAATTATGCGCTGAGTGAGGTTCGAACTCGTGACCTCCCGTACTCGTGCACGCAGCTCTACCAACTGAGCTACGTGTCTAACCCGAAATATTTCTGATTTTAATTATATTTATATACTATTTGGATTATTCAGAATTTTATTTAATTAAAAAGGTTTTTAAACTAATCGAACCGGTGTGAGAGTCTGGACTCGAACCCGCGACGTGCTTTATGTTTTTGCACACAGTCCACCACTGGACTGTGTGTCTAACCCGGTTATTATTCCGGTTTTTATTATATTTGTACACTTATCACGTGCTTCAGGATTTGGTTTTTATAAAAAGAGTATGATATTTCAGTGGATCGGAGCACAGCAGACTCGAACCGGACTCATCCTGCGACTATAGCCTTGTGTTGCACACAGCCCGACCAACTGGGCTGTGTGACTAACCCGAATGATAAGTGATTTTTATTTCTCTTATATACTTACTCTCAAGTTTCATATTTGGGTTTTATAAAAAGGTTTGAATATTGTGATGAATCGAAACAAGAACAGAGTCGAACCCGAGACCTTGATTTAAATTTGCACACAGTCCACCACTGGAATGTGTGTCTAACCTGGTTTTATAACCGGTATTATTTATACATATACTACTATATAAACTTCATCTTCTTCCTGTTTAATTCTCAGTATTCGAACTCGATTGCTAAATTAGAAATCTAGTATACTTTAGTAAATTAAATGATAAAAGGACATGGATCAAAAGATTATACCGATCAGAGTCGAATTGAAATCCTCCGGTGATGATTCCGGCGAGTAACTGAGGATTCCGGAGAAGTTCAACTTGGAACAGAGGCTCTACCAGAAGTTTGAGGTGAGTGCGGTGTTTTCGGTCTGAGCTCTAGAAGTCTTATTTTAGAGTAAAGCAGAAGAAATGAAATGGGTTCGGTTTTCCGGCGACAAAATGTTTTCCGGTGAGAATTCAGAAACAGTAAAATTGCACAGAGGGTAATGATTGAGAGTTTGAGCGAGTGAAAGTGAGGTGGGGCATCGATATTTATAGGGCAAATCACCGATTTCGGTTATGGTTAAATCATTCTTTGGATTTTTTGTAAATCATTGAATTCGATCAGTTTTGAATGAAATTAAGGTTAGATTTTGGTTACAACGGATGTTTAACATCGGTTACCTTCAGTTACTGGCAAAGAAAAACGTTAGTCGGCGAGATGATTCAGGTTTGGCGGTTACAGATTCGATAGTTTGAATTTCTGACTCGGTGTCCGTTTGTGTATAAAATTTAATTGTTTTAGATTTGAATTAAGTTGGGTGTGTGGTGTAGTGGTGTCGAGTGTGTTTGGTTATCCGGGTGACCCGGGTTCGAAACCCGGCGTCTCCTTTTATTTTTTTTATTCATCATTTGTTATTAATTTTCATTTATAGATTTTAAATTCTAATATATTTATTAATTATGCATCGTTTAAAATTAATATCGACTATAAATACGCAACGAACTTTATAACTGAATGTTTGACTGATAAACGAAGCGGATTTTGAGAACCTGTTTTTCGGCGGATGTTACAAAACCGACGCCAGTGCTCGTTATCATCCAATGATTCGAATTTTGCAAAAGTCGAAATTCAAGCACATGTTAGAAGTTAAAGTCCCAATCTACATTGATGCTCTTCGTGATTTTTGGAAAAATGCTAAGGTTCACTCAACTGCTGCTGGTGTTCCATACACAATAATCTCCAGAGTAGGGGGAGTGTTGATGCAAATTAGCCCCCAATCGATCTCTCAAGTTTTCAAGTTAAATGACATGCAACACCCTGTGTCATTTCCTCAAAATGAGTCCAAGCAGAGTTTTTGGAAAGAGGTTATGAAGGCCAGATGAAAGGTATGACAATTTTTAAACCTAACTTTCCTGCTGAAATGGGATTTTTCTTTCACACAATTCTTACTTGTCTCTCAGGAAAAACCACTGCTTTCAATGAAATCCCAATGAACATGCAATATCTGGGGTATGCAATTTTAACTGACACAGATTTAAACTACTCCCAGATATTGTTCAATGATCTTGGGAACAATTTTAAAAATATTGAAAAAAGAAAAGCCTTTTTGATGCATCCACGTTTCCTGAGTGTTTACTTACAGGATCAAATTAAAGGTCCTGAAAGTAAACAAGGCGCTGTGATTAACTCAGGCCGCCTTAATCATGAAACTTTCACTAGAATAACAAACCAATATAACGTTGTGAAAACACAAGTAGAGGAGGTTGAACAAGTTTTACCTGAACAAAATGTTCAAACTCAACCTCTTGCTACTGAGCCCATTGCTCTTGGTGATCAGGGCACCACAACCGCTGCCCTGAAGCCCACACCAAAAATCTCCAAAAAGCCCACCAAACCCAAAAAGGGTCCTCTGGAAGCTGAGATCCCAGATGTTAACCCAGTGACAGCATAAACGTCACAAACCACTGCTGCTACTTCTTCACAACAGATGGTTTAGAGATCTCCCACCGGCTTTGAAACTCCTCCTTCTTCCTCACAAGGAAAAGGTTGTAGACACAGGGACACCACTTTATGAAGCTCTAGATCTACTTGGTTCTATCTTCCACAGCCCCTCTCCCAGGGCATTATCGCTTTCTACACAGCCACCTTCACCAATACCTTCCCTTCTACCTACTATTTTACCCTTGCTGAATGCAATTGACTTCGAGCAGACACAAACCAGCACTTCTCAACAACCTATTACCGAGAATATACTTCATCATGAAGTTAGGTCTGACTCGTTGTTCTTTGCTAGCCCATCAGCACATGAAGATGCTACATCCCTTGGGTTACATGTAACTCTTGGTGATAGTTCAACTCAAGCAGCCACTACAATTGCTGAACTCCCAAGTTCTCAGTTGGACAGTGGTTTCATTACTACGACTTGGTTGAAGGCAACCACTGTTGAGGCAACAACTGTTACCTCTGTTGTGGGAAGTCCCCAGTACCAAGACAAAGGGGCATCTATGTTTGAAGCTGGTCCTAAAACCACTGCTCATGATGACATAGATATAACTATCACCACTGGTAGGAGTTCAGATGATCCTATTAAATTAGGTGATGAGCTAAAATATCAGGATTTGACGGAGAGAGTGACAAGGATAGAAAGTTCTGTTGATGAAATCAAAAGTTTACTGAAGCAGATGATAGCTACCAAAAGTCAACCCTCTGTTCTATCCACTGCTGATCTCAAAGAAGCTCTTAACCCTCTGTTTCAACATCAACAACATTATTTGGATCTACAACACAAGCATCAGATGAATGATGTTAGAAACATGTTTGAATCAAGGTATCAAGACACTGCAGCAGACATTAAAGCCATCAAAACTCATCTACTCACAACCACTGGCCATGCACCTTCTACGGTTATCTTTGTTACAACAGATGAAGCCAAAAAGGGGGAGACACCTTTGGGAAACAAAAAACTGACAATAGATGATGACAAGGCCAGACCTACCTTAAATATTCCAAGGCCTGATGGTTCAAAGAAGAAAGATTTGACTGATGAAATTGTGGCCAAGGCAAGGGCTAGTCACAAGAAGAATGTGATTGAGGAGAGCAGAGTGTTGGTTGAGAAAAAGATTGATCAGCAAAAAGAAAAAGGAGAGGTTGGTACTTCATCAAAAAGAACACCTGCTAGAAAAGCCAGGCAACCAACATCCACACCTCCTAAAACTAAGCCTGCAACCAATCCAACCATCAAAACCTCTGCCTCTCAAAAACCTATCACATCTTCAAAACCACAACCCACATCCACACAAGCAGATGCTACAGCAACTGTTGTGTCAACATCTGTTGATACAGCAGAGGTTGTAACAGTGCAACTCCATCCACTGCCATGATCATATTTCCCACATCAACTCAACCATTATCCACACCACCAAAATTCCCACAACCACCATCACCCACTCTAAGGTTTAAAAGGAGGAAAATCACAAAAGTGATAAATGATGATGAGATCTCTGCACCTCTACCACTATCATCAACACCAATGACCTCCACATCAGTGTTACAACATCTTCAAGTCTTCAAGATACTCCAGCAACAAAGTTATATCCTCTTGATTTACCAGCAGTCAGGGAAGAGATCCTAAGTTTCTTTTCAGAGGATGACCCTGACAAAAGAACAATCCTATCCCTTGATGGTTATCCAAGACCAGCAAATGTTGATGCTTACCTGGAACTGAAAAGGAAGCAAGCAGAGGATATTGCCAAAAGAGAATCAGCTGGTAAAGATGATAGAGAAATACAAATTGTCATGTCCTTTCAACTGAGCAAACTCACCATTTTACAAAACTTTGTCAAGAACCTGAGCAACCAGATTTCAGAAAGGGAAGATAAGCTGGTCAAAAGTGAGCTCATTGAGTACATCATGGAATATGGCAACAAGGCCATAGTTCAGGGATTGGAGCTTGGCTGAGCTAAGAGAAGAAATCAGCAGAATACAAGAAATGTCAAAAGATCCTCTTAAAAGGCCAACTCCTCCCAACTGGGATTTATACAAGAAAGATGTGTCTGAAAGAGACTTGAAGTTGAAAAGTATGAAGAATGAACTGATTCAAAATCATTGTGGTTCAAAGAACCAAGTAATGAGATGGAGTAAGGTAAGGGTGATAGACACTTACAAAATTTTGGAAGAGAGGAGGAAAAAGGATCCATCCATGCCTCCTAAGCCTGACTATTCAAAAGAAGATGCTATCCTCAGAGCTCAACTCTCCAAAAAGTCCAGCTCAACATCTGCCCATTCCACACTTGCCCTGTTACACAGAAAAAGGCAAGGGGAGATGTTTAAAAAGACTGACAAAGAGTTTGAGGATACATTTATCAAAGAAGGCATACAGAACATGATTGATTATCCAACAGATGATAGAAGTGCCAAGCTAGCCAAAGATCTATCACAAAAAGCTCCTGCTCAAACCTCAGCAATAAAAGCTTCTTCAAGAAAGCCATCAGACCCAAAAATTCTAAAATGGAAGGTCGACAAAGACACCCATGAATTGACACTGCTCAAGTCTGATGGTGCAGCCACTAAACTATCCATGGAAGCTGCTTATGAGCTTACAGTAGAAGACTTCCAAGAACTACTATGTTTAGAGTTGGAGAAGGATGTTGATGACATGGAATCTCTTAACTTTGAACTTCAATTCAAAGGTCAAATAAGAGAATTCCTTCTGAGGAATAAAGACCAAGAATGAAGTGTTTTTGGAATCATCTGTTCCAGGGGGAGATTATTGGGATTGAACCCAATGAAAGGAACAGATGATACAAAGCCAAATAACACTATCCGAGCTTTGGTTAAACTATCAGAGGTTACAACCTCTGATGTACATACACTGCTTTCCCTAAAGACTGCTCATCCTATCATCTGCCTTCACAAAGCTTCAAAGGTCTGCCAGAGTTACAAGGGTCAGAGGATAGAGATCAGAGTTTAGTCATTAGCTTAGTTAAATCAATGTACAGTGCTAAGCACTGATAGTTAGTATTAGTAGTGTTTTCAATCCTGTCACTATCAACCCTGACGTCATCAAAGATGCTCAGTGGTTAGATAGTTAGTATAAATAGTTAACTTCTGTAACAGTTTAAACTTGTATATTAAAAAATCAACTTTCGCATATCATCTTCTCTGCATTTTCTTATTACCAAACTGAAATTGCAAAGGCTGAGGGGGAGTTTGTGAATCACATGCAAGTTTACCAACTTGAAAGCATGATGATGATGAAATCAAACGACCATTGCTTTTAGTAAAAGTTTCCATCTTATTCCGTTGCAAATCTCTTTTCATTCAATCATTTTCCATTTTATTGAAACAAAACTACAAGTAATTTAAACTCAGATCCTAACATATTCTTCTTGAACCTCCACCATATATGCCTTCGCATCCCACACTTCTTCTTCTTTAACCACAATCGCGTTTCCTTCCACCTTAGGTTTCCGACAATCTTTCACCATATGCCCTTTGTGTCCACAATTATGAAACTTATACAGAAATCGTTTCGATTAGTACTTTGATTCTTTCTCTTCGTTATCTTCGTCCGATGAATCTTCCTTAGAAGTTTCTCTTTAGTTGTCTCGACACTTTCTGTTCCATTCTTTCCTCTTGGATGAGTCACTTATCCCGATACTTATCCTTGCCTTTCGTGTCATTACGGTTTTGATTTTAACTAAACTGATTCTTCTCCTTTCTCCCAGCATATAAGGCGGTTTTAGTCTCGGTTTTAAGTTACACCTTAGCTAACCGTTTTGGCAAGGCTTCTTACCCGGTAAGAATATTCTCGAACTCGGTTATACTAGGTTGCGTCGCCCACCCTTTGATAGTGGTAATGAAGCTACGATACTCATGCCTTAAACCATGGATGAATATCTGCTTCATACGGCATCACTAACCCAAGATTGTGGATCAAGTTCAATCTCACGACATAGGTTTTTTATTTTTCTGAAAAACTATGAAATAGGAAGATCACCTTAGGACGCCGTTATTAGTTCGCCTTCGACTAGATGCAAACCGGCATCGTTTTTCTTCGTAAACAAGGTTTCAAGTGTGTCCCATGCTTTCTTTTGGTATTTGAGATCTTGAATGTGATCAAGAACATCGTCATCGATTGTTCTCTTGATGATAAACGTCGCCCTGTCCGCTTTCACCTGCCACTTCCTGATATCATCGTGGATATCGTTTGTGGGTTGTCTCGTCTCATAGCGTTGGTTGCCTACCAAAGATCCTAACCTTCAAGATACAATTTGATGCACGTCGACCATTGTTTGTAGTTGTTTTGGTTCAATTTCTTGATTATACATACGACCTGTAACTCTGATATTGTTTCGGTTTCTTGACTGACTCTTCGCTGCGATCGGTTTTTTAAGAACTTTCCTTTGATCAGTTACTTCCTGCGATCAGAAACTTACTGTGATTGGAACCTAGACAACTTCGATTCGTAACACTACGAACCGGAAACAGATGGGAATACTCTAATAGAAGTGAGCCTAGATCACCAGACTTTGATACCACTTATTAAACCTTAGGTCGTTTGAATAAGCGAACCAAAACACAAACAATTCAATTTAGAACTCTTGCTTTCTTTTTCTTAAACTAACAACATGAACTTGTGAATAAAAAAGATGTATAAAAAAACTTGATGTATTGACCACTGTTGGCACCTAGGGTCACAACCCACCCGATGGCGGAAACATCGGAGTGAGACGAAAACATGATTGCTCGAGACTTCATAACTTGCTAATTGCGACAATATTTAAATAATTTGATTTTTATTTCTTGCTAAGAGGGATACATTGTTCAAAATGAAAATACAACCACTAGATGATAATAATTAAACAACAAAACATAATTTTAAACTACGTGCATTTCTAGCCATCCTACTAGATTCTTTCAACGCATCATCATCATGCTCTTGCAATATATATTAAACTAACATGTCAACACAAATGTACTGGTAGGCATACAAGTTTAGTGTACTAGCATATGTTTAAAAAGAATTTAATGAGATCCACATGGAAAAAACATATACCAAGGCATAAACATAACATGAACTAGCATGCATCACATACGTGTCAACCCAAAGATTCCAATAGCGTAATCTTGTCGTCGCTAAGACAAGACCGCTTGTATGATTGTATTTCTTAACATAGACCCATCAACGGGCAGTGTGCTACTCCTATAGCGCTATACAAGTTAAGGTAGGCTTGTACGACGTTAATGAAAAAGTGTAGTGCAAGAATGGCTTCTAGCATGCATGTATTCCTAAAGTATAAACGTATAAAGCATGTATATTGGATCCGTTTGTATGAATAGTGTATTTGTATATGTGTGTTTGTGTGAGTTTTAATATTGTAATATATATTACACCCAAAAGTGTGAATGAAAAGATGGTCATGTATAGTCACGGTTTCAAAAGCTTCCAAAACGTGAGTAAGAATCTTGAGAAGTTAGGAATGCCGAGGTCACCCTACAAGGGGAACGAAGGCGTGCGAGTTTCGGTGGATTATGTATTTGTATATTTTTGAAACATGGAATGATGATTAAGACAAATTTACACAAAAAGTTATATTTTTAAGGCACCCATTTTGGACACCATAATCGGGTGTGTTTCATGGTCACTAATTCGCCCATTAGAAGTCCAAGTATGAGGAACCTTTATCAAAATATAATAATACCATACTACACCACTTTTAACCATGAGTTTGGATAAAATGATGATTTGGTTTGTAGTTCGTGTATTATAGTTAGTTTAGTACTATTAAGGAGCCATAAGAATGGTCATGGAAGGAGCGAGGATGATGTACATCCATTAAGCCTCATTATATGATTCACCAAAGCACAAACTCATCAACTTTGTTGATGATTTCGGTTGGGCATGAATGTGAATACAAGAACATATAACTACTAGGTCTAAAAACAACCACGTGAGCTAGCTAGATGCGTGCATCCCAAACATGGAGAGTGTTTAGGAACATGATGTGGCCTAGTCCCTTTATTTGTAAATTGTTTTGAGAGTTAGTGGGTATGAAAATAAGTAACAAATCAAGCAAGTGAGGTAGTGGAACAAGGTTGGAGAGCCAAAACTTCCATGGTTCACACTTTTACCAAAACACAAGTCCCACCATACTGAAGTTGATGAACTTGGGATGGTTTCAACACTTGCAGGTTATTTGGACCTTATTAAAACAGAAAGTTTAGGACGTTTTTGGACCTCTAAACTTGTGGGAATCAAACATATCCAACCCCATAACCATAGGTTTGGTTATAAGCAAGGTGGGTGTAAGATTCTTACAAGAATAACATGAACTTGAGTGAAAAGTTAGATTAAAACAGAAAGTTTTAGCCACTTAAGACACCATTTCTGGAGTTGTACCACCTTGTTACACCATGGTGAACATTGGGTAACAATCCTATAGGTTATCCAAGTGGCTTAATACAAGAAAACAAGAAGAAAAAGTGGAATAAGTGAGTTAGAACTCACTTTGAACACTAGAGAGATTTTTTTGCCCAAAAAGGAATTTCTTAACAGGATTTGAGTGTTTAGAATGATTTGTGGAGTGTGTAAAGGTATTAGGGAGGTGTGGAAGGCGTATATTTATAAGTGGGTGATTAGTGTTGAGTCTTAAATGAAGTTAGTAGGTGATTGGTGAAGGTTGGAGGTGGAAAAGAGGTGAAATCCACGAGTTTTCAAAATTATGCCCGCCCATAAGGGCTTACGGACCGTAAGCTGGACCAATTTTTTTAGGGGGCATTCAAGGGATATATGAGTGTGTGAATAACATGAATGTGTATGAGTATGATTCTGCATATAATTAAACATCAAGTATAATTCATTTTCGTATGTAAAGCACGTATTCGAGATTGATTAAGTATCATGTATTTATGCATAAACAAGTGTGAATAAAAATGTATTTCCATTATGATCAAAGTCTCGAGATTACGTAGATTGGAAATGAAATACAAATACTAGTGTCCATAAATAGAAATACGAATACAACTTTGAAGATATGGAAAGTAAATAAATGCGAAGCGTTTCTCCCCTACTTTAGGAAATTTCGGCCAAAAATTTATTCAAGAGGAAGACTCGATGAATAAGTGTGGATACTTGGTCTTCATATCACTGTCGAGTTCCCAAGTAAATTTAACGCCACGTTTCTTCCCATCGAATCTTGACTGTGGGAATGCGACTACGCCTAAGTTACTTGGTTCCTTGGTCCATGATTTCGACCGATTTCTCGAAGAAATGTAAAGACTCATTGATTTGTAAGTCTTCGAGTGGAACTTGAAGTCCTTCTTCAAGTCTAAGCGACATGCCACTTTGTCAATCCTCTCGAGAATCTTGAAAGAACCTACAAAACGAGGCGTGAGTTTGCCTTTCTTACCAAAACGAACAACTCCCTTCCAATGGGATACCTTGAGGAGTACATGATCACCAACGTTGAATTCCACGGGCTTGCATCTCTTATCGGCGTAGCTCTTTTGCCGACTTCTAGCCTTGAGGAGATTGTCGCGAATTTGTAGGATCTTGTTCGTCGTCTCTTGTATGAGCTCGGGGCCGGTGATTTGTGCTCCGCCGATCTCATGCCAACAAAGAGGCAAACGAGACTTTCAAGCATATAATGCTTCAGACGTAGCCATTTGAATAATAGCGTGATAGCTGTTATTGTATGAAAATCCTACCAAAGGCAAATGTGCATCCCAATTACCACCAAAATCGATTACGTAAGATCAAAGAATATCCTCAAAGGGTTTGCATAGTACGCTTGGTTTGACCATCTGATTAAGGATGAAAGCCGTACTAAGATTAAGTTGAGTACCCAAAGCGGTTTGAAAGGATTGCCAAAGGTGCGAGGTGAAAGGACCATCGCGGTCTGAAATGATGTCAATTGGAATGCCGTGTTGACATATGACTTCTTCGGTGTAGATACGAGCTAATTTCTTAACTTGATAATCTTCATGTATTGGGAGGAAGTGAGCGGATTTCGTTAAGCGGTCGATGATCACCCAAATGCTATCGTGACCGGATGAAGTTCGAGGAAGTTTATTGACGTGGTGCAAGTGTGTTATAATTTTTGTTATATTTTAAGCACTTTTTACTCGTGGATCAAGTTAATTTGTTCCTTTTAAGCATTTTTTTACTCGTGTCTAAGCTTCTGTATTCGTTAATTTGTTGTTTGTTATGTGGATGGGGGTTTGGCAGGTCGTGTCAATCATTCTTCTTTGTATTTGTGTTGGTTTCTGCTATTAATTTGTTCCTTTTATCCGTTTAAGCTCTTTTGATCCTGTAATTTAAAAGTAAACAAAGAAACATGCTTTATTCCAACATTAGTACTGAAAAAATGTTGATTTTATGCCTTGTTTGATGTAATTCATATGTTGCATTTTGCGCATATCATTTATTTATGCAGTTCATGGCTGTTCTCTACCATTTCCACATGGGAATTTCAGGTTGTTCGAGTAGGCTAGAAGGATATTGATGTTCGGCTTTCACCTTGGAACAAGTGAGACATTCAGATACGTAAGTTGCGATGTCTTTCTTCATGCCTGGCCACCAATAAGATACACGAAGATCTTGGTACATCTTGTCGGCACCGGGGTGAACGGAGTATCAAGACTTGTGTGCCTCTTCCATCAAGAGGTCATAGATGTTGTCGCGGTTTGGAACCCAAATTCGATCAAGGTACTAGAGGATTCCATTGGGTTTGGTTACGAGTTGGCTTTCGGCACTTCATTTCATCTCGTTATACAAATTGTTTTCGTTGACGGATGAGTATTACGCCTCACGAATATGACTTTGAATGTCGTTTTGGACCTGAAAGCAATGAATACTTTTCACATGATTTTTCAACTAAGGGCATCGACCACGACATTCGCTTTCCCAGGTTGGTAGCGAATCTCGTAATCGTAGTCGTTAAGAAACTCTACCCATCGTCATTGACGCATGTTGATTTCCTATTGGTTAAAGATATGTTGTAGGCTCTTATGGTCGGTGAAGACCACACACTTAGTACTGTAAAGGTAGTGTCGCCAAATCTTTAACGCAAAAACAACCGCACCAAGTTCAAGGTTGTGGGTAGTGTAGTTCTTCTCATGTATTTTGAGTTGTTTCGAAGCGTAGGCGATAACCTTGTATCGTTGCATATGAACACAACCGAGACCTTTGTTAGATGTATCACAATAGACAACAAAATCATCATTGCCATCAGGGAGAGCGAGAATAGGAGCGTTGCAAAGCAAGTCCTTGGGATTTTGAAAAGACTCCTCTTGTTTGGAAACCCCCCCCCCCAAACAAAAGGTTTATCTTATTAGGTAACGAGGTGAGCGGAAGGACGATTTTTGAGAAGTTGGAGATGAATTGACGGTAGTAACACGGCAATCCAAGGAAGGAACGAATCTCGGAAGGTGACTTTGGTGCAATCCAATTCTTGACGGCTTTGATTTTAGTGAGGTCAACATGAATACCTTTCTCATTCACGACGTGACTGAGAAATTGAACCTCTTTTAGCCAAAATTCACACTTGGATAATTTGGCATATAGTTGTTAGGTACGAAGGAGTTCTAGGATAAGACGCAAGTGTCGCTCGTGTTCGGCTTGGGTTTTGGAATAGACGAGAATATCGTCTATGAATACGATCACGAAAAGGTCCAAATAAAGCTTACACACACGGTTCATCAAATCCATGAAGACCGCGGGTGTGTTGGTCAAGCCGAAAGGCATGACCACAAACTCGTAGTGACCATATCTAGTACGAAATGCGATTTTAGGAATGTCCTCTTCGAGGACTTGGAGTTGATGATAAGCTAAAAGAAGATCGATTTTAGAGAAACATGTTGCGCCTTGGAGTTGACTGAAGAGGTCGTCGATGCGAGGAAGAGGATAACGATTCTTGATGGTGAGTTTCTTAAGCTCACGATAATTGGTGCACATGTGAAAGGAACCATCTTTCTTCATGACAAAGAGGACTGGAGCGCCCCAACGAGAAGTGATAGGGCGTATGAAACCTTTATCAAGTAATTCTTGTAGCTGGCTTGATAGCTCTTGCATCTCCGAAGGTGTGAGGCGGTACAGAGATTTAGCAATGGGTGTAGTTCCGAGTATGAGGTCAATGCGAAAGTCAACGGAACAAGGACGGGAGGGGGGGACCATGTAAGACTTTGGGGAAAACATCAGGAAAATCACAAACGACCGGAACGTCACTCACGTTTTTTCCTTTGTCCTTTTTTCCACAATGTGGGCCCGAAAGGAAAAGTTCTATTTGCGCAAGTACTTGTTCACTTGAGTGCACAACATGAGCTTGAGACCTTTTGAGGGTTTCTCACTGTAGATGTGCAAGGTGTCACCGGACGGCAGTGGAAGACGAATGAACTTTCCAGAGCAAACAACTTCGGCATGGAATTTTCGAAACCAATCTATGCCTACTATGATATCAAAACTACCCAGTTGCATGGGTATGAGATCGATCGGGAATTTATGCTTGTTGAAGTTAAGAAAGCAATCGCGAAGAATAGAATCGACGGCTACGGATTAACCATTAGCGACTACAATGGCGAATTATTTTGGTACTTAGAGCGTCGACAACAATAGATTTTATGTTAGCGACTTCGACGGCGAATGATTTTGGCAACTTAGAGCGTCTACACTTAAGAATTTGTTCGAATTCCACGGATATAAAACTCTTATCCGCACTAGTATCAAATAACAAAGAAGTATTACATCATTTACGAGAAAACGTACCGTTTATGACATCGTTGTTGCTTTGCGCTTGAGCAACAGTGATGATGAAAGCACGTCCGCGAGGGGCTTGAGCTTGGTTGTTGCGTTGTGGACATTGGTTGCTGAGATGGTTTGGGTCGCCACACTTGTAGCACGTGCGACCTTTTTTTGCCGACGGTTGGTTTTTGTTTTGGGCTTGGTTGCCTTGTGGTTTTGGGCTACTTCGGCATTGGGTTTTGAAATGCCCAAACCTATTACACGTAGTGTAAAGGTGACAAGGCATGTTGGTCGGGTGGTGGTAGGTGCAAGCGTTACACTTGGGAAAAGTCCCAATGTAGGCTTGCTTGGCCGGTTCGGGGTTTTAGCAATGGCGAGTTGTTGTTGTTGAGGAGGTGGGTTTAGTTGGCGAATTTATGGTTCGAAGCCTTATGCTTCTTACCGCTTGAGTTGGATTTGGAGAAAGTGGGCTCAGCGACAGGCTCGGTGGTGGTTTGGTTGGCGGTTTTGATGGAGCCTTTGGGTTTGAAGTCTCCATCCTCCACATGATCATTGTTAAACTTAGTGGTTAGGCGGTAAGTTTTCTCGAGATTTTCAGGCTCGACGGTGCCCACGGCATCGCAGACGAACGACCGGAGGCCACGAATGTACTTCTCGATGGTCTTTTTAAGGGTAGGGACTTGGGTAGGACATAACACCCTAAGTTGCTTGAACCTAGTGGCGTAGGTTGCATTGTCGTCCCCGATTTGTTTGAGGTTCCCAAACTCTTCCTCTAGTTTTCGGAGCTCGTGAGGGGGACAGAACTCGTCGATCGTGAGTTGTTTCAATTCAACCCAAGGCAGGGCGTAGGCAACATCATCTCCGCGGGTGTTACACTTGGCGGTCCACCAATCCAATACCTTTGATTGGACGATGCCGGTGGCGTTGGTGGTTCTAAGATGCTCAGGGCACTCGCCCTGGCGGAAGGTGACCTCAATGGAGTCAAACCATTGGAGCATCTTTGTAGCCCCATTATTACCCGTGAAGGGCACCAGACTACATGTGTTAAACTGTTTAAAGGTGAAGGTAAATTTGGGGGGTCAACCTTGGAGTCAACTGAGGCATTAGGGCTTGAAGTGGCTTAAATCTGATTCACGATCTTGGGTATGACCTTGGCCATTTGCTTAGTGTAACAACTCCAATTTTCGTTATTATGTTTCCTTTTTATTTTCCGTTGTATCTCTCCTTGTAATCCCGAGATTTGATTTATAAGAAAGTTATGTTAATTAAAATTATGTTGATTTACAGTTATATCGCATCTAATCGCTTATTAAACGCATCGCTAATTTAATCACAATCGCAAGTAATTATGCTACTATACGAGTCGAGTGTGTTATTGCTAATAAACGCTTGTGCCATCGCATCGCTTATCTCATCGCATTGCAAAACGCAGTTAATTATGTGGAATTATGTTTTATATGTGTTATGTTTGTTTATGTTATGGTCATAATCGCTATCGCAACGCTCTCACACGCTCAAATCGCTAAATCGCACTATTAAATCAATTATAACGCTTAATATAACTATCTAATACGAACCGAATCGCTGAACGAACTCCTAACGCGAAATAATCGAACGAAACTTGGCCATTAGGTCAAGTTCGGCTGAACTTGTATATAACAAGTTCGCCCGAACTTGTCTAAGCCAACCAAACCTTTCAGACTAACAAGTCCGCTCGGACTTGTCTCCAAAACATCAGAAACATACAAGTTCGCCCGAACTTGTAACAAGTTCGCCCGAACTTGATGTCTGCTCATCCATTTCTCACTCCACCTATAAATACTTAGCTCCATTATCCATTTGAACTTGCTGCAAGTTCGCCAGGAGCTCCCCAAAACCGAAACCCTTGTTTTCTAAGTAAGATTCAACCCGTTTTTAACTACAACAACGTTCAACAACGTTTTACAACGATTTTGGCACAAGGAATTGCCTTCGTTTTCATCAAATCTCTTCTGTTTACGAAAATCTTCATTTTTTTCTATAAAACTTCTTTTTTTCACTTAGATATACTCTTAGATCTGAGTAAAGCCTTTTAAAACATCAATTTTCACACAATATTCGGACTAATGACGTATGTTTCGTTCACTTTGAAGTGGAACGAGGCGTTGTCAAACAAGATCTCAGATCCGGAAGCACAAGGACGAAATCGTCACTTTACACAAGCTGGACTAACCCGTACGAACCTTCAAGTTCGCCCGGATTAGCCCGAGTTTCTGTAAAATGGCTAAAATCGCTCCAAAAGACCTCTCCAGCCTAAGTTTTACTCAATGGCTTAAGGTTGGAGGGATGGACACTCGATTTCCTCAACAAACGACGTGAAAACGCACGATTTGGAAGCTAAAACAATCAAGTTCGTTCGGAAAGTATCAAGTTCGCCCGAACTTGTCACCAGATTGGTGACCAAGCTCGACCGAACTTGACCAAACCTTCATCAAAATACACAAGTTCGCCCGAACTTGTACTGATTCCAAGGAAGCAGGACAAGTTCGCCCGAACTTGTATACTCCCTCAACAAAAGGGACAAGTTCGCTCGAACTTGCCTCGTTTCCTAGGAAACCAGACAAGTTCGCCCGAACTTGTTCACTCAGTAAGTTCAGTTATACAAGTTCGCCCGAACTTGTACTTTCATGTACAAGTTCGCCCGAACTTGTCTACTATTATCTCACCCGTTAACCATTTCAACAATTTGAAAGACTGATGCACTTATGTTCGCTTACAGGCTGATCCGGCACTCTCCGCAACTTCTCTCAGATCCCGTCTCATCTCCCAAAAAGCAACAACAGTGAGTATACTTGAACCCTATCATTCTTAAACGCACCTTTGGGTGTCACATATGTTCATATATCAAAACATATCACACAACTCTCAAACGCTTATTCGCAACTCGCTGTTACATGATTATACGTGAAATCTGCTGAATTGTATGTATTGCTTGATTGCTTGTACGCCACCCTTAACATGATAGTATACTAGAGGTTGACCCGCCACCCCGAGGCCCGGGGTTGTTAAGGCTCGCATTTTTATTTCACATTTATTTTCTCTTTAGGATGTGAACGCTTGTTCACATGCCTCACTCAATCGCGGTTTGTTGGTTTGCATGAATCTAAGTAGTTACATCATTCACAACTCTTATGTATGTCATGCGGTGTATGCTAAACGCTTTTATAACTATTATGTACGCAAACCTGTATGCTCACCTTTACTTAATTGTATTGACGTTTTATTTTAACATATGTGGCAGGTTGAGGATATTGCTTTGGACGCTTAGATTAGGTTTTGCGTTAGAAAATCATGTAATAAAATCTAGGGAATATCGAACTTGAATTTGTGTTATGAGAATCTTGATATTTTGTAATGTTATTTGAGGATTATATGTTAATAGTATGGGATATTGACGTTTAAATATTGTCGCTTAAATAGTGTTATGAAATTTCTCATGAGACAACCTGGTTCGCCTAGTGCCGCGCCCCGATGATTCCGCCATCGGTTGGGGTGTGACACTTAGCCATGAATGCCATCATCTTCTTGTTGGAACCTTGCTTTGAGCTCTTCCTAGCGTGGGAGGATCAGTTAGAAGACATTTATAAGATTGCAAAAGGGTAGAGGATGAGACTTGATCATAGAGGGTTAGAAAATTAAAAATTTCTTTGCATGAATTAGCATGGTAGTATGTCACGTAGCATATAAGTTTCACATAGTTCACATAAGCATCACACGTATTATCATGTGCATAATCAAACAACAATGAAAGAGTTGCAAATTCTGTTTGTTCTCGAGAATTATTATTGTTTTAGATTGCTAGTAACGTGTGATTCGAGTCAACGTTTCTTCGAATTTGAAATGAACAAGGGATCAAGTATAAAAACACATTAAAATTGATATGACATAAAAGACATTCAAAGTAAAATCTTGGAGTTTCTCGGATCGAAACTAAGACTATTCCGAAGTGGTCAAAAACCCATTTTGAGTTAGGGAAACATGCTTTGGCCTAATAGGTAGAATACTCTCGTCCAAATTTCGGTTAACGGGTATTCACCATTCCGGTTACTACATGCCCTAGTCAATAGAAAATTTGAGACTTTGGCGGGATTGAAAATCGAAAAGTGGGACTAGTTATCCAGATGCGGGCTTCACCCCTAACTTGACAACGTCGTACCCTAAGTGTGGTTAGTACTTATCGAACGAGATACGGAACAACTTCCGACTCATTGGTAAGGGTCCACTAGAATAGGAATGGGAAATTCTCCATCAAGGTGTGGAAATCACTCCTAACTTGATGGTACAATTTTGTGGAAAATCAATAACGCGAATTGAGGGACTTCACCAATGTGAGGGTTTTCACGCCTAGTTTGGTGAGATCGTCTCGTTTGTGGTACAAGAGTGTCTTCGTATCCTCGTGTGTGTTATGGTTAGTCTTAGGAAAGACTTGTATAATTAAGACAAAAGATAAGATAAGAAGCAAAGAAGAGAGAATTCAAATATTTTAAGCAAGATAACAAGAATGGTCAAGTACGGTTCCAAAACTATAGACTAGGTCAAAAGGCATGGCAGTTTTTCCTAATTCCATATAGTTATGGCTCTGATAGCAATCTGTCACACCCAATTGATGACGGAAACATCAGAATGAGACGAAAACGCGATTGCTCGAGACTTAATTACTTGCTAATTGTGACAATAATTAAATAGGTTGAATTTCATTTCATTGTTAATAGGGTACATTGTTCAAAAGGAAAATATAACCACTAGCTCATAACAATTTAAACAACAAAACATAATTTTAAACTACGTGCGTTTCAAGCCATCCTACTAGATTCTTTATAAATGCATCCTCATCAAGCTCCTGCAATATATATTAAATAACATGTCAACATAAAAAGCACTGGTGAACATACAAGTTTAGTGTACTAGCATATGTATAAAAAGAATTTAATGAGATCCACATGGCAAAAATGTATACTAAGGCATAAGCATAACATGAACTAGCATGCATCACATACCTGTCAACCTAATTATTCCACTAGTGTAATGTTGTCGTCGCAACGACAATGCCGTTTATATGATTTTATTTCTTAATATAGACCCATCAACGGGCGGTGTGTTACTCCTATAGCACTATACATGTTAAGGTAGGCTTGTAGGAAGTTAATGACAGAGTATAGTGCAAGAACGACTTCTAGCATGCATGTATTGCTAACGTATAAATGTATCAAGTATGTATATTGGATTCGTTTGTATGAATAGTGTATTTACATATGTGTGTTTGTGTGGTTTTAATATTGTAATATACATTGCACCCAAAAGTGTGAAAACGAAAAAAGAGTCATGTATACTCACGGTTTGCAAAAGCTTCCAAAACGCGAGTGAGTAGTCTTGAGAAGTTAGGAATGTCGAGGTCACCCTTCAAAGGGAACGAAGGCGTGTGAGTTTTGGTGGATTATGGATTTAATTTATATTTATGAAACATGGAAAGATGATTAATATGAATTTACACGAAAATTTATCTTTTTTAAGCCACCCATTCTGGACACCATAATCGGGTGTGTTTCATGGGCACTAATTACCCATGGGAAGTCCAAGTATGAGAAACCTTTATGTAAATATAATAATACCATACCACACCACTTTTAACCATGAGTTTGGATAAAATGATGATTTGGTTTATAGTTCATGTATTATAGTTAGTCTAGTATTATTAAGGAGCCATAAGAATGAACATCCATTTAACCTCATTATATGATTCACCAAAGCACGAAATCATCAACTGATTTCGGTTGGTCATGAATGTGAATACAAGAACGTAAAACTACTAGGTCTAAAAACAAACAAGTGAGCTAGTTTAGATGTGTGCATCCCAAACATGGAGAGTGTTTTGGGGACGTGATGTAGACTTGTCCCTTTGTTTGGGAATTGTTTTGAGACTTAGGTGTTGTTTGTTTTTTCAGAGAAGAGCTTCCTGGCCTCTTATGTATGCGTCGCGCAGACCATGCACATATGTTCAGGTCTGAAGACTGTTTGTTTTCTCGAAGACCTTTCATTAAAAAACCTCTGCGCGTCTTCTTTTTGGTGCAGATGTGGGTCAAGCTCTTCTTACCTCTTCTTGTCTTTCTTTCTTGCCAGAGATCACAAAAACGCTAGCAGAGTTCCTTCTCCTTCTCTTCCACCACCTCTCCTCCACCCGCCGCCGCTGCCACGCCGCCGCTACCACCTCCCTCCCCCCCGCCGTCGCGGCCACCTCCCACCTCTTCCTTCAGCCGGCCGCATTTTGTATGTACATCTTTGTTTTATAATGTTAGTTCTTGGGTTCCGAAAATGAACACAATGCCCCAAATCCCAAACCTCCGCCTCCTTTTCTCCACCCAAAATCCCTGTTTTCTTCTTTCTTCTCTTGAACCCAACCAAACCCTCAAATTCACCCATAAAACCCCAACAAAATTCTTTATTTTTCTTACCCTTTATTCACCTGTATTGCTTCAAGAAAAACCCAGTTCAAAATCTTTTAATTTTGGGTTGTTGAAACATAGTGTTAGCAAGGAGAAAAAAGGGTGTCATCAATGGGCTTTTGAATTAGCAAGGAGAAAAAAGGATGTCATCAATGGGCTTTTGAATTATGGATCTTTGAATTAGTGGTAGGTTTAACGATAAAAAGGTAGAGGGTAAAGATAAGAGTGGGCCCAAAGATTTGAAATTGAAAGTTAGAAAGCAACACGCTTAGAATCAGTGGTGGGTTTAATCCTATTAATACGATTTCTTATGTTCAGGTATATGTTGTTCAAGATAATAAAGATTGCAGAGTTAAAAAACAAACAGTCTTCTTCTTATAAACTGCAGAGGTTTGGTCCACCTCTTCTTCTACAAATGTCTGTAGATGTGGTCCACAGACTGCAGATGTTTTACCTCTGAAAAAACGACAACATCTTAGTGGTATGAAAACAATTAATAAATCAAGCAAGTGAGGTAGTGGAACAAGGTTGAAGAGCCAAAACTTCCATGGTTCACACTTTTACCAAAACAAAAGTCCCACCATATTGAAGATGATGAACTTGGATGGGTTCAACACTTGTAGGTTGCTTGGAACCTTGTTAAAACAGAAAGTTTAGAAGGTTTGGACCTCTAAATTAGTGGGAATCAAACCTATCCCAACCCCATAACCATAGGTTTGGTTATAAGAAAGGTGGGTGTAAGATTCTTACAAGAACAAGATGAACATGAACCTGTGTCAAAAGTTTGATTAAAACCAAAAGTTTTAGCCACTTTGGACACTATTTCTGGAGTTGTACCACATTGTTACACCACGGTGAACATTGGGTAACAATCCTAGAGGTTATCCAAGTGGTTTGATACAAGAAAACAAGAAGAAAAAGTGGAAGAAGTGAGTTAGAATTCACTTCACTAGAGAGTTTTTCTGCCCAAAACAGAATTTCTTAAAAGGATTTGAGTGTTTGGAGTGATTTGTGTAGTGTGTAAAGGTGTTAGGGAGGTGTGGCAGACGTATCTTTATAAGTGGGTGATTAGGGTTGAGTCTTAAATGAAGTTAGGAGGTGATTGGTGAAGGTTGGAGGTGGAAAAGAGGTGAATTCAATGAGTTTTCAAATATTCTGCTCACCTAGAAGGGTTTACGGACCGTAATATTTAATAAGTCCTGTCCGAATTTGTAAGAGTGGATCCGAATATATTATAAATTCGGACACCACTCCTTTAGTTTATGTTGAAAGTAGTCCGAATATGTGAGTATGTTTGTAGTCCGAATATTTGTTGATATATTATGTAATGTCCAAATTTGTTGTCTTACAAATTCGGACTAGGTTTGCTTGTAAGGATTTATGTGTTCGTGTTTATGGTATTGTATTTATTCTCTGAGTGAAGGAATGTAAGATACGACTTTTGAGCTTTATCTTTCTGTGCAAGTTTTCTTTGTGTGAAGCAAAACCCTAGCTACTGTGTGTTCTTGTGTGTGTTGGTAATCTGTGAATACTCAATGGATTCACAGATTGTCAATCATCATCTCTGTCCTCCACACCTTCTACATCGTGACCTTCGCAGCGGTTTGCATCAGTGGTGGATTCCACACACCACGTGAGTTGGTGGTTCGTGTTTGTGATCATGTTCGGGTGTTCGAGGTCCATAGGTGGGCTTACAAAGTATGATTCCACATATAATTAAACATCAAATATAATTTGGTTTCGTATATAAAGCACGTATTTGAGATTGATTAAGTATCATGTATTTATGCATAAACAATTGTGACTAAAAATGTATTTCCATTATGATCAAAGTCTCGAGATTACATAGATTGGAAATAAAATACGAATATAAATTTTCAAAAATAGAAATATAAATAAACTTTTTAGATATAAAAAAGAAACTTTTTATTGTTCCAAACTAAACTTCGTACACAATGATTCAAAAAGAATTCTAAACTTAAATAAAAAATTAATATAATCGTATTTTATTGCCAATACTATACAACTTCAAAACAAATTCACATCTTATATCTATCCACGATAACTATTTAACTAAATAAATAAATTAAAGATAAATATAAGACTCAAATAATAATTTTATTATATATTATTATCATCCATAGTCTCTTCGAAGCCAACCTATAAAACCAAAACCAAATCACCCTTATACTTTCAGGTAGTATAGATAAGATAGTGTTTGATTGTGTGATGGGTCATGATGGATGGTTAGTGCTAGTGAAATGGGTTCATTTCTATAGTGGTAGATAGCAAATCCACGTGGTAGTTTTTTATGGTGGTGATGTAGAGTGGTAGCCTGGCCAATAGTGACTGATTAAGAACACCTTAAACATTTTGAAGGACACATCAACTATTACAATATATAACAAAAAATAATTACAATAAAATAATTACTAATTTTATGTAACTTAAGGACTAGTGTAGAAAGAAGATTAATCATTTATTACTTCATATATAATCTTCGAAATCTTAAAAACTGTATTTGTTTCCCTATAATTAATATTATCATCTTTATCTTTTGTTAATCTAAAGTTCTAACATTTACTTGTTTTTATTATAAATTAAATTTACTTAAATAACTATAACACTTGTTTTCTTTGTAATATTGTAACTATTAAAAAAATAATAATTAATTTGGTAGCTAAAATTTTTGTGGTTTCTGATTTTAATAAACTAACGGTATATCGCTATCTATCAAACTAAATCGAACAATATCACACTAGTACATGTATTTATTTTTATGGTCTACAACGATAAATGAATACTGGTACAACGACGATACTTTGATGAATCGAACCGATACCATTCGAACAACACCGGTACAAGTGTTTGTTTTTATGGTTTTGATTGATGTAAAACATGTTTCGATTGCTATACGAAGTGCCTGTCTCGTACTGATATTGTAACAAACCAAAGTGATACCGACCAAAATCGGGGAACTCGTTACTCCCACTAGTTTTATTTTATTTTTCAGAAACATATTTTTTTAAGATTTAAAATATTTAAAATAAAAACCTTGTGTTATTTATTTTCATAACAAAATTAATATAAAACTTGAAAAGTTGGATAAAATAAATTCTAGTTAAGATAGTAACAAACCTCTGCATTTCCCACTCAATTCACCATAAAGGAGAGGAGAGGCGTCTGTTGGTCAACCCCATTCTCCGACCACCGGCGACTCTCCTCCGTCATGCCTAAATCCACCACCACCGCCGCTTCCGTATCTCACTCACCGTCATCCTCCTTATCTTCTTCTCCAACCTTCCTCTTCCCCACACTTCCACAAAAACCGACAGATCTCAACAACAACAATTTCGAGTTACACGAGTGTGACGTCATCTGGTCATCATCCTCCTCCGATACCGTTGAAATTCCGTCACCGTCAAACGTCTCCACTTCTCCACCGATTCACCGTCAACACACCTCCGGTCTCTACGCCGCGTTATCCGACGACCAGCACTCCGTCGTCCGACGAAACCGTTCCATAAGTCCGTCGCAATCCGCAGCCACGGCAGCGCGTACGATTCCGCCGGTGTCGCTCCGGCGTTCGTCTGAGTATTGTGCGAATTATCACCGATCGGCGCCGGTGAACGTGCCGGTGTGGCCGAAGAGTGAAAGGAGCGGTTATTTAGGGCGGTTTGATGATGATGTTGTTGATGAAGAGGTGGAAGATGACGGTGAGATGATTCCGCCTCATGAGATTGTTGCGAGATCGTATGTGACGTTTTCGGTGTTTGAAGGTGCCGGTCGTACGCTCAAAGGGAGGGATCTGTGTCGTGTTCGTAATGCAGTGTTTCAGAAAACAGGTTTTATTGATTGAAAACTGTGATTTGTAGAGTTTTTGGAAATAAAATTTTTGATGAATATGATCTGTTGTTTATGATAAATGTTACTATTTGGTATTCTGATTGTTGAAACTGCCTTATTGGTTATTGTATTGAGCAGAGCTGAAATGCTTATGGAAAATTGGTTATTTCGGTTGCAGGTAGTCATGTAATCACTTTAGTTAGGTAATTCAAGCTGTTTAAACAACTTATTTTTGTATCCAAACACCAAAATAGAGGTTATACAAGCTTTTTAAGTATTAGATATGTGGTAACAGACTGCATGATTTTGATTGTGAAGAGAAATGATTTAAGCTTATTTGGATTTGTGATTACGCAAATCTCACATCGATAGTTGACAAGAGAAATGTTGCTGCGTGTAAGGAGTTATATGATCACTCTAGTTGGGCAATTCAAACTCTCAAAACAACTTATTTCAACATTGTTGTATCCAAATACCAAAATAGTGGTTATACACTTATCCAGGCTTTTCCAACAAACTGCACAATTTGATTGTGAAGAGAAATGGTTAAACATGTTGTAGTCTTCTTCAAACTTATTTGAATTTGTTATGTAACACCATAGGCAAATCTTACATCGGTTGTTGATAGGAGAGATGTTGGAGTTCATAATGAATGTTCGACCTCAAATATTATCAACGCGTTTTAGGCGCATTGGATGTGGATGAGAGGACTGCAAGCTCGGGTGGTGTAATCCTTATACATGGGTAACCAAAAACAAAATGTGAGGTCTTTGTAGGCAAAACAAACAATATTGGCTGATATGAGAGGTCAGATGTTGCATATGACAATGTGAAACCCGCATAAAATTAGATGGATTCGAGCCATTGTTCTGCTGCATCAAGGTACCATCTACTCCTTTCATTTTGTTCATTCAAGACCGGATTATATATATTTGTTTTATAAAACTTTACAATGTAACAACAATAATAGATAAGTTGATGAACCTCCACCACTCAATATTTTTTTTTGATTCGCTGAATTCGAATAAGAATATGAGATGACTCCAACTTGTCTTTTTGTATATTCTGCTTTGATATGAAGCTATTAGTGATGAAGACTATGCAAAAAGTTAGCTCATTTTCAAGATGATGATTGCCTTGTTTTGTTCCTTAAAAAATGTATGATAATGGAATATTTTTGGGACCACAAAGTGGTTTTTTTTATTTTTCTATTTTGTGGTGGTGTGCACTGTGCTTATGTGCTTTTGATCTTGTCACCTTGTAGAAAACGTGCTAGAATTTGTTAGAAAAAATAAATAAATAATTAAAAATGATGAGATATATCCTAGAGCATCTCTTTCCTTTTCTAAATACAGAATTATTCTGTACAAGAGTAAGGTATTGTAGCAGATGATGACGATATATCATTTTATGTGGAAGTAAGATAACGATATTGTAGCATCTTATTTGTTAAAGGCAGAATCATTCAATGGTGCATAAGATTTTATATGTCCCCCTCAACATGATATGACATATTTTAATTTGTGATTCTTGTTTGCTTTTAACCATGGTTAATATGTGAAAGGTTAATGATCCCACCTACGGGTGTGAATTTCTTACACGGAAATCATAAATTTGGAATTATTCTAAACGGACTCAAGTCATTTTGGGTAGAATACGCAAACACATTTACCTAAGCGGGTCATGCTCGGGGTTCACGGGTTGACTCGTTTAACCTGTTTAAGATTACACTTGCTTTTTTAATGTGTTTTATTAAACCGATTGATTATGTTAAAGCTTATATATAATGAGAACTGAGCATGAAGGTTTATATCATTACTTAATATACATATATATTTTTTATTGTATATCTGTAATTTTGAACATTAATTTAGTGTGTCGTGTTAACCCGTGAAAACTTTTGTCGTATTTGGTTTCATGCGCCTGGTTGGCAAGAATTTTTGGGTTCATGTCAGGTTTAACCTACGAGCCCAACCCGTTTAATACCCCGAGACACCCACCGATTGAAAAGTAAGCAACTGTTCGTTTGAAATTGTTTCCTTTAGACAAAAACTAATCAAGTTTCAATATTGTTTACTTATTATTAATTTTTTTATAAATTACCTAACTAAATGACTTAAATGAAACATATTACTGGATTTTTTTTCATATCATTACGTGTTACTACAAGTTATATTTAAAACGAATAATCACAGTATTGGAGTTTTATACCTGTTTCATTTTGGTCACTTATTTCACTGTATTTAACATGAACATGTGAACCAAACGGCTCGGACACTAGAATACAACTAGACCATGACAGTTTTGTGTTTATTACATTTCCTCCTATCTTTACATTACATGCTAATCCTAAACTCATTAGTTTTTTGTAGGCAAAAAGTTCATACAAATTGGAGGATTCACCCCAGCCAATGCAAGTATTGATGAAGGAAGAATCCATAATCCATCACCACAAATCAAACCAGAAGCAACAGCAGGAACCATCAAATTCGCCTTTTGCTTGTTAACCTTATGCCAAATAAACACAACCAAACTTCCCACACACATATCAATAGCAAAATAAGCTCCCACAAGAAACGGTACCGCCATCGCCATAGGTAACGGGACCCACTCCCCAACTTTCTTTGATGACGTGTCACGCACCAGGTTTGCCATCATGGCAAACGCGAAAAACCCGTAACATAACTGTAAGCAATGCTGTGGCAGTGCGGAAAACCCTTCCACGCCTAAAATTGCCATGTTTCTGTAGATTATAGCGTAAGGAGCTTTATATTCACCATCGGGATTTCCGACATCAAACGCTTTATAAAAGAGAAAGAAAGTTAGCGGGGCCACTACACACCCGATGGCTGTCCCGATAGCTTGACTAACCAGCATTGACCGTGGTGAAGTCATGGTCAAATGGCCCGTCTTGAAATCATGCATTAAGTCAGATGATATTGAGACAATGGATTTAATCAAACCGCACCCAACTAAACCAGCAACCACACCGTTATCTTTTCCTGACATTGCAGCGAGCACGAAAAGTGCAACTTTTCCATAGTTATAGGCCATGTTCATGTCGGTTAGTCCCGCACCATAAGCATTACAAAAGCCCAACGATGGTGCGATTACATAGGCTACGAGAACATAATACCATTTGAGCTCGGGAAACATGATCGGGATGATGATTATGGAGACGATAGAGAAGGCGATATAACCAACTGCTGCAACCCAAAATGGGATGCTTTCTCTCAAGAACACCTCGTTTCGTTGCAGAGTATCTTGAGGTTGATTATTGTCATCTGGATCTGTATATAACATATAACATTCTGTCACTAGAACGTCATAAAGTATACATTTTATATGGATGTCAATATGATTTTGAGGCGTTAAAAGACTTACTAGTTTTAGGGTTGTTTCTTGAGGTGGAATATATGTTTCTAGCTGTGAAAAAAGTGATCTTGAGAAAATTGTACAGCCCGTCTCCTAGGATAAGCGCGATCGAAATGAAAACCTGTAATACAAAAATCGTTTAGACCTTTAAAGTCAAAAGTAGAGGTGGGGGTGGAAGGGTCAGACAAGTTAAAATGGATTTATTCGACTCGTTTGAGAGGTAGCACAACTTAAGTCGAATGATAAGTAATGGGTCAAAATTGACACCTCTAGTCAAAGCATATATGGTTTCTAACCTTGTAACCATTTAGACTCTTCATGCTACTTTCAGGTAAGCTAGAAGGAAACCAATGGCCTTTCCGGTCACCGATTAGTGGCCACATTACTCCATACGATAATATGGCACCGGCAAGCAGCGACAAATTCACAAGATGTGAACATATCATTCCTGCCCCTATGTAAGTCGTGCTAAAATCAAAATAAAACCTGTGCAAAACCAACATTTATTATATCACCACATGAATTCTGATAACGTGTCATAAAACTAGCTAAAAGTTGTAGAAGTAAAATACACACGAGTTTGCATAAGCTTTTAACCCGAATGTAGGAAAGTATGTGAATCCGCATTTGCCCGAACCCGAATAGAACCACTGGAAACAAGCCCAGGCGAAACTACCCGTGAAGAATTTCGCAAACCCGACTACTTGCTTCCTGCACAGAACCATCAGAATTATGAAAAAATCATCTAAATAATATTTTTTTTACTTAGGTAACTAGAAATACGGAAAAAGAGTAAAGAAAAGGGTCCAAACTCTCAAAAAACATATCACTCAAGTCTTTTAAAAATTTTGGATTATTTTAGATTTTAATTAAGTACAGAATCTTAGTTATCTGACAGATTATAATATTTCGGTTACATTTCTGTTTAATTTATGGTCATAATTATTGGTACCAACTTTAAATATGTAAATAAGTGGTAATAAACTTTCTCTTATTCGAATTTTATTTAATAAGATAGCTTTTTGTCTCTAATCCCACAACACGTGCAGCTTTAATAAAAAGGCTAGTATTGTGTTTGGATGCGTTTTTATCGTTCTAAGGTTATAACAATAACAATTGAATAACCATATCTTGATTTTGATAAATTCCAATTGTTATTATTACAATTAATAGCTGAAATGAAAAAAAAAATGATATTTTGCCAAAAGATAAACACTTTTAAATTGGATTAAAAAGGGGAGTAATATAGTATTTTTATACTATAAAAATATATTTTATATTCATTTATTAAAAATTAACTTGTGACACAAATCCAAATACCACATGAATGCGAACCTGGCCATCTTGTCTCCTTTGGGAGTGTGGAAGCCATTGATGAGTACAGCTGTAGCTGTGCCACTTGGGTATGTCAATTTATAATCTATGATCATAATCTGCAAAAATAAATATATGTACAAGTCACGATTTGAAAGTCAACATCTGAAAAACTAATGGTGAAACTCTAAACCCGGAAGTCAACATCTGAAAAATAAATGTTAAACTCTAAACCCGAAAAAATTGTATTTTATTTACAAGTCGAGTTGCACAAAGCAGTAAATCCTAAACTTTAAAATTAAAACTATAAGAAAAAAATGATAATATATAAAAGTAAAGGTGAAAAAACTGTATAATAATATTAACAAGTGAAGGCAGGTAGGTACAAACCTTTCTAAGAGGAACCAAAGCCAAAAGCCCAACAAAACTAGTGACAAACAAAAAACCAGTCATCCAACCAATCCCAGGTTCTTTGTAACTCCCAGGAGAATTCCCTTGTGTATCTACCCCTACTTGCTCATATGTCTTCTTGTTCAACCCCAATAAATAAGACCCAAATCCACCTGCACAGCACATGAATTAATACCCAACATAATTAAATTAAAGTAAAGTAAAGTAGAGTGATTAGCTAGAATAATTAGTAAAGTTTGGGAACCTCCAACAGCAATGCTGTAGCAAGCAACCGCACATGTCTGAATAATGGTGTTCTCCTGTCGGGTAAAGGGCGTGGTTGTGAAACCCGCTTTATGCAGCATCTTGGTCCACGTTCGGATAAACACAAACGCCAGAAGAGCAGCTGAAACGTTCAGATTTGGAACAAGCCCAGTTGTTAAATTGAGCTTCATTACAATCACACTGTACATAATCCCTATCAATAAACTCGCCACCACTCCTCGAACAGTTATGTGCTGTTTCCACGGTGGCGTTCTCACCGGAATCTGCTCCGGTGTGTCGGATTCGGTGGTTATAACAGAACCCCTCTCCTCCATGTTTTCTGAATTACAAGTGGTGGGTTTTCTGAAATGCGTTTGTTAATAATTAATGGAATTGAATTGAATGTACTTGGTGTAGTACAGAGTTGAAATGAAATGAGATTACATGGTATGTGTAGTACAAATTATGAGTTGAGGGGTGGGTTGAAATGTATGTTTGGTTTGACTTCCTTTTTGCGTCAATTGGAAAAAGACAGGTTGGGTTGTGAATATTATTATCTGTTTTGATGTAGCGTGAATAGACAAATGACGTTTGTTAATTTGTATATATCACACTGGATTTTGATTAATAACTAAATGAACCTGAATTTCGGTTTCGGTCATTTTATACATCCTCTTTTTCTTTGACCCAAAACAAAGGATGGGTATGTTTAATTCTTGGATTTTTGTATTTTATTTAATTAATATAAACAGAAAAATATAACTTACTTCTTTTATTTTTTTTCTTTAAGTTTCTAAATCATGATCGATTCGTATCAGAATATCAGATAATATATGAAGTAATCTCATTAACCGTGTTACATTATTCCACTTCTTTTGTTGGTGATTATTGAAACATAATATTATCAAACACATAAAAATTTAAAAAATAAAAATCGTAGCCTCCTCCTCCGTCACCATCTCCAACTCCATCCTTTTCATTGCCATCACCAATAACAACCATGCCCCCCGCTCCACCATTTGTAACCCTTCCGTCAACTTTGCAAACGTTAAATTACTATTTCACGATCTATCTTAAATAAATAAATAAATAAAAATAAAATTTGAAATCTTTCTCATAAATCACAACTAAAGTTTTCATCCAAAAACCAACAAAGGCGCAACATGTACATGTAGCATACGATCCCAAAAGCCGGTAGCTATAACTTTTTGTCTAATTTATACAAATATTAAAATATAGAGGTCAAGTTGAAAATATGTGTCCCTCCTACCATGTAGGACCGTGGGTATGACAAATAGAGCGTAAGATACTAACATGCGCATTTACAACTTGTATGGTTTATTAAGTTAATAATTCAAAGCATATCGGTCAGATTTTAACAAAACTAAAAGTACAGGGTCAAATTTAAAGTGACGACAAAGGTAGGGAATTTTATTTTTTTGTGCTTTAGCAAGCAACTTGATTTTTTTGTTTGGTGACGTGTGGTTGAAACACGCATATTAAAATGGTCACTTTTTAAATGAGTTGTCTAAATTTCTTAAAGGACCTTCATGTAACACAAACTTACACATACGGCCTCATTATATTATATCAACTCTAAAATCTATAAACTTACCAAGTCAACACTAAAATCTCATTATATTATATTATGAAGGGGTATGGTCTAAAATCATGCGCCGGCAAACGGATAAACTCCTATAACCACGCGCACAACCATACCACCACAATCATAAGTGCAAAGCCAGCCATATCCGCGCGGGCTCCCCAAGAACAGCACAGAGCTCGCGCGTGTCCACGCAAGTAAACTTAGCGCCCAAAGACAACGTCGTAACACTTAAACTAATAGGTAAAGAGACCAAGCCCATACGAACCACGCGCGAGGAGGAAAACATTCGAGTAACGGCGCGTGGAAGGCAACCCGTACGAAGAATACAATGAGCAGAGCTACGGACCAATAACGGCGGGACAGCCTGTAGAAGATCGTGCTCCACGACGTGCAGATGTACGACTGGCAAAGAGTACCTAGGTACTGACACGTGGCACCACTCAGGTTGCGCCGACCACTGCTCCATGATCTTCACTAACGGCCAAGGACAGACCAGACAACAAGGACGACTGTCAGGACACGTGGCTCCATTAGCGATATGACAGGTAGCGACAAAACTGAGACCATTAACGGCCTCGACAGAGGGGACCGAATGGATATTCCTTGTCGTCTACCTCAGGCTCAAGGCCTATAAGCCCATCTCCTCTAAGATTCACTCCGGCTATAAATAGGGCACTTAACCTCCAGGTTTGAGGACTCACTCTCTCGGTTCTCTCACTAAATACTTATACTTTAATCCTCAAAACAATTACTTATTCTCACTGTCACACCCCGACCCGCAGCGGAAAAGGTGATCGGGGCATAATTGGGTTATCATCAAAGCTCATGACATTTATTATATGTTTCATATTCATTAATACAATTTAATGGAAATTTACAATAAATGATACAACATGTTCTAACTATCAGTCTAAGCTTCTTGGTTCTCTTCTAAGGCATATCCTATGTTTTCCTTGCTTCAACCTGTCCACCTGTATCATGTGTAAAAAGGTTTTTGGATCAACATAATGTTGGCGAGTGAATCCTATGGAAAAACATTTGAACAAGTTTATCCAATTGATTATAAATAATGTGCATACCACATATGAGTAAATGTAGATGTAAATTTATTCACACAACACATAATATTGAATATTGAACACACAAACACCAAATGATTGTTTTGAGGCACGCGTTGTTCGACTCGTCTCCCACGAGGAACTGATGGGCCTAATGAATGAGTTTTGAGGCACGCGTTGTTCTTACGAACTGATGGGCCTAATGTATGAGTTTTGAGGCACGCGTTGTTCTCGTCTCCCACGAGGAACTGATGGGCCTAATGAATGAGTTTTGAGGCACGCGTTGTTCTTACGAACTGATGGGCCTAATGTATGAGTTTTAAGGCACGCGTTGTTCTCGTCTCCCACGAGGAACTGATGGGCCTAAATAATTTGCATACAACTTTGACAATATGTAATACATCACAACCAATAATAGTTACATTCTAGTTTAGTTCATATAATGGTATAGCACAAATTTGCATAAGAAAATTAGTTTAAACGACACATGATACACCCCAAAACATGAATAAAAAGGGAGTTTGTAAGAATTCACTCACATTGGGTGCGTTCGGTTGATGAGGTTGAATGCACGCGAAGTGGTTTTAACCACGAGTGAAAATAACCAGATAAATACATTTTGGTTTGGTAAGTAAACGGATTTTATTAATCTATTTTAGTAGGATTGTTGGGTGTATTTTTGTGAGTTTGAGGCTATTTTCTAACCTTAAAATTGTTATTTTTAAGTATTTATAATTGATTTTTAATTAAAATAATTAAATAAAAATAATAAAAAAAATATTTTATTTTTGCTACAGTTTACTTTGACCGTTTGACTTTGACTGACGTTGACCGGTTCGGAAGGCATATTATTGTGCGCTGGGTGAGGCTCGAACCCGAGACCTCCCGTACGCGTGCACGCAGCTCTACCAACTGAGCTACGTGTCTAACCCGTCATATATCCGATTTTAATTACATATATACATTAATTAGAATTAAACATAAATCCCTTTATTTTAAAAATGAATTAAATCTAGCGAACCGGTGCGCTCCACAGGTCTCGAACCCGGGACCTGTGGGTTAGCGGACACACAATCCACCGCTGGACTGTGTGTCTCACTTGGTTATAAACTCAGTTATCAATATACTTAACATATACTTAAATCAACCCGGTTCAGTTTGCTGAAAAAGGAATTTTTATCAAGGCAGCGTGTGAGGGACAATACTCGAACTCGTGACCTTAGCGTTAAAAGTGCACACAGTCCACCGCTGGACTGTGTGTCTAACCCGGTAAATAACTTGATTTTAATTATACTTAACCATTACTGAAACGTCGTCTTCTTCACTGGTTTTAACCGGAAGTGACGACTGACTGGTTGGAAAAGTTGATTCAAGTTCCTTTAGCGTTTTATGATCAATTACAGTCGAGATAAAAGTAAAAAGGAAAGGAATTAGGCGTGTAAAGTACCGGCTGTTTCTCCTCTGTTTTCCGGCAGAACTCCGGTGGCAGCAAGTTCTTCCGGCGACGAGTGTCTTGCAGCAGAGAGTCTTCCGAAAGCTTACAAAGGTTGTGGGTGACTTCGGTAAAAGGTTAGGGGGTTCAGTAAAGCTCAGAGATTACTGATACGGTTTTCCGGCGATGGATCAAATATTTCCGGCGAGTGATTTTTCGCCGAGAAAGGGTGCGATTTGAGTGTGAAATGTTTCTGGCGAGTTGTGGGTGAATTTATAGGGTAGTATTGAGATGAATGGGGTCTGAATTCGGTCTAAATTCGAAGTCAGCCGTTCTCCGACGGTTACGGCTGATGTCGCGGGTTCAGACGTCGGTTATAACCGTTGTGAGAGTTAAGGCTTCGGTTAAATTGGGCGAAAACGTAATTAAACGGCGAGTTCGTCGGGATTTCCGACGACTGCTATTTGGGCGGAAATTACTGAATTTTAACTTCGGAACTTGAATATTTGAATTAAATGTTTCCTGATATTACCATAAAATCAAAGTGGCGGAGTGGTTGGTCAGCTGAGTGATAAGTGTTGTTGAGCCGGTTATAGACCCGAGTTCGAAACCCGGCATGAGTAAAACATTTTTATTTTGTTATTTTTAACAGATTTTCAAAAACTAAATACATATCCCCGCATAATAATTGATTACGTATCGTTTAAAATTATTTTGGGCATTTAATTCGCAACAAAAAATTTGACTGATTGTTCGGTTGATAAACGGAGCGGGTTTGGTAAATCCGTTTGTGACGGATGTTACAGTATCCCCTGCTTTTTAGAAATTTCGTCCCGAAATTTAAATAGTGATATATTTGACTAAAAGAATGATGGTGCTTAGTTTTGACAGTTACACGCTTTAGAAGAAATAAGGGTTTAAGTTTTTGGTTTGAGGCGGTAACGTTCCTTGTAAAGGTTAAGTATCCTAATACAGGAATCGCTTTTTGTTGCCTACTGTATAAGTATTGTTAAGCAGGAATGATTCGCTAAAATGATATCGTGTATAAGAGTTTAGATATGTTTGGAAAAGTATGGTTATATCCTAAGGCAAAACTTCTAATACTACAATCTACACAAAAACACAACAACTAATAATTGAATCCACATTCTGATAGTATATATGTTTGAATGGTGACAGTTCCTCTCTCGTTTGTTATGATGAAAAGGTTAGTCTATGTAGAAATGGATCACATTCCAATTTCTTTAAATAGTGAGATGATATATATATGTAACACAAATTTCAACCAAGGCAATACTAAATCCTACATGGAACTTCTCATAACCGCCTGATAACGCCTCTGATCCTTTGGCAAGAATACTTATATATAGGAAGTACCAGCGGCGTATCCACCATATTCTTGTCAAATTTTCATTGGTTTTATCAGTGAATTATGATTAGTCCTATAACTCTACAACCAATACGACAAACATAAAAATACTGAAATGATATATATCTGTGCGATCAAGGCTCAATCAAACGGAGCCGATCGTATTGTATGTACTGAAATTGAAATGTCTGTGCGTTCAAGGCTCAATCAAACGGAGCCGAACGTATTGAATGTACTGAAAAATTGAAATTGTCTATGTGCTCAAGGCTCAATCAAACGGAGCCGAGCTTATTGCATGTACTGAAAATGAATAACTTAATCACACAAACAACCTATGCATGGAACCTCTCATAACCGCCTGATAATGCCTCCGATCATTTGACAAGAATACTTATATATAGGAAGTACCAGCGGCGTATCCACCATATTCTTGTCAAATTCTCATTGACTTTATCCGCAAGTTATGATTAGTTCTATGCGACTCTACAACATAAACAACACAACAACCAGCGCTTGAGTCTTAATTCTGATAGTATCCGTGTTTGACAAAACCTCTCTCGTTTAATATGATGGAGAGGTTAGTCTATGTAGAAATGAGACACAACTCAACTTCTTTAAATGATGAAACTGAGATATGTCGTGAAGTATGATGATATGAATATTAAATCAATGAGTATAAAACAAACTGAACTAGTAATTTGCATTAAAATTTCTTGGATAAAATTCCAATTGAGATACGTGAAAATCGAGATATAAACATAAAAACTAAGTGATTGGAGTTGAATCTTGATTCTTGGTGAGAGAAGGTGGTTGGTTTGGACCGTTAATATCTTCAACAGGATTGGCGTTGATGTTATAAACTCTTCCTCTTGCTGGTGGTGGAGCTGGGTTTGCTTGGTTTGCTTGGTTAACTGGGTTTGCTTGAGCTTGGGCGTTTATGATGTTAACCAAACGAGGGCACGTGTTTCTAAAATAGGTAGGGTCGCCACAATTGAAACAAGCTCGAACATATGGGTACATGGGGTATTGAGGTTGTTGATATGTTTGGATCATGGGTTGAGTAGGGGTTGAGGTTTGGTTTTGAGAGGTGCGGCAAACGTTGCTCAAATGACCGTAGCGTCCACAGTTCGCACATAGTCGACAGGGTAAGGTAGGTGGATGGTGATAGAAACAGGTGTTGCATTGAAGGTGGGGTCCAATGTAAGGCTTCTTGTTTGGGTAAGTTGAGTTGGGTGCTATTTGAGCGTTTGGGATAGTTTGAGGAGGTACAACTTGTGAAGCTGGTTGGTTACGTTGGGTGACGGCGAAGATTTGCCCATCACGTTTTCTCTTAGAAGTAGGTGGTGTAAAGGATTCGGTTCGGGTGGGGTTTGAGGTTTCGGTTGATGCTTTATCCTTCTTCTTCTACTCTTTGAAATCTTTGATCCGGATTCGGTTCTCGGTGAGCGCGGTTGCTAGCTCCATTGCTGCTTCCAAAGTTGCAGGCGAGGTACTTATTACAGGGTCTTGAATCTTTGATGGAAGACCACGAATGTAGTGCTCGATCAAACAGTAGAGGGGAGTGAACAAGTTGGGAACCATTTGATTTAACTCAAGGAATCTCTTGTTGGGTTGGGTTAACGGAATTAGCGGTAAGGGCTTGTTGAACTTGAACTACGATGTTTGGTATTACGGTCGCCATTTGCTGAGCGATTTGGGTAGCCATGCGTTCACGGGCTTTTCCTGCTCTCATTTTCCTACGAGCGAGGCTAGAAGACATCTACAAGGAATACATGTCAAGAGTATGAGTTGGATGCCTTTGGGATCGTGGGTCGTGTTTGGGAATGGACGTTCATAAAATAAATATAGAAAAATAAATCTACTACATCCATAGGATGTCTTGGGTTTTGCTCGTAATTGGGCCTTGCATGCCGCCATACTTCACCTTCGTAATCATGTGGGCCCCCATGATTACCGGGTTTTTCATATGGTTCGCATGTGTTAGCCTGGTTACGTACACTAAAACCCGGAGAAAATCGAGAAATATGTAACGTATGATATTCGGAATGTGCCCAGGCATGGACACGGTGACATCTCAAAGTGAGGTTAGTTCGAACGACGTTTGGTGTGGCATGCTTTGGCCTAATAGGTCCGTCGTACTCTCATCGTTAGTCCCCAGGTAGGCAAACTGGTCCGTTATTTTGGATTTATACGAATGCCAACCTAGACAGGACGTCCCGACTACCGGTACTTGTACCCTTCCGGTTACTACATGCCCGTCGCAGAACTTACTTTGATGGGATTTGAAAATTGCAACAAAATCCTTGAATAATGAGAGTATGAAAATGAATTGAATATATGAACATTGATATATGTATAACAAATATGTATATAAGCATGTATGTTTGACTGTAATATGAAACAAATAAATATCACAAGTTTGTATGTAACCACCTAATCAATTTAAAATTTAGACAGACAATAGTATAGGCTCTAAGGGTCTAATAACCTATCCTATATCCCTATAGTCATGGCTCTGATACCAATCTGTCACACCCCGACCCGCAGCGGAAAAGGTGATCGGGGCATAATTGGGTTATCATCAAAGCTCATGACATTTATTATATGTTTCATATTCATTAATACAATTTAATGGAAATTTACAATAAATGATACAACATGTTCTAACTATCAGTCTAAGCTTCTTGGTTCTCTTCTAAGGCATATCCTATGTTTTCCTTGCTTCAACCTGTCCACCTGTATCATGTGTAAAAAGGTTTTTGGATCAACATAATGTTGGCGAGTGAATCCTATGGAAAAACATTTGAACAAGTTTATCCAATTGATTATAAACTCAGTTATCAATATACTTAACATATACTTAAATCAACCCGGTTCAGTTTGCTGAAAAAGGAATTTTTATCAAGGCAGCGTGTGAGGGACAATACTCGAACTCGTGACCTTAGCGTTAAAAGTGCACACAGTCCACTGCTGGACTGTGTGTCTAACCCGGTAAATAACTTGATTTTAATTATACTTAACCATTACTGAAACGTCGTCTTCTTCACTGGTTTTAACCGGAAGTGACGACTGACTGGTTCGAAAAGTTGATTCAAGTTCCTTTAGCGTTTTATGATCAATTACAGTCGAGATAAAAGTAAAAAGGAAAGGAATTAGGCGTGTAAAGTACCGGCTGTTTCTCCTCTGTTTTCCGGCAGAACTCCGGTGGCAGCAAGTTCTTCCGGCGACGAGTGTCTTGCAGCAGAGAGTCTTCCGAAAGCTTACAAAGGTTGTGGGTGACTTCGGTAAAAGGTTAGGGGGTTCAGTAAAGCTCAGAGATTACTGATACGGTTTTCCGGCGATGGATCAAATATTTCCGGCGAGTGATTTTTCGCCGAGAAAGGGTGCGATTTGAGTGTGAAATGTTTCTGGCGAGTTGTGGGTGAATTTATAGGGTAGTATTGAGATGAATGGGGTCTGAATTCGGTCTAAATTCGAAGTCAGCCGTTCTCCGACGGTTACGGCTGATGTCGCGGGTTCAGACGTCGGTTATAACCGTTGTGAGAGTTAAGGCTTCGGTTAAATTGGGCGAAAACGTAATTAAACGGCGAGTTCGTCGGGATTTCCGACGACTGCTATTTGGGCGGAAATACTGAATTTTAACTTCGAAACTTGAATATTTGAATTAAATGTTTCCTGATATTACCATAAAATCAAAGTGGCGGAGTGGTTGGTCAGCTGAGTGATAAGTGTTGTTGAGCCGGTTATAGACCCGAGTTCGAAACCCGGCATGAGTAAAACATTTTTATTTTGTTATTTTTAACAGATTTTCAAAAACTAAATACATATCCCCGCATAATAATTGATTACGTATCGTTTAAAATTATTTTGGGCATTTAATTCGCAACAAAAAATTTGACTGACTGTTCGGTTGATAAACGGAGCGGGTTCGGTAAATCCGTTTGTGACGGATGTTACACTCACGCCGGAGGTGGTTACGATGGGCATCCCCTATTTCCCTCTCGTAACGAGCTTAACGGGGTGCTTAAGTGTTTTGCAGGACGGCTTAAGGAATTTCTGACTTGGAGAAGAAGATTAACTCTTATTGAACAAAATAAGCTCCATAACTAATCACTGGATTAGTTTGGTGTTTCTTCATTGGCGCCCACCGATTTTTAATAATCACTTCATTTTCTTCTCTAAGTCAAGTTGTCACAATGACTGATCACAGGAATTTCCTCCAAAACTTCGTAGCGAACCCTCAAACAGGCTTGGTAATGGACAACACACATGTCCAAAACCAACTTGTTGACGGGAGTAACGAAGGAGTTATCCGCGCAAGCAGCCCACAACCTGCCCAAACGGTAAACCCATCAAGTAACATCGTTGGTCCTTCAACCATCGCATTACCAGGTTTACCAGAGGGCGAAACACCAGAATCATGGTTTGCAAAAAGCCAAAGCAACCTGAACGTCATATACGCATACCTTCGTGTGCAACAGGGAACAGCACAGCACAGCACAGCGACCGATCCAAGAAAACACCCGAAGGGAGGATGGTCACACGACAACATACGACGAGACAGAAAGCGAGCACCAGACCTAGTCCCAGGCACGTCGCAAAGCCCCCCTCAGTAGCCGGCTGGGGCCGCGCAACATCAACAACAAATGGGGCGACGACACTGACGAAAATGATCACACGTACCATCCAGATGAGACGTCATCCGTCTTCAATCGGCTACAAAACAACCATGGATCTTACAAGCCAAGAAGGCGCGAGGCGCGTAGTGTACAATGAGTATGCCGAGCACGATTTCAACCTGGTGTACCGGCCTGCAGCAGCAGCCGAACAGTCAAAGTTTACAAGGGCAATAGCCATCGCGCCGTTGGAAAAAGCAAAACTCCCGCAAACTGTAGGGAAGTTCAATGGGTTAACAGACCCCAACGATCATATTCAAGTATTTACAAGTGTTGGAGTTTTAGGCGCATGGACGATGACAATGTGGTGCCATTTGTTCGTTCAAACCCTCACAGGAGCTGCTCGCGCATGGTATGACAGTCTCCCCGCGGGCAGAATCAAACCTTGGCCTGACTTTCAAGAGAAGTTTCTAGCACACTTCAGCCAACAAAGGAGATACAAGCGCGACACATCTGAAGTGATGAACATTTGGAGACGCGATAACGAAGGCCTCGAAGATTTTATCACGTGGTTCAACAAAGAGTGCCTCGAAATAGGAAATGTGAGCGAGGACCTGATGCGCGCTCACTTTAAGAACACTATTCGATGCGATACGCTGATACGAACGATCACCGGCAAAGATGGAATGCCCGAAGAATGGGACAAGCTGATGGCTGCAGCAAAGGTAGTTGCACAAACCGAAGAGTCATTAATGGGAAATAGATCGACTCATCGTTCGGATGACCGGTATTCAAGAACAACCACATACGACTCCAGTAGATGTAGCCGACGAAACCAAGGGTCAAGTTGGAACACTCACAGCTCAAGCGATTATGATACGCACACAACAATCGAACACGATCGGCAACGCAATATACTAAGGTACCGCGAAGACGCGCGTACAACAATCAGTAGAATCGGATACAGAAAAGCAGTAAAAAACGAAAACAGAGACAGAAATTGGACACCATTGTCCAAAACACCGAAAGAGGTCCTCATGACAGAGAATGTCGACTTCAAAGCGCATCCACAAATGACGAATAAGAAGAGCCATGATCCGAACCTGTATTGCGAGTTTCACAAAGATACGGGACACTGAACTGACGACTGTATCTCTTTGCGTGTGGAAATCGAGAAAGCCTTGAAGAGCGGTAAGCTAAGCCATTTAGTAAAAATTGTGCGCAAAGAAATAAGACAGCTGCAACATCGCGAAGAGAACAACCAAAAGAAGGTTCGACATTTAGAAACACATATGTAAAGGAACGATCGAAACGTTGGCGCACAGACGAAAAAGGAAAACGCCCAAGCAATGAATCATGGCGCGAACAACAAGTGGTTTTCTGGTGGTAAAAGGAGGGCCCCGCGCTACTCGACCCATAGTAATCATTGGGATATTCGGACATTACGAAACGGAGTACATGTTCATCGACCCAGGCAGCACATCAGACATCATTTACGAACAGTGTTTCAATCAGCTCGACCAAGAAGACAAAGCAAGATTAGAACAAGTTGACTGCCCGTTGTCCGGTTTCTGTAACGAAACAGTCTTTCCGTTGGGACAAATCTCATTCCCAGTCACGTTGGGTGACGGGAAGAAGTCACGAACAGTCGAAGTAACATTCATGGTCATGCCAGCTAGCTCACGCCACGACGTCTTGCTAGGGAGAGAAACGCAAGGTCGGTTGCACATGATAGTATCCCCGTCACATTTAGTGATAGAATTTCCTACTCAAGGGAGAGTCACAATCATTTATTCCAAAAAAGAGATAATGGCGATAGAGGACGCGCCGCTACCAAAGAAAACGAAGCATCTGGTTAGCAACGAACCGGAAAAATGGGTGTTAAACCGGAAATATCCAGAACAGAAGGTCACATTAGGGCCCGCGATGTCGGACAACATCCGGAGCTTCTTGAAGCAACTATTATTCCGCAATATGGATATCTTCGCCTGGACTCCAGCTGACATGACTGGAGTCCCGCGCGACATCGCCAAACACTGCTTGAATACCTTTCCTGCGGTTGAACCAAAGGTCTAAAGGAAGAGAAACCTAGGAGAAGAAAAAACAAAAGCAATGAATGAGCAAGTTTCAGAACTCTTACAAGCTGGGATCCTGCGCGAAGTGAGGTACCAAACATGGGTGGCCAACCCAGTCATGGTAGAGAAAGCAAACGGTGGATGGCGCATGTGCGTCGATTACAAGGACCTGAACAAGGCATGTCCAAAAGATTGCTATTCCTTGCCAGAAATAGATAAAAAAATCGACTCGCTGGCACCGTTTAGATGGAAGTGCTTCCTGGACTGTTACAAGGGATATCACCAACGCTGAAAGATGAAGATAAGATGGCTTTCAGAACCGAGATAGGTATTTTCTGTTACACAAAGATGCCATTCGGATTATGCAACGCCGGAGCTACATATCAGCGCTTAATGGATAAAACCTTCGGCGAGGATATTGGCAAGCACATAGAGGTATACATCGATGATCTAGTAATAATGAGCCCGGAGGAGGATGAGATGCTCAAGGACATCGAGAAGACTTTCAAGTCCTTGAAGAGTGTAAACATGAAGCTGAATCCGAGAAAATGTTCATTTGGAATGGAATAAGGGAAGTTCCTTGGGTTCATGGTCACGAAAGGTGGTTTCAAAGTAAACCCTGAAAAAATTCAAGCCATCGAAAGAATTCCCTCACCAAGAAATGTCAAAGATATGCAAAGATTTGCCGGCAGACTAGCCGCGCTCAATCGTTTCCTTGCAAACCACGCAACAAAATCTTTCCCATTCATAAGCACACTCCGGAATTGCGTAAAGCATAAAGAATTTAAATGGACGCCAGAAGCTGAGGTCGCCTTCAAAGAAATGAAAGAATGCTGATGCATTTACCAACGCTAACAGCGCCATTCAAAAAAGAACCCCTGCTACTATACTTATCCGCATCAGACAAAGCAGTCGGCGCAACGTTAGTTGTGGAAAGAAACACGGTACAAACTCCAATTTATTACGTGAGCAGAATGCTGAACGACCCAGAAACACGTTATTCAATCATGGAAAAGCTTGTCTTAGCTTTAGTTCACGCCTCACGAAGGCTGCAGAGATACTTCGTGGACCACGTCATACACGTCTTGACAAATTACCACATTGGAACTATACTAAAGAAGCGAGAAATTTCAGGAAGACTAGCCAAATGGGCGATCGAATTGGGGGACACAATATTGTGTACCGTCCACTCCCAGCAATCAAAGGACAAATCCTCGCGAATTTCACAACGGAGGTTCCGGAAGGAAAAATCGTGAAATGTACTTCTGTCGAACCCACAACGAAAGAAAGCGAAGAAATCTGGCTACTGTATACCGATGGGGCTTCAAACGAAGATGGTGCAGGGGCAGGTTTGAGATTGGTCAGCCTAGAGAAAAGCGAGTTCACTTACGCCATACGGTTAAATTTCAAGAGTACGAACAATGAGGCAGAGTACGAGGCTTTCCTAACAGGGTTGAGGTTAGCAATAAAAATGGGAGCCAAGCATTTGCATGCGCACGAGGATTCCTTACTGGTGGCAAGGCAAATTAATGGTACGCCAAGGGCGAAACAATGGTACTGTACCTAGAACAAGCCAAACAACTAATTCAGAACTTTAAAAGCGTCAAAGTCGTGCACATTAACAGGAGCGAGAACAATCCAGCAGATGCGCTAAGCAAACTCGCAGCAACCGCTTTTGAACACCTTGCGAAAGACACAGGATCGAAGTATTAAAGAACCCATCTGTTCCTCTGTGACAGGTGAACGTTGTGGAAATAGGGTTGTCTTCATGGATGTTCCCCATCAGCAATATTTACAAAAAGTCTTTTTGCCAACAAACAAGGCAGAAGCGCGCAAGGTTCTGAACAAGGCGCTTCAATACCAAATGGAGGATGGCATCCTGTACCGACGATCATATCTGGGGCCACTGCTACGCTGCATAGATCCCCGAGACGACGAAAAAAAATACTTGATCCACGAAATACGTGAGGGGATTTGTGTGATCCATGCGGGACCACGAATGGTCTTGGCAAAAATAATGAACGCAGGATATTATTGGCCAGGAATGCACTTGCACAGATTGATCAGTGATAGAAAACTCACCAATGTCTAATCCCAAATCTCGAGCCTCAGTTCTAACAAGTTCCTTGAGCGCAGAGCTATCAGAGGATTTGGCTTTATCGTCTTTCACAAAAGAAAATGGATCTTGATGAATAGCCTTAACAGAATCTGGCGCCATGTAAATAGAACCAGCAGGCGGTGGTGCAGGTGGTTGTTTTCCAGACTTCGGAGGAATAATCTTGAATTTAACAGGGTTCTTCTTGGGTTCTACATCATAAAGCAAAGCAAAGCAAAACATAAGCAGAATAGCAAGACAAGAATTTGTTTAAGTTCAATCACGAAAACTTTACCAGGCGAGATGGAAGTCATCAATGAAGCAATGTCTACTTTCTTCCCGATGACAGGTTTAGTAAAAACAACCTTCTTGGGAGACGGTCCACCTTGTCCACTAGATTCAGAATGCGGCCGCTTGAGAGAAGGTTTCTTAACAAGCGCAGGAGGAGATTCCTCTTCTTCACCAGCTGGACCGAAAGAAGGCGCAGCATCAGAATGATGTTACGCCGAACCAGCGCCTTGAACACCTTTGGTTCCAGAACCACCACCAGCCTTGCCTAAGAAATCCAAGGCCTCAATGGAGTCAGGGACAATAATATAATCATCCAATTGGCCCTGCAAAAAAGCGACGTGTACCTTGACGGGATGTCGCGTCCGAAGTAGCAGCAGGCATCCCCATTTTAAAATCAGTAGCAACAGCTTTCTTCCTTTTTGCTTTAACGCTTGGGCTTCTGGTCCTCGGGATACATGCCCAAGTTACGTAAACTACCTACACACGTAGGAGTGGGATTTGGTAAACCATGATCCGAGGAAGCTATAGACTCCCCACTGGAAAGCAAGACAACATCTTCCCCAGTAGGAGTTATAACACGACAAGGCCTAGGATTCACGGGAAGCGCACCTTCAGTGGCAGTGATAGGCGCAGCAAAAGAGCCAGGAGCCGGGTACATGAAATTCCCATGAATCTGATCATACCAGATTTCTTCTCCCTCGCGCAAAGGCCAGGTACCCATAACACCGGCATGAGTGGCAAAAGCATGGTGGTAAGAAGGTACTTCTGCAAAAAGTAAAATATTATAAAAGATAGGAACGAAAACGGGACAATAAACATACACAAAACTTAAGAGCGACAAGCGCGAACAAGTACCTTGGCCCTCCAACAAAAGTACAGGGACGCTCGTGCTCGAAACCGGCCACTTATCACTCATCCCTGCAGCCACAAGCGTAAACTCTCCAAAGGTCCTGTTAGGAAGTGGGCGCAACTGTTCGTACCACCTAGCCCCCTATGTATCTTCATATCCTCCTTCGGTATAGGGACCGGATCACGAAAGTACATAGCAACAGGAATCACCTCTTCTCGGATGAAGAAAAACTTACCCTTCCAGCCATGATAACTTTTGGGAGGGTTAATTAGAGGTCTTTTCGATCCACGCGTCACGAATGAATAAAAGCCCAAGTTGGCATGCAGTTGATAGAAAGCGCGAAACTTGTCAATGGTAGGTTCTTCTCCTTGAGAACGTAGGCAAAACTCGAAGTGCCTAACCCTCACCATCCCAAGAGGACTTAGCTAAGATACATGTATGCCGTAGTGCGATAACAGAGCTCCAAAAAAATGTGTCGTCGGCAACGAAAGTAGCCTTCTCCAAAAAAATCGGAGAAGAGAGTTATATTTCCCGGGGGAGCATCAGCAGCAGTTTGCCCCGTTAAAGGAAACCTAGCATCCCACTCGGCGGCCAACTCATTCCCCCTCACTATCTGCTCAAAAGATGCCTGATCCCATTTCAAGGGTGGCATGCTACCACCAACCTCCTCCACTTCGACATCCTCGTGTTGTTCAGACATAATCACGAGTTAAAGACGAAAAAATATTAGGTATCTCGAAGAAATCTGGAAAATATTGAAGAACAGTATGAAGATCTTCAACAAGGGCATTGAAGATTTAAAGATTCGAAGAAAGTAGACGAAATCAAGGGGAGAAGATTTAAAGTTAACTCCAAGAAGCGTTAACCGGATATTTATACCCATCGCATTTAATGCGATGGGTACGAACGACTAACAAGAAAGCGACACGTCAGGCGGCAGAAGAGGAACGACAGTTACCACGCGCGCGTGGACGTAAATCGCCTAACAGGAGCCGGAACAACATTCCTGACACAGTAACGACATGACGTCAACAGTGTCAACAGTCTACTCACACGTTAACATCATCACCAACCTGTCAGCAACAACTCTTTTTGAATCCTAAGAACTTTCCTACTCAAAATCACAACAGTTTATTCCTTCTATATGAAGCAACTCCCATGAGCTGTAGAGCCACAATTCCTAGATACTTCAACAAAAAGCCAGCGCGGGTATAGATTCCAACTTGAGTCCAGAGCTCCAACCATTTACTTCGCGCATGGAAGTAGCACTGGACTGGGGGGACTTGAAGGGGTATGGTCCAAAATCATGCGCCAGCTAATGGATAAACTCCTATAGCCGCACGCACAACCATACCCACCACAATCTTAAGTGCAAGCCAGCCATATCCCGCGTGGGCTCCCCAAGAATAGCCCAGAGCTCGCGCATGCCCACGCAAGTAAACTTAGCGCCCAAAGACAACATCGTAACACTTAAACTAATCTGTAAAGAGACCAAGCCCATATGAACCGCGTGTGAGGAGGATAACATTTGAGTAACGGCACGTGGAAGGCAAAACCCATACGAAGAGTACAATGAGCAGAGTTACGGACCAATAACGGCGGGTCAGCCTGTAGAAGATCGTGCTCCACGATGTGCAGATGTACGACTGGCAAAGAGTACATAAGTACTGACACACGGCACCACTCAGGTTGCGCCGACCACTACCCCACGATCTCCACTAACGGCAAAGGACAGAGCAGACAACAAGGACGACTGTCCGGACACGTGGCTCCATTAGCGATATGACAGGTAGCGACAAAACCTGAGACCATTAACGGCCTCGACAGAGGGGACCAGATGGATATTCCTTGTCTTCTACCTCAGGCCCAAGGCCCATAAGCCCATCTCCTCTACGATTCACTCCGGCTATAATAGGGCACTTAACCTCCAGGTTTGAGGACTCTCTCTCTCTCGGTTCTCTCACTAAATACTTATACTTTAATCCTCAAACCAATTACTTATTCTCACGCCAGAGGTGGTTACGAGGGGCATCCCCCAATTTCCCTCTCGTAACGAGCTTAACGGGTGCTTAAGTGTTTTGCAGGACGGCTTAAGGAATTTCTGACTTGGAGAAGAAGATTAACCCTCATTGAACGAAATACGCTCCATAACTAATCACCGGATTAGTTTGGTGTTTCTTTATTGGAGCCCACTGTTTTTTAATAATCACTTCATTTTCTTCTCTAAGTCAAGTTGTCACAATGACTGATCACGGGAATTTCCTCCAAAACTTCGTAGCGAACCCTCAAACAAGCTTGGTAATGGACAACACACATGTCCAAAATAAACTTGTTGACGGGAGTAACGAAGGAGTTATCCACGCAAGCGACCCACAACCTACCCAAACGGTAACTCCATCAGTAACATCGCTGGTCCTTCAACCATCGCGTTACCAGGTTTACCAGAGGGCAAAACACCAGAATCATGGTTTGCAAAAAGCCAAAGCAACCTGAACGTCATATACGCACACCTTCGTGCGCAACAGGGAACAGCGCAAACTCATACTAACCAGACACAATTGGTCACGTCAACAGCACGACGACTGATCCAAGAAAACACCCGAAGCGAGGATGGTCACACGACAACATACGACGAGATAGAAAGCGAGCACCAGACCTAGTCCCAGGCACGTCGCAAAGTCCCCCTCAGTAGCCGGCTGGGGCCATGCAACAACAACAACGAATGGGGCGACGACACTGACGAAAATGATCACATGTACCATCCAGATGAGACGTCATCCGTCTTCAATCGGCTACAAAACCACCATGAATCTTACAAGCCAAGAAGGCGCGTAGTGTACAATGAGTCTGTCGAGCACGATTTCAACCTGGTGTACCGGCCTACAGCAGCAGCTGAACAGTCAAAGTTTACAAGGGCAATAGCCATCGCGCCGTTGGAAAAAGCAAAACTCCCGCAAACTGTAGGGAAGTTTAATGGGTTAAAAGACCCCGACGATCATATTTAAGTATTTACAAGTGTTGGGGTTTTAGGCGCGTGGACGATGCCAATGTGGTGCCATTTGTTCATTCAAACCCTCACAGGAGATGCTCGTGCATGGTATGACAGTCTCCCCGCGGGCATAATTAAGTCTTGGCCTGACTTTCAAGAAAAGTTTCTAGCACACTTCAGCCAATAAAGGAGATACAAGCACGACACGTCTGAAGTAATGAACATTTGGAGACGCGATAACGAAGGCCTCGAAGATTTTATCACGCGCTTCAACAAAGAGTGCCTCGAAATAGGAAATGTGAGCGAGGACCTGATGCGCGCTCAATTTAAGAACGCTATTCGATGCGATACACTGATACGCACGATCACCGGCAAAGATGGAATTCCCGAAGAATGGGACAAGCTGATGGATGCAGCAAAGGTAGTTGCACAAACCGAAGAGTCATTAATGGGAAATAGATTGACTCATCGTTCGAATGACCGGTATTCAAGAGCAACCATATATGTCACACCCTCAATTTCCACTTGCGGAGTTTTACCGCGAGACGTGTGAACAAACCAGAATCTGAGACACTAGTAACGTCGAACGACTCTATATGATTTGTTAATACGTTTTCCAAAATCATTTGTTTGACCATTCATAGTTAATTTTAGATTGTCTTAGTTTGGTTTCAATGTTTAGCGGAAGCATTAGTTTTTAAAGTTGAGCGGAAGCATTAAAGTAAAGTAAAGGAACGGGCGCCAACATAAACGCCAAAACTAAAGAAAAACCCAAACAATGTTCGTAAATGAGACTCGATAAAAAGATGTCTTGATCAATGCAAGTGAGTGCACCTAGAGCTCCTAGCGTCCTGAGAAACATGTAAAGAAACAAGTGTCAACATTAAAGAAGAGTGAGTTCACAGGTTTTCATAAGTTCATTTGTTCGGTTATAAGTTTGTTTCCCCCGTTATCCCTAACCCGGGATAACGATTTAGTTTCCATTATTCCCAACCCGGAATAATACTGATGGTTCCATTATTCCTTACCCGGAATAATAATGATGTTCCATTATTCCTAACTCGGAATAATAACGTTGTTGGTTCCATTATCCCTAACCCGGAATAATATTGTTGATTCGTAATTAAGTTCAATGTTAATATGTAGGTAGCTAGCCTAAAGTTATGTCACGTAAGTGTTCGCGATCGAAGCTGACTGTTGTACCTCCGTGTTACCAGGCCTATCACTGACCATGGCGAAGTTAGGCCAAATTAATCACCCGTTGACCATACCCGGTCGGCTAGCGCGACTAGCTCGGGTGGGTCTTGTCGGGCCTAGTAGTACTACTTATAATTTCCCCACTATCTAACCCAATACTAACGATCCGAGAGATTGTCGAGGACTTGTGTGATATAGCTGCTTGGTGACCATAACGTACATTAACATTAACTTAGTTACCGAATAGTTTAATGACGTTAATTTCGTATAACGTAAAGAGATAGAGTTGTAGAGTGTATACATGTTTCTCCCCCTGTTGTTTAAAACCGGATAAAATTAGGGGCCGTGAACTCACCTTTAGCTGCTCGGTTAGTGTGACACAGAAGTTGCAAATGATGGGACCGTTAATTGCGTCCTAACAAGTCAATTGATTTAAAGTTAGTGTGTGAACACACCAATACAAACCCTACACATAACTAACACACCATGCGGTACACACAATAACAAATCCTAACACTCAATCATGCATGCAAGTATCATCATACCAACATAGTGATCAAACCAACCTATCATGAACACAAGTCAATCCATACAACACTTTGGTACACACATTCGCAAGTTATCAAGTTTCAGCTTATATACTCATAATTAGGCTATTTTCGAGGATTTTTATAAAATAGTTCCAACGTTCCAAAAATTCCAATTATTTTACAGAAGGTGTCAACTATACTGTAGAATTTTATGTTAATTTTTCAAGTCCTAACACTTCATCAATTATTCATAAATATTAATATACTAGGCTGCAGTCAGATTCGTCGCTTTCTGACTGCAGTCAATGGGAGAATTTATTTAAAAATCACCGTTCGTCCAATTAACAAAATTCCAGTGGGAGTTTCCTGGAAATTTCCATATCTAGTTGCTGTACAATTTTCGTGATTCGAATCTCTACAGATTATTAGATCCGATTCAATAAATAACTAACAAATTTTCAGCATTTTCACAGCTTCAGTTACTGTACTTAATCTGCCACTTAAAAGTACCAAACGACTTCAGAAAAATATGAATCCAGCGCCATTAGAAGCGTTTTTCAAAAATATACGTTTTAGACTTCAGAAAATCCGTTTTTCGATAAATAATAACCAAGTTACAGCCAGTTGAAGTTGGCTGTAAACACCATTCAGCATCCTGTTTTCAGCATTTTATCGCAATACAACACGCTTAAACAATCGATATGTTAAATATAAACGATCAAGAACAGATTTACCAATCATATATCATCATATACATCATACCCATGCAAACCCTAATCATAATATATGGTTTTTTTAATCACAAATCGCAGCCTAATGATTCTTGATTCTAACTAATCATCATAATCGCTAAACTTGCAAAATCAATCGAACTAACATCATAACACTTTCTACCATTACATACAAACATGATCCATAGTTCATAAATCCTAGTATGACTTTGCAAACAATGATAAACCCTAACCTTTAGCAATGGAGATTAACGAACCGTGAGTTAGATGGGAGCCGACTCGGATGTTGAAGCAAGTTTGCGACCGAGAGGAAGAGTGGGCAGGCTGCTGTCGCGACCGAGAGAAAGGAAAAGGAGAAGGCTGCCATCGACTTGTTTCTTGTGCTAGGGTTTCTCTTTTTTTTTTGTTAATCAATCTCATGCAAGCTTATCTATATATAGTGAGGGTGGGGAAAGAAAAAGAGAAGGGTTTGGGCAGTAAGAGTCTTGCGGCCGCAATGGGTTCGGGTGGGGTGGTTTGGGTCTTTAACTTGATCCTCAAGTTTCACTCAACTCCTTGAGTCGCAAGGAAATGAGGTCGACTCGTTTCGCGGCTCGGTTCGATTCGTATATCTATTTATCATACATATATTTTTATAACTACAAATCACGAGTTCGAAACATGGCATAATAACTCACCAAACTTATAAACGTTTAATACACATAACACGTAATTCACTTGATAAGTTCACGAAGTTATCGTAATTATTTCGAGCGTGCAATTTAAATCTCCGAATCAATTTAGCGTAGGAATGAATAACCGTGAAGTAGTGCGTTTAAGATATCTGAAAAACCGGGATGTCACAATATACGACTCCAGTAGACGTAGCCGACGAAACAAAGGGTCAAGTTGGAACACTCATAGATCAAACGATTATGATACGCACACAACAATCGAACACGATCGGCAACGCAATATACAAAGGTACCGCGAAGATGCACGTACAACGATCGTAGAATCGGATACAGAAAAAGTAGTAAAAAACAAAAACAGAGACAGACATTGGACACCATTGTCCAAAACACCGAAAGAGGTCCTCATGACAGAGAATGTCGACTTCAAAGCACCTCCACAAATGACGAACAAGAAGGGCCAGGATCCGAACATGTATGAGTTTCACAAAGATACGGGACACCAAACTGACGACTGTATCTCTTTGCGTGTGGAAATCGAGAAAGCCCTGAAGAGCGGTAAGCTAAGCCATTTAGTAAAAAATGTGCACAAAGAAACAAGACAGCTGCAACATCGCGAAGAGAACAGCCAAAAGAAGGTACGACGTTTAGAAACACATATGGTAGAGGAACGATCGAAACATTGGCGCACAGACGATATAACAAAAACGGCCAAGCAATGAATCTGGCGCGAACAACAAGTGGTTTTCCTGGTGGTAAAAGGTGGGCCCCGCGCCACTTGACCCATAGTAATCACTGGGATATTCGGACATTACGAAACAGAGTATATATTCATCGACCCGGGCGGCACATCAGACATCATTTACGAACAGTGTTTCAATCAGCTCGACCAAGAAGACAAAGCAAGATTAGAACAAGTTGACTGCCCGTTGTCCGGTTTCTGTAACGAAACAGTCTTTCCGCTGGGACAAATCTCATTCCCAGTCACGTTGGGTGACGGGAAGAAGTCACGAACAGTCGAAGTAACATTCATGGTCATGCCAGCTAGCTCACGCCACGACGTCTTGCTAGGGAGAGAAACGCAAGGTCGGTTGCACATGATAGTATCCCCCATATTCAGCGATAGGATTTCCTACTCAAAGGGGAGTCGCAATCATTTATTCCAAAAAAAGAGATAATGGCGATAGAGGACGCGCCGCTACCAAAGAAAACGAAGCATCTGGTTAGCAACGAACCGGAAAAATGGGTGTTGAACCGGAAATACCCAGAACAGACGGTCACATTATGGCCCGCGATGTCGGACAACATCCGGAGCTTCTTGAAGCAACTATTAATTCGCAATATGGATATCTTCGCCTGGACTCCACCTGACATGACTGGAGTCCCGCGCGACATCGCCGAACACTGCTTAAATACCTTTCCTGCGGTTGAACCAAAGGTCCAAAGGAAGCGAAGCCTAGGAGAAGCAAAAACAAAAGCAATGAATGAGCAAGTTTCAGAACTCTTACAAGCTGGGATCCTGCGCGAAGTGAGGTACCAAACTTCGGTGGCCAACCTAGCCATGGTAGAGAAAGCAAACGGTGGATGGTGCATGTGCGTCGATTACAAGGACCTGAACAAGGCATTTCCAAAGATTGCTATTCCTTGCAAAAATAGATAAAAAAAAATTGACTCGCTGACACCGTTTAGATGAAGTGCTTCCTGGACTGCTAAAAGGGATATCACCTAATCCAAATGGCGCTGAAAGACAAAGATAAGACGACTTTCAGAACCGAGATGGGTATTTTCTGTTACACAAAGATGCCATTCGGATTACGCAACGCTGGAGCTACATATCAGCGCTTAATGGATAAAACCTTCGGCAAGGATATTGGTAAGCACATAGAGGTATACATCGATGATCTGGTAATAATGAGCGCGGGGAGGATCAGATGCTCAAGGACATCGAGAAGACTTTCAAGTCCTTGAGGAGTGTAAACATGAAGCTGAATCCATGTTCATTTGGAATGGAAAAAGGGAAGTTCCTTGGGTTCATGGTCACGAAAGGTGGTTTCAAAGTAAACCCTTAAAAAATTCAAGCCATCGAAAGAATGCCCTCACCAAGAAATGTCAAAGATATGCAAAGATTAGGCGGCAGACTAGCCGCGCTCAACCGTTTCCTGGCAAACCACGCAGCAAAATCTTTCCCATTCATAAGCACACCCCAGAATTGCGTAAAGCAGAAAGAATTTAAATGGACGCCGGAAGCTGAGGTCGCCTTCAAAGAAATGAAAGAATGCCTGATGCATTTACCAATGCTAACGGCGTCATTCAAAAAAGAACCCCTGCTACTATATTTATCCGCGTCAGACAAAGCAGTCGGCGCAACGTTAGTTGTGGAAAGAAACACGGTACAAACTCCAATTTATTACGTGAGCAGAATGCTGAACGACCCAGAAATACGTTATTCAATCATGGAAAAGCTTGTCTTAGCTTTAGTTCACGTCTCACGAAGGCTGCAGAGATACTTCGCGGACCACATCATACACGTCTTGACAAATTACCACATTGGAACTATACTAAAGAAGCGAGAAATTTCAGGAAGACTAGCGAAATGGGCAATCGAATTGGGGGGACACAATATTGTGTACCGTCCACGCCCAGTAATCAAAGGACAAATCCTCGCGGATTTCACAACAGAGGTTTCGGAAGGAAAAATCACGGAACGTAGTTCCGTCGAACCCACAACGAAAGAAAGCGAAGAAATCTGGCTACTGTATACCGATGGGGCATCAAACGAAGATGGCGCAGGGGCAGATTTGAGTTGGTCAGCCTAGAGAAAAGCGAGTTCACTTACGCCATATGGTTAAATTTCAAGAGTACGAACAATGAGGCAGAGTACGAGGCTTTCCTAACAGGGTGGAGGTTAGCGATAAAGAGAGGAGCCAAGCATTTGCATGCGCACGTCGATTCCTTACTGGTGGCAGGGCAAATTAAAGGTTTATACGACACCAAGGGCGAAACAATGGTACTGTACCTAGAACAAGCCAAACAACTAATTCAGAACTTTAAAAGCGTCAAAGTCGTGCACATTAACAGGAGCGAGAACAAGCCAGCAGATGCGCTAAGCTAACTCGCAACAACCGCTTTTGAACACCTCGCGAAAGACGTCAGGATCGAAGTATTAAAGAACCCATCTGTTCCTCTGCGACAGGTGAACGTTGCGGAAATAGGGTCGTCTTCATGGATGACCCCCATCATCTTACAAAACGACATTTTGCCAACAAACAAGGCAGAAGCGCGCAAGGTTCTGAACAAGGCATGGAGGATGGCATCCTGTACCGACGATCATATCTGGGGCCACTGCTACGCTGCGTAGATCCCCAAGACGCTGAATACTTGATCCGCGAAATACATGAGGGGATTTGTGGGATCAATGCGGGACCACGAATGGTCGTGGCAAAAATAATGAACGCAGGATATTATTGGCCAGGATGCACTTGGATGCAGTACGCGAGCTGTGAAAATGCGATTCATGCAAGAGACATGCGCCAAAAACACTCAGGCCCAAAAACGATCTCGTTCCAGTCTTAACGGCATGGCCATTTCCGCAATGGGGCATAGACATGGTGGGTCCTTTCCCCGATGCACCAGGAGCGGTTAAATTCATCATTGTGGCGGTTAATTACTTTATGAAATGGGTAGAAGCAAAAGTACTGGCGTCCACATCCACAATGATGGTACGTAAGTTCATCTGGTAACATATAATTTGCCGCTTCGGCCTACCATTGCGCATCGTAACGGATAACGACACAAATTGCTCGGCAGAAGAGTTACAAGCATGGATGAAGGAGTTACAAATCGAAACACCTTCTCCTCGGTCGCACACCCGCAAGGGAACGGCCAGGTCAAGAGTCTAAACAAAAGCATCGTTGAAGGGATTAAAGCCCGCTAAGGAACCAAACGCATGGGCTGGGTCGACGAGCTCCCAAGTATATTGTGGGCTCACCGAACTATGCCCAAAAGTAGCAATGGCGAAACACCCTTTAATTTAGTTTACGGTTCAGAGGCAGTCATCCCAGCTGAGATAGGCCTACCTTCACCCCGCTTGATGGCCGTCAACACAGTAAATAACAAAGAGGAACATCGATTAGACCTCGACTTGCTTGAAGAAAGACGTGAAAATGCCGCGATCAAAGAAGCGAATACAAGTCCAAGCTCGAGAAATATTACAATGTGAGGGTGCGCGTCTGCACGTTTTACCCAGGGGAATACGTCTTTCGCGACAATGAGGCTTCTAACGCAGAACACCCTGGGAAACTAGCACCCAAATGGGAAGGCCCTTATATCATCCATGAAGTTCTGGGAAAAGGCGCGTACAATCTTCGAACGTTGAACGATCAACTCATACCACGTACTTGGAACGCACAGCAATTGCGTAAATGTTATATGTAAGCAATGCTTTTCAATTTCATGAAGGGTCGAGAATCCAGCTAGGAATTTTTTTTGAACAGCAATCCAGCTAGGAATTACTTTTGTAATCAAAGGCCGAGAGCCTATTATCTAGTACTATTGTAATCAAAGGCCGAGAGCCTAGTGACCAGTCATCGGTTTAATGGGAATAGCTATTTTCGCTGCAAATTACGATACTCGTTATAAGTGCATGATAACTTTTGGTGCGCATAAAAACGTGGCAACCAAAGATTAACTACAATTGACGGATTCACGTATGCGCACGGAATTCGCCTATAGCTACAAGATTCAAAGTTTACTAGCCACTTATTCACACTACCTAAACAAAGTTATAAAAAGCATGACAGTAATTATAACAAGTATCGCGTCGAACGATTCCATCTTTAAGATACGTCACAGCACTATGATTGCACGACAAATAATGTCGAAGCGCTAAAGATACCCGTAATGACGCGGTCTTTAGTCGATGTGAGACATGTCAACAAACATACCCTCGCGCTACCAAATCAAAGTTAACAACTTCAAGAAAAAATTAAAACAAGTCACCAAAATAGTTATCTTCATAAAAGAAGAATATCCTGTACAACTTTACAAACTAAGAAAAAGCAACGTAAGGCACACGAGCCTTTAACACCAAACACGTCTAATCACTAGACAACCTATTCGACACCATCGCCACTACCACCATCACCCGCTTCATCGTCACCTTCATCTTCAGAAAGGTCTATCGCTTCCGGGGGCTCGAAGATATCTTTCAAGCGTGCTACATAATCAATATGCCTTAAAGCTTCAGAGAATAACTGCATGATTGGAAGACTGAGATTGTTGTAAGCCCGCTGGTGAGAAGTGTAGGCTATCTGAACATCACCGGTAATAGAACAATGACTGGCGTCCCAATATTTTTCCACAACTTCCCGCACATGACCCACACACTCCTGATAACCTTCCAGATGGCTAACCTGGCGCGCGGCAACAGTGAGCGCCGCCACAGTTTGATCCAACTCAAGAGAATTGAGCACGGCGTTGGCAATCTACATCACATAATAACACAGAAGAATCAGACTAGTCGCTCACAAGAAAAGGAGGACCGTAAGAAGGTACAAACTTACATAAGGAATGCCATAATCCTTCAACCACTCGGAAGCATTCACAAGTGGTTCCACAGTCGCCTGAGTTTCAGAGTAATTCTCTTGAGCAACGTTCAGCGCAGACTGGGTGACTCGGTGAGCTTCCTCAGCAGCGTTAGCCCGTGCCTTTTCATCACTAACCTTCGTCTCTGACTCGCGCAAGAGGCGCCTGAGTTCTACGAGCTCAGCGTCCTTGCCAGCCAAGTCTCTGTCACGAGAGACGATCGTTTCTTTCAACACCTCCTGGGAAGTGATGAACATTCTAAGTTCCTCAAAATCCTGATGTAATTGAATAGACTCAGGATGAGTACGAAACTTGTCCTTCTCAGCACGTTCTTGACGAAGTTTGGCAGCGGCAAGTTGACTTTCCAGCTCAGAGTTAGCCTTGGTCAGATCCTTGGTTTTGCCAGTAAGATCAGTGATGGTCTTGGCAGAAGTTTCGACGCTCGCCTTTAAGTTGTTTATCTTGTTACGCGCAGCGTACATCTTGCGATTATCCCGATCACAAGCCTCCTTCCACTCCAATCGCTCCTTAGCGAGAAGGGCCTCACTGGCCTCTAACTTCTTCTTCCACCCCAATACACCCCATTCCTCACTTTTCCTATCAGCATCCAACTTCGATCGCTCAACGGCAAGTTCCTCCTTAGCTTTCTCAAACTTTTCATGATCAGATGATAAGCGCTGACGATAGGCCTCAACCTCAGCGCGCTCCCGATACATGGTGCGCCATTCTCGCACAATTTGGTGAGTAGTTGAAACATCATTAGCTTGAGCTACAACATGCGATTGGCAAAAACGCTCATGTTGACGCTGCTTCTGAAAGATCACCTCTGCTGGAGGAAATATGTCGTTCAACCACTCTCTGCACTCAGGAAACTTGAGAAGCGTATCCCCTTGTTTCAGTTTCCACACAGGAACATGAATAACCCCGGCGCGACTCTCGTTGTATGAACGATAGTAGTGATTGCCCAGGGTATCCTCAGGGCGAATAGGTGAAGGCTCCCTCTCCCTAGCGCGAAAACTGAGAGTTTTTCCTTCACCATCACCGGCCTCAGCAGGAACCTCCTTAAGAATTTTACTTGCATCCACTGGCTTATCAGTTTTACTAGCCTCTACCGGCCCCTTCGAAGAAACATGCGCATCTGTGGCTGCTTTGCTTGGTTGACCGGATTGCCCTTTAACTTCAACACCCGCTTGCACAGATCGATCAGTGATAGAAAACTCACCAATGTCTAATCCCAAGTCTCGAGCCTCAGCTCTAACAGGTTCCTTGAGCGCAGAGCTATCAGAGGATTTGGCTTTATCGTCTTTCACAGAAGAAAATGGATCTTAATGGATATCCTGAACAGAATCTGGCGCCTTGTAAATAGAACCAGCATGAGGTGGTGTAGGTGGTTATTTTCCAGACTTTGGAGGAATAATCTTGAATTTAACAGGGTTCTTCTTTGGTTCTGCATCATAAAGCAAAGCAAAACATTTAGCAAGACAAGAATTTATTTTAGTTCAATCTTGAAAACTTTACCAGGCGAGATGGAAGTCATCAATGAAGCAATGTCTACTTTCTTCCCGATGACAGGTTTAGTAAAAACAACCTTCTTGGGAGACGGTCCACCTTGCCCACTAGATTCAGAACGCGGCCGCTTGAGAGAAAGTTTCTTAACAATTGCAGGAGGAGATTCCTCTTCTTCACCAGCTGGACCGAAAAAAGGCGTAGCATCAGAATGATGTTCCGCCGAACCAGCGCCTTGAACACCTTTGGTTCCAGAACCACCACTAGCCTTTCCTAAGATATCCAAGGCCTCAATGGAGTCAGCGACAATAATATAATCATCCAATTGGCACTGCAAAAAGAGATGTGTACCTTGACGGGATGTCGCGTCAAAAGTAGCAGCAGGCATCTCCATTTTAACATCAGTAGCAGCAGCTTTCTTCCTTTTGCTTTGACGCTTGGGCTTCTAGTCCTCGGGATACATGCCCAAGTTACATAAACTACCTACACACATAGGAGTGGGATTTGGTAAACCATGATCCGAGGAAGCTATAGACTCCCCACTGGAAAGCAAGACAACATCTTCCCCAGCAGGAGTTATAGCACGACAAGGCCTAGGATTCATGGGAAGCGCACCTTCAGTGGCAGTGACAGGCGCAACAAAAGAGCCAGGAGCCAGGTACAGAAATTCCCATGAATCTGATCATACCGTATTTCTTCTCCCTCGCGCAAAGGCCGGGTACCCATAACACCGACATGAGTGGCAAAATCATGGTGGTAAAAAGGTACTTCTGCAAAAAGTAAAACATTATAAAAGATAGGAACGAGTATGGGACGATAAACATACACATAACATAAGAGCGACAAGCGCGAACAAGTACCTTGGCCCTCCAACAAAAGTACAGGGACGCTCGTGCTCGAAACCGGCAACTTATCACTCATCCCTGCAGCCACAAGCGTAAACTCTCCAAAGGCCCTGTTAGGAAGTGGGCGCAATTGTTCGTACCACCTAGCCCCCTAGGTATCTTCAAATCCTCCTTCGGTATAGGGACCGGATCACGAAAGTACATAGCAATAGGAATCACCTCTTCTCGGATGAAGAAAAACTTACCCTTCCAGTCATGATAACTTTTGGGACGGTTAATTAGAGGTCTTTTCAATCCACGCGTCACGAAGGAATAAAAGCCCAAGTTGGCCTGCAGTTGATAGAAAGCGCGAAACTTGTCAATGGTAGGTTCTTCTCCTTGGAAACGTAGGCAAAACTCGAAGTGCGTAACCCTCACCATCCCTAGACGACTGAGCTGAGATACATGTATGTCGTAGTGCGATAACAGAGCTCCAAAAAAATGTGTTGCGGCAAACGAAAGTTGCCTTCTCCAAAAAAATCGGCGAAGAGAATTATATATCCCAGGGGAGCATCAACAACAGTTTGCCCCGTTAAAGGAAACCTAGCATCCCACTCAGCGGCAAACTCATTCCCCATCACTATCTGCTCAAAAGACGCCTGATCCCATTTCAAGGGTGGCATGCTACCACCAACCTCCTCCACTTCGACATCCTCGTGTTGTTCAGAATAATCACGAGTTAAAGACGAAAAAATATTAGGTATCTCGAAGAAATCTGGAAAATATTGAAGAACAGTATGAAGATCTTCAACAAGGACGTTGAAGATTTGAAGATTCGAAGAAAGTAGACGAAATCAAGGGGAGAAGTGATTCTCCAAGAAGAGTTGCCCGGATATTTATGCCCATCGCATTTAATGCGATGGGTAATCGTGCCCGAGAAGTGGGACGAACGACCAACAGGAAAGCGACACGTCAGGCGGCAAAAGCGGAACGACGGTTACCACGCGCTCGTGGCCGTCAATCGCCTGACAGGAGCCAGAACGACATGCCTGACACAGTAACGGCATGACGTCGACAGTGTCAGCAGTCTACTCACACGTCAACATCATCACCAACCTGTCAGCAACTACTCTTTTTTGAATCCTAAGAACTTTCCCGCTCAAAATCACAACAGTTTATTCCTTCAACATGAAGCAACTCCCATGCGCCATAGAGCCACAATTCCTAGATACTTGAACAAAAAGCCAGCATGGGTATAGTTTCCAACTTGAGTCCAGAGCTCCAACCATTTACTTCGCACATGGAAGCATCACTAGACTGGGGGCTTGAAGGGGTATGGTCCAAAATCATGCGCCGGCTAATGGATAAACTCCTATAGCCGCGCGCACAACCATACCCACCACAATCATAAGTGCAAGCCAGCCATATCCCGCACGGGCTCCCCAAGAACAGCCCAGAGCTCGCGCGTGCCCACGTAAGTAAACTTAGCGCCCAAAGACAACGTCGTAACACTTAAACTAATCTGTAAAGAGACCAAGCCCATATGAACCGTGTGCGAGGAGGAAAACATTCGAGTAACGGCGCGTGGAAGGCAAAAACCCGTATGAAGAGTACAATGAACAGAGCTACAGACCAATAACAGCGGGACAACCTGTAGAAGATCGTGCTCCACGATATGCAGACGTACGACTGGCAAAGAGTACATAAGTACTGACACGTGGCACCACTCAGGTTGCGCCGACCACTGCCCCACGATCTCCACTAACGGCCAAGGACAGACCAGACAACAAGGACGACTGTCAGGACACGTGGCTCCATTAGCGATATGACAGTGTCACACCCCAACCGATGGCGGAAACATCGGGGTAGTGGCACTAGGCGACCAGATTGTCTCATGAGAATTCCATAACAATTATCTATCAACATAATTTAACATTTAACGTCCCATACCATTAAACACAATATTTTAAAATAACTATTGCAGATACTCGTTTTTCCCATAAAACAAAAAGGTTCGATTTTCCCTAGATTTATTACATTTGAACCAAACAAAACAACTAAACGAAATGACTAAACTACGCCTAATCCAATGCATCCGAGCTAAAATCCTCAACATGTTACATACGTTAAAATACAAGTCAATACAAATAAGTAAAGGTGAGCATACAGGTTTAAGTACTACTAGCATAATAGAGAAAGCGTTCGCAAAATAATCTAACTACATATCATGATACACCAAAACACTTCACACAACATAGGCTCATTTCTCATGCTAACTACCGTGAGAAGGCTTACGCGTCTATCCTAACTAGACCTCGTCGGGTGTAAGCCACACTATAGTACCATACTAGCTAAGGAGGAAAGTTAACGAAAATAAGTCCTAGTCACATGTTTCTAGTATCACGTATTGAGCATACACAATTAGATTATTCGCGTGTGATAAAAAGTTTGATTTGTGAAGTGATTTTGATAGAGGAACGTATGTAACACCCAAAAATTGCATTAAAGCGAAAATGGGTCAAGTATACTCACTGTGGGTGCGTTTTAGGTAGGATTAGAGATTTGAGGAGAGTCGAGGAGAGCGCTGGATCAGCCTGCATACGCGAACGAAAGTCATCAGTCTCCGAAAAGCTGAAACGGTTAAGTTTGAGTTGAGCAGTAGACAAGTTCGGCCGAACTTGTTTGTAAACATACAAGTTTGAGCGAACTTGTAAGGTTTTGGTGATTTAGAGTCAAGTTCGGTCGAACTTGGTAAGATTCTTAGGAATTGTCAAGTTCGGGCGAACTTGTATGGATATCTTATTGAAAAGACAAGTTCGGGCGAACTTGCATAGTTTCTTAAGAAAGTAGGCAAGTTCGGGTGAACTTGTAAGACTTTTGGTGAGAATTGGCCCAAGTTCGGTCGAACTTGACCCATATGGGTGCAAGTTCGGTCGAACTTGACAAGGGAGCTGGTGATTCTTGAGCGAACTTGATGTTTTCGGGTCCAAAATCTTGCGTTTTCACGTCATTTGCTGAGGAAATCGAGTGCTCATCCCTCCAACCTTAAGCCATTGAGTAAAACTTAGACTGGAGAGGTCTTTTGGAGCGAACTTAGCCATTTTACAGAAACTCGGGCTAATCCGGGCGAACTTGATAGTTCGTACGAGTTAGTCCAGCTTGTGTAAAGTAACGATTTCGTCCTTGTGCTTCCGGATCTGAGATCTAGCTTCGACAACGCCTCGTTCCACTCAAAAGTGAACGAAACATACGTCATTAGTCCGAAAATGGTGTAAAAATCAATGCTTTAAAAGGTTTTGCTCAGATCTAGTATAGATCTGAGTGAAAATAGAAGTTTTTGATGGAAAAAGATGAAGGTTTTCGTAAACATAAGAGATTTGATGAAAACGAAGGCAATGCCTTGTGCAAAATCGTTGTAAAACGTTGTTGAGCATCATTGAGTTGACATCAGTTTGATTCTTACTTAGAAAACAGAGGGTTTCGGGTTTCGGGAGCTCAGAGCGAAGTTGCAGTAAGTTCAAATGAGAGAATGAGGCTGAGTATTTATAGGTGAAGACAAAAATGAGGGCTGGTGGAGTCAAGTTCGGCCGAACTTGCATGAAGTTCATGCAAGTTCGCGCGAACTTGTGAGATATTGAAGGCATTTGAGTCAAGTTCGGCCAAACTTGCTGAATCTTTAAGGATTCAGGCAAGTTCGAGCGAACTTAAGGGAAAAGGAAGTTTCTGAGTTGGCCAGTCAAGTTCCAGTCAAGTTCGGCCAAACTTGGCTTTACCCAAGTTCGAGCGAACTTGGCCCAAAACTCAGATTTCCCTCTTTTTTGTTCGTTTATCGATTGTTCAACGATGTAATCGAGTTATAAAGTAACGTAAGCGGTTTAGCGATGTTTTAAGCGTTGTAATAGCGAGTCAACGCGTAAGAGCGAGTTGCGTGAGTTTGCGAGCGATTAAACCACGATAATTCCAATCTACATATAACACTTAAACATGTATAACACACAAACACGTAAACTAATTATTACCACATAATTCCAATATACCAAATTAAGTAATTGCGTTGCGATTGCGATGAGATAGCAATGAGATAGGCGAAGCGTTGCGTTAAATAAGCGTTCAAATAGCGTTTAGTTGTGATGTAATAATGCGATGTAATGGCAAAACATATTTAATTTAATACAAACATTTCTATTAACGAATCTCAGAGTACAAATCTGGAAAATTAAAATAAATACACGAAAAACAGGAACAACTGAAAATACGGGTTGTTACAGACAGGTAGCGACAAACCTGAGACCATTAACGGCCTCGACAGAGGGGACCGGATGGATATTCCTTGTCGTCTACCTCAGGCCCAAGGCCCATGAGCCCATCTCCTCTACGATTCACTCCGGCTATAAATACGGCACTTAACCTCCAGGTTTGAGGACTCTCTCTCTCGGTTCTCTCACTAAATACTTATACTTTAATCCTCAAAACAATTACTTATTCTCACGCCGGAGGTGGTTACGAGGGGCATCCCTCTAGTTCCCTCTCGTAACGAGCTTAACGGCGTGCTTAAGTGTTTTGCAGGACGGCTTAAGGAATTTCTGACTTGGAGAAGAAGATTAACCCTTATTGAATGAAATACGCTCCATAACTAATCACCGGATTAGTTTGGTGTTTCCTCAGTTACCAAGTCAAAATAATATAATGAATTTAGCCAAACAAAAAGATTAGAAACACTCCAAGAGTTATTAGAATTGGAGTGGTATTTAATTTTTATGGATTGTATTGTGGAATAGTATATTATTAGAACAAATAGAATAAGTACAAAAACATTATGTATGTATGTATATATGTATGTATGTATGAAACTAGATGGCGAGATACATGAATTTTTCCTGAATTTTGTTTGAGTTATTCGTCTATGAAAGAATAGATGCAAAACAATTAGTGAATCAGATCTGTCACTTCCTCGTTAGTGTTAACACACCAAGCAAACTTGACACATAAGTTGCATAAACTTTATGCGACACTTTGTTTATTAATAAAGTAAATGAATTACACAAAACAAAGAACAGACCCGTACAAGACTCTGAACCGACTTAAGACTGCTATTTGATCCCTATTGCAACTTCAATTAATTTAATATAAACTAACTGCTGATAATAATAATAATAATAATAATAATAATAATAATAATAATAATAATAATAATAATAATAATAATAATAATAATCAATCTATTATTTTAAATTTCAAATAATCTCCTCCATCCACCCCTATGAGATTAACCAAACCTTGCTTATCGTTTAATTCTCCCTCTCAACATTTGCATCTGCTAAGCCCATCAATTTGAAAAACTTGATCAACTTCTTTTTTTTCCGGTGCTTTAGTAAGCATATCAGCTACTTGATCTTCAGTCTTCACATACTTAAAGTCAATCTCCCATGTCAACACTTTAGTCTGCCATCAGTTTGATACTTAATCTCAGAACCCAGGAAATGCTTTAGAACTCCCAAGTCTTTCATGCTAAACCTTACGCAAAGGTTTTGCTTCAACTACTCGATCACCATAGTTAAGTCTCCTGTGATGATTAAATCATCTACATAAACGAGCACCAATGCTACTTTTCCTTCTTCACTTCGAATGAACAAACTTGTTGTAGGATTGTTGTGTGTTGAATAGACTTGTATAACACGTTTTTGATATCTATGAGCTAATAGAAAGTGCGGAATCCAATCTACTAGCTTGTGAACACTTGTTGTTTCATAATCATCCTTATCATTAAAAATTTGGAAACATAACGACGTCTGATTACAATGTTTTAATAAGCTGTCCAAAATCTCCAGAGTTCAAGTTATGAACATATGCGCATGACTAGCCCTATATATAGACATCAACACCCCTAGCGCATGACTCCTACATTATGTGGCCCTCATACACGCGTATGACTCATGCGCGCGGCGCGTATAAGTCCAATACATCCAAAATTATCTAACAAGTTATAATACCATAAACTAAACTGACTCTGACTGAGATGTAGGCATTAGACGTTATGTACTAACAAACTCCCCCTAGGATGATGCTGCAAAATTGTCTTGATCTTCAAAAATCTTCAATCCTTCATCCCGAAAACCCGCTTCCTATACTCTCGCCTATGCTCCTCGAAGCTCTTCTTCGGTCTTTGATTTGTAAGTGGTGGTCTTTTGAATTGGTATCTTGAAATTGATGCTTTCTTTGTACATTCAGCAATCCTTTCTGACTTCTTTCTTTCCTTTTTGTCTTCTTTATTCTCCAGCCGTCTCCAATTACTCGGCAACATTCTGCCGGAATGAATCTCATAAGCGAAGCATATACGAATAACTTGTTGAAACTTCATTGCTTGTACTTTATCAATGCGAGCAAAGAAGATTTTGTTAAAGAACAACATCTCAATGTCTTTTGTAGATATGTTTACTAACCACATAGGATCATAAGCCCTAATCGTCCTCCAATCATTCTTTTTCTCACACAGAACTATCACTGCCTCCCCTGTCTTTTCGTCATAATACCACCACCTGTATGATTTATGTAAATCCTATGGATCCAAATCGCATATCTCCATGCATGGTGATTTAACTTTATGAAAATATTGGGAGATCTTGAGTTCCTTTTGGCTTACAGAGAGTAACTCTTTCTAAAGCAGCTGAATATTAGCGTCGTTTTTCTTTGAAAACAGGGCAGCCAAAGCGTCCCAGACCTATTTTGGTGTTGCAAGATCTTGAATATACTCCAATAAATCTTTTTCAATGGTTGTCTTTAGAATGAACATAGCTCTTCCGACCTTGATTCTCCACTTGAGAATCGTCCCATTAGTGTCAATCCTCGGCTCTGTTGTGTTCTCACCATTAACAACCTCCCACAGATCCGTTCCCTGTAGATACGAAGTCATACACGTAGATCATGTGTTGTAATTTGAATTGTTTGTTTCTTCACATTGTCGAGACCTTGAATTCCCCCATAGCTAATGGCTTAGGCTCTAATACCACTTGTTACCCTGTCACAAGTGAATCAGATCTACAACTTCCTCTTTACTGTTAACACACCAAGCAAACTTGACACACAAGTTAGATAAACTTTATGTTACACTTGGTTTATTGATAAAGTAAACGAATTACACAAAACACAGAACAAGAAGAGGTAAGTTAAACTAAGACTTAGGTGGATCTATATAATATCTGTACAAGACTCTGAACCGACTTAAGACTCCTATTTGAACCCTACTGCAACTTCAATTAATTTAATATAAACTAACTGATAAACATAAAGATAATAACCAATCTATTATTTTAAATTTCAAATAATTTCCTCCATCCACCCCTAGAAATTAAGCAAACCACCCTAAATGTTGCTTATTGTTTAATAACAACTCACAAAATTCATGATACAAATTATAGTGAAGAAAATATAAAATAATAAAAAAACGGACAGATGCATACAATGGTTTTCATTATGCATTTAGGAAGATGAGTTAAACCAAAAGTATTGTTTCTTAAGTGCCTTCATCTTAATTCTGTAAGTACATTAATAGATAACACATAATTTTATCACGTTTAGTAGTTCTTGTTGTGACATGTGTTGGCGAATTCTTAACTCACCACGAGGTTAGCCTCAAGATACTAAGATAGTTGAGTTTTTCTTTTGTTGAGTGCGAATCAACTTAGTTGAGTTTTTGGGTTATTGAGTAATGAGTGTGAAGCAACTTGGTTCGGCATTAGATATAATATATTAGTTACTTTTTATTGTGATTGTATTTACCATCACTAAAAGGAATGAGTTAATTGTTTACTTTATAATTATTTTTATTATATTATACTATATAATAATTTTCGACTGCGTTGGCTACGGTTCAGGTTTTCAAGGTTTATAATTGACCTTATGTTGTTTCTTAAGAAAATATAATAATTATGCTATATAATTTTCCTCTATATATGTAGGCTGAAGCTGGAATCATGTATTCTCAAGGTACGAGTTTTTTTCAATTGTTCCTCAGTTTTGAGTATTAATGTCTAATGTTTTTGCTTCTAGTTTTGTTTACTTTCTTTTGAGTGGTTTTCTTTCAAGAAATAGGAATTAAGATGTAGACTATTATTTATTTCTGTTGATGCTTAATTGTTATTGCTGATGTTGGTTGATGTGCGAAAAGTAATTTATTTTTAATTAACTAAATTAACCTAATCTAGACACTAAGTTATACTCTAGACTTTCTAAAACTTGACTAAACTGCTAACCGGGTGAAAACTGACGTATCTTCAAAAGATCAAGTTACAGGTGACACGTGAAATAGACTGGGAGCTGCTTGGTAGTGACATAGAGGATTTTGCAAGCCCTTAGTTGCCCGAAGTCTGTTAAACCAAATACTTTGTATATATATAATTCGATTCGCATGTGGATCTTTCATTACAAGCCTTGTAATTATTATTTGAACTTTGAACACTCGGTTTGTAATAGTAATTTAAATCCAAGACTTCCACTGTGCTGTGTTGATTGGTTATGATGTTATCAACTACGTCATGATATTCCCCATCCGGACCCACCGGGTTACACGTGGAAATAGGGGTGTGACACATGCATATATAATTTGGTTATTATAAATATGTAAACTTGTGGTTACATATATGTAGTCATAAAATACATATAACAAATGATAAAATAACCCTTACATAATGTTTAATGTTAATAAAAAAATGAATGTTTATTAGAAATTTTGAAAGTTTGCAATTATTTAAACTTTTGAAATGAACTTAACCCTTTATTATAAAAGATTACAAATTATAGATTGTTAGAGTGTGAACATAAACTATTTTATTATAGGTTATTTTTATGTATTTTATTATTACATGTATTTCTAGTTATATTTTTACATTTAAAAGGTTATTTATGATCATAAAATAATGCTATTATTGGCATTAGTTTTATATCATAGAAGTCAGATTAGGAAGTAATTCTATTCATGATATTTAAAATAAATGGCTAACATTAAATGAGTGGAATTGAATAAAAAATGAGGGGCGCGTAGGTTTGTTTAAGGGCATTCTAGTCATCCAAGACAATAGTTTCTCTCTCCTCCAATTCTCCCTGTTTTTAAAACGTTAATACTCTTTCATACGACATTCTTTTTTTTATAAAAAAGTTGCACTATAAAAACGAACGTTTTTTTATCTTTAAAACGACTATATTAGTGCTATACCTTTGAGAAAAAAATATTCAAAAACCCAAATGCATAAAACACAATGGACAAAAACACAAAATATTGATTTTTTTTCTAAAACAAAATGGACTAAAAACACAAAAGAAAGTGTTTTTTTTTGTAAACCGCAAAGGATTAAAACACAAAAGAAAGTGTTCTTTCTAGAACGCAATTGACTAAAAACACAAAGATAGTGTTCTTTATAAAACGCAATGGACTAAAAACACAAAAGAAAATGTTTTTTTTCTAAAACGTAATAGACAAAAAAACACAAAAGAAAGTGTTTTTTTTTTTCTAAAACGCAATGGATTTAAAACACAAAAGAAAATGTTCTTTCTAAAACGCAATTAACTAAAAATACAAAAGAAAGTGTTCTTTATAAAACGTAATGGACTAAAAATACAAAAAAAAATGTTTTTTTTTTTCTAAAACCCAATGGACTAAAAACACCAAAACAATGTTTTTTTTTTCTAAAATACAATGGACTAAAAACACAAAAAATATGTTCTTTATAAAACGCAATGAACTAAAAACACAAAATAAAAGTGTTTTTTCTAAAACACAATATACTAAAAGCACAAAAAATGAGTTTTTTTTCTAAAACACAATTCGAAAACCAAGATCATAAAACATAATCATTAACGAAATTCCTTAGATTTTACACGGATTGAAGTCGATTTCTTCAGCGATTGACGAAATTTGAATGCTATAAACATGATCAACAATTGAATCAAAAGAATCGGGTGACTCGCTTCAAAATCACGAGAAAAAAATGAGAAAATGTATAAAATTAAACTAGGTTTCTTCCAAAAAAAGGTTGAAGAATACATTGGTTGGGTGTTTGAATCACCGATTGATGAAGAAATCGTAATATGTGTAACGTTACGTACTTTTGTACTTTATATTTTTAGAAACTTGTAATCGTGTTCTATTTCAATCATTGTAATCTGAGACGTTTGGTCAATAGAAATTGCATTTTATCCATACTTAGTTATTCATTCATAATCAATCACGATATGCGCAACTTATGCAAAACCGAGACATAATTATCTTCGGAATACCGCTTATACGTGCTTCATACTCATATCATACTTGCATATACCTTAAAACAACTAAAAACAAGCTTAATTATAAGTTTATGACTCAAAATAACCCTAAAATCAAGTCTAGGGACTAAAATGGAACAAACTTAATAAGTTTGGTAAATCTAGCCCTCGCGTGATGGTTATTACCCACACACGTCGCGTCGCGCGACACCCTATCTTTCACACCAAGTTTGTTTTAATTCCGGATTTCACCTAACTCAACCACTCCTCAACTCCTAACCATCACCTCACTCATTAAAACACCTAACCCTAATCCTCAACTATAATACCAAGCCTCCCACACCTGCATTTCACTTTTCACACTCCTTAATCACTCTCTAAGCTCTCTGAAACATTCAGTTCCAAGTGCAAAAGTGAGTTTCAACTCACTTTCTTCTTCTCTCTTCATGGATTCTTGTTTCTCCTTCTTTGAGATAACGTTTAGTAGTGTTTCAACAAGTTTACCATGGTAAACTAAGTTGGAAGACACCATTTTGAGGTCCAAAGTTACGTTTATTTTTTGTTTTTGATGAAAACTTACATATTGTTCATATTTTTAAAACTTTAGGGACATCTTCAAGTTGCCAACAAATACCTAAGTTGGATAGGTTTGGATTGAAGATTTGTTCCAGGAATGTTATGCTTTTAAGTTCACATTTCAAATAATCTTAGTCACTAAGTAGCTTCCAAGTAATTAAAATGGACAAAGTACACAAAGTTTCCAACCATTACCATGTTGGAAGCACTTGTCAAGTTAAACTTACTTGGTTGCTTGGTGAACTAGATAAGTTATTACTTTGGTGAACCGATTAACACTATGGAAGACTGATGCACTTCTGTTTTTACGTGCAGGCTGACCCAACGCTCCTTCCACTCCAGCTCACTCGTGTCTGCTGTTTAAGCACCCACTGTGAGTATACTTGACCCCTTTTTCGGTTTAACGTACTTTTGGGTGTTACATACGTTCTCTATTAAACAAACACTACACACAACGCTTAAAACGCTTTAAACGCAAACCGCTCTCGCATGACTATACGTGAAACACTGAACTGCTATGTGTTATTTGTATGCTTTGAGACTTGCCTACCACCCTTAACATGATAGCAACTATAGGTTGACCCGCCACCCGTAGGTTCGGGGATTGTTAAGGTTCGTTTTACTTGTTTACGTGCGTGGTCACTTCGGTGGACAGTATCACGCATAATCACTCGCGGTCTAATTGGTTAGTTGGTTTCGGTGTAGATAACATATATGATTCACATGACTACGTTAGTGCATGCTGGTTTCGCCAAACGCTTTATTACTATTATTTATGATAAACCTGTGTACTCACCTTTACATTTTGTATTGACTTTGTTTTAATGTACGTGACAGGTTGATGGATTATATGCTGCAAATGGATTAGGCCTTTAGATACCCGCTTAATCTAGTTGTTTAATTTTGTTTCATGGTTTGAGAAACTTGTAATACGTTTTGATTATTGTATGGATATTTGTTAAGTTTTATGGGAAATTGAACCTTGTTAAATATTGTCATAAAATAGTCGTTATGGATTTTCTCGAACAATCTATTCGCTAAGTGCCGCATCCCGATGATTCCGCCATTGGTTGGGGTGTGACAACTCGAGCCTCGACAACCTACCTTGTAGCGAATACTCGGCCTTCAAGACCTTGTTTTACCATGATCGGTATTATGCGGTACGATACTGGTTCAAGACTTTTAACGGTACATACCATACCGATACCAACCAAACACATACGATACAACATTCAATTTTGGTTATAACTAAATTTTATATCGACACTATTCGATACGGTACTGGGTATCAATTAGTATTGGTTTCACCAAATAAACCCCATAGGTTAAAGCCCAGCAATCCCTCTCAAGGCTCAAGCCACTCATTGTTGGGCTTATTTGGTGAGCCCAAGTCCACTTGCCGAAAGTCCAAAGGTCCACAGTGTGGAACTGTCACGTGTACGTTGCCTTATCCCCATATATACACAAAAAAAAAAAAAAAGAATACAGTAGAAGAAAGAACAGACCAGTGTAGTAACAACCAACTCAACGGATGGCGACGGAGACGAAGTTGTTGCAGGAACTAGTGTTATACGCAGCAAGCGCCGCCCTCAGTTGCCTGGTACTGTTTGCCGGACTGAAACATCTTGATCCGAATCGAGAAGCTTCTAAAAAAGCCCTAGAACAGAAGAAACAAATCTCTAAGCGATTAGGTCGCCCTCTTATTCATACCAACCCCTACGAGGTATCATATTTTTATCCCGTTTTTATATACATATAACCGCATAATATCATAATTTTAAGTTTGATTTTAATGCAATCATAGTTTCGTGATTGGTTACAAATTCGGGTTCTGCTGTGTTTGTTTACTTGATATTGAAAATATTGAATCGAGGTGAGATGTGAAGAGGTCTAGGATGTTGGATTTATTGCTTTTACGAAGAACATAAAGCAGAGGTTAATCTCTGAATGCTCATAGGCATTTAAAGTCACTAATATTTGAACATGTAAGGCTTTTGGTTGCAAACAAACCATTAATTCTGCTAAAATCCAGAACAACTTCATGATTTTGTGTCCAAAATCAGCTAAAGTGACATCACCAGCTTTGATTTTATCATTCTGCAATTTATGGTTGCTTGTTTTCTGTGGTTTGGCGGTTTAACAGTTCGAAACTTTGAACTGTTTGTGTAAACCAAACGGTTGTTTGACTTTTATTGTTTATATGTTTCTTTACGTTTTTGAAATATGTAGTTATGTATGATTTTGAATAAAAATAATTGGGCCAAACTGCCAAAGTGAATCTTTAAACCATCAAGCTGGCCGAAATTAAACCATTTAAGTGTTGCTGATACATTAGGTACAACGGGCATGTACATATACATTAAAATGGCAAATAAAAAGTTATCCTTGGTAAAAATGTAGTTTGGATGCTAATTTCGGTAATAAAATATAAGTTGGATTCGTTTTTTTCACCTAACTTAAGAGTTATTTGTTGAAAAGTGTGAGTGTGTTTATGTTTCGTGCAGTTTGCAATTTGTGTAATATTCTCTTATGTGTGATGCATAACAGGATGTAATTGTATGCAATGTGATAAATCCTGATCATATTGATGTGGAATTTAATTCCATTGGAGGACTGGAAGCCATCAAGCAATCACTGTATGAATTGGTCATTTTACCTCTACGTAGGCCTGAGCTTTTTTCATATGGGAAGTTACTTGGGCCCCAAAAAGGTGTTTTGTTGTATGGCCCACCTGGTACAGGGAAGACTATGCTTGCAAAAGCTATTGCTAAAGAGTCCGGGGCTGTTTTTATCAACGTCAGAATATCAGATTTGATGAGCAAATGGTTTGGAGATGCACAAAAACTCGGTTAGTGTTTGACGTTTAATGTTTTTATAATAAGATGTGTAGATCGTTCCTGTAGGGCTCTAGTGGACATACATACAAATTATGTTTGGGTTTACTAGTGCAATTGTGCAAATGTAAGATGCTTTTGCTATGTATGCATTTTAAAGGTGTCAGGTAGGTGGCAGTTTCGACCACTTTGCTTATGAGTGGGTAGACTTGAGTAATGTTTTATCTCAAATAGGTCATTTAAATAAAACTAAACAGGGATGGTCCAACAAGGTCAAACTTACCATCTTTTAATCCATCCTTCTAAATCACTTTATTCAAATAGTTCAACTATCTAAAGAAAAATATATGAAAATTGGGCAAAAACTTGTTACCCATTTTGACTTGTTACCCAACCCACATGACCCTCCAATCTGGCCACTTCTAGTGACATGTATAGACTTTGATATGGAAATCATATAGTAGATTCTTACATGTTTGGTTTTAAGCTAATGCGTTCAATTTCCATTGGAACTTAACTAATGAAGAAAGTTTGATTTGACAAATGGTGAATATTGAAAAAGAGCGTTATTTGGATAAGAGTTTTTCATAATTGATCAAAATGATATGATTGATCAATATGAATAGCATGTATTTTTTCTTCTATGCTTAGCGTCCCTCTCGTTGCTTTTAGAGAACGTAATGGATAGAATTGCAACTGTAGTAGATAACCAAGGATTTAACAGCTACCTTGATATATCTTGATTAAAAAAAAATGAGTGAATCTGTAAGCCCAAATTGTTTCATACTGGTATTTGTGTTTCACTCTGAAAAACATAGAAAAAAAGAAGAGAACTTATTTGTTATAGGGCACAAGATACCTTTTCAATATTTTAAGCTTTCACAAAGTGCTCACATGTGGTAATGATTGATTATTGCAGTTGCTGCTGTATTTAGTTTGGCATACAAGCTCCAGCCTGCTATAATATTTATTGACGAGGTCGATAGTTTTCTTGGTCAACGGCGCACGTCAGACCATGAAGCATTAACCAATATGAAGACCGAGTTTATGCAATTATGGGATGGTTTTACCACAGATCGTAAGTATTATCTTATGTTCTTTTAAAAAAAAGCCTCAATATCTGTCTTTAACCTTATTCTTTTTGGCAGTCTCAATCCTTTGTAGCCCTTTTGGCATGTAGTTTTTTGGTTAAAAGTGTGACCTTGTGGTTTATGCAGAGAATGCTAGAGTGATGGTGCTTGCTGCAACTAATCGTCCTTCAGAGCTTGATGAAGCAATACTGAGACGACTACCACAGGCATTTGAGATTGGAATACCCACCGCAAAGAAAGGGCTGACATTTTGAAGGTGATTTTGAAAGGCGAGAGAGTAGAGGAAGACATTGATCTCGACTCCATAGCTGCATTATGCGAAGGTTATACTGGCTCAGATCTCTTAGAGCTCTGCAAGCAAGCTGCCTATTTTCCCATTAGGGATTTATTAGATGATGAAAAGAAGGGGAAGTCATCACTTGTGAGTCTCTCTCTCCCTCACTCCCTCCTCTCATTTGCGCTCAATAAAGGTGGCAATTTGACCGACTTAAATTATGAATTTGCCTAAGATTTTTATGGTAAAAATTACTAATTAGTAATAACTAGTATTAAGCCCCCCACGTTGCGGCGGGGGCGTAAAACCGTGCCAAGTAGCACCAATGCTACACTATCGCCAGTGGCCACCAACACCGGAAAGGCTCCTATAAAAAAGAAATAAAATCGAACGAAAAGTAGAGGTAAAAACGATGAACTACGCACATGAAACGTAAACATAGAAAATAATAAATCAGTCGATTTAGGACCTGCATATTGCGGCGTGGCTGTTAAACGGGAGAAAATACGCGTAAAAATGCTGAAACTCGCGCGCACATTTCGGGGTCTTTAACTCGCAAAATTTAAAATTTAGACTGAAACGTAAAATGAAAGTTTTGTGAAAGATGAAAAGTATAGGGGACCAAACTGGAAAGTGGAAAGTGTTGGGGTTAAATTGTAAAAGATGTAAAAGAATTGGGGATAAAGGTAAAAAGGCTAAAGATAGAAATAAACCTAGAAGTAGGTACAACCCACTAAGGCTAAAAGTACAAACCATGATGCACAAAGAAGTTGCAAGTTAATAATATATATAATATATATTATTCATAATTGTTCTATTTAGGTCACTCAAGCTTGATATTGTTCCACTGTTGAAAATTTTTATATGGATGAGTGACCTAAATGAAAAAGTTATGAAATTTTGTTACTATCTAGTATCTTGATTGGAAGCTTTGTGACTCATTAAACTTGAAAAAAGCCCACCAATCAATAATCAAGTTTCAGAAGTGCTCTGTTTAGTGTTACAATTTTTTTCAGAATTGTTAAAATGATATGAAATTGACCCAAATGGAACACTTATGAAACATGGTTACTATTGAGTAACATATTCCCTATTTTATATCTCTTTACAAATTAAACGGTCGGACGAGTTGAAATTCACTCAAATCGCATTTTTAATGCACAATACCTCCTAAATAAACTTGATAAATAAAAATAACTCTTTAGATTCAGATCAACCTGATCCGACGCATACGGAAGTTTACATATTTTTATCTGACTTGCTGACCATTGTGCCACATTTAGCTGTCAGTAGTGAACCTTGTTCTTTATTGGAGAGGATTTTGTTTATCAAAGAACCCTAGACTTAAAACAAAAAAAAAACTGATTTTGATATGTTAATTGGATCAGCTACCAAGACCATTATCACAAGCAGACCTGGAGAAAGTTGTGGTGAAATCCAAAAAGACGAGGGTAGCAGCAAGGGAGTACAGTGGTTTGAGCTCACAATCAGAGGTATGGTCAGTGCCAAGGGAAACAACAGATGATTATCAAGTTCAAGCTGCCATTAATGAGATCTCAAAGATTGTTGCTTCCCAGATTATAAACATTAGATCAGATAATCAAGATCGTGAAGATTAGATCAGATATTCAAGGTTGCATCTGCCAATATTGAGTAGTTTTTTTTTTCATTTATATTTATAATAATATACAATAGTCTCATGTGAAACTAAATGGGCGTTTTGGTCATTTAACTATAGTCTGTAATTTATTCTAGAAAAGCTGTGCTGTTGACATCCATTTAAATTTTTTTCCATTAGTAGGGTTTACGTATTTGATTCGATATGTAACAGGGAAATGCAATGTTATTTAATTATGTGATATTGTTGTAAAAATTATGTGATATTCAATATGGAACATGTGTTGGTTGTAAAAAATATTTTGTTTTACTACTATATTTTTCAAAAATAGGCAAATAATAGATGCCATATATCTATAATTTTGTTGAACAATTAATATGAAAATTGATTTAAGTTATTTAATAACTAAAATATTTTTGGTTTTTTACTAAAGTTAAAAACATTTAATATTAATTATAAAATACACTAAAGTTAAAAACATTTAATATTAATTATAAAATACTGAGGTTTTTTTTTATCCCAAACTAGTGTTGGTTATAAAAAATCTTTACTAAATAGTGTTGCTAGAAAACTATTTACTAAAGTGGTGTTTTCTTGAAAATATTTATTTGTTTCTCACTCATCTCATTGGATGACTGCTAATTTATTAAATAATTATTAATTAGTGATTTATTTATGCTAGTGGGTCAACTTATATTTTTATGAATCTTAAATTAATAATTAGGTAATACTATATCAAATCTATATTTAATAAATTAAAATTTAATCAGATATACATACAGTCAAATTTATATTTCTTTTACTTAAATCTTTTTACATAAATAACAAAATATTTTTTAATGGATAGACCAAAAAGCCCTGTGATGTTTATGTATATGCATACTCAAATCATTTTATATGAATCATTAATTAAAGAAAACTTACATTTAGCAAAGCAAGAAAAAAATAACAATTAGTATTTGAAGTATGTAATAGTGATTATAAAGTATTTTTGCCTACTGCAATTTATATTTCATATAAAGTATTTTTGTTATGACTTGTATTTGCCAGTCTCTATTTCCGAAGCAATGAACTTCGAATTACCCGATATCCAGTTACGTGATACCTGATATACTAAATCTGTAGTACCCGAATGACATTTCGATCAGTCAGTTTGTTCAGTCTCAATTAGTTTTAACTAATGCAATTAGTTAAAAAAATACTATATTTTGTTATTAATGTAAAAAAAATATATATATAAAATTGACTGTATGTATATTTGAGTAAAATTTTTTTTTTTAAAATACAAATTTCATAGGGTATCACAGTAATACTATTACTTAAATTATTGCAAACACAAATTAAATGCCGGCTTTTAGAATAGGCATTTTTCCCGGTAGATTTTACAAAAAAAAATAGGCTTATTTTAAGATTAATAAAAATATAAGTTCAGAGAACCACTACCATGATTAAATAATCACTACATAATAATTAATAATTATTGAATAAAGTTTAATTAATCGGGAGTCATCCAAAAAGACAAGGAGTGGAAAACAATTAAATATTCAAGAAAACACCACTTTGGTAAATAATTTTCTAGCCACCCTAGTTTGGTAAATACTTTACCACCAACATTACTTTGGGATAAGAACTCAAAATACTGTAAGTACAAAAAATGAACTTTTTATTAAAATTTTTAATCAGAATGATACCTTTCAGTAAAAAACCATCACTCCCTCCAAAGATAGAACCCGCAAAAACTGTGTATATATGAAAGTCGTCTTCCTCCTAAACCTCCTGCAAATCCGTAAAGAGAGAGATAACGAGAGGGGGAGAAGGTGGTTCAGGTGAGACGAGGAGGAATCCATGATGGCACCGAAACATTTTCGGGGGGCATATTGTTACCAATCACATTGTTCCATGTGGACACACCCCTGATCCTTTCCCGATTCCGACACCTGTCAGCCTAAGAATCGTAGCAATCATTTATTATTGATTTTATCAGCATAGCATTGGTTACCTGATTGTAGAGGACTATCCTAGAAGTTGGGTCTAGCCCAATGGTTTTAGGGTCCAAAGGTATAAAAGCCCATGGAAGACCCTAAATGTCCACTACATAAAGGAGGCTACACCTTTAATAAAAAGGCTCATGTCTCTCTCTCTCTCTACCGTAATCATACTTTCACTTACACTTATAGATTAAGCTCATCAATGGTGAACCGACTACTGATTTAAGCGCCATAGGGTGGTCCAGAGACCTTAGTCTCTGACCGCTTCTAACGAATTTTCTCAGTTTTGCAGGTTTGGATGGAGACGAATAAGACGAGGTGCGGTTAGATGATCCTCCCAGAAGTTCATTCACCGGTGGAAACACAATCAGAAACAAGATGATCGGGATTTGTTTCTTCATTGGCGCCTACTATGGGCTCGGACCTAACTAAAGTCATTCACCCGGTGGATACGTCAGCAGGTATGCAAGGGATACACATAGAAATCCTGCTTCATTATCTGGGATAGGTCCTAGCAGTGGATCGATGTCCCCTTGTAGAACCAGTCCAAGTTTCACGACATCCATAACAACATCAATATCTGCTTCCTTCTCTGGGTAGGTCCTAGCACCTCTACACCACCCTTCTACAATTTTCATCCACAGGCCACATTTATACTACCCCATACGCCATGTTGGGTGGACCCTTCGGGTTCCATACATAACTTAGCTGGTTTCTCACAACCTTCATCGATGGTTGGTTCGGAGATAGTTTGTGTGGAACGACAACATGTAATGGCCGCTTTTGAACAATGGGAATAAGAGTACAGGTTGTCTGATGTGCAAGCACAATTGAACTTCAACGAAAATTCCCCGCCTACTGGGGCACTATGCATGCGAACACATGGGTTCATAACACAACTAATCCTTCGTTGTATACGTCAGTAGGTGAGCAAGGGCTACACATAAAAATTCATGATAAGACAGATGATGCCATAAGCGTCACGTCGGAGAACCTCACTAAACCAAATAGGCCAGATATTTTAATAGAGAGATCTAAATTCACGCCCCGCATCGCCCTAGCGGAGTTTCCTAGTAAACGAAAATGCCTTTTACGGCTGGAAATTACTACAACAATTCTGATCCTGACGACCACCTGAACATCTTTCTAGCAGCTGGAAAAATAGAGCGTTGGACCCTACCAAGGTGTCACATGTTTGTTCAAACACTAGTAGGTCCACCGAGACTTTGGTATGATAGTCTACTAACAGGGGAAATCAATGACTTCAAAGAACTTATTGATAAGTTTAATTAACTTCATTTTATTTAGAAGCGAAGGCATTTAGAGGATGTGGGTAATATCATGTACATACATCGAATAGATAACTAATCAATGGATGATTACATTACACGGTATAATGAGGAAGCTTTAAAAATTAATGGGGGTAAGAGAGGATATCATGAAGTTGGGATTAACAAAAGGCGCAAGGTCGGATGAGGTTATAAGGTGTCTTAATGATATGCCCAAAACCTAGAATGGTGGTATGGTTATGGAGGCAGTAAAGTGTTTGCGTGAACTGAGAAAACAATCTCCAACAACAAAGTTTTAGAGAAGCCAAATCAACGATGATGCGAACAAACAAGGTGACAAAAAAAGAAATCACGGGAACTCCTCATGGTATCGGCCTCAATCATCGAGTCCGCTTTCATTCTCCAAGCAAGAAACCCCCACTCAGCATGACCCTTATCCATGAAATGACCGACATCTTACACATGATTTGTTTCTTCACTTACCATTAATTTTTCATCATTTAGGTTGTGTGTTGTGGTTTTGGTTAGGGAATCAAGGATGTGCCACATTGAATCGGGAGGAGCAGGAACACCACGCCCCCTCCCTCTCCCCCAAATTTTCATGGTGCATATGACCACCATCCCGATCATCTCGTGTGACAAAACGCAAAATGTTAGGTATATCCGTACAACCTAATCATAATTAATTATACAAATACGTGCATTTAGACTTAATTATGTATTAATTGACTCCACGAAGTCTAGCAATGTCCGGGAAATGCATGAATATTTGCATTTAACACAATCGATTCGACGTGTCGCGTTACAATGAAATCAATTTTAACAAACGTTGATCCTAAGTGCCTGGTAAAACCGCAAGCATTATTTTTGGTCCACTTTTAGCAACAGACTTATAATTTTCGCCAAACCACTACAAATACATGATCAATAAATGACAATGATTAACATTTAGTGCTATTAAGAACTACTAGACATTGCAAAGATGTCTATATGATAATTACCGATTATTAACGCGTAAATGACCTGTTAGTTCTATTGAACCCTATAAAAGAACAGATGATAGAAAAGCCAAAATGTACTACAACATCTGATCCATAATAATAATAAGTAACATCTACTCTCAAAGAACTGCCGAGACTAAAGACTGCTCTCAATGATCTGCTATGATAAAGCTCTGCTAGACAGGTCTACTGAAGTTAAACTCTGATGAAGAACCTAAGCACTGATATGGCAAAGCTCTGCTGAAGCCCTACAGTGAATAACTCAGCAGTTGTTAACAACAGACTTTATATTGTATTTTAGTGTAACACTGTTTAGTCTAGCAGATGTTAGTTTGTTTAGGTTGTTAAATGTCACTTTCATAGTAACGTCAGCAAAGATGCTCAGTGGTTTGTATATGTGCTATAAATAGAACAGTGCATGTAATGTTCTATTTATAGCATCACTTTCAATCTAAACATTTGGTACGAACAAATCAGAGTAATCGAAATGAGGGGGAGTTTATAATTCTCATGCATACGTGATTAATTATTACAAACGCATGTTAATGAAAACAATCTCCCAATTGTTGTGAATCAAAGTTTACATTTCCGTTGCACTTATCTTTGTTTTATCATCATTCATTACTTTCCCTCTTTAAACTTTCACAACAATTCAAACTCAGATCCTAACAATTGGTATCAGAGCTTGGTAAATCGAATTTGATTTAACAATCAATTTGATTTGAACAGATCAGCTCTTACTATTGTGGTCATTTGTTCGTTCTATTGAAAAAAAGTAAAAGTTTATTTATGTTCAAAGTTTTAAACAAAAACTAAACAATCAAAATGTCACACAATCCAAAAGATCCACACAATACTGGCACCATGTTTAAACCACCGATCCTTGTTAGATCAGAGTATAACATCCGACAATGACGAATGGGTCATGTTCTTGCTCAGCAAAACACCAGCTGCTGGAAATCAGTTATTTCACGACCTCATGTTCCAATGGTAGCGAGTACTGAGGACTCAAAATTCCAAGTACCAAAGAGTCCTGAAAACTACTCCGAGCAAGTTTTCCAAAAAAATCGAGCTAGATGCAAAGGCATTTAATATCGTGGCCTCTGCATTTCCAAACGATATCTATGTTGGCCTGTTGCATTGCAACAGTGCAAAGGAGTTGTGGGACGTTTTGAAAGAGAAATTTGGTGGGACTGAGGAAGTATTGAAAATAACAGAGAAGTTTTAAACCAACAAACGAAACGTTTTGTCATGTTAAAGGAGAGTCATTAACCCAACAGTTCGAAAGATTTAGTTGTCTCATTAGCGAGCTAAAATTGGTTAATGTTGAGTTTGCGAATTCGACTTTATATAGTCGTTTCCTTAGATCATTATCAGAGAAATGGGACACTATAGCTTTTGTAACCAGAAATTCGGCTGGGTTCAAAGAAGTTAAGTCTAACTCAGCTTCATGGTAGGCTCCTCACTTATGAGAGAGAGCTGAACCAGAAAAAGAAGTTACAAGAGTTAGGAAAGGTTGCTGATGACTATGCATTCGATAGCACAACACTTTTTGGTCAAGAAGAAGCTTCTGGCAGTAGTACGGATCAGAGTTATGATCATTTTATTGATATAACATCTGGTGGTAGCTTTAACTCTGATTCTTACTCACCCAATTATGCTTTTACTGCTGATGAGGAAAGCCAAACTTCTGACAACTTATCCTTTGAATTGAATGATCTTCAACACTTTGACCCTACAGATTTAGAAGAAATGGATATTCTGCACCAACTTACCTTGTTAAGTGTTAGAGTAAGCAAGTACTATAAAAGGACTGGTAGGAAATTTCTAGGGTTACATGGAGGGCTAAAGGTTGGGTTGGATAAATCACAGAGTGTAATAGGCTAGGACATTTTGCTAGAGAATGTAGGTCTCAATCAACTAGACCAATTATCACACATCCTGGCCCTAGACCTCAAAGCACTCAAAACATTGTCCATTATTTCCAATATACCCCTGCTCCTCACATGCAAAGCACTGCTCACTTTGCACATCCTGCTACCACTATTCCTGTGCAGTATGTTCAAACCACTGTACCTCAGATCCAATATGTTCAAGCCCAAGCTCCTCAGGTTCAAATGCAACCTGCACCACAAGTTACTCAAACCACTGCTCCAGCAGAGGTTAATCAACAGAGTTTCTTTACTCAAGGCTTTGTTGATTGGAGTAGCTTGCCTGAGGATCTGACTGATGAAAACTTTGCTCTACTTGCCAACATTGAAAAGAAACAAAATGATTTTTTCTTTATGGCACTAGATACAATAGTTGAGGGTGTTGAATCTGAGGAGGTGGTGTCTAAATCTGATGAGTTTTGTGTTCATGATGAAACAAATGTTTCAAAAGGAATGTTGGTGAGGAAGTGAAAGCTTTATCTGACCCTAGGGATGCCAGTGTATGTGAAGGTGAATGTGACTGTGCCATGATGGCCGCTGCTAAGGTATCACCTCAGGTCCTTAAAGATCTATGTTCAGATAAATGCATCATTGCTTTTGCTAACATAAAAGAAGTGAATAAAAACCTTAGAAACAAGATTTTAGATGATGAACTACAGTTTGAAAAACTTTCAAAAGAGTTAAAAACAAATCTATTTGAAAAAGAATCTGAAATCAACAGCTTAAAACATGAAGCAAGCATAACCAAGGACCAACTCCAAACCATGATAGAAAAATATCAAAGTTGTAAAAAGGAGTTGGAATCTACCCAAATCACTTGTGAGAAATGGGTAGAATCCTGCAAAGGTTATGAAGTGATGTTTGAGAACCAAATCAAAAGTAATGTGAAATTTGGCATTTGGTTTAGAAAAAATGACCAAGTTTTTGAACACACTGTTGTAAATGAATCTGGCTTGGTTGAAGTAATTTCCACAAATTTGGCTGGTCAAGAAATCAAAATCACTGATCAAAATGGCAATAAAATTATTTTAGAAAGACATGAAGGATCCTCAACTTTTGAGGAAATTGAAAAATATCAATTTAAACATACATGGTCTGATGAGTGTGACATTCTTGAACATTTCAAGCCAATGGATTTTACAACCACTGATGGGATCAAAGCACCCAATGTCAAGATTGTAATAACCTGACTTTTGGGTTGATTCTATTGTTACCGTTTATTTCGTTGTGACCACTTTGTACTCTGAGATTCCTATGTAACAAGGGTTTATGTTATTCTAAATACATTTTCATCACACTGCATCACTGCTGGACATTTAAAACGCTTAACACTCGAATGCTCATCGCAACGCAAACTCAAAACACAGTTATTAATAATGGTTATGAAATGTTGTGTGTTTATATGTATACATGTTTTATATGACTTATACTCGCTCAAATGCTCTCGCTCGCTCGCTTAACTCGCAACACAACTCTTACTACCTCGCTAAGAACACTTAACGAAACAAAACTAACTAATACGAACGAAATCACCAAACAAAAACAGCCAAAACGCAAACCAGACTCACTCGCACGAGCACCCACTCGTACGAGTGAAGCCTGGTTTGCAAAAGGCTAAACTCAATCGCACCAGGTCACTCGCACGAGGACCCACTCATGCGTGGAGCCACTCGCACAAAGACCCACTCGCACCAGCCCTCACCTGCTCACTTGTCTACTCCTATAAATATCACACTTAGACATTCGTGCTCCCACTTGCTGTCACTCGCATGAAACCTACTCTACACACTTTTCTCTGTTTCCAAGTAAGAAGACTACGTTTTCCATGCAAATCACAACGATTTTACACGAGATTATCTCCGATTTAATCTAAAATTCTTTTTTTACGAAGACCTTCACCTTTTTCATAAATTCTTCTGATTTTACCACGGAATCACACTTAACGAGTGTATTTGAGTTAGCCTTGGCTTCTCAAAGTTAGAAACCTTGACGTTTCCAGCTCACCAAGTGTTGATTCAAATGAAACTGTTTTAAAACTTGATTTTTACACAAAAACGGACTAAAAACCAACACATGCTTCGTTCACTAAATAGTGGGACGAAACGGTGTTAAAACATGCTTGAAATTGATTCAAAATCACGTCAGTTCCAAGCGATAACTCAGTTCTGGTAGCACGAAGACACAAGAAGAGTCACCTGTGCAAACTGGAATGGCTCGCACGAACCACTATGGGTCCGTACGACCCAGTCTGAGTTTCCATAAGAGACTCACTCGCTCTAAAGACCTCCCCAGCTTTTGGTTTGCTCAGTAACTCAAGGTTGGAAGGATGGACACTCGATTTTCCGAACAACGATGCGAAAACACTCAATTTTGGACAACGAAAACAGGTTGCGAATCATGGCTCGCACGAGGGTGATGCCTCGCACGAGTCATGGCTCGTACGAAGCATGGCTCGCATGAGGGTGATGCCTCATGCGAGCGATGCCTCATGCGACCCATCTGTTTGTCCCACACCACTCTCTGATCAACCGTTCAACACTATGGAAAACTGATGCACTTCTGTTTCTACGCACAGGCTGACCCGACACTCTTACCCACTCCATCTCGCTCGTGACTTGCTGTTAAGCATTCACTGTGAGTATACTTGACCACTTTTTCGCTTTAACACACTTTTGGGTGTTACATACGTTCTCTATCAAACAATCACTATACACAACAATAAAACACTTTAAAACGCAAAACCGCTCTCGCATGACTATACGTGAAACGATGAACTGCTATGTGTTATTTGTATGCCTTGAGATTTGCCTACCACCCTTAACATGATAGCAGCTATAGGTTGACCCACCACCCGTTAGTTCGGGGGTGTTAAGGCTCGCTCTCGCTTTACTTTACTTGTCTCACTCACGGTTGTGTTGTTTAGCTTATTTCAGTGTAGATAGCATATATGTTCACATGACTACGTTCGTGCATCCTAGTTTTCGCCAAACGCTTTACTCTATTACTTGCTAGACCTGCGTACTCACCTTTACTTTTTGTAATGACTTTTATTTTAACGTATGTGACTGGTTGATGGACTTATTTGCTGCAATTGGATTAGGCCTCTCTAGATACCACTTAATCTAATTGTTTAGTTTTGTTTTATTGTTTGAGAAACTTAGGATTTATTTCAATTATTGTATGAATATTTGTTTAGTTCTATTGGAAATTGAACCTTGTTAAATATTGGCATATAATAGTTGTTATGGATTTTCTTGAGCAATCTATTCGCGCTTAGTGCCGCATCCCGATGTTTCCTCCATCGGTTGGGGTGTGACAAAGATCATACCCTTGAAAGATCTTCCAGCAGATGTTGTTATAACATCTGCTGATAAAAAGTCTGAAAAAGGGTAGAAGAAAGAAAAAATCAAAAACTTGTTTTGTGATTTCTATGAAAAGAAGAACCACGTTACCAAAACATTTTTCTTCTAAAAGCTTATGACATTAACAAAACAAGTGTGATAATTGATTCTCCAAACTGCACAATTTGTGGCAAATCCATTCATAAAACTCAAGAGTGTGTTTATCTCCAAAATTTTGACATCAAACGAAATGAGTATATGTCACACCCCGACCGCGTAAAACAACAAACCGCGGCGGAAACGTCGGGGAGTGTCGTAACCATGGCATAATAAGTTAAGTTCTATTGAGTAAAATTGTTTACATTGTCTGGAATTTAAACATAAAACATAACATAAGTTAAATTGTCTTCAGGTTTTAAGTCACTAAAGCCTAAAGTCCGTCCTAAGTGTCGCATGATCAACCTTAAGCATTCGCTCCTAAAACATATGTGAAAATAAAGTACATCGGCATAAAATGCCTGTGAGTAACATAGGTTTTGCGTTTAAGATTCATGGCCTAGAATGTTTAAAAGAATACTTAGTTAAAAAGGTCGCCATGAATACTTACAAAAATGTTTTCTTTTATAAAAATCATATGATAAATCGAATGATATAAAAGAAATATGTATGGTTAAATCATTAACCAAAATATATGTCATATCTTGTGTAAAAATGTCATGTCATAGATAAAAATGTCTTGTCTTGAACTTTATTTGAAATGATTTAGATAACGCCACGATATGTAATATAATAAAAACACTTATATATAGGAAGTGCCCACGGCGTATCCACCATGCTTTTATCATATTACACCCGTCCCGTTATTTAATTCACTTGCTATAAACCAACTAGCAAAAAGTCTTGTTTAAACCAAAGAAATGTCTAGTGTAAACCAATGTCATGTAAACCAATGTCATGTGTAAGCAAAGTATTATGTAAACCAAATGTCAAATGTAAACCAGTATCTTGAATAGTTGAAATGTCTTGTGTAAAACAATGTCTTTGAATAATCAAACGTTATGTTTTATAAGTCATGCTTTTATTGTCTAAACATATATTTAGTTTGTTGGCAAACATATTCAAACCTCGTTGACTGTCCAATAGACCCTTATAAAGATAAAAGTCTATCCATTTCATTGGATTATGTCATTCCCTAAAGTCGCTTCCAAACAGACTCGGGAAGCGGGAACGGGATTGTCAATCCTATGGTACCATTACATACTACCGGTCGGCATGATCAATGTTAATGAATGTATTAAGTCAATCTCCAACGTACCAATATGTCATGAACAATGTAAGCAACAATGTCTTTGAAAAACCATGTACTAGTATGCTCAGTCAACATACATAGCAAGAAAATGTCTTTGAAAAACCATGTACTAGTATGCTCAGTCAACATAGATAACAAGAAATGCTGTAAATCAATGTGCTCATATGCTAAGTCAACATATGCCGCAAAAAGTGTCCTTGAAATCAATGTGCTAGCATGCTCAGTCAACATACATAGCAAGAAATGATGTAAATCAATGCGCTCATATGCTAAGTCAACATATGCCGCAAAATGAAATGGAAATCATGTACTATATGTACTATGTAATCAAAGCATGTATAATGTCATGAAAACTAGAAAGTAGTCATAGGCACAATATGTTTCACCCCAAAACATTTATAGAACGTAAAAGGGGGGACTATGTACTCACTTGGGATGGCAAGAAAGTCCTTGTTCAAGAATATAACCAAAGCTCAAGAGTCCGATAAATTAAGTATGTCCTAATATCGGATAACTATGTTCATATCGGAACATTAATCGGGGGATCGGATAGAATGTGGTCTTGTAAACCAAATGAGTGTTGGAACTCATATGAAAATGTTTAACAAAGTTAACATTCTGATTTGAAATGATTCCTAAGTGCTTTTTGACCCATAATGGCTTGTTAAGGTAGTTTATGCCACTTTAACGGGTCATTTTCGTAAACGCGTGATCGGATGGTTAGATATGCCCTATGATAAGTCTTATACGTCAAAACAAGTTTAATATTGTTGTAACATTAGTCTATATGGCAAAACATTGGTTACATAAGCTTAAAATCAATTTATGCGCAAAAAGGGCAATATTGGTCATTTATAAAGGCATACTAGGCGACTTAACATAACACTAACCAAATGATGTGACCATAAGGTATAACCTCAGAGGGTTATTCCCTATACAACTATGGTCCCTAATATGAGTTTGGTCAGATCCTAAGATCGACCAAACGGGTCGGATTCGAAAGTCAAAGCGGTGGTCAAGACCGCTCGACTTACGACCCTAAACAAGTACTAAACTAAAACTGACGAGTTAGACATGTTAAACATGTCTAACTAAGTTTATAAAACGGATTTGATATCAAAACAAAGTGTTTTGATACCCGAAAATAGTTCTGTCGTATAATGCGCACTTTGCGCATTATTGACGAAACTTTGACTCGTCACTACAACTAGTGAACGTGGTAATAAGTAGGCATGATCGCTGTGGATCATAACCATCGTGATTATGATCACGTTGCAAAGTTCAATTGAACTTTGTCTTGACCAATTAATGGTCAAAGCTGAAAGTCAAACACCTTTTGACTTTTAGTTTGAAATAGCTAAACAAATGAAACAAGACAAGGATAAAGCACTTACTTGTGTTTGAAGAAGACCCAAGAGCTCCAAGAAGACCAAAAAACTCAGGTAGGAGGCATCCAACAATGTGGTAGCCTCCACTTAGAGTGTTTGAGATAAGAAGAAAGGAATGAGCAAGTTGAAATGAGGATGATCATGGGTATTTATAGTTGAATTGAAGCTACCAAATCATTACAAGTGTCCATGGGTCATCAACGGGTTTGATTAGTGTCATAACACTTGTTAAATGCAGAAGAAATGGTGGCATATTCGAATGCTTAGTGTCCAAGGCTTTAAACAAGGAGCTGCCAAGTTTCTGCTATGCTGGAGGGTCCTTACAGACTGTAAGGGATTTGGGCTTACGGTCTGTAAGCCCTTTAGCTGGCAGACACTTTTGAAAATTAGCAGAACAGACCCCTGCACCCGTTTCGTCGCGTTTTAGCACTTTTAACACCCGTTAACCTCATTTTCAAGCTTCATAAGGACGATAAAGCATAGGGAACTTGAAATATATTCAAAAATGTTTTGGGTGTCGGTTTGTTTGGTCGTACAGTTGCGGTTTTCAGTTAATTATGACGAAAACCGTAACGAACGCGTGTACGACCGTAAACGCGTAACGAATGATACTTTTGCTTTCCAATCATTAATATACAAGATTTTACTGATTACAAAAATTTTGGATGTGCGTACGTGTTCCGGATTAAGAGATACGCGTAACGGCATAGTTTCGCGGAATTTGCAAAATAGCCCCTGAAGTTGCAAAAGCGTGTTTTTGCCATACCGAAGCCTTCAAAACTTAATTCTATGTTATGTAAAGGTTATTTAAGGTATGTTAAGCTTGTGTCACTATTCCGAACTATATGTTGCGTTTAACTGATTTCATTTTGCGATTACACTTCCAGAAAAGGTTTAAAAGGTCAAAATTGAACAAAAATGCACAAATGTCATAAATAAATATACAAATTTGTAAACAACACAATGTTTCATTGATCATCAAATTGTTCGGAAACCGTTACATGATAGAATTACACAGATGTCACAGTCTCCCCTACTTTAGGAAATATCGTCCTGAAATTTAATTAGAGGAAACTTGTGAGAAAATATGTGGATATTTCGCCTTCATTTGATCCTCTCGTTCCCAAGTAAATTATGGGCCACGTTTGTATTCCCAGCGAACTTTAACAATCGGTATCCGTCTGCGCTTGAGATTTTTGACTTCACGGTCCAGAATTTCCACAGGTTTCTCAACAAAATGCATCGTGTCATCAACACGAATTTCATCAAGAGGGATGTGGAGGTTTTCATCAGCCAAACACTTTTTCAAATTGGACAAGTGGAAAGTTGGATGAACATTACCAATTTCAGGAGGTAGCTCAAGTTTGTATGCCACTTTACCAATTCTCTCAATGATCTTAAATGCTCCAACGTATCGTGGCGCAAGTTTCCTTTCTTCCCGAATCTAATCACACCTTTCCAAGGGGATACCTTAAGGAGTACGTGATCACCGACTTGGAATTCCAAGGGCTTGCGTCGTTTGTCCACGTAACTCTTCTGACAGCTTCTAGCTGTCAAAAGGTTTTCGTGAATTTTCTTGACTTTGTCCGTTGTATCATGAATGAGTCAGGTCTAGTGAATTGAGATTCACCAACTTCATTCCAACAGACAGGTGAACGACATTTTCGACCATAAAGAGCTTCTAAAGGTGCCGTGTCAATGCTGGAGTGATAACTGTTGTTGTAGGAGAATTCGACCAATCCTAGATGCGAATCACAACTACCACCAAAGTCAATCACACAGGCTCTAAGCATATCCTCCAGTGTTTGGATTGTCCTTTCAAATTGTCCATCCGTTTGAGGATGATAAGCAGTGCTCAAGTTAAGCTTGGATCCCATGGCAGACTGCATGGTTCTCCAAAAATGAGATGTGAATCGAGCACCATGATCAGATATAATATCCAAAGGGACACCATGATGAGATACTATTCATCCACATAGATCTTAGCAAGTTTGTCAGCAGAGAACTCCTCACGAATGGCTATAAAATGTGCTGACTTTGTTAGACGATCAACTACTACCCAAATGGCATCGTGACCTCTAGAAGTGCGCGACAATTTGGTAATGAGATCCATAGCAATGTTTTCCCATTTCCAAACAGGAATCTCTGGTTGTTCAAGCAAACCAGAAGGACATTGATGTTCTGCCTTAACTTTGAGACAAGTAAGCATTTGGAGACGTACAAAGCTATGTCATTCTTCATACCCGGCCACCAATACTGAGTACGAAGATCCTTGTACATTTTTTCTGCACCTGGATGAATTGAATAACGAGACTTCTGAGCTTCATCCATTATCAAGGTGCGGAGATTGTCTAGACTTGGAACCCACAAACGGTTCAGATAATAAGATAACCCATTGTCTTTTGTTTCCAGTTGAAGCTCGAGATGATGTGGTAATTCATTACCCATTTTGTCTTGTGCAACACAAGTAAGTTGAGCTTCAAGAATACGTGTTTGGATATCAGATCGAACTTGCACACATTGCAGCTTGACACGTTCTTTATGACTAAAAGCATCGGCTATGACATTTGCCTTACCAGGATGGTAGCGAATCTCGCAGTTATAGCCGTTCAGAAGTTCGACCCAACGTCGTTGTCTCATGTTTAGTTCTTTCTGATTGAAGATGTGCTGGAGACTTTTGTAGTCTGTGAAAACCACACATTTTGTACCATAAAGATAATGTCTCCAAATTTTGAGGGCGAAAACAACAACACCCAACTCAAGATCATGAGTGGTGTAGTTCTTTTCGTGAATTTTCAACTGTCTTGATGCATAGGCTATAACTTTGTCTCTTTGCATGAGAACACAGCCAAGACCTAAGTTTGATGCATCACAATTTACAACAAAATCGTCGTTTCCTTCAGGTAGAGATAGAATAGGAGCATTACAAAGTTTCTGTTTCAAAGTCTGAAAAGCTTCTTCTTGTTTGGGTCCTCACTCAAAAGATTTATTCTTTTGAGTTAGAGAAGTAAGGGGAACCACAATCTTTGAGAAGTTTGCAATGAAGCGACGATAATAACCCGCAAGACTAAAAAATGAACGAACTTCGGTAGGAGTTGTAGGTGTATCCCATTCCTTAATCGCACTGATTTTGGCGGGATCAACATGTATACCTTGTTCGTTGACAATATGTCCCAAAAATTGAACTTCCTTTAGCCAAAATTCACACTTGGAGAACTTGGCATATAGTTGTTCTTTCTTCAGGAGTTCCAAAGTTAAATGAAGATATCGTCTTGAGACTTTGAGTAAATCAAAATTTCATCAATTAAAACAATGATGAACTTGTCTAAATAAGGCTTACAAACCCTATTCACCAAGTCCATGAATACAGCAGGAGCATTTGTCAGACCAAATGGCATAACTGTGAACTCATAATGACCGTAACAAGTGCGAAAAGCTGTCTTGGGAATATCTTCCTCGAATACACGAAGCTGATGATACCCAGAACGTAGATCAATCTTTGAGAAGCAAGTAGCACCCTGTAGCTGATCAAAGAGATCATCAATGCGAGGTAGGGGATATCAATTCTTGATCGTGAGCTTGTTGAGCTCACGGTAATGGATATACATACGAAAAGACCCATCCTTCTTTTTCACAAATAACACAGGAGCACCCCAAGGTGAAAAGCTCGGTCAAATGAATCATTTGTTAGATAACTCCTGAAGTTGTTTTGACAATTCTTGCATCTCAGACGGTGCAAGACGATATGGAGATTTAACAATAGGGTTGGCACCAGGTACAAGATCTATACGAAACTCAACTTGTCGTGCTGGGGGTAAACCAGGTAGTTCCTCAGGAAACACCTCAGGATAATCCCGAACAACAGGGATATCTTGAATAGTTTTACCTTTGCCTTTCTCCTCTATGATACGTGCCAAGAAAGCCACATAATTCTTGCACAGGTATTTTTGGGCTTGAGTACAAGTCATGAGTTTGAGGCTACTAACCGGTTTTTCTCCACGAACCTCCAAAATTTCACCAGACGAAAGGGGTATACGAACAATCTTATCAAAACAGACCACCTCAACATGATGTTTAGTTAACCAATCCATTCCCACTATAATGTCAAAGCTCCCGAGTTGCATAGGTGTGAGGTCAATAGGAAAAAGATGGTTATCGAGGTTTAATTGACAACCAGGAATGACATAATCAAGTTTAAGAGGTTCGCCACTAGCTATCTGGACTGTCAAGGGCTTTCCTAGTTTAGTTCTTGGTTTTGAAAGTAAAGGCTCAAATGTTAAGGATACAAAACTTCTATCGGCCCCGAATCAAAAAGTATAGAAGCAGGATGGTTGTTAAAGAACGTACCGTTCACCACCTCGTTGTCTGCCCATGCCTCATTTGCATTGATGTTAAACGCTCGTCCACGAGCCTGGTTCGCATTTGCCAATCTTGTGTTGGTGCATAATGTCTATGTCTTAGTCTTATATCGAGTCTGTATAGAATAGAGTTGAATAGGCTAGCAATACGAAGTATTTATGTTGTATTGAGTCAATTTCGCCCATGAGTAACTTGTAAAGACAAGTTTGACCGAACTTGCTAAGGCAAGTTCGGGCGAACTTAGCTATCTCTCTAGCGATCTTAGATCTCTATAAATAGCTAGCATGCCTCACTCATTTGTAACTTTGGCATCTCTGAGGTGAAGCTCTGTCAATTTGGATTCTTAACGTTTAATCAATATAATTGATGTTTAACTGATTAATTCTTGTCTATTGGTAAACTTGTCGTAATATTTCCGCTATTATGGACAATAGATATCAAATCCAGGTTCCTAAGCATCGAGGTTCGGTCCTACAAGTGGTATCAGAGCTAGAATAGCATGATTTGATTGATATCAAGACAAGAACACTTCTATTTCATCTCCATTCTTCTATTTTTCTTAACTTTTTCACAAAAATAAAGAATACGGGCAAAATCTTTTCAATTTTGAATATATCATGTAAAATGAAACAAAGATAAACCCTTGAAAGATTGGAGACTAAAATCAAACGAATTGTTGACAAAATTGTGCAAAAACCATGTTTTTCAAAACCCTCATGTTCGAACTTGTACCCTAAGTTCGCCCGAACTTGCCCTAGAAACACACTTTTTGAGTGTTTTTCTATCAAGTTCGCCCGAACTTGAGAGATTTTGGAGGTTTTTGTGATAAGTCCGAACGAACTTGTATAAACTTTCTTTGATTTTCCTCAAGTTCGCTCGAACTTGAGCAGTTTCATTGGTTTTATACTAAGTTCGACCGAACTTGCAAATTGTTCTTATAATCTCAACTACAAGTTCGCTCGAAGTTCACAAGAAAAATTTTCAAATTAGAATTCACAAGTTCGACCGAACTTTGGTTTAAAAGACTGAAATTCTTCATTTCACTACAAGTTCGACCGAACTTGTAGTAAATCTAACATTTTCAAAAAATTTTACGTGTTTTCAGCGTACGTGTCTCGTTATTCGCGATGGATGATATTCAGAAAGCATTTATGTCCGGAGTGGGTACATCCAATGCCAACGTGATTCAACAAGTCAATCTTGACAACGAGATGGGCACGACCGTTAAACCGCCAAAGCTAATGAGCATGGACAAGTATGAAGGATGGAAGGAGAATTTTACATATTGGGTTCAAGCCATGCATTTCCAAGGCTGGGTGTCGATTGAGAGAGGTTACACTGTTCCATTGGATGAACATCAGCAAGTACTAGAGAAGTACAAGTATACCACAATACAAAAAGATGAGTACATTGATGAGAAAAAGATGATAAGCCTCATTCAACAATCTGTTAAAGAAGATATTCTGGTCTTGTTGCCAGAATACACGACTGCGAGAGAACTCTGGGTATCACTACAAAAGAAATACCAAGGCAGCGCAGAGATGATCAAGAGTAAGAAAGCTCTCATCATGAAGGAGTTCGATATTTTCAACATGTTGAAGGGAGAGACTATGAAGCAGATGATTGAGCGTTTCTGTCATCTAAAAGTCCAAATGAGAAGACACAGTCTTGAGAAGACGGAACTAGAATACATCGACAAGCTTGCAGATGCGTTACCTGACGGAGAATGGACTACTTACCTGATGGTTCTGAAAGAAAGTGCTAATTGGGAATTCTTCAATTTGTCTACATTCATCGACAAACTCGAAGGCCATGAAATGGAACTTCTAAAAATCACAAAATCTAAAAATGCGAATGTTGTTCAAGATGTGGGTCTGTATTACAAAACCGGAATGCATGACAACATTTCAAGTCCAAAGATTCAGGGAGCATTCAGTGCAAACATGAATTCTTCCCCACAGAATCAGAACCAATCATATCCTCAGTATGATCAAAGTCCACAAAGCTCTTTGTTCTCTAGCACAGGGTCAAATGCTTCTTATCAGAGTCAAGCAAATCAGAATCAATAAACGAATTCTAATCCGAATGTGTACAAGTGTAACATTGCTGTGAATCTAAACAATGTTGTTTCTAAGCAAGTTGCAAAACAACATATGTCACTTCTCGCCACAGTTCTAGAATCATATGAGAGTCTTGTAGTTGGAAAGATCGGCAATCCCGAGATGACCACCGAAGACTACGATCAGGTGGATGAAGAAGAGCTTGAACTGATGGATATCAAGTGATCACTAGCTTCTATCATTCGAAGAGTGACAAAGTTTGTTGCACTCACTGGCCGAGATATCAGAAATTCAAGCAACAAGCTAGGGTTCGACAAATCGAAGGTCACTTGTTTCAGATGCCGACAGAAAGGGCATTTTAAGAGAGAATGCAAAAATCCTGAAGGCACAGGCAATCAAAGTCCATTTGGTGGAGGCAATGAGTATTACAAGAAATATCTTCAATACAAGCCTTTCCCAAAGAAGACACAAGTTGAGATTCAAGAAAAGCCAAACAGCAGTAACACTGATAAAGCAATGGTTGCTTTGAACGAGGATGATGGCTTCGATTGGAATTCTTATATCGGTAAGAAGACCGGAGTTGCATTGATGGCTGAAATCGTTGAAGATACATCTGCCGAAGAAGTAGCAGTCTTGAGAATATTTTACTGGAACAGTATCTGCAACAACAACAAGAAGAAGAGGAGTATATTCACATGCAGAATCAAGGCATTTTATCTCCTAACTCATGTGATAGTTTTGCAGGTCGCTTTGACGGAAGTTCGCAGGAGCAAGTTGCCGAGGAGAAATCTATTGCTGAAGAAGTCATTAATGTTACTCAAGAAATGAATGCTGAAAACCTCAAGATATTGCTGATAAAGCTTTGAAGGCAAATCTAACAAAGGTAGGTCCAGAGGTAAAGGAAGTTGTCAAAGTGCAAGTTGTGGAGGTTGTAAAACTTTGCACAAAATGTACCGAGCCATGTGCTAATTGCGCTGAAAAATCACAAATCATCGTTGAACTCAATGTACATAACGAACATTTCAAATACGATTATCGTACAATGAAGGAAGCGTATGACAAAATGAAAGATGATTATGGCAGGCTCGATAGAAATAATATTGAACAACATGATACCATAAGGATGTTGAAAGGTACAGTAATGGATAAACAAAAAGCAATAAACATCTATATTAACACCATTGCTGAAACCAAACAACAACTCCAGGATATGAAAATTGAAACAAGACATGTTCAACAAGTTTTAAGAAGTTATTCAACTAACGCATATGTCATTGATCACATTCTTCCCACAATTCCATCGGAAGAAAAACCTAAAAAGAAAATTGGTAAAGAATACAGCAATGTTCCTCCACCACTTTGCAAGAAGTATTGTCGCAAAACAGTTGATGGGATGGATAAGGCACTCAACATTGAGTTGTTATCTGAAAAGAAAAATGAGTTGCCAGAGAACATTGATGTAGTCTATACTAAATCAGATGATGATAATGCGGTAGTGAAAAAGGTGGTTGAAAATGTTCTGAACGATTCTGATGATGGCAGCTTCGATAGCGTCACCTCGAGTTTGAACAGTTCTGAGACAAATTCCAAAGATGGCGATACATCATCGGAAGATGATCTATGTGATGATCCTAACGTTGTCATGTACAAGGTTAAGGAATCTGAGAGATTATACTTTGATGACAGTTTTCTGATTCGGAACGTCAAAGAAGATCAATTGGATAAACTGTTTAAACTGGTTGAAGTCACATCAAATGACCTGGAGAAAAATGAAAAGAAATTCTATTCTAAACCCAAATGAAATTATAACAACTAACGGAGAAAGGGTGGTGATCATCCGGAAAACCGAAGAGCTGGGTTGGGTCTAGATGAGGAAGAAGAACCGGTTAAGAAAAAGTCACCATTTCACGAGTATAAAGATAAAAACATGAAATTTGTTTATGGGACAAGCACGGTTCACGAGGAGAGTTTGATTGGAAAGTAATCAAATGACGAGTTTAAGAAACAGAAAGAACTTCGAGATAAGGCGAAAGCCACAAGTGGTGTAAAATGCACTAGTGGACATTCACATGATAATCGGATTTGCTTCAAGTGCAACGAAGTTAGTCATATTGCACGGAAATGTCCGAAATCTAAACCGGCTTATCTTCGAAGGAAAGAAAGTTCAGATGTTAAAAAACCAAAGCAACCAGAGATTGGGCAAATAAGAATCTTAAAAAGAAATGTTGACAAAGAAGAAATGAAACAAATTTTTGAAAAGAAATTCGAAAATTCAACGTTCGAAAAAGGAGAATCTTCAAAAGCAACTGAAACAAAGTTTTACATCAAAAAGGCTAACATAAAATCACAAGCCTGGGTTGCTAAGAAAAGGTCAACAACATCTGAAATCACTAAGTCTGAGCCTGTTAAGACTAGTGATAGCATGAAAGAATCCAAATCTGAAATCAAGTCTGAAACTGTCAAAACTACAAGTGGTATTAGAGCAGGATTGGCCTAATTTGAAGACATTGTACATAGAACATCTCATCTTCTACTCATTTCTTCTACTTTTAACTTTTCATGGACAATTCACAGACAAAATGGACTGATTTTCAAGTATAATACGTAAAATCCATTATACTAAAACCCTTGAAAAGATCAGAGCTTAAAACAAACGAATTCAAGCCGAAAAATTGAAAAAAACCATGTTTGAAAACACATGTTCACTCGAACTTGACATCAAGTTCGCTCGAACTTGACATCAAGTTCGCCCGAACTTGATTGATTTTCAAGGTTTTTAGCACAAGTCCGCTCGAACTTGCGTCATTTTCAATCAAATTCTATCAAGTTCGCCCGAACTTGATTAACTTTTGTTGAAAATTTCTTACAAGTTCGCCCAAACTTGATAATTCTCTTGAAAATCTACACAAGTTCGCCCGAACTTGTTTTAAAGTGAAATTTTCTTAATTTTTGTACAAGTTTGCCCGAACTTGTATAAATTCATACAAGTTCGCCGAACTTGGTTAAAGGTGAAATTTTTCTGAACTTTCATAAATTTCATATTGACAAGACGAGTTTTTCTGAAATTTTTCTGAACTTGTATAAATTTCATAAATTTCATAAATTTTTCTGAAATTTTTCATAAATTTCATAAATTATTCTGAACTTGTATAAATTTCATACAAGGCATGAAAATCCCGAAAAACATCTCGGACATTATATATCGTTAGATTCGTATGGACGAGATGAGTTTAAATTTCTAATCTGGTAAAAACAGTTTTTCGAAAAATTTTAAACGTTTTTAGCAAACCGATATGTTAATATTGTCGATTAAAAAGTCAATTTTTTCTGTTTGCTAATCATTCTTCAAGTGTTTTGAACGACAGATTAGTTTGGAAAACGAAATGGGGTCTGTGAAGCCGCCAATGTTGATGAGATTAAAAGAGTGTGAAGCCTGGAATGAAAAATTCGAGGACTGGGTACGAGCAAATCACCTCTATGGTTGGGTTGCTATTCAAACTAGATTTAAATGACCAGTTGATGAACGTGGAGCTGAGCTTTCAGTATTAAAGTTTACAACTCAATTGAATGCTGCATATTCCGATGAGAAGAAGATCCTAACCTCATTACAGAAACCAATAAAAGAAGATATCTTGGCTTTGTTACCAGAGTACAAAACTGCACAAGATTTGTGGAAATCTCTAGGCGCTAAATATTTGGAAAGTGTTGAGATGATTAAGAACAAGAAGGTGCTAATCAAGAAGAAGTCTGATCGTGTTAGTGATCAAGGAAATGATCGGGAAGCACACAGTTCAAATGTTCAGTTGAAGAGAGACGGGAGTACAATGGCAAAGAATTGTGAAAGAAAAGAGTCTTCAAGTTCTAAACCAGTCTGCCAAGGATTTGATGTAGATCTGAACAATTATCTGGCAGATAATGCCAAACTCTTGAATGATCTGAAGAGGTTGACATTAGAAAATAAAACGTTAAAAGAAAATGAAAAGAATTTTGAAAACAAAATAAAAATTTTAGAAAATGAAAAACTACAAATGTTAGTAGATTTTCAAAATGAAATAAAAATATTTAAAAATGAAAAAATTGTTTTTGAAAAATTAAATATAGAAAATCAAATAGCAATAAATTCTCATATTGAGAAAATTGCTCAACTTGAAAAAGAAGTTGAGACTGTTAAAAATAAAGCTGTTAATTCAGAAAAATTATTGAAAGGTTTTGTGACCTCCTCATTAAAGTTAGATCATATATGTCCAAAACCGATCAATAATAATAAAAAGGAAATTCCAATAAGTAACATTGTTACAAATTATGACGATGTCATAATTGAAGATTGTGACGATGATACTGATGATCAAAGAGCTAAAAATGATAAATATGAAAATATTTTAAAACTAAAAGAAAATTTTCAAGAAACTGTTCTACAATCTACTGAAAAAGGTGAATGCTCAACGCAAAAACCTTCTAAGCAGAATGAAGAACAAAAAAAAAGTTTTAAAAGTTTTCAAAAAAATAAAATAAAAGCTCATCGGAACAATCATCCAATCATTATAAAAAATAAAAAAAATTTGAAAAACAAAACTCATAAAAATTTGAGAATAAGTGGTGCAGGTCGGACCGCAGTGCTTCAACGCCAAATCAAAGTTACAAAAGAAGCAGGAAAAATGGCTATCACACGTCAAGTCAGTGTTATGATTTGAGTGTATGGTTTGCTAAAAAGGATCATTATGAGAACAGGAAGTGTCATAAATGTGGAGTAATTGGACACATTGCTATAAAATGTTTTCAAACTAATCTTAAACCTGCTCATATTGATAACAAAATTTATGGAGTACCAACTCAGGTTTTGAAACAATGTACAGAAACTACAAACAAGGTGAAACCAGTTATTACTAAGTTTTCAAATTTTGAAACTGGTGAATCCTCGAACAGTAATGAACAAAAAATTTCTACATTGTATTTCAAGAAAGCTTTAATGAAAAATCAAACATGGTTGGTAAAAGAAAAAGAAGTTACACAATCAATGAAAATTGAAAGCTTAGAGGACTTTCTGAAATTTGAGAAAGCTCAAAATAAATCTGATTGTGAAACAAAGTCGAAATTAAGGTTGAAGAAATAACGCCTAAGGCTAAAAATGCTTGGGTGTCACTATTCAACTAATTGTTTGAATTTTTGTGCAGGAACTTCTGAGATGAAAGCAAATTACTGAGAATGGAGTTCCGTGGCACACAATGAAAATGGGCCGGGTTATCAAGTTCTATATAAAGACCTTATTATATATTCAAATAACGTTTACTTTACAATTTTTAAAAAATTTTTGGAGAAAATTTTTCGAAAACATGTTCCAATAACGTTTACTTGAAAATTTTTACAAATTTTTTAAGAAAATTTTGAAAAAATTTCACAGAACCTTCACTGTTGAACAGGACAAAACTCATGTTAAGTAAATTGTTATAAACACAAAAGTGTCAAGGTTTTTGTCATCATGAGGGGGAGTATGCTTAAAAGATAATTGTGAAGCAGTAATGGATGGCGAATTGAAGTGATTTTCATCGGTTGGTCAATGTTTTTCTATAAATAAAAAATTCCAAAAATATGTTTTTGAATTTTAGGGGAGAAAATTTTTTCAGAAAATCCAAAAACATATTAAATTCGAAAAGTACAAAACCTTGAAAAAGGCAAAAAGAGTTTTGTGGATAAAAGGAAATGATAGTACATCAGTGGACTATCACAGTATGCTAAGTATTTGTAAAGTTTAAAAAGTTTAAACAAATCGTACTCTGGATGTGTCGATAGGCTTTACACGTTCAGTAAATTGTTTCCGGGATATAAACTAAATTTTACAACTGCTTAATCTTGTAGATTAACATCTCTCGGATATATGGACTTAGTACTCCGAAATTTCGTTTGAGAGATTGCCTGATCCTGAGATACGAGATCTTTATAGATGGTTGATATTTGGGGTATTATACAAGTTCTTGTGATTTTGCGTAAGCAATGGCCTAGAACTTCTATAATGATTTTGCAAAAAACTCCTAAAACTGCATTCAATTGAAAATATCAAAAGATACTACAATTGCAGTAAAAAAGATTTCATTTTGGAACAATACCTTATAAGTGGAGCCTTCATCTCTCTGTTGGTACGATGGTACTAATCTGAGCTCTCAAGGTCTCGCACAACCCAGATACAGATATCAATTACGCTATACTCACATGTAAGATGAAATCTAGGGAATCTTGATGCTGGAGTATATTCTGAGATAGGAACCATAGTTAAGTCAAGTTTCTTAATTCTATCTAACATATCTTGGAACTATTGAGAAATGTGTCAAAGTTTAAGTGGACAAACATATCGGCAATCTAGGTAAATTTGTTTAAAACTTAAAGTCTCAAAAGGTCAATGGTACTAGTGATATGTCTCAAAAACTGATATGATCCTTTAACACAAACTCAACAAAAATATGTTTGTAAATATATTTATACATACTTAGAGTTTGATATTCATTACATAAAAACAAAAAGATTATATTATCTTTTAGTTTTGACCACTGATGATGAAATGCTGATTTTCAAAATCTAAAGCTGCTGATCAAAAGTTTGAAAATTTCAAATTGATCTGAAAAGTTTAAAAGTTCATTAAGTTGAAACTTACATTTGAATAAATATGTCAGTTTAGTGTCAAAACATTTAATCAAGATCATGAAGTTGAACTTGATACATGAATCAGATATTCAAGGTCATTAATTTGGACTTGATTAACTGAGAGGGGTTAAAACTGATAAGGAGATTAAAATTTGAAATGTTGGTGTTTTGAAATTTCAAAGTTTGAATCTGAAATGTTTATTTGAATGTTTGAGAAACTTTGAAACACGAAGTTGATTTTAAGGGGGAGCTGGATAAAACATGTTGATTGAAGATTCCAGAAAGCTCAAAGCAAGGGGGCATGGTGATTAAAGTTTTATCAAGACAAGCTCGAGAAGAAAAGAGAAAAGGATAGTGGATGATATGAAGATCAAGGAAGTTAAAGTTATTCAAGAAATAAAGATCAAGAGAACAGTAAAGACTCAAGAACTTAATTGAAGAATGATGAATACGGTAACATCCAAGGGAGAGTCTGTTGATGCATATGTCTGTTGCCTACATCATCGTATAACGTCGAGTCAGTATTTAGGAGCGAAATGTTGAAATTATGTATATAAAGGGTCAAGTTCGCTTGAAAGTAGGATGTTGTAGTCAAGTTCGGCCGAGCTTGACTAAGCAAGTTTGCCCGAACTTGCATCCTATCCAGTGAACTTGTTCTCCTATAAATAGGAGTCTTAACATTTCATTTGTAACTTTCAGAGATTTTGTCACGACAGAGGTGAAGCTCTGTCCAAGTGTTTCCAGGATCTGTAACGTTTGAATATTAATGAAACGGTGTTAATCAGTAAAGAACTTGTATCCAATGTCGCCTATGCTAACAGATTCCGCACGTTTACCTTAGGTTAGCCAAATTAGGACCCGAACGATCCGTACGACGGACCTACATCTTGGGCAATTGTTTCTGTAGTGGGTGAGATCCCCACAGTTGTAGCAAGAATCGGGTGGATAATGAGGTCGTGCAGGATTGGCTGGCTGCTGAACAGTGTTTTGTATAGCTTGGTTCTGAGCAGGAGGACAGCGACAAGTGTTAGCCAGATGGCCAGACCATCCACAATTTGTACAAATACGACATGGTAATTGAGGCTGATGGTGACTGTTGCACCTGCTGCACAGAGGTGCAGTTCCAGTATACTATTTCTTGGTAGGAGGCTGAGTAGGCTGGTTAGGAGCGGCTTGATTGGGTTGTGTAGTGACAGCAAAGTTCTTAGTAGCCTTACGTTTCCTCGACTTCTTTGACCCTTCAGCTTTCTTACCCTTTTGCTTCTCAGACTTGTCGAACGGTTTCTTGTCACCTTTACGGTGGAGCTTACCCTTTTTGATCTGCGGTTCAGTCAGTGTTACAGATAGCTCAATGGCTTGTCTAACAGTAGTAGGGTTGCTGCCGGTGACAATATCCTGAACCGGGTCAGGAAGACCATCTATGTATTTTTCAATCGCCTTCTCCAAAGGCGTCACCATCTCAGGGCACAACAGACTCAACTCCTCATACCTGTCACTATACGCACGGTGTTCACAACTATCTTGCTTCAGGTCATGGAACTCATTTTCAAGCGCCCTCTTTTCATGTCGAGGGCAGAACTCTTTCATCATCAGAGCCCTGAGTTCCTCCCAAGTTTGACCAATAGCAACATCAGCACCCCTATCTCTCATCACACCGTTCCACCACGTGAGCGCTCTCTTTTCAAACACGCTAAAAGCAAACTCAACTTTCCGCTCATTTGGACATTGAACATGACGAAATGTATTCTCAAGACACTCAAACCACTGTAGGAGCCCAGTTGCTCCCTCAGAAAACATCCCTAGCAACCTTAAACACACTTTGAATGCGTGATTCCATGTTAGACTTATTTTAATAAATTAGATCGTCGTAGGTCTAACAAAGCCGTACTTTCACATGTTGTGTAATCGATTATTTAAAATAATAATAAAAATAAAAATACTAATACTGGTACACACAAGCTACTCGACAAACACGAATGTTGGTGTTATTTAACTAAATGCTAGAACACGTGTCACACTTATTTTATGTATACCATTGCACAGTATGCAATTAAATATGAGTACATTTAATCTTTCTATATTAAACACATTGCTACGTCTTATAAATATAATTACATTTAATTTTTATGTATTAAATGCATTACTAGGTCTTATAAAGATTATGAGTTTATGAGCACGTACATATATATCTATGTAGAGATACAAAAAGATATGGTTATAATTATAGTTCTGGTGTTTTACTTTCAAAACCAAAACTTACTTTGAATTAATCTTACTAACGTTATTTACAAAACTTTATGGATTCTTTTTGTAAAGAAATAAGTAATCATTAAAATACCTCACAACAATTACAATTGAGACATCTAAAAGTTTATAAACCCTCACTCCATTTGCCTTGTTTTTAACAGCTCTTTTCCCACCACCAAATTACATAGTATATATTTACCCACATGCTAGAATCCATATTTCTTTTATTATTATATTTCAATTCCCCATGGACCTTGTGTGTAAAACTTGATAAGACAAATCAATGGCAAACCACATCAATGTAGGAACATGTATGCGTTAAACAATATCCAACAACCCATAACTTTGACTTTTGTAACTAAGGTACACTACATGCATATAAAAAAATGCATTTTTAAGCATCTTAAATTAGAATATGCATAACCAAAAACTACAATTTTCTTTAACATTTGCAATTTATTTAGTAATTGATGACGTTACATAATTTTTCGTATTTTACGTGTCTATAAAATTTTATGATTATCAAAATTAGACGACATATATATACACACACATATGTATATGTATACTAGTTGTATATGGTCATCAGTTATTATTTATTATAAAGTTATACCTTCAGAAGTATTTTTTTCATTGTGAAACAGATCTTATATATAAATTTAAGATGAGTATCGGTAATAAATATATATAAGTACATAAGTATGTTTCTAAACACTTGTATGGTCTTTGATTATTTGAACACTTGTAATTATCCTAAGAAGGAACTATTCCACTCACACACAAGTATGTACTGATACATAGATATACTTAAACCAGGAGAATTCAAGTGAAAACCTATATCCTTAACCCCATTTTTGGTTCCCAAAGCTAAGCTAAGCCCAACCCTCACTCTCTTTGTTTTGTGATTGGACATTGTGTTCCCTAAATCCCTACACAATCATGGCATGCAAAAATGTGATGTTTGACTTCACCAAATATTTCAACATTCATCATCATTTCGTTTTTTTTTTTCACATAAAGCAAATCCTCACCTCACCTAAACTTTATTTGACCACACATAAGGGAAAATTATAAAAATCTATGAGCCATACCCACTTGATGGGCTGCTAGTTCCATACCACAAACAAATAAGAATACCATGCATCCACACAATCATATCCCCTCCCCTAACCCTCTCGTCTGAACCCTTCACCCACACATATGCTTTCATTTCTGTCCCAAAACCCTCAGAATCAAGTCAAGGATCTAAGTTCAAGTGGGCTCTACTGATTCCAAGCTTTGTTTTTAAAGATTCAAGCTCAAGATCTTTTTTTTTCTATATATCCTTCCTGTTCCTTGCTTGTTAGAGTGAGTCTTCACTCTTTCTAACCTATAATTGTTTTGTGTAGCTACAAGTAGTTTTTGTATATGATTCACCCAAGTAGTAGTATTAGTTTGTCTAAAACTTTTATTTGGTAAAGATATCTTCTAACCAACATGGTTTTCGTGAAATAGTTGGCACTATTTGAAGGTTTCTACATGACTTTTGCAAAGTTCGCAACTATGCGTTTTGTGTATTTTCCATGGTACTTTAAAAAAAAAAAAGAAAAAACTTATGTTGGCCGTTTTTCAATCCAAGTATTATATATGTGTTTATAATTTGGATACAAGAGTATACATATGTTTCATTTTGGGCTTATATGTGTTTTTAGTTGACAAATTTGGTACTTTGATTTGTGTATTTTAGATGCTGGAATGTATATTTGTGTTCCTTTCGATTTTAAGTGTTAATATATATTTTGGATATCATCTAATAATGATAGTTGGTGTATAAAGATATGGATTTAAGGTGCTAAAAACAATCTGTGGCGAAAAAGTATACATTTTATAAGTTCTATGCCGTTTAGGAAGAAATGGTAAAAGTTGTATATTTTGGAAGATATATATATAGTACAAGTTCCAGCTTTCATAAAAGGAAAGTCCTTAATGGACTAGATCATATTTTTTGTAGTTTTTGTTCAAAAATAGATATAAATGCTATTTTCGGTCGTTAAAAGATAATTATATATTCTTTGTTAAGTTACGTATATTTAGTGAATTGAAAGGTTTTAAGTTCAAGGAATCGATTTATGACATTCAGTATTTATTTTAAATATTTACGAAGTTATTAGGATTAGCAAACCCTAAAATATATAGTTCTATTTTGACGGGTATCTACACGATATGTGTGTGTATATACTAGTACAACAAGCGAAATGTAGTGTCTTGGGACTATATGTGTGGAAATATTATCTATATTATTTTACACAAGTACGAGTTGTTTGAAGGTGAATTTCTTAAAAAAATAAATATATAATTTTGCATATATATTTAATTACCATGTAAGACGAGTTACGACTCGGGTTAAGGTGTTCATTTATCTTGTAGGCCCAAATTCAAATGTCATACAAGAACTCACGAACGAGTTATGAAATTTCTATGTTCTCTACTTATATATATTTAATGTGTGTGTGTATATCCATTTATTTTTGAGAAATCAAAGTCGTATCACCAACTGGTCGTCGAGTAAGGTATTTCAAAAATGACAAGTATTTCTGTGGAGTCTAGCTAATTGGGTGAATGTTATACGTTCCAACTTGTATGCTAGGATATTTTCATAAACCTTAAGGTGCCTTTACTGGTGTTAGGTCACGGGTGGGTCAGTTATTTCAAATTTTGAGCTTTGTCCACTAGCACCTTCACGAATAATCCTGGGTGAGTTCATAACCCTCACTTTTCATGGTGTTATATTTTCTTAAATGTTTCGGCATGGAAAGACATGCAAGTTTTGACAAAGTACACAAAATTTCGAGAAACAAAAGGATTCGTATTTCTAAACCATGTTACGAAGGATTTCAATTAACTCAAATGGTTTACGAAAGGTTTATACTCAATATACCGGTTTTACAAAACACGCGCGTATTTTCAGAACATGCATGAGTTTCATGGCTAGAGACGGGAATATCCTAGCTACAACGGGACAGGATTGTCCTACATACAACTAAGAGGACTGGTTGGTCCTGCTTACAGACTCAAATGGGCTAGGCCCATTCTCATTTGTGTGAGGCACAAAGAAACTAGTGGGCTAGGCCCACACATACTCGTGCGAGGCACGAAGACACAAAGACTGGTTTGTCCTACATACAAATAAGAGGGCTAATTGGTCCTAATTATAGACACAAGGATTGGATTGTCCACTACTCAACACTAAGGGCCGTAGGGTCGCTTAAAACTGTACAGTGAAGTTCTCGCTACATATTGCAACTATAACCGCCTGCTAGTCTACCGTCTTGAGTAAGGGGTTTGGCGAGGCACTTACTAGCTTGAGGTGGATTGTAGGCTCATGCGGGGCATGTTGTCTTTGGCATACGCGGACATCGACGGTTATTCAAACATTACAAAAACAAGGTTTTCAATTGACATGCCAAGAAAAATGGTTTTATTACTAAAAAGATTCGTTTAAAATCTTTTTCACTATGAACTCACTCAACTTTATGTTGATTTTTCGCATGTTTCTTTCTTAGGTTACACTTTCAAATTATAGCATGGTTGGAATAGGAGAACCCTTTGGGACTCGAGTACTTAGTAGGCGTTCTTTTCTAGAAGTCTTAGCTTAAACACCTACTTCCGCTATGCAATGAAGATACCAGTCAGATCACGCCCGGCTCTGATGTAATCGATTTATCGGGGTGTAACAGATTGGTACCAGAGCCATAGGTTTCAGCGAATTAGGTGTCGGTAGGGATACCTAGGCTTTAACCTTGATTCATAGGGACCAAGACAATTAAGACTTGGGTTACGTTGAGAACACTTATGATTTTAACATGGAAATTCCAACCGTTGCTTGAAATTTGAGTCAGATGTAGTGTACATGGTTACACTAGTGTGGTCTTTGCTAAGTTGATATGAGAAACAATGTCTTTTGGTGAACATGTCTTTTGAAACAAGTTGAAATCCTGCTTTAGTAGGCCATATGTGAAACATACGTGTAAGTATATATATTATATCTTAAAACAACAAGTGATGTACTTGGGAAACATTTTACCTATAATAAATATAAAGTATATATTTATTTATTTTTCAGGATGAAACACAACACAAACTAAGTAGTACAACTATTGTATGAACTTGAACACAAACCTCATGAATACGCGGAGACGAGTACATGTTATGATGTGAAACATTATTTATTCATATATAATAGATATACTTGCGCCTCAGAGGCTGAATATATTGACATCGGCCGTTGAGTCGAAGCCTTGGGAAACGAAACGTGTACACACGTCGAATCTAGTTGGGAGCCTAGACTATAGAGGAGCCTAGACTATAGTCATGTTATAGCAAACTAGGTGGTCTTAGAGGAGCCTAGACTATAACCCTAGAACCCTCATTAAAATATTTTCATTCCACGAACATCTTCATTGCATATGCATTCACTTTGCATGATACGCTTCAGATTTTGTTGTACAGAGATCGTTGTCACAAAGATGTCGTCCTCATTCTCTACTCAAACCATGTGTTCCTCGATGCTACGGGTAACCATCGGTCTCTGAACATCATATCATCATTTTTGTGTTGAGTTAGTCCTTGCATCTGCACCAGTTACTTACACAAACAAACAGGAGGACACCTAGTTGAGTAATGGGTCGTCGTCGTGTATCCACTTACCAAGTTAAGTAGTGATTCAGGGACTACTCCCCTGATGTTCTGGTTGGAATGCTTGTGTGATTTCCTAAGTGTGAGGACGTATCAAATTGATTTTGTTTTGGTGTTCCTAGTTTGTGTGGTCCTTGTTCCGCCGATCGGAAGCTTAGAACGAGAGGAAACTCGGATTACCACGCTAGGCATTTTATTATTACGGGTGCACATGTAATAATAACTTGCCGTGTGAATCTTGGTGGACTCTACGGTTCGAGCTAATGATCACTATCTGTTCTGAATTCTTAAGTTTGTTACTTGAGATGTGATTTCTAGTTGATGATAAGCTAACTAGGGTGAGTGCAATAGCACCCTACAACACGGGAATCCGTTTTTTTGTCTTAAGCATTTCTTTCAATTGTCCGGGCTGGACAAGCCTTGGAATTTATCAAACGAAATTGGCCAACCGCCCAACATGGATTCTTCCTCGATGATCTTGGATTCTTGTACCCTGGTCTTTTTCAAGGTTCATGTAGCCCCTTATCTCTCCTTACCTCATCCCTTGGAGTTGTGATGAGACACTCCATCGTTTGTTGATACATTTTTTGTCGTAGTTGGTGAAGTGGCCCAAGTCATGTTGTGACTCTCGTGTTGCATACTATCCAACATCTAAGGAGACTTCTAGTGATTTTGTTAGGGCTTGTGGAGCTCAAGCATTGGTGAAGCACTCATTGCAGGGATTAATGTAGCGAATGGTTTCCTTGTTATGTTTGGAGTCACCTTCTAGCTAAATCTCACGCATGCCCACAATTAGCTGCGAACAATTAAGATTCCCCGTATGTGCGTGGTCCGTGTTGTTGTGCATGACAATGACTCTGTAAGTTGTTTCATGTTTTAAGCAAACTTTGTTGTTGTCGAACTTCTTCCAAGTGGCTGGTCGTCGATCTATACTCTTACCATTTCTTTTTGTTTGTCCATCCTGCCAGTTTAATGCTCTTGGCTTCCGTTCATGACTATTTGTCCTACCACTACAATTACGATGGCGATGGGACTCATTGCCTATCGCACTAGTAGTCGCCAAGTGATCCTTCATTGGATTCTATTAGGAATGAGTGTTTCTTTTGGTGTTTCTCCGTTATTCATGAATGAGATCCATGAGTTTCATTCGTGTTGTCCTTGTGATCCATCTAAACCTAGATGCAGTTTCCAACATTGCTTTTGCTTATGCGTCTTCCTCGAATTGTTGTAAACCACAAGCTCTGTCTGTCCAACAACTTTCTTGGCGTTTTTTTTTAAATATAAAGACTAGAGAATACAAAGAGTCTTCTAAATGGAATTACCAGACTAAAAGTATGTTTTCAAAATAACTAACTAAATGCTTAAAGCATTATGACGGATCACACACCACATCGACTTTGATTGGGTGAAAATCTAAGGAAGGGGTATTATGGGATATTGTGACCGGACGTACTATTTTACATGTGAGTTTTAAACTAAAAAAAAACACATCCGGTGATAAGGGGTGGTTTTGAAACTCCTTTTTTTTAAATAAACCTTATTAGAAATTTCGAAGGGAACTTGTCAAATTTTCATAACATCTAACAACCCCGAACTTTTAAAGTCAATTATCTATTTTTGGTAAACACAACGGGACATGTCTAGGGTTCTTGTGGATCCTGGATGGTATCAATATTTTGAAAATCCCCATGTAGATGTGGGTAAATTAAGGGTTTGTGTAAACTGTCATATGACCAACTGAATCTCATTTCAATCCTGTGTCGGCATCCTCCAGACACACTCGTCACTCTTTTCTTGTGGCCTAGAACTTCGATGAAGTTATCTTGGTCAGTCTAATAATGTTTGTGATCCAAGCGTCTTAGTGGTTAGCCTATGACAATCAATGAAATGACGTGGTCTCCTCATTTGTTGTGGACGAGTCATGTGTGTCTGTTAATCGCAATGATGACCGATCGTTGCTTATCTCCGTTCGTGCAATTTGGTATTTTTGTATCTAGTGGCGGACATAGCGTTTTATGTAGACCACAATGGCTCACTACCTCTTTACCTTGTGGTATACTCAAATGCACACATATGTGCATTCCCAAAATCTTTTATGGTAAGGGTAAATTGTTAAACAATGTCCTTCCACAGAGGAAGGATATGGGTATTACGTGTGGATGGTGATCCATGGTGGAAATTATGTATTTTATAAAAATGATACATCACCTTTTAATGAATAGAAAGAATCGTATATTTTTGGGAGAAAATATATTTATACGTATTTTTAGTACAAGGAAAGTGTTTCAAGAAAAATAGTCCTTCATGGATGATGGAAATACTTAGGGGTTTTTTTTATGAATGTGTACATAAAGTTTGAGTTTATGCGAAGTAATTGGAAAAATGTTTTGTTATATTATATATATACAATAAAACTAAAGGTTTCAAGATTCAAGAAATCACTTTAAAACCTTTTAGAATATTTCTATGTTGATAAGGTGATTTCAACTAGAATACCGTAAGTTGAGCGGTCACATCTTAGGGGTATTTCTACGAGTGTCTACTTAGTACCTAAATAAATATATTTGAGAAATATATTTTTACTAGTTAAAATGGGGCAACACTCCCATTGTATACAATGTGGTATTTCGTGGGGAATAAAGTCGTGGACATATAATCAAGAATTTCTCTACCCAATTATGTGTGGCTTTTCGGTGTATCATATTTGATTTTCGGCGAAGGATATCTTCTTGTTCTAGGTAAATCCTATGGAGTTAGTCGCTGAACCGACGTGCGATGATGTTTTCCCTTTGTTATCAAAATTGGCATTCTAGGATTTATTGTTCCCAAATCCAATCTCGGTCATTGATCTGTGGGTGTGCACTGTATGCCACCCGGATTTGGGTATGACCCTTGTTAGCCATTGTGCTAGCCTCCTGGTTCTTTTCGTTGGTTAGTCATGCTCTTGTGACAAGATTCACGTTTAGAGTTATACCCAAGTAAAGAGTTAGTATGTCTTTGGTGATACAAGATTTCTATGCGCTATTAGAAATCCATCTAGTGCCTTGTTATGGTACCGTTTTATTTAGAGAAATCCGACTTTCGGGGGTTATGATTATTGGGGGAAATAATGTATGGTGTTACCCTCTCCGTTGTCTGCTTGGAGTATTGAAAGGTGCATCGAGCTCCTTCGATTTCCGGCTTAGATTCCATCTATCATTTGAAATTGGTGTAGCGTTGAGCTACAGGTTATTTTTTTAGCCAGGTTGATAGTTTAGATCTATTATTCTGGTACTCAACAATTTACCTTGTTGTTCTTCTTTGGTGAGTTCCAATCGTGTCATGTTCTGGTTGGGCCTTATGCTGGAATGTGCATCTGTTTTCGGTATAGCTAGATTTATGTTGACAGTCTCGGAGGGCACTTGACCACTGCGAATCTTTTTAGCTAAACGACCTCGTTATCCGACGTTTATCAATCTTTAGACTTAACTTGTGCTTTTCATACCCTACCAAAGTATTTTATGATTGAAATGTGTTTTTAGTTGACAAATTTAGTACTTTGATTTGTGTATTTTAGATGCCGGGTGAGTTCATAACCCTCACTTTTCAGGGTCTTACATTTTCTTAAATGTTTCGGGCATGGAAAGACATGCAAGTTTTGTGAAAGTACACAAAATTTCGAGAAACAAAAGGATTCATATTTCTAAACCATGTTACGAAGGATTTCAATTAACTCAAATGGTTTACGAAAGGTTTATACTCAATATACCGGTTTTACAAAACACGCGCGTATTTTCAGAACATGCATGAGTTTCATGGCTAGAGACGGGAATGTCCTAGCTACAACGGGACTGGATTGTCCTACATACAACTAAGGGGACTGGTTGGTCCTGCTTACAGACTCAAATGGGCTAGGCCCATTCTTATTTGTGTGAGGCACAAAGAAACTAGTGGGCTAGGCCCACACATGCTCGTGCGAGGCACGAAGACACAATGGCTGGTTTGTCCTACATACAAATAAGCGGGCTGGTTGGTCCTGATTATAGACACAAGGACTGGATTGTCCACTACTCAACACTAAGGGCCGTAGGGTCGCTTAAAACTGTACAGTGAAGTCCTCCCTACACATTGCAACTATAACCACCTGCTAGTCTACCGTCTTGAGTAAGCGGTTTGGCGAGGAACTTACTAGCTTGGGGTGGATTTTAGGCTCATGCGGGCATGTTGTCTTTGTCATACGCGAACATCGACGGTTATTCAAACATTACAAAAACAAGGTTTTCAATTGACATGCCAAGAAAAATGGTTTTATTACGTTTTCTCAACAATATTTAAACCAGTTACCAAAAAGATTCGTTTAAAATCTTTTTCAAAATAAACTATGAACTCGCTCAACTTTATGTTGATTTTTCGCATGTTTCTTTCTCAGGTTACACTTTCAAATTATAGCACGGTTGGAATAGGAGAACCCTTTGGGACTCGAGTACTTAGTAGGCGTTCTTTTCTAGAAAGCTTAAACACCTACTTCCGCTATGCAATGAAGATACCAGTCAGATCACGCCCAGCTCTGATGTAATCGATTTATCGGGGTGTGACAGGTTTAGCCGAATTAAATTGTTTAAAGTTGCACGCAGCAGGTGGAGTGTTGTTATTGTTAGCTTGGTTTATCTGAGTTATGAGATTTGGAAGCGCAGTAGCAAACTGCTGAGTGATTAGAGCCGCCATGTCGGCGTCCGTATTTATGTTTCGTCGAGGAGGCATTCTAAAAGAGAAAACATGGGAGAAAACGAGTGAGATGAATGTTGAATAATCAAAATGAGATGAATAAACATCGACAAATATAAGGATGGTGGTCATTCGTTTGTTTACTCAAAACAAACAAACGACAAACAGTGACTAATCAAAGTAAATGGGTCTTTATAATGTATCGCGAAGACATGCTTTAGCCTATAAGTGGACACTCACCCCAAGAGTTCCCAGGTAAGAGTGACTGGTCCGATTAAGTGGGTTTGTACGAACACTCTAGCCTTAGACAGAAAAGTCAAGATACAAGACCCACCCTTCCAGATTGCACGTGTTCACATTAATAAGACCCAAACTTTGACGAGATTTTTAAAACATCAAAGGCATAAAGCCAAAAATAAATCATCCAAGAATTAGACGATTGATTTCAAAATCGTTTTAAAATTTTGCGTTTTTGTTTTGGTATTCACCTAATAATAGGTGATGTTATTGTTTCAAAATCTAAACACAATTCCCTATAAAGGTCCTAGAAAGGTTATAGTCTAGGTAAAAGCATTACTAATAACCTAATTCCCTATAACCATTGGCTCTGATACCAATCTTTCTGTCACGCCCCGACCGCGTAAAACAACATACCGCGGCAGAAATGTCGGGGAGTGTCGTAACAAAATTATTGTTTCAACAACCATGGCATAATAAGTTAAGTTTTATTGAGTAAAATAAGTTAAGTTTTATTGGTCTGGAATTTAAACATAAAACATAACATAAGTTAAATTGTCTTCAGGTTTTAAGTCACTAAAGCCCAAAGTCCGTCCTAAGTGTCGCATGATCAACCTTAAGCATTCGCTCCTGAAACATATGTGAAAATAAAGTACACTAGCGTAAAAATGCATGTGAGTAACATAGGTTTTGCGTTTAAGATTCATAGCCTAGAATGTTTAAAAGAATACCTAGTTAAAAAGGTGGCCATGAATACTTACAAAAATGTTCTCTTTTATAAAAATCATAAGATAAATCGAATGATATAAAAGAAATATGTATGGTTAAATAATTAACCAAAATATATATCATATCTTGTGTAAAAATGTCATGTCATAGATAAAAATGTCTTGTCTTGAACTTTATTTGAAATGATTTAGATAACGCCGCGATTTGTAATATGATAAAAACACTTATATATAGGAAGTACCAGCGGCGTATCCACCATGCTTTTATCATATTACACCCGTCTCGTTATTTAAATCACTCACTATAAACCAACCATCAAAAAGTCTTGTTTAAACAAAGAAATGTCTAATATAAACCAATGTCATGTAAACCAATGTCATGTGTAAGCAAAGTATTGTGTAAACCAAATGTCAAATGTAAACCAATGTCTTGAATAGTGGAAATATCTTGTGTAAAACAATGTCTTTGAATAATCAAACGTTATGTTTTATAAGTCATGCTTTTATTGTCTAAAACATATATTTAGTTTTTGGCAAAAACATTCAAACCTTGTTGACAGTAAATAGACCCTTATAAAGATAAAAGTCTATCCATTTCATCGGATTCTGTCATTCCCTAAAGTCGCTTCCAAACAAACCCGGGAAGTGGGAACGAGATTGTCAATCCTATGGTACCATTACATACTACCGGTCGGCGTGGTCAATGTTGTGAATGTATTAAGTCAATCTCCAACGTACCAATATGTCATGAACAATGTAAGCAAAAATGTCTTTGAAAACCATGTACTAGTATGCTCAGTCAACATACATAGCAAGAAATGTTGTAAATCAATGTGATCATATGCTAAGTCAACATATGCCGCAAAAAGTGTCCTTGAAATCAATGTGCTAGCATGCCCAGTCAATATACATAGCAAGAAATGATGTAAATCAATGTGCTCATATGCTAAGTCAACATATGCCGCAAAATGAAATGGAAATCATGTACTATATGTACTATATAATCAAAGCATGTATAATGTCATGAAAACTAGAAAGTAGTCATAGGCACAATATGTTTCACCCTAAAACATTTATAAAACGTAAAAGAGGGGACTATGTACTCACTTAGGATTTCAAGAAAGTCCTTTTTCAAGAAGATAAACCAAAGCTCAAGAGTCCAAGAAATTAAGTATGTCCTAATATTGGATAACTATGTTAATAACGTAACATTAATCGGAGGATCGGATAGAATGAGGTCTTGTAAACCAACTGAGTATTGGAACTCATATGAAATGGTTTAACAAAGTTAACATTCTGATTTGAAATGATTCCTAAGTGCTTTTTGACCCATAATGGCTTGTTAAGGTAGTTTATGCTACTTTAACGGGTCATTTGCGTAAACGCGTGATCGGATGGTTAGATATGCCCTATGATAAGTCTTATATGCCAAAACAAGTTTAATATAGTTGTAACATCAGTCTATATGGCAAAACATTGGTTAGATAAGCTTAAAATCAATTTATGCGCAAAAAAGGCATTTTGGTCATTTATAAAGGCATACTAGGCGACTTAACATAACAATAACCAAACGATGTGACCATAAGGTATTACCTCAGAGGGTTATTCCCTATACAACACTATGGTCCCTAATATTAGTTTGGTCGGATCCTAAGATCAACCAAACAGGCCGGATTCGAAAGTTAAAGCGGTGGTCAAGACCGCTCGACTTACGACCCTAAACAAGCACTAAACTAAAAGTGACGAGTTAGACATGTTAAACATGTCTAACTAAGTTTATAAAACTGATTTGATATCAAAACAAAGTGTTTTGTTACCCGAAAATAGTTCCGTCGTATAATGCGCACTTTGCGCATTATTGACCGAAACTTTGACTCGTCACTACAACTAGTAAACGTGGTAATCAGTAGGCATGATCGCTATGGATCATAACCTTCGTGATTACGATCACGTTGCAAAGTTCAATTGAACTTTGTCTTGACCGATTAATGGTCAAAGCCGAAAGTCAAACAATGTTTGACTTTTAGCTTGAAATAGCTAAACACATGAAATAAGACAAGGATATAACACTTACTTGTGTTTGAAGAACACCCAAGAGCTCCAAGAAGACAAGAAAACTCAGGTAGGAGGCATCCAACAATGTGGTAGCCTCCACTTAGAGTGTTTGAGATAAGAAGAAATGAATGAGCAAGTTGAAATGAGGATGATCATGGGTATTTATAGTTGAATTGAAGCTACCAAATCATTACAAGTGTCCATGAGTCATCAAGGGGTTTGATTAGTGTCAACACTTGTTAAATGCAGAAGAAAGGGTGGTATATTCAAATGCTTAGTGTCCAAGGCTTTAAACAAGGAACTGCCAAGTTTCTGCTGTGCTGGAGGGTCCTTACGGACCGTAAGGGCTTTGGGCTTACGGCCCGTAAGCCTTTAGCTGGCAGACACTTTTGAAAATTGGCAGAACAGGCCCTGCACCCGTTTCGTCGTGTTTTGGCACTTCTAACACCCGTTAACCTCATTTTCAAGCTTCATAAGGATGATAAAGCATAAGGAACTTGAAATATGTACAAAAATGTTCCGGGTGTCGGTTCGTTTGGTCATACGGTTGCGGTTTTCGGTTAATCACGACGAAAATCGTAACGAACGCGTGTATGACCGTAAATGCGTAACGAATGATATTTTTGCTTTCCAATCATTAATATACAAGATTTTAATGATTACAAAAATTTTTGGATGTGCGTACATGTTCCAGATTAAGAGATACGCGCAACGACATAGTTTCGCAGAATTTGCAAAATAGCCTCTAAAGTTGCAAAAGCGTGTTTTTGCCATACCGAAGCCTTCAAAACATAATTCTAAGTTATGTAAAGGTTATTTAAGGTATGTTAACCTTGTGTCACTATTACAGACTATACGTTGCGTTTAACTGATTTCGTTTTGCGATTACACTTCGAGAAAAGGTTTGAAAGGTCAAAATTGAACAAAAATGCACAAACGTCATAAATAAATATACAAATTTGTAAACAACACAAAGTTTCATTGATAATCAAATTGTTCGGAAATCGTTACATGATAGAGTTACACATATGTCACAGTCTTCCCTACTTTAGGAAATTTCGTCCCGAAATTTAATTAGAGGAAACTTGTGAGAAAATATGTGGATATTTCTCCTTCATTTGATCCTCTCGTTCCCAAGTAAATTCTGAACATCTGTTACCAGACAACTGACCAAAACCTCTGTTCCCAGATAGGTAAAGGTAACAGATGTTCCACCAGCAAACCAGTATCCAAGAGGACATGGCCAACCACCTTATCTGAAGGTACCACTCAGTTATGAGGTCTACAAAAGACCATCAAAACCTAGAGTGAATAGGCATCCTCAGGGTTACGATCATTTGATAGGAGATGGTTCTCAACAGATGTTACAAAGATCTGTTCAAAACACTGACTATTCTTCTGTTTCTGAGGCTGGATTGTCTATGACCCATTCCAAAGCCATTTTGTCTTTTGTTACCATTGTGCAGGGAGCTTTTACTTGCCTTGATAGTTTATGGTATGTAGATAGTGGAGACTCCAGGCACATGACAAGATGTAGAGCCCTTCTCAAATACTTCATGGCTCATGGAGGGGGTGATATATCCTTTGGTAATAATTCAAAAGGGAAGGTGCTTGGGTCAGGGACAATTCAGGCTGAGAAACTCAAATTTAAAATTTCGATCTTATTGACAATCTGAAATTTAATCTTCTTAGTGTATCACAAATGAGTGAAGGGCTATGGGTCATTCTTCACCAAGAAAACTTGTCAGATTGTTGGGCCAGAAGTGGTTAAAAAGATTAATCAAATCGTAGCTGAGAGTAAAGCATAACTGTTGCTCATAGGAGTGGCAACGTGTATGTGGTTGATATGTTGAAAGATAATCCGATGACTGATGCTTGTCTGTTCTCAGCTGCCTCTAACAATGAGATAGAACTATGGCACAGAAGACTTGGACATACAAATCTCACAACTATCACTACGCTCTCCAAACAAGGTCTTGTAAGAGGCCTTCCACAAATTTTTTTCACAAGAGAAGAACATTATGTTTCCTGTTTAAAAGGCAAACAACATAAAAGTTCTTACAAACCCATTGGTGAGTCTAAAACAAGTCAATGTTTACAATTGTTGCATATGGGCTTGTTTGGCCTAGAAAAAATCACGAGTCTTAAACAAAAGAGGTATTGCCTTGTCATAGTTGATGATTTTTCTAGGTTTACATGGACTTACTTTTTGCACTCCAAGGATGAGACTGCAGGTATCTTGAAGGACTTTGTGAAAGAGTTGAAAAACAATTTGACTTACCAGTAAAAGTCTTTAGGAGTGACAATGGCACATAATTTAAAAATAAGGAGTTGGATGATTTCTGTGTATCAAAAGGAATTGCAAGGCAGTACAACATTCCAAGAACACCAGAACAAAATTGGGTGGTTGAAAGAAAGAACGGAACCTTGATTGAAGCTGCAAGAACCTTGCTTGCACACTCAGGTTTACCACTGTCCTTTTGGGCAGAGGCTATAAACACTGCTTGGTATATTCAATACATAGTTTTAATTAACCCCAGGCATCAAACAACTGCTTATGAAATTATGTTTAAGATCAAACCACTGATCTCACATTTTAAAATCTTTGGCTGCCCATGTTTTATTCTAAACTTAAAAGATCCAGTCTCAAATTTTGCAGCCAAAGTAGGTTGTGGTTATTTTCTGGGATACTCAACCACTGATAAAGCCTACAGAGTCTTTAATTCAAGGACTAGGTGTGTGGAAGAGACTTTGAATGTAAAGTTCAATGAACTTTCTTCGTTAAAAATTCAGCAAATCTTGCAAAATTGTTTGACCTACATAAATTTACATTTGATGATGTGTCTATCAAGACTAACCCTGCAGGTACATCACAATCTTACCTCAAGAGTATGGATTTGACATTGTATCACAAATGAATGACAAGGGCTATGGGTCATTCTTCACTAAGAAAACTTATCAGATTGTTGGGCTATGACAAGATGTAGAGCCCTTCTCAAATACTTCATGGCTCATGGAGGGGGTGATATATCCTTTGGTAATAATTCAAAAGGGAAGGTGCTTGGGTCAGGGACAATTCAGGCTGAGAAACTCAAATTTTAAAATTTTGATCTTATTGACAATCTGAAATTTAATCTTCTTAGTGTATCACAAATGAGTGAAGGGCTATGGGTCATTCTTCACTAAGAAAACTTGTCAGATTGTTGGGCCAGAAGTGGTTAAAAAGATTAATCAAATCATAGCTGAGAGTAAAGCACAAAAGTTGCTCATAGGAGTGGCAACGTGTATGTGGTTGATATGTTGAAAGATAATCCGATGACTGATGCTTGTCTGTTCTCAGCTGCCTCTAACAAAGAGATAGAACTATGGCACAGAAGACTTGGACATACAAATCTCACAACTATCACTACGCTCTCCAAACAAGGTCTTGTAAGAGGCCTTCCACAAAATTTTTTCACAAGAGAAGAACATTGTGTTTCCTGTTTAAAAGGCAAACAACATAAAAGTTCTTACAAACCCATTGGTGAGTCTAAAACAAGTCAATGTTTACAATTGTTGCATATGGACTTGTTTGGCCTAGAAAAAATCATGAGTCTTAAACAAAAGAGGTATTGCCTTGTCATAGTTGATGATTTTTCTAGGTTTACATGGACTTACTTTTTGCACTCCAAGGATGAGACTGCAGGTATCTTGCAGGACTTTGTGAAAAGAGTTGAAAAACAATTTGACTTACCAGTAAAAGTCTTTAGGAGTGACAATGGCACATAATTTAAAAATAAGGAGTTGGATGATTTCTGTGTATCAAAAGGAATTGCAAGGCAGTACAACATTCCAAGAACACCAGAACAAAATTGGGTGGTTGAAAGAAAGAACGGAACCTTGATTGAAGCTGCGAGAACCTTGCTTGCATACTCAGGTTTACCACTGTCCTTTTAGGCAGATGCTATAAACACTGCTTGCTATATTCAATACATAGTTTTAATTAACCTCAGGCATCAAACAACTGCTTATGAAATTATGTTTAAGATCAAACCACTGATCTCACATTTTAAAATCTTTGGCTGCCCATGTTTTATTCTAAACTTAAAAGATCCAGTCTCAAATTTTGCAGCCAAAGTAGGTTGTGGTTATTTTCTGGGATACTCAACCACTGATAAAGCCTACAGAGTCTTTAATTCAAGGACTAGGTGTGTGGAAGAGACTTTGAATGTAAAGTTCAATGAACTTTCTTCATTAAAAATTCAGTAAATCCTGCAAAATTGTTTAACCTACATAAATTTACATTTGATGATGTGTCTATCAAGACTAACCCTGCAGGTACATCACAATCTTACCTCAAGAGTATGGATTTGACATTGTGATTCCACAATACAAAGTCACTTCTACCACTAGAGCAACAAATGTTCAAAATAACTGTGAAAACTCTACCACTGCTGCATCAACTGTCACACCCCAACCGATGGCGGAATCATCGGGATATGGCACTAAGCGGATAGATTGTTCAAGAGAATCCATAACGACTATTTTGTGACAATATTTAACGAGGTTCGATTTCCCGTAATATTAAACAAATATTCATACAATAATCCAACGAATTTCAAGTTTCTCGGACACTAAAGAACAAAATCCGACAACTAGATTTAAGTGGGTTCTAGAGGCTTAATCCATTTCTCAGCATGAGATTCTTCAACCTGCAACATACGTTAAAATAATGTTAATACAAAAATGTATTGGCGAGCATAAAGGTTTTTTTTTACATAATAGCATAATAGATAAAGCATCGTAAATTTCTGCATACATGAACATGATACAACACAACATATAAACTAATTTAGACAATTACACATGCTAAGTTCCGTGTGGCAGCTAAGGAGAGGTGTGAAGCCCTTAACTAGACCCCGCCGGGTGCAAGCCAAACTATAGTACCATACTAGCTAAGGTGTAATATTAAAAAGTAAGAGTCCTAGCATATATGTATCAAGCATCACGTGTAAATATGTACAACAGATATTCACGTGTGAGAAAACAGTTTAACGCGTGTAGTGTGTTTTGTTATGAGCGTATGTTTATACCCAAAAAGTGCGTTTAAAGCGAAAAGGGGTCAAGTATACTCACAGTGAGTGCTTAAACAACATGTCACGAGCGAGATGGGGTGAGGAGAGCGTCGGGTCGGCCTGCGCGTAGATACAGAAGTGCACCAGTCTCCCAGAGTGCTAAATGGTTGAACGGAGAGTGGTGCGGGACAAACTGATGGGTCACACGAGGCTTCACTCGTACGAGCCATCACTCGTACGAGTGATGGCTCGTACGAGGAATCACCCTCGTGCAAGTCATCATTCGTATGAGCGACTGCTCGTGCGAGTGACCTGTTTTCGAGTCCAAAATCGAGTGTTTTCGCGTCGTTTCTTCGGGAAATCGAGTGTTCATCCCTCCAGCCTTAGGCCACTGATAGAACCTTGATCTAGAGAGGTATTTAGAGCGAGCTAGTCTCTCGTGGAAACTCCGACTGGGCCGTACGAACCCATAGTGGTTCGTGTGAGCCAGCCCAGTTTGCACAAGTGACTGTTCTTGCGTCTTCATGCAACCGGAACTGAGTTTTCTCCTGAAACGCATGTGGATTTGAATCCTTTTCATGACGATTTTAACACCGCTTCATCCCACTTATGTAGTGAACAAAACATTTGTCGGTTTTTTTCCCTTTTTGTGTAAAAATCGAGTTTTAAAACAGTTTTCTTAGGATCAACACTTGGTGAGTTTGAAACAACAAGGTTTCTAGCCTTGAGCAGCCCAAGCTAACTCAAACATACTCGTTTAAGTGTGAATCCAAGGTAAAAACAGAAGGTTTTATGATAAAGATGAAGATTTTCGTAAGCAGAAGTAGTTTAGATGAAATCGGAGATAAACTCGTGTAAAATCATTGTAGAAATCATCGTGATTCGCGTGGAAAGCGTTGTTTCTTACTTGGAAACGGAGGAGAGCGTATAGAGAGCATTTCAGGCGAGTGACAACAAGGTGAGCATGAAAACACAAGTGAGATATTTATAGGAGAAGAGGGCAGGCGAGTGACTCGTACGAGTGTGGTTTCGTGCGAGTGAGGCTTGACTCGTGCGAGTGGTGACACGTACGAGTGAGTCTGGTTCACGTGTTGGCTGTTTTCATTCGGTGACTTAGTTCGTATTAGTTATTTTAAGTACGTTATGTCGTTTTAGCGATGCGTTAAGCGTTGTGTTGCGTAATAATGCGTTAAACCGAGTTTAGTGAGCGGGTGAGCGTTTAAGCGAGTATTAATATATATAACATAACTTACATATGTAACCGCGTTTTGAGTTTTGAGTGAGCGGCTGAGCGTTTAAGCGAGTAATTTAGATAATCGCGTGATATAATAGTGTAAGCGAAGGAGTTGTAAGCGTAAGCGTTGTGATGTTCAATATATGATGTTGAAATAAGGATGTAGTGCGAAAGTATGCGATGTAGCGTAGTAAGCGATATAGTGCACATTATGATCCGAATCTCTGGTGCTAGGCGCAACGAGAGTAACGAGCGCGAAAGTGCGGATTGTTACATCAATTGTTGTTGATCCTCAATCCTCTGCTAGCTCATCAAATCTAACCTCTGTTAACAAAAGTCCACTCTTTGTGGATAAAGTCAACATGTTTCCACACCTCTCCCACCTATATCTCCCCCTCCATTCCAAACAGATGTTGACTCTTCAAAATTGACAACAAATGTTAGCTCAGATAATTCCCATTGGCAGCCTTTACCTCAAAATGCCATTAGTCCATATCAAGGAGACTTAATCTTCCTTAAAAACCATCCTCCAGACCAAGTTATTAGCAACATCAATGAAGGGTTTCTCACAAGAAGTCAATCCCAAAACATTTGTCTTTTTGATGGTTTTCTATCTCTCGTACAACCCATCAAGTACCAAGAGGCACTGAAAGACAACAACTGGGTAGAGGCCATGCAAGAGGAGCTCCTTCAGTTAAAAGACAACAAGTATGGGAACTTGTACCATTGCCTAGGGATGTAAGTCCAATTGGCATAAAATGGGTCTTCAAAAACAAAACTGATGAAAGGGTATAGTTGTCAAAAACAAAACTAGGCTTGTGGTTCAAGGAAATAGACAAGAAGAGGGCATTGATTATGATGAAACTTTTGCTCCTGTTGCAAGACTGGAGGCCATCAGATTGTTCTTAGCCTTTGTTGTGAACTACAACATCAAGGTGTATCAAATGGATATCAAATGCGCATTCCTATATGGTAAGATCAATTAAGAGGTATATCTATGCCAACCTCATGGTTTTGAAGATGCTTTTTATCCTGATCATGTCTACACCTAGAGCCTGGTATGAAATTCTTCCCACTTTTCTCTTATCCATAGACTTTACAAGAGGTAAAACTGATAAAACCTTGTTTTTAAAATGGAAAGGAAAAGATTTGATGCTTGTCCAAATTTATGTGGATAACATCAGTTTTGGATCCACATGCTCTGCCATGTGTGAAGAGTTCAGAAAACTCATGACAACAGAGTATGAAATGAGTGCAATGGGTGAGCTTCAATGCTTTCTTGTTCTCCAAGTCAGCAAATGCAAAATGGTACATTCATTCATCAAAGTAAGTATGTCAAAGAACTGCTTAGAAAATTTGATAAGAATGATTGTAAACCATGTAGCACACCCATGGCAACCTCAAAGCTTATCACTGTTGATGACAAAGATGACTTGCTTGATCAAACTCTTTATAGAAGCATGATTGGGTCTTTATTGTACCTAACTGCCTCTAGGCCAGACATCATGTTTGCAACATGTGTTTGTGCCAGATCCCAGTCAACACCTAAAAAGTCAAATCTCATAGATGTGAAAAGGATATTCAGATACAAAAAAGGTGCTCCCACACTTGGTATCTAGTATCTTGCTGATGGAAATATTGAGCTTTCAGGCTACTCAGACAGTGATTTTGCTGGATGCCACACCACAAGGAAGTCAACTTCAAGAGGCTGTCAGTTCCTAGGCAATTGCTTAGTATCATGGCAAAACAAAAAACAAGCTGCAGTATCAACATCAACAGTAGAGGCAAAGTATATTGATGCTGCAAGTTGCACTGCTCAACTCCTGTGGCTTCAAAATCAACTGCTGATTTTGGTGTAACAGCTTTAAAGACTCCTCTCATGTTAGACAGTCAAGCAGCTGAAAACATCATTAAAAATCCAGTATCACACTCCACAACAAAACACACTGACATCAGACACCACTTTGTGAGGGATTGCGATGAAAAAGGTTTGATTTCTCTACATCATGTTCCAACTAAAGATCAACTGGCATATGTTCTAACCAAAGCATTAGATACATCTACCTTTGAAAGTTTGCTCTCTAGGATTGGAATGCTAAACATGGATTAAAAGAAACATCTTGTTTTCCATGTGTAAAAAGCTGAAGGATAAGTTGCAAATGTCGCCCATGCTCTTCTTTCGTCTTGGAGTAGATGAGAATATCGTCGATGAATACGATTACGAAACAATCGAGGAAAGGCTTACACATGCGGTTCATGAGATCCATGAACACTGCAGGCGCGTTGGTCAAACCAAAAGGCATGACCATGAACTCGTAATGTCCATAACGTGTGCGAAAGGCGGTTTTAGGTACATCTTCCTCGAGAACTCAAAGTTGATGATAGCCTGAACGAAGGTTGATTTTCGAGAAACAAGTCGCACCTTCAAGTTGATCAAAGAGATCATCAATGCGAGGAAGAGGATATCGGTTTTTGACAGTGAGCTTGTTGAGCTCAGAATAGTCAATGCACATCCGAAAGGATCCATCTTTCTTTTTGACAAACAAAACGGGAGCACCCCAAGAAGAAGTACTAGGGCGTAATAAAGCCTTTATCAAGAAGTTGTTGAAGCTGGCTTGATAGCTCTTGCATTTCCGAGGGAGCTAAATGATAAGGAGCCTTTGCAACAGGAGTTGCGCCAGGAATAAGATCAATACAAAAGTCAACGGATCGAGGAGGAGGAGGACCATGAAGATCCTCTGGAAAGAAGTCAGGAAAATCGTAAACGATAGAAACGTCACTTACGCTCGGACCCTTGTCTTTCTTTTCCATAATATGGGCCAGAAAGGCAAAGTATTCCTTAAGTAAGTATTTGTTTGCCTGGATACACGACACTAGCTTAAGATCTTTAGAAGGTTTCTCGCCATAGACGTGTAAAGAATCACCGTTTGGAAGGGGAAGGCGAATGAACTTTTTGGAACAAACAACTTCAGCACGAACTCGCCTAAGCCAGTCCATGCCTACTATGATATCTATGTATCAACCCGTTCTTTCGGATTGTTATCCGAATCCCGTTATTTCCGTTTATTTCTCTTTAGAACTCGTTTGTACTTTGAGATTCATTGTAATGGTTAAACTAATTCGAAACGCATTTTATATCGCTTATTTATCGCATTTAAATCTCTTAATACACGTAACTCTCAACGCAAACTCAAATCGCAAATTAATTATGTCACTTATGTGTTATGTGTGCTTTATGTTTTATGGTTGTACTCGTTATCACAACGCTCTCGTTTACACGAATCGTTAAATCGCATTAATTTAGTAACGCAACGCTTAATGCCTCGCCAAAACGCTTAACATAACTATCTAATACGAATAAACCACCGAACAAGCAACCAACGAACAAATGGGAAACAAAAACCTAGCCAAGCGGCCAGCTTCGCTTGAGCTTGTGCCAAGTTCGCTCGAACTGGCCAAGTTCGCTAGAACTGCCCAAGTTCGCTCGAACTGGCCAAGTTCGCCCGAACTTGTCCCCTGCCACCTTATTTCCTCCTCACCTATAAATACCCAACACCTACATTCATTCACCCCTTACTGCCACTTCGCACCGGATCTCCGAAACCCGCATTTCTCTGATTTCCAAGTAAGAATCAATTCGTTTTATGCAAACCACAACGTTTTCCAGTATGATTTTACACAAGGTTACCTTCGATTTAATCTAAACTTCTCTATTTATGAAAACCTTCATCTTTTTCCACAAAACTTCTTATTTTCACTTAGATCTACACTTAAACGAGTATTTTAGGCTTAGCCTTGGCTTCCCAAGTTAGAGATCTTGATGATTTCGACTCACCAAGTGTTAGATCTGAGAAAACTGTTTAAAGCCTTGATTTTTACACCAAAAACGGACTAGATGACGTATGTTTCGTTCACTAAGTAGTGGAATGAGGCATTGTCAACAATATACTTGAAATGGATTCGAATCTACGTCTGTTTCAAGCGGAAACTCAGATCCGGAAGCATAAGGACGATGCAATCACTTCGCACGAACTGGACTAACTCGTATGAACTGACAAGTTCACACGGATTAGCCCAATTTCCTGTAAAATGACTAAAACTCGCTCTAAAAGACCTCTTCAGCCTATGGTTTGCTCAGTAGCTCAAGGTAGGAAGGTTGGACACTCAATTTGCTCAGCAAAAGACGCGAAAACGCATGATTTTGGACACCAAAACATGACAACTTCGCACCAAAAAGGACAAGTTCACCTAAAGTTGTCACCAGCCAAGTCCAACTTCGCTCGAAGTGCAACTTCGCGCGAAGTGGCGAAGTGTTCTGTTACCTCTCCGCACACTATCTCGACTGTATCAGCACTTCGGAAGACTCATGTATTTTTGTTCTCGCATATAGGCTGTTCCGGCGCTCCCTTCAATCCATAAGCAGATTGTGTTTGCTTGCAAAGCACGAACTGTGAGTATACTTGAACCCTTTTTCATTTAAAACACACTTTTGGGTGTTACATACGTTCTCTATATCAAAACACGCTACACACAACGCTAAACTCTTTTAACGCTAACTGCTCTCGCATGTTATACGTGAATTGCTAAATGTTTGTTTGCTATGTGTGAATAATGAGGACTTGTAGACCACCCTTAGCAACGATAGTACTATAGTTTGGACTCAGCACCCAATTGGTTCGGGGGTTGTTAAGGCTCACATATTTACTTTACGTGCGTGTTCGCTGTTGTGAACACGTATCGCGCATACCCCACCTCGCAGTCGTGTTGGTTAGCTTGTATCATTATTGTTAGCTTACTTAGATTCATTTTCTCTATGTGTACATGTTGGTTATGCGTAAACACTTTATCTCTATTATTATGCTATTAAACATGTGTACTCACCTTTACATTATTGAATTGACTTGTATTTTAACGTATGTAACAGGTTGAGGATGTTATCGCTACAAATCTGACTTAGGATTATGCTTTCGAAACTTGTAATAATCTAGTTGTCAAATTTTGAATTGTTTGAGAATGTTTGGATTTGTAATTATTATGGAATGATTATATGTTAATTGTATGGGAAATTGACGTTTTAAATATTGTCGCTTATAATAGTCGTTATGGACTCTCTCGAACGATCTGATTCGCTTAGTGCCACGCCCCGATGATTCCGCCATCGGTTGGGGCGTGACAATTGAAGCTTCCCAATTTCATGGGTATGAGGTCAATTGAAAACGTATGATCGTTTAGATTCAAAGAAAAATTAGCAAGGACAGGATCAAAAGTGACGGATTTCTCGTTAGCGACTTCGATCGAGAATGGATTGGGCAACTTAGAACGTACGCACTTAAGCAAGGGTTCAAATTCTTTAGACACAAAACTCCTATCTGCGCCAGTATAAAAAAACATGAAGCATAGACATGGTTTACAAGGAACGTACCGGTTATGACGTCATTCGCGTTTTGCGCCTGAGCGGTGGTGAGGGCGACGGCTCTGCCTCGAGCTGGTTGAGGCTGCTGTTGGTTGTTGACATGCTGGGGGCAAACATTGGCGTAGTTGTTAGGGTCGCCACATGTATAGCATGCTCTTGCAGGAGCAGCCTGAGCTTGAGCAGGGTTAGGGTTCGGTACAATGGCTTGGGCTTGCTGGTTTTGTGGTTGAGGGAAGTTTCGACAACGGTTAGCAAAATGCCCCAGTCTCTGATATTGGGCGCACTTGCGGCATGGTGTATTGGCGGGGTGATGGTAGGAGCAGTTAGCACACTGGGGATGAGGTCCAGTGTAGCCACGCTTGGGTTGCTCGAGGTTGGTAGGGGTAATGGCTGCTAGTGTCTGGATGGGTTGAGGGTTTGGCGGAGTAACAACCGCACAATTCTGACTAGAAGCTTTCCGCTTCTTGTTCTTGGGGTTGTTGTTTCTAGGGGTTTGGGTGAGGGTTCAACGGTGGCGGTTTCGATGGTGGCTTGATGTGCGCCTTTAAACGATACCTTTGCGGCATTTTTGCGTTCAACATGGTTGCTGTTAAGGCGGGCGGCCAAGCGGTAGGTTTCCTCAATAGTCGCTGGGAAAGCAGCTTCTACGAGGTTCATGAAAGAATCGGGCAGACAATGGATGTACTTGTTGATGGCCTTTTCAGTGGTATCAACTTGGCTAGGGCAAAGGATGCTTAGTTGTTTGAAGAGTAGGGTTAGACCATCGTTGTCATCTCCGTTTTGCTTGAGGTACCAAAACTCATGATCCAACTTCCTGAGTTCAAGAGGAGGACAAAATTCGTCCCTCATGATCTTCTTCAGTTCAGCCCATGGAAACGCGTGGGCGGCATCATCCCCTCTTGTGCTTCATTCAGAGGTCCACCACTCGAGGGCTCCCGAGCGGAATACCCCCGTAGCATTTTTGGTGCGCAAGTCATCGGGGCAGCCACTTTGGCGGAATGAAATCTCCATGGCTTCAAACCAAGTCAACAACGCCGTCGCACCATCATTACCAGTAAACTCCATGGGTTTACAGGCCATAAACTGTTTGAAAAGGAATTATGACTTACGCTTTTCCACCCAGAGTCGTTAGAGGACTTTGGGGTGTCGTTGATGGATTGAATTTGGCTAACGATGTCTGGGATAATCTTACCCATCTGCTCGGCCATTTGTTCCGCGACTAACCCTACTAGTTCTTGCTTCAAAATAGAGTCCCCATGGTTGTTGGAACCCTTTGATTTCTTCGGGAGCTTGGAGAAGACATCTAGGGTTGAAATAGAAAGGAAAAAGGATGAGACTTGATCATAATGTAAAAATTAGTTTTGCATGTATAAGCATGGATATGTTCACGTATGTTGCATGTATTTGACGAGTATTCAACATGTATTCAATAAGAATAATCACGTATGAATGCGTATAAAGAGTATAAATTTAGTTTGTTCACGAGGATTATTATGGTTTTTGATTGCGATAGACGCGTGAATCGTGTAGCGGTTTCGAAATGAACAAGGTATCAAGTAAAAAATCACATAAAAATTGAGATAACATAAAAGATTGGCTCAATAAAACATAGGATTGTTTCGGGTAGAGAAACGTCGACTATTCCAAAGTGATTCGTAAGATCTTTCGAGTTAGGGAACATGCTTGGCCTAATAGGTAAAATACTCTCGTCGAGAAGCGATTAACGGTTATTTACCCTTTCAGTTACTACATGTCCCTAGTCGATCGAAAATTCAAGACTTTAGCGAGATTGAAAATCGAGGAACGGGACTAGTTGACAAGGTGCGGGTTTCACCCCTAACTTGACAACGTCGTACCCTAAGTGTGGTTGTTTCTTACTAAACGAGGAGCATATTCCGACTCGTTAGTAAGATCCACTACAGTATGAAATGGAAGTTTTCCATCAAGATGTGGATATCACTCCTAACTTGATGGTATAACTTAGTGAAAAATCGAATACGCGGAATGAGGTATTTCACCAAAAATTGTAAGCCATTGGGCCTATCTTGGTGCAAATCGCCTTGTTTGCATCATGAGTGTCTTCTAGTCTTTAAGTGTATTGTATAAAATGTCTGAGGAAAGACATTATGTAAATATTAAGACCAAAAGAAAGGAAGAAGCAATGAAGGAAAAAATAAAGTTTTAAGCATAAGACAAGAATGGTCATAATGGGACACTTAAACTATAGACAAGGTCGAACATGGCAATTCTACCTAATTCCTTATAGTAATGGATCTGATACCAATCTATCACACCCCAACCGATGGCGGAAACATCAAGGCGGGATGAAATAGAGTGCTCATTGCTCACAACGCTAACGGTGACAATATATAATTAAATCCAAATTTCATTTCATACATAAATCGTCATTACAATACATGGGAATTTCAAATAAACATACAACATTCGACAAAATTTGATACAACATTAATAAACCTAAACGCCTATGTGTGTATCTAGTATCAACGCTACTTCGATTTCATAGCATCATCTCCATCAACCTGTTACATGTTTTAAAATAGAGTTCAATGCAAAGGCAAAGGCGAGTACACAAGTTTAAGCATAAGCATACGTATACGAATAAAGTTTAAAACGAATCCACATGATACTAAGTTTATACGAGAGCATTATACATGGCATACAATATTTCTAGTCAAACCCCTTGTTAACGCAAATTTCGATATTTGAACATGGCCTCTAGATTTCACGAGGGAGGTGGTGCGTTATTCCTATAGCGCTATACATGTCAAATGAAGGCTTAAGATAAGCTAATGACTATCGTATTACATAATAATGGTCCAAGATATAAGCAACGAGTAATGTATCAAAGCATGCATGTATATTGGATTGTTTCGTGCATTTCATAAAGTTTAAGTTTAGTGATTTTGTATATGGTAAACATGTTACACCAAAAAAGTGATAAACGAAAAGTGGGTCGAGTGTACTTACGGTTTTGCAAGCTTTCCGACTTGTTAGTTCTGTGAAGAGATGTTTAGTTGACGGGGGAACACCGAGTTATCCTACAAGAGGAAAACGTGTGTGTGAGTATTTGGATGTTTGATGGAAGATTCGGGATTTAGATTAAAGCATAACAAAGTATGTATACGAAAATATTCATTAAGGTCTATCACTTGTTTTGACAATATGGGAACCCATTAGGGTTTATGTGATTTCATAGGTTATAACACCTATTAGAATCATAACGAGGAACTAAACACTTTTAGTGATTAAACTTAGTAACTTGACACATGATTATATAATCATTATCAAGATTCGGTTTTAAGTTTATATTATATAGATTATAATAGTTATATTTATATCATAAGTCCTTCAAGGATGTCATATAAGTCATGCAGGAGGTAGGTGGTATAACCATCCATTTAGGTACCTCATAAGAGTTCACCACTACACAAATTATCATAGACAACAAGGAGGGTCAAGAACAAGATTAATAATAACAAAGGAATGGAATACATGTTACAACTATACTAAGTAGCCAAGTAAGCTACAACCCGGTGAGCCGGCGTCAACACACGTCGAGGTTGTGTTACTTTCAAATAGCAAGCTACTTAGGATGGAATGAGAAAACATCAAGTGTTGTGTGGACTTAGATGTAGGATAGCCCAAGCTAACCTCGTAGTCACACTAGCTTCAAGTTCAAGACTTGGAAACACTTGTAAGCTTAAAGCTCATGTAAAACAGAAAGTTTATGAGGATTTAACCTCTGGATTTGAATGTCACACCCTTGTTTTTAAGCACACATAATCATAGTCTTGATTAGTGGCATAAGGACATAGGAATGTATGAAGAAAAACATGAGTTTTCTTCCAAAACATGAAGATAAAAATGAGCAGAATTTAGGTGCACTTTGGACCTCAAAAATGGTGAGGTTTCACCTTAGTTTTCCCAAGCAAACTTGTGAGAACCTTCCTAGAGGTTATCCAATTGTTGTAGAAGAAGAAACAAGAAGAAAATTGAAGTGGAAGTGAGTTAAAACTCTCTTTTTATGGTTGGAACTCTAAAAAATGTGGCTGAAACTCACCTGAGTTTGGGAGAGTTTTTGAAGTGTTTGGAGGCTTGCAAAAGTGGGATAAGGAGTGGGGAAGTGTTTATTATATAGGGGAGGGATTAGGTTTCAATGGGTTGGGCTTTGGACAAGGTTAGTGGGCATTAAGGCTTGAAACAAGCCCAAACACACCCTTAAAAGTGGGCTGCCCTTTTTTTTTGCTAATTAAAGGTTTTTAATTGGTTAATTTGTTACCTTTTAATGGGTTATGAACTTGTAATAAGGTGTGGCATGATATTCCTAATGTTTGGTTATTATAACCTAAGGTTTTATAAGCAAAAATAACATGTTTTGAAAAGATTAATCTAGACTAACACTTAACAAGAGTGTAACACATAACGAAGTGTCAAATAAGTGTAACTCTCGCGATTGAATGATTACAATTTCCGCGATTGAATAACCAAGTATCTTGTATGAATGAAATGCTTTAAGAATTACAATTACACGAGAATTGTTTATGAGTTAATTTATGATAAGAAGTATGTTAATAAACATGTGTATGAATCGATGTATAAACATGTATAAGTAATGTATATTCCACATGAAGATTAATTTCATTACGATCGAAGTCTCGGATTTACAACTATGAATGAAGCTTAGGATCGGACCCAACTTAATGAGCTTCTAGTCAGACTTGCTCACCTAACAGAGGCGGAATTCATTGTTAGCTGATTGAACAAACAAAGGACAAGCGATGATTACTGTTTAAACCGTCTGTGTATTGATTAAACATTCGCAACGATTACAGACTCGAGCAGGGCTTCGCCTCTGATCTCCAAAAACAGCATGCCTAACACACAACCTAAGTCACCTATTTATAGGCAGACATGACAGCACCAAGTGAGTAGGCAGCATGGATTTTTGTACGAAATTTTTGTGCGAAAATCAGTAAACATACAAAAACTTCAAAACTAAACTTCTGACGCTACGAAACCCTATCTGTACAATAGACTCGTCCTAGACGTATGCAATAGACATAAGTGCACCAACAGACTCCCCCTTGGATGTTGCCGCAGTCTTGGACAGTCTTCAAAAACTTTTTCTTCAAAAACTTCAAACACGTTTGACTTGAATCAACCAAAAAATCTCTTGCTTGGCCTTCGACGCTCCTCTGAAGCAATGGTCGTTTGATCTGTAGATGGAGGTCGGTTGTAAGTATTCCCGAACTTGAACCTTTCACGGGTGGCCAGCTTTCGACGAGCTTCAATCCTTTCTTCATTTTGATCTTTCTTTTTCTGCTCTTTATCTTCAAGCTTTCTCCATGAAGTTTTCCATTCTTTACCTGAATTAATGTTGTTAGCGTAACAAACATTCACAATTTTCTGGAACTGCATGGCCTGCTCCTTGTCTTTATCTTCATAATTGATTTTGATGAAGAATAATCGTTCAATGTCTTTCTCTGAGCAGTTGACCAGCCACATAGGATCCAATACTTTGATTGCACGCCATAGCCCATATATTCTCTAGTGCATAATCACGGTCTCTGATAGATCCTCGGACATATCCCATGACCCTTCATCAGGGTCAACACAAATCACAGCCTCTCTAGTACTCGAATCATAGTGCCACCACTTGAAGATCTTGTAAAAATCTTGTTCCATTTTCTTCAGAGGCATATTCTTCATAACGCGTGGCCTTTTCACAATCAAATTCACATATTTCTCTTGAGTAACTGGATCTATCTTTGTCACGGTTTTTGGCTTGTGTGGCTTCCATAGATTGAAACCATGTTCAGCTTCAAACTTGATGAGCTTCCACAGACGTTGATCATTTGGTCGCAGCTTCATACTGAACGTCTTGGTCTGAACTAACTCTTTCACATCCCATTCTGGCAGGGACTGTATATCTCCCAATCTTCTGAAGTATTGCACTCCATACTCTCGTTTCAACGTATATACATCCAGTTCCTCAATCCATCCCCAACTAATAATGTTACCTAGAGATGCGTCAAGGTCTCTAGTGAAGAAAGCCAATGGACTACGGAACTTTCTTTCAGGTAGCATCTCCTTGAATCATTTCTTTTTCATCTCTATGATCTCTTCTTTTGTTGGTGGTTTAGGAGTTGTTCCCTCTTTAACTGCTTCTACCACTTTCTGTTTTAACATTTCTTCGTCGATCTCGGCAGTCATTTCATCAAGGGTAGGAAACACATCAGTTCCTTCACCCGTGTATCTTGCTTCTTCATTATCATCTGAATCCCAATCTTCAATAATTACTCTGTCGTAGTCGTTTGCTTGAGGGATGTCTTCGAAAACATAATCATTTGGCTCTGATCGGGTGTTTTTTAATTCTTCTTCAAAATCAAACTCGAAAGAATCTTCATGTAAGCCAAATAATTCTGGAAGATCCACCTTGGAGTAGTTATGAACAAACTCTCCTTCTTCCACATCGTGCTCTAGATATATAACTTTTTGCTTTGGCACTGTTTCTTCAATCGACGACTCCTCCTGAACCTGTTCATCAGTTAGCTCAAACATAGAGTCGTTCATGTTAGCATCAACAGAAATATTTTCATTATCAAATAAAGTTGCTACATATTCAAACCCTTCCTCATCAAACTCATCAAACGTTTCATCTACCAACTCATCAATCTCTTTCCTTATATCCATATCAGCAATTGCCTTTTCTCTCGTCATTGATTCCAGAATACCTTCTCCTTGAAGCACAAACCTCTTGCTTACATCAATGGTAGGATCATAAACTACCAACTCAGAGGATGCTGGCATGGATTCAGCTTCCGACGCAGACTGTTCGATCAAAGAAGCCATTGATGAGGTAGCTTTATGTACTGGCATATCAACAATCTTTTCTTTCCTTTGACCTTCATCATCAGATAAAGCTTTGGAAGCTCGTTCCCTTTCTGCAATATTTTGTCTAGCTTCCTCTCTCTCTATCTTCTTCATAAGTTCCACCTGTCTATTATTCGACTCACGTTCGGCTTCACACTCTTCCATCTTTTTGATAATCCTCTGGTTCTCTGTCTCGTAACTATTCAGATTTGCCTTTAAAACCTCCCTCTCATCCTCTAGAACTTTGATTCTCTCTTCATAATCAGCAACTTTCTAGGAAGCCTGTAAGTATCTTTCACTATCATCAGTCACCAATCTCAGAATCTCTCTGATGCTTTCCCTATCAGACGCAAGGATCTTTATCTTCTCATCAGCAAACTTCAATTTTTCTTCCAACTCATTGAGCCTTCCAACATAAACGTCATCAGCTGTGAGCCTATCTCCCCTGGAATACTACCCATCTCAAAGAAATAGTCATCAAAAGCTGTGTCAATTGGAGGATCTGGTTGTGTAGGATGAGCGGATGATGTTGCTTGTGTTTGAGACACAGTAGGAGCAACCACTGGAGGCTCTGTAACTGGCGAAGGAGATGGAATAGGAACCTCTGTAGATGTGAACTGTGGAGGGGGAGAACTGATTGGAGGGTCAACAACTGGTGGAGGAGAAGTTGGAGGAGGAGATGGAGGACGTCCAGAAGTTGTTTCTGCAGTTGGGGCAACTGGTGCTTTAGAAGGTTTTGACCTAAGCTTAATCCGAAGTTTTCTAGTAGTTTTCTTCTTTGTAGGTCTGACGGTGGATATATCTTCTTCAGCCTCAGATGGCACATAAGGTGTATCATCATCCCCTGTAGCCTTTCGCTTTTTCTCCTCTGCCAATTTTCTTTCCCTTTCTCTTCTCTTTTGTTCTTCAGAATTTGTACTTGATGATGGCCCTTCATCATCACCATCACCTGTTTCGGTTTCAACACCGACCATTCTCTCAATGTCTGCAGTTGTTTCTGCCAAAGTCTCTTCAACATGAACTGCTTCTGTTGTTTGCACAGTTTCTTCAACATTTACCTGTTCGACATCTGGTTCATCAATCAGCCCTGTACGAACACTTGTTTGTTTCTTTTGACACTTGGGTGCGGAAGAAGAAGTCTCTTCAGATTGCTTTCTCTTTGTAGCTGCACTACATTTCTTCTTTCCATAATGACCCTTCTCAACCTCGCCCTTAACATACCACATACTTCGCTTTTCAATGAAGTCCTCCATCATTTTCGCTTCATCAGCTTCATCACCGCTGTTGTCATTCATCCATTTGCCATCTGGTGGCGCAACATAATCATACTTGACAAATGTTCCAAACACAGGCTTGAATGCTGGAGCCTTTCCTCCTTTGCGATAGTTGCTGATGTTGTGGAGGTCAGAAGCAGTCCTGTGTTCTAACTTCAAGAGATCATTCTTCTTTTTCTCCAAATTCGGATGTAAGTGATCAAGAATCATCTATACAAAACGGGGGTACTGCAAAAATCGAATCTTCCCCAAATTCATCACCATATGGTCAAAAATCATCCTACTGAAATTGTAGGGCTTGTTCAATATCACCGCCACCATCATACACATATGATAGTCCACTAAATCATCCCAGCCCCCTTTCATGTGGCTTAATGAGTGTCTAATGCAGTGGGCAAGAAATCTGTATGGCAAACCCAACCGATTGATCTTGTACGGTGCAGAGTTCACATATCCGTTGTAGCCCACACAGTAAAAGCAGCCCTTAACAAACTTTTCTGTAAACCAGTCGGAAAATCACTCTCGTCTCTAAAATGTATCACTGTTCGGATCAGATCCTCTGTGATCATAACTTCTACATCTTTATCTTCAATCTTGACTGCTGACAAAATAGCTGTACCATCAGCTCTTAACACTGCTGCGCCCCAAAATCTATCAACGTGTGAGGCATAAACATCATGATGATGTGTAAGGGCATGATAGACTGGCAGCCTCTCCAGAAAGTCTATATATTTCGAGAACGGAGAGAATTCTGGTACACCTTCGTCAATCAAGCAGCAGGAGTTGTGGATTGGATGGAACTCATACACGGTTTTCTGTGGAACAGATAGATGTGAAAAAGTTAGAAAAATTTTTCACAATTACAAATTTTCTAAGTATACAATCTTAGCATAATTTTAGACATAAACTAGTTTCTTTCCTTTATGAATTTTCGTGCGAAAATCCCAAATTTTCGTGCGAAAATCTTTGTCCTATCCAACAGTTTGTACATTTTCAACCTGACTCAAAACGGTTGCAATTTTTGACTTTTTCAAGAAATCGAAACGGTAAACCTTAGTTAAACTTGCTGATTTAAACAATAGAGGGTTCAATTTTAGATTTTACCGGTTAGTTTATCCTAAATCTACGTTATAGTCCGTTAAAGGTCCGACGAGTCCAATTTTGATGGTTCCATCTCGGTTATTACCTTCGCCATTACAAGAGGTGTGCAAATCAACCTCCCTAATGTGTCAAAAACGTCGTAAAGTGAGTGTATCAAGTGATAGAGCTCAAATGCCTTGAGAGAATCTGCACCAAATTATTTAACAGTTTTCATGCGGAATGATTTTCAGCTCTCTCTTATATAGGCCACAGGATTTTCGCACGAAAATTTGGCGTGTGATGTTTAGCCATATTTTTGTGCGGAAATATCAATTTCGTGTGAAAATTCTTGCCTTTTTGAAATTTTCTCAATTTTTCAACTTTTTCGATTGTTTTTCAGTTTTAATTATCCACAAAGTTGTCCAAGTCCAAGTTAATGACCTTGTTTAACTGTTTTGGCTACCAAGTCCAAGTTAATGACCTCGGTTGACCACTTTTTGACCAAAACTGATATTATTTTAAGATTTTAAGTTCCAAATTAATGAACTTTTTCAACGTTTCAAATCAGACTTAGTTTCCAGATTAGCTCCAAGCCCGAAATTCAAACGATTTTTCTTCAGCATTCTGTCGCTTTTAACTTTGAAGATCTGTTTTCCATCACTGGTAGTCAGAAAATAAAGTAGAAACGGAAAATCTTTTTGTATTTTTGAATACTTCTAAATTAACCATTCTTAAAGCAATATGTACACACATATTTACAGACATATTTTTGCGAGTTTATGTTAGAGGATCATATCAGTTTTTTAAGACACATTACCAGCACTGTTGCTCTAGATAAAACTTTAAGTTCTTAAACCGATATTCTTCAGATTGTCGGTATACTGATCCACTTAAACCTCTAACATTTCTCAACTGCTTCAAGATTTGTTAGGTAAATTTTAGCAACATGGCCTAATCTGTGTTTCCCACCTTAGAATATACTCCCGCATCGAGATTCCCTAGATTTCATCTCACAGGTGAATATATCTAACTGATATCTGTATAGGGGTGAAATGCGAAACCTTGAGAGCTCAGGTTATTACTTCCGTACAGAGAAAGAGATGAAGGCTCAACTTTAGGTGGTGTTCCTCTTGGGAATCTTTTTAATTTATGTACTGCAGAATGTCGTATCTTTTTATGACATTTTTCTTCATTTTTATGCAGCTTTGGGGGGTGAATAATGCGAAAGTATTATACAAGTTCTAGGCCATTGCTGACGCAAAATCAGAAGAACTCGTATAATACCCCAGATATCAACTAAATATAAAGACCTAGTATCTCAGAATTTGGCATTCTCTCAAACGAAATTTCGGGTTACCTAGCCCATATATCCGAGAGATGTTAAGCCACAGATTTACCAGTTTTATTTCTTTAGGTTTATACCCTGAAGCAGTTTACTGAACGTGCGAAGCCTACCGGCACATCCTTAGAAAGACCTGTTTAGATGCTTATAAACACTGCATTTCTTTAGCGTACTGTAATGGTCCACTGATGTACTATCATCTCCTCTTATACACAAAACTCTTTTTTGGATTTTTTTAATGTTTTTGTATCTTTTCACAACTCTTTCTCCCCCTAAAAATCAAAAACATATTTTTGGATTTTTGGTTTTAAAGAAAGCATGTAAACTATTTACAGAAAAACTTTTGACTTACCAGTGAGGATCACATCTCAACATCGTCATCCTCGAATTCAACCTCATAAATATCCCCTGATGACAGATTCTTTAAACCATTTAATTTTTAAAGATTTCGAAATCTTGCTCTATCAAAAGCTTTGGTATAAAACTCTGCTTTTTGGTCATCAGTGTGGATTTCTCAATTCGTATCAACTTTTTCTCGTGACAGTCACGGATAAAGCGATATCGAATCTCGATATCTTTAGTGCGTGAGTGTTGACAAGGATTGAACGTGATATCAATGGCCGCCTTGTTGTCTACGAAAATGGGCGTATCAAGAAATTGCAGACCGTAGTCTCTCATCTGTTGTTGTATCCATAGTATTTGGGAACAACAACTAGATGCTGAAACATATTCAGCTTCACAAGTAGAGAGAGCGACCGCGGTCTGTTTCTTGCATTGCCATGTTACCAAACGAGTTCCGAAGAACTGGCAGCCGGCCCGTTGTAGATTTAGCGTTCTGCTTGCAGCAACCGAAATCAGAGTCAGAGTAACCCGCAAGGTTGAAATCGTCGTGACGTGGATACCACAAGCCGGTGCTTGGGCATCCTTTCAAATAGCGCATGATCCTTTTGACAATCAACAGATGTGATTCCTTCGTGCTTGACTGATATCTGGCGCAAAGGCATGTGGGGTACATGATATCCGGTCGAGAAGCGGTGAGATACATCAAGGATCCAATCATGGAGCGATATAAAGTTTCATCAACATTTTCTCCATACTTGTCTGGACAAATGCCGTGGTTTATGGCTAAAGGGGTAGAGGCGGGTTTAGTTCCTGTCATGTCGAATTTCTCTAACACGTCATGAACATACTTCGTCTGGTGAATGAAAATACCGTCTGGCAGTTGTTTAACCTGAAGCCCCAAAAAGAATTTCATCTCTCCCATAGCGCTCATTTCGAATTTTTCTTTCATGACTTTCTCGAAGTTCTTGCACAGCTGTTCATTTGTCGATCCAAAGATGATATCATCCACATAGATTTGTACAATAATCAGATGTCCATCTACTTCCTTGGTAAAGAGAGTGTTGTCTACTGTTCCTCGAATCGGTTAGCCAGAAGGTGTTTTGAAAGCGTCTCATACCAGGCTCTCGGGGCCTGGTGTAAACCGTAAAGAGCTTTGTTCAGCAAGTAGACCTTGTCTTTGTGAATTGGATCGAAAAACCCCGGTGGTTGGCCGACATATACCTCTTCTTTTACCTTACCGTACTGGAAAGCAGACTTTACATCTAATTGGTACACTTTGAAACCTTTCCATGTGGCGAACGCTAGGAAAATGCGGATAGCTTCTAGACGTGCGACTGGGGCGTAGACCTCGTTGTAGTCTATCCCTTCTTGCTGACGAAAACCTTGAACTATGAGCCAAGCTTTGTTTCGAACAACCACTCCTCTATCATCTCTTTTGCAATTGTTAACCCACCGAGTGCTTATCTTTTTCTGCTTTGGTGGTAAGTCAACAAGTTCCCAGACTCCAAGTTTCTGGAACTGCAATAATTCTTCCTGCATTGCTTCCACTCAACTATCATCTTTAAGAGCATCTCTGATATTTCCTGGTTCGACCTGAGAAACAAAACAACTATGAGAAAATTTATTTTGGAGTGGAGCAACTTTGGAATAAAAGCAACTTAGATCCTTATTGATCTGATTTCGCGTTTTCACGCCCATTTGCAGGTCTCCAATGATGTTATCTGTTAGATGGTAGGAGACTGATCTCGACATTACTTCGCCTGGAACATTTACTGAGCTTTCCAAATTTGTGATATTCTGATTAGCAACTTGTTCTGAAGAAGTAGCCTCATTTCTGGCACTGGTTTCGGCAGCTTGATTATTGAGATAACTTGTAATCTCTTCTGATCCTTCTTCGGAACTGGTATCCCCATTATCAAAAGTAGGATCTTGTTTAGGTTCGGCATTTACTGGCTGAGAAGATGGTTCTGCAGTATTTTGTTCTGGTGGAACAACTGGTTCTGACTGACGGTTGCTTGGACCTACTTCAGAGGAAGGTGTTGTTGTTGGAGATATTACCAACGGCCCTGTTACTTGCTCTTGATTCGATATCTGATGTTGTTGAAATAGCAAGATAAGTTCTTACTCAGAAGGTTCTTCAGGCAGATCAAACGAATTCCATAACCCGTCGTAATTGAACAGCCATGGATCTCCAGGTTTTTGCACGGGCGTTGTGTATCTCTGGCAATCAACATGTTGAGCAACAATAACCTGATTCAAGCTTCAGAGAAAGACTCGCTTTTGCGGACTTGCATATCCTACGAAGAATCCTTCCAAAGATCTGGCTCAAATTTTCCTTCCGGGTCCAAAACTGTACACGGTGATCCGAAGGGTTCTAGAAACTCTAGATTCGGTTTTCGCTGGTTAAGAAGTTCAAAGCATGTCTTCTTGTGTTTCTTGACTGTCATTACCCGGTTAAGGGTGTAACATGCAGAGGCAACAGCTTCGCTCCAAAAACTAATAGGCAACTTAGAGTCGGCAAGCATCGTGCGTGCAGTTTCAATAAGCGTTTTGTTCTTTCGTTCAGCTACTCCATTTTGTTGAGGAGTATAGGGGGCACTGAACTCATGATGAATACCCTTAGCATTGCAGAATTCGAGCATCTTGTTGTTCTTAAACTCAGTACCGTTGTCACTTCTGATTCTCTTGATGGGCAAATGGTAAAGGTTTTCAATCTTTCGAAACAGGATCGTCAGATTGTCGAATGTTTCATTCTTGCTTTCTTGAAAGAAAACCCATGAGAATCTTGAGAAGTCATCGGTTACAACCAGACAGTATAGATCTCCTGTAATACTGTTCACATTGACAGGCCCAAAGAGATCCATGTGTAGCCTTTCTAGTGGAAATTTGATGGAGTTGAGAAGCTTTCTCGGGTGTGACTTCTTGTGCTGCTTCCCCTTTTTGCAGCTGATACAGTCGTCTGATAAATGAAAATTTTTGAGATTCACCCCTTCCACTAGATTGTTATGCACCAGAGAATTCATCTTCCTTAAGTGTATGTGACCCATCTTCCTATGCCATAGTATCGATTCTTTCTCTGTAGCCTTTGACACAAAGCACTGCCCTTCTTTTGAAGTAGTGGATGTGACGCTCATGTCTAAGATATATAGATCATTTTCTCACAGAGCGCGCAAGGATCCACTCCTTAGGAATAACGAAACCAGGTTTGAGAATAAGACATTCTTTGTCAGCGAAGTGAGTTGTGAACTTCTTGTCACAGATCTATGAAATGCTCAAAAGATTGTTCTCAAGTTCAGCGATGTAGTTCATTTTGTCGAAAGATACGACTCCGTTTGTCAAAATTCCTTCTCCTACGATCCTGCCGCCCTGTGTTCAGGCAAACCCAACATATCCTCCCCTTATGGCTTTAACATTGTACAGCAATGCCAACATCCCTGCCATATGCCTAGAAGCTCCACTGTCCATTATCCACTTTGAAATGATTGACCTTGGAAGCCCCTGCACACATTAAAAGCATATTACTTAAACAGAGAGACTCAAGTCCTTTCGGTCTTGGGTGAGATGAAAATGTCGACGTTTGGAACTTTGGCAACTTTGTCATCTTTCTTAACCTCAACCCACTGTCCAGTCTTGACGTCAGTATTATCTTTTGATTTGACTGGAACATTGGTTGATTTTGGAGTTACAGGAGATGTCTTTGCTTTGGCTACCCAGGTTTGTGCTTTAGAAAATGCCTTTTTGATGTAAAGTTTAGATTCTTTCTTTTCATTTTTCTTTGATGTTTCTCCAATTCCAAATTTAGAAATGATCTCAGTTGGTGATTTCTTAATAGAGTTGGCATTGTCATTTCTCTTTAAAATTTTTGTTGGCACAAACGCTGGACCCTTTTTCTTCTCATCTACTGTAAACCTCTTTTGTTCATGAACAGGTTTTGAACGATTTTGTGAACATTGTCGTGCAATATGCCCAACTTTGTTAAACCTGTAACAGGTTCTACTGTCATTTCCAACAGTGTGTTCCAAAGCCTGTTCACGAAGCTCCTTTTCTTTCTTAAACTCTTCGTTGGTTTGTTTGTTAATAACCTCCTTTTCTTCAACAGTGTTGGTTCCAAAAACAAACTCAACTTTCTTCGTAAAATCTGGTTTTCGTGATTTGTTGTTTTGTTTCTTCTCAAACCCTAACCCATCCCTTTTGTTTTCAGGATAACTTATTCCTCTGGATTAATGTTTTTGTGAGTTTTCTTTGGTTTTGAGTAGAAAACATCAACATTCTTCTCAAGTTCAGATGTTTCAACTTCAATGAGTTTAAAGAATATATCGACACGGTCAAAGTTAACATTCTGTACTGGGAATTCTTCATCAGTATATAGTTTATTTGATCCTTTCAGTTTATAGATAACTACACTAGGATCATCACTTAAACCATTTTCTGATGTTGTGATAAAATTTTTATGAAAACTTTTCTCACTTCCAGAATGTGAACTTGACTCTGATTTCTCATTGTTTGACTCAGCACTTTTATAAATTGTGCTGTCAGACTCATTTTCAAACACATTTTCAAACACTTTAATTACCACCTCGGATTCACATTCCTTTTCTGTTTTGGAATATGTTACGTCAAGATTTTCAGGCAGCTCGTTATTCTTTTCTGTGAGAAGATTTAAATTCAGCGCCTTATCTACTCCGTCAGGATGTTTCTTAGCATAGCTATTCCACATGGAGGTGGAACATGATCGTAACATTTTCCAAGATTTTCTCACTTTTCTTACCATCTTTGCTGCTTTCTGTTTTGGCAGAATGTGATCAAGGACATACATGCTGTAGAGTAACTGTTTTAACAATTTGTTAACCCTTTCTGTTTCAATTCTAGTTTTCTCCCAGCTCATTTTTCAGCTCAAGCAATTGTGTTAATATGAAGATTAATGGCCATTTGTTTGTCTATCACAGTTGCTTTGACTCGAAAGTGTGTTGTCATTTTCTTTGACATTTTCTCATACTGTCGAATGGTCCTGCTGAGCTTATCTATGATTCTTTTACAGTGTTGTAATCGTATGACAGCTTATCATTGTATGTTTTAAGTCTTTAAACGCTTTTTCGTTCTCAGCACATTGCTCACATGCTTCAGCACATTTTAAGCATGGTCTAACCAATTCGACAGTTTGAGCTTTGCTAGTTTCTTTAGTTGTTTTAACCTTTTCTACCTGTTTTCCACACTGACTACCTCCTTTGTATTGGCCATGAGTGCTTTGTTGGCAATATCGGTTAGGCTCTCTAGTGTTACAGGCTTGGTTACATCAATCACTTCCACACACCATGTCTTTGTCTCCTCAGGACTTTCTTCTTTGTGACCGGAATCGAAGCTATCTACAAAAGTTTTCATAATTGTATCAAATAAACAGGGTTTAGGGGTACCTGCTAGATGTTCCTCTTCCTCTACTGAAGTTCTGAAGTAATCTACCAATACTTCTTCCATTTCTTCTTCTGAGAATTCTTCAGATGCTTCTGGTTCTTCCATGATTTCAGCAACAAGTGCAAGACTTTCCTTTTTGGAGATGAAATTGTTCGAATTGAATCCTTCATCTTCCTGTGTTACCACCAGAGCTTTATCTTTTGAGTTTGAACCTCCATCTTCGATCTGTACCAATCTCTTCTCTGGTTGTGGTCGATGATAGATTACCTTTTTGTAATAATCATCACCAAACGAATTATGATTGCCTTTTACTTATCGGTTTGGGCATTCGCGTTTGGAGTGCCCTTTTTCCCTGCACTTGAAACATGTGACTTTGGAATTATCAAAGCCTAATTTACCGTCAAGGCCCCTTAAATCATCTCTTCCAGTAATTTCCATGAAACGCTGAGCCCTTCGAACCACTGATGCCATACACCACATAATGTCAATTAATTCGATCTCCTCTGGATCAATTTGGTCGTGGTCTTCTTTAGTCATTTCTGGGTTTCCGATTCGACCAGCTACAAGACTTTAATATGATTCCAGAACAGCCGCAAGGAGTACCATATGTTGTTTAGCTGTCTGTTCATTGAAATCTTGAGCGTTCTGGAGATTTACTGCGTTGTTGCATTGCAGAATTCTCTAGTTAGAATTGGATTGACTTTGTTGGTTGCTCTGTGGTTGATTTGAGCTTTGAAACGATTGTTGTCCTTGGTGATTGTTTGGATTGAAGGAAGCAAACGTTTGTAATCCACTGGACTGGTTGGAGGTTGGACTAGCATTTATGTTAGTATTGAAGGTTGTTTGGATCTTGGGACTCTAAACAGGAGTGTTTGGATTTCCTTTGTAGTATAGGCTGACGTCCTGTTGTGAGTTTGAGTTCTTGTCTTTTGCCATTTTCTGCATTTCTAGTTCGTGCCCTTCCAGTTTTTCTATGAATCTCGGCAAACTGAGACTGTCATACTCAGCTCCATTCTTCAGGATTGTTAAATATGTTGCCCAATCTCCTTCTGGCAAAGAATCTGCCAGTTTGTCGACTAGTTCTTCATTCGTCTTAACAATTCCCATTCGCTTCATCTGCACTACCAGGTGGCAATACCTTTCAAATGAGTTGCTTCATGTTCTTGCCTGGAAGAATATTGAATACTTCAAATTCTTTGTTTAGTAACGCCTTCTTTCCTTTTCGGACATTAGTGCTCCCTTGTGCCCTTAATCGTAAGGTGAGGCATAGTGAATGAGCATCATCGTCATGTTGCAGGAGAACTAAGATTTCTTCTTTTATGGCCTGCTGAAGAAGATTCATCACCTTCTTTTCAGTGATGTATTTTTCTCGTTCTTCTTCGGACAAACGAGCCACTATTTTCTCAATGCCAAGTTCATTCAGTGGTGGTTGATATTTGTTTGCGAGTGCGAACAAAACTGTTAAGTTTGTCGCTTGAAACCAGTTCTTGAAACACTCACTCCAACTTTCATAATCTTTGATGTTCATGAGCTTTGGAGGCTTCGTAGTGGTTCCCATTTCATTTTCCAGATTCATGTTCTGGGCTGCTACGGAGGCTGTAACGGCTTGTGTAGCGAAAGCGTTATGGAATTCTTCTTCACCTGACATCTTGTCAAAAACTTAAAACAGAAAACAGACTAAAACTGTTTAACTTGAAGTTGACTGAAAATTGGTTTGAGACACAAGATTTTCGTACGAAAATGATGCTGGATTTTCGTGCGAAAATTCTCTTTTGGTGCGAAAATATTGTTTCTTTGTTATATCAAATTTTTCAGGTTTTAGACTTCTGATTTTCGTACGAAACCTAGTATTTCGTGCGAAAATACTTATCTTTCTTGAACACTGGTTCACAATTTCACGTTTTTGATGATTTCAAGCATGATTTTGTGGATTTTAGGTTTGTTTGATTCAGTAAGCTGATTAGAGTTGATTTTAACACGGTATACTAATAACTTAGTCCAAATTGTCCATGAAATCCTTCAGATCTAGAGTAACTTCCAAGAAAGAGTAGAAGAAGAGATTCTAATGCATGAATCTTGAACTTTGAAGGTTGAATCCAGCTGAAACTTGGTTGTTTGTTCACAGATCAGACCTTAAGGCTCTGATACCACTTGTGAATGAAGCTTAGGATCGGACCCAACTTAATGAGCTTCCGATCAGACTTGCTCAACTAACAGAGGCGGAATTCATTGTTAGCTGATTGAACAAACAAAGGATAAGCGATGATTACTGTTTAAACCGTCTGTGTATTGATTAAACGTTTGCAACAATTACAGACTCGAGCAGGGCTTCGCCTCTAATCTCCAAAAACAGCATGCCTAACACACAACCTAAGTCACCTATTTATAGGCAGACATGACAGCACCAAGTGAGTAGGCAGCATGGATTTTCGCACGAAATTTTCGTGCGAAAATCCTTACAGATTTTCGTACAAAATTATCAGTAAACATACAAAAACTTCAAAACTAAACTTCTGACGCTACGAAACCCTATCTGAACAATAGACTCATCCTAGACGTAGGAAATAGACATAAGTGCACCAACAACAACGATTCAAGATGAGATACGATTACAAAGGTAAGAGTTTCCGAAAATAGAGATATGATACAATCTTTCTAAAAACGGAAAGCTGCGAAAAGCGAGGCGTTACATTCATGATGAGTTCATTGAACGTGGTATGAAGGCCAACTGACAGGTATTACCATCTATAAAACTAAATTCCTTGCTGATATGAAATTCTTTTTCCACATTTTGCTTTGTGTTTGTCAGCCAAGACAACTGCTTTAAATGAAATACCACAAAATATTCAGTATCTGGGATATGCTATTTTAACAAACTCAAATTTTAATCTATCCAGGTATTGTTTTCTGACTTGGTTGTAAACTATAATAAAATTTCAAAAAATAAAGCTTTTTAATATATCCTAGATTTTTGAGTTATTCTCTTCAAAAACAAGTTTGTGAGAAGGATTTTCAACAGGGTGTCATTTTTGAAATAGACAACCTTACACATGAAACTTTTACGAGGTTAAAAAATCAAAAGCCAAAGGTTTTGAAAACACAAGCAAAGGGGATTGAGCCAAATTTATATGTAAACACATCCACTGCTACATCCTCTGATGCTGAGCCCACTGCTCCTGGTGAGCATAACACCGCAGACGGTGTTGTGCAACCCACACCAAAAAAATGCAAAAAGAGACCATCCACTTACAAGAAAACCATCAAAAAGAAACCCAAAAAGGTAACTTTGGAAGATGAGATCCCAGAGATTATACTTGTGACAACACAAACGTCACTTGAAACCACTGCTGCTACTTTCTCACAGCATATGGAAATATCTCCACCAACAAGCTTACCTCCTCTTGATTCCTCACAAAAGGAACAAGTTGCAGACATTTCGCTTGAAAGTCTGATCTCCACCCTCTCTCCCAGGGCAATGTCGCTTTCTACACCACAACCCTCTACTACAATTCCACCTGCATTTTTACCCTTGCTTGATGCAATAGAGAAAACTCAGACATATATCAGTCCCTCTCACTCACCCATTAAAGAGAGTCAATTTCCACATTTATCTGAGTCTGAGAAAACTCTATCTGCTAACTCACAAGCAACTGAGGAGGCCACACCCCTTGAGTTACATATAACTCTTGGTGGTATTTCAAGTGAAGCAACCACTACAACTGTTGACACAACAGTGTCTCAGTTGGACAGTGGTTACATAAGTAAGACTTCCTCGAAGGCAACAACTGTTGAGGCTATAATTGTAACCGCTGTTCCAGTTGGAAGACCCCAGAACCAAGAAAAAGGGACATTTGTTTATGATAAAATGGAGTTTAATCATGTTTATGATTCAAATACAACTACCTCGGGTGGGGATTCAGATAATCCTATTAAGTTAGGTGATGAATTGAAATATAAAGAATTGACGGAGAGAATGACAACCATGGAGTCATCAATTGATGAACTCAAATCCGTGATGAAGCAAGTGCTGAAAAATTCTCAAAGCCAACCATCAACACCACAAAGTGCCGATGAACTCTGAAAAATTGTGCAACCAATTATCATGGCTCAAAGGAACATAGCAGACATCCAACATGAAACCCATATGAAGCTCATCAGGAACATGGTTGAGGCTAGAACAAAAATACACAAGCTGATATTAAAGCCATCAAAGACCATTTACTGAAGACTACTGGCTCTGCCCCGGCTACAATCCATTAAGATGAAATTGAGGATTCTTTAAGGAAGCTACAAGCTGATTCAAAAGTACAAAAGCCAGGGTCTGCTACAACCACTTCTCCAAACCAATCTTTTGCAGTTGCATCAAATGCTGGTGTTCAAAAAGGGATTGATGAGACTCTAAACATTCAGGCAGAAGAAATTTCAATAGAAAACAGAAGAGGTAAGATACACTGGAAGCCAAAGCTTCAAAGTTAATAGAACAACAACATGCTATGCAGATGGAAAAAGAAGATGTTGGCACTTCAAGAAAAAGAAAGCATGCTAGAAAAGCCAGACAGCCAACTTCCAACCCTTCTAAAATCACTGCCGGTTATACTCAAAGTGTACTAAACCAAACCCAAATCACCACAAAAGCCACCAACAGATGTTGTGACAACAAATGCTAGAACAACAGATGTTACACCAACCACTACCCTACTCATTTTTCCAACCTTAACTCAACCATTAACCACACCTAGAATTCCTGCACAACCTCCCTCACCAAAAATAAAATTCCAACGCAAAAGAAAAAAATTTGTTGATGATGATGATGAAGAGATTCCATCACCAATCCCTTTGTCATCACAACCTATGACCACATCACTCTCATCACCTCCATCTAATCCCACTTCTAAACCATCCACTTATATACCACCATCGATTATACCTTTTGCCACTCGGTATCCTCTAGAACTTATGGTTGTACAAAGGAAATTGAATCATTCATCACAGCAGAGGATATCTCAAGATAGACTTCCCATCTCTTCATGGATATGAAAAGCCAAAGAACTTAGATGAATACCTAAAAGTGAAAGCCTTACAGGCTGAGCACATTGCTAAGGAGAAGAGCAAAGGGAAAGATGACAGGACTACTCAAGGTATCTTATCTTATAGTCTGAGTAAAGTAAGAAAAATTGAAGATATTGCAAAAGATATGAGTAAGTCCATGTTAGAAAGGCTTGTTGATGCTGAGCTTGGTATGCAACTAAGGGAAGATTACCTTGCACACTTGATAAATCACAAACTCTACAAAGCCACTAAAGCACAGTTCAAAGATTGGTCAACGAATGATCTTAAAGAAGAAATTGAAAGAATTCAAGATTTGGCCAAGGATCCTTCATAAAAGGTAACACAACCTGACTGGAAAAGATACAAACGGGTGGATCACAACAGAGCTTTAAAATTGAAAAGAATGAAGGAAGAACTCGTTGCTGAAAATTATGGGCCAGCAAGATCAATTGCAAGATGGTCAGAGTCTAAGGTAGTTGATACCTACAAAAGACTTGAAGAGCTTAGAAAGAAAGATCATTCAGTTCCAAAAAGGCCAGCATATCCCACAACCCCTCTCAACAGATCCGAACCTTCAAAAAGCATTCTTCATTTCATGAATCTTGTTAAAAAGTATAGAACTGTTAATGATGATAATGATGATGATGAGGATAATGATCTAGAGTTATCATGTTAAAAGTTATAAAGTTAAGAACTTCAAGATAATATATGGTAAACTAAGGTTTTGAAAAACATTAAAATGGATATATATATATATATATATATATATATATTGGTAAAAATGTGGATATATGTATATACCTACTTGACATATGTTATATGAGAAAATTGAGATTTGGAAATGATACACAAGATTGTGTGAAAAAACGGGTTTTCAAAGCCTAGGGGTATTTCCGGTATAAATACATTCTTTGGACAAAATCCGGGTTTCGATAAAACGGTAAAAATACGGATATGTGGATGTATTTACACAAGTATATATATTTTGGGTGAAAAATATATATTACCAACCCAATTTAAAAAATATATATTTTCGAACTAATTATGAAAGTATATATTTTCCATGTCGTTATATAAATATATACATTTTCGAACCGATTGCAAAAATACAATATTTTCTAAGTGGTTGTAAGAATATATCTTTCTAAAATATATTTTCCGGAAAACAGACAAACTTCTAAATGTGAAACGGTTAAAGGATAAATCTATATATATGTACATAAACGTGCCTATGTATATCTTAACACACTTAGTAGATACAAGTATATATGTATACGTATACATGGAAGTTAAACAAAGTGTTCGTGACAACCAACGGGTTTTCTGTGAATAAACATAAATAATATGAATATTGGATTTTAATAATCTCAACTATTCGCCGTTGGCCACCAACAATCCCAACTTCAAAAATAACCACTAGCAGTCCCAATTATTAACATATTGGCCTCCAATGGACCTTGACTAACAGAACCCTAACGTCATTAGTCCTCGGTCGCCGAAAAACTGTTTTTGGCCAAAAAAGGTTCCTAAAGATCCGATCTAAGGTTACAAAGAGGTTTGGGACGAAAATATTGAGTTTTCAGGCCAAAAGTTGAGTTTTCTGGCAAAAAGGAGTTTTCTGACGACTTAAATTATCGGGGTTTTTACTAGAAAAAGGTTCCTAAAGGTTCGTTATAAGGTTACAAAGAGGTTTGAGACGAAAATGTTGAGTTTTCCAGGCAAAAAGAAGTTTTCTGGCGACCGAAGACTAACGATGTTAGGGTTCTGTTATTCAGGATCCATTGGAGGCTAATATGTTAATAGATGAGACTGTCAGTAGTTATTCTTGATATCGGGATTGTTGGCGACCAACGGTGAATAGTTGAGATTATTAAAATCAAATGTTCCTAAATAATATTAGTGATATTAATTTTACAACTTAATAGATGAGACTGTCAGTAGTTATTCTTGATATCGGGATTGTTGGCGGCCAACGGTGAATAGTTGAGATTATTAAAATCAAATATTCCTAAATAATATTAGTGATATTAATTTTACAACTTATCAGACATGAAGGAAGTTTATTTATGATTAGTAGAGAATAAATATATTCTTGGTTATGGTCAAACCACCGATTTGTGGAATGATATTTTACGAGATAAAAATAGTATATTTTGACATAAAAAAACAAATTTTTATAGATCGGAACGATTGTGTGCCTACACGGATTCATATAAAGGGCTAGGCCCCGGATACAATACAAATAAGTGTATGTATATGTGTATATGTGTGATAGTGTACTTGCATGAACATTTAGATAATCATCCACTAACGTGTCATAACGAACAAGTGTTTTTAAAATGGAAACTACATCAAGTCTTAACAAGAATTGGTGAAAGACTTGTACACAAAACATATAAAGTTAGGCCTTAGTGTCTTATTACATTAGGACACTTGTAGGTTGGAAACATTACATCGAACACACTTGTAGGTTGGAAACATTATTCAAAAGTTTATTAAGTGTTTTAAAGATTCATTTGTAACAAGAAAAATATGTGAACTCACCAACATTATGTTGACGTTTTATAAACATGTATTTCAGGGAAATAAGCGATGTTGCATGGTTTGGAATTCAAGTAATAGGATTGCATGGAACGATGCCATTTTGGGGGTTTGCCTTATATTTTCCGCCTTCATGCGGGATATATAGGCCAAAGCCTAGTTATAAAATTTCAACTTTGTTTATGTATTTTGTGAAACTTGATGTTTAGTCGGTTCATGTCTTCAAACGAAATTACGATGTCTTTTGTAAACTTCTTTTTAACTAATATAATTGGCATCATTATTTAATGTAAATCATGTAGACGTTTGCTAATCGGATGCTATGAAAACCTCTCGTGGTCGCACCTTGCGTTTCCGTCTTAAGCGGGGTGTGACATCTCATCCAGTTTTGACTCTCTCTACTTTTTTATTTTTTAAACGTCTTAATTTCAATGAAGGTGGGAGAATCATGAAGAAGTTACAGGTTGGAGAAAGCCATGGAAGTTTCAGATTAGGGAGAAGCAGAAAGGAAAAAAAGACTAATTGGATATTTTATGTTTAATTAATTACCCTTGCTACATTACAAATTTACAATCTTACCATTTGTCATCCTAAGTGACTAGACTTCTTATAATTTTTACAGTGAATAATCAATTCTTAATTACTAAATATTTTTAATTAGTTTCAGTTATTTTTTTAATATTATGTTTTTTTTCCATAATCCTCAATGGTATTAAATAAATAAATAAATAACATGATGAGGGTTGAATGGGATGGAGTTAGCCATAACAAAGGTTAAAGGATTGAGGTGATGGATGGAAGGGATCGTGATGTGGTGTTGAGATGACAGTGAAGGATGAAGTGGAAGGGTAAGAAGATAAACCATAACCCGTAGCCTTAAGAATTTTACTTTTATTGATTCTTTATTTATTTATTATTATTTTTTTTGCAACTCCAATGACTGATTTTGATGTAGCATGTGATTGTTTTGGGTTTGGTCGAAATTGGGGTGAGTAGAAAACCGACAAAACCTATTTATCGAATTGAAATTTACAGTTCAGTTATGATTTTGTATTTTATGAAAACTGGAAAAACCAAACCAAACAACCTAAAAATCATTTTTAATGTTTATTATTTATAGATTTACGAATTATGAATTTTATTCTTTAATGTTAAGTAATTATAATAAAAATACTTACATGTTTATTTATCTTTGAAATGGTTTATTTATTGCCTACAAGAAATAACAAAATTTAACATAAAAATTAAATGATTTTCAAAGTATTATTAAAGAAAATGTCTTAATGAAAACTTTGGAGAAATATAGTAATAGATTAGAAGGTTATTTTGATGTGAACACTATTTAATTAAAAAGATAAATATAATAACTTAAATGTAGACATTTAAGAAAGATTATTAAATCTTGGATTATACTTTTATTTTTGAATTTTATTTAATTTGTTCCAGCAACAGAAAAACCGAACCAGGCCGTTGATAAAAAACGAAACCAAACGGTTTTCAAAAACTGAACATTTTGGTTTCGATTTTACCAAAACACCGAATCGAACCGTGCACACTCATTGTCAAAATAGTGAGAGGATTGTGCTTTAAACTTCATTCAGTATGTTCATTTAGAATCCTAATTAACCTTGTAAGTGGATTGCGCTTTAAGCTTCATTCAATAGGTTCATTTAGAATCCCAATAAACCTAACACTAAACATATGGTGATGCAAAAGCCAATTTGATGCTTTGTTGGGGAATTTTCTTTAACAACTTTGATGATAATAATAGTTTGGATATTTTTTCTTATATTGTGCGAAAACTAATTTTCTATAGTACTATCTTGATCTTTTAATTGTCTTCGTATCACGAAAAAAAACTTTGAAATGTTAGGGTATCATGACAATGAAGTGGTTCTAAGAATACTAGGGTACGAGTCATAAATTTATAAACGAACATTGCAACTACAATTGTTGCTCTAGGCGGTGACGATATCAACTATGGTGACGGTTCTGGGACTGATGGCTGGAACTGATGTACTCACACAAACACTCTCTCACACGCACACACAATCATATAAAAAGAAGAAACATAGGTATATTACGTTGTTTGGTCCAAAAAGACCTACGTCTAAGGGTGCTACTAGCGGGTATTTCTAATATTCAACGCTCACACATAATTATAAAGACCATCTATATAAACTATAGAGTAAAGTACAATTTGCCACCATGTGGTTTGGTCCAGATTGCCAGATGAAACCTTACACTCCACTTTTTGCAAGATGAAACCCTAAGGTGCGTATTTCATCTTGCCTTGCCCCCAGGCATTAGTCAACTGTTAGTGAGAAAAGGGTTAACCGGGTTAATCGTAATATTGCATCTCCTTCTTCATAAAAACCCCCAAATCATTTGTTTTGTATATTGCGACCCTATGGTATCCTAAATTACTCCAGCCCCTTCGAGTTGGCTACGGGGCAACAGACTCACAATCGTTGGTGGTAAGAACACTGAACGAAGGTCGATTAATGCGTCAATTACAATCGAATTAATGTTATGGCCGATGGAGATTGGAGAGCTCATCCAAGTGAAGACCACTTTGACCCATGCCGATTATACCATGGTAAGTGTTGATTGTAATGTTCAGGGTATAGCAAAGGCTGAAGCTTTGCATATGAAACTAAAATTTGTTGTTGTGTTTGTTTGTAGCCGATGAAGTAACACTGTTTACGTTGAAGATATTCCATGGTGGTGAGTTTACTAAACCTCCTGAACGGAGCTACCTAGCTGATGACATTGCATATATTGATTTTGCCGATACAAATGATTTTGGAATTAATGTGTTGGAAGAGATGGTTAAACAGGTTGGTTATGATGTAGATATGGTTTTCTACTACCATTTTAGAGATCCTAGTTTGTCTTGGGATGATGGTTTAAGAAGTGCACCTGCCGATAATGATTTTGAACAAATTAGAGGTCATGTCCAATCAGGTGTTAAGTTAAATGAAATTTACATTGAACATTGGGTTTCACGGGTGTTGTTAAACTCCGACCCATCATCTCAAGAGTTAAGAGTTGCTCCATCTAAGGATTCGGTTACAATTAAATCTAGTCAACCAGTTCCCTTAAGTCCTAGCTTCCGTTTAGAAATGGACAATACTGAAGATGTTAGTGATCCACCAAGATTAGAAGGTGATTCAGGATCATATGTTGATGCAGGTTTAGAAGGTTCTGAAGGTGAAGCAGGTTTTAAAGGAGAAGAAGGTGATGCAGGATTGGACGGATCAGACTAGTATGATGCTGACTTTATGGTAGTAGAAGACAATCCTAGGATGGATAGTTTAGAAGTGAACATGAGAAACTTTAAGACATTAATTGATCATGATGCGGTAAAGGGTGACCTCCATGATGATTTTTTTAATGAATTAGAAGAAGACTTAAATGTTGATATGGACAACTTTGGCAGTGCTAGTGAGAATGAATGTGATGAAGTTTGTGTACTAAACCCAACAGCTAGGAGAAATAGGAAGCAAAGAAGGAAAAATCTTGAGCAACATTGTCCATTTTATATTAGCCAACTTATTGAAGATAAGTAGTAGATTAATCAGACTATTAAAGCGTATGCTCTTAAGTCTAGAAGAGACATATACATTGGTAGAAATGAACCACTAAGGTCGATAGTATGCAAAGGGGAAATATTTCAATTGGTAGGAGTTGAAGGTGTAGAAATGGAAATTGGCCAAAACAATGGGGGTCAATCTGCAAAACCTAAATTTTGGAAAAGGAAAACAAAACCTACTTACCCATTTGTTGTTTAGATCTCTAGACAAACAATCCTATATGCTTGGCATGTGGAAACAATTCAGCCTGAGCATAATTGTCTTCAAACTAGAGAAGTTGGTCTCTATACCATGAGTTTCATCGCCAAGGAGATACAACTGCTTGTTGAAACCAACCCTGATATGCCCCTGCCGGCTCTTCAAGATATTATCCAGAAAAAGCATCAGGTACTATGAAAGTGTATTGCCTCAACAAAAATTAACATTGACTATAGAGATCGGTATGGGTTGTTAATAACCTATTGCGATGAACTGTTAAAGGCTAATACAGGTAGCACGATTAAGATCGATGTGGAGCCTCATAGAACTGGAGTAGTGGTGTGAGGCAATTTAGCAGGATTTACATATTTTATGCTGGTATGAAGAGAGGTTTTAAGCTTTGTGGCAGAGAATTGTTGGGATTGGATGGTTATTTCATGAATCCAAGATATATCTTGAGTGTTGTGGGTGTGGACGGCAATAATGTTTGCTATCCACTCTGTTTTGCTCTTGTTGAAAGTGAATGCTATCAGAGTTGGGCATGGTTTTTGAGGAACCTCCAGGATGATCTTGATTGCTATCAGGAGCTGTTTTTATAAACATGTTACGGAGAGCAGCTATGATGACAAGCATGCCTTATTTTCAAACTGCCATGCTGGACATCAAGGTTGCCTACCCCAAATTACACCATTGGCTACTTCAAATCCCACCTAACATGGTCAAGAGCTCATTTTACACCTAGGGTCAATGTGATATATTGTTGAACAATATACGTGAGGTGTTTAATAGGCAGATAATTGGAGCTAGAGCCAAGCCTATAATCACATGTTTGGAGTTCATCAGGGAATACATAATAAAAAGAAATGTTAATGTGAAAAAGTTTCAAGCAAGAACAAACGATCCATTAACACTGTATGTTGAACAGGTTCTCAAATAGGCTAAAGAAAAAGCTTCACAGATGAATGGTCTCATGGTTAATGCAGCAAAATACCAGGTGAGTGGTACAAGATCTCAATGTGTGGTCAATGTGGATCTAAAGACATGCTCATGTAGAAAGTGGGATTTAACTGGGATTCTTTGTAATCATGTTGTTGCTGCAATTTGGGACATGTCAAGGAATGGTATTAGGGCTGGCATTCTTGAAAATTGGGTGTCGAAAGTTTATTGGTTGGAAACATGGAAAAAAGCATACATATATTACATTGAGCCAATATGTGGTCCTGAAATGTAGGCTCCATCCTAGTGCCCAACTATATTAATTCTTTCAAAGCATCAAAAGCAGGTATGTCATGACATGATACTCCTTTTTGGTTAATAAAAAGATTGTAAAATAATTGTGTATCGTTGTTGTAGGTTGGAGGACCCAAGAAGAAGAGAAACATGCCTATTGATCAGGTTCAGAAAAGTTTCTATAATGGCAGGTAAAATGACCAGGAAAGGTCAAAGCATAAAATGTACCAAATGTGGTAACAAAGGTGATAACCGTAGAAGCTGCAAAGGCCAAGGAGGTGTTACCCAACCCGCTCAACAACATGTTTCACAAAACTCAACATAGGGTGCACCACAACCTACTCAAGGCTTATGGTTATGCAGTTCATTTCATGTTTCTCTGCTTTAAGACAATGTTTGTTTGTATGGTGTGTTTTTAAGACATTGTTGGCTTGTATGTTTTCAGGATAATGCTGGTTTATATTTTAAGACAATGTATGTTTGGTATGTTATTAAATAGTTGACTTCAGAAAGTCAAAGAAAGTCACAAACAGTTTGATGTTTGGTTTGTTTAGAAACAATTAACTACACAAAGTCAAAGATGGTAACAAACATTTTAATGTTTGGTTTGTTATTCAACCAACCAATCTTGGTTTGGTTTCCATACAATGATTGTCATTGACATGTTTAACTGCACAAAGTCAACATAAAATATAAAATGGGTTAAAATACAGCAACAATGGTACCAAAATTTCCCATTTGTAGGCTAATACATTGCTAGTCATAATCCCACCATTACATAACAAGTTTCATTACATAACACAATTCTAAATACAATAATCGTGACAAACACATATCATTTCAAACGGCAATAATTGTTGGACCATTCAGGATCTGACTCATGCTCGCCTTCATACAGATCATGAAACCACCAGTTGTCACTTTCTTTTGCTCTAACGTTGTCCCAAGCCTCTTTTAACATATCATTGTAAATTTCCAACTCCTGCTCGTTTACATGTTCCCCTTGCACATCTTCTTCAAACTTGTTGATTTCATCCCTGTAAAGCAGTTTCAACAACTCTTCTTCAGGCATGTTCAGCTACCTCACAAAATTATCTTCAACCACTTCTTTGTCTTCTACCTTTCCCATCGGTTCATCGCAAAGTATAATCACACGCTTACAAGAACGCTATCAAAAGAATAAACATATTAGTCACAATTTTCACTAGCATTATCAACATAATGGACACATTATTAACATGAACATAAATGACATAGCATAAAACATCAAATATATTACAATACAAGCAACAACCAAATCAAATGATAATAACATACACGATAAACAACCAACTTACTACGAAATCAAACTTCCAAAATGTGACTTGCTTAGCTTGGGATTTGAGCATTTCGTCTTTCTTGTCGGTATTCCATAACAAAGCATGAACTACACTTTCACATCTGCCACATATGGGATTATTAGCGCATCTTATGAAACCACATTCGTCAGCTGTTCAAAACACACTCTAATCAAATCAATTCCAGGACTCATCACACACATAATCCACATAAAGTGTCCACACACAAACAACTCAATATGATAACACACTCAAATCACTTCACTAACAACCATGGAATTAAAGTAAAACGGAATAAACACTTTTACAACATAGGAATGGACGTTCAAAATTAGCGTTAGTATGGGACAATTTTGTGGTTGTCGGACTGATGTGGTGTGAAACATACATCTTTTTCCTTGTATTTTGTACATTATTTTAGTTATTTGTATTTGTTTTTGTATTTTTTTTGTTTGTACTTAGCTGTATGTGGTTTTATAGGTGTTCGTGTGCATATATAGCAAAAATGAGCTTAAACGTTAAAGAAACGAGCACATAGGAGAATGTTTAGGCTTAGTGAAGGATTCTCATAGATTGGAAATGGATATTTAAGAATATGAGATGATAGAGAATTGAATTATGAAAACATAGGCGAAAATGGTGAAGAAAACGAATTTGAAATGAAGAAGTTATGAAGAAAACTGTTTTCAGATATTGATGCTTGTCGCATGGCGCAATGGAAAACCCTAATATGTGTCGCGTGATGTGAGAAAGGGCCAGATCAATGTGGAAAACTTGTTTTCACCCTATTTAAGCTCCCAATTAACCCTAATACGAAGAGAGCTTATCCTAGATGAATTTTAGAGGTTCCATAGGTGATTTTGGGTGGAAAAAAGGAGTCAGGATCGATTTTGATATTGTGGGTTCATGATTTTCACTTTAGAAAACAGGTGGTTCGTTATAAATCTTCAACTTTGTGTTTTTGATACGTTTGGACGTGTTTACTTTACGTTGATGAACTTGTTTATGTTTTTACAATGATTGTTGGCTAAACTCCTAGTCTCTACCTAGGTTTATGATGATCATCATGTTTAACTAGTTTTTTCTTTTGGTTTTGGAACTTATGTTTGTTGATTAATGAGGATTTAAAAGACTTGGTTTTTATGATCTGAAGTATACGGGTATCTATACTTATTTAATGCATGATTAAAACTCCGCATATTTCCTTGTTGAATGTTTTTCAGTTATAGGTTCATGTTAAATCAATTACTATGTGTTTTTTATTATTAGATGGTTTGCTAGACGTAGTAACCCATAGGAGTAATAATTGTGAATTGAGTAGGCTAGGTATGTCACACCCGACCCGCAGCGGAATAAGAGTCGGGGCATAATTGGGTTATCACCAAAGCTCATGATGTTTACTAAAATGTTTCATAGTTAAAATTACAACTTCAATATTCCAAACAAGTTCATACAATTACAAGGAAAAAGTAACTAAGTAAACAATCCAAAGCCTAATCTGATTTATTCTTCTAGGCCGTCCTATATGTTTCTTGCTGCAACTGGATCACCTGTATCATGTGTAAAAATGGGGGATTTTGGGTCAACAAAAGTTGGCGAGTGAACCTTGTTAAAAACATTTGATATTGATTTCTTATTGTATTTAATATGGAAAAATTGTGCAATAATCATATGTGAGAAAACGTATATAATCAAACAATAACAAACCACCTTGCATGAGTATATGACATGAATGATAATGTATATGTTGGCAACGTCACGTTCCGCTCATAGGTAATGGGAACAGACGAGCCTATGATGATGTATGTGAGATCAAGGCTCAATCAAACGGAGCCGATCGTATGTTGGCAACGCCACGTTCCGCTCATAGGTAATGGGGAACAGTTCCGCTCATAGGTAATGGGGAACAGACGAGCCTATGATAATGTATGTACTGAAAATGATAAATTTAATCTAAACATTAACCACACAAACAATTGATACATATTGGATACACATTTGATCATGGATATGATGGATGCACAAGCGTTTAAATGTAATAAATAATAAGCGACACATGATACACCCCAAAATGTGATTAAAACGGGGAATTGGTAGAGATTCACTCACATTGGGTGCGTTCGTTTGGTGATGTTGAATGCGCACGAGTTTGGAGATTTGATCGACGAGGAATAACTAACCTAAAATAATAACGAAATGGTTCGGTAAATAAGTGGATTTTATTAACAATTTTAGTAGGATTTTTAGATTTATTTTTGTGAGTTTAAGGTCGTTTTCTAACTTTAAAAATATTATTTTTAAGTATTTTTAATTGATTTTTAAATTAAATAAATAAATAAATAAAAAGTTTGACTTTGGTTGACCGTTGACCTGTCCGTTGACCGGACCGTTGACCGGTCGGACTGTGGTCTAAGTGTGCACTGAGTGAGGTTCGAACTCGTGACCTCCCGTACGCGTGCACGCAGCTCTACCAACTGAGCTACGTGTCTAACCCGAAATATTTTCTGTTTTTAATTATACTTATATACTATTTAGATTATTCAGAATCATTTATTTTAAAAAGAATTTTAATCATGTCGAACCGGTTGAAGAAGCAGGATTCGAACTCGTGACCTGTGGTTTAACTTTGAACACAGTCCACCGCTGGACTGTGTGTCTAACCTGGTTAAAATACTTGTTTTTATTAACCTTATATACTAACTGGAAGGTGTTCTTGGGCCTTTAAAAAAATTGGGATTTATCACAGGAAACCGGTTAAGTGCACGAATCGAACTTGGGACGTGTGGTTTAAAATTGCACACAGTCCACCACTGGACTGTGTGTCTAACCCGTTTAAAAATCCGTTTTAAATTAAACTTATATATTAACAGTGCTTCATCTTCTTCAGATTATGAAACCAGTGAATCAACTCGACTGTTAATCAATAATTCTTGTTGAATTACCGAACAGGTGTGATTTCCGACGAATTTCCGGTGACTGAAACTTTTCCGGCGACGTGTAACTTGCGACAGAGGATCTACAGGAAGTTTGAGGTGAGTGTGGTGCTTTCTGTCTGAGCTCTGGAAGTCTTATTTTAGAGTATGGCAGAAGAGATGAAATGGGTTCGGTTTTCCGGCGACTTGCAGAGAATTCCGGTGAGTACTGATTATCCGGCAACGTCGTCTGGGACCGATTCTGGTTGAAGGATTGAAGTTAGTATAAGTCTAACAATGGATTGAAAATGAAAGAATCGAGAAATTTACCGTTTTGATGTATATCTCGGTTTTCCGGCGAGAGTCCGACAATACAGAATATTTCCGGCGAGTGAAATTTCTTCGAGAAATTGTGCGATTTTGAGCGAAAAGATTACCAGAGACTTGGGTGTGTATTTATAGGGAAGAATCATGATGAATTGAGTCCGAATTGAGTCTTGATTCATGGTCAAGGTTTTCTCCGGCGGTTATGACTGAGATCGCGGAATTTGACATCGGTTATAACCGATGTCGATGTTAATACATGCGCTTAGTCAAAGGAAACCGTCGGAGTCACGCGAAATCGTCGAGATTTCCGGTGACTGCGGATTGGGCGCGCTGATTCACTGGGTTTGATTTAGAGTTTCAACATAACTGTTATTTGTTTTAATACTTATCACAAATGAGTCAAGTGGCGGAGTGGTTGAGTGTTATTTGTTGTTTCTTCCGGCTGACCCGGGTTCGAAACCCGGCAGCCTCCTTTCTTTTTTATTTAATTTATTTTTACTTTTTAATCATTATAATTTTTAAATTCTAAAATGTTTATTGATTATGTATTGTTTAAAATTACAATTAATCATAAATACGCAACGAAATTTTATAACTTGATATTCGATTAATTAACGAAGCGGGTTTTGGAAAACCCGTTTTTCGACGGATGTTACAGTATCCCCTACTTTTAGAAATTTCATCCCGAAATTTAAGTAGTAGTGGTAACAGGAAAAAGATGTGGGTATTTTTCGCGTATTGAGTCTTCACGTTCCCAAGTAAACTCAGGTCCTCGTTTCGACTCCCAGCGTACCCTGACAATTGGAATACGACTCCATCTTAAACGCTTCTCTCCGAAGTCCATAATTTCTACTGGTCTTTCAATGAAATGCATAGATTCATCGACTTGAATGTCTTCTAGAGGAATATGGAGGTTTTCATCGGCGAGGCACTTCTTCAAGTTTGATACGTGGAATGTGGGATGAATTCTGTTGAGCTCTTCTAGTAGGTCAAGCTTGTATGCTACAGGTCCTACTCTTTCGAGTATCTTGAAAGGTCCTACGTAGCGTGGTGCTAGCTTGCCCTTTTGGCCAAAACGAACCACTCCCTTCCACGGTGATACTTTTAAAAGTACTTGGTCACCAATGTTAAACTCCAAGGGCTTTCGTCGTTTGTCCGCATAACTCTTGACGACTTTGTGCCGCTAGAAGATTGTTTCGAATTTGATGGATCTTGTCTGTTGTTTCTTGGATTAATTCTGGACCGGTGATTTGTGCTTCTCCAATTTCGTGCCAACATATTGGTGATCGGCGCTTACGACCATATAAAGCTTCGAAAGGTGCCATGCTGATACTTGAATGATAGCTGTTGTTGTACGAAAATTCCACTAATGGTAGATGAGCGTCCCAATTCCCTTTGAAGTCTATGACACATTCTCGAAGCATGTCTTCAAGAGTTTGGATGGTGCATTCAGATTGTCCATCAGTTTGAGGATGAAAAGCGGTACTGAGGTCTAATCGTGTACCCAAAGCGGCTTGTACGGCTTGCCATGTTCGTGAAGTGAAACGACCATCACGATCTGAAATGATGCTTAAAGGTACACCATGACGGCTTACGATCTCGCTGATATAGATACGAGCTAACTTCTCGTTCTTGAAGTCTTCGCGAATTGGAATGAAGTGAGCTGATTTTGTGAGACGATCAATGATTACCCATATAGTGTTATACCCACTGGAGGTGCGAGGTAACCCGGTAATGAAATCCATGGTTATGTTTTCCCACTTCCACACAGGTATTTCGGGTTGTACTAGGAGTCCTGATGGTCTTTGATGTTCAGCCTTTACTTTGGAACAGGTAAGGCACTTAGAAACAAAAACAACAATATCCTTTTTCATGCCAGGCCACCAGTAGGTGTATCGAAGGTCTTGATACATTTTGTCGGCTCCTGGGTGTACAGAGTACCGTGTTTTGTGTGCCTCATTCATAAGGAAATCACGAAGGTTATTGTGATCGGGAATCCATATGCGATCTAGATAGTACAGAATACCGTCGGATTTGGTTTCAATTTTAAGTTCTGCTCCACAAGATAGCTCATTGCGTACGTCGTTTTCTGTTACAGAAACATGTTGAGCTTCTCGGATTCGATCTTTGATGTCGGTTATGATTTGCGAACATAGAAGACGAATGGAGTTCGCATAACCTTTTCGACTGAGCGCATCGGCCACCACGTTTGCCTTGCCAGGATGATACCGAATTTCACAGTCGTAGTCATTAAGAAGTTCGACCCATCTTCGTTGCCTCATATTCAACTCCTTTTGGTTAAAGATATGTTGGAGGCTCTTGTGGTCAGTGTATATTTCACACTTGGTACCATAGAGGTAATGTCTCCATATCTAGAGAGCGAACACAACGGCTCCAAGTTCCAGGTCGTGGGTGGTGTAGTTCTTCTCATGAACTTTGAGTTGCCTAGAAGCATAGGCTATCACTTTTCCCCTTTGCATTAATACACAGCCTAGTCCTTGCCCTGATGCGTCACAATATACCACAAAGTCATCGCAACCTTTGGGGAGTGTGAGGATAGACGCGTCACAAAGCTTTTGCTTAAGGGTTTGGAAGGCTTCTTCTTGTTTCGGTCCCCATATGAAGGGTTTTCCTTTATGAGTCAAAGCCGTGAGTGGTACAGCAATACGGGAGAAATTTGAAATGAAGCAGCGATAGTAACCAGCCAAACCAAGAAATGATCTTACTTTGGTAGGGGTACGTGGCGCTTGCCATTCTTATACTGCTTTGATCTTTGTGGGGTCAACATGTATTCCCTTGTCATTGACGACATGTCCAAGGAATTGTACCTCTTTTAACCAGAATTCGCATTTGGAGAATTTGGCGTAGAGCTTTTCATTCCTTAAGAGCGTAAGGATGAATCGAAGGTGTCGTTCATGATCAGATTTAGACTTTGAGTAGATGAGGATGTCGTCGATGAAGACTATGACAAAACGGTCGAGATAGGGTTTGCATACCCTATTCATTAGATCCATGAATACAGCTGGGGCGTTGGTTAATCCAAATGGCATGACCATGAATTCGTAATGACCGTAACGAGTTCGGAAGGCGGTCTTTGGGACGTCTTCTTCATGTACTCTGAGTTGATGATAACCAGAACGTAGGTCGACTTTTGAAAAACAGGTGGCGCCTTGAAGTTGGTCAAGAAGATCATCGATGCGAGGTAATGGGTAGTGGTTCTTGACCGTTAACTTGTTGAGTTCTCTGTAGTCGATACACATGCGAAAAGTTCCATCTTTCTTCTTCACAAAAAGGACAGGTGCACCCCAAGGCGATGAGCTAGGACGTATGAATCCTTTGTCAGTCAGCTCTTGCAGTTGACTGGCCAGCTCTTGCATTTCGGATGGGGCTAAGCTATAAGGAGATTTTGCAACTGGTGTAGCTCCAGGTATAAGATCAATGCGGAATTCGACTTCTCTCACGGGAAGAAGTCCTGAAATGTCGTCAGGAAAAACTTGCGGAAAATCTTTTACTACTGGGATGTCTTCGAGTTTCTTCTCCTTGGTTCCCTTTTTGACGACATGAGTTAGGAATGCGACATAATTCTTGCGGAGATATTTTCGAGCTTGAAGACAGGACATTAATTTGAGTCCTTTCGAAGGGGTTTCTCCAAAGATTCGCAGAGTCTGACCGTTTGTAAGAGGAATGCGAATAAACTTTTCGCGGCATACAACTTCAGCATGATGTTGACTGAGCCAGTCCATGCCAATTATAATATCGAAGCTTCCCAACTTCATAGGAATGAGGTTAACTGGAAAATCGTGATCGTCTAGGGTGAGAGTACAATTGCGTATAATAGAGTTTAATGAGACCGGTTTTCCGTCAGCAACTTCTACCGTTATGGATTCCATGAGTTTATCACGAGTTTGGTTGAGGATGGGTTCAAATTCTAAGGACACAAAACTCTTATCCGCGCCAGTATCAAATAACATGGATGCATAACTACCATTGATGAGAAACGTACCGTTAACCACGTTGTTGTCAGCCCTAGCTTGATTGGCGTTGATGTTGAAAGCTCTTCCCCTAGCAGGTGGAGGAGCTTGGTTAGCCTGGTTTACTGGATTTGCTTGAGCTTGGACATGGATGATGTTCACCAAGCGTGGACAGGTGTTCCTGAAGTGGTTCGGGTCTCCACAGTTGTAACAAGCCCGCATGGGTTGCATCATGGGGTAATTGTGTTGGTAGTAGGTTTGGGCCGTATGTTGTGTAGGTGGTAGAAGTAAGGGTTGTTGGGCTTGACCCACTATCTGATGGTGGGTTTGGGTTGAGGGTTAGTTGCGGTTCATTCGCTGAAGTGTGCGACAGGTTTGGATGGTGTGACCTGCACGGCCACAGCTAGTGCAATATTGGCAGGGATGATCGGGAAAGTGATGGTATTGGCAACGGGTGCATTTCGGGTATGGGCCGGCGTATGGCTTTTTGTATGGTGCAGCTGAGGGAGCAACTTGGGTGATTGGTGCGGCAGTGATAGGAGGGTTTGTTTGAGTGACAGCAAAGTTTCTGGTGTTTCGCTTCCTTTTACCAGTAAACTTCGAAGAGGAGCCAGAATGGTTTGAGGTTTGAGCCTCAATGGGGGCTTTCTTTTTCTCCTCCTTGAATTTACCGTTTCGGATGCGATTCTCGGTAAGTTCGGTAGCTAGTTCCATTGCAGCTTCCAGTGTTGCAGGTGAAGTGCTTAGAACCGAGTCTTGAATTTTCGAGGGGAGGCCTCGAATGTAGTGTTCAACCAGGCGGTACACTGGGGTGAACAAGTTGGGGATCATTTGGTTCAACTCTAGAAACCTTTTGTTGTAGGAAGTATGATCTCCTTCCTTTTGCTTTAACGAGTGGAATTCATCTTCTAACTTTTTGATTTCGCTTCTTGGACAGAAGCGTCTTGTCATTATTTCCCTTAACTCTTCCCATGTTAAGGCCATTGCATCTTCGATTCCTCTCTTGCCCTTCTCTGTGTTCCACCAGGTCAGGGCTACCCCAAATAGTCTCCCGGTTGCGTAACGTACCTTGCGATCCTCGGGACAATCGCAATTGAGGAAGGTGTTCTTCATTTCCTCAAACAAGTGGAGGAGAGCAGTGACACCTTCGGTCCCTTCATACTTTGGGGGATCGCAAGACTTGAAGTGTTTGTAGGAGCACTTTTTGGAGGGAGGGTTGTCGACGTTCTGGTCTTCTTGGTTGGGAGCGTTGATGGGATTCGCGGTGAGAGCTTGTTGGACTTGAATTAGGATGTCAGGAAGCACCGCGGCCATTTGTTTTGCAATTTGGGTGGCCAAGCGTTCGTTTGACCTTCCAGACTTTCTACCTCCACGTAGTTGCCTAGCCGACATCTACAGGAACATACATAAGAAGATAGTGAGTTTAAGAAGTTTTTAGGTGTCATGTGTCGTTAAAATTAATAAAATAACATAATCATAAATAATGCAACTACACCCATAGGATGTCTTGGGTTTGCTCATGTTTGGGTCTCCAATGTCCCCCATACCATCGCCTGTATAATCATGTGGGCCCCCATGACTATTGGCTTAGTAGGATTCACATTGGTGTTGGCGATTTAACACTCGCATCACCCGAATGAAAACCATGAAATATGTTTGCGAGATGTATGGTAGGAGGGTGTCCAGGTATAGACACAGTGACAACTCAAAGTGGGGTTAGCTCACACGACGTTTGGTATAGCATGCTTTGGCCTAGTAGGTCCTTCGTACTCTCATCGTTAGTCCCCAGGTAGGCAAACTAGTCCTTTATTTTGGATTTATACGAATGCCAAGCCTAGACAGGACGTTCCGACTACCGGTACTCGTACCCTTCCAGTTACTACATGCCCGTCACGAGAACTCACTTTGATGTGATTTGAAAATAAAAATTGTTGCAAAAATCATAGGAATTGTGCGGTGTGTGCTCTCATGGATATGGTATGTTATGAGGATATGATTCATGATGAGCATTGTATAATAATATGTACTTATGAACATGCTTGCATAACATTGAATGTAACAATAAACATAAAGCATATAAACATCATGAATTTTGCATGTAACACACAAACAATTTAAAAATTCTAATCAACTATAGTATAGGCTCTAAGGGTCTAATATCCTATCCTATATCCCTATAGTCATGGCTCTGATACCAATCTGTCACACCCCGACCCGCAGCGGAATAAGAGTCGGGGCATAATTGGGTTATCACCAAAGCTCATGATGTTTACTAAAATGTTTCATAGTTATTAAATTCAAATTACAACTTCAATATTCCAAACAAGTTCATACAATTACAAGGAAAAAGTAACTAAGTAAACAATCCAAAGCCTAATCTGATTTATTCTTCTAGGCCGTCCTATATGTTTCTTGCTGCAACTGGATCACCTGTATCATGTGTAAAAATGGAGGATTTTGGGTCAACAAAAGTTGGCGAGTGAACCTTGTTAAAAACATTTGATATTGATTTCTTATTGTATTTAATATGGAAAAATTGTGCAATAATCATATGTGAGCAAACGTATATAATCAAACAATAACAAACCACCTTGCATGAGTATATGACATGAATGATAATGTATATGTTGGCAACGTCACGTTTCGCTTATAGGTAATGGGGAACAGACGAGCCTATGATGATGTATGTGAGATCAAGGCTCAATCAAACGGAGCCGATCGTATGTTGGCAACGCCACGTTCCGCTCATAGGTAATGGGGAACAGTTCCGCTCATAGGTAATGGGGAACAGACGAGCCTATGATAATTTACGTACTGAAAATGATAAATTTAATCTAAACATTAACCACACAAACAATTGATACATATTGGATACACATTTGATCATGGATATGATGGATGCACAAGCGTTTAAATGTAATAAATAATAAGCGACACATGATACACCCCAAAATGTGATTAAAACGGGGTATTGGTAGAGATTCACTCACATTGGGTGCGTTCGTTTCGTGATGTTGAATGCGCACGAGTTTGGAGATTTGATCGACGAGGAATAACTAACCTAAAATAATAACGAAATGGTTCGGTAAATAAGTGGATTTTATTAACAATTTTAGTAGGATTTTTAGATTTATTTTTGTGAGTTTAAGGTCGTTTTCTAACTTTAAAATATTATTTTTAAGTATTTTTAATTGATTTTTAAATTAAATAAATAAATAAATAAAAAGTTTGACTTTGGTTGACCGTTGACCATTGACCTGTCCGTTGACCGGACCGTTGACCGGTCGGACTGTGGTCTAAGTGTGCACTGAGTGAGGTTCGAACTCGTGACCTCCCGTACGCGTGCACGCAGCTCTACTAACTGAGCTACGTGTCTAACCCGAAATATTTCTGTTTTTAATTATACTTATATACTATTTAGATTATTCAGAATCATTTATTTTAAAAAGAATTTTAATCATGTCGAACCGGTTGCAGAAGCAGGATTCGAACTCGTGAACTGTGGTTTAACTATGCACACAGTCCACCGCTGGACTGTGTGTCTAACCTGGTTAAAATACTTGTTTTTATTAACCTTATATACTAACTGGAAGGTGTTCTGGGGCCTTTAAAAAATTGGGATTTATCGCAGGAAACCGGTTAAGTGCACTAATCGAACTCGGGACGTGTGGTTTAAAATTGCACACAGTCCACCACTGGACTGTGTGTCTAACCCGTTTAAAAATCCGTTTTAAATTAAACTTATATATTAACAGTGCTTCATCTTCTTCAGATTATGAAACCAGTGAATCAACTCGACTGTTAATCAATAATTCTTGTTGAATTAGTTGATTGAGTTTTACTGATTATCGAAATTAATTTAAACAGAAAGGTTTAAGGATGTTGTACCGAACAGGTGTGATTTCCGACGAATTTCCGGTGACTGAAACTTTTCCGGTGATGTGTAACTTGCGACAGAGGATCTACAGGAAGTTTGAGGTGAGTGTGGTGCTTTCTGTCTGAGCTCTGGAAGTCTTATTTTAGAGTATGGCAGAAGAGATGAAATGGGTTCGGTTTTCCGGCGACTTGCAGAGAATTCCAGCGAGTGCAGATTATCCGGCAACGTCGTCTGGGACCGATTCTGGTTGAAGGATTGAAGTTAGTATAAGTCTAACAATGGATTGAAAACGAAAGAATCGAGAAATTTACCGTTTTGATGTATATCTCGGTTTTCCGGCGAGAGTCCGACAATACAGAATATTTCCGGCGAGTGAAATTTCTTCGAGAATTTGTGCGATTTTGAGCGAAAAGATTACCAGAGACTTGGGTGTGTATTTATAGGGAAGAATCATGATGAATTGAGTCCGAGTTGAGTCTTGATTCATGGTCAAGGTTTTCTCCGGCGGTTATGACTGAGATCGCGGAATTTGACATCGGTTATAACCGATGTCGATGTTAATACATGCGCTTAGTCAAAGGAAACCGTCGGAGTCACGCGAAATCGTCGAGATTTCCGGTGACTGCGGATTGGGCGCGCTGATTCACTGGGTTTGATTTAGAGTTTCAACATAACTGTTATTTGTTTTAATACTTATCACAAATGAGTCAAGTGGCGGAGTGGTTGAGTGTTGTCTGTTGTTTCTTCCGGCTGACCCGGGTTCGAAACCCGGCAGCCTCCTTTCTTTTTTATTTAATTTATTTTTACTTTTTAATCATTATAATTTTTAAATTCTAAAATGTTTATTGATTATGTATTGTTTAAAATTACAATTAATCATAAATACGCAACGAAATTTTATAACTTGATATTCGATTAAAACGAAGCGGGTTTTGGAAAAACCCGTTTTTCGACGGATGTTACAAGGTATTCAACCAATCTTAATAGTTGTGAGGTGAGAGATTGTCGGTTTGTCTTGAGTGTTAGATTGCTAGGGTTAGAGCCTTTGTGAGAAGATCTCCCTAGTTTACCTCCCATAGCCTTGCACTTTTAGTGTATTGAGAGTTTTGCGTTGTGAGGTGGACATATTCTAGCGGATACTTCATCATTAGAGTTGGAAAGCCCATGAGGGAATCCTCATAACCGGTGTTTTTAACAGCTTTTAGGTTACACCTTGAGAAGGGTCGAAGGTCCTACATTATTCTTTGAGTTTAGTATCACAAGATCCTGGTTCCACAATGGTTCCATTACCAATAGAAGCTTGTCATACATGTGTAGGATTCTGACCTAGGTAGTGTTTTTCCCTCATCTAATCACGTCTCTAGTAAAGTTTGTGTCTTAGTTAGCTTTAGTTAATCTTTAATTAATTACGTTTAGATTGTTAGAAACCCCCTTTACATAAGAACAATTAAGTTGAGTCAGTTTAGATAAGTAATCGAGTCTAGTATACGTTTTCAACAGAGTCTCGTGTGTTCGATAATAAGACTTCTTAGGTTGTACTGCATTGATCGGTATACTTGCCGGTTGTGTGGTACACGTTTAGAGAGTCTTAGTTTATTAATTTAGAACTTAGATGTCTAGGCTAGGTTTAAATTAGTTAGTTTTAATTAAACCACTTTGAGCACATCACACACCTCCACACACTGAGCAAACACCTTTCGACGAACTCCCTTTAGAACCATCATTGATCGTTGAGCTCCATTCGTCGTTGAAGGGCACGAGTATTGTGACATTGTGCTTGATGATCGATTTAGGGCATGGAATCGATTTGCAGACATCAGTTCCAATTTGGATTCGTAATAATGGTTGGAGAAGAGAGGGATATGATTTAATAAAGTGGTAAGGGTATAAAGGTAATTTCAACCTTTTTGATAGTCAAAATAATAGTTAACTAACGTCTGGGGCAGGGTGAGCTGAAATACTCACCTCAGGGTTTCATCTGGCAAAAAAGTGGAAGGTAGGGTTTCATCTGGCAATCTAGACCAAACCACAGGGTGGAAATTGCACTTTACTCTAAACTATATAGATTAGAGTTACAGACTTTAGAAACAAGTTAACCCGGTATATAGCAACTTGCCAAAAATACCACCAAGATAAGGGTCGGTTGAATTAGGCCAAACTATCATTTCCCAACAATCTCTCACTTGGAGGCTTTGACAATCTTCAGATTGCGCTCCGTCTAGACATGCCTTTTTGTAATCTTCCTAACCGCTAGTTGCAACAACCTTTTCATCAGTTAACTTGAAAACACGTTGAAGCTACGTAAAGCTTTAACTCATCCTTCATGACCTTTCCTACTAGTGACCATTTCTTCCATTTCCCTACCCGCTCCCACTATAAGATGTCTGTCATTCTACTGGCATCTCAAAACATTATGGGAAACTACACTCTCTTGGACAAGCAAAATTGTAGGGGGTTTCTCATACGGTTTGTTCGTTCTTCTGACCCACGGTGGACCTAGAGCTGCAACCGAAACACATTTCTTAACTATGCCTCCACTGTTAAGAACTGAAATCTAGCCATGACGAGTTCATTAAAAAGTAGTAATAAAACATAATATAAAACATGAAAGTAAATGACGTTTGAAAAAAATAAAATCTAGCCACGTCCAGTTAAATTTAAGGCAAATATCATAAAAATTAAATATGTTTTCTATTTTTTCTTGTAAAAGTCTTTTAACAACTTTTTTTCACATAAATAAACAACACACTTTCTGTTTTTCTTTTAAAAGTTTATTAACAAAGTTTTTCACATAAAACTAACATATTCTTGTATTTTTATTGTAGAAGTTTCTTTAACATGTTAAACTTTTAAAAAATTATTAGCAAATTACATTATAATTACGATAAAGTCATTTGTTTATAACTTTTTAATGATTGTAAAGTTATACAAATCATTTTTATACATTTTTAGTTTTTTTATTTTGTTATATTGTTTATGAATAATTATTTATTAATATTAATTAACTTATTGAATAAAAACAAATTAAAAAGAAAAGACAAATATTGAATAGACTTTGGTTGTCACATCTTTAATTTAAAACATTAATTCATCTCAATTCTTTTGTTATGCAATATTAATAAGTAAAAGAAAATTCACACTTTTGTTTAAATTAAACATGAGGGAATTTAATGTACTAAGAAATTGTGAATAGAATTTTACGAAAAAGAAAATATATAAAATATATTGGATGTTTAAGTGAAAAATATGTCATGAGACTTTTATAATTATAGAGCTAGTTCCTGATTCGACTATACAATCTGACGCCATTGCGAAAACAACACAAAATATATAAATGTGTGTAGCATACACTCCACTATTTAACAATAGTTTTTTTTTATTTTAAGTTTCCATTATTTTATATGATTTGCTTTAACAATAGTTTTTTTAATTTAAGTTTCCATTATTTATATGATTTGCTTTTAGATGCGAAGTGACCTCTTATGATATATGATTTACTTTTAGATGCGAAGTGACCTCTTATGAATCGCAATAGTCCACAAGGACAATATCTTAGAAGTCCATAAATTATTTTATTATCTAATTTTTGGGTTATAAAATATGTTGGTTTATTTTAAATAATATTTTCCCTTAAATTTAGGCATTACAATTTATATATAAATTCAATTCAACTAGACTGATTTTGCAGCTAGTTCCTGATTTGACTATACGATCTGGTACAGTTACGCTAATCAGTGATTGATCTAGAAAATTTCATGGGTAACGTTCAATTTTTTTACCGGACTTCATACAGTGTAAACGGAAAGTAAATCACGATAATAAAAAGTTCGAAAACAGGTGCAAACGAGCTAGAGCCTGAGCTAAGGTTAAGCCTAAAATAAATGAGCTTGAGCCCCAGTGGCGGATCTAGACCAAATCTAGACCAAAAAACAGCTCGCAAGCTGCTCGAGAAAAAACTCAAAACGAGCTGAGCCTTATCACGCCCGAGCCAAGCTTGAGCCTAAAATAAAGCTTGTTTGTTTATCAAAACCAAGCCAAACTTGAGCTTAAAATAAAGCTAACCGCATGATGCGTTCTGGAGTTGTCGTAGTTCAGTTACCGCCTTGCCGTCTTGGATTGGGAAGGATACGACAGGCTCAATTCAAGGACACTCAATTTCAGGCTTTCGAAGCTCTGACGCTTTCTGTCGCATTTGTTCTATCTTTTGTTTACCTATCATTTTCACTTTCTTTAACCGTACTTAGGTAGCTCTTCGTTCGTGCGGCAGAGGCGTAGAGCTATCTACTTAGTCGCGACTGGCTCTGCTACGCTAGGTTCTCCCTATGGCGCTACACATCGTTCCCTTCGGTCGAGTGAATCCCATTGTTCCGGTCCGAGAATCCCTACGTCAGAGGTTGAGCAGCTACGCTCTCGTTGGTCGAGGTTAGACGCCTCACCTGCACAGGAACCTACCTAGTATCAGTCGCACATTCAACATAGCGTTCGGACTCATGTGCCTTCTAGAACCAGGGGTCTTCGAGCATGCTGCGTACGATTAGCCAGCCTTGCGGCGACATAAATAGTTTGTTTATCAAGCCAGAGCTCGAGCTTGGCACGCGAAGCTCGTTAGGCTTGTCAAGCCTTATCGAGCCCTAGTGTATTTAAAGTTGTCTACTAAATGAGCCAAGCCGAGCTTATTTAAACTTGTTTACAAGTTGAGCCTTTACATGAAAATAAGCTTGTTTAGATGATAAACGAGCCGAGCTACACTTATCGAGCTCGTGAGCCGAAATGACTCAACATTTATATTATTTTTATATAACATATAATTTAATAGATGATAAACGAGCTGAGCCCGAGCCAAACTCGAGCTTTGAAAACAAAGCTGGAAGAGCCAAGCTCGAGCTCAAGCTCTCATAAGTTAATCAAGCTCTAACGTGGTTGATCTCCGGCTCGACTCGTTTGCACCCCTAGTAACAGTGGAGGTGCCTGGTATTGCTTTCAGTCCTTTTTCCCCTCCAAAATCGATTATGACTGATATTTGGGCTTTAATCTATTATTTTAATTAGGCTTTTGACTTATAAATTGGGTAGCGGGATTTTAATAAAACTTTGAGATAGTAAAGGTGTTGGGCTTTTTAAGATTTGAGGACTAACATAATTTAATTTCAAGGGTAGAATAATACAAAAAAATATAAAAAAAATGCACATCGCCGGAAAAGTTAAGGTGTAGCAAATGCTACCCTCACAATATACTAAATGTGTCCCTACAACGACGAATCTAGGAATTTTTCTATAGGGTTATTTTTGATAGATTTTCATAATTTTTTTCCAAATCGTACCAGGTTTGCACTATGTTTTTTTTCAAACCAAGAGAGTTTCCAAAAACCTTCAAAACCACTGTATTCGCCCCTGACGCCACTACAACATATATAAACGTGTGAGAGATAAACTTCACTATAAACGTTCCCTAATAATTTTTGCAAGGTTGGAGAACTCGCTAGTCGGGGTGAAGTGGGGACTAGCGACTACTCGGGATTAATCAGGATTAACCGGATCGGGTTTTTTATATGTAATTTTTAGTTTTATGTATACGTATATACATTTTTATAGGTAAATATTTTAAATAGTTAGGTTTTAAATCTTACTCAACTCATTTATTTAAGTATACATGATTAATTGTTGGAATTCATATGATTTGGTTGGAAACTGGCTGGAATTTAGAAGTTTTGGCCGGAATATACATGTTTTTTGCTGGAATCTGGCTGGAATCATCGATTTTTGGCTGACCTAGTCGGGCCTAGTCGGTTAATGGGCCGATTTAAAAAAAATTACTTAGTAACTGGACGACTAACTATTAATCGTCAACTAGTCGCCGCCTAGTCACGATTTTTACAACACTCATTTTTTGTATGATTTACTTTTTGCATGCAAAGTGACCTCTTATGGATCCCAATAGTTCACAAATTAATTTATTACTTAACTCGAGGGTTTTGACCCTTGTTTCCCTCGACTGGATAAAGGTTATGTAGCTTTCCCGTTGTGTTAAATAATATCATTATCATTAAATATTAAAGTTAGTCACGTAAAGGTTAGTTAAGTTGAGTAGAAACAAAACGTGACATAAGCACACATTCATAGACCCAATCAAATATTCCGCCACCAAATTCATTCTCTTCCTCATACCCCCCTTTCTTGACTACTGTAAGCTCCTTTACATGTTTAACCAATTTTATAATCATATCTTTTTCTTGACCCTTTGAAACTTCCCATCTTCAAATCATATCATCATAATCCTATAAATTCATTCCTAAAAGTATATTCTCCCAACTCTTATCATTCAATTCAATATCGTATAAACCTGTGAGTTTTCATCCTCAAAGCTCCATCTGAAACAACCATTGTCAATACCCGGTGTTACTAGCAGTCCCCCTAGGCTGTTCTTAAATCATAATCATGATTCTCACAACTTTAGTTGTGTTTGTGATGTTCATCGTTGGTTTCTGGCTAATCCCTAGAGTATTATCAAGAACAGCAGCAGGACACTTGTTGCAAAACAAGTGGAGGGACTTAGAAGAATGTTTTCACCAGCACCAGATCTACAAAATCCCTAAATTCAACCAACAAATGCAGGAAAATCAAGTGTATCGCAAAGTTCTCATCTATCTTAACTCGTTACCGTCAGCTGAAGATTCCGATCTCGTTAATCTACTCTCAGGTAACAACAAACCTAACGAGATTAACCTAATAATCGACTCTGCAAATCAAAAGTTTTCCGATACGTACCTCGGTTCGCGAATCTTCTGGACGTTCGAAACCGATCGTTTACTGTTAAAAATCAGACGTAAAGAGAAACGAAGAATCCTCTCTTCGTATCTTCAACACATTCACAACGTCACCGAGCAGAAAACGCAACAAATCCGGCTACACATCGACGCCGTGAGGTCACCGGAAAACTGCCGGTGGATAACCGTTCCGTTCAGTCATCCGGCGACGATCGATACGTCGGTGATCGATTCGGATCTGAAAAACAAAATAAAATCGGATTTAGAATCGTTTTTGAAATCCGAACAGTATTATCACCGTCTCGGACGTGTATGGAAACGGAGTTACTTACTTTACGGTCCTTCCGGTACCGGAAAATCGAGCTTCATCGCAGGAATGGCGAAGTTTTTACGCTACGATATCTACGAAGTCGACCTGTCGAAAGTTGCAAACGATTCAGATCTGAAAGTGCTTCTGTTGCAAACAACGAGACGATCGGTGATCGTCGTTGAAGATCTGGATCGGTATCTTGTGGAGAAAGTGAAAATATCTGGAATTTTGAATTTTATGGACGGGCTTATTTCATCGTGCGGTGAAGAACGCGTGATGGTTTTTACGGTTAGTAATAAAGAACAGGTTGATCCAACGGTTCTAAGGCCTGGAAGAATAGATGTTCACGTGCAGTTTCCGTTATGTGATTTTCCCGCCTTCAAAACACTTGCTAATAGTCATTTGGGGTTGAAAGAACACAAGCTTTTCCCACAAGTTGAAGAGATTTTTCAAAGTGGTGCAAGTTTGAGCCCCGCTAAGATAGGTGAGATCATGATGTTTAACCGTGGGTCACCCACCCGAGCGGTTAAAACCGTCATTACCGCGTTGAAGTGGAATACTAACACTGATGCAAAACCGGTGGACGTGACTAATAATAATAATAAAGATGAACCTTTCAGACTGACGCATAGTGTTTCGGTTGGTGGTGCACTGGGAGTGCCTTCGGGGTTGTTGGGTCATGGTGGGTTACCGCCAAGATTGATGTATAGCGGTTCGGCTAGGACGGTTGAGGAATCGCGTGGAACACGGTCGTTTCGTGGGCATAGTATTCCAACGGTTAAAAGAGTTTAAAAAACTTTACGGGCTATTGAAGCCGAAACATCATAAGAAGGAGTTCGTAGATGATGAAAACTCTCGACATGAAGTTTCGGTATTTTAGTGTGTATGTTTCTTTGTTATTGTTTATTGGGAGTAAAGTTCACATAGCCATGTAAATGTACACTGGTCTCTTTTGTTACCTTTATATAGTTTATTAAATTTTATTCATCTTATAGCATAGCGAATTTATAGCATATGATTTTCGAACTTTGGTCCTGATAATTGCTGTTAATGATGCATGCAATAAACTCCTCTTAATTTGTGAAATGTAGTCCATTAATTAGTAAAAGTATCTAACTTTAATAGCTTTCATATCAGTCAATTCTTGAAAACCAAACATTTTATTGACAATAAAACATATAAAATCAATATGTTAAAATCTGGTCAAAAGTTGATTCGGCTGCTCCAGATGCTCTTGTGTCGATTGAGTTTTAAAATCTATTATCGATAAAAAGATCTGTTTTTCGCCGGTACTATCTGGATTACCCAAAAATGATCACTTTCTGTGCCAGGTGGTCCATTAGCATATGACTGAATCGTTGAAATCGACGATTCCAAGTTATCTACGTCAGACCGACTGGTTTGATTTGATTATCAAAACCAAAACAGAAAAAAATTAGAGAAAATTACTAAAATGACCAAAGACCAAAATGACTTGTGAAAATGGCCAGCTTATGCCCTCTTGAAACGGGACATCATGAATGAGATGGGTCTTTGGAAATCCCTTCCTTGATACTCAATAAAAAATGGACATGTGTCCATCTCATGAGTCCTTGGAGCGACTCATCATGCACGTGATGATTCTTTGGCCACCTCATGCGTCCTTGGCACCTCATGCGTCCTTCAGACGTCTCCGACGATTTTTCAGTCGTCTCCGGCGAACCACCATAGTTTCCGGCGAGATTTCAAACTTAAACAACTCCAAAAAAACCCAATCTTTCTCAACAATCCCACATCGTCTCCGGCGAACCTTTATAGTTTCCGAAAAAACTTAAACAACTCCAAAAAACTCAATCTTTCTTAACAATCCCACATCGTCTCAGACGGACCGCCATAGTTTCCAGCATCAACATCAACTCCAAAAAACCAAATCTTCCTCAACAATCCCCCATCAACATCACACCTTCTATTTTGAAAGTTTTCGGCGAACCTCCATAGTTTCCGACATCAACTCCAAAAACCCAAATCTTCCTCAACAATCCCCCATCAACATCACACCTTCTGTTTTGAAAGTTTTCGGCGAACAGCCATTGTTTCCGACGAATTCGATAGTTTCCGACGAATTCGAAAGTTTCCGGGACCTGATGCATCTGCGACCTGAGGCGTCTAGGACCTCATGTGTCCAGGACCCCACTTGTAAGGAAGGGATTTCCAAAGACACATCCCATGCATGATGAGTCGCTCCAATGACTCATGAGATGGCCACGTGTCCATTTTTTTGTTACCAAAGAAGGGATTTCCAAAGACTCATCCCATGCATGATGCCCCGTTTCAAGAAGGCATGAGGGGGTTTTCTCAACTTTATTGAGTTTCCTCCTGAATTCCTGAATTGTTCCTAGATTTATTGGATTTCCTCATAAATTCCTGAATATTGCCTAGTAAAGATGGATATGATCGGGTGGTTTCGCTGATGACATGATAATACTCTAGTGGTCCGTCAATGATCTAAAATGTCCCCAACTTTAAACAAAGAAAACATAGCTTTTGAATGCCGAGGGATATTGAAGTGGGTCAAAATGTGAACTATAAAATTTTGTCCAAAATTGAATTTTTTTTGGTCAAAGTTCAAACATTTCAACTTCTCATTAAACTAGTCAACAAAACATTAGAATAGTACATGTCATTTTCATGCCTTGTAGTTTTAATAAATTATGATCTTACCAAACAACTATTTTCATTATTGTATTGACTCTTCCTAATCTTTTTGTATGTTTCCTCTCGTTTCTGTTAGTTAAGAAGTATAAAAGCATATACCAACAAATTTTGTATATTTAAGATTTATCTTGTGTATTTGTTAGAGGAAGTTACAAAATCAGTCCTTGGATACCAACAAATTTTTTATATTTATAATTTATTTTGTGTATTTGTTAGAGGAAGTTACAAAATCAGTCCTTGGATTATATGTGAATAGTCAATATTGCCACTTAATAATTAAACACACACTTTAGCCCCTCAACTAAAAATTGCTACTAGGTACCTTTCCTTAATGATATTCTTATGAACAATTAATATTGGTATAAGGAACTAATTTTCCCTAATGATATTCTTATGAACAATTAATATTGGTATTTGGAACTAATTTAATTAATGGAAAATCATAAAATATAGTTTACTTACTTATTTGTTAATTACTATATTTTCTTTATAGTTTCAAATTCAAATTTTGTTAATAGCTATTTCATGTTCACATTATATTATCATAATTATTTATTTGTTATTATAACATATCAATATCAATGCCATACGAATAATCTCTAACTCTATTATATTAGTTTATTTATGTTTAACATGTAAACAAATTGGTGATGAAGTTGTTGTAAAAATATATAATTTAAAATTAGTATATAAACTTAAACTGTGGTAGTATGTGTAAAAGTATTTACATTGGACCATTCATAATTTCGTGAGTAACTTATCTATATTATATAGAGTGATTGTGAATAGATGAGACTGAAAATGTTACTATTCCTCAGTAAATTTGAAGAAAGCGTTATTTACCCTTTTATATTTTTTTAATATTTTTAAATATATTTGTGTGCAAATGAGAGAGAAAATGTTTTTTAATATTTTTAATAAATGGGTGTGAGTAAATTAGACAGAAAAATTTAATGATAAAAGTATAAAAATATTATTTTATTGAAAGAAGAGATAAAAAGCAGTAACTTCTTTAACATGGAATCAATTAGTTTAAAAACTTCATTAAATTGAACTAAAAATCATATATATAGCCTTCCCAAGAAACATAAGAATTTGTCATTAAGATCGATGGGAAAAGGATGGAATCAATTAGTTTAAAAACTTCATTAAATTGAACTAAAAATCATATATATAGCCTTCCCAAGAAACATAAGAATTTGTCATTAAGATCGATGGGAAAAGGAGGCTCCCCACCACCAAAATTTGAGTGAAAATATACTAAAAATAAAATCAATAAAAGATTTTGTATTTTTTTTCTTTCTTAGATAGAACTAGATGAGTACCCCACCGTGATGCTGTCACACCCTGACCTGTAGCGGAATAGGTGATCGGGCATGATTGGTTTGATCCAAAGAGCTTATGACTTGCTATTACGAGTTTTAATTAATCATTAATCCAAACTATATGTTTCACATAACAAATAATTCCCATAAATGATTACAAATGAGACATTGATCATAACCACTAGCTACATTATCCATTCTTGTTGACTAAAGCCCATCTTATGTCCAATCTCCTCTTCATACCTGTTCACCTGTATTATGTGTAAAAATGGTCTTTGGTTCAACAAAAGTTGGCGAGTGAACCTTATTGTTATTTGAAAATTTAAAATAAGGGTTTAAATTTGATTTATTTCTAAACGCGCGTTAACAGATGTAAGTAATCATGTTGTATGTTATATGTCAAACTCATAACACAACCTCAAACAATAAACAAGCCAACTGAAATGATTCAATAAATGTATGCATGTTGCACGGCATTATGGTGTGCCAATGAATGAACGTATGTTGCACGACATTGTGGTGTGCTAATGAATGAATGTATGTTGCACGGTATTGTGGTGGGCCAATGAATGAATATATGTTGCATGGTATTATGGTGTGCTGCAAGGTCTAAGCTCAATCAAACGAAGCTGTACTTGTATGGTTGGCAACGTCAAGTTCCGCTCATAGGTAATTGGGAACAGACGAGCCTATGATGATGTGATGTCCAAAATGTATGAAAATGCACCAAATAATAAACAACCAAACAACACATAAGATAGATGCTTCACATAATGGTAATTGCACGTATTTAAACTTGTAAAATGCGAAAAAATATGCAACACATGATAGACCCCAAAAACAAATATAAAAAAACAAAAAGGAGAGTTGTAAGATTCACTCATAGTGGTTGCGTTTGCGATTCCTTGTGAAAATAAGGCACGAGTATAAGGAGAAGATCCAAAAGACAAGCGTGATTTAACCTATACAAACGAATGCAACAAGGAAAGTGTAAACGTTATGTTATACATAGCTAAATGAACGAACATGGTATGTTTGACTCGTTGGGCCTAACGAGCCTCTACAAGGCTAGGCCAAGCCTAAAGCCGAGCCTAAACTAGGCTACCTAAACGAGCCTAATGCTCCTTAACTAAGAACCTAAACTAAACTAATTAAACTAAGAAATCAATAAATAAATGATAACGAAAAAGAAAAAAAATACCTCAAAGAAAACTTTACAAAGTGAGAAGAGCTTGAAGAGCAGCACCTCCTCGTCGAGAGCGGAAATAAAAACTACTACACACAACACCCAAAGGGGTATTGCGCTTGTGGAACCACCAAATTTGGATATTCCACTTGTTTATACTCAAACTAGGTGTTGCAAGCTATAAGGAACCAGGAAAGGGTATTTATAGGTATGAAAGGGAGCACAAAATGGTATTTGGGGGCGATGTGGGACGGATTTAAAACATGGATTTCGCGTCTTGCAAATCAGCAACAAACCCCAAACTTGTTTTCGTGATTCCCGCTTCGTTATAACTCCGTTTCGTTCACCGTTTTCGCCTATGTTCATTATTTTCAGAGTACTATCATATGGAAGAGAGTAATCCAACATCCATGGTGTTGAGAATTGGGCTTAAACCTTGGATCTTGATGCGGGTCGAGGGTTATGTTCTAAAACTTGTGTTTGTGATTTCCGTTATGTTTAAGCTCTGTTTTATGCACCATTTGAACCTACTTGATCCTTAGTATACCAAGTATATCTTGGGGCTTTGAATGGACCAGAATGATACCTCAAGGATGCAGAAAAGTTGGCAAGAAAGTCACCCGAAAGTCATCTTATGACAAAACTAAGAATACAACATGTAGAGCTTCTTACTTGCTATCATATCTAAACCCTTCAAAACACAATATCATATCTTAAGGCACGTATATAAAGAAGTTTGGATGTTAAGAACGTCAGGATATGATGTGTTGGGTATGTTCACGAAGTCTCCAAAGTTTTTGATTAACTTAAGGAAAACCTTAGTCTTAAACCTTGAGAGATGGATGGTTGCTTCAAAATACATGGAAATGAATTCACAAACTTGTCTAAAACATATATAGACTATAAATCACTAGATATGATAACATGTAGGATCAAAACATAGAATTGAAGACATTTTATTGCTTAAACATTAAACAAAATTACGTGGAATATGAAAACGGACCGGGTTACGAAAACAGGTCGGGTTCTAGGATCTGTTTTTGACGGATGTTACAGTCTCCCCTACTTTTGGGAATTTTGTTCCAAAATTAAGAGGAAACCGAGATCAATAATTGTTTTAGCATATTCCCTAGGAGTTTACATTACGATAGAATCAAAGTAGGGTTTAGGTTCGGTTATGGCGGTAACGTTCCTGGTAGATGAATCATTCTTTGTTGCCAGAGGTGTAGAAGTGATAAGCGTCATAACACGGAGATGGCTCGTGACAATGATTTACTGCTGAGTTGTAATTATACTCATGACGTCTAACTAGATATTGTATCTTGATAAGGGATTTTGAGAAAACCGAAGCGTCATAATGATAAAGTTACATAAGAAATTTCAAAATGAAGTCATTAACCACATTGTTATCTGAATCGTGATTGACACTACTTACACAGAACTTCTCATGACAATCTAACAACGCTTTTGATCATTTGACACGAACACTTATATATAGGAAATACCAGCGGCGTATCCACCATGTCCTTGACAAATTTCATTGGCTTTGTTATCAAATCATGATTAGTTCTACGTGACTCGTCCTAAAATCTACCAAACATAACCAAACACAACAACCAATGCTTGAGTCTCGAATCCGAAGAAAGCAAGACTAAATGATGGTGGTACCTCTATCTTGTGTTATAAGGAAGTGGCCAGCCTATGAAAAAGTGAGACGTGACTCACTTTCCTTAAGCTATGAGAGGAGGTCCACCGTGAGGTATGATGACATGAAATGACATGAAATTTAATCGATGTAAAGTGACATGATATGAAATGTAATGAAGAACAATTGGTGTAGCATAATATTAATTGCAACGATGGCTGTAATATGAAATAATCTTAACTTGTAACGTTACAACTCAAATTGAAAACAATGGTAACTTGAATAGTCAAAACAAGAAATGGAATTGATAAAGCTTGGTGCGGAAATAAAAATAAAATAAACAACTGGAGCGAAGTCTTGAATCCCTCATGACGGAAAAAGGGCTACTTGGGTTACTCATTCGCACCGTTGTCGTTGACCTCACCTGGGTTTGCGTTGATGTTGCAGGCTCTACCCCTTGCTGGTGGGGGTGATGGGTTTGCCCGGTTCACTTAGTTAATGGGTTTGCTTGGGCTTGAGCGTTGATGATGTTAACCAGTCTATGACACGTGTTTCTGAAATTGGTAGGATCTCCATAATTAAAGCAAGCTCTAACATTGGGTACCATGGGGTAGTTCGGCTGCTGTTAGGGTTGGGTCATGTTCTAGGCAGGAGGTGGAGCTTAGTTTTGAGTAACGCGACAAGTGTTACCCAAATGACCATAACATCCACAATTGGCACACAGTCGGTAAGGAACGGTGGGTTGATGGTGATAGTGGCAGTTGTTGCACTGAGGGTGAGGACCCGTGTAGGGTTTCTTGTTTGAGTAAGTTGGGTTGGGTTCCACTTGGGTGATTGGGATGGCTTGGAGAGGTATGACTTGTAGAGTTGGGTTAGTCGAGGCAACGACATAATTTTTACCGTTACACTTTTCGTTTGGCATCGAAACGGGGGGATGATTAAGTCCTGGTTGTCTTTGGCTCTTCTACGAGAATCAACGCAATGAAATTGTGAGATTTTTTTCAATGGATTTGCTAGCAGGTATGTGAAAAATATAAATGTATGATAAAATGAAAACTGTTGGGGTGTATTAGAAAACAATAACTCATGATAATTCAACACTTTTAAAGTGTTCTTGGGCTTTGCTCGTAATTGGGCCTGCATGCCGCCATACTTCACCTTCGTAATTGTGTGGGCCCCCATGATTACCGGACTTTCGTATGGTTCGCATGTGTTAGCGTGGTAACATACACTAAAACCCAGAGAAAATCGAGAACTATGAATGTAATGTATGAAAGTAGAAGAGTATCCTGGTGTGGACACGGTGATAACTCAAAGTGGGGTTAGTTCACACGACGTTTGGTGTGGCATGCTTTAGCCTAATAGGTCCTTCGTACTCTCACCGTTAGTCCCCAAGTAGGCAAACTTGTCCGTTCATTCGGATTTATACGAATGTCAATCCTAGACAAGACGTCCCGACTACCGGTACTCGAACCCTTCCAGTTACTACATGCCCGTCACATGAACTCACTTTGATGAGATTTGAAAACAAAACATCACAAAAGTTTGAATAACGTGAAATATGTATTTTGAAAATAGAAGGAAATGTTTCAAAAATTTAAAGGAAGTGGAGATTTTATAAATAAGGGTTTTATAAGTTTCGTATGGTATATTTCAGGTGGAGTGACATATATACATATATATGTAGACTTTAAAAAATAACACATCGCATGTATCACATAATCATATAGCAAAAAGAGTGCTTGCGGTTCGTATGTGAAATGTAAGGAATTTAAATGCGTGAGCAATAACAAATCATAAGTTAAAGAAAACATGAAATCATATAAGCACATAGGTCCTAGTTGACTAAAGTATAGGTTCTAAGAGTCTAATAACCTATCCTATATCTCTAAAGTCATTGGCTCTGATACCATCTGTCACACCCTGACCCGCAGCAGAATGGGTGATCGGGGCATGGTTGGTTGGTCCAAAGGACCTGATTTGGTTGCTACAAAGTGAGAAGAGCTTAAAGGTCAGCACCCCCTCGTCGAGAGCAGAAACAAAAACTACTACACACAACACCCAAAGGGGTATTGCGCTTGTGGAACCACCAAATTTGGTTATTCCACTTGTTTATACTCAAACTAGGTGTTGCAAGCTATAAGGTACCAAGCAAGGGTATTTATAGGTGTGAAAAGGAGCACAAAATGGTATTTGGGGCGATGTGGGACGGATTTAAAACATGGTTCCGCGTCTTGCAAATCAGCAACAAACCCCAAACTTGTTTTCGAGATTCCCGCTTTGTTATAACTCTGTTTCGTGCACGGTTTTCGCCTACGTTCATTATTTTCAGTGTACTGTTATACAGAAGAGAGAAATCCAACATCTATGGTGTTGAGAATTAGGCTTAAACCTTGGATCTTGATGCGGGTCGAGGGTTATGTTCTAAAACCTGTGTTTGTGATTTACGTTACGTTTTAGCTCTGTTTTATGCACCATTTGAACCTACTTGATCCTTAGTATACCAAGTATATCTTGGGGCTTTGAATGGACCAGAATGATAGCTCAAGGATGCAGAAAAGTTGGCAAGAAAGTCACCCGAAAGTCATCTTATGACAAAACTAAGAATACAACATGTAGAGCTTCTTACTTACTATCATTTACATCTAAACCCTCCAAAACACAATATCATATCTTAAGGCACGTATATAATGAAGTTTGGATGATAAGAAGGTTAGGATATGATGTGTTAGGTGTGTTCTTGAAGTCTCCAAAGTTTTTAATTAACTTAAGAAAAACCTTAGTCTTAGACCTTGAGAGATGGATGGTTGCTTCAAAATACATGGAAATGAATTTACAAATCTGTCTAAAACATGTATAGGACTATAAATCCCATATATGATAACATGTATAATCAAAACATAGAATCCAATACATTTTATTGCTTAAACATTAAATAAAATTACGTGGAATATGAAAAACGGATCAGGTTATGAAAACGGGTCGGGTTCTAGGATTTGTTTTTGACGGATGTTACAGATGCGGTGGGGGCGTGCATTGCGACGGGTTCCGTTAAATCGTACCAAATAACATAACCATTAATTCTTTAACTTATGATATTCATTCTTAGCTGTAAATCGTTATATTTACATGGCAATTCAACATATTCTAAAAATTGGTTTATTTTGATTTAATCTTTGTTACTCACATAGTGTCTAGGTAAAAGGTAAAGCTAGCAAATTGGTTACTTATGGTAAAATCATAATATTTATCTTAAAATAAACATATTAATGTATACCCCATTTTGGAAAACTTATGTACTCATTTAATTAATTCATGTCTCAAATGTCCATTCATATGTTCTACCATCTCAATCCATAACCACCAACACCATCACAACAACCACCACAACTAATAACACCGTCAAAAACAACCACCGACATCATCAAACAACCCAGCCACCACCATCAAGAAAACAACTTAATTAAAGTCGAAAAAAGAGAGGCTCAGAGTCAAACATCCTCATCGCCATCAAGATAGCACGACGTCCCAAACCCGATTAACCGACCCCAAACCCGCCCCAAATTTGTCGGGTTTCGGGTTTACCCATCGGGTTCGGGTTCGATTATCATCCCTAAATTTGCACATCAATGTTGATACCAATAAAAACAAAGCATGTTCAACAACATTAACTTAAAATCAAACTAAAATAAGCAAGAAAAATAGATAAAGCATAGCTTACAACACCTTATTGCCTAGAGGTGTTGCAAATTATAATATTACTAGTAGGGAACCCGCGCGATGCAGCAGGATCGACAATACAGGTTGTATTGGTAATCATGGTGGTTGTATCTTTTCATCTTCAGTCCACGGTGACGCAAACAAGAGGAAGGACCAAAATGTAAGAATATGCAGAAACCTTTTAATATGAAGATGGGGGTATGAGAAGATGTAAGACTCCTTATAACTGTTTGAACAACACGCTTTTCCCAAATGCTTCAGTGTGTGAAAAGTTGAAACTTTCATGCACAAGGTTGTGTGTTCATCGGTGTAACTGGCCTCTTGAGTGGGATCATAGTCTAGACTTCTCTTCTACAACCCGAGATAAGGCTTTTCTCATATCTGAATTTTCAAAATAAATCATATAAGCATTATGTTGTGTCCAAGAGTTAGAGAGCGAAAAAAAAACAAGCGGGTTTAAGAAAGAATTACCTAAACCATCTTTCTCCTCAGAGTATATTTGCCAAAAAAGAAGATAAAGAGTATATTTGATGCATGTAGCCTTCATAATAGCTTTATTAATACAGCTATATAGAAAACTTCAAATAAACTTGAACAAAAGGAATCTCGGGTCAACCCTATCTGTACCAATTTCCTTTTTGTCTTGATAAGTTTTCCCACCCATGTAGCCCACCTCTAATTTCATTCAACAACAGGACAAAAATGCCCCATTCAACTTGTATTGAAATAAAACACTCAAAGTGTGTTTGTTTTTCGTATACATGAGGGTGTGTGCCCCCATCCAAGAAAATGGGTTTTTTATAAGAAATTGAACCTTTTTCAGAGTGTTACCATACATATTTTGATATGCAGCACTTACAACAGCCATATGAGCTTGACTTCCTCCACTAAAAATAATTATGAACCTCCAACCCTTCGCTTCGAGGTGTACTCAAATATGCCAGAATGAACTGTACAAGGAAAACCAAAGCTGCAACTTAATGTCTAAAATGTTAAACAAATAAATGAGAGCACGCTGCAATGCACCACGATTTTAAGTGTGACTCGAAACTGTTGGCCATTCAACCAGTCAACTCGAAACTGATTGACACCGGTAGAAGTGAATTAATCTTATCAGAGATAACTTAAGAACATTTTTTGGAACTCTGCTATGGAACACTATTGAAGAAGTAATTATCCTGAACTTTTCTTGGTAGCCATAAAACAGCAGCAGGTGAACGTTATGTTGTTTCTGTTATGGACCCAACGGAACTACATGAAATCAAACCCTATATAAATCATATACCAGAATGTGGGTATCTCTATTTAAGTAATTATTACATGATCATGAGGTAGGAAAATCTTTTAGCTCGTATCAATCTTACCTCTCATCTTCCCTCTTACGATTCTGTATTTTCCCATCCCCAACCTCCCAAATTATCAATAAAGCAGCCTTGTTCTTTGTATTGTTTAGTTTATTCATTACAGTTTCTACCATATTTTGATTTAATTTAATATTTTTAAATACTTTACAGACTTGAATTTATTGGCATCTTTGTTTCTCTTGGGGATGAACTACTTTACAAACTGGCAATCAAACCCTATATTCGCCACATGTGAATCATTTTTTACATTTTGATTAATTTTTCCTAAACATTGTTATGAAGCGGTATTAGTTTGTTTCTCATTATAGACTAGAAATGCAATCCAGTCAATTAATAAATAAGAATACCTTAATCTTTTTTCTCCCTCAATGAGGAGTTCAGAAAATATAAAACTTACAACTAAAACCCAATAAAGTAGTTAGAAAAATGAACAAACAAAATTCACGGTACTGAATGTAAAGCAAAACCTCCATTATTTGTCCAAAATGGTACAAAGAGACATCTAGATAGATCAAAACAGAAAATCAGATAGATCAAAAATAACAAAAAAAAGTCACTAAGATACCTAGGTGACTCAAGACAGTGAAAGTCAAATTAAAGATAAAGAAGATATATACCCGGTTATCACTTTTGGCCGACGGTGGTGAAGTCTTCGCTGACAAAAAATTCCAGGTTCAGAGAAATCGATCAAATTAACAATGAAGGTAGGATGTCTGCGGTGGTGAAGTCGTCACCAAGAGTCGATTTCAGGTTGATAGAAATTGATTTGGGGTTCAGTGTTACGTGAAACAAATTTGCAGCACATAATTTTGGGTTAGGTTTAGATTGGAGTAACAAAAGATGATTTTGAAGATCTTCAGAGGTGGAGATAGGATTCAACAATTCGACATATGTAACAATCCACAGTTAAGGACAAACATTCCGCTGAATTTGAAGGGACGATACCGTGAGCTTGGGTTGATGACATTCAATCGCCTGTTCGTTTTCCAGCAATTGAAGTGTCGATGTCATTGATGGAGGGGTAACAATGGAATCGATTTTCGGCTACACCTAAGGGGAATGGGTTTTGGTGTCTTAAAAATGATGGAAATTACCATCCTGTCCATCTGAAATGCTTTATATAGTTACAAGATATAATGTTAATATAAATGCTATAAAGATATGGCTTATACAATATACTACAAAATAACGATGCCTTTTATTCACAATTCACATTCACAATTATAATTAAGGCTCCGTCTATTCGGACACCCACTTTTTTCTATTTGAACACTATGCGACCTGTATAGGTCTCTGCGGGGCGCATGGGTATCAATCCCATGCGATGCTCTTGGGCCTCTGCGGGGCGCATAATTTGGTATTTTAAGTTGTTTAAAGGTTGTGTTATGTCATTTCATATTTTAGTTAGAGATTAAGTTAGAGATTCACTATTTCAAGTACATCGATAATCAAAATTTACAAAGTAAAAACCGAAAAACATACGTATAATAAAATGAAACACACACGTATAATAAAAACTGAAACTGCATTAATATATAAAATTTGTTCAGTACATCGATAATCAAAATTACAAAGTAAAAAAGAAAACAACCTAATCCTGACCACCCTCGCCTGGCTGATGCTGAGCCTGATCCTCCTGTGGCTGATGCTGAGGATGTAGTAGATGGGCCGGCATATGAAAATCAATTGGTGGCATACCTACGTGAGCCATGATCGCCGCAATTTGATCAATCGGAAATCGCATCATGCGCTGCATCTATGCATTATGCAGCATCTGCATCTGGTAGAACTGATGCATATCAGGCGCAACATGGACCGGCCACTGTGGCGGATGCGGTGGCTGTGGTGCGGCAGCAGCAGCATGTGCGGCCTGAGCGGCAGGAGCGGCAGGATCTACCGGGTCGTCTTCGATATCTACAACTGGGAAGACCTCCGGCAAATCGACAGGCAAATCTACCTGTCAGCGATCCGTGTGCTTTTGTGTTTCTTTGATCCCATGCGCCGCGCATAGGCCTCTGTGGGGCGCATTGGTTTTTTTTTATTTTTTTATTTAAAAATTAGATTGTTAATTTACATTAAAAATTGGTAAGTGTTAATGTTAATAATAAATCTACAAATGTTCATGTGAGGTCTCATGTGAGGACTCGGGTATATCGATAGCGTTAAGATCTATTTTAGGGTTTAGTCGACTGTGTGGTGAGTAGTTCGGGTCTGGAAGAGGCGGAATATCGACATGAGAAGGGACGCGGTTGACAACTTCCTCATAATGGTTGGGCTGAAACGAAGATTCGTAAGAATCAGAAATGGCGGTCTCGTATGAGTCTGGAACAACACTATCGTTAGAATCCTCACCGAATATTTCGAAAAACCACGACATACTGTGAATATACGTGATTGTGATTTGAAAGGTTTATTATGGAATTGGAAATCTCATACGATAACCAACGATCATGCATGGTCTTATAGCCTTTCTGGAGGGTTCATGCGCCCCGCAGAGGCCATTGCGGGGCGCATTGAGTTCAAACATGCACATCAACTTTAGGTCACGCAGGTGTACGAGGTTATATTCTGATTCTTAGTACCCTATGCGACCCGCATGGGCCTCTGCGGGGCGCATGGGCACGAGGTTCACGTGTTTCCACGCAGACATGTCAGTCTGCTGCCTTTGTCGGGAAACCCTAACCCATGCGGGGGTGCATGGGCCTATGCGACCCGCATGGAAGGGTGTCAAAATAAGAACTCCCAATAAGATGAATCATAATTAATTGTTATGCATGAATAGTATGTATATGTTAGTCTTAGAGCATTCACATCTACTCTTCACTTTCACCTTATATTACACTAAAAATTACTATCTTTTCTTTTTCTTTTTTAATTAATAATATTTTATCATTACTTTTTCTCTCTATTCTACTCACGACCACTTTTAAAATATATTAAAAAATTATAAAGAATGAACAGTGTCCCTTCATATTTGTATGTTTTATTTGTCCATTACTTGATTGATCTTCTAATAGTTAAAAGTCTGGTTGGTTTTTATGGTTTGTAATTTTTCAGAGCTGGTTTCAAAACTTCAATAAATATACTTGGGTGATCCTTATTACTAACCTATGTTAGATTTCTCAGTTAAGTGTGTGTGAAATGACTAGATTACCCTTAAACAATGAAAAAAATAAAAGAGATAGACCCACCTCTCATCTTCTTCATCTCCCCTCTCTCTCTCTCTTTCTCTCTCTCAAAAACCCTACGACCAAACCCAACCCTATCCATGCCCCCTCTAAGAGTCGTCGGCAACCACCGTCGGCGGGAAAGCCACTGAGACGAATTGGTGGTGTGGTGGCAAATCACCAGCTGGGTGGCGGGTTGACGTGGTGGTTTACGACAGCAATGGCGGTGGTGAGTTGCGGCTGGTGGTGGTTTCGTTTTTCCGCTGAAGGTGCGCAGTTTGGTGGTGGGTTCATTTTTCCAGCAACAATGGCGGTGGTGAGTTGCAGCTGGGGGTGGGTTCTTTTTACCGGTAAAGGCACGCGGTGTGGCGGTGGGTTCGTTTTTCCGGTAAATGTGCACAGTGTGGTGGTGGGTTCGTTTTTCCGAAAACAATGGTGGTGGTGAGTTGTGACTGGTGTGGTGGTGGTGAGGGTTGCAATGGTGGCGGTTGGTGTGGTGGTGGGTGTTTAGTGGTAGTGGATGTTTGGTGGTGGAGATACTATGGTGGTAGTGGATGTTTGGTGGTGGAGGGGAGATGGTGGTGGTGGGTAGGGGTGTGATCTTCTGTCACGAAACGAACCTAACACGAAATTCATAGGTTTATGTTTAATGTAAACGGGTTCGGGCCAGTTTCAAGTTGAACCCGCGAATCTGTTTAGCTAAGCGGATCTGGTTCAAGTCAACCCATTTATTTTATTATATATTTTTATATAATATATTTTATGTCATAAATTAAATTGGGTGTGTATTTGGCGGATCTAGGAATTTTTTCCAATGGGTTTCTTTTGGTAAATTCTCACTAATTTTCAAATCATACACGGTTCTCACTAATTTTTTCTAATTTTTTTCAAACCTAATGGGCTCATGGGAACCCACAAATATGGGTTAGATTTGTCTATGTGTATTATATGTCATGATTATAACTTAAAACGAGAAATTGACATAAAATTTTACAATTAAATTGTAATTGTGCTATAAACATTTGTGCTTTTTTTTAGTAAATTTTACTTTTAAAATACTAATTTGCCAAAAAATAATAATAAAGAAAATCGGGTTGAATGGGTTGTGTTCGGGTCAACTCGCGAATATTTGGGTCGTGTTCGGGTTTATATGTATGACACAGTTTTCGGATTCAGGTTCATCTAAATTTTTCGGGTGGAGGTGAGATTGTGTTCAGTGGCGGAGGTGAGATGGTGGTGATGGTGCTTATAGTGGTAGTGGTGGTTGGGGTAGAAGAGGAAATGGGGATGGGGTGGGACCTATAAAGATTTATTGTTTTAATTAAATATTTTTTATTTTTGTTTTTTCTTAATAAGTAACGGTACTTTGGTCATTTAAAAACATTTAATTAGAAAACTTAACAGAGTTTAGTGATAAGGATTACATAGTGAAAAAAATACAACCACTGGAATCACCTATATAATAATTGAAGTCTCGAGATCAACTATGTAAAAATTGCAAACCACATAAACAAAATAGGCTTTTACTCATATTCTAGTGCTAGTCGTGAGATCCGACACAAACCTGATGAGAAAATCTGTTGGGATTGAACCATAACAAAGGAACAGATGATATCAAAGCCAAATACACTATCCGAGCTTTGGTCCAACTATCAGAGGTTAGAACATCTGATCGATCTTTACACTGCTTTCCCTAAACAACTGTTCCTATCATCTGATTGAACAAAGAAGCAAAGGTCTGATAGAAGAATCAAGATCAGAGGATTGAGATCAGTGCTTAGACTAGTTTTGGTTTATTCAATGTAACAGTGCTATGCACTGATAGTGTTAATTAGCTGTGTTTTAGTTAGTTATGATTTTGTTAGCTGTCACTATCAACCATGACGTCACAAAAGATGCTCAGTGGTTAGATAGTTAGTATAAATAGCTGATCAATGTAACAGTTACACTTGTCTTCCTGAAAAAGATCAATTCGCACTTTATCTTCTTCATTTCTTACTATCAAACGATTGTAATTGGCTAAGGGGGAGTTTGTGAATCACATGCGAAGTTTACCAACTTGAAAGCATGATGGTGATGAAAACAAACGACCGATTGCTTTTAGTAAAAGTTTTCCATTAATTCCGCTGCATATCTTTATAATTCAATCCATTTTCCATCTTTAGAAACAAAAACTACAAGTGATTCAAACTTAGATCCTGACAATTGGTATCAGAGCTTGGTCAATCGAATTTGATTTAACAGTCAAATTGATTTGAACAGATCAGCTCTTTGTGCTAATTTGTTTGATAGTTTTACTTGAATACAAAGTTTTATTACTACAAAAGTTTTTAAAACACAAATATGTTGTAAACAAGAGAAATGGCACAAAACACACCAGAATCCAATATTGGATCCATGTTCAAACCACCGATGTTGAAACGAAATGAATATATTATTTGGCAACGTCGGATGGGTCATATTCTCACCCAACAGAACACCGGATGCTGGAGATCCGTTGGTATTTGGACCTCATATTCCCATGGTTCCAAGTACAGAGGATCCCCACACACAGGTCCCTAAGAAACTCGAAAATTACTCTGAATAGGATTTCCTCAAAATTGAATTGGATGCTAAGGCCTTTAGCATTGTTGCTTCGGCTTTGCCCAATGAGATTTATGCGGGATTACTTCATTGTAATAGTGCTAAAGAGTTATGGGATGCTCTTAAAGAGCAATTCGGTGGTACTGAAGAGGTGATAGAGAATAACAGAGAGGTTTTGAATCAACAGTATGAAACATTTTGCCACGTTAAGGGTGAGTCATTAACCCAATAGTTCGAACGATATAGCTGTCTCATCAGTGAACTCAAATTGGTAAATGTGGGATTTCCAAATTCGACTGTAAATAGTCGTTTCTTCATATCTTTACTTGAGAAATGGGAGACTGTAGCTTATGTCACTAGAACAACTGTTGGTTACAAGGAAATGACCTTGACACAACTTCATGGACGAGTCGTCCATGAAGTTGTGTCAAGGTCATTTCCTTGTAACCAACAGTTGTTCTAGTGGCATAAGCTACAGTCTCCCATTTCTCAAGTAAAGATATGAAGAAACGACTTTTTACAGTCGAATTTGGAAATCCCACATTTACCAATTTGAGTTCACTGATGAGACAGCTATATCGTTCGAACTATTGGGTTAATGACTCACCCTTAACGTGGCAAAATGTTTCATACTGTTGATTCAAAACCTCTCTGTTATTCTCTATCACCTCTTCAGTACCACCGAATTGCTCTTTAAGAGCATCCCATAACTCTTTAGCACTATTACAATGAAGTAATCCCGCATAAAAAGAGTCAGGTAAAATGACTGATGACTATACTTTGGGAAACACTGCTTTATATAGTCATGAGGAGGGTTCTAGCTGTGGAAAGGATCAGAGTTATGATCATTACATTGACATAACATCTGGAAACAATTTCAACTCTGATCCCAGTACACCCAATTTTGCTTTTGCTGCAAATTGTGAAAGCCAGACCTCTTACAATCTATCTTTTGAGATGAATGATTTACAACATTTTGAACACACTAACCTTAAAGAGATGGACATTTTGCATCAGCTGGCACTTTTAAGTGTTAGAGCAAGTAAATTTTACAAAAGAATTGGTAGAAGATTTCCAGGATTGCATGGGGGGTTGAAAGTTGGGTTGGATAAGTCTAAAATCAAATGTTACAAATGTAACAAGATGTGTCACTTTGCTAGAGAATGCAGATCACAATCTGCAGGACCAATTGTAACACATCCTAGCAACAGACCTCAAAGCACTGTCCAATATTCCCAATATACCCCTGCACCTCAAATGCAAAACACTGCACACTTTGCACATCCTGTTACTACAGTTCCTGTTCATTATATTCAAGCACCTGCACCACAAATTCAATATGTCTAAGCACCACCTCAAGTACATGTGCAACAACTGCCGCAAGTTACTCAACCTACTCAAACTACTGCTACACCAGTAGATGTTAATCAACAAAGCTTTTTCACACAAGGTTTTGTTGTTGGAGTAGTTTGCCTGAGGTATTAACAGATGAAAACTTTGCTCTCATAGCCAAAAATGATTTTGAAAATGAAAATAAATGTTTAATGGCTTTGGAGACCATTGTTGAAGGTGATGATTCTGTGGAGCAGGAGTTAAAGTCTGATGTGTTTGATTGGTGTGAAGCAGTGGTTATACCAGAAGTTACACCAGTGGTTGAAGTGAATGCTGTTGATGTTGAAAAAAATACTCTATCTGACCCTTGGGATGAGAAGGTGTGTGAGGAAGAAGAGTGTGATTGTGCTCTGATGGCTGCTTCGAAGGGAGCTTCTACTTGCCTTGACAGTCTTTGGTATGTAGATAGTGGGGGCTCCAGGCACATGACATGATGTAAAGCCCTGCTCAGAGATTTTAAAGCTCATGGAGGGGGTGATATATCCTTTGGAAATAATTCAAAAGGGAAGGTTTTAGGGTCAGGATGTGTTTAAGCTGGAAAACTCAGCTTTGAGAATGTGAATCTCATTGATAATCTAAAATTCAATCTTCTGAGTGTCACAAATGAGTGATAAGGGTTATGGATCCTTCTTCACAAAGGAAACTTGTCAGATAGTAGGCCCGGAGGTTGTTAAAAAGATTAGTCAAATAATTGCAGAGAGCAAAGCACAACTTACTGCTAATAGGGTAGGAAATGTGTATGTGGTAGACATGGTAAAAGATAATCCTATGTCAAATGCATATTTGTTCTCAGTTGCTTCAAACAAAGAAACAAAATTATGGCATAAAAGAATAGGTCACACAAATCTAAAAACCATCTCCACTCTCTCAAAACAAAGTCTTGTCAGAGGTTTGCCTCACAAACAATTTACTTGTGAAGAACATTGTGTTTCCTGTTTAAAAGGTAAACAACATAAAAGTTCTTACAAGTCAATTGAAGAGTCCAAAACAAGTCAGTGCTTACAGTTACTTCATATAGACTTGTTTGGACCTATGAAAATCATGAGCTTAAAACACAAAAGGTATTGCCTGGTGATAGTTGATGATTTTTCCAGGTTCACATGGACTTTCTTTTTACACTCTAAAGATGAAACAACTAACATTTTGCAAAACTTTGTTAAACAAGTTGAAAAGCAATTTGATATTCCTGTAAAAATCTTTAGGAGTGATAATTGGACAGAGTTTAAGACAAAGAGTTGGATGCAGTTTGTGAGTCAAAAGGGATTTTTAGGCAATATAGCATCCCTAGAACTCCAGAACAAAATGAGGTTGTTGAAACGAAAAACAGAACTTTGATTGAATCAGCAAGAACTATGCTAGCAGATTCTGGTTTACCCTTGTCTTTCTGGGAAGAGGCTGTAAACATTGCTTGTTATGTTCAGAACAGAGTTTTGATAAACCCCAGGCATCAAAAAACTGCTTATGAATTGCTTTATAAAATCAAACCTCTGATCTCTTATTTTAAAGTCTTTGGCTGTCCATGCTTCATTTTAAATTTAAAGGATTCATTATCCAAGTTTGCAGCCAAAGTATATTGTGGTTATTTTCTAGGATACTCAACCACTGCCAAAGCCTACAGAGTTTTTAACTCTAGGATCAAGTGTGTTGAAGAAACTCTGAATGTGAAGTTCAATGAACTCTCATCTTTGAAAATCCCAGCAAATCCTGCTGAACTGTTTGACCTATCTAAATTTACATTTGAAGATGTGTCTGTCAAGACTAACCATGCAGGTACCCTACAGTCATCAGATCAAGAGCAAGGATATGATTGCATCCTTCCAAATTTCAAAATCAATCCTTCAGGCAGAGGAGCAGATGTTAGTAGCAATGATGAAAGCTCTGCCAAGTAAACAGTGGTTAATACTCAAACCTCTGCCAGCTCTCAGAACCAAACATTTGTTGATAAAAGTCCACAACAAATGGATAAAAGTCAACACACTTTCACATCCATTCCACCAATTCCTCTACCACCATTCTAATAAGAGGCCGGACCATCAAATTCACCAACAGAGGATAACTCAAATGATACACATTTGCAAGCTTCACCTCAAAATGCCATTGTCCCATATCAAGGTGAATTAATTATCCTCAAAAGCCATCCTTTGGATCAAGTTATTGGCAACATCAATGAGGGAGTGCTCACTAGAAGCCAATCCCAAAACATTTGTCTGTTTGCTGGTTTTCTACCACTCACACAACCTGTCAAGTACCAAGAGGCACTAAAAGACAACCGTTGGGTAGAAGCCATGCAAGAGGAGCTCCTACAGTTCAAAAGACAACAAGTATGGGAACTTGTACCATTGCCAAAAGATGTATGTCCTATTGGCATAAAGTGGGTCTTCAAGAACAAAACAGATGAAAGGGGCATTGTTGTCAAGAACAAAGCAAGGCTCGTGGTTCAAGGCTATAGACAGGAAGAAGGCATAGACTATGATGAAACATTTGCTCCAGTTGCAAGATTGGAGGCCATCAGACTATTCTTAGCTTTTGCTGCTAACCACAACATCAAGGTGTATCAAATGGACATCAAAAGTGCATTCCTATATAGAAAGATCAAGGAAGAAGTGTATGTGTGTCAACCTCCTGGTTTTGAAGATTCATTTCATCCAGATCATGTTTACAGGTTAAACAAAGCACTATATGGCCTTAAACAAGTACCCGAAGCCTGGTATGAAACTCTATCCACTTTTCTCTTATCCATGGTTTCACCAGAGGTAGGATTGATAAAACCCTATTTTTAAAATGGAAAGGAAATGATTTGATGTTTGTCTAAATTTATGTGGATGACATCATTTTTGGATCCACATGCAATGCCATGTGTGAAGAGTTCAGAAAACTCATGGCAGCAGAGTTTGAGATGAGTGCAATGGGTGAGTTGCAATGTTTTCTTGGTTTACAAGTCAAACAAATGCAACATGGCACTTTCATCCATCAAAATAAGTATGTGCAAGAACTACTTAAGAAATTTGATATGGATAATTGTAAACCTTGCAGCACACCCATGGCAACATCCAAGCTAGTCACATTTGATGGCAAAGATGACCTTGTTGATCAAAAATTGTATCGAAGCATGATTGGGTCCTTACTGTACCTAACTGCATCAAGGCCAGACATTATGTTTGCAACATGTGTTTGTGCCAGATCACAGTCATTGCCAAGAAAATCAGATCTTATTGCTATAAAAAGGATATTTAGATACATAAAAGGTGCTCCCACACTTGGTATATGGTATCCAGCTAATGGTAACATTGAGCTTGCAGGATATTTCGATAGTGACTTTATTGGATGTAAAACAACAAGGAAGTCCACATCTGGAGGAGCCCAATTCCTAGGTGATTGCTTAGTGTCTTGGCAAAGCAAAAAGCAAGTTGCAGTTTTCACATCCACTGCTGAGGCAGAGTATATAGCTGCTGCAAGTTGTACTGCTCAACTCATGTGGCTTCAAAATCAATTGCTGGATTTTGGTATCACTGCTTTAAAGACTCCACTCAAAATTGATAGTCAAGCAGCAGAAAATATCATCAAAAATCCTGTCTCTCATTCCACCACTAAGCACATTGACATCAGACATCACTTTGTGAGGGATTGCTATGAAAAAAGGTTTGATTTCTTTACAACATGTCCATACCAAGGATCAACTGGCAGATGTGTTGACAAAAGCACTTGATGCTCACACTTTTGATAGTTTAATCTCTAGGCTTGGAATGCTAAACATGGATTAAAAACAAATTTCTTTGTGATCCATGTGTAAATAGCTATAAAATGTTTTTAGTAAATCAAAATCCATCCTTAAAAATAGTTTAAAATTGAATTCTTCAATATATCCTCAAATTCTGTTCAAAGCACTGAGAGCACAAAAACACTGTATCCTCTGATAGTTACAAATAATGTTCTTATCCACTGCTCAAAAATTTCAAACAGTGTTTAGCCATACAACTGTCTTTCATTTTCAATCAGAGGTTACACGTGGTCAGATGTTATTCGACAGTCGTTGCATCAGATGCCACGTCCTCATCACTTTTTCAAAAACGCTATAAAAACCCTGTTCTATCCAGAACAGAGGATTCACCTAACTGTGTCGATTTAAAAAATCTCAAAACAGTTTCACTCAAATCGTGGCTCCTAAAACAAAATCAAAGCAAGATTTACCGCCATTCGTCCTGATTATCAAAACCCCACACAATTACACGGGGATCTTAGAAAAAACCAAAGTTAATACACGATACCACACAATGATTCAGATTCTAAGAGAGTCAAAATTTGAGCATATGCTCGAAGTCAAAGCCAAAATTTACATCGATTCTCTTCGGGATTTCTAGAAAAATTCTAAGGTCAAAACATCCACTGATGGTGTTTCTTATGCAATAATCTCAAAGGTTGGGGGTACACCTATGCAAATCAGTCCATAATTAATCTATCAAGTGTTTCAATTGAATGATATGGCACATCATGTGTCATTTTCCTTAAGAGAGATGCAAGTAGAGTTTGTGGAAAGGGGTTACACTGGCCAATTGAAAGGTATGACAATCTTTAAATCCCATTTTCCTGCAGAGATGAAATTCTTTTTCCATGCTATTTTAACATGTCTCTCTACAAAATCTACTGTTTTTAATGAGATTCCATTGAACATGCAATATATGGGATATGCAATTTTGACTGATTCTGATTTTAACTATTCCTAGGTATTATTCAATGATGTTGTTAATAATTTTAAAAATATCTCAAACAGAAAAGCTTTCTTGATACATCCTCGATTCTTGAGTGTTTACTTGCAAGACCAGATCAGATCTGAAGCAAGAGTGACCACACCTGGCTGCCTAACTCATGAACTTTTTACACGACTAGCAAATCATGAAAAGGTTTCCAAAACAGAAGTAGAGGAGGTCGAGCCAGTTTTACATGAACAACATGTTCGATCTCTTCCTCCTGCTACTGAGCCCACTGCTCTAGGTGATCAGAGCATTGCATCCACTGCTCTGAAACCCACACCTAAAATCACCAAAAAGAAACCATCAAAACTATCCAGAAAACCCACCAAACCCAAAAATGGTCCTCTGGAAGATGAGATCCCAGAGATAAACCCTGTGACAACACCAATGTCACAAACCACTGCTGCTACTTCTTCACAGCAGATGGTTGAGAGATCTCCACCTTGCTATGAAACTCCTCCTGCATCCTCACAAAAGGATCAGGTTGTAAACACAGGGACACCATGAAACTCTAGGATCACTTGGTTGTATCTTCCACAGCCCATCTCCCAGGGCAATGTCTCTTTCTTTCTGCACCTATCCCCTCTCCAATAAAATCACTACCACAAACCTTTATACCCTTGCTGAATGCAATAGAACTAGAGCAGACATTATCCAGCACTTCTCACCAACCTATCACTGAGAATATACTTCAACATGATGCTGGGTCTGAATCTCTATTCATTTCTAGCCCATCGACAAATGAAGAGGCTACATCCCTTGGGTTACATGTAACCCTTGGTGATAGTTCAACAAGAGCAACCACTACAATTGCAAAACTACCTAGTTTTCCTTTGGACAGTGGTTACATTACTAAGTCTCTGTTGAAGGCAACCACTGCTGAGGCTACCAAGGTAACCTCTGATGTTGTGGGAAGTCCATAGTACCAAGAAAAATGGGCATCTAATATTGAAGCTAGTGTCAAAACACATGCTCATGATACTTTGGATATAACTACCACCTCAGGTAGAAGCCTCAGATGATCCTATTAAATTAGGTGATGATCTAAAATACAAAGATTTGACTGTGAGAATTTCAAAGATTGAAACATCTGTTGATGAGATAAAAAATCTCTTGAAGCAGTTGTTAGCTACAAAGAGCCAACCCTCTGTCTTAACCACTGCTAATCTAACAGAAGCCCTAGATCCTCTGTTTCAGCAACAAAAGCACTTTTCTGATTTACAACACAAACATCAAATGCAGGAAGTACGAAACATGGTTGAAGCTAGATTCATGGATGCACGGGCAGACATTAAACCGATAAAAGCTCATCTTCTCCAAACCACTAGTACTGCTCCGCCTACAGTAATTTTTGTAAGTACTGAAGATGATGCCAAAAAGGGGGAGAAACCTTTGGGAAAGAAGAAGCTTACAATAGATGATCAAATGGCAAAGCCAACAGTGGATATTCCCAGGCCAGATGGTTCAAAGAAAAGGAATCTAACAGATGATATCTTTGCCAGAGAAAATGAGAAGCAAAAGAGAAAAGTGTATCTTGATGGCAAGGTATTGGTTGAGCAAAAGATTACTCAACAAAAAGAAAAGGAAGAGGTTGATGCCTCAGCAAAGAGGAGACCTGCTAGAAAATTAAGGCATCCACACCTTCCAAAACTGAGCCTGCTGTAAATCCAACCATTAAAACCTCTGCTTTCCAAAAATCAAGCACACCTACTTCAACTTCCATACCCATTTCCACCAAAGCAGATGTTATAGCAACTGTTGTATCAACATCTGTTGACACAGCAGAGGTTGCAGCAGATGCAATCTCATCCACTGCCATGGTCATTTTTAATACATCCACCCAACCTTTACCAAAACCAACCAGAATTCCAACTCATCCATCATCACCTGAAGTCAAATTTAAGAGGGGAAAGACTACAAAGATTGTGAATGAAGAAGAGATCCTTCCTGCTCCTACTCCTTTATCATCATAACCACTAACCTCCACATCAATGCTTCCACCATCTTCAATTCAAACCACTGATCCCCTTAAAGTTATACCTGCAGCAAAGCAATATCCTCTTGATTTACCAGTAGTCAGGGAAGAAATTATAGGCTTCTATTCTAAGGAAGACCCTGACATAAGAATCATATTATCTCTTGATGGCTACTCAAGACCTGCAAATATTGATGACTATCTAGAACTCAAATTGAAACAAGCAGAGGATATAGCAAAAAGAGAATCAGCTGGTAAAAGTGATAGAGAGATACAGACCAACATGTCTTTTCAGCTAAGCAAAGCCAGGGTATTGGAAGATTTTGTCAAAGATCTGAGTAATAAGATGTCAGAAAGGGAAGATCAATACCTTTAACATGAACTCATTGAACATATCATGAAGAACAAGCAATATAAGGCAACTAAGGCACAGTTCAAGGATTGGAGTGTAGATGAGCTAAGAAAGAAATTGAAAGAATGCAAGAAATGTTAAAAGATCCTCACAAGAAGCCAACTCCTCCCGTCTGGGATAAAAATAAGAAAAACATGCCATATAGAGTTTTGAAGATTAAAAGGATGAAAGAAGAATTGATATAGAATCACTATGGTTCGAGGAACTAAGTGACAAGGTAGGGAGAAGTCAGAGTGATGGAAACTTATAAGATGTTAGAAGAGAGGAGGAAGAAAGATCCAAACATGCCTCCTAAACCAGTATATCCTCCATCAGATGATGTTCATAAAGCTCAATACTCTAAAATGTCTATCTCATCATCTATCCCCTCCATCCTTGCTTTCAATCAATTAAAAAGGAAAGAAAAGATAGATGAAGAAGACAAGAGAGTGTATGAACACATCAACGAGGGAATTAGAAACATGGTTGACTATCACACTGATGAAGCTCGTGAAAAGCTCAGAGCAGATTTGACAAAGATAGTTCAAAAAAAGCTCTTCAAACCTCAATCAATAAAAGTTGTCCTAGAAAGCCAGAAGACCCAAAAATTCTAAAGTGGAAAGTCGATAAAGACTCCCACGAATTGATATTGCTCAAGTCTAATGGTGATGCTATCAAGATTAGCATGGAGGCTGCATATGAGCTAAATGCAGAAGACCTTCAAGATCTTTTGGATCTGACACTCGAAAAGGATGAATGATGATGAAATTTCTCTGAATTTTGAATTACAGTTTAAAGGCCAAATCAGAGAATTTATGTTGAGGAATAAAGACCAAGAATAAACAAGTGTTTTGGCATCATCTGTTCCAGGGGGAGATTGTTGGGATTGAACCCTAACAAAGGAACAGATGATTTCAAAGCCAAATACACTATCCGAGCTTTGGTCCAACTATTTACACTGCTTTCCCTAAACAACTGTTCCTATCATCTGATCAAACAAAGAAGCAAAGGTTTGATAGAAGAATCAAGATCAGAGGATAGAGATTAGTGCTTAGACTAGTTTTAGTTTATTCAATGTAACAGTGCTATGCACTGATAGTGTTAATTAGCAGTGTTTTAGTTAGTTATGATTTTGTTAGCTATCACTATCAACCATGACGTCACAAAAGATGCTCAGTGGTTAGATAGTTAGTATAAATAGCTGATCAATGTAACAGTTAAACTTGTCTTCCTGAAAAAGATCAATTCGCATTTTATCTTCTTCATTTCTTACTATCAAACGATTGTAATTGGCTAAGGGGGGAGTTTGTGAATCACATGCGAAGTTTACCAACTTGAAAGCATGATGGTGATGAAAACAAACGACCGATTGCTTGTAGTAAAAGTTTTCCATTAATTCCGCTGCATATCTTTATAATTCAATCCATTTTCCATCTTTATAAACAAAAACTACAAGTGATTCAAACTTAGATCCTGACAAAATCATGTCACATATAAAATATATATAGACATAAACTTGATGAGAAAATCATGTCACATGTAAAAGTTATATGCCACTTAGATTATAGCTTAGTGGTTAAGAGCAATTATCTTTCGTAGGAAGATTAAAATTTAATTTTTAAAAGGTGTAAGTATTTAAGGGAAAAGTTAACTATAAAAAAAATTAAAATATATGTAGACGAATGTGCAACATATCAAAACATGTAAACTGTTGGTTCACATCAAATTGTCGGCTGAACATTTTCATTATTCCGTTCGCTTTCGTAAAGCCGTTTGCTTTCGTAAAGCTACTTTTATATGTGTTAACTAAACATTTTCATTATTCAGTTCGCTTTCGTAAAACTACTTTTTATGTGTTAACTAAACATATTTGTATTTCAAAACTATAATTATGTCGTTTTTCTTTTTTTTTATTTATACCTTTTTTTTGGGATAATATAAATAGAGAGAACACGGATTTCTACGTTTTTAAAAGATACTAGTGGGAAGCCCGCGCGTTGCGGCGGGTTAACAATGTGAGGCGAGAAAAAAAAATCAAACATTAAACGTTAAGTTTTTAACGACCACATGAGACAGTTAAATAATAGCATGCGACGTTCAATGTAAATTATGCCACAACAAAATGTTTGAACTACGACGGTGCAGGGAGGCAAAGGGTTGGGGAAGGTTAATGGCTTCAATGCCGGCTTGAAGAGACGGTGCATGTACCCCAAATACATGTATATTCGGCAGTCAGGTACTTCAATCCTACTGACCCGGTTAACTTTAATCGAAATTACACTTTAAACCCATTTGACCACATTTAAGATTAAACACCACCACCAAACAGGCACACATAACAAATTCTAGAGTTAATTATAAAATATTGCAATAAAAAAGCAACCATGTAAGGAAAAAATTAACAATGTGCTTCAATCAAATCTACAATGAATTACTTATCACACATTAACAAATGTACTAATTCCCTCTCGAACTGTCATCAATTTCTCAAATTGAGCTTTAAAATATGACTTTACACAACTTGTGCCCTTTTACTATATAAATGATCATCTAAATAAAAGGACATGGACATGGACACAAATGAAGTTTCGACCAGCTCAGCCCTTTTGACCTTGTCTTTTTAGGAATTTTCCATCTGTCCGGTTAAAAGATAAAATATGACTTCATTTGACTTATTTCTTAAGATAAGACCACCTCTAAAATAAGGAAACTAAATCTGACATACCATCTTAGGAGCATTGGAATTCTTCATGACGTCACTTTTTCCACCTGTAAGATTTTAAATAAAAAGAAACAAAAGCAGCTATAGGGTGTTGTCATAACCGTCGTGACCACCATGACCCTCCACATCAGCGCCATGTCACTCCTCTCTAATCCACCATACAAAACCACTACCTAAAGGTGTGGTAATGACCCAAACCACTATCCCCTTGTTTATTGTAATTTATCTTTGTCTAAAGAAAAAGGAAAGGCTTACTTGAAAATGGAAAGGAGGATCATGGTTGCCATGGTTTAATCCATGCAAACCATGGTGGATCATGCAAGGGGGTGGTGTACCATTCCATTCATGTTCTTACGTGGCAAATCATGCCCCAATCATGACCCCACACCCTTTAGCCTTAGTAATGAAGATAAGAGACACAATCAATAAAATGAATAAAGACATTAAGCAAATGCAAGTTTCTGTAGATAATTAGTGTCAACGTTACTATAAGATTACACGTTTGGGTTGAGTTTCGACTCCTTAGCCAACTTTCAAGTATTTGCTATATGACCGGTTAAGAGATAAAATATATTTTCATTTTACTTGCTTCTTAACTAAACATGTGAAGTTACAACCTCTACAATAAATGAAGTAGCAAGTAATTACCTAAGATACTATCGTAAGACTATTGCAGTTCATGTTGTCACTTTTTCCATTGGTAAGATATTAAAAAGAAAGAAAGAAAGAAAGAAAGAAAAAACATTAGTCACTATAAATTAAGATACATGATCAATAACTTAATTTCAGAGATTAAGCAAAGGACATATTATTCATTTCCTTACTTCTTTGTTCTTTCTAGTTCATCAACCTCAAGACTCTTCTGCCACATTTGATAGTATATAATAAAACAAAAATTCTTGTTTCAATTTCTGTATTTTTAAACAACTAACCTACCCAAAAATTGTATACGAAAACGGAAAGTACGCTGAGCCGGTAATGTTAAACAGTTCATTGGTTAGTGTTCAGCTGAGCGACGGTTGCATAAACAATATGTAACGAACACGGCCTGCTACCCGAAGAGAAACCCCACAACACCAGTCTTTGAATCATTTAGAGCATCCAATACGAGTCCTAGAATAACCTGTTTGTGAGGAAAAGAAAATGGCTACAGAAGTGTGGAACAACAAATGAGACAACCTAATCGAATAACACTAACATCAGTTAATATTATATCTTTTGTACTACAATGTGTAAAGAGAACCCAACTTGTAACCACTCACCTGATTCAATGCAACATATGCATATCCTTTCTGGATGTTTGGCGGTAACTGCTCACCATGAATTTCCAAAGAAGCACACAACAAACTAAATCTGCACATTACACTTTTTAATTTAAACCACATAATCACACTATATACATGAATATTAAAAGAAACAAACTACAACAAACTAAACCTCACACTACACTTGTTAATTTGAATCATAAGTATGTAGCATGCATTGTGTTAGTGAAGATGTGGACCTCGTGATGTCAACTCCGGTGAGTGCAGCCGCCGCCATAGCAGTGGTGGTTATACGTGTAGTCGTCGATTGGGGAAAAGTGGAAAACCCTAGGGGCGGTTTATAAAGTAAAACCCATATGAATTCGCGTCTTCAATGTGACGGTGCACCACAAATTGAATGGTGGTTTCATGAATCACATTAATTGCTTCAATTACTCCACGAATTGAATGGGGTTTCATACATTTCATTCGATTGAGTTCTAACTGGGAGATTAAATTGCTTCAATTGCCGCCATTCAACCGTCAATTTCATTCAATACTTTTGATTGAAAAAACCCAGTTTGTTTACTCTATCTATAACCTATATAAACATGTCGCCTGTTTCCACTTCCCATCATTAACATCATGGTCGATCCGTTAAATTGGGATTGCTTCAATTTCCCATTCATGGCAGATCCATTGAGTGGGGAGTAATATATTAACTTTGAGGGTAAAGTTGGGATAAGAGGATGAAAAAACAGGGAAGAAGGCGTGACTTTTCCTCTGCCGTCTTAAAATTTTAAGAAGAAATTACTTTTATGGACATAATATGCTTTATATAGGTTTATGGATTATAGATTTGGTAAGAATTGTTCGTTACTTGCACATGTTAGTCATTACACATGAATAGTCATTGCACATTAACTACCTAGTCAGAATTTTTCTAGATAAAATGTTAAATACTCATAGCCTCCATATATATATCTTAATTTATAAATTTTATCAACAATTTCAACCAATTCAAAGTCTAAGTTGTAGTAGTCATCATGTGAATTGAGGTGGTTAATATATGATGAAACACTGGTTAACACGAGGTTATTCTATTTGAGTTGTCTCGTAAAAGGGGTTCAATCTCTCTTCTTACTCGCCAACGACTGAAATCCTGCAAAACAGAACATCGGTGACTCGTCACAAGGAGGAGAAGAGGGGGGGGGGGGGTTCTCCTTGTGACCGCCCTCCGGCATGAGAATAAGTACTGCTTTGAGGAAAAATAATGTGTGTTAATAGTGAGAGTGTGAGAGTGGAGATCCTTAAACCTGAAGGAGGAGTCTTCTATTTATAGCCGAAGGATGGAGGAGGAGGGTGAGACCTGCCAGCTAGCCAACGAGCGCCAGCTGTCCGACATGGGGAATATCCTTTTTGTCCCCTCTGTTGTAATCAGGGTAGTGGGTGACGTGGCGCGCCGTTATTCATCCAGCTAGGCGTCGTCTGGTACTAGATGTCGGTCTGTCCTCTAATTCTCTTGCTAGTCCAGTTGGCGTCCTCTTATTGGTGACACGTGTCGTCCTTTATGTCTGGAGGTGCATCTTCGTTGTCCCCTGCACTTCCTTCGAGAACTCTCCTTAGAAGCTTCTGGAAGTCCTTGGCTGATGTGGGACGCCAAGCTGGAAAAGAGGTGGTATGGTCCCTGCCATATGTGCATTTGTTTGGGACCATACCTCTTCAAGTCCCCCCAGTCCAGTTTTTCTTCTGGGTGAGTTTATCATCCAGGAGAGATTCTTGACTCATAAAAAATGTGAGTGTTGTCGCTCTTTTGGTTTATTTACTTGTTTATGATGTCGTTCTGAGCGAATACGGCGCGTGGCGCATGAATATGACGTATAAAATTGAGCCAAAACGGCGCATGGGAGATGGCGTACAGAAGTGAGCCAAAACGGCGCGTGGCGCATGGGAGATTGCGTACGGAATTTGAGCCAAAACGGCGCATGGGAGATGGCGTACAGAAGTGAGCTAAAATGGCACATGGCGCATGGAGGTTTCTTCCCAGAGAAGGTACTTGTGTTTGGTGAGAAAGGACGTATGACTTGACTGACGTCTATCTGATAGTTGTCTTGTCAGGAAAATGAACAGTTGTTTTTGCCGGTGTCAGGTACACCCTTTTTGCTTTTTGTCAGGCGAGTGATGGTCACGCGCCCTAAATGGGCGGCCTGCATTTTCTCTCTCCCGACGTGGCTCCCCTTTATTGGTCGCCTTTCTGCCTTCCCCCTCATTGCATTAAATGCGATGGGTATATATACCCGGCGACCTTCATCATCTTCCCTTACCTTGTCGAAAGATTTTCCATCTTTCTCTCTATCTCTGCTCCAAACTTCTTTCTTTTCTAAAGTTATTTGAACGATTTCACCATGTCCACATCCTCTAAGCAGGTCGGTGCAAAGAAGAGGCATTCTAGGCCTAGAAACCCTCCTGGCCCTAATCAAGAAACGATCAACTCGAAAGAAGAAGAACTTCACAACAATATTCAAGATCTGAAGTTTCATTCTGACTGTGGGGTTCAGTTCCCAACTGCCGGTTGTACTGCTCTTGACGCGCCCCCCGGTTATATGACGTTGTACGCCGCTTTCTTTAAGGAAGGTAACCTTCGATTACCGATGTCGAAGTTCCTGGGTGAGGCCTTGACGCGATACGAAATACATTTATCTCAGGTGAATGCCTTAGGGTTGCCTCGAGTGACTCACTTTGAGTTTATCTGTCGGGCTCAGAGAATAGAGCCTACTTTTGAGATGTTTAACGTCTTTTATTATGTGACCTACACCGGGGGCTTCTATTATTTCAATGCGCGTACGGTTGGCGTGCTGCCCTGTAGTCGTGATCCCCCTAAAAGTTTGCATGACTGGAAGCAAAAGTTCTTCTACATTCGGCGTGGGGTTATCCCTATAGACATGCACTACCGTTCTGAAGATGAAGGAGTGCCGAAGGTGAACGTGTCTATCTCTTATACTGATCAAGAGTGGTATCAAACTTTAACACGGAACCCTACCCCTATTATTCAACTGGAAGAGAGGGCTCTTGTAGCAGCGGGGATGAGCATGTTATGGATGCCCTAGGATCCAAGAGCTTTCCCCGTTTATGTTCACAAGGGAAAAAGTACGCTTCTTTCTGTTACTTTGCATACTTATCTCCTCATGCTCTCCTCATGTGTTTTCCTACTTTTTTCCAGCAGGTTATGGCTTAATGAATGTATTCGATCCGAAGGTTGCTGGTGAGATGGGAGCTGCGGCGTTGCCTGCTGGGTCGCAACGTGGGTTGAGAGGATTAGGGAGAATTTTCTACACCCGACTCCAGAGAGCATGGGTGCCTTCGCTAATATTTCCTTAGGTGGTTGTCCAAATACGAGTGATTTTGACACTGCTCCCACTCATAGAGAGACTATTCTCCTTTTGAGTGAGGAATCAACGGGTTCATCGAATGGTCTGATTCACCATTCCTCTCGTGCAGGTCCCCATCAACGACCAGGCCAAGAGCCGATTACTAGCCATGTACCCGCTCCTTCTGCTACAGATCTGGGTACTAGTGTTGTGGGACCTGAACCAGAAGATGCTGAAGGTAGGAAAGCAGAGAAGAAAGAAGAAAGACGAAAGAAGGGTGCTGACAAAGCCTACAAGCGCAACTACTTGTACGCGTTTCCCCACCGCCAACACTTGGACTATGTTGTTGTTTCTGATTCATTGTCGGGTTTAGACGCAGGAACAAAACGACCTGTTCCTGATCCTAAAGACTCGGTTACCCTCACCGAGATGATGGCCAAGAAGCAGAAAGCCTTTGCTGAGAAAAAGCAAGAATTTGATGAACAAGTTGCGCTTCTTCTGTCGGAGAAAAGGATGAATTTTATGGGAGTTCCTGTTGCGCGGTCTGAATCAGATGTGGATCTGAATGTGTTTGCTCCCACTTTTGGGAATTTGCTTGAGAAAATTTATGAAGCCTCTTCGCACCCTCGTTGTACGATTTTTGAATGTGTTCCTCCTAATCGTTATCTGTACATTATGTTGTGTATTTTATAACACGCATATCCTGATTTTGTGTAGCTTCCGGTAAAACTACTAAATCCTCCTCCCGAGGTGTCAAGATCGCCCCCAAGAATATTGCTGATATCCCTCCTCCTGCTTCTCCCCACTTGTTCCGTTCGAACAATCGCCCCATCTCCGGTGAATAGGGGGAAAGGCGACTCCTTGCTTGGTAATTTAGGATGATGAGCGTCGCGCGGAAGGTGAAGGGACTGATTGGGAGTCTAGTGAAGCCACTCCTCAATAGGGTACAAAATATACACGCCGAATTCCTTTTCCCGGTGGTCCTGGCTTGTCTGGTAGCCAACCTAACCCGTAGATTTCAAAAGTGGGGCCGAGGGTTCTTGGATGTCTCACAATCCTACATGTGATTCTCTCCCGCACGCTCCTCGATAGAACTTAACGCTGGGTTCCCGCATGGATAATCTTGAGAACTGTCGTGCATTTTACTCGTTATTTCCCCCCTAACGAGCGCTTATTCCAGAAGAATTGCAACCGGTTTAGCCTTTTAGAAGATCATATTCAATCTGGTGTCAACTACTTTTCTACCGATCAGGAGCTTGTGCGTGAGTGCCAGTCGATGGGAGAAGACATTCTAGCTTTTGAGGAAGCAAGGAAGAATTTGAGGCGGAAAAAGATGCCTTCAATACTGAAAAGAAAGGCTTGTTGTGGAGGGTGGCCGATGTGGAGGAGAAGTTATACCAGGAAAAACAACTGAATGTTGATCAGCAGAAGGAATGGGAGTCTGCCTGCGAGCGCACTAATCGGGAACTCAAAGCTGCTCTTGATGAGGTGATACGAGTAAACGGTGAACGAGCTAAGGAAGGCAAGGATTATGAACTTCTATCTGCTGCCTATAAGAAGAAAGAAACTGAAGCTCTTGCCTCCAAAAATGATAGGGATGAAGCTTGCGCGCGCGTAGCTGAGTTAGAAAAAGCCCTTTCTGAACGACAAGCTCAAAACAAAGCCTTGGACGTGTTGTCGTAAGATTTGGGAGATGATTGCAAGTGGTTACTAACGCGCGCCGTCCCGTTGGTATGTCTTCATTGCTCTATCTCTTTCTTTTACCCTAGTACATACATGGAACTTCTAAGGTTGTCTTTGTGTAGATTGCTGATCGCCTCGTGAGGTCTGAAGAGCTTGCGAAGTACATGTTTGAACTTGGTGGTACCGCTTACAATAGTGTTCGCAAGGATGGTTAAGCCGAGGGTAAAGCTGCTGCTCCTTCCAAGACCAAGGACGATAAGTTTGATCTCTACAAGATTGATTGCACAGAGGACTATGCTCAGAAGCGTTGCGAGTTTGATTTCATATAGTTTGGCATTGTGAAGGCAATTGAGAAGCTGGCACGCCGTGGGATTGCCGTGGAAACCTTGAAGAAGGTGCTTGGTGACCTTCCTTCTGCGGTCGGTGAGATTGGTGGTACTAGCCCCAGTCATACTGCTTGAATCTTACTTTACCGGCTTGTATGCCGTGGTCTGGTCTGAGGACCTTGTAATTTGAACAACTTTAGCTTTCTTGTTGTGTTGCAAACATTTTGCATTATTTTGTGATACTGTTAACTGGTGGTATTATGGTGTATTTCACCACCCTTATTTTGGTTGGAATACTCGTTATCTTTATGTTTTATTTATGTGTGAATCTTTCTTTGCGTTACAATATGTGCATATACCAATTGCTTTGAATAGGTGTGATGAATAAATGATGCCGTAACAATAAATTATGTTTTCTTGACCTAGCCATGCACTTGCCTGTTCCGAGCTTAACCGGTCTACAATGTTTTCAACTGTTTTGTGCCATGTTTTATTTCACGTGTCTGTGATGATATGAATTGCTCATATATAGGTTATTACGTTACTTAGACGTGGCTGTGCACGTGGTTGTGACGAGCCTTATAAGTCTAGTTACGGTGTAACGTTGATGAGAAAACGTTTTCGTGTGTTTGTTGGTTTATGAAGTTTCTTGCTGACTGACACGTATTTGTATGCGGTTAACTCGGCTGTGCACTTGCTTGTGACGAGCCATGGGAGCCGACCGTTGCGAGTGTCGTTATGTCAGCGATGTTTTCATGTATACCAAAGTAATATATGGATTTGTAACTAAAATTCACAAAGTAATTGTAGGATAAGCAACACTTCTTGTATATAAGATGTTAGTGTTGGGCTTCGAGCCTTACATAAAAGAGTAAACATTCACTCGTTACATGTAACATTTTCTTAATTGCTGAGCGTTCCAAGTCCTAGGGACTTCTTTGTCATCTAGGGTGCGCAACTGATATGCCCCCTTCCCACTTTGAGGCTAACTTCCCTGGCTTTTCTGCATTTGACGCCTCATTGTCTCTAAAGACGTAATCGCCTGGGTTAAAGGTGCAGATTTTGACTTTGCTGTTATAATACTTCTCTAGCTTTGTCTTGTATTTTGCTTCATTGATTAATGCCATTTCTATCTGTTCTTCGAGGAGATCTAGATCTAAACTGCGCTGTTCCTCATTGTTCACGGCATTGATTGCGAGCATTCTCGGGGATGGCAGACCAATTTCTGCTGGTATGACTGCTTCCGACCCATACACCAAACTGAATGGGGTTTCTCCATTGCTCATCTTGGGCATCATCCTATGGGCCCACAAGATGCTTGGTAATTCATCTACCCAACCTCTTCGTTGAGTTCCTAACCTCGCTTTTATCCCCTCTATGATTGTAATGCCTCGCGTTTCCATACTTTCTATTTATAGCTAGCTCGTATTGTATTTCTATTTTCGGAAAGCATTGTATCTTGTATTCAAATTGTCGTTGTAAGCATTGTATTATGAGACTTGGATCATAATGAAAACTCGTATTTTGTTCATGTATTTCTTATTCATAACCATTTTACACTTATACCTATGTATACACTTGTAACCTATTCAATGATACTCGTAATCGTGTGACAAACTTGCAAACGTGATGATTATACTTATTCAAGACTTAAACATGATATTCTTACTCAATCGTATTCATTTTATGCACACATATACCTTGTGAAATGTTATTTATGCTTAAAATACCTTAAAGTATCATAAAACAACCTAGAAACACACTTAAACCCGTCACACTTGAACAAAACAACAAAAAACAAGATTTCTACCCGGACCAGGTCCTTACGGACCGCAAGGGGATACCCTTACGGTTCGTAATGGGTGCTGGGCGGGCAGAAACCTTTTTGGCTCGCGAATGTGCATCGGTCCTACCACTTAAACTCCCTCCAATCACCTCTAAACCCCCATTTAACACCTCCTAACCACCCTACACTTTTCCCCTATAAATACAAACATTCTCCAACCATTCTTACACTTTCGTCACCTCCTAATCTCTCCTAAATCACTCTCAAATTGTTCCACGTTAGTTGCAACATCAGAAATTCGGACAGATTCATACCCTCTTACAAAAGTGAGCATAACTTGCTCAAAACTCAACGGAATCACTTGATTCTTCTTTCTTTTTACTTGGATAATCTTTAGGGTTTAATCCAAGGAATCTCCATGATCCAGATATGGAAATGCCCCTAAAGTGTCCCAAAACTTTCTATTATGTTTTAAATCTTTTCAAAACTTGTTCATCCTAGTGTTCTTGAGCTTCTAATCAACTTGGTGATTAAGGAGACTAACCTAGGCTTGTTATACATATAAATAGGAGTGTTTAAACACTCCAAACTTTCTGTTTTCAAAGAGCTTCAAGCTCACAAGTGATGCAAGTCTTGAACTTGTTCATGTGTGTCTACCATGGTTAGCTTGGGCTATCCTAACTTTGAGACCACACACCACTTGATGATTTTCACCATTATCCCAAGTTAGTTTGCTAGTTGTAAAGTGATACAACCCCGCCTAGCCTTTGACTTGTGTCGACGTCGGCTCCCTGGGTTGTAGCTCACTTGGATACTTGGTATAGTGAACATATTTACATTCTTGTTATTCATATTGTGATCCATATTGTTCTTGACCCTCCTTGTGTCTATTACACTTGTGTAGTGGTGAATCCAGTCAAGGTTCCAAAGTGGATGGTTAATCCTCCCACCTCCTACATGACTATATAACTATATATAAATCTATATGGACTTTATAATATATCAAACCGAAACCTTGATGATGAATATATAATCACCTATCAAGTTAATAAGTTTTATCACTAACGTGTGTAGTTCCTTGTCATGATTCTAATAGGTCTTGAACCTATGAAATCACATTCAATCCTTATGGATTATTATAGTGTCAACGACAAGTTCTAATACCTTAGTGACAATTTTCGTATAATGTACTTTGTCATACTTTGAATCTCCATTCGGAATGTTCCATCATCATCCTTAATCCTCATACGCCTTTGTTTTCCTCTTGTAGGATATCTTGGCATTCATTCCATCAAACAACTACCTTCACGGACTTGTCAAGTTAGAAGACTTAGCAAAACCGTGAGTACACTCGACCCATTTTCATTTATAACACTTTTGGGTGTAACATGTTTCCATATACAAAATCACAACACTTAAACTTTATGAAATGCACAAAACAATCCAATATTCATGAATGCTTTAATACATTACTCGTTGCTTATATCTTGGACCATTCTTATGTAATACCATAGTCATTAGCTTATCTTAAGCCTTCATTTGACATGTATAGCGCTATAGGAAGTAGCACATCCCCCTCCTCATGAAATCTAGAGGCCATGTTAAAATATCATGTTTGCGTTAAGGGTTTGACTAGTAGTATTGCATGCCTTGTAAAATCATAGTTGCCATGAGGATTTGTTTAAACTTTATTCGTATACGTATGCTATGCTTAAACTTTTGTACTTGCCTTTGCTTTTGCATTTAATTGTTATTTTAAAACATGTTACAGGTTGATGGAGATGATGCTATGAAAACAAAGTAGCATGGACGTAAATACACATTTAGACGTTTAGTTTAATATTGTTGTATCAAATTTTGCCATATTAATGTTGTTATTTGAATTTCCCTTGTATTGTAATGACTTTTGCTATGAAATGAAATTTGGATTAAATTAATTATTGTCACATTTAGTCTTATGAGCAATGAGCAATCTTTTTCGTCCCGCCTCGATGTTTCCACCATCGGTTGGGGTGTGACAATGATGCTCTTGTTTACGGCTTCTACCTGCCCATTTCCCTGTGGGTGTGCAACCGAGGAGAATGTATGTTCTATGCTTAGTTCTTTGAACCACTTTTGAAGATCGTCAGCAGCGAAATTTGTGCTGTTGTCGGTGATGATGCGCAGAGGTAACCTGAATCGGCATATTATTTGTTCCCAGATGAACTTCCTTACAACCATTGCTGTTGTGGATGCAAGCGCTTTGCGTCTACCCATTTGGTAAAATAATCGACAGCTACTATAAAGAACTTGACTGCACCAAGGGCTTCAGGAAATGGACCGACCATGTCTATCCCCCACTGCTGAAATGGCCATGCGGTTGTGATTGGAACAAGTTCGTTTTTGGGGCGCAGGGTCTTTGGTGCATGCCTTTGGCATCCGTTGCATTTTCTCAACACTTTCACTGCATCTAAATGCATCCCTGGCCAATAGTATCCTGCATTCATAACTTTGGCTACTACCATTCTAGGACCTGCGTGGATTCCATAGATTCCTTCGTGCACCTCCCGAATCAAATAATTAGCATCTTCAGGATCTACGCAGCGGAGTAGAGGTCCTAGATACGATCGTCGGTATAGAATGCCATCGGACATCTGATAATGTAAGGCTTTATGCTACACTTTCCTTGCTTCGGCCTTGTTTTATGATAAAATCCCTGACTGGAGGTACATAATGATCGAAGACATCCAAGATGACGAACCCAACTAGATGACGCTTACTTGTCGTAGCGGGACTGATGGATTTTTTAACACTTCAATTCGTACATCTTTGCCAAGTGTTGGAAACTTGTGGACGCAAGTTTGCTCTGGGCATCCGTGGGCTTGTTCTCGCTTCAGTTGATATGTGTGATTTTGAAGGAGTTGAAACTTTGTAACAACGTTTTAGCTTGCTCGAGATACTGTGCCATTATCTCGCCCTTGGCGTCATAGTGACCATTGATTTGACCCGCCACTAACAAGGAGTCTACATGTGCTTCCAAATTTTTCACCCCCATCTTGATTGCTAAACGTAGCCCGCGAGAAAGGCCTCATATTCTGCTTCATTGTTTGTACTTTTGAACTCTAAGCGAATGGCGTAGGTGAACTCGTGTTTCTCTGGGCTTACCAAACGTAATCCTGCCCCTGCTCCATCTTCGTTAGATGCGCCGTCCGTGTATAACAACCACGGCTCGTCGATAGGCTGTTTCTCAGCTTTTTCCATTAGTTTGCACTCTTATTCCTTTTCTTTCGGAACTTCAATTAGAAAATCTGCCAGTATTTGTCCTTTGATTGCTGGGCGAGGTTTGAAGATAACGTTGTGTCCCCCTAGCTTGATGGCCCACTTCGCTAACCTCCCTGAGATTTCAGGTCGGGCTAGTATATTACCAATGTTGTAGTTTGTCAGGACTTGAATAACGCGACCCCCAAAGTACCTGCGCAATATTCTAGATGAATGAATCAAGGCTAAGACTAACTTCTCCATCATAGAATACCTTGTTTCTGGGTCATTCAAGGTTCGGCTGACGTAATAAACCGGTGTCTCCACTCCCTGCCGATCAACTAACAAGACTGCCCCTACTGCTTTTTCTGATGCGGATAAGTACATTACCAGGGGCTCGTCTTTGATTGGAGCTGTCAAGGTAGGGAGGCGCATCAAGCAATCTTTCATTTCTTTGAATGCCGCCTCCGCTTCCAGGGTCCACGAAAACTTGCTTTTCTTCACATAGTTCCTGAGTGTTGTAATAAATGGATACGATTTCGCAGCATGATCAGCGTGGAAACGGTTTAGCGCGGCTAATCGTCCTACTAGGACTTGCATCTCTTTTACTGTTGATGGGGAAGGCATCCTCTCTATCGCTTCAACCTTCTCAGGGTTAACTTTGAATCCCTCTTTGGTTACTACGAACCCCAAGAATTTCCCTTCCTCCATCCCGAAGGAGCATTTGGCTGGGTTTAGTTTGATGTTTACGCTTTGAAGCGTATCAAATGTCTTTTGAATGTTTTGCAACATCGTCTCTTCTTCTTTGCTCATGATGACCAGGTCATCCATGTAGACTTCCACGTGTTTCCCAATGTCTTCCCCAAACGTTTCGTTCATCAGCCTTTGGTAAGTAGCTCCAGCATTTCGCAACCCGAAAGGCATTTTTGTATAACATTATTGTTGGAATTGAACCCTATACAAAGGAACAAATGATATAAAGACAATAACACTATCCGCGGTTTGGTTACAACTATCAGAGGTTACAACCGCTGATATATATACACTGCTTTCCAGAAGATCTAACTCCTATCATCTGTCTCAACAATTGTCAAAGGTCTGCCAGAAGAACAATGATCAGAGGATATAGATCACAGTTTAGTTTATTAGTTTAATAATAAATGTAATAGTGCTTTGCACTATCATATGATAGATAACAGTGTTTTCAGTTAGTTATTTTGTTTGTTAAATGTCACTTTCAACCCTGACGTCATCAAAGATGTTCAGTGGTTAGATAGTTAATATAAACAGGTGAATCGTTGTAACATTTGAATCGTCTATTAAAAAGATCATTCACCAATCATCGTCTCTGAGTTTTCTGTACTATCAAACTATTGTAATTGGCTGAGGGGGAGTTTGTGAATCACATCCAAAGCTTATAAACTTGAAAGCATGATGATGACGAAAACAAACAACCTTTACTTGTAGTAAAAGTTTTCCATCTTATTCTGATGCATTTACATTACAATTCAATCATATTTCCATCATTTGATACAAAAACTACAAGTAAATCAAACTCAGATCCTAACAATTGGTATCAGAGCTTAGTCAATCAGAATTTGATTAAATTCAATTTGATTTGAAAGATCAGCTCTCCTTGCTAATTAGTTTGATAGTTTTACTTGAGAACAGAGTTTTATTACGTTCAAAGTTTTGAAAACACAAATCTGTTGTAAACAAGCAGAAATGTCTCAAAACACATCAGATTCCAACATTGGATCTATGTTCAAACCACCGATGTTGAAACGTAATGAATATTTTATATGGCAACGTCGGATGGGTCACATCTTGGCTCAGCAAAACACCAGATGTTGGCAATCCGTTGTGTTTGGACCACGTATTCCATTTGTTCCAAGCACAGAGGATCCCAACACTCAAGTGCCGAAAAATCCTAAAAACTACTCTAAGCAGGATTTCCAGAAAATAGAGTTGGATGCAAAAGCGTTAGCATTGTTGCTTCCGCGCTACCCAATGAAATCTATGCTGGACTGCTCCACTACAATAGTGCAAAAGAGTTGTGGGATGCACTAAAAGAACAATTCGGTGGAACTAAAGAAGTGATCGAAAATAATAGAGAAGTTCTTAATCAACAGTATGAAACGTTTTGTCACGTAAAAGGTGAGTCATTAACAGAACAGTTCGAATGTTTTAGCTGTCTCATCAGTGAATTGAAACTGGTTAACGTGGAATTTCCTAATTCGACTGTCAATAGTCGTTTCTTAAGATCGTTACTAGAGAAATGGGAGACTGTAGCTTACATTACACGAACATCTGTTGGGTTTAACGAAATGACCCTTACTCAACTTCATGGTCGACTCCTCACATATTAGAGAGAGTTGAACAAGAAAAAGAAGTTATAAGAGTCAGGGAAAGCAACTGATGACTATACATTGGGTAACATTCCTCTTTATAGTCATAAAGAGGGTTCTGCCAGTGGAAAGGATCAGGGTTATGATCATTATATTGATATAACTCCTGGAAACAATTTTAAATCTGATCCTTACACACCCAATTTTGCTTTTGCTGCAAATAGGGAAAGCCAAAACTCTTACAACATGTCTTTTGAAATGAATGACTTACAACATTAACCCACTGATCTAGAAGAAATGGATATTTTACATCAGCATGCACTTTTGAGTGTTAGAGCAAGTAAATTTTACAAAAGGACTGGTAGAAAGTTTCCTGGATTGCATGGAGGGTTAAAAGTAGGGTTGGATAAATAAAAAATTAAATGCTATAATTGAAATAGGTTAGAACACTTTTCCAGGAAATGCAGATCTTAAATTGCAGGTCCAATTGTGACTCACCCAGTCCCTAGACCTCAAAGCACTGCTCATTATTCCCATTATACCTCTGCACCACAAATGCAAAATACTACTCATTATGCACATCCTACTACCACTGTTACTGTCCATTACATCCAAACACTTGCTCCACAGATTCAGTATGTCCAAGCACCACCTCAAGTGCATGTGCAACAAGCTCCACATGTTACTCAAACTTCTCAAACCACTGCTCCTGCAGAGGTTTAACAACAGAGCTTCTTTACACAAGGCTTTGTTGATTGGAGTAGTTTGCCTGAGGATTTATCTGATGAAAACTTTGTTCTAATGGCTAAAAATGATTTCGAAAATGAAAATATTTGCTTAATGGCCTTAGAGACTGTGATTGAAGGTGATGAGTCTGAGGAACAAGTGCCAAAAACTGATGAGGTTCAAAGTTGTGATGAAGCAGTGGTTACACCAGTGGTTTCACAAAACACTATTGATGAAGAAAAGGCTTCTCTATCTGAACCATGGGATACAAAAGTGTGTGAAGAAGATTGTGACTGTGCTCTTATGGCTGCTTCCAAGGTATCACCTCAGATCCTTAAGGATCTCTGCTCAGAAATATGTATAATAGCTTTTGCTAACATTAAACAGGTGAATGAAAACCTTAGGAACATAATCTTAGAAGATGAATTAAGTTTTGAAAAACATATCAAAGAGTTAAAAACAAAATTGATTTCAAAAGATTCTGAGATAAGTAGCCTAAAGCATGAAGCTAGCATAACCAAGGACCAACTCCAAACTATGGTAGACAAATACCAGGTTTGCAAAAAGGAGTTAGAAGCTACCAGAATCGCATGTGAAAAATGGGTAGAGTCTTCCAAAGGTTTTGAAATTATACTAGACAAACAGATCAAGAATAACATAAAATTTGGCATTGGTTTTCAAGATGAAGAACAAACCACTGAAAATGTTACAAAAATTGATTCTGAAAAGGTTGAAGTGGTTCCTAAAAATTTGGCTGGAAATGAGATAAAAATCACTGATAAAAATGGTAACAAAATTTCTCTTGAAAAACATGAAGGGTCTTCAACTTTTAAAGAAATTGAGAACTACCAATTCAAACCCACATGGTCTGACGAATGTGATATTTTGGAAAATTTCAAGCCAATGGACTTCTCAACCATTGAAGGTGTAAAAGCACCAAAGGCTAGAATCATTCCCATCAAAGATCTTCCAGCAGAGGTTACAACATCTGCTGAGACGAAATCAGATAAAAAGAAAGGGAAAAGATCAAACATCTGTTCTGTGAATTTTGCAACAAAAGAAATCATGTCACTGAAAACTGTTTTCTTTTAAAAGCTTATGACATAAACAGAACACATGTGATCCCAAATGATTCAAAATGTTTTGTTTGTGGTAAAACCAATCATTTAACTCATGAGTTTGTCTATCTTCAGATCATAAGGTAAAAGAGATCAAGGCAAAAGCTCTAGAGAAAGAAAGTTAAAGCTCTGCTAGAAATAAATCTAAGTAGACCTTAGAACTAGTTGAAACATCTGTCACAAAAGCATTGAACAAAACCTCTGTTCCCAGAGAGGTACAAGTGACAGATGCTCCACCTACAAACAAGTACCCAAGAGGATATGGACAACCTGTTTATCAAAAGGTTCCTATAAGTTATGAAGGTTACAAAAAACCTTAAAAGCCCAAAGTGAACAGATATCCTCATGTTTACCAACATCTGACATGAAATGGTTCACAACATTGGATACAAAGCAAAACTCAAACCACTGACCATGTTCCTGAATTTGAGAATGGACAATCTGTAACCCCATCCAAAGCCATTCTGGCTTTGGAATCTCATCTAAACTAATTGTTTACCTATGTGCAGGGAGCTTCTACTTGCCTTGATAGTTTATGGTATGTAGATAGTGGAGGTTCCAGGCACATGACAGGATGTAGAGCCCTGGTCAAGGATTTTTTTGGCTCATGGAGGGGGTGATATATCCTTTGGTAACAAATCAAATGAGAAGGTTTTGGGGTCAGGATGTGTTCAGGCTGGGAATCTCAAATTTGAAAATGTTAATTTAATTGATAATCTAAAATTCAATCTTTTGAGTGTCTAATGAGTGACAAAGGATATGGATCCTTCTTTACAAAGAAAACATGTCAAATTGTAAGATCAGAAGTTGTCAAAAAGATTGATCAAATCATTGATGAGAGCATAGCACAACTTGTTGCTCATAGGAGTGGCAATGTGTATGTGGTTGATATGTTGAAAGATAACCCTATGTCTAATGCATGCCTGTTCTCAATTGCTTCCAGCAAAGAGACAGAGTTATGGCACAGAAGACTTGGGCACACAAATCTGAAAACAATCACCACACTCTCTAAAAATTGTCTTGTCAGAGGTTTGCCACAAAAACAATTTACTTGTGAAGAACATTGTGTTTCCTGTTTAAAAGGTAAGCAACATAAAAGTTCTTACAAGTCAATTGAAGAGTCCAAAACAACCCAATGCTTGCAATTACTTCACATAGATTTGTTTGGCCCTGTAAAAATCATGAGTTTAATGAAGAAAAGATTTTGCTTAGTCATAGTTGATGATTTTTCAAGGTTTACATGGACATTCTTTTTACACTCCAAGGATGAAACTGCTGGTATATTGCAAAATTTTGTCAAACAAGTTGAAAAGCAATATGACCTTCCAGTAAAAATCTTTAGGAGTGATAATGGGACAGAGTTTAGAAACAAGGAGTTGGATGCTTTCTGTGAGTCAAAAGGGATTGCTAGGCAATTTAGTGTCCCAAGATCTCTAGAACAAAATAGGGTTGTTGAAAGGAAAAAACAGAACTTTGGTTGAATCTGCAAGAACTATGCTAGCAGACTCTGGTTTACCCTTGTCTTTTTGGGCAGAGGCTGTAACACTGCTTGTTATGTTCAGAATAGAGTTTTGATTAACCCCAGGCATCAAAAGACTGCCTATGAATTGCTTTATAAAATCAAACCTCTGATCTCATATTTCAAAGTTTTTAGCTGTCCTTGTTTCATTTTGAACTTAAATGATTCTATCTCTAAGTTTGCAGCCAAAGTTTATTGTGGTTATTTTCTGGGATACTCAACCACTGCCAAAGCCTATAGAGTTTTTAACTCTAGGACCAAGTGCGTTGAAGAAACTCTAAATGTGTCTGTCAAGACTAACCCTGCAAGGATATGATTGTATACTTCCAAATTTCAAGATCAGTCCTTCAAGCAGAGAAGCAAATGTTAGTAACAATGGTGAAAGCCCTGCTGGTTCAACAATGGTCAACACACAAACCTCTACTTGTTCTCAAAATCAAAACACTATTGATAAAAATCCATCAAATGTGGATAAAAATCAACAAACCTTCACATCAATACCACCCATACCACCACCTCCATTCCAATCAGAGATTGGACCTTCAAATTCACCAGCAGAGGTTAGCTCAGATGATACACATTTGCAAGCTTCACCTCAAAATGCCAAAGTACCATATCAAGGTGATTTGATTTTCCTTAAAAGCCATCCATTGGATCAAGTTATTGGCAACATAAATGAGGGAGTGCTCACAAGAATCCAATCCTAAAACATTTGCATGTTTGCTGGCTTTCTATCACTCTCACAACCTGTCAAGTACCAAGAGGCATAAAAGATAATAGTTTGGTAGAAGCTATGCAAGAGGAGCTCCTTTAGTTTAAAAGACAACAAGTTTGGGAACTTGTACCACTGCCTAAGGATGTCAGTCCAATTGGCACATAGTGGGTCTTCAAGAACAAAACAGATGAAAGGGGTATTGTTGTCAAGAACAAGGCAAGGCTCGTGGTTCAAGGCTACAGACAGGAAGAAGGCATTGACTATGATGAAACCTTTGCTCCAGTAGCTAGGTTAGAAGCCATCAGACTGTTCTTAGCTTTTGCTGCTAACCACAACATCAAAGTGTTTCAAATGGACATCAAAAGTGCATTCCTGTATGGAAAGATAAGGAAGAAGTATATGTGTGTCAACCTCCTGGATTTGAAGATGCATTTCATCCTGATCATGTTTACATGTTAAACAAAGCACTGCATGGTTTAAAACAAGCACCAAGAGCCTGGTATGAAACTCTATCCACTTTTCTCTTATCCATAGGTTTTTCAAGAGGTAAAATTAATAAAACTTTGTTTTTAAAATGGAAAGGAAAAGATTTGATGCTTGTCCAAATTTATGTGGATGACATCATTTTTGGATCAACATGCACTACCATGTTTGAAGAGTTCAGAAAACTCATGGCAGCAGAGTTTGAGATGAGTGCAATGGGTGCGTTGCAATGTTTTCTTGGTATACAAGTCAAACAAATGCACAGTGGCACTTTCATCCATCAAAATAAGTATGTCAAAGAACTACTTAAAAAGTTTGATATGGATGATTGTAAACCTTGCAGCACACCCATGGCAACTTCCAAGCTAGTCACTATTGATGGTCAAGATGACCTTGTTGATCAAACACTTTACAGAAGCATGATTGGGTCTTTGTTGTACCTAACTGCATCAAGGCCAGGCATCATGTTTGCTACATGTGTCTGTGCCAGATCACAGTCATTACCTAGAAAGTCTGATCTTATTACTGTGAAAAGAATATTCAGATACATAAAAGGTGCTCCCCCACTTGGTATCTTGTATCCTGCTAATGGGAACATTGAGCTTTCAGGTTACTCAGATAGTGACTTTCTTGGATGCAAGACAACAAGGAAGTCCACATCAGGAGGTGTCCAATTCCTAGGTGATTGCCTAGTGTCTTGGCAGAGCAAAAAACAAGTTGCAGTTTCTACATCCACTGCTGAAGCTTAATATATTGCTGTTGCAAGTTGCACTGCTCAAATCCTGTGGCTTCAAAATCAACTTTTGGATTTTGGTATCACTGCTTTAAAGACTCCAATCAAAATTGATAGTCAAGCAGTAGAAAATATCATCAAAAATCCTGTCTCTCAATCCACAACAAAACACATTGACATCAGACATCACTTTGTGAGGGATTTCTATGAAAAAGGTTTGATTTCTTTACAACATGTCCATACTAAGGATCAACTGGCATATGTTCTAACAAAAGCTTTGGATACATCTACCTTTGAAAGGTTGATCTCTAGAATTGGAATGCTAAACATGGATTAAAAACATTTTTCTGGTGTTCCATGTGTAAATAGCATCAAAATGTTTTTAGAAAATCAAAATTCCATCCTTAAAAGTAGTTTAATATTGAATTTTTCAATAAATCCTCAAAGTTTGTTCAAACCACTGATAGCATTAAAAAGGTACGTTTAAATATGGTCTATCCACTACCAAAGTGTATCCTCTGATAGTGATAAACACTGTTCACAATCCACTACCCATATCTTCAAGCAATGTTTTCCAAACAACTGTCTTCCATTGTCAAACAGAGGATATGTGGACAGACGTTATTCGACAGTCGTTTGCATCAGATGCCACGTCATCATCACTTTTTCAAAACCCTATAAAAACTCTGTTTTATCCATAATAGAGTTTCCACCTTTATCGTGTTGAATTTAAAAAATTCTCAAAACGATTCTCTCTCAATCATGGCACCCAAAGCGAAATCCAAAGCAAAATCTAAACCAGAACCACCACCATTCACCCTCATCATCAAAACTCCACACAATTACACTGCAATTTTTGAGAAAACCGATTCAAATAGAAGATATCATCCGATGATACAAATCTTGGAAGAATCGAAATTCAAACACATGTTAATTGTCAAAGCCCCCATTTATCTAATGTCACAAAGGCAATTTTGGGCAAACGCAGAGGTTCACTCCACATCTGAGGGTGTTCCTTATACTATCTTATCAAGAGTGGGCAAACGCTGATGCAAATCATTCCACAATCCATATCTCAAGTGTTCGCATTGAATGACATGGCACGTCTTGTGTCATTTCCAATAAATGAGGAACAAACAAAGTTTTTGGGAAGGGGTTATATTGGGCAACTCAAAGGTATGACTCTCTATAAACCCAACTTTCCTGCTGAGATGAGATTCTTTTTCCATACACTTTTAACTTGTCTCTCAGCGAAAACAATTGGTTTTAACGAAATAACATTGAATATCCGGTATCTGGGCTATGCTGTTTTAACTGGATCAAATTTTAACTTTTCCCAGATACTATTCAATGACATTGTGACAAATTTCAATAACATAAAGAAAAGAAAAGCTTTCTTGATACATCCAAGATTTCTGAGTGTTTATCTTCATAATCAGTTACCTGAGAATGATGTTAAACAAGGCGCAAATACTAACCCAGGCAGTCTAACTCATGAAACTTTCACAAGGATCATAAATCAAGACAAAGTTTCAAAAACACAAGTAGAAGAGGAAGAGCAAGTTTTACCTAAACAAAATGTTCAATCTCAACCTCTTTCTACTGAGCCCACTGCTCTTGGTGATCAGGGCACTCAAACCACTGCCCTGAAACCCACACCAAAAATCTCCAAAAAGAAACCATAAAAAAATACCAAAAAGCACACCAAACCCAAAAAGGGTCCTCTGGAAGATGAGATCCCAGAGGTTAACCCAGTGACAACACAAATGTCACCACAAAACACTGCTGCTACTTTTTCACAGCAGATGTTAGAAAGATCTCAACCTGGCTTTGAAACTCCTCCTTCTTCCTCACAAAAGGAAAAGGTTGTAAACACAGGGACACCAAATTATGAAGCTCTAGGATCACTTGGTTCTCTCTTCCACCTCCTATCTCCCAGGGAAATGTCTCTTTCTACACCACACCCTTCACTAACACCTGCAATGTTGTCTTTGCTGAATGCAATAGATTTGGAACAGACATTAACCAGTTCTTCTCACCAACCTATAAATGAGAATATACTCCAACAAGTGACCGGGTCTGATTCTGTACTCATTGCTAGCCCATCAGCAAGTGAAGAGGATACATCCCTTGGGTTAAATGTAACCCTTGGTGATAGTTCAACAAGAGCAACTACTACAATTGCTAAACTACCAAGTTTTCAATTGGACAGTGGTTACATATATAAGACTCTTTTGAAGGCAACCACTGCTGAGGCTACCAAGGTAACCTCTGTTCCAGTGGGAAGTCCCCAGTACCAAGATCAAGGGGCATCTATGTTTGAAACAGGTGTTGAAAACCATGTTCATGATGATGTAGATACAACTAGCACATTTGGTAGGAGTTCAGATGATCTTATTAAATTAGGTGATGATCTAAAATATCAAGATTTGACGGAGAGAGTATTGAACATTGAATCATCTGTGCTTGAAATCCAAGATCGATTGAAGCAGATGATAGCTACTAAGAGCCAACCCTCTGTCATAACCACTGATGATCTCAAACAAGCCTTAGACCCTCTATTTCAACAACAAAGATATTTTGTTGATCTTCAACACAAACATCAAATGCAAGAAATGAGAAACATGGTTGATGCCAGTTATATGGATACAGTTGCAGATATTAAGGCAATCACGGCTCACATTCTTCAAATCACTGGTACAACTCCTCCTACAGTTATCCTGGTAAACACTGATGATGCCAAAAAGGGGGAGAAACCTTTACAGAAAGAAGTGCTAAGACTTGAAAAGGATGCACGACCAACAGTTGATATCCCTACGCCAGATGGATCTAAAACGATTGATGAAACAGAAAATTTCTTGGTCAAGGAAAAGTTGAAGAATAAGATGAGGGTAATGGATGAGAGCAAAGTGTTGGTTGAGAAAAAGATAGCTTTACAAAGAGAAAAAGAAGAGGTTGGTACTTCCACAAAGAAGAGACTAGTTAGAAAAACCAGGCAACCAACAACCACACCTTCTAACTCTGCCTGTTGCTACTTCCACCATTGAAACCTCTGCTCCCACAAAGTCTCTTATACCTCCTCCAACAACAAAACTAACTTCCACCACAACAGATGTTACAACACCTGTTGTGTCAACATCTATTGATACAGCAGAGGTTATAGTAGATGTTAACTTATCCTCTGCCATGATCATTTTTCCTACATCCACCCAACCAATACCTACACCAACAAGAATTCCTGATCATCCACCATCACTTGCACTCAGGTTCAAGAGGAGAAAGGTCACAAAGGTCATAAATGAAGATGAGATCATTCCTGCTCCACTTCCATTGTCATCACAACCTCTGACCTCTACAACATCTGTTTCACAATCTTCCATCCAAACAACTGATCAACCATTAAAACTAGTTCCTACAGCAGTTAAGTGTCCTCTTGATTTACCAGCTGTAAAAGAAGAGATCAAGTATTTCTACTCTGAAGAAGATCATGAGAAAAGACTAATCAAATCTCTGGATGGCTATCCTAGACCAGCAAACATTGATGAATATTTATTACTTAAAGCTAGACAAGCAGAGGATATAGACAAGAGATATAGCAGGTAAAAGTGATAGAGAAGTGCAGAACTATATGTAGTACCAGCTGAGCAAAGTCAGAGTCTTGGAAGATTTTGTTAAAGACTTATGCAAGAAGCTGTATGAAATGGAAGATCAAAGTTCAAAACAAGATTACATTGAGCATATCATGAGCAACAAGAAGTACAAGGCTATTAGGGAACAGTTCAAGGATTGGACTGTGAGTGATCTAAGAGAAGAAATAGAAAGAATGCAAGAAATAATGAAAGATCCTCACAAAAAAACAAACTCCTCCAAATGTAAGGAATACAAAAAAGTTTTGCCTGACAGAGCTTTGAAAATCAAAAGAATGAAGGAAGAATTGACAAAACAATTATGGTTCAAGAAATCAGGTCATCAGATGGGGAGAGTTGAGAGTGGTTGACACTTACAAGATGTTGGAAGAGATAAGGAAGAAAGATCCAAGCATGCCTCCAAATCCTAATTACTCATCAGAGGATGTGATTCATAAAGTTCAACACTCTAAAAAATCTGTCTCATCATCTGCCCCTTCAATCAACTAAAAAGGCAAGAGGAGATGGTTGAAGAAGATAAAAGAGTGTATGAACACATCAAAGAAGGGATCCAATGCATGATTGATTACCATACTGATGAAGCTAGTAAGAAGCTTGCAGAAGATCTATCAAAGTTGGCAAGTCAATCAAATCAACCAACCTCAACAATAAAGTACCATCCTAGAAAGCAATCAGAACCAAAAATTCTAAAGTGGAAAGTTGACAAAAACTCCCACGAATTGACTTTGCTCAAGTCTAATGGCGTTGCTACCAAGATGAGAATGGAGGATCCATATGAGCTATGTGCAGAAGACCTCCAAGAACTTATGGATCTGGTACTCGAAAAGGATGATGATGATGAAATGTCTCTGAACTTTGAATTACAATTTAAAGGACAAATCAGATAATTTCTATTGAGAATAAAAACCAAGAATAAATAAGTGTTTTGGCATCATCTGTTCCAGGGGGAGATTGTTGGAATTGAACCCTATACAAAGGAACAGATGATATAAAGCCAATAACACTATCCACGGTTTGGTTATAACTATCAGAGTTTACAACCTCTGATATATATACACTGCTTTCCAGAAGACCTGACTCCTATCATCTGTCTCAACAATTGTTAAAGGTCTGCCAGAAGAACAGAGATCAGAGGATAGACATCAGAGTTTAGTTTATTAGTTTAATAATCAATGTAACAGTGCTTTGCACTATCAGATGATAGATAGCAGTGTTTTCAGTTAGTTAAATGTCACTATCAACCCTGACATCATCAAAGATGCTCAGTGGTTAGATAGTTAGTATAAATAGGTGAATCGTTGTAACATTTGAACTGTCTATTAAAAAGATCATTCACCAATCATCTACTCTGAGTTTTCTGTACTATCAAACAATTGTAATTGGCTAAGGGGGAATTTGTGAATTACATGAAAAGCTTATAAACTTGAAAGCATGATGATGATGAAAACAAACGACCTTTACTTGTAGTAAAAGTTTTTCATCTTATTCCGCTGCATTTACATTACAATTCAATCATATTTCCATCATTTGAAACTAAAACTACAAGTAAATCAAACTCAGATCCTAACAAGTATAATCCTATTGGCGTGTGGAACGCTGTCTTGTCTTCGTCTTGAACAACCACTTGAACTTGGTGGTAACCTTTATAGCAATCTAGGAAGCACTTCAAGCGGAAAGATGCCAAGGAATCAAATTTTTCATCAATATCTGGCAATGATTAACAATCCCTTAGGCATGCCTTGTTTAAATCTTTGAAATCTACGCACATTCTCCATCCACCATTCCCCTTGGGTACCATCACTGGGTTAGATACCCAAGTTTGGTAACGTACTTCTATGATGATCCCTGCATTTAGCAACTCCATCACTTGTTGTTTCATGGCACCGTGCTTCTCTGGTCCCAGGTTTGGTTTGGTCTGGACGACTGGCTTGGCATTCTCCGAAACATTCAATCTGTGTTCTGCGACATGCCGTGGAAACACCACCATGTCGGTTGGTGTCCAGGCAAAGATGTCCATGTTTTCAAATAATAGTTTCTTAAGGTTGGTGTGCGTAGGCTCAGACAAAGCCGGCCCTAATGTTATTATTTGCTCTTGGTACTTTCTGTTCAAGACCCACTTTTCTGCCTCCGTGCGTGGTGTTAGCTTGCTTGCTTTTGCTGGTCTTGCCTCATCTATCATAAGCACCTCTTTGCTTGCATAAATGATTGCCATGACTGTCTCTATTAGGAACCCTACTACTGCATGGGGAACAGAGCAAAGCATGCTAAAATCTCCCTGGGATTCTCTCCCCAAAACGATGTTGTGTCTTGAATTTGCTGGTAGAACCATGAACACACTTCCTCTGTTCTAGAGTTTCTTCCGTCCGAGAGCAGCACTGGGAAGGATATCTGACCGAGAGGAAAAACGGCCTCATTACAGAAACCAGTAAGTGGGTAATCAACTGGCTCTAGGCGCGCCTTGTCGTTTTCGTCCAATTGGTTAAAGCATTATTCGTAAATGATATCCGACGTGCTCCCTGGATCAATGAATATATAATCTGTTTGATAATGACCAAATACACCCGAGATTATGATAGGCCTCTTTTCTCTTGGCCCTCCCCTAACAACGGGGAAAATGACTTGCTTCTCGCGCCACGTGTCGTCTTTCACGCGTTTATTATAATTCTTCTTTGGTTTTCTTGGACCTCCTTGTATCATGTGTGTCTCGAGTTTTCGAAGTTTTTTGTTATCCGGACCTTCTTCTCGCCTTTGAATTTGGCGCATGTCTCTTTTTCCACCCTTCACCAAGTGTGCGAGTTTGCCGTTTTTCAGGGCTCGCTCTATTTCTTGCCTTAAACTGATACAATCATCCGTTAAATGGCCCGTATCTTTGTGAAATTCGCAAAAAAAGGTTTGGGTCTTGCCCTCTCTTGTTACGCATCTGTAATGGGGCTTTGAACTGATAATTTTCGGTTGATAACACCTCAGAAGGGTTTTGATGAGAGGTGTCCATTGTTTCTCTCTATTTTCCTTCTTGATTTCTTTTCGGTACTCAATCTGGTTAATGGTTACGCGCGCATCCACGATTGGTGGACTTTTATCCCTATAGGCAGGTGCCTTCCAGGGTTAGTTCCTTTCTTTCTTATTACGCTTGTCACTAGGATGCTGGTCAGACTTGTTTTGTCGTCCTTCGTCATTGGTCAACTGTTTATCTGTCTGCGCGATGATTTTTGCTGCTTCAATGAAGGTTTCCCAGTCTTTGGGGCCTCCATCTCTGCCCTTCAGCCTTCGAATCAAGTCATCACATTTGACGGCGAGCATGAAATGCGCGCGTCTGATCTCTTCCCCCACGTTACCTATCTCCAAGCACTCCTTGTTGTACCTTGTGATGAAGTCTTTGATACTTTCGTGATCCTTACGCCAGATGTTAAGTACATCTACTGGATCTCTTGTGTACCTTCTTTTCCGACTGAAGTGAGATAGGAACTTTTCTTGAATATCCATTCAAGACCTGATTTTTCCAGCTGGCAAAGTATCAAACCAAGCGCGCGCTGCGCCTACGAAGGTTTGTATGAACAGGTGACACCAGACTGGTAAGGACCATCCTCCTAGGACTCCAACGCTTGTGAATACTTCTAAATGATCATCCAGATCTGTGAGACCATTGTATTTTCCCACGTTGTGTGGCAACTTTGTTTTTTCTAAAGGAGCCATGGCAATCTCCTTTGTGAATTTGGATTTCTCAGCTATGCCCTCGGGATGGTAACTTAAAGTGAAATCATGTTCGCCTACTTGATTCTAGCCCGCGTGCGCGGCCTATATGATTCGTGACTTGGCGGTAGTCTACTGAAGACAAACATTTCTTCTTGTTTGTAAGTGGAGTCTTTTTCCTCGTTGTATTGTTCCCATTCTTTGTTGATTTTGCGTAGCCCCAGTCTGCTATGTAGTGGAGGCTTCTTTTGTTTCTAAGTATGTTGCTCGTAGTTGCTCTCTGTTTCACCATATGTATCGCGCGTGTCGTGCACGCTTTGTCGTCTCGTGGTGTGTGATCTTTCATGTTGTTGGTTCATGGGAGCAGTGTGTTGTGAAGCTGCGTGTTGAGACTGCTGCTGCGCCGGTGTCACATGTGGGGTTTGCAGGGCTTGTGCTTGAATCAGTGCTTTCTGGGGGCATTCAATTGTGCATAAATTACATTCAGTGACGCTTGTTGTTTAGCATACCATGAAGCGAGCGTTTCTCCTTCTAGCAACCCCAACAATGCATAAATGTTTAGTTCAACGGGTTCCGATGGTCCTGACGGGCCGGCACCATGGTTCCCAGCATGAACTCCTGGAGTGATTTGATTGATAACTCTCGAAGCACTTGCGAAGAAGTCTGGAATACGGCCCTCCCTCCCTGACGATCTCATCCGTTTGCTTTGCCAGGGCGTGCGTGTCGCCCGTGGTTAGTTCAAACGGAGAATTTTCTCGTCATTCTGAAGAGAGGAATCTCTTTCAGCCATGGAAAGTGTTTGTGAAAAGAGAAGATGAAATTGGTAAGAGTTCTAAAATCGGTGGGCGCCAATGATGAAACACTGGTTAACACGAGGTTATTCCAGTTGAGTTGTCTCGTAAAAGGGGTTCAATCTCTCTTCCTACTCGCCAACGACTGAAATCCTGCAAAACAGAACACCGGTGACTCGCCACAAGGAGGAGAAGAGGGGGGTTCTCCTTGTGACCACCCTCTGGTGTGAGAATAAGTACTGCTTTGAGGAGAAAATAATGTGTGTTAATAGTGTGAGTGTGAGAGTGGAGATCTTTAAACCTGAAAGAGGAGTCTTCTATTTATAGCCGAAGGATGGAGGAGGAGGGTGAGACCTTCAGCTAGCCAACGAGCGCCGGCTGTCCGACATGGGGAATATCCTTTTTGTCCCCTCTGTTGTAATCAGGGTAATGGGTGACGTGGCGCGCCGTTATTCGTCCAACGAAGCGTCGTCTGGTACTAGATGTCGGTCAGTCCTCTAATTCTCTTGCTGGTCCAGTTGGCATCCTCTTGTTGGTGACATGTGTCGTCCTTTATGTCTGGAGGAGCATCTTCGTTGTCCCCTGTACTTCCTTCCAGAACTCTCTAGAAGCTTCTGGAAGTCCTTGCCTGATGTGGGACGCCAAGCTGGAAAAAAAGGTGGTATGGTCTCTACCACATGTGAATTTGTTTGGGACCATACCTCTTCAATAGCTAATGCCCTTCATTTGATATTTATAATAAAGGGAGGTTAACACGCTAATAATAATGAATCTCGAGTGGCATGGCCGTCTCTTGGATCGGCCAACCAGTGCCGTCGTTCAAAGTCCAAATTTTAAAGGGTCCGAAAGGATTTTATAAAGTGTTTGTGGTGGAGTGGAAAAACCATCTCAAAATAATGTAAAGGTCTCAAATTCAAGTATTGGCTCCACCATCAAAGTTTTATTTTTTTAATTCCCTTAACCACAATTTTAAACCCAATTCTTTTTATTGCTCGGACCTAAATTTTTTTAAGAGTTATCGTGATGGCTATGGTTACTAAAGTAGTAAAATTAAACTTTTTGTGTTTTTCTAATCAATCATTTCTTATTGAGTTAACTGCAATTTTACCCCCTGTGGTTAGGAGCAACTGACACCATTACCCCCTATTTCAAAAAAATGTTGTTTTACTCTCCGAAGTTTTCTGATTGCATCAATGCCACCCCGGGTAAAACTGTAACCGTACCAAAAGGGCATTTTCGTAATCTTACCCATATTTATACAGTAAACTTCAATTTTACCCCTTATGCTTTACCTCTGCAGACACGTTTACACCCTATTTATTATAGTGTCTTCTCCAGCGATGTTCCGACCACTCCGGTGATATTCCGACCACCGGAGAAACATGTTCCGACCATTCAAATGTTGTTGACTTAAAGGAACTTTACCCCCAATGGTTAAAGTTCACCGTAACTGGTGGACGTTGATCGAAGAATGAGCGGCTTAAACCCCACACACCTCACCGGCCTCCGCCGCCTCTCCGCCAGAGCCGCCGCATCTCCGCCAGAGCCGCCGCATCACCCCCCTCAACCTCACTTCCAGCTCGCAACAGCCTCATCCCCTTCACATCCTTAGCCGATAAAGTATTAATCCACCGGAGCAATTTAGTTAGTTTTTTTTGTTTTTTTTTTCAAAAGTAACTACAGCCGTAACATTAACATTCCTCATTTTGATATTACAACATGGATTTTTTATATAATTATGAAACTAACATTTTTAAATGCTTTTTATTTTGTTATTACAGTAATAAAACTTTTTCCGGTCACTAAACCGGTAAAATCAGTTGAAATACCGTTACTTTTTCCAGCAAACCTCTGGGGTAAAGTATTAACCCACCTCAAAATCTCACGTAACCACTGGGGTAAAGTTCCTTTAAGTCAACATTTGAATGGTCGAAACACGTTTCTCCGGTGGTCGGAACATCGACGGAGAAGATACTATATTAAGGCAGGGTGTAAACGTGTCTGCAAAGGTAAAGCACAAGGTGTAAATGTGTCATTTACTTCTAATTCTTTTTATTTATCGGGGGAAAAAATGTCTTTTCACGTTGAGGGGGGTACATTGATGCAATCAGAAAACGTTAGGGGGTAAGACAACATTTTTTTAAATAGGGGGTAAGGGTGACAGTTTCCTCTAACCACATAGGGTAAAATTATAGTTTACTCTTTCTTATTAGGTGTTTTAATACTGTAAAATTATGAATGGAATATACATGATTCTTCGTTACTGATATACATATTATTTTCAAATATGAAGGAAGAGGTAAAAGTGAATAATTTTTTTTTACTTGATAATAACCAAATTTAATTTAATAATTGTTCAATTTAAGTCAAATTATGTTAGTACATAATGTCTATGTCTTAGTCTTGGATCAAGTCTGTTTAGTTTGGGCTAGATTATGTCAGAAATAGTCATATTTATGTACATAGTATGACATGTTCACTTGGAATCATGATGTGAGAACAAGTTCGACCAAACTTGTTCTATACAAGTTTGCCCGAACTTGTGTAGCCACCAGCGAACTTGTCACACTATAAATAGGTGCCTTGATTTCTTCATTTATAACTTCTGCAACTTCGTCACTTGTACGGCGAAGCTCTGCCTGATCTGGATTTGACATGTAAATGAACTTTATGATCAATAAACAACAACTAAACAGTAAATCTTTGCATATTCGATTAACACGTCATATAGTTTCCGCCTATACGAACATTAGATACCAATTTAGGTTCATATGCTGAACATGGAGTGATCTAACAAGTGGTATCAGAGCTTGGATACATGAATTGGTGAAATCATTGCAAGATCTACTCTTATTCTACTCCTTTCTACCATTTTTCTTCATTTTTTCAAGAAAAACAATGAATTCCCGGATAAAAGTTGCTAATTTATGAATATGTCATGAAAAATACACTTGTGATAAACCCCTGAGAGTTTGAACATCAAATTCACACGAATTGACATCAAAAGGTTGAAAAAACCATGTTTGGCAAACTGATTTTGGTCAAACTTAACATCAAGTTCGCCCGGACTTGATTAGAACTTCATTGTTTTTAATCAAGTTCACCCTAACTTGATTGAATTTCAAGGTTTTTCTGATAAGTCCGCTCGAACTTAGTAGAAATTTCTTCAGTTTTTATCAAGTTCGCCCGAACTTGATAAAACTTTGTTGATTAATATCTACAAGTTCGCCTGAACTTGTTCGTCTTTCTTGAAAATCTTATAAGTTCGCTCGAACTTAACCCATGGAGAAATTTTCAAAATTCAAACATAAGTTCACCGAACTTGCGTAAAATCAAAATCTGATTTTTCTCAAACTGAAAGTTCGCCCGAACTTGTCAGTGTACTGATCGTTTTTTGAAGTTTGTGAACGTGTGTTTTTCAATGATATTTGTCAATTTTTAAAGATGGAAGATCTTCACAGTGCACTCATGAGACGACCTCAGCTTCAAACGCTCAAATGGTGAATCAAGTGAACATCGACAACGAGATGGGCACGTCTGTAAAGCCTCCAAAACTCATGTGTATGGACGAATATGAGGGATGGAAAGAGAAGTTTATGAATTAGGTCCAAGCTACATATTTCCACAGCTGGGTGGCAATAGAGACTGGTTATACATGGCCCAGATATGAGAATGACAATGTTATCGACATCAGCAAGTTCTTAACTTTACAGAAAGATGCTTAAGTCGGCGAGAAGAAAATGATAAGCTTAATCCAACAGTCGGTGAAAGAAGATATTTTGGTGCTTCTACCGGAATTCAAGACTGCACAAGAGCTATGGAAATCCTTGAATAACAAATACCAGGGAAGTGCAGAAATGGTCAAAAGCAAGAAAGCACTGATCATGAAAGAATTTGACATATTTACGATGATTAAAGGGGAAACAATGAAACAGATTATTGAAAGGTTTTGTCATCTGAAAGTGATCATGAGGAGACACGGGCTTGAGAAAACAGAAGAAGAATACATTGATAAGCTAGTTGACGCTTTACCTGAGGGTGAGTGGACGACTTACCTCATGGTTATCTATTGTCCGATTAGGCGGAAACTAATGACAAGTTAACCAAATAACAAGAATTACTCGTTTAGTAGTTGTTTTCATTGATCTAAAGTTCAATACATTCAAGATCCGGATCTGACAGAGCTTCGCCGTCTCTGTGCCAAAATCTCCAACTCCTTACAAATGAAATCCCAAAGCACCTATATATAGTGTTACAAGTTCGCTGGTGAGAGGACAGCCATGGGTAAGTTCGCCCGAACTTGACCTAGTCAAGTTCGGCCGAACTTGGCTTCTCACAAACAATCATGAGCAAACTTGCTATCTAACACTCTTAAATACACCTCGTTTCACCTATACTATACATACTCGATACAAGACTATTCTATATACATTATGCACCAATAGACCTCCCCTTGGATATCTACTTTGTCTTGTTCGGTCTTCAGAAACTCTCGTTTATTCCAGACTCGTTCTCGTGTAATGACGAAGGCAACAGGCATATGCACCAACAGACTCCCCCTTGGATGTTGCCGCAATCATCTACTTTCATAGACATATTTTGTCAATAATCATCCTCGTCAGTCTTCAAGTGTCATAGTCTTCTTTGAACACCTTGTAATCATCAGACTTCAAATAAGTTCTTGAGTCTTTATCTTTATCTTTGTATAAGCATTAAACTTTTATGATCTTCAAAATATCTCTTTTCTTCAATTAACTTGATAAAACTTTAATCTCCAAGCTCCCCCTTACTGTGAGTTGTGCTCCCCTAGCTTTGAGCTTAATCTTCAATCACATTTCATCCTGCTCCCCCTAAAACTTCACTTCCTGTTTCAAAGTACTTGGGAATTCAAATAAACATTTCAGATTCTAACTTTGAAATTTTGTTCCACATATATTACATACCACCTGTACACAACTTGTACTTCAAATTTTAATCTCATTTTTCAGTTATCTCAAGTTCAAATTAATGACCTTGAAACATTTTACGTTTAAAACCTTCAACTTTCACTTATTGAAATAAAATCCACTTAGTTGATCAAGTCCAAGTTAATGACCTTGATTAACTAATTTTGTTTACCAAGTCCAAGTTAATGATCTTGATTAAACCCGTTGTGACCAACTGATGTTTTTGTCAATTTTAAAGTTTCAAATTAATGAACCTTTTCTTACCAGACTTTGATGATCCATTCACCAACATTGGCTCGTTGAAAATCTTTTTGGATTTTAAAAAGTAAGTAAAGTATTTACAGAACTTTTAACAAGTAAAGTAAACTATGTACAAACATATTTACAGACACATTTTTGTGAATTCGTGTCTAAGGATCATATCAGTTTTGTTGAGACATATCACCAGTACCGTTGCCCTTTTTTGAGACTTTTAAGTTTTAAACTCGTTTACCTAGATTGTCGATATGTTTGTCCTCTTAAACTTCATCACATTTCTCAATTGTTCCAAGATATGTTAAGGTAAGAATTATGAAACTTGACTTAACTATGGTTCCCACCTCTTGAATATACTCCCGAATCCAGATTCCCTAGATTTCATCTTACAGGTGAGTATAGCGTAATTGATATCTGTATTTGGGTTATGCGAGGCCTTAAGAGCTCAGGTTAGTACTACCGTACCGTCAAAGAGATGAAGGCTCGTCTTTCAGGAGTGCTCCACTTAAGGAATCTTTTCAGCATTGCAAATGATTAGATCTTTCGATTTTTTCAAGTTTGCATGCTATTTGGGTTTTTAGCAAAATCATTATAGAAGTTCTAGGCTATTGCTTCTGCAAAATCAGAAGAACTTGTATAATACCCCAGATATCAAACATCTATAAAGACCTCGTATCTCAGAATCAGGCAACCCTTCAATCGAAATTTCGGAGTACTAAGTCCATATATCCAAGATGTGTTAATCCACAAGATTAAGGAGTTGTAAAATTTAGTTTATATCCCGGATACAATCTACTGAACGTGTAAAGCCTATCGACATATCCACAGTAAGACTTGTTTATCACTTTTAAACTTTACAAATCTTTAGCATACTATGATAGTCCCCTGATGTACTATCATTTCCTTTTTGACAACAAATTCTTTTTGTCTTTTTCATATTTTTGTACTTTTTGAATTTTTCAATGTTTTTGAATTTTCAACTTTTCCATATGTTTTTGATTTTTCAACAATTTTTAAAATTTTCTTACTCCCCCTAAAATCAAAAACATATTTTTGGATTTTAGATTTAAAGAAATTCTTCTAAAAATGTAACAAACCAATGCGGATCTCGTGACCTCGTCGTCCGATCCTTTTTTTCAATCCTGTATCTGCAATTGTTTAACAAACAATCATTAGACTCATTTACCACTTGTAAAAGCAGTTTGAACATGTAAGAACTTTGAAATTAGTTTTTTTGTTCAACGGTGTGGATTTTCATAATTTTGACTTTTCAAAAATTTTCCTTTTAACAACCACTTGTAATTTCAAAAACTTTTCTTCTTAACTACTCCCCCTCAAAATGACAAAGATATGACATTTCTAGATAAGTTAAAATAATATGAAGCTCCTCAATCCCGAATCAACTTTGATAAGCTAGATCTTGGAACTCCTGCACATGAAAGGATTTAGTTAAAAAGTTCAACCCAAGCCTTGTCTTGGGTTTTGGATATACCTCCTCATACACATCTTCGTAATCACTTTCGTATGCTCTTTGATAAGCATATTCAACATTACAAACTTCAAACTCACAATCAACTTTACTTTTATCTTTCTTGATTGATTCGACATTTTCAGTTTTATTACAAACATTCACTTTTTAGGTAATTTCTTTTTAGCAATCCATGCTTGACAATTAACTCTAGCTTTCTTGATATAAAACCTAGAATCAATGTTTGACTTTGAAATCTCTCCTTTTTGAAAAATTGAATTTTCAAAATTTGTTTCATTTTTAGGTTTTATTTCAAGATTGGATTCAACATTACGTTTCATTTCTTTGATGTCAATGTTTCTTTTAACAATCCTGATTTGATCATTTTCATATTGCTTTTGTTTTACCTCTCTTGAAACTTCTTTTCTTCGGGGATACACAGGCTTAAACTTCGGACACTTGCGAGCAATGTGACCAACTTCATTGCATTTGAAGCAAGTCCGAGTATCATGGACATTTCCACTAGTGGGTTTCACTCCACTTGTAGACTTGGTCTTAGCCTTGTCCTGAAGTTCCTTTTCTTTCTTGAATTCATCGTTTGATTTCTTACCTATCAAGCTTTCTTCCTGATCCGTGCTCGTTCCATACACAAACTTGATGTTATTACCTTTGTACTCCTGGAACGTTGACTTTTGGTTCTTCTTCGGTTCATCTTCAGCTTCTTCCATACCTAAACCTGCTCTCCTGTTCTCAGGAAGATCACCACCGTTTCTACGGTAATTGTTAAAATTCCGTTTCGGTTTAGAATAAAACCTCTTTTGATTTTTCTCGAGATCATTTGATGAAACTTCCACAAGTTTAAACAGTTTATCGATTTGATCTTCTTTCACATTCTGAATCGGAAAGCTATCATTGAAATATAATCTATCAGATTCCTTAACTTTGTACATCACAACCTTAGGATCATCACTTAGATCATTTTCTGATGATTTATCGTCATTTTCAGATTGTGAACCAGAACTGTTTGAACTCGAGTTGGCGCTTTTAAAGCTGCGTCATCAGAATCATTTCCCAAAACATTCTTTACCACATCTTTTACCACCTATTCATTGTCATCGTTTGATTTATCTACTTCAATGTTCTAAGGCAATTTATCTTTCTTTTCTGAAAGGAGTAAAATATTAAATGCTTTTTCAATATCATCATCTTTCTTGCAGCAGTAACTTGCAAGAAATGGTGGAGGAACATTTACGTATACTTTACGCTTTGAATTATCAACATTTTCCTGCGACTTAATCGTAGGAAGAATGTGATCAATGACATATGCATTTGTGGTGTAACTTTTTAGTAATTGTCTGACTCTTTCTGTTTCAATTTTCATTTCGTGAAACTCACGCTTTGTCTCAACAATTGTATTAATGTACATGTTAATTGCCTTTTGTTTTTCAATAACTGTGGCATTTAACATGGTGACATTAGCGTTGAGTTCACTGTTAGCTCTTTCAACATATTTATATTTGCCTGAAATTTTGTCATAAGCTTCTTTTATGGTTCTGTAATCATAACGAAAGTATTCGTTATGTTCAGTCAGTTCTCTTATGACTTTGACTTTATCCAGACAGGGTTCACAAGGACTTGCGCACTTTGTGCAAGGTTTTTCAACCTCCACAACTTTCACAACTTCCTTTTCAGACATGTTTACCTCAGCTTTTACCTTTTCGGCTTCTGCTTCAACTCTTCTTGCTTTTGCGTCTCAAGGTAAGCTATTCCTTCTTCCTCTGTTTGTTGCATGTATCTTTCCAGAACTGCATTCTCCAGGACAGCTTCTTCCTCAGCCCTCTGCATTAATGCTTCTTGAATGCATTTTCGATAGCAGCTTCCATAAATGATGTCTCAGATTCATTCACAACCTCTGCCATCATAGCAACACCAGTCTTTTTTCTGATGTATGTGTTCCAATCGAAACCATCGTCTTCATGATTAGCAACAAGAGCTTGTTCGGCTTTCTTTGCAGATTTATCTTCAACTTCAACTTGCGTTCTATTCAGATATGATTTGTATTGCAGCGCTTTCTTGTAATATTCATTACCGGTTCCAAAAGGGTTTTGGTTTCAACTAGCTTCTTGGTTATGGCATTCACGTTTGAAGTGCCCTTTTTGTCGACATCTGAAACAAGTAACTTTCGTTTTGTCGAAACCAAGTTTGTTTCTTAAGTTACCAATATCTCTTCCAGTGAGTGCTACAAACTTTGAAACTCTCCGGATAATCGATGCTAAGGACCATTTGATATCCATCAGTTCCAACTCTTCCTCATCTACCTGATCGTAATCCTCAGCTGTCATTTCAAGATTTCCGATCTTTCCAGCAACAAGACTTTCATACAATTTAAGAACTGTAGCAAGAAGTGCTATGTGCTGTTTCGCAACTTTTTCAGGAAACACATTCTTTAAATCTACTGCTATGTTGCATTGGAAAACATTTGAATTAGCAGTGGATTGGCTTGTTTGATGAGATTGACTTTGAGAAGAAGAACTTGAACCAACATATGAATAACCAGTGTTTGGAGAGTACTGATTTTGTGACGACTGATCTGATGTATTCATGTTTGCACTAAATGCCGTTTGGATTTTTGGACATTGAATCGGAGTATCTGGAACACCACCTTTGTAATAACTCCGACATCCTGAACAACATTAGTGTTTTTAGATTGTGCAATCTTCATCAATTCCATTTCATGACCTTCAAGTTTGTCAATGAAAGATGACAACTTAAAATGTCTCCAAGACAGACTGTTCTTTAGAATCATCAGATACGTTGTCCATTCTCCTTCTGGAAGTGCATCGGCCAGCTTCTCAATCTGCTCTTCGTTAGTTCTCTTGATATCATGTCTTCGCATCTGGACCATGAGATGATAATATCTATCAATCATTTGCTTCATTGTCTCTCCTTTGATCATCGTGAAGATCTCTAACTCTTCTTAATCAGAGCCTTTTTACTCTTGATCATTTTATCACTTCCTTTGAATTTTTCGCAAAGAGAATTCCATAATTCTTGATAAGTATCATATTCTGGTAATAATATCAAGATATCTTCTTTGATAGATTGTTGTATCAAGCTGATCATCTTCTTTTCAGCAACATATTTCTCTTTGTCAATCACCGAAAACTTGTTCAATGGAAGATCTTGATCACGTTCATCTTTAGGCCATGTATATCCATCTTCAATCGCAACCCAGCTGTTGAATTGATTCGCTTGAATCCAATTAACAAACTTTTCTTTCCATCCCTCGAACTCGTCCATACTCATCAACTTCGGTGGTTTCTGAGTAGTTCCCATTTCATTATCGAGGTTCATCTGATTAACCGCAATTGAATTTGACGTTGAGGCTTGTGCTACTCCAGCTGCAAATGCGTTATGGAAATCTTACATTTTGATAATCTAGACACGTACGCTGAAAACACGATAAAACTTTGAAAATGATTAGAACTAGTACAAGTTCGGTCGAACTTGCAATGAAAGAGTGAAAATTTTTCAGTTTTAAACAAGTTCGATCGAACTTGTTGTTGACAGACAAAATGTTTCATTTTATACCCAAGTTCGGTCGAACTTAGATAAAAATTCTGATTTTGAACGAACTTGTGAAAGCTCATCAAGAAACAGGTAAGTTCGGTCGAACTTAGGTAGTATTTCAAAAAGTTTATCAAGTTCGGGCGAACTTGTGAATGGATTTCAATAAAATTTGATCAAGTTCGGTCGAACTTGATCAAAGATATTGAATTTTTTTCAAGTTCGAGCGAACATACAACAAAAACTCTTGAAAAATTATCAAGTTCGGTCGAACTTGATTAAAATCAATGAAATTTTAATCAAGTTCGGTCGAACTTGATGTTAAGTTTGGTCATAGCTTGTTTCAAAAACATGGTTTTTGCAACTTTTTGATGTCAAAATGTTTGAATTTGATGTCCAAATTCTCAGGGGGTTTGTTATTAGTATGTTTTACATGACAGATTCAAAATTGGACAAAATTTGACCGTGAATTCTTTGTTTTTTTCAAAAGTTAAGAAAAGTAGAAGAATGGAGATGAAATAGAGAGATTCTTGTCTTGATTTCAACAAATTCAGGTATCCAAGCTCTGATACCACTCGTAGGAACGTCCGCGAACAACTCGGGAACCTAAATTTGTTATCTATTGTCCGATTAGGCGGAAACTAATGACAAGTTAACCAAATAACAAGAATTACCCGTTTAATAGTTGTTTTCATTGATCTAAAGTTCAATACATTCAAGATCCGGATCTGACAGAGCTTCGCCGTCTCTGTGCCAAAATTCCAACTCCTTACAAATGAAATCCCAAAGCCCCTATATATAGTGTTACAAGTTCGCTGGTGAGAGGACAACCATGGGTAAGTTCGCCCGAACTTGGCTTCTCACAAACAATCATGAGCGAACTTGCTATCTAACACTCTTAAATACACCTCGTTTCACCTATACTATACAGACTCGATACAAGACTATTCTATATACATTATGCACCAATAGACTCTCTCTTGGATATCTACTTTGTCTTGTTCGGTCTTCAGAAACTCTCATTTATTCCAGACTCGTTCTCGTGTAATGAAGAAGGCAACATACATATGCACCAACAGAAAGTGCGAGTTGGGAGTTCTTCAAATTATCCACATTCATTGATAAACTGGAAGGGCACGAGATGGAGTTGTTAAAGATAGCAAAATCAAAGAATTCAAATGTTGCTCAAGATGTAGGGCTTTACTACAAGACCGGAGCTCAAGAGAATATTACTAGCCCGAGGATTCAAACTGCTTTTAGCGCGAATCTGAATTCTTCGAATTCGCCACAGAGTCAAAATAAATCGTATCCGAAATATGATCAGAGTCCACAGAATTCTTCATATTCAAGCATGGGTTCAAATCATAATAGTCAATCGAATTCTGATCCAAATGTTTTCAAATGTAACATTGCAGTAGACCTAAACAATGTTGTTTCTGAACAAGTTGCTAAATAACATATGGTACTACTTGCAACAGTGTTGGAATCGTATGAAAGTTTGGTGGCTGAAAAGATTGGTAATCCGGAGATGACCGCCGAAGACTATGATCAAGTAGATGAAGAAGAGCTTGAGCTGATGGACATCAAGTGGTCATTAGCTTCGGCAGAGACATCAAGTGGTCATTAGCTTCAATCATTCGGGGGGTTACTAAGTTTGTTGCTCTTACCGGCAGAGACATCGGGAATTCAAGCAACAAATTGGGATTCGACAAAATGAAGGTTACTTGCTTCAAATGCCGACAAAAAGGGCACTTCAAAAGAGAATGCAAGAATCCAGAAGCGAGTGGCAACCAAAGTCCATTTGGAAGTGGCAGTGATTATTACAAGAAGTCACTACAATACAAGCCTTTCCCAAAAAAGACTCAAGTCGAAATCCAAGAAAAACCATCCAACACCGCAGAAAAAGCAATGGTTGCTTCGAACGAAGATGACGGTTTTGACTTGAATTCATACGTTGGCAAGAAAACCGGAGTTGCTCTAATGGCTGAGATCGTAGAAGATACATCTGCTAAAGATGCAGCTATGGGCAATGCTAGAAGAATATATGTATCAAGCTGAGGAAGAGGAATTCTACCACCACACAAAGGTGCAGAGTATCCTTTCTCCTAACATAACTACTAGTTTTGCAGGTTATTTTGGCGATACAACAACTTCGGAACATGTTGCTAAGGAGAAACTTGTGGTTGAAGAGGTTATCAACGTAACCAATGAAACGAATGAAGAAAACCTCACGGAGATTGCTAACAAAGCTATGATGGAAAATTTGACAAAGGTAGGTCCGGAGGTAAAGGTTGTAGAAAAGGAAGTTGTTGAAGTGCAAATCGTCGAGGTTGAAAAACCATGTACGAAATGTGTTGAACCATGTGTTCAATGTGCTGAAAAGTCTCAGATCATAGCCGAACTCAATGTGCATAATAAAATTTCAAATATGATTATCGTACAATGAAAGAAGCATATGACAAAATGAAAGATGATTATGGTAGACTTGATAGAAATAACATTGAACAAGATGATACTATCAGAATGTTAAAAGCCACATTAATGGAAAAACAAAAGGCTATTAACGTTTATATAAACAACATTGCTGAAGTAAAACAAGAACTTTAAGACATGACAATCGAAATTGAAAGAGTAAGACAACTTCTTAAGACCTATACCACAAATGCATATGTCATCGATCATATTCTTCCAACAATCTCGTCGGAAGAAAATGTTCAGAAAACCAAAGGTAAGAAACGTGGAGACTATAGCAATGTTCCACCACCCCTATGCTAAAAGTATTGCTGCAAGAAGGTTGAGGGGATGGAAAAGGCGCTCAACATTGAACTTTTAACTGAAAAGAAAAATGAGCTGCCTGAGAACATCGATATAACCTACACAAGTGATGATGGCGAAGCGGTGGTTAAGAATGTTGTTGAAAATGTTTTGAATGATTCTGATGATGGCAGCTTTAAGAGCGCCAACTCGAGTTCGAACAATTCTGATTCACAATCTGAAGATGACGAAATATCATCGGAAGATAGCCTAAGTGATGATCCTAACATTGTCATGTACAAAGTTAAGGATTCTGATAGACTATACTTCGACGATAGCTTTCCGATTCGGAATGTGAAAGAAGATCAACTTGATAAATTCTTCAAACTCGTTGAAGTTTCATCAGAAGATTTGGAAATCAATCAAAAGAAGTTTTACTCTAAACCTAAAAGAAACAACTACCGAAGAAATGGTGGTGACTTTCCGGAACATAGGAGAGCAGGGTTGGGTTTGGTTGTGGAAGATGAACCGAGCAAGAAAATGTCACCATTTCGCGAATATAAAGATAAAAACACGAAATTTGTATATGGGACAAGCACGGTTCAGGAAGAAAGTTTGATTGGAAAGCAATCAAACGATGAGTTTAAAAAAGAAAAAGAACTTCGAGATAAGGATAAATCCGCAAGTGGTGTAAAACCCACAAGTGGACATTCTCATTATGATCGGACTTGCTTCAAATGCAATGGAGTTGGTCACATTGCACGCAAGTGTCCGAAATCTAAGCCGGTCTATCTTCGAAGGAAAACAAGTTCAGATGTTGAAAAGCCTAAGCAACCAGAGTTTGTAAAACCTGTTAAAATTATGAAAAGAAATGAAACTAAACTTGAAGTTAAACCTAAAACTAAATTTGAAAACTCAACTTTCGAGAAAGGTGAAACTTCCAAGTCAAATGAATCAAGGTTTTACATAAAAAAGGCAAACGTAAAATCACAATCTTCGGTTGCTAAAAAGAAATCATCAACATCTGAAGTTACCAAGTCTGAGCTAGTTAAGATTAGTAACAACAAAGAGTCTGATTCTGTAATTAAAACTGAAACTGTCAAATCATCAAAAGATAAAAAGAAAGTTACTTTTGAAAATGGTAACAACAATGACATCTTAGATGATGATTTTGAGGATGATTATGAAGCTTTATATTCCAAACCCAAGACCAAGAAGGCTTGGGTCGTGCTTTTTAACTGAATGATAATGTGTGTAGGGGCTCCAGAGATCTATTCTTTCAAAGTGGATTCTGGATAGTGGAGCATCAAGGCACATGACAGGGATTGAAAACTCTTCTCTTCGACATCAAAGCTATAAACGGTGGATATGTTGGCTTTGCCGGTAATCAAGGAGGAAGGATCGTCGCCGAAGGAAAACTTTCCAATGGCGTTGTATCATTTGATCGTGTGAATTACATTGCTGAGCTAGAGAACAATCTTCTAAGTATCTCACAGATTTGCGACAAGCAGTTCACAGTTCACTTCAACAACAAGGAGTGTATGATACTTAAGCCGGGTTTCAAAATTCTGGATGATTGGATTCTCATGCGTGCTCCGCGCGAAAATGATCTCTATGTGTTAGATATGGGCAACGCTACAACATCATCAAAATCGGCTCAATGTTTTGTCTCTAAAGCCATGGAGAAAGATTCAATTCGTTGGCACAGAAAAATGGGACACATACATCTGAGAAAAATGAATTTTCTGGTTCATAACGATTTAGTCGAGGGGGTGAATCTTCGAAGCTTCCACATGACAAATCACTGTTTGGAATGCAAGAAAGGGAAGCAGAAGAAGAAGTCACATCCGAAGAAGATTCTAAATTCTATAAAATTGCCACTTGAGCGTCTACATATGGATCTTTTTGGACCGGTAATGTACGAAGTATATCCGGAGATCTATATTGTTTGGTTGTGACGGATGATTATTCTCGATATTCATGGGTTTTCTTTCAAGAATCTAAGGATGAAACGTTCGATAATCTGGTGATTCTTTTCAAGAAGCTCGAAATCTATATCATCTGCCTGTCAGACGTATTCGAAGCGATAATGGCACGGAATTCAAGAACCACAAGATGAAAGAGTTTTGCAACGCTAAAGGAATTTTGCACGAATTTAGTGCACCGTATACTCCACAACAAAATGGCTAGCTGAGAGGAAGAATAGAACATTGATCGAAACAGCAAGAACAATGCTTGCAGACTCAAAACTTGCTATTAGCTTTTGGAGTGAGGCGATTGTAGCGGCATGCTATTCTTTGAGTAGGGTCTTAACTGTCAAACCGACTAAAAAGACATGTTTCGAGATGATCAACCGAAGGAAACCAAACCTGAAATATCTAGAGCCGTTTGGTGTACCATGCACAGTGATTGATCAAGATGAAAAATTTGGTGCTAAAATGCTTGAAGTTTTCTTCGTTGGTTACTCTAGTCCGGTAAGAAGAGTTTATGTTCCTGCTTTGAGAAAAGTGATCGAAGCACAACATGTAGATTGCTTTCGATACACAACTCCTATTCAGAGGAAAGGCGATGCATGGTTGTTCAATTACCAAGATTTGTGGAAGTCATTCGACTTGCTGGAAGAACCGTCTGATGAAGAACTTGCAGCTCTTTATTATCTTCAATAGTCGGCAAAACAAGAACATATTATAAGGCCAATTGTGGTTAATCAACCCACTGGTTCTACTTCGTCTTCTGGTGCAGGTCCGAGTAATAGTGGTGTTCCGGTTGAACAAGTCTCTGAAGCAGAAGTAACACCTATTACAACTCCAACAAATGTTTCCACTGAACCAGGAAATGCAACCTCAGTGCCAAATACTTCTCAGAATCAGAATTCCGACTCCGATGAAGCTCCGACTTTCGATGATGATGGAGAATCTTCTTCCAATGAAGAATCCGAGCAGATATCCAACATGTTGAATCAATCTGCTGGCTCGAGCAATCAAAATGAAGCTACATCTAGTGCTCCTGAAGTTGATTTGATCGGTGATCTGAATGTTACAAATCAGAATAGCTCAGTTGATGTTCCTAGCGAGGAGATGCCATGATCGTATTCTTATCATCCTTCAACAAACATTATTGGAGAGTTACAGACTGGTGTGCAAACAAGAAGCCAAATCAACAAAGCATTAAGTTGTTTCTATACCCGAGTGGCTCCTACTCAAGACTATTGTTATTATTCATGTTTCATATCTCAAATAGAGCCAAAGACTATGAATGAAGCTCTGGGTGATGAGAATTGGGTGATAGCAATGCAGGAAGAGTTGTTACAGTTCGAGAAACTAGGTGTCTGGAGGCTTGTAGACTTACCACCTAAGCTGAAAGCGATAGATACAAAGTGAGTCTTCAAGTGTAAAAGGGATGATCGAGGTGTGATTGTTAGAAACAAAGCTCGGTTGGTTGTCAAAGGTTTCCACCAGCAAGAAGGAATTGACTATACGGAAGTCTATGCACCGGTTGCACGTTTAGAGTCAATCCGCATTTTCCTTGCATTCGTAGCTTGGAAAGGTTTTAAGGTGTACCAGTAAGATGTGAAATCCGCATTTCTCTATGGTAAGCTACAAGAACAAGTGTACGTCGGCCAACCACCGGGGTTCGTCGATCCGCTGAACAAGAACAAAGCTTATCTCCTAGACAAAGCCTTATACAGATTACATCAAGCCCCGAGAGCTTGGTACGAGACGTTATCTCAACATCTCGTTGGAAACGGCTTTAGTAGAGGCACAGTGGATAGTACATTGTTTACCAAGGAAGTCGGAACCATCTAATCATCGTACAAATCTATGTGGATGATATCATCTTTGGTTCAACGGATGGTAGTCTTTGCAAAGAATTCAAAAAGATCATGAAGAAGAAATTCGAGATGTCTTCTATGGGCGAAATGAAATTCTTCCTCGGATTACAGGTTGATCAGTTACCAGACGGCATATTCATACGAAGTATGTTCACGATATTCTGAAGAAGTTTGAAATGGATAGCTCGAGGCCACTTTCAACTCCTCTGGCGCTGAATCACGGGATTTGCATCAACGAAACAGGAACCAAAGTGGATGATACGCTCTATCGGTGAATGATAGGATCTCTTATGTATCTGATGGCATCTCGCCCAAATATCATGTATCCTACCTGTCTTTGCGCGAGATATCAGTCCAGTCCCCGAGTGTCACACATGCAGAAGTCAAGCGAATATTCCGTTACCTGAAGGGATGTCCAAGTACCGACTTGTGGAATCCAAAGAACGATAATTTTGATCTGACAGGAACTAGATTAGTAACGTGGGAATGCGAGAAACAAACCACGGTCTCTCTCTCTACCTGTGAGGCATAATACATTTCTGCTTCCAGCTGTTTTTTACAAATCCTATGGATTCAACAACATATGAGGGACTATGGATTGCAATTTCTTGATACGCCTTTATATGTAGATAATAAGGCAGCGATCGATATCACTAAAAATCATGTTCATCACTCACGAACTAAACACATAGAAATTCGTTATCACTTCATTCGTGACTATTACAAAAAGAAGTTGGTACGAATAGAAAAAATCCACACCGATGAACAAAAAGCTGATTTTTTATACCAAAAATTTTCCTTTAACAAGTTTTAAATATCTAATGAGGCTTAACGGTATTAAAAATGTGTTGACAGGTGCGGAAGCAGAGGTTGAATATGGATCAGACGACGAGTTCATGTGATCCACATTGGTTTGTATATCTTTTAGATCTGTATTTCTTAAAAACTAAAATACAAAAATATGTTTTTGATTTTAGGGGGAGAAATATTTGAGAAACTACAAAAACATATGAAAATTTTCAAAAAAAGTACAAAAACATTGAAAAAGACAAAAAGAATTTTGTGTCACAAAGGAAATGATAGTACATCAATGGACTATCACAGTACGCTAAAGAATTGTAAAGTTTAAAAAGTGATAAACAAGTCTTACTGTGGATGTGTCGATAGACTTTACACATTCAGTAAATTGTTTCCGAGATATAAACTAAATTTTACAACTGCTTAATCTTGTGGATTAACATCTCTCGGATATATGGACTTAGTACTCCGAAATTTCGTTTGAGATATTGCCTGATTCTGAGATACGAGGTCTTTATAGATAGTTGATATATCTAGGGTATTATACAAGTTCTTCTGATTTTGCGGAAGCAATAGCCTAGAACTTCAATAATACTTTTGCTAAAAAAAACCCTAAACAGGATGCAAAGCTGAAAAGAATCGAAAGATCTAATCATTTGCACTGCTTAAAAGATTCCTTAAGTGGAACACTACCTTAAAGTCGAGCCTTCATCTCTTTGTCTTTACGGTGGTATTAACCTGAGCTCCCAAGGCCTCGCACAACCCAGATACAGATATCAATTACGCTATATTCACCTGTAAGATGAAATCCAGGGAATCTTGATACGGGAGTATATTCTGAGATGGGAACCATAGTTAAGTCAAGTTTCATAATTCATATCTATCATATCTTGGAACAATTGAGAAATGTGTCGAAGCTTAACTGGACAAACATATCGACAATCTAGGTAAACGAGTTTAAAACTTAAAGTCATCAAAAGGTCAACGGTACTGGTGATATGTCTCAAACAACTGATATGATCCTTAGACACGAATTCACAAAAATATGTCTGTAAATATGTTTGTACATAGTTTATTTGTTAAAAAGTTATGTACATAGTTTATCTGCTTTACAGATTCAAACCAAAAAGATTTTCAGTGTGTTTTAACATAAAGTTACAAAAATACAAAGTTTTTGTTTCTAAATTAGTTTCTACAAGCCAATGTTGTGAATGCTAGGATCGGTCCCAACTTAATGAGCTTTCCGGTCAGACTTGCTCAGCTAACAGAGGTGGAATTCATTGTTAGCTGATTGAACAAACAAAGAACAAGTGATGATTACTGTTTAACCGTCTGTGTATTGTGTTGAATAAACGTTTGCAACGATTACATACTCGAACAGGGCTTCACCACTGATTTCTCCAAAAACAACATGCATGACAAACATCCTAAGTCACCTATTTATAGGCAGACATGACAGCATCTAGTGACTCAAGACTTGGATTTTCGCACGAAATTTTCGTAAGAAAATCCTTCCAGATTTTCGTACGAAAATTACAACAATCATACAAAAACTTCAAAACTAAACTTCTGACGCTACGAAACCCTATCTGTACAATAGACTCGTCCTAGACCTAGGCAATAGACATATGTGCACCAACAGACTCCCCCTTGGATGTTATCGCGGTCTTGGCGAGTCTTCAAAACTTTTTCTTCAAAAACTTTAAACATGTTTGACTTGAATCATCTGAAAAATCTCTTGCATGGCCTTCGACGATCCTCTGAAGCAATGGGAGTTTGATCTGTAGGAGGAGGTCGGTTGTACGTGTTCCCGAACTTGAACCTTTCATGGGTGGCCAGCTTTCGACGAGCTTCAATCCTTTCTTCATTTTGATCTTTCTTTTTATGCTCTTTATCTTCAAGCTTTCTTCATGAAGTTTTCCATTCTTTACATGAATTAATGTTAGCGTAACAAACATTCACAATTTTCTGGAACTGCATGGCCTTTTCCTTGTCTTTATCTTCATAACTTATCTTGATGAAGAATAGTCGTTCAATGTCTTTCTCTGAGCAGTTGACCAGCCACATAGGATCTAACACTCTGATTGCTCGCCACAACCCATAGATTCTCTTGTGCATAATCACAGTATCTGAGAGATCCTCGGACATATCCCATGATCCTTCGTCATGCTCTACACAAATCACAGCCTCTCCAGTACTCGAATCATAGTGCCACCACTTGAAGATCTTGTAAAAATCTTGTTCCATTTTCTTCAGAGGCATATTCTTCATAACGCGTGGCTTTTTCACAATCAAAGTCACATCTTTCTCTTGAGTAACTGGATCTATCTTTGTCACGGTTTTTGGCTTGTGAGGCTTCCATAGATTGAATCCATGTTCAGCTTCAAACTTGATGAGCTTCCATAGACGTTGATCATTTGGTCGCAGCTTCATACTGAACGTCTTGGTCTGAACTAACTCTTTCACATCCCATTCTGGCAGGGACTGTATATCTCCCAATCTTCTGAAGTATTGAACTCCATATTCACGTTTTAACGCATAAACATCCAGTTCCTCGATCCATCCCCAACTAATAATGTCACCCAGAGATGCGTCAGGGTCTCTGGTGAAGTAAGCCAATGGACGACCGAACTTCCTCTCAGGCGGCATCTCCTTGAACCATTTCTTTTCATCTCTATGATCTCTTCCTTAGTTGGTGGTTTAGGAGTCGTTCCCTCTTTTACTGCTTCTGCTACTTTCTGCTTTATTATGTCATCGTCGATCTCAGCAGTCATTTCATCAAGGGTAGGAAACACGTCAGTTCCTTCACCCGTATATCTCGCCTCTTCATTATCATCCGAATCCCAATCTTCAATAATGACTCTGTCATAGTCATTAGCTTGCGGGATGTCTTTGAAAACATAATCATTCGGCTCTGTGGCTTGTGTTCTTTAATTCTTCTTCAAAGTCGAACTCGAAAGAATCTTCTTGAAGGCATATAATTCTGGAAGATCAGCCTTGGAGAGGTTATGAACATACTCCCCTTCTTTAACATCATGCTCAAGATAGATAAGTTTCGGCTTTGGCACTGTTTCTACAAAAGATGACTCCCCCTGAACCTGTTCATCTGTTAGCTCCAAAATAGAGTCGTTCATGTAAGCATCAACAGATAAATTTTCATTATCAAACAAACTTGATACATATTCAAACCCTTCCTTTTCTAGATCATCATACGTTCCGTCTACCAACTCATCAATCTCTTTCTTCAGTTCCCTATCAGCAATCACCTTTTCCTTTGTCATCGATTCTAGAATGCCTTCTCCTTGTAGTACAAACATCTTGCTCACATCAATGGTGGGATCATAAACAACCATCTCAGAAGATGCTGGCGCAGATTCAGCTTCTGGCGCAGACTGTTCGATCAAAGGAGCCGTAGAGGACGCAGCTTTCTGCATGGGCATGTCATCAATCTTTTCTTTGCCTCGGCCTTCAGCATTAGACCGTGCTTTGGAAGCTCGCTCTCTTTCCACAACCTTTTGTCTCGCTTCCTCTCTTTCAATCTTCTCAATCTCATCAGTGAGAGAGATACCCAGAGTACGAACTAAAATCTTCTTTATAAGCTCTACTTGCCTGTCGTTCGACTCACGCTCCGCTTCATATTCTTCCATCTTCTTTACGATCCTCTGATGTTCTGTTTCGTAGCTACTTAGAGTTGCCTTTAGAACCTCCCTGTCTTTCTCCAGGACTTTGATTCTTTCTTCATACACTGCAACTTTCTGGGAAGCTTGGAAATATCTTTCACTATCATCTGTCACCAATCTCAAGATCTCCTTGATACTCTCCCTATCAGATTCAAGAATCTTCATCTTTTCATCAGCAGACTTCAATTTTTCTTCCAACTCATTGAGCCTTCCAACATAAACGTCATCAGCTGTGAGCCTATCTCCCCCTGGAATACTACCCATCTCAAAGAAATAGTCATCAAAAGTTGTGTCAATTGGAGGATCTGGCTGTGTAGGATGAGTAGATGATGTCGCTTGTGCTTGAGATATAACAGGAGGTGAAGCCACTGGAGGCTCTGTACTTGGTGGAGGAGATGGAATATGAACTTCTGTAGATGTGTGCTGTGGAGGAGGGGAACTGATTGGAGGATTATAACCTGGTGAAGGAGATGGAATACTAGTCTCTGTATCAACCTGCTGAGGAGGAGGAGATGGAGGGCGTTCAGATGAAGTTTCAATCATCGGAGCAACTGGAGCCTCAGTAGGCTTTGGCTTTAGCTTGATTCGAAGCTTTCTAGCTGTGGACTCAGGCTTTCTAGCTGTTGTGTGTTTTACTCTTTGACCAGCTTTCTTCTTCACAGGCTTGACAATAGAGATATCTTCTTCAGCCTCAGATGGCTCATATGTAGTATTGTCATCACCTATAGCCTTACGCTGTTTATCCTCTGCCAACTTCCTTTCCCTTTCTCTCCTCTCTTGTTCTTTTCTTTCTTTCTCTTTCCTTGCACCTTCTCTCCTATCCTCTGAATCTGTACTTGATGATGGCCCTTCATCATCGCCACCACCTGCTTCGGTTTCAACACCTACCATTTTCTCGATGTATACAGTAGCTTGTTCCAGAGTTTCTTCAACTTGAACTGATTCAGTTGCCTGCACAGTCTCTTCAACATTCACTTGCACGACATCTGGTTCATCAATCAACCCTGTGCTAACACTGGCTTGTTTTCTTTGGCGTTTGAGTGCAAAAGAAGAAGTTTCTGTAGATTTCTTTCTCTTTGAAGCAGCACCAACTTTCTTCTTTCCGTAGTGACCTTTCTCACCTTCACCCTTAACATACCATATACTTCACTTTTCGACAAAATCTTCTAACTTCTCTAATTCCTCAGTTTCATCACCAATGTAACATTTGTAAAAATTCGGGTCTTCAAAACCCGCTCCGTTTTGTAATCAAGTACCAAGTTATAAAAGTTACATTAAATATTTATGATTATTTTGAGTTAAAACGATACATAATTAATAAATAAACTAAACTATAAAATTATATTTGATAAAAAGTTAAAATAAAATAAATAAAATAATAATGAAGCTGCCGGGATTCGAACCCGGGTCAACCAAGACTCTTCAACAACTTAACACTCACTCCCTAAACCACTCCGCCACATTGTGTTTTCTGCTAACTCTAGGAACACAAATGAATTTTATACACAAACTCAGTTAAAACCGATGGCGCCATCTGAGAAACGGTAATCGGCAAACCAAGCGTCAAATCGATTGTTTACCTCACACATTCAGTTTATAACCGATGCACGACGGTTTTTAATCAATCAGAAATTGATTAAACTTCAAGACTCATCATTGTTGATTTTAAAACCGAAAAAGGAACATCAAGTTCAGAATTTCACAAACTCCAGACCACTCTCGCAATTCAGAGATATCATACCAATACTCTATTTCCTTTTCGTCGCATTTTCAGACCATCAGAGCGCCTAAAACAGCTCGCCGGAATTCTCTGCAAAAGTCGCTGGAAAACCGTATTCAACTCAAACCGGTAAAATACTTCTACTTTACGGTTTCAATCTATTGTTAGAACCTTACTAACATTAACCCATCGCTCAAAATCAACCACAGACGTCATTGCTGGACTTTCTGTGTTTGCCGGAAAACTTCTGGAATTGCCGGAAACTCGTTAATTACCGGTATGCACATTCCAACGTACTGATAATCAATACTCATTAGTTCAATTTCATATCTAATCCCTTAAACCTGTTAATTGATTCTCGCAGCCGAAGGTTTCAAAAACAGAGCCGACAAGTTTCGCCGGACTATCTGAAGAAGACAACCTGTTCGGTATCTTCTTTCCCCAAACTTTTCGGTTCAATGCATTCAAACTAGACATCATGTTTATTAACTAAATTAATCACGAATCGGTTGTTTGATTGATGTCTGCGTTCGTAATGAAGAAGACGAGTTCAGTGATGACATAAGATTAATTAAAATCGGAATTATAAACGGGTTAGACACACAGTCCAGCGGTGGACTGTGTGCAAACAAAAACTATACACGTCCCGAGTTCGATCCCTGCTACACGCACACCTTGTGTAATAAAATGCCTTTTTGATCAAGAACTAAACCGGGTTAACTCAGATAGTTGTTAAGTATAATAAAAACCGAGATAATAACCGGGTTAGACACACAGTCCAGCGGTGGACTGTGTGCAACATGAACTACACGTCACGCGTTCGAAACCCGTCACGAGCACCGGTCCGATTGAATTAAAATGTTTTTGCAAATAAAGGAAATTCGGTTAAATCGAATAAGTGTATAAATATAATTAAAAACGAGATTATTTCGGGTTAGACACGTAGCTCAGTTGGTAGAGCTGCGTGCACGCGAACGGGAGGTCGCTGGTTCGAATCTCACCCGGCGCAGATTAATTCGCTGACCGAACCGGTCAACGGTCAACGGTCAACGCTAAAAAAATGTTTCCTTTTATATTTTTATTTATTTAATTTAATTTAAAAATCAATTAAAAATACTTAAAAATAACATTTTTAAAGATAGAAAATAGCCATAAACTCACAAAAATATATCTAAAAATTTCATTAAAATCCTTAATAAAATCCATCCATTTAATATATTTTTCCCTTATTATTTAGGTTAGTATTCCTCGTTGATCCGCTCATCTCACCATCTCCAATTCAACGCACCCAATGTGAGTGAATCTTACAAATTCCCCGTTTTAATCACGTTTTGGGGTGTATCATGTGTCTTTGTATATATATATATTATTGCTAAACCATTGTGCATATATCATATCATGAACTTGTGTATTCAGTTTGTTGCTGTTAAGTAGTTATCATTGGATGCAATTTATTATTCAGTACATGCAATTTCATAGGCCGCCGCTCCCCATTACATTATGGGCGTTGAGCATGTTCCCCATTTTATTATGCGGTTGAACCTGGCGTGCCCACATACGATCGGCTCCGTTTGATTGAGCCTTGATCGCACAGACATTTTCATTTTCAGTACATGCAATACGATCGGCTCCGTTTGATTGAGCCTTGATCGCACAGTTTCATTTATGTTATTTACAGTATGATGTTGGTATGTTCATGTATGCTGCCATGTGTTATTGTATGTTATAGTTGTGACTGCTATTTGCCATTACTTGATTATTTACATTTGCTCATCTATGATTATGCACAATTTTTCATCGATAAACTAACCATAAAATCATTATCAAATGTTTATCTAATAAGGTTCACTTGCCAACTTATGTTGACCCAAAAACCCCCATTTTACACATGATACAGGTGAAGCAGCTCCAGCTAGGAACACATAGGCTTTGGACTAGAAGAATAAAACGATTTAGTGTTGGGATGATTATGCTTGGTTTATTTCCTTTGTATTGAATGAACATGGTTGGATATTTGGAAATGTAATTTTGACTTTATTAAATATGAAACATAATAGTAAATGTCATGAGTTTTGGTGATAACCCAATTATGCCCCGACTCTTATTCCGCTGCGGGTCGGGGTGTGACAGATTGGTATCAGAGCCATGACTATAGGGATATAGGATAGGTTATTAGACCCTTAGAGCCTATACTATAGTCGATTAGAAACTTATAAAAATTTTGTGTGTTATATGCCAAATTTCATGATGTTTATATGTTTTATGTTAAATGTTACATTTGATATTGTGCAAGCATGTTCATAAGTATGTATTATCATATAATGCCTATCATGAAATCGTATGCTCATAACATATCACATCCATGAAAGCACACACCACATCATGATTGTTTTTACAATGATTTTCGTGTTTTCAAATCTCATCAAAGTGAGTTCTCATGACGGGCATGTAGTAACTGGAAGGGTACCAGTACCGGTAGTCGGAACGTCCTGTCTAGGCTGGCATTCGTATAAATCCAAAATAAAGGACCAGTTTGCCTACCTGGGGACTAACGATGAGAGTACGAAGTACCTATTAGGCCAAAGCATGCTATACCAAACGTCGTGTGAGCTAATCCCACTTTGAGTTGTCATTGTGTCTACACCTGGACACGTTCCTACCAAACATCTCATGAACATATTTTGTGGTTTGCATTCGGGGGATGCGAGTGTTAAATTGCCAATACTAATGTGAATCCTACCAAGCCAATAGCCATGGGGGCCCACATGACTATGTAGGCGAAGGTATGGGGGACATTTGAGGCCCAACATGAGCGAACCCAAGACATCCTATGGATGTAGTTGCATTATTGATATTTATATTATTTTCATTTTTTTAAGACACATGACACCTAAAAAGACACCATAAACTCACAATCTTCTCATTTTATGATCCTGTAGATGTCGTCTAGACAGCAACGAAGGGGTAAAAGATCGGGAAGGTCTCAGGAACGTTTGGCCACTCAGATCGCGAAACAAATGGCCACGATATTGCCTGACATTGTAGTACAAGTACAACAAGCCCTTGCTACAAATCCTACTAACCCTCCCCAACAACAGGACCAGAACATTGACAACCCTCCTACCAACAAGTGCTCTTACAAACATTTTAAGTCCTGTGATCCTCCTAAATTTGAAGGGACCGAGGGTGTCACTGCTCTCCTACATTGGTTCAAGGAGATGGAAAACACCTTCCTAAACTGCGATTGTCCTGAGGATCGCAAGGTTCGAGACGCCACCGGGAGACTACTTGGAGTAGCCCTCACTTGGTGGAACACTGAGAAAGGGAAGAGGGGAACTGAAGATGCGATGGCCTTAACTTGGGAGGAGTTAAGGGAAATCATGACTAGGCGTTTCTGTCCTAGAAGTGAAATTAAGAAGTTAGAGGATGAATTTCATGCTCTAAAGCAAAAGGAGGGTGATCACTCTACTTACAACAAGAGGTTCTTGGAGTTGAACCAAATGGTCCCAAATTTATTCACTCCAACCTATCGTCTGATCGAGCATTATATTCGAGGACTTCCCTCGAAAATCCAAGATTCAGTTCTCAGTGTTTCACCAGTAACACTTGAAGCTGCCATGGAGTTGGCAACTGAACTGACCGAAAACCGAATTCGCAACGGGAAGTTCAAAGAAGAGAAGAAGAAAGCCCCTGTTGAGGGACAAACTTCAAACCACCCCATTCCTTCCTCTAAGTTTGCTAACAAGAGGAAGCGTAACACCAGGAATTTTGCAGTTACCCAAACCAACACCCCTATTCCTGCTGCACCCATTACTCAAGTCACTCTTTCACCCGCGCCATACAGAAGACCCTACACAGGCCCATTACCAAAATGTAACCGTTGTCAGTATCACCATTCCCCTGATCATACTTGCCAATACTGCACCGGCTGCGGTCGCGCAGGCCGCATGCCTCAACGAACAAACCGCCACCAACCTTTAACCCAAACCCACCAACAGTTACTGGGTCAAGCACAACAACCCCTACCATTTCCACCCACCCAACATTTAGCCCAAAAATACTACCAACCCAATTATCCTATAGGCCAACCTATGCGGGCTTGCTTCAATTGCGGCGACCCAAGTCATTTCAGAAACACATGTCCAAGGCTGGTTAATATTATTCATGCTCAGGCCCAAGCCAACCCAGTGAATCAAGCGAACCAAGCTCCTCCACCTGCAAGAGGAAGAGCTTTCAATATTAACGCGAACCAGGCCAGAGCTGACGGCAATGTGGTCAACGGTACGTTCCTTATAAATGGTAGATATGCCTCTATGTTATTTGATACTGGTGCGGATAGAAGTTTTGTGTCATTAGAATTTGAACCTATCTTAAGCAAAAATCGGGATAAGCTCACGGAATCCATAACGGTAGAAGTTGCGGACGGGAAACCAGTTTCATTAGACTCTATATTACGCAACTGTACACTCACCTTAAACGACCACGATTTCTCAGTCGACCTTATTCCTATGAAGCTGGGAAGTTTCGACATCATAATCGGTATGGATTGGCTCAGTCAACATCAGGCGGAAGTTGTATGTCGTGAAAAATTTATTCGTATTCCCCTTTCAAACGGTCAGACTCTTCGAATCATTGGAGAAACCTCGTCGAAAGGGCTCAGCTTAATGTCTTGTCTTCAAGCTCAAAAATATCTTCGCAAGGATTATGTCGCGTTTTTAGCCCATATCATCAAGAAGGGGACCACAGAGAAGAAACTTGAAGACATTCCTGTAGTAAAAGACTTTCCACAAGTTTTTCCTGACGACATTTCAGGACTTCCTCCAGTTAGAGATGTCGAATTTCCGTATTGATCTTATACCTGGTGCTACACCAGTTGCAAAGTCTCCATATAGGTTAGCCCCCTCTGAAATGCAAGAGCTAGCCAGTCAATTGCAAGAGTTGACTGACAAGGGATTCATACGTCCTAGCTCATCGCCTTGGGGTGCACCTGTCCTTTTTGTAAAGAAGAAAGATGGATCTTTTCGTATGTGCATCGACTACAGAGAGCTCAACAAGTTAACCATCAAAAATCGCTATCCTTTACCTCGCATTGATGATCTTCTTGACCAACTACAAGGTGCCAGCTGTTTTTCGAAAATCGATCTTCGATCTGGCTATCATCAACTTAGAGTGCATGAAGAAGACGTCCCTAAGACTGCTTTTCGAACTCGTTATGGCCACTATGAATTCATGGTTATGCCGTTTGGATTAACCAACGCACCAGCTGTCTTCATGGACCTAATGAACAGAGTCTGCAAACCTTACCTTGATCGATTTGTTATAGTTTTCATCGACGATATTCTTATTTATTCAAAATCTAAAGCTGATCATGAGCGTCATCTTCGACTCGTTCTTGCACTTCTAGAAAAGGAAAAGCTTTATGCCAAGTTCTCTAAATGTGAATTCTGGTTAAAAGAGGTGCAATTCCTCGGGCATGTAGTCAATGACAAGGGAATACATGTTGACCCTTCAAAGATCAAAGCGGTTCAAGAATGGCAAGCTCCACGTACACCAACTGAAGTAAGATCTTTTCTTGGACTAGCTGTCTATTATCGTCGGTTCATTTCAAACTTCTCTCGCATTGCTGTGCCACTCACGGCTTTAACTCACAAGGGAAAGCCTTTCGTATGGGGACCCAAGCAAGAAGAAGCTTTTCAAACTCTTAAACAAAAACTTTGTGATGCACCAATCCTCACTCTTCCTGAAGGTTGTGATGATTTTGTAGTCTATTGCGACGCGTCAGGGCAAGGGTTAGGCTGCGTTCTCATGCAAAGAGGAAAAGTCATAGCTTATGCCTCGAGACAACTCAAGACACATGAAAAGAACTACACCACTCATGACCTAGAACTTGGAGCCGTTGTATTCGCTCTTAAGATATGGAGACATTATCTCTATGGTACTAAGTGTGAAATATACACTGACCACAAGAGTCTTCAACATATCTTCAATCAAAAAGAGTTAAATATGAGGCAACGAAGATGGGTCGAACTCCTGAATGATTACGACTGTGAAATTAGATACCACCCTGGTAAAGCAAATGTGGTGGCTGATGCACTTAGTCGAAAGGGTTATGCGAACTCCATTCATCTTCTATGTTCGCAAATTATAACCGACACTAAAGATCAAATTCGTGAAGCTCAACACGTTTCAATAACAGAAGAAACGTACGAAAAGAGATGTCCAGTGGAGCTGAGCTAAAACTTGAAACTAAATCAGACGGTATCCTGTATTACCTAGATCGTATCTGCATTCCTAACCACAACAATCTTCGTGAAACTCTTATGAATGAAGCTCACAAAACGCGATATTCTATACACCCCGGAGCCGATAAGATGTATCAAGACCTACGATACACCTATTGGTGGCCTGGAATGAAGAAGGATATTGCCGTTTTTGTTTCCAAGTGTCTCACATGTTCCAAGGTGAAGGCTGAACACCAAAGACCCTCAGGACTTCTAGTCCAACCGGAAATACCTGTATGGAAGTGGGAAAATATAACCATGGATTTCATTACCGGGTTACCTCGCACTTCTGGTGGGTATGACACTATATGGGTGATTATAGACTGACTTACAAAATCAGCTCACTTTATTCCTATCCGCGAAGATTTCAAGAACGAAAAGCTTGCACGTATTTATATCAACGAAATCGTGAGCCGGCATGGGGTACCATTAAGTATTATTTCTGATCGTGATGGTCGTTTCACCTCACGAACATGGCAAGCAATACAATCCGCTATGGGCACACGATTAGATCTCAGTACCGCCTATCATCCTCAAACTGATGGACAGTCTGAGCGCACCATTCAAACTCTTAAGGATATGCTTAGAGCATGTGTCATAGACTTTAAGGGAAATTGGGACGCCCACCTACCATTAGTTGAATTTTCGTACAAGAACAGCTATCATTCGAGCATCGGCATGGCACCTTTTGAAGCCTTATATGGTCGTAAGTGCCGATCTCCTGTATGTTGGCACGAAATTGGGGAAGCACAAATTACTGGTCCAGAATTGATCCAAGAAACCACAGACAAGATTCATCAAATTCGAAACAATCTTCTAGCAGCTCAAAGTTGTCAAAAGAGTTATGCAGATAAACGACGGAAGCCCTTAGAGTTTACATTGGTGATCATGTGCTTTTAAAAGTATCACCGTGGAAGGGAGTAGTTCGTTTTGGTCAAAAAGGGAAGCTAGCACCACGTTACGTAGGACCTTTCAAGATACTCGAAAGAGTAGGTCCTGTAGCATACAAGCTTGACCTACCAGAAGAACTCACAGGATTCATCCCACATTCCACGTGTAGAACTTGAAGAAGTGCCTCGCTGATGAGAATCTCCATATTCCGCTGGAAGATATTCAGATTGATGAATCTATGCATTTTATTGAAAGACCAGTGGAGATCATGGACTACGGGGAGAAGCGTCTTCGTCGAAGTCGCATTCCAATTGTTAGGGTACGCTGGGAGTCGAAACGGGGACCTGAGTTTACTTGGGAACGTGAAGACTCAATGCGTGAAAAATACCCGCATCTTTTTCCTACTACTTCAACTACTTAAATTTCGGGACGAAATTCCTAAAAGTAGGGGATACTGTAACATTTGTAAAAATTTGGTTTTTCAAAACCCGCTCCGTTTTGTAATCAAGTACCAAGTTATAAAAGTTACATTAAATATTTATGATTATTTTGAATTAAAACGATACATAATTAATAAATAAACTAAACTATAAAAATTATATTTGATAAAAAGTTAAAATAAAATAAATAAAAAAATAATGAAGCTGCCGGGATTCGAACCCGGGTCAGCCAAGACTCTTCAACAACTTAACACTCACTCCCTAAACCACTCCGCCACATTGTGTTTTCTGCTAACTCTAGGAACACAAATGAATTTTATACACAAACTCAGTTAAAACCGATGGCGCCATCTGAGAAACGGTAATCGGCAAACCAAGCATCAAATCGATTGTTTACCTCACACATTCAGTTTATAACCGATGCACGACGGTTTTTAATCAATCAGAAATTGATTAAACTTCAAGACTCATCATTGTTGATTTTAAAACAGAAAAAGAACATCAAGTTCAGAATTTCACAAACTCCAGACCACTCTCGCGATTCAGAGATATCATACCAATACTCTATTTCCTTTTCGTCGCATTTTCAGACCATCGGAGCGCCTAAAACAGCTCGCCGAAATTCTCTGCAAAAGTCGCCGGAAAACCGTATTCAACTCAAACCGGTAAAATACTTCTACTTTACGGTTTCAATCTATTGTTAGAACCTTACTAACATTAACCTATCGCTCAAAATCAACCACAGACGTCATTGCTGGACTTTCTGTGTTCGCCGGAAAACTTCTGGAATTGCCGGAAACTCGTTAATTACCGGTATGCACATTCCAACGTACTGATAATCAATACTCATTAGTTCAATTTCATATCTAATCCCTTAAACCTGTTAATTGATTCTCGCAGCCGAAGGTTTCAAAAACAGAGCCGACAAGTTTCGTTGGACTCTCTGAAGAAGACAACCTGTTCGGTATCTTCTTTCCCCAAACTTTTCGGTTCAATGCATTCAAACTAGACATCATGTTTATTAACTAAATTAATCACGAATCGGTTGTTTGATTGATGTCTGCGTTCGTAATGAAGAAGACGAGTTCAGTGATGACATAAGATTAATTAAAATCGGAATTATAAACGGGTTAGACACACAGTCCAGCGGTGGACTGTGTGCAAACAAAAACTATACACGTCCCGAGTTCGATCCCTGCTACACGCACACCTTGTGTAATAAAATGCCTTTTTGATCAAGAACTAAACCGGGTTAACTCAGGTATTTGTTAAGTATAATAAAAACCGAGATAATAACCGGGTTAGACACATAGTCCAGCGGTGGACTGTGTGTAACATGAACTACACGTCGCGCGTTCGAAACCCGTCACGAGCACCGGTCCGATTGAATTAAAATGTTTTTGCAAATAAAGGAAATTCGGTTAAATCGAATAAGTGTATAAATATAATTAAAAACGAGATTATTTCGGGTTAGACACGTAGCTCAGTTGGTAGAGCTGCGTGCACACGAACGGGAGGTCGCCGGTTCGAATCTCACCTGGCGCAGATTAATTCGCTGACCGAACCGGTCAACGGTCAACGCTAAAAAAATGTTTTTTTTTATATTTTTTATTTATGTAATTTAATTTAAAAATCAATTAAAAATACTTAAAAATAACATTTTTAAAGATAGAAAATAGCCATAAACTCACAAAAATATATCTAAAAATTTCATTAAAATCCTTAATAAAATCCATCCATTTAATATATTTTTCCATTATTATTTAGGTTAGTATTCCTCGTTGATCCGCTCATCTAAATCGTGCACATCTCACCATCTCCAATCCAACGCACCCAATGTGAGTGAATCTTACAAATTCCCCGTTTTAATCACGTTTTGGGGTGTATCATGTGTCTTTGTATATATATATATATATATATATATTATTACTAAACCATTGTGCATATATCATATCATGAACTTGTGTATTCAGTTTGTTGCTGTTAAGTAGTTATCATTGGATGCAATTTATTATTCAGTACATGCAATTTCATAGGCCGCCGCTCCCCATTACATTATGAGCGTTGAGCATGTTCCCCATTTTATTATGCGGTTGAACTTGGCGTGCCCACATACGATCGGCTCCGTTTGATTGAGCCTTGATCGCACAGACATTTTCATTTTCAGTACATGCAATACGATCGGCTCCGTTTGATTGAGCCTTGATCGCACAGTTTCATTTATGTTATTTACAGTATGATGTTGGTATGTTCATGTATGCTGCCATGTGTTATTGTATGTTATAGTTGTGACTGCTATTTGCCATTACTTGATTATTTACATTTGCTCATCTATGATTATGCACAATTTTTCATCGATAAACTGACCATAAAATCATTATCAAATGTTTATCTAATAAGGTTCACTCGCCAACTTATGTTGACCCAAAAACCCCCATTTTACACATGATACAGGTGAAGCAGCTCCAGCTAGGAACACATAGGCTTTGGACTAGAAGAATAAAATGATTTAGTGCTGGGATGATTATGCTTGGTTTATTTCCTTTGTATTGAATGAACATGGTTGGATATTTGGAAATGTAATTTTGACTTTATTAAATATGAAACATAATAGTAAATGTCATGAGTTTTGGTGATAACCCAATTATGCCCCGACTCTTATTCCGCTGCGGGTCGGGGTGTGACAACCAATGTCTGCATTCCTCCATTTCCCTTCAGGTGGAGCAACATAATTAGTCTTGACAAATCTTCCAAACACAGGCTTGAATGCTGGAGCCTTTCCTCCTTAGCGATAGTTGCTGTTGTTGTGGAGGTCAGAAGCAGTCATGTGTTCTAATTTCAAGAGATCATCCTTATTTTTCTCCAAATTCGGATGTAAGTGATCAAGCATCATCTGTACAAAACGGGGGTACTGCAGAAATCGACTCTTCCCCAAATTCATCACCAGCTGGTCAAAAATCATCCTACTAAAATTGTAGGGCTTGTTCAATATCACCGCCACCATCATACACATGTGATAATCCACCAAATCATCCCATCCACCTTTTCTGTGGCTTAGAGAGCGTGTTATGCAGTGTGCAAGAAATCTGTATGGCAAACCCAGCTGGTTGATCTTGTACAGAGCAGAATTTACATAACCATTGTAGCCCATTCAGAAAAAGCAGCCCTTAACAAACTTTTCTGTAAACCCAGTCCGAAAATCACTCTCATCTCTAAAATGCAGCACTGTGCGAATCAGATCATTTGTGATCGTAACTTCTACATCTTTATACCCAATCTTTACTGCTGACATAATAGCTTTACCATCAGCTCTTAACACTGCTGCGCGCCCAAAATCTTTCAACGTGTGAGACATACACATCATGATGATGTGTAAGGGCATGATAAACTGGCAGTCTCTCCAGAAAGTCTATGTATTGCGAGAACGGAGCAAATTCTGGTACATCCTTGTCAATCAAGCAGCAGGGTTGTGGATTGGTTCCACTCATACACGGTTTTCTGTGGAACAGCTAGATGTGAAAAAGTTAGAAAAAGTTTTCATAAACACAAACATTCACTCAGATTTCGTACGAAAATTGCTAGAGTATACTTTTGAAGATTTTCGTGCGAAAATAAACAAAACATAATCTGAGTCAACATCATGAATTTTCATGTGAAAATCCAAGATTTTCGGGCGAAAATCTTCATCTTCCTCAACAGTTAACAATTTTTATTACGACCCAAAACGCTTGCAATTTTTAACTTTTTCAAGAAATCGAAACGGTAAACCTTAGTTAAACAAGCCGATTTTAGCATTTGAGGGTTCAATTTTAGATTTCACCGGCTAGTTTATCCTAGATCTACGTTTTAGTTCGTTTAAGGTCTGACGAGTCCAATTTTGACGGTTCAATCTCGGTGAATACCCTCGCCATTACGAGAGGTGTGCAAATCAACCTCCCTAGTGTGTCAAAAACGTCGAGAAATGAGAGAACCGAGACAAAGTGTTCAAGTTGCTTTAGAGAATCCGCACCAAAATCTTTAATAGGTTTTCGTGCGGAATGTACTGAGGTCTCTCTTATATATAGGCTCCTGATTTTCGTGCGAAAATTTGGCTTATGAAATTAAGCCAAATTTTCGTGCGGAAATCTCAATTTTCGTGCGAAAATCATTGCCCCGTTAAATTTTTCTCAACTTTTCAACTTTTTCATCCGTTTTCAGTTTTAACTATCCACACAGATATCCAAGTCCAAGTTAATGACCTTGTATAACTTTTTTGGTTACCAAGTCCAAGTTAATGACCTTGTATAACTTTTTTGGTTACCAAGTCCAAGTTAATGACTTTGGTTGACCACCTTTTGACCAAAACTGATCTTTTATAGATTTAAGTTTCAAATTAATGAACTTTTCATTGTTTTCGACCAGACTTTCGTTTCCAGATTAGCTTCCAACCCATAATTCAATCGATTTTCCTCAGCTTTCTGTCGCTTTAGACTTTGAAGATCTGCTTTACATCACTGGTAGTCAGAAAAATAAAATAGAAATAGAAAATCTTTTTGAATTTTTGAAAACTTCTAAGCTAGAAATACTTAAAAGCAATATGTACAAAATATAATTACAGACATATTTTTGCGAGTTTGTGTTAGAGGATCATATCTGTTTGTTGAGATACATTACCAGTACCGTTGCTCTTTATGAAACTTTTAAGATCTTTAAACAGATTTTCTTTAGATTTTCAGTATACTGATCCACTTAAACCTCTACACATTTCTCAACTGCTTCAAGATATGTTAGGTAAATTTTAGCAACATGGCCTAATCTGTGTTTCCCACCTCAGAATATACTCCCGCATCGAGATTCCCTAGATTCCATCTAACAGGTGAATATATCTAACTGATATCTGTAAGGGGGTGAATTGCGAGACCTTGAGAGCTCAGGTTAGTACTGTCACACCCCGACCCGCAGCGGAATAAGAGTCGGGCATAATTGGGTTATCACCAAAGCTCATGATATTTACTAATATGTTTCATATTTATTAAAGTCAAAGTTACATTTCCAAATATCCAACCATGTCCATACAATACAAAGAAAATAAACCAAACATAACAATCCCAAACTCTAAATCATTTTATTCTTCTAGTCCAATCCTATGTGTTTCTTGCTGTTGCTGGTTCACCTGTATCATGTGTAAAAATGGGGGTTTTTGGGTCAACATAAGTTGGCGAGTGAACCTTGTTAGATAAACATTTGTTATTGATTTTCTTGTTAGTTTATCAATGAAAAATTGTGCATAATCATAAATGAGCAAATGTAAATAACCAAGCAGTAGCAATAGCAATCACAACTATAACATACAATAACACATGATAGCATACATTAACATACCAACATCATACGATAAATATCATGAATGAAACTGTGCGATCAAGGCTCAATCAAACGGAGCCGATCGTATTGCATGTACTGAAAATGAAAATGTCTGTGCGATCAAGGCTCAATCAAACGGAGCCGATCGTATGTGGGCATGCCAGGTTCACGCTCATAATGTAATGGGGAACATGCTCAACGCTCATAATGTAATGGGGAGCGGCGGCCTATGAAATTGCATGTACTGAAAATAATAAATTGCATCTAACGATAACCACAAAACAGTTGAAACAAACTGAATACACATGTTCATGATATGATGTATGCACAATGATTTAAATATAATATATAGCAAGACACATGATACACCCCAAAACGTGATTAAAACGGGGAATTTGTAAGATTCACTCACATTGGGTGCGTTTGAATGGAGATGATGAGATGCGCACGAATTGGAAGAGCGGAACAACGAGAAATAACTAACCTAAATAATAACGGAAAATATAGTAAATGAATGGATTTTATTAAGGATTTTAATGGAATTTTTAGATATATTTTTGTGAGTTTAAGGCTATTTTCTATCTTTAAAAATATTATTTTTAAGTATTTTTAATTGATTTTTAAATTAAATTAAATAAATAAAAATATAAAAAAAAAATTTGTTTATTTTTGCGTTGACCATTGACCGTTGACCGTTGACTTGTTGACCTGTTGACCAGTTCAGTCAGTGTGCATGAATGCGCTGGGTGAGACTCGAACCCGAGACCTCCCGTACGCGTGCACGCAGCTCTACCAACTGAGCTACGTGTCTAACCCGAAATAATCATGTTTTTAATTATATTTATATACTAATTTGATTTAACCAAAATTATTTTAATTTCAAAAACATTTTAATTCGTTCAACCGGTGCCAGTAACAGGTTTCGAACGCGTGACGTGCGACTTAGTGTTGCACACAGTCCACCGCTGGACTGTGTGTCTAACCTGGTTAATATCTCGGTTTTTATTATACTTAACAACTAACGAGGTTAACCCGGTTCAGCTTTAATCAAAAAGGCATTTTATTACTTAGAGGGTGCGTGTATCTGGGATCGAACTCGTGACGTGTGCGTATTATTTGCACACAGTCCACCGCTGGACTGTGTGTCTAACCCGTTTAAGATACCAATTTTAATTATACTTATAGTGTTATCACAGTCATCTTCTTCATTGAATTTTACAGGCAATAGATTATACCGTTATATCTTGTGTAGTTCGATTGATAAACATTGTACAATCTAATATGAAATGGCAGAAACGATAATTGGAAGTGAACATACCGATGAACGGTTTATTTCAGAATTCCGGCAATGTGTCGGTCTCTGTTTTTGTGCTCTTCAACTGAACAAGACAATTAACCGTTTTGATTAGCTAATCGTGAAATTGAAGTGATCAACAAATGTTAACAGAGGGTTTGAATGCCCTTACCGATTCTCAGATGAAAATAGAGATTTTCAGAACTTTTCTGGCGAACTGAAATTATCTGATAACAGTGCCTGAATTCGATCTCAAGTGGAAGGTTTGAGTTAGAAATAGCTTAACAACTGTTAGACTATGATGGTATTGAAGAACTTACCGATTTGAGGACAAATACGGTTTTCCGGCGAACTTGCAGAATTTTCCGGCGAGTTGATCTAAGCTTTCTGGTGAACCGAATGTGTGACGAAAATGAAATGGAAAGTTGGTATGATGTTTCTGAGTCGCGAGAGGGGTCTTGAGTTGAAGTAATTTGGACTTTGATTATTTTCGGTTATAAAAACCGATGATGATCAAAATTGAAGTTCATTCAATCTGAATTGATTAAAAATCGTCGGTGCATCGGTTATAAACCTGAATGTGCGATTAATCAAACGATTAGACGGTTGAATTGCCGATTTCGGTTTCTCAGTTGGCGCAACCGGTTTAAACTAGGTTTGTGTATAAGAGTTATTTGTTTCCCTAAGTTGACAGAAAACAACAAGTGGCGGAGTGGTGATGTGTGTGTGTGTTAAGTCTTTGGATTTCGGTCCGGCTGACCCGGGTTCGATCCCCGGCAGCAACATTTCATTTTTATTTATTTTGTTTTCACTTTTTTTCAAATATAATTTTTATAGTTTAGTTTGTTTATTAATTATGTATCATTAAAAATCAAAATAATCATAAATATACAACGTGACATTTATAACTTGATATTCGATTACAAAACGGAGCGGGTTTTGGAAACCCGTTTTTGACAAATGTTACAAGTACTTCCATACAGAGAAAGAGATGAAGGCTCGACTTTGGTGGTGTTCCTCTTGGGAATCTTTTCATTTTTCTTGATTTTTGGATTTTTCTTGATTTTTTCTATGTTTTTGTATTTTTCACAACCTTTTCTCCCATTAAAATTAAAAACATATTTTTGGATTTTTGGTTTTAAGAAAGCATGTAAACTATTTACAAAAGAACTTTGACTAACCAGTGAGGATTACATCCCAACATCGTCATCCTCAAACTAAACCTCATAAATGTCCCCTGATGACAGATTCTTTAAACCATTTAATTTTGAAAGATTTCGAAATCTTGCCTTATCAAAAGCTTTGGTGTAAAAATCTGCTTTTTGGTCATCAGTGTGGATTTTCTAAATTCGTACCAACTTTTTCTCGTGACAGTCACGGATAAAGTGGTATCGAATCTTAATATGTTTAGTGCGTGAGTGTTGACAATGATTGACCGTGATATCAATAGCTGCCTTGTTATCTACGAAGATTGGCGTGTCAAGAAATTGCAGACCGAAGTCTCTCATTTGTTGTTGTATCCACAGTATTTGCAAACAACAACTGGATGCTGGAATGTATTCAGCTTCACACGTAGAGAGAGCGACCGCGGTCTGTTTCTTGCACTGCCATGTTACCAAACGAGTTCCGAAGAACTGGCAGCCGGCCGTTGTAGATTTCGAATTCTTCTTGCAGCAACCAAAATCAGAGTCCGAATAACTCGTAAGGTTGAAATCATCATGTCGTGGATACCACAAGCCGGTGCCTGGGTATGGCGTTAAGTAGCGCATGATCCTTTTGACGATCAACAAATGAGATTCCTTTGGACTTGACTGATATCTGGCGCAAAGGCATGTGGGATACATGATATCCGGTCGAGAAGCTATGAGATACATCAGGGACCCGATCATGGAGCGATACAAAGTTTCATCAACTTTTCTCCATACTCGTCTAGACAAATGCCGTGATTTGTGGCTAACAGGGTAGATGCGGGTTTAGTTCATGTCATGTTGAATTTCTCCAGCACGCTGGTGAATGAAAATACCGTCTGGTAGTTGTTCAACCTGAAGTCCCAAAAAGAATTTCATCTCTCCCATAGCGCTCATTTCGAATTTCTCTTTCATGACTTTCTCGAAGTCTTTACACAGCTTTTCATTTGTTGATCCGAGGATGATATCATCCACGTAGATTTGTACAATAATCAGATGTCCATCTACTTCCTTTGTAAAGAGGGTGCTGTCTACTGTTCCTCTAGTAAAATGATTAGCCAGTAGGTGCTTGGAAAGCGTCTTGTACCTGGCTCTCGGGGCATGGTGTAAACCGTAAAGGGCTTTGTTCAGCAAGTAGACCTTGTCTTTGTGAATCGGATTGACAAACCCCGGTGGTTGGCCGACATATACCTCCTCTTTTACCTTACCGTAAAGGAAAGCAGATTTCACATCCAATTGTTATACTTTGAAACCTTTCCATGAGGCGAAAGCCAGGAAAATGCGGATAGCTTCTAGACATACGAATGGGGCGTAGCCCTCGTTGTAGTCTATCCCTTCTTGCTGACGAAAACCTTGAACTACGAGCCGAGCCTTGTTTCGAAAAACTACTCCTCTGTCATCTCTTTTGCACTTGTAAACCCACCGAGTGCTTATCTTTTTCTGCTTTGGTGGTAGGTCAACAAGTTCCCAGACTCCAAGTTTCTTGAATTGCAATAATTCTTCCTGCATTTCTTCCACCCAACTGTCGTCTTTGAGAGCATCTCTGATGTTTGTTGGTTCGACCTGAGAAACAAAACAACTATGAGAAAATTTATTTTGAAGTAGAGTAACTTTGGAATAAAAGCAACTTAGATCCTTGTTGATCTGATTCGCGTTTTCACGCTCGTTTACAGTTCTCCAATGATGTTATCAGTTTGATGGTAGGAGACTGATCTCGTCATAACTTCGCCTGGAACATTTATTAAGCTTTCTAAATTTGTGATGTTCTGATTAGCAACCTGTTCTGAGGAAGTAGCCTCATTTCTCGCAAGTTTCTACAGCTTGATTGTTGAGATAACTTGTAATCTTTTATGATCCTTCATCAGAACTGGTATCCCCATTATCAAAGGTAGGATCTTGTTCAGGTTCTGCATTTGCTGATGGTGGGGAAGATGGTTCTGTAGCTGGTGTAACAACTGGTTCTGACTGAGTATTGCTTGGACCTGTTTCTGAGGAAGGATTTGTTGTTGGAGAGATTACCAACGCCCTGTTACTTGCTCTTGATTCGATATCTGATGTTGTTGAAATAGCAAGATAAGTTCTTCCTCAGACGGTTCTTCAGACAGATCAAATGAGTTCCACAACCCGTTGTAATTGAACAGCCACGGATCTCCAGGTTTTTGCATGGGCGTTGTATATCTCTGGCAATCAACATGTTGAGCAACAATAACCTGATTTAATCTTGGGAGAAAAACTCGCTTTTGCGGACTAGCATAACCTACGAAGAAACCTTCTAAAGATCTGGCTCCGAATTTTCCTTCTGGGTCCAATACGGTAAACGGTGATCCAAAGGGTTCCAAAAACTCTAGATTACGTTTTTGCTGGTTAAGAAGTTCAAAGTATGTCTTGTTGTACTTCTTGACTGTCATTACACGGTTAAGGATATAGCATGCAGAGGCAACAGCTTCGCTCAAAAAACTGATAGGCAGCTTAGAATCGGCAAGCATGGTGCGTGCAGTCTCGATGAGTGTTCTTTTCTTTCGTTCAGCTACTCCATTTTGTTGAGGAGTGTAGGGGGCACTGAACTCATGATGAATACCCTTAGCATTGCAGAACTCGAGCATCTTGTTGTTCTTAACTCAGTATCGTTGTCACTTCTGATTCTCTTGATTGGCAAATGTAAAGGTTTTCAAGCTTTCGAAACAGGATCATCAAATTTTGAAACGTTTTATTCTTGCTCTCCTGAAAGAAAACCCGTGAGAATCTTGAATAGTCATCAGTCACAACTAGGCAGTACAGATCTCCTGTAATACTTTTCACATTAACAGGCCAGAAGATATCCATGTGTAGCCTTTCTCGAGGAAGTTTGATGGAGTTGAGAAGCTTTCTCGGGTGAGACTTCTTGTGCTGCTTCCCCTTTTTGCAGCTGATACAGTCATCTGACAAATGACAATTTTTGAGATTCACCCCTTCCACTAGATTGATGTGCACCAGAAAATTCATCTTCCTTAGGTGTATGTGACCCATCTTCCTATGCCATAGGATTGATTCCTTTTTAGTAGCTTTTGATACAAAACATTGACCTTCCTTTGAAGTAGTGGATACGACGCTCATGTCTAAGACATATAAATAATTCTCTCGAGGAGCGCGCATTAGGATCCACTCCTTAGGAATAACGAAACCAGGTTTGAGAATAAGACATTCTTTATCAGTTAAGTGAGTCGTGAACTTCTTGTCACAGATCTGTGAAATGCTCAAAAGATTGTTCTCAAGCTCAGCAATGTAATTCACTTTGTCGAAAGATACGACTCCGTTTGTCAAAATTCCTTCTCCCACGATCCTGCCGCCCTGTGTTCCGGCAAACCCAACATATCCTCCCCGGATGGCTTTAACATTGTACAATATGTGCCTAGAAGCTCCACTGTCCATTATCCACTTTGAAATGATTGACCTTGGAAGCCCCTGCACATATTAAAAGCATATTACTTAAACAGAGAGACCCAAGCCCTTTCGGTCTTGGGTGGGATGACAATGTCGACTTTTGGAACTTTGGCAACTTTGTCATCTTTCTTAACCTCAACCCACTGTCCAGTCTTGTACTCAGTCTTATCTTTTGTTTTGACTAGAACATTGGTTGATTTTGGAGTTACAAGAGATGTTTTTACTTTAGCGACCCAGGTTTGTGCCTTAGAAAATGCCTTTTTGATATAAAGTTTAGATTCTTTCTTTTCATTTTTCTTGGATGTTTCTCCAACTTCAAATTTTGAAGTGATCTCAGTTGGTGATTCCTTAAAAGAATTGGCATTGTCATTTCTCTTTAAAATTTTTGTTGGCACAAACGCTGGACCCTTTTTCTTTTCATCTGCTGTAAACCTCTTTTATTCATGAACTGATTTTGGACGATTTTGTGACATTGTCGTGCAATATGCCCAACTTTATTACACCTGTAACAGGTTCTACTGTCATTTCCAACAGTGTGTTCCAAAGCCTGTTCACGAAGCTCCTTTTCTTTCTTAAATTCGTCATTGGTTTGTTTGTTAATGACCACTTTTTCGTCAACAGTGTTTGTACCATATACAAACTCAATTTCCTTTTGAAAATTTGCCCTTTGTGGTTTTCCTCTTCTTTTCTTTTCAAAACCCAAACCATCCCTTTTGTTCCCAGGATAACTTCTACCTCTTGGATGAGTGATTTTATCTGATTTCTTGGGTTTCGAGTAAAAACCAGCAACTTGTTTTTCAAGATCAGATGTGTTAACTTCAACAAGTTTAAAGAATTTGTCAACACGATCGAAGTTAACATTCTGGACAGGAATTCGTCATCAGTATATAGTTTATCTGATCATTTTAGCTTGTAGATAACTATATTAGGATCATCATTTAAACCATTATCTGATGTTCTAGAAAGTGAACTTGATCAGCACTTTCATACATTGTGCTGTCAGACTCATTTTCAAAAACATTTTCAAATACTTTGGTTACCACCTCGGATGCACATTCCTTCTCTGTTTTGGAATATGTTACGTCAAGATTTTCAGGCAGCTTGTTATTCTTTTCTGTGAGAAGATTTAAATTCAGTGCCTTATCCACTCCGTCAGGATGTTTCTTAGCATAGCTATTCCACATAGGAGGTTGAACATGATCATAACATTTTCCAAGATTTTTCTCACTTTTCTTACCATCTTTGCTGCTTTCTGGTTTTGGCAGAATGTGATCAAGGACATACATGCTGGTAGAGTAACTGATTAAAAATTTGTTAACCCTTTCTTGTTTCAATTCTAGTTTTCTCCATCTCATTTTTTAGCTTAGCAATTGTGTTAATATGAAGATTTATGGCCATTTGTTTTTCCATCATAGTTGCTTTGAGCATTGAAAGTGTTTTGTCATCTTCTTTGACAGTTTTCTCATACTGTCGAATGGTCCTGCTGAGCTTATCATATGATTCTTTTACGGTGTTGTAATCGTATGACAACTTATCATTGTATGTTTTAAGTTCTTTAAAAGCTTTTTCTTTCTCAGCATATTGCTCACATGCTTCAACACATTTTAAGCATGGGCTAACCAATTCGACAGTTTGAGCTTTGATTGTTTCTTTAGCTGTTTCAACCTTTTCTACCTGTTTTCCACACTGACTACCTCGTTTGTCTTGGCCATGAGTGCTTTGTTGGCAATATTGGTTAGGCTCTCCAGTGTTACCGGCTTGGTTACATCAATCACTTCCACACACTCAGACTTAGTCTCCTTAGGACTATCCTCTTTGTGACCAGAATCGAAGCTACCTGCAAAAGTTTTAAGAATTGTGTCAAATAAACAGGGTTTGGGGGTACCTGCTAGATATTCTTCTTCCTCTGCTGAAGTTCTGAAGTAATCTGCCAATACTTCTTCCAACTCTTCTTCTGAAACTTCTTCAGATGCTTCTGGTTCTTCCATGATTTCAACAACGAGTGCAAGACTTTCCTTTTTGGAGATGAAATTGTTCCAATTGAATCCTTCATCTTCCTGTGTTACCACCAGAGCTTTATCTTTGGAGTTTGATCCTCCATCTTTGATCTGAACCAATCTCTTCTCTGGTTGTGGTCGATGATAGATTGCCTTTTTGTAATAGTCATCACCAAACGGATTATGATTGCCCTTTACTTCTCGGTTAGGACATTCGCGCTTGAAGTGCCTTTTTTCCCTGCACTTGAAACATGTGACTTTGGATTTATCAAAGCCTAATTTACCGTCAAGGCCCCTTAAATCATCTCTTCTAGTAATTTCCATGAAACGCTGAGCCCTTCGAACCACTGATGCCATGCACTAGATGATGTTAATTAATTCCATCTCCTCTGGATCAATTTGGTCGTAGTCTTCTTTAGTCATTTCTGGGTTTCCGATTCGACCAGCTACAAGACTTTAATAGGATTCCAGAACAGCCGCAAGGAGTACCATATGTTGTTTAGCTGTCTGTTCATTGAACTCTTGAGCATTCTGGAGATTTACTGTGATGTTGCATTGCAGGATTCTCTGGTTAGAATTGGATTGAATTTGCTGGTTGCTATGTGGTTGATTTGAGCTCTGAGATGATTGTTGTCCTTGGTTACTGTTTGGATTGAAGGAAGCAAACGTTTGAAATCCACTGGACTGGTTGGAGGCTGGACTAGCAGTTGTATTAGCATTGAAGGCTGTTTGAATCTTGGGACTCTGAACAGGAGTGTTTTGGTTTCCTTTGTAGTATAGGCTGATTTCCTGTTGCTAGTTTGATTTCTTTCCTTTTGCCATTTTCTGCATTTCTAGTTCGTGCCCTTCCAATTTTTCTATGAATCTTGGCAAACTGAGACTGTCATACTCAGCTCCATTCTTCAAGATTGTTAGATATGTTGCCCAATCTCCTTCTGGCAAAGAATCTGCAAGTTTGTCAACTAGTTCTTCATTCGTCTTGACAATTCCCATGCGCTTCATTTGCACTACTAGGTGGCAATACCTTTCGATGAGTTGCTTCATGTTCTCGCCTGGAAGAATATTGAATACTTCAAATTCTTTGTTTAGTAACGCCTTCTTTCCTTTTCGGACATTAGTGCTCCCTTGAGCCCTTAATCGTAAGGCGAGCCATAGTGAATGAGCATCGTCGTCGTGTTGCAGGAGAACTAAGATTTCTTCTTTTATAGACTGCTGAAGGAGATTCATCATCTTCTTTTCAGTGATGTATTTTTCTCGCTCGTCATTGGATAGACGAGCCACTATTTTCTCAATGCCAAGTTCATTAAGTGGTGGTTGATACTTGTTTTCGAGTGCGAACCAAACTGTTAAGTTTGTTGCTTGAACCCAGTTCTTGAAGCGCTCACTCCAACTTTCGTAGTCTTTGATGTTCATGAGCTTTGGAGGCTTCGTAGTGGTTCCTATTTCATTTTCCAGATTCATGTTCTGGGCTGCCACGGAGGTTGTAACGGCTTGTGGTAGAAAACGCGTTATGGAATTCTTCTTCACCTGACATCTTGTCAAAAACTTAAGACAGAAAACAGATTAAAACTGGTTAACTTTAAATGGATTGAAAACTGAGTTGAAGAACAAAATTTTCGTACGAAATTGGTCCTGGGTTTTCGTGCGAAAATTTAATTTTGATGCGAAAATTTTGCTGTTTGTTAGATCAATTATTTTCATGTTTATATCCTTAAAATTTTCGTACGAAATTTATTATTTCGTGCGAAAATACTTGTCTTCTTCAAGCACTTGTTCACAATTTCACGTTTTTGATGATTTCAAGCATGATTTTGATGGATTGTAGGTTCATTTGTTTTCGTAAGCTGTTTAGAGTAGATTTTTACACGGTATACTAATAACCTAGTCCAAATTGTCCATGAAATCCTTCAGATCTAGAATAAGTTCCAAGAAAGAGTAGAAGAAGAGTTTCCAATGGATGAATCTTGAACTTTGAATGTAGAATCCAGCTGAAACTTGGTGGTTTGTTCAAAAAACAGACCTTGTGAATGCTAAGATCGGACCCAACTTAATGAGCTTTCCGATCAGACTTGCTCAGCTAACAGAGGCGGAATTCATTGTTAGCTGATTGAACAAACAAAGAACAAGCGATGATTAGTTTTTAACCGTCTGTGTATTGTATTGAATAAACGCTTGCAACGATTAAAAACTCGAACAGGGCTTCGCCACTGTGAAACCTCGAAAATTTCGTCCGATAAAATTTCGACACTTGTCCCGAAAATTCTTGGTTGCCACGTGTAGCCGAAAAGGGCCAACGACGCCGTCATGTTATTTTAATAACCTCAGAACGGGCATCGAGGAAACTCGGGGGGACCAAAGTGGTGAAAATGCAAAACTTCAAATTCTGAAGGTCCTTATGGACCGTAACCACTCCTGGTTACGGACCGTAAGCTCAAGCAAATATCGTTTTCAGTAAGGCGGTTACGGACCGCAAGCCTTATTGGTTACGGTCCGTAACTATTCAAATCATGTGGGCGCCAGAGGTCCTTACGGACCGCAAGGCATAACACTTACGGTCCGTAAGGGACTGCCAGTGACAGCTTGCATGGCAGCTTCCAGCCCTGCCACTTAACTCGCGAATGCCACCCTCTTGGCTGGTTGTGACACGTCCAAAACCACCTGGAGACCCCTCACACCTGTCCTAGACACTTGTCTTGCTTCCACTCTTTCCCCTTGGCTATAAATACCAAGCTAAACTTGCAAATCCTTTGCTCATTCATCATTCTCTTCTTCTCTTGCTCACTTGGAGGTTCCTGAGCTTCTTGGGGACTTCCTCTGAGTCTCTTAGTCATCTTTGGTCCACTAGTAAGTGTTCCAACCCTCTCCATTCAGTTTTATTAAGTTTTAAGCCAATGTCAAAGCGTTGATGTAAAAACGCTTTGACTTTAAGCGAAGACCATTATGGTCCAGCCAATGTTCGTAACGAACATGGCTACGTGATCGTAATAAGGTAGGTGTTAATTTCTCAAGAGGGCACCTCCTGATTACCACTCGTAATAAGGTAGGTGTTAATCTCTCAAGAGGGCACCTCCTGATTACCACGTTTGCTTGGTCAATTGACGGGTCAAAGTTGTGCTAATAAAAAGTCAAACGGGTCAGTTTTGAAATAAAATCATAATTAGCAATGTAGATGTTATAAAACACGTTTTGGTACTCTAATAACTTGGTAATAATTGTAAGAACATGTGGAAACATGTTTGGCTCGTCAATTCCAGGTCTAAGGTCGGTTCGCAACCGAAAGTCGCAAAGTTTGACTTTTGCTTTGACTTTCAGTTCTGACCCAAATTAGCAACAGTAGCTTCTACCCCTAAGTTGCATTATGACCACGATATAGTATACTATAACCCTCTTGAGTGATAGGTCATGGTCATGTAGTAATCCGAGTTTTTACACAAGTATCCGTAAATATGCCTAAAATGCCCTTTTTACGTATAAAATGGTCTAAACCTAAACTTATCATCAAAACTCTATTCCTACTGATGTAATATCATTATTAGGATTATTTGGGATATTAATTCAGATTTTCAAACTGAGTTTAAGCTATAGTTTACAAATCATGTCCTTAAATGACGATATTGCCCTTTCGGCAGTTTAAAAAGGTTTTAAACATACTAATGGGCCAAAATTTGATTACCTACTGATATAATACATGTATTAACATATTTTAGTCACACAAACCTGGTCACAACAACAATTTTACTTAAATGCCATTTAAATCGTCATTTAACGACTTAATCGCCATTTCGGCGCATAATGTGGTTTAAAACCATATTGGAGCATTGAGACTTGATACCTACTGATTTCAAAACATATTTTAAAATTATTAACAGTGGGTACATGTCCCAAACTCAGATTCCCAAATAAGTTATCAATTATATGTGAAAGACCAAATTACCTTTTCGGGACATAGTTTGGTCTTAAACTATAAACCACGCATATAATTGATGTCCTATTGATATAACACCATAAAATAGTTATTTTTACCGAATGTTTATATTAATAACATCAGTTTACATATAAGCCCGTTTATTACATTTTAGAAATGACGAAAACGCCCTTTAAGGCGAAGTTTGCTTTTAAAACCATAACGGGCCGTCATATAAATAACCTACTATTATAATAACATATTTTAAACTTAATGGAATATGGAACTTGTATAGGACTCACCCGGTTACCCAGTTTCGCTTATATTCGTACGGTTAAGCCTACGTGACTAGTTTACGCAACATAACCTGAAACGGGTTTAACCATATCAAAATATTCTCAAATTCCAGAATGTAAAATGGTAACCCATATTATACAAGTCCTAGTGCTTTTCGGGTCCAAAATATATTCTTTTTCGGTCATCGCTTAATCTAGCGTTTTCATACCGTTATCTTTATTTTAAGTTAGCCGGTCTAAGTCACTGACTAAATAAAGACCCGCTAACTAACTAATTGGTTAATAATACCATCCGATCCAGACTAGAGACTTCCGATAGATTGTCGCCGAGCTAGTTTACTTTTATTACGGTTTTGCTTTGCTTAGTTTCTTATTACTATAGACTTTTGCAAGCCAGGTAAATACTTTAACTTATTTTCCCTTATACGGGCTTGTGATACGGTATACTAATACCGCATGGTTGGATATGGGATCAAAGACCAATGAGTCGGGAATTCAAATAATCCATTTTAATTTGTATTGCTTAATATTAAACATTTGGGGGTTAAAACGACCGTGTCCTGGATATCCACGGCTCATTTAATTGTAAATGGCCACGACCTAAGCACGGAGTGTAGGCATACACCCGTCAGATGCTAAATTAAAATTATGACCCATTAGGGGTGCACCTATTAAAGGTGTTAAAGTGGTGTGTCAATTAATCATGATCCTGGCATAGTTTTCGGGCTCTAAATGTATTATTAGCATGTAAAACTAATAACATGAAATTATTTATCCCAAGTTATTTATAAAAAAAGTACCATTGTGTACACTAAATGTTTTTGAAATGTTTTCAAAATGAGTCGGTTAAATGTATTTACCAGTGAAAACTGACGTATTTTCAAAAGACTAAGCGCATGTGACAAGTATACGTAATTAGGCTGGAAGTGCTCGGCGAAGCTTAAGAGGAATTGCAACCCTTTGCTTGGAAGGCCTTAGCCTGTCAAGTTTCCTTTTGTGTTCACATTTTCGATCCGCCTGTGGATCTAGATACAAGCGTTGTATTTATTATTTTTGAACTTTGAACATTTAAACGTTTGTAATAGTAATTATCCAGACTTCCGCTGTGTATTAATGTATTGTTTGGTAATGATGATATCAACTTACGTCACGATATTCCCCAACCGGCCCCACCGGGTTATACGTGGAAATTAGGGGTGTGACAGGTTGGTATCAGAGCTAACTCTCGAGTGAAATAAACACTAGCCTTTTATGTTTAATCTCGGGAATACATAATAACACACATCTCTTAGACTTTCGAGTCTACACTTTGACCTAGGTTTAATCGTTTCCATCTTATTATTCTAGCTTTGTATTTTGTTTAACTTGTTTTTGAAACAGGAACAATGCCGCCTATGTTTAGACGTAGAGGAAAGGGTAAAGGACCCATGAGGGGTGGACCCTCAATAACTGGACCATCCTTTAGACCACCATACAGACCCTCTTTAGCTGGAGCAGCCAATTTACCTGAATACAACCCTTACGAAGGATCCGAAGATTCTTCATCCCCCTTTGAACCTTACCGACATTCGATCTCACATGAATACTCCCCACCTCATTCACATTCTCAGCACTCCTACCATTCACACCATTCCCATAAATCCCATCATTCGCACTCCCATTCCCAACAAGAATACTTCAACTCCTATTTCGATAACCCAGTCAACCAACCCTCACCCAAAACCCCTCCAGTTGACTCACCAACACATATGGAGGAAGATTCCGACCTGGAGGAATTTCCACAAACTGGATCGTACGGTCACCCTATCGAGTTGTCTAGTGGCTCGAACTCCTTGGCAGGATCTCAGTTCCGAGGTCCTGATGATTATGTGCAACGATGGGCACAATATGTGTTTGTAAACACGCCCTCCTACCACAACACTCCTCATCACCATCCCCCATCACCACATCCTCAAGCCGAGGATGTAGAAATGCAACAGGTGGACCAACCTCAGCCACCACCTGAATCATCATCACAACCACGCCGAAAGCATGGGGCAAGTATGTCGGTGCGTGCTGGTCAAAGGTCGGGTTCGCTACCACCTTTGCCACCCTCTTACCCCATCATCCCTGAGGACCCACAAATGGGTGGACCCTCAAACACCTCGCCAGTGACGGAACCCCCGCCGCAACCAGCTGTTGAGCCTTTGCCTCAACCACCTCCACCGCCGCTGGATTTTGCCAATCCAATACCTGCATATACAGGACCATCAGGGTTTCACACTGTCGACCCTCCTGGTCTATAAAACTATATCCATCATGGAATGGAGCAGGACCCTTATTATGATGCAGTCATTCATATTAACCTATAACATTCCTCTTACCCTAGTTACGCACCTCCTTATGCCACTACCGGATATCCGCCTTACGGGTATCCGTATCCAGTTGCGCCTCAGCCGCAACCTCCTCCACCTCAGCCTCAACCACAAGCACCACTTGAGGCTATTAACGAAGCCTTGGATCAGGTCTGAGAAATGCGACAACAAGTCAAGAAGTCGGAGAAGAAATGACTAAATTTATCAAGAAACTTTACAAGGCTGTGAAAGGGAGGAAGGATGACTAGTATTGTATTTTCATTTTTGAAATTCCAAAAAGTCCCTACATGGACAATGTTATTTCCTTTTCAGTCCCTGCGAGGACATTATTATTTTTGTTAGGTTCCTGCATGAACCATTTTGTTGTTTCAAGTCCTATATATATTAAGCAATTATGTAACGTTTACTTAATGGAATTTTTCATGCTATGTTTCATCCAGTCGATCATCATGATTCAAACAAATTTTATTGATCCGCTATATTATCCCAAGATCTATTAGCCAATGACTATGAACAACTAGGAATTGGCAAATGAAAATTTCGGAAGTAACCTTCTGTCTAGCAAAGGTGAACAATGTTCAACTTCCAAATTTATCATTTCTCTATATTTAACTCTCAATGAGGAGTTACCCTTTAATTCCCCGTGACAATTACTGCCACATTATTAAAAAGGGTAAATGACAATGTTCGCACCCTATCGCCTAAGTGATCCAATGAGATCCTGGTTAAATTATTCAAACACTCAATAGCAGTGTAAAGCCAATGTGCAAGGATACAGTAGTGATGCTTGATGCACTAACTGATAAATTTTGGACTATGTCCAATCTATAAATGCCTATGATGGTCCTTCAAGACCTAGGTTATGTATAAATATACTACATTTAATATTCAAATCCTAGATGGTCTTAGAACCATGTCATGAATAAGGGTACACCATAGCGACTAACCGAATTCATCTTGATCTATCGAAGTAAGCTACAGCAATGGCTGATTCAGATGAAGTAAACAGCAAGCGCAATGACGATGATGCCAACGAGAACATCCTTATTAGTAAGAACGATTTAAGAGAACTTATTGCCGCAGAAGTTGGCAAGACCTTAAAAGACAGATCTGATCGTCAACCGGAGTCGAGTGCTTCTTGCTCCAAGCCTGTTTCCAAACCTAAGTCTCAGCCTAACCCTTCTGAACCGAAAGAGAGTGAGGCACACTCTTCGAATGTGAAAAGTATAGCGAAGAGTGATGCGCATCCCAAGAAACCGAGTGTTGATGGCGACGGTTGCTCCTACAAGTACTTCGTGTCTTGTAGACCCCGAGACTTTAATGGGAAAAAGGAGCAGTAGAATGTTTGAGATGGCTGGATGAGATGGAAATGGTGGTGGATATCAGCGGTTGCGCTGATAAAAATGTGGTGAAGTATGTATCTCAATCATTCAAGGGTGATGCCCTTATCTGGTGGAAAGCCTTAGTCCAGTCCATGGGCAAGGTTCATCTCTACAACTTGAGTTGGTCCAAGTTCGTAGATCTTGTGAAGGATACCTACTACCCACCTCATGAGGTGGAGAAAATCGAGTCAGATTTTCTAAATCTGACCATGAAAAACATGGATTGTCGGAAGTTTGTCACCGACTACAACTCTCTTTCAAGGCTAGTGCCTTATTTGGTTACCCCGGAGCCCAAACTTATCGCACGTTTCATCAATGAGCTAGCTCCTGAAATCAGGAGTATGGTCAAGGCGGTGCAGCCTGGCACCTACAAATCTGCTGTTGAGTTATCCCTCTCCCTCACACAGGACTATGTGAGGCAATTGTCAGTCAAGACTGACAATTATGGAAAGAGGAAACAGGAAGATGGAAACTCCCAGAAATTTAACAAGAAAAGAAAGCATGAATTTAGCAAAAGTAATCAGAAATCGGGCGACAAACCCACGTGCAAAACGTGTGAGAAGCAACACTATGGACAGTGTTGCTTAGAACAAACCGAAGCAATACATCATCTGCAAGAAAATAGGGCATAGGTCTCATGAATGTCGTAACATTAAGGACGCTACTTGCTTCGGGTGTGGTGAAAAAGGCCACATCAAAACAAGTTGCCCAAAGGCAAATACCGAGGGTAAACCCAAACCACCGAAGCAAAGAAGGCCACTGCTAGAGCCTTCCAAATGAATGCTAAGGAAGCAATAAAGGATAACAATGTCATAACGGGTACATTCCTTATCAACGACGCTTTTGCTAAAGTTCTTTTCGATTCGGGCACCGATAAATCGTTTGTAGATCATAAATTTAGTGAACTATTAAACTTGCCCGTAAGAACTCTAGACATAACCAATGAAGTAGAGCTCGCTGATGGAACCATAGAAACCGCTTCTTCCATTCTTGACGGATGCTTCATATCCATCAAGAATCATTCTATCCCTATCACTCTTTTGCCCATGAAACTAGCGGGATTCGATGTAGCCTTAGGCATGGATTGGTTATCGCATAACCAAGCACACATTGCCTGCTATAAGAAACTCATCGAGATCAAATCCCCATCTGGTAAAATCCTCACCATTCATGGAGACAAACATTTTGGATTGCCTGATAAGGCATTTTTACTTAAGGCATCTAGATGTATGATGAAGGGATGTGTCATCTACATGGCACAAGTCACCGTTGATGAACCCAAACTGAGGATTGAGGATATCCCTATCATCTCTGAATACCTTGACGTATTCCCATAAGAATTACCTGGCCTACCTCCTGATAGGCAGGTAGAGTTTCGAATTGACATCATACCTGGAGCAACTCCCATAGCTAAAGCTCCGTACCGATTAGCACCAACCAGGATGAAAGAATTAAGGACCCAACTGGATGAACTCTTAGAGAAAGGTTTTATTCAACCTAGCTCTTTGCCTTGGGGAGCTCCTATCCTTTTTGTCAAAAAGAAAGAAGGATGAATGCGGATGTGCATTGATTACCGTGAGCTCAATAAGATAACAATCAAGAATCGTTATCCCTTGCCCAGGATCGACGACTTGTTTGATCAATTACAAGGTGCAAGTTATTTCTCGAAGATAGATTTAAGATCGGGATATCACCAGCTTAAGGTTAGGAACTAAGATGTTCCGAAAACTGCTTTCAGGACAAGATATGGACATTACGAGTTTCTAGTGATGCCTTTCGGACTCACTAATTGTCACACCCCGACCCGCAGCGGAAAAGGTGATCGGGGCATGATTGGGTTATCATCAAAGCTCATGACATTTATTTTAACGTTTCATATTCATTAATACAATTTAATGGAAATTTACAATAAATATTACAACATGTTCTAACTATCAATCTAAGCCTCTTTGATCTCTTCTAAGGCATTTCCTATGTTTTCCTTGCTTCAACCTGTTCACCTGTATCATGTGTGAAAAGGTTTTTGGATCAACATAAAGTTGGCGAGTGAATCCTATGGAAAACATTTGAACAAGTTTATTTAATTGATTATGAAATGAGTGCACAACCACACATGAGTAAAAATAGATGTAAAATTTCTCAACAATCATTAGATATTAAATAAAGCACACATGAACAATAATGGAACGTGGAGAGGCACGCGTTGCTCAACTCGTCTCTCATGAGGAGCTGATGGGCCTAATGAATGAATTGCATAAACATGATAATATGAAAGACATAACTATAAACAATATAAACTCAATGATACACACATGAACAATAATGGATTGGTTTTGAGGCACGCGTTGTTCAACTCGTCTCCCACGAGGAACTGATGGGCTTAATGAATGAATTTCATATAATTTGACAAAATGAAATAAGTAATCACAACAATATAAACAATCTAAGTTTAGATCACGATATGGTATGGCACAAGTTTAAATAAACGAGTTAATTATTTTGTGACACATGACACACCCCAAAACGTGTAATTAAAAGGGGGAGTTGTAAGATTCACTCACAGTGGGTGCGTTCGGTTGATGATGTTGAATGCACGCGAAGTGGTTTTAACCACGAGTGAAATTAACCTAGATAGATAGCATTATGGTTTGGTAAGTAAACGGATTTTATTAATCCATTTTAGTAGGATTGTTGGGTGTATTTTTGTGAGTTTAAGGCTACTTTCTAACCTTAAAAATGTTATTTTTAAGTATTTTTAATTGATTTTTAATTAAAATAAATAAATAAAAATAATAAAAAAGTTGACTTTTTGACCGTTGACCATTGACCATTGACTGTTGACTTTGACCGGTTCGAATCGTTTATGTGTGCGCTGAGTGAGGCTCGAACCCGAGACCTCCCGTACGCGAGCACGCAGCTCTACCAACTGAGCTACGTGTCTAACCCGAAATATTTCTGTTTTTAATTATATTTATATACTAACTAGTTTAAACAGAAAATCCTTTATTTTCTAAAAACGATTTTTAATCCAAGACTCGGTGCGCTCCACAGGTCTCGAACCCGGGACCTGTGGCTTATGCTAACACACAGTCCACCGCTGGACTGTGTGTCCAACTTGTTAACTAAACTGATTTTTATTATTCTTAAATACAAACTAAGCCTTTTCATTTATGCCCTATTTAAAAAGTTTGAATAATGGTCCGAATCGATGCAGTAGACCGGACTCGAACTCGTGTCCTGTGATTAAACATACACACAGTCCACCACTGGACTGTGTGTCTAACTTGGTTATTATTCCGATTATTAATAAACTTAACATATAACAGTGGTGACCGGTTCGGTTAACAAAAAAAAGGCATTTTTATTAAGGCAGCGTGTGTGGGACAAGATTCGAACTCGAGACGTTAGTGTGTTTAATGTGCACACAGTCCACCGCTGAACTGTGTGTCTAACCCAAGTTATTTCTTGATTTAAATTATACTTATATGTTACCGTAACTTCGTCTTCTTCGTTGAGTTTTATCCAGAAATGATGACTGACTGGTTCGAAGTTTTATTCAGGTTTCTTTAACGTTTTATGATTAATCATAGGTGAGATATAAATAAAAAGAATGAAGAAATTAGGCGTGAGGTATACCGACTGGCTTCCTCTGTTTTCCGGCAGAACTCCGGCGACAGCAAACACTTCCGGCGACGTGTGTCTTGCAGCAGAGAATCTTCAGAAAGCTTGAAAAGGATGTGGGTGACTTCGGTATAAGCTCAGGGGGTTTAGTAAGGCTTAGAAATGGAGGGTTCGGTTTTCCGGCGACGAGCAGACGATTTCCGGCGAGTGAGTTTTCGCCGAGAAAGGGTGCGGTTTTGAGCGAAAATGTTTGCAGAGGTTCGAGGAGGTATTTATAGGGCAGTCGTCGATGAATTTGGTCCGATTTCCGACTTGATTCGTCGGTTATAATTTCTCCGGCGGTTATGGTTTGTGTCGCGGACTCAGACGTCGGTTATAACCGATGTCCTAGTAAATGTTTACGTTATAACTGAAGATGTCGTTAATTCTCGCGAAATCGCCGGGATTTCCGACGACTGAACTTTGGGCGCCGGTTTTGAATTCGGAAAGACACGTTATGAATAAAATGATCTTAATAATTAACAAAAGATACAAGTGGCGCAGTGGTTAAGTGTGTGTGCGCTAAGTTCTGCTGAACCGTGACCCGGCGACTGACCCGGGTTCGAAACCCGGCAGGAACATATATTTTTTATTTTCATATATTTAACAGTTTTTCAAAAACTAATTATATATTCCCATATAAAAATTGATTATGTATCGTTTAAAATTATTTTGGGCATTAAATTCGCAACGAAATTTTTAACCGATTGTTCGGTTAATAAACGGAGCGGGTTTGGTAAAATCCGTTTTTGACGGTGTTACAATAACCCCTGCTTTTTAGAAATTTCGTCCCGAAATTTAAATAGTGATATATTTGACTAAAAGAATGATGGTGTTTAGTTTGACAGTTACATGCTTAGAAGAAGTAAGGGTTTAAGTTTTTGTTCGAGGCGGTAACGTTCCTTGTAAGGGTTAAGTACCCTATTACAGGAATCGCTTTTTGTTGCCTACTGTAAAAGTATTGATAAGCAGAATTGATTCGCTAACTATGATATCATGCATAAGAGTTTGGATATGTTTGGAAGGGTAGGGTTATATCCTAAGGCAAAACTTCTCATACTACAACCTACATGGAACATAAATAACCACAACAACTAATATTTGGACATAAATAAACACAACAGCTAACATTTGAATCCACATTCTGATAGCATATATGTTTGAATGGTGGCAGTTCCTCTCTCGTTTGTTATGATGGAGGGTTAGTTTATGTAGAAATGGAACACAATTCAATCTCTTTAAATAGCAAGATGATATAAATGTAACACAAATTTCAACCAAGGCAATACTAAATCCTACATGGAACTTCTCATAACCACCTGATAATGCCTCTGATCCTTTGGCAAGAATACTTATATATAGGAAGTACCAGCGGCGTATCCACCATATTCTTGCCAAAGTTTCATTGGTTTTATCCACAAGTTATGATTAGTTACCAAGAAACTACTAAATCCTACATAGAACTTCTCATAACCGTCTGACAATGCCTCTGATCCTTTGACAAGAATACTTATATATAGGAAGTACCAGCGGCGTATCCACCGTATTCCCGTCAAAGTTTCATTGGCTTTATCCTTAAGTTATGATTGGTTCGATGTGATAAAGAAAAACATAAAACTAAACGATAGAAGTTGAATCTGGATCTTCGGTGAAGAGGACTAGTTGGGTATCTTCGTTTGGGCCGTCATTATCTTCGACCGGATTGGCATTGATGTTGAAGACTCTTCCTCTTACTGGTGGCCTAGAGGTTGGGTTTTCTTGGTTTACTTGGTTAACTGGGTTTGATTGGGCTTGAGCGTTGATGACGTCAACCAATTGAGGGCATGTGTTTCTAAAGTGGGTAGGGTCGCCACAATTGAAACAAGCTCGAACAAATGGGAACATGGGGTATTGGGGTTGTTAATAGGTTTGGGCCATGTTTTGAGTAGGGGAAAAGGTTTGGTTTTGGAAGGTGCGTCAAACCTTGCTCAAATGACCATAGCGTCCACAAGTTGCACATAGTCGACAAGGTAAGGTAAGGGGATGGTGATAAAAACAGTTGTTGCATTGAGGGTGAGGTCCAAGATATGGTTTCTTATTTGGGTAGGTTGAGTTGGGTGCCACTTGGGTGATTGGGATAGCTTGGATGGGTATGGCGTGTGAAATTGGTTGATTCCGTTGGATAGCAGCGAAAAGTTGCCCGTCTCTTTTTCTCTTAGGATTGGGTTGAGAAGGGGATTCGGTTTGGGTGGAGTCGGAGGTTTCAGTCGATTCTTTATCCTTCTTCTTTTCCTCCTTGAAGTCTTTGTTCCGGATTCGGTTCTCGGTGAGTGCTGTTGCTAGCTCCATTGCTGCTTCCAAAGTTGCAGGCGAGGTACTGATTACAGAGTCTTGAATCTTTGACGGAAGACCATGAATGTAGTGCTCGATCAAACGGTAGAGGGGAGTGAACATGTTGGGAACCATTTGATGTAACTCGAGAAATCTTTTGTTGTATGTGGTGTGGTCTCCTTCCTTTTGCTTCAACGAATAAAATTCATCTTCTAATTTCTTGATTTCGCTCCTTGGGCAAAATCGTCTGATCATGATTTCCTTCAATTCGTTCCAAGTTAAAGTCATAGCATCGTCGACGCCTCGTATGGCTTTCTCTGTATTCCACCAAGTAAGTGCTATTCCATATAAACGACCAGTAGGATAACGCACTTTGCGATCATCGGGGCAATCGCAATTTAGAAAGGTGTTCTCCATTTCTTCAAACCAATGGAGGAGAGCGGTGACGCCTTCAGTCCCTTTGTATTTTGGAGGGTCGCATGATTTGAAATGCTTGTAGGTGCATTTAGTGGTATTTGGGGAAGAGTTGATAATGTTTTGGTTTTCTTGATTGACAGGATTAGCGGTAAGTGCTTGTTGGACTTGGATTACAATGTTGGGTATTACGGCAGCCATTTGTTGTGCGATTAGGGCAGCCATGCGTTCGCGGGCTTTTCCTGCTCTCGTCTTCCTACGGGCGTAGTTAGAAGACATCTACAAGGAATACATGTCAAGAGTATGAGTTGGATGCTTTTGGGATCATGGGTCGCACTCAGGAATGAACATTCATAAAATAATTATAGAAAAATAAATCTACTACATCCATAGGATGTCTTGGGCTTTGCTCGCCATTAGGCCCTACATGCCGCCATACTTCACCTTTGTAATCATGTGGGCCCCCATGAATACCGGTTCTTCATATGGTTCGCACGGGTTTGCCAGGTTGCGTACACTAAAACCCGGAGAAAATCGAGAAATATGTATACAACGTGTGATATTCGGAATGTGTCCAGGTGTAGACACGGTGACACCTCAAAGTGGGATTAGTTCGAACGACGTTTGGTGTGGCATGCTTTGGCCTAATAGGTCCTTCGTACTCTCATCGTTGGTCCCCAGGTAGGCAAACTGGTCCGTTATATTGGATTTATACGAATGCCAACCTAGACAGGACGTTCTGACTACCGGTACTTGTACCCTTCCAGTTACTACATGCCCGTCGCAGAACTTACTTTGATGAGATTTGAAAATTGCAACAAAATCTTTGAATAATGAAAGTATGAAAATGAATTGAATATATGAACATTGATATATGTATAATGAATATGTATATAAGCATGTATGTTTGACTGTAAATAAAAACAAATATGAAACAGATAAATATCACAAGTTTGTATGTAACCACCTAATCAATTAAAATTTAGGCAGACTATAGTATAGGCTCTAAGGGTCTAATAACCTATCCTATATCCCTATAGTCATGGCTCTGATACCAATCTGTCACACCCGACCCGCAGCGAAAAAGGTGATCGGGGCATGATTGGGTTATCATCAAAGCTCATGACATTTATTTTAACGTTTCATATTCATTAATACAATTTAATGGAAATTTACAATAAATATTACAACATGTTCTAACTATCAATCTAAGCCTCTTTGATCTCTTCTAAGGCATTTCCTATGTTTTCCTTGCTTCAACCTGTTCACCTGTATCATGTGTGAAAAGGTTTTTGGATCAACATAAAGTTGGCGAGTGAATCCTATGGAAAACATTTGAACAAGTTTATTTAATTGATTATGAAATGAGTGCACAACCACACATGAGTAAAAATAGATGTAAAATTTCTCAACAATCATTAGATATTAAATAAAGCACACATGAACAATAATGGAACGTGTAGAGGCACGCGTTGCTCAACTCGTCTCTCACGAGGAGCTGATGGGCCTAATGAATGAATTGCATAAACATGATAATATGAAAGACATAACTATAAACAATATAAACTCAATGATACACACATGAACAATAATGGATTGGTTTTGAGGCACGCGTTGTTCAACTCGTCTCCCACGAGGAACTGATGGGCTTAATGAATGAATTTCATATAATTTGACAAAATGAAATAAGTAATCACAACAATATAAACAATCTAAGTTTAGATCACGATATGGTATGGCACAAGTTTAAATAAACGAGTTAATTATTTTGTGACACATGACACACCCCAAAACGTGTAATTAAAAGGGGGAGTTGTAAGATTCACTCACAGTGGGTGCGTTCGGTTGATGATGTTAAATGCACGCGAAGTGGTTTTAACCACGAGTGAAATTAACCTAGATAGATAGCATTATGGTTTGGTAAGTAAACGGATTTTATTAATCCATTTTAGTAGGATTGTTGGGTGTATTTTTGTGAGTTTAAGGCTATTTTCTAACCTTAAAAATGTTATTTTTAAGTATTTTTAATTGATTTTTAATTAAAATAAATAAATAAAAATAATAAAAAATTTGACTTTTTGACCGTTGACCGTTGACTATTGACTTTGACCGGTTCGAATCGTTTATGTGTGCGCTGAGTGAGGCTCGAACCCGAGACCTCCCGTACGTGAGCACGCAGCTCTACCAACTGAGCTACGTGTCTAACCCGAAATATTTCTGTTTTTAATTATATTTATATACTAATTAGTTTAAACAGAAAATCCTTTATTTTCTAAAAACGATTTTTAATCCAAGACTCGGTGCGCTCCACAGGTCTCGAACCCGGGACCTGTGGCTTATGCTAACACACAGTCCACCGCTGGACTGTGTGTCCAACTTGTTAACTAAACTGATTTTTATTATTCTTAAATACAAACTAAGCCTTTTCATTTATGCCCTATTTAAAAAGTTTGAATAATGGTCCGAATCGATGCAGTAGACCGGGCTCGAACTCGTGTCCTGTGATTAAACATACACACAGTCCACCACTGGACTGTGTGTCTAACTTGGTTATTATTCCGATTATTAATAAACTTAACATATAACAGCGGTGACCGGTTCGGTTAACAAAAAAAAGGCATTTTTATTAAGGCAGCGTGTGTGGGACAAGATTCGAACTCGAGACGTTAGTGTGTTTAATGTGCACACAGTCCACCGCTGGACTGTGTGTCTAACCCAAGTTATTTCTTGATTTAAATTATACTTATATGTTACCGTAACTTCGTCTTCTTCGTTGAGTTTATCCAGAAATGATGACTGACTGGTTCGAAGTTTTATTCAGGTTTCTTTAACGTTTTATGATTAATCATAGGTGAGATATAAATAAAAAGAATGAAGAAATTAGGCGTGAGGTATACCGACTGGCTTCCTCTGTTTTCCGGCAGAACTCCGGCGACAGCAAACACTTCCGGCGACGTGTGTCTTGCAGCAGAGAATCTTCAGAAAGCTTGAAAAGGATGTGGGTGACTTCGGTATAAGCTCAGGGGGTTTAGTAAGGCTTAGAAATGGAGGGTTCGGTTTTCCGACGACAAGCAGACGATTTCCGGCGAGTGAGTTTTCGCCGAGAAAGGGTGCGGTTTTGAGCGAAAATGTTTGCAGAGGTTCGAGGAGGTATTTATAGGGCAGTCGTCGATGAATTTGGTCCGATTTCCGACTTGATTCGTCGGTTATAATTTCTCCGGCGGTTATGGTTTGTGTCGCGGACTCAGACGTCGGTTATAACCGATGTCCTAGTAAATGTTTACGTTATAACTGAAGATGTCGTTAATTCTCGCGAAATCGCCGGGATTTCCGATGACTGAACTTTGGGCGCCGGTTTTGAATTCGGAAAGACACGTTATGAATAAAATGATCTTAATAATTAACAAAAGATACAAGTGGCGCAGTGGTTAAGTGTGTGTGCGCTAAGTTCTGCTGAACCGTGACCCGGCAACTGACCCGGGTTCGAAACCCGGCAGGAACATATATTTTTTATTTTCATATATTTAACAGTTTTTCAAAAACTAATTATATATTCCTATATAAAAATTGATTATGTATCGTTTAAAATTATTTTGGGCATTAAATTCGCAACGAAATTTTTAACCGATTGTTCGGTTAATAAACGGAGCGGGTTTGGTAAAATCCGTTTTTGACGGATGTTACACTAATGCACCCGCAACATTCATGGATCTCATGGATAGAGTCTGCAAGCCATACTTAGATAAGTTTATACTTGTCTTCGTAGACGAAATACTCATCTACTCTCGAAATCAATCGGATCATGAGAAACACTTGCGGTGCATTCTTGAAATTCTACGCTAGGAAAAGTTGTATGTAAAATTTTCCAAATGCGAATTCTGGCTACGTGAGGTTCAGTTCCTTGGTCACATAGTAACTGAACACGGTATTCAAGTAGACCCAGCAAAGATAGAAGCAATAATGAATTGGGAAGCCCCAAAGACACCTCCTGAGATACGTAGTTTCTTAGGATTGGCTGGTTATTATCAAAGGTTCATCGAGAACTTCTCTCGAATAGCCGCTCCTTTGACAATCCTAACTCGTAAGGATACTAAATTTAACTGGGGCCCAAACAACAAGAATCCTTTGAGACGCTAAAGCATAAGTTGAGCAATGCCTCGGTGTTAACCCTGCGAGAAGGTGTGGAGGAGTTCGTAGTTTATTGTGATGCATCGCACACAGGCATAGGATGTGTACTTATGCAGAGAGGCAATGTGATTGCCTATGCATCACGATAATTGAAAGTGAACAAGAGAAACTACACCACCCATGATTTGGAACTGGGTGCAGTAGCATTGGCACTTAAACTTTGGATGCATTATCTATATGGAACAAAGTGTATTATCTACACCGATCATAAAAGCCCCCAACATTTGTTCAATCAGAAAGACTTGAACATGAGACAACGAAGTTGGATGGAAACACTCAACGACTACGATTGTGAGATTCGATATCATACTGGAAAGGCGAATGTAGTCGCTGATGCGCTTAGTTGCAAGGAAAGAATCAAACCTTTAAGGATCAATGCCAAGAGCATTGAACTGAAGAACAACTTGAATGAAAAGCTGTTAAATGCACAAAAACAAGCCATGTCTAAGGACAACATTGCCAAGGAAGGATTAGGTGCAACCATCAATCTGTTAGCATCTGGAAAGGACGAAATGTTTAGGATGAATGATAGGATCTGGGTTCCGATCTACGGAGGACTTAGAGGTGTAATCCTCCAGGAAGCATATAACTCTAAATACTCGGTTCACCCGGGTAGCGACTAGATGTATCAATAATTTAAACCCAGCTATTGGTGGATGGGTATGAAGAAAGATATAGCCAATCATGTAGCAAAATGCTTGACGTGTTCTCAAATTAAGGCAGAACACCAGAAACTGTCAGGACTTCTACAACAACTTGAAATCCCAGTATGGAAATGGGAAATGGTAACTATAGACTTTATCACTAATTTACCCAAGACCAAGCATGGCAATGACATGATTTGGGTTATTGTGGATAGATTAACCAAATCCGCTCACTTCTTGCCAATTAAAGAAACATATGACTCTGACAAGCTGTCTAAGCTTTATGTTGATGAGATTGTGTCCTTGCACAGTGTGCCGGTATCCATTGTATCTGATAGAGATACAAGATACACATCTCACTTTTGGAAAAGCTTCCAACAATCTCTAGGCACGAGATTAAACTTTAGTACAGCTTACCATCCTCAGACGGACGGACAAAGCGTGCGTACCATTCAAACCTTGGAGGATATGCTTCGAGCTTGTGTAATCGATTTAGGCGGAAGTTGGGACGATCACTTACCCCTAATCGAGTTCTCTTACAATAACAGTTATCACACAAGTATTAAGGCCGCTCATTTTGAAGCCCTATATGGAAGAAAATGTAGGACGCCTGTGTGTTGGGCTGAAGTTGGAGAAGCCCAACTATCTAGACCCGAAATCGTTCTTGAGACCTCGGAAAAGATTGTACAAATCCGTGATCGACTTAAGGCAGCTCGAGATAGACAAAAGAGCTATGCCAACAAAAGGCGTAAACCTTTACAGTTCCAAGTTAGGGACATGTTATGTTAAAAGTGTCACCTTGGAAAGGTGTAATGCGTTTTGGGAAAAAGGGCAAGTTAAGCCCGAGGTACATTGGACCATTCAAAATAATCGAATGTGTCGGACCCGTAGCTTATAGGCTCAAGCTACCGGAAAAGCTCAGTGGAATCCATGATGTTTTCCACGTCAGCAATTTAAAGAAATGCCTCGTGGATGAGTCGTTGGCAATGCAACATGAAGATATACAGATCGATGAAAACTTGCGTTTCATAGAGAAACCAATTGCGATCGAGGATCGGCAAGTTAAGAAGCTTCGTAGGAAGCATGTACCTATTTTGAAGGTCAAATGGGATGCCCGTCGGGGACCCAAATACACTTGGGAAGTCGAGTCCAATATGCGACAAAAGTACTCTTATCTATTTGAATAAATCTCGAGGTCGAGATTTTTATTAAGGGGGTGAAGATGTGACACCTCAAAATTTTCGTCCGATAAAATTTTGACACGTGTCCCAAAAATTCTTGGTTGCGAAGTGTAGCCGAAAAGGGCCAACGACGCCGTCATGTTATATTAATAACATCTGAACGGGCATCGAGGAAACTAGGGGGACCAAAGTGGTGAAAATGCCAAACTTCAAATTCTGAAGGTCCTTACGGACCGTAACCACTCCTGGTTACAGACCGTAAGCTTAAGAAAATATGGTTTTCAGTAAGGCGGTTACGGACCGCAAGCCTTATTGGTTACGGTCCGTAACTATTCAAATCATGTGGGCGCCAGAGGTCCTTATGGACCGCAAGGCATAACACTTACGGTCCGTAAGGGACTGCCAATGACAGCTTGCATGGCAGCTTCCAGCCCTGCCACTTAACTCGCGAATGCCACCCTCTTGGCTGGTTGTGACACGTCCAAAACCACCTGGAGACCCCTCACACCTGTCCTAGACACTTGTCTTGCTTCCACTTTTTCCCCTTGGCTATAAATACCAAGCTAAACTTGCAAATCCTTTGCTCATTCATCATTCTCTTCTTCTCTTGCTCACTTGGAGGTTCCTGAGCTTCTTGGGGACTTCCTCTGAGTCTCTTAGTCATCTTTGGTCCACTAGTAAGTGTTCCAACCCTCTCCATTCAGTTTTATTAAGTTTTAAACCAATGTCAAAGCGTTGACGTAAAAACGCTTTGACTTTAAGCGAAGACCATTATGGTCCAGCCAATGTTCGAAACGAACATGGCTACGTGATCGTAATAAGGTAGGTGTTAATCTCTCAAGAGGGCACCTCCTGATTACCACGTTTGCTGGGTCAATTGACGGGTCAAAGTTATGCTAATAAAAAGTCAAACGGGTCAGTTTTGAAATAAAATCATAATTAGCAATGTAGATGTTATAAAACACGTTTTGGCACTCTAATAACTTGGTAATAATTGTAAGAACATGTGGAAACATGTTTGGCTCGTCAATTCCAGGTCTAAGGTCGGTTCGCAACCGAAAGTCGCAAAGTTTGACTTCTGCTTTGACTTTCAGTTCTGACCCAAATTAGCAACAGTAGCTTCTTCCCCTAAGTTGCATTATGATGACGATATAGTATACTATAACCCTCTTGAGTGATAGGTCATGGTCATGTAGTAATCCGAGTTTTTACACAAGTATCCGTAAATATGCCTAAAATGCCCTTTTTACGTATAAAATGGTCTAAACCTAAACTTATCAACAAAACTCTATTCCTACTGATGTAATATCATTATTAGGATTATTTGGGATATTAATTCAGATTTGCAAACTGAGTTTAAGCTATAGTTTACAAATCATGTCCTTAAATGATGATATTGCCCTTTCGGCACTTTAAAAAGGTTTTAAACATACTAATGGGCCAAAATTTGATTACCTACTGATATAATACATGTATTAACATATTTTAGTCACACAAACCTGGTCACAACAACAATTTTACTTAAATGCCATTTAAATCGTCATTTAACGACTTAATCGCCATTTCGGCGCATAATGTGGTTTAAAACCATATTGGAGCATTGAGACTTGATACCTACTGATTTCAAAACATATTTTAAAATTATTAACAGTGGGTATATGTCCCAAACTCAGATTCCCAAATAAGTTATCAATTATATGTGAAGACCAAATTACCCTTTCGGGACATAGTTTGGTCTTAAACTATAAACCACGCATATAATTGATGTCCTATTGATATAACACCATAAAATAGTTATTTTCACCAAATTTTTATATTAATAACATCAGTTTACATATAAGCCCGTTTATTACATTTCAGAAATGACGAAAACGCCCTTTAAGGCGTAGTTTGCTTTTAAAACTATAACGGGCCGTCATATCAATAAGCTACTATTATAATAACATATTTTAAACTTAATGGCATATGGAACTTGTATAGGACTCACCCGGTTACCCAGTTTCGCCTTATATGCGTACGGTTAAGCCTACGTGACTAGTTTACGCAACTTAACTGGAAACGGGTTTAACCATATCAAAATATTCTCAAATTCCAGAATGTAAAATGGTAACCCATATTATACAAGTCCTAGTGCTTTTCGGGTCCAAAATACATTCTTTTTCGGTCATCGCTTAATCTAGCGTTTTCATACCGTTATCTTTATTTTAAGTTAGCCGGTCTAAGTCAATGACTAAATAAAGACCTGCTAACTAACTAATCGGTTAATAATACCATCCAATCCAGACTAGAGACTTCCGGTAGATTGTCGCCTAGCTAGTTTATTTTCATTATGGCTGTGCTCTGCTTATTTTCTTATTACTAGAGACTTTTGCAAGCCAGGTAAATACTATAACTTATTTTCCCTTATACGAGCTTGGGATACGGTATACTAATACCGCATGCTTGGATATGGGATCAAAGACCAATGAGTTGCGAATTCAAATATTCCATTTTAATTCGATTGCTTAATATTAAACATTTGGGGGTTAAAACGACTGTGTCCTGGATATCCACGACTCATTTAATTGTAAATGGCCACGACCTAAGCACGGGGCGTAGGCATACACCCGTCAGATGCTAAATTAAAATTATGACCCATTAGGGGTGCACCTATTAAAGGTGTTAAAGTGGTGTGTCGATTAATCATGATCCCGGCATAGTTTTCGGGCTCCAAATGTAATATTAGCATGTAAAACTGATAACATGAAATTATTTATCCCAAGTTATTTTTAAAACAAAGTACCATTGTGTACACTAAATGTTTCCAAAATGAGTCGGTTAAATGTATTTACCAGTGAAAACTGACGTATTTTCAAAAGACTAAGCGCAAGTGACAAGTATACGTAATTAGGCTGGAAGTGCTCGGCGAAGCTTAAGAGGAATTGCAACCCTTTGCTTAGAAGGCCTTAGTCTGTCAAGTTTCCTTTGGTATTCACATTTTCGATCCGCCTGTGGATCTAGATGCAAGCGTTGTATTTATTATTTTTGAACTTTGAACATTTAAACGTTTGTAATAGTAATTATCCAGACTTCCGCTGTGTATCAATGTATTATTTGGTAATGATGATATCAACTTACGTCACGATATTCCCCAACCGGGCCCACCGGGTTATACGTGGAAATTAGGGGTGTGACAGCCACTGATTTCTCCAAAAACAGCATGCATGACAAACATCCTAAGTCACCTATTTATAGGCAGACATGACAGCATCTAGTGACTCAAGACTTGGATTTTCACACGGAATTTTCGTGAGAAAATCCTTCTAGATTCGTACGAAAATTACAACAATCATACAAAAACTTCAAAACTAAACTTCTGACACTACGAAACCCTATCTGTACAATAGACTCGTCCTATACGTAGGCAATAGACATATTGCACTAACAAATGTTGGAGAACGGATCTTCGAAGTCTGGTAAGGTGCAAAACTGGTGGAAATAAAATTGACAACGGGCTGGGAGCTAATCTCAAAAATCTGTAAGCCAAAACGATGAAAAGTTCATTAACTTGAAACTTGATTTTGAGTTTGTTCATAACTAGTCGAACCGAGGTCATTAACTTGGACTTGGCAGACAAATTGGTTAACCAAGGTCATTAACTTGGACTTGGTCAACTAAGTGGATTGTTAAAACTGGTAAAAACTGAAAAGTTCAGGACCTAAATTGAAAACTTTGAAAAAATTGGTTTTGAAATTGATCAAGTTCGCCCAGACTTGTAATAAAGTTTGACCGAACTTGTATTTGCTTATAATGTGTTATCAGTCAACAAGTTCGCTAGGACTTATGTCTGATCTGAATTGATTGGTTTCATAAGTTTGCCCGAACTTGTCAACTATAAATAGAAGACAAGTTCGCCAGAACTTCATTACTGGTTATTCATTCATCAGAGCGAACTTTAGGGCGATTTTAAGAGATTTCAAAATTGGCACTTATACGTCGAATTGCTTCCGAAATTGAGAGTGATTAGTGGTGATTTACACACTACTCATCATGGCTTTGAATATTCAGCTCTCGTTCAATAAGTTTCACAATACGTGCATCACGCTACACAAGACTATCTGTCCAGCGCTCGAAGCATTTGATAGTATTCTCGCATTTATGGAGCGGATTCCGATACACAAAGCGATTGCGGAAAAGACAGTGGTTTATAGGTCGCATGTTTACAGATTTTGGAATTCGGCAGCGATGAATGAGGATGATACGGTGATCAAGTCTGTGGTTCGTGAAGGAAACGAAGATAAAGAAATTACTATTACTGAAGCTGATATCCGAAAAGTTCTGAACTTCAATGACAACAAAGATGATCCAGTGATGCTCGACGAGAGGATGGTTAGGGGATGTTTCTATCGAATGGGATACAAGGGGCACGTTAATGAGTCTACTTTGAAGAAAGGATCAGTTCCTAACCCCTACAAGTTTCTAATGCACGCTATTATTCATGCATTTAGCCATCGAAAGGCTGGATTGGACGATGCGCAAGATTACATGGCATGTATGGCTACGGTGCTTATTCTGAACAAGAGATTCAACTATTCGAAGCTGGTATTCATGCATATGAAGAACAATATAGGATCGAATAGGCTTATGATGTATCCAAGATTCGTACAAATGTTGATCGACGATAAATTCAAGAAGATAGCAAAGGATCCCAACGACATCTTATATCTTAGTCATTTGGATGATACTACTGTTAAGATGCTTATCACATTTCAAAAGCAGTCATCAACATCTATCATAAAGCCTTTATTCGGTGCTATAGATTCTGAAAACTATATTGCGCCACCAGAATACAAGTGGAAAAAAAAGATGATAGTGGTGACGAGAATGAAAGAAATGTTGAACTTGAATGGTTGTCGACTTTCAAAGAGAAAAGAAGTGACTGGTTTCTAAAGAAAGTTGTTGTTCACGAGAAGAAGAAAGCGTCGCGAAAGTCTAAGAAAGTTGAAATGATGTTAATTGACAAAGATGAGAATGTTAATGTTCAAACAGAAGCTGGTTCGAGTGCTGCAGTGAACATTGAGAGTTAAGAGGTTGAAAAATCTACATAGGAAGATGATGTTATCTCTGCTACATCCGATAAGGATGAAGATAGTGATGATTCGATTGAAAAAGCTACAAAGAAATCAATCGCCAAAACAGCTGCCGGGAAAGTGAAAGAAACGGATGCAAATTATGATCCAGAACTTGAAAAAGATACTGACGAGGAGTGACCGAAAAAGAAAGTTAAACGTGTAATTCTTCTGCTACAGCTACAACTACAAAGACTACTGGTTCTCCGAAAACAAAAGGCAAGAAAGCTCAAAAGCCTAAAAGCCGCCGATACGTTGGTCAAAAGAAAAGCATAGAAGTCACACAAGAACCTTCTGCTGCAAAAGATACATGAGTTACACAAGGACCTCCTGAGTCTGAATTGCTCGAAATTCCTATCTTCACGTCTCAAGATCCACCGACAGCTTCTCAACTTGAAAGCTCAACACCTAAAGAAGTTCCAGTGTCTACACCAAAAAATACGCCGAAGTCTACACCTAAGACTACTCCAAGGTCGAAGATGTTTGGAAATATTCCCGATGAGCCTGTTTCTCTACAAGATCTGAATGATTTCTTCCCAGAATCTGATGTTGATGAACTTGAAAAGCGTGTGAAAGTTCTTGAAGACAAAGTTGCGAAGAATGAAACAGAGAAAGTTGCTTTAGAACAGTTGGTAAAGCAAGGGGAAGTTGAAAAAGAGATCTTAAACGACAAAGTCAAATTCTTGGAAGGTGATAGAGGGTATTTGAAGGCCCTAATTGAAATCTTGCAAGATGCTAACGAACGATTGCAGAAAGAGATAGCAGAACTAAGATCTGAAAGAGATTTGAACAATCGAAGATTCAACAGACTGCAGAAAGTATTATCCAACAGTTTGGGAATTGATTTTGCGGCAAAATATGCTCGTTTAGATTTGCAAGAAGCTAAGGAAAAATCATTAAAATAATTGGCTGAACAGGAAGCAGGTTATTGAAAGTATGTCTGAGGTTACTGAGACTTTGATTGAATCAGCAAAAGCTTCTGAGTCTGTGGTTGTACTAGAAACAGAATCTGAAAAAGAAAGATGATGAAGAAGCTGAGGATAAAGATGATGATGAACCTGCAGATGATACGAAAGATGACTCCGACAACGATGACAGTGATAATGATGATCAGGGAGGAGTTGGTCTAAAAGTGGTTGATGCCAAAGTGAATGATGAATTTGATTTCTCTTCGTTGTTAGATGATGATGTGAACAGAATGGATGATCAAAGCTAGGGGGAGCAGACAGAGGAAAAAGGGCAAAAAGATGATATTGATATGACAGATGCTATTACTGTTATGCCTGTTGCTACTATTCTGATAAAACCAATGATTATGATGCTTGAACATAATGTCGAGGAAGGCGAGTTTGTTCACAACTACTCAAAAGATCTAGCAAAATTACTTGATGTTGATGCTGATACGTTTGATTTCGACTTTGAAGAAGATGTGGTGAACATAGACACGTTCGAGCCGAATGAATATAGTTATAAAAGAAGATCAGAAGCTGACGATTACAACAAAGTGATCATTGAAGATTGGTCGTCAGAAGATGAGAAAGACGAAGTAGAAAAGTATGTTGGTACAAATACTGATAGTTTTCTAACATTCGAGGAGATGTACGAGCAATTGAATGAAGATCCGCTGAAAGATAAGATTGCAGAGTCTGTACGTGAAGGAAAAATCCCTAAACCAATGACGAAGGAAGAAATTGCACAAGCAAAGAAGTCCTGGTTTAAAGAAATGCCAAGAGAACGAAAGTTTTGACGTCTATTAGCATTCTTTACCAGAGATAAAGATGTTTCATTAGGATATACTGAGCTAGGGACGGTTTAAAGAATTGAATGTTTATGCCATCAAAAGGGAATTTGGAGTTCATACTTCAAATACTTGGCAGATTTCAAAACTCTTCCTTACCGGGATGTAGAAGAGTTGGTGAAGACAAGAAATGTCACATATCATATGAAGTTTATTGATCAGTTGCTATGGAAGATGATTAAGTTTGAAGCGACGCAAGGTTTTAAGTACTGGAAACCATTCATTTCTAAGTGCCGAATCATAAGAAGACTAGAGTTAAAGATATTACATTGATTATGAAGCGTCCAAGAGCAATGAGGAACATGCCCTTAATGCCGATTGAACATAATCTCTCTCCATTATTTAAGTGGTGGCAAATAGATCCGACAACGTGTGAAGCAGTGATTGTTCTAAGATTTGAAGATCATTTGGATATCACTCAAGAAAGGGTTGAAATGTTTGGGATAGAAGGATTGAGAGGATTGTGGAGAACGATACGAATTCTAAACCCGATGTGGCTAGTGAATTGCTCAAAGGAGGATATCAAGTGTTTATTCTTTAGCAAGATTTGTTATGAAGAACGTGAGAAGGAACAAGCAATGCAATATCAGAGGGTTGTGAATGTCTGTTATGCTCATGAAGTTAATTCTGGAAGAATGTGGGAATCGAGTTGGAGCGAGATAGAACGCGAAGAATTTCTGAAAGAAGAAAGGCGCCGGGAACAATTTCTAGAAAGAACAAAGGAGGCAAGACTAAGACGTTTTCAATTTATGACAAGAGTGCCACCTACAGATCAAACGCCGATTCCATCGCAAGAACGAAGAAAGAAGCCAATCAAGAACTTCTTTGGACGCGTGAGGCAGAGATAAAGCTTTGAAGAATGATCAAGACGAATACGATATCCAAGGGGGAGTCTGTTAGTACATAATGTCTATGTCTTAGTTTTGGATCGAGTCTCTTTAGTTTGGGCTAGATTATGTCAGAAATCGTCATATTTATGTACATAGTATGACAAATTCGCTTGGAATAATGATGTGAGAACAATTTCGGCCGAACTTGTTCTATACAAGTTCGCCCGAACTTGTGTAGCCACCAGCGAACTTGTCACACTATAAATAGGTGCCTTGATTTCTTCATTTGTAACTTCTGCAACTTTGTCACTTGTACGGCGAAGCTCTGCCCGATCTGGATTTGACATGTAAATGAACTTTATGATCAATAAACAATAAATCTTTGCATATTCCATTAACACGTCATATAGTTTCCGCCTACACGAACGTTAGATAACAATTTAGGTTCCTATGCTAAACATGGAGCGATCTAACAAATTAGAAAGGAGAAAAAAAACAACTAATTAACAATCAAAATTCAAATATTTTTCATTTAAGTAATTAGTTTTTATTAATTTAATATTTTTTTAAAAAGTGACAAGATTTAAACATATATTGAAATCAGAATAATTGAGAAACATTGATACAAATAGGTTAAATTTTCTTTTAGTATTTTTAAAAGAATTATTTTAGATTAAGTTTTAATCATTCTTATTTAAATAAGTTAATACTTCTACGAAACAATACTTTAACTTCCAAATCCACATTTATCTATAATTCGATTGCGATTAATTTAGATGGTCAGGATATACTAGAAAGTATCTATGGGTACAAAGGATAGAAAGTAATCTTGACCATCTATTTAGTAATCAATGGCTAAGACTAAGTGAGTGGAATTGAACAAATAGAGGAGGCGCGTGACTTTTATGTAAGGGTATTCTAGTCCATCTTAGGTAATAGTTTCCCCCTCCTTCAATTTCCCCCAATTTTAAAATGTTAATAACTTTTTCATACGGCATTATTTTTTTATAAAAATTGTACCATAAAAACGAGTTTTTTTATCTTTAAAACGAGTACATTATTGTTATACTTTTGAAAAAAAAGTTTTCAATAACCAAGATGCGTAACACGAAATGAAAAAAAAACAAAATTTTTTCAATTTTATAAAACACAATGGACTAAAAAAACACAAATAAAGTGTTTTTTTTCTAAAAGGCAATGGACAAAAAACACAAAAGACAATGTTTTTTTTATCTAAATAGCAATGAACTAAAACACAAAACAAAGTTTATTTCTAAAACACAATTGACTAAAAATATAAAAGAAAGTGTACTTTCTAAAACGCAATGGACTAAAATCACCAAAGAAAAGTGTCTTTTGTTAAAACGCAATGAACAAAAAACTGTGTTTTTTTCATTATTTTGTAAAACGTAATGGACAAAAAACACACAAAAATGTGTTTTTTTCATTCTTTTGTAAAACGCAATGGATAAAAAACAGTTTTTTTTCATTATTTTGTAAAACGCAATAGACAAAAAACACCCAAAAGTGTATTTTTTTCATTCTTTTGTAAAATGTAATGGATAAAAAACTGTGTTTTTTATTATTTTGTAAAACGATGGACCAAAAAACACCCAAAAAGTGTGTTTTTCATTCTTTTGTAAAACGCAATAGACAAAAAAACTCTGTTTTTTCATTATTTTGTAAAACGCAATGGACAAAAAACACACAAAAAGTATTCTTTTGTAAAACACAATGGATAAAAAATAGTGTTTTTTTCATTATTTTTAAAACGCTATGGACAAAAAACACCAAACAAATGTGTTTTTTCATTATTTTGTAAAACACAATTTTAAAAGAAAGTCTAAACTGAAAGGTGTTTTACAATTTTTCTTTGAAACATTTTGTCAAACACCTGGTGTGCAACTTTTTTATTAATGATTTCTCAATAAAATTGTAACTAATGATGTTGCCCAAACGCATGAACATCAAGAGAAAGAGTAGAATAAGAGAAATCTTCACTTTGAATATAAAATGTTTGAGAAATTTGAGTAGAGGAGTACATGTTTTAACAGAAATCTCATGTTCTATCGCATCATTTAAATTGAAAAAAACGAGAAATTATAGAAACATAAACTGGGTTTTCTTCAAAGAAGTCGAAGAACACGTTGATTGAGTGTTCGAACTATTCATTGATGAAGAAAATCACATTGTGATGTAGTAATTCTAGAGAGAGAAAATGAATGAAATGTTGAAGATGGTGGATTTTGAACATCCAGGTTTTGAAGATACAGAGAAGAGAAATATAAATAATAAATAAAAGGAGATTGACTAAAATACCCTTCCCACTTGTATTTCTACTTTTCCATATGGACGACTAAGATTACTTTCTATCCTCCTAGCGAATATAAACTTCCTATTTGATCTTCTTCCTTAATTTAAAACCAAATTTAATAACACATAAGGATATATGTTGTGAGTATGCTTGCCAACATCATTGTGTTTGAGGAGCTAACACCGTCACACGGTGGATCAAAAGAGAATTTAGCTCAAGGGCATAGGGCACACTTTGTGCTTTCTTTTTATTTATTACGACCTCAACCCCAATACCACATGTTGTATAAAGCTCCAATAAAGCCACACAAAGTGAATAGAATCTGACAACTTGGCCTCCTCGCGTCAATCACCCGCGCCATTGGCCACCACGCCTCACTAACCACTTACGTGAGCAGATCTTAATCGTTAGCTTAAATTAAATGACAACCAGATTGTCATCGAACCGATAATCAAAATTAATTAACGATTATGGTTATAGTCATTTAGGATGATAACGAGGGCAAGTTTGGGGAATTCCGATTATAAAATCTTGAATCATACCCGACACAAAACACATTGGGTATTGGGTTTACACATTTGTTTATTAAAAAGATATGTTATCTATATGCGACAAAAAGCCATCATGTATCCATCAAGAAGCAAAATAGAACTAACAGGAAGAGAAATATAGCATTGCACCACGTATAGAATAACATAGAAATTCTCAATATAATAATAAAATTCATAAGATGCTTACAAGTGGAAAGTGAGGAAGATAGAGGTGTCGCCCTCTTAGGAGATCATGTGCATTTTGAATGTTATTATTGAGTGCAAGTTAGAATAGAAGAAATGGGGAATGGGTACTAGAATGCAAGTGATGATTCAGAGTCTCTCTCTCTCTATATATATATAGAGAGAGGGGGTTGGTTATTATACAATAGGGCTTAACGTACGAATTGTGCATGACTGGTTTTTCAACGTGCGACTTTGTTTTTTAACATGTGATTTTTTCGTATTTACCAACATGCGATTTCATCATATTTACCACCATGCTTTTTATAACATGAGATTTCAAAATCACGTACGCTCGTATGATAAGCTCTAATGTACGTTACACCTTTTCTCTCTCTCTATCTCTATCTCTCTCTCTCTCTCTCTCTATCTATATATATATATAACAATCTATGGACTAAAACAAAGTGGTGGCGTTCATGTAAATATCAATCACTTACATCATGGCGCGAGGTTCAATAAGGGTAAAAAGGTAATTGTGCCTCTAAAAAAGAATTCAAACAACACCGAAACCTATAACTTCCCACAAAACCTCCCCAAATACCCTAGATATTTTATCGTGTCTGAAGATCAATCACAATCCAAGAGTAGAAAAATCAAAGTGAGTGTGGTCTTCAAAGTTATTTGATGTTATTGGCGTTTTAATTTCAATAATTTATGTACAAATTCGACTAGATTGAAGTCCACAAAGTTGCAAACGCAAGTTTATGATTTCTTTGAACGTTGTACATGTATACTTTGAGTTTGAGTTTGTAAACGCCAAATAAAGTATAACTTTGAAATATCTTTAAACTTTGAAGACCAATGTTGTGATCTATTGTACAAATTTTGAACACCAAATGTGTTATGAAAACGCCAACGATGGACCTTATACATTCATCATAACTATAGAAATTATGATGTATTGTAAAAATTTTGAACGCCAAATGTGTTTATGAAAACGCCAACTATGGGCCTTTTAAACACCATATGTATATAACTTGGAAATATATTTAAAATGTTAAGGTCAACTAATGTTATGATGTATTGTACAAATTTTGAACGTCAAATGTGTTATGAAAACGCCAGCTATGGAATTTGTTGAATCCCATAATGTATAATAACTATTGAAGTACATGAAAATGCGACATACTTCTAAAACTTCATTTTTCTTTTTCTCCTATTTTAGGCAAGGTGGGGCTGAAAGTGAAATTAAAGGTGCATACTAAAAGGGGCGAAAACATAAAGAAGAGAAAGGCTACAAGTCATGAAGTTGAGATTCAGGAAGAACCTTTTTATGAGTTCAATGGTTCTCGAGTTTTATTAAAAATGTATCCTTCAAACTTGACTGGTTGGTTATAAGTTTTAATGCAAATCAAATAAAAGCTGTACAAAACATGGGGATTAAGTGTTGCCTTAATAATGAAAATGGACAGTATCCCAAGAATGCTTAGCTACTGGTTCATGCAAAATTACAATGAAAGAACAAATAATTTAAATGTTAGCAACCATACAATTCATATCAACGCAAAATTGATCCACTCTTTAACGGGTATACCAAACGAAAACGTGTTCGTGACGGCGAAAAGATCATCAAAGATGGATCTAATGGGAATTACAAAGACTGTAGCATACCATTTAAGATGAACAAATAAGATTTACCACTGTCGACGACACTCAGGATGATATTGGTTGGAGTGTCATCTGTCTTATCGTATGTTCATAGTTAACCTAGTTAATCAGGCATCACTTTGGTTTGTATCACAAGTGACTTGTGACGGAAACACACATGGCGTCACTCGTGACGCCAGTTGACCTAACCTTGTGTCTATAAATAGTTGTAAATTCATTTCACTAGGTTAGGCTTTTGGGAATCTTGTTTACACCTTATGTGTGTATTTATGCAGAAATAGCAAAGTCGGTTTTCATTGTATACATTTCTCGACTATCTAATCAAAGCTTCGTTTTAGTATTTATCTTCTTTTACTTTTTTCTTAAACTGTTTTGAGTTTTCTATCACTTTCAGGTCAAGCTAATAGACGTTTGAGATTTGATTAGTGTTGAGAAACATCATTGATATCGTTATTTCTGGGATTCTGAACTTACAATTTGGTATCAGAGCCAAGATGCTCTTGATTGTTTAAATGTTTTTTGGGGTTTTGTAAAGTTTAAAGAATTTCAAAATTCGGATCTAAAATAGTGAAATTGTTAGTGTTTTTGTTGAAAAAATGTTATAAAAATGTTTTCAAAGTGTTTGGTTACTTTTTTTGATCAATTAGTAGTGTTAGTGAACTGATTTGTGTTATTTTTATGTAGTTCTTGAAAGGGGGGGGGGGGTGTTCTATCTTTGAAGTTGGAGACACTGAACTTGAATCTGGAGGCGTTGCGCATGAATTTGGCGACACTTGTTTTATTAAGAAAAAGATGACATTAATAATCCTTTTAGGCGACACTGTAACTTTAACTTAAAAAACACTTTTGTACCAGCTCTCAGGAAACATTCCTGTGTTTTCTTCATCACATGCGACTCTACTAACTTACTTTGGAAAACTTGTGTTCTCGAAATACTTTCTGACGATACACTAGTCTTAGGCTGCTTTTAGTGGCGCTTAGTGTGATTCTTGGGGACACTCTATCTGTGTTTATCTTTCAGGCGACACTTAAAACTCTCTAACATTAACCTGTTGTCTATTTTGTGTTTGATCCAATGGAAATCAATCAATCAATCTCGAATGAACTTTAACTCAGTTCCACTTCCAGAATACCTAAGCTTAAACCTGGAGATGATTTTGTGAACTTGAAAGGGAAAATGAGAGTGTTTTGTTACTTTACCGATGCTACTCTCTGGACGTCTATCATCGTTGGACCTTGTCAACCGATGACGGGAACTCCAAACCAACTCGTGATCAATCTTGATCCATCCACATATTCAAATGAAGACAAAACTCTGCTTGCACGAGACAACAAAGCCTATGGTGATATTTGTATGGAAATCTTTGATGAGCTGAATAAAATGTTCGAAGTGCTCATGAGTTGTGGACTGCTTCATGTGAACACGTTGAAGGAAATGATGAACTCAAGGAAGGAAGACGTGATCTTGTGCAAAAGGAATATGACACTTTTGGGAGTGTCAAGGGATAGAGTCTATCTACTCATATTGATCATTTTGTACAAGTGGTAAATCAAGAAACTTCTTGATTCACTTCCTCAAGAATGGAGTTTACAATGCATGATCATCAAAAAGGAGCACATCAATGCTAGGTTATCTATCAGAGATTTGATTAATGCTCTAAAAGCATTCAAGATGTATAAGAAAAAAAAAAAGAGAAATGAACCAAACAAGCTATTCAAAGTCTCAAGTCAATGCTGCACTGGTTGCTACACCATCCAACTATTCAAGAACAATCAATCAAGAAAATGTGGGAAGTGTACCTACCGGATTTCTTCCGTTTAGCTTACCTATTGCTGTCAGTCATTCAAGTCACAACAATCATCTTACTCAAGGATCCTCCAGTGGAAACCCTCAAGCTCTTGGTCAAGTCTACACTGATCATATGGTACTCTTTGGAATATTTGTCCAAAGTTACAAAGCTCTATTGGCAGGAGATCTAAGAATGGGAATTTCACTAAAGAAGACCTGATGCAAGTTGATCCACATGATCTTGAAAAGATGGATCTAAATTGGTAAATGGCTATGTTAATTGTATGAGCTAGTCGTTTTATGAAAAAAACTAGTAGAAATCGTGTTGCTTCCAGATCTGTTGGATTTGACAAATCAAACCTGAGATGCTACAACTGCAAATAGTTAAGACATTTCAAGAAAGATTGTTCTCATCCGATTAATCAAAATGTTCATCAAACTCGCATTGTTTCTATACTGAAGAACCCAATACTGAAAAGACAGAGCATGAGAATGTAAAGAAAGCTCTTGTTGTTCAAGATTTTGAATGGACCAATGAGATCGAGGATGCTGAAGAGCAAAAATGCAAAGCTTTGATGACCAAAATTACTCCTCTTGACAAAGATGAGAGCAAGTAAAAATTAGGAGTTGGACTGGGTCTGGTGAATGAATGGATCGAATCAAAAAATCAGAATGAAAGTGCGCAGGATGAGAACCGTAAAGAGAAGAAAGTCAATAAAGTTATGGAGAAATCGCTGACAGCTGAGGAGGAACCATGTACTTGTTCATCCAAAGGAAGAGCTATTGCGGAAGGAATGTCGTTGAAGGTAATCGATAAAATAAATTGTGTACTAAGGATTGTGTGAAACAGAATAAAAATATGTATGACTATAATGTGACTCTCATTAGAAATAATGAGTCTACATTAAGAATCATCGATGAACTAAAAAGGAACGAGCTTGAGTATAAGATCAAACTAGATGATAGTCTTGAAGAAATCAAGGCTCTCAAAAGATTGGACTTTGGTAAAGATGCATTGATTAATAACCTAACCGAAAAACTAACAATGTCTAGAAATGAAACTGCTAAACTACAAATCATAATAAACAAGTAGAAGCTTAGCAAAAATGTTTTTCAACAAATAGAAAGCATTCAATGACCAAGTCATGTAAACCATTGAGTTGGTTGTAAATACAGATTTAGTATTGATCGAATGCATCATAGTCCACCTCTAATGAACAATTATAATCCTATACCTACTCCACACCCTATGAATGATCTTATTAACACTGATGATTCTAATCTAGATTTGTAAGGTCACCTAACCCAAGATCTCACTCAACAAAGACAATCAACAGGTGTGTGGAATCCACCTAATAATCAACCACTATAGGATGAATAACTAGAATGAAAGATTTAGGAGAGAAATCAAGAATTCACAGATTATTCTTGATGTTGAAGGTGAGGTGACGTCACACACACAGTAGCCGCCAGACAAACACACACACAATGATTAGGGCACAGATTTCCACAAAAGAATCATTATCTTGTCATTACTACATAAAAGTATATATACAAGACAAACTTCGGACAAAACACTATTTGTCCAGAGATCACATAAAGGCCCAAGGCCCAAAACAGACAAAACTCAGACTTCCATACACTAGGGAAGTCCGGATAACCTCCTACACATCTAAACTTGGACTTGGTGTAACATATACCAAGAACGGATAATAACAACTTACAAACTCGGAACCATAGACTTGATAAACTCAGACTACAGACTTCATGATAACTCGGACTACAAAATTCATGATAAACTCAGATAGGCTAGATAACAAAAATATTACATAAAGACCCCTTACCCTAGGTGCATTAACAAACTCCCCCTTAATCAGCACAGGTCTTCATGTAGACTTGAACACTTCATCCTTGCTTCGAGTACTCGCTCCCTGCCTAAACGTGGTTCTTCATGCAGAATTGAAAAACTTTGATAAACTGCTTGGCCAATTCACGATCTTCTTCACGATACTTCAACAGCAGGCGACGAAGCTTTTTCAGATGCTCTTCCCTTAGGTTAACCATCCATATAGGATCCAGGATCCGCACAATCTCTTCAGTTGTTTTAACCTGAGTAATCACAGCCTCTCCGGTTTTACCGTCCAGATACCAATAACCTATGCCATCAATCTTATCAAGATCAAATTTTCTCATAGGTATTTTACGAAGGCATCTAGCAGGAGGATAAACCATCTTCCACATCTCTTTCCCTGTGAACTTGTTCAGATACTTAAGTGCACGCCTGACAGCAGGTTTGAACATCTTCCACGTGCTCTCTCGACTTTTTGCAACTAAGTGAGGAATTAAACCTCTAATATGGCAACGTTTGTGTGGTTGTTTAAATCCAGTTGAGCAAGATGATGCAAATCTCTCGCAGGAAGAGTTCGAAGGAATTTTGCCCATGGCCTGAAATACTGAACTCTGTCGGTACGTTTGATCATAACAAGGCTATGTTGTTCATCAAAGTACCAACTACGAATCTGCCCCGAATATTCATCTTTTGTGTTAATATATCTCTTCCTTTGAGTTTCGTCTGGAAGAGGTTTGAACCACTTATGAGCTAACTTGCGAACCTCTTCGGGAACACGAATGGGATTCAATATTTTATCTGGCATGGCGTCACCAAAAACATAGCTACGCAAATCATTGAAATTTACCTTCAAAGACTCGTATTCGATTCGTTTAACAATGCACTCGAACTTTCCAGCAAAGTCGTCATCAGTCTTCCAATCCTCTGCGAGACCCTATATCACCTCACCAACATCCAAGACCAAGTCTTCAGCCGGATCAAGTTCAGGATCAGACAAAACATCACTATCAGCATCAGAGGGACCTTTGTTACCCCTATCACCCGCACCAGAGGACTCACCCTGCACCTGAGCCGATGTTACTGCTTTAGTAACGTGTAAGCTCCTTTGCTGCTCCCCTGAAGCGCTGCTTCTGGATCATCATCTTTATTGAGATCATCTCGGATTTTCTTGAGTTCATCAAACTTGCATTGAGCTTGTACTTGGAAATCCAACTTCTCCCCTTGAGCAGCAAGGAGTGAAACGAGTTCCGAGACAATCTGTATAAGCTGATCTGTCACCCTGACTAAGGTTCCTTGTCGAGCTGAAATATGAGCATCTTGCTTTATATCATCTCCTAACTGAATACCGTGTTTTTTAGTCAGCCAGAAAAGATGCATCATCTGCTGATCTCGCATTGCATCCTTCTTCTTGTAGTAAGTACTCTGTGTCTCTTCTCTGACTTTGAATTTGTTCACGATGTTCTCTCAACATAGTAGCAACATCCTTAAATTGATTCTGAACAAATGCATGAAAAGTTTTACCGGTACTAGAATTAGTAGCTCCTGAAGGTCTGGAAGCAGATGCAGACAATGCTGGTCGAGGAGCTGAAGGTCTTGAGCCAACTGGGAAGGACTAGAAGGAGAAGGACCAAAAGCCACCTTTAGTCTAGATTTACGTGCCTTTGAAGTGCCAGTCTTTGAAGATGTCGAATTTGACTTTTTCATACCAGAAGTACTCTGAGTGGCCGGAGATTCTGGTCAAACAAGATCTTGAGAGGATCCAGGAGCCATTCCAAGGAAGACTGGAGGCAAAGGAGGTAAAGACGAACCTTCTGCCGAAGCAAACAAATTACCTGAACCCATTTGAGAGGATAAAGAACCAAATAAAGGCACAGATGGAAGTGCAGAAGAGATGACCGGGAAAGATGGTCCCCAGACGTGGCAACACGAACAGACTCCATAGAGGAACTAGTTGGAATCGGGGCTGAGACAAACGAAAGAGAGATAGATCTTCCCAGAATAGAAAGACCACTAGACATTGAAGTAATAACCTCTCCTGAAGAAGCTTCAGCAATTGAAGAATGAACATCCGAACTCCCAAGGACACGACGTCGTTTGTACGTTATGAGAGGAGGAGTAATACGAACAACACCTGCATCATCAGGAGGACGACGACCTTTGTTGTCATCATCGTAATCAGACAAGGAGCGAATCACAATAAAATCTAAATCATTAAGCTTGATATTCTAAGCAGCCAGACGCAGACCCCATTTAGAAGAAGGACCGAAGGAAGTCATTTTGGCACGAAAAAAATCAAGTTGCTCTTGCTCAGTAGGAGAGATTCGATTATGTAATTCCTTTAAAGACAACCGCAAGTATTTATTATCAGACAACATATCATCATCAGTCTCATCAACAATTTGCTTTCCTTTATCTATAGAACGAGAAGACAGACCTGCTTCAAGAGCAGCCTCAAGCTCTAAAATCAATGGATCAGTTTCTACCACAGAACTAGGTCCCTAAGAAGACACAACAGGCTCATCAATAACAGGTTCTGCTACATGTTCAGCAACTGGTGGTTTTTGAAGATCAACATGAGGTTGAATAACCACGGGTTCCTGATTAGCTGGAACTTCTACAATTTTCACCAGCACCAAAAATTTCAGCAGCTCCATTTCGTATGTTTATCCAGATCTGATCATTTTCGGGATTGTAGTTCTCCTGCACGATTGCACCTAGCAATGGATGAGGAACATGAAGAATGGGTGCATGCTCTGATACCACTTGTAAGGTCACCTAATCCAATATCTCACTCAACAAAGACAATCAGCAAGTGTGCAGAATCCACCTCATGATCAACCACTGTAAGATGAATAACTAGAATGAAAGATTTAGGAGTGAAATCAAGAATACACAGAGTATTCTTGATGTTGAAGGTGAGTGACGTCACACACACAGTAGCCGCCAAAAAACACATACACAATGATTAGGGCACAGATTTACACAAAAGAAGTACTCGAAGCAAGGATGAAGTGTTCAAGTCTACATGAAGACTCTACACTGATTAAGAACCTACACTTATTACACCCTAAGTGCATTAACAAGATTATGCAGGTTTAAATTATGAGGAGTCTGGTCTAAGGATTGAGAATGTGGAAGATGTGGTGGAAGAAAGTATTGTTGGTTTAGGATTAAACGGTTTTTGTAATAATTTGAAAGACAATGATTCGAACTTTAGTAGGACTAATTCAGTTAAGTCTTAGCATATCTGTAATGAACACATGAGTGTGCCGTTTTATGTTTTGAACTTGAATGATTCTGTATTTGTTCCATTTTTAGAAAACAATAGATTTAGCAGGTACCTAAATGAAGAAATTCCTGAGTTCAGAATAAGAAGAGATGAAGATTCAAAATATCTAGAGACTTCATCAAGTATTGACACGACTCAAAGATATCATCTCAAAACCAAGCACTTCATCATGGTCGAAAGACTCAAGTAATGAAGAATCAAATGATAAAAGTAGACTCGAACTCAAGATAGAAAAAGCCCTCAAAAAGCAAGATCAATTCAAGTGGAAGACCACTCAACAATCACAATCTGAATTCTCAAACTCTCAGACTTCCACATATAGAAGATCTAACCACTCTAGACATATATATATATATATATATACATATATATATATATATATTGCTTTAAATGTGGAATCAAGGGACATGTGATTAGAAACTGTAAAGAAGAAAACAAACACCTCTTCGATTAAGAACATGAGTAATCATGATTATAATCGCAATCAACCGGAAAATGGTTTTGCAAAACTAAATAACATAAAAAATTCCATGAAACATATTATAAAAAGAACTTGTTTATGCGTAGAAAAATCAAAGTATAAAAGCTGAAAATCATGATAGACCCAAGTTTACTCCTACTTGGTACCTATTTCTCATCAAGTTTTTTTTTTGACAGAGTGTATCCAAAAGGACTATTTGCATCAGTTGGTATGTAGATAGTGGATGCTCTCGTCATATGACCAGGCTGAAGGAGCTCTTATCTGATTTCAAGTACATTAATTGAAGTTTCGTGGGATTCATTGGTGATGAAAAGGGAGGAAAGTTCACTGGTCGTGGAAATGTTGTGCATGGAGATCTCACTCTTGAAGATGTGAATCTTGTATCAGAATTGTGTTTCAATCTTCTCTCTGTATCCCAAGTATGTGATAAGAAGATGATCGTTTTATTCAATGAAACCAAATGTCTTTTCATTCGTCCTGTGCTTGAGGTCCCTGAAGATCTTATTCTGATGAAGGCTCCCAGAGAAAACAACAACGACATCTTGGAGATTGATGACTCTTTCAAAACAAATTCATTAACTTGTCTCATTTCAAAGACATCAGATATCGAAGCATTATTATGGCATAGACGTCTTGGGCATGTGAACTTCAAGAACACCAATCTTCTAGTTAAGCAAAGTTTTGTTTGTGGCCTTCCTTACAAAGATTTTAATTTCTTCGAGAAGTGCATGCGTGTGCCAAAGGAAAGCAACACAAGAAGCCTTATAAATCCAAACTTGAAAACTCAATTGATACTCATCTTCAAATAATTCATATGGATTTATTTGGTCCTATGAATGTTAAAAGCGTTTACAAAAGTTCATATTGTCTGGTCATTATAGATGATTTCTCATGATATTCTTGGGTATTCTTTCTTTCTGAAAAGAGCGAAACAATGGAGTTAGTTAAAGGTTTCATTACTAGGATTGAGAATGTCCTAAAGAAGAAAGTTATCACCATCTGGCGTGACAATGGTTTTGAATTAAAAATGCAGATCTTAACTCTTTTTGTGAAGACGAAAGTATTCAAAGAAAGTTCCGTGCATGTAGAACTCCTCAACAAAATGGTGTTGCAGAACATAAGAATAGAACACTAATCAAAATTGCAAGGACCCTTAATTGATTCGAAACTTCCAATCATTTCCTGGGCTGAAGCCATTAACACAAGATGTTATGTTCTCAGTCGAGCTCTTATATTGAAAGTTAAAAGGAAAACTCCTTATGAGCTAATCTTTAAAAGAAAACCTCTGATAAACTATTTTAAGCCTTTTGGTTGTTCATGTACAAACACTTCTGATATTCTTAACAAGTTTGCAGCTGAAGGTGACGAGTTCTTCTTGGTCGGATATTCATCACCCCAAATGGCTTACAAAGTTTACAACAAACGAAGCAAAGTCATAGTAGAATCTTACTATGTTGACTAGCAAGAAAGCAATCAAACTAACACTGGAACTGGCCCTGATTGGTTCTATGATGCTGATGTGATCTTCAACATCATGTTTCTTCCTCAAGTTGAAAATCAATCAAATGAACACACAACACATGGAGAAATTGCTGACTCGTCTGATGATGGAGACGTATCTTGACAATTGTGTAACGCCTCGTATTTTTATACTTTCCTTATTTAGAAAGTGTAATTGTAGTTCTATTTATGGAAACTTGTATTCATACCTTGTTCGTATGTTGTTTCCAACTTTGTAATCCGAGACGTTGATCATAATGAAAAATTCATACTTTATTCATACATTTTATACGAACAACCAATCATTTAAATATGTTTTTACATGCAAATCATACTTATTATGCGTGCAATACTCATACGTTACAACTTTATACTGGAAATACTCGAAAACCGGCAAAAATACGTAAAAACGGAGCCAAACCAATCCCCTTGCGTGGATTGAACCCACTTCGCACGGAATGTACCCACTTTGTACGAAGTGAAGTACACTTCACACGAAGTGAAGCCACTTCGCACGAAGTGGATCTGGCAACAACTCGTTCCTATAAATACGAGCTCATACTCCGAAACTTTCAAATTCTTGGCAGATTGTTCTCAGACTACCTAAGTGAGTTCAACTCACAAGTACCTTGTCTTTCTTATAACTCTTTCTTCTTTTTCTTTTGTACCAAGTGTAGAAGCTAACCAAGTTCATTATCCTCATTAAGATTGGACTTGTGTTCCAGCAAGTGTGAGCCTTTGCTACCCGAATTAAGTTTCACACCTTGCTTGAACATTTTTATATTTTAATTTTGTATATTCATGACCAACCGGGTTTATCAACTATGTTGGTAACCTTAGTGCTTTGGTGAATCATATAACGAGGTTTCCATACCACCGTGGTTGACATCTATGACGTATTTAACGGGCTTGGACATAATTTATATACATATATTTTGCTATAAAACATGTACATTTCTACATAGCCAAGTTCCTGATGCTAACCAACTCATGCTTAAGTGTTATGAACTAGGACTAGACTGCCTCGTAACTAAATTCTTCTTTCAAACAGAACCCATTGTCGGGACAGGATTAAACGAGCTATATTTTCATAATTGTCACTTCGCACGAAGTGGCATTTTCTATGTTTTCTTTTCGTATTTTGTGATTCCAAATCTAAATTCTTCACCAAACTCAGAATGTTCACCGACCTCTGTCTCCCTCATGTAGGGTAACTTCGGTGTTCGTCACTTCAACTCGTCAGCTCCCGGATTACTAGGAAAGCTTGCAAAACTGTGACCATACTCGACTCCCCTTTTTATCTTTACACTTTTGAGGTGTAACTTATATGTTATATGAACCCACTAAATCACCACTCTTTGTGCTTAAATCACAACATAAACATTCATTCATACATGCTTAATACGAAAACTTGCAAACTTATTCATGCTAGAATGAAATGCTTTATACTACTTCATTAATTGTGTACAAGCCATGTAGAATCAAACTTTGGGTTGACATGTGTAGTCGCATTACTAGCTTTGTATGATAGTTCAAGTAACGTTTATGCCATGTTGAATATTTAACCTTTTACATTATCTAGTATTGAAACTTGTATGCTCGCCAATACCTTGTGTGTTGAACTATACTTTAATATATGTTGCAGGACATTGTGACGATGAGGAGGCATGGAATCTAGTAGGATGAACTAGAAACCCACTTTTAATTAGACTCATGTTGTACTTGTATTTTCAATTTTCTTTGTTGTACTTTGATTAGATATTGTATTTTGCTTCCAAAACAATTGTACTTGAATTTTTAGAAATGAAATGAAATGTGGTTGTTTAAATACTTGTCACAAATTAGCATTATGGAGTCTCGAGCAATCTATTTCATCCGCCCCGTTGATTTCGCCATCGGTTGGGTCCCCCATCGGTTGGGTGTGACAGATTGGTATCCGAGCTATAACTATAGGGAATTAGGAAAAAATGCATGATTTGACCTAGTCTATAGTCTAAGTACCAAAATAGACCTCCTTCGTGCGAATTGGACCTCCTCGTACCAACTGAACCCCTTTGTGCGAATTGAAATTTCTTTTCGCACAAAGTGGTCACTTCGTACGAAGTGGACACCTCGCACAAAGTGCTTTTCACTTCGCACGAAGTGAGCCCACTTCGCATGAAGTGAACTGTTTTCTCGATTAAAACATCTAAACTTATTTCTGTTCTGCTTCTGATCTAGCTCTGTTTTCTTAAACATTACCTGTCTTTCCTAAGGCTGATAGAATACACACTTGAAGATATGAAGACACTCATACTTCACCAACGAGGTGATTTGCACCAAAATAGGCCTAATGGCGCACAATTTTTGGTGAAGTCCCTCATTTCGCATGTTCACTTCTACACGAAGTTACACCATCAAGCTCAGAGTGATATCCACATCTTGATGGGCAACTTCCATCTCATACTCTAGTGGATCTTACCAACGAGTCAGAATTTGCTCCTCGTTAGGTAAGTATCAACCACATCTAGGGTACGATCTTATCAAGTTAGGGGTGAAACCCGCATCTTGATAACTAGTCCCACTCCTCTATTTTCAATCTCGCCAAAGTTTTGAATTTTCGATCAATTAGGGACATGTAGTAACTGGAAGGGTAAATACCGTTAACCGCTTCTTGGTGAGAGTATTATACCTATTAGGCCAAAACATGTCTCCCTAATTCGAAAGGACTTTCGATTCACTTTGGAATAGTCTTAGTTTCGTTCCGAGACACTCCACGTTTTACATTGAAACTCTTTTATGTTATATCAATTTCCATGTGTTTTATTTTGATACGTCTATCATTTCAAGTCGAAAGCACGAATCACACGCCATTCGCAATCTAAAACAACTCTAATAATCGTGAACAAACTAAATTTACTACTCTCATCGTTCTTATATGTGATAATGCCATGCAAGTACGTGTTATACCTTGTTTACAATGTGAAACTTACGTGATACGTGTTCTACTTTATGCTCATACATGCAACAAACATTATTTTACAAACATATTATGATCAAGTCTCATCTTTCTCTTTTACTTTCGACCCTCTAGATGACTTCCACTCGTATCTCGAACACAAGGAAGAACTCCAAGTCAGGCTCGAAGTCCAACTCAAATGGTGACTCGATGTCCAAGAAGGACATGATGAAGTTTATGGCAAGCAAATGGCTAAGGTCATTCCCGATGTTGTGAGAAAGATTCATCCTACCCTAAACCCTAACAACACTAATTCCACCATGCCTCGGTCGACTTCAAAGTCGATCCACCCAAGTCGACCTTTACGTTCAAATAGTTCAACTCTTGCAGCCCAATGCCATTCACGGGCGAAGAGGGAGCAACGAAACTACTTAAATGGTTCGATGCCATTGAATTCGTGTTTCACTAAAGTGGGAGACCCGACCACCTACGCACCACCAACGCTACCAGCATTTTCTGATCGAGAGCACTCGATTGGTGGACGGCCAAACGCAATGCGCATGGTAATGACGCTGCTTGCGCACTCACTTGGGCCGGGATCAAGAAACTCAAGAATGGTGAGTTTTGTCCTCCTCACGAACTCCAACAACTCGAGAACGAGTTGGAACATTAAGTAAATTGGGAGTGACAATACCGGTCTCACCGGTAGGTTCAAGTAACTTAGCATACTTTGCCCTGGCCAAGTCGATTCCACCGACAAGGCCATAGCCAAGTACATTCGAGCCCTCCCTTCCTCTTTCTCCAATTACGTCGAGGCCGCTCAGCCCAAAATGTAACGCCTCGCTTTTTTCCATACTTTCTATTTATAGCAAGCTCGTGTTGTAATTCTATTTTCGGAAATCATTGTATTCGTAATCTTCTTTTCATTGTAATCGTTGTAACCGAGACTTGAAACATAATGGAAATATACATTTTGTCCCTATACTTGTTATACTTGTTCATACAATACTTATACATGATACACATACTCGAATACATGCTATATTTGATAATACGTGACATTCATACATGATCCATACTTTATACATGATACCTATACATGATCTCGATCACTTGATGCACACATACATTATAACACATTTCCTATGCTTATGATACCCCTAAATTGTCCCAAAACTTTCTGTTTGTTTTCAAACTCTTTCAAATCTTGTTTATGTTCATCAAACTTGAGTCAAACTCAGCTCAAACCTATGTCCGAAAGCTTACAACACTTCTTGTGGTTGGTTAGGCTTAAAAACAAGGTTGAGACATTCAAACAAGAGGATGTATCCTCACAATAATTTTGTTTTCATAGAGCTTCAAGCTCACAAGTGGTGCAAGTTCATAACTTGTTCATGTGTGTCCACCTTGGTTAGCCTTGGTTATCCTAAACTTTGAGACCACACATCACTTGATGATTTTCTTCATTATCTCAAGTAGTTTGCTAGTTCTAAAGTGACACAACCCCGCCAAGACACTGACATGTGTCCTTGTGGGAGGGATTTATTCACTTGGCTACTTGGTATCATAGTAACATACTTACAATTCTTGTCATTTTCATTCTTGCATTGTTCTCATTCATGACCCTCCTTGTTGTCTATGACAACTTGTGTAGTGGTGAATCATATAAAGAGATTAAATGGATGTTCATCATCCTACCTCCATGCTATAAAGAGGTTAAATGGATGTTCATCATACTTGAATACTTAAGAGGTACCAAAGTGGATGTGCATAATCCCACCTCCTACATGATCGTATATGACTATGTATATATTATGGACTATGATATAATCCTAAAGACTAAAATCTTGATAATGGCTAAGTAATCATCTATCGAGTTAATAAGTTTATCACTAAAGTACGTATTTCCTTGTCACGATTCTAATAGGTCTCGAACCTATGAAACCATATCAACCCCTTTCCGGGTTGTCATAGTGTCAAGAACAAATGCTATGTCTTAGTGAATATTTTCATACATAATACTTTAATTCTCATTTTCGTAATCTCGCTCGAATAATCCAAATCTACCGTTACAATCCTAACTAATACCTACGTTCTTCTTGTAGAAGGACAAGGTGCCAAACTCTAGACATCACAACAAAGCTCCCAGGATTTCTTAAGTGGAACACTTAGCAAAACCGTGAGTACACTCGACCCATTTACCGTTTTAATCACTTTTGGGTTGTAACATGTTTACCTATCAAAATACACATATCACAAACTCATTCTTTTGCATGCTCAATCCTTATACATGAATACTTGTTATGCCTAGATACATACTTGATTATACATGCTTGATCATTAACTTAGCTAGCCCAACTTATCATATATAGCGCTATAGGAGTAGCACACCGCCCTTCGGGGTTATGTTAAGATTATCATACTCATTTTTAGTCTTGTCGCTTTTGTGGCAAGGGAAGCTCGATATCGTTAAAACTTTTGTGGAAACTCGGGGTTTGATCTAGTATTTCATGATTAGTATGAACTTTGCTTACACTTACCATGTGGATTCGAGTTACACTTTTATACCTATGCTATGTATCACCAAACTTTTGTACTCGCCTTTGCTTTTGCATTGAACTTGTATTTTAAACATGTTACAGGTTGAAGAGGAAACACGTGATGAAAGCTAGTAGGAAATGCTTTAGATACACATTTACTAGACTAGTTTTGTATTAATCATGTTGTACTCGTTGTATTTTGAACCATTGTATTGACTTCAAATGTTGTACTTGACAATGTTGTTATGAATGAAATATGGCTTTTGTTTAAATATTGTCGCTAATAGCGTTATGAAGTCTCTTGCAATCTCGTGTACGTCTCACTCCGATGTTTCCGCCATCGGTTGGGGTGTGACACAAAACCCTAGAAGACACCTATCGTTTAGCCGCCAAATTTAACCATAACCATGTTTTGAGCGGAACCTTTGAAACAAAGGGTTCTACAAGAATGGTTCACCAAGCCACCATCAAACCAAATGCCGAACCATCCAGACCCTCACCCAAATCCAACAACAATGGTAAGAAGCGGAAGGCTTCAAACTGAAATTATGCGGTTGTTACTCCGCCAAACCCTCCACAACAACAACTAGCCCTAACCCAAAACCCTGAACCAGCCAAGCGAGGCTACATTGGGACTCTTCCCAAGTGTGTGACTTGCACCTACCATAACCCTACCACCGCACCATGCTGCCTTTTCACTACGTGCAATAAGTTTGGACACTTTAACCCCCATTGTCGTTTTGGCCCAAAACCTCAAGGTAACCAAACCCAACCACCTGCCCAAAACCTAGTCCAGCAACCAGCGAACAACGGTCGCTCTTGCTAAAAGTATGGTGACCCAAATCATCTCAGCAACGTTTGTCCTCAGCGCAACAACAACCAAACGCAGCACCAAGCTCCACGGGGACGAGCTTTTGTCATCACTGACGCTCGGCTCACAACAACAATGACATCGTCAATAGTACATTTCTCGAAAATGATGTTTATGCTTCATGTTTATTTGATATTGGCTCGGATAAAAGTTTTGTATTCATTGAACTTGAACCATTGCTTAAGTGTACATGCTCTAGGTTGCCAAAATTGTTCAATGTCGAAGTCACAAATGGCAAATCGGTCACCGTCGATTCCATTCTTTCTAATTGTTCCTTGAATCTCAACGATCACAAATTCTCGGTTGACCTCATACCCAGCAACTGGGTAGTTTTGATATCATAGTAGGCATAGATTGGCTTATGCGAGTTCGCGCTGAAGTTGTTTGTTCAGAAAAATTCATTCATCTTCCCATTTCTTCTGGCGATTAGTTACACGTCTATGGTGAGAAACCTTCAAAGGGTCTCAAACTTATGTCCTGAACTCAAGCGAGCACTTACGTAAAGAGTACATTTCTTTTCTTGCCCACATTGTGGAAAAGAAGGACAAAGGAAAAAGCGTGAATGATGTTCCTGTTGCCTGTGATTTTCCTGATGTTTTTCACGAAGATCTACCTGGTCCTCCCCCTCCTTGTTCTGTTGACTTTCACATTGACCTCATTCCTAGCGCCACCCCTGTTTCTAAATCTCTGTATCGTCTCACACCCTCGGAAATGCGTGAGCTATTGAGCCAATTTCAAGAATTACTTGATCAAGGATTTATATGCCCTAGTACTTCTCCTTGGGGCGCTCCTGTCCTTTTTGTCAAGAAGAAGGACGGTTCTTTCCGCATGTGTATTGACTAACGCGAACTCAACAAACTCACCTTCAAGAACCGTTATCTATTTCCTCGCATTGATGACCTCTTCAATCAACTTGAAGGTGCAACTTGTTTCTCTAAAATCGATCTTCATTCTGGCTATCATCAACTTCGAGTCCTTGAAGAGGAAGATGTTCGCAAAACCGCGTTTCATACTACATATGCTCATTACGTGGTCATGCTTTTCGGTTTGACCAACGCACCTACGGTCTTCATGGATTTGATGAACCGTGTGTGTAAACCTTACTTGGACCGTTTTGTGATCGTCTTCATAGATGATATTTGTAATCTATTCCAAGACCCAAGACGAGCACGAATGACATTTACGTCTAATCCTCGAACTCCTTCGCACCCAACGACTATACGCTAAATTCTCCAAATGCAAATTTGGCTAAAAGAAGTTCAATCCTTGGTTCTGTAATGAACGAGGAAAGCATTCACATCGATCCCTCAAAAATCAAAGCTGTTAAGAACTGGATTGCACCAAAGTCTCCGTCTGAAATTTGTTCATTCCTTGGATTGGCGGGTTATTATATCCGATTCATCTCTAACTTTTTGAAAATCAACGTGCCCCTCACTTCCTTGACTCAAAAGGATAAGCCTTTTGTTTGGGGTTCCGAACAAGAGGAGTCTTTCCAAACGCTCAAGGACATGCTTTTCAATGCTCCTATTCTAGCTCTTCCCGATGGTAACGATGATTTCTTCGTGTATTGCGATGCATCTAATCAAGGTCTTTGTTACGTTCTTATGCAACGAGACAAGGTTATCGCTTACTCTTCGAGACAACTCAAGATACATGAGAAGAATTACACTACTCACGACCTTGAACTTGGTACAGTTGTTTTTGCATTAAAGATTTGGCGACACTACCTTTATGGTACCAAGTGTGTGGTCTTCACCGACCATAAGAGCCTTCAACACATCTTTACCCAAAATAATTCAACATGTGTTAACGTCGATGGGTAGAGTTGCTCAACGACTACGATTGCGAGATTCGCTACCATCCTAGCAAAGCGAATATCGTGGCTGACGCCCTTAGTTATAAAACTCATGTGAAGAGTATCTGTTGTTTCCAAATCTTGAGTAATCCTCGTGGTCGCATTCGTGACGCACAACACTCATCCGTTAATGAGGAAAACATGTACAACGAGATAATGTGTGGTGCTGAAGATCAATTCATTTCCAAACATGATGGTATGCTTAACTATCTCGACCGCGTCTGGATTCCAAACCGTGACAACCTTCATGACTTCTTGATGAAGGAAGCTCATAAATCCCAATATTCCATTCATCCTGGTGCCGGATGTACCAAGACCTTCGTACATCTTATTAGTGGCTTGGTATGAAGAAAGATATCGCTACCTTCATTTTGAAATGTCTCACATGTTCCAAGGTTAAAGCCAAACACCAACGTCCCTCTGGCTTACTCGATCAACTAGAGATTCTTGTCTAGAAATGGGAGAGTACAGCTATGGACTTCATCACTAAGCTTCCACATACCTCGTCTGGTCATGATAGCATTTGAGTAATCATTGATCTGTGACATCTGAGCCTTTTTAAGCATCAAACAATACCGAACAATTCCGACTCTAATGAAATCTTGTGTTTCATTCCTGAGAATTGTGTAATTACATGTGACATTTATACATTTTAGTCCATGTACAATTTCAACTCCTCTAGGCTTTTCTGGAGGTTATACATAAGCTATTACGCAAAACAAAACCAATTTAATACGACGTATGTTCCGGAATAGTTACATAAGCTACACATACCTTAAATAAACTTTGCATAACTTAGAAATAAGTTTTGAAGGGTTTGGTATGTTAAAAACAAGTTTATTCGATCACAGGGACTATTTACGATAAGCTGCAAAAGTCTGCCGATTCTCGCAGCGACATACGCTCCGGAACAAGGTCACAAACTTAACATACCATAAATACCCTTTACATAGCTTAGAAATAAGTTTTGAGGGCTTCGGTATGGCAAAAACACACTTTTGTAACTTCAGGGGCTATTTTGCAAATTTTGTGAAACTATGCCTTTTGCGTATAACACCATCCAGAACATGTACAAACATCCAAAAATTTTTATAATCATCAATATATTATATAATAGTGATTGGAATGCGAAAAATCTGTTCGTTACGCATTTACGGTCACGCACGCGTTCGTTACGATTTTCGTCGTAATTAACCGAAAACCGCGATCGTACGGCCAAACGAACCGACCTATGGAATATTTTTTAACACATTTCAAGTTCCCTATACTTTAACATCCTTATGGAGCTTTGAAATGAGGTTAACGAGTGTTAGAAGTGCCCGAAATGCGACGAAACACGTGTAGGGACCTGTTCTGCCAATTTTGAAACTTCAGAACTGAACATGGGAGCTAGGTGTAGCGCGACGCTCAAAGGGGTTACCCGTCGTGCATGGAGACACCCCTGTTTTTCCAGAAAGTGTAGCTGGTAGCCTCCCAGCTCATTTCCTTGCCACCAATTCGCAAATTTTGCCACCTGACCCGAATTTTCCACCCTTTAACCTGCTTCTAACACCTCCCACACTCTTGTTAACATCCTAAATCATTTCCATAACACTTGGCATGGTCTTGAACACCTTTGGATCATTATAAATACCAATGATCATGTGAATTTTGAACTCTTTAACCACCTTCTTGCTTCAACCTGCCACAAATCCGAATTTTCACTCATTGTGGAGCTTCCTCTGGTGTCTTTGATCTTTTCCCTTGTGTTTGTAAGTAATCCTTCATGCCATGTACAATTTCTATAGCTTAATTTGACTAAAAATCAAACAGTTTGACTTCTGTTTGACTTTTAGTTTTGATCATGAATTGATCAAGTTATGGCTCAACTGAATCTTGCAAAATGATGATAATCAAGGTGGATATGATCCATAAAAATCATGCCTACTGATTATCACCATTTCTAGTCATTTTGGCAAGTCAAAGTTTCGGTCAAAATGCGATTTTTGTGCATTTTGCAACAGATCTAATTCCAGGAGTCAAAACAGTTTGTTTTGATGCCAAAACTCTTTTATAAACTTACTTAGACATGTCAAAGCATGTCTAAATCGTCACTCTTATTTTAGTGCTTGTTTAGAGTCGAAAGTTGAACGGTTTGACCACTGCTTTGAGTTTCTAATCTGACCCATTTGGTTGATCTTTGGATCCGACCAAATATAAATTTGTGACCATAAATGTAAAGGGAATAACCCTCTGAGGTTATACCTTATGGTCATGTTGATTGGATAGTGTTACGATAACTAGTTATTATAATCCTCAATAATGACCAAAATGCCATTTTCACGAATAAATCAACTTTGAGCTTATGTAACATAAATTTTGAGATGTATTCTGATCAAATAATGTTTTCAAACATGTTTAGCATTAAAAACTTATCATAACACATATCTAACCATCTGAATGCGTAGTTATGCAAATGACGCATTAAAGTGGCTTAAACTACCTTAACGGGTCATAACGGGTCAAAAGCACATAAAAATCTTTCCAACTCAGAATGATAACTTATTAAACCATGTCATACGAGTCCCAATACTCATTTGGTTTATAAGGTGCCATTCTATCCAAATCCTCCGTTTTCAAGTTCCGATATTTACTTGTTATCCGATTCATTAGGACACACACTTGATTCCTTGATCTTCGGACGTTGATCATACACTTGTACAAGATTTATTCGCAATCCCAGGCGAGTACATCGCTCCCCTCTTTTATGTTTACAAATGTTTTGGGGTGATTCATATGTGCTAATTGTTTTCAAGTTTTCAAAGTACAAATACTATGGTTTATATAACAATATGGTTTCAATAATGTGATACAACTTGTTGGTGCGTTATCCAAGATACGAATGACATTCATTAACATTGTTATGCCACCCAGTAGTAAGTTATGGTACCATAGGATTGACAATCCCATTACTAGGCTATTCACTGGATTTGGTGGGTAGTGTGGTGAACGTTAGAAACTGTTTATGACTAACAAATCATTCGTTTATTTGCTAGTCTTATTAAAGAGATCTTTTAGGATCTATTAAAGATACCCTTGGGGTATAGTCGAGTCAACAAAAGTTTGAATGTATTGATTAAAGAACGACCAAAAGTTTTCACAATTATAACAAGGAACGATTGGTTTATAACAAGGAACGATGAACGATGAACAATGAACGATGAACGATGAACAATTGGTTTACAACAAGGAACGATGAACTATTGGTTTATAACAAATGGTTTATTACGAGGAACGATGAACGACGAACAAATGTTTTCAAACAATGTCACACAATGATTATCGATTAAAGATATAAACCATACAAGTTATATCAAGATGATTTACAAGTTGGATTTACAAAACAAATGTTTTCGAGTCAAGGTTCATGGCTACTAGATTTTATAACTTTTAACAATTTGTTTTAGTTGAGTAACTATTGCGATATCAAATGCTTTCAAAACAAGGTTTCACTTACGACTCTAGTAGTCGGGTTATTTATATTGTAATATATACAAAGCCATGGACTTGACATGTTCACAAAACCTATGTACTAGCCGGCATATTTTTGCTGACTCGTTTTCACATATGTTTCAGGGAAGATGCTAGATGATACTGATGCGTGCTCATGTAGGATCGGACTTGGACCTAGTGCCTTAATAACAAGAAAGACAATAATTATGCATGCTTGCTGTTTCGTTGTTTAAAATTTTATAAGACATATATGACAATGTAATCTATGTTAAATATTCAAATAAAAATGAAACTTCAAATACTATGTGTTGTTGAGACAATTTGTTAACGTGACTCCCCAAGTGTTTCCGTCGCGTGTTGTTTTATGCGATTTGGGGTGTTACATGATCGTCTAACCAAATTTGCTCATTTTCTCCCAATTCGTGAAGATTACAAAGTCGAGAAATTGGCTCGTACACGGATGAAGTCATTTATCGTCATGGTATCCCTATTGACATCATTTCTGACCGAGATGGTCGTTTCACCTCGCGTCTTTGGCAAACTTTTCAGAAAGCTCTTGGTACCATCTTAACCTTAGTACCCCTTTCATCCTCAATCCGACCGTCAAACCGAGTGTACTATCCAAACTCTTAAGGATATGCTTCGTTCATGCGTAATAGATTTTGGTGGCAACTAGGATTCGCACTTACCTTTAGTAGAATTCTCGTATAATAACTGTTATCATGCTAGTATCCAAATGGCACCATTCGAAGCATTGTATGGTCGTAAGTGTCGTTTGCCTATTTGTTGGCACGAGATTGGAGAAGCTCAATCACCGGTACCGAACTAATACAAGAAACGACGGACAAGATCTTGCAAATTCGTGACAACTTACTCAAGGCTAGAAGTCGACAAAAGAGTTACATCGACAAACGACGCAAGCCTGTAGAATTTAATGATGGTGATCATGTACTTCTCAAGGTATCCCCTTCGAAGGGTGTAGTTCGATTTGGTAAGAAATGCAAACTCGCTCCTTGCTTCGTAGGTCTTTTCAAGATTCTCGAAAGGATTGGCAAGGTAGCGTACCGACTGGATCTACCTTAAGAACTTAGCAATGTTCATCCAACATTTCATGTTTCAAATATGAAGAAATTCCTAGCTAATGAAGGACTTCAAGTTCCACTAGACGATCTTCAAATCAACGAGACCTTACACTTTGTAGAGAAACCGGTTGAAATCATGGACCGAGGAACCAAACAACTGGGCGCAGTCGCATTCCCATAGTCAAGGTTCGATGGGAAAGTAAACGTGGCGATGAATTCACTTGGGAACTCGAGAGTGATATGAAGACCAAACATCCACATCTCTTCGTTGAGTCTTCCTCTTGAATAAATTTCGGGATGAAATTTCCTAAAGTAGAGGAGACTGTAACGCCTCATATTTTTGTACTTTCCTTATTTAGAAAGTGTAAACGTAGTTCTATTTATGGGCATGTGTATTCATACCTTGTTCGTATTCCGTTTAAAACTTTGTACTCTGAGACATTGATCATAATGAAAAATCATACTTTATTCATACATTTTATACGTACAATCAATCATTTAAATACGTTTTTACATGCAAATCAATACTTATTATGCGTGCAATACTCATATGTCACAACTTTATACTAGAAATACTAGAAAACCGGCTAAAATACGTAAAAACGAGCCCAAACCAACTCCCCTGCACGGATTGAACCCACTTCGCACAGAGTGTACCCACTTCATACGAAGTGAAGTATACTTCGTACAAAGTGAAGTACACTTCGCACGAAGTAGATTTGGCAGCAACTCATTCCTATAAATACAAGCTCATTTCACACCTTCAATCTTTCCGAATCTTCACACTTCCACTCTAAAACTTCCAAATTCTTGGCAGATTGTTCTTAGACTATCTAAGTGAGTTCAGCTCACTAGTACCTTGTTTTTCTTATAACTCTTTCTTCTTTTTCTTTTGTACCAAGTGTAGAAGCTAACCAAGTTCATTATCCTCATTAGGATTGGACTTGTGTTCCAACAAGTGTGAGAACGTTGAGAGCCTTGTGTCATACCCCCATTTTTACGTATGTCCTAGTGGGGAGTATTGTGACGTAAGTTGATAACATCATAACCAAACAACACAGAGCAACACAGTGGAAGTCTTGGGTTTAAAATATTATTACAAACCGTGAAAGTTCAAATGTTCAATTAATAAATACATCGGCTTGTAATAAAGATCCACAAGCGGATCATAAAATATACATAAAGTGATCAACAGACTTTGGGCATGACTAAGAACTTACAAGATTCTCTACGTCACTACCAAGCAGCTCCCAGCCTATTACATGCTGTACCTGTATCTTAGTCTTTTGAAAATACGTCAGTTTACACTGGTAAATACAAATAACCGACACATTTTGAAAAATTTTCAAATTTATTTAAGTGCACAAGACACATTTTCATAAATAACTTGGGACAATTCAAAATGATATTGTATACAGTTTTACAGGTCTGTCAATACATATAGGGTCCGGTGCAGAAACCGAATAACCTGATTAACCGACACGCCACTTAAATAACTCCAGGGAATAAAAATAATTTAGCATTAGCATCTGACGGGTGTATGCGTACACCCCGTGCATTTGGTCGTGGCCATTAGTAACTTAAATGAGCCGAGGATATCCAGGACTGGACTCGGTCGAGTTAACCCCCAATGTTTAAGTTATCAGACAATAGAGATTAAAACGGGTTATGAGATTTAGTTAAATCACAATCTGACAACGTGATCCCATACCTGACCAAGCGGTAATAATATACCGTATCCCAAGCCCGTATAGGGAAGATAGGTTAAAAATATTTACCTGAGCTAGTTCTTCAAATGAATAATAACTCAGTCGTTAATCAAGAAGATAAGTAAAGAATACAATCTACCGGGAGGCTTCTAGTCTGGAATGATGGTATTAATAACCAATTAGAATGCTAACGGGTCCTTAATTAAGTCATAGAATTGGACCGGCTAGTATTAGGTTTAATAATTACAGTACGATACGCTAGATTAAGCGATGACCGGAATAGAATGTGGTTTAATCCTGTCAAGTACTAAGACTTGATTATAATGGGTAAATATATAACATTCTGGATTTTGATGTAAAAATGATAAGGTTAAACCCGTTTTGGTTAAATTACGTAAACTAGTCACGCGGCTTAACCGTACGTATATAAGCAAAACCGGGTAACCAGACGAGTCATATACAAGTTCCATATGCCATTATACATTAAACATGTTATAATATCAGTATGATATCAACATGTGTGCCAGTTAAGGTTTTAAATCAAGTTAAGCCTCGAAATGGCGTTTTGGTCATTTTACAACTTATAAAAAGGAGCTTACAAGTAAACTGACGTCATGGTCATAAACATTCTAGAAAACTATTAAATTTGTGATGTTATATCAGTAGGATATCAAATATGTGTCGTTTATAGTTTAAAACAAAACTGTGCTCCGTAGGGGCATTTTAGTCATTTCACACATAGTTTTGATAGCTTATTTGGGATTCTGAGTTTAGGACATGTACCTACTGTAAAAATATTTTAAAATAAGTTTTATAATCAGTAGGTAACAAGTCTTGATGGTAAGATATGGTTTTAAACCATACTATGCGCCGAAAAGGCGTAAAAGTCGCTAAATGACGATTTAGGCGATGTTAAACAAAAACTAATGTTATGAATAGATTTATTTGATGAAAATATGTTACATAATATAATACATCACTAAGCAAAAGGTTTTGTACATTAAGGATGATTAAAACCGATTTTAAGTGCCGTAAGGGCAGTATCGTCATTTATGGGCATAATACAAGATCTTTTACGCAAACTCAATTTATATTCTGACTTGGTATCCCAAATATTCCCACTTGTGTTATTATATCAGTAGGTAATAAGTTTGGTAAAGGAATTATGTTTAAATCATTCTTTGTGCCGAAAGGGCATTTTAGGCATTTTAAAGCTTAAATTACGATATTCATACAAAACTCAGTTTATGACTAGAATGTTGACACCAAAATATGTTTAACAAATTATCATATCAGTAACTAATTCATTTTCAAGCATGTTTATGTTTTAAAACCTCATTTTTAATCAAAAGGGCATAATAGTCAACATAAGGCATATTAACGGTAACTTGCATAAAAACTCAGAATACTATATGACCATATGGTATAACTCTAGAGGGTTATACTACAACATAACATGATCATAATGCAACTTAGAATCAGTAGCCTAAGTTGTTAATTCGGGCCAGAACTGAAAGTCAAAGCATGAGTGAAACCTTGCGACTTTCGGTTGCGAACCGACCTTAAACCTGGAATTGACGAGCCCAACATGTTTATACATGTTCTAACAATTATTACCAAGTTATTAAAGTGATAAAACACATTTTATAACACCTACATTATCATAAATGAATTTATTTAAAATCTGACCCGTTTGACTTTTTATGAACATAACTTTGACCCGTCAATTGACCAAGCAAACGTGATTTCCAGGAGGTGCCCTCTTGAGGGATTAACACCTATATTATTACGATCACGTAGCCATGTTCACATCGTACAATGGCTGGACCATTATGGTCTTAACCGAAGGTCAAAGCATTGTTACATAAACGCTTTGACTTTTGACTTTAAGCCTACAAAAATGAAAAGAGAAGGTTGGAACACTTACAAGTGATCCAAGAAACAACTTAGAACTCAGAGGATGTCCCCAAAGATCTCAGGAACTTCCAAATTGAGCTAGAGAGGAGAAGATGAGAAGAGGCAACTTAGGTGCCCTTTTATAGTTGAGGAGGATGTATGGAGCAGGTGCCAGGTGTTAGAGGTGTTCTAGGAGGTCCCCAAGTGTCCTTGGTCGTGGCACAAGCTGCTCAAATGGTGGCATTGGCGAAATAGGTGGCAGGGCAGCAAACTGCCAAATATTCTGTCACTGGCAGGTCCTTGCGGACCGTAACCATATTTGGTTGCGGTCCGTAAGGACCCTCGGCGCAAACAGATTTGAACATGGTTACAGAACGTAAGCACCAAGCTTTGTGGTCCATAACCACCTCTCAGCCACTGAAGTCATTCAGGTCTTATGGTCCATAACCTTATATGGTTACGGTCCGCAAGACCCCTTCAAAAGCTAAAATTTGGCATTTTGTCATGTTTAGTCCCTCAACTTTTGTTGTTGCCACTCAGAGGTTATAATTATAACATGATGACAATCTTAGCCCCCCTCATTTAGCACGTGGCATACGAGGATCAGCGGGACACGTGTCAGTACATTACCGGTTACGAAAATACGAGGTGTCACATCCTCACCCCCTTAAAAAAAGCCAAAAAAACATTAAAAAACATACAAAAAATATTTTTTACAAATTTTATAAAAAATCGCCGCATTTTATGTATAAAAAAACTTTTTTTAAAAAAAAAACTTGTACTGCACATGTGCACTATATGTGTACTACACATGTGCATTATATGTTTATGTTGCACATGTGCATTATATGCTTTTTTTATTTTTTTTAAAGTTTTTTTATATAATATATATAGCGAATTTTAATAAAAAAAATTGATATGTTTTTTTTTTGTTTTTTTAGTTAGTTTTTTGGTTTTCTCATTTAAACTAGTTTTCTCATGATCCATCCCGCTATAAAACATGTACATTTGTACCTAGCCAAGTTCCTGATGCTAACCAACTCATGGACTAGATTGCCTCGTAACTGAATTCCTCGTTCAAACATAACCCATTGTCGAGACAGGATTAAACGAGCTACATTTCTAAAACTGTCACTTTGCACGAAGTGGCATTTTCTACTTTTTCTTTTCGTATTTTCTGATTTCAAATCTGAATTCTTCACCAAACTCAGAATGTTCACACACCTCCTTTTCCCTCCTGTAGGGTAACTTCGGTGTTCATCACTTCAACTCGTCAGCTCCGGGATTACTAGGAAAGCTTGCAAAACTGTGAGCATACCCGACTCCCCGTTTTATCTTTACACTTTGAGGTGCAACTTATATGTTATATTAACCCACTAAATCACAACTCTTTATGCTTAAATCACAACACAAACCTTCAATCATACATGCTTAATATGAATACTTGCAAAACTATTCATGCTAGAATCGAATGCTTTATACTATGTCATTAACTCTGTACAAGCCGTCCTTAACATGTATAGCGCTATAGGATTAACGCACCGCCCGTATTCGTGAGGTCATGTTAAGTAAACAAAACGGTCTAGTCAATGTATGATTATATTATGCTAGCTGTAAACTTTGGGTTGACATGTGTAGTAACATTACTAGCATTGTATGATAGTTCAAGTAACGTTTATGCCATGTTGAATGTTTAACCTTTTACATTATCTAGTATTGAAACTTGTACGCTCGCCAATGCCATGTGTGTTGAACTATACTTTAATATATGTTGCAGGAAAATGATGACGATGAGGAGGATGGAATCTAGTAGGATTAACTAGAAACCCACTTTTAATTAGACTCATGTTATACATGTCTTTCTTATAACTCTTTCTTCTTTTTCTTTTGTACCAAGTGTAGAAGCTAACCAAGTTCATTATCCTCATTAGGATTGGACTTGTGTTCCAGCAAGTGTGAGAATGTTGAAAGCCTTGGCTACCCGAATTAAGTTCCACACCTCGCTTGAACATTTTTATATTGTAATTTTGTATATTCATGAGCAACCGGGTTTATCAACTATGTTGGTAACCTTAGTGCTTTGGTGAATCATATAATGAGGTTTCCAAACCTCCTTGCTTGACATCTATGACATATTTAACGGACTTGGACGTTATTTTATACATATATATTACGCTATAAAAAATGTACATTTCTACCTAGCCAAGTTCCTGATGCTAATAAACTCATGCTTAAGTGTTATGAACTAGGACTAGACTGCCTCGTAACTAGATTCCTCGTTCAAACAGAACCCATTGTCGGGATGGGATTAAACAAGCTACATTTTCATAATTGTCACTTCACACGAAGTGGTCAACCCACTTCGCACGAAGTGGCATTTTCTATGTTTTCCTTTCGTATTTTCTGAATCCAAAATTGAATTCTTCACCAAACTCAGAATGTTCACAAACCTCTGTTTCCCTCATGTAGGGTAACTTCGGTGTTCGTCACTTCAACTCGTCAGCTCCCGGATTACTAGGAAAGCTTGCAAAACTTGAGCATCCCTTTTTATCTTTACACTTTTGGGGTTCAACTTATATGTTATCAATCCACTAAGTCACAACTCTTTATGCTTAGATCACAACACAAACATTCAATCATACATGCTTAATATGAAAACTTGCAAACTTATTCATGCTAGAATCGAATGCTTTATACTACGTCATTAACAGTGTACAAGCCACCCTTAACATGTATAACACTATAGGATTAATACACTGCCCGTATTCGTGAGGTCATGTTAAGTAAACAAAACAGTCTAGTCATTGCTATGATTAGATTACGCTAGCGGTAAACTTTGGGTTGACATGTGTAGTCGCATTACTAGCTTTGTATGATAGTTCAAGTAACGTTTATGCCATGTTGAATATTTAACCTTTTACATTATCTAGTATTGAAACTTGTATGCTCACCAGTGCCTTGTGTGTTGAACTATACTTTAATATATATTGCAAGACAATTGTGATGATGAGGAGGCATGGAATCTAGTAGGATGAACTAGAAACACACTTTTAATTAGACTCATGTTGTACTTGTATTTTCAATTTTCTTTGTTGTACTTTGATTACGATGTTGTATTTTGCTTCCAAAACAATTGTACTTGAATTTTTAGAACTGAATGAAATATGGTTGTTTAAATACTTGTCACAAATTAGCGTTATGAAGTCTCGAGCAATCTATTTCGTCCGCCCCGATGATTCCGCCATCGGTTGGGGTGTGACACATTGCGTCTTAGGTTGTCATTTTTAGATGTTGCTATTTCACTCTCTCAACAATCAATTGGTGATGCTTAAAAAGAAGTTGTGACTCCAAATTATTTTCAAAATGACGAATCCTCAACTTCTAGTGCACATGATCTCCTTGGCTTGCAACATAATGGGTGGAGTGATTCTTCTTTTGTTAATGTAAACTCAATTCCTGATCATCATCTTGTGAAAATGCATGTCAATATTGAGCACCACTCTGGTCTAAACTATGTTTATCTTCGAAATCATCCACAAGCAAATATCATCAGATCAATCTCCGATGGTGTCAAAACAAGGAGCAAAACTGGCTTGTTGAACTTCTATCTTCATGCAGCTTTGCAGGTCCGTGAATAGACGGTTCTAGAGGGAAGTTTGGGCATGACATCACCAATTCGGTATAATGTTATTAAAGAAAGGAGTAGAAGCAGAAATAGCGGAAGCATATGTTCATTCATGCCGAAAGAGTGTACATCATTACAAGCCGGCGGAGATCCTGGAGAAATTCCGCCAGCGTCTCCCTATCTGGGAGCTCCAAAACTTACATTACAATGTACACACACCCTCTATTTATAGACAATGAGACCAACTCGTATGAACTTGTATGGCTTCGTACGAAGTGGCTACATTTCGTACGAATTGACTACTCTTCGTACAAAGTGACCACTTCGTATGAAGTGACACTATAAACTCCGTTTAGTTCGTACTTGGGTCGTGTGTTCGTATCTAATCTATACAATATTCAACACACACTCTATCTAGCCTATTCGTATAGTGATGGAGATAAAGTGCATCAACAGTTTCCCCCTTGTCCGTTACTGTTGAAGCTTGATCTTGATCTTGAAATCTCAGAGCCGTGTTTGAATATTCTGCAACTTCAATCAAGGTATCTGCCGATGTCGTAGAACGCGTCAACAAACTCCCCCTTAATTGATAATTCAGATTTGCATTATTAACATTAAATTCCCCCTGAAATCTCTAGTTGAGATCTTTGTTTGCACGGTTTCCAACCTCCTCTGATTTGCTTGACTGACAAATTTTCTAGAATAAACACAAACTTGAAACTAAATAATGCAGCTTCTCTGTTTCAACGATAACCACATCCGCGTTCAGTTTCGAGCATTTCTCTTATACTCGATCCTCTGATCTTCAAAACTCAACCGACAATTGACAGAAACTTCGAAATACCACAATGTTAAACTTCAAATCAATGAATACCCACAGAAATTTGAAATCCTGATTTTCGTAAGCACAGTTAAGCATTCTCAGCAAATCGGTAATCTGAACAATCAACAAATCATCATTGGAATCAAATCATCTGGTAACATCAAATTTGAGAAACATTCTTTCGCAATCTGAATCTCATTCTTCCTCTTCGGTCACAATAACAGATATATAGCTATCTCCGCTGAATCGGCGCAACTTAATCAGCAAGCATCGTCATTCAACGGCGGTTAGTCCAAGAAGAACTATTCATCTGCTTGAAGACTAAAAATAATGGGACCTAAGGCTATCATCGATCATCCATCTATAATAACTTGAATAACCTCATATTTCCTCGGTAATTTTTGAGACCGCTAGCCTTGTTAATACCTAAGACCATCACTGAACATCCGTGCAGACATGGCACTTGAACATCCTCGGATCTTATTCTGGTATCAAAAAAAACTGCTAATCCTGCTAACCTGGGCCCCATGGAAGATCAGGACTCTAACCCTTAAGCATCAATCTGTATCATGATCTGAAAATTCTGAACTTCTTGTAACCACGAATTCACAAAACTAGATCTTTAGTATCCCTAGATAAACTGCAATCAGAAAACCACCCGAATACAGTTGCAATGTCATGAATTTCAGAAATGCTGGAATCTTCATATATACGTGAAATTTTTATTCCCCCTCATTTTTGCAAATTCTGAGCGTACCAAAATTTTTCACTGAAATTCCCCCTCAAATTTGGAAAATCAGTTTTCATCAAATGCGGATTTTACGTTTAGGCCCATTACTAGTCACAATACCAACTGATAAACATTCTTCACAGGTATCAATGACTTTCCCGTTATCTTCAACAATTTGTGACCGTATCATCAAATCCGTACTCTAAAGCTCTAGACGGTGTCCCTGAACATGCTGAATTAGACGATAAAATCTCAAAAAAATTTCTATGACTAAATTTTTTCTTGACACTCGTCTCGTCAATACAATCAACAATATTTTTCCATGCCTTTTTAGGCATTACACTCACTTGGTACGAGTTGGTCATCACCTCGTACGAGCTGGCCACACTTCGTACGAGGTGGGTACACTTCGTACGAGTTGGTCACCTCGCACAAACATGCCTGAACACCTTTTTCAATCCAGAATCTTTATTTCTTCGAATTTCGAGATGATTCCACCATAGATCTGGTCGAAAATGCTTTTCTAACAATCCTATAAGTTCAATTTTACTTTTTGTCTGTGGATTGTCAATTTATTTGATATTTTACGTCTAACACCCCTCCTACGTCCATAAATGTCCAAATTCATGAGTGTAGCTAATAACCGTAGCTCTAATACCAATTGAAGGTCCGCGATCAGGCGGTTCTAGACGGAAGTTTGGGCATGACATCACCGATTCGGTAGAATGTTATTAAAGAAAGGAGTAGAAGCAGAAACAGTGGAAGCATATGTTCATTAATACTGAAAGAGTATACATCATTACAAGCTTGGGGGGATCCTGGAGAAATTCCGCCAGCGTCTCCCTGTCTGTGAGCTCCAAAACTTACATTACAATGAACACACACCCTCTATTTATAGACAATGAGACCAACTCGTACGAACTGGTATGGCTTCATACGAAGTGGCTACACTTCGTACGAATTGACTACTCTTCGTACGAAGTGACACTATAAACTCCGTTCATTTCGTACTTGGGTCGTGTGTTTGTATCTAATCTATACAATATTCAACACACAGTCTATCTAGCCTATTCGTACAGTGACAGACACAAAGTGCATCAACAAGCTTTTCTTTCTAAAGAAGTTCCACCTACAACTGAGCGTGCTTTGCTTAATTTTCATACTTGGGTCGTGTGTTTGTATCTAATGTATACAATATTCAACACACACTCTATCTAGCCTATTCGTACAGTGACGGACACAAAGTGCATCAACAAGCTTTTCTGTCTAAAGAAGTTCCACATACAACTGAGCGTGTTTTGCTTGATTCAAGTTGGATTGATGCCATGCAAGAAGAGCTAAAAAATTCAGAAAACTAAAAGTTTGGGAGTTGGTAGAACTCCCTGAAGGAAAATATCCAGTTAGAATGAAGTGGGTATACAAAAAACAAAATGGATGATCATGGAGTGGTTGTTCGAAACAAAGCATGGATTGTGGTTCAAGGATTTAGGCAAGAGGAAGGAATTACTTACGGTGAGGTTTTTGCTCCAGTCACTCAACTTGAAGTTATCGAATCTTCTTGGCACATGCAGCTTACAAGAATTTCAAAGTCTATCAGACTGATGTCAAAAGTGCTTTCTTATACAGAGATGTGAACTAGGAAGTTTATGTTTGTCAACCTCTTGGATTCGAAGATCCAAATTTTCTAGAAAGATACTACAAACTTGATAAGGCATTGTATGGACTTCACCAGGCTCCTAGAGCCTGGTAGGAAACTTTATTCCAAATATATTCTAGAGAACGGATTTTGAAAGGGGAAATCGATACGACACTTTTCAATAGAACAGTTGGAGATAACATCATGCTTGTTCAACGATAACATTATTTTCGAATCATCAAATGACAATCTATGTAAAGAATTTTGAAAAGTTATGAAGGCCAAATTTGAGATGAGCATGATGGGAGAACTTACATTCTTCTTAGGACTAGAAGTAAAGTAGCAAGATGATGGAATTCTGATTCATCAAGCCAAGTACATTAGTGACATTCCCAAGAATACATTCTCGAGATGGTGGCCGGATATAATGTTTGTTGTTTGCTACTGCGCTCGCTATCAATCAGATCCCTTAGAATCTCATGAATTGGAAATAAAACGTAACTTTCGTTATCTCAAAGGGTCACCCACTCTTGGACTGTGGTATCCAAGAGACAACAATTTTGATCTGGTGGCCTATTCTAATGCCGATCATGGTGGATGCAAAATGACTTGACGTTATGTATCTGGAGGTTGTCAATATCTATGAAACAGACTGATCTCATGGCAATGCAAGAAACAAACCACTGTATCCCAGTCTATAGCTGAATCCGGATATAGCACTGCTTCTAGTTGTTGCTCTCAAGCCCTACGGATTCAACATTTTATGCAAACACCGATGTTCATCAACAATGACGCTTGTCTTGGGATAATTAGAAATCCCATCAACCATTAGAAAACAAAGCACATTGAGATCAGGATTTATGCGATCAGGCACGTATTTGAGAAGGGTTTCATCAAAGTTTTTCCCATTCACGCGGATCTCCAAAAGGCTGACATTTTCACCAAACCAGGTTTTATCAATTGGTATCATGGTTGGAAATGATCAAATTCGGTTAACATCTTCTCTATTTGCTTTCATAGCTATAAATACTCTATGTTCCTGCTTTCCTTAAACCCAAGTGTTTTTCAAAAACAAAATCTTGGAGTCTGTCGAACCGTATAACTTGTTGCCAAAATGAAAATTTCATTTAAAAATAGAAAAGGCTTTGTAAATAAAATTTTGAAGGGAGAATGTTTTGGTTTGAGTTTTATATGAAATCGTGAAAAACCTTATGTTTTTGGTTTTTTATATGTGTGTTAGTAAGAATGATATGATCATATGAATAAGAATCTGACTTTTGAGAATTGATAGGATTTTGATAGGTTGATCTTCGCATGAATAGGACCCAGAGGAAGCAAGGGCTTCATGATACGAGTTGCTGGTAGGCTCAGCTATCTATTCAAGTAAATTCCATCTCTTAGAATAAGATACCGATTCAAAATCATGTGGATTCACCTCTTGGTTAGGTGTGCGCAAACTAATTAGGTTCATAAAAGACTGACAGATGTTTAAGTTATCATAGATCAACTGACTGATGCTTAGCAAATGATGCACCCATGTGTGTTATCTTCTTTCAAAGAGCCAAAAAGACCTGCAATGTCAATGCATGATATAGGAATAAAAAGATATCATATAGTAAAACCTGTTGTCGGTAATCATTAGATCAGGTAATCATTAGATCCCTCTCTACTTGTGGAAACACAGACCTGAGGCTCTCATCGTATGAATAACATTCGATCATCCTCTACTCTTGTGGAAACACAGAACTGAGATTCTCATCCTCTGTTTAGCGATTTATTGTTTTCTTAGTATACATCTAAAATTGTCATAAGTTCCGAAAAGTTCAAAACCTAGCAAGTTGTGTCCACATGTATTCTTGAAAATTTTACTTAAAACATGATAAACTATCTTTAAGTGGATAGGAAAGTTAGTAGCATGGGCTTAAATGGACAAACATATCACTATACCAATCATAAGTTCCTGATTTTTAATGGAGAATTGAAGTGTTCAAGGCCGGTCCATTAAAATGATCTCGAAGCAGGTTTGAAGTATCTTGGTTAAATTATCCTTCTTTATATCATACAGTTACGGGTTATGATCTAAAAAGCCTATGTAAAATCAGGGTTTTACAGGCATAATGCATGATTCCAGTCTAAGACCAAAAATATTTTACTTATAGATATAGAACAATTTTTGCGTTGGTTGTTAACTCCCCGTGTGTCGCCCAATAACTTCAGGCGACACTAGGAGATATGTGATCTGAAATGCTTATATTGAACCAATACGGAAAAGTATAAAGTGTCAACGTCACTTGAGCATGTAACAACCAAGTGACACCATCTTGTTTATAAATATTCTTTCGACCCTACATTAATTTTCTTTATATAACTCAAATCACCATCACTTTCTCTCTCACTTGAACAATGCAAACTAATCTGGCGGACTTGATTTTTGAAATCTTGTGATCGTGTGTTATTTTTATCATCACGGTATGAGCTGAATTGGCCGGAATTTGATGTTGTACTCTATCTCAATTTTGTTATGCTTCTTAAGATTTTTGAGTGATTAAAGGTTTAGGGTTAGGGTTTTCACGACGATGATGATATCATCACGGATAGTGTTTTGATTTTGGTGACACTGATGTGTTGCTTGCCGTGACGCCGGAATATGCTATTTAACTCAAGTCTAAAAGACTTGAGTCCCATCCTAGTTATTGCAGTCAGATGACGAGCAATTGACAGTGGTGATGTGCCTTATCCGAGTTGTTACGCTGCCCATTTTTCACGACGTCACTTGAACTTACAGACCCGATGTCACTCAATACTTCTAGTTTTCAAACAAACCTTAAGGGTTTCTTGATTATAATGTTATCCAAATTTCAGCATCACTCAATACCCTAGCCATCAGTATGTTAACTCTTATCAAATCTAAATAGGCGTCACTCGAATGAAAAACAATATTAGTGTCATCGGTGTCTTTTGTGTTGCAAAAATGGGATCTCATTTGTGTTGATTGTGTGCCGATGGATTTAAAACCCAAGGTCAGACATAATCAGGCTACTGTTCTCAGTGACTCAAATCCATATTTTGTGGATATTTTCCAATGCATTAAACATTCAAGAATACAATTTGCACTGACCAAATGTCATGCGATCATTAGAAAATAGATTGATGATTTTTAGAGTTGTTGATGCACTTTGTATCCATCACTGTACGAAATGGCTAGATAGAGCGTGCATTGAATATTGTATAGATTAGATACGAACACACGAACCAAGTACGAACTGATCAGGGTTTCTAGTGTTACTTCGTACGAAGTGGACACTTCATATGAAGAGGCATCACCTAGTGTGAAGTGTAGCCACTTCGTACAAGTTGTAGTCAGTTAGTACGAGTTGCTTATGTTGCCTATAAATAATGTTGTGTGTTCATTGTAATGTAAGTTTTGGAGCTCCAGAGGGGAGACGCTGGCGGAATTTCTCTAGGATTTCGCCAGCTTGACAAGATGTATATTCTTTTGGTATGAATCAACGTATGCTTCCGCTAATTCTGTTTCTACTCCTTTCTTAATAACATTCTACCGAATCGGTTATGTTTTGCCCAAACTTCCGTCTAGAACCGCCGGATCATGGACCTTCAAGAGTACTACCAAGTGCATACCAATCTACCTACAATCTCAGTAGTGGTTGCAACGAAACCTATTACCACCATAGAAAAAGATATAAACACCCATCTTAAGCTCAAAGACACCGTGAAACACCCCACATATTTTAAAGGCGGTGTTGTGAAGCCTCTTCTAAGAGAAATAAGCTAGGTTTGTTTGCCATGAAGGAAATGAAGAAGTCAACTGTTATTGGGCATTAGAGATTATTACTACATGTTTCATGTCATCTCTATCTCACCGTCTAAGCGGCTATAATGGTCTTAGTTTATCGTGGGCGGGATACATGCTTGCTCTTTATGAGGATAAGCCCGTAAACATATCTAGAATCATATTCAACAAAATTATGCACATTACTAACTTTTTAGAAAGCAAACATCTTCTGTATCCTCAGTTTCTTTAGATTATCATCAATGCTATGCTCTAGGATCTTCCTACCGAAGGTGAAACGACAAATTTGACTCGAACGAAATCTAGGTTTTCAAAGACTGCATGAAGCCTGGACTTGGTTGTGATGTTCGTCTTTGACCATTATATAAGAACATGTACTAGCCTCAGCGTTGGGTGTAGCTAGAAGAGTTTATTGGATTTTAAAGGCTGTTGATGTTGAAGATGGGGGAGATGTGGATGAAAATTTTGTGAAGAAAGAGAGAATAGAGATTAGAGTTTAAGTGATCAAAGTCATGAAGAATCTTCCTGGCCCTAGAAAGCTAGAAAAGGAACACTTGACACCCAGAGAATTTCTCTAGATGACAAAGAGGTGGAGGAAATGGTTCGTAGGTTAATATATAGGATTAAAGGCACGCCTTCTACGGTCAATCCAAAGAAAAAAAACCCTAAGGCACCAGTCCGAATCAATGAAGAGCCTAGTTACAAAAAACACTAAACCCTCACAACAAAAACTCTCTACAAAACAAACTCCATCTATTCAAGAACCAAGCTCATTAAGACCAGCTGTCAGAAGACGTCCTCATTCTTTGAGCCCTACTTCCTAGTGATGCATTTTATGTCTATCACTGTGCGAATATGCTAGATAGAGCGTGTGTTGAATATTGTATAGATTAGATACGAACAGACGGCTTAAGTGCGAACACGAACGTAGATTGTAGTGTCACTTTGTACGAAGTGGTCACTCCGTATGAAGTAAGTCACTTCATACAAAGTGAACCCACTTCCCACAAAGTGAACCCACTTCGCACGAAGTCAATATCTCAGTTCGCAGGAAGTGGTTCAATGTCATAAATAGCGTCGTGTGTTCAAAGTTTTGTAAGTTTTGGAGTTCCCGGTGGGGAAACGTTGGCGAAATTTCTCCATAACTTCGCCAACTTGACAAGATGTATACTCTTTCAGTGTGAATGAAACATATGACTTCCACTTCTACTCCTTTCTTAATAACATTCTACCGAATTAGTACTATGTTACCCAAACTTCCATCTAGAACCGCCAGATCCTGGAATTTCAATTGGTATCAGAGCTACGATACCGATTCAATCGATCTAACAGTTGATTAAATCACCTACGCTCATGAATTATGGACGTTTATGGACTTAGGAGGGTTTTAGACGTAAAACATCAAATAAATGGATAATCCACAGACAAAAACTAAAATTAAACATATATGATTATTAGAAAATAATTTTCGACCAAGTCTGTGCCAGGATCATCTCGAAATTCGAAGAAATAAAGATTTTGGATCCAAAAAGGTTACAGACTCGTTTGTACGAAGAGACACTTGCACGAAGTGAGAATCTACTTCGCACGAAGTGAACAAATTGCCTAAAAAGGCATTGAAAAATTTTGTTGATCATATTGATGAGATGATGTCTAGAAAAAATTTGGTGATAGAAATTTTTTCGAGATTTTAATGACGAATACGGGATGTCCGGGGACACCGTCTGGAGCTTCAGAGAAAAGATTTGATGATACGGTCACAAAATGTTGAAGATATTGGGGTAGTCACTGATACATATGCAGAATGATGATCATTTGGTATAGTGATTATTAATGGGCCATAACGTAAGATCCGCATTTGATGAAAACTGAATTTTCTAGATTTGAGGGGGAATTTCAGTAAATATTTTGGTACGGTCAAAATTTGAAAAAATGAGGGGGAATAAAAATTTCACGTATATATTAAGATTCTAGCATTTTTTTAAATTCGTGACTATGCAACAATATTCGGGTGGTTCTGACTGGAGATTATCTAGGGAATGCAGAGGATCTAATTAGTTCGTGATCATAGGAGGTTCAGAACTTTCAGTTCGTGATACAGATTGATGCTTAAGGGTTCCTGATCTTTGATGTGGGCCAAGTTAGCAGGATTAGCGGTTTTTGTTGATACCAGCGAGGATCTGAGGATGTTCACGTTATATTGCATACACGAGTTTTCAGTGATGGCCTTAGGTTTTAACAGGACTAGCTCGTTGTTTCAAAAATTACCAAGGAGATAAGAGGTCATTTAGGTTATATTACATACGCGAATGATCGATGATAATCTTAGGTGCCATTATTTTTAGTCTTCAAGAAGATGAATTTTTCTTCTTGGACTAACCGTCATTGAATGACGATGTTTGTTGATTAAGTTGCACCGGTCTAGCGGAGATAGCTATATATCTGTTAATGTGACAGAAAAAGGAAGAATGTGATTTTGATCACGAAAGAGTGTTTCGCAAATACGATGTGTTAGCGGATGATTTAATTCTGATGAGGATTTGCTGATTGAGAAGATTACTATTTTGCTGATCAATCTTTCAGGAGTATGCTTAAATGTGATTTTGTAAAACAGGATTTCAGATTTTCATGGGGTTCACAAACTTGAAGTTTACCGGTGTGGTGATTTAAAGTTCTATAAATTGTCGGCTGGGTTTTTGAAGATCAGAGGATCGAGCATAGGAGGAGTGTGCTAAACCGAATGCGGATGTGGCTAAAAGTTAAAACGGAGAAGCTGCATTGATTAGTTTTAAGTTGGTGGTTATTTAAGAAAAATTGTCGATTAAGCAAATATGAGGAGGTCGGAAACCGTGCAAACAAAGACCCGAAGATTAATTACTGGGGGAATTATTTTTTGGGGGAATTTGTGCTTTATGAAGATAATGCAAGCTCGGATCATCAATCAAGGGGGAATTTGTTGACGCATTCTATGACATTGACAGATACCTGATTGAAGTTGTAGAATATTCAAACACGGCTCTTATATTTCAAGATCATCATCAAGCTTCGACAGCGACGTCCAAGGGGGAAACTGTTGACGCATTTTGTTAGTACATATGTCTGTTGCCTACGTCATTACACTAGAACAAGTCTGGAATGAACAAGAGCTTCTGATGACCGAACAAGATGAAGACTATATCCAAGGGGGAGTCTGTTAGTACAGTATGTCTATGTCTTAGTCTTGTATCGAGTCTGTTTAGAATAGGTGAGATCACATTAGAAAAAGGCGTATTTATGTGTGTTAAGGACCAAGTTCGCCCGAACTTGTTCACCATCCAAGCGAACTTGCAACCCTATATAAAGGTGCCTTGGGATTTCATTTGTAAAAAGAATCAGATATTTTAGCACAGAGACGGCGAAGTTCTGTCGGATCCGGGACTTGAATGTATTGAACAATGTTGATCAATTAACAAACAGTAAATGAGTAATTCTTATTATACGATTAACACGTCATTAGTTTCCGCCTAATTGAACGTTAGAAACAAATCTAGGTTCCTATGCTTAAGGAGGACGGTCCTATCAAGTGGTATCAGAGCCTGGATACTTAGATTTGGTGGAATCACTTCAAGAATCACTCTATTTCATCTCTTTTTTACCATTTTTCTTAACTTTTTCACACATTTGAAGATTTCATGGTTGAAAATTGAATATGTTATGTAAAATACACTTGTGGTAAACCCCTGAGAATTTGCACATCAAATTCACACGAATTGGTATCAAAAAGTTGAAAAAACCATGTTTTGCAAACAAGTGTTGGCCGAACTTAACATCAAGTTTGACCGAACTTGATTAAAAATTTCATTGTTTTTAATCAAGTTTGCCCGAACTTGACTGATATTTCAAGGATTTTCATAACAAGTCTGCTCGAACTTAACTTTTTCTTTAAAATTCATATCAAGTTCACCCGAACTTGATTAAAATTTGTTGAAAACTAGTATAAGTTCGCCCGAACTTAGCAATTCACTTGAAAATCAATACAAGTCTGACCGAACTTAATCAAGAAAAATTTTCAAAATTTCAAACACAAGTTCGCCCGAACTTGTGTAAATTCAAAATCTGATTTTTCATAATCATAAGTTCGCCTGAACTTGTGATAAAACAAAACCTGATTTACTCAAAACTGCAAGTTCACCCGAACTTGTCAGTGTACTGATTATTTTTCGAAGTTTGTGAACGTGTGTTTTCAGGAAAAAATCGTCTGATTTTCAAAATGGAAGATCTTCAAAACGCGTTTGTTGCCGGAGTAGCTCAAGCTTCAACGTCTAATTCTATTGCGGTTAATCAGGTGAATCTCGACAATGAGATGGGTACTACTTAGAAACCCCCGAAGCTAATGAGTATGGACGAGTTTGAGGGATGGAAAGAAAAGTTTGTAAACTGGGTACAAGCTAATCAGTTCCACAGCTGGGTTGCGATTGATAACGGATACAAATGGCCAAAAGATGAACGTGAACAAGATCTACCTTTGGTTAAGTTTTCTCCTGCTAATAAAGAGACATACGTGGCCGACAAGAAAATGATTAGCCTGATACAACAGTCTGTGATGGAAGATATTTTGATATTATTACCTAAACATCACAAGATTTGTGGCAAGCTCTTTGTGACAAATTCAAAGGAAGTGATGAGATGATAAGGAGCAAAAAGGCGCTAATCAAGAAAGAATTCGAGATCTTTACGATGATCAAAGGAGAGACTATGAAGCAAATGATTGACAGATATTGTCATCTAATGGTCCAGATGCGAAGGCACGACATCAAGAGAACTACCGAAGAACAGATAGAAAAGTTGGCAGATGAACTTCCTGAGGGAGAGTGGTCAACTTATCTAATGGTTTTAAAAAACAGTCCAGCTTGGATGCATTTAAAGTTATCATCTTTCATCGACAAACTAGAAGGACACGAAATGAAGTTGTTAAAAATTGCAAAATCGAAGAATGCAAACGTTATTCAAGATGTCGGTGTTTATTACAAAGGAGGTGTTCAAGATATTCCGACTCAGAGCCCGAAAATTCAAACAACATTCATGCTAATATGAATTCCATGAATTTTTCGTCACAGAATCAGAATTCTCCGAACACTGGATATTCAAGCATGGGTTCAAATTCTTCATTTCAAAATCAGAACAGTCAGTCAAATCAGACACATCAATCTAGTTCTGATCCGAATATTTTCCAATGCAACATTGCTGTTAACCTGAAGAATGTATTTCCTGAAAAGGTGGCTAAACATCACATAGCACTTCTTGCTATAGTTCTAGAATCTTATGAATGTTTAGTGGCTGGGAAGATCGGAAATCCTGAAATGACTGCAGAGGATTACGATCAGGTGGATGAAGAAGAGCTGGAGCTGATGGACCTAAAGTGGAGTCTGGCATCGATCATTAGAAGGGTTACTAAATTTGTTGCTCTAACTGGCAGAGATATCGGGAATATAGGTAACAAACTTGGTTTTAACAAGTCAAAAGTCACATGTTTCAAGTGCCGACAAAAAGGGCATTTCAAACGAGAGTGTCCAAATCAAGAAGTAAGTGGAAATCAAAGTCCTTTCGGAGGTGGCAATGATTCCTACAAGAAAGCATTGCAATACAAGCCACTTCCAAGAAAAGTTGAAATCCAAGATCAAAACTCTAACACTGCAGAAAAGGCAATGGTTGCTTTGAATGAAAATGAAGGTTTTGATTGGAACAAGTATATCAACAAGAAAACTCGAGTTGCTCTTATGGCCGAGATTGTAGAAGATCAAGATATGTCAGCTGAGAATGCAGCTCTGGAGAACGCAATTCTAGAACAATACATGCTTCAAAGAGAAGAAGAGGAGATCTATCATCACATGATGATGCAGAATGCTAATTCTTCTAATAGTGTTTCTAGTTTTGCAAGTGGAGTCAGGCATCGATCATTAGAAGGGTTACTAAATTTGTTGCTCTAACTGGCAGAGATATCGGGAATCCAAGTAACAAACTTGGTTTTGACAAGTCAAAAGTCACATGTTTCAAGTGCCGACAAAAAGGGCATTTCAAACGAGAGTGTCCAAATCAAGAATTAAGTGGAAATCAAAGTCCTTTCGGAGGTGGCAATGATTCCTACAAGAAAGCATTGCAATACAAGCCACTTCCAAGAAAAGTTGAAGTCCAAGATCAAAACTCTAACACTGCAGAAAAGGTAATGGTTGCTTTGAATGAAAATGAAGGTTTTGATTGGAACAAGTATATCAACAAGAAAACTCGAGTTGCTCTTATGGCCGAGATTGTAGAAGATCAAGATATGTCAGCTGAGAATGCAGCTCTGGAGAACGCAATTCTAGAACAATACATGCTTCAAAGAGAAGAAGAAGAGATCTATCATCACATGATGATGCAGAATGCTAATTCTTCTAATAGTGTTTCTAGTTTTGCAGGTTGTTCTAATGCAGCATCTTCCGAGTCGGTGAGTGAAGAAAAGAAATCAGAAGAGGAGAAGGTAAGTTCTGAGGTAAGAGTTATTTAAAAGGAGGTTGTGAAAACTGTGGAGTTTGAAAAACCTTGCACAAAGTGCGCAAATCCTTGTGAGCAATGTGCTGAAAAGTCAAAAATCATAAGCGAAATAACTTTGCATAACGAAAATGCGATATGATTACAGAACGATAAAAGGAAGCTTATGAGAAAATGAAAGGAACTTATTGTAATGTCGAAAAAACTAATCTTGAATTAAGTGCTAATGTCACAATGTTAAGTGCAACAGTCATTGAAAAACAAAAAAGCAATTAACATGTACATTGACACTATTGCTGAAACAAGAAGAGAGCTTCAAGACATGAAGACAGAAACAGAGAGGGTAAGACAATTATTGAAATGTTACACAACGAACGCATATGTCATTGATCATATTCTTCCTACGATTAAGTCGGAGGAAAATGATGATTAACCAAAAAGTACAAAACGTAAAGAATACGAAAATGTTCCACCGCCAATACTTGCGAGTTACTGTCGCAAGAGAGAGGATGGTATTAAAGAGGCAAAAATTTAACGCTTTTATTAGAAACTAAAGATCAATTGCCTGAGAACATTGAAGTAGTCTATACGAAGTCAAACAATGACAGTGAAGCGATTGTTAAAAATGTGGTAAAGAATGTCTTAGGAAATGATTCTGACAACGGCAGCTTTGAAAGCACCAACTCGAGTTCGAACAAATCTGAATCACAATCCAAAAATGACGATACATCTTCAGAAAGTGATCTAAGTGATGATCCTAACGTTGTCATGTACAAGGTTAAGGAATCTGATAGATTATATTTCGATGATAGCTTTCCGATTCGGAACGTGAAAGAAGATCAAATCGACAAATTGTTCAAACTTGTAGAAGTTTCGTCAGATGATCTTAAATTGATGAGAAAAGATTTTACTCAAAACCCAAAAGGAACTTTAACAACTACCGAAAGAATGGTGGTGATTTTCCTGAGAATAGGAGAGCAGGGTTAGGTTTCGAGGAAAATGAAGATGAGCCAACAAGGAACCAGAAGTCTCCATGTCAAGGATACAAAGGTAAGAACATAAGATTTGTATATGGGACGAGCACGGTTCAGGAAGAAAGCTTGATCAGTAAGAAATCAAACGATGAATTTAAGAAAGAGAAAGAACTTCGGGGCAATGCTAAATCCGGAAGTGGTGTAAAACCCACTAGTGGACACTCACATGATACTCGGACTTGCTTCAAATGCAATGAAATTGATCATATTTCTCGCAAGTGTCCGAAGTCAAAGCCTGTGTATCCGCGAAGAAAAACAGTTTCAAAAAATGAGAAACAAAAACAACTAGAGATTTTGAAACCAATCGAATTGGTAAAAAGAAACAAAGAATCTAAAATCCAAGTGAAGCCTAAGTGTGAATCAAGGTTTGAAAATTCAATTTTTGAAAAAGGTGAAACTTCAAAATTTAATGAAAACAAAGATTCTAGTTTCTATATCAAGAAAGCAAGAAGCAAGTCACAATTCTGGGTTGCTAAAAAGAACACATCATCATCTGAAAGTGACACGTCTAATTCTGATAAAACTAAAAATGTCAAATCAAATAAATCAGCAATCAAAAATGTTCCTTCAAAGTCAAATTTTTCAAAACAAACAAAGAAGGAAAAGGTCGAAAAGTTTTCAAAATTAACATCGGACGAAATGTTTGATGATAATTTTGATTACTATGATGAGTTTGAAAGTGATTATGATGCTTATCATGTTAAGCCCAAGACCAAAAAGGTCTGGGTTTCACTATTCAAGTAGTTGCTTTTCATGTGCAGGGGCTCTAAAGATCCACATTGAAGTAATATCTGGATAGCGGAGCTTCATGCATCTTAACTTATCCAGAAATGTCATAATTTTTATCATTTTGAGGGGAGAAGTTGAAAAAAGAAAATTCTTAAAAGAACAAATTGTGCAAATCCATACCTGTTGAACAGAAAACTAATTTTATATTGAAACCATTTATTCTTTCACGTAAATGAGTTTACTGGTTTGTTTTGTTAAACATGTGTAGATGCAGATGTTGAAAAAAGGATCGGACGACAAGTTCTGGTGATCCTCATTGGTTTGTTATCTTTTTAGAATAGAATTTCTTAAAATCTAAAATCCAAAAATATGTTTTTGATTTTAGGGGGAGTAAGAAATTTTTAGAAAAATCAAAAACATATAAAAAATTTGATAATTCAAAAACATTTGAAAAAATCAAAAGGTACAAAAACATTGAAAAAGTCAAAAGAATTTTGTGTCAAATAGGAGATGATAGTACATCAGTGGACTATCACAGTATGCTAAAGAATTGTAAAGTTTAAAAGTGATAAACAAGTCTTACTGTGGATGTGTCGATAGGCTTTACACGTTCAGTAGATTGTTTCTGAAATATAAACTAAATTTTACAATCTCGTGGATTAACATCTCTTGGATATATGGACTTAGTACTCCGAAATTTCGTTTGAGAGATTGCCTGATTCTGAGATACGAGGTCTTTATAGATAGTTGATATATGTGGTATTATACAAGTTGTTCTGATTTTGCGGAAGCAATGGCCTAGAACTTCTATAATGCTTTTGCTAAAAACCCCAAAACTGCATGCAAAACTGAAAAGTATAGAAAGATCTAATCTTTTGCAGTGCTTAAAAGATTCCTTAAATGGAACACACCTTAAAGACGAGCCTTCATCTCTTTGTCTGTACGGTAGTACTAACCTGAGCTCTCAAGGCCTCGCACAACCCAAACAAAGATATCAATTACGTTATATTCACTTGTAAGATGAAATCTAGGGAATCTTGATACGGGAATATATTCTGAGATGGGAACCATAGATAAGTCAAGTTTCATAATTCATATCTAACATATCTTGGAACAATTGAGAAATGTATCGAAGTTTAAATGATCAAACATATCTACAATCTAGGTAAATGAGTTTAAAACTTAAAGTCATCTAAAGGTCAACGGTACTGGTGATATGTCTCAAACAACTGATATGTCTGTAAATATGTTTGTACATACTTTACTTGTTAAAAAGTTTTGTACATAGTTTATCTACTTTTTAGATTAAAACAAAAAGATTTTCAGTGTGTTTTAGCATAACTTACAAAAATACAAAAAGATTTTGTTTCTTCATTAGTTTCAACAAGCCAATGATGGAGAACGATTCTTCGAAGTCTAAGGTGCTTTAATGGTGAAAATCTTAATGACATCTGTTAAAAACCAAAATGATCATAAAGTGTTGAAAAGTTCATTAATTTGAAACTTTATAATTGAAGAAAGCATCGGTTTGTTCACAACGGTTTCAAACCAAAGTCATTAATTTGGACTTGGTAGACAAATTTTGGTTAATCAAGGTCATTTACTTGGACTTGGTCAACCAAGTGGATTCATGATTAAAAGTTCTAATAAGTGGACAAGGTCTTAAATGTAAAAGTTTTCAAGGTCATTAATTTGAACTTGAATAACTAAATATTTTGAAAGATGAAAAAGGAGTTTAAAATTTGAAATGTTGATGTTACAAAATTTCAAAGTTTGAATCTGAAATGTTTATTTGAATATCTAAGAACTTTGAAATAGAAAGAAAAGTTTTAGAGAAGCTGGATAAAACGTTGATTAAAGATATCAGAAAGCTTACAGCAAGGGGGAGCAAGGTGATTAAAGTTTTATCAAGATAAGCTTAAGAAACAAAGTTGAAGAAGAGTTGAAGATCAAAGACGTTAAAGTTTATTCAAGAATAAAGATCAAGAGTTTGTTTAAGACTCAGGAACTTATTTGAAGTCAAATGACTACGACAACATCCAAGGGGGAGTCTGTTAGTACATATGTTTGTTGCCTACGTCATTACACTAGAACGAGTCTGGAATGAACAAGAGCTTCTGACGACCAAACAAGACGAAGACGATATCTAAGGGGGAGTCTGTTAGTACAGTATGTCTATGTCTTAGTCTTGTATCGAGTCTGTTTAGAATAGGTGTGATCACGTTAGAAAAAGGCGTATTTATGTGTGTTAAGGACCAAGTTTGCCGGGAAACTAAGATGTGAGAACAAGTTCGGCTGAACTTGTTCTAGACAAGTTCGCCCGAACTTGTTCACCATCCAAGTGAACTTGCAACCCTATATAAAGGTGCCTTGGTTTTCATTTGTAAAAAGAATAAGAGATTTTGGCACAGAGACGGCGAAGCTTTGTCGAATTCGGGACTTGAATGTATTGAACAATATTGATCAATAAACAAACAATAAATGAGTAATTCTTGTTATACGATTAACAGGTCATTAGTTTCCGCCTAATTGAACGTTAGAAACAAATATGGGTTCCTATGCTTGAGGACGGTCCTATCACATTTTATGTCCGTCACTGTGCGAATAGGCTAGATAGAGCGTGTGTTGAATATTGTATAGATTAGATACGAAAACACGACTTACGTGCGAACGAGAATGGAGATTATAGTGTCACTTCCTACGAAGTAAGTCACTTCGTACGAAGTGAACCCACTTCGCACGGAGTCAATATCTCAGTTCGCACGAAGTTGTTTAATGTCTATAAATAGCAACATGTGTTCAAAGTTTTGTAAGTTTTGGAGTTCCCGGAGGGGAAACGCTGGCGAAATTTCTCCAGAATTTCGCCAGCTTGACAAGATGTATACTCTTTCGGTATGAATGAAACATATGACTTCCACTTCTACTCCTTTCTTAATAACATTCTACCGAATTAGTATGGAAAGTATGAATGAAACATATGACTTCCGCTTCTACTCCTTTCTTAATAACATTCTACCGAATCCTGGAATTTCACTTCCAACGCTAAACAAGTTAAAGCAAATAAAGAAATGAAGCAAATCAGAGAAGAGAATCATAAAAAGGAAAGTATTCTGATAGAAGCTAGTAACAATACTGCTAAGCATTTGATGGATCTGAAGAACACCGTGATCCGGTTGACAGACAGAGAAGAGCATAGAGAAAATGAAGTTGCATAGCTCAGAGAAGCAGCAGTTGAACTTGCGAAACTTGCTGATGAACAAGATAAAATGATCAAGAAGCTGAAAAAGAAACTCAAAGCTGAAACGGATGCTAATAAGAAGATATATAGAGCCTTATTCTTTCTACATAAAGCAACTTCAGCATCAAATCAACACTCGAATCTGGGTGATCTGATGAACTTTCAAGAAATTTTTGTGAATTGTGATGATATTCCTAAGCTTCAAACTATTCTGAGGCCTAGAGAAGTTTAAGCTGAAGTAGAAAAGGCAGTTGAACCAAGTCTTTTAAATGGGGAAGGAAGTCGAAAAATAAAAAGGCCTGAGAAAATTTATGAAGCTGGCGAAGAAGAAGAGGATGATGAAGATGATGATGATATTGATGCTTTCCAGCAAGTAACTAATAAAGATGATGATAACGATGATAACGATGATGACGATGATGAGGACGAAGCTGCTATAGGTTAGTGTAATTGCAGTTTATGTAATATGTGCATAGTCTTATTTTATTAAGGGTTTTGATGTAACCTTGTTTGAAAACATTTGAATTAGTTTCTAGGTTATTACTTGTTATGTATTCCGGACTACCAGATGAAAGGGAGTCCGAGTTTATCTCTAGTTAGGGTCCGGACTTCCCTGAGTATAGGGAGTCTGAGTTTTTGTGTCTGTTTGTTGTCCGAACTTCCCTATGTGTTAAGGGAGTCCGAGTTTAGTGCTTAATGGGCCTTTGGGCCGATCTATGTTATCTCCAGATATGTTTGTTGTCCGGAGATGGTCTTGTATATATATTCCTTTAATGGAGTAGACAAGACAATGTTTATTTTGTGGAAATATGTGCCCTAATCATTGTGTGTGTTTCTGTCTGGCGGCTACCTTTTGTGTGTGACGTCATTCATCATCTACATCAAGAATACTCTGTGTATTCTTGATTTCTCCATCAAAACCTTGCATTCTCTATTTTATTTGTAGTAGTAAATCATCAGGTGGTTTCCGCACACCTGTTGGTAGCTTTAGCTGAGTGAGATCTTGGGTTAGGTGACCTTACAAGTGGTATCAGAGCAGTGTGCTCATACTACTGTAGGTGTTTCTTAGTTTGAAGGTTTATGAGAAAAGATTCAAACTTTGATAGGGCTTAGTGTTTGTTTGGTGAGTTTTTGTGATTTATTCTTGATTCTTCTCTCATTTCTAGTGATTTGGTGATGGATTTTGAGTAGTTTAGTGGTTTTTAGTGTTAATCTTCATCTGGGTTTTATAGAGCATTCTAGATGTTCTTGCTAGGTTTTTGAAGGTTGGTGAAAGATTCCTTGTTTGATTTAAAATATACTTTTCGTGTTTTTAACTTCCTGTTTGTGTTTCCGGACTATTGGTGATCCAGTGTGTAGTCACATTGGTGAGATATCCGGAAGCTAGTTCTCTCAAATTCAGACTTTCAGTCTAGATTACAGTGTTAAACTGTGTACTCCGGATTTGAAACCTTGTCCGAATTAGTGAGGTGTCCGAGGTTACCTATTCCGGATTTCGGTTCAAAGTTTTTCAAAATTTTGAGTTTGTCCGAGTTTTTCCCTTTTTCCGAGTTTAATAGGTGCTAACCACTTTTCGAGTTTAATCTAGTCCATAGTTGCCTGAATTTAAGCAATCTCTCCGAGTTTACTTTCTGGTGTTGAAAGTGTAAGGGTTGTATCCTGGATTCCGGGTTTAAAATAAATCCGGAAATAGGGTTTGTCAGGAAGTAGGTCCGGGGTTTATATTCTGATTTTTATCTCACTTTCTACTCTATGTTTTTTTTTGGAGTTTAGAACTTAGGAGTTTTCTCAATATCTCTAAGTGTCTGTTCCTACTGTTTCGTTCTGTGTAACCTTTGTTGTTCTTAAGTGTCATCCACAATGGAAAACAATCTTACTGCCATGGTTCAAAATCTCAAACACAATGACGAAGTTGGAAGCAGCGATAAACCACCTCTTCTAATAAACGAATTAGACTTTCCTGAATGGAAGGCACGTTTCGAAAGATATGTGAGAGCGAAAGATATAAAGATTTGGTTGTGTATTGTCAAAGGTTGTGGAGCTACACCAATTCGAACCTTAACGATTGATACTTATCTACCTCTGACAGATGAGCAGAAGAAATTCTACGAATGTGAAGAGAGAGCTATGTCCATGATAATCATGGCTCTTACTCAATCAATACTTCATACTTTTCGCAAAAGAAGCACTTCGAAAGAATTGTAGGATAGTATGATTGAGCGTTATGAAGGTAATGCTATGTACAAGAAGAGACGTTTAGAACGGCTAAAAACGCAGTTTGTGGTGTTTAAGGCATTAAAGGGCGAGTCTTTTGATGACACGGTGAATTGATTCTATCACTTGTTAAGTGAGCTTGACCAAAGTGAAGAGAATATTTACACTGAATTTGAGAAAGTCGAGAAATTTCTAAACTGTCTTTCTCGGGAGTGGGATATCTACACTGCGTTAATCAAGGAAAATATCTTGTTTGATGAACTGACGTTAGAAAATACAATCCAGAAACTCAAGGGTTATGCTTGGAACATGGAGGATCAAGCATCCGACTTTGAAAAGATTCAGGATCCTCAATTGTATAAAGCCTTAAAGCCTATGGATAAGGGTAACACAAGTGGTGCTGGAGTTGCACTACTTTCTGAAAATGAAGATCCAGCTACTCATCAGGCTTTCATAAGTAACAATGCAAATGTCAGTAGTTCGAGTGGAACTGCAAGTTCGAATCAAGGAATGTACTCTTCGGGAGGAAATCAAAAGTCACAAGCAACAAACTTCAACATTCCTAAGTTAGATCCTAACTATTTAAAGTTGATAGAAGATAACATGAGTCTCCTAGCGTCATTTATGACGGCCTATGAGAACTTTTGTCTCGGGAAGCTTGTCAAACAATCCAGTCTTGATGAAGACTTTGACCAATTGATCAAGATGAAATGGAAGAACTTGGTCTTCAACTCAATATGGCGTTATTGGTTAGAAGAGCAAAGAAGTTTCATTTGAAAATAGGTAAGAAGTTTTTCGGTGGTCAAACCAAGACACGAATGGGTATTGATATGTCAAAGGTAAAATGCTACAATTGTGGTATTTATGGACACTATGCCCGAGATAGTCGAAAGCCGAAGATGGAAAGATCTACCAGAGAAGGAAGCTCACACAATGGAAGCAACTCAAGAAATCAGTCGAATGGCAACGGTGCATCCAACTCAGCTTCTCGTTCAAACACTTCAGATAATCTTGCTCCTTCTTCAAACAATGCCTTAGTTGCCCAACCATTACAAGAAGTGACTGAACCATTTGACTGGGGTTGTGCATTAGAAGATCTGTCGGTGGCCATTGTTTCACAAGCATTCATGGCAGAGTTTATAGAAGATGAAACTTGCGAGGAAGATGTCATAGATGAAATATGTGAAGAAGTTGTCAAAGAAGCTAGCATGGTAGAACTTGCGGTTGTAGCAGAAGTTATAAGTGACAAATTGGTTGTTAACGAGGTTGTTGAAAAGGAAGAAACAAAAGGGATAGAGAGCAAAGGTGAATGCTTTGAGTTAAGAATCTCTACAGCTGAAATGCATAAATTTGCTGATGATGAAGCTCAGAAATTGAATGAAAGCTCCACGGCATGCGCTTTCATGGCTGGTGTTGAGGTAAAATCAAATCCCGTAGATAAACGTTGTGCTAGATGCGTTGAATTTGTTACAAAAATTGATAGATACGCTTTACACAACACAAATTTAATTGTAGATCTTGAAAAATCCAGAGAACTTATTGCGGTTTTATGTTGTTCGGACAAAGAACACTGAATTAAGATAAAATCTCTAAAGAATGATATCTCTGAATTTGAAAGGCGTGTGGCTCAAGCTATGCTCAAAAATCAAGAATTGAAGTCTGAACTTGAAATGAATCAATATTGTGTTTTGGAAAAGAACAAAATCATTTTAGAAAAGGATAACTTGATTTTAGATTCGGAAAGAAAAATTGAAAAAGTTTGGAAGTTCATCCGAGGTGATGAATTTTTGTATTAATAGCCAACGTCTCAAGGAAACCGAAGAGGAAATGTTTGGCATCAGGTATAGTAGGGTTCCTCCACCTGTTAATCACAACTATACATCGATGGCAACCATTGATCCATAAATCACTAATTTTGTTCCAACGACTCCTCTGACTGTTAATCCACCTAGTGGAATAGATTTCTGAGCTCGAGATTTCCTCAGACTCAGAACAATCGAAGTTTGATGAAGCATCAAAGAAAAGTGAATTTAATCTTGAAAACATTGAAAACTTAATCAGTAACAAAATTTTAGAAATTTTTAATCAAGTTCAAAATGCCAGTGAGAAACCCAAACCTCGTGGGAAGTCTCAAAAGAAATCGAAAAATGTTCCCAAAACTGAATTTGTTAAAGGAGAAGATTTTAATACAGAAGTCGAGAAAATTGAGACTGTATCAAATTCTGAATTTGTTGCAAAAATATTAAAAAATCCAACAAATGTTTCATCATCTTCGAACAGTCAAGAGGAACGTCCAAAGAACGCGACAAAAGTTCGAAAATGTTATAAATGTCGTGTGAAAGGACACCTAGCTGTTGAATGCCCAAATAACAATGGCAAACCCCTTGTTGATCCTGATCTAAGAAAACCATTTGTTGAAAACCCTGAAATTGAGGTAAAAGTTGAGAAGAAAATTAACAAACCTCAAAAGGTTGAGAAAGCAGAAGTGATTAAACAAGAAATAAAACATGTTGTTAAATCAAATGCTAAATCACAACAACATCAGGATCAACATGAGGAACCACTGGATATTCGTCAAAAACATGGATCGGAAAGTTCATCACAAACACACGATGCTCATGAGAAAACGCCTCACCGACGCCAAAATCGTGTTACTTTCTGATCACAAGAGAATGAGAAATGTTCTGGAGGATCTAACGGCGACTATGTTAGACCTCATGCTCAGAATTGGTTTGTGACTGACCGAAGTGCCTCTCCCCCCCCCCCGATATCACAATCAAAGAGTGCATTCGGTTAACCAATCTAGGCAATTCTCAAAAAATTACAAAGGGCCAAGGTTTAATCGAAATTTTGATCATTCGGTTATCAACATCATGGTGGGCGAAATTTTGAAAATTCTGGTTACACGAATCGATCGTCAACTCCATACAATTCCCGTTTCGATGGGAAACACTCCAACAACTTCTAAAATGGAAATGGAGGACGTGGTGGTGGTGACGGTTATTTCAAAGAATTTTCGTATGTTGATGAAATGGGACGACCCAAGACCGTTATGGCTAGGATCCCACATTCTAACTGATTTTCTTTGATGAGTGTAGGAACAGCTAAAGAGGGCTATCTATATTTGGTATATCGATAGTGGTTGTTCCAGACACATGACAGGAAATAAAGAGTTGTTGGAAAATCTCAAGTCGATTCGTGGTGGTTATGTGAACTTTGCTGGTGAAAAGGGAGGTTATATCACTGGTGAAGGTTCTGTTTCAAATGGAAAGATTACGCTGCACAAAGTGAATTTTGTCGATGAGCTAAAGCATAATTTGATGTTTGTATCTCAAATCTGCGACAACAAGTATTTGATGTTGTTTACTGATAAAGCTTGCTTCGTTTTGCGTCCTGGATTTGTTGTTCCTGAAGATTGGATCGTTATAAGGGCTCCACGGGTGAATAACACATATGTCATGGACATGCGCCTATTGGTCAACTCATTTGCTCCAGTGGCATGTTTACTATCGAAAGCGACATAATATCAATCTTATTTCTGGCATAGACGAATGGGCCATGTGCATCTGGTAAAGATGAACCACTTAGTGAAAAACGACTTAGTGTTAGGGGTTCCATTACGTAGTTTTAATATGCACAACAAATGTGAATCATGCGAAAAAGGAAAAATCAAAAAAAGCCGAAATCTGTTAACTCGATCCAAAAACCACTTGAATTGCTTCATATGGATCTTTTCGGCCCTATCCATGTTGCTAGCATTGGTGGTATGTCCTACTGTATGGTTGTCACCGACGATTTCTCACGATACTCATGGGTATTTTTCTTAAAATCTAGGATCAAACACATGGTATTTTAGGAGATCTTTTTAAACAACTTGAGAAAAATTATTCACTACCTATTAAGAAAATTCGAAGTGACAATGGGTCGGAATTTAAAAATCAACATATGGATGAGTTATGTCGGGAAATGGGAATAGTTCATCAGTTTAACGCTCCTTATGTTCCCCAACAGAATGGAGTTGCAGAACGGAAGAACCGAACCCTTGAGGCAGCCCGTACTATGCTTTCTGAATCAAGATTACCTATTTTCTTCTGGGCTGAGGCAGTAAACACGGCATGCTATGTGCTTAACCATGTGCTTACCGTCAATAGGGAAGATAAAACTTGCTATGAACTTTTCAATAATAAGAAACCTAATTTGTCTGGGTTTCAACCCTTTGGGATCAAATGTGTTATTAGACGTTCTAAGGATACTCCTAAGATGGGAGAACTTAGAGAGATTGGTTTCTTTCTGGGATACGTTAATGGAGCACCAAATAAACGTGTTTATAACATTAAAAACGGTCCGTGGAGGTTGTGTTTGATGTAACTCCTTTGAGTTACGATCCTCCACCGTCCGAATTTGGTCCTAAAAATGGGTATGACTATGAGAAATTATTTGATTCTTTTGATCTTCCTAATGTTTTAGAAGCAGATTCGGAGGTTGTCTAAACGCATCTTGTGGATAAGGACGATGTGGATGCTAGCTGGAGGGCAAGTATTCCAACAAACGTGACTCCAAATGTCGCATCAGAAGATCCAGTCGTTGAACCATCGTTAGTAAACAATGTTGTTGTTGGACAGATCCCCAATGAAGTTGGTCCCAGTCATTCTGAAGCGAGTAGTAGTGTAAGTACTGAGGGGGAGATTCAATCTAATTTGGGAAGCAATCTCCAAGCTCCGGCTATCCCTGTTTCGTGAACAAATATCTATCATCCTTTTGATAATATTATTGGGAATCCAAATGCCGGAGTGCAAACCCGAAGAAGTCTTTCAGAGATGCAGTGTCTGTTTACAGAAATTAAGCAGGAACCGATTTTCAATCTAAGCCTTCATTAATGCTTTATCTCTCAAGTTGAGCCGAAAACTATCAAATGGCTTTGAAAGATAGCTCATGGTGTGAAGCAATGCAAGAAGAGTTAGCTCAGTTCGACAAATTAAAAGTGTGGAATTTGGTCGATCTTCCGAAGTGTCAACACGCAATCAACACTAAGTGGGTCTTTAAGTGCAAGAAGGATGACAAAGGTGTGGTTGTCAGAAATAAATCACGATTGGTTGTTCAAGGCTCCAATTAGGAAGAAGGGATTGATTACACAGAGGTCTACGCACCCGTGGCTCGACTGGAAGCAATTCGTCTGTTTCTAGCGTTCGCGGCTCATATGCGTTTCAAGGTCTATCAGTTAGATGTCAAGAGTGCATTCTTTTATGGGAAGCTTTCAGAAACTGTGTATGTATCTCAACCACCTGGGTTCGCTGCTCCTGAGTCCGACAATAAGGTTTATCGGTTGGATAAAGTTTTGTATGGTCTTCATCAAGCTCCTCGTGTCTGGTATGTGTAACACCCCAAATCGCGTAAAACAACACGCGGCGGAAACACTTGGGGAGTCACATGAACAGGGTTTTCTCAACAACACATGGTATTTGAAGTTTCATTTTATTTGAATATTGAACATAGATTACATTGTCATAATTATCTTAGAAATTTTTAAACAACGAAACAACAAGCATGCATAATTATTGTCTTTCTTGTTATTAAGGCACTAGGTCCAAGTCCGATCCTAAAAGCACGCATCAGTATCATCTAGCATCATTCCCTGAAACATATGTGAAAACGAGTCAGCAAAAATATGCCGGCAAGTACATAGGTTTTGTGAACATGTCAAGTCCATGGCTTTGTATATATTGCAATATAAATAACCCGACTTCTAGAGTCGTAAGTGAAACCCTTGTTTTGAAAGCATTTGATATTGTAATAGTTATTCAACTAAAACAAATGGTTAAAAGTTATAAAATCTAGTAGCCATGAACCTTGACTCGAAAACATTTGTTTTGTAATTCCAACGTGTAAATCGTCTTGAAATAACTCGTATGATTTATATCTTTAATCGAAAATCGTTGTGTGACATTGTTTGAAAACATTTGTTCGTCGTTCATCGTTCCTCGTAATAAACCATTTGTTATAAACAAATTGTTCATCGTTCCTTGTTGTAAACAAATTGTTCATCGTTCATCGTTCATTGTTCATCGTTCATCGTTCATCGTTCCTTGTTATAATTGTGAAAAATTTTGGTCGTTCTTTAATGAATACATTCAAACCTTTGTTGACTCGACTATACCCCAAGGGTATCTTTAATAGATCCTAAAAGATCTCTTTAATAAGACTAGCAAATCAATGAATGATTTGTTAGACATAAACAGTTTATGTCGCTCCCCAAACTACCCACCAAATCCAGTGAATAGCCTAGTAACGGGATTGTCAATCATAGGCGGCATAAGAATGTTAATGAATGTCATTCGTATTTTGGATAACGCACCAACAAGTTGTATCACACTATTGAAACCATATTGTTATATAAACCATAGTATTTGTACTTAGAAAACTTGAAAACAATTAGCACATATGAATCACCCCAACACATTTGTAAACATAAAGGAGGGGAGCGATGTACTCGCCTAGGATTTACGAATAAGCCTTGTACAAGTGTATGATCAACGTCCGAAGATCAAGGAATCAAGTGTGTGTCCTAATGAATCGGATAACAAGTAAATATCGGAACTTGAAAACGGAGGATTTGGATAGAACGGCACCTTATAAACTAAATGAGTATTGGGACTTGTATGACATGGTTTAATAAGTTATCATTCTGAGTTGGAAAGATTTTTATGTGCTTTTGACCCGTTATGACCCGTTAAGGTAGTTTAAGCCACTTTAACGCGTCATTTGCGTAACTACGCATTCGGATGGTTAGATATGTGTTATGATAAGTCTTAAATGCTTAAACATGTTTGAAAATGTTATTTGATCATAATACATCTCAAATTTTATGTTACATAAGCTCAAAGTTGATTTATTCTCGAAAAGGGCATTTTGGTCATTATTGAGGATTATAATAACTAGTTATCATAACACTATCCAAACAACATGACCATAAGGTATAACCTCAAAGGGTTGTTCCCTTTATATTTATGGTCACAAATTTATATTTGGTCGGATCCAAAGATCAACCAAACGGGTCAGATTAGAAAGTCAAAACGGTGGTCAAACCGTTCAACTTTCGACTCTAAACAAGCACTAAAATAAGAGTGACGATTTAGACATGTTTTGACATGTCTAAATAAGTTTATAAAAAAGTTTTGGCATCAAAACAAACTGTTTTGACTCCTGGAATTAGATCCGTTGCAAAATGCGCAAAAATCACATTTTGACCGAAACTTTGACTTGCCAAAATGACTAGAAATGGTGATAATCAGTAGGCATGATTTTTAGGGATCATATCCACCTTGATTTTCATCATTTTTCAAGATTCAATTGAGCCATAACTTGATCAATTCATGATCAAAACTAAAAGTCAAACAGAAATTAAACTGTTTGATTTTTAGTCAAATTAAGCTATAGAAATTGAACATGGCATGAAGGATCACTTACAAACACAAGGGAAAAGATCAAAGACACCAGAGGAAGCTCCACAATGAGTGAAAATTCGGATTTGTGGCAGGTTGAAGCAAGAAGGTGGTTAAAGAGTTCAAAATTCACATGATCATTGGTATTTATAATGATCCAAAGTCCACCAAATCATGACAAGTTTTAGGCCAATGCTCTAGGATGATAACAAGTGTTATTGAGGTGTTAGATGCAGGTTAAGTGTGGCAAAATGCAAGATAGGTGTCATAATGTGCGTATTGGTGGCAAGGGAATGAGCTGGGAAGCTGTCAGCTAATGTTTCTGTGAAAACAGGGGCGTCGCCATGCCCGACGGGTAACCCCTTTGAGCGTCGCGCTACACCTAGCTCCCATGTTCAGTTCTGAAGTTTCAAAATTCGCAGAACAGGTCCCTGCACATGTTTCGTCGCGTTTCGGGCACTTCTAAAACTCGTTAACCTCCTTTCAAATCTCCATAAGGACGTTAAAGTATAGGGAACTTGAAATGTGTTCAAAAATATTCCATTGGTTGGTTCGTTTGGCCGTACGATCGCGGTTTTTTGGTTAATTACGATGAAAATCGTAACTAACGCGTGCGTGCCCGTAAATGCGTAACGAATGGATTTTTCGCATTCCAATCACTATCATATAATATATTGATGATTATAAAAATTTGTGAATGTCCGAATGTGTTTCGGATAGTGATATACGCAAAAAGGCATAGCTTCGCGAAATTTGCAAAATAGCCCCTGAAGTTACAAAAGTGTGATTTTGCCATACCGAAGCCCTCAAAACTTATTTATAAGTTATGTAAAGGATATTTAATGTATGTTAAGATTGTGACCTTGTTCCGGAGCGTACGTCGCTGCGAGAATCGATAGACTTTCGCAGTTTGTCGTAAATAGTCCATATGATTAAATAAACTTGCTTTTGACATACCAAACCCTCCAAAACTTAATTCTAAGTTATGAAAAGGTTATTTAAGGTATGTTTAGCTTGTGTCATTATTCCAGAACATACATTGCGTTAAACAGGTTTCGTTTGCGTATCAATTTGTGTATAACTTCCATAAGCTTTGAGGAGTCGAAATTGTACATGGACTAAAATGTATGAATGTCACATGTAATTATACCAATTCTCGGGAATGAAACACAAGGTTTCATTAGAGTCAGAATTGATCGGTATTGTTTGATACTTGAAAAGGCTCAGATGTCACAGTTTCCCCTACTTTAGGAAATTTCGTCCCGAAATTTAAATTTAGAGGAAACTTGTAAAAACACAATAGATGGTATCGCCATCAAGTGATCCTTCATTTCCGGAGAAAAATCTCTAGAAAACATTTGGACTCCAGCGAACTTTCTTTATTGTACTCGTTTGTTGTCCATGGTGATGAGTTAAGATTCGAAAATCTTAACCTCATTCCAATAGGTAGGTGCGTGACACCTTTGATTGTACTGAGCCTCAGAAAAGATTCTTGTAAATGTCATAGTGTTATCTTTTTGTCGCAGCACACCATTAAAAGAGCGTGAACTTGAAGGAGAAGAGTCGGATTTCGAATGATGAACGAAAGATTGTTTATAAGGGTTTCCCATGAAGTAGGAAACTTGTGTGTGCTCGAAATTGGAGTCAGAGAGTGTATGATAGAACAACATTGGTCAAGGTCCAGAACTTCTAGTAACTTAAATAACGCCACGCTTGCAATGTAATAAGGAACACTTATATATAGGAAATACCAGCGGCGTATCCACCATGCCCTTATTACATTGTTCCCGTTTCGTTATTCTTATTACTATAGGTTCTCACACATGGCAAAACTTGCTATGGTTTTCTATGCAAGGGATTTTATAATTATGTATGCATCCATAATTACTCAATTCGTTGCACAGTCTGCATAGTTTATTTTGTGATGTGTAGGGGGAAAATCATATGAATAAACATGGAATAACTTGTCTAGACCTTTTGTAGGATCTCTTAAATTAGATCAACGCATGATCCCTTTAAGTAGACCACCAAAGAGTCCCTTCAACTAGATTGATAAACAATATCTTTAACTAGATCAACACATGATCTCTTTAACTAGATTGACGAGCAATCTCTTTAACTAGGCCCTGAAAGACCTCTTTAACTAAGCCCTGAAAGACCTCTTTAACTAGGCCTTGAAAGATCTTTCTAATTAAGCACTAAAAGACTTCTTTAACTAGGCCCTGAAAGACCTCTTTAACTAAGCCCTGAAAGACTTCTTTAACTAGATCAACGAATGATCTTTTTAACTAGACCCTGAAAGACCTCTTTAACTAAGCCCTGAAAGACTTCTTTAACTAGATCAACGAATGATCTTTTTAACTAGACCCTAAAAGGCTTCTTTAACTAAACCCTGATAGGTTTCTTTAACTAGATCAACGAATGATCTCTTTAACTAGACCCTGAAAGGCCTCTTTAACTAAACCCTGAAAGGTTTCTTTAACTAGACCCTGAAAGGCCTCTTTAACTATGAATCGAATTAGGAATAGTACTTTGGAATCCAAGGGCTTAACTATTTGCATAGAATAATCCATTCAAGGATTTAAGATAGTACTTTCGAATATCCTTCTAAGAATCTATCATATGAAGATATGGAAGATTCTACATGGATTTGGATAACGAACATTTGAATCAACTTAACACATAAACACATAATCACATAATTGTCAATTTGGTCATCAACTTGTTATTAACTTGTCATCAATTTGTACATAAGTAGTTAAAGTACACTAGGAACCCAATCAAGGAGTTCATTTAGTACTTCAAGCATCCGCAAGAATCTAACTATGAAGATAGAAAGATTTTGTAAGGATTTGGTTTAGTCACATCGTCTTGTCACATTGTCTTGCATTAAAGTAGACAAAGAATTCAATTAAGGACTTCGATTTTCACTTTAAACATCCAGAAGAATCTAACTATAAGGATAGGAAGATCTTATAAGGATTTGTACACGAAAATGTTTTGAAACACACTAAGTATGTTTGGTCAATATACAGAGCAAAATGTCATTGAAAATCATGCATGGAGTCTTTGAAAATATGTTCAATGATTTTGGAAATCATACATATAATGTTTTTTAAATTATGCACTAGCTATATTAGGTAAATATACCATATTAAAATATTTTGAAAACATATGAAAGTTTTGTGATTTAAGACGTATGTTTTTTTGAAAATATGCATGAAATCATGCACTATGTATATTTGGTAAATATGCTATGTTAGAATATTTGAAAACCATGTGAAATGTCTTTTGAAATCGTGTAAGATATCTTTGAAATCATTTACTATGTATGGTATAATGAAAACGAGAGAACATTGAAATGCTTATAATCATATTGTATAAGACCATTTAAGGACTCATGGAAGTATCCTTGGGTATCCAATCAAGGATTTAAAGTGATACTTTGAGTATTTGTTAAGAGTTGTAACTTGTACCTTGTACATTGTTTCTTAAAATAAACGAGTACTTAGGATTTTTGTAGAGATCGCGGGCGATCGCAAAATGAAAGAAACTACAAGAGTTGTTTGATTCGCAAGGAACCATGTTATTGGTATTGGTATTGTAGGGGAGGAACACACATATATAATCGCATTTGTAAATAATATGAAAACAACCAAATTTATTTATAGACAATCAAAGTGCTTTCAAGGTTCTTGGGAAATAAACAGCAAACATAGAAGTTTAAGTGTTTGTTTAGACATCAGCACAAGCCTTAACATTGCCAGTGTAGATCTTGTGTCCATACGTTGAGTCGTCATTTGCCAGCCCGATTAGTTGAAATGATTAGGATAACCACCAATGAAGTAGATTCCATGTGGGTATTTAGGACAACCCAGTATCGCATGAGGAGTTGCGATAAGTTGAGTAGGAACTGCCATTGCTTGGTTTGGTCGGGTAGCCAAACGACAGACCTTGGCTGTATGAACAATTTGTCCACAGTTAAAACATTTTCGACAGTGAACACTGGCATAGTGATGAAGGTTACATTAATTGCACAGGGGTGCTTTTCCTTTGTATGGTTTCTTAGCGGGTGGCAGAGTCACCTGGCTAGGTCCCACTTGGTTAAGCGGAATTGGATTAATCAATGTAGGATTCTTTGAAGCTTTAAACTTCCTTGATTTTTTTGAAGGCTTGGCTTTCGTCTTTGTTGGTTCCTCATGAGTAGTCTTATCACCAAAACTGGATAAGGCTATAGCTAACTCAAGAGCTCCACTGAGTATTGTGCCTATCTGCTGGGCGATGGTATTAGCCAGTTCATACTTTTGAGTGTCGTTGTGATGAGAAGGCATTCTAGAAGAGGAAAAGGAAAATATGAGTGAAGCCGAATGAGATTGATATTGGATAGCCAAAATGAATTGTTAAAAGAAATATCGGCGAAGCATAAGGATTGTGATCAATTGTCTAGTACTAAGAACAAACAAATGACACAGTGACTAATCAAAGTAAATGGGTCTTTATACTGTATCGCGAAGACATGCTTTAGCCTATAAGTGGACACTCACCCCAAGAGTTCCCAGGTAAGAGTGACTGGTCCGATTAAGTGGATTTGTACGAACACTCTAGCCTTAGACAGAAAACTCAGGGTACAGGCACCCACCCTTCCAGATTGCACGTGTTCACATTAATAAAACCCAAACTTTGACGAGATTTTGAAAACTTTGAAGGCACAAAGCCCAAAAATAAATCATCTAAGGATAGATGATTTCTTGTGAAGTTTTGGAAAAAAAAAATTTACTTTCAAAAGATGTGATATGCTTTGTTTTTGGTAATCACCTAAGGATAGGTGATGGTAATGTTTTAAGAATCTAAACATAAGTAAACTTGCGTTAGGGTCCTAGGAAGGTTATAGTCTAGGTCAAAGCATTACTAATACCCTAATTTCCTATAACCAGTGCTCTGATACCAACCTGTAACACCCCAAATCACGTAAAACAACACGCGGCGGAAACACATGGGGAGTCACGTTAACAGATTGTCTCAACAACACATGGTATTTGAAGTTTCATTTTATTTGAATATTGAACATAGATTACATTGTCATAATTGTCTTAGAAATTTTTAAACAACGAAACAACAAGCATGCATAATTATTGTCTTTCTTGTTATTAAGGCACAGTCCAAGTCCATCCTAAATGAGCACGCATCAGTATCATCTAGCATCGTTCCCTGAAACATATGTGAAAACGAGTCAGCAAAAATATGCCGGTGAGTACATAGGTTTTGTGAACATGTCAAGTCCATGGCTTTGTATATATTGCAATATAAATAACCTGACCACTAGATCGTAAGTGAAACCTTGTTTTAAAAGCATTTGATATTGTAATAGTTATTCAACTACAACAAATGGTTAAAAGTTATAAAATCTATTAGCCATGAACCTTGACTCGAAAACATATGTTTTGTAATTCCAACTTGTAAATCGTCTTAAACTAACTCGTATGATTTATATCTTTAATCGAAAATCGTTGTGTGACATTGTTTGAAAACATTTGTTCATCATTCATCGTTCCTCGTAATAAACCATTTGTTATAAACAAATTGTTCATCGTTCCTTGTTGTAAACCAATTGTTCATCGTTCATTGTTCATCGTTCATCGTTCATTGTTCATCGTTCATCGTTCCTTGTTATAAACCAATCGTTCCTTGTTATAATTGTGAAAACTTTTGGTCGTTCTTTAATGAATACATTCAAACCTTTGTTGACTCGACTATACCCCAAGGGTATCTTTAATAGATCCTAAAAGATCTCTTTAATAAGACTAGCAAATCAACGAATGATTTGTTAGCCATAAACAGTTTCTGTCGTTCCCCAAACTACCCACCAAATCCAGTGAATAGCCTAGTAATGGGATTATCAATCCTATGGTACTATAACTTACTACTGGGTGGCATAACAATGTTAATGAATGTCATTCGTATTTTAGATAACGCACCAACAAGTTGTATCACATTATTGAAACCATATTGTTATATAAACCATAGTATTTGTACTTTGAAAACTTGAAAACAATTAGCACATATAAATCACCCCAAAACATTGGTAAACATAAAGGAGGGGAGCGATGTACTCGCCTGGGATTTGCGAATAAGCCTTGTACAAGTGTATGATCAACGTCCAAAGATCAAGGAATCAAGTGTGTGTCCTAATGAATCGGATAACAAGTAAATATCGGAACTTGAAAACGGAGGATTTGGAGAGAATGGCACCTTATAAACCAACTGAGTACTGGGACTCGTATGACATGGTTTAATAAGTTATCATTCTGAGTTGGAAAGATTTTTTTGTGCTTTTGACCCGTTATGACCCGTTAAGGTAATTTAAGCCACTTTAACGCGTCATTTGCGTAACCACCCATTCGGATGGTTAGATATGTGTTATGATAAGTCTTTAATGCTTAAACATGTTTGAAAATGTTATTTGATCAGAATACATCTCAAATTTTATGTTACATAAGCTCAAAGTTGATTTATTCTCGAAAATGGCATTTTGGTCATTATTAAGGAAACAACAAGTTATCATAACACTATCCAAACAACATGACCATAAGGTATAACCGTAGAGGGTTATTCCCTTTATATTTATGGTCACAAATTTATATTTGGTCGGATCCAAAGATCAACCAAACGGGTCAGATTAGAAAGTCAAAGCGGTGGTCAAACCGTTCAACTTTCGACTCTAAACAAGCACTAAAATAAGAGTGACGATTTAGACATGTTTTGACATGTCTAGATAAGTTTATAAAAAGGTTTTGGCATCAAAACAAACTGTTTTGACTCCTGGAATTAGATCCGTTGCAAAATGCGTAAAAATCGCATTTTGACCGAAACTTTGACTTGCCAAAATGACTAGAAATGGTGATAATCAGTAGGCATGATTTTTAGGGATCATAACCACCTTGAATATCATCATTTTGCAAGATTCAATTGAGCCACAACTTGATCAACTCATGATCAAAACTAAAAGTCAAACTATTTGATTTTGAGTCAAATTAAGCTATAGAAATTTAACATGGCATAAAGGATCACTTACAAACATAAGGGAAAAGATCAAAGACACCAGAGGAAGCTCCACAATGAGTGAAAATTTGGATTTGTGGCAGGTTGAAGCAAGAAGGTGGTTAAAGAGTTCAAAATTCACATGATCATTGGTATTTATAATGATCCAAAGTCCACCAAATCATGACAAGTGTTAGGCCAATGCTCTAGGATGATAACAAGTGTTATTGAGATGTTAGATGCAGGTTAAATGTGGTAAAATGCAAGATAGGTGTCATAATTTGCGTATTGGTGGCAAGGGAATGAGCTGGGAAGCTGCCAGCTAATGTTTCTGTGAAAACAAGGGCGTCGCCACGTGCGACGGGTAACCCCTTTGAGCGTCGCGCTACACCTAGCTCCCATGTTCAGTTCTGAAGTTTTAAAATTTGCAGAACAGGCCCCTGCACGTGTTTCGTCGCGTTTCGGGCACTTATAACACTCGTTAACCTCATTTCAAAGCTCCATAAGGACGCTAAAGTATAGGGAACTTGTAATGTGTTCAAAAATATTCAATAGGTCGGTTCGTTTGGCCGTACGATCGCGGTTTTCGGTTAATTACGACGAAAATCGTAGCGAATGCGTGCGTGACCGTAAATGCGTAACGAACAGATTTTTCGCATTCCAATCACTATCATATAATATATTAATGATTAGAAAAATTTTTGAATGTCTGAACGTGTTTCGGATAGCATATGCAAAAAGGCATAGTTTCGCGAAATTTGCAAAATAGCCCCTGAAGTTACAAAAGTGTGATTTTGCCATACCGAAGCCCTCAAAACTTATTTCTATGTTATATAAAGGGTATTTAAGGCATGTAAAGATTGTGACCTTGTTCCAGAGCGTACGTCGCTGCGAGAATCGGCAGACTTTCGCAGTTTGTCATAAATAGTCTATGTGATCGAATAAACTTGCCTTTGACATACCAAACCCTCCAAAACTTTTTTCTAAGTTATGAAAAGGTTATTTAAGGTATGTTTAGCTTGTTTCATTATTTCAGAACATACATTGCGTTAAACTGGTTTCGTTTGCGTATCGATTTACGTATAACTTCCATAGAAGCTTTGAGGAGTCGAAATTGTACATGGACTAAAATGTATGAATCTCACATGTAATTATACAAATTCTCGGGAATGAAACACAAGGTTCATTAGAGTCAGAATTGATCGGTATTATTTGATGCTTGAAAAGGCTCAGATGTCACAGTATGCGACCTTATCAAATCATCTATTGGAGCAAATTCAAGCGTGGTGCGATCTACTCCACATTACTCATTTTGAAAGTGGGAGATTTTATGATTGTGCAAATTTACGTGGACGACATAATTTTTGGTTCTTCAAATGAAGAATTATGTCGCGAGTTTGAGAAGGTGATGTCGTTAAAATTTGAAATGAGTGCGATGGGAGAATTATCTTTCTTTCTTGGTCTCCAAGTCTGTCAGGAGAAAGAAGGGATGTATGTGCATCAAACAAAGTATGTCCATGAAATTCTCAAGAGATTCGGATTAGAAGATAGCTCACCGTTCGACACACCGTTGCCGACGAATCACAAGCTGACGGCTAATAAGGAAAAGGATCCTGAAGTGGACCCGACTTTATATCGGGCTATGATTGGCTCTCTTATGTATCTAACTGCGTCACATCCTGATATTATGTTCTCTGTTTGTTTGTGTGCTAGGTACCAGTCTACTCCAAAGGAATCTTATATGGCTGCTGTCAGACGCATTTTCAGATACCTGAAAGGTAAACCTAAGCTTGGATTGCGGTATCTAGCTGAAGGTGGATTGGATTTGATTGCTTATGCAGACGCAGACTTCGGAGGGTGCCCAGTCAACAGAAAATCAACCTCAGGCGGCGCACAACTGCTTGGAAACCGTCTTGTGTCTTGGCAATGCAAAAAGCAGGTTGCTGTGTCTCTATCCACATGCGAGGCTGAGTATATAGCAGCTTCAAGCTGTTGTGCTTAGGTTTTATGGATTCAGCAACAACTAAGGGACTACGGTTTGAATTTTACTCAAACTCCCATTCTAGTCGATTATAACTCTGCCATTTCCATAATAAATAATCCGGTTAATCATTCACGCACTAAACACATAGATGTTAGGCATCATTTCATTCGTGACTGTGCTGAAAAGGGTTTAATCGAGGTGGTTAGGGTAGACACGTTAGATAATCTTGCCGAACTTTTTACAAAGACTTTCGATAGAACTAGGTTCGAGAATCTAGTTCAAATGATCAGCATGATCAACCCAGAGTAAAATGCTTTAAAATGCTCGCACAGAAAGTTTATTTTGTGTTATTTGTACAGTTCTTACTGCTTTCTAAAATACAAGAAAATCCAAAAATATTTTACTTAACTGTAGGATAAACTTTGAAGAAAATACAAAACTTCGGGAAAATGAAAAACGAAGTTGTTTTGAGATATAGGAGAAATGATAGTACATCGGTTGTCGTATCCGTTGCAGGTCTATGATGAAATATATAATAATCGTTAACTGTAACAGATTCATCATATGTTGCTTCGGTAGGTTTATGAGTAAATAAGAACCTGCTTTTGGTATATAAACATAATGAACTGTGTATTTGGTGACACATCCCTCGGATATATGGTCTTGGTACCGTAATTTCATTTGACAAATTGCCAAACTTCTGAGATACTAGGTCTTTATGTTTGTTAAATCTCTGGGGTATTATACTTGGTCTTATGATATTGTGTGAGCAATGGCCTAGACCTTGTATAATGCTTTGCTAAGCGCTTCGTTTGTGCGCAAACCCTCTTGGTGATTTCTTTTCTGCCCGGACAATCATCACCGGATGATCTGTTCTAATGTCATCAACAGATGTACAAATTGCAATTCTATGCTACCACCGGGTACATAAAATAAACTGCTAAAAATTATGCAGAAAAAGATACCAAACGATGGTACACCACCTTTAAGTCGAGCCTTCATCTCTTTGTCTGTGCGGTGGCACTAACCTGAGCTCTCAAGGCATAGCATCTAGCCGAATACAGAGATTTTTCAGATATACTCACCTGTAAGATGCAATATTTGGCAGTTTCGATACGGGAGTATATTCTGGGGTGGGATTACATAGTTACAGTCAGTAATTAATACACTTAATGCATATCTCGAAAGCAGTGTTAGAAAGCGTGCTAAAGTTTAAGTGGACAACAATACCGTTGAACGTCTTGAACTGTTAATATCATTCTAAGTGCTTAACCAGAAATCTATAGTTTTGTAATTGGATATTGACAAGTTTAGCCGATATGATCTCCTTGCTCCAACTTCACAAAACTAAGTTTGTGTACATATTTTCTTTAGTAGTAATTAGTTTCTAATTTCTGTCAAAAAGAAAAATACCAAAAAGATTTTACTTTCATGCTTTCTATGTGCGAGTTATATGTTGAACACTCTGTCGGGATGTGAGCATTCTTTTAATAATTTCATCAGGTCAGGTAATTTTCGCTAAGTTTTTTCAAATAAATTCTTGGTCGTGTGAGTTTTATCCAGATGTGAACTTAGTGTTTGTCGTCAAGAGAGAGTTCGTGAATCTAAACATGTCAGATGTGAGTTCTTTCTAAATTTGGGGGTTTCTATTTTAAATCTAAAAGGATTTTAAAGGATTTAGAACTTTTTCCGGAGTTAGGATATTCCGGGTTTCCCTTATACCTTCTTGGGTATATGGGTATGTGCATTCAGTTGATAGAATTTGGATTCATTCCTTGGGTTCCAGGTTTTCAGTTCCAGGTTTGATTAGCTTATCCAATAGAACAAGTCTTCGAGTTTCGAGACTCAGAGTAAATTCTCCGGGTTTTGAGATCAGATCTCTGGGTTTTTAGGGTCCGGGTTTTCATCTCTAAAATTGTTTCTAGACTTTCGGGCCTATATAAACCCTTCAAATGGTCAGTATCCCTTACTCTGCACACTCTGTTTCTCTCTCACACAAAAACCCACTTGTAGAAACCCTTCAAAATCTTGAGAAAATCATATGTGTTAGTTCATTTGTTCAATCTTGCTTCTAAAATTGAAAGGTATGCATCTCTACTTTGTTTCTTGTGCAAAATCATCAATCTTGTGTTCATAACTGATTTCTAGGGTTTGAAAAATGCTTTAACTTGGTGTTGAGTCAATATTCATAAATGTCGTGTTTACAGTCTATGTAAGTTATGAAAGAATTTTGGTTTTTGGTTCAAATGGTTAACATTAATGTTTTAGAATAATGGTTCTTGATTTCTTTTTGGGGGGTTTTTTTTTTGAAGTAGTGTTCTTGTTGGGTGTTCTTGCTTTTTGAAAAGAAATATGAAAGGAAGTATGAAAGGAAGTAGTGTAGTTGTATTGTGATGTGAGTTTCTCTTCACATTCTTGTTTTTCTCTAAAGAATCATCTGTTCAAACACTTGAAAAACTGTCGGGTTTCTCTTCATGTTCTTGGCGGGAGTTTTCGGGTGATATCTTCATGAGGAAGATACTTGGTTTTTTTAAAATTTACACTTTTTGATCTTAAAGTTCCTTGGAACTTTGTTGTTTGTATGTGGGAGAAATTGGCTATCTATCTCTATAAGTTCGGAGATAAGATAACTAGTTTTGATGAAAGCATGCAAACTGATCTTTGCTTCCGGGTTTTTGAGTCTCCAGAGTATTCTGTGACTTTAAGTTTTCACCAAGCTTAAGTCTCAGGTTTTTCTCCGAGTTTCATATTTATTCCGGATTGGTAAATGTCTTTCCGGGTTGAGGTTTTTCTCCGGGTTTAGTTTTGTCCGGGATTCCTTAGACAAGTCTGTTTTCCGGGTTTAGCTCTTCCCAGAACTAAGATTTAATCCTTCCGGATTACTATTCTTCCGGGGAACCTGATAACTGAGGTTCTCTCCGGGTTTAATCTAAAGCTTTATGCTCTCCGGTTATTGTATCTTCAGACAGAACCAAAGTTATATATAGTTCTGGGTTTGTTGCTCTGTGCAATAGATTACCACTGCTCTGCTAATGTTATCTGCAGGGTGTGTCTTTTATTAATATTTCTACCTTGTCTAATGGATGCGTCTTGTTCATGAACTTGTGTATTTCAGTTATGGCAGATCAGTTAGAAGATAATCCAGAAGTTCAACAGGAACAGCCTCAAGTGGCACAACCAGCTGCAGCAGCAAATGTGCATGTTCGAAATTTCTTCAGATTGTATAATCAGATTGCCATTCTAGAAGAAAATGCTCATGGAGCTGCAGAGTATGCTGATATTATTCGTTTCATTTGAAATTCCCGAATAAGTTACACTATTTCAGAGAACATTCATCAAGTTCGTGCATACATCCAAGATTTCTGGCGCACGGCGCGTGTAGTGAATAACTCTATTGAAGCAACAATTCACGGTAGTCAAGTTGTGATCACTGAAGAAGTTATACGAACCGCACTACAGTTTGGTAATCTAGACCAAGGAGATACATGTTATGTGAAGGGTATTCGTGAAGAGGAGCTAGAGCTTTTGGATATGTGGGCTCCTTTCAGAAGAAGCAAATCTTCAAGGGAATGGTCATAGGGCAATGGAGGTATTTCTATCATGATATCATGCAGTGTATGGCTCCGCGCAAGTCTGGCATGGATGGAATGGGGCATGACCTTCTATCTGATATGATCGGTTTAACTTTCAATCAGCCATACAACTTCTCTCGATGATGCCCTTAAAACGCACATCGGTCTTCGTCATAATGATAAGAGACTGATGATTTTGTATCCTCGATTCTTATCAATTATCTTTCGTCACCTGCTGCCAAACTTAGTGTTTGACCCATTATTGCCCGCCCATGTTCAAACTCCAATGCATACTCGTATTTTCAAGGATTGTGCTGAAGCGAGTGAAACTAAGCATGCTGATGTTCTCCATGTTCCTCATCCGTTGCTTGGTGCGATTGTTCAAGAGAATTATAATCCAGATAATGATCAGGTTTGGATACATATTCGAAATGGGATTGCTGATGTTTTTGAGGGTATTCTTGTAAATCAAGAGCCCGTGGTTGTTCAACCTCGGGTTGATCTTCAACAACCACCGGTCTATGTACCGCAAGTTGATGAACATGCACGTGATGATGAGTCTATTATGGCTGAGCCTTTGAGAGAAATGCCTGTTGTTACGATTTCCACCTCCAATACTTTGGAGGAAACTGATCCCCTCTTATTAGAGATTGATGCAGCTCTCAGGCTGGTCCGTCTTCTAGAGCAACAGATAAAGGAAAACAAATTGTTGATGAATCTAGAGAGGATATGTTACATGAGCAGAGTTACTTGAAGTTGGTTTTTAAAGAATTGCATAATCGTATTTCTCCATCAGAACAGGAGAAGCTTGTTTTGTTTCGCGCAAAAGTTACCTCTTTCGGTCCCTCTTCCTACTAGGCTACTAAGTTAGATGCGTGGAACTCCAAAGTACATGATCTGGACTATCTTCCAGGTCTCTCCTCGTCCACGTCGTCGTCCTCTGATGATGCTCATGAAGATCGACGTCCACCAGATGCTGAGCGTATTCATATTGGTCCTCCTCTGAGAACATACCAACATCGAAGAGTTCGTGGAACTTTTGAATCGCCAGTTTCAGGGGTTGAAGTGTGTTCTGGAGCTGTTGTTACTACAGTTACGGGAGGTATTTCTATACTGGGTCGCTCGATCTCTCTACCTTGTGTTGAGTCAGTAAGTGTTGCTTGTCACACCCCGACCCGCAGCGGAATAAGAGTCGGGGCATAATTGGGTTATCACCAAAGCTCATGATATTACTATTATGTTTCATATTTATTTAAATCAAAATTACATTCTCAATAATCCAAACATGTCCATACAAATACAAAGAAAAATAGCCAACTAAACAATTCCAAGCTCTAAACCATTTTATTCTTCTAGGCCAATCCTATGTGTTTCTGGCTGCAGCTGGTTCACCTGTATCATGTGTAAAAATGGGGGTTTTGGGGTCAACATAAGTTGGCGAGTGAACCTTGTTAGATAAACATTTATAATTGATTTTCTTGTTATTTTATCAAGGAAAAATTGTGCAATAATAAGTGAGCAAATGTACAAAATCAAACAGTAGCAATAACAACCACAAACTATAACATACATAACATACCAACAGCATACCATAACATATCAACTTGCATAAATATATAACATGAATGAAACTGTTCGATCAAGGCTCAATCAAACGGAGCCGATCGTATTGCATGTACTGAAAATGATAAATGTCTGTGCGATCAAGGCTCAATCAAACGGAGCCGATCGTATGTTGGCACGCCAGGTTCACGCTCATAATGTAATGGGGAACATGCTCAACGCTCATAATGTAATGGGGAGCGGCGGCCTATGAAATTGCATGTACTGAAAATAATGAATTAAATCTAACAATAACCACACAAACAATTGAATCAAACTGAATACACATTGTTCATGATATGATGTATGCACAATGATTTAAGTATAATAAGTGGCAAGACACATGATACACCCCAAAAACGTGATTAAAACGGGGAATTTGTAAAGATCAACTCACATTGGGTGCGTTTGGTGGGAGATGATGAGATGCGCACGAGTTGAAAAGATTGAGCAACGAGATTTAACTAACCTAAATAATAACGGAAAATATAGTAAATGAATGGATTTTATTAATGATTTTAATAGAATTTTTAGATATATTTTTGTGAGTTTAAGGCTATTTCCTATCTTTAAAAACATTATTTTTAAGTATTTTTAATTGATTTTTAAATTAAATTAAATAATTAAAAATATAAAAATATGTTGACTTTTTGGGTTGACCGTTGACCATTTGACTTGTTGACCGGTTTTATTGTGTAATGGTATGCGCCGGGTGAGGCTCGAACCCGAGACCCCCCGTACGCGTGCACACAGCTCTACCAACTGAGCTACGTGTCTAACCCGAAATAATTATGTTTTTAATTATACTTATACATTAACTCGGCTTATTCAAAATTCTTTTATTTTCAAAAACATTTTAAATCATCAAACCGGTGTTACTAACAGGCCTCAAACCCGGGACCTGTGCTTTAACGTTACACACAGTCCACCGCTGGACTGTGTGTCTAACTTGGTTAATATACAACTTTTTATTATACTTAACAACTAACGTAAGTTAACCCGGTTCAGTTAGAAAAAAAACGTTTTTATTACCGAGAGGGCGTGTGTAACAGGGATCGAACTCGCGGCGTGTGATATGTATATGCACATAGTCCACCGCTGGACTGTGTGTCTAACCCGAGATAATATCCAGATTTTATTAAACTTATAATCAAACTATCATCGTCTTCTTCATTTCAAAATTACAGACTGCGATTACACCATTATATCTTGTTTAATTCGATTGATAAACATTGTACAGACTAATATGAAATGGCAGAGACGATATTTAGAAGTAAACATACCGGTGAACGATTTATTTCGGAATTCTGGCAAGGCGTCGGCTCTGTTTTTATGAACTTCAACTGAGCAAGCAAATTAACCGTTTTGATTAGCTAATCGTGGAATTGAAGTGCTAAACAAACGTTTACAAAGTGTTTGAATGTCCTTACCGTTTCATAGATGAAAATAAGGATTTCCAGAAGTTTTCCGGCGAACTGGAATTATCCGATAACAGCGTCTGAATTTGATTTCAATTGAAAGGTTTGAGTCAGAAATAGCTTAACAATTGATAGACCACGAAGGTATTGAAAGACTTACTGTTTTGATGAAGAATACGGTTTTCCGGCGACTTGCAGAATTTTTCCGGCGAGTTAAAAAAAGGTTTTCTGACGAACTGAATGAATAGCGTAGTGAAATTGAAGGTCTGTAGAATGTTTCTAAGTCGCGAGAGAGATCTTTGATTGAAGTAATTCAGAAATTGAATACCTTTGGTTATAAAAACCAATCATCATCAAAATTTAAGTTAATTCAAGTCTGAATTGATTAGAATCGTCGGTGCATCGGTTATAAACTAGTATCTGCGAACACTCAACCGTTTTGGACGGTTGAAAGCCGATTACGGTTTTAGTTTGGCGCAACAGGTTGCTTCATGATTGTCTATAAAGCTTATTTGTTTCCTAGAGTTGACAGAAAATAACAAGTGGCGGAGTGGTTAAATGTGTGGGTGTTAAGTCTTTGAAGTTCAACCCGGCTGACCCGGGTTCGAGTCCCGGCAGCCTCATTTTATTTTTATTTATTTTATTTTTACTTTTTATCAACTATAATTTTTATATTTTAGTTTGTTTATTAATTATGTATCATTAAAAATCAAAATAGCCATAAATACGCAACGTGACATTTATAACTTGATATTCGATTACAAAACGGAGCGGGTTTGGAAACCCGTTTTTGACAAATGTTACAGTATCCCCTACTTTTAGGAATTTCGTCCCGAAATTTAAGTAGTAGTAGTAGGAAAAAGGTGTGGGTATTTTTCGCGCATTGAGTCTTCACGTTCCCAAGTAAACTCAGGTCCCCGTTTCGACTCCCAACGTACCCTAACAATTGGAATGCGACTTCGTCGAAGACGTTTTTCTCCGAAGTCCATGATCTCTACAGGTCTTTCAATAAAATGCATAGACTCATCAATCTGAATATCTTCCAGAGGAATGTGGAGGTTTTCATCAGCGATGCACTTCTTCAAGTTTGACACGTGGAATGTGGAATGAATCCTGTTGAGTTCTTCTGGTAGATCAAGCTTGTATGCTACAGGTCCTACTCTTTCGAGTATCTTGAAAGGTCCTACGTAGCGTGGTGCTAGCTTGCCTTTTTGACCAAAACGAACTACTCCCTTCCACGGTGATACTTTTAAAAGTACATGATCACCAATGTTAAACTCCAAAGGCTTCCGTCGTTTATCTGCATAACTCTTTTGACGACTTTGAGCCGCTAGAAGATTGTTCGAATTTGATGGATCTTGTCTGTGGTTTCTTGAATCAATTCTGGACCAGTGATTTGAGCTTCCCCAATTTCGTGCCAACATACTGGAGATCGGCACTTACGACCATATAAGGCTTCAAAAGGTGCCATGCCGATGCTTGAATGATAGCTGTTGTTGTACGAAAATTCAACTAATGGTAGATGAGCGTCCCAATTTCCCTTGAAGTCTATAACACATGCTCGAAGCATATCTTCAAGAGTTTGAATGGTGCGTTCAGATTGTCCATCAGTTTGAGGATGATAGGCGGTACTGAGATCTAATCGCGTACCCGAAGCGGCTTGTACTGCTTGCCATGTTCGTGAAGTGAAACGACCATCACGATCTGAAATAATGCTTAACGGTACACCATGTCGGCTTACGATTTCGCTGATATAAATACGAGCTAGTTTTTCGTTCTTGAAATCTTCGCGGATAGGAATAAAGTGAGCTGATTTTGTAAGTCGATCAATGATTACCCATATAGTGTCGTACCCACCAGAAGTGCGAGGTAACCCGGTAATGAAGTCCATGGTTATGTTTTCCCACTTCCATACAGGTATTTCAGGTTGGACCAGAAGTCCTGAGGGTCTTTGGTGTTCAGCTTTCACCTTGGAACATGTAAGGCACTTAGAAACAAATACAGCAATATCCTTTTTCATTCCAGGCCACCAATAGGTGTATTGAAGGTCTTGATACATCTTATCGGCTCCTGGGCGTATAGAGTATCGTGTTTTGTGAGCCTCATTCATAAGAATTTCACGAAGATTGTTGTGGTCAGGAATCCATATGCGATCTATATAGTACAGAATACCGTCAGATTTAGTTTCAATTTTAAGTTCAGCTCCACACGACAGCTCCTTTCGTACATCATCTTCCGTTACTGAAACATGTTGGGCTTCTCGAATTTGATCTTTAATGTCAGTTATGATTTGCGAACATAGAAGACGAATGGAGTTCGCATAACCCTTTCGACTGAGTGCATCAGCCACCACATTTGCTTTGCTAGGGTGGTACCGAATTTCACAGTCATAGTCATTTAGAAGTTCGACCCATCTTCGTTGCCTCATGTTTAACTCCTTTTGATTGAAGATATGTTGAAGACTCTTGTGGTCAGTGTATATTTCACACTTAGTGCCGTAGAGATAATGTCTCCATATCTTAAGAGCGAACACAACGGCTCCCAGTTCTAGGTCATGGGTGGTGTAATTCTTCTCATGAGTCTTGAGTTGTCTCGAAGCATAAGCTATAACTTTTCCTCTTTGCATTAGAACGCAGCCTAATCCTTGCCCTGACGTGTCGCAATAGACCACGAAATCATCACAACCTTCAGGAAGAGTGAGGATTGGTGCATCACAGAGTTTTTGTTTAAGGGTTTGGAAGGCTTCTTCTTGTTTGGGTCCCCATATGAAAGGTTTTCCCTTATGAGTTAAAGCCGTGAGTGGTACAGCAATGCGTGAGAAGTTTGAAATGAAACGACGATAATAACCAGCCAAACCAAGAAAAGATCTTAATTCAGTTGGTGTACATGGCGCTTGCCATTCTTGTACCGCTTTGATCTTTGAGGGGTCGACATGTATTCCCTTGTCATTGACTACATGTCCGAGGAATTGCACCTCTTTTAACCAGAATTCACATTTGGAGAATTTGGCGTAAAGCTTTTCTTTCTCTAGAAGTGTAAGGATGAGTCGAAGATGTCGCTCATTATCAGACTTAGACTTTGAATAAATAAGGATGTCGTCGATGAAGACTATAACAAAACGATCGAGATAAGGTTTGCAGACTCTGTTCATTAGATCCATGAAGACAGCTGGAGCGTTGGTTAAACCAAATGGCATGACCATGAATTCATAATGACCATAACGAGTTCGAAAAGCGGTCTTTGGGACGTCTTCTTCATGCACTCTAAGTTGATGATAACCAGATCGAAGGTCGATTTTTGAAAAGCAGCTGGCACCTTGAAGTTGGTCAAGAAGGTCATCAATGCGAGGTAATGGATAGCGATTCTTGATTGTTAATTTGTTGAGTTCTCTGTGGTCGATGCACATGCGAAACGATCCATCTTTCTTCTTTACAAAAAGGACAGGTGCACCCCAAGGCGAGGAGCTAGGACGTATGAATCCCTTGTCAGTCAACTCTTGCAATTGACTAGCTAGCTCTTGCATTTCAGAGGGGGCTAACCTATAAGGAGACTTTGCAACTGGTGTAGCACCAGGTACGAGATCGATTCGAAATTCGACTTCTCTAACTGGAGGAAGTCCTGAAATGTCGTCAGGAAAAACTTGCGGAAAATCTTTTACTACTGGAATGTCTTCAAGTTTCTTCTCCATGGTTCCCTTTTTGATGATATGAGCTAAAAACGCGACATAATTCTTGCGAAGATATTTTTGAGCTTGAAGACAAGACATTAAGCTGAGCCCTTTCGACGAGGTTTCTCCAAAGATTCGAAGAGTCTGACCGTTTGAAAGGGGAATACGTATAAAGTTTTCATGGCATACAACTCCATACCAATTATAATATCAAAACTTCCCAACTTCATAGGAATAAGGTCAACTGAAAAGTCGTGGTCGTTTAGGGTGAGTGTACAGTTGCGTATAATAGAGTTTAATGAGACCGGTTTCCGGTCTGCAACTTCTACTGTTATGGATTCCATGAGCTTATCACGATTTTGGTTTAAGATAGGTTCAAACTCTAAGGACACAAAACTTTTATCCGCGCCAGTATCAAACAACATGGATGCATATCTACCATTTATAAGGAACGTACCGTTAACCACATTGCCGTCAACTCTAGCCTGATTAGCGTTGATGTTGAAAGCTCTTCCTCTTGCAGGTGGAGGAGCTTGGTTCGCTTGATTCACCGGATTGGCTTGGGCCTGAGCATGAATAATGTTTACCAGCCTTGGACAAGTGTTTCTAAAATGGCTTGGGTCTCCACAATTGTAGCAAGCCCGCATAGGTTGTACCATAGGATAGTTGGGTTGGTAATATGTTTGGGCTAAATGTTCGGTGGGTGGTAATAGTAGGGGTTGTTGGGCTTGACCCATTATTTGTTGGTGGGTTTGGGTTGAAGGCTGGTGGCGGTTCGTTCGCTGAGGCATGTGGCAGGTTTGAACAGTGTGACCTGCGCGACCACAGCCGGTGCAATGTTGGCAAGGTTGATCAGGAAAATGGTGGTATTGGCAACGGTTTGCATTTTGGTAACGGGCCAGAGTATGGCCTTTTGTATGGTGCAGGTGAAGGGCCGACTTGGGTAATGGGTGCAGCAGGAATAGGGAAATTGGTTTGAGTGACAACGAAGTTTCTGATGTTACGCTTCCTCTTGTTAGCAAACTTAGAGGAGGAGGTGGAATGGTTTGAAGTTTGGCCCTCAACGGGGGCTTTCTTCTTCTCTTCCTTAAACTTACCGTTGCGAATTCGATTCTCGGTCAGTTCAGTGGCTAGTTCCATAGCAGCTTCAAGTGTTGCTGGTGAAGTGCTGAGAACTGAATCTTGAATTTTCGAGGGAAGTCCTCGAATATAATACTCGATTAAATGATAAGTTGGTGTGAACAAGTTAGGAACCATTTGGTTCAACTCTAAGAACCTCTTGTTGTAGGAAGTATGATTTAAAGAATGAAATTCGTCCTCCAACTTTTTAATCTCACTCCTAGGACAGAACCGCCTAGTCATAATTTCCCTTAACTCCTCCCACGTTAAGGCCATTGCATCATCAATTCCCCTCTTCCCCTTTTCAGTATTCCACCAGGTAAGAGCTACCCCAAAGAGTCTTCCGGTGGCGTATCGAACCTTGCGATCCTCAGGACAATCGCAGTTGAGGAAGGTGTTTTCCATTTCCTCAAACCAGTGGAGGAGAGCAGTGACACCTTCAGTCCCTTCAAATTTAGGAGGATCACAAGACTTGAAATGTTTATATCAGCACTTGCTGGTAGGAGGGTTGCGATGTTCTGGTCGTCTTGCTGGGGAGGGTTAGTAGGATTTTTAGCGAGAGCTTGTTGTACTTGAACCACAATGTCAGGAAGCACCGTGGCCATTTGTTTCGCGATTCGTGCGGCCAAGCGTTCGTGAGATCTTCCAGATCTTTTACCCCCTCGTTGTTGTCTAGCCGACATCTTACAGGAACATACATAAGAAGATTGTGATATGGAGTCTTTTTAGGTGTCATGTGTCTTTAGGAAAATGAAAATAACATAAATATCAATAATGCAACTACATCCATAGGATGTCTTGGGTTTGCTCATGTTGGGCCTCAAATGTCCCCCATACCTTCACCTGTATAGTCATGTGGGCCCCCATGGCTATTGGCTTGGTAGGATTCACATTAGTATTGGTGATTTAACACTCGCATCACCCGAATGCAAACCACAAAATATGTTTACGAGATGTATGGTTGGAATGTGTCCAGGTGTAGACACAATGACAACTCAAAGTGGGGTTAGCTCACACGACGTTTGGTTATAGCATGCTTTGGCCTAATAGGTACTTCGTACTCTCACCGTTAGTCCCCAGGTAGGCAAACTGGTCCTTTATTTTGGATTTATACGAATGCCAGCCTAGACAGGACGTTCCGACTACCGGTACTGGTACCCTTCCAGTTACTACATGCCCGTCATGAGAACTCACTTTGATGAGATTTGAAAATACAAAAATCGTTGTAAAAGCAATCATGATAATGATGTGGTGTGTGCTTTCATGGATATGATATGTTATGAGAATATGATTCATGATAGGCATTATATGATAATATATACTTATGAACATGCTTGCATAAAATTGAATGTAACATTTAACATAAAACATATAAGCATCATGAAATTTGGCATGTAACACACAAAAATCTTAAAAATTTCTAAACAACTATAGTATAGGTTCTAAGGGTCTAATAACCTATCCTATATCCCTATAGTCATGGCTCTGATACCAATCTGTCACACCCCGACCCGCAGCGGAATAAGAGTCGGGGCATAATTGGGTTATCACCAAAGCTCATGATATTACTATTATGTTTCATATTTATTTAAATCAAAATTACATTCTCAATAATCCAAACATGTCCATACAAATACAAAGAAAAATAAGCAACTAAACAATTCCAAGCTCTAAACCATTTTATTCTTCTAGGCCAATCCTATGTGTTTCTGGCTGCAGCTGGTTCACCTGTATCATGTGTAAAAATGGGGGTTTTGGGTCAACATAAGTTGGCGAGTGAACCTTGTTAGATAAACATTTATAATTGATTTTCTTGTTATTTTATCAAGGAAAAATTGTGCAATAATCATAAGTGAGCAAATGTACAAAATCAAACAGTAGCAATAACAACCACAAACTATAACATACAATAACATACCAACAGCATACCATAAAATATCAACTTGCATAAATATATAACAAGAATGAAACTGTGCGATCAAGGCTCAATCAAACGGAGCCGATCGTATTGCATGTACTGAAAATAATAAATGTCTGTGCGATCAAGGCTCAATCAAACGGAGCCGATCGTATGTTTGCACGCCAGGTTCACGCTCATAATGTAATGGGGAACATGCTCAACGCTCATAATGTAATGGGGAGCGGCGGCCTATGAAATTGCATGTACTGAAAATAATGAATTAAATCTAACAATAACCACACAAACAATTGAATCAAACTGAATACACATTTGTTCATGATATGATGTATGCACAATGATTTAAGTATAATAAGTGGCAAGACACATGATACACCCCAAAAACGTGATTAAAACGGGGAATTTGTAAAGATTCACTCACATTGGGTGCGTTTGGTGGGAGATGATGAGATGCGCACGAGTTGAAAAGATTGAGCAAGGAGATTTAACTAACCTAAATAATAACGGAAAATATAGTAAATGAATGGATTTTATTAATGATTTTAATAGAATTTTTAGATATATTTTTGTGAGTTTAAGGCTATTTCCTATCTTTAAAAACATAATTTTTAAGTATTTTTAATTGATTTTTAAATTAAATTAAATAATTAAAAATATAAAAATATGTTGACTTTTTGGGTTGACCGTTGACCGTTGACCGTTTGACTTGTTGACCGGTTTTATTGTGTAATGGTATGCGCCGGGTGAGGCTCGAACCCAAGACCCCCCGTACGCGTGCACGCAGCTCTACCAACTGAGCTACGTGTCTAACCCGAAATAATTATGTTTTTAGTTATACTTATACATTAACTCAGCTTATTCAAAATTCTGTTATTTTCAAAAACATTTTAAATCATCGAACCGGTGTTACTAACAGGTCTCGAACCCGGGACCTGTGCTTTAACGTTACACACAGTCCACCGCTGGACTGTGTGTCTAACTTGGTTAATATACAACTATTTATTATACTTAACAACTAACGTAAGTTAACCCGGTTCAGTTAGAAAAATAAAACGTTTTTATTACCGAGAGGGCGTGTGTAACAGGGATCGAACTCGCGGCGTGTGATATGTATATGCACACAGTCCACCGCTGGACTGTGTGTCTAACCCGAGATAATATCCAGATTTTATTGAACTTATAATCAAACTATCATCGTCTTCTTCATTTCAAAATTACAGACTGCGATAACACCATTATATCTTGGTTAATTCGATTGATAAACATTGTACAGACTAATATGAAATGGCAGAGACGATATTTAGAAGTAAACATACCGGTGAACGATTTATTTCGGAATTCCGGCAAGGCGTCGGCTCTGTTTTTATGAACTTCAACTGAGCAAGCAAATTAACCGTTTTGATTAGCTAATCGTGGAATTGAATTACTAAACAAACGGAGTGTTTGAATGTCCTTACCGTTTCATAGATGAAAATAAGGATTTCCAGAAGTTTTCCGGCGAACTGGAATTATCCGATAACAGCGTCTGAATTTGATTTCAATTGAAAGGTTTGAGTCAGAAATAGCTTAACAATTGATTGACCACGAAGGTATTGAAAGACTTACTGTTTTGATGAAGAATACGGTTTTCCGGCGACTTGCAGAATTTTTCCGGTGAGTTAAAAAAAAGTTTTCTGACGAACTGAATGAATAGCGAAGTGAAATTGAAGGTCTGTAGAATGTTTCTAAGTCGCGAGAGAGATCTTTGATTGAAGTAATTCAGAAATTGAATACCTTCGGTTATAAAAACCAATCATCATCAAAATTTAAGTTAATTCAAGTCTGAATTGATTAGAATCATCGGTGCATCGGTTATAAACTAGTATCTGCGAACACTCAACCGTTTTGGACGGTTGAAAGTCGATTACGGTTTCAGTTTGGCGCAACAGGTTGCTTCATGATTGTCTATAAAGTTTATTTGTTTCCTAGAGTTGACAGAAAACAACAAGTGGCGGAGTGGTTAAGTGTGTGGGTGTTAAGTCTTTGAAGTTCAACCCGGCTGACCCGGGTTCGAGTCCCGCAGCCTCATTTTATTTTTATTTATTTTATTTTTACTTTTTATCAATTATAATTTTTATAGTTTAGTTTGTTTATTAATTATGTATCATTAAAAATCAAAATAGCCATAAATACGCAACGTGACATTTATAACTTGATATTCGATTATAAAACGGAGCGGGTTTGGAAACCCGTTTTTGACAAATGTTACATTGCTACCTCTACGGGATCATCTATGGTATTTACGTCTTCTGGAGTACCGACACTACCTTTGTTTGGATCTGCATCTACTTCCCGTAGTGAAAGCAATTTGTTTGCTCGATCTGATTTGTCTTCTATGCCTCTGTTACCTCTAGTTTTCCTGGGTATGCCACCTGTTTCGTCTCAAACTTTGTTCGATCAGATCCTCCGGTGATTCAAATTCCCTCTAGCAAAAAGAGGTCAAAGCCTTCTTCCTCTAAGCCTGCTGGTACGACACTCCTCAACTCCGTTCGAAAATAGCCTATGGTCCCAGTCCGTCTGTTTCTCGTTCCACAGGTTCAAGACCTTCGGCACCTTGTCCTACTGCTCCAGGATCGTCAGTCCCTCGCCCCTCTGCTCCAGGCACTACTAGTACTGGTACAAAAGTGTCATTTCCTACCTTTGTGCAAAATCAGTTCAAAGATCTTGCCTCTGTACTGCGGGAGCATCGAAAACAGATCCAAAGTCAGGAAAGGGAGCTAAATTATCTCAAGCAAAAGGATGCTAGGCGGGAGAAGCAAATGTTATTCTTGTTTTCTCTGTGTAAAGAGCAAGGTGTTCAGCTGGGGAAGGTAACTAAACAAGATGCCTCCACCTCAGCACGGCAGGTAACTTTGTCTACAGCAACTGATCAGCTCATTCAGATAGTTTCGGATCTTGTGTCTCTCCTTGCTGCTCAGTGGGAGAACTTGAATTTTGAATTCCAGGTTTAGGCTCAATGCAAGATTGATGAGTTGAAGAAAATCAGATATGATCTCGACAAGGATCCCGATGCAGCAACTCAAGGGAGCAGCCAAGGAGTACACATGCTCCTGAAACTGCAACTCAATTTCAGACTGAAGGGGAATCCTCGGGGGCTGCAGCCAGAGACAAAGGTCCGGGGAATACAGATTCTGATGCTGTATCGGATTCTGAATTGGATCCAGTTGTGGATCTAGTGTTGGACGAAGGTGATGTAGTTTAAGATTTGGTAGAGGATTGGAAGATGGATGATGATCTGACAAAGTTTAAGTTTATCGAAACAGGCAAAGGTGGAAAAATTGTGTATCAATCCCTGAATGCAAAGTTTGGTGCCTTGAGAAGCTTTGTCTTCGGAGATGCCCCTCCAGATGAGATTGAAAATCCTATACGTATTCCGGAAAATATTCAGGGCCTGGCTCATAAATGGTTTAGACCTATCCCTCGATGAAACTCAATGAAAGAGGTTGTGAATACTCCAGGCAGATACAGAGTTGGGATTTTGATGAACAACATAGTTTGGTTGTGATCAAACGCGAGTTCAGTACTTCCGTCCGTGGCCAAAGTTCCTTCGAACTCTCCCTGTCGAGATCTTCATCATCTAACTTCCTTGGATTTAAACAATCACACCAATGTCGCTGTATTAGAGGTTCAATTCCACACTTGATTGCTGAAAGTAGAGAGAGTAAGTGGAAAATGTTCAAACATGCGGTCGGGCGAGGATTCAAGTCGTTGAACAAATTCACCGGAAAGGAAGAATGGAGAGTTGTGTACCCTCCAGCGAGATGTGTTCGCACGATCCCTATGAGGAAGTTTGACCTTGATAAGATTAAACACATTGGTTACTGGTACTTAGATGGAAAGACAGGTGAAGCGGTGATCACTCAAACTGACTCATCAAAAGAAATTCTAAGGATACTTGATCCAGTCTGGTTGGTGAATCTGAAGGAGGAGCATCTGAAGAAGCTTCGTCATCTGGCTTTTCAGTATTGCAAGGAAGATCGGGAACTTGCAGTTCAATTCATCAAAGTGGTTCAATTCTGCGTGAAGAACCAAGTTTGGGCTGGAAGTGAGTACTCAAAGCAAGGATAAACGATCAAGTCTCAAGATCTGCACAAATTAAGGGGGAGTTTGTAATTGTAGTTTATGTAATATGTGCAGAGTCTTATTTTATTAAGGGTTTTGATGTAACCTTGTTTGAAAACATTTGAATTAGTTTCTAGGTTATTACTTGTTATGTATTCTGGACTACCCAGATGAAAGGGAGTCCGAGTTTATCTCTAGTCAGGGTCCGGACTTCACTGAGTATAGCGAGTCCGAGTTTTTGTGTCTGTTTGTTGTCCGGACTTCCCTATGTGTTAAGGGAGTCCGAGTTTATTACTTAATGGGCCTTTGGGCCGGTCTATGTTATCTCCGGATATGTTGTTGTCCGAAGATGGTCTTGTATGCCTTTAATGGAATAGACAAGACAACGTTTCTTTTGTGGAAATCTGTGCCCTAATCATTGTGTGTGTTTCTGTCTGGCGGCTGCCTTTTGTGTGTGACGTCATTCATCATCTACATCAAGAATACTCTGTGTATTCTTGATTTCTCCATCAAAACCTTGCATTCTCTGTTTCATTTGTAGTAGTAAATCATCAGGTGGTTTCCGCACACCTGTTGGTAGCTTTAGCTGAGTGAGATCTTGGGTTAGGTGACCTTACAGTTAGGCCTCAAAGCAAAACATCCAAAATTAGTCAACAAGTAGATCCATTGGGTGACTAGGGCAGCTGTGATAAACAACAAACCAACTCTGGTGATAGCAGTTTAGATGTTGATGAGGAAGCCATTGTTGAAGATGATCTAGAAATATTCTTTGAGGTAGGTGAGCAAAGTGAAACTGTGGTGTTGGTCCAACCGGAGAAAATCACATTGCTGAGAAGTCCAAGTATACTCCAAAGATGACATCTTGGTTCAAACTTGCAAAAGCTATGCAAATCACCTTTCATCATAATAAGAATATGGCGGTTGAAAAGACCAAAGCATTAAACTGGATTCGAGCATGGTTCTGTGACTCTCAAAAGGAAAATATGTTGTGAAAAGATATGGAGGTGAAATCCAATACTTTGAAAGAGTAAATGGTTTACAGTCTCACCATAACTGGGATTTCCAAAAGTTTGCTAAACTTGAGTTGGTCAATCGAAGCAATGTTAATGACGCCTACATGGAAGAAGGGTTGATTCAATGAGCAGTTAGAGGCCACACAGATGCGTTCAAAAGATAAGGGAAAAGATCTTAAAGAATAAGAAAGGAAAGGCATTCTCGTATGTTCAGTCTCCGAAGGTTGTGACAAGGGTGGCAATTCCTCCTGAATTGAGATCTGTCTTACTAGTTTTAACAAATGGTGGTACGATGAGATAACTAGAGAAGTTGTGATCTGCACACATGACAAGGAAGACATTCATCTATATGATCCTATGGATCTTTTTAGGTTTCAAACCTTAGATCTCATGCAACTTTTCGGAAGATCAATCAACGTCAGAGCTTGGAACTTTAATAGAAAAGAAGCACTGTTATTCAACAGAGTTGTCAATCGTGCTCAGAAATTGAAGTTAGAAATGCTAAATGTAATAGATTCAATCAAAGGCTAGAATAAAATAATTGAAGATGTTGCCGATACATAAACTTTGTTTCCATCACTAACTCCTCGAGTAGAGACATCTCTTCTTTCACCAACTCCTCAAACTGAAACATCCTTTCCTTCACCAACTCCACATGCTGAAACGTCTTTCGTTGTTCATTATGTCTCTCATCAGGAAGGAGATCAAGATATGGAACCACCTGCTTTGGATTAGTTCACTAACATCATGAAAAGTATAGAAGAACTTTCTTTGACGGTCAAAGGATACTAGATGAGTTGTTTGGAACTGAAGAGCCAAGATAAATTGTCGATACAGTAGCTGATCAACCATCTCAAACTTCAGAAGATTGGCTCAATCAAATGTTTGATGACACCACCGATATAATTCTAGAAAATTCTCAATCTTCAAAGGACGGTGATGTTAAAGACTCACTAGCCGACAAAGAAACTGATGATCATCTCGATGCCACTATTAGTACAATCAAAGTTCTGGAGGTAACTCTGTTGGCTTAAGATCCTGTGATTGCTTCGTCATCCACTAAGTCTTCAGAACCAACTCAGCAAGAGTGATCAAGACACGTTATGCAACAGTCTCAGAGGAGATTCTTGGGACTTACAAAGACTATAGCATACCGTTTAAGATGAACAAATAAGATTTACCACTGTTGGCGAGACTTGGGATGATATTGGTTGGAGTGTCGCCTGCCTTATTGTCGGTTCATAGTTAATCTGGTTAATCAGCCGTCACTTTGGGTTGTATCACAAGTGACTTGTGACGACGAGTGACACCAATTGACCTAACCTTGTGTCTATAAATAGTTGTAAGTTCATTTCACTAGGTTAGGCTTTTGGGAATCTTGTTTACACCCTATGTGTGTGTTTATGCATAAATAGCAAAGTCGGTTTTCATTGTATACATTTCTTGACTATCTAATCAAAGCCTTGTTTTAGTATTTATCTTCTTCTACTTTGTTCTTAAATCGTTTTGAGCTTTATATCACTTTCGGGTCACGCGATCAAACTAATTGACGTTTCAAATATTATTAGTGTTGAGTAACATCATTATTATCATTGTTTCTATGATTTTGAACTTACAAGACCCAGTAGTTATAGAGTGGAGATGACAATTTAGCGGGAAAACATGGATAGCAAGACCAAGTGTGAAGCCATACTTTGATGACTATCTACCTCAGATGCATGATTATGGGAGAAACTTCGGTCTAAATTTTCTTGTTACATTCTTCACTGTCATTGGGCATGCAAGTAATAACCCAGCTGTTAACCAACAATTTTTGCACAATGTTAAACCAAACATTGAAATAAACCAAATGAAGTGGTGTGGTTACCTCATTGAATGTTTACAAGAAAGTGCATGGATGCCAAAAAAAGCATATCACATGGCCCTTGATCGTACTTACGGTATGAACTAATTTTATATAACATAGTTTTCTCAATAATAACCTACAACGAATATCTTTTAAAGCAACTGGCTTTGGTGAATGATGCTTGAAAGAGAAGAAGGTTGGATCGAAAAGAAGGTTACCCACTAGAATGGGTTATAGTGAGAGTTCTAGAAATGTTGGAGGAAACATTACTTATGATGATATATGGTGGTGAACCAAGAAGACATGATGGAAAGGCTCAAAAGAAAACAACTACTAGGAAGCCTAAGAAGCCACACATTTCAATCTGTTGTTAAAAGAAAGCCACGTCCAAAAAGGCTGAAATTATACTGGTTGTTGATGAAGATGATACTGATGGTAGTGACGTTGACAATGATAATGATGTTGATAATGTTCACGTAGAGGTTGATGATAATGATGGTTTTGATCATGATTCATTGTCACACGCTGGCCCGCAACGGATTAGGTGACTGGGGCATGATTGATTGTTCAAATCTTATGACATGGTATATTAAAGTTTAAATATTATTAATTATCAAATTAAACAATGTCACAAAAAAATAATCCAAAGAATCCTTTAACCTAAACATAACATAAAATAATCCATTTTATTCTCTAAGGTCACATCCCTACGTGTCATCTTCAACATCTTCAAACTTGTGCACATTATCATGTGTAAAAATAGTTTTTGGGTCAACATAACTTGGTGAGTAAATCTAATGTTTAAAAAAATTATGTTTGTTTATTTGATTAAAAATATTAACATGCAATTCGATGGTAATTAGATGATAAAGACGTGTCATACTAATAATTAAATCTAACATAATCAACCAACCAACGTGATGATGTGAAACTGCTATAAATTTAATAAAGCATTAAATGCGAGACTCAAGCCCACCGACGAGCGAATCTAAGTGTGGTGGTGATACTAGGTTACAAGCCTACATGGATCCATGTGAATAATGATTAGCGATAATGATTAGTGACAATGGTTAGCAAAACAAAAAATGATCAAATAAAACCTACCACATAATTACACATTGAGTTCTACATGTACTTGAAATAAAATGAAATAAGTGAAATAAAGAAATAAGCGACACGTGATACACCCTAAAACATTTAATGGTAAAAAGGGGAATTAGGAAGATCTACTCACTGTTTGCGTATAATGATTTCTGAATTAACCGCACGAAAATGAGAACTCAAAATGATTAGATTAACCTAAAGATACAAAAGTGCTAACCAATCAACAAAACATATTGAACCTTAAATCCTACAATTGGGGCTTTTTGTATAACCTAAGAAATATAAATTTTAAGGCGGAAAATCAATTAATTGTTTGTGAATCGTTTAATCGTATTCGCAAGTACGTCTTGTTTCACCATGGTTTCCTAGATCTTGGGAACTCGGGATAAGATCGAAGATCATCGTCACTTCGAAGGTTAGGAGTTTTCCCAACATTATACTATTACAAATAATTTATAAACTAATTGGAGATTTATATATACATAAAATAATTTGTGGGTGTTTATCTATCAATAACTAATATTTAATAAATAATGGAATTTTATAAAAACGAATGCATTCAACTTAATTTTTTTTAAAATATCGGTGGTAATAAATCTGGTTTAATTATTTTAGTTTATTTATTAAAACAAATGGTTATAAATTTAATTCTCTTAAACATAATTAGGAATTTTTTATAAAACACATAATCAAGCCTTAAATTATGCAAGCTTGCATTTTAAGATAAGATGTATAACAATTTTAGAAATATAACCGATTATTACACCTTTTAAAAATTAAAAGAAATACAGTTTTATAGTAAAAGAAAAAGGAAGCGAAAAACATGGGGTTGCCAGGTATCGAACCTGCGTCTGACCTGGCTCTAGGTTTTAACGAAAGTGCACAAACCACTCCACCAGATCGCCTTTGATGTTGAGATCAGTTTCATTTAAAGTTCTATTCTATTTTAGTGCTATTCCTCCTTCCCCAACCAGCACCCAACCGAGAACCTAACTTTTTGAATCCAAAGCTTCATGAAATGCAGGTAACGAAACAACGAAGTTGATTGAGGGTTTTTGTTCCCCATGTAGAAATGACGAGAATTATGCAAAAAAACATACGACTTGCGAGGTTTAAGTGAAGAGGAATAGTTTCCGACGATGTATGAACTCCGACGAAGCTCCGGTTACACAGAAACGTGGGAACAGAGGATTTATTTCTATGCTTGTGAAGGTTCGAGGTATTGATCTAAACCTCGTAGTTATACTACATCTACATCGAAGTCGGCACAGTGTTTCGTCTCGAAAGCCACAGAAAAGGAATTGATTCTTTGGCACAGAAAGATGGGTCATATTCACTTGAGAAAAATGAATCATCTAGTCCATAATAATCTCGTGGAAGGAGTGAATCTTAAAAGCTTTCACGTGAATGACAGTTGTGTGAGTTGCAAGAAAGGAAAATAGGTTAAAAAGTCTCATCCAAGAAAGATTCTTAACTCCATCAAGCTGCCGCTAGAAGGACTGCATATGGATCTCTTCGGTCCAATGAATATACAAAGTATATCAGGAGATCTGTATTGTCTGGTAGTAACTGATGATTATTCAAGATTTTCATGGGTGTTCTTCCAAGAGAGTAAAGATGAAACGTTTGATAATCTAACGATTCTCTTTAGGAAGCTTGAAAATCTGTATCACCTTCCTATTAGACGAATTCGAAGCGACAATGGTACAGAATTCAAGAACAAGCATATGCAAGAGTTCTGTAATGATAAAGGGGTTCTACATGAATTCAGTGCTCCGTATACTCCACAGCATAACGGGGTCGCTGAACAAAAGAACCGAACGCTGATAGAGACAGCACGAACTATGCTTGCAGATTCAAAACTACCCGTGAGTTTCTGGATTGAAGTAGTGGCTTCAGTATATTATACGTTGAACAGAGTCTTAACTGTCAAACCAACCAAGAAGACATCTTTTGAACGTCTTAATCAAAGAAAGCCTAATCTGGAGTATCTGGAACCTTTGGATCTCCCTGCACTGTCATTGATCCAGATGGTAAATTTGGTGCAAAGTCTTTAGAAGGTTTCTTTGTCGGATACGCTAGTCCACTAAGACGAGTTTATCTTCCAAGTATGAAGCAAGTGGTTCTTGTTCAACATGTCGACTGCCGAAGGTACACAATGCCTACACAAAAGGCAGACGAAAAAATAGCTGCTTTGTATTATTTGCATCAGTCTGCTAATCAAGAACAAATTTCAAGGCCAATAGTGGTTAATCAACCATCTATTGGTACATCTTCTTCTTCTGGTGAAGGTCAAAGTAATGCTCAAGCTGAGCCAGATACAGCTGTTGCAGAGCCAGTAAATACTACTCCAGAACCTAATCTTTCTCAAGCGCATGATTCTGATTCTGATGAGGCTCCAACTTACGATCAAGATGGTGAATCCAGTTCTGATGAGGAATCTGAGCAGATCACTAGTATGTTAAATCAATCTGCTGGCCCGAGTTCTAGAAATGAAGCATCTTCAAGCAATCCTCCTGCTGAAATAGTGGTTGATCTGAATATTACTAATCAGGAGAGTACTGTTGATGTTCCAAGTGAGGTGATACCGAGATCTTACTCATACACCCATCGGATTCCATAATTGGAGAATTGCAAGCTGGTGTAAGAACGAGAGGCCAGATCAACAAAGCTTTGAGTTTTTTTTACACTAAAATAGCTCCAGTTCAAGATTATTGTACTTATCAGTGTTTCATATCCCAAATTGAGCCGAAGAATGTTTCCGAGGCTTTAGGAGATGAGAATTGGGTGCTTGTGATGCAAGAAGAATTATTACTGTTCGAAAAGCTGGGGGTATGCAAACTTGTTGACCTTCCGGAGAATCAAAAGGCGATAGATACTAAATGGGTCTTCAAGTGTAAGCGCGATGATCGTGGAGTAATAGTGCGAAATAAGGCTCGGCTCGTTGTCAAAGGTTTCCATCAACAAGAAGGAATTGATTACACCGAAGTATATGCACCAGTTGCAAGATTGGAGTCCATTCGCATTTTCTTTGCATTCGCTACTTGGAAAGGTTTTAAAGTGTATCAGTTAGATGTGAAATCAGCTTTTCTGTATGGTAAGCTACGAGAGCAAGTGTACGTTGGTCAACCATCGGGGTTTGTTGATCCGCTGAACTAAAAGAAAGCCTATCTTCTGGATAAAGCACTATACGGTTTGCATCAAGCCCCGAGAGCCTGGTACGAGACGTTATCTCAACATCTCGTTGGCAACGGCTTTATTAGAGGAACAGTGGATAGTACGCTATTTACCAGAGAAGTTGGAAGTCATTTGATTATCGTACAAATTTATGTGGATGACATCATCTTTGATTCGACTAATGACGATCTTTGCAAAGAATTTGAGACTATCATGAAGAAGAAATTTGAGATGAGCTCTATGGGTGAAATGAAATTCTTCCTCGGATTGCAGGTTGATCAGTTGCCAGACGGTATTTTTATCCACCAAACCACGTATGTTCATGATATCTTGAAGAAGTTTGAGATGGATAGCACGAAGCCGTTATCTACTCCTCTGGCACTCAATCACGGAAATTGCATTGATGAAACCGGAACCAAAGTTGATGATACTCTTTACAGGTCAATGATAGGATCACCCATGTATCTGACGGCATCTCGCCCGGATATAATATATCCTACCTGCCTCTGTGCACGTTATCAGTCTAGTCCCAGAATATCTCACATGCAGATCGTGAAGCGAATTTTCAGATACTTGAAGGGATGTCCAAGCACCGGCTTGTGGTATCCATAGAATGACAATTTTGATCTGACAGGATATGCTGACTCTAATTTCAGTGTTGACAAATTGAACGCAAAGTCTACGACGGCCGGTTGCCAGTTCTTCGGAACTCGACTACTAACTTGGCAGTGCAAGAAACAAACCATGGTCGCTCTCTCTACTTGTGAGGCAGAGTATATCTCGGCTTCCAGCTGTTGTTAACAATGTTTGTGGATTCAACAGCAGATGAGAGACTATGGATTACAATTTCTTGACACTCCACTATATGTAGACAATAAGGCAGCAATCGACATAACTAAAAATCCAGTTCATCACTCTCGAACAAAACATATCGAGATTCGCTACCACTTTATTTGTGATTGCTACGAAAAAAGATTGGTACAAATTGAGAAAATCCAAACCAATGAACAAAAAGCTGATTTTTATACCAAACCTTTCAGTCTAACACAGTCTAACACGGTTTAAATACTTAATGAAACTTAACGGTATAAAAAATCTTTTGACAGGTGCGGAAGCAAAGGTAGAATATGGATCGGATGACGAGTTCTCGTGATCCTCATTGGTTTGTTATCTTTTAAGATTCGAATTTCTTAAAAACTAAAATACAAAAATATGTTTTTGATTTTAGGGGAGAAATGAAACGAAAAAAAAAAAAAATTGAAAAACCAAAATACAAAACATGAAAAAGACAAAATGAATTTTGTGTCAAAAAGGAAATGATAGTACATCAGTGGACTATCACAGTATGCTAAGGATTTGTAAAGTTTAAAAAGTTTAAACAAGTCTTACTGTGGATGTGTCAATAGGCTTTACAAGTTTAGTAGATTGTTTCCAGGATATAAACTAAATTTTACAACTGCTTAAACTTGTGGATTAACATCTCTTGGATATATGGACTTAGTACTCCGAAATTTCGTTAGAGATTTCCAGATTCTGAGATACGAGGTCTTTATAGATTATTGATATCTGGGGTATTATACAAGTTCTTCTAATTTTGCGTTAGCAATGGCCTAGAACTTCTATAATGCTTTTGCTAAAAACCCCTAAACTGCAGCCAAATTGAAAAAATTGAAAGATCTAATCAATTGCAGTCCAAAGATTCCATTTTTGGAACGCACCTTATGTAACAACTCAGAAATTCGTTGTTATCTTTTCATTTTGTTTCCCGTTTATCTACCTTTTGTAAATCCGAGGTTCGGTTGATAAAAAAGTTTATGTTAATTAATTATGGTATTATCGCATCTAATAGCTTATTAAATCTCATCACTATCTCATCGCAATCGCAACGCAATTACTTATTTGGTTTATTGGAATTATGTGGTAATGATAGTTACGTGTTTATATGATAATTACATGTTTGTGTGTGTTTGGTTATGATTACAATCGCTATCGCATCGCTCTCGCACTCTCGAATCGCTAAAATCGCACTATTATATCAATTATAACGCTTAACGCTTTAATTTAACGCTTAACATAAATAACTAACACGAACCGAATCGCCAAACGAACTCTTAGCACGAAACCGGCAAACAAAACTTGGTCACCAGGCCAAGTTCGGCCGAACTTGACTACTCCAAGTTCGCCCGAACATACCTGATGACACAAGGATCCCTCATATACCTCAAGTTCGCTCGAACTTGTACAAATATGTACAAGTTCGGCCGAACTTAGCTGCTTATTCTTGAAAACATAGCAAGTTCGCCCGAACTTGCATGAAAACATGCAAGTTTGACCGAACTTGACTTCACCAGCCTTACGTTTAGCCTTCTCCTATAAATACCAAGCTCTGTTCTCGCATTTGAACTTGCTGCAAGTTCGCCCAGAGCTCTCAAAACCCGAAAACTTCGTGTTCTAAGTAAGAATCAACCCGATTTCAACTACAATGATGTTCAACAATGTTTTACAAACGTTTACAACGATTTTGGCACAACGTAGCCTTCGTTTCATCAAAACTCATTCTTTTACGAAAATCTTCATCTTTTTCTTCCAAAACTTATGTTTTAAGCTTAGATCTACACAGTACGAGTTCGTTTGGTGATGGCAGAGGCTTCCCAAACACGAGATCTGCAAGATCTCGGCTTGTAAGTTATGGATCTGAGAAAAACCTTTGATAAACATTGATTTCTACACAAGATACGGACTTTTGATGATGTTTTGTTCATTTTCTGATATGAAACGAAGCATCTATCATTCAAGACCCAGATCTGGAAGCACAAGGACGTTTATGTTGGTTTACACAAGCCGAACTAATCCGAACGAACCCCCAGTTCGCCGGATTAGCCCACGCTTTTGTAAAACGGCTAAAACAGCTCTAATAGACCTCTCCGACCTAAGTTTGCCCAGTAGCACAGGGTTGGAGGGATGAACACTCGATTTTCCTCAGCAAACGACGCGAAAACACAAGATTTTGGACCCGAAAACATCAAGTTCGCTCGAGAATCACCAGTTCACAGGTCAAGTTCGACCGAACTTGAGTGTCCTCCACCAAATTTCCTTGCAAGTTCGCCCGGACTTGCCTAGTTTCTTAGGAAACTAAACAAGTTCGCCCGAACTTGCCTTTTTAGTAAGGTTATCTTACAAGTTCGCCCGAACTTGACAAGTTCCTCAAAGAAACTCATCAAGTTCCACCGAACTTGGCCCTAATCTCACCAATTCTACACAAGTTCGCTCGAACTTGTGTGTGTTTACACACAGTTCACCCGAACTTGCTTACCGCCTAACTCAAACTTCACCGTTTCGACTTTTCGAACCTGGTGCACTTCTGTTCGTTTACAGGCTGATCCGGTGCACTCCGCAACTCTCCTCAGATCTCTCAAACTTACCTAAACCCACCCACAGTGAGTATACTTGACCCATTTTTGCTTTAACGCACTTTTTGGGTGTTACATACGTTCCTATATCAAAATCACTTCACAAAATCATACTGTTTATCACGCGCGAATAATCTGATTATGTATGCTCAATACGTGATTCTAGAAACATGTGACTAGGACTTATTTTCGTTAACTTGCCTCCTTAGCTAGTATGGTACTATAGTGTGGCTTACACCCGATGGGGTCTAGTTAGGATGGACGCGCAAGCCTTCTCACGGTAGTTAGCATGAGAAATAAGCCTATGTTAATCTGTGTGAAAATGTTTCGGTGTATCATGATATGTAGTTAGACTATTTCGCGAACGGTTTCTTTATTATGCTAGTATTACAAAAACTCGTATGCTCACCTTTACTTAATTGTATTGACTTGTATTTTAACGTATGTAACAGGTTGAGGATTTTAGCTATGGATGCTTGGATGTTGCATGCTTAGCGTAGTTTAGTTTTGTCTTTATTTTGTTTAGTTTCCAAGTGTAATAAATCTAGGGGATATCGAACCTGGTTGAGTTTTATGAGAAATCTTTGTTTTTAATAATTGTTTAAATGTTACGTTTAATAGTATGGGATATTAAGCAGGTTGTGATATGTTAAATGATTGTTATAGAACATCTCGTGAAATCAATCTGGTCGCCTAGTGCCACTAACCCTGAGGTTTCCGCCATCGGTTGGGGTGTGACAGATTGGTATCAGAGCACCATAACTTTAGGATAGTAGGTAGAATTGCCATGATTCGACCTAGTAGCATGTTTAAGTACCCGATTGACCTATCTATGACTTAAATGTTAAACTACTTGCCATAATGCTTAAATGTGCCTTTCCTAAGGCTAATACAATAATACACGCTTGGAAACGCTCGCATCACACCAAACGAGTGATCAAGTCGAGAATAGATGTGAAAACCGAGAACTCTCGACGAGATCATTCACTCCGTGCATTCTCTCGCACGAGATACCTTCATTGAGTTAGGAGTGACATCCAAACCTTGACGAAAATCTCCATTTCTATCTAGGAATAAAGTTGCTAAGTTAGGGGTGAAACCCGCATCTTCGTAACTAACTCCGCAGTTCGATTTTCAATCTCACCAAAGTCTCGGTTATACCGATGATTTGGAACACGTATTAACTGGAAGGGTAAACGCCGTTAGCCGATCGCGGTGAGAGCGTTTATCTATTAGGCCAAAGTGTGGGTCCGAATGCAAAGGGTAGTCAAACCACTTTGGGTAGTCAACGTCTCAAAACCCCGGACACTCCCAATTGATTTAAGCCTATATCGTCGATTTACGCATCATCGAGTTTATTACTATTTATATGTTTAAAATTTTGAGAATTTTCGCTTTATTCGATTTCTCGATTTATCGCATTTACGCTCCATCAAATATATACACAACTCGCACAGCTCTCGTAATCTAAAACGCTAATTAATACACCAACCAAACTAATCGCTTAACTCGCTACGCCTATGAGGACATGTGTGTCTATCATCTCGCTTATCTCGCTACTGTATATCGCTTATATCTCACATCTCATATCGCGCTACGCATGATGGTTAATTAGAAGGGAATACATGCAAAATATGTGCTTACATGGATTATGTGCTTACGTGCTTATGTGCTTACGCGCTTAGGTGCTTACGTGTTTACGTGCCTACGTGTTTATGTGTTTTTGTGCCTTGTATGAATAATTATAATAAATATTTTAAACATAACTCTATTATAATCGAATCTTGTCTAATCCAAATCTTTGTGTAGATGTCGTCACTCGGATCTCATACTCGCCGTACTTCTCAGCGTCACAGCGACAACAAGCGTCTCGCTTCACTAGTCGCCAAGGAAGTGGCAAAAGTCATCCCGCAAATCGTCTCAGAAATCCATGCTGTGAGAAGTAACTCGTCAGTTGACTCGAAAGCTGAGAACCCCAAGTCACAGTTCAGCTTCAAAAATTTCAAAGCTTGTGCACCTCTCGCCTTCACGGGCAACGATGGACCGACAGCTATGTTCCATTGGTTTGACGCCATCGACGTCACCTTTAGGCAAAGTGGATGCCCGATGACCTCCGCACAGTGAACGCTACCGGAGTCTTCCAGTCTCGTGCTCTTGACTGGTGGACCGCCGAAAGGAATAGGCGCGGTAATGATGAAGTCTACAGTCTATCTTGGGAGGAACTCAAGGAAGTGATGTTGAAGGAGTTTTGTCCTCCGCACGAAATACAAAAGCTCGAGAATGAGTTTTGGGGAATCAAACAAGATGGTCCCGACAATGCTGGTTTCACTGCTCGGTTTGAGATTTTGAGCATCATATGTCCCAGCCAGGTTGATACGACTGAGAAAGCTATCAACATGTACATCCGTGGTTTACCCGAGTGTGTCACAAATTTTGTGAAAGTTGCTCGCACTACAACCATCGAGGAAACCTTCATGCTCGCCGTTGAGATCAATGATCAGCGAGTCCAAGATGGGTATTTCAAGAATCATGCGAAAGTTTCCAATCAAGCTATCGTCGAACCAACAGCTGCTATCGAACCACCAAGTGACCCAAAGGGAAAGCGTCAGGGACGCAAGAGAGGAAACCCGAGTAAGAACTATGCTCTCGCTACTCCAGCAAACCTGCAGCCGCTTCAGTCAGCCGCTCTGAACGCACCTCCAGCTAAACGTGCGTATACTGGTCCTCACCCACTGTGACCTAAGTGCACTTATCATCATGTGGTGGGTGGAAACTGTCGTTTTTTGCACAAACTGCAACATCTATGGCCACTTTACTGTGAGTTGTCGTACCGGCCTGCGTCAGCCAGCTCCTCAGGCTCCAGCAGCTCCAGCTTTACCCGCTCCTCCTCAAGCCAATCAGCAGCAAGCTCCAAAAGCACGTGTGTGCTATGTGTGTGGTGATCTGAATCATTTTGCCAATGTCTACTCGAATCGTCCTGTCAAGCAAGAGCAGCCCGCACCGCAGCCTCAGCCACAGCAGCAGCAGCAGCAACCACAAGTTGCGCGTGGCAGAGCCTTCAATCTCAACCACCGCTAGGCCCAGAATGACCACAATGTTGTCAATGGTACGTTTCTCGTTAATGGTATTTATGCTTCATGTTTATTTGATACTGGTGCCGATAAACTCCCAAAGACTTTCAATGTGGAAGTCGCCATCGGAAGAACCATTACCGTTAACTCCGTTTTGCGTGGTTGTAATCTCGATCTCAACAACCATGTCTTCTCGATCAATCTCATACCTATGCAGTTAGGTAGTTTCGATATCATAGTAGGTATGGATTTCCTTCGTGAAAACCATGTTGAAGTTGTATGCTTCGATAAAATGATTCATTTCCCTCTCTATAACGGTGGTCAACTCCATGTTTATGGTGAAACTCTCTCGAAGAAGTTGATGCTTCTATCATGTACTCGAGCACACAAATGCTTGCAAAAGCGATGTGTTGCCTTCCTCGCCCATACTGTGAACCCGGAGAAAGAAAAGAAGACTTATAAAGACGTTCCCGTTGTTTGTGAATTTCCTAAAGTCTTTCCCGACGATTTACCCGGTTTACCCCTACTCAAGATGTTGAATTCCGTATCAATTTAGTTCCCGGAGCTACTCCTGTTGCTAAAGCTCCTTATTGCCTCGCACCCTCATAAATGCGCGAGCTATCAAGCCAACTTCAAGAGCTTCTTGATAAAGGTTTCATACGTCTGAGCACTTCGCCATGGGGCGCACCCGTTCTTTTCGTGAAAAAGAAAGATGGGACGTTCCGAATGTGCATCGATTATCGTGAACTTAAGAAACTCACAATAAAGAACCGCTACCATCTTCCTCGTATCGACGACTTATTTGATCAGCTTCAAGGTGCTACCTGTCTTTCCAAGATCGATTTACGCTCCGATTATCATCAGTTACGTGTATTAGAAGAAGATATTCCGAAAACTGCCTTTCGTGCCCGTTATGGCCATTTCGAATTCGTGGTCATGCCTTTTGGTCTTACCAATGCACCCGCGGTTTTCATGGATTTGATGAACCGTGTGTGTAAAGCTTTCTTAGATCGTTTCTTCATTGTTTTCATCGATGATATCCTTATCTATTCGAAGTCGAGAGACGAACACGCGCGTCATCTTGTTTAGTCCTCGAACTTCTTCAAGGAAATCGCCTTTATGCTAATTTCTCAAAATGTGAATTCTGGCTCGAAGAAGTCCAATTTCTCGGCCGCATTGTTAATAGTCAAGGAATTCACGTCGACCCTGCAAAGATTAAGGGCCGTCAAGAGTTGGATTACACCGAAGAATGCCTCCGAAATCCGTTCATTCCTTGGATTGGCGGGTTACTACCGTCGATTCATCGTTGACTTCTCGAAAATCGCCGTTCCGCTTACCACTTTAACTCATAAAGACAAACCTTTTGTTTGGGATTCCAAGCAAGAGGAAGCGTTTCAAACTCTCAAGCGTATGCTATGCAACACTCCCGTTCTCGCTTTACCCAACGGAAACAACGATTTTGTTGTTTATTGTGATGCCTCAAACCTTGGCCTTGGTTGTGTCCTCATGCAATGAGACAAGGTTATCGCGTATGCATCTCGACAACTCAAGATCCACGAGAGGAACTACACTAAACACGATCTCGAACTCGGTGCAGTTGTTTTTGCATTAAAGATATGGTGACACTACCTTTATGGTACAAAGTGTACGGTCTTCACTGACCATAAGAGCTTACAACATATCTTTAATCAAAAGGAACTGAATATGCGCCAACGCAGATGGGTTGAACTTCTCAACGACTACGATTGTGAGATACACTACCATCCCGGCAAAGCAAACGTCATCGCTGATGCTCTCAGTCGACGAAGCTATGTGTATAGTGTTCGTGACTCTCAAGCTTTAAATGATCTCGATATCATGATTCGCTCCACTCAATTCGCCTGTTTAAACGAGAATACTCTAGAAGATGAAATGAAATGTGGTGCCGAAACTCAACTCGTATCTAAGCCTAATGGTATTTACTACTATCTCGATCGTATTTGGATTCCTACTCGTGATAATCTCCGTGAATTACTAATGACCGAAGCTCATAAATCTCGATATTCCATTCACCTCGGTGCCGACAAGATGTACCAGGACCTTCATCGTAAGTATTGGTGGCCAGGCATGAAAAAGGATATCGCCTTGTACGTCTCAAAGTGCTTAACTTGTTCGAAAGTTAAAGCCGAACATCAAAGGCCCTCTGGTTTACTCGAACAACCTGAAATCCCGATGTGGAAGTGGGAGAGTAGAGCTATGGACTTCGTTACTAAACTTCCCCGCACTTCACCCGGTCACGATAACATTTGGGTCATCATTGATCGTCTTACTAAATCCGCGCACTTTATTGCTATACGAGAAGACTTTAAGGTCGAAAGGTTAGCCTGAATCTCTACCGACAAAGTCATTTTTCGACACGGGACGCCTCATGACATCATTTCTGACCGCGACGGTCGCTTTACCTCGCGTCTCTGGGAGACCTTTCAATCCGCTCTCGGTACTACTCTCAATCTCAGTACTGCTTTTCACCCCCAAACCGAAGGTCAGACTGAACGAACGATCCGCACCCTCGAAGACATGCTTCGTGCATGCATCATAGATTTTGGTGGTAACTGGGATACGCATTTACCTTTAACCGAATTCTCGTACAATAATAGTTATCATACCAGCATTCAAATGGCTCCTTTTGAGGCACTGTATGGAAGAAAATGTTGATCGCCTATTGCATGGCACGAGATCGGAGAAGCACAAATCACCGGTCCCGAGCTAATTCAAGAAACAACTGACAAGATCCTTCAAATCAGAGACAATCTCTTGAAAGCTCAGAGTCAAAAGAGTTACGCCGACAAATGACGCAAGCCCCTGCAGTTCGAAGTGGGAGACCACGTTCTCCTAAAGGTTGCACCTTGGAAGGGAGTGGTCCGCTTCGGCAAGAAAGGAAAGCTAGCGCCACGATACGTAGGACCCTTTAAGATTCTGGAAAGGATCGGAAAAGTGGCTTACCGACTCGAACTGCCGGAGGAACTTAATAATGTACATCTGACTTTCCATGTGTCTAATCTCAAGAAGTGCTTAGCCAAAGAAAATCTGCATCTCCCTCTCGAAGATCTGCAAATTAAGGAAACGCTCCATTTCGTGGAAAAACCCGTTGAAATCATGGATTGGGAGACCAAGAAACTCCGACGCTCTCGCATACCTATCGTGAAAGTCCGATGGGAAAGCAAACGCGGCGCCGAGTTCACTTGGGAACTCGAAAGTGATATAAAAACGAAATATCCGCATCTCTTTGTTACGACCACTGGCTAATTTCGCGACGAAATTCCTAAAGCAGGGGAGACTTTAACAACTCGGAAATTCGTTGTTATCTTTTCATTTTGTTTCCCGTTTATCTATCCTTTGTAAATCCGAGATTCAGTTGATAATAAAGTTTATGTTAATTAATTATGGTATTACCGCATCTAATCGCTTATTAAATCTCATCACTATCTCATTGCAATCGCAACGCAATTACTTATTTGGTTTATTGGAATTAGTGGTAATGATAGTTACGTGTTTATATGATAATTACATGTTTGTGTGTGTTTGGTTATGATTACAATCGTTATCGCATCGCTCTTGCACTCTCGAATCGCTAAAATCGCACTATTATATCAATTATAACGCTTAACGCTTTAATTTAACGCTTAACATAACTAACGAACACGAACCGAATCGCCAAACGAACTCTTAGCACGAAACCGGCAAACAAAACTTGGTCACCAGGCCAAGTTCGGCCGAACTTGACTACTCCAAGTTCGCCCGAACATACCTGATGACACAAGGATCCCTCATATACCTCAAGTTCGCTCGAACTTGTACAAATATGTACAAGTTCGGCCGAACTTAGCTGCTTATTCTTGAAAACCTAGCAAGTTCGCCTGAAGTTGCATGAAAACATGCAAGTTCTACCGAACTTGACCTCACCAGCCTTACATTTTGCCTTCTCCTATAAATACCAAGCTATGTTCTCTTATTTGAACTTGCTACAAGTTCGCCCGGAGCTCTCAAAACCCGAAACCTTCGTGTTCTAAATAAGAATCAACCCTATTTCAACTACAATGATGTTCAACAACATTTTACAAACGTTTACAACGATTTTGGCACAAGGCGTAGCCTTCGTTTTCATCAAAACTCATTCTTTTACGAAAATCTTCATCTTTTTCTTCCAAAACATATGTTTTAAGCTTAGATCTACACAATACGAGTTCGTTTGGTGATGGCAGAGGCTTCCCAAACACGAGATCTGCAAGATCTCGGCTTGTAAGTTATGGATCTGAGGAAAACCTTTGATAAACATTGATTTCTACACAAGATATGGACTTTTGATGATGTTTTGTTCTTTTTCTGATATGAAATGAAGCATCTATCATTCGAGATCCCAGATCTGGAAGCACAAGGACATTTATGTTGGTTTACACAAGCCGGACTAATCCGAACGAACCCCGAGTTCGCCCGGATTAGGCCACACTTTTGTAAAACGGCTAAAACAGCTCTAAAAGACCTCTCCGACCTAAGTTTGCCCAGTAGCACAGGGTTGGAGGGATGAACACTCGATTTTCCTCAGCAAACGACGCGAAAACATAAGATTTTGGACCCGAAAACATCAAGTTCTCTCGAGAATCACCAGTTCACCAGGTCAAGTTCGACCGAACTTGTACCCATTTGGGTCAAGTTCGACCGAACTTGAGTGTCCTCCACCAAATTTCCTTGCAAGTTCGCCCGGACTTGCCTAGTTTCTTAGGAAACTAAACAAGTTCGCCCGAACTTGCCTTTTTAGTAAGGTTATCTTACAAGTTCGCCCGAACTTGACAAGTTCCTCAAAGAAACTCATCAAGTTCATCTCACCAATTCTACACAAGTTCGCTCGAACTTGTGTGTTTACACACAAGTTCACCCGAACTTGCTTACTGCCCAACTCAAACTTCACTGTTTCGGCTTTTCGGAAGACTGATGCACTTCTGTTCGTTTACAGGCTGATCCGGCGCACTCCGCAACTCTCCTCAGATCTCTCAAACTTACCTAAACGCACCCACAGTGAGTATACTTGACCCATTTTCACTTTAACGCACTTTTTGGGTGTTACATACGTTCCTATATCAAAATCACTTCACAAAATCATATTGTTTATCACGCGCGAATAATCTGATTATGTATGCTCAATACGTGATGCTAGAAACATGTGACTAGGACATACTTTTGTTAACTTGCCTCCTTAGCTAGTATGGTACTATAGTGTAGCTTACACCCGACGAGGTCTAGTTAGGATGGACGCGCAAGCCTTCTCACGGTAGTTAGCATGAGAAATAAGCCTATGTTAATCTGTGTGAAAATGTTTCGGTGTATCATGATATGTAGTTAGACTATTTCGTGAACGGTTTCTTTATTATGCTAGTATTACAAAACTCGTATGCTCACCTTTACTTAATTGTATTGACTTATATTTTAACGTATGTAACAGGTTGAGGATTTTAGCTAGATGCTTGGATGTTGCATGCTTAGCGTAGTTTAGTTTTGTCTTTATTTTGTTTAGTTTCCAAGTGTAATAATCTAGGGGATATCGAACCTGGTTGAGTTTTATGAGAAATCTTTGTTTTGTAATAATTGTTTAAATGTTACGTTTAATAGTACGGGATATTAAGCAGGTTGTGATATGTTAAATGATTGTTATGGAACATCTCGTGAAATCAATCTGGTGGCCTAGTGCCACTAACCCCGATGTTTCCGCCATTGGTTGGGGTGTGACACCTTAAAGTCGAGCCTTCATCTCTTTGTCGATACAGTGGTATTAACCTGAGCTCTCAAGGCTTCGCATAACGCAAATACATATATCAATTACGCTATACTCACCTGTAAGATGAAATCTAGGGAATCTTGAGGCGGGAGTATATTCTGAGATGGGAACCATAGTTGAGTCAAATTTCATAAATCTACTTAACATATCTTGGAACAATTGAGAAATGTGTTGAAGTTTAAGTGGACAGATATATCGACAATCTAGGTAAACGCATTTAGAACTTAAAGTCATCAAAATGTCAATGGCACTGGTGATACGTCTCAAACAACTGATATGATCCTTAGACACGAATTCACAAAAATATGTTTGTAAATATGTTTGTACATAGCTTATTTGATTTCAAATTTAAACACAAAAAGATTTTCAGTGTATTTTAGCATAAACTTTTGAAAATAAAAAAAAAAATTTTGTTTCTACATTTGTTTTCAACAGCCAATGATGGAAAGCGGATCTTCGGAGTTCGGAAAGGTGCTATTCTGGTGGGAATCTGATTGACAACGGGTTGGGAGCTAATCTGTGAAACTCAAAATACACGAAAAACAATGAAAGTTTCATTAAATTGAAACTTTAATTTGAAGAAAAACATCAGTTTGTTCATAACGGGTCAAACCGAGGTCATTAACTTCGACTCGGCAGACAAATTGTTAACCAAGGTCATTAACTTGGACTTGGTCAACTGAGTGGATTTTCATAACTGGTAAAATTGAAAGGTTCAGGGTTAAAAGTGAAATTTTTGAAAAAATTTGAAATTGGTCCTTGAACAAGTTCGGCCGAAGTTGTTGGTCATGAATTGTTTCAATATATGATAACTTCGGGCGAAGATGTTATGAAGATATTGTTGAGATGTTGACAAGTTCGCCCAAACTTATCTAAGTATAAATAATCAAGTTCGCTTTAAATGTTCATTTCATCTGATCCTACATCTTCGAGCGAACTTAAGAGCGATTTGAGAGTTTTGTAAAATTGCAAAGCAAGAAACGTTGTGCTGCCCAAATTGAGACCTGTTATAAGTGATTTGCACACTTATAATCATGGTCGAGGTATAAATTCCTTAAATCATCCATAAATTTGATGAGTTTGAACAATTTGGACCGAACAGGTTAAAATTAGTTAGATTTAGGAGTGTTTAAATGAAATTGAACGGTAAAAGTCAATCAAAATCATGAATAAAACAAGAATAAATCAAAAAATTGAACATTGGGTCAGTTGTTGTTGTTGCAGGTTTAATTGGGGAAGACAACAAGTTCGCCCGAACTTGTTGAAGTTGTTTTACATCAACTTCGGGCGAAGTTGTCCAAATCCTGATTAAATCACTTAAAATACAACAAGTTTGCCCGAACTTGTTGTAAATATTTCAAAATGTATAATATTCACAAGTTCGATCGAAGTTGTTTAAAAAACTTAAATTAACTTGTATAATACAAGTTCGAGTGAAGTTGTTTTAAAATTGCAATGTTTGGTATGTCAAGTTCGCCCGAACTTTATGTATTATGTTGAAAAATTGTGAAAATTGTCTAAATGTTTGATTTTTCATGTCCGCATAATATTTAGCTTTCATTTTCAAAGTTCCACAACACATGCGCCTCTCTGGATGAGAATATATATCCCTCGTTGGCCTCATTTTCAGACATTCTTGAATTCATGGGAAGGATTCCAATTACGAAGGCAATTACAGACAAGCACGTTGTTTATCGATCACATGTATATTTTTTCTGGAATTCAGCAACATTTAATGAAGAAACAAATGTTATTACTTCTGATGTTCGGGTTGGAAACGAAGAGAAGGAGATTAAGGTTTCTAAAGCTGATATTCGAAAGGTTCTGGAATTCAACGACAATGCAGATGATCCGATTAGCTTCGAAGAAAGAATGGTCAAGGGTTGTTTCTTTAGAATGGGGTACATAGGGCATGCAAATGAGCCAACATTGAAGAAAGGCGGTGTTCCTCTTCCGTATAAGTTTCTTATTCACACCATTATTCACGCATTCAGCCATAGGAAAGCAGCTTTAGACGATATTCAAGACTATATGGCTTGTATGGTGACAGCATTGGTGCTTAACAAGAAATTCAATTATTCTAAAGTGATTTTCAAGTTTATGTCGAAGAATATTGGTAGAGACTGATTGGTAATGTATCCAAGATTCGTCCAGCTGATAGACGAAAAATTCAAAGACATCACAAAAGAACCGAAAGATATTCTGTATTTGAGCCACATGGATGAAACAACTCTGAAGAAGCTTAAGATATTTCAGAGACAATATTCTGCTCCAATTGGAAAACCTGTGTTTGGTGCCATAGTTAAACATGTTTATGTGTCTCCACCTGATGACAATGGAGGAAGGATGGTAGCGGAGATGATAAGGACGAGGTTGAATTATTAAAGACGTTCAAGGAGAAAAGAGGTGATTGGTATATAAAAAGGGTTGTTGTCATTGAGAAGCCGAAACGAAAAAGGGATTCAAAGAAAGCTGAAACTATGTTGATAGACGAGCCTGATGATGATCAAGACAATCCTCAAAATGTTGAAGGATCGAGTGTTGCAATTAATGTTGAAAGTCAAGAAGTTGAGACTGGTACAGCAGGTGGTGAACGTGATGATGTTATTTCAGCTACTTCTGACAAAGATAATGAATCTTCTGAAGATTCTGCTGATATTCGCCAGAGAGAAGCAGAGAAAGAAAAAGAGGAAGAACATTTGAAAAGCGCGGTGAAGACTTGTATGAACCGTCTGATGAAGAAAGGCTTAAAAAGAAATCAAAGCGTATAAAATCAAAAGCCGGTGATTCAAAGAAAACAACTAGCTCTCCAAGCACAAAAGGCAGAAAGAAACCTTAGAGTCGAAGATATTTGAGCCAGAAAAAGAGAAAAGGAGTTACACAAGAACCTCCTGTTTCTGATTTGCAAGAAATTCCAATTGTTGAAGCTCAAATTCCACCGACGACTGCAACTCAAGAACCACCGTTTGTTACTGTACATGATGAATCAGTGGTTAACATTACTACTGAAGTACCGGTTCATAGTACACCACAATTAACGCCAAAATCTTCTACAAAGGGTACTCCTAAAGAGACTCCAAGATCGAAGCAGTCTACTCCACATAGTGTCATAGCTAAAGAGTTTAAAGATGCTTTCGGCAATATTCCTGATAATGTTACTCATCCTGTCACAGCTGAAGATCTTGAAAATTGGTTTGAAGATACTCCAATAAATATGTTAGAGAAAAGGATCAAAGTTCTGGAAGATAAACTTAAGCAGAATGAAATCGAGAAAGAAGCTCTGGGGAGTAAAGTAAAGCAGAGTATGGTTGAAAAAGAAATTCTGCAAGACAAAGTTAAATTTCTCGAAGATAACAGAGGTTATATGAAAGCTATGGTTGATAGTCTGAGTGCTGCAAATGAACAATTGGAGAAAGAGATCGCTGAACTTAGATCTGAACGAGATCAGAATGATAGAAGGTTTGCCAGGCTACAGAAAGTTTTATCTAATAGTTTGGGTATTGATTTCAGAGTAGAATATGAAAGACTCGATCTACAAGAAGCTAAAGAGAAAGCGGAAAAGGAACTAGCAGATCAGGGAAAGGGAAAAGGGATTGTTGATGGTGTTCCTAATCCAACAGAGGAGCCTGTGATTGAAAAGTTTGTTGAAACAGCAAAAGCTCCAGAATCTGAGATTGTTCCTGAAGTTGTATATGTTGTTGAATCTCAGGAAGCTGAAAAGATTGATGAATCTATCAAAACTTCTGAATTAGAGAAAGAAAAAGAAGAGAAAGATGACGATGATGAAGATAATGATAAACACGACGACCCTGCAAGTGATGATACGAAAGATGATTCAGATCACAATGATCGTGGTGATGATGATCAGGGTGGTGTTGGTCTAAAGATTGATTCTGCTAAGGTTCACACTGATTTTGATTTTGAGTCCTTGATAAACGATGAAGTGAACATGGAGGATGATCAGAGTAAGGGGGAGCACACAGAGCGAACAGGGCCTCAAGATGATGATGTTTCTGATGCAATAGTTGATATGCCTGTTGCTGCTGTTCATGATAAACCTTTGATGATTATGTTAGATCCGAATATTAAAGAGGGGGAATTCGTTCACGACTACACAAAAGCAGAGTTGGCCAAGATGTTTGAAGTTGATGTTGATTCTTTCGAGTTTGATTTTGAAGAAGAGTTGGTGAATATGAGCACTTTTGAACCAAAGGATTATGTATACAAGCGTGTACCAGAGACAGATGATTATGATCGTGTTATCTTTGAAGAGTCTTCTGACGATGAAGCTGAAAAGTATTCTGGTGTCAATACTGATAGTTTTCCAACGATCGAAGAAGTTATAAATCATATTGATGTAGTTAAAACAAAAGATTGACGAAGTGGTGAAAGAAGGAAATATCCCTAAACGTTATACTAAAGAACAGATTGCTGAAGCGAAGAAGTCGTGGTTTAAAGATATGCCTAAAGAAAGAAAGTTCAAACGACCACTGGCATTCTTTACTCGAGACAAAGACAAATCTCTTGGTGATATTCTGAGTTGGGGATGGATTAGAGAACTTGACGTTTATGCTATAAAGAGAGAGTTCGGGGTTCAATACTTCAGACATCTTACTGACAAAAAGACGTTACCATTCTGGGATGTTGAAGAATTGGTGCAAACGAGAAACATTAGTCTTCAAATGAAATTCAACGAACAACGGCTATGGAGAGTTATAAAGTTTGAAGCTTCAAGAGGTTTTGAATTATGGAAGTCAATTATTCCGAAGCGAAGAGTTAAGATCGACAAGAAGACGGGTGTTAAAGATGTTACGCTGGTGATGAAAAGGCCAAGGGCTATGAAGAATATGCCGCTGAAACCTATTGAACAAGATTTTCATCCATACTTCTTGTGGTGGCAAACGGATCCCGAAACAAGTGAGGCAGTGATAGTGTTACAAGCTGACGAAACGTGGGATATCACTAAAGAAAAAGATCATGAATGCATCGAAAGACGAAGAATATGGGGATTGTGGCGAACTATACGTATACTAGACCCGATGTGGCTAGTCAATTGTTCAAGAGAAGATGTGAAGTGTTTATTCTTCAACAAGATTTGTTTTTATAAACGTGAAGAAGTTCAAGCCAAACAATACCAAGGTGTGATCAATGTATGCTATGCACATGGTATTAACTCCGGGCATATGTGGAGTCAAGATGGAGAGAATTGGAAAGAGAATAGTTTTTGAAAGAGGAAAAGCGTCTCGAGAAGATACATGAAAGGGGTAGAGAGGCAAGGCTCAGAAGATTTCAGTTCATGAAGTGGGCACCTCCTACTGACCAAACGCTTATTCCTAAGCAAGAGCGAAGACGAAAGCCGTACAAGAACTTCTTTGGAAGAGGTTGAAGATTGTGAAGAATAATCAAGACTACGACAATATCCAAGGGGGAGTCTGTCGATACATGATGTCTATTGTCTAGGTCTTGGATCGAGTCTGTATGATTAGGGTTTGAATATGCTAGATTTGCAATATTTATGTTGTGAAGACAACAAGTTCGGCCGAAGTTGTATTAGGCAGGACAAGTTTGCCCGAACTTGTATGTCTATATATATTCGTCTTGGGTCTTTGTCATTTGAAACTTTGCATTCTAGACGGCGAAGCTCTATCTGTTTGGATTCTCGATTTAATATGATTTTGGACTAATAAGCAGACACTTTAAACAGTAAATCTTGTGTATTCGATTAACAATTCACGTAATTTCCGCTTACGGTGACTTTAGATACAAATTAGGTTCCTAAGCAGTGGAGGAACGATCCTAACAAAACCGACCGACACATTAAAATTTGGAATGAAATCGCCAAAAGATTCGGTATTAAACCGATTTCTGTTTTTAGATGATTTCAGTTCTACATGGAATGAATGACTGGAAATGGAAGTTGATAAGAAGAATATATATAATCACTTGGAATGTCGAAAAAGAAGAATAAATATAGATTGAAATTCGTGGTGGTTACAGTCTCTCCTACTTTTGGGAATTTCTTCCCGAAATTAGGATAAACCGCTCATGTAGAATGGTATGTGGGGTTTTCAGAGGTGTAGGTGATATTGGTTAGATTTAGGAATAGCAAGGAAATGTTGGTAACGGGTGTTAAACACGAGTCCTGAATGATACCGACAGTACGCTTGAACTATAGTAAGGTTTAGGTTTAATTGAGGCGGTAGCATTCCTAACAAGGGTAGAATACTCGGATAAAGGAATTGCTTTCGATGCCATAGGTGCGGAGGTGAAGAGCGTGATGAGTAGCAAACCAACCACCCTCGAAGAGATTGAAAGGTACATTGGGGCTCTTCCGGTGATGATCCAAGACCAGTGATGAGTAGCAAACCAAACACCCTCGAAGAGATTGTTAGCCTAGCTGGTCAAGTCACCGACAATCGCGTCAAATCGAGAGATCTTAAGCGAAAAGGGTTCAAGGGTTTAGTCAATAAAGCTTCTACCGAGGTGCCACAATAGATAAAAGAAACCAATACTGAATCGTCTTCTTAAGTCAGTAAAAAGAAACGAAAGAACTATGTTGTGACCACCAATCCCCCTATACCCGCAATCCTAATAACCCAAGTCTCACCCACTACTTACCAAAACAAGAAACCTTACACTAATCCTCATCCCCAATGCAACCACTGTCACTACAAGCACCAACCCAATATCCCTTGCCGACAATGCACTGGCGATGGACGTTATGGCCATTTGATCAACACTTGTTACGTTACCCAAAATCAGGCAGCTAATCAACCTCAAAACCAACAAAATGCTCAAGGCATGGCTCCACCATACCTCGAGCCTAACCTGATCATGGTTCCACCTCCTGCCTTGCTTCAATTGTGGGGATATTTCAGAAACACATGTCCTAGATTGGTTAACATTCAATGATCAAGCTCAAGCCAACCAAGTTAACCAAGCAAATCAGAAAAATCCGGCAAACCCGCCGGCAAGGGGTAGAGTCTTCAACATCAATGCAAATCCAGTTGGGGCTAACAATGACATTGTGAATGGATAGCTTAGCCGACTTTTTCACCATGGAAGCTTCGACTTTACCATTTTAAATTTTTTCATTATTTTCACCTCGTACTCAGACATTTATGTTATCGCCATCTCATATCAATAATATTTCATATTATTGTCTACTCGTACAATTACCATTTCCTATTAATGTTATTTAACATTATTGATATTTTTTATTTCATCACACACCACGGCAGACCTCTTCTCATAATTTGTGAGATATGGGTTTCGTGATGTATTTAACTCGGGCTTAAATGGAGAAAACCGAACCTCCAGACGAGTCACGAAGGACTGGGAGATAAAACGAAGAAAAACGGTGGAAGAGTCCCTTGTCGCATCGCACGACAGGGTAGAGACAAGACCGTCGCGTGACGCGAGGGAGTATAGAGGTCTGCGTGTTTTATTCAATGTCACGTCATGCGACATGAAAAGCCCATGCCTATCGTGCGACATGAATGGCTTACGTTCGCAAAAAAAATTGTAGTTATGCGTAGGGTTCTTATATTCTAACCTAAAACGAATTCTAATGATTATTGTCGACTATTGGACGAACATAGAGCATACTAGAAGCGGTTTTGGAGAAAAACAAGGCGAGGATTGAATTTTCAAGCATTGTGGTTGATTTAGTTATTGGTATTATTTATTTATATCATTTAATTACCGTTTAATCGCATGTTAACATTTTTAAACAAACAAACAAAAACAGTTTTATTTAAACAATAGATTTACTCACCAACTTATGTTGACCCAAAAATTTCTTTTACACATGATACATATAAACAAGTTTGAAGTGTTGATGATGACACGTGGGGATGATACCTTAGAGAATAAAATAGATTATTTAATCTAACGTTTAGTTAAAGGATTTTTGGGATTACTTGTTTTGTGACATTGTTAAATTGAATTTTTTAATAATATTTAACTTTTAAATAGCTTGTTATAAGTTGTGAACGGTCATCAATCATGCCCCAGTCATCTATTCCGCTGCAGGTCGGGGTGTGACAGCACAAACCACCCTATCAAATTGCCTTTGATGTTGAGATTCATTCTTCCCCAACCAGCACCCAACCGAAAAACCTAACTTTTTGAAACCAAAAATTCGTGAAACGCAGGTAAGAAAAAATGAAATTGATAGAGGATTTTTGTTCCCCATGTAAAAATGACAAGAATAGTGTAAACAAAACTTATGGGTTGCGAGGTTTAAGCGAAGACAAATAGATTCTAACGATGTGCGAACTCCACCAAACTCTTGTTAAGCAGAAACCTGGGAACAAAGGAATTTAAAGTATTTCGATGTTTGTAAAGGTTCAAGGCGTTGATCTGAACCTCAAGTTATACTAAACAGACCGACACATAAAAATTTGGAATGAAATCGCTAAAAGATTTGGTATTCAGCCGATTTCTGTTTTTAGATGATTTCGATTCTACATGGAATGATTCGAAAAATCATGACGGGTGCAAATAGTTGGGATAATGAGCATCGATTCAAGGATTTTAACTTTGGAAGCAATATTACAACAAAGCAATGCGATTTGTAACGAAATCTCTGATGAAGAAGGACAGAAGCCAGCAATCTGGTATGTTCATTTTGTTATAAGAATTTTCGAATTCAACGCTTTTGGTCCCTAGGTTATTGTGTAGTCCTTACTCTTTACACAAGCTATAATTAACTCACAAACCATGTTTTGAAAACAACATGATTGGTCCCTACAATTCTATATAACATAATATGTACTTTAGAATTGATTTGTTTTATGTTTTATAATTTATATTTTAAAAACTCCCGATTAACATCTCATATGTCTTTCATAAATCAAAAACTTTAGATCTAAACTTTTATAAACTTGCGAATTATATATATTTTTTTGTAAGTGAGGATAATTGAGAAAACATGTGAATGAAGAATGGAAATGGAAGGTGATAAGAAGAATATACAATCACTTGGATTATCGAAAAAAGAAGAATAAATATAGATTGAAATTCATGGTGGTTACATTCATATATATTGAAGTGTTTAACAAAACGCCACAAATGGAAACACCCACATCTCTTGACCACAATCATATAGATATCGACCCTAAAGTGCAAAATACCATGGCTATAGATATCGACCCTAAAGTGCAAAGGATTTAGAAAGCTAAAACAGGATGTTTGGAGTATCTGCTTCAAGAAACCCTGCTCTATACAAAGTACTAACACAACATGGTCAACAAGATGCTTGTGAGAAACAAGAAAAAGGTACGATGGAAAAGAACGCTATGTGTGAAGCTGAGGAGGTATGTTATACAACTAAGAATTTCACAATACACAAAAAGTAAAACAAACGCAATACTTAATTTTTCTTTTCATTTTAGAGGCAATGGTTGAAAAGTTGATGGTGCTTACAAAAAATAGTTAAATGCCCGGATAGTCCTTTGGTTTGGCTTTTTTTCACCTTTAGTCCCTAGCTTTCTAAAATTACTTCTATAGTCCTTAACTTTTCAATTTTCGTTCCCGGATAATCCCTGGTGTGGGTGGGGATTAATTTTTAGTGTTTGGTGAGTGTAAAATGACTAAAATACCCTTACTAATAAAAAAATGTTATTAATTAACTATTAAAATATCTAACTAAAAGAAAATAGGACCCACCTTATAATAATCTATTTAAATATATCTAGTTAAACTAAAACACCTGTCCTTCTTCTCCCTTCTATCTTCTCACCACCACCACCGCCGCCCAACTCCCCGCCTGCAACTTATCCACCACCCACACCCAATTGAAAGAGCTAGAATAGATCAAAGTAACACACCAATTACATAGCACATATTTGTTTTCTCCAAAAAGTGACAGATACACCGATGATTTAAAGACATAATAAACAAACATGAAGCATGAATGACAACTTGTCTAGCACTTTTGCAGTATGTAAGATAATTCTTATTAGTACACCAAGAGAAGAAGTAACAGATCCTATCATCTCTGAAACCGGCGGTACAAAATCGTAATCAGAATTAGATCCGGTAATCTCTTAAACTGCCTGAACGATCGAATCAAAATTAACAAATCCAATCATCTATGAAACTGCCAGAATGAGATCAGATTTAAAACTAGCAGATCGGATCATCTATAAAAACGACCGGAACGAGATCGACATCAAAATTAACAAACCTGATCATCTCTGTAACCGCCAGAACGAGATCCGAAGTGAAAACTTGGGTTGTAAGTAAAACCTGTTCGATTTCGCCGCTCAATCCACCGCCGCGGCTCAACCTGCTGCCAAAAGAAGCTCCGGCGACTGCCGCACATCTTCGGTAAAGTTCTCGAGCTTCCCTTTTACTCCGGTGCTGACGTCACGGTTCAGGAACGTCTAATTCGTTTAGACGGTGGAGGATGGGTGTTGTGGAGGGTGGAGGCGGTGGAAGGTGTAGCGGTGGTTGAGAGGTGGAGAAGAGATGATTTGATGATGGCCTTTATAAAAAGATGTGGGCCCATCTGAATTTTTTATATTAATTCGTTTTATTTTAGTTTTTATTTTTTAATACTAAGGGCTTTAGGTCATTTCATACTCACTAAACATGAAAAACTAACCTTCATCCGCACCAGGGACTATCCGGAAACGAAATTGCAAAAGTTGGAGACTATAGCTGTAATTTTAGAAAGTTATGGACTAAAGTGAAAAAAGGGAAAACCACAGGGACTATCCGAGCATTTTCCTCCTACAAAGTATTAGAAGACTGTTATAATAGGATGAAGACTTCTATAGATCAATCAAAGCTTGAACATGCAAACAGCCTACTGGGGCATATCAAATATTCACAATGTCTAACCTTGTTAAATAACATGTCAAAGCTTGTGGATGAAAACCCTCAAAGAAGGAACAAATGAAAGGGCAGACAATGCGGTTGAAGGTGAAGGTGAAGGTGAGGGGGAAGGGGAAGGGGAAGGTGAGAGGGGTGACCTAAATGCCATAACTACTACCAATTCAAATACAAGTGAGGCTACACGTGAAGGTAAAAAGAGGATGGTGGAGCTGCATGTGAGGCTACAAGAGAGATTGACCAACACGCCATATCTGCAACAAAAGCAACTAAAGTTGGATCTGGATGTGAGGTTGCACTTGAGGCTGAAGCTGGTCATGGGGGTGAAGGTGGAGATGAGGTTGCAGGTGGTGTTGAAAGTGCAAATGAATAATATATATGGTCTGATGAAAACACCACTGATGAAGATGTTGATGACAATGATATAAAAAGTTGGGATTATGATCACAAAATATTGGAGTATGAAATTGTCAGGTATATTGGTGAAAGAACAGTGGCAAGGAATGTGGCTGAGGTTTTGGAACTGCCAAGACAAGACTTAGAACAAATGGTTAAATGAAAAGAGATGTTGATTGCCAAAAGATGGTAGCAGAAATGGTTAAATCTTTGAAGAAGCACCTGCAACATGCTAAAGACATGCCCAAGAAATAGCCATTGGATGACCGAAGCAAGAGTCATGAAACTATATCTCTCCAAATATAAACACAATACAGTGAAACTTTCATCACTAAACTTGAAAATAGAACTATTGCAGCATTTGATAAAACGCCAAAGAGATAGTGACCAAGGGTGTTGACCAACAAGGTGTAGTGTTTGATGAAACGACAATTGAGAAAGAAAGTGAAAACCCCGGATTTGTTGAAAGTCAAGTTGGTAGGAAGACTCTGGTGCAAAGGCTAGAAGAAGAAGAAGAAGAAAACCCCAAAAAACCAGAAGGTGAAAGCGCCATGGCTAGTAGAAAAGAAAATCGGATATGCCTTCTTTTGATCTAGTGACTCCAATTCAAACGAAAAAACACCAGAGAGGGCAGTGCTTCTTTTGGACAACGGTGCTTCATATGATGATCTAAGCATTGAAGAAAAGTATGACGGATGGGTTGAAAAACTGGTAACTCCCTTAAAAACTTTTTATGTTTTACGACTTTAGTGTAAAAAATGCCATACTAAATTTGCAACAAAAAAATGCCAAATTCTCATCAAGATGCTTTTACAAACTACCTGATTGGTAAACAACACCCAAGTGCTTGGCAAATAAAAAAGGGAAAAGATAGTGAGACTAGAAAATGGATTCGAGAACAAAATCTAACTTGGTCGACTGTGGGATATTTACAATGAGGAATATGGAAACGTATATTAGGGGGTTGTCTAGTTGGCATGTGGTTTAGCAAATGAAAAGGCCCCATATGACCTACAAAAGAAACAACTAAATGAACTTAGGATCAAGTACACTGCAAAAATTCTACTCCTCATAACTTAAATGAAAGCAGAACTCGATTGGTAAAATCATTAAACAAATTCTTGCAATTAGGGGAAGAAAGAATAAAAGAATTGTACAAAACAGGATTGCAAAGGATCGAAGAAAAGATAGCCGCTGAAGTAGACTAGTTTGCTAAACGCCATATTTTCCATATTCCTTTTGGTTTACGCTTTTGCATGTTTATATTAAAATCACCTGTAAAACACCATATTTTGCAAATAGTTTCTTATGTTAACAATATGCATGTTTATGTTAAATCACTTGTATAGTTTTCATGTTTTGAAAGGTCAGCTTATATTGCACAATTTAGGTTTATATGCTACATAACACGCCAAAACAATATACTACAGATAGAACATAAAAACGTTATCATGCTATCACAAAAAAGGCCAAAAATGCTAGATACATCATATCTTCTATCCTTTTCAATATCAAAACTATGAAGAAAAGGAATCTTCACAGCTACGGTACTATGCCCATATAAGATTTCAGAAGGTCTATTTACAACTATTATTCATTTGGTGCCAAAATAATATATTGGTCATTTCAAACAAGCCAAGAAAATCATTATATAAGTAGAAAAGCAATAATACAAAAAAGTTTATCGTTATAACTACTAAAAACGCCAAAAATTGTGTAAAACGCCATACCGTGTAAAAAATTGCTCAGATAGACGTTTCGTTCTAAAGTTCTCAGACAGGACAACAGTGAACGTCAAAACCATCAAAGCTATACTTGCTATGGATGAGGCCGTCCAGAGGGATATTCTTGTCATTGGTATTCCAATGGCCAACTAGTGTGAAAGAACGGATACAGTATTAAGAAGGTTGAAGAGAAGATTTCCAACGGATGATGATACTGGTTTTGAGCAACAACCGTTACCGGATGGTGTTTGAATGAAGAATTAAGGATGGTGACAGTTGCTTATAGCAATGGAGAGAGGGTTCCTTCACAATGGACAAAGTCTTGAACATAGAGAATGTTCACCACCTTGAACAACTCTGTGATTTAAGACCTTCAAACACTATCAAAAGCATGATTGGGATTATGTTTGAATCTAGGATGCGAGGCAGGCTACACCAGTTGATGGCGTTAAGCGCTGATGAGGTCTAAAATATACATTTTTATATCAATATTCCTATAACTTAGGATAACTTTAGTGTTGTTTGCATTAAAGTCTTATCATACTTGGTCATATTTAAAACGAGTGATTTTAAGTGAAAACGAGCTAAAGCAATTTAATTATTCTAAAAATAATAAGTTAATGTTAACGATCGCTGTTAAGTTGATTAGTCCTTTTTGTGGAAATGGTTTCTCAACTAAGTTAACGTCGATTAAATTGTGAGCTATAAAACTTGTGTCATATTTAATATGAAAAAGATAAGAAAGAAAAGTTTCATGGTTTTATAATTAATATGATTAATTGGAGCTTTTAATTGGTATCAAAAGAAAGTATGTGGAAGTCCACTAATTATCCATGACTTTGTATCATTAACATGGGCTTTAACTAAATTAATTTGGGTGGAACACTTGATGTAGGTTTTGAAGTTCAACATTCATGGGCTTGATAACTAAAGTTGGGCCATGATGAAAGTTAGGTTCACATGGTAAATTGATCGGAATGGCTTGGACGATAAGATAAAAAGAAAAAAAAGGACTGACGACAGGAGTTCAAGAAGTTAAGGAGAGGAGGAATTGGTGAGGCTGGATCGTAGAATTGTTGGAGCAAGTTGCCAAACACACACATCTCAATTTTGTGGCTACTGTGATCGCAAGAAAGAAAAGGTACCAAGCTTGCATCCAAGCACGTCACAAAAGTCAAGCGGCTGGGTTATTTTCTCGCTTTACGGCTTCTCTTCTAATTTAAGCACATCGATGAAGGAAGGGAGGCCATAGGCGGCGCAGCTTCCTAATCGACATCGGTCAGCACCTTGCCCCCCTTCCATGACAGAACTAGAGAGCTTTAGAAGCATCTTTTCTTTATGCCCAAAACTCCCATGTCTTTCTTGGTCGGACCAAGCCAACCATGGTTGAATCAAAAGTTAAAAGAAGCAAGCTACTAGGGACGTGAATTAATTATGCAAGCTAGCACACAGGTCAACTAATTTAAGCTAGCAGGCTAGTAGCTGAACTATTTTTATTTCTTTTTACGATGAACCGTATTTTTAGTTGTGTTTATTGTTTCGCTGCCAACTATGAGTAGCTAAACTTCTAAACTACTTAGGTTGAGATGATCGAGACGTTGTGATGTTACTTTGACCCGGTTTTTGACTGTTTGATGTGATTTACATGATGTTGCTTTGAAGTTGATCTTGACATTGCATGTTAAAATTGTTGTGTTGGTTATTGATTGTTGAATTCAACGATTTAGGCATATATAAATATCACATAGACTTAGAAATCAATTTGAATGGCGAAACTTAGTTTGTCGGTTTAAATCTTGACATTAGAAATAATTCAAGTTAATCAATAATTAAAATCAATTAATTAACATGTGCATCCTTACCTAGTGATTCGAGAGGAGAGTTAGATTTGCTAGGTTATTCGCTAGTCGTTGTTGGGTAGATTGGGTGGCCGATAGCTCGGATCCGTTTATTTCTTCGCGTCTAGGGTTTCCTAGGATTTCAATCTTCGAGGTTTCTTCTGCTTCACGAATTGAGGATTGTGCCACCTTAGTTGTCATATATTTGATATTTGTGGGACTTGGTGTCGATAGCTGATTCGATCCATCTTAGCACTTCGTATTTCGCCCACTTTCTTGCACACTTTATCATCGCTAGCGGGAGGTTTATCTGGTAGATTAGGGTATTCAGTCATTGTACGTAGTCAGGGTACCATTGCATGAGTCTAGGGATTCGACACCTAGGTAGTTTTTTCTCATCATATTTGTTCCTAGATCCTACTTTTCGAGTTTGCCTGCTTGTTGCGTTCAGTTTGCTGTCTTGAGCTGTCTGTGGGAAATTTTCGTTTACTGCTTTTTAAATCAATTAGATTTTTAGAAATTCACAAAATTCCCAATTAAAATTAGCTAAGTTTTTTATAGAGGTTAAGTATCGAAATTTCGCCCATAATGTCCACAGATTGATATCCGATCTTACCATCTACACTACATTGCGACCGGTACACTTGCCGATTGTGTGTCGTTTAGTAGCGATTCCGTTTTAAAACTTGTTTCGAAATGAATATATACACTTTTCACACATCAAGTGCCAATGTGGTTGATGGTAATGAATCTGAGGAAAGTGATGAGCAAAACCGATCGGTACATCTCTGATGTACTCTCACCCGATAATAAGTATTAATTTATCTCTTTCATTTCGTTTTAATTGTAACTAGTGATATTCCCCCAGCACTTCGCGGCGGGGATTAAGTCGGTATCAATTTGCTTCGTTACAGTACCTGCACTCGATATAGTAATTGAAAGAGAAAACGCTATGAAAAAAAAACGCATATTGATATGGTGCCTATATATGTTGTTCAGTTGATATCGGTTCGCTTCGTTTGCATTTTATATTTATTGTATTTCAAAAACGAATATTGTGTCGCTATCGTACCAAGCCCAGTCGAAACCAATTGAACAACATTTATATCGGTACCAATATTTATTTATTTATTTGTTTGATTGTTTTCAATAAACTGATACGGTATCGCTATCATACTATACTGAACATCATCGGTACCAGTATCATTCATTTTTTATTTTTTCCTGTTTGATAACGGGTACTTTGATCTTATCTTAAAAGTTATATGAGATAATAAAGTATACTTAAATCAATTAAAGCAATAAACCAATAAAATAATAAAACCTTCGAAAAACAATACTAAAAAAAAATCAAAAACAATTGTTCCCCTCTTTTTATTTCAACATTACGATATAGATTTTTTTTAAATCAAAAACAATTGTTCCCCTCTTTTTATTTCAACATTACGATATATATATATATATATTTTTTAAAATTGTGTTGCTATCGTACCAAATCCAATCAAAATCGATTGAACAACATTTGTATCGGTATCTATATTTATTTTTGGTGTTTTTGCTTTCGATGAATTGGTATCGTATCGCTAACATACCATACCGTACTGAACATCAGTACCAGTATACATTCATTTTTATGATTTCGTGTTTGATAACGGGTACTTTAATCGTATATTAAAAGTTAAATAAAAAATATGTTTAAATCAATTAAACTAATAAAACAATAAAATTAAAAAATTAAAAAAAACAATATTAAAAAAGAATTAAAAAACACTGTTCATAAACTCTTTCTATTCATATATATATAATATTTGTTCGTTCTTTTAATGAATTGTGACGCAGTTGTTTCAACGCCAAGATATTTAACTTTGCATCTTTAGTATAGTTTTATTTATCGTAATGAAAACAAAGAAACAAAATGCCACCAAAATTGTGAAGTTAAACATTAACTAAACGCAAAAAAGTGTTTGGTGGTCACACAACTCGATGTATGGAATTGAAAAGTGGGATTATTAAACAAAGTAAAAAAGACAAAAACCCCCATCCACGTGAATTGTAGCGCGTCACATGTCGCTCTAGGAATCATTCTCACCATTTTCACTATTTGAACTGTTTTCTCCAGATCCCGTATATATATACACCTATATATATAAACACATATAGGATAAGGATCCGTTAGGAACCACCCTTTATTGCCAGAACCACGAGAACCAATGTGAAAACAACCAAAAATACCTAAAAAATCTAAAAAACACACAAATTTTTATTTTTTTTAATTTTTTTTAAATCACTATATTTCGTCACTGAAAAAATATTCGAGTAACAATTATCGATGCACATGTGCATATAATATCATTTCTTTGACAAATTTCGTAATACAATACTAGCATTAGACAATTGCACTTTCATTTATACTACCATCCATAATACACTACTTTTTACATTACCAATAATAGAAATGCACATGTGCATCTATATGTTTGAACATGATATAACATGTTTTGGTACAATACTTTGAATACACTTTTCCCTTTTATCTATCATACCATCCATAATACACTATCATTACCTCATACCATCCATAATACACCACCATTACCAATATGTATCATATTTTCAAAATTTTGCGAGTTAATATGCTGCAACGTGCGTGTATTGTTCAAGCTTTTTTTACGTCTATTTTTCCCGTTTAACGGTCCCGTCGTAACGCATATGTCCTAAGTCGACTTAGCTATTGTTTCTATATTTTAGATTTCAGTCTAATTTTACGCGTTAACATATCGCAATGGGGGTGCGTTGTTCAACGTTTTTACGTTAATTTTTTGTTCGGTACCCCGCGGCAAAGTACAAGGCCTAAATACTAGTTTAAGAAAAAAAATATGTAATTTGAGGATATATACTACATAACTAAAATAGATAGACAAAAATGAAATTATTACAGGTTATATAGAATGGCAATGAAATCTGAACCTAATGGGGATACTTTAAACCCAAAACATATGAGATGGGTATGGCGTCATCTAATCAGGCATGTGATTAGTTTTTATTCTTTCACGTGTATTGGACTGGTATTTAATTTGGTGATATACTCGTTTACCCGATAACGTATACCCGTTTACCCAATTAAGCAATTATATACCAGTAATAATTTGAAATTTTTTGGTCTATTTTAGTTATGTCCATATGTCCTTAAATTACATAGTTTTATTTTCTGTTTTTTCTTAAATTAGTATTTAGGTAACGCGCTTTGCAACATGTGGTTTTATTATAATTTTGCCATAAAAATTTAATCAGTTTAGTTTTTTTTAAATGTTCATTACCACCCCTCTTACTGTATACAATTTACACTTTAAAGTCGTTTTCATTTTCTAATAATTTTGCTTTTTTATAACAAGTTTTGTTTATTAATTCTCCTTTCTCCTATATATTATTAATTAAAATTAAAAATACAAAGTTGTAAATAGTAGGAATAGTTTTTTTTTAAATTAAAAGATTAATGCATATTCATAGTATATACGTGTGTTTGTGTAATTGTATAATATATATATGTGTATATTTCTTTTTCTTTCTTTTTTCTTCTTTTATAATATTTTTACTTTAGTGTTTTTTTTCTTTCCTTTTATTATTTTAATATTATAATAATAACATCATAAGGATGAGCAAATGGTATCTAGTACCGGTACCGCTATCGAATTTACCAAACCCGGTACATTGTTGGTATTGTTTCGGTACCGCCTTTTGACATTTTCGGTACCGGTACAGTACCGGTTTTTACCCTCAAATACTGATACTGTATGGGTACCGAACCGGGTATATTCGGTACCGGTACCGGTTCCCGATTTCCCCGTTTTTCGGTACCGGTACTGGTACGTTACCGGTATTTATGGGTAAAACACCGGTAAGTACAGGTACCGATACCACTTTTCCCCGTTTTAAGTACCAGTACTGGTTTGGTACCGAACTGGTACCGTGCTCATTGCTACCGTATCATACCGAGTAGTTTCGGTGTCGGTACCTAATTTCGATGATTTTCGGGATTGGTACTTTCGGTGCCATTACCGGTACCGAGCTCATCCATATTTTAACGTGTTAGTACTGTAATAACTGAACTGAAAACAACCGAATTTCGAACGTGTAGGACGTGTGGGTCCTACTATTATATATTAGATTATTTAAAATTGTTTTTTTAGGACGGAGTGACTATCGTTACTACGTCATTTTTATCTATGTTTTGATAATCGGTATCTACTTGCCGTTGTCGGCACACGTTTTGCAGACCCTGGATCTCCGCCGCAACGTGAGGGCAAAAATCAACTAGTTTTAAATAAAGGTAAATAATTTTACCGTATTATAACAAATTATATATATATATATATATATATTAAAGAGAAGTTAATGAATATTTTTATAATATTAATATATATAGTTTTTAAATACTTTTATTATTTTAATATTTTAGCCACAGTTATTTTCTTTATCATTTAAGTTGGATAAGGTTGGTGTCAATCGGTACTGGTATCGAAAATACCGGTACGGTCTGGTTCGTTATTGGTACATGTAGGTAAAAACCGGCACCATTATGGTATAGAAAACGCCAAAGGTCGGTACCGAAATGATTATGAAAATCTTGTAGTTCGGCAAATTCGGTACTGCTACCCGGTACCATTTGCTCATTGCTGATCACGGGTACCGTACGAACAACAAGAGTATCGTGCAACTTTTTTTGTTGATTTGCTTCAACTTCTAATGATTCCTTTTTTTTAGTTTCAGGGATAGGGAGAGCTCGGTGCCAAACGATACCGAATCGATACTGGTACCGAAAATACCGGTTACGGTACCGGTATGTGAAAGTAAAAACCGGTAGGCGCCAAAAGTCGGTACCTCCGGTTCGTGAAATTCGGTATCGGTATCCAGTACCAATTGCTTATCTCTGACCACGGGTTTCATACGAACAACATCATTACTATACAACTTTGTTGGTTGGTTTTCTTTCGCTTATCTTTTAGAGTTTTTTTTTTCTATATTTTCTTTTTATTCTTGTCAGCGGTTTTGTGCGCAACGCGCTCTTAGTGATTTCAAAACACATGTAAATACAGACTAAATAACAAAAGAAGTTCGTCGTAACGCGGCGATCATAAGAAAACCTAGTTTTCTTAAGAATGGAGCGTACGATTTCTGCCTTTAGTTTTTTTTTTCAACCATGTGAAGTACTTTTTTTTGGTTCGAAACGAACTTGTATTCAAAGTCGAGTATTTTTATTGGTATAGTAGGCTATAGGGAGTGTAGTTACCATTGCGAGCCGAGCTCGGGCCGGACTTTGGCTCGTTTAAGCGGTATTGAAGCAAGCTCGAGCCGAACTTTTAGCGCGTATTATGTTGTTTTCAAAATAGCTCGAGCTTTGAGTTTTACTCACGAGCCGATCTTGAGCTGAAATAAGTAGGCTCAAACCGAGCCGAGCTCGAGCTTCATAAAAACATGACGAGCCAAGCTTGAGCCTAGTTGGGGGCTAAGGCTTGACCCGACTCGTTTACACCCCTAAAAAAACTAATGAAATGAAATTGAACACACAAATCATGATTGGGCCTCCGGGGGTTCCAATGTTGTAAATGATAACAAGGCAGGCACCACTGCGAGTGTGACCACACCCATCGGTCAATTCTGTTTCTCACTTCCTCGGATCAATTCGTGGGTATTCCGGTGGTGATCTTCTTTTCTCTCTTCATTCCTTAGCTGTCTGTCTGTATACTTGTAATTCATCTCAACTGCATTTAGATACCATCGTAAAATGGTTTAGGTTTTTGATCTATTCTACCGGCATCTAATGTGTTAATCGAATAGTTAATGATCTACTGTTTCTCGATTTGCAACTGGAATTTGATATCGTACACTCTGGAATTTTAGGTTTAGGTTTTTGAACGCTAATTGTGTAATATATCAGTTAAGTTTTCGATTTATTCTATATGTGTTAATTGACGGTAGTTAATGATCTTGTATTTTTGATCTATTCTACTGGCATCTGGAATTTTTTATGATGTATTTTGATTTCAATTAGGTTTTAGGATCAGAGAAGAGTTTGAGATAGTGAATCAATCGGCTTCGGAATGGTAAGATCTTAACTAAAGCCTAAAACCTTGGTTGTTTTGTATCTGCAGTAGTGAATTTGTTGCTTCGATTGAATGTGACTAATTTTTATGTTGATCAGAATTATATATTAGGGGCTTTCAAGCCGTCTTGTAACATCTCGATCACACTTAATGATGGAAAAACTCGCAAGCAGGTATGCGTTTGTTATTCTACACAGATGATCTGTGTACAAATCTTAAATTGTCATATGTGTTGGTTCTTCTGTTTGATCATTATTATGTTTTAAGTTAAACGTTGACAGATTTATGTATCTTATTGAGCACTGTGTGGTTGTATAATGATGTTTCTTTATTAGGTTCCGTTGAAGAAGGAAAATGGTCAAATGTCCATGGTTCCCCTTTTCCAGAGCCAAGAAACCATTGCTGGAAAGGTATTATTTAATGGTCTTTTTTCCTTGAAATTAGACTTCTTAACTCTAGTGATATTACCGCAGGTTGTGTTACATTACAAATTTTGTTATCTATGCATAGGCTAGTGATTGTAAAATGTCACATTTACTTATGTATCATCCTTTTCAGATTTCTATAGAGCCAGTGCAAGGGAAGAAAGTTGAGCATAATGGTATTAAGGTAGAGCTCCTTGGACAGATCGGTGAGTTTTCTACTTACAGTTAATAAAAAAAACTGGCATTTATATTTTTTGTTTATCTCATATTTCTTGTGAACTTTATAACTATTTGTAAGAGCAGTTTTTCTAACATTTGCCGTATCACTGATGATATATTTACATCTTATTTCCATTTGCAGAAATATATTTTGACAGAGGCAACTTTTATGACTTCACGTCTCTTGGTAAGTTTGTCTGACTTGAGGTTAATTTCATTTGTAATATTACATGTTTGTGATTAAATGGCAACTTTTTGTGTTGTTTAGTACTAGAACTAACAGTATTGGTAATTTACTTATGGCTCTTTTTATCTACAACTCTTATTTTCTATGATATTTACTCTTGGACCATTTTGTTGTGTAGTTCGTGAACTGGATGTTCCTGGTGAAATATATGAAAGGAAAACATTTCCTTTTGAATTTTCTACAGTTGAAATGCCATATGAGACATACAATGGTGTGAATGTGCGACTTAGGTAAATGTTTTGTTCTACTGTACATTATATCCTTTATATTATCAAATGTTTTTTTCACTCCATAGATCCATCTTTGTTATGTAGCTGATTAATAAAATTTATTTTTTAAATATTTATTGAATTTCCTGTCAGGTATGTTCTGAAGGTAACAATCAGTCGGGGCTATGCTGGCAGCATAACACAATACCAAGATTTTGTGGTGAGAATGCATTAACAATCAAATTTTTATGTATCTTTCTAAATATTACCAGCTGTGATTCTGTTATGCTGGTAAAAGTTAAAGCACTTTTGATATGATTTCTTATACGTCCCGGAAATTGAGAAAACAGAATGTAAAGATTGAACTTTTTTTGCAATACAATTTTTGTTTTCCATGTCTAAAAATTGTTATGGACCTATCTAGCTATAAAGCAAGTGAAACCATCAAGCATTTTAATAGCGATAATCAATTACAAACTTCTTTTCATTCTAGTATATTCTTATGTGTTTTCTTTTTGTAGGTTCGCAACTATAGCCCACCTCCATCCATCAACAACAGCATTAAGGTCAGTGATATGCTATTACAATATTTTCAACCTATTTATCAGGGGATATGATTCTATAGATGCTCATTTTACGAATTACTATGAATGAGTCGAATGGTCGCTTTGGGTTATGTTTAAACTCGGAGTCGGACCGGTCAACTAGGTTGTGCATGCCGGAAGTCACCCAAAGCGTATTTTTGATACATACATCATCTTAAGTTGATCTATTCAGAAATTTGTATTATTAATGTTATAATTTGTAGTTTTCTTATTCATAATTGTTGCATCACTTGCTTTAAAAAAAAACAGCCTAGAGGTGGCGATTTCAGACCATTTATTATGAATAAGTTAATCTGGGTTATGTAAAATTTCAAACGGGTCAAATGGGTAGTAAGGGTCGAAAGTCACCAGAAGTGTTTTAATACATAAAACATTCTAAATCGCTTTGTCCTGAAATTATATTATTACATTGTAAAAATATACTATATGTAATCATATTTATACGCTAGTTATTTTTATTTTGTTTTTTCTTTTACAAAAATGGACATTCACATATAAACCTGTCAGATGGAAGTTGGAATAGAAGATTGCCTTCATATTGAGTTCGAGTATAACAAAAGCAAGTAAGTCAAAAAAGTTATCAAAATTAAACATTTGTATTCTTCCAGTAGTAAACATATAAATAAACCGAATCACTAATGATGGCACTGATTAATTTTCAGGTATCATTTGAAAGATGTAATCATCGGGAAGATATATTTTCTTCTTGTTAGAATCAAGTTAAAGAATATGGACCTTGAGATTAGGCGACGGGAATCCACTGGTTCTGGGGCCAACACTCATGTTGAAACAGAAACCCTAGCAAAATTCGAGTTGATGGATGGTGCTCCTGTGAGAGGTATCCCTTAAAGTAGACAATACCCACCTACTTGAAAATGGGTCGATTTGGATTATGTTTTGTATATAACGTGTTAAACAAAAGGATTTGACTAAAAAGGAGTCAAGAACAAGGATGGTCCCTGTGGTTTCCACTTTGTAACGCATTTAGTCCCCAACTTTTTCCAATAGTACTTGCATGGTCCCTGTAGTTTGCATTATGAAATGCGTTTAGTCCCTAACTTGGACCTGGTGAAACATTTATTTGTTGGTTGAGGACTAAATGCGTTACAAAGTGCAAACCACATGGACCATCCGTGTACTTTTGGAAAGCTAGACCAAATCCAAAATTTTGGTAAAACTACAGGTGGACTTTACTCAAAAGGAAGCGGGTCGATTGGGTGGTAGCCATCCAAAGTTTCATTAAAATGCATAACCTTCTGAATCGTTTTGTTTTAAAATTTGAATTCTCTCGGTTATAATACAGTTCTTATAGTTATAGTCACAGCAAATGTCATCAAATAAGCAATATTTTTTTTGGCTGTTGTCCGATTTGGTAATTACAAGTTTTTAAAAGACCCACTTTGGTAATTATAGCTTTAAAACTTAGAAAAAAACCCAGATGGGGCAAGAAATGTCATCTAATTACCCAAGTATGTTAAAAAAAAACGTATGATTTTGCTACTTTGGCATTTGTAACTGTATTTGACAAATTAGCACATAATTTATATTAACTTTTTTTTGAAAAAAACGATAAGTTGTTTGCAGGTCAACGGGACCTGTGTTGACCAAAAAATGTTTGTTCTGACATTAGTGCGACTTCTAGATGATTTGAGTTTAAAATTGGTGTAACGGTGTTGTAGGTGAATCTATACCGATCAGGCTGTTCTTGAGCCCGTACGAACTGACACCGACGCATCACAATATCAACAACAAATTTAGCGTCAAGTATTATTTGAACCTGGTACTTGTGGATGAAGAAGATCGCAGGTACTTTAAGCAGCAGGAGATCACTATTTATCGAACGGCTGAAACTTCTTCCTGAGTTTAGGGTTTAGGTCCTGAATATGTTTCGAGTTATATAGGCCAGCAAAGTTATGTAACATAATTGCAGGTAAATGGGGTGTGTTTGTTTAATGTTTTTGCTTTCAACACTTTTATGTTAAACATTGATGTCTTGAAGTCAGATCCATCCAAGCCAACGGATTGTTTATGGACATTTTTTTTTACTAATTTTGTTTTGTTGGGTTTTAAGAATGGTGGTCATAATAACATAATATTTTCAAAGTTTGTTGGGTGGGACTGTTCATATTCATGGATATGAGTGTAAACAACGTAATCCTCTAGTGAGCTATTTGAGATTGGCTCACTAAAAAGCTTGAACGAGCTCAACCAGAACTCAAGTAGGCGTGCAAACTTATACAAGCCTATTATTTGTATCATTTTATGTTTTATATATATTTACATAATGATTAATACATTTCTCACAAGTCGAGCTATAGCTTAGATGGGCTCGGTGTGGCTGATTAACACGCCTAATGGACTTGAACATGAAGTCGAGCAACATCATCGGCCCCTCTAGAGTGAAGGGACAATTAGCTCGGCAGTTGGCAACCATGTAAACAACATGAGTCATTTGCTCCTTTTCTCAGGGACAAGCTTGAATGTTACAAAAATCCACATGGCGGGTACTAAAGCTCAAGCTCCGTAGTAGCACCATGGAGACTTCTACTTTAAAGTGATCTTGAAGAACATGTTGGGTCTTTTTCCAAACTTGGATATGAGTTGCAGACACCACAGAAAATCCCGTTAGAAGTGGTCTCAAGGCTGCAACCTCGAGAACCACTGAAATTTAATTTAGTATACGTATAGATCTCAAGTGTAAGTAGAGATGGGCATAAAAACCGGTTCCAAACCCGAACCGGTAGAACCGAACTGGAACCTGGAACCGGTTCCAGTTCCTACCCGACATTAAGTAGAACCGGTTCCGGGTTCAAAATACCCGTTGGTTCCAACCCGGTTCCACAATTTTACCATTTGAATCGGGTAGTAACCGGTTCCTACCCGTACCCGGTTCCTACCCATACCCGGTTCCTACCGTTGGAACCGGTTCCTGACCGTTGGAACCGGTTCCTGACCGTTATAATATTACCGTTGGAACCGGTTATAGTCGTTAAAATGTTACCGTTGGAACCGGTTATAGCCGGTGTTTAAAACTACGACGACTTTGATTTCCGGTGTTTATTATCCTACTAGTTCTAAAGTTGTGGACCAATTGTATTTGATAACAACTAATTTTAAAAAGTTTGAAAATTCTAGTGACATGTTAAGGAATATGACGAGACCAATGATTCAAAAATTTTAAAAATATTTTTTAGAATTACCACCCGTTTTTCTATGTGCCGCTGCTTTAAATCCAGCTTTAAACGTACCGGGTGTTGAAACTTTAATTGATGAAATTTATGACAAGTTGGATATGCATGAGGAGGATCCAACTTTAAAAGCAAAAACAAAAAAAATATTCAATGAGTGTATGGCCAAACTTTATGATCATTATTTTAAAAAATATGGTGAAAAAAATCATACAAATTTGTTTGAGTCTCGGTCCACGGCCTCTAACGATGAAACAAGCGGGGATCCACTTATAACCATGTTGAATGTCGTTAGAGACGAGACCGCTAGACAACAAAGGGGTAGTGAACCAACAAGTGAACTTGGGAGATATAAAAAAAATCAGTATTCGCTTACTATGACCACCGAGGAGTATAGGAAATTTGATGTTTTGGCATGGTGGAAATCGAAAGAATCCGAATACCCGATTCTAGCCACCATGGCTCGTGATATACTAACGGTCCAAGCTTCCACGGTAGCTTCGGAAAGTGTGTTTTCTCTTAGTGGCAGGGTTTTGTCAATTAGAAGAACAAGACTAACTCCGGAATCGCTAGAGATGGCAATATGCTTAAAGGACCATTTGGATGCCGTTGATCGTGTTCAACATAAAACTAGTCTAGAAGATGAAGTTGAGTTAGAGCATAAAATTGTTGACGAAGAGGAGGACGAAGAAGTGGAGACTAACGATTCGGACGACGATTGTACCGAAGTACCCGCACCTAAGAGAAACTCATCGGAAAGTGTTGCACCTGCCACTAGTAAACGATCAAAGAAATAAAATCTTACTAGAACCTGTTCTGAGTAATTTTTATTTTTTTTTGTAACCGGTTAATTTTTTTTATATATTGTAACCGATTAATTTGTTTTTTAATTTTAACCGATTATTGTTACTATTTTTATTTATCAATGTAACTAATAATAAAAATCAAACATAACAAACACAATAGAAAGAAACATTACACAAACTTTATTAAAATACCAACGATAACATTTATCAGGAACCGGTAAGTAGAAAGGGGTTTATATACAAAAAAAAACGATTTTTTAATCAGGAACCGGTTCCACCGGTAACATTTTATCAGGAACCGGTTCTGAACAGTAAAAGTCAGGTTTTTACTGTCAGGAACCGGTTCTGAACACTATCAGGAACCGGTTCCACACATACCCGGTTCCATAATACCCGTACCCGGTTCTACACGGTTCCATATTCTTGGGTGTGAACCCGGGTAGGAACCGGACCCGGTTCCACACCATACCCGGTTCCAGTGACATCCAAGCAGAACCGGTTCCGGGTTGGAACCGGTTCCGGGTAATAATAAAACCCGATTATGCCCATCTCTAAGTGTAAGTGTGTGTATAAATATACATATGCTAAGTAGTAAGTCCGTGATGGATTAGTGTTCTTGTATTTGTTACAAAAAATGCCATCTCTTCACACCATAACATGTACTAAAAAAAAGGACTAGAACAGTAACATGTATTGTATATGAATCCCCCAAAGTCCAAACAAATCTCATCTTTTTCTACACAGCAAAAGGATAATGTCTAACTCAAATCATACTACCTTTTAACATCGTTAGGCGACAATAGCACTAGAGCCGAGTTGATCGAATTCTCCACCCCACCACTCAACCTAACAACCGTATTCACAAGCGGTTCACAAAACGACATCTCCTCAAACTTAAAACCACCGCCCCGTATTACTTTGAGCTGATCATTTAAGTACTTCCTAAGACTAGCTTCTGCTACATTAATCAAACCAAGAGAAACACTAGTGTGCATCAATTTTGTAACAACTAATCCCGCTAACATCACTTGATCCGCCTTTACAAGCTCGCATATATAACACGGTAATAGAATCGTTTTGAAAACAGACCAGGCGTCCGTCTCGTGGTCCCCACTTTGATCGTCCGATCTTGACAAAGAAGCTTCTTGACTGTTACACGAGTAACACCCAACTATATAACTTATATATGAAAAAGTGGTTCCATATAGAGGTTTCGTAACGATGGTTGATATAAGGCCCGATGATAACAAAGTAATAAACAACCCGTGATCGGTTAAAACCGGGCCCGGTATGTTTCCTTGCTTTAACTTTTCCTCCACAAAGTCCAAACACTCTATATGTATTTTCTCATAAGGAAGTAAACCCGCAATTTTTAGAGCTGTCAAACAATCTACCTCGAGTAACGATTGGGTCAAACGTCGAGTAGACTCTTCGGTCAACAAAACCCCGTTTCCTTTTAAGCTGGATTGATCAATAATTTTCATAATGTCATTGAATTCAGATGATGATGCTAGTTTCTTGAAAATTATTGCCCAACATTCGTGTAAAGAATGAACCGAAAGGGTATTATCGTCATTTGTTGTTTCTTTTTCTCCCGGCTCATCTTCTTGAAAGTTTTCCCATCCTTCATCCCAATCATCATTGCCCCAATCATTCTCGGCATCGTGAAGCATTTGTGAGTTTTTTACCTCATCTTTAACGCCTAAATTACCAAAAAGCCCTTCCCACTCTCCTAACAAGGCTATCAAAACATCGATATGGGATCGTGAAACAACGTTGTCTGATAACTGTACGAAAGAAGAAACTGCGGAATCAAGGGTAGAAAGGTCATTTGGAGATATCTCGAGGTCTGGGGAGATGGTTGATAGTAGGTGTGACGATTTTAACGCAACCAAAGTATGTGTGAAACTTTTAGGTGCCTCTTCATTATCATGTACAGTTTCATGGTTTGAATTTAAAGATCCCAAATTATCCCACCCGGCCCACGGATCAACATTGACCCGAAGCTCAGGAGAAAAGGAAGTCAAATTTGTGGTCAATGACGTTATAAATTGCATAAGTTCCAGCATATGAACACGAACATGACTCGGGATTTCCATGTCATCGGAAAAACGGGCCAATCGATCCCAAACAGTATTTCTAACATTCTTTAATTCCTCCAAATCACCGTCTAATTCACTCAAACTCGTTAAAATACGATATATATACCGGTGTTCACGGGACCCACGGGCTAAATCCTTCAATACAGGTTCCAAGATTCTTATATAAAGACGGGGCAGATCCGTGATATGTTCATAACGCGTTTGAACCTCAGGGGACATATTTGTGTCTGGAGAAAAACGTGAAATCGACGCATGATAAACATATGATATTGCGTTAAAACGACACCCGGAGAAAACCATCGATCTACAGAAATTGAGAATTTCGGTGTAAACGTTACCCACGAGACCGGAATCTATATACGCGAAAATAGAAGCCCATCCTTCACTAACGGAAATCTTTCCGTCTTTGACCAAGTCAACAAACGCTTCAAGACAGATCATCACACACCGCAGGGAGAATCCTCCATCCAGATCATCAGACGATACGAATTTCTGTAAATCGTCGATCAATCCGAACCAGAAATTTACGAGCATAACCAAATCATCCTTCCAATTTGAATCCAAATTACTGAAATCTCCACTCATCGATGGAGTGATTTTAAAAAACTTCTTCATAATCCCGACTACAGAAGCACCGGGATAAGCGATAAGTTTGATATACTTTTTGCAACGATTGTATGTACTCTCGAGCTCGTTAATGAATAACCGAAGGGTTTCCGGATCTTGAAAATGAATGTCTGATTTCGCGTAATTTTCTAAAGCTGTTAATGAACTCGATACGTAATATCCATACACGTATTGCCATGGTACAAGACCGTCTGGAATCTGTCCTTTATATATTCCAGTTAGGGTTTTCATCATTTCCGCAAGGGGTTCGACGCTCGTTTCGTTTACGTGAGAGTACACTTCGTCTGTAACACATGCCAAATTTGGACCGAATAAACCAGCGATGCTTTTGAAGTTTAGATTCTCGACGAGTGAAAGTTTACGACATTCTTGCTCCATGATCTTGTAAAAACTATCCAGCTCATCAATGGTCAAATGTGAGGGGTTTGGGTCAATGATGGTTAAAAGTTCCTTTTTGTCTTCAACTTTTGAAAAACAAATGGAAAGGAGGTTGTATATGTAAGCAAGACGTTGTTTATCACACCCGTTAATTTCGGGGTACACAGATAAGGAGATTGTTTTAAAAATGTCTTTTGCAGAATCGAGTATTTTGCTTTCAAATTGTGTGATCTCGGATTTGATATCATCAACGGTCCAGATTTTGGAAAGAAGGGTTGAACAGAGGAATTTCAGGAGTACCTGAAAGTGAATGATACGAAAATGAAAACATTTAAAAAACAAATATATTCAGACATTTTGCATTATAAGTGTTAGATAGAGGTGGCAATTTCTACTCATTTTATTTTAATCTATTAGGTCGTGTGAATTTTAAAAAAATAGATAAAAGATAAAGTTGCGAAGTGTAAACTGTAATCTAATGCAAATAAACTTATAAATCAGCTTATTCAAATAATTAAATTATTATATTGAAGTCTTGTTACCCCTAATGGGTAAAAATTTCGATATACACACACACACAATAAATAAGTAACCCCGACTGCGCCACGTGTCACAATTATGTGGGACCAATATTCTTTTTCCCGCTTCTCTTATTTCACCCCTTCTTAATATCGTTTTATACTTTAACTCTTGTAAATATCTTATTTCAAAATATCATTTTCTTAGATCTTCATTACTAACCACTTAATATTTCCTTTATTCGACCCATGTAATACACGAGTTTCTAACCTGGTATGCGTGTATATATATCTAAGAGTAAAGTACACGGATGGTCCCTGTGGTTTGCACTTTGTAACGCTTTTAGTCCCCAACGTTTGGTGACTTAATGCATTACAAAGTGCATACCTCGGGACCATCCATGTACTTTTGGCAAAAGTTGGGGACTAGACGCGTTACAAAGTGCAAACCAAAGAGACCATCCGTGTACTTTTGAAAAGGTTAGGGACTAAATCCATTATTTTGGTTAACCACACAGATCATCCATGTTCTTTATATCTTAAAAGGTAAAATGTTGAACGCGTCCAAAGTCGGGAGTGTTTTTAATGCATTTATTCAAACAACCACTTTATGTAAACACATAGGACTTTTGTAATCATATCTGCACACAAATATTTTTTTATACAACACATTTTCCACGTTAACCATTGCCCCAGCCCATACCAACCTTCCTGATTCAACCGTTTTGCCACCTCTACTATTTGATATATAGCATAGACATTTGCGTACCTTTGTTTGATCTAAGCCATAGTCTGAAGCTAAATTCAACACATCTTTTAAGATTTTCTTTTTCTCTGTTTTGACGGAGTCAATGAAGTCGAATATTACACTCTCCATATAGTCAATATCTCCAGATAAAAAGCGTGTTGTCTCAATACCAGGAATAATTTGCTCAATTGCTCTCGTATGATCAGCGACACGTTTTTGTTCCTCTAATTTCAACTTCCATTCTCTCCAAAATGATGACTGGGCTTGGTCAATTTTGCTGCGTTCATCTGTTATAAACAGAGATGTAAGAAACAGAAATCATAAATCACAAATGGGTGATATGTAGATTCACTTGCTTTCAATTAAAGACAGTGATTTCTATCCACTTACGAGCTTGGTTTAAAAAAGCGCGCCTCAAGCTTCTGGGGCTTTTTCGCTCAGCGCCTTGTGTAATTACAAGAAGCGTCCAAAAAGCGCAAATTTTAGCGTTCTTTTTTAGGGGCTTTTTGGCCTGAGGCGCATGCCTCATGTATCTGAGGCGTTTTACTGCAGAAAAATGTTGTACCTTGGATTTTTGACTTGTACATGTAAGTAAAATGGTATAAAAGCCTTATTTATAGCTATATTTTGGTTAAAGGAAGCTAAAAACCTATGGGATATGTATGGGATATATAAAAAAATTATATAAACATCTTGCCTTGGGTACGAAAAGCCCACCGCTTTTGCGCTTTGCGCCTCAATTTTAGACCTCGTCGCTTTTGTGCGCCTCTCGATTTTTAAAAGCAAGCTTACGAGTAAATGGGTGACTTGGGTTATATTTTATCTCTAATAGGTCAAATAAGTAAGGTCATATAAATGTAGCAATTTTGGCCCATTTACTTATTAATGGGTCAATTTGAGTTATGTTTCATCTCTAACCTGTCAAATATATAAAAGTGAAGAAGTTGGATAAAATGGAAGGGATCATACAGTTTATAGATCACCCAAAGTGTAACTTTAATGCATATTAAACTATAGAGTAAAGTACACGAATGGTCCCTGAGGCGTTTTACTGCAGAAAAATGTTGTACCTTGGGTTTTTGACTTGTACATGTAAGCAAAATGGTATAAAAGCCTTATTTATAGCTATATTTTGGTTAAAGGAAGCTAAAAACCTATGGGATATGTATGGGATATATAAAAAAATTATATAAACATCTTGCCCTTGGGTACGAAAAGCCCACCGCTTTTGCGCTTTGCGCCGCAATTTTAGACCTCGTCGCTTTTGTGCGCCTCTCGATTTTTAAAAGCAAGCTTACGAGTAAATGGGTGATTTGGGTTATATTTTATCTCTAATAGGTCAAATAAGTAATGTCATATAAATGTAGCAATTTTGGCCCATTTACTTATTAATGGGTCAATTTGAGTTATGTTTCATCTCTAACCTATCAAATATATAAAAGTGAAGAAGTTGGCTAAAATGGAAGGGATCATATAGTTTATAGATCACCCAAAGTGTAACTTTAACGCATATTAAACTATAGAGTAAAGTACACGAATGGTCCCTGTGGTTTACCAAAGTTTTGGAATTGGTCCCTAGTTTTTCAAAAGTACACAGATAGCCCCAGTTGTTTGCACTTTGTAACGCATTTAGTCCCCAATTTTGCCAAAAGTCACATGGATGGTCCCTTTGGTTTGCACATTGTAATACATGTAGTCTCTAACTGACCTGCTAAAACCTTTGGATTTGTCGGCTGGGGACTAAATGTGTTACAAAGTGCAAACCATAGGGACAATCCGTGTACTTTTGGAAAGCTAGGGACCAAATCCAAAACTTTGGTAAACCACAAGGACCATCTGTGTACTTTACTCAAAACTATTTTATCTAAATAATAATATTATGATGGAGATAACACAAGACTTGTAATCATATTTGACAGACTAATTAGTCACCAAAAAAAAATTAGATTTCTTTTAAAAGTTAGCAAGTCAACCCGACCAAAAATTCATACACTTGTTACATGTAAAAAGAATTTAGCTACAACAATAACGGGTCAAAGTTTCCCTAAATGCAATTTTGATGCATACAACATCAACCGATTTATTTTACATTACGTTATTAACATCTTTACAATACAGTTTTTGTAATCATACCATCTATAAGCAATTTTAAAAGTTAAACAGGAAAGTGTTTCAATGGGCACGTGCTAAGCGTTACCCGTTTGACCAGTTACTCATTGCAATATATATAACGAATTACCTGAACTTAGTGAAGTGTATTTCTCTTGGAACTTTCTACGTAACAATTCTCTGCGCTGAGCTGGGCCCGCACACTCACCACTAGAGTTGTGCAACATACTATAAATCATCCCGATATTCATCATGCTACATATTTCATTATAGTCTTCTCTTGATCTCACCTGTTCTTCAATTGTTTGCACACCATAAACGGCATCATTAAGATTTAATAAAAACGAGCACCCTAAAACGTCTTCCTCTTCTGTGACAGGTGGCACCATAACTGTCTTTGCTAAAGAAGCAATCAGATTGTCTTTAGGAGAAAAATCATTTCTTGCTAACCAAGAAAAAACTGTCGCCATTGCTTGTGTACCAAGTAACTTGTTACCGTTTTCTGATTCGTGACTAAGTTCAAGCAACCACGGAAGGCGTAAAGCCACAAAAGTCAAAAGTTTACTGTTTTCTTTCAAAAAAGAGTCAAAGTCAGAAGTGTTTGTTACAGATAGCAAGTTAGCTATATCAGAAAGCGTCTGTTTTTGTTCTTCATAAAGGTTTGTGTTGACCTGCCCTGATGAATCTATAAAGTCAACTGTATCACGTACGGATAATTCCGGAACATGCTTTCCAGTCAACATTGCCAATTTTTCACACTGGCTTTGCATATCGAGATCTTTCCATGTATGTAAAAGTTCACCGATTGACTCCTTATCACAATGGCTCAAAGCAAACCCTAGAAGTTGTTTTCGAGAACTAATATCCATGTTTTCAAGGGCCGGGCCCCGTGCAAGTGCGGTACACAAATCCCAAACGGGCCCGTGACCCTTTCTTGCCATAATAAGACAAAGATCGAAAGCAAGTTGAAGATCTCCAGCAACAGCTGCTTCTCTTGCGATAGCTTCTTGGACGGATGAGATTTCATCTTGAGAATTGAGTCCGAGAAGTTTGGCTATCTCGATAATCTTGTCAACATTAATGTAGGCCCCGCTTTGTGTGGTGATTGCTAATCTGATGATTTCCATGGGGTCTTTGAATTGCCGAAATTGCATTGGAAGAATGTTTACACCTAATTGTGGAAGTTTAACCGTAAGGGCATCGATCATATCTAACTCTTTGATCACGTTTCTACTGCTCGGAAGGATGTTCAGACATTCCTTTGCCTTCCAGATCTGGCACAAGTTTCAAAAATTGCGGTTAATTTAACTTGACCCGTTTATTTACATTTGGTTAATCAAGTTTTCATCTTTAATGAGTCAAATAGAGTAAAAGAAATAAACAATCACGATCTACAGATAGGCCTGTAAATGAACCGAACGAACACGAACAGAGGCATGTTTGTGTTTGTTCATTTAACTTTGACCAAACACGAACATATAATTGAACACATTTTTTTGTTCGTGTTTGTTCATTAAGAAAATGCGCATGTTCGTGTTTCTTTATGTTCGTTCGTTTAAAACCTAAATGAACAGTTGACGAATGTAAATGAACATAAACAAACAAACAAACTTAACCGAAATAATTTAACAAACATAAAACAACACAAATAAACAGAATTGAACAAAACTAAACGAACACAAATGAACATAATTGACCAATCATAAATGATCACAAACAAGTATAAAGTAGTTTTTTATATAAATTAGTGACTAATTACGATAAATTTCACTGGAAAACCAATTACTAATTAGTTATATTTGTGTAAGAAATTAGAAAGGCCGTTTGTATGTTAATATATATATATAAAAATTTAACTACTTATGTAATTTATTACGATTTAAACGAACATAAACGAATGTAAACAAACGAACATAAATGAACTAACAAAAGGTGTGCTCATGTTTGCTCGTTTAGAGCATGTTCGTTCGTTTATTAAAAAAACGAACTTCCCGCCGAACAGGTTCACAAGCAGTTCATGAACGTTCAGTTCATTTACAGAACTATCTACAGACAATAACAAAAATAACGTGAAAGTGTTACTTACTTCGGAGCAAGAAAGACTAGAAGCCGCGAAAAAATACTCTCGTGCTGCCAGAATGATGATATTTTCAGCCTTTTCTATCCGCAACACCACAGAACCAGAGCCTTTTAGATAGTTTCTAGCAAGTGAGAATCTCCCAGCTTTTAATAATCCCCTGCAGAATTCGATCAACATGTATTCTAAATCGACAAATGGAAACGCCTTTTCTTGCAGGGACTGGAAATCTCGCCACATATTTGCCCAGTCCACATCTGTTCTGCCAGGTTGGCGGCGTATAAACTTTGACAGTAGAAGACGGAGAATTTGTTTCACACTCTTGCTATCTGATTGTGCCTCCGGGAAGAAAGCAATCGGCTTTGGAACCTGGATGTATAAAAGTAACCTCATAAATGAAATATAATGTCTTAATAAATCGTCAAATTAATGAGCCTTGTGGAGCCAAATCAAAACTATTAACTTGTATAAAAATATAAAATGATGGTATTTCAAACAAAACTCTCAAAAAAAATGTTGAATACTTGAATTTGCACTTAACTTTCAAGAAAAGGATGTTCTCCATTTTTCAAGGAATGAGAAAGCATATATCAATAATCACACATATAAACAAGAAAAGAGTCCCCTTACTACATGTAACAATCACAAGTAAACAAGAAAACAGACAGCTGACTACAAATGTCAATTTTTTAACTGCATGAGAACACTTTTAAAGTAAACCAACAAGCTGATGACAGCCGACTAAAGTGTCAAAGTTAGAACGACATACTCAAGATATATCAAAGTATCGACACGGAGTTTACAAAGTACCAAAAATATGACCGAAAACATTTGCAAGTGCCACATGTCAGGCCATCATTAGTAGAGTACAAAAAACACCTATGATCTATCTAACCTGAAAACCGACAGTCAGCAAAGAGTACAAATGCATACCTGGTACAAAGTCAAAAGCCTTCCAGCCTCAACATGCCCTTCTGCAAGTTTAAGTTGCTTTTTGAGACCCCCTACTTGATAACCTGCATTAATGTTATACTGTTAGTTAGTTCCTATTTTGTGACCAAACGAGAACCTATGAGTGTGTTCCACAGGAACAATCATTCAGTTTAAACGGTGCCTGTTTGGGAAAATTTAATAAGTGAGTGCTAACCGGTGCCTGTTTGGGAAAATTTCATAACTGGGTGCTATAAAAAGAAACATATCTGTAACGACAGTAAGTACTTCAAAAAAATTTAAGAATCGTTTAGGAATAATGTATACATACATAGGTCGCCCAAGTTTTCACTTCTAGAGTTGTAAAATGAAAAAAAAAAAAACAATAAATCTACTTAAATATGTTTTGTATTCTTTTGAGAAGATTCAGGGGCACTTTCGTCATTTTGCCAACTCTAGATGAGACATAAAAAAAGGATTAATTTCATATATACCCTTACAAACTTTAAAATTTTCATATATACCCAACCAAAACGAAAAATATCATATATGCCCTTACAAAGTAGTTAAAATATCAAATATACCCAATTTATTAAAAACGAACTAATAAATATCATTTTACCCGTATTTTTTTAACTTCAAAGTTTTCATATATGCTCATCATTTAACTTCATATTTTTATATAGCGCATTTTTAGCTTAAATTTATTTTTACCCATTTTTAGTTTTACCCGTAATCAATAGTATACTCCATATATAATATCTAAGCTAAATAAATTATGCTAGAAATGAGTAAATAGAATATTTGAAATTAAAGTCATATATGAGATTTCAAAGTTTAAGAAAATAAGGGTAAAATTGCCATTTATTAAATTGTTTTTAATGATTTTGGAATATATGATATTTCAACCACTTTGTAAGGGCATATATAATATTTATAATTATAATTTTGCATGGGAATATATGATATTTCAACTACTTTGTAAGGGCATACATGATATTTATAATTTTGCATGGGTATATATGATATTTTGCAAGTTTGTAGGGGCATATATGAAATTGCCCCTAAGAAAAAATTCCAGAAACAAAAAAAATTATCAGTTTGATGCATATGAAAATGCTTACCCTGCAAATGTGGAAGTTTGAACAATATCGAGGCCATGGTACTCCACTTATCAGTAGCAGTACATAAATACAAACACTGAACGGCACAGTCTACTGCTTCAGCCTCATTTCTGAAAAACACGTTTCCCAAAAACTCCTTGCATCCCTCTTCTATAACTACCAAACAGACCTCAATCTTATTCTCCATAGCAATTTCTTTCATCCATCTAACTAAAAACGACTCAACAGTATCATCAACCGCTTCATCCACAAATTTCTTGTGCATAAACGGTAGTGCTCTATCTCTTAGTCTTTTTATAATGTTTTCCTCATTGAACCCGTTAAGCATCATCTTGAACTTGTCATAATCAGACAACTGTTCCCATGTGGCTAAACTCATGCTAAAATTCATATCATGATCATCGTCATCAGAGTAAATAAGCTGGTGCAAATAAGATATAAGCGTGTGGAACTCTTTCAATTCTTCGAAACCCTTTTGACAAGCAAAATCAACCAACGATAAACTGTTGTCCAGCTGTCCACTTAAGGTGTCCATTTCTATAGCTCTATGTTTGTACCAGATACATAGTTCGTTAGTTGAAGGCCATTTGTATCCCGTTAACTGCTTCACAATCGGTTCGGTTCTGATCTGAATGGCGCTTTCGTGATTTTCAGGGAGGGTATTAATGTAATTCACTGTTCTTTCGTGTTCGACCCAGTCTTCTTCTCTTAGGGAAGTAACTTGATGAGGGAAGCGTCCGGGAAGAAGCTGTGCGTACGTCTGAACAGGGACTGTTTCGGGAATAGCTGCTAAAACGTCGAGCATGCAAGGAGATATTGAATAAGGATGACGTTTGAAAAGAAGATTTAAAGCTCCGATCTTCCCACTTTCTGCAAGTGCAGTAGCAGCTTTTTTAATGGGCAATGAACGAAATTTGCTGTAATCCTGTGCAGAAAACCTGAAAGAAGCTAAGTCAACGTGTTCTAGTAAGTAAAAAACTGGTACGATTATTGAAACATTTCCATAGTGTCCATTTGAATAATAAATAAGCATTGTTCTAAAAATTTTAAAAACTTGTTTATTTAAGTAAAAAATGTATTTTACTACATGACATAAAATTTAATGATAACTACATATGCTTTCAAGGGGATTTTTATACATTTTGAGTATATATGTATTTTATATTTATAGGTTGAAATTCTTAAGGTTTTTGTAAATATTAACAATAAATAATCTGGTTAGCATGTTCAGAAATTGTCCTTAAGTTTAAGTGCATGTAACCAAAAGTGTATGAAAACATTATGGTATTTTGATCAAATTAAAATGTAAGGATGTTATATAATAACTTGTGGGTTCATACATAGTTACGATAGGATCCGTATGTAGAGAACACCATATGTTACGGTTATTCAAGGTCTGAGTGAACGGTAGACGTTTTTGTCTTCAAGTGCATAGCTCAAGTTGAGGGGAAATAAGATCATATTAAAGGAAAGAGTAAAATGCCATTTTCGTCTCTCACGTTTGGCCAATTTTGTGACTTTCGTTCAAAGGTTTGTTTTTCCGCATCTGGATCCAAGAGGTTTGAAATCTTGCCATTTTTATCTGGCTCGTTAACTCCATTCATTTTTCTCTGTTAAGTCAGGGGTATATCCGTCTTGTTTTTAACTAAAAGGACAATTCGGTCTAACGGATATATTCGGTCAGCGGGTTAACAAGCTAGATGAAAATGGCAAGATTTCAAGCCTTTTGGATCCAGATGCGAAAAAACAAAACTTTGGACGAAAGTCGCAAATATAGTTCAATATATGAGATTATGCAGTATGTATAATTAAGAAGCAATTATTAATAGCCTCATTACCTGCCCATGTTTATTCCAAGAAATGTCTCCAGCCTGTCTTTAAACTGTAATATCTTAAGTCTCGCCAAACGGAAACCCCAATTTGGGCTATCCTTTTCATCTTCGACCTCCGAAAACATATAACCGTTTGTTAATCGGAGACCATAAGCAAACAAAGCCCTAACAGCATCTTCTGTGGGTCCAACTCTATTTACACACTCCGAAAGTACAAAATCTCGATCTTTAATGAGTGAAAAGAACATATTAATTTCACGTATTCCCTGTACCGAATGCAGCCACTGCGCTTTCAACACTTCATCTTTATCCAACCCGTGATGATCAGCTAATTTAACCGCATCCTCAAACTGCTGATTGGTAACTAAAATATCGTAAAGTTCCTGGACAGATCTTTTTGAAAATGACATCAAGCTCCATTGCAGTTTACCACTGTCAAATTGCTTATATTTTTCAACTGTAACTGGCTCGTAAAGAACGAAATCTGACAATTCAAAATTCTTTTCTGATGATTTACTTTCAAGAATAAATATGCATCCGGGTGATGTTGGCACTCGCTCGATAACAGGCAAAGAGTACCGATAATCATTTTCTAAAACCTTAACACCAGTACTGATGTCAAACATAATAATTTTGCCACTTCTGTTAGCAACGACAACGATATGATCCATCCACCATGTGAAATCTGTTATATTGTTTAATTCACTTTTTTCTTTGAAATAAACTTCTGAAAGTGAATCTTCTTTATTTAGCTTATAGATTATCAGGCATCCTCTTAAATCCAATGTAGCAACAAATTGTTTTTGTGGTGAAAACTGAACCTTTGGGGATGAGATTTGACCTGTATAACCTTTTGTTTTAGAGTAGAGACCTTCAAACTCAGCAGAAGCTACTTGTTGTAAGCCTGATTGTCGACACCATTTCCAAAGAGAAATGGTGTAAAGTCCTGGAAGGGTGGAAAAGATATAAACAATTTAGCAATCTGATTTTATGGTTAAAAAAAATACAACATGAATATCATGGTTCAATGCATTACAAATATGCTTTCAAGATTCACTAATATTTGTTACTGTGATTTATACGTTGAGCCATAGTTATTGATAGCGAATAGTGGACGATAGCGACAAGCTACCTATATGCTACGTAGTGATAGCTAGGGGTGTGCAAAAAACCGAATTAACCGACCCATAACCAATTTAACCGATAAAACCGAACCAAATTGTCAGTTAATTGTTTTTCTGAAAACCGAAAGTAGTGGGTCGGTTATGGTTATCAATGTTTCCAATCCATGCCCGCCATAACCGAACCGAACCGACATTTAGTAAAATCTTTGTCGGATGTTGGGACTTTTAACCATTGTTTCGATATTTAATGTTTTTGGTTGCATGTTTGTTTGAATTTATGGATTATATGATATCGTTTTGTTTAGATATACCATAAAAAATCGGTATCGGTTTTATAGATTTATATGTATTTTCAATGTTATTTAATATACTAATATATAAAAATGTGTAATAAGAATTTATTAAATGGTAAAAGTTTCAAGCCGAAAGTTTTAGACCCAAACAATGTACAATTAATTTGTTTTGAGTTATTTTTAGGTAGACCCAAACTCACAGTTAACCGCCCATAACCGACCCGTTATAACCTCCATAACCAACCCGTCATAACCGATCGGTTATGGTTATGGGTTTAAGCCAAAACCGACCCATGCACACCCCTAGTGATAGCGATGAAATAGCGGGCGCTATTTTATGTTTAGCGACACACTAGGAGAAAATTTAGAAATATTTTATATGTACATTATATCCAAATAAGCTGTTTTATATGCTGTTTTATATGTATGTTTACCAAAAAACCAAATATCCTGCTATGTTATACCTATAAAATCCCGCTATTTACATTAAAGCAGAAAAAAAACCCCTAAAATTCCGCTATTTGCCCACTATGGAGGTGCCAAAATCAAATAGGGACACATGAGTGCTACGCTACGCTATTCACTAGGCCTGGCAATAAAAACCCATACATGTCATTTTGGGCCCTTTAGAAAAAGAAATAAGTCACAATCGGTCAGGAAATAAGTTAGAATGGGTCAGGATGGGTGTCTGGGTAACCCTAAATCACCCAAATCAGGTTCCCCCATTCTTCTTTTTGATTCGACGCCCAAATCACCACCATCCTACAACCTCTATTGCATTATCTTCGACCGCCATTTAACCTTCAACCACCACAACTCCGCCTCTCAACCAACAACCACCATCACCTCCACCATATAACTCCGGCCACTAACCAAGCCCTAATTTACAACGCTGTTCAATGTTTTTTATTTGCTACAATTTCTTTATACGCTTTTATCTCAATTAATTAAGTTATTATTAGCTTATGAATCAGTATAGTGTGGTTGTAATGTTAACATTATGTTGCATATCTGCATACACTCTTTAAACATTGCAGATCATCTTGCAACATTAAAAAAACAAACTCAATACTATTCTTTAATATTTTGCTGCATAAAGTCAAATATGTTCAAAATAATACTCCAAACAGCAAAACTGATGAAGTCAACATAGCATACATTGGTACATAACTGATTATCAGTACATTCAGCTGCAAAATTTGAAGTTTTGTATAAACTGAAGCAAAAATTAATTAAAAAAACTTCATAATTTTGTTGTTGATATTGAGTGTTGTACAATGAGAAAAATAAATTTAAACCTGAACATGAAAAATATAAGAACAATGAAACTCTTAACAGGTAAAAAACTACAGCTACACTGTATATGTATATATATATATATATAGGGGAGGGTTATTGCGAGAACCGTGAGAACGAATGAAAAAACCAATCAAAACCATTTTTTTTAATACAAAACTCATTGTAATTAAGATACAACATCAAAAAAAGAATTTACAACATCAAATAATTCATTTTTCCTCTCAAAATCACTCTTGTTAGATTTTTTACACATGTGTAAATATAACAAGTTTACACATGTGTAAATGGCAAACTTACACATGTGTAAATTTTCTTTATTTGCGAATTAACGTAAATTTAAACGTGTAAATTAAATTTCTAACATTGTATTCGAATAATAATGATAATTGTAAAAAGAAATTTTGAATTTGAATTGTTTTTTATCAAGTTCTAGTGATTTTTAAATTTGTTCTCACAGTTCTCGCAATATTTAGTGTTCTCATTTAAACCCTCCCCTATATATATATATATATATATATATATAGATATTATATAATATTTTAATTATTTTTAGATTTTTATTTATTTTAAGCCCATCATGACTCAAATAGTCTAACCCATACGACCCAAACCCATCCTAACCATAGTCACCTAATTCGCGGTTCGCTCCGGTTCGGGTACGCGGTTCGGGTTCGCGATTCGCTAGTTGGGACGAATTCGGTTCGGAGGGTGGTAGGTTCATTTCGGTACGATTCGGTTCGGTGTACCATTCCAACCAGTTCGGTATACAAAAATTAAAACAAAAATTACTAATTTCACAAATCAAAGAAGCACATTTGTTAATGAAATAAGAAAAAAAAAGTAAACAATTAAAAATAGTTTTAGGTTAAAGTTGAAAAAGGTAAAAGTATTGAGATATGAGGATGAAAAATGTAACTTAATAAAAAAGCTTTAGGTTAAAATTTATAATAACACAAACATAAAGGATGAAATATGTAAATAAAAGAGGTTTTAGGTTAAAAAGATGGAAAGAAACGCAGCATACAGCCTCCATCTCCATCTTCTCCTCCATTTTCACTAGGGTTCATCATAATCACAGGTAAGGTTTAAGTTTTTCATCTTCATTACCATTCGCTGAATTGATGAACATGATGCGCTGAATTGAAGAACAAGATACGCGAATTGACACCGTATTATACGCATACGAATTCCGTATGGTACGAAACGTCCCAAAACGAAATTCGCATATTTTTGAGCGAATTAGGTAACTATGATCCTAACCCTTTTCTTAATAAACGCATCCTAACCCATGACCCAAACCTGCCCAACCCACCCACTTTGCCACTACTACTACTATTCGCTATAGCGCTCGCTATGAGCGCTATTAATAACTACAGGTTAAGCTTATGCTGTTGGGTACTGATAACATATATAGGCTGAATCTATCTAGGGTTATCATTTTCCGCTTGAAAGGCTGCTACTCTTGCTAGTGCTTAAATATTATTCTGAGAAGAAATTAGCAAGTTGACAGCCACTTAGATGATGCTTTTTTTCTGATTCACAACTTCACACTTCCAGTTATAAATAGATATAACTAGTTCTTGGTCCTCCTACAACTAGTACAGAAAATTAAACCGAAACTAGCCAAGATAAGTGCTAAACATTACCAATGATGACGGTGGAGGTCGATGTGATACCAACAGCACTACTAACAATAGCAAGCAACGAGCTATCTGGATGATATCCACAACAGCTAATATTCTGAGGGAACTGCTTATGTGACAATGAGCCCAAATTTGAACTACTCATAGTGGAAATGGAGGCACTTGGGTCCTGAATAATCTCAATATCATGAACCGAACCATCCGAGGCAAGTATGCTGAATGTACACCTGTTAAACAATAATAACACTAACAAATTAACCAATTAAGCATAAGAGCAACGAACTAACGAACACATCTGGCGAATATAATTAGGTGAGAAATTGAGAGAGATATAATACTTACAAACAAGACTTTTTCATATCCTTATTATCATGAATAACAAAGCTGATAATTGGCAAAGGCATTTTTAAATGCTGCTTTGTAATTCTGGTAATTTCATCACCATTAGCCCTTATAAAATAAAGGGTATCAGTATTGTCAAAAACTCCCAAAATGTCATGTTCCTCTGACCAGACTCCAGACATGAAAGTGACCAGAGAGTTGCCTGATATCACAAAGCAAAAATTAGCCGTTTATGTTATAGTGTTATACACATTGAGTGCTAAAATAAACTCATATGTCAGCTGCAGCTGGTTCAAGAATATACTTGTTAATAACACAATCGCTTCATAACTGTAATATAAAAGGCATTTACACATGTTGAGGAATCTTACTAGTAAATTTTCCACAAGGCTCTTGGTAATTATCATCTATCTGTAAGATAGTTATCTCATTTCCAACTGCTATAGCCACATGTTCACCACTTGGAGAGACGAAAATTGATGTCCATTTGCTTAACTTCTGAGGATGCCGATTTGTAGTCCATTTTTCTCTAAACTCATTGAGACCTTCATGGTACAATAAGAAGATAACAATTATCTATATTTAACCAATGTGAAGAGCATAAGCATATGTACCATTACATCATGTAAGGAGGACATGTACATACAGTTAACGAATAAATATAAGATCAATGGACATGTACCTTTCGTTGAAAGCAGTCTAAGGAAACTTCCTTTAGTGCTTTCATTAAGCTGGATTTTCAATTAAACTATGAGAAATCAAAGCAAATGAATGAAGTAAAAATGATGGTGAGTTGATAACAAATAATAAAAACTGAACCTCTTGGTGAATAGGGGGGTAATTGTGAGTGTAAGGTCTAGAAGCGTGACGACGAGTCTCGTAGAGAACTTGAGAATCACTCCTTCTTTCCATTTATTACAAGTTGCTACTGCTACAAGGAATCAATCAAGCAACTAATCGAATGAATGTATTGGAACTAGAATCGCATAAATTACCTGATCAGAAGTGACAAGGAAAAGCCCTAGGTTTAGTGGCGTCTGGAAGATCCTAAATCGGATACCAATTCAAATACCAAATTGGAATTCGGATCCAAATTGCAACAGCACACCGATTCGTCGTCTCTCTAGTAATAATTGTATAAACTGGTAACGTAACTCATACGTTCACGATATAATAACCTTGCTAGGCTTACCTCGGCTGCAACCGCTCAAGCACTTCTCGAACCACTAATATAAAAAAATTAATAATAAAAAAAATTTATATATATATATATTAATCTCCCCCATTTACCATTATGTTATCAAAAATAAATAAATAATAACCATGTAAACGAGGCAAACTGCTATGAGTTATCTAAGATTAGCTTAGGGAAAACATTTGAGCCGAGATAACCTTATTTATCAAGTTTGAGTTGGCTGGCAAATCTAAACAAATCTATTATTTATATAGGGAAAATATCACAGAATAGTAACCAAGTTTCAAAAGTGTTCTAATTAGGTCACTCGTATCGTTTTTGTCCCAATTAGATAACTTAATATACAAATAGAGTCATATCCTTTTTTCCATATGTCAAGAGAAAAATGGAGCATAAGATGCTAGGGTCGGATTATATTAATATATGATATTTTATTTATTAAAAATAAAAACACTTTAATTACATTATAAATTAAAAAAACAAGTTAAAATTCACGTCATCACTGGATGTTAGCATCAAATGAAAGATAAAAAAGAAACAAAAATTTACATCATCACGGTTACCTATGAAATGGATGAAAAAACCCTTAATTTTAATAAAAAAAATGAATGTTGAGTAACCTGATTAGAACACTTTTAAAACTTGAGTGATCTAATTGAAACACATTTAAAACTTAGTTACTATTCTACAAAGTTACCCATATTTAATTTTATTCACTAAATATATATTTACATAATAATATTTTTATATATAGAAGTATATATATAAACATTATAATGCAAATTTATGGGAGTTATAATCATTTGAGAATGGTTAAAATGAGAACTCAAATAGATGTCGAACCGCAAATATGAAAAGTTTAAATCTCACCCATTTACCATTTTTAAAGGAGAAAATATTATTAAAATTAATAACCATGTAAACAAGGCAAACTGTTATGAGTTATGTAAACTAGCTCTAAGCCTAAAATAGGTTTTTTAACAGAGAAGCCCAAGCCCAACATTTATTTACTAAGTTTGAGTTTACTAGCAAATCTAAACAGACCTATTATTTATCTTCATTTTATTTTACTCACTAAATATATATTTACATAATAATATTTTTATATATAGATATGTGGTGAAAAGTGAGGTTTATCTTGAGAACGCTAAATAGCAAACTTACACATGTGTAAATTTTCTTGATTTACGAATACTTGTAAATTTAAACGTGTAAATTTAGTTTATAATATTGTATTTGAATAATAATGATATGTGTAAAAGAAAAGTTTGAATTTAAGTTGCTTTTGACCAAGCTCTTGCGGTTTTTTCATTCGTTCTCAAGTTTCTCGCAATATTTAGCGTTCTCGTTTAAACTCTCTCCTATGAAGAAATTACTGATTAATATACCATTAATATACCGTTTTATATATAAACAATATAATGCAAATATATAAGAGTTATAATCAATCGAGATTGGTTAAAATAAGAACTCGTGTGAGTTGCGAGAACCATAGGAACTGACCTACATCATTGATCAAACAAGGAAGGATGGGTAAGATTAGATCTTGTTTTTTTTTTGTTTTTTGGTGGAGGCTCATTTAAAAATATTATTAAGGTACTATATTTAGGTAATTTGGTAAAATGACAACCATTTCTCTCCTCTAAAGCCACTGTACATCATCAGACTCCCTCTCTCTCTCTTATCATCAAAGTACAACATCACACTCTATCCTCTCATCTGATTACATTAGCGTAAATCCACCGTGCACACCCATAAAAAACTGAAAAAATAATACAATATTTCATATCAATACATTAGTGTGAATACACCGAACACATATGAATGCATTAGTGAAACTAGGAAGATAATATAAAACGGAATCTCGCCAAAATTTGATACAAACTAGTGAGAGTCCCCGCGCTTTGCGCTGGGCTTTTGGTTGGTATCGGCTCAAATCCTTACAGTTTTGGTATGAGTCCGTACTCGATATAACAATTGGCATGTGTTATAACAATTGGCATGTGTTATACGTCAACTAAAAACTGTAAAAATGAGTACGGGTACTGAAACTGAGGATAACTTAGGATTCCAAACACAATCTCTATATAATTTATAACTTTATACAATTAGACGAATTTATAATTTATACATTAAGTGGTATTCTAAAATTAAGAAAAAAATGGTACATAGTTACATTTGATAAAAGGATAAATATATACTTATAATTTAATTTAGGCATCCATTGTATTAAAATGGTATTTAAAATAGCATAGCATCTATTATATATAACTGGATGGGAGCCCCGCCGCGTTGCGACGGGGTGTCTAGATGTATTAACAAACTTTTTTTCGCATCAAGTTAGATTAACCACGGAACCCAAAATATAAACTTGAACTGTAACTGAGTATTATTCGATCGTTTTTGTATTACTTTATTCCTATTAAAATCACTAATTGAACCAAGAATCTTGAATTACAACCGTGTGTCAAACAGACGTTGGATTGTCGACAACATCCTTGGTCTTCGTGGTGAAATCAACAATGCCCATAGTTCCTAACTCTCCACTGAACCTAGTTCTAACTATAACATTATACATCTCAACCTCGGGTCCCAAACTGCCATTAACGGTATATTCTGCTTTTACGCATTTCTAATGAGCCTTGGCAGTCGCTCACCTGTGCACAACTCAACGTGTATTCCACTGGTTTTCTTCTTCTCAATTAATCTTTGCAGTATTCAAGCTACAAAACTAAGACATTACCTCCATGTTATAACGCTGAACCTCATATGCCAATTTAAACATTTAAAGGAGTGTCAAACTTGATTACCTGTGTGTTGGTGACCGGAAGAATTCGGGTTGAACCGGAGAAAGCCACAACGAGAAATCACCAGCATAATGCTCTATAAGTATCCCAAAGAACCGCTCTAAAAATCCGAGAACTGCTATGTGAATCATGATGGGCCTCTTCTTTTCCGAGTTTGAATCAATATATGTGATGTCAAAACGTCGTGGTAAGTTAAACTCAACCTACACAAACAAACAATCTTGTTTAATACCGTATTAACATTCACAGCTTGATTACAGTGATTAAGTGGCAAAATTGGCATGTAGGACGAGCTAGGTAACGGGTCAACATGTATAATTTTTTACGGGTTGGGTTAACCCGACCCAGTTTTAGTCTAACTTTCTATAATACTCTGGGAGATTTCCGACCCACTTGACTCTTTTTAACGTGCTTCCTTTAAAGCCAGTCTTTAAAATAACACGTTGAAAGTTAAACCAAACATGGATCGACCCATTCATAAGTACTTGCATGGTAGAGTACTGCGACTTCCTACAGAAAGCGCCTTCATTTTGAGATCGATATTTTTTAGGCCATAAGTACATCGGTTAGCATTTTCATCTCGAAGCACCTTCTTTTTCTTCTTAGATGAGCTCAATTTCATCAATGGCTTCAATCTTTCAATATATAAGTTGCATTGGGTGCCACCATGCTTTACATCAAATTCAGATCTTATAGGTGATGTAGGCTGAAATAAGCAAAATTATGGAAGGTAAGAACCTGGTTTTATGAAACAATTTGTGAAATCATATAATGTACCTGTATTGGAATGTATACTGAGGAAATAACAGTAAGCTTCAATATGTAGACCATATAATTTCTAGCTTCTCTAAGCAACTACATTATAATAGAGACTTGCCATTACAATGGAACTTTGAACAATATTAAAAAATATTAAGGCCAACAGAGATAGATGAAAACGTTTACTACCAACGTTTTTTGGAAGCTCTTTTTATCACTTTTGCAGCTACTTTTTATCTTTTTTTAGCACATTTTCAGCCATGTTTTGAGCCTCTTTTTATTAGATTTGTAGCTATTTTTTATCTACTGTTTCGCACATTTTTAGCTGTATTTTGAGCCTCTTTTATTGTCACATTTGCAGTTGCATTGTATGCCTTTTTTAACCACATCTGCAGCTGCATTTTATCTTTTAATAGTAAGAAGTATTAGTCTGACTTATTTTATGTGTACATATAAAAAAGTAACTAACAACACCAAGCACACATAAGTCATGTTCTCATCAGTAAAGTCATACAAAAACTAATTTGAGTACTTTACCTTCTTCACAGAAATACAACATACAATACTTTCCCGGAATCATAAGTTAGTGGAGCTTAATTGGAACCCCAGAGTCAGACTAATACTTCTTACTTCATTATCGTCGCCATTAGCCCGAGTGATATAATCAGAGTTTCACCAGTTTGGCTGGAGTACCAGACATTCCTCTTACCGTGTTTTGCTAAATCGATTACAACAGACCAAAATCGAGCATCGGAATATGAGAATATAATTGTATAACTTAGAATAACAAGGTTGAACATAGTCGGACTTACCTTGTATCTAACGGAATTTCCTTCACGACAATCTGCAACAACTTCAATCCAAAGGGTCGAGGAAGGTGGAGGAAACAAAATCTAACCACCATAATGTTCATCGCCACCACCGCGGTAGCTCTGGCATCACTGGCGACTCGAACTTCTCGGTTCCTTCTCTTCTCTGCCCTTTCTCTTCTCGCTCTCTCTTTCTCTCTCTCTCTCTCTCTTATACAACACTCGCGGAGTGCGATCGTTATTAAAGGTTAGGTACGTATGGAAAGAAAGGTGAGGAGAAAGTGGTTTGTGGAGAAGATAGGCGGTGGAGAAGACACCAATTTCAAGTTAGGGTTTGTGTTTTTAACTGATGGACAGAAGCCTGTGGAGAAGACACGCGGCTTCAAAAAGAAGCTAGTTAGACACGTGGTAGGGTCTGGCAAGTGTACAAAGAAAACAACACAAAGTGAAACAAGGAGATGCACATGAAACACCTTATGCCACCTGTACAACACACTAATGCAAAAAATTGTTGCAAATTATATTATATATAAATATAACTAAATGAAAATAAGTGTGAGAAATGTGTCATGTTTTTAGGGCCTCTAGATTTGGTTTTTGGCTGGAAAATAATGGGGAATTATTTTAAGAAAGTAATTGCATACATAATTTTTTCAATTCTAAAATTCACAAATTTTTACAATAATATCTTTTTTTTTAATTTTCGTTTACAATTGCAAATAATTTTCTTTTTTAATTTTCATTTACAGTTTTTCCTTATATGAGTTTTTTTATTTATGGTATAATTCATTTATATCTTTGAAATTTAGATTGTGACCAGATTTTTTAATCAATTTCACAATTATACTTTCTTATACGATCGATTACACACTAATTAAGTAATATGTCTATATAATAGATTCAAAACTAAAACCAAAATTGTTAATCAAAATATATAATTTCCTTGTAGATGTAATTGGAAGAATAATATGGGGCGAAATAATAGCTGGAAAACATTTTTTTTGGATTATTTATACAAGATTTCACATAAGTCAACATTTCTTTAACATAAACATATTTGGTGATTCTAATTGTTCTTTGTTTGTGATTGTAGTAATGGCATCCCAAAAAAGAAGCAAAACTTCCGGGTAAGGCTCATCATCAGGGGCCGGTTCGTCATCAGGGTTGGGACCGAGAAAATGGGAGCAATTGAGCAGTATAGAAGAGGGGGATGCAAGGTTGTCTCGACAAGATTGGGAATGGGAAAGTTTCAAGTATTCGTTCTGTTGCTGCTTGGAACGATGATAAAAAGAAGCCTCTTTCGAGCTTTAAAAATAAGAAACTTGAGGCTAAGATGTCGAACTGGAAAATGATAACTGGAGGGGTAACTACAAGTGTACCGGAAAGAATTGTGGCAGAAAGGGTTGTTAATATGGAGGAGTTTAAAACAATAGGCGTTGTGCAGATGTTCGAGAGAATAGGTTGGGAAGAGTGTTGGATTGGTGTGAGGATGCGACCTCACGAGTTTACATAGAGGCGGTGTGTGAAGGGTTGGCATCTCTCAAGTTTGTTAATAAGGATGGCCCACCAGACACTTGGCAATTAGTTGGCGACAAGGGGAAAGGTCAGATGTGATGTCCTTTGAGAGGATGAACTGTATCGCATTGTTTGACTCATTGGGAGTCGAGGAGTACACATACCCAGCCATGCATCACTTCTTGGATAGTAAGATGAATTATTCAGATCCAGAAGGGATGGTTGAAGCAGTGTTGCCATTTTCTAATGGTGGTCAGGCGTTAAGGAACCAACTGTCGGTTGAAGGCAAAATTCTTCAACCTATATCGTTTGAGAATGTTATGGTCAGATTTGGGGACCGTGGAAAGATAAAGGGGTCGGATGTTAGGGTTTTGCATGCATTGTTATATGGGACGCCAAAGCTGTCATGGCGCCATATTGTGATGATGCACACATGGGATACTCGGGAGACATGCAACCGGAAGATGATCCCATACGTACGGTTGATAAGTGCGATGATAGTTCAGCAGAATCGGCTGCCACCAAGATCACTTTGGGTTTCGAAACCGGTGGATCAAATTTCATTCGCATCCATGAATAAAAATTGGAAAATACAAGTTCGTGCTTTCGGTCATCAATACACAGTTTCTGATGATCAAGGTCATAGCTTCCACTTTACCGAGCCGAGTGCAGACCAGCAAGCCGAGAGAGATGAAGAGATGGTAGACGAGGAGAATGAAGATGAACCTCCGGGCCCAAGGGGACCCCGTCAAAGGTATCACCACTCAAATCGAGAAATATCATTGGGTGTGTCGAGTTTTGTGAATTTCCATCGTACTCCAGGATATAGTAATTTTAATCGGGGATAGCAAGCGACTTATGATAATGTCTCCGCGGGAATCGGGGAGAATCGTGAGTACGAGAAGAGGCAGAAAAAGTAGGAACAAGATTACATGGCTCATCAACAAAGCCATTAGGATGCCGAAGCTGCCCACCGAGCAAAATAGGAGAAGTATTGGGAGGAAGAGCAGATGTTCCAAGTTCAATGGCAATCTAGGTGGGAACATATGGAACAACAGCAGGTGCAAGAGATGGCCCGAAGGCAACAATGGGAGGAGAATCAAGACCGCCTCCGAATGGAGAGAAATGTTGTGGATGATCGTAACTGGATGACTGTGGGGACAAATCATGAGTTGGCGATTAATAATACCAAAATCCTCCATGATCGAGAACGGCATCAGCGAGACTATCTTGCCGGGTTACCGTATGTTGAGCATTTGGGATGGACCGACTATGAGAATCTTCCCGTGCCTCGAGGCCCCTCCGACCCGTCTCCTCATTGGCCGGAGGCAGTGGGATCTAGTTTCATCCCACCACAGTTGCCGACACCAGCTGAAGGGAGCCCGGGCCACTTGACAGCTGGAGGGAGGTGATGTCCGCTCTTACTGGGTATCCATATAACCCATACCCGCCGGTCGACCCAAATGAACGCTATAAAAGACAGGCGAGGTATGTTTATTGTTGTTGTTGTATATTTTCCTTTTAGTAGTTCCTTTAGTTTCTAGTAGTAGATAGTTTTTACTGCTTTCCTAGATAAATGAACTTTGTGGGTGTGTTCCCCATATAACCCTCACGAGACCTACTCATCCTCTCGAGCTCTCGGGAGGTTTAAAAGGGCTTGTTGCATGAGCTAAATGCAACTGTGATTCCTACGAAAGTGAGTTAGGTTTGTTGTTATTGTAAATTATCTTTCCACAATAATCAAAGTGAAATCACGTATGGCTTGGTAATATCTTCATAAAAATGGTAGAACTAGGTACTAATAAATTTTGATGGTTGTGAGAAGCATGCTTCTACACAAGGTTGAAATTTGTAGGTACATTGTGTTCGTGAGACGACCATTTTGTTGAAGGAAGAAGAGCACATGAAGGACGAGCTCGAAAATCAGGTGCATACATTTCTTTTTACTCTTGATTTTTAGTTAGCGAATAAGTGGATTGTAAATTGTATGCTATTGTCCGGGGTGAAATTTTGGGGAAGTTAGCTATGTTACATCCCTTGTGCGATTGTAAAAGCTCCATTCTTACACATTGAGGACAATGTTGACCTAAAGTTTGGGGATGGGGGGAGAAAAAGTTTTTCGATTTTGACCCGTTCATTTAAACATTACACATTGAGGACAATGTTGACCTCAGGTTTGGGGATATGGGAAAATTTCAATAATTTTAAAAAAATGTCTTTGTTTGAGGCGATCTAAGAAGCATAAGTAACTAAGTTAACGACGGATGGCACAACCCATTTGGTCTTTTGTCATGGTCAAGTTCAAGTAAATATCATGACGGGTGTTTAGCGGGTGATTATTTGGGAATAATTCGCCTAAGAAATTTATAAGTTATGCATACCGCATATCATACCCTTTACACGTGAGGTTTTGAGCCACTTTTATACATCATATATATACACATATTTCTTTGTTTGAGTGGACCATTAGTCATGTATTTTAGAACTTGCATCTTTTGATACGTTTGAGACCATAGACCGAATACAAGCATGAGAATGATTAAGGCATTAGGTAAACCTTTTCCTTTTACACCATTTATTATCCTTACCCGAAATCTACCCCCTAGTCGCCAACTTTGAGCCTACACCTTTCGTTTGATCACCCCATTTAGCCCTTGACCATTAAACCTCTTTTAACCCGTGTGATGAAAATTCGATCTTAGGTTTAGTTGTTTGTAAAGTTGTGGTTTCATGTGGAAAAAAATCGAAAATGCAGAAAAACATGAAAAATAAGCGAAAAAGAAGTTAAGAAAAGCACAAAAAGATGTGTGATAGTTTGTGAATAAAGGCGAACACTTTTGCCTATTAGTTTGTTGATTTTGTTAGTCGGTTTTAGTATAGTTGTCTGTAATAAAAGTTGAATTTTCATTACCTTAGCCACTTTCAAATACCCTATTCCACACCCTTAGCCTAACCCCATTACAACCCTTTTAAAGCCCTTTTGACATGTGCTTAGTATTCTTGTTCGGTGGTGGAGAATGATTGAGTTGCAAGCCTATGCGGGTACTTGTTCTATTCGGTTGAGTGATCATTTTAAAAGTGCTAATACACCATTAAATTAGCCAAGTTGTAAACCGATGGGAGAGAACATTGTGAGGGGTATGCGTGAATTATGTTTTTCAAGGGCGGGTTAGTCTTGGATAACTATTTTAATGTCATTAGTTCATTACCGCTAAAATATTTTGAAAATTGTAAAAAGCTAGAACTGAGTATGCCAATTAGACCTTAACTTACGTCTCAAGAATGGGAAGTGTGTTTCCTGTTCGACCCACGTGAAAGTGAAAAAAAGATTTGCTTGAGGGCAAGCAAAAGAAAAGTGTGGGGATGATAGTGATTGAAAACCGGTGTTTGTTAATGTTTAAGTTTATGTTTCTACGTGACTTTTAATCTTGAATAGCCTACTTTTAATAGGATTTGTGTTTTACATGTCTTATGGAGTTTAAGGAGCTAATCTGGAGCTAAACGGAGCACCAGGACGCAAACGGGGTCAACCGCGGTCAAGAAGGGGCGAAAATAGAAAATGGAAAATGCAGGCACCATCACCAACGCCCTCCTGGGCCGTCAACGACGCCACATAGATAACCCCGTCGCCAGATTTCGCATAAACAGGAGGATAGTGTGACACCCGGCTATTTAGGCTATCCCGTACAAATGTAACACGTGTCATGAATGAATAAAAGGCCGTATTTGATTATTTATGATGTTTATATATGGTATTTGATGCGTTGGTAAATCCAAAGTTTGATAAAAATTACATTGGCAATATTAAGATAAACGCGTATCGCGTAACGGTTAAAATGCGAAACGAACGTCGGTGACCGCCGGATAATGTTAAAATCCCAAAAATAGTCCCTTATGAGTTAAATAATATATTTAATCATAATCGTGAGGAAAAATAATTTAAAACGCTAAGAAACTCTATTTTTCGAGTTTAAACGCGTACTGCGCGATACTGCGCGTATCTGACAAAATACTTTCAACACAGCCAGTTCAGGGCAACTAATAATTATTATAGTAATAATTTGACAAGTTTATTTTTATAGAATGATAAAAATAAATTAAAACGCTTAAAATCCCTATTTTGCGAATTTAAGCGCGTACTGCGCAACACAGCGCGCATACTGCCAGATACCGACAAAGTAACTGGTCCTGGCAAATAAAATATTGATTAGTAATATTTTGGTGTGTTTATTTTTATAAAGCGCTGAAAATAATTTAGAACGCGTTAACACGCAGTTAAAACGCTAGATAAAATACCCAGTATCAAGTTAAATACCAGTAAATAGTATATATATATATGTGTAAGTATACAAAATTTGTGTGTGTGTGGCCATAGGTGGCGGCCTAATGGCAGCCCACCCTTTTGATTTTCCTTCCATTTAGACAGGTGTGTGCATTGGAAATCAAAGTAATCATATTGGACACTTACACACTCCATTTAAACACTTACAAGATCAAACAAAATCTTCACTCCTCTCTCTCTCTAAGCTTGCGGCCGAACACCCTCACACACACATCCATTTTCATTTTCAAACTTCATTCTTGAAGATTCATAATCATTCAAACAAGATTCAAGTCCATTTGAAGGTTTGGAGGTGATTTTGTAAGTGTTTCAAGCAAAATCCAAGCTTCATATCATCAACTCTTCTTCAAAACTTACTAGAATCTTGAAGGTATAACATTCATCTTTAAAAACTTGTTCTTGATTCTTGATGAATGTTGATGATGATAGAAGTTTCTCTTGTTCTTGAGTTTAGACACTAACTTGAAAACAACCACAAATGGGTTTTTAAAAGAAATAAAAATGGACATGTATATATGGATGTGGGTGGCCGTGTGTATGTATATATGTATATATGAGATTGAGTTTTGATTCTTGAATGATTCTTGATTATCATGATGCTTGTAAAGTTTAAAGTTCATGCATGCATCAAAAATTGTCATAAGAGAATGTTCTAAAAGGTTTTTAGTGATTTGAATGGATAAACATGAAAAGTGGATTTTTGGAAGCATGTATCTATAATGTGTGAGCCGTGTATATAGATATGTATATGCATGCACACAAAATTTGTAGTTAGTTCATAAATGTGAAGGAATGTGTCTTGCATTTATGTTGAATGATGAGATGATAATGATATGAAGATTGAATGTTATGGATATAAGAGAATGAAATAAATACATGTCTAGATGCATGTTAGTTCATACAATATGATGAAGACATGATGTTAGTGCATTAAGTGCTTGTACCTAGTCATGTATGTGCATGTATATTCACAAAATAAGGATTTAATCATGTTATAATAAAATGGTTTTAGATCAGTAAATAAACCTTAAAAATAAGGTTATCTCATGTATAAAAGTGGTATGGAACTTTGATATAAAGTGTACTAGCTTTGCATGTAGTACCATGTGCTTAAAAAGTTGTAAAATGTGTGAAATCGCATGAGTTATGTGCCTTACACAAAAACTGCACTAATCTGATTATAACTATAATTTTATTCAGTATATAACATGTATTGTGTTAAAATTTGAAGTCGTTTCGAGTTCGGATGGTTAGGGTAACGTTTGACGCAAAACTATGCGGTAAAAAACGATAAAAATCGCCTTTTTACGAGGTTTTTATGAAACTATTTTAAATCAGTAAATAAACTGATATTTTTAGTATAAATATAAGTATATTAACTTATATTTGGTTTATTTGGTGTTTGGTTAGTCATACGTGACTTTCGGCACCCGGAAACGTTACCGAATCGCTAAAACTCGCATTTTTCAACATATACTAGAATGGGTTGTTCATGGGTGAACCTTATATGTTTAAATGTGTTATGTGATTTAAATATGTGAATATGATGATACGTTAAGTGTTGACATGATAGCGGAAATTAAGACTATGCATGTACGCTTGTATGTTTAAAATGGTAGAATCGGTGAAATCGCGTTAAAATGTGTAACTTATTTGTCGAGCATGAAAATTGATACATAGGTTAACTTAGTGAGATAATTCATGTATACATGCTTTAAAAATGATAAAGTGAATAAGTTAATGAGTTTCGCGTGTTATGATATCGTGAATATGTGCACGTTTATGTATATATTACGACGCGCAAATCGTAGATATATAATATTTATAAACGGGAGTGTAACGGATAAAACATCAAGGTCATCAATAAAATCATTCAAGTCGCAAAATCTTAAAATATATATATATATATATATATATATATATATATATATGAACTCATTTATATATTAATATATCAACAAACCAAAAAATAATAACTTTTCGAGAAAATCTCAAAGTTATGTGAAATGAGAAACTTAGGAATTTTGTAATATATTGATTATTAAATCGTGCCTATGTATCTTAGGACGTGTAGAATCAAATTGTGGGATTGCGCTAATTTAATTACGCACCCAAAGGTGAGTGTCACTAAACCCCCTCTTTTTACTGTTTTGTATATGTTTTGGGGGAAGAATATGCCTTAAAAGGATAAGTATACGTTTTCGTATAAAATATGCCTTTGATTAAACTATAAATATATTTTCGTGGAAAATATGATTTGGAAATTATGTGATATGTTTTTGGAGAAAAACATGGTTTTGGATATAAATATGTTTCGGGATGAAACGGATTTTAGAATAATGATATATGCGTTTCGGGGATGAAACGGGGATTTTACGGCGTTATGGAATAGAACGACCGTGTGGATTTAAAATGTTTAAATCTAAAGTTGTGACAAATTGGCCCGGTCTCAAGAGAGTAAGTATCGGGATTAGGCTTACGTTTCGGTGGGGACGTCGGGGATTCGTACAACGTGTTATATTAAATTTTATCATTTTAGTAGGATATATATATTGTTCATAAGGTTGGCACCTTGGGTGACCCATTGCGGGCACTTTGCGCGAACTTAGCCATTTAATCATTAATATGAATTGCGTGGAATTGTTGATAGATCTATCGTGTTGACAACCCCGTCGCGACCGGTAGCTCCGTGTCATGTCAAGCGACGAATTTATATTCTGTTACTGTCTAGCGTTGATTATACCCTTAATGTTAATATATAGCTCGTAATGTCTTGCAAACTTACGAATCTGAACAAATGGATGTGAAATAAATTTAATATGTGAAACATGGGAGGATGCTTAGTTCGGAGGTTTCGGGGAAACGCTTGTGACGGCTGACCCTTGGGTTTTATTAAGGAAAATAAATAAACTTTCGAAAATATTATTTGGATGTTTTGATAATAAACACACTATTAGAAAGTTTTCCTTGTTTTAAATTTGAATATGTGAGCTCACCCTCCTTTGTGTTGACACTTGATTTTAACGTGTTCTTCAGGTACTTGAGCATGGTTTCAGGAATCTTTGGCGTATCTTGTGGTTGTGATGCATGTTTGTTTAATAATAAACTTTGGACACTTTTAAAACTTATTTGGGACCGACTGTGTTAAGATCAATAAGGATCAAGACAACTTAACTATGTTATGGTTGTGGTTTGTGTTTTAATTTGGAAACAATGTTTTAATTAAGTAATATGTCCAAAATTAACGATGCATGGTCCACCAAGATATTTATGGGCACCAACTTCCGTCACAATTACGTTTGTATTTCTGCTGCGACGTTTTTGGGGTGTTACAGAAGTTGGTATCAGAGCCAACGGTTGTTAGCGAACTAGATGTTTTCAGGAGAAAACTCTAGACTTCAACCAAAGAATTTTGTGATATAAGTCCAAAATTCGCGAAGCCAAAATTTTTAAATAAACATGGATTTTTATCATGTATGAGAACCATCGCGTGTTATTGTGGAACGTGTTAGTCTGTTTATTGGGCCTTATGTGTTACTTTTCATTTGGACACACACTTACTTTGTACGGTTATATATATGTCACAGATGTTGCACGAGCACGAGGTCATTGAGATTACTAACTCTGAGAGCGAGCCAGAATTCGAGACTTCACCTACATCCGTTTTACTAGAGGTACCCCCTACGATTCCACAGTTTGTTGATGCGGTCGAATTCGCTTCATCCTTCCATGTTAACCCTGCTGCGTTCGCCAGCCAGGTTGACCCTCGTTATGCTTTTACAAGCAACGGTTGGATCGAAGACGATGATGATGATGCTCCACCCTCGATCTACGAGACTGGGCAATCATCAGGTACCGTGCCAGTTATCGATGACGTGGATAGAGGTGTTCCGTTGATCGGAGGATCTTATAGTATCGCACCAGCAGTAGACGCTATCATTGTTACGGCTCATCCATTAGAGCCGTTGGTCGTCTCGTCTGCTGTCGTTGCTGAGCCCGCTACCGAGATCCCTCCACCTATTGTTACCGAGTCGCCATTTCCGTCGATCGAGTCGCGCGCTCCTACTACACCCCTGTTGGTATACTTTCGACGTAGGAAGAGGATACGACCAGCTGGAGACATCGCTTCAACTTCTAGAGCTAAGACTGCATCTGCTTTGAAGAAGTAGAAAGGAGTGTGGGTTAACCGATCTCTCACTGCGACCGTTAGTTGGGGGCCATTCGCGAAGATCTGAAGGCGACCAAGGAAAAAGTGAAGGATCTGGAGGGGCAAATGGATTGGCTTGACGAGCTGAAGGACTTGGATGACAGTGCAATGGATCAAATGCACTGGAGGATAGCTGACTTGGAGGAGCTTGTGAGGAGGCTTCTTGAGTTTGCGGGAATGAAGAAGTGATTGTTGGTTGTTTGTTTTGTATGTCTCTTGATAAACCCTTATATTGGCTTGCATGCCAAATTTTGGATATTTAGGAGGAAATTTCATCTAGACTTGTTATTGGTGGTTGATTATGTCTCACCAAATTTTGATTGGTCGTTGTACTATGGACAAGCTTTGTAATTTCCGTGATAAATATCATTATGGGTTTCTTGTGGTTAGATTATTCTCATTATTATGTGGATGCATGTGTATTGTTTAGTCCACTATTATTTAATGATTGAAATATTTAAACAATGTCTTATGTTGATATTATTATTGCAATAATAGAAACGACAAGATGCCGCCAAAAGAGACATAGGGTACTGGACTACCTACCACCCCAGAAGAGTTGGTACAAATCATATCCCAACACGTTAATACTGCCTTGGATCAGCATGAAGCTAAGCAGAATACCGGGCAAGGACGTGGTCGTGGTGCTCCTGGGCATGGTGAAGGTGGTGTGCAGATTGGAAACCCGCAAGGTAATATAATGATCAGAAAAGTTTTAGTAGTTCCTGTGTTATGATATAATCAGTGAGTAATCATGATTTTTCATTAACCTTGTGAACAATGCATGGATGTACGTATAAAACATTTCAGGGCTGTAACCCACGATCATTTACCGGTGCTGAAGGGCCTCTTGAAACCACTAGATGGATTGAGAAGATGGAATTTGTGATGGCCATCAGCATTTGTGCTGCAGATCAGAGGGTTAGGTATGCTTCGTGTTCATTTCTCGATGAAGCTTTATCCTGTGGAACACTCAAGTTCAGATTTTGGGCGAAGATGCGGCTTACGGTCTTACCTGGAATGAACTAAAAGAGATGCTTCTTAAGGAATATTGCCCGCGTAGTGAGATGCAGAAAATTGAGACTGACTTTTGGAATTTGACCATGGAAGGCCTGAATGTCAGAGCTTACACGTCTCGGTTTAATGATTTGGCTAGATTGGTTCCACGTATGGTCACTCCTGAGTACGTTAAGGTGGAAAGGTATATCTGGGGATTGTCGCCGCAAATTCTTAGTATGGTTACGTCAGCGAAGCCCACTACCTATCTGGAAGCTACTACGCTAGCGAAGTCATTAGCGGATGATGCTGCTCGCAAAAGTAACCTTAATAGGAAAGAAGAAACTGGGAAGTCATCGGGAAAAGTCAAGGCAGATGGGAGATTTGACAGATCAGAGCGTTCCGAGCGTAGATCTGGGGATTCGCGGAAGCGAAAGTCTGAGAGCTCGAGAAAGGATTCCGATGTGAAGCGTGAGAAGAAATGCGATTCGGGGAAAGCATATGTGGCTAATTCGAGTGGTTCGAGGAAGGATAATGCCAGGGATAGCGAAAGTGGTTCAGCGAAAAAGACTCACGGTGATGAGCAGGGAAAGTGTGCCAGATGTGGTCGAACTGGTCATATTACTCGCGAGTGCTATGCTAAGAGTACGTCGGAGGGAGTTAAGCTCGAGGGATGCTATGAATGCGGAGAGCAAGGGCACTACAAGAGGAACTGTCCGAATGTGAAAGGTCAGAATCCCAGGGCAGAGCTTTTAAGCTGAATGCTGGGAAAGCACGTGATGATCCTACAGTTGTTACCGGTACGTTCCTAATCAATGACCATTCTGCGTTCGTACTATTTGATACTGGTGCTGACTTGAGTTTCGAATAACTTTGAACCGTTTCTGTGTTCTCAAACAAGTAAGCTAAGTAAAAAGTACTCGATAGAATTAGCAAATGGTAAATTGATAGAGACTAGCGAAGTTATTCGTGGTTGTAGAATTCGGTTATGCGATCATAGTTTTAGTATCGATTTATTACCAGTGGAGCTGGGTAGTTTTGATGTAGTCGTTGGGATGGATTGGCTATCCAAGAACGAAGCTGAGATCATTTGTTCAGAGAAACAAGTGCGGATACCTCGTCCTGGTGGTGGTGAAGCTTTAGTTATTCACGGAGACCGATCGAGTCGAGTATCAAAAGTGGTTAGTATTATGAAGATGCACAAGATGTTGTGTAAGGGCTATCCTGCGTTCTTGGTTAACATAGTGGATACGAATGCCGAAAGTGGGAAGACTGAAGAAATTCCTGTGCACATATTCACAATATCATAACACGCGAAAACTCATTAACTTATTCACTTTATCATTTTTAAAGCATGTATACATGAAATAACTCACTAAGTTAACCTATGTATCAATTTTCATGCTCGACAAATAAGTTACACATTTTAACACGATTTCACCGATTCTACCGTTTTATACATACAAGCGTACATGCATAGTCTTAATTTCCGCTATCATGTCAACACTTAACATATCATCATATTCACCTATTTAAATCACATAACACATTTAAACACATAAGGTTCACCCATGAACAACCCATTCTAGTGTATGTTGAAAAATGTGTGTTTTAGCGATTCGGTAACGTTTTCGGGTGCCGAAAGTCACGTATGACTAACCAAACACCAAATAAACCAATATAAGTTAATATACTTATATTTATACTAAAAATATCTGTTTATTTACTGATTTAAAACAGTTTCATAAAAACCTCGTAAAAAGGCGATTTTTACCGTTTTTACTGCATAGTTTTGCGTCAAACGTTACCCTAACCATCCGAACCACTTTCCTGGAGACATTATTTGTATGGCACGAGTTTAATAATGGGAAAATAAACAGATATTTTCCTTTTTATGAAATAATGGGAAAATAACCATCCGAAAAAGACATTACTGTTTTAAAAACGGTAAAAATCGCCTTTTTACGAGGTTTTTATGAAACTGTTTTAAATCAGTAAATAAACAGATATTTTTAGTATAAATATAAGTATATTAACTTATATTGGTTTATTTGGTGTTTGGTTAGTCATACGTGACTTTCGGCACCCGAAAACGTTACCGAATCGCTAAAACACACATTTTTCAACATACACTAGAATGGGTTGTTCATGGGTGAACCTTATGTGTTTAAATGTGTTATGTGATTTAAATAGGTGAATATGATGATATGTTAAGTGTTGACATGATAGCGGAAATTAAGACTATGCATGTACGCTTGTATGTATAAAACGGTAGAATCGGTGAAATCGTGTTAAAATGTGTAACTTATTTGTCGAGCATGAAAATTGATACATAGGTTAACTTAGTGAGTTATTTCATGTATACATGCTTTAAAAATGATAAAGTGAATAAGTTAATGAGTTTTCGCGTGTTATGATATTGTGAATATGTGCACATTAATGTATATATATTACGACGCGCAAATCGTAGATATATAGTATTTATAAACGAGAGTGTAACGGATAAAACATTAAGGTCACCAATAAAATCGTTCAAGTCGCAAAATCTTAAAATATATATATATGAACTCATATATATATATTAATATGCCAACAAAACCAAAAAAATAATAATTTTCGAGAAAATCTCAAAGTTATGTGAAAATTCTAAGTATTGGAGAAACTTAGGAATTTTGTAATATATTGATTATTAAATCGTGCTTACGTATGTTAGGACGTGTAGAATCAAATTGTCGGATTGCGCTAATTTAATTACGCACCCAAAGGTGAGTGTCACTAAACCCCCTCTTTTTACTGTTTTGTATATGTTTGGGGGAAAGAACACGCCTTAAAAGGATAAGTATACGTTTTCGTATAAAATATGCCTTTGATTAAACTATAAATATATTTTCGTGGAAAATATGATTTGGAAATTATGTGATATGTTTTTGGAGAAAAACATGGTTTTGAATAAATATGTTTCGGGATGAAACGGATTTTGGAATAATGATATATGCGTTTCAGGGATGAAACGGGGATTTTACGGCGTTATGGGATAGAACGACCGTGTGGATTTAAAATGTTTAAATCTAAAGTTGTGACGAATTGGCCCGGTCTCAAGAGAGTAAGTATCGGGATTAGGCTTACGTTTCGGTGGGGACGTCGGGGATTCGTACAACGTGTTATATTAAATTTTATCATTTTAGTAGGATATATATTGTTCATAAGGTTGGCACCTTGGCTGACCCATTGCGGGCACTTTGCGCGAACTTAGCCATTTAATCATTAATATGGATTGCGTGGAATTGTTGATTGATCTATCGGGTTGACAACCCTGTCACGACCGGTAGCTCCGTGTCATGTCAAGCGACGAATTTATATTCTGTTCCTGTCTAGCGTTGCTTATACCCTTAATGTTAATATATAGCTCGTAATGTCTTGCAAACTTACGAATCTGAACAAATGGATGTGAAATAAATTTAATATGTGAAACATGGGAAGATGCTTAGTTCGGAGGTTTCGGGGAAACGCTTGTGACGGCTGACCCTTGGGTTTTATTAAGGAAAATAAATAAACTTTCAAAAATATTATTTGGATGTTTTGATAATAAACACACAATTAGAAAGTTTTCCTTGTTTTAAATTTGAATATGTGAGCTCACCCTCCTTTGTGTTGACACTTGATTTTAACGTGTTCTTCAGGTACTTGAGCATGATTTCGGGAATCTTTGGCGTATATTGTGGTTGTGATGCATGTTTGTTTAATAATAAACTTTGGACACTTTTAAAACTTATTTGGGACCGACTGTGTTAAGATCCATAAGGATCAAGACAACTTAACTATGTTATGGTTGTGGTTTGTGTTTTAATTTGGAAACAATGTTTTAATTAAGTAATATGTCCAAAATTAACGATGCATCGTCCACCAAGATATTTATGGGCACCAACTTCCATCACCATTACGTTTGTATTTCCGCTGTGATGTTTTTGGGGTGTTACAGATAGGCCATTGCCGGAAAACACACCAATATGTCCAAAATTAACGATGCATCGTCCACCAAGATATTTATGGGCACCAACTTCCATCACCATTACGTTTGTATTTCCGCTGTGATGTTTTTGGGGTGTTACAGATAGGCCATTGCCGGAAAACACACCAAGCCCGGGCCGTCGCCGACGGTCCTATAGGGCGTCAGCGACGCCCTCTCCTGATGAGTTTCGCGAATTTTTGAAATTTGTTGGTGGAGGACGAGTTATATCACTTGTTTGACCTTTTCTTGGAGAGGTACGAGTTTTTGAAGTTCAAAGGGAGTTCTTGGAGCCATAATCATCCACCATCATACCTTCCATTATCCGAATTGATTCGAATCAATCGAATCATCCACCAGTCAAAACCCTAATCCTTCATCATCATCATCATCACTTCCATCCACTCACCTCCATACACTACCCCAAACCCTAATCATCATCCATCTTCACCACCAAGCTTCAAGATGACCATGTTCGAGCTTCAAATCATCGTTGATCGTGTTCCGTTCACCATGAGCGGCTCCCCGGTGTAGACTTTTGTAAGGTTCTAGGGTTTACTTTTTGTTAAACATTTTGTTTGTGACTAATTGAACTGCATTTGATCATTAGATAATTGTCCTACGTTTGTATTGTATTTGCGAATTGACGAATGAGTTATGAAATTTGTATTTGTGAAATGAATATGCGTATTTATGCTTTATCTTTTGATAGATTTCACTTGTCCAAGGTAATGAAGTGCATTGTGGTCCGTTGTGTATGACGTTGATAGCAATTGGCACCTAAGCCTTGTGATTCTAAATCGTTAATGAACTAATTTGATTAAACCAAATTAAAACACTTAGTAACCCTAGGTTTGCAATTGTTGAACCGGGTGTGAACCTTGTTTTCTCATCATTGTTTTACAACTATAATTACTTTCGTTGCAATCATTCTAAGTTTGTTTAGTTAATTAATCAAACAAACTTGTTGGTTCATTCCAACACCTTTCTCAAATAAACAAATCAATCATTTTCGTAGCAAACTTCATAAAAGTGACACGTTTGTTTAAATCAATCATATCCAATCGCAAACCACAGACTCTTCGTGGTTCGACCCCTTACTACCACTAACGCATTGTTAAGGGTAATTTGGGACTATAAATATTATCTTTGACCGGAGCGCGACAATTCGATCAAATTTTGGCGTTATTGCCGGGTAGTTCGTGCGCTTTGCGTTTGGATTTATTGATTTTTGTGATTAACTGTTTAATTGTTTGTTTTCTTATTATCATATCTGCTTTTGTGTTACGTGGGTGTGTTACTTGTGCATGTTACAGGTAGTGCATGCATACATGAAATTTCGGGAGAACTTCACCGTTAGTATTCGAGCCGGTGATTGAGCCGGTCGTTAGAAGAAACCTAGCCAATCGATTAGAGGCAACCGTTGTCTCTAATCCACCAAAACCCAACACACCAAGTACCTCATCTGTTGGAACCGTTCCAATGGATAACCAAAATGCCAATCAACATCAACACCAATACCCCAATTACCCACCTCAAAACCCAAACAACCAAGCTGGAGGTGGTAACAACTCAAGACCACCTACACCACTGTTTCAAAATCGTGGTCCCAACCAAAACCTCAACCAACATGCACGCACACCTCCATCTCAAAACCAAAACCCGCATAATCATCGAACTCAAAACCGTCACTCCAACGAAACAAATGAAATCAGACCACCATTGGAGCCAAACAATGACTTTCAAGTATATGAACGGTGGTTGTAAGTTCCGAAGACCGAGGTTAGGGTTCCAACGAGCAGGGTTCTGACGAGCAGTGATGGGGATGATTGTTGTTGACGGGGATGACGATGATATGGATGATGTTTGAGTGGTGTACGTTGTTTGGTTGAAGGTGTGCAAACTACAACGCGTGTGAGATGGAATCAGATCGATTACACCTGAACAACTTCGAACGTCAAGAAGTTGACCGATGTGAAAAGGGTTTGTTTTGTTTGTTGTCGTTTTTGGCTTAGGATTAAGTGATCATTCTTGGTTTTTTTATTCATCGGATAAGAAACTGATTTAGAAAAGATGGATTTGTGGTATTTAATCCTTTCTATATGCAGTTGTGGAAACTGAATACCTGATTTTCCTATTTATAACAATCTGAGTCCAATTTATTAACAATTACAACAATTTGAGTCCAACTAACCAACTCTGTTAGATTTCCTCGGTTATTTTTTAAGAAATGACGAAAATACCCATATCACAATCTTCAATCCCCACTTCACCACATCAACCCTTACCCTCTCTCTGCTCTGCTCCAACTTCACCTCCACTCCACCACCACAAAGATGATATTCTTTAATCATAGCTTGAACCATCCTTTAATCAAAATCAACAAAAAAAGTTTCTTACAAGACCCACATAAGCAAAACCCCAAAGATTTAATCTTTCCAAAAAACCGAAGGAAAAAAAGAAAATTATTGAATGGGAGGGTCATTTTGCATGTTCTTTCGAGCAATCTTTGACTTGATGTAGGTGCTTTCATTGATTGCATATATATTTTTTTCCACAACTACAAAGCCTCTAAACATGTATGATCATTCTTTAGGTATGTTTGGATGCGTGTTTAAAACAAAAACATCTAAAACTAACAATACGTTTAAGCTAAAATCCAAACACCTATTAATAAATTGGACATATATTCAAGTGGTTAAAACCATTAAAACAAAAGAGGAGAACTCAAAAAGTAATTTAATCGAAACTAGGAAAATTATTTAATAGAAATCAAATAATGAGAAGATGTGCCAAGTCAAAAGTCAAAATGGTTGACTACCAAGTCAATTTGCAAGATACAAACAAAAGGAGGGAAAAATAAAAAAATCTTGTTGATTTCGTAGCAATTCATGACCAAACCGCGTCAAATTATATGAATGTGTATATTAATTTCATGACTTTGAAGTCAAACCACTTGGTTTACTTCCTTTGTGATTCCAATCATCTTCCCGGCTCACTCTGCCTGCCGGATGTTCTTCTTACTGATCGGAAGGTAATACCAACTTAACTTGTAATTTTTACCCTTTCCAACTGTATATTACTACCTTAATTACAGTTTTTAGTGTCACACCCCGACCCTCAGCGGAATAGAAGTTGGGGCATGATTGGTTATCACCAAAGCTCATGATATTTACTAACAAGTTTCATATTTATTAAATTCAAATTAAAATTCAAATATCCGACAAAATTTCATACAAACACAAATAATAATCTAAATGCTTGTTCCAACGAAATAACTTGATTATTCTTCTAGGCCATCCTAGGTGTTTCTTTCCTCAACTTGATCACCTGTATCATGCGTAAAACAGAGGAAATTTTGGGTCAACAAAAGTTGGCGAGTGAACCTTGATAAAACATTTAAGTAAATCAATTTTATCGTTGTTTAAATAAGATTGTGCATAATCACATGTGAACAAATGTATAATGTAACAAATCACAAACCACATTGAATGAATATATGACATGAATGATGATGTATCTGAGATCAAGGCTCAATCAAACGGAGCCGATCTAATGAGGCACCTGATGCTCAACCCGTATCCCACGAGTAACTGATGGGCCTAATGAAATGAGTGCATTGAAATGATAAAATGTATCCACATATAAACCACATTACAAGCAATACACATTTGATCACGAAATGATATTAGCACAAGTGTTAAATAAAATAAAGAAATGGTACGACACATGATACACCTCAAAACGTGATTAAAACGGGGAATTTGTAGAGATTCACTCACATTGGGTGCGTATTCTTGAGCGGGAAAAGGAGCGCACAAGTCGTGGTTTACCAACGAGAAAGTACTAATCTAGAAATAGTAACGCGATAAATAAGCAAACTAATATTTCTGGTTAAAACCTTTGTTTAGATTTTTAAGTTCTTTTCGTGGATTGCTGATATTTTAATCCTTTAAAAGAATATGTATTTAGCCTTCCATTTAAATAAATACAATAGAATTAAACAAATAAAAGAAGAAAAAAAATTAAAAAAATAAAATAAAATAAAAACCATGTCAGTCTGACAAGGTCCCTGTCAGACCGGTTCAATGAGTGGTAAGCATGCGTGTGTATAGTGTCGAACTCGAGACCTCACGTTCACGTGCACGCAGCTCTTCCAACTGAGCTACGTGTTTAACCCGACATATTCTGGATTTTAATTATATTTGTACACACTTTAGATTATTTCTAATTTAAGTAAATTTACAAAAAGATTTTTAATAGTCCGACCGGTGTGTGTCAAATGGCTCGAACCCGAGACCTTGACGGTGTGATGCACCCAGCCCAGCCAATTGGGCTGGGTGTCTAACCCGACTAAACATGTATTTTAATTATTCTTATTCTCTCTTTAGGTTCATTCAGAATTTACTAACTTTAAAAAGATTTAAAATTTAACTGACCGGCGCCCCTTGCAAGTTTCGATCCCATGACCTCTGCTTTCACTTGCACCCAGCCCATCCAACTGGACTGGGTGTCTAACCCGAATATAACCCAAATTATATTATATATATACACATACTAAACTTCATCTTCTTCATTTGAATAACCCAACTTTACCCGCCTGATTTAATTCTCAATTCATTCAGATTTTATTAATAATCTAATGTATAGGATGTTAATTTGGGAAACTTAAAAAAAAGATAACAAAAGAAAACTACCGTATGAACAGAACTGGCGGCGAACGTTTTTCCGGCGACTTGCAGAACTCCAGCGAGTCAAGGTTCCCGGTGACAGAGAGGTTTGAGAGTGAGAACGATGCGATTTCAAAGGATAAATGAAGGTGTGAGCTTAAAATGACAACAATGGGGGTATTTATAGGGGATTTGTGAATTCGGTTTCCATGGCTACGATTTCGGGTTTTAAATGCCGGCGCGTCGTGATTGAAATTTGCCCGAAAGCATTGCAACAGCTGTCGGATTGAGAGAAACCGTGTGGATTTGGCGAGATCTCCGGCGAGGAGATCTGCTGCAGTTGCAGGTTTGGCTAAAAAATATATATATATATATGCTTTGATAGTTGAGTTCTAGCACATAATGTATGTGCAGTGCAGTGGTGCTGCGTGTGTGTGTTAACCGGGGGAACCCGGGTTTGATCCCGGTTCACCCCCCATTTTTTTGAGTTTTCAATTATTTTGTCTATTTTAAATTAAATCAATTTTAGATATAATTATTTAATATTTAGCTGATTACTTATTACATTATTTCATTAAATTTAATTATTATTTTATTTTTAAACGTTGATTTTCATTATTATATAAATGTAATATTGTAAATAAATAAATAACCGAACGACTTAAATAAATACACTTTGATTGATAAACTGGGGCGGGTTTTCGAAACCCGATTTGTACAAATGTTACAGTATCCCCTACTTTTAGAAATTTCATCCCGAAATTTAAGTAGTAGTTGTAACTGGAAAGAGATGCGGGTATTTTTCGCGCATTGAGTCTTCACATTCCCAAGTAAACTCGGGTCCTCGTCTTGACTCCCAACGCACCCTGACGATTGGAAAACGACTTCGCCTTAAATGCTTCTCACCAAAATCCATGATCTCTACTGGTCTTTCAACGAAATGCATTGATTCATCAACTTGAATATCTTCCAGAGGGATATGGAAGTTTTCGTCGGCAAGGCACTTTTTCAAGTTTGATACATGGAACGTGGGATTAATTCTGTTGAGTTCTTCTGGTAGGTCAAGCTTGTATGCTACAGGACCTACTCTTTCGAGTATCTTGAAAGGTCCCACGTAGCGTGGTGCCAGCTTCCCCTTTCGGCCAAAACGAACCACTCCCTTCCACGGTGATCCTTTCAAAAGTACTTGATCACCAACTCAAAACTCCAAAGGCTTTCGTCGTTTGTCAGCATAACTCTTTTGACGACTTTGAGCCGCTAGAAGATTGTTTCGAATTTGAGTGATTTTGTTGGTTGTTTCTTGGATCAATTCAGGTCCGGTGATTTGTGCTTCACCAATTTCGTGCCAACATACTGGAGATCGGCATTTACGACCATACAAAGCTTCGAAAGGAGCCATGCCGATACTTGAATGGTAACTGCTGTTGTACGAAAACTTGACTAACGGTAGATGAGCGTCCCAATTTCCTTTGAAGTCTATGACACATGCTCGAAGCATGTCTTTGAGGGTTTGGATGGTGCGTTCAGATTGACCATCAGTCTGAGGGTGAAAGGCGGTACTGAGGTCTAAACGTGTACCCAAAGCAGTTTGTACAGCTCGCCATGTGTGTGAAGTGAAACGACCATCACAGTCTGAAATGATGCTTAATGGTACACCATGACGGCTTACGATTTTGCTGATGTAGATACGAGCTAACTTCTCGTTCTTGAAGTCTTCGCGAATCGGGATAAAGTGAGCTGATTTCGTGAGGCGATCAATGATCACCCATATAGTGTCATACCCACTGGAGGTGCGAGGTAACCCGGTAATGAAGTCCATGGTTATGTTTTCCCACTTCCATACAAGTATTTTGGGTTGGACCAGAAGTCCTGAAGGTCTTTGTTGTTCAGCTTTTACTTTGGAGCATGTAAGGCACTTGGAAACAAAAATAGCGATATCCTTCTTCATGCCAGGCCACCAGTAGGTGTATCGTAAGTCTTGATACATCTTGTTGGCTCCTGGATGTACAAAGTATCGTGTTTTGTGTGCCTCATTCATGAGGAAACCATGAAGATTGTCACGATCGGGAATCCAAATAAGGTTTAAATAGTATAGAATACCATCAGATTTGGTTTCGATTTTGAGTTCAGCTCCACATGACAGCTCATCGCATACGTCATTTTCCGTTACGGAAATATGTTGAGCTGCCTGTATTCGATCTTTGATGTCGGTTACAATTTGCGAACATAGAAAATGAATGGAGTTCGCATAACCCTTTCGACTGAGTGCATCCGCCACAACGTTTGCCTTGCCAGGATGATATTGAATCTCACAGTCGTAATCATTGAGAAGTTCGACCCATCTTTGCTGTCTCATATTCAACTCTTTTTGATTGAAGATATGCTGGAGGCTCTTGTGGTCAGTGTATATTTCACACTTGGTACCGTAGAGATAATATCTCCATATCTTGAGAGCGAACACGACGGCTCCTAGTTCCAGGTCGTGGGTGGTGTAATTCTTCTCATGTACTTTGAGTTGCCTAGAGGCATAGGCTATCACCTTTCCTCTCTGCATTAATACACAACCTAGACCTTGCCCGGATACGTCGCAATAAACCACGAAGTCATCGCAACCCTCAGGGAGTGTAAGGATAGGTGCGTCACAAAGTCTTTGCTTCAAAGTTTGGAAGGCCTCCTCTTGCTTAGGTCCCCAAATGAAGGGTTTTCCCTTGTGAGTCAAGGCCGTGAGTGGAACGGCGATACGAGAAAAATTGGCGATGAAACGCCGATAATATCCAACCAAGCCAAGAAATGACCTAACTTCGGTAGGAGTGCGTGGCGCCTGCCATTCTTGTACCGCCTTGATCTTCGAAGGATCGACATTAATCCCTTTGTCATTTACTACATGACCAAGGAATTGTACCTCTCTTAACCAGAATTCAAATTTTGAGAACTTAGCTTAAAGCTTTTCAGTCCTTAAGAGTTTAAGAATGAGTCGAAGATGTCGCTCATGATCAGATTTTGACTTAGAATAGATCAGAATGTCATCAATGAAGACTATGACAAAACAGTCGAGATAGGGTTTGCATACTCTATTCATCAAATCCATGAAGACAGCGGGGGCGTTGGTTAATCCGAAAGGCATAACCATGAGCTCATAATGACCATAACGAGTTCGAAAGGCAGTTTTGGAATATCTTCTTCGCGCACCCTGAGCTGATGATAACCAGAACGAAGGTCGATTTTTGAAAAACAGGTGGCACCTTGAAGTTGATCTAGAAGGTCATCAATACGAGGCAAAGGATAGCGATTCTTAACGGTCAGCTTGTTGAGTTCCCTATAGTCAATGCACATGCGAAACGTTCCATCTTTCTTTTTCACAAAAAGAACAGGCGCACCCCAAGGCGATGAGCTAGGACGTATGAATCCTTTGGCAGTCAGCTCTTGCAGTTAACTGGCCAACTCTTGCATCTTGGACGGGGCTAGCCTATAGGGAGATTTTGCGACCGGTGTAGCGCCAGGCACAAGATCGATTCGAAATTCGACTTCTCGCACAGGAGGAAGTCCTGAAACGTCGTCGGGAAAAACTTGCGGAAATTTTTTCACAATTGGAATATCTTTGAGCTTCCTCTCCTTGCCTTCCTTCTTGACGACGTGAGCTAGAAATGCGACGTAATTCTTGCGAAGATAACTTCAGGCTTGAAGGCAGGACATCAATTTGAGCCCTTTCGAAGGAGTTTCTCCAAAGATACGTAGTGTCTGACCTTCGGCGAGTGGAATACGAATGAACTTTTCATAGCACACCACTTCAACGTGATGCTGGCTGAGCCAGTCCATACCGATGATAACATCGAAAATCCCCAATTTCATAGGAATGAGATCAATTGGAAAATCGTGATCATTTAGGGTGAGAGTACATCGCATATAATAGAATTTAATGAAATGGGTTTTTCGTCAGCAACTTCCACCGTCAGAGATTCAACGAGATTATCACGAGATAGGTCGAGAATAGATTCGAATTCTAAACACACAAAGCTCTTATCCGCACTAGTATCAAATAATATGGATGCATAACTACCATTTACGAGAAACGTACCATTGACCACATTGTTGTTAGCCCTGGCTTGGTTGGAGTTGATATTGAAAGCTCTTCCTCTAGCAGGTGGAGGAGCCTGGTTAGCTTGGTTTACCGGGTTTGCTTGAGCTTGGGCATGGATGATGTTCACCAGGCGTGGGCAAGTATTCCTGAAGTGGTTTAGGTCCCCATAATTAAAACAGACTCGTATAGATTGCATCATGGGGTAGTTTGGTTGGTAGTAAGGTTGTGCTATAGGTTGGGCAGGTGGTAGAAGTAAGGGTTGTTGGGCTTGGACCACCATTTAATTTTGGGTTTGGGTTGGAGGTTGACTGTGGTTTGATCGCTGAAGGGTACGGCATGTTTGGATAGTGTGACTCGCACGACCACAACTTGTGCAATGTTGGCAAGGGTTTTCAGGAGGATGATGGTATTGGCAACGGTTACACTTTGGGTGTGGGCCAGTGTATGGCCTTTTGAATAGTGCGGCTGGAGGGGCAACTTGGGTGATTGGAGCAGCAGTGATGGGAGGGTTGGTTTGGGTGACAGCAAAGTTCTTGCCATTTCGCTTCCTCTTACCAGTAAACTTCGAGGATGAACCTGAGTGGTTTGGAATTGGGGTCTCAATGGGTGTTTTCTTTTTCTCATCTTTAAATTTGCCATTTCGAATGCGATTTTCAGTGAGTTCCGTAGCTAACTCCATTGCGGCTTCGAGTGTTGCAAGCGAAGTGCTTGAAACCGAATCTTGGATTTTTGAGGGGAGGCCTCGAATGTAGTGTTCAATTAGGCGGTATAATGGGGTGAACAGATTGGGAACCATTTAGTTCAACTCAAGAAACCTCTTGTTGTAGGAGGTGTGATCTCCTTCCTTTTGCTTTAGAGAATGGAATTCATCTTCAAGCTTCTTGATCTCGCTTCTAGGACAGAAGCGTCTTGTCATGATCCCTTTTAATTCCTCCCATGATAAGGCCATGGCATCTTCTACGCCTCGCTTACCTTTTTCCGTGTTCCACCAGGTAAGGGCTACCCCAAACAATCTTCCAGTCGCGTAACGTACCTTACGATCTCAGGACAGTCGCAATTGAGAAAGGTGTTTTCCATCTCCTCAAACCAGTGGAGGAGAGCGGTGACATCTTCAGTCCCTTCATATTTTGGGGGATCGCAAGACTTGAAGTGTTTGTAGGTGCATTTAGGGGTTTTGGGAGGAGGGTTGGCGACGCTTTCGTCTTCTTGGTTGGGAGGGTTAATGGGATTAGCGGTGAGAGCTTGTTGAACTTGTAGCACGATGTCAAGAAGTACTGCGGCCATTTGTTGAGCAATTTGCGTGGCCAAGCGTTCGTTTGACTTTCCTGGCCTTCTACCTCCACGTAATTGCCTAGCAGACATCTACAGGAATATATGTAGGGAGATTGTGAGTTCAAGAATTTCCTAGGTGTCATGTGTCGTAAAAAGAATGAAAACAACATAACTGAAAATAATTTAACTACATCCATAGGATGTCTTGGGTTTGCTCATGTTTGGGCCTCCAAATGTCCCCCATACCATTGCCTGTATAGTCATGTGGGCCCCCATGACTATTGGGTTTGGTAGGGTCTGCATTGGTGTCGGCTGGTTAACATTCACATCACCCGAATGAAAATCGTAAAACATGATTGGGAGATGTAAGGTCGGAGGGTGTCCAGGTGTAGACACAATGACAACTCAAAGTTGGGTTAGTTCACACAACGTTTGGTATAGCATGCTTTGGCCTAATAGATCCTTCGTACTCTCATCGTTAGTCCCCAGGTAGGCAAACTGGTCCTTTATTTTGTATTTATACGAATGCCAAGCCTAGACAGGACGTTCCGACTACCGGTACTAATATCCTTCCAGTTACTACATGCCCGTCGTGAAAACTCACTTCGATGTGATTTGAAAAATATAAAAACATTGCAAAAATCTTTGAAAAGAAATAATGAAAATTGTGAAATCGTGAGGTGTGGCTTTCATAGATATGATATGTTATGAGGGTAGGATCTATGATGAGCATTGCATATTAACATGTACTTGTGAGAGTGCTTGCTTAATGTTGTGTGTGAAAATAAACCTGAAACATATAAACATCATGAATTTCGCATGTAACACATAAACAATTTAAATCTAGTCAACTATAGTATAGGCTCTAAGGGTCTAATAACCTATCCTATATCCCTATAGTGTGATGCACCCAGCCCAGCCAACTGGGCTGGGTGTCTAACCCGACTAAACATGTATTTTAATTATTCTTATTCTCTCTTTAGGTTCATTCAGAATTTACTAACTTTAAAAAGATTTAAAATTTAACTGAGCGACGCCCCTTGCAAGTTTCGATCCCATGACCTCTGTTTTCACTTGCACCCAGCCCATCCAACTGGGCTGGGTATCTAACCCGAATATAACCCAAATTATATTATGTATATACACATACTAAACTTCATCTTCTTCATTTGAATAACCCAAACTTTACCCGCCTGATTTAATTCTCAATTCATTCAGATTTTATTAATAATCTAATGTATAGGATGTTAATTTGGGAAACTTAAAAAAAAGATAACAAAAGAAAACAACCGTATGAACAGAACCGGCGGCGAACGTTTTTCCGGCGACTTGCAGAACTCCGGCGAGTCAAGGCTCCTGGTGACAGAGAGGTTTGAGAGTGAGAACGATGCGATTTTAAAGGATGAATGAAGGTGTGAGCTTAAAATGACCAACAGTGGGGGTATTTATAGGGGATTTGTGAATTCGGTTTCCATGGCTACGATTTCGGGTTTTAAATGCCGGCACGTCGTGATTGAAATTTGCCCGAAATAGCATTGCAACATCTGTCGGATTGAGAGAAACCGTGTGGATTTGGCAAGATCTCCGGCGAGGAGATCTGCTGCAGTTGCAGGTTTGGCTAAAAAATATATATATGCTTTGATAGTTGAGTTCTAGCACATAATGTATGTGCAGTGCAGTGGTGCTGAGTGTGTGTGTTAACCGGGGGAACCCGGGTTCGATCCCGGTTCACCCCCCATTTTTTTGAGTTTTCAATTATTTTGTCTATTTTAAATTAAATCAATTTTTAGATATAATTATTTCATATTTAGCTGATTAATTATTACATTATTTCATTAAATTTTAATTATTATTTAATTTTAAACGTTGATTTTCATTATTATATAAATGTAATATTGCAAATAAATAAATAACTGAACGACTTAAATAAATACACTTTGATTGATAAACTGGGGCGGGTTTTCGAAACCCGATTTGTACAAATGTTACATTTAGGATTAAGGAAAACCATGTTTGTGTTTGTGTTTGTAATTGGGAATTGAATGTTGGGATATGTGTGTGGTTGGTGGAAGAGATATTTATTTATTGTGTTATGGACCGAAACCATTTCATTTCAGGTATGGGACTTGTCCCACATCGGTTGTATGGACAATCAATATGGGGTTGATATACCAAATGGATTCTCTCACCCACTCTTTTAAGGGTTGAGTTTTCTAGTTTGGTGTGTTACAGATTGAATGTGTGGTTCAATAATATCATCTCAATTGCACTTTTTAGGTCTCCACTTTTGTAGAGTTTCCATATCCATGTTGCAATTCAAGTTGGTTTTTAAGACTGTTGTTCTCTGTTGGTTTTTGAAAGTTGAAAGTTGGTTTCTATGTTGTGTAAGAGTAGCAACATAATGGGTTTTGGATTTTAGCTTAGATGTATTGTTAATTTTAGATATTTTTGTTTTAAAACACGCATCCAAAACATACCTAAAGATTAATCGAGACTAAAGTAGTCCGATATATCTGTGGAACAAAGGCAAAATATATAAAGTGTCCGCCTACTTTTATTTTGGATCTTGTTTCTTGGTTTATTTGATCATGTATTGCTTGATCTTTGGGTTTTACACGAAGAAATATAATTTCATTATCATAAAAACGCCAAAACAACAAATTACAAGCAAATGGCGGGTAAACGGGCAACAAGCTGCGCCGCAACCCCCTTTTGAATTGCAAAACCGATCCTACTAAAGCCGAATAAACTCTTAGAGGTCGAGAGATTACTATTCACGACCCGCTGAACTCTGTTTAGGAATTCCACTGCTTCCGGGGCTAGGGAACCAAATGTATCAAAAGCAAATGGTATAAACACATGTTGATTCTCCAAACAAGCTTTCTCGTGTTTAGCGACTTTGCTTGACTCCGCCTTCAGTGCGGCCTGGCCAGCAACAAACCCATTATCTCTGAGCCCCACAAGAGGGGACACTCCTATAAGGTCCACACAAGCGTGTTTTCCCACTGCCCACCCAAACACAAGAATATCGGCAGGTCGAAGAGTAGATCTCCCATCGAGTGGATCCGACAGAAAGTTCACCGGAGCCTCTTTTTTTTCGAAAGCCTCGTGGAAGAGAGAGACGCGTCTACAAATCTATCCCGTGAGGAGGATGTGACAGGGGGCCTGTGAAAAGGAGGAGAGAAAAGGCCGGTCACACGGGCAGCCCCCCTCCCACTACAGATGGTCTAACAATAAGTTTAAACTCAAATCCAGACACCCATTACACTTTTGTGAATCAGTGATTGACTACTAACTCAGTTTATGATCTTGAATTTTAGCTGCTTTGGAACAACATCTTGACTCTTGAAGATCATGAGTTCTAATGCACCAGCTTCCGACATTCTTTCCGGGACTATTTCAAACACACTCGAGACAATTAACGCCACAAAATGCGTCCATCTTCAAAAGGAAAATTTCAAGAAACTTGCATCCTACTGGGAGAAAACAGCTTCCATATTACAACAACTGGCCAAACTCAACTTCAAGGATTCTGCAGCCTTAAAAACCGCCATTAACGCGCTTACTAAACACGTTTCAGAAGCTAAAACACTCGCTCTCGAATGTACCACCAGGAACAAAATCTACCTCCTGCTCAACTCCAAAACGATTGTAACCACCTTGGAAAAGAACACGAAAGATCTCGGTGGTGCCTTGACTCTGTTAGCTCCTTTGTTCTCTTTCAATGGAGTCGGTCAAGAAATCATCAAGCTGTTAAACATAATGACGGATTCCAAGTATAGAACAACACCTGCAGAAGATGAAATCAAAGAAACGATCAAACTAGGGATCCGAGAGAGAAACGCTGACAGATCGTTCATGAACAATTTGCTCGTTTTGATAGCGGATGCAATAGGGATATCAACAGAACAGTCGGTTTTGAGAACTGAGTATGAAGAGTTCAAAAACGAAATGGAAAACATGGAGATGACAGCTGACGTGGCAGAGTCGTTACAGAACAGATTGTTGGGTTGTTAGGAAAAGCTGATTTCATTGCAACGGTAAAAGAGCGGGAAAATAAGTATTTCAGTAAACAAAATTCTTTGGGAAGGCAACCGTTAGAACCGTTGCAATCGTTTTACTGTCCGATCACTGGCGACGTGATGGAAGATCCTGTGGAATCGCCATCGGGACATAGCTTTGAGCGAGGCGCGATTGAGAAATGGTTGGCGGAGGAAAACAGTCTCTGTCCGGTTACTAAAACGCTGTTGAAAACATCGGCTTTGAGGACGAACAAGACACTCCGGTAGTCGATTAAAGAATGGAGAGACCGGAACACTATGATTGTCATCGGGTCCATGAAGTCAAGAATTTTATCTAATGAAGATGAAGAAGTAATAGTCTGTTTGGGGAAATTGCAGGATATGTTATTGGAAAGAGATCTTCATCAAGAATGGGTGATGATGGAGGATTATTTGCCATTTCTTGTTTCTCTTCTTTCTGTGGGAACCGTTCGCATAAAATAATCAAAAAATATTTAACTGAATTATACAAACAGAAAAATAAAGAAAGCAGTAAATTATAGTACGGATTACAACTGAAATAAAGAAAATACAAGAACAAAACTTCAACAAAAGATGAAGTTCTTGGCTGAGGATCGTGTTAGACACGGGTCCCTTAAAACAAATTTCGAGTCTCCCAGGAGAACTCGTTTGTTTCCAGGATACAACAGCCTAAGCAGTTGCACTGCCGGAGATGACGCAACCCGAAGTTGTACCTTGCTGCAAGAAAGAGGAAGAAGAATTTCGAGTAGAGGGTTCGTTGGTGATTCGGTGTATCCTCTGGTGTTGATATAATGCAGTATTTATACTGCATCTGTGTTGAAACAGTCAAAAAGATTTAACTCAACGAATTAAATTGCATTAAAAGTCTTTAATGCACTTTAATTCGTCAGTTACATTCCTGGTCAAGACCCTTGACTCGTCTGTTTCAACTGCTGAAGTGTAACTGATCTCTCATTAATTCTGGAAGCAGCCGATCGCGCGCACGCGCCTCCATACACCAGCCTGCTGGTGTGCGCGCTAGTGTGACTCACATCCTGCGCGAGCTTACTGGTGCGCAACCCCTTGCGCGAGCATCCTTGCTCCACAATCCTATTGCGCGTGCGCCAGTATGGCTCACATCCTTGCGGGAGCCTACTCGTGCGCCAGCCCTTGCGCGCGCATCCTTGCTCCACTGTCCTATTGCGTGTGCGCCAGAATGGCTCACATCCTTGCACGAGCCTACTGGTGCGCAAGCCACGTCGCCAGGGAACTCATCTGGTCACGCCATACTGGTTCACTTTGGTGCGCGGCGCGCGCGCACGTCAGGCATTTGCGGCGCAACCTGGACTGCCTAAACCATGCGCCACTACCTGTGTACCTGCGCCCCTTTCCACGTTGCCTTCTAGGGTCTGCGCCACCTGGTCCTTGCGGCCTTTGCTGAGCCACGCGCGCGCGGTAAAAATACAAAGGCGGCTCGCGGCGTTGCGAGCATGCGAAGTGCAAAGTGCACCATCAAAGCGCCACATTGCGCCCATCGCCCACGCCATGCCACGCGCGCGCGCGCGTGTGCAAGTTCGAGTGCGAGTGCGAGTTAGGGTGCTCCGCACCCTTCGCGAGTACACTTAGTGTGTGCTTCCATGAAACAATAAGGAAGGAGTGTTCCCGCTTAAATACCCTTTAAGTTTTTTCACTCCTCCTATATGGGACAAGATGCTACTTTCCCATTATTTCAGCATTTAATGTTTCAAACACCAAACTTTGAGCATCGATATCTCATTCATCTTAGCTCCGTTTTGGACGTGGTTTAGTTCGTTGCGAAGCTCTTCCAACATAGAACACAAAACCGGAAATAAATATCTATATAAACCTCAGTTTATAATATTTATTTATCGTCCAAAATTAGGAAATACGCATTTCCTATATTTATGAAAATGCTATTTTCACAAAATTCCAACAATCCCCCAGATGAATGGAAATCGATCTTTCCCCTTTCAAGTTTCAACGATACAAATTCAACAGTTTAGTACTGCAAGATAGGTAGGCGTAACCTTTGAACCCTCTTTTGTGAAGCATACTTATCCTCCTAGGGTCATGTAGACGCGGTGTCTTTGAACAATTCCCCCATTTATGTAGGCGACAATATACATTCACACCATACTTTCCCTAGTTTAGTCAACTCCTCATGGTTGTGTCCCTTCATGGTCATGGAACACTTTCCCGGTTCTGCGAGAGCTCTAGGATTTGCGCCTCCCCACAAATCCATTCGAAGCGACCCCACTTCTCTCTAACATAGGTGATTCATCGAATCATTAAAATCATCATGGTTAATTTGATTTCCTCCAATCCTTAACCTCAACATGCTTAACCTTACTTCATATCACTGATTGGAATGGACTAGGAAGTATATAACTCCCTTTATGAATCTTTTGGGGCACCCCCCACAGTGACTCCCTTTGGGTTTATGATTAAGTTTGCCTATTGAACCTAGATCTTGGGATCTCCAGTCAACTAGGTTAGGTTTCCCTCATGTTCCCTTCATCCATGGGCTTTAGTCCCATTCCTCTTGACGTCGTATAAACTAAATCTTTGCTTAAGCCTTTCGTTAACGGGCCTGCAATATTCTCTTTTGACTTCACATAGTCAACCGAGATAATACCCGTTGAGATTAGTTGACGTACTGTGTTGTGCCTACGTCGAATGTGCCTTGATCTGCCATTGTACATAGAGCTTTCTGCTCTCACAAGCGCTGATGTATTGTCATAATGTATGCAAATCGCCGTCAATGGCTTTGGCTATCTTGGAGTATCTTCCACAAATTGACGTAGCCACTCTGCCTCTTCACCGCTTTTATCTAAAGCGATGAATTCGGATTCCATCGTGGATCTAGCTATAACAGTTTGCTTGGACGAATTCCAAGCTATAGCTGCTCCCGCAAGTGTAAATACATATCCACTTGTCGATCTATGATCCTTTATATCCGAAATCCAGTTTGCATCAGTGTATCCTTCGATCACTGCTGGATGACGGGTATAATTTAATCCGTAATCTCTCGTGTATCTTATGTATCTTAGCACTCGTGTGATAGCTTTCCGATCATCATTTAGATTACTAGTGTATCTACGTAGCCTGTTTACTGCATATGCTAAGTCGGGTCTAGCACATGTCATTAGATACATGAGACTACCAATGATCCTTGAGTACTCTAACTGAGCAACTCCTTCGCCTCTATTTTTCCTTAGATGTTGAGTATTATCAATCGGAGTTCGAGCTAACTCGTATCTTCCGAATTGAATTTCCCAAGGATCTTGTCTACGTAGTGAGTTTGACTTAAGATAAGACCATCTTGCGTTCTAGTGATTTTTACACCAAGAATCACATCTGCTAAGCCCATGTCTTTCATGTCAAACCTCACTTTCAACATGTCTTTAGTTGAGTTGATCATATGATCGTTACTCCCAATGATAAGCATATCATCCACATAAAGACATAAAATCACATAACCTCTTGGTGTGTCTTTATAGTAAACACATTTGTCGCACTCATTTATTTTGAAACCATTGTCAATCATGACATGATCAAACTTTTGGTGCCATTGTTTTGGAGCTTGCTTCAAGCCGTACAAAGACTTGACCAATTTACATACTTTGCCCTCTTTTCCTGGGGCGGAAAAACCCTCGGGTTGTTCCATGTAAATCTCTTCTTCTAAATCGCCATTTAGAAATGCGGTTTTTACATCCATTTGGTGAACTTCCAAATTTCTTAAAGCCGCAATTGCAAGAACCAATCTTATAGAGGTTATTCGTGTCACAGGTGAGTAAGTATCAAAGTAATCTAGACCTTGTTTTTGTCTAAACCCTTTTATTACTAGCCTCGCCTTGTATTTATCAATACTTCCATCAGCTTTCATCTTCCTTTTGAATATGATATCCAAGTGGTTTACAACCAGGTGGAAGATCTACTAACTCCCAAGTATGATTTTGTAATATAGAATCAATTTCATTCTTAATTGCTTCTTTCCATTGAGGCCCTTCCGCTGAAGAAACCGCTTCGCGATAGGTATTGGGCTCACCCTCAACCATATAGCTCATGAACTCTGGCCCAAATGATTTTGCAATCCTTGGCCGTTTACTTCGTCTAAGATCACCTTGGTCGACCTCTGGTTGATCATGTGTTTCATCTAGCCACGTAGATGAACTTGGACCTGCTTCATCAACCATTGTTGGTGAAGTTTCATGTGGTTCTCCTAGCATAGGAAACACATTTTCAAAGTATGAGACGATGTTAGAATTTGCCTCAATGATAGTGTTTACATGGACATCGGGATTCTTGGACTCATGTACAAGAAAACGATGTGCACCACTTTGATGTACATATCCTATGAATACACAATCAACAGTTTTGGGTCCTATCCTAAGAGTCTTAGGAGGTGGTACAATCACCTTTGCTAGGCACCCCCACACTTTCAAGTATTTGTATGAAGGCTTCCTTTTTCTCCATAACTCATATAGAGTTTTGTCCCTATTTTAAGTGGTATCTTGTTCAAAAGATAATTCGCTGAAAGAATCGCGTCCCCCACATTTCTCGGTTCACACCCGAACTGATCAACATGGCGTTCATCATTTGTTTTAATGTACGGTTCTTACGTTCCGCAACGCCATTTGATTGTGGAGAATAAGGAGGTGTACACTCATGTACAATGCCACTTTTTGCGCATAAATCCGCAAAAGGTGAGACATATTCACCTCCTCGGTCGCTTCTAACCGCTTTTATCTTCTTTTTAAGTTGATTCTCAACTTCGTTTTTGTACAAGATAAACTTTACTATTGCTTCATCTTTACTTTTAAGTAAATATACATAGCAATATTTAGTACAATCATCAATAAACGTGATAAAGTACTTATTTCCTCCATGTGTGGGAACCGCTTTTAAATCACACACATCGGTATGAATTAAATCAAGGGGTTCGGTTATTCTTTCAACCGATTTAAACGATGATCTTGTAAGTTTGGATTCTACACATGTTTCGCATTTGTAATCGGAATCAATATGGAATGTTGGTATCATATTTAATTTAATTAAGCGTCGTAATGAATTAAAATTTACATGTCCTAATCTACAATGCCAAACATTTGAAGACTCAATCATGTAAGTAGAAGTAGAAATTTCATTCATGTTTTTCTTGGTGTTAACCACCGTGACATTCATTTTGAACATACCTTTAAGGGCATAGCCCTTTCCAACATGCATTCCACGTCTAGATAAAACAAATTTGTCCGATTCAAACACTAGACGAAAACCAAACTTGTTGAGCATCCAACCCGATACGAGATTCTTCCGTATATCTGGGACATAGAGGACTTTGCTCAACATGAGCTCCTTGCCAGAAGTCATCTTCAAGATCACCGTGCCTTCACCCTTGATGTCGGCGGTAGCTTTATTTCCCATATAAAGCTTTTCTTCACCCGTTGCTTCCTTGAATGTTGAGAACAATGACTTGTCTCCACAAACATGGCGGGTTGCACCCGTGTCGACGAACCATCCTGGTGGGTTGGCACCCACCACGTTGACTTCTTCAATCATAGCCACTTCCTCGGTTATCATTGCAATTAGAGGCATACCATCCTCATCAACCATATGCGCACGCTCACGCTTAGGTTTCTTGCATTCGTTAGCACGATGCCCCGTCTCGTTACAATTGTAACAAGTACCTTGGAAAGGCGTAGACTTCTTTTTCACAGCCCCCTTTCTTGGTCCAAGGTTGTTAACTTTTGTTTTCCCCTTGTCCTTTTTCGTTAGTTTACCCCTTTTGCCTTTGGAGGAATCCCCTACTTACCATGTTTGCTTTAGTCGCAGCTTGCGCAATGGTGCCTTTTAGAGCGACCTTGTTGTCTCTTCGATTCGAAGACGGACCACAAGCTCCTGCACCGTCATTTCCTTTCGTTTATGTTTTAGGTAGTTTTGAATTCTACCCACGAAGGAGGCAATTTTTCAATTATTGCTGCCACTTGAAATGTCTCGCTAAGAACCATGCCCTCAGCGTGGATGTCATGAAGTATAATATGCAACTCTTGGACTTGGTTCATAACAGTCTTGTTATCGACCATTTTATAGTCCAAGAAACGGGCGACAACAAATTTCTTTGTTCCGCATCCTCCGTTTTATACTTTTTGTCCAAAAGATCCCATAATTCTTTGGAAGTCTTGACATTGTAGTACACATTATACAATGCATCCGAAATGCCATGAAGCACATAACCTCGACATATGAAATCCGTATGCTTCCAAGCATCAACCGCGCACTGAGCTTGAGCGTCGGTCTCCCTTTCCGCAGGTTGGGGAGCGGTTTCAGTCAAGAACCTCGCAAGGTTCATGGTGGTCAAGTAGAAGAACATCTTCTGTTGCCACCTTTTGAAGTGGAGACCCGTAAATTTCTCGGGTCGTTCAGCATGATTTGCCACTGTGGTCGCTCCCACAGTGTTGGCAGGAGTTCCAACGACAAGGTTGTTAACATTCGTGTTCACATTGTTGTTGTTTTTAGTCGACATTCTGAAAAGTAAAATTAAAATTTTAGTCCGAAATTCTGTTTTAAACAAATAAAAACAGAAGTAAACTCTTAATTTTAATTTACCACGAATTTACCTTTGGCTTCTAAGTCCAACTGTGAAGAACAAAACAGAAAAACTCTTATAATTTTAGTGCACACTAACTGTTTGGCTTCTAAGTCCAACTTTGAAGACCAAACCAGAAAGTTTTTATAACTTCTGTTACCAACGAATTGAAGTAATCTGAAATGGTTTTCAACCAAAGTCGCTCATTTGAAGATGAAAACTGGAAAAAAATATGTTTTTAAAAACACAAACTGCCAAAACAGAATGGTTTTGATTCTACACGAACGGTGTTTTTTAAAAATTTGTTTTAAGATTGTGGGAATCGTTCGCATAAAATAAATAAAAAAATATTTAACTGAATTACACAAACAGAAAAATAAAGAAAACAATAAATTACAGTACGGATTACAACTGAAATAAAGAAAATACAAGAACAAAACTTCAACAAAAGATGAAGTTTTTGGCTGAGGATCGTGTTAGACACGGGTCCCTTAAAACAAATTTCGAGCCTCCTAGGAGAACTCGTTTGTTTCCAGGATTTCAGTTGCACTGCCGGAGATGACGCAACCCGAAGGTGCACCTTGCTGCAAGAAAGAGGAAGAAGAAGAATTTCGAGTAGAGGGTTCGTTGGTGATTCGGTGTATCCTTTGGTGTTGATGTAATGCAGTATTTATACTGCATCTGTGTTGAAACAGTCAAAAATATTTAACTCAACGAATTAAATTGCATTAAACGTCTTTAATGCACTTTAATTCATCAGTTACATTCCTGGTCAAGACCCTTGACTCGTCTGTTTCAACTGCTGAAGTGTAACTGATCTGTCATTAACTCTGGAAGCAGCAGGTCGCGCGCGCGCGCCTCCATATGCCAGCCTGCTGGTACGCGCGCCAGTGTGGCTCACATCCCTGCGCGAGCCTACTGGTGCGGAACCCCTTGCGCGAGCATCCTTGCTCCACAATCCTATTGCGCGTGCGCCAGTATGGCTCACATCCTTGCGCGAGCCTACTGGTGCGCCAGCCCTTGCGCGCGCATCCTTGCTCTACAGTCCTATTGTGCGTGCGCCAGAATGGCTCACATCCTTGCGCGAGCCTACTGGTGCGCCAGCCCTTGCGCGCGCACGCCACGTTACCAGGGAACCCATCTGGTCACGCCACGCAGCCGCGCCATACTGGTTCACTTTGGTGCGCGGTGCGCGCGCACGTCAGGCATCTGCGGCGCAACCTGGACTGCCTGCACCATGCGCCACTACCTGTGTACCTGCGCGTCCCTTACCACGTTGCCTTCTAGGGTCTGCGCCACCTGGTCCTTGCAGCCTTTGCTGAGCCACGCGCGCGCGGTAAAAAATACAAAGGCGGCTCATGAGCGTGCGAAGTGCAAAGTGCGCCATCAAAGCGCCACATTGCGCCCATCGCCCACGCCACGCGCGCGCGTGTGTGCGAGTGCGAGTTAGGGTGCTCCGCACCCTTCGCGAGTACACTTAGTGTGTGCTTCCATGAAACAATAAGGAATGAGTGTTCCCGCTTAAATACCCCTTTAAGTTTCATCACTCCTCCTATGTGGGACAAGATGCTACTTTTCCATTTATTTCAACATTTAATGTTTCAAACACCAAACTTTGAGCATCGATATCTCATTCATCTTAGCTCCGTTTTGGACGTGGTTTAGTTCGTTGCGACTTCCAACATAGAACACAAACCCGGAAATAAATATCTATATAAACATCAGTTTATAATATTTATTTATCGTCCAAAATTAGGAAATACGCATTTCCTATATTTATGAAAATGCTATTTTCACAAAATTCCAACACTTTCTACCAAGAATTTTCAAATTAGATCACGTGTTCTTGTTATACTCCGCATCCTTGCAACCAACGATGATGACAGGAAGGTACGTGTAAGACATACAAGAAGGTCGCATTAGCCGGATCAAGTCCGGCTGACCTGATTCATTTTTTTAGTACGGGTCGGGTTGTGTTTGAACAACAAACACTGTTTTTTCTTATTTTCTTTTATAATTTGTTAGTCATTACAATAACGGGAGGGTTCAATGCAGAAAATTAAAGGGTTTTGGACGAGACTGGCAAAAGAAAAAGATAAATGTGGATTGACCAATATACCCCTAAGTAAACTGACTTTTTTGGACGGAGCTAGGTGGTTGAACGGAAATGACAAAAAATGAAAACCTCAGGGACAAAATGATAAAAAAAACTTTTTGGACTGAAGTGTGAGGTTCATTGGGGAACACTAAAAAAGTGGAGAACCGACTCAAACGAACTCCGATTGGATTCATTTCAGCGGCGTTGGAACCGGCTCCTCGAACCCTAACTAGGATCTCTTAACCCTAAATCCTAACCCCTAAACCATAAATATATTAGGGTTTGTATTTAGGGTCTTATATTGGAGTTTAGCCTTAGGGTTAATCATTAGTATTTAGGGTTTAGCCTTTAGGGTTTAGCCTTTAGCCTTTAGGGTTTAGCTTTTAGGGTTTATAGCTTAGATTTTACGATTTAGCTTAGGTTTTAGCCTTATTTTTTAGGTTTAGGGTTTAGGGGTTAGGATTTAGGGTTAAAAGATCCTAGTTAGGGTTCGATGAGCCGGTTCCAACGCCGCTGGAATGAGTCCAATTGGAGTTCGTTTGAGTCGGTTCCCCACTGTTCCCCACTGATTTAGGGTTAAAAGATCCTAGTTAGGGTTCGATGAGCCGGTTCGCCGCTGGAATGAGTCCAATTGGAGTTCGTTTGAGTCGGTTCCCCACTGTTCCCCAATGAACCTTCCCCTTGGACTGAACATGCAAATGTAACAAGTTTCATACACATTTGTAGATCAAAGAGCTGTAGTGAATCTACACGTTCTATGCATATATCATATATCAGCTTGAGTATATGATGTATTCTAAAACCATGTTACGATGTTAGATAAATACAAAGATAAATGAATGTTCTAGATTGATTGTTGCATTATTTTTGGTTATTAAACCCCTACTTACAAGTTACAGTAATAATATAAATATTTGAATAATCCGATTTAGGAGGCTTTGTATTGCAAACTAGCTTTGGGTGGCGTTCAAACGATTTGACATGTTCTCCTTAGCTAAACTTTTTCATTCGACCCGTTTGAGATAAAACACAACCTGGATCAACTTGCTCCTAAGTAAATGGGTCAAAATCAGTTTAAACACACATCCAAACACCCTGTAGAGATTCATAAGCTCATCATTTACCATTGTTAAACTTGCAGGAAAGCATAGCAAAAACGGATGATGCCATCAAACTAATCGTGTGTTCCCTTGCGCGAAAGATAGAAGAAAGTAAGTTGGCGTTACAATTGCTAATGGAATTATCAGACAACGGTTTGGCACGTAACATGATTGGGGACAGTCAAGGGAGCATACTTCTTCTTGTTACCATATCAGGCAGTGATGATCTTCAAGAGGCAAACGATGCAAAACGTCTTAATCAGAATATCGTGCAGATGGCCAAGGCTAATTATTTCGGACCTTTACTTCATCTTCTTGCTTCAGGTAAATAATCGTCAATTATCAAGCTTAAACAGAATATCGGGTCAGGTTTGACTTTTGAGGTCAAACTTCAAAGCTAGTTTTTACAATTAACATGTACATGTAACCATTTAGGTTGAATCAATGCAGGGTCAGAAAGTGTTCAAAGGTTAATGATTGAAACATTATCAGAACTCGAGATGACGGATCATGGAAAACTTATGGTTTGTGAGAACGATACGGTTGAGTTACTCGTTACTATGCTCTCTCACAACGATATAGATATGAAAAAAGCTGACATTTTAGCCCTCGAGAAACTCTCGGGTGTGCCACAAAACGGATTAAAAATAATTAAACAAAATGCAACCGAGATCTTGTTGGGAATACTCTTTCGTGAGAGCTTGTCAATCCCGAGCCTCGTCGAAAGGATTGTAGCCACAGTTATGAATCTAGCATTATCATTAACTTCCCAAGATGCTGATCACCCCGAGGTTCTATTTTTGGAAACTTAAGAAGAGGTTTATAAGTTGTTTTCTTTAATCTCGTTGCACGGTCCAAATGTTCAACAATATGTTCTCAGAACATTTCTTGCAGTTTGTCAGTCTTCTTTGGGTTTGAACATCAGGAAAATTTTACGGAAGGTGCGTTATTTTATAAATTAACTCTGATTTCAACCAACGCATTTAACTACTTCTACACGAGTTGATTCGGGATGTTTTATCTCTGGCTGTTTAGATAGTTAAAAAATAAATAATGAATTACCGAAAAAGGAAATGGGTCAAATGGGTTGTAAAATGGAAATCACCAAAGTTTGTTTTGAAGGATTAATGTCATGTATACCCTTCTAATAGTTTAATTACATATTTACCCTCCAAACTTCATAATATCATATTTGCTCTCTCAAAGTCTCATATTCTTATTTTTACTCGTTCCACTATAAATTAGCTCATAGTTATTAAAGGCGCTAGACGCACTCAAGGCGCATGTCCTCGCCTGGGACCTAGGCGCAAGGCGCAAAAAAAGCGAGGGCCTGAGAAAAGAAAAGCGTAGGATGAAAAAAAAGAAAAATATATTATGTATTAGAAAAATCATAATATTCTTCAAATAATAAAACAAAAGCTATTATATAACATTTAGTATCATATATTATGTTTCAAAAGTTCTAAAATATTTAGTGTACCGGTGTAGAAAAGTAGTTTGCCTTAGATAAAGTAGAAACCTAGCTAGACTTTTGCCGGAATTTAGAGAATTTGGCCGGATAATATCAGAAATCTAGGAATCTTGTTGAAATCTGCGACCGAACCATCACCTGGAGAATTAAAGCGCAATTGCCTCGCCTGGACAATGGGCCTAGGCGCAAGAGGCGATGGCTTTTAACAACTATGAAATTAACCATAAGTTACGTATAACACGTTTTCACTGATTAAACATATAGGAACACGTTTTCTGTAGATTGTCTTGGCGCATAATGCTCTCTTAATTTATTTGAAACGGGTAAATATAATAGTATGATATTATGAAACGTGGAGGGGTAAATAAAGAAAATTTTGAACTCTTAGAACGGTATATGAATCTGTTGCTATATTTTTATGCATATAACCTCCTAAATCGTTTTTAAACTAAGATTATTACTCATATATTATAGTTCTTGAAATAATAAACTCATACATGTTCACTTTCATCAGATTTGTTCTGTACAAGTACTGGTCCAATTTTGTGAACACGAAAACCAAACCGTTCGATCAAATTCTGTGAAACTATTCTGTATCTTAACCAAAGCTGGAGACGATGAAGCTTTCATGGAACATGTGGGGCCCAAATGTGTCGACACTTTGCTTAAAATCATAAACACTTCTGATAACATTGAAGAAGGTGTTGCTGCAATGGAGATCATCTCGAACCTTCCCAGAAACCCGAAAATGACCCAATGGATTCTCGAAGCTGGGGCACTTCGCGTGATCATTTCCATTCTCTCTAATCACTTTCACAAACCCGACATCATAATCGAAAGCGCTTCTGGTGCTCTGTGTCGGTTCACCATTTCGTCTGATCAAGAACTGCAAAAAAAGGTGGCAGAAACCGGGATTATTCCAGTGATTGTAAACATGTTAGACTCGGGAACTGCTTCGACTAAAAAATATATAGCAATTTCACTTGGGCAGTTTTCTGAGAGCTCCAACGGTTTAAGCAGGCCTGTGGAGCGAAAACTAAACCTTTTTGCTTGTTGTATAGGGTCACCCGATACGGGTTGTGCGGTCCACACGGGGATATGTACAACAGAGTCGTCGTTTTGCCTTCTTGAAGCTAATGCGATAAAGCCGCTTGTGAAAGTTCTTGATGAACCGGATTTTGGAGCCTGTGAGGCTTCGTTGGATGCTTTGTTGACTTTAGTCAACGGGGAGCAACTGCTGAAGGGTAGTAAGGTGTTGGAAGGTGGTGGTGCGATTGCTAAAATGGTGAAACTGTTGAGTTTTTTCGCCGAGTGTGAGGTTGCAGGAGAAAGCGTTGGTGGCGTTGGAGAGAATATTCCGGTCGCCGGAGTATAAACAGAAGTATAAAGCGTCAGCACAGATGCCGTTAGTTGAGATTACACAGAGAGGAAGTAGTGGTATGAAATCTGTTGCTGCTAAGATTTTGGCTCATTTGAATGTGCTTCATGAACAGTCATCTTTTTTTCTGATTTTTCGTTCTTACTCATTTGTTGTATAAATAAATCATGATTCATTGAATTCAAGAGTCAGTTGTGAACTAGTCTATTAATAAATAAAAATTTTAGGTGTGAACATGTTCACAAGCCTTGCTCGATCCGGGCCAGGGTCGGCTCGGGATTGAATATTTGAGCCCAGGTCAGCTCAGCTCGAAATACTCACGTGAGTGGCATATGCACAAAAAGGAACGATGAAGTTAATTCAGTTATAAGCCTCTATATTGGTGTTTCAAATATTGAATCAATAAGTCACAAGTGTCATTGAAAACATCATTAAACATAGGTGTCTTAAATAGGTTGTGTTCATGGATTAACGGGTTGAACCTGACACAAACATGACACGTTTAACCTGAATTTACATGCAACTTATGCATAATACTACAATACTACTATAAACATTTACAAAAAAAAAACTCAAATATATAAAACAGCTCATATTCAACCAGATTAATGAGTTGAGTTCTTTAAATATCCAGAGAAATAGGATTAAAAATTAATATCCTGTACTTCAATATGAAACCATCAATAAAAGTTTACTTAAACAAGTTCTATATCCAATCATCAACACTAAAAAAAATCTAAGTGGAAAAACATAAAGAAACAAGACATTCATCTAACTGAAGACCGGACAACCAGCGACAACAACGCCTGGAGCGGTTGGACAGGTAGCAAGCGGGCAACCTTCATCGCTGTTCCCCCACCAGTCAAGCGACACCCCCGGATTTTGCAGCCCAAGGAACAAAAACACACTCATGAAAGCCGTTCCAGCATCAAGACCACCCGCAAGAATATAGTTATATCGTTGCCACGCCTCGGGGTAAAACTTGAAAACAACGTAACCCGAAAGAAACGCCAAAAAGAGCCAGCTTGTGTAGTTGACAGCAGAAGCAGGCGGCATCATTGCGGTGGCACCCAACAACACCGGTAAGTGTATCTTTCGGATCCAAGTCTTTGTTGGGAAACACTTGTGAGCTATCCAGACCAAAAACGGCAAAATCGCTCCAACCAAGAAGAAATAGTTGATCGATGAGTAGACCCCTAGGTTACCAAAGATTCTTTGTGGGCCCACTAGACCCCATATGACCGAAGCGTCGTAAAACACATGGTCCATTGGACACTTCCATTGACTGTCTTTTGGGAGCAGCGCGGTGTTGCAGAGGTTCGGGATGCCTGCCATTAGCATCCATGCGGTTACTTGGTATACGATGACCGATATGATTGTTCCAACAACCTACAAAACCAGGGGGGGGGGGTGTTAGTATTGTTATATTTATATTACTTATATATTTATATAATAGAGAAATATATATTTAAGCTTACTTGAGCCATGAACATTGCTCTAGGTGGGATCTTCATGTAATGTCCGAGTTTGAAGTCTTGTATAAAGGTCAACGCTTGAACCATGCTGATATAACCGTATACTTTAAAGCACATGTTCGCAACGGGGTATCCAGGATACAAGTAACCCATCATATACTCGGTGATGATGTTCAGACCCGGTGCCTAGTGACAACAGAATGTAAAAATCGTTAAAAATTCTGATAAACTAAACTACAATTTCAACTTCGATAATGAAAGATTCTTTAAGACTCGTTGCGAAATTTGAAACTGTGTATTAGTTTACCTGATTTGTGGTGGCAGCAATTATACCAATGGGAAGTGTAAAGGCTATAGCAACACCACAAGCCAACAAGACCCCCCACCATGGCAACTGAAGAGTATCAGAATAATGTATACACGCGAATAAAATAAGCGCGACATTTAGCACGAGAATAACAAGAAACCACCACATTGGCACTTGCTTATAGGCCCGCATAAGCCTCGTGTGTACGTCAACTTTCTTAGTATCAGGACCCCCGAATGCACCTTTCGTCTTATCCAGTATTTCCCTGATCAAAGAACAAAAAATGTTATCTTTTGTTAAACGCGTGTTAAAAAACAATAATAAATTGGAAAAAATAAACGTTATCTTTCGTTAAACGCGATAAGATAAGAGCACGTACCGTCCATGGAAGAGCAAGACATGAACAACGGTTGCAGAGAGTGTAGCAAAACCAAGACCATACGTCATGGCGAAAAAAGTACTCATGTACAAATGTCCTTGTTTCTCATAAGCAATTTTATCAAGCTGAAAATTGGAGTTAATAACCGCGGTGGTGTTATAACTAGAACCGTCAGCCTTGAACAGTTCCATCGAGTATAACGGGAAGTTCTTAGCTCGATACAAATTATGCCAGTAAGTCAAAGGAGTCATCACAAACATCACTAAAGCGAACCCGGCAGCCACATTCACAGTGGCGAACCATGGGCTAGCCAGGGGACTGCCAAGGTAGGATGCGATGGTGGACCAGTCCAACCCGAATGAGCCCAGTCCAAGCCCGTTTTGGCCAGACCCGAGTTGGTTAACGAGAACAGACTTGCGGTTGATCCAGCATACCCATGAAACTGTTGTTAATATTTGGAATAAATATCCTGGAAAAAGATAATAAGCAAAGCTGCAGATCATGACAATAACGAAAAACTGTGTTCTAGTGGTGCCACCCTTTGGTCTCTTCTCATTCTCGTGCAAAGACCTGTCATAAATAATAGCACATAAATGACAAATTGTTTCAAAATTTTTGTGTTGACTTTTCTTATGAAAGGTGTTGACTTTTGGGCATGATGATTATTGACATGATACTTCATAGTTGATACACAAATCTAACAAGAAAAAAAGGGGCTCTAACTCGATATCGTATTAAACTTAAGCAAAAATCGGGTTGAATCAAAATTTTTACAGGTTGTTTGAGTCAAGGTGGTCGACGTGGAACTAACCCGTTTATCTAAAATTTGTGGGTTTGAGTCTGGTTTTCAGATTCTCTAAACCGTAAGATTGATTTTTTTTTTAGGATTGATATTAAATTATTTTGGGTTCGCAAAATATAATATTAAATGGTTATGTTATTATATTTCAGAAATAGAATAGTAATTTTTAATATAAAATTTCAATTAGCAAAATCACTTTTAACGGAGGATGTATGTGATATTATATATGGTATTTATTATGAATTGAACTAAAACGTGAATTCATTAAAAACATGTATATTTGGTTTTTAAAGATGGATTCCGTGACCAATATTTGTTCACTGAATTTGAAATAAAAAGAAACCGTGCATTTTTAATAAAAGATAAAAACTCTACATATATTTTGAATTCGAATGTGTTTTGAAATGATTCCAAAATTCGAAAACCAAATCTATTAAATTATTTTAATATCAAGCCTAACCCATTTATATATTTAGAGTTAAATAATAATAAGGGTTAACATTGTACATACCTGAATAAGGAGACCTGGATCAAGTTTGTCGGCCACCACATCTCCCCGGGCTCTACCAAAAACCGTCGGAAAAGTCCAGCCCACCCGAACCCCAAAACCTGAAACGTCCAATTAAATCAATCAAGTTTAATAAACCAAATATTGACGTATTAATTTAAAAAAAAAACAAATAATAATTACCTGAGTGGTAAGCATAACAATAAACGCAGGAAGAAACGCCAACTCCTTCTTATAAAACAACTTAACCGCACTCAAAATATGCGTAGCATAAACACTCCCAGCACCAGAATTCGCAAAAATAGTTATCAAGACATGCTCCTTCATATTAAACGGACCGGGGTTCATCGTAAACTCGCACCACTTCCCTTTAAAAAACACCCGCTTAGTAATGGTTCGAGCCATCAAGTGACCAAGAGGCACCGTAGCCACCTGCGCCGCAATTGAACTAATGGACAAGGGTTCAGTCCTGTACCAATAAAACTGGTTCACAAACGACAAAACCACACATGTGGTTATACCCAACACCCACATTCTGAATGTGAGTACTGGGACCGTTGGATCATCGGTTTTCGGGACGGTTAGATCGACTTCTTTCACCGGACATTCGTCGGCTTCGTCCATCGGATCGGTGGTTTTTTCAGCCATGTTGAGAATAATAAATAATAAGCTGGGTGGGTTCTTTTTATAGGGGAAGAAAAAGATACGGTTTAAGGTAGAATCGTAACGATTGTTTGGATAGATACAGATACCAAAGCGGAATTAGAGTTTGATAAGGATAAAAATTGAAAAAAATAAAAAATTACTGTCATGTGCACGTTTGGTCCCTAGACTATCTACAGACCTACAACTTTGGTCTAGTTGGAATTTGTTTTGCTTGCGTTTTTGATTTAGTTGACTATTTTTGGTTGTTTTGGAATTTGTTGATTTATTTCCTTAAATGAAAGTGTTTACTTTTTTTTTGACAACTTACAATATGTAGTAAGGATCTTTTAATTTTATTCTAATTTGGTCACTTGATTTATTTAATAGATAGTAGGGTGATCCAAATTTCAACTTTTTTATTGATTTTGTTTTGGCTTTTTATAGAAATTATTTGAGTTGTTTATGAGCTGTTCGATTTAAACTTTTAATGTTGAATCTAAATGAGATAAGAGCGAAAGTAATACGTTTTTTAAAATTTTGTTTGAGTTTCGAAATAATATTTAAACTTGCTTACTTGTTTATTACATATTTTTTTTCTTAAAGACCTGCATATTAATAATACGAAAAGAGACTTCTAAATGCACCTGAATATTGCTAAGGAAAATGTATTTTTGGTTATTCATTGTCATTAACAAACACTTTTTGCATATAAACTTAACATTGATGGTTTTAGTTAGATTGTTGGTTTCAATAACATTGTTTGTTTGTCAATATGATTGTAAAACATGTGTTACACCAACAACTTGTTAAATCATCTTCGTTAGGGTTTCATGGAAACCGCAATTCATTCGTGTGTTTATTTCAAATTGCAATGTGCAATAACAATAATCATGAATAGTGCTTGACTGTCAAAGAGAAAAAAAAGAAAGAAATATAAATTTAGGTGAAGAAAGCTATAGAAGGCTAATAAAGTGTACAAGACGTATGTAATTGTGTGTTGTAACTTTGTATAGTGATCACCTATCAAATTGTGAACAATGTGATACATAATTTAAGTACAAAAAATAACTATAAAACTCATGAGCAAAATAGCATAAAATGTCGTAAAGTGTATTTTTCATGGAATAAACATGTTATTTAATCTCTTTAGATTTAAAGACTAAAATAAACACATGTTATTTAAAAAAAATTAAGTGAAAACTATTATCTATAGACTGTAATTACAATGATGATAGGTTTGATAATATAAATATAGCAGAAAGGGTCGATGGGTATGACTTTCTAAACCATTCAGTAGGCTTGAGTATGAAGAATACCCAATTTCATGTGCCCAAATCCATAGCTTAGATTAAACACTATTGTTAAATTAAATTTAAAATCAAACCTCAAAACAAACACTTGTTAACATTTATGTGGTCGAACTGCAAGTTGAGGATAGTCCAAGGAAGATTTATTAAATATAATTATTGGGAAGGGCGTAAAGTGATCAAGTAGGCATGTGGTCTTACTTAAAAGATTCCTAGTCAACCAAATATTTATTATCACAAACATCTTCCTGTTGAAATTGTGGTATTAGGGTGAACGGAGTGGGGGCGATAAACCTACTTGGTAGCGCACACCATCCACCGCCATCACTTTGTCGCTTTCATGTTTACCGAATGGACGTCAAAATCGGTGAAGGTTCACCGACTCGGGGAGAGGGAGGAAAGGGGAGAGAGATTGGTGTGTGGTGGGGTCCATTCTTTCTCAACCAATCACACATTTTCCTTTTAAAAAAATAGTTTATCTAAACCCAATTAGGTAAAACATCGCCAACTTTTTTGAGCATTAGGTAAACAAATTAGGTGAATTGACGTGGCATTGTTTGATTAGGTGAATGAGGAGTTTACCTATTTGGAATAGGTAACCATTCCATTCACCCTTATACTATAAGATACATTTGGGTCCCTAGCTCTAGAGGCCGTGGAATTCCTAAATAGCGTTCAACGGGTCGTGCATAGTAATCTCTCAACCTTTAAGAGCCGCTTTGTCTTTAATAGGATTGGTTTTGCAATTCAAAAAGAGGTTGCGGCGCAGCTTATTGGCCATTTACCTACCACATGTTTGTAACAAACTTTAGTATTTTAATGAAGAATAACAACCTCTACTTCAAGATTAAAAAAAAGATATATAATTTCTTGATTCTAATTCTAAATCGTTTGAAAATAAGGTATTTGATTTCTTGGTGTGAAATCGTTTGATATTTTCTTCTCATACAAAAAAAAGTTTTGATTTACGGAATTTATCATTTATTTTAATTATCATATATGTCACACCCCGACCCGCAGTGGAAAAGGTGATCGGGGCATGATTGGGTTTTCATCAAAGCTCATGACATTTATTATAATGTTTCATATTTATTATTTCAATTTAAAAGAGATCATACAATCATATCAAACAAATACAACATGTTCTATTCATCCTTCTAAACTTCATTATTTTTCTTTTAAGGCAATTTTCTATGTTTTCCTTGCTTCATCCTGTTCACCTGTATCATATGTAAAAATAGTTTTTGGATCAACAAAAGTTGGCGAGTGAACCTTGTTAGAAAACATTTATTATTTATTTCTTATTGTATTTAATACGGAAAAATTGTGCAATATTCCTATATGAACAAACGTAAATAAACATACAATAACAAACAATTAGCATACAATAACAACCCAATAGCATACCATAACAAACAACAACAAACAATAACAAACCAATAGCGTACAATAACATATCAACTTGCATGAATATATAACATGAATGAAACTGTGCGATCAAGGCTCAATCAAACGGAGCCGATCGTATTGCATGTACTGAAAATGATAAATGTCTGTGCGATTAAGGCTCAATCAAACGGAGCCGATCGTATGTTGGCAACGCCAGGTTCACGCTCATATTGTAATGGGGAACTGCTCAACGCTCATAATGTAATGGGGAGCGGCGGCCTATGATATTGCATGTACTGAAAATAATAAATTAAATCTAAACAATAACCACACAAACAGTTGATACAAGCTGAATACACATTTGTTCATGATAAGATGTATGCACAATGATTTAAATATAATAAATGGTAAGACACATGATACACCCCAAAAACGTGATTAAAAACGGGGAATTTGTAGAGATTCACTCACCTTGGGTGCGTTCGGTGAATGATGTTGAATGCGCACGAGTTTAGAGGATTGATCGACGAGGAATAACTAACCTATAAGGTAAATAAATGGATTTTATTAACAATTTTAATAGGATTTTTGGATATATTTTTGTGAGTTTAAGGCTATTTTCTAACTTTAAAAATGTTATTTTTAAGTATTTTTAATTGATTTTTAATTTAAATAAATAAATAAAAATAATAAAAAAATGTTGATTTTTGACCATTGACCGTTGACTTGTTGACCGTTGACCGTTGACCGATTCGGTCGGTTATATGTGTGCGCTGGGTGAGACTCGAACCCGTGACCTCCCGTACGCGTGCACGCAGCTCTACCAACTGAGCTACGTGTCTAACCCGAAATATTTATGTTTTTAATTATATTTATACACTAATTAAATTAATCCGAAAATCAATCATTTTAAAAAGGATTTAATGTATCGACTCGGTGCTCTCCACAGGTCTCGAACCCGGGACCTGTGGTTTAGTTTGGCATACAGTCCACCGCTGGACTGTGTGTCTAACTTGGTAAATATTCTGGTTTTTATTATACCTAACATCTTACTGAGTTAACCCGGTTCGGTTTCTAAAAAAACATTTTTATTACAGAGGTTAAGGTTGTGATAGGAATCGAACTCGCGTCGTGTGCATATTGTTTGCACACAGTCCACCGCTGGACTGTGTGTCTAACCCGTTCATAATATCGATTTTAATTAATCTTATAACATACACAACTTCGTCTTCTTCGTTCAAAACACAGACATCGGTTAACTAACTGTTACTTGATTAATTCGGTTAATGAATAATATGAACAATTGAAAAGTATTGAACAGAAGAGTTTGGGGAAAGAAAGTACCGAACAGATTGCCTTCTTCAGAAATCCGGCAACGATTCGTCGGCTCTGTTTTGGTGACCTTTGGCTGTTAGAATCAATTAACAGTTTGGAGGGATTAGATGTGTAATTGAACTACTGAGTAACGATTATCAGTAGGTTACATGATCATACCGGTTAACAGCAAGTTTCTGGAAATTTCAGAAATTTTCCGGCGAAAACAGAAAATCCGATAACGTCGCATAGGATTGATTCTGGGTGATGGATTAATGTTAGTAATGTTCTAACAATTGATTGAAACAGCAAAGTCGAGGTATTTTACCGTTTTGAGGTGAGTCTCGGTTTTCCGGCGACTTGCAGAGAATTCCGGCGATGATCAGAAAGTAATTCCGACGATCAGAAAATAGAATAAACGTGAAATTAGAAGCTCTGGGAATGTAATTGAATCGCGAGAGGGAGTGTTTTGTTGAAGTAATTCCAGAATGAATGTTTTCGGTTATAAAAACCAAACATCACCTGAATTCAAGTTCATTAACGACTGAATTGATTTAAGATGTCGGTTTATCGGTTATGATCAAGATTCCGCGAGCACTCAAACGTCTTGGTCGGTTTGAAAGCCGATATCGGTTTCAGTTGGCGCAACAGGTTGATTCTCAGTTGAACATATGATTTAATTGCTTCCTAGAACTCACAAAAAGATCAAGTGGCGGAGTGGTTATAAGTGTGTGAGTTAAGTCTTGGAGGATTTTACGGCTGACCCGGGTTCGAAACCCGGCTTCAGCATATTATTTTTAATTCACTATTTTTAATACCTTTTCAAATATAAATTTTATATTCTAATATACTTATTAATTATGTATCGTTTAAAATTAATTTGGGCATTAAATACGTAACGAAATTTTTAACTGGTTGTTCGGTTAATAAACGAAGCGGGTTTGGTAAATCCGTTTTTTGACAGATGTTACAGTATCCCCTACTTTTAGAAATTTCGTCCCGAAATTTAAGTAGTGACATATTTGTCTAAAAAGGATGGTGTTTAATTTGACAGTTACATACTTAGAAAGGAGTAAGAGTTCAAATTTTGTTTGAGGCGGTAACGTTCCTTGTAAGGGTTGAGTACCCTGCTACAGGAATCGCTTTTTGATGCCTAAGATAATGAATATTGATAAACAGAGTTGATTGACTAAATATGATTTCATGCGCAAGAGTTTTGATATGTTTGGAAAGATAAGGTTATATCCTAAACAAAACTTCTACTACTAAAACCTACATGGAACTTCTCATAACCGCCTGACAATGCCTCTGATCCTTTGGCAAGAATACTTATATATAGGAAGTACCAGCGGCGTATCCACCATATTCTCGTCAAATTTTCATTGGTTTTATCAGTAAGTTATGATTGGTTCTATGATGTGACTCTAGAACATAAATAAACACAACAACCAATATCTGAGTCCTAATTCTGATAGTATACATGTTTGAATGGTGACACAATCCAGTTTCTTTAAATGATGAGATGATATGAATGCTAAATCAGTGAGTATAAAACAAACTTCAACCAAGACATTACTAAATCCTACATGGAACTTCTCATAACCGCCTGACAATGCCTCTGATCCTTTGACAAGAATACTTATATATAGGAAGTACCAGCGGCGTATCCACCATATTCTTGTCAAATTTTCATTGGCTTTATCCGTAAGTTATGACTAGTTCTATATGACTCTAAAACATAAACAAACACAATCAACCAAAGCTTGAGTCTTAATTCTGATAGCATACATGTTTGAATGATGACAGTACCTCTCTCGTTTGTTATGATGGAGAGGTTAGTCCATGTAGAAGTGAGACACAGCTCAACTTCTTTAAATGATGACACTGTGATATGTCGTGAGGTATGATGATATGAATGTTAAATCAATGAGTATAAAAACAAAACTGAAATAGTAATTTGCATTAAAATCCTTGGATAAATTTCCAATTTAAAATTGAGACACGTGAAAATTGAGATAACATAAAGAAAAACATAAAACTAAGCGGTTGGAGTTGAATCTTGATTTTTGGTGAAGGGGACTAGTTGGGTGATTCGTTTGGCCATCATTATCTTCATCAGGATTGGTGTTGATGTTGTAAACTCTTCCTCTTGCTGGTGGCCTAGTGGTTGGGTTTTCTTGGTTTGCTTGGTTAACTGGGTTTGCTTGAGCTTGGGAGTGTATGATGTTAACTAATCGAGGGCACGTGTTTCTATAATGGGTAGGGTCGCCACAATTAAAACAAGCTCGAACATAAGGTAACATGGGGTATTGGGGTTGTTGATATGTTTGGATCATGTTTTGAGCAGGGGGTAAGGTTTGGCTTTGAGAGGTGCGGCAAACCTTGCTCGAATGACCATGGCGTCCACAATTCGCACATAGTCGACAAGGTAAGGTAAATGGATGGTGATAAAAACAGGTGTTACATTGAGGGTGAGGTCCAAGGTAAGGTTTCTTATTTGGGTAAGTTGAGTTGGGTGCTACTTGAGTGATTGGGATAGCTTGGAGGGGTACGGGCTTGTGAAATTGGTTGGTTGTGTTGGGTGACAGCGAAAAGTTGCCCATCTCGTTTTCTCTTGGAAATGGGTTGAGAAAGGGATTCGGTTTGGGTGGAGTTTGAAGTTTCAGTTGATGCTTTATCCTTCTTCTTCTCCTCCTTGAAGTCTTTATTCTGTATACGGTTCTCGGTGAGCTCTGTAGCTAACTCCATTGCTGCTTCCAAAGTTGCAGGTGTGGTACTTATTACAGAGTCTTGAATTTTTGAAGGAAGACCTCGAATGTAGTGCTCGATCAAACGGTAGAGGGGAGTGAACAAGTTGGGAACCATTTGATTTAACTCGAGGAATCTCTTGTTGTATGTGGTGTGGTCGCCTTCCTTTTGTTTCAACGAATATAACTCATCCTCTAATTTCTTGATTTCGCTCCTTGGGCAAAACCGTCTTGTCATGATTTCCTTCAACTCTTCCCAAGTCAAAGTCATAGTATCTTCAACACCTCGTTTGGCCTTCTCTGTATTCCACCATGTAAGTGCTATTCCAAGTAAACGACCAGTAGCATATCGCACTTTGCGATCATCGGGGCAATCGCAATTTAGAAAAGTGTTCTCCATTTCTTTAAACCAATGGAGGAGAGCGGTGACACCTTCAGTCCTTTCGTATTTTGGAGGGTCGCAGGATTTGAAATGCTTGTAGGTGCATTTAGTGGTATTTGGGGGAGGGTTGACAACATTTTGAACTTCTTGATTGACGGGATTAGCGGTAAGGGCTTGTTGGACTTGAACTACAATGTTGGGTATTACGGCAGCCATTTGTTGAGCGATTTGGGCAGCCATACGCTCGCGAGCTTTTTCTGCTCTCATCTTCCTACGAGCGGAATTAGAAGACATCTACAAGGAATACATATGAAGAGTATGAGTTGGATGTTTTTGGGATCATGTGTCGTATTTAGGAATGAACATTCATAAAATAAACATAGCATAATAAATCTACTACATCCATAGGATGTCTTGGGCTTTGCTCGTAATTGGGCCTTGCATGCCGCCATACTTCACCTTCGTAATCATGTGGGCCCCCATGATTACCGGGTTTTTCATATGATTCGCATGTGTTTGCCTGGTTACGTACACTAAAACCCGGAGAAAATCGAGAAATATGTATGTAACGTATGATATTCGGAATGTATCCAGGTGTGGACACGGTGACACCTCAAAGTGGGGTTAGTTCGAACGACGTTTGGTGTGGCATGCTTTGGCCTAATAGGTCCTTCGTACTCTCATCGTTAGTCCCCAGGTAGGCAAACTGGTCCGTTATATTGGATTTATACGAATGCCAACCTAGACAGGACGTTCCGACTACTGGTACTTGTACCCTTACAGTTACTACATGCCCGTCGCAGAACTCACTTTGATGAGATTTGAAAAATGAAAAATGCGACAAAATCTTGAATAACGGAAGTATGAAGATGATTTGAATATGTGAATATTGTAACATGTATGATGAATATGTATGTAAGTATGTATGTTTGACTGTAAGTATAATTCACTATGTATCACAAAATGTAATATTGGAAATGTTTGCATGCATTTGTGTATGTAATAAATATGAAACAAATAAATATCATAAGTTTGCATGTAACCACATAAACAATTAAAATCTAGTCAACTATAGTATAGGCTCTAAGGGTCTAATAACCTATCCTATATCCCTATAGTCAAAAGCTCTGATACCAATCTGTCACACCCCGACCCGCAGTGGAAAAGGTGATCGGGGCATGATTGGGTTTTCATCAAAGCTCATGACATTATTATAATGTTTCATATTTATTATTTCAATATAAAAGAGATCATACAATCATATCAAACAAATACAACATGTTCTATTCATCCTTCTAAACTTCATTATTTTTCTTCTAAGGCAATTTCCTATGTTTTCCTTGCTTCATCCTGTTCACCTGTATCATATGTAAAAATGGTTTTTGGATCAACAAAAGTTGGCGAGTGAACCTTGTTAGAAAACATTTATTATTTATTTCTTATTGTATTTAATACGAAAAATTGTGCAATATTCCTATATGAACAAACGTAAATAAACATACAATAACAAACAATTAGCATACAATAACAACCCAATAGCATACCATAACAAACAACAACAAACAATAACATACAATAACAAACCAATAGCATACAATAACATATCAACTTGCATGAATATATAACATGAATGAAACTGTGCGATCAAGGCTCAATCAAACGGAGCCGATCGTATTGCATGTACTGAAAATGATAAATGTCTGTGCAATCAAGGCTCAATCAAACGGAGCCGATCGTATGTTGGCAACGCCAGGTTCACGCTCATAATGTAATGGGAACTGCTCAACGCTCATAATGTAATGGGGAGCGGCGGCCTATGATATTGCATGTACTGAAAATAATAAATTAAATCTAAACAATAACCACACAAACAGTTGATACAAGCTGAATACACATTTGTTCATGATAAGATGTATGCACAATGATTTAAATATAATAAATGGTAAGACACATGATACACCCTAAAAACGTGATTAAAAACGGGGAATTTGTAGAGATTCACTCACCTTGGGTGCGTTCGGTGAATGATGTTGAATGCGCACGAGTTTAGAGGATTGATCGACGAGGAATAACTAACCTAATTAATAACGAAAAAGTAAGGTAAATAAATGGATTTTATTAACAATTTTAATAGGATTTTTGGATATATTTTTGTGAGTTTAAGGCTATTTTCTAACTTTAAAAATGTTATTTTTAAGTATTTTTAATTGATTTTTAATTTAAATAAATAAATAAAAATAATAAAAAAATGTTGATTTTTGACCATTGACCGTTGACTTGTTGACCGTTGACCGATTCGGTCGGTTATATGTGTGCGCTGGGTGAGACTCGAACCCGTGACCTCCCGTACGCGTGCACGCAGCTCTACCAACTGAGCTACGTGTCTAACCCGAAATATTTATGTTTTTAATTATATTTATACACTAATTAAATTAATCCGAAAATCATTCATTTTAAAAAGGATTTAATGTATCGACTCGGTGCTCTCCACAGGTCTCGAACCCGGGACCTGTGGTTTAGTTTGGCACACAGTCCACCGCTGGACTGTGTGTCTAACTTGGTAAATATTCTGGTTTTTATTATACTTAACATCTTACTGAGTTAACCCGGTTCAGTTTCTAAAAAACAACATTTTTATTACAGAGGTTAAGGTTGTGATAGGAATCAAACTCGCGTCGTGTGCATATTGTTTGCACACAGTCCACCGCTGGACTGTGTGTCTAACCTGTTCATAATATCGATTTTAATTAATCTTATAACATACACAACTTCGTCTTCTTCGTTCAAAACACAGACATCGGTTAACTAACTGTTACTTGATTAATTCGGTTAATGAATAATATGAACAATTGAAAAGTATTGAACAGAAGAGTTTGGGGAAAGAAAGTACCGAAAAGATTGCCTTCTTCAGAAATCCGGCAACGATTCGTCGGCTCTGTTTTGGTGACCTTCGGCTGTTAGAATCAATTAACAGTTTGGAGGGATTAGATGTGTAATTGAACTACTGAGTAACGATTATCAGTAGGTTACATGATCATACCGGTTAACAGCAAGTTTCTGGAAATTTCAGAAATTTTCCGGCGAAAACAGAAAATCCGATAACGTCGCCTGGGATTGATTCTGGGTGATGGATTAATGTTAGTAATGTTCTAACAATTGATTGAAACAGCAAAGTCGAGGTATTTTACCGTTTTGAGGTGAGTCTCGGTTTTCCGGCGACTTGCAGAGAATTCTTGCGATGATCAGAAAGTAATTCCGACGATCAGAAAATAGAATAAACGTGAAATTAGAAGCTCTGGGAATGTAATTGAATCGCGAGATGAGTGTTTTGTTGAAGTAATTCCAGAATGAATGTTTTCGGTTATAAAAACCAAACATCACCTGAATTCAAGTTCATTAACGACTGAATTGATTTAAGATGTCGGTTTATCGGTTATGATCAAGATTCCGCGAGCACTCAAACGTCTTGGTCGGTTTGAAAGCCGATATCGGTTTCAGTTGGCGCAACAGGTTGATTCTCAGTTGAACATATGATTTAATTGCTTCCTAGAACTCACAAAAAGATCAAGTGGCGGAGTGGTTATAAGTGTGTGAGTTAAGTCTTGGAGGATTTTACGGCTGACCCGGGTTCGAAACCCGGCTTCAGCATATTATTTTTAATTCACTATTTTTAATACCTTTTCAAATATAAATTTTATATTCTAATATACTTATTAATTATGTATCGTTTAAAATTAATTTGGGCATTAAATACGTAACGAAATTTTTAACTGGTTGTTCGGTTAATAAACGAAGCGGGTTTGGTAAATCCGTTTTTTGACAGATGTTACAATATAACTAGATTAGGGACCTGTGTATTACATAGGTTAATAAATGTTTTTTTAATATTAATTTTAAATAATATGTCATATAGTTTTTAAATTGTATGGTTTATTAGAATTTGTTTTTTTTTTAATATTAATTTTAAATAACATGTCACATAGTTTTTAAAATGTATAATTTATTAGAATTTGACATGTGACATTAATTATTTAATATAGGAAATAGACGGAATGTATAAATAAACAGGTTATTTCTTAAGAGTTCTGAAAGTTTTACAATTATTTAAAGTTCTGAAATAAACTCAACCCTTTATTATAAAAAAATTACATGTTATAGATTGTTAGAGTATTAACATAAACTATTTTGTTATAGATCATTATTTTTGTAAAGCAAAAACATGATTAATATGAATAAATAACAAAATGGTAAAAGATAAAAATCATGGATTAAAATAATATATTTTAATTAACAAAATGGTAAAGATAAAAAGATAAAAATCATGGATTAAATTAATATATTTTTTATTTTAATCTTAATAATTAACAAATATTATCTGTATCTGTTTATTTAGGGTAAAGGATAAAAAGATTAATTCATGAATTAAAACAATATTTATTATTTGAATCTTTTTAATTAACAAATATTATCTATATCTATTTATTTAGGGTAAAGGATAAAATGATAAAATTCATGGATTAAAATAATATTTTTTATTTGAATCTTATAACAAATATTATCTTTATCTATTTATTTTGGCGGGAAACATAATTGAGATCTATTCATAGAAAGATATGTGTCTCAGATATGATTTACTTTATTATATGTATAGATAGATAAGATGTAACATACAGAATTCTAAACAATATATTATTTTCTTGTCAAAAACATTAACTATAACACACTTACTTAAAACCCAGTAATTAAAATACGATCTGTTTAAATCATTTATCTAAACATGTCATATAGGTTGATGGATGCTAATCAAGTTGTATACTTATTAATAAAGTGGAGGGTTGTAATTAATGGATTGAATAGGTTAGCTACACAACGGATGTAATTAAACATGCTAAACAAATCAACTAGAACAAAACTCATTTAGCAAGTCAACCTAAATACGGCCTACTTGTCAATTGGGTTCGATATAACAATCCAAAACTTATTTTTTTAGTTTTCCTGTTTTCAGTGGTGTCTAAATTTTACACATTGTATATTCTCACTATTATACACTATTTTAAAAGTCGTTAAAAATTGATAATAACTATTTTTTTTTAATTCACGAAGCCAAAAACTATAAAATCTTTCAAGACGAAGCCAAAAACTATAAAACCTTTCAAGAACACACTCAATTATCGTAGTTTTGTTAAAGTTTTTTTGTTATTAATAATCTTTAAATATATATCAACAAAAACTTTTATTAAAGTTTTTGAAATCCAAAAAATGCGATATGGTATCTTTCGTAGAAAAAAACAGGTTCTATGTATGAACAAAGACTTTGATACTTTGTGATTCTGTGTAGAATTTCTATTTCCTTTCTAATGAAATCCATCAAACTTTCCCCCAATAACCCAATTAAATACCTCTACGCATCTTAATTATTAATCTTCATCCGCAAAGAAAACGATGTTTCTTATATTTTCACATTATCCCTTACTTTATTATCTTATCTTTGTATATTATTTGAATAAATAAATGTACACACTAACACATATACAAACATGATTAACGGACAGTTTGAGGCTTTTTTTAAAACCACAATCCAATTCTACTCCTAAAGTTATACTATTCTTCACTTTAGGACTTAAACGTTGGGAGAATCACCATTTTACACACTGTTGATGAGAGATCCCTGAATCGGGCTCCTCGTCTTGGGCCGCTCAGTTGGGCTCCCTAACAGGCCCACTTATCATTCTCTCAATAAGTCATGTAACCAAATAGGCGAGAACAGATGGATCCTCCCTGTCTTTATCCTTGTAGAGCCATTTAATGCCTGCAACATGAGAGAGAAGAAGAGGGCTAGACAAGTACGAGGTTGGTACCTGCTTCATTAATGGCAAAGGCCATCTCTTAAATAGGGAGGAGACACGTGTATCAACGCTGCAAATATCCTCTTTGCCTAGCAGGGAACCGTTAGATGATCTCGTAAGTTCCACCCGATTGATAAGTGAGGCCTCCTGATTCTCTAACAAGGTATGCATTCAAGGCCCCAAACATTTACTCACATAATCACCATAACTCCTGACATTCTCCGAGTCACATTAAATACATTAAATCCAGGATTCACACCAGGATATTCCGGCGATACCAGTTCATCGGATAATTCCTTATTTCTGGCAAGTTTTTTTATTCTCACGCCAGATCTTGGTCACAGATCCCCCTTTGGGGCCCTACGTGACGAGGCTAACGGTTTACTTTTTTGTAGCTTACAAGGAAGATCCATCTAGACGCCGACGAATCACTTTCACGCCCTCGAACCGGAGATTAGGGATTTGACATTGGCGCCATCCATGGGACCTCTGTCATCAGAGATATCCCAAAAACGCTAGCGCCTGGAAGGTTCTTCTCTTAAGAACAACACGCAAAATGACGACTCCACCTCCCACCGGGTCTCAGATTTCAAAAGTAACACAGACATTGGAAAACAAGTTACTATTGAAGACATCAATGACGAGTTTGAAACCGTCAATGACACAAAACCACCCAAGAAGAGTGAGATCACCACAGATTTTGTGTTAAAAAACAAGAACGAGTTACGCAAACAACTCAATGACCTGGAAAAATGGAAAAGCTAGAGAGCCTATGATCTAGCCTCATTTTTGAATCACCCTAGAGCGAAGGCAACACCTCTTCCCATGGCGGGAACACTAACCCAGATCCTTTAGCGACCTTCATGGAAGTGTTTAAGCAAATGACTCCAGAAGAGAAAGCCGTTATAATGGGAGAGAAGGGAAGTGGTAAGGAAAGGGAAGATCAGAAGGATGGTAAAAATAAGGGCATCGACACGCTGGACAAACCCTACCTGCCTAGGGACTTGGCCGAAGTCTCTAAGTTTACCAGACGAATTGCGGAAGCACCATTGCCTCCAAAGCTCAAACCGCCCAGTAACCTGGATAGATACGGCGGGACCAAGGATCCTGAAGACCACCTTCATGCTTTTAGAGGAGCTGGACAGGTTGGCTGGTGGTCTATGCCTACTTGGTGTCATATGTTTGTGCAGACACTGACTGAAGGAGCCCGTCTCTGGTTCGATAGCCTTTCGGCTGGGAGTACAGACAGCTACGAAGACTTATGTGAAAAGTTCTTTAGGAACTTTAACCAACAAAAGAAAATGGTCAAGAACCCTAACGAGATCATGCACATCCACCATGCACATCCGCCAGAGGGACAACCACCATTCTTCTCCATGACTACCATCTTATTTTGCTTCTACCCCTTCTTTATCCCCATTAAAAATCTCTTCTAATTGCTTCGAGATCCTTTATAATCTTTTTAGGTGCTAAGAATAAAGATAAATACTAGTTAGGTAATTCCCCCAAGACTGTTTTTGTGAGTACAATTCTTCCCACAAAAGATAAGCATCAAGCCTTCCATGAAAATAAATTTAAACAAAAACAATCCCCACAATCGGTTTCCAATGATTAACTTGTTTCATGTTCGCCCCAATTCCAAGATACGTAAACAAAAGTTTACCCACTTTGCAATTAATTCTATCTACCATCCTTTCTACCTCTTCATCCCCACCCCGATTCTAAAAAGGTTAGAATTGTTTAAGTTAACCTTTAAACCCGAGCATAAGTGGAAGCATCTTAATATAAAAATAAGGTTTTGAATATTTCGTTGGACCATATCCCCAAAAATATTACATCTTCCGCATAACACAAGTGCAATACCATTGGTCCATCATTTGGAAGTTGCACACCTGTAAAAGTATCATTTCTTATATGTTATTGCATAATTACATCAAAGCTTCCATGGCTAACACAAACAAGAATGGTGAAATCTGGTCCCCTTGCCGGAGTCCCCGAGACGGAATGAATTTCGTGGACGGGGACCCATTTACCAAGACCGAGACACTACTGGATTTTAGACATGCTCCACCCATTTTCTCCATAACAACGGAAAATGCATTACCTTTAAGTTTGATAGCAAGAGCTTCCAATTAATCAAGTCGTACGCCTTTTTGAAATCCACTTTGATTAAAAATATTTCTTTTTTTCTATGCTTTGCCAATGATATAGTGTCACTAACAATAGGCGACCCATTCATTATTGATCTACCTTCAACAAAAGCCGATTGTAAGGTGCAACCACATCGTGCACCACCATTTTGATGTTGTTTGCTAATTTTTTTGCAACCATGTCCCCCACATGCCCATATTGCTTCTTTTATTTCTTGTTTTGAAAACTCTTTCCACCAGCTTTGAACCTGCTTTGAACCTTGTATCTTTGATAGTTTTTTAAAACCCCGGATTACAATTTTTGTTCGATCCTTCACAGGTTTGGTGAATCCGGCCACGAACGATTCCCAAATTCTATCTTGATTATTTTCGGATCCATCACTGCCAATTCGTCGACCCTAATCATATTTATACGATTTCGTGCTTTTCGAAAATTTACATATTTATGAAGAGTTAATTACGTTTTTCATCCCTATGGTTTGTCAAAAATCACTATTTTAGTCCATTAGTTTAAAAATTACCAAAACAGTCCCTATGGTTTCACTATCATAACTATTAAAGTCCACCTTCGTTAACCCCATCAAATTTATTGTTAAGTTTTGGTGTGATGACTATAATACCCCTCTGTTAAAAAAAGTATAAAACAAACATTTTGTTATAAACTAACCTAAACCTATCCAGCTCTTTCTCTACTTTCTCTTTCTCACTCTACAACCCAGGCCTATATGAGAAAGGGTGGTCGGAGTTACAGGTTTGCTAGAGTTGCAGGTTTGTCAACGATGAGCATGAAGGTTGTTGATACACGATGTCTATTGTCTACATCTTAGGTCTAGCTGAATTGTATAGGGCATAATGTTTGATTTCGTAATGTTATTTAGTGTTTTGGTCCAATTCGTACGAATTACACAATTCGTACGAACTAGGTATTTGGTATGAATTGGAGAGTCTATAAATAGGTTGATGGTGGTTTCATTTGTAATAGTTATCTCTGACCAAGCAGCGAAGCTCTGCTGGATTTCCGGGTTGTAAAAGTTCATTCAATCAATGAAATCAAACATTTAAGCAGTAAATCAATTGTCACTAATTCATAATATTTCCGCTATTATGGACTACATACAAATTAGGTACTCTTTCTAAAGGAGGAAATGGTCCTACAAGTGGTATTAGAGCTCAGGGAGCCTGATTTGAAGACTTTGACACAAGATTTACTTCTACTTCTACTCCATTCTTTTCATTTTTCACTTTTAAAACGAATCTACGGTTATAATGGACTGATTTTCGAGTATTATATGTAAAATTGACCATAGATAAACCCTTGAGAAGATCAGATCATAAAACAATCGTTTTCATGATGAAAATTGAAAATTTCATCATTTGGTGAACATCATTCGCACGAATTGATACAACAACTCATATGAAGTGCACATGCGTACGAAGTGACATTTTGGATCAACTCGCACAGAATTTCAAACCAGTTCGTACGAAGTCACTTTCTCCATTCGTACGAAGTGGAATAGTTTCTAATTGTTTCAAGTCTTTGACTGATTTCAAGAATTTTTGTTCGATACGATAAATAATTTGGAGTTTTTCAACGCGTTTGCCACGAGTGCAGCCAAGACAACGAACGTTGTTGCACAAATGAATCTTGAAAAGAAGATGGGAATTACTGTTAAACCGCCGAAGCTCATGAGTCTCGAAGATTATGAGAGCTGGCGAGAGAAGTTCGAGAACTGGGTTCAGGCTAATCACTTTAATTGTTGGCTTGCAATTGCAACCAAATATTCTCCGCCAAAAGATGAGAATAATTTGGAGAAAATCGTTACTCAGTTTACTCCAGAAGAGAAGGACAAATTTGTTAATGAAAAGAATATGATGAGCTTGTTATTGCAATCTATCAAAGAAGATACTCTGATGTTGTTACCCCATGACAATTATTCTCAAACTCTTTGGAATGCACTACGATTGAAATATCACGGAAGCACAGAAATGAGAAAGAGCAAGAAGGCGTTGTTGAGAAAAGAATTTGACATTTCAATCTTATGAAGGGAGAATCCATGAAGCAGCTAATTGAACGATATTGTCATCTAGTCGTCCAGATGAAGAGACATGGTATTCTCAAGACTGATGAGGAGCTTGTAGATAAACTTGCAGATGCTTTGCCAGAAGGAGAGTGGTCCACATATTTGATGGTGTTAAAGAATGGAATTGAATATAGTGGATACAGTCTACCACTGTTTATCGAAAAACTTGAGGGTTATGAAATGGAGCTATAGAAAATGGCAAGAGCTAAAAGTGCACAGATGGTACCAGATGTTGGTTTGTATTACAAGATCGGATCATCTGAAACATAAAGCCTAAGAATATAAACAACATTTAGTACTAACACTTCTGGAAATTCATTTTCAAATCAATCAAGTTCTCAATCATTCTCATGCTTCAATCCAAACACTCCTCAGACACCTCAAAGCTCAAACTCTTTCCAAAACCAATCAAATCAATCAAGTCAAGCAAGTTCAAATCCAAAGATTTTACAATGCAACATTGCTGTAAATCTGAACAATGCTCAAGATTTTACAGAACAGACAGCCAAACAACATATTGCACTACTTTCATCGGTTCTTGAGGCTTAAGAACGTTTAATTGCTGGTAGAATAGGAAATCTAGAAATGACAAAGGAAGACTATGATCAAATTGATCAAGAAGAGCTGTAAGTGATGGATATAAAATGGTGTATGGCATCTATTGTTCGACGAGCACAAAGATTCATTGAAATCACTGGTAGAAAGGATTTAGGAACTATGGATGGTAAACTTGGGTTTGACAAGTTGAAGGTTACGTGTTTTAAGTGTTGGGAAAAGGGACATTTTAAGAGAGAGTGCACGAATCGGGAAGTGAATGGTAATCAGAATCCTTTTGGCAACGACTATTACAAGAAGGCAATTTATCATCAACCATCTCCTTCTTATTTAAGGGATATTCAAATAGAAGATGGTTCATCAAGTTCTAAAGAAAAAGCTTTGGTCGTAGCACAAGAGGATGAAGGTTTTAACTGGAATAAGTATATCTCCAAAAATGAAAGCTTAGCTTTACTGGCGGAAATCATCGAGGAACTAGAAACTGAAATGGAAGAATGTTCAGAGCTGCTGTTTTTGATGAAGAAGCATTGGAAGAATTTATTTTAGAGGAATATCTTCAACGATCTGAGGAAGAAAACATTTTACATAATGCTTTCAAGAATATAATTCCACCTGATATGATTTCTTCTTTTGTAGGTTATTTCAGTACTGGATTTCACGGTGAGACAGTGGAGATAGTGAAACCAGAGGTTGAAGAAGTGATCAATGTTGAAAAAGAAATGACAGTTGAAAATTTGATAGAGATTGCGAATAAGGCAATGATGGCCAATAAGGCAATGACGGCCAATTTGAAAGAGGTTGACTCTTATATAGAGAAAAAGGAGTCAGATAATGAGAAAGAACTGGTAAAAGAAGCGGTGAAAGTGCAAATTGTTGAGGTTGAAAAACCTTGTACAAAGTACACAGAGTCATGTGAAAATTATGTTGAAAAATGTAACGCCTCGCGTTTCCATACTTTCTATTTATAGCTAGCTCGTATTGTATTTCTATTTTCGGAAAGCATTGTACCTTGTATTCGAACTATCATTGTAATCGTTGTATTCTGAGACTTAGATCATAATGAAAACTCGTATTTTATTCATGTATTGCTTACCCATAATCATTTTATATTTATACTTATTCATACACTTAAACATGTGATCATATTCATGATACACTTACTCGTAATCGTGTGACGACTTGCAAACGTGATATTATAACTTATTTGAGACTTAAATGTGACACTCGTACTTAATCATATTCATTTTATACATACCCATACCTTGTGACACATTATTTATACTTATAGTACCTTAACGTATCATAAAATGTCCTAATAATGCACCAAAACCCGTAACATTTGAGCAAAACACAAAAAAAAAATAATAATTAAAACATCTCCTGACCAAGCCTTACGGACCGCAAGGCTATATGCTTACGGTCCATAAGCAAGCCTGGGCGGGCAGAATGTTTTTGGCTCGCGAAAATGCACGGATCCACACACCTTTTTCTCACCCAATCACCTCTAAACCTCCTTTAAATACCTCCCATCAACCCTAAACTCATCCTTATAAATACCAACACTCCTCCAAGCCATTTTCCACTTTCACAACTCTCTAATCTCACTAAATTCACTCTCAAATCATCTCAAGTTCTTGCAATATAAGAATTTTAGGGCAGATTCATGCACCCTCACTAAAGTGAGCATAACTTGCTCAAATCTTGTTCTTTTTGCTCGATTCTTCTTTCTAAATACTTGGATAAACATTGGGATTGAATGCAAGGGTTCTCCATGGAGAATCCAGACATGGAAATGCTCCCAAAGTGTCCAAAACTTTCTGTTGTGTTCAAATCTTTTCAAAACTTGTTTAAACTTATCATTTCTTCATCCAATCTTGTGTTCTTGAGCTCCTAATCAAAGCTATGATTAGTGAGACTAACCAAGGTTGTAGTACATGTAAACAAGAGTGTTTAAACACTCTAAACTTTTTGTATTGGAAGAGCTTTAAGCTCACAAGTGATGCCAAGCCAAGAGCTTGATGATAGTGTGTCCACCTTGGTTAGCTTGGGCTATCCTAAACTTTGGGACCACACATCACTTGATGATTTTCATCATTATCCCAAGTAGTTTGCTAGTTCTAAAAAAGTGTCACAACCCCGCCTAGCCGTGGACGTGTGTTAATGTGTGCTCTCCGGGTTGTATATCACTTTGCTACTTGGTATCATGGTGACACCCTTTACATTCTTGTATTTTATATTCTTGTTCATAGTATTGTTCTAGAACCCTCCTTGTTACCTATGGTAACTTATTTAGTGGTGAACATCATACGAGGTCCCAAAGTGGATGGTTAATCCTCCCACCTCATACTTGACTTACATGACACTAAGAGGTACCAAAGTGGATGGTTCACCCTCCCACCTCCTACATGATTATATAACTATATATGTATATATGGACTATAATATAATCCTTAAAACCGAACCCTTGATAGTGGCTAAGTAATCACCTATCGAGTTAATAAGTTTATCACTTATGTGTATAGTTCCTTGTCACGATTCTAATAGGTCTTGAACCTATGAAACCACATACAATCCTTATGGATTATTATAGTGTCAAAGACAAGTGCTAATACCTTAGTGACTATTTTCGTATTATATACTTTGTCACATTTGAATCTTAAATCCGAACGTTCCGTCATCATCCCCAAAATACTCATACGCCTTCGTTTTCCTCTTGTAGGATAACTCGGCGTTCATTCCATCCGAAACAACTACCTTCACGGACTTGTCAAGTTAGAAGACTTAGCAAAACCGTGAGTACACTCGACCCACTTTTCGTTTATAACACTTTTGGGTGTAACATGTTTACCATATACAAAAATCACAACGCATAAACTTTATGAAATGCATAAACAATCCAATATCCATGAATACTTGAATCGATTACTTGATGCTTATATCTTGGACATTCTTTATGCGATACCCTAATCATTAACTATTTTAGCCTTCGTTTGACATGTATAGCGCTGTAGGAAGTAACGCATCCCCCTCCTCATGAAATCTAGAGGCCATGTTAAAATATCGTGTTTGCGTTAAGGGTTTGACTAGTAGTATTGCATGCCTTGTATATGCTCTTGTAAAAATCATAGTTACCATGAGGATTTGTTTAAACTTTATTCTTATACGTATGTTATGCTTAAACTTGTGAATTGTTATTTTAAAACATGTTACAGGTTGATAGAGATGATGCTATGAAATCAAAGTAGCAAGGACGATAGATACACATTTAGACGTTTAGATTTAACATTGTTGTATCAAATTTTGTTATATCCATGTTGTTGTATTTGAATTTCTCTTGTATTGTATGACAATTTATGTATGAAATGAAATCCGGTTTAATTAATTATTGTCACAATTAGCTTTATGAGCAATGAGCAATCTATTTCGTCCCGCCTCGATGTTTCCGCCATCGGTTAGGGTGTGACAAAAAAGATAAAATCATTAAAGAAATTAGAAAATATTCGGAAAATTTCAAATATGATTACAGAACAATGAAAGAAGCTTATGATAAAATGAAAAGAACTTATAAGATGGTAGAACAAGCAAATTTGGAAAATGGAAAAACAATGGATATGTTAAAAACAACTATAATGGATAAAAAAGATGGCGATTAACATACATTTAAATATGATTGCTGATCTTAAAAATGAATTAAAAAAGATAAAAATTGAAACAAAAAGAGTAAATTAACTTTTGGTCAGTTACTCGACCAGTTCATATGTCACCGATCATATTCTATCCAAAATTGAGAAGGGAGAAAATGATCAAAATGAAAAGAAAAGTGTAGATTATGGACGTGTTCCACCACCCATGTGGCAAAATTATTCCAAAAAGATATCAGATGGGATGGAAAAGGTGTTAACATAAAACTCAAATCTGAGATGGTTGAAGAGCTGCCTGAGAACATAGACATAACATACACTAAATCGGACAATGACAGTGAAACTGAGTTGATTAAAAATGTTGTTGAAAAGGTGTTGGAAAGTGACTAAGATGAATCAAGTTTTGAAAGTGCTAAATCAAGTTTGAAAAGTTCTAAATCAAACTCACAATCTTAAAGTGAAGACAGCGTGTACAAAAATTCTTTTTTATCGTCATAAGAAAATTTAAGTGATGATCCTAATGTTGTTCTTTACAAAGTTAAGGATTCTGATAAATTGTATTTTGATGAGACATTTCCGATTCAGAATGGAAGGAAGATCATATTGACAAACTTTTCAAACTTGTTGAAGTAAACTCAGCTGATCTTGAGAAAAATGTGAAAACATTTTATTCAAAACCTAAAATGATTTTCAACAATTATCGAAGAAAAGGTGGAGATTATCCAGAGAACAAGAGAGGTGGTTTGGGTTTTGAACAAAACAAGAATGACCGAACATTTCAAAAACAAAATTTCAAAAACAAAATTTCAAAAACAAGAAGATTGAGTTTGTTTTTGGAACCAACACGGTAAGTGAAAAGGAGAACATTGGTAAAAAAAATCCAATGATGAGTTCAAGAAAGAAAAAGAGCTTTGTGAACAAACAAAGAACATCAAATTTGCTGATAATAGGACTTGTTTCAAGTGCAATGAGATTGGTCATATTGCACAGAAATGTCCTAAATCTAAATCTGTTCACCAAGACAAGAAGAAAACAGAAGATGTGAAGTCAAATAAACTAAATTTTGTGCGTAAACAAATTTTGAAATGAAATCTTGAACCTAACAAAGAAAAGAAATCCCAAACTGTGAATTTTTCAAACAATGAAAAAGGTGAACCTTCAAAAAGGGTTGAACAAAAAGATTCAAAATTTTATATCAAAAAGGCACATTCAAAATCACAAAACTGGATTCCAAAGACAAAAACATCTTCTGAGGTTCAAAACTAATTGTTTCAGTAAAATCTAAAGAAGATATTGAATTGAAAACTGAACAGTGGGTTCTAGTTAAAAAGGAAGTGAAAGTTTTGACATTTGACATTCATGTCCCACCCAAGACCGAGAAGGCTTGGGTCTCCCTGTTTAAGTAATTTCTTATTTGCATATGCAGGGGCTTCCAAGGTCTATTATATCAGGGTGGATCATGGACATCGGAGCTTCCAGGCACATGACAGGGATGCTAGTATTGCTTTATGACGTCAAATCAATCAAAGGAGGATATGTAGGATTTGCAGGGAATCAAGGAGGTCGGATAATCGGATAAGGAAAGTTATCAAACGAAGTGGTATCATTTGATAGAGTGAACTACATCGCGGAGTTGGAAAATAATCTGCTTAGTATCTCTCGGATATGTGATAAAAAGTTCACCCCTCATTTTAACGACAAAGAATGCATGATTTTGAAGACAGGATTTAGGATTCCGGAGGAATGGATTCTTTTGCGCCCCCGAGAGAAAACGATCTTTATGTGCTAGATATGGGCGTAGCTACTACAACATCAAAGTCGGCACAATGTTTTGTTACTAAGGCTACAGAGAAAGAGTCAGTGTTATGGCATAGGAAGATGGGTCACACACATTTGAGAAAAACGAATTTTCTGGTTCATAACAACCTGGTGGAGGGTGTAAATTTGAAAAGTTTTCATTTGAACGATGATTGTCTGAGATGCAAGAAGGGGAAGCAACACAAGAAATCTCACCCGAAGAAGTTATTGAATTCGATCAAGTTACCACTATAAAGGCTTCACATGGATCTCTTCGTACCTGCTAATGTTAAAAGCATTTCTGGAGATCTATACTGCCTAGTTGTTACAGATGATTATTCAAGGTTTTCATGGGTATTCTTTCAGGAGTGTAAGGATGAAACATTTCAGAATCTGATGATACTCTTTTGAAAACTTGAAAACTTGGATCATTTTCCAATCCAAAGAATCAGAAGTGATAACGGTACGGAATTCAAGAACAAACGCATGCTCGAATTTTGCAATGATAAAGGCATTCTTCATGAATTCAGCGCCCCTATACTCCTCAACAAAATGGAGTAGCTGAACGTAAGAATCGTACTCTTATTGAAACTGCTAGAACAATGCTTGTGATTTCAAAGTTACCTATAAGTTTATGGAGTGAGGCTGTTGCGTCTGCATGTTATACTCTAAACAGAGTGTTAACTGTCAAGCCTCATAAAAATACATGTTTTGAACTTCTTAATCAACGGAAGCCGAACTTGGAATTTCTTGAACCTTTTGGATCTCCTTGCACGGTTATTGATCCTGATGGAAAATTTGGTGCAAGATCTTTAGAAGGTTTCTTCGTTGGTTATGCTAGTCCTCTTCGACGTGTAGTCTTACCAAGTTTGAATCAAGTAATTCTAGCTCAACACGTTGATTGTCGAAGATATACAATGCCAACTCAGAAGGCAGGTGACTCTTGGATGTTCAATTATGAAAGTTTGTGGAATTCTTTTGACCTACCAGAGGAGCTAAATGAAGAAGAACTTGCGGTGCTGTATCATTTACATCAAACAGCAAATCAAGAACTAGTTCCAAGACCGATAGTGGTAACTCAACCATCTATTGGAACACATGATTCTAGAGAAGGTCCAAGTAATTTGCAAGATGAACCAGTTGTTGAACAAGTACTAAATTCAACAGAGCCCAATCCTTCTCAAACAAATGATTCTGATTCAGAGGACACACCGATTTATGATCAAGATGGTGAATCTAGTTCCGATGATGAATCTAATCAGATAACGAATTTGTTAAATCAATCTGCAGGTCCTAGTACTCAAAATGAAGCATCTACAAGCAAACTGTTGCTGATTTAGTGGCTGAACAAAACAGTACTACTCTGGAGAATGAAGTGGTGGTTTCTGATGAAGTGATGCCTAGGAATCTATCTTATCATCCTTCTGATAACATTATTTGCGAACTGTGTGCAGGAGTTAAAACGAGAAATCAAATTAACAAAGCTCGTAGTTGTTTTTATACTAGAGTAGCTTCTGTTCAAGAATATTGTTCTTATCGTTGTTTTATCTCGCAGATAAAACCAAAGACTGTAAAAGACGCAGTAGCTGATGAAAGTTGGGTCAATGCTATGCAGGAAGAACTGCAACAATTTGAGAAATTAGGAGTTTGGAAACTTGTAGATCCTCCGGCAAATCAAAAAGCCATAGACACTAAATGGGTCTTCAGGCGTGATGATCGAGGAGTGATTGTTCGGAACAAAGCTTGGCTCGTTGTCAAGCATTTCATCAACAAGAAGGAATTGATTACACAAAAGTCTATGCTTCAGTTGCAAGACTGGAAGCTATCCGCATTTTCCTGGCGTTTGCGTCATGGAAGGGCTTCAAGGTGTACCAGCTAGATGTCAAATCAGCTTTTCTATACGAAAAGGTGAAGGAGCTAGTGTATGTCGGACAACCACTTGGGTTTGTCGACCCACTAAACAAGAACAAGGTTATCTACTTGATAAAGCTCTTTATGGGTTGCATCAGGCCCCGAGAGCCTGGTATGAGACTTTATCTCAGCACCTGTTAGACAATAGCTTTACAAGAGGAACAGTGGATAGCATGGTCTTCACATGAGAAGTTGGTAGTCATTTGCTGATAGTACAAATCTATGTGGATGACATCATTTTTGGTTCCACAAATGATGAACTATGCCAAGAGTTTGAAGAACTCATGAAGAAAAAGTTCGAAATGAGTTCAATGGGAGAAATGAAATTCTTCTTGGGATTACAGGTTGATCAATTACATGATGGTATTTTTATTCATCAAACTAAATATGTTCATGACATTTTGCAGAAGTTTGAGATGACTAGCACTAAACCGCTTTCAACACCATTGGCAATCAATCAAGGAATCTGCCTAGACGAACATGGTGTCACACCCCAACCGATGGCGGAAACATCGGGATGAGACGGACAAATCGCTCAAAGCATCATAACACTATTGTGACAATATAATTTAAATCAAATTTCATAATAATATTAAAAGTCATACATTGTTAAAACATGATCAAAACATATATCAATTTTCCAAACATAGTTTATTTTCTAGATGAGTTTCTAGTCCACCCTAACTTGATTTCTTCATCACTTCATCAACAACCTGCAACATGTATTAACATAAAATCAACAAAAATGTTGGCGAGTATACAAGTTTGATACATAGCATAAGTAGAATAAAGTTTAAATACTCATACCCAACATGAATAACATAATATGCTGAAACGGTGTAAGCTATAAGTTCAAACCTAAAGTTTCCAATACAATTTTGCCTGTCCCAAATACTAGTGGGAGGTTAACAGTTTGATTTAACAATACCCCAAGACTCAAGGGCGATGCGTTACTCCTATAGCGCTATAATTGTTAAGGTAGGCCTGTACGAAGTTAATGAGCTTATAGACACGAAAAGTTTACATAGCATATGAGATTAACAAGCGTCAAATTGTTTCAAGTTTAAAATGTAGATAGAGTGTGAATATAACAAGTTTCAAGTGTTGCGTGTTTTTGGTAGAGAATACATGTTGCACCCAAAAGTGTTAAAACAAAAATGGGATCGAGTATACTCACAATTTGCAAGTGGTTTCCATAAACGTGAGATGATCGTCTTGAGCGGTTGAAGCACCAAGTTATCCTAACAAGGATGAACAAGGTGTGTAAGTAGAAGGATTTAGAAGTTAGAATGTAAATGGGATTTGAATAAGAGATAAATAGTAATAATAAGAAAAAAATTATATAATAATAATGAATTGACAATGATAATTAAATTTGCAAGTCTAAATAAGTAAATAACAAAAATTAAAGGAGTTAGTACTTTTATATATTTTTAGTATGTAATAATAATTAATGAATTAGTAATAATAATCTATTAGAAGACTAAATAGGAAAATGATAAAATTAAAAGAGTTAGTTTTATGCATTTTAGTATGTAATAATAACTAATGAATTGGCAATAATGGTGTAATTGTAAGACTAAGTAATTTAACTATCAATTTGATTTGAAAGATCACCTCTCCCTGCTAATTAGTTTGATTGTTTTCATTGGAAAACATAGTTTTATTACGTTCAAAGTTTTTAAAACAATTCAGAATGTCTCAAAACACACCGGATTCCAATACTGGATCTATGTTTAAACCTTCGATGCTGGTCAGAAACGAGCATTACATATGGCAGTGTCGGATGAGTCATACACCTGTTGATGGAGGTCTGTTGTATTTGGACCACACGTTCCTTTGGTTCCAAGTATAGAGGACCCTGCAAAACAAGTGCCTAAAAATCCTGAAAACTACTCCGAGCAAGATTTCCAGAAAATAGCGTTAGGTGCTAAGGCATTTAGCATTGTTGCTTCTGCCTTACCTAACGAAATCTATGCTGGTCTGCTCCACTGTAATAAGGCAAAGGAGGTGTGGGATGCCTTGAAAGAGCAATTCGGTGGAACTGAGGAAGTGATTGAAAACAATAGAGAAGTTTTGAATCAACAATACAAAATTTTTGTCATGTCAAAGGAGAGTCTCTAACCCAACAGTTCGAGCGATTTAGCTGTCTCATAAGTGAGCTTAAGCTGGTTAACGTGGAATTTCCTAATTCGACTGTCAATAGTCGCATAGCATTACATAGTCCGTTTTAGGGATTGGCGACTTACCCATTCAGTGACTTTGGCACTGGACGTCGTTTCTTAAAATCGTTACCAGATAAGTGAGACACCATAGCTTTCGTGACACGAACTTCTATCGGGTTTAAAGAAATGAATCTTACCTAACTTCATGGTCGACTCCTCACATATGAGAGAGAGTTAAACCAGAAAAAGAAGTTGCAAGAATCAGGCAAGGTTGCTGATGGTTATACTTTTGGTAACACAACACTTTTAGGCCAAGAAGAGGGTTCTGGCAGTGGAAGGATCAGAGTAATGATCATTTTATTAACATAACTTCTGGAGGAAACTTTAACTCTGATTCTTACTCACCCAACAATGCATTTACTACAAGTGGGGAAAGCCAAACCTCTGACAACCTTTCCTTTGAGTTGAATGATCTTCAACACTTTGAACCATCTGATTTGGAAGAAATGGACATTTTCACCAACGGGCTCTATTACGTGTTAGAGCTAGTAAATTTTACAAGAGAACTGGTAGAAAATTCCCGGGGTGCATGGGGGGTTGAAGGTTGGGCTGGATAAATAAAAAATCAAGTGTTATAAGGGTAACAGGTTAGGACATTTCGCTAGGGAGTGTAGACCTCAAAATTCTGGACCCATTGTGACACACCCTAGTTCCAGACCTTAACACACACAAAGCACTGATCATTATTCCCAATATACCCCTGCTCCTCAAATGCAAAACACTACTCATTTTGCACACCCTGCTGCCACTGTTCCAATGCACTATGTTCAAACTACTGTTCCACAAATTCAGTATGTTCAAGCACCGCCTCCTCAAGTTCATGTGCAACCTGCACCTCATGTGACTCAAACTACTCAAACTACTTCTCCGGCAGAGGTTAACCATCAAAGCTTTTTCACTCAAGGCTTTGTTGATTGGAGTAGTTTTCCTGAGGAGTTAACTGATGAAAACTTTGCTCTAGCAGCCAAAAATGATTTTGAAAATGATTTTTGCTTTATGGCTCTAGATACAATAGTTGAAGGTGATGAATATATGGAAGAAGTGTCTAAATCTGACGTGTTTGAAGTTCATGATGAAACAGTTGTTGAGAAAGAAAATGTTGATGAAAAAGAGAAACCTCTGTCTGATCCATGGAACACCAGTGTGTGTGAAGATGATTATGATTGTGCTTTAATGACTGCTTCTAAGGTATAACCTCAGATCCTTAAAGATCTATGTTCTGAAAAATGCATAATAGCTTTTGCAAACATAAAAAAGGTGAATGAAAATCTTAGAAACAAAATTTTAGAAGATGAATTGAATTTTGAAAAACTTACAAAAGAGTTGAAAACAAAATTGGTTAACAAATATTCTGAAATCAACAGTCTAAAGCATAAGGCAAGCATAACCAAAGATCAACTCCAAACTATGATAGAGAAATATCAAGTTTGTAAAAAGGAGTTGGAATCTACCCAGATCACATGTGAAAAATGGGTAGAGTCTTGCAAAGGTTATGAGATCATGCTAGAAAATCATATCAAAAGTAACACAAAATTTGGCATAGGTTTCAAGAAAAATGACCAAATTTCTGAAAGTGTTACTGTAAATGAATATGAGATGGTTGAAATTGTTTCCAAAAATTTGGTAAATAAAAGTCACTGATAAAGATGGAAACAAAATAATTTTGGAAAAACATGAGGGATCCTCAACCTTTAAGGAAGTTGAGAAATATCAATTTAAACCTACATGGTCAGATGAGTGTGACATTTTAGAAAACTTCAAGCCAATGGAATTCTCAACCACTGGTGGTGTTAAGGCACCAAAATCAAGGATAATCCCTATAAAGGATCCTCTAGTAGATGTTACAACATCTGCTGAAAGGAAGTCTGAAAAAGGGAAGAAGAAAGAAAAGGTCAAAAACTTGTTTTATAACTTTTGTGAGAAAAAAATCATGTGACTGAAAATTGTTTTCTGTTAAAAGATTATGACATAAACAAAACTTGTGTGATCCCAAATTCTTCAAAATGCATCATCCATGGTAGAACAAACCACATAACCCAAGAGTGTGTTTACCTTCAAACCTATAACACAAAGGTAAAAAAAATCAAATTAAAAGCTCTTAAAAGTCAAAGTTCAAGCTCTGCTAGAAATAAATCTAAGCAGATCTTTGAACCTGTGGAAACATCTGTTACAAAAGCACTGAACAAAACCTCTGTTCCTAGAGAGGTACAAATGACAGATGCACCACCAGCAATCAGGTATCCAAGAGGATATGGCCAACCCATTTATCAAAAGGTTCCTCTTAGTTATGAGGGTTACAAAAAACCCTCAAAGCTAAGAGTCAATAGGCATCCTCATGGTTACCAGAATCTGACAGAAAATGGTTCACAACAGCGGTTACAAAGATTAGATCAAACCTCTGTCCATATTCCTGAATTTGAGATTGGACAATCTGTCACCTCATCCAAAGCCATTTTGGCTTTGGAAACTCACCTAAACTAATTGTTTACAAATGTGTAGGGAGCTTCTACTTGCCTTAATAGTCTATGGTATGTAGATAGTGGAGGCTCCATCCTTAAAAATAGAAATAAAATGTTTTCATAAAATAAAAATCCATCCTTAAAAATAGTCCAAATTTGAAATTTTCAATTAATCTCAAAAGTATGTTATATCCACTATTCTCTTGAATCCACTGATGGGCTTGAAAATCTATCCATTGTCAAAAGTGTATCATCTGGTTCGTCAAACCTCTGTGTTGACCTTATTCACTGATAAGCTATCCACTAATAGTGTAAAATCAAAACACTGTTTCCATCCACTGTTGACACACAATAGTGGTTCTCCATAACACTTATCTTCCATTCACTATCAGAGGATACACGTGGACAGATGTTAGCCGTCAGATCTTTGCCATCATCATCACTTTTTCACTTTATAAAATCCTGTTTTATCCCAATAAGAGGTTTTCACTATGCCATATCGAATTCAAAAATTCCAAAAGCGGTTTTCTCTCAAATCTTCTTCTTCGCAACTGTTCTTCATTCGACACATTCCCCATGACGCTTATCATCAAAACCCCACAACTACGCAACGATTTTTGAAGAAACTGACTCAAATAGACAATATCATGCTATGAACAAAGTCTTGAAAGAGTCCAAATACAAAGAAATCATGGAAATCAAAGCCCCAATCTATCAAGATTCATTACGAAAATTCTGGGCAAACGCTGAGGTTCATTATACAAAGAAAAAACCTTATGACATTGTTTCCACTGTGGGGAAACACTTTTTGAAGTAACCACTGCTTCCATTTCAGAGGTCTTTGGTTTGAATGACCTAACTCACCGTACTTCTTTTCCGATCCCTGATCTACACAATGAATTCGTTGAAAGAGGATATGAAGGTCAACTTACAGGTAAAACCATCTATAAACCTAAATTTCCTGCTGAAATGAAAATTTTCTCACATATTGTTGACATGTTTGTCGACCAAGACAACTGCGTTTAATGAGATAGCTTTAACATGCAATACTTGGGATATGCAATCTTGACAAAATATGATTTTAACTTCTCTCAAGAATTGTTTAATGACTTGGTGACAAACATTGACAACATCAAAAAGGGTCGTGCTTTTCTTATGCACCCTATATTTTTAAGTGTTTATCTTCAAAACAAAGTTGGTGATGCTGTCAAACAAGGTGTTGTGACTTCTCATGGTAGCCTAACACATGAAACTTTTACACGCATCACCAACCAATCAAATGTTTCAAAAAAAGAAGTAGAGGGGGCTGAGCAAACTTTAGATGCACAAACATCACAAGCTCAACCCACTGCTACTGAGCCCACTGCTCCTGGTGATCAAAGTACTACAACCAGTGCTTTGAAACCCACACCAGCCATTTCCAAAAAGAAACCAAAAACAAATTCCAAAAAGGCTACGAAACCAAAAACCAAAAAGGGTCCTCTGGAAGATGAGATCCCAGAGGTTAACCCAGTGACAACACCAACGTCACCTGAAAACACTGTTGCTACTTCCTCACAGCAGATGTTAGAAAGATCTCCACCCATTGGCCTATCTCCTCTTGATTCCTCACAAATGGAATAAGTTGTAAGCACAGGGATACCTCAATATGAAGCTCTAGATCCACTTGGTTCTATCTTACGCAGCCCCTCTCCCAGGGTAATGTCACTTTCTACACCACAACCCTCACCAACAAATCTTCCACCAACTATATTACCTTTGTTGACAGCAATAGATATGGATCAGACACAAATCAGTTCTTCTTACCAATCTATCACTGAGAATATAACTGAGTCTGATGCCTCTATCTTTTCTATCCCATCAACAGCTGAGGAGGGTACATCCCTTGGGTTACACGTAACCCTTGGTGATTCTTCAAGTGGAGCAATCACTACAATTGCAGAACTCCCAAGTTCTCAGTTGGATAGTGGTTACATCTATAAGACTCTCTTGAAGGCAACCACTATTGAGGCTACCAAGGTAACCTCTGTTCACGTGGGAAGTCCCTAGTTCCAAAAAGGGGCATCTGTGTCTGAAGCTATGAAGGTAACTTCTGCTAATGACTACACAGATACAACTACCACTGGTAGGAGTTCAGATGATCCTATTAAGTTAGGTGATGAGCTAAGACACAAGGATTTGATGGAGAGTGTATCAAGAATTGAAACATCTGCCGTTGATATCAAAAATATGATGCAACCGATGTTAGAAACCTCCAAAAGTAAATCCTCTGTTGCAACCACTGATGAGCTATGGCAACACTTGTATCCTCTACTTCAACTACAAAGACAACATGCTGATCTTCAACATGAGCAGCACATGAACCAATTTAGAAATATGGTTAATGCTAGATATCAAGACACACTTGCCGACATTAAGGCCATCAAAGCTCACTTACTTCAAATCACTGGCTCTTCTCCTCCTACAATAATACTTGTTGAAACAGCTGATGCCAGAAAGGGGGAGAAAGACACTGAAGGGATAAAGCTAAAGCCTGATCCTAAGGCCAAACTAGTTGTTGAAATCCCTAAGCCAGATGGGTCAAAGAAAATTGATGAGACCCTTAACTTCTTTGCTGAAGAAAAGCAAAAGAGAAGAGAGAGGTTAGAGACTAAAGGTGCAGATAGATTTGAAAAAAGAAAAGATTGCTCAGATGGAAAAGGAAGACGTTGGTACTTCAAAGCAAAGGAGAAAGTCTTCCAGAAAGGTTAGACAACCAATATCCACCACTTCCAAAACCACTGCTCAATCTGACAGCACACCAAAACCATTATCACCACCAAAAATTTCATCAAACCCTGAACCAACAGATGTTGTGACACCTGTTTTATCAACAGTAGCTGATACAGTAGTGGTTACAGCAGATGTTACACCATCCACTGCCCTAATCACTTTTCCAACCACCACTCACCAAATACTTACTCCCACAAGATTTCCCAATCAACCACCATCATCCAAACTCATTTTCAAAAGAAGGAAGATGACAAATGTCATAGATGATGAAAATACCATTCCTTTACCACTTCCATTGTCCTCACAACCACTGAACCAAACCTCTGTTACTCTTCAAACTTCTACATTATCTCAAACAATGGTGAGACCACCAATAGTGCTTCCTCTTACCACTCAATTTCCACTGGATTTACCTGTTGTCAAGGAAGAGATCAAATCTTTCTATTCTGAAGAAGATCTAGAAAAGAGAAATTTCCCATCTCTGCAAGGTTATCCTAAGCCCAAGAACATTGATGAATACCTTCAATTGAAAGCCAAACAAGCAGAGGAAGTAACTAAAAGGGATACAAAGGGAAGAAGTGATAGAGAAGTTCAGAACTACATGCAATATCAACTTAGCAAGGTCAGAAGACTTGAAGACTTCTCAAAAGACCTGTGCAAGAGGCTATCTGAAAAGGATGATGTAAGTTTGAGAAAAGATTACATAGATCACATCATGGAAAACAAGCAGTACAAAGCAACCAGAGAAAAATTCAAGGATTGGTCTGTGAGTGAGCTTAAACAAGAAGTAGAAAGGATGCAAGAGATGCTGAAAGATCCTACAAAAAAGCCCAGTCCTCCAGACAGAAATAAATTAAAAAATAATGTGCCTGACAGAGTTTGGAAACTTAGAAGAATGAAAGAAGAGTTAATAGCTGCAAACTATGGTACAAGAAACTAGATCACCAGGTGGGCAGAGGTTAAGGTTGTGGACACTTATAAAAGGTTGGAAGAAAGAAGAAAAAGAGATCCAACAATGCCAAAGAAACCAGACTACTCATCAGAGGATAATGTTCAAAAGACCCAACCTGTTCAAAAATTAACTTCAACATCTACCCCATCCATCCTTGCCAAAGAAAAAGGCAAAGGGAGATGTCTGAGGAAGATAAGAAATGGTTTGAACATACCTTTATCAAAGAGGGCATTATGAATCAAGCCCAATTCCATACTAATGATGCAAGTGACATGTTAAGAGAAACCTTATCTAAGATTGCTCATCAAATTCAACCATCAATCTCAACAATAAAGTGCCATCCTAGAAAGCCATCTGATCCAAAAATTCTAAAGTGGAAGGTCAACAAAGACACCCACGAATTGACTCTGGTCAAATCAAATGGTGATGCTACCAAGATTAGAAAGGAGGATGCATATGGGCTCTATGCAGAAGACCTCAGAGACCTTATAAATCTGGAGCTCGAAAAGGATGAAGATGATATTGAATCTCTTAACTTTGAATTACAGTTCAAAGGCCAAATATGAGAGTTCATGTTGAGAAATAAAGATCAACAATAAATATGTGTTTTGGCATCATCTGTTCCAGGGGGAGATTGTTGGGATTGAACCCTTTCAAAAGGAATAGATGATACAAAGCCAAAACTACATCGATGATTGATCCAGAACAACAAATTTTCTATACTCTGATCTAACCCACTGTTGAAGCTAAAGTCTGCTACACAAGCATTGTTGATGCCAAGGTCTGATGACACAAGCTCTGATGAAGAATAAAGCTAAGGTTTGATGAGGACAACAGAGTTTAGGTTTATCAGTGTTTTGATAGTTATCAGTGTTTTCAATGTAACAATGTTTGTAATAAGCAAATGATAAGCTAAGCAGTGTTTAGGGTTAATTAGTTTTGTTAGCAGTCGCTTGTAGCTCTGACATCAGCAAAGATGCTCAGAGGTTAGCACTGTACTATAAATACTTTTCATCGTCGTACTGTTTTATCTATCTATCTATCTAAAAGATCATTCACTAATCATTTTCTCTGCATTTCTGTACAATCAAACTTAAGTTATAAAAGGCTGAGGGGAAGTTTGTGATTCACATGCAAAACTATAAGTTTGAAAGCATGATGATAAAAACAGTCTTCCATTGATTGTAATACAAAGTTTTCTATACCACTGCAAATTCACTATGTTTTACTTTCTTCCATTAACAATCTTTAAAACATTTACAGTCAATTCAAACTCAGATCCTAACATCATACTAACACAATCACAAACTATAGAATTCAAATAAACATTCTTTTGATCTTTCCAAATCTAAATGCAAGAATTCATACACATGTTCAAATCATCATTCAATTCATGTTTACATTTACCATTCCTAGTTTCATGCTATGAATCATACTAACAAGTTAACAAGATTCAACAATCATAATCTTTACATGGGCTTTCCAACACATAATGTATATACTTATGATTAAACATTAAAGAACAACAACTTTAAACATGTACATGAACTCCAAGAACAAGATTAAACATCACTATGAAGATTAACAAGAACAATCATCACATCTCCTTCCATGTTATCACATATTCATTAGTTTCAACAAAGTTTAAGCAACACAAATGCTTAGCTCATAAGGCTCATAACTACTAGTTCAAACACAAGAAAGCTTAAATTGTTCATAATGTAATAAGTAAGCTAACCAAGTTTAAAGACAAGATTAAATGGTAAATGTCACACCCAAAAACATCGCAGCAGAAATACAAATGTGGCAGTGACGGAGGTTGGTACCCATAAATATCTTGCTGAATGATGCATTGCAATTTTGGACATAAAACTTAAATAAAATATATGTTTAAAGTTTTGAGTTTAAACACAACCATGACATAGTTGTTTGATCCTTATGGATCTTAGTACACTTGGTCCCAAATTAGTTTTAAAAGTTTTCCAAAATAATTATACAAAACATGCATCAACAACCACAAGATACGCTAAAATCCCGAAGCCGAACTTATGTACCTGAAGAACACGTTAAAATCAAGTGTCAACACAAAGAAGGGTGAGTTCACATATTCAAATTATGATTAATTTGTTTAAGGAAAACTTTCTTGTAATGAGTTTTATATTAAAAACATCCATATATTGTCACACACCCGACCACGTAAAACAACAAACCGTGGCAGAAACATCGGGGAGTGTTGTAACAGAATTATTGTTTCAACAACCATGGCATAATAAGTTAAGTTTTATTGAATATAATTGTTTACATGTCTTAGATAAAACGGAAAATACAACATAAGTTAAACTGTTCTTCTTGCTTTTATTGTCACTAAGGCCCAAAGTCTGCCCTATGTGTAGCACGCTCAATCTCAAACATTCGCCCTGAAACATAGGTGAAAATAAAGTCAACAAAGAAATTCCGGCGAGCACATAGGATTTTGTGTTGATGCTTCATGGTTTTGATTATTGTAAGAAAAGTTTAAAGTAGTACAAAAGTCGCCATGAACCATAAAAAGTTTCTTTTATAAAAATCATATGAAAATCAATATGAAAATAAAGATTTAAAGCTTGGTTAAATAGATAACCAAAAGTAAGTTTTGTCTCGTATAAAATGTCGTGTTTTGTATAAGATATGTCATGTCTTGTACTTTGTTTAAAATGATTTAGATAACGCCACAATATGTAAGATAATAAAAGCACTTATATATAGGAAGTAACATTGGAGTATCCACCATGCTTTTATCACACACGTCACACTATATAAGTAATTCACCATAAATCAATGTCGAGGAAACCAATGTTATGTAAATCAATGTCAAGTAACAAATGTCATGTAAACAAATGTCGAGTAAACCAATGTCGAGTAACAAATGTCATGTAAACCAATGTCGAGTAAACCAATGTCGAGTAACAAATGTCATGTAAACCAATGTCGAGTAAACAAATGTCATGTAAGTCAATGTCGAGTAAACAAATTTCTTGTAAACCAATGTCATGTTTTATAAACCATTGCCTTTATTGTTAAAACATATATTATGGATTGTTCGCGAACACATTCAAGCCTGTTGACTGTCGGATAAACCCCTATCTGGTCAAGGGTTTATCAATGTTCATCGGATTTTGTCGTTCCCTAAGGTCACTTCCAAACAAACCTAGGAAGTGGGAATGGGATTGTCAATCCTATGGTACCATTACATACTACCGGTCGGCGTGATCAATGTTAATGAATGTATCATTGTCGAGTTCAACGCACCAAAATGTCAATAATAATGTAAGCATGTCATGAAAATGTCTTGAAGATGTCTTGTAAATGTTTTGAAAACCATGTACTAGTATGCTCGGTCAACATACATAACAAAAATGTCTTTGAAAACCAATGTGCTAAATATGCTAGGTCAACATATGAAGCAAAATGCAATGAAAAGCATGTACTATATATATACTATGTAATCAAGCATGTATAATGTCATGAAAAACATAAAAGTAACAATAGGCTGTTGCCAGCTAATGCTGTTGATCTGGTGCAGCCTTACGGACCATATGGGTCCAGGCTTACGGTCCGTAAGCTGGTGGTCTGGTAACCAGTTTCACAAAATGACATTTTTAGCCCCTAAACTTGTTTTTGACGCTTTTTGGCACTTTTAACACCCGTTAACCTGATTTTCAAGCTTCAAATGGACAATAAAGTATAGGGAACTTGAAATATATCCAAAAATGTTCCAGAGGTCGGTTCGTTTGGTTGTACGGTTGCGGTTTTCAGTTAATTACGACGAAAATCGTAACGAACGCGTGTATGACCGTAAATGCATAACGAACGATATTTTTGTATTCCAATCACTAAAATATGATATTTTAATGATTATAAAAATTTTTGGATGTTCGTACATGTTCCGGATAGCGATTTACGCAAAAAGGCATAGTTTCGCAAAATTTGCAAAATAGCCCATGAAGTTACAAAAGTGTGATTTAGCAATACCGAAGCCTTCAAAACTTAATTCTAAGTTATGTAAAGGTTATTTTAAGGTATGTTAAGCTTGAGTACTTGTTCTGGAGTGTGTGTTGCTACGAGAATCGGCAGACTTTTGTAGTTTGACGTAAATAGTCCCTTTAATCTAATAAGCTTGTTTTTGACATACCAAACCCTTCAAAACTTATTTCTAAGTTATTTAGGGTATGTTTAGCTTATGTCACCATTCCGGACTATAAGTTGCGTTTAACTGATTATGTTTGCGTAACGGTTTGTGATTTCATTTCCAGAAAATGTTTAAAAGATCGGATTTGAACAAGGACTAAAAATACGAAAAATGTCATAAGTAAATATACAAAACTCATAAATGTAACACAAAATTTCATTAAATATAACAATGTTGGATAAAATACAAGATCGGAAATCACATATGTCACAGTCTCCCCTACTTCAGGAAATTTCGTCCCGAAATTTAATTTGAGGAAACTGGTGAGAAAAGATGTGGATATTTCGCCTCATTTGATCCTCTCATTCCCAAGTAAACTCTGGGCCACGTTTGGATTCCCAGCAAACTTTGACTATAGGTATACGTCTGCGCTTTAGCTTCTTGACTTCACGATCTAACATTTCCACTGGTTCTCAACAAAATGCATCGTGTTATCAACACGAATTTCATCAAGAGGGATGTGGAGGTTTTTATCGGCCAAACACTTCTTTAAATTGGACACATGGAAGGTTGGATGAACATTTCCAAGCTCAGGAGGTAGCTCAAGTTTGTAGGCAACATTTTCGATTATCCCAACGATCTTAAACGGTCCAACGTATCGTGGCGAAAGTTTTCCTTTCTTCCCGAATCTAATCACGCCTTTCAAAGGTGATACCTTAAGGACTACGTGATCACAGACTTGGAATTCCAAGGGCTTGCGTCGTTTGTCCGCGTAACTCTTTTGACGGCTCCTGGCTGTCAAAAGGTTTTCACGAATTTTCTTGATCTTATCCGTTGTATGATGAATGAGTTCAGGTCCAGTGAATCGAGATTCACCAATCTCATTCAAACAGACAGGTGAACGGCATTTTCGACCATAAAGAGCTTCAAAAGGTGCTATATCAATGCTGGAGTGATAATTGATTTTGTAAGAGAACTCGATCAAAGGTAGATGCGAATCCCAACTACCACCAAAGTCAATCACACAGGCTCTTAGTATATCCTCCAATGTTTAGATCGTCCTTTTAGATTGTCAATCCGTTTGAGGATGATAAGCAATGCTCAAGTTAAGCTTGGATCCCATGGCAGACTGCATGGTTCTCCAAAAATGAGATGTGAATCGAGCATCACGATCAGATATAATATCCCAAGGGACACCATGACGAGATACTATTTCATCCACATAAATCTTAGCAAGTTTGTCAGCAGATAATTCCTCAGGAATAGCTATAAAATGTGCTGACTTTGTTATTCGATCAACGACTACCCAAATGGCATCATATCCTCTAGGCGTACGCAGTAATTTGGTAATGAGATCCATGGAAATGTTTTCCTATTTCCAAATCGGAATATCTGGTTGTTCAAGCAAACCAGAAGGATACTGATGTTATGCTTTTACCTTCAGACAAGTAAGGCATTTGGATACGTACAAGGCGATGTCTTTCTTCATACCCGGCCACAAATACTGAGTACGAAGATCCTTATACATTTTGTCTGCCCCAGGATGAATTGAGTAACGAGACTTGTGAGCTTCGTCCATCAACAAGGTGCGAAGATTGTCTAGACTTGGAACCCACAAAAGGTTTAGATAATAAGATAACCCATTGTCTTTTGTTTCAAGTTGAAGCTCGAGATGATGTGGTAATTCAATACCCATTTTGTCTTGTACAACACAAGAACGTTGAGCTTCAAGAATATGTGTCTGGATATCAGACCAAACCTGTACAAAATGCAGCTTGACACGTTCTTTATGACTTAGCACATCGGCTACGACATTCGCCTTGCCAGGATGGTAGCGAATCTCACAGTCGTAGTCGTTCAGAAGTTCAACCCATCATCGTTGCCTCATGTTTAGTTCTTTCTGATTGAAGATGTGTTGAAGACTTTTGTGGTCCGTAAAAACCACACATTTTGTACCATAAAGATAATGTCTCCAAATTTTGAGGGCAAAAACAACAGCGCCTAACTCAAGATCATGAGTGGTGTAATTCTTTTCGTGAACTTTCAGTTGTCTCGAGGCATAAGCTATAACTTTGTCTCTTTGCATAAGGACACAACCGAGACCTAAGTTAGACGCATCACAATATACAATGAAGTCGTCGTTACTCTCGGGTAAAGATAAAATAGGAGCATCACAAAGCTTCTGCTTCAAGGTCTGGAAAGCTTCTTCCTGTTTGGGTCCCCACTTAAAAGGTTTATTCTTTTAAGTTAAAGCAGTGAGGGGAACCGCAATCTTGGAGAAGTTTGCAAACAAGCGACGATAATAACCTGCAAGACCCAAAAACAAACAAACTTTAATAGGAGTAGTAGGTGTACTCCAATCCCTGATTGCACTGATCTTGGCGGGATCTACATGTATACCTTGTTCATTGACAATGTGACCCAAAAACTGAACTTCCTTAAGCCAAAATTCACACTTGGAGAATTTGGCATAAAGTTGCTCCTTCTTTAGGAGTTCCATTGTTAGACGAAGGTGTTGTTCATGATCGGCTCGTGTCTTGGAATAAATCAAGATGTCATCAATGAAAACAATGATGAACTTGTCTAAATAAGGCTTACAAACCCTATTCATCAAGTCCATGAAGACGGCAGGAGCATTGGTTAAGCCGAAGAGCATAACAGTGAACTCATAATGGCCATAACGAGTGTGGAAGGCTGTCTTGGGAATATCTTCCTCGAGTACACGAAGCTGATGATACCCAGATCGTAGATCACTCTTTGAAAAGCAAGTAGCACCCTGTAGTTGGTTAGAAAGATCATCAATGCGAGGTAGGGGATATCGATTCTTGATTGTGAGTTTGTTAAGCTCACGGTAATCAATACACATGCGAAAAGACCCGTCTTTCTCTTTTACAAATAGAACAGGAGCACCCCAAGGTGAAAAGCTCGGACGAATAAATCCTTTGTCAGATAACTCCTGAAGCTGTTTTGACAACTCTTGCATCTCAGATGGTGCAAGACGGTATGGAGATTTGGATATTGGATTGGCACCAGGTACAAGGTCTATACGGAACTCAACTTGACGAGCAGGAGGTAAACCAGGTAGCTCCTCAGGAAACACCTCGGGATAATCCCGAACCACGGGGATATTCGAATAGTTTTTCCCTTGCCTTTCTCCTTTACAATATGTGCCAAGAATGCCACATAATTTTTCCGTAAGTATTTCTGAGCTTGGGTACAAGTCATAAACTTAAGGTTACTGACGGGTTTCTCTCCACGAACTTCCAGAATTTCACCAGACGGAAGAGCTACATGAACAATCTTATCGAAACAAACCACCTCAGCATGATGTTTGGTTAACCAATCCATTCCCACTATAATGTCAAAGCTCCCAAGTTGCATAGGTGTGAGGTTAATAGGAAAAAGATGGTTATTAAGGTTCAATTGGCAACCAGGAATGACAGAATCGAGTACAAGAGGTTCACCACTGGCGATTTCTACTATCAAGGGCTTTCCTAGTTTGGTTCTCGGTTTTGCAAGTAAAGGCTCAAATGATAAAGACACGAAACTTCTATCAGCACCCGAATCAAATAGTATAGAAGCGGGATGGTTGTTAACTAAGAATGTACCATTCACCACCTCATTATCTGCCCGTGCCTCGATTGCATTGATATTAAATGCTCATCCACGAGCCTGGTTTGCATTTGCCAATCTTGGGCAATTGTTACGGTAGTGGGTGAGATCCCCACAGTTGTAGCATGATCCTGGTGGGTAATGAGGTCGCACAGGATTGGCTGGCTGCTGAACAGGGTTATGAGCCACATTATTCGGGTTAGGACAAACATTGGCCAAATGGCCAGATCTACCGCAGTTTGTGCAAATGCGACATGGAAGGTGAGGCTGGTGATGACTATTGCACTTGTTGCACAAAGGTGCATTGCCAACATACTGTTTCTTGGCTGGAGGTTGAGCAGGTTGATTAGGTGCAGCTTGGTTGGGCTGAGTAGTGACTGCAAAATTCTTGGAAGCCTTGCGCTTCCTAGACTTCTTCGAACCTTCGGATTTCTTACCCTTTTATTCTCAGACTTGTCAGACGATTTCTTATCACCTTTACGGTGGAGCTTACCCTTTTTGATCTGTGATTCAGTTAGTGTCGCAGATAGCACAATGGCTTGCCTGACAGTAGTGGGGTTGCTGCCGGTGACAATATCCTGAACCGGGTCAGGAAGACCATCTATGTATTTATCGATTGCCTTATCCAAAGGCGTCACCATCTCTGTACATAACAAACTCAACTCCTCATACCCATCAGTATACGCACGGTGCTCACCACTGTCTTGCTTCAGGTTATGGAACTCATTTTCAAGTGCCCTCTTTTCATGTCGGGGGCAAAACTCTTTCATCATTAAGGCTCTGAGTTCCTCCCAAGTCTGACCCATAGCAACTTCGGCACCCCTATCTCTCATCACTCTGTTCCACCATGTTAACGCTCTCTTTTCAAACACGCTTGAAGCAAACTCAACCTTGCGCTCATTCGGACATTGCACATGATGAAAAGTATTCTCGAGACTTTCAAACCACTGTAGGAGCCCAGTTGCTCCCTCGGAACCACTAAACTTGAGTGGTTTAGCCGAATTGAATTGTTTAAAGCTGCAAGAAGCAGGTACATTGTTGTTTTTGTCTTGGTTCATTTGAGTTACGAGATTAGGTAGTACAACAGCAATCTGCTGAGCTATCATAGCTGTCATGGCGGGGTCCGGATTAGCGTTTATGTCTCGTCGAGGAGGCATTCTAAAAGAGAGAAAACATGAGAGAAAACAAGTGAGATGAATGTTGAATAATCAAAATAAGATAAATAAATATCAACAAATGTAAGGATGGTGGTCAATCGTTCGTTTACTAAAAAACAAACAAAGACACGGTGACTAATCAAAGTAAATGGGTCTTTATAATGTATCACGAAGACATGCTTTAGCCTATAAGTGGACACTCACCCCAAGAGTTCCCAGGTAAGAGTGACTGGTCCGATTAAGTGGATTTGTACAAACACTCTAGCCTTAGACAGAAAACTCAGGGTACAGGCACCCACCCTTCCAGATTGCACGTGTTCACATTATTAAAACCCAAACTTTGACGAGATTTTGAAAACGTCAAAGGCTTAACGCCAAAAAAATCACCCAAGGATGGATGATTGATTTCAAAAATCAATTTGGAAATTGTGTTTATGTTTTGGTATTCACCTAAGGATAGGTGACGGTATTGTTTTAAGATCTAAATATAAGATAACTTGTGTTAGGGTCCTAGAAAAGCTTAGTCTAGGTCAAAGCATTACTAATAACCTAATTCCCTATAACCATTGGCTCTGATACCAATCTTTCTGTCACACCCCGACCACGTAAAACAACAAACTGTGGCGGAAACGTCGGGGAGTGTTGTAAAAGAATTATTGTTTCAACAACCATGGCATAATAAGTTAAGTTTTATTGAATATAATTGTTTACATGTCTTAGATAAAACGGAAAATACAACATAAGTTAAACTGTTCTTCTTGCTTTTATTGTCACTAAGGCCCAAAGTCTGCCCTATGTGTAGCACGATCAATCTCAAACATTCGCCCCTGAAACATATGTGAGATTTTGTGTTGATGCTTCATGGATTTGATTATTGTAAGAAAAGTTTAAAGTAGTACAAAAGTCGCCATGAACCATAAAAAGTTTCTTTTATAAAAATCATATGAAAATCAATATGATAATAAATAATTAAAGCTTGGTTAAATAGATAACCAAAAGTAAGTTTTATCTCTATAAAATGTCGTGTTTTGTATAAGATATGTCATGTCTTGTACTTTGTTTAAACTGATTTAGATAATGCCACAATATTTAAGATAATAAAAGCACTTATATATAGGAAGTACCATCGGCGTATTCACCATGCTTTTACCATATTACACACGTCACGCTCCATAAACCAATGTCGAGGAAACCAATGTTATGTAAACCAATGTCGAGTAACAAATGTCATGTAAACCAATGTCGAGTAAACCAATGTCGAGTAACAAATGTCATGTAAACCAGTGTCGAGTAAACAAATGTTATGTAAGTCAATGTCGAGTAAACAGATGTCATGTAAACCAATGTCATGTTTTATAAACCATTGCCTTTATTGTTAAAACATATATTATGGATTGTTGGCGAACACATTCAAGCCTGTTGACTGTCGGATAAACCCCTATCTGGTCAAGGGTTTATCAATGTTCATCGGATTTTGTCGTTCCCTAAGGTCACTTCCAAACAAACCTAGGAAGTGAGAATGGGATTGTCAATCCTATGGTACCATTACATACTACCGGTCGGTGTGATCAATGTTAATGAATGTATCATTGTCGAGTTCAACGCACCAAAATGTCAATAACAATGTAAGCATGTCTTAAAAATGTCTTGAAAATGTCTTGTAAATGTTTTGAAAACCATGTACTAGTATGCTCGGTCAACATAGATAACAAAAATGTCTTTGAAAACCAATGTGCTAAATATGCTAGGTCAACATATGAAGCAAAATGCAATGAAAATCATGTACTATATATATACTATGTAATCAAGCATGTATAATGTCATGAAAAACATAAAAGTAACAATAGGCACAATATGTTTCACCCCAAAACATTTTCAAAACGTAAAAGAGGGGACTATGTACTCACTCGTGGTTGCAAAAAGTATCTTTGTTCAAGAAGATAAACCAAGATCAAGAGTCCGTGAAATCAAGCGTGTCCTATAAACGGTTAACTATGTAAATATCGGAACTTGAAATCGGAAGATTTAGATAGAATGAGACCTTATAAACCATGTGAGTGTTGGAACTCATATGACATTGTTTAATAAGTTTAAATTCATAGTTGCAAAGAATTTTAAGTGCCTTTGACCTGTTATGACCCGTTAAGGTAGTTTAAGCTACTTTAACGCGTTATTTGCGTAACTACGCATTCAGATGGTTTGATATGTGTTATGATAAGTTTTAAATGCTTAAACATGGTTAAAATGTTAGTTGATCAGATTATATGTCAAAATTTATGTTACCTATGTGTTTAATTGGTTTTCTTGCGAAAAGGGCATTTTGGTTATTTTTGAGGAATATTTACCATTGATTAACATAACACTATCCGAAAGACATGACTATAAGGTATAACCTCAGAGGGTTATTCCCTATATACTTATGGTCATAAATAAGTATTTGGTCGGGTCTAAAAATCAGAACGGGTCAGATTCAAAAGTCAAAGTGATGGTTAAACCGCTAGACTTTTGACTCTAAACAAGCACTATAACAAGAGTGACGAATTTGACATATCTTGACATGTCTTAATGAGTTTATAAAAGTATTTTAGCATCAAAAAAACCTGTTTTGATACCTGAAAACAGATCCTTTGCAAAATGCGCAAAATTACATTTTGACCGAAACTTTGACTTGCCAAAATAACTAGAAATGTTGGGAATCAGTAGGCATGATTTTTAGGGATCATAACCACCTTGTTTATCATCATTTTGCAAGTTTCAATTGAGCTTCATCTTGATCAATTCATGATCAAAACTAAATGTCCAACAGAAGTCAAACTGTTTGATTTTTAGTCAAATTAAGCTATAATAATTGAACATGACAAGAGTGGAACACTTACAAACACAAGGGAATGCTCAAGAACACCAGAGAAAGCTCCATGGATGTTGCAATTCGGATTAATGGCTGACCCAAGTATGAAGATGGTTGAAAAGTTCAAAAATGGACATGATACTTGGTATTTATATTGATCAAATGATCACCAAATCATGACATGTGTTATGCCAGGTGTTAGGGGCTTGATTAGTGTCCCTTTAGGTGTCAAAAGCAGAAGAGAAGTGGCAAAATTCGTGTGATTAGTGTCCTCAAACAAACAGGCTATTGCTAGCTAATACTGTTGATCTGGTGCAGCCTTACGGACTGTATGGGTCCAGGCTTACGGTCCGTAAGCTGGTGGTCTGGCAACCAGTTTCACAAAATGACATTTTTAGCCCCTGAACTTGTTTTTGACGCGTTTTGGCACTTTTAACACCTGTTAACCTGATTTTCAAGCTTCAAAAAGGACAATAAAGTATATCGAACTTGAAATATATCCAAAAATGTTCCAGAGGTTGGTTCGTTTGGTTGTACAGTTGCTGTTTTTGGTAAATTACGACGAAAATCGTAATGAACGCGTGTTTGACAGTAAATGCGTAACGAACGACATTTTTGCATTCCAATCACTAAAATATGATATTTAATGATTACAAAAATTTTTGGATGTTCGTACATGTTCCGGATAGTGATTTACGCAAAAAGGCATAGTTTCACAAAATTTGCAAATAGCCCCTAAAGTTTCAAAAGTGTGATTTTGCCATACTGAAGCCTTCAAAACTTAATTCTAAGTTATGTAAAGGTTATATTAAGGTATGTTAAGCTTGAGTACTTGTTCCGGAGTGTGCGTTGCTACGAGAATCGGCAGACTTTCGTAGTTTGACGTAAATAGTCCCTGTGATCTAATAAGCTTGTTTTGACATACCAAACCCTTCAAAACTTATTTCTAAGTTATTTAGGGTATGTTTAGCTTATGTCACCATTCCAGAATATACGTTGCGTTTAACTGATTATGTTTGCTTAACGGTTTGCGATTTCACTTCTAGAAAATGTTTAAAAGATCGGATTTGAACAAGGATTAAAAATACGCAAATGTCATAAATAAATATACAAAACTCATAAATGTAACAAAAAATTTCATTAAATATAACATTGTTAGATACAATACAAGATCGAAAAGCATAGATGTCACATATATAATCAAGAAAGTCAATTTTTTTACTTCCTTTACAAAAAGAAAATCTGAGGGTCAGTTATCGCAAGCATTTTCCAAAAACCTTCGATACAAATCATCTTCCAAAGGTTTATATATTAATTTGCTATCATCAAATGTTCAGATGCGTAAGTTTGCAAGATATACGAGCTATATATCAACAATAAGGGTATAATCAAAGCTAGACAATAACATGATATAAATTCGTCGTTTGACTTGACACGGAGCTACCGGTCACGATGGGGTGTCAACCCGATAGATCTATAAAAAATTCTACGCATAAAGGTATTAATGATTAAACGGAAAAATTCGCACAAGTGCCCCACAATGGGTCACTTATAATGCCTGCCTCACGTACAATATATATATCCTACTAAAATTGATAAATTTAATATTATGTGTTATTCAAATTCCCCGAAGTCCCCATCGAGATGTAAGCCTAACTCTATACTTACTCTCTTCAGATCAAGCAAGTTCGTCACACGTAAATTTAAATATTTGTAAATCTACACGGTCGTTTTACCCCAAACTCCGTAATCCTCCCCGTTTCTCCCCGAAACATATATATAATTAATCAAAACCCGTTTCTCCCCGGAACATATATATATATATATATATATATATATATATATATATATATATATATATATATATATATATATATATATATATATATATATATATATATATATATAAAAATTAAAACCCATTTCTCCCCGAAACGTGTTTGTATTCAATCACATTTCCAAAACCATGTTTTCCTCGAAAACATATTTATATCATTCCAAACCATATTTTCCATGAAAATATATTTACAGTTTATTCAAAGGCATATTTTATACAAAGACTTATAATTAACCTTTTTATGGCGTATTCTTCCCCAAAAACATTATATAGAACAGCAAAAGAGGGGTTCGTGACACGCACCTTTGGGTGCGTTTATATTTGCGCCATCCCACAATTTGGTCTACACGTCCTAATTTAAGTAGGAACGATTTAATAACCAATTTACTATACAAATACCTAAGTTTCTCCAATACTTACAATTTTCACGTAACTTTGAAATTTTCTCGAAAAGTCTTTGTTTTTTATTATATTGGCGTATTTATATATATGTGTCCATATATGTATATATATATATATATATATATATCTTGAAAAGTCTTTGTTTTTTTATTATGTTGGCGTATTTATATATGTGTTCATATATATATATATATATATATATATATATATATATATATATATATATATGTATATGTATATGTTAAGATTTTGCAACTTGATCAATTTAGATAGAATGAGACCTTATAAACCATGTGAGTGTTGGAACTCATATGACATGGTTTAATAAGTTTACATTCTGAGTTGGAAAGATTTTTAAGTGCCTTTGACCCGTTATGACCCGTTAAGGTAATTTAAGCTACTTTATCGCGTTATTTGCGTAACTACGCATTCAGATGGTTAGATATATGTTATGATAAGTTTAAAATGCTTAAACATGGTTAAATGTTATTTTATTAGATTATATGTCAAAATTTATGTTACCTATGTGTTTAATTGGTTTTCTTGCGAAAAGGGCATTTTGGTCATTTTTAAGGAATATTTACCATTGATTAACATAACACTATCCGAAAGACATGACCATAAGGTATAACCTCAGAGGGTTATTCCCTATATATTTATGGTCATAAATATGTATTTGGTCAGGTCTAAAAATCGACCAAACGGGTCAGATTCAAAAGTCAAAGTGGTGGTTAAACCGCTAGACTTTTGACTCTAAACAAGCACTATAACAAGAGTGACGAATTTGACATATCTTGACATGTCTTAATAAGTTTATAAAAGTATTTTAGCATCAAAACAACCTGTTTTGATACTTGAAAATAGATCCGTTGCAAAATGCGCAAAAATTGCATTTTGACCGAAACTTTGACTTGCCAATATATCTAGAAATGGTGGGAATCAGTAGGCATGATTTTTAGGGATCATAACCACCTTGTTTACCATCATTTTGCAAGTTTCAATTGAGCTTCATCTTGATCAATTCATGATTAAAACTAAAAGTCAAACAGAAGTCAAACTGTTTGATTTTTAGTCAAATTAAGCTATAATAATTGAACATGACAAGAGTGGAACACTTACAAACACAAGGGGATGCTCAAGAACACTAGAGAAAGCTCCAAGGATGTTGCAATTTGGATTAATGGCTGACCCAAGTATGAAGATGGTTGAAAAGTTCAAAAATGGACATGATACTTGATATTTATAATGAGCAAATGATCACCAAATCATGACATGTGTTATGCTAGGTGTTAGGGGCTTGATTAGTGTCCCTTTAGGTGTCAAAAGCAGAAGAGAAGTGACAAAATTTGTGTGATTAGTGTCCTCAAACAAACAGGCTGTTGCCAGCTAATGCTGTTGATTTGGTGCAGCCTTACGGACCGTATGGGTCCAGGCTTACGGTCCGTAAGCTTGTGGTCTGGCAACAAGTTTCACAAAATGACATTTTTAGCCCCTAAACTTGTTTTTGATGCGTTTTGGCACTTTTAACACTCGTTAACATGATTTTCAAGATTCAAAAGGACAATAAAGTATAGGGAACTTGAAATATATCCAAAAATGTTCCATATGTCGGTTTGTTTGGTCGTACGGTTGCGGTTTTTGGTTAATTACGATGAAAATCGTAACGAACGCGCGTATGACTGTAAATGTGTAACGAACGACATTTTTTCATTCCAATCGCTCAAATATGATATTTTAATGATTACAAAAATTTTTTTGGATGTTCGTACATGTTCCGGATAGCAATTTACGCAGAAAGGCATAGTTTCACAAAATTTGCAAAATTGCCCCTAAAGTTACAAAAGTGTGATTTTGCCATACCGAACATTCAAAACTTAATTCTAAGTTATGTAAAGGTTATTTTAAGGTATGTTAAGCTTGAGTACTTGTTCTGGAGTGTGCGTTGCTACGAGAATCGGCAGACTTTCGTAGTTTGACGTAAATAGTCCCTGTGATCTAATAAGCTTGTTTTGACATACCAAACCCTTCAAAACTTATTTCTAAGTTATTTAGGGTATGTTTAGCTTATGTCACCATTCCAGAATATACGTTGCGTTTAACTGATTATGTTTGCTTAACGGTTTGCGATTTCACTTCTAGAAAATGTTTAAAAGATCGGATTTGAACAAGGATTAAAAATACGCAAATGTCATAAATAAATATACAAAACTCATAAATGTAACAAAAAATTTCATTAAATATAACATTGTTAGATACAATACAAGATCGAAAAGAATAGATGTCACATATATAATCAAGAAAGTCAATTTTTTTACTTCCTTTACAAAAAGAAAATCTGAGGGTCAGTTATCGCAAGCATTCTCCAAAAACCTTCAATACAAATCATCTTCCCAAGGTTTATATATTAATTTGCTATCGTCAAATGTTCAGATGCGTAAGTTTGCAAGATATACGAGCTATATATCAACAATAAGGGTATAATCAAAGCTATACAATAACATGATATAAATTCATCGTTTGACTTGACACGGAGCTACCGGTCACGGTGGGGTGTCAACCCGATAGATCTATCAAAAATTCTACGCATAAAGGTATTAATGATTAAAAGGAAAAATTCGTACAAGTGCCCCACAATGGGTCACTTATAATGCCTGCCTCACGTACAATATATATATCCTACTAAAACTGATAAATTTAATATTATGTGTTATTCAAATTCCCCGAAGTCCCCATCGAGACGTAAGCCTAACTCTATACTTACTCTCTTCAGATCAAGCAAATTCGTCACACTTAAATTTAAATATTTGTTAATCTACACAGTCGTTTTACCCCAAACTCCGTAATCCTCCCCGTTTCTCCCCGAAACATATATATATATATATATATATATATATATATATATAATCAAAACCCGTTTCTCCCCGAAACGTATTTGTATTCAATCACATTTCCAAAACCATGTTTTCCTCGAAAACATATTTATATCATTCCAAACCATATTTTCCATGAAAATATATTTATAGTTTATTCAAAAGCATATTTTATACAAAGACGTATAATTATCCTTTTTTGGCGTGTTCTTCCTCAAAAACATTATATAGAACAGCAAAAGAGGGGTTCGTGACACTCACCTTTGGGTGCGTTTATATTTGCGCCATCCCACAATTTGGTCTACACGTCCTAATTTAAGTAGGAACAATTTAATAACCAATTTACTATATAAATACCTAAGTTTCTCCAATACTTACAACTTTCACGTAACTTTGAGATTTTCTCGAAAAGTCTTTGTTTTTTATTATGTTGCCTATTTATATATATGTGTTCATATATATATATATATATATATATATATATATATATTAAGATTTTGCAACTTGATCAATTTAATGGTGACCCTTATTATGTTATATCCGTTATCACACCCGTTTTATAAGCAATATATCTACGATTTGCGCTTCGTAATATATAAACATAAACGCGAACACATTATCATACATCGTAATACACGTATCTCGTCAACTTATATTTTTATAATTTTTAAAGCATTCATACATGAAATAACCCATCAAGTTAACCTATTTATTGTTTTCATGCTCGACAAATAAGTTACATACTTTACGTGACTTTTAACGAAACTACCGTTTTAACCGTACAAGTGTACATGCATAGCCTTAACTTCTACTATCATGTAAATACTTAACATAGTACATTACACATGATCATATTCGTATATCATATTTTATCACACAAAGTTCACCCTTGAACAACCCATTTTCGTGTACGTTGAAATATGCGTATTTTAATGTTTCGATAACGTTTTCGGGTGTCGGAAGTCACGTATGACTAGCCAAACACCAAAGATACTTAATAGAAGTTAAAATACTTATATTTATCATAAAAATATCAGTTTATAACCTGATCTAAAACAGTTTTTCAAAATCTCTTTAAAAGTCAATTTTTACCGTTTTTAACGCATAGTCTTGTACCGAACTTTACTATAATCATCCCAAATCGTGACGGCTTAATATTTTAACATAACACATGTTATTTACTGAATAAAATGGTACTTATAATTATGTAGTCCAGATTTCATGTAAGTCACATAAATCATGCAATTTCACCCATTTTACTTCTTTTTAAGCTACATGTACAACATGCAAAGCTATCTAACCTATAACAATTTCAACAACTTATGATCATTTAACCATCATGCATGCTTATGTACAAGTGTTTAATGCATGGTTATCATATCATAATCATCATCCAAGAACTTAAATGCATCAGACATACATTTATTTCATTTTCATATAATCCAAAACATCATCTTCGTCTAATCATCATCATATCATTGCATGCATTATTCTTTCACATTTATGAACATCCATACAAAAACCCACATGCAGATGTATACATATATATATATACACGACACACATAGATTACACACATATACTTCCAAGATTTCACTTTTCATATATCCACCTTCAATCACATGAACCTTTTTATAAAACCTTTTTGATCATACATGCAATCACTTTTCAAGAATCATATCAATTAGGAATCAACCAAAATCAAAACCCAACCTCTAACATACATATACATACACACATGGCCCATATACATACACACATACATCCATTTTTATTTTGTTTAAAAATATTTGTTATTGGATTTCAAGTGTTGTGAAGAATTCCAAACTTTTGAGAAACTACCCATCATCATCATCATCATCATCAAGAAACAAGTGCAAGAATTTTTAAAAGTAAGTTTATACCTTACAAGAATTTTAGTGGGTTTTGATGAGATTTTTGATGATATGGAGCTTGTTCTTCCTTGAAATCACTCTTGGATCTTCAAACCAACTTAGAAACACCTTGAAAAAGGCTTGGGTCTTCAAAACAACTTGGAAACACCTTGAAATGGACTTGCATCTTCAAGATTATGTTTGAAATTCAAAAATGGATGTGTGTGGGGTGGTTTCGGCCGAGATTCAAGAGAGAGAGAGTGAGTGATGTTGTGTGGTGTTGGAATGTGTTAATAGTTGAGTGTTAGAGGTATGATGATTATTTGTGGTTTCTAGGTCTAACAAGTGTCATGCATGGAAGAGAAGAAAGGAGGTGGGAACCCATATGGGCAGCGACCTATGTGTATACACACACACCTCACATATGCATACACACATATATATTAATTGTAGTTAAAACATGAATTTAACTGGCTACTGAGTATTTTATCTCGTGTATTATTTGCGTTTATGGCGTTTTAAATTATTTTTATCATACTATAAAAATAAAATCACCATAATATAGCGAAACAATATTTTATTTGCCTACACTGGCTGCGTTGTCTGCATTTTGTAATATAGCGCGGTATTGCACAGTCTGCCCTTAAACTCGCAAAATATAGTTTTTAAGCGTTTTAATTAATTTTTCCTCATGAATATGAATAATAATAGCATTTTAATCATAACGGAATATTTTTAGGATTTTAACATTTATCGGGCGGTCACCGACGTTCGTTTCACATTTTGTTTGTTACGCGATAAGCGTTTATCTTATTATTGCCAACATAATTTATATCAAAGTTTGAATTTACCAACGCATCAAATACAATATATTAACACCAAATTTAATAAAATATTGCCTTTATTTATTCATAACACGTGTCACACTTGTACAGTACAGACTTAAAATAGTCGGGTGTCACAGTAAATGAGTGAATCTTCTAATGATTAAGTCTTCTTCAAAGCTCTTCCTTGGCTCTACAAGCTTCCAAGTTCAGATTTTTGAGAGAAAACTTAACCAAAATGCTCCAACTCCCTTGCAAATGAGCTTGAGACTCGTATTTAAGCTGCGTTGCGTTTGGCACGCCCATGCTACCTTTTGGCTCGGTCATGTGTGGTAAGTGTCAGACTAGCTTTCCGTTTGTCAATCTTGTTTGCTACCATTTCTGGAAAAATCTCGCATAAAATTTCCTGAGGTGGCACGACCATGCCAGGCTATGGCACGACCGTGCGTATCGATGAATTACCTCCAACGACTACTGCGATCTCGGAAATGAGCTGATCGGAGACTCACTTGGATCAGGCATGATCATACTTGGGGATGGCAAGGTCGTGCGAGTCGTTGATTTCCCTTGTTGGCACTAGCAACTGATACTGCTGATGAGAGTGTCGATGATGGTTGGCCTGGCACGGTCATGCTAGGTGTTAGCATGGTCGTGTCATATCTGGCAGTTTTCTGGAATGTTCCATTTTTGCTCCATTAAGTCTCCGTTTCAACATCGAGCCGAATCCCGGACCTGTATTTTCACAAACAACCTAAATGAGTACCAAAACCAATGAAAATACAAAGCGTTCTCACATTAACGGAGCATATTTGAAGTTTTAAAGATGTATGAATTCTTATACATCTGTCAACATGGTGTTCGGTGACCAAAAGAAATATGATATGAATTCGAATACATATCATACAGGTGTGCGTAATCATCCCAATTTTAGGTATGGTAGCACTACTAACCAATCTAATCCAGATTTCAGGTACCAGGTAGGTCAACAACACAAGAACTGGCAATCTAGGGTACAATAACCAGGGATACAACCAAGGTGGTTACAACTGGGGAAATCAAAGAAGCTATCAGCCGAACACGAATTAAGGTGGAATTTTTGAAGCAGGTCTGAAAAAGATGATGGAAATTTTGAAGTAGATCCCAAAAGATGATGGAAATCTAGAAGCAGATCTGAAAAGACCAAGAACTACAATCTAAGTCTCACCAAGCCTTAGAAAAATAAGTTGCTTACTTAGCAACTGAGGTGGATCAAGCAAGGAAGGATGCAAGCCAATTACCTAGCGATACCATAAAGAATCCCTAGCACCAGAACAGTTCGTCTAATGCAGAGTTAACCAATTAGTATTCTTTGCTCTAGTAAAGTTTATGATAATAAGGTCGGTTCTTCTCCACCATCCATTTGTTGAGGGCATTGTGGATGAGATATGAGGAACATGAGTCTGATGATGAGCCGAAACCTTTTAGCCCTAAAAAGAATAAAAAGGTGACTTTTCAAGAATCAAACAATAGGGTAATAGAAACTGATTCGGTCTAGGCTAAGGAAGAGGGTACGAAGGTAATACCGTTCCGTTTCCAAAAGTCTTAATAAATCCGAACACAAAAGTTGTCAACAAACGGGGCCCACAACAAGATGAGACGTGGGAAATTTTTAATCATGTGAAAATAAAACACCCCTTACTTGATATAATCAAATAGGTTCTGGCTTATGCCAAATATCTGAAAGATCATTGTACCAAAAAATGGCACAACAAATTTCCAAATAAAATTGCTTTAACCAAAAATGTTAGTGCCATTTTATCGGGTGTCCTCCCTACGAAGCTCCTAGATCTAGGTGCTCCTTAATCCCCATTCAAGTGAGTGACTTTAAAATTAGTTGAGCTTTGTTGGATTAGGAGCTAGTGTGAGTATTCTCCCGTGGAGTCTATATGATCAACATGACTTTGGACCATTGAAACAGGCTGATACCACTGTGGTGTTGGCTGACTTGACTTTAAAACCGCCCTAGGGAATTTTGCATGATGTCATTGTCAAAGTGGAAGAGTTTTACTATCCGGTCTACTTTTTGGTCTTGGATTAAGTGCAAACTGCCCTAAGCAACCTAATGTCATACATGGTAGACCATTTTTAGCAACTGCTAATGCTTTGATAGACTGTAGGAATGGCATATTCGATATCACATTCGGTAATCGAAAAGTCTGTTTAAGTGCTTTTTCCTGTACATCTAATTCTCTGGTTGGTGATGAATGCTTTTATGGCGGACATCATTGATGGGTTTCACCCTCACAAAAGTGGGAAGGTCAATATAGAGACATGAGTTGTTTGCAACAGGGATCTTGTAGAATTTGATGGGAATTTAAAGACTGCAGAGAAGGAGTAGGAGGTGATGGCTATTCGGGACTCGATGCCTACTTGGACACATCAGGTAGAGAGTCCCCGAGCATATTGATACACATGATAAGTCGTCAGTTGAATCACCTCCATAAGTTGAGCTGAAGACGTTGCCCAAGCACTTCAAATATGCTTTTTTTTGTGGGGGGGGGGGGACAATACCATACCAATGATTATCGTAGCAAATCTGTTAGACGAGCAAAAAAAGCTTTATTGGAGGTTTTGGTAGCTAACTGAGACGCCATTGGATGGACTATGCTGACCTCAAGGGGATCAGTCCATCTATTGTCATGCACAAGATCATCACGGAAGATAGTGCAAAGCCGGCTAGAGATGCACAGGAGAGATTGAACACTGACATTCGAGAAATTATCAAGAAGGAAGTGCTAAAGTGGTTGGATACCAGGATCATCCCATCTCGGATAGCACGTGGATAAGCCTAACACAAACGCTATCGGAGAAGAAGGACATACAGATTGTCGAATGTGAAGATAGTAAGGAGGTAGCCACTCGGCCAGTAACCGGGTGGCGCAGTTTGCATGAATTACAAGAAGTTGAATGCTACAACTTCCAAGGACCATTTTCCTCTACCATTCATTGATCAAATTGTTGAAAAGCTCACAGGTAAGAAGTTTTATTGCTTTTTAGATGAACACTGAGGTTATAACCAGACTGCTATTCACCGTGATGATCAACAAAAGACCACCTTCACCCACTCTTATGGTACTTTCGCATTTAGGCGAATGACATTTGGGTTGTGTAAAACCCCAGCCACCTTCAAAGGTGTATTAGTGTATGGTGAGTATCTTTTCAGATATGGTCAGGGAGTTTAGAACAATTAGAAAAGGTGCTAAAAATATATGTTGAAACAAATCTGGTTCTAAGTAGCAAAAAGAGCCATTCTATAGTTCATGAGGGTATCATGGACCATGCTAAGATACAAGTAATTTCAACTTTACCACCGCCCACGAATGTCAAAGGTGTTTGTTCCTTTCTTGGATACGTTGGGTTTTATAGAAGGTTCATAAAAAGTTTTTTCAGTTATAACTAAACCTTCGTGTAACCTTTTGCTAAAAGTTGTCCCATTTTCTATATGCACAATGTGTAAAAGCTTTTGAAAAATTAAAACAAAAACTGGTTGAAGAGCCCATTTAACAATCATATGACTGTTCACTTCCATTTGAAATCTTATGTGATGCTAGTGACTATGTTGTAGGGGCAGTTCTGGGACAAAGGGTGGATAAGAAACCTGTGGCAATTTATTATACCAACAAGACTCTTTTGGATGCTCAGTTGAATTACACCACCACTGAGAAAGAGTTACTTACAGTTGTCTATGCTTTAGACGAATTCTGGTCATACATTTTTGGTAGTAAAGTTATTGTGTATTTTGACCACAATGTTGTTCGGTATTTTATGAGGAAGAAATATGTGAAACCAAGGTTAATTCGGTGGATACTTTTACTATAGGAATTTAACCTTGAGATTCGTGACAAGAAGGGCAATGAGAATGTTGTGGCAGATCATTTGTCACGTGTGGTTCATGACATTAAATGGCCAACACATGATATTTTGGAAACTTTTCCATATGAACAGTTATTAACTATTGATACTGAAATGTGGTATGCTAATTTTGCTCATTCAGGTACAGTACCAGAACATTGGCCGAGGAGGAAGAAGGTACATTTCCTGTCACAGGCGAAACATTAAATTTGGGATGAACCGGATATTTATAAGGTTAGAGCATACCAAATTATAATTAAGTGTGTGGAAGATGATGAGATTCCGTCTGTTATTTCAGTGATGCACGAATCTGCATGCAGAGGACATTTTAGGAGACAATAAACAGCTCACAAAGTGCTGGTGTGTGGCCTATGTTGGCCTCCAGTGTTTAAGGATGCTTTTGAATATGCTAAAAATTGCTTAAGATGTCAACAAATGAGTAGCATCACAAAAAGTGATGAGATTCCCATGCATTCAATCCTTGTCGTTGATATTTTCGACGTGTGGGGAATTGACTTTATGGGCTCCTTCTCGATTCGTTTAGTCACGTTTATATTTTGGTGGAAGTGGACTATGTGTCTAAATGGGTTAAAGCCATTGCCACCTAAACCAATGACCATAAGAGTTTGCAAGTTTGTTTAGTCAAATATTTTCCCAGGTTTGGGGTTCCCCGTGTGATCATTAGTGATGGGTTGTCGTATTTCGAATTTTCCAACTTTGGCAAACTTCTTAAGAAATACGATGTAGACCATCGAATTGCCACTGATTATCATCCTCAAATTAGTGGGCAAATCGAGGTCTCTAATCTATAGATTAAAGAAAATTTACAAAACAAACGTACGAGCTGATCTCAAGGATTGGTCCACTAAACTGGATGATGCTTTGTGGGCGTATTGTCTGGATTATAAAAGACCGATTGAAACTACACCGTATCGGTTGGTCTATGGAAAGGATTGTCACTTACCGGTAGAGATTGCACATTGTGCACTTTGGGCTGTTAAGTAGGTTAACATTGATTATGATATTGCAGGTAAGGAGAGACAGTTGGCATTGGGAGAACAGGAAGAAATTCGGAATAAAGCTTACGAGTGTGCATCTGCCTACAAGGATAAGATGAAGAAGGTGCGTGATGCAAAGCTAAGGCCAAATGTATTTGAAGTTGGCCAGTCGGTCTTGTCGTTTAATTCTAGGTTGAAGCTGTTTCCTAGAAAACCGAAGAGTAAATGGACGGGGCCTTACTGCGTTACGCGTGTTAGAAATCATGGAGATGTGGAGATTGAAGATTTTGATGATCATATTCGTCAGATTAACGACCACAAACTGAAGCCATATTTGATGCACGGGAAATCAATGGACCAAAGAAGCATGTGGAGGTCCTTTATGTGAGCACTACGCTCACGGAGGCTACTTGAGCTTACATGTATGATCTTGTTAAAGATCTAAAACTTAGCGCTCTTAAGAGGCAGTCTAAGGTTTCTTTCTTCTCTTTTCTTTTGTTATTGAGTTTTTGTGTTTTCCAGGCAATCGAACAAGTGTGGGGAAGTCTGAGGAAGTTTTTGCTAAGTTTTGGTGCAATTGAGGGCAATGCATAGTCGGTTGGGGAGTAGGGCAAAATATTAAACATTTCCATCAAAATATGGCCCGCAAATTGTAAATCGTATAGTGTTTTTGTATATTTTTGCTTGGTATGTTGAGTTTTCAGGAAAGTAGGATACTTTATCGGTGTGAAAAGATAAAAATGCAATTTCAAGTACGTTTTCAGTGGTATTTTTACTCGAAAACAAGTTGGGAAGGTTTGGGAGGTTAAAATTAGCTAAACAAAAAAAAAATTCAAAATCTTGGATCCGGAAAATGTCATAGAGCTTATGGAAAAGTGTGTTTCCCGCGCCACGCGAGAGCACATGCTCCCACGTTCGTGACGCTCGGAAGGTCAAAGTCAAGAAGTCAACAAGACACTCCCCCGCGCCACGCGGGAGAATCCTTTAAAACATCGTAACGCACGACCCAATTCAAAGTTAAAGCGTCAATATTTTAATCCTTCGCGCCACGCGGGGGACGTGTTTTTGTTATCCGCGACGCATGATAAAGTGTAAAAACGCTAAAAATACATAAAACACAAAAGATTTGTTCCTTTTACCCCAAATCAACATAATCTTTCTTCATCATTCACCTTGAACCCTAAGTACGAACCACCACCAATCTACCACCATTCCACCACCGTAAATCACCATTATCATCTCCATCAAGACCCGCCACACCACGACTTCGAAATCCACCTCCTTGCAGCCGTGTTTTGAGTAAAAAATCTTGTGTTTCAAGTTTGTGTGTTGAAATTCAGCAGCGATTCAGGTATGAAAGCTTCAAATTTTGTATGATTTCTTATGGTTTTGTGCTTTGTTCTTGGTTTTGATGTGTTAGTTGTTAAGGTGTTAGTTGCCTTGTCAGGGTGCGGATGGGTTTTTGAGTTGGGTAAGAAAAATTGGGTAGTTTGAGAATCCGAGTCCTATGTTGATGTGTGTTTAGTTTGAAATTGGTGTGATATTGACGTTAGCAAGACATGTTTATAGGAAGGGTATAACGGCTAGTAATGGAATGATCTTGATAAATAATGAGATAGTTGATGTTAGTTGAGGTTTAAGATAACTTGGGCATTAGATTGGGATATAGTTTGTTTTCTAAATGTAAAATCCCAAAAAATTCTACAGATTTCTTTCTTCAAAAGTGGAACCTTACGAGTTTAATCGAATGGATGATAAACAAGTATAATGCGCACATTTTCGGTTTAAAAAGAATTTGAGGGACCCGAAGGCTATTTAATCAAAGTTGATAAGAAAATATTGGGAACAAGTCACACAAAAACGATTCATGAGCCGTTGTGAAATTTTGATGTTTTTTTTAAAAACAAGTTTATAATGTAAACCATAGGCCCCATGCGACCTAGGGTATTGCAGCCGTAGGCATAGAGAAAACGAAAGAGAGGAGATTGACGAGAAAAGAGAGAAAGATGGTGAGGGAAGCCGTGGGTTCGTCTAGTTGGTCTTCCAGTTCGTGATTCAGGTAATCTTCTAATCGATTTCTTATGGGTTTCGTTTAGTAAGGTTTACTAAGGTAGTCTCGGTAGGTTGGGTGACGATGCTGACACTCGTCGGAGGCGTGGGTATACTGATCGTAGTGGTGAAAGTGGACGGGGATGATAGCGTATGGATGTGGCGGCGAGGGCGGTGCGGTGACGTATGGCAGAGATGCGTGAAGGCGAGTGTGTGTGTTATGCGCGAGGTGGTGGGTGTGTGTTTAGTTGCATGAAAATGGAGGTAGTGTGGGTGATGTGCATGGCAGTGGCGTTGATGAAGTGTGGTTATGGGAGGAGGTGTGATGGTGGTTATGGAGGTGAGCTGAAGATGGTGATATGTGATGACGACGACAGTGTTCGGTGGCGATAAGGGCGATGGAGTGCTCTGCTAGGGTAGTGGCGGTTGTGAAGGAGATGGTGGTGTGTACGGTGTCGGCACTGGTGGTGCATGATGTTTGTGGTGGTGATGTCATGGTTGTGGAGCTAGGTGACATAGGGTGAAAGTGTCTAAAGTCTCATGGGGATGGGTGGATCTTAGAGGGCACGTTGAGAATGGTGATGAATGTATGATGTTAGCATGCGTGTGAATTGTTGTTGCCTTGGGTGTGGCACGTGACAATAAAAGAAAGAGAAAAAAATGATTGTTGTGGGAAGTTGGTTTTATGTTTGGCTCTAAAAAAAGGAAATATTAAAGATGTAAGATGCTTGATAGAGTATGCAACTAAAAAGGAATAAAGAAAATGATCAGGTATTTTTGGGTTTAACTAATTGTGGTCCTCATATTTAATTGATAATGGTTGATGACTTAAATAAAAACATACTATGGCAACTATACTCACGTGAAGGGGGAGATGGGTGTTAGGGGTATCGGGTCAGAGTAGGCTCGAGCGGCAGCGGAACAATCACACACACACACTTGCAGAAAATAAAGAACACGAGAATTTACGTGGTTCGGTCAAGGTGACCTACGTCCACAGGTTGAAACTAAGGTTTCACTTTTATTAGATGCTCACAAGTGTTTTCAGAATGACGCAGACTACAATTACATCATAGGTATTTCTAGAACAAGATTAGGGTTTACTACTTGGTCAACAAGTTAACTAAGTGGGCCTAATAACTAAGGCTGGCTAACCCTAATTAAGGCCGGCTACCCTAAAGCCTACGAACCCAACAATCTGCCACTCGGAGGCTTTGCATAAAACACAAAGAGCATCCGAGAAACCCATCACCAGTAGCTTCAGTAATCTTTACGTTCAAGTCTTCCAAGCCTCCAGTTCCAAGAACAAGCTAAGACTTCAGTCCTCCAAGTCTCCAGTTCCGAAGAACAAACTAAGACTCCGGTCACATCCAAGCCCCCTAGTTGCAACCATGCCTCTCATCAAGTACCTGAGAGACCAGTTGAAGCTCCTACAAGCTCCTACCCAGCCGTGACTGAAAACGTCACTGACTCATACTCTGTCTCAACCGGCTTGCACGATTCACCAGCTCCAGAGATACACCGAGAATTAATACCACTCTCCACAATTTGCAAACTATTTTCAGGGGGAGCATTTTTCTTCAGTCGGAACCTTTGTATTCAAAACCCAACAGTTCTTTGTGATTGTAACTGGAACATGGCCTGTGCTCCCACTATCACCAAATCCCTTGACTGGCTTAAACTTAGAACCCCAACCACATTCAACTAACATCTCCAAAGCACCAGGATTCAAGTTTGCAAATTGAACCCTCTTCCGCTTAATAGATTCAGTGAACCAGACTTTATTCTTAACAGGGACGGCTACTCCCTTAGCAGGTACCTCAACTAGATACAACGATCCCCGTCTCCTCCCACAAGCAACAACAAGATTTCCGTCAATCGCCTTCCACTTCCCACCAAACTTAACATCTAGTCCCTGTTTATCCAGTTGACTAACAGAAATAAGTTTCTTCGTGAAACCTGGAATTACCCTGACATTCTGCAAGTTCCATGTAGTGCCTAGTGGAGTCTTCAAATTGACATCTCCCATACCCGTAACATTAAGAACATGACCGTTAACTAATCGTACTTTTCCAAAGTCTCCTTTTTTCAGATTCACCATCGTTTTCTCGATGTTTATGGCGTGAAACGAAGAACCGGAATCCATAGCCCAAGAGTCCATAGACTCTTCACACTAAACTAGTACGTCACCGTCTGATTCATCCGACACAACACTGTTTACATGCTTAGGATCAGGACACTCGTTTTTAATATGCCCCTTTTCATTACAGTTCCAACACCTCACATTCTTCCCAGCTTTAGGCAAGCTTTTCCCACGACTCCCACTGCTTCTGTTATTACCTCATCCCCTGCTAACGCTGAACATACCGGAAGTAGATCCTCCACTAGAGTTCCTCCGGCGAACGTCTTCACCCAAAACACTATCCCGGACCCGATCAAACTTCAAATTTCCAGTTCTAGCAGTTTCAGTGACTGTTGTCACAAATCCTGACTAACTATTAGGTAAGGAAGATAACAAAACCACAGCCTAAGGGTCATCATCCAACTTCATGCCCACAATTGCTTACCTAGACAAAATTGAATTGACTTCGTTAATGTGATCAACATATTTTTCTTCTTTATTGCCCACGGTCAAAGCCAATGTAATTTTACCTCTTGCCTTTTTGTCCTTTGAGTTCCAAATTGTTTTGGCTGCTTTATCCATTAAAGCAGATTTTTCTTCCAGTACCACATCCAAATCGCATTCACCAAGCAACGCCTCTATTTGCATTCTCCACCATGCAAAATCAGTACCGTTGAACTTCTCGATTCGGAACTTCCCGTCTTCAGCCACAGCAAACGAGAAAACCAGAAAAAAAACTACAAGGAACCAAACACCCGAAACCCGAGCAACCTTCAATAAACTAGAAACCCGAAGCACCCGAACCGGCGACTTCTCCTACAAACTCGAGCGTAAAACCATCGAATAACCAGGGTTCAAGAATCGAAACCCTAATCGCCCAACACCCTAAAACCACAAAAACTGCAACAGGAACCTGACGGCACAAAACCCTAAACCTTACGAGCCGTAACTCAGAAAATAGGTATGGGCCGTAAACACGTCAGCGGCAGCGGCAATGGCAACAACAACAGATCTAGACCTCTCATCCAGCTCTCTCCCTCTCATGCGATAACCGGGTGTTTAACTGAACCTTTGGCTCTGATACCACTTATTAGGGGTATCAGATCAGAGTAGGCTCGAGCGGAAGCGGAACAATCACACACACACACACTTGTAGAAAATAAAGAACACGAGAATTTACGTGGTTCGGTCAAGGTGCCTACGTCCACGGGTTGCAACTAGGGTTTCACTTTTATTAGATGCTCACAAATGTTTTCAGAATGACGCAAACTACAATTACATCATAGGTATTTATAGAACAAGATTAGGGTTTACTACTTGGTCAACAAGTTAACTAAGTGGGCCTAATAACTAGGGTCGGCTAACCCTAATTAGGGCCGGCTACCCTAAAGCTTACGAACCCAACAATGGGGTCTTGTGTGGAGTAAGTATGATTGGGTAATGATGGCATTATATGATTGATAGATGATAAGGTATATATTGATTAGTTAATGATGATGGGTTGCGTGGGTTTAAGTGAGGTATGTGTGTGCATGGCTTGTAATGATGCATATATATATATGCATGAGAGATGGATTCTCGGGTCTAAATGGGTCGCGGGTGAACTGGTTTGTGGTGCGTTCAGATCACGGGTTCGGTCTAGTAGTCAAATCATGGAGATAAGTTTGGGTGCACATTTCGGATTAGGTGCATGAGAACGTGCGTATTAAATCGCTTGTATTTGATGCGTTTGGCATCGGATCGCTTTATATATTATTTATAAATTTAGTTAGTAACTTAGAGTTATCCGGTTACAGGATTCGCGTGACAAGGCGTAGTTTGGGGCAGTGTGGATTTAGAATCTTTGCAACCAGTAGGTTCTAACTTCCCCTTTTTACATGTTTATTTTGGGGCTAGCATTCATGAGTAATTACATGTTTTTACGTATATTTTTATACAAGTTTTATTGTTAAATTAATCAAGGAATTTGAGGTAAAAATGTTTATTAAATGTTTTCTCATGCCCGGGTAGTTTTCTTGACGTATGAGTTCATAGGGTTTTGGTAGCCTTTCTTAGGCGCATCATGAGGGTATGGTGATGCTATGGTTGTAGTATAAGTGGTATTATAGTTATGAGCGACGAGGTTAATCTATAGTCTAGTATGACAACGATGTTTTATACATTGTGTGTGTCGATGTGCTTTTGTCTGATATAACATCCTACAGGTGCTTGATACGGGATTTCTCGTGATGGGGTCGTTACGTTCAGGGTGGCGTCAGGTCACGGGAAGCACCCTTGTGGTGCTTGATGCGGGATTTCTCGTGATGGGGTCGTTACCTTTGGGGTGGTGTCGGATCATGAGAAGCACCCTTGTGGTGCTTAGTTGATGGTCAAGGTTTGTAACAAGGTTGTAGCCTTAGTGGCAACGACGATTTATGCGGGAGATGTGATGGCTGCAGTTTAGTGACCTGGCATTTCATTTGTTTGCATGTGTGTTAGTTTATTTGCATGTTCTTAGTTCGGGTCTCTAGCACTCTTAGTAGACGGATGGGATTACTCGTGACTTAGAAGGCTGGCATTCATGACATTTCATTTCAATTTCATGAAAGTTTTGATTTTAAAAGCAATCGGTCTTGTTTTCAATCTGATTTCTGCTACGACTCCTGAAACAATTACTTACTTTTAAACAGTACCCTCTGATGTGACCCGGCTGTAGGTTGCCCGGTTTCGGGGCCTTACACTAATGTAGCTGTAGTAAGTTGCATAAACGACTATTCTCCAACGAATTTGTGTGGTTGTGGGGTATTGGCGAAGTATGTTTTGGTCAAGTTAGGAATGTCGAGATGAGAGTTTGTGTGAAGTTTTGAGTTTTGTAAGTTGTCGAGATGTAAAAGGAGCAGAAAGAAGTTTTGGGCATTTGGAGATAAAAGATAAATTACCTTGTCAATAGATACTTTAATGTAGTAGGAATCAAGTGAACTTTGTGTTTTACATCAAGAATTTGGGGTTGCTTATTGAGTTTTGAAAGTGTCAGTCGAACCACCTATACTCAATCTTCATTCAGGCGGGTCGACCGGGTTAAATATATTTTTGAAAATGGTACCCCGAATTTTTCAAGGTTTTGGAGATTTTCCTTAAACTTGTAATCGCAAATGAAATGTTATATGGTTACAAGTTTCATATTATGTTACTAACTTGCTTGATTTGGATGAACAGAATGGTAGGTGTAGGTCCTTCAGGTGAAGCTTCAGGAAGTAAGCGTAAACGAGTACCTACGAGGAGGTAGATTGAGCACAACTTGGACAGGAACGTTTGCCTCTGGAAACACCGATCATACCGATTAATGAAAGGAATTTGCGGGCTCACACGTTGTTATAGTTTCGGATGGGTTCTACTGAATATAAACGATGTCAGAAATTCTGTAGGATGAAATTGTATAGGCACAGAACGTTCAATTGGGATATGTTGATTGCAATGGGAGAAAGAGATCGAGTGGAGAACTTTTTGGGTCTGAGATGGTTAGAGGTGTTGCGGTGTGAAGAAACTCAGTACGCGGAGTTTACGGTTGAGTTTCATTCGACTATTCAATATGAGTCGGTTTGAGCCGTATTCTCTTATGTTTTAAATGGGTAGGCAAAAAAAATATACATGGAGTGTCGAAGTTTTTGCGGTGACAACTGGGTTTTATTCATGGGAGCAAGTTCAAACCATAGAGTTTCAGAGATCACTTAGGGGGTCGTGTAAGAAGAGAACACCGGACTATGTTTTGGAAAGTGAGTTGGAAGCATTTTGGGAAACTATCGCAGATGTAGTATGGTCGAAGACCCCTTTTGAGGTGTGTGCATAGGATCTTGGCATGCACTCTGCTGCCAAGGAAGAGTGGTACTGAGAAAGTGAACATGATGGGCCTGTTATGAAAGTCTTCGGGACCCCCTGGATCATCGACGAACAACATTCACTGTCCTCGACGTGAAACATCAAAAACGTAAAAGATAGATGTAGAAGATGAAAACCCTTTATTATTGAAACAATCATCACATATTTACAACCGAAAGAGTATACATCATCTTCCCCAACCTAGTTTAGGTCACACATACTTAAACTAGGCCTTTCTCTCTCTGACACACAGTCTCTCGGTGTGCACAAACCTTTCAAGGATTGCCTAATGTAACCTATACACCACATATATAGACTAGGCTAGAGCCCAAACCCGGACAAAACATATTGTCTGGTATACAACAAACTCGGACAACAAGTCCAAAACAAAATAAAACTGTATCCGAACTTACCACAAGTTCGTACAAAACCTAATACATACCGGCTTAACTCGGACCATATAATCAAACATGACTTCCGAATTTATAAACTAAATTTGGACAATCCATAAATGCAAACTCGGACATGAAACAAAATAGAACTTCCGAATTTACAAGTAAATTCGGACTAACAAGTAACATATTCGAAATCCTCTCTTACTTCATCATCTTTGACTTCTTTTTACTTAGACCTTTGACTTTGTTGACAATTACCCGGTAAGAGCTGCACTTACCGACTCCCTCTTAACTATCGCTATCAGTTGTGTGTGGCATCGATATTCTTCAGTCACCGGATACTACACTTACAGACCCCCTTGACTGATGATATCATGCTTGCTTTCAACTTTGGCTGAGACTTGATCTTTCCAACAGAGCACAACGATCTTCTACCCTTCTATAAAACCCTTAACAATAAATCAAAAATTTAAAGAATATTTCGCATATAAAAGAATTTATATGTAATTACACGTCCGTACTATAACGCGAGTTTATTTAAACTTCATAAACATTAAACATTTCAACGTATTATCATTGATTTGTTTCGTATCAACAAAACAAATTGTAGAAGCTTTAACTTGATCGTGTTCAGTTCTTCGTTGAGCTTGATCGTCATCCGGTACTTCAAATCAACCTGTATTTCATAAAAACATGAAATACGTTAGTTACAACAAGTGTATAACATGTCTAATTATACACGAATGCTAAAAATGATAAAGAAATCAAACAAATAAGAATTTTGTCAATGCCTGCCGTAAGCTACAGTTAGTAAGACATAATCTCAACTATTGAAAACCCACATCTTTGTATAAACACCTACCATTGATTTACATTCGATAGATTACAACCCATGTTTACTCTTACATATAGCAACTCAATATTTGCATACTGCATCTCAATATTTGCATACTGAAGCTTAATATTTGCATATACATACTTTTATATTCAGATTTGCATACTACAGCTCGTTATTTGCATGTACATACTTTTATATTCAGATTTGCATATTGCAGCTCGTTATTCGCATGTACATACTTTTATATTCAGATTTCCATACAACAACCTGTTATTTGCGTATATATACTTTTATATTTAGTTTTGCATACAACAGTTCAATATTTGCATACTGCAGCTCAATATTTGCCTACAATAGTTCATCAGCCCCTTTTTTTTTTCAAGTTTGCCATTTTTGTTACGAAAACTTGCGTAACTTATTCGTTTTTCTTCCGTTTTACTTGAAACTTGTTTCTTAATATCCGTAAAATGTTTACCTACATATTAAACTAGAAATCCTTAACCCCGATTCATAGTTTTTATGAATTACGCAACCATTACCCGGTTTATGCGCATATTCATTTTGACCCGTTAAGGGATTTCCACACTAAAACTTCTTTCCTAAATTCTTATTTCCACACTAAAAACTTCTTTTTATCTTCCACTGCAACTTTATTTATGGTGGATTTATTATATAAATCTTTTTTCCGAATTCTACCATTCGGTTGACAATTTACGAAAAAGACCCGTCAAGAGGCATTAAACCAAAATGGCTTATGCCTTTTTGCTTTTACGCTACCGAAAGGGTTTACTTAATTACAAAATTCATTTTTAATCTATCCTTAAAGGTCGTTTGCTCGATTAATCATCCGAGGGCGTTTTGGTCACTTTCATCCTTTTACGACGAAGGACTTTTAAAAGCATGTTTTGACCAAGTGGACACCTTTAATCCGCATTCCACTGAAAAATTATTATGTTCTTTAAAACATCAAAGTCTCACGTCGTTTAATGTTATAAACTCACTTAAATGCACTTTTTGCTTAAAAACATGTTTTCGGCTATAATGGCCGTTTTACGCCAAACACTAAATATTCCTCATTTGAGGCGATCTAGTGTTCATCCTTATCTCGACTAACTTTCATCGTAACGCAAAGCCTATTTGTGAGCATGACCATTACACATACCTGGCTCAAGTCAAAGTATTGACCCGTTAGCGATACTTTGCGATTCAATATATACTACTCATGGCAATACATGCCCACAAATCATGCTTACCCGTAAGCATGGAACTTAACAAACGAAATATTAAATAGCATTTTTCAAATGGTGATAACATCACCATATGACCCGTTAGTCCATTTGACATGTTTTTTGACTCGCCCTTTTAAATATCGGTGTAACCGAACATTGTTTATTTAAAAAGGATATTTACTTACCCTTTATTTCATTTAATCCGCTATGATCCGCACCATAGAGTTCAATTTCTAAAATCCATTTACTTTATAACCGATATATGTTTATTCACAATTTTGTTCCTTTGACCCATTGTGCTTTACACCATGGGGTCCTATTCCTATAATTCTTTGTTTATTACTAATTTAAAAGTTACTAATTCCACCCATTTTGACCCGTTTCATGGCTTTCGACATGGAGGTCGTATCTTAACATATCTCCTTTGTCGCGAACATTAGTTCATCATAATTTATCCATTTTAACCCACTTCATAGTTTACACCATGGGTCTCATTTCGACATTTTTAGTCGTTTAACGCAAACGTACCTAATCATAAACTTCCTATCACTTATGTAACGGTTCTATTCTAGGATGTGTAAGTTTTACTTACCTTGCATCTGATCATGCCTTCTCGCGTTTTTGACCAGCTTGACCCATTCCTTCCAAGCTTCCACCTAGCTTGTCAAGAGTCAAACTATAATGCAACATCCACAAGATGGTTATATTAGTCATCAATACTATGACCATCACCCTTATGGACTTTTATATCATATTTCGCATTCAATTCTAGAAGTTAAACTGCCGCTTGACACTCATGAATGCATTAACAATTTAACTAAAACTCATTTGGGTATTTCATCGAACACCTTACGTGCATAATTTTTAAGCTATTCCTATTAGCTCAAATTGTCATCATCCTACTACCTCATTACAACTCAACCTTCCATACTTCATGTAACAACCAATTAACATGTAATTTCAGTTGTTATAAGAAAATACATAAACTTTGACCATCATAATCTTGGGTTCAACTCTAATGTTGCATCTAGACACATTTGGATCAGAATTCGATTGATTATTCTGATTAGAACCCGTGTTTGAATATGATGCATTCTGTGGACTTTGATCATAGTTAGGATATGACTGAGTTTGGCTCTGTGGCGAATGATTCTAGGAATTCATATTTGCGCTGAATGCAGTTTGGATCTTTGGACTTGAGATATTCTCTTGAGCTCCAGTCTTGTAATAAAGTCCAACATCTTGAGCAATGTCCGGATTCTTCGACTTGGCAATCTTTAACAATTCCATCTCGTGCCCCTCCAACTTATCAATAAACGTGGATAACTTGAAGAATTCCCAGCTTGGACTTTCTTTTAGCACCATGAGATAAGTTGTCCATTCGCCTTCAGGCAAAGCATCAGCCAATTTGTCAATGTATTCTTCTTCTGTTTTCACAAGACCATGCCTTCTCATTATCACCTTCAAATGACAAAATCGTTCTATCATTTACTTCATCGATTCACCTTTGAGCGTTGTGAATATGTCGAATTATTTCATGATTAGGGCTTTCTTGCTTTTCACCATCTCTGCACTCCCCTGATATTTGGTCTCCAGAGACTTCCATAAATCTTGTGCAGTTTTGTATTCTGGCAATAGCACCAAGATATCTTCTTTCACGGACTGGTGAATTAGACTGATGATTTTCTTTTCAACTACATATGCGTCCTTCTGTGCAGTAGAAAACTTGCTTATATCGGAAGTTGAAGAAGTCATCAACGTGACCAAGGAGATGAATAAAGAAAATCTCACGAAGATCGCAAACAAAGCGAGGATGGCTAATCTGACAAAGGTAGGTTCAGAGGTAAAAGTTGTAGAAAAAGAAGTTGTAAAAGTGCAAGTCGTTGAGGTTGAAAAACCTTGTACGAAATGTACTGAGCCTTGTCTGCAATGCGCCAAAAAATCTCAAATCATAAGTGAACTCAATGTGCATAACAACAATTTTAAATATGATTATCGCACAATGAAGGAAGCTTATGATAAAATGAAAGACGATTACGACATGCTTGATAGAAACAACATTGAACAACATAATACAGTAAGAATGTTAAAAGCAACGGTAATGGAAAAACAAAAAGCAATTAACACTTACATAAACACCATTGCTGAAGTTAAACAAGAACTTCAAGATATGAAAATCGAAACCGACAAGGTAAGACAGCTTTGAAAATCTATACTACAAATGCTTATGTCATCGATCATATTCTTCCAACGATTCCGTCGGAAGAAGATATTCAGAAATCAAAAGGTAAGAAACATGGGGATTATAGCAATGTTCCACCACCCTTGTGCGAAAAGTATTGTCGCAAGAAAGCTGAAGGGATGGAAAAGGCGCTTAATATTGAACTTTTGACCAAAAAGAAAAATGAGTTGACTGAGAACATTGACATAACCTACACAAAAGATGACAGTGAAGCTGTGGTAAGAAATGTTGTTGAAAATGTTTTGAGTGAATCTGATGATGGCAGCTTTGAGAGCGCCAACTCAAGTTCGAACAATTCTGAATCACAGTCTGAAGATGACGATACATCATCGGAAGATAGTCTAAGTGATGATCCTAACGTTGTCATGTACAAAGTTAAGGAATCTGATAGACTGTATTTCAATGACAGTTTTCCGATTCAACATGTGAAAGAAGACCAAATTGATAAATTGTTCAAACTTGTCGAAGTATCATCAGAAGATTTGGAGAGAAATGAGAAGAAATTTTATTCTAAACCTAAAATAAATTATAACAACTACCTAAGGAATGGTGGTGACTTTCCTGAAAACAGGAGAGCGGGTTTGGGTTTGGAAGTAGAAGATGAACCGAATAAGAAATAGAAGTCACCATTTCAAGAATACAAGACTAAAAACATGAAATTTGTGTATGAGACGAGTACGGTTCATGAAGAAAATTTGATTGGAAAGCAGTCAAATGATGAGTTCAAAAAGGAGAAGGAACTTCGAGATAAGGGTAAATCCATAAGTGGAGTAGGACCCACTAGTGGACATTCTCATGATACTCGGACTTGCTTCAAATGCAATGAAGTTGGTCACATTGCGTGCAAGTGTCCGAAATCAAAGCCTATCTATCAACGAAGAAAGATAAATTCAGATGTTGAGAAAATTAAGAAACCAGAGATTGTAAAACCTGTCACAATCTTAAAATGAAACAATGAATCTAAAATCGAAGTGAAACCTAAAACTGAATCGAAGTTTGAAAATTCAACTTTTGAGAAAGGTGAAACTTCCAAATCGAACGAAAACAAAGATTCAAAATTCTACATTAAGAAAGCAAGAGTTAAATCACAATCCTGGGTTGCAAAGAAGAAAACAACAGCATCTGAAGTTACAAAGTCATAGTCGGTTGAAATTAAAGTCGACAAAGTGTCTGAAACTAAGGGTAAAACTGAAACTGACAAAGTTTGTCCAAAAATTTCAAAAGATAAAAAGAAAGTTAGGTTTGAGAACTTAAATGTCGATGAAGTCTTAGATGGTGAATATGAGGATGTTTACGAAGATTATTATCCCAAACCCAAGACCAAAAAGGCTTGGGTTGCACTTTTTCACGGAGTTGTTAACTTGTGCAGGGGCTCCAAAGATCCATATTATCGAAGTGGATTCTGGATAGCGGAGCTTCAAGGCACATGACCGGCATGAAAGCACTACTCTTTGATATCAAAGCGATTAGCGGAGGGTATGTAGGCTTCGCTGGAAATCAGGGAGGTCGGATTGTAGCTAAAGGAAAACTTTCGAATGGTGTGGTGTCCTTTGATCGTGTAAACTTTATCGCTGAGCTGGAGAACAATCTTCTCAGAATTTCATAGATTTGCGATAAAAAGTTCACAGTTTCATTGATAAGGAGTGTATGATACTGAAGGAGGGCTTTAAGATTCCTGATGAATGGATTCTGATGCGCGCTCCACGCGAAAACGATCTCTACGTGCTAGACATGGGTGTTGCTACTACATCGTCGAAGTCGGCTCAATGTTTTGTTACAAAAGCCACAGAGAAGGATTCGATTCTATGGCACAAGAAGATGGGGCATATACATCTGAGGAAATGAATTTTCTGGTTCACAACGACCTGGTTGAAGGAGTAAATCTTCGAATCTTCCATATGACGGATCATTGTCTTGAATGTAAGAAGGGGAAGCAGATTAAGAAGTCACATCCTAAGAAGATTCTTAATTCCATAAAGTTTCCGCTTGAACGTCTTCATATGGATCTTTTCGGACCTGTAAATGTTCGAAGTATTTCCGGAGATCTTTATTGCCTAGTTGTCACAGATGATTATTCTCGATATTCATGGGTTTTCTTTCAAGAATCTAAAGATGAAACGTTCGAAAATCTTGTGATCCTCTTCAAGAAGCTTGATGTCACACCCCTAATTTCCATGTGTAACCCGGTGGGCTCGGTTAGGGAATATCGTGACGTAAGTTGATATCATCATTACCAAACAATACAATTTAACACATCGGAAGTCTGGATAATTACAAACGTTTGAATGTTCAAAGTTCAAAATAATAAATACAACGCTTGTAACTAGATCCACAGGCGGATCGAAATGTGAATACAAAAGGAAATTTAATAGACTAAGGCCTTCTAAGCAAGGGTTGCAATTCCTCTTAAGCTTCGCCTGAGCACTTCCAGCCTAATTACGTATACTTGTCACCTGCGCTTAGTCTTTTAAAAATAAGTTAGTTTTCACTGGTAAATACATTTAACCGACTCATTTTGAAAACATTTAGTGTACACAATGGTACTTAGTTTTAATGAATAACTTGGGATAAATAATTTTCATGTTATCAGTTTTACATGCTAATAATACATTTAGAGCCCGGAAACTATGCCGGGATCATGACTAATCGACACGCCACTTAACACCTTTAATAGGTGCACCCCTAATGGGTTATAATTTAATTTAGCATCTGACAGGTGTATGCCTACACCACGTGCTTAGGTCGTGACCATTTGCAATTAAATGAGCCGTGGATATCCAGGACACGAAATGTTTAACATTAAGCATTACGAATTAAAATGGATTATTTGAATTCCCGACTCATTTGACTTTGATCCCATATCCAACCATGCGGTATTAGTATACCGTATCCCAAGCCCGTATAAGGGAAAATAAGTTAAAGTATTTACCTGGTTTGCAAAATCTTTTATAATAAGAAAATATGCAAAGCATAACCGTAATCAATTAAACTAGCTTGGCGACAATCTACCGGAAGTCTCTAGTCTAGAATGGATGGTATTATTAACCGATTAGTTAGCTAGCGGGTCTTTATTTAGTCATTGACTTAGACCGGTTAACTAAATAAAGATAACGGTACGAAACACTAGATTAAGCGATGACTGGAAAAGAATGCATTTCGGACCCGACAAGTACTAGTACTTGTATAATATGGGTTACCATTCTACATTATGGAATTTGAGAAGATTTTGAATGGTTAAACCCGTTTCGGTTAAATTGCGAAAACTAGTCATGTAGGCTTAACCATACGCATATATAAGCAAAACTTGGTAACCGGGTGAGTCGTACACAAGTTCCATATGCCATTAAGTTTAAAATTGTTATTATAATAGTAGGTTACTGATATGATGGCCCGTTATGGTTTTAAAAGCAAACTATGCCTTAAAAAGGCAATTTCGTTATTTAAAAATGTAATAAACGAGCTTATAAGTAAACAGATATTAATAACATAACCATTCTGTAAAAATACATATTTTATGATGTTATATCAGTAGGACATCAATATTATGCGTGGTTTATAGTTTAAGACCAAACTATGTCTCGAAAGGGTAATTTGGTCATTTCACATATAGTTGATAACTTATTTGGGAATTTGAGTTTGAGACCTGTACCTACTGTTGATTAGTTGAAAATATGTTTTGAAATCAGTAGGTATCAAGTCTTAATGCTCTAATACGGTTTTAAACCATATTGTGCGCCGAAATGGTGATTAAGTCGCTAAATGACGATTTAAATGGTATTTAAGTAAACTATTGTTATGATCAGATTTGTATGACCAAAATATATTAATATACATATTACATCAGTAAGTATAAGGTTTTGGTTCATTAAAATATTAAAAATTCATTTAAAGTGCCGAAAAGGGCAATATCATCATTTAACGCCATAATATGTAAACTAGAGCTTAAACTCAGTTTGCAATCTGAATAAATACCCCAAATAATCCTAATAATAATATTACATCAGTAGGTAATGAGTTTTGATGTCAAGTTTACATTTAAATCGTTTTAGGTGCCGAAAGGGCATTTTGGTTCCTTAAAAGCATAACTTGCGATCCTTTAACAAAATCTCAGTTTATGATCTGATTTAAGACATTGAAATGAGTTGAATAATTTTATCTTATCAGTTTACTACTCATTTATATACTTTTTTGTGGTTAAAACCTCATTTATATCTATTAGGGGTCTTTTGGCAAATATTGGCATATTTAACGATTACTTGTGTAAAAACTCGGATAACTACATGACCATGTCCTATAACTCCAGAGGGTTATAGTATATTATAACATGGTCATAATGAAACTTAGGGACAGTAGCTAAGGTTGCTAAATCGGGTCAGAACTGAAAGTCAAAGCAGAAGTCAACTTCCGCGACTTCCGGTTGCGAACCGACCTTAGACCTGGAATTGACAAGCCGAACATGTTCCTACATGTTCTTATGATTATTACAAAGTTGTTAGTATGTCAAAACAGGTTTTATAACACCTACGTTGCTAGTTATAATTTTATTTCAAAACTGACCCGTTTGACTTTTATTAACTTAACTTTGACCCGTCAATTGACCAAGCAAACGTGATAATCAGGAGGTGCCCTCTTGAGGGATTAATACCTACCTTATTATGATCACGTAGCCATGTTCATTATGAACATTGGCTGGACCATAATGGTCTTAGCTTAAAGTCAAATCGTTTTTACGTTAACGCTTTGACATTGGCCTTAAACTAAATAAAACTGAAAAGGAGGGCCAAGAACACTTACACAAGGTCCTTAGCTCGAAATAAGACTAATTAGGAAGTCCCCAAGGATCAGGAACCTCCAAATAGGATGAGAAGAGATGAAATAGAAATGAGCAAGTCCAAGTGATGCAAGGCATCACCTATTTATACTTGAAGGCTAAGAACAGGATTATGACATGTGTAGAGGCTTGTTCCCTGTTGGTGCATATGTCTGTTGCCTTCGTCATTAACGTCATTATGTATCGAGTCTGAGTGAATAGAGCTTAATCTATGAGAAACGAGGCGTATTTAAGTGAGTTTGTAAGCAAGTTCGCTTGAGAAGGAACTTAAGAAGTCAAGTTCGGCCGAACTTGACTAGGTCAAGTTCGGGCGAACTTCATACCGTGTTCGGCCGAACATGCTATATCTTCGGGCGAACTTGGTGTCTCCATGAGCGAACTTGCAAGTCTATAAATAGGTTCCTTGGTGATTTCATTTGTAACTTCAGAGATTTTGGCACAGAGACGGCGAAGCTCTGTCAAATCCGGTTCTCGAATGTATTGAACTTTAGATCAATGAAAACAACCTTTAAATGAGTAATTCTTGTTATTTGATTAACTTGTCATTACTTTCCGCCTAATCGGACAACAGATAACAAATTTAGGTTCCCGAGCTGTTCGTGGACGTTCCTACAAGTGGTATCAGAGCCTGGATACCTAAATTTGCTGGAATCAAGACAAGAATCTCTCTTATTCTACTCCATTCTATCATTTTTCTTAACATTTTCACATATTTGATGATTTCATGGTAAAAAAATGGGTGATTTTTTGAATATGTCATGTTAAACACACTAATAACAAACCCCTGAGAGTTTGGACATCAAATTCAATCATTTTGATATCAAAAAGTTTAAAAAACCATGTTTGTCAAAACCAATTCCATCGAACTTGTGACCAAGTTCGACCGAACTTGACTAAAATTCAGTGAATTTTAATCAAGTTCATCCGAACTTGTAGTTTTTCAAGGTTTAGACACCAAGTTCGACTGAACTTCCTGAAAATTTGTTGAAATATTGCATAAGTTCGACCGAACTTAGTTGAATCATGGAAACTGAGTTGTAAGTTCGACCGAACTTGTTGATTTTGTCTCTTTACACATCAAGTTCGCTCGAAGTTTAAAAATTCTCAAAATATTTCTTCAAGATCGACCGAACTTGAAGTGTTTGTTAAAATCAGAAAAAATCACACTTAAGTTCGACCGAACTTGTTAAAGGTGAAACCAAAATTTAAGTTTCACACAAGTTCGACCAAACTTGCTTGTTACTAATCAATTTCCAAGTTGTTTTTGATCGTATTCTCAGATAATTCATCAGATTGTCAAAATGGAAGATTTTCACAATGTATTACTCTTGCGGCGAACCAGATGAATATCGACAACGAAATGGTTACTACTCAGAAACCGCCGAAGCTAATGAGTATAGATGAGTTTGAAGGATGGAAGGAAAAGTTTGTGAATTCGATACAAGCAAACCAATTCAACAGCTGGGTTGCAGTTGAGGATGGTTACAAATGGCCAAAGAATGAGCATGATCAAGATCTTCCGTTGAACAAATTCTCACCGGGTGATAAAGCAAATTATGTCGCCGAAAAGAAAATGATTAGCTTGATTCAACAATCAATAAAGGAAGATATTATGATACTGTTGCCAGAGTTTGAAACTTCACAAGAATTATGGCAATCTCTTTGTAATAAATTCAAAGGAAGTGATGAAATGATCAAGAGCAAGAAGGCCTTAATTAAGAAAGAATTTGAAATCTTCACGATGATCAAAGGTGAAACTATGAAGCAAATGATTGATAGATACTGTCACCTTATGGTCCAGATGCGAAGAGATGATATCAAAAGATCTAACGAAGAACAAATCAAGAAGTTGGTCGATGCACTTCCAGAAGGAGAATGGACGACATATCTGACAATTCTGAAAAATAGTCCATCTTGGAGACATTTCAAGTTATCATCTTTCATCGACAAATTAGAAGGTCATGAAATGGAATTGATGAAGATTGCTAAATCAAAGAATGCAAATGTTGTTCAAGATGTCGGTGTTTATTACAAAGGAGGTATTCAAGATACTCCAATTCAAAGCCCGAAAATTCAAACAGTATTTAGTGCAAATACAAATTCTTCTCTAAATCAAAGTTCTCCATATGCTGGCTATTCTAGTGCTAGTTCAAGCTCTTCATTCCAAAATCAGACAAGTCAAGTTAGTTCTGATTCAAATATTTTCCAGTGCAACATAGCAGTCGATTTGAAGAATGTATTTCCAGAAAAAGTGGCTAAACAACACATAGCACTTCTCGCTACCGTCCTTGAATCGTATGAATGTCTTGTTGCTGGAAAGATCGGAAATCCAGAAATGACAGCAGAAGATTACGATCAGGTTGACGAAGAAGAACTGGAGCTGATGGATATTAAATGGAGCATTGCGTCCATCATCAGAAGAGTTACTAAATTCGTGGCACTCACTGGAAGAGACATTGGAAATTCAAGTAGCAAGCTTGGATTCGACAAATCAAAAGTCACATGCTTCAGGTGTCGACAAAAAGGACACTTCAAACGCGAATGCAGTAATCAAGAAGCAAGTGGAAACCAAAATCCTTTCGGAAGCAACAATGAGTACTACAAGAAAGCTCTTCAATATAAGTCATATCCAAAGAAAACGCAAATTGAAGTAGAAGATAAATCTGCAAAGAAATCCGAACAAGCTCTTGTTGCTAATCATGAAGAAGATGGCTTTGACTGGAACAGATACATCAGAAAGAAAACTGTGTGGCTATGATGGCAGAGGTTGTAAATGAACCAGAGACATTGTATGTTGATACTGCTTTGGAGAATACGTTTCTGGAAGCATACATGCGGAGAACTGAAGAAGAAGAGATAGCTTATGCTGAGATGCAAAACAAGAAGCTTTGAAAGCAGAGGGCGAAAAGGTAAAAGTTGAGGTAAGAATGTCTGAAAAAGAAGTTGTGAAAGTTGTAGAGGTTGAAAAACCTTGCACAAAGTGCACAAGTCCTTCTGAACCATGTCTTAATAAGGTCAAAATCATAAGAGAATTAACTGAACATAATGAAACTTTTCGTTATGATTACAGAAACATGAAAGAAGCTTATGACAAGATACAAGGCAAATATAAAAATGTCGAAAAAGCTAATCTTAAAATTGCTGAAAATGAAAAAATATTAAAAGCAACAGTGATTGAAAAACAAGAGACAATTAACATGTACATTAATACTATTGCCATAACAAAACATGAGCTTCATGACATGAAGATAGAAACAGAACGGGTAAGACAGCTTTTGAAAAGCTACACCACAAACGCTTATGTCATTGATCACATTCTTCCTACGATCAAATCGGAGGAAAATGATGGTAAACCAAAGCGTAAAGAATACGGAAGTGTTTCTTCACCATTCCTTGAAAACTATTCTTGCAAAAAGGATGATGAAGTAGAAAAGGCTTTTGATATACTACTTTTAACTGAAGTGAAAAATCAATTGCCTGAGAACATTGACGTAGACTTTACGAAATCAAATGATGATATTAAAGCAGTGGTAGAAAATGTGGTAAAGAATGTTTTGGGAAATGATTCCGATGAAGGCAGCTCTGAAAGCGCCAAATTAAGTTCGAAAAACTCGGAATCACAATCTGAAGATGAAGATACGTTATCAGAAAATGATCTAAGTGATGATCCTAATATTGTTATGTACAATATGAAGGATTCTGATAGATTATATTTTAATGATAGTTTTCCGATTCAGAACGTGAAAGAGAATCAACTTGACAAATTTTTCAAATTTATAGAAGTTTCATCAGATGATCTCAAGAAAAATGAAAAAAGATTTTACTCAAAATCCAAAAGGAATGCTAACAATTATAGAAAGTTTGGTGGTGATTTTCCTGAGAACAGGAGAGCAGGATTGGGTTTGGAGGAAAAAGAAGATGAGCCGAGAAAAAACCAGAAGATGTCGGAATACAAAGGTAAACATATAAAGTTTGTGTATGGAACAAATACGGTTCAGGAAGAAGGTAAGAGTGGTAAGCAATCTAATGATGAGTTCAAAAAGGATAAAGAACTTCGGGATAAGGCTAAGATCAAGCTCACAAGTGGTGTAAAACCCACTAGTGGAAATGTTACTGATTCAAGGACATGCTTTTAATGCAATACAATTGGTCATATTGCTCGAAAGTGCCTGAATATAAAGCCTATGTTTTCACGAAGCAAAAATGTTTCAAAAGAAGAAAAGCAGAAACAACCAGAGATTGTAAAATCCAAAAATGAATCTGTTTCTGAAATAAAACCCAAAAATGAATCAAAGTTTGAAAACTCAGTTTTTGAGAAAGGTGAAACTTCAAAGTCAAACAAAAACGATGATTCACGGTTTTATATCAAGAAAGGAAGATTCATGTCACAGTCCTGGGTTGCGAAAAGGATATTGTCTGAAAATGGAAAGTCTGTTACTTCTAAGACTAATAATATGAAATCAAATGAAGCAGTCATTAAAAATGATCTTTCAAAGTTGAAAAAGGATTTTCTAAAACAGACAGAAAAAGAAAAGGTCGATAAAGTTTCAAAATTAACATTGAACGAAATGTTTGATGAAAATTTTGATTACGATGATGGTTACGAATTTGATTACGTTGATTATCAAGTTCAATCCAAGACCAAAAAGGCTTGGGTTTCTCTATTCAAGTAGTTACTTTCGTGTTGCAGGAGTTTCAAGATCCACTTTATCAAAGTTGATTCGGGATTATGGAAGCTCCAGTTCGTTTTAATTTATCCAGAAATGTGATATCTTTGTCATTTTGAGGGGGAGTAGTTAAGAAGAAAGGTTTTTGAAATTACAAGTGGTTGTTAAAAGGAAAATTTTTGAAAAGTCAAAATTATGAAAATCCACACCGTTGAACAGAAAAACTGATTTCAAAGTTCTACAAGTTCAAACTGCTTTTACAAGTGGTAAATGAGTTTAATGATTGTTTGTTAAACAATTACAGATACAGGTTTGAGAAAAAGGATCGGACGACGACGAGGTTAAGGGGTCCACATTGGTTTGTTACATTTTATAGAAGAAGTTCTTTAAATCTAAAATCAAAAATATGTTTTTGATTTTAAGGGGAGTAAGAAAATTTTAAAAATTGTTGAAAAAATCAAAAACACATGAAAAAGTTGAAAATTCAAAAACATTGAAAAATTCAAAAAGTACAAAAACATAAAAAAAACAAAAAGAATTTGTTGTCAAAAAGGAAATGATAGTACATCAGTGGTCTATCACAGTATGCTAAAGATTTGTAAAGTTTAAAAGTGATAAACAAGTTTTACTGTGGATATGTCGATAGGCTTTACATGTTCAGTAGATTGTTTCCGGGATATAAACTAAATTTTACAACTGCTTAATCTCGTGGTTTAACACATCTTGGATATATGGACTTAGTACTCCAAAATTTCGATTGAAGGGTTGCCTTATTCTGAGATACGAGGTCTTTATAGATGATTGATATCTGGGGTATTATACAAGTTCTTCTGATTTTGCGGAAGCAATAGCCTAGAACTTCTATAATATTTTTGCTAAAAACCCCAAAATAGCATGAAATCTTGAAAGGAATCGAAAGATCGAATTATTTGCAATGCTTAAAAGATTCCTTAAGTGGAACACACCCTTAAAGACAAGCCTTCATCTCTTTGACTGTACGGTAGTACTAACCTGAGCTCTCAAGGCCTCGCATAACCCAGATACAGATATCAATTACGCTATACTCACATGTAAGATGAAATCTAGGGAATCTAGATTCGGGAGCATATTCAAGAGGTGGGAACCATAGTTAAGTCAAGTTTCATAATTCTTATCTAACATATCTTGGAACAATTGAGAAACGTGATGAAGTTTAAGTGGACAAACATATAGACAATCTAGGTAAACAAGTTTAGAACTTAAAGTCTCAAAAAGGTCAACGGTACTGGTGATATGTCTCAATAAACCTGATATGATCCTTAGACGCAAGTTCACAAAAATATGTTTGTAAATATGTTTGTACATAGTTTACTTTACTTGTTAAAAGTTCTGTAAATACTTTACTTACTTTTTTAAATCAAAAAAAGATTTTCAACGAGCCAATGTTGGAGAACGGATCATTGAAGTCTGGTAAGAAAAAGTTCATTAATTTGAAACTTTAAAATTGACAAAAACATCAGTTGTTTACAACGGGTTTAATCAAGGTCATTAACTTAGACTTGGTAAACAAAATTAGTTAATCAAGGTCATTAACTTGGACTTGATCAACTAAGTGGATTTTATTTCAATAATTGAAAGTTAAAAGTTTTAAACGTAAAATGTTTCAAGAGCATTAATTTGAACTTGAATACAAGTTTTTGTACAGATGGTACGTAATTCATGTGATAAAAATTTCAAAGGTAGAATCTGAGATGTTTATTTGAATTCCCAAGTACTTTGAAACAGGAAGTAAAATTTTAGGGGGAGCAGGATGAAATGTGATTGAAGATAAAGCTTAAAGCAAGGGGGAGCATAGCTCACATCAAAGGAGGAGCTTGGAACTTAAATGTTTTATAAAGATAAATTTGAAGAAAAAGATGGAGATTGAAGATCAATACGTTAAAGTTTATTCAAGAACTAAAAAGATCAGAAGACTCAGAAGATTTTAAATGTCAAGGATGACTACGGCAATATCCAAAGAGAGGATGTCCGGGGGAGTCTGTTGGTACATATATCAAAAGGATGTCTACATCAAGATGACTACGGCAACATCCAAGGGGGAGTCTGTTGGTGCATATGTCTGTTGCCTTCGTCATTAATGTCATTATGTATCGAGTCTGAGTGAATAGGGCTTAATTTGTGAGAAACGAGGCGTATTTAAGTGAGTTTGTAAGCAAGTTCGCTTGAGAAGGAACTTGAGAACTCAAGTTCGGCCGAACATGCTATATCTCCGGACGAACTTGCTGTCTCCATGAGCGAACTTGCAAGTCTATAAATAGGTGCCTTGATGATTTCATTTGTAACTTTAGAAATTTTGGCACAGAGACGACGAAGCTCTGTCGGATCCGGTTCTCGAATGTATTGAACTTTAGATCAATGAAAACAACCTTTAAATGAGTAATTCTTGTTATTTGATTAATTTGTCATTAGTTTCCGCCTAATCGGACAATAGGTAACAAATTTAGGTTCCTGAGCTGTTCGTGGACGTTCCTACATTCCCAGATGCAAACAAGTGTTTTGGAACGTGTATCAAGCAGGAGGAGAGTGGCATTTGTAAGATAGGTGGCAGGGCAGCAAGCTGCCATGCATTCCGCCTCTGGCAGTCCCTTACGGACCGTAAGGGTTATGCCTTGCGGTCCGTAAGGACCTCTGGCGCCCATGGTTTTGAATTGGTTACGGACCGTAACCTTAAAGGCTTGCGGTCTGTAACCGCCTTACAGAACTTGAATTTTTGGTTGCCTTACGGTCCGTAACCATTGATGGTTACGATCCGTAAGGACCTTCCAGAAGGTTAAATTTGGCATTTTTCCACTTTTAGTTCCCCGGCTTTTCCGATGCTCGTTCAGAGGTTATTAAAACAACATGACAGCGTCTTTGGTCCTTCTCGGCTACACGAGGCAACCAAAGATTTCGGAACACGCGTCGGATTTTATTCGACGAAATTTTCGAGGTATTACATCTTCACCCCCTTAATAAAAATCTCGACCTCGAGATTTATTCAAATAGATAAGGGTACTTTTGTCGCATATTGGACTCGACCTCCCAAGTATATGCGGGTCCCCGACAGGCATCCCATTTGACCTTCACAATAGGTACGTGCTTCCTACGAAGCTTCTTAACTTGCCGATCTTCGATCGCAATTGGTTTCTCTATGAAACACACAAATTTTCATCAATTTGAATATCTTCATGAGTCATTGCTAGCGATTCGTCCACGAGGCACTTTTTCAAATTGTTGATGTGAAAAACATCATGGATTCCACTGAGCTTCTTAGGTAGCTTAAGCATATAAGCTACGGATCGGACACATTAGATTATTTCGAATGGTCCAACGTATCTCGGGCTTAGCTTGCCCTTTTTCCAAAGCGCATTACACGTTTCCAAGGTGATACTTTTAACATAACCTTGCCCCCAACTTGGAATTGTAAAGGTTTACGCCTTTTGTCGGCATAGCTCTTTTGCCTATCACGAGCTGCCTTAAGTCGATCCCGGATTTGCACAATCTTTTTCGTGGTTTCAAGAACAATTTCGGGTCCGGATAGTTGGGATTCTCCAACTTCAGCCCAACACACAGGCGTCCTACATTTTCTTCCGTATAAGGCTTCAAAAGGAGCGGCCTTAATACTTGTGTGATAACTATTATTATAAGAGAACTCGATTAGGGGTAAGTGATCATCCCAACTTCCTCCTAAATCGATCACACAAGCTCAAAGCATGTCCTCCAAGGTTTGAATGGTACGCACGCTTTGTCCGTCCGTTTGCGGATGGTAAGCCGTACTGAAATTTAATCTTGTGCCTAGAGATTGTTGGAAGCTCTTCAAAAAGTGAGATGTGTATCTTATATCTCTATCAGATACAATGGATGTCGGCACACCGTGCTAAGACACAATCTCATCGACATAAAGCTTGGCCAGTTTATCAGAATCATATGTTTCTTTAAATGGTAAGAAATGAGCGGATTTGGTTAATCTATCCATGATAACCCAAATTGTGCCATTTCCACGCTTGTTCTTGGGTAACTTAGTGATGAAGTCCATTGTTATCATATACTGGGATTTCAAGTTGTTGTAGAAGTCCCGACGGTTTCTGGTGTTCTGCTTTAATTTAAGAACACGTCAAGAACTTTGCTACATGATTGGCTATATTTTCTTCATACCCATCCACCAATAACTGGGCTTAAGATCTTGATACATCTTGTCACTTCCTGGGTGAACCGAATATTTAGAACTATGTGCTTCTTGGAGAATTACATCTCTAAGTCCTCCAAAGATTGGAACCCAGATCCGATTATTAAGCCTAAACATTTCGTCCTTTCTTGTCAACTGATCAATGGTTGCACCTAGTCCTTCCTTAGTGATGTTATTCTCTGACATGGCTTCCTTTTGTGCATTTAGAAGCTTCTCATTCAAGCTATTCTTCAGCTCAATGCTCTTGGCATTGATCCTTAGAGGTTTAATTCTTTCTTTGCGACTCAGCGCATCAGCGACTACATTCGCCTTCCCTAGATGATATCGAATCACACAATCGTAGTCTTGAGTGTTTCCATCCATCGACGTTGCCTCATGTTCAAATCCTTCCGATTGAACAAATGTTGAAGACTTTTATGGTCAGTATAGATGATACACTTTGTTCCATATAAATAGTGTCTCCAAAGTTTAAGTGCAAATACTACTACACCCAGTTCTAAATCATGGGTAGTGTAGTTTCTCTCGTGCACTTTCAATTTTCGTGATGCATAGGCAATCACCTTGCCTCTCTGCATAAGCACACTTCCCATACCAGTGTGCAAAGCATCATAGTAAACTACAAACTCTTCAACACCTTCTGGCAGAGTTAACACCGGGGCATTGCTTAACTTATACTTTAATGTCTTAAAGGATTCTTGTTGCTTTGGATCCCAGTTGAATTTAGCATCCTTATGCGTTAAGATTGTCAAAGGAGCGGCTATTCGTGAAAAGTTCTCAAAGAACCTTCGATAATAACCAGCCAGTCCTAAGAAACTACGTATCTCGGAAGGTGTCTTTGGGGCTTCCCAATTCATTATTGCTTCTATCTTCGCTGGATCTACTTGGATACCATGTTCAGTTACTATGTGACCAAGGAACTGAACTTCACGTAGCCAGAATTCACACTTAGAAAATTTTGCGTACAACTTTTCCTGAGGTAGTATATCGAGGATGCACCTTAAATGTTTCTCGTGATCGGGTTGATTACAAGAGTATATAAGTATGTCGTCTATAAAGACAATGACAACTTATCTAAGTATGGCTTGCAGACTCTATTCATGAGATCCATGAACGCTGCGAGTGCATTAGTGAGCCCAAAAGGCATCACCAAGAACTCGTAGTGACCATATCTCGTTCTGAAAGCAGTTTTCAGAACATCTTCATTTCTAACTTTAAGTTGGTGATATCCTGACCTTAAATCAATTTTTGAAAAGTAGCTTGCGCCTTGTAATTGATCAAACAAGTCATCGATCCTGGGCAAAGGGTAACGATTCTTGATCGTTACCTTATTGAGCTCTCGGTAAACAATGCACATTCGCATTGATCCGTCCTTCTTTTTGACGAAAAGGATAGGAGCTCCCCAAGGCGAAGAGCTAGGTTGAATAAAACCTTTCTCCAAGTGTTCGTCCAGTTGGGTTCTCAATTCTTTCATCTCAGTTGGTGCTAAACGATATGAAGCTTTAGCTATGGGAGCTGGTCCAGGTATGATATCAATTCGAAACTCTACCTGCCTATCAGGAGGTAGGCCAGGTAATTCTTCTGGGAACAAGTCTGGGTATTCGAAAATGATAGGTATATCTTCAATCTTCGGTTTGGGTTCATCAACGGTGACTTGGGCCATGTAGATGACACATCCTTTCGTCATACATCTAGATGCTTTAAGCAAAACTGCTTTATCAGGTAGTCCAAAGTGTTTGTCTCCATGAATGGTGAGGGTTTTACCAGTCGGGGTTTTGAGTTCAAATTGAGTTTCTTATCACAGGCAATGCAAGCTTGGTTATGCGATAACCAATCCATGCCTAAGACTACATTGAACCCGCTAGTTTCTTAGGTAAAAGAGAGACAGGGATAGCATGATTCTTGATGGTTATGAAGCATCCATCAAGAATGGATGAAGCGATTTCTATAGTTCCATCAGCGAGCTCTACTTCATAGGTTATGTCTAGAGTTCTTACGGGCAAGTTTAATAGTTCATAAAACTTATGATCTACAAATGATTTATCGGCACCCGAATCGAAAAGAACTCTAACAAAAATGTTGTTAATAAGGAACGTACCCGTAATGACATTGCTATCCTTCACTGCTTCCTTAGCATTCATTTGGAAGGCCCTAGCAGTGGCTTTCTTAGCCTCGGTAGTTTTGGCATTACTCTCAGTAGTAGCCTTAGGGCAATTCGTTTTGATGTGGCCTTTCTCGCCCCATCCAAAACAGGTAGCATCTTTTATGTCTCGGCACTCATGTGACCGATGCCCTGTTTTCTTGCAGATATTGCACTGCTTCGGCTTCTGGTCTAAGCGACACTGCCCATAATGTTGTTTTCCACACGTCTTGCACGTGGGTTTGTCGCTCGACTTCTGATTATCCTTATTAAACCCATGCTTACCCTTTTTGTTAAATTTCTGGGAGTTTCCGTGCCTCTTCCCTCATTGTCAGTCTTAGCTGACAATTACCTCACATAGTCCTGTGTGAGGGAGAGGGATAACTTAACCGTAGAGTTGTAGGTGCATGGCTACACTGCCTTAACCATACTCCTGATTTCAGGAGCTAACCCATTGATGAAATGTGCGATATGTTTGGGCTCCGGGGTAACTAGATACGGCACTAGTCTTGAAAGAGAATTGTAGCCGGTGACAAATTTTCGACAATCCATGTTCTTCATAGTCAGATTTAAGAAATCTGACTCAATATTCTCTACTTCATGGGGTGGACAATATGTATCCTTCACTAATTCTACAAACTTAGACCAACTCAAGTTGTAGAGATGAACTTTGCCCGTAGACTGGACTAAGGCTTTCACCAGATAAGGGCATTGCCTTTGAACGATTGAGATACATACTTAACCACATTTTTATCAGCGCAGCCGCTGATATCCACCACCGTCTCCATCTCATCTAACCATCTCAAGCACTCAACAACTCCTTTTTCCCCATTAAAATCACGAGGTCTACAAGACACGAAGTACTTTTAGGCGCAACCGTCACCATCGACATTCGGCTTCTTAGGATGCTCATAACTCTTTGCTATACTCCTCACATTCGAGGAGTGTGCCTCACTCTTTTTCGTCCTTGAGTGGCTAGGCTGAGTTTTAGGTTTAGAGACGGGCTTAGAGCGAGAAGCGCTCGAATCAGGTTGACATTCAGACCTATCTTTTAAGGCTTTGCCAACCTCTGCGGCAATAAGTTCTCTCAAGTCATTCTTACTTTGATGATGTTCTCATTGGCGTCGTCCTCGTTGTGTTTGCTATTTACTTCATTTGATCCCACCATTGTCGCAACTTACTTCTAAATATTGAGATGAATTCGGTTAGATGCTATGGCATACCCTTATTCACAACATGGTTCTATGACCATACAAAATTTTAAATATCAGATATGGTACATTTATTATATATATATATATATATATATATATAACCTAGGTCTTAAGGGACCATCATAGGCATTTATAGATCGGACATAGTCCAGAATTTATCAGTTAGTACGTCATGCGTCACTAATGTATTATTGCTCATTGGCTTTACACTACTATTGAGTGTTTGAACCTTTTAGCCAGGATCTAACTTGATCACTTAGGCGATAGGGTTGAACATTGTCATTTACTCAAATGATTAATGTGATAATACTTACTACTAAGGTTTAAGAGTTATCTCTTATTGAGTTTGACACAGAGAAATGATAAATTTGGAAGTTGAACATCGTTCGCCTTTGCTAGACAGAAGGTTACTTCCGAAATTTTCATTTTCCCAATCTTTTTTATCATAGTCATTGGCTGATGGATTTTTGGTTAATATAGCAGATCAATAAAACTTGAATAAAATCGTGATAATTGATTGAGTGGAATAAATAATAAGGAAATTTTACTAAAAGGAACGTTACATAATTGCCTAATATAAAGGGCTTGGAAATAACAAAAGTAGTTCATGTAGGAACTTAACAGAAATAACAATGTCCACGCAGGGACTTTTGGAATTTAAATTACATATATGAAAATATAAAACTAGTCATCCTTTCTTCCTTTCACAGCTTTGTAAAGTTTCTTGATAAATTTGGTCGTTTTATTCCCCGACTTCTTAACTTGTTGTCGCGTTTCTCTAACCTGATATAAGGCCTCATTAATAGCCAGAAGTGGTGCTTGTGGTTGAGGCTGAGACTGAGGCTGAGGTGGAGGTGGTTGCGGTTGATGCATACCCGGGTGCGTATCCACATATGGTGGATACCCGGTAGTCGCATAGGAAGGGTAAGAAGGTGGGTAACTAGGATAAGGAGAATGATAAAGGGCATTCTGCATGGCTGCTTCAAGATACGGATCGTAAGAAGGAGCAGTGAAATCAGCACTATATCTAGATAGATCTGGGTAGGTGGGAATCGGGCTACCAAAACCCGATGAAGATGGCTGAACTGCCGGTTGGGGCGTCGGATCAGCAGCAGGTTGTGGGGGTGGAACCACCACAGGTGAAGTGTTTGAGGGCCCACCCATTTGTGGGTCCTCGGGGATAATGGGGTAAGAAGGTGGCAAAGGTGGTAGCGAACCCGACCTTTGACCAGCACACACCGACATGCGTGCCCCACGCCTTCGGCGTGGTTGTGATGATGATTCAGGTGGTGGCTGAGGTTGATCCACCTGTTGCATATCTACATCCTCGATTTGAGGATGTGGTGATGGAGCATGATGTTGGGGAGTGTTGTGGTAGGAGGGCGTGTTGACAAACACATATTGTGCCCATCGTCGCTCATATTCGTCAGGACCTCGAGACGGAGACCCTGCCAAAGAGTTCGAGCCACTAGACAGCTCGATGGGGTGGCCATAGGATCCAGTTTGGGGAAATTCTTCCGGATGGGAATTTCCTCCATGTGAGTTGGCGAGTCGACTGGAGGGCTTTCTGGTGAGGGTTGGTTGACAGGGTTATCGAAATAGGAGTTGAAGTAATCCTGATGGGAATGGGAGTGTGAATGGTGAGATTGATGGAATTGTGAGAATGGTAGGAATGTTGGGAGTGTGAACGAGGTGGAGAGTATTCATGTGATATAGAATGTCTGAAGGGTTCAAAAGGGGATGAGGAATCTCCAGATCCCTCGTAAGGATTGTAGTCGGGCAAATCGGCTGCTCTAGCTAGAGATGGTCTATAAGGTGGTCTGAAGGATGGTCCGGTCATAGAGGGTCCACCCCTCATGGGTCCTTTGCCCTTTCCTCCACATCTAAACTTAGGCGGCATTATTCCTGTTTCAAAAACAAGTTAAACAAAATACAAAGCTAGAATAATAAGATGGAAATGATTACACCTATGTCAAAGTCTAGACTCGAAAGTCTAAGAAATATGTGTTAATATGTATTCTCGAGATTAAACACAAAAGGCTATCGTTTAATTTACTCGAGAGTTGGCTCTGATACCAACCTGTCACACCCCTAATTTCCACGTGTAACCCGGTTGGGGAATATCATGACGTAAGTTGATATCATCACTACCAAACAATACAATATAACACAGCGGAAGTCTGGACAATTACTATTACAAACGTTTGAATGTTTTTATGATGTTATATCAGTAGGACATCAATTATATGCGTGGTTTATAGTTTAAGACCAAACTATGTCTCGAAAGGGTAATTTGGTCATTTCAGATATAGTTGATAACTTATTTGGGAATATGGGTTTGGGACATATACCTACTATTGATTAGTTGAAAATATGTTTTGAAATCAGTAGGTATCAAGTCTTAATGCTCTAATATGGTTTTAAACCATATTGTGCGCCGAAATGGTGATTAAGTCGCTAAATGACGATTTAAATGGTATTTTAAGTAAAACTATTGTTGTGATCAGATTTGTATGACCAAAATATGTTAATATACATATTATATCAGTAAGTATAAGGTTTTGTTCATTAAAATATTAAAAATTCATTTAAAGTGCTGAAAAGGGCAATATCGTCATTTAAGGCCATAATATGTAAACAAGAGCTTAAACTCAGTTTGCAATCTGAATAAATACCCCAAATAATCCTAATAATGATATTACATCAGTAGGTAATGTGTTTTGATGTCAAGTTTACATTTAAATCGTTTTAGGTGCCGAAAGGGCATTTTGGTTCCTTAAAAGCATAACTTGCGATCCTTTAACAAAATCTCAGTTTATGATCTGATTTAAAAGACATTGAAATGAGTTGAATAATTTTATCATATCAGTTTACTACTCATTTATATAACTGTTTGTGGTTAAAACCTCATTTATATGCGTTAGGGGTCTTTTTGCAAATATTAGCATATTTAACGGATACTTGTGTAAAAACTCGGATTACTACATGACCATGTCCTATAACTCCAGAGGGTTATAGTATATTATAACATGGTCATAATGAAACTTAGGGACAGTAGCTAAGGTTGCTAAATCGGGTCAGAACTAAAAGTTAAAGCAGAAGTCAACTTTCGCGACTTCCGGTTGCGAACCGACCTTAGACCTGGAATTGACGAGCCGAACATGTTCCTACATGTTCTTATGATTATTACCAAGTTGTTAGTATGTCAAAACAGGTTTTATAACACCTACATTGCTAGTTATAACTTTATTTCAAAACTGACCCGTTTGACTTTTATTAACATAACTTTGACCCGTCAATTGACCAAGCAAACATGGTAATCAGGAGGTGCCCTCTTGAGGGATTAATACCTACCTTATTACGATCACGTAGCCATGTTCGTTACGAACATTGGCTAGACTATAATGGTCTTAGCTCAAAGTCAAATTGTTTTTAAGTCAACGCTTTGACATTGGCCTTAAACTAAATAAAACTGAAAAGGAGGGCCAAGAACTCTTACACAAGGTCCTTAGCTCGAAAAAAAACTAATTAGGAAGTCCCCAAGGATCAGGAACATTCAAATAGGATGAGAAGAGATGAAATAGAAATGAGCAAGTCCAAGTGATGCAAGGCATCACCTATTTATACTTGAAGGCTAAGAACAGGATCATGACATGTGTAGAGGCTTGTTCCCAGATGCAAACAAGTGTTTTGGGAGATGTATCAAGCAGGAGAGAGTGGCATTTGCGAGATAGGTGGCAGGGCAGCAAGCTACCATGCATTCCGCCTCTGGCAGTCACTTACAGACCGTAAGGGTTATGCCTTGCGGTCCGTAAGGACCTCTGGCGCCCATGGTTTTGAATTGGTACGGACCATAACCTTAAATGCTTGTGGTCCGTAACCGCCTTACAGAACTTGAATTTTTGGTTGCCATATGGTCCGTAACCACTGATGGTTACGGTCCGTAAGGACCCTCCAGAAGGGAAATTTTGGCATTTTTCCACTTTTAGTTCTCTGACTTTTCCGATGCTCATTCTGAGGTTATTAAAACAACATGACGGCGTCTTTGGTCCTTCTCGGCTACACGAGGCAACCAAAGATTTTGGAACACGCCTCGGATTTTTATTCAATGAAATTTTCGAGGTGTTACATCTGAAAATCTATATCATCCCCCTGTTAGACGTTTCCAAAGTGATAATGGCACGGAGTTCAAAAATAACAAGATGAAAGAATTTTGCAATGGTAAAGGAATATTGCACGAATTCAGTGCACCTTACACTCCTCAACAAAATGGGGTAGCTGAGAGGAAGAACAGAAAGTTAATCGAAACAGCGAGAACTATGCTTGCTGATTCCAAACTTCCCGTCAGCTTCTGGAGTGAAGTGGTTGCAGCGGCATGCTACACATTAAATAGAGTCTTGACGGTCAAACCAACCAAGAAGACATGCTTCGAAATGATTAACCGAAGGAAACCAAATCTCAAATATTTAGAGCTGTTTGGTGCACCGTGCACAGTGATTGATTCGGATGGAAAATTTGGTGCAAAAACGCTTGAAGGTTTCTTTGTTGGTTACGCTACCGCTCAGGAGAGTTTACATTCCTACTTTGAGAAGAGTGGTCGAAGCACAACCGTTGATTGCTTTAGGTATACAACTCCTATTCAGAGAAAAGGCGACGCGTGGTTGTTCAATTATCAAGATTTGTGGAAGACATTCGACTTGCCAGAAGAACCGTCTGAAGAAGAACATGCAGCTCTTTATTATCTTCAACAGTCAACGAGTCAAGAACAAATTCTAAGACCAATAGTGGTTAATCAACCTACTGTTGGTTCTACACCGTCTTCTGGTGCAGGTTAGAGTAATAGTGGTGTTTCAGTTGAACAAGTTTCTAAAGCAGAAGTAGCACCTACTATAACTCCAGCAAATGTTTCCACTAAACCAGGAAATGCTACCACAGAGCCCATTATTTCTCAAAATCAGAATTCCGACTCTGATGAAGCTCCAACTTTCGATGATGATGGAGAATCTCCCTCTGATGAAGAATCCGAGCAGATATCCAATATGTTAAACAATCTGCTGGTCCTAGCAATCAAAATGAAGCAACATCGAGTACTCCTGAAGTTGATTTGATAGTTGATCTGAATATTTCAAATCAGAATAGTACAGTTGATGTTCCTAGTGAGGAGATGCCACGATCTTATCCATATCACCCTTCGAATAACATAATTGGAGAATTACAGACTGGTGTGAGAACGAGAAGCCAGATCAACAAAGCTTTAAGTTGTTTCTATACTCAAGTGGCTCCGACTCAAGATTACTACTAGTATTCATGTTTCATATCTCAAATCGAGCCGAAGACAGTGAATGAAGCTTTGGGTGATGAGAATTGGGTGATAGCGATGCAGGAAGAGTTGTTACAGTTTGAGAAACTGGGAGTCTGGAGACTTGTCGAGTTACCACCAAAGCAGAAAGCGATAGATACGAAGTGGGTCTTCAAGTGTAAGAGGGATGATCGAGGCGTGATTGTTAGAAACAAAGCTTGGTTGCTTGTCAAAGGTTTCCACCAGCAAGAAGGGATTGACTATACGGAAGTATATGCACCGGTTGCACGCTTAGAGTCAATCCGCATTTTCCTTGCATTCGCTGCTTGGAAAGGTTTTAAAGTGTACCAGTTAGATGTGAAATCCGCATTTCTCTACGGTAAGCTACGCGAGCAAGTGTACGTCGGCCAACCACCAGGGTTCGTCGATCCGCTGAACAAGAACAAAGCTTATCTCCTGGACAAAGCCTTATACGGATTACATCAAGCCCCGAGAGCTTGGTACGAGACATTATCTCAACATCTCGTTGGAAACGGCTTTACGAGAGGCACAGTGGATAGTACATTGTTTACCAAAGAAGTCGAAAGTCATCTAATCATCGTACAAATCTATATGATGATATCATCATTGGTTCAACAGATGATAGTCTTTGCAAAGAATTCGAGAAGATAATGAAGAAGAAGTTCGAAATGTCTTCTAGGGGCGAAATGAAATTCTTTCTCGGGTTACAAGTTGATCAGTTACAAGACGGCATATTCATTCATCAAACGAAATATGTTCATGATATTTTGAAGAACTTTGAAATGGATAGCTCGAAGCCGCTTTCGACTCCTCTGGCGATGAATCATGGAATTTGCATTGACGAAACAGGAACCAAAGTGGATGATACGCTCTATCGGTCGATGATAGGATCTCTTATGTATCTGACGGCATCTCGCCCAGATATCATGTATCCTACCTGTCTTTGCGTGAGATATCAGTCCAGTCCCAGAGTATCGCACATGCAGATAGTAAAGCGAATATTCCGTTACCTGAAGGGATGTCCAAGAACCGGCTTGTGGTATCCAAAGAACGATAATTTTGATTTGACGGGATACGTTGATTCGGACTTTGGGGTGGACAAGATGAATTCAAAGTCTACGACGGATGGTTGCCAGTTTTTCAGAACTCTACTTGTGAGGCGGAATACATTTCCGCTTCCAGCTGTTGTTCACAAATCCTTTGGATTCAACAACAGATGAGGGACTTTGGATTGCAATTTCTTGATACACCTTTATATGTAGACAATAAGGCAGCAATCGACATAACTAAAAATCATGTTCATACTCTCGAACTAAACACATAGAAATTCGTTATCATTTCATTCGTGACTGCTACGAAAAGAAGTTGGTGCGAATAAAAAAATCCACACCGATGAACAAAAAGCTGATTTTTATACCAAAGCTTTTCCTTTAACAAGATTTAAATATCTAATGAGGCTTAATGGTATTAAAAATTTGTTGACACGTGCGGAGGCAGAGGTTGAATATGGATCGGACGACGAGTTCGCGTGATCCACATTGGTTTGTTTTATCTTTTAGATTAGTATTTTTTAAAAACTAAAATACAAAAATATGTTTTTGATTTTAGGGGGAGAAATATTTTGAGAAAATACAAAAACATATGAAAAATCAAAAAGTACAAAAACATTGAAAAAGACAAAAAGAATTTTGATGTCACAAAAGGAAATGATAGTACATCAGTGGACTATCACAATTTGCTAAAGAATTATAAAGTTTAAAAAGTGATAAACAAGTCTTACTGCGGATGTGTCGATAGGCTTTACACATTCAGTAAATTGTTTCCGGGATATAAACTAAATTTTACAACTGCTTAAACTTGTGGCTTAACATGTCTCGGATATATGGACTTGGTACTCTGAAATTTCGTTTGAGAGATTGCATGATTCTGAGATACGAGGTCTTTATAGATGACTGATATCTGGGGTATTATACAAGTTCTTCTTATTTTGTGGAAGCAATAGCCTCGAACTTCTATAATGCTTTTGCTTAAAACCCCAAAACTACATGCAAACTAGAAAAGAATCGAAAGATCTAATCATTTGCAGTGCTTAAAAGATTTCTTAATTGGAACACACCTTAAAGTCGAGCCTTCATCTCTTTGTCGATACGATGGAATTAACCTGAGCTCTCAAGGCCTCTCATAACCCAGATACAGATATAAATTACGCTATATTCACCTGTAAGATGAAATCTAGGGAATCTTGATACGGGAGTATATTCTGAGATGGGAACCATAGTTAAGTCAAGTTTCATAATTCTAACTAAGATATCTTGGAATAATTGAGAAATGCGTCGAAGTTTAAGTGGACAAACATATCAACAATCTAGGTAAACGAGTTTAAAACTTAAAGCCATCAAAAGGTCAACGGTACTGGTGATATGTTTCAAACAACTGATATGATCCTTAGACACGAATTCACAAAAATATGTCTGTAAATATGTTTGTACATAGTTTACTTACTTTACTTGCTTTACAGATTAAAACCAAAAAGATTTTCAGTGTGTTTTAGCATAAACTTGCAAAAATACAAAAAAAAATTGTTTCTACATTAGTTTCTACAAGCCAATGTTGGAGAACGGATCTTCGAAGTCTGGTAAGGTGTAAACTAGTGGAAATCTAATTGACAATGGGCTGGGAGCTAATTTGTAAAATCTGATAAGCGAAAATGATTAAAAGTTCACTAATTTGAAACTTGAAATTGAGAAAAACCAACAGTTTGTTCATAACAGGTCGAACCGAGGTCATTAACTTGGACTCGGCAGACAAATCCGTTAACCAAGGTCATTAGCTTAGACTTGATCAACTAAGTGGAATGTTAAAGCTGGTAAAAGTTGGAAAGTTCAGGGTCAAAATTGAAAATTTTGAAAAATTTGGTTTTAGGTTTGATCAAGTTCGCCCGAACTTGTTCAGGGATTAATTAAAATGTTCTGTTCAAGTTCGCCCGGACTTATGTGTGCTTAATTGATGAATCCCACAAGTTCGCCTGGACTTGTACTGATCTTAATTGATTGGTTTTATAAGTTCGCCCGGACTTGTTAGGTATCACAAGTTCACCCGAACTTCATTACTGGTTTCTTTGAACACTGAGCGAACTTAGGCGATTTAGAGCGAACATCGAATTTGCACATTTTACGTTGAATTGCTACCAAAATTGAACCTAATTTTTAGAGACTAGCACACTAATCATCATGGCTATGGTGAGTTATTTGAATTTGGATCGTGATTTGATCATGTTTGAATGTTTTAGATCTGAAATTGACAATTGGACTTGATTTAAGATGTGTCAGGATGATTTGGACCATAAAACATGTTAAATAAGCATAATCGACCCTTAACAAGTTTTTAATTTGAATCAGAATGTCTTGAACATGAACTTGCAGGTTTTGCTCAAAAGAGATGACAAGTTCGCCCGAACTTGCAAATTGGTTCTTTGAACCAAGTTCGGCCGAACTTGCCCTAAAATGTTAAAATGATTGAATATTTCACAAGTTCGCCCGAACTTGTATATTGGTTTCAAAATTCATAAAGTCTTAACAAGATCGCCCGAACTTGTTTAATAATCAATGAAATCTGCATAACATAAGTTCGCCTGAACTTGTCTGTTAATTAATGAAATATGTTCAAGATAAGTTCGCCCGGACTGGACAGAAATGTGATGTTAAAATACTATCAAGTTCGCCCGAACTTGATGTAATATTTTGTGAAAATTGTTAAAATTGCTAATTTTGTCTCAAATCTCGTGTTTGTAAAACATCCAGCTTTCGTTCAATAAATTTCATAACACATGCATCACGCTCGACAAGACTGTCTGTCCATCTCCTGCAGCATATGACAGTATCATTGACTTTATGGAACATATTCCGATTCACAAGGCGATCACGGAAAAGAAAATGGTATATATATCTAACGTATACAAATTTTTGGAACGCCGCATCATTGAATGAAGACAATACAGTGATCAAATCTGTTGTCCGTGTTGGAAACGAAGATAAGGAGATGACAGTGATAGAAGCTGATATTCGGAAAGTGTTGAATTTCAACGATGAAGCGAATGATCCGATGATGCTTGATGAAAGGATGGTACGAGGTTGTTTTTTCCGAATGGGATACAAAGGGCACGTGAATGAATCTACATTGAAGAAAGGGGAGTTCCGAATCCCTACAAGTTCTTGATGCATGCGATTATTCATACTTTTAGCCATCGAAAAGCGGGTTTAGACAATGTACAAGATTACATGGTGTGTGTGGCTACAACATTGATCCTAAACAAGAAATTCAACTTCTTGAAGCTTGTATTTACTCATATGAAGAACAACAGGGGAACGAACAGGCTTGTTATGTATCCGAGGTTTGTACAAATGCTCATCGACGACAAGTTCAAGAAGATTGCAAAGAATCCAAACAATATCTTATATCTTAGCCACATGGATGAAGTCACTGTGAGGAAGCTGATTACTTTCCAGAAACAAGCTTCAGCGACGGTTGCAAAGCCTTTATTTGATGCTATAGCCTCTGCTGATTATATCGCTCCACCGGAATACAAATGGCGTAAGGATGATAGTGGTGATGAGAAAGAAGTGAACGCTGAATTAGAATGGATGTCAACATTCAAGGAAAAACGCAGCGATTGGTTCTTAAAGAAAGTAGTTGTTGAAGATAAGAAGAAAACGTCTCGAAAATCAAAGAAAGTCGAAACAATGTTGATAGACGAAGATGAACCTGAGAATGTTCAAACAGAGGTTGGTTCAAGTGCTGCAGTTATTATTGAGAGTCAAGAAACAGAAAAGACTACTTAAGAAGATGATGTTATTTCTGCAACGTCAGACAAAGATGAAGATAGTGACGTTTCACTTGAGATAGCAACAAAGAAAGCAATTGTTGAAAAAGAGTCAGAGAAAATAAAGGAAGTTGATGCTGATTACGTACCAGAGAATGAAAAGGGTTCTGATGAGGAGAGACCGAAGAAAAAGGCAAAACGTGTTAAGTCTTCTGTAAAAGATACACCATTGAAGACTACTGATTCTCCCAGTACCAAAGGCAAGAAAGTTTAAAAGTCGAAAAGCCGTCGCTACATAAGTCAGAAGAAAAGTACAGAAGCTACACAAGAACCTTCTGGTGCAAAAGAAACAGGAGTTACACAAGAACCTCCTGCGGCTGAATCAATTCAAACTTCTGAGACTATAGTGCAAACAGGAGTCACACAAGAACCTCCTGAGTCTATTTTGCTTGATATTCCGATTATAGAGTCTCAAGATCCACCGACGATGCCACAACCAGAAAGCTCTATTCCTAAAGAAGATCCTACACCGAAGAGTACTCCAAAGTCAACACCAAAGACTACTCCAAGGTCAAAGCTATTCGGTAATATCCCTGATGAGCCAGTTAATATTCAAGATCTGAATGATTTCTTCCCAGAATCTGATGTTGATGAACTTGAGAAGAGAGTCAAAGTTTTGGAAGATAAAGTGTCAAAGAACGAAGCTGAGAAAGCTACCTTAGAGCAAATGGTAAAGCAAAGTGAGGTCGAGAAGGAAATCTTAAATGACAAAGTAAAATTCCTGGAAGGTGATCGTGGCTACCTATAGGCGCTTATTGAAAGTCTGCAAGATGCAAATGAACAATTGCAGAAAGAAATTGCAGAACTACGATCAGAAAGGGATTTAAATGATAGAAGATTTTCCATACTACAGAAAGTGTTATCTAATAGTTTGGGAATTAACTTCACTACGGAATATGCAAGATTGGATTTACAAGAGGCCAAAGAGAAAGCAGAGAAAGAGTTATCAGAACAGGGTAAAGGCAAACATGTGATTGAGAGAATGCCTGAAACAACAGAGCATGTGATTGAATCTGCGGAAGCTTCCGAGTCTGAGATTATTACTAAGAGTATTCCTGAGAAAGAGACTGAACAAAAAGACGATGAAGAAGCTGAAGATAAAGATGATGATGAGCCTGTTGATGATTCAAAGAATGATTCTGATAATGATGATGGCAGTGACGATGGTCAGGGATGAGTTGGTTTAAAAGTTGTTGATGCCAATGTATCCGATGAATTTGATTTTTCTTCACTACTAAGCGATGATACAAATATGATGGAAGATCAAAATCAGGGGGAGCAGTCAGGGCAAACAGGGCAAACTGATGTTGATATGACAAATGTGATCGTTGCAAATCCTGTTGCTGCTATGCCTTCGAAACCAATGATTCTAATGTTAGAACATAATGTTGAGGAAGGTGAGTTTGTTCACAATTATTCGAAGGAAGATCTTGCAAAGCTGTTAAACGTTGATGCTGAAACGTTTGATTTCGATTTCGAAGAGGAAGTGGTTAACATAGATACGTTTGAACCGAATGAATACTGCTACAAACGAAGATCTGATGCAGATGATCATGATAGGGTGATTATTGAAGATTGGTCAGATGAGGAAAAGGATGAAGCAGAAAAGTATGTTGGTGTGAATACATATTGTTTTCCTACTTTTGAAGAGATGTACGAGCAATTAAATGAAGATCTGTTAAAGGAAAAGATAGCAGAGTCTGTACGAGAAGGAAAGTTCCTAAACAGATGACTAAAGATGAGATTGCACAAGCAAAGAAGTCCTGGTTTAAAGAAATGCCAAGAGAAAGAAAGTTCTGACGTCCATTAGCATTCTTTACCAGAGATGCAGATAAGTCATTGGGTGATATCCTAAGCTGGGGATGGTTGAAAGAGCTGAATGTTTACGCCATTAAACGTGAATTTGGGGTTCAGTAATTCAAATACTTGGCAGACTTCAGTACATTACCTTATTGGGATGTGGAGGAGTTAGTGCAGACGAGGAATGTGAGTTATCATATGAAGTTTATTGATTAGTTATTGTGGAAGATGATAAAATTTGAAGCTACACAAGGATTCAAGTACTGGAAGCCGTTTATACCAAAGCGCCGAATCAAAACGAACAAGCAAACGGGTGAAAAAGACATAATGTTGATTATGAAGCGTCCTCGTGAAATGAAGAACATGCCCCTAATGCCAATAGAACAAGATTTCTATCCGTTGTTCAAATGGTGGCAAGTTGATCCTACGACGTGTGAAGCAGTAATAGTGTTGAGATTTGAAGAACACTTGGATATTACGAAAGAAAGATCAGCTGAAGTGTTTAAGAAAGAAGGTTTGTGGGGGTTATGGAGAACGATACGCATACTAGACCCGATGTGGCTAGTGAACTGTTCTAAAGAGGATATTCGATGTCTATTCTTCAACAAGATATGTTATGAAAAGCGTGAAGAGGTACAAGCGATGCAGTATCAAAGGATTATTAATGTTTGTTATGCTCATAGAGTAAACTCAGGAAGAATGTGGGAGTCTAGCTGGAGAGAGTTAGAGCGCAAAGAGTTTCTGAAGGAAGAAAGGCGTCTGGAACGTTTTCAAGAAAAGACAAAGGAGGCAAGACTTAGACGTTTCCAATTTATGACTAAAGTGCCACCTACAGATCAAACGCCTATTCATGCGCAAGAAAGAAGAATGAAGATTTACAAGAACTTCTTTGGGCGTTGCAGATGAAAGATAGAGTTTTTGAAGACTGATAAAGACAAAGACGATATCCAAGGGGGAGTCTGTTAGTACAGTATGTCTATGTCTTAGTCTTATATCGAGTCTGTTTAGATTGGGCTAGATTATGTTAGAAACGAAGTATTTCTGTAACCTAGACATCAAGTTCGCTTGGAATCATGTTGTGAGAACAAGTTCGGCCTAACTTGTTCAACAAGTTCGCCCGAACTTGTACTATACCCAACGAACTTGTATGCCTATAAATAGTAGCCTCTTGGATCTCATTTGTAACTTTGGCAGAATAGAGGTGAAGCTTTGTCGGATCTAGAATTCACATGTATTGAACTTTAAGATCAATAAACAGACATTTTAACGAGTAATTCTTGTATAATTGATTAACATGTCACATAGTTTCCGCCTATTTGAACTTCAGATACCAATTTAGGTTCCTGTGCTATCAAGGAGCGATCTTACATTAAAACCCAATTCTAGTCACTTATGAACATTTAACAAAATTCCTAATTTGTTCAAGTAGTTCATACATATGAGTTAGTATGGTGTTTATAAACACTCATATATCATCAATTTCATCATATAATCAAAAACCCACTTCATATCATATATGAACACTTATTCAAATCAGAAAATTGTTCATGTATTTCATCCATACAAGCAAGTATGTTGGTCATGAACACTACAACTTCATCATATTATCAAAATATTGAACGAAATGTTACTACCTTCAAGTTCATCCACATATTTGTCATTACCAAAACACAAATTACCACATACCTTATGATCTCCAAGTTTAGATGATCACAATTCTATGTTCATGCATATGATTTGGCCCTAAATCACCCTTCAATTTGATGATTCTTGGTAGATTAGGTCAAGATGGGGTTTCTCCCCTCTTTCTCTGCTCCTGTACGACACACACACACACACACTTAGTGTGTGTGTTGTGTTGTGTTTTATTTTTCTTTATCAAACCAAAGTTCTAGGTTTTTCCCTTTTTGGCCCTTCAAGTTTGAGGTTTTATTTTTAAGGGTTTATTATTTTGGGATAACTAAATTTCGGGGTGATACACCTTCTAATAAAAGACTGGCTAATGATCACTTTAATGGCCGCTTTGAGACACCCGAAGAATCCAACTTCAAGCACTATCGATCCTTCCCTTCAAACTACTCCCAAATCAAGTTAATGCGAACCAACCTACAACTAAATGTAAGAATATCGCTCGACCCTTGATCTTCAAACTTAACCGACAAAATAACAAAACGTCGGGTTTCTAATGCCCAACATCAAACACTTCGAATTCCGCAAAGACATGAAGTTTGGTTCGATAAGTTAATAACAAACTAGACTTCAAAAATGTACATCCACCATCTTGATCAAGATCTTCACCCGAGTGTCTAAAATCATTTGATCTCGAATCTTCAAGATCTAATCTCACATCTTCACGAATCCACCAATTACCCGATGATTTTCGTCTCCAATCTCCCCCTCAATGTAAGAACCTCCTAATTATTTCGAGAATCCGACTAGTTACCAACTTGGAAGAGGGACCAAGAAGACTAATCTTCTCTACTCTAACCGGCATAAAATAAGGCTCGCCCTTCAACTAATTTCCAATCGAACAGTCAGCTTCATCACGTCAACCAACACTTGATCAAACCCCGAACAAACTTGACGAAACTTAGTCACACACTAGCTCTAAAGTGTATCATGTTTTTAACTTTTCTGCGCTAGCGAGATTAAACCTTATTTAATCTCACGATTGTAAACACGAACTAGGTTCACTGTCACACCACGAGCTTTTAGAAATTTACAAAGAAACTAGGATATTTTAAATTTTTACTCCCCCTCTTTCTTTGTAAACTTTCAAAGTCCAAGCCACTTCAACTTTCTCTCCTGGATGCCCGATAAAAGTCCCAAATTGTCCCAAAACTCTATTACGAAACAAATCCTAACACCGAGAATATAATAACCGGATTTAACTCAAAAATTCTGAATATAACCCATAAATTTCGGACAAATTTTTTTAAGTCCAAATTTAGCAAAATTCCGAATTTAACTCACATATTCGGACTAATTGTTTTTTACAAAGTCCAAACTTAACCTAGTCCAAATTTAGGAAAATTATTCCAAATTTAATTCAACAAATTCGGATGTTTTTTAATCACCTAGTTCGAATTTGGCCATATATAGTCCGAATTTAGCAACATAATTCCGAATTTGACAAACTTATTTCGAATTTAAGCCAAACATTCCGAATTTAACATATATTATCCGAATTTACCTTATAAATTCAGACAAGAGACAAACAAATCACAAATTCGGATCTAAACCTTTCAAATTCGGACAAGGAACATAACCCTACACAAATTCGGAGAAGCCTAAGTAAACTCGGACAATGTATGCTTTCACAAACTCAGAGAAGTTTGTAAATGCCAACTAAGACAAGAACTGGCTTAACAAATCTAGACATAGTTAAACTCGGAATAAAATCCGTAGTGTCTCAAACTCGGATAAGCAAACTTGGAATAGTTCTTTTGGATTATTTCCCATGCGTGACTTCACACAAGGTCATCAATAAACACAGAAGATACAAATTCAGAACTTCTAACAAAATACATAAATTCGGACAACTTAGTTTTAGATCAAACCTCAGATCTGCAAAACTTGGAAAACAAGAAAACTATCTCAGTCGACGAACAACGCTAAAACAGCTCCAATTTCTTCAAATCTGAACCAAAATCATCCAAATTTCTTCAAGTTTTCTACATAAAATTCACATCTTAATGATGTTTGGCCGAAACGAACATCAAATCAAGAGCAATGGTGATTTGAAAGGCGGTTAGACCATTCTGAATCAGTAACCATGCTCTAATACCACCTGAAAGTCCCCAGGATCCCAGAATCTTCGACGAACAACATCCACTACCCTCAAACAAGACGTGAAACATAAAAAATGTAAAAGATAGAAAGATGTAGAAGATGAAAACCCTTTATTATTGAAACAATCATCACAGATTTACAACCGAAACAGTATACATCATCTTCCTCAACCTGGTTTAGGTCACACACACCTAAACCAGGCCTTTCTCTCTCTAGACACATATTCTCTTTCTCTAAGGTGTGCACAAACCTTTAAAGGATTGCCATATATATATATATACACACACACATACACTAGGCTAGAGCCCAAATTCAGACAAAATATATTGTGCGGGATACAACAAACTCGGACAATAAGTCCAAAACAAAACTTATCCGAACTTACAACAAGTTCGGACACAACCTAATACAAACCAACTTACAAACTCGGACCATATAATCAAACATGACTTTCAAATTTATAAGCTAAATTCGAACAATCCATAAATGCAAACTCGGAAATGAAACAAAATAGAACTTCCGAAATTACAAGTAAATTCAGACTAACAAGTAACGTATTCAAAATCCTCTCTTGCTTCATCATCTTTGACGTCTTTGACTTGGACCTTTGACTTTGTTAACCAGAACTGATAAACCACAGTTACCCGGCAAGAGCTGCACTTACATGTTATGTTTGTATTGTATGGTCATGAGGAAGGATGCCAATATAGCGACTATTCTTTTGTCTCAATCTTAGGGTCGCCGAGAAGGGGCAGAGTCTAGGTTGGAGTTGGGTCCATATGTGACTAGGATAGCATTGTATTGTGATGCTTTTGGAAGACGTCCGGAGAAACAATTGACTCAAGGACCAACGACTGGTTCGTTTGATGTGTTTAACTTGAGGCAAAGTAAGGATGTTGAGTGGGATGAACTGTTACGATGGACAGCGGTGAATGAGTGCCCATAGTAGTTACCGCTAGGTGGGACGCCTGATGCTCAGGCGATGCAGGCGGGTTTCTGTACTTCTAGGTAGGCTGTATTGTCGCGTATTGCGTGTCCAAGGGAGCAACATCCTTTGCAACCACCACCACCACTGACCCACTTATGTTGGAATCTTTATAATGTGATGGTGGATGGGTTTGCGAGTAAGGCGGTAGTGAGTACGAGGTAGGCAGATGCGCTCAGGTACATGATGATGCAGCAGTAGATGCAGGTGCCAGACTGGTTCATGGCACCACAACAGGATGCGCTAGGAGATGGAGGAGATGAGGAGGAGGACTAGGCAGCTAGCAACATCAACCGGCTGGTGATTTTGGGGTTCTTTTGTATTTTTTTCCCTTTTATTTTGTTTTAGTATATTATGGTATGTACTAAATTTGATATAATATTGTGGAACGAGACTGGCGAGGATTCAACTGCTTTAAGGCCACATCTAGAACACATTACATCCATGTCAACCATTCTCCTCTGAAGCTTAATTTTTTGAAGGAACTCTATTCAATACCGCTCGCCAACAAAAATAGTTTACCTTCTGTGGAACCAAACGATTCCACATGTTCTTTCTTCCATTTCCATTTGTCCTTATCGTTCTTGAAAGTAATATTGTAGTTGTTTCATTACCTACGCCAACTAAATCTATTCTAAAATACTTCTAGGACCAAGATTCCAATCCCACACCCACCTATTATCATTTTCCTGCCTTGTTACACAAGCCTCAACGGTGTGGTTTTTTTTTTTGCAATCGCATATAGGGCATCGTACTTGTCCCTTAACGGCCCTTCACCCAACCAATTGTCAACCCAAAATTTTACTCGCTTTCCATCTCCTACGTCTGCAAAAATATAGGATTCTAGAGGCATGTTTACTGCAGCGAAATCTTTTCCAATGCTAGCAATATCCTTCCAAGTAGCAATGAACATTTTTTTACCAGCATGAACTTCATTCGAGCCGTACCGTTTCCAATGTGTCGGAAAAATATTGGACGTAAAAACACGAGGTGTTACACATCGCCTCCAATGTGTCTGCTGGTCCTTCAAACGAGCCAGCCAAGCGCCTCGGGATGCAGCGGAGCCAGACGCATCCCCTAACTTTTTAGCCGGACGCGTTTGCGGTGGACTCCTCCAGTAAAATTGTACAGGTGTCTCGCTGCAATTGACGGACGCATGGAAGGTCAGATTCCCTGCTTCCCCGACGCATGAGATGGCCATTTTGGTAAGTCAACATTATTCTTGGCCATTTTCGTAAATTCCCCCTCAAAACAATTGACTATTTAAATCATAGTGGAGAGTTCAACTGAGAAATTTTTTTGTAAGAATAAGTTCTAAGCCAATCGAAATGCCTTATTTATTATCTGTATTTGATGTCATTGTAATGTCATATAGGTAAATTTATCATCATAATTAATTTACTATATTCCCCTAAGCTAACTAATTAAACTTATAACTTATTTTTAAAATATATTTTTTAAAGACAACTTAATTTGTGGGGAAGGACAAATATTGATATGTGTATGATATGTGTAGGATAAATTTTAATATGTGTATGATAAATTTCGATATGTGTGAGATAAAACTATGTAAGAGTGTTCTTGCTTATTAATTGAAGAAATAGTAATTAATGAAAGAAATTATGAACTATTTATTGTTTTACCACAGTCATTTTTTTCTTCTTCTCATATTCGTAAATGAACATTCCCCTTAAATCATAAGATAATTGTAACATCTTGGACAAGTCATACATAGTTTTTGTTCTGACTGCAAAAGCAGTGGCGAACCTTGAAATTTCCGACCGGGTGGCCGAAAACGTATATGCCAAAAATTTCTATAAAACCGGAGAGTCAAAAATGTATATTCCTAAAAAAATCTATACGAAAGCTACGTACTCTCAACTACTGAGTGAAAAGTTTGAGGGGTCGGCCGCCCCCACAAAGCTACGCCCTTGCGCAAAAAGATATATAGGGCATAAGGAATGTCCCACTTCGAATCACCAACGCATTTGGTTGTAGATGAGAGAGAAACTCCATAATTAAGTGTGCGCATATGGAATGGGTGACCTCCTGATAAGTCTCATTCGGGTAACCAGAAAAAACGTATAATATTGGTTGTTACAAGCGATCTTATGTTACAATAATAATGAATGGTTTGGTTAAGTCGCAAATCTTGCTGAATTTTAATTTCTCATCCAAGAAGACTCACCTAAACGTTCGACAACGAATCTTCAATATATATCCTACCTTTCTAAAACTCAACATAATCACTATGCATATACAAAAATACTTTAAAAAGATTTGTTTGAGATGTACATTTGAGACCGAGGGTCAAAAAGTTATCAAAATCAAGCTTTAGTAAGTTCTAGGTTCTTGTTTCTTGTGACTCTTAATTTGTTCCATTATCATTTTTGTCGTTTTAAATAATGCTTGTTTCCATTAAGCATACATTATCTGTTGTTAATTTGTTTAATAAAACAATTGTGATGTTATATATATATATATATATATATATATATATATAGGTAGAGGATCCTATAAAAAAGACCTAAAGTGTGAGAAGGGTAAGAAAGAATCTAAACCATTAGATTAAAGATCTAATGGTTGAGATCTTGATGGCAATCTTGTAAATATAATAACAATTAAAATAATTAATTTTCTAGATTAAGGGTATAGAGGTAAAATTAACATTTTTAATTTTAGAAAGTCACATGCAATCCACATGCAAGTTCCCTTTTTATTTTTTAAACGCCAGTAACTTTTTACACGTAACTCGTTTTTTTAGAAAAATTACACCATAATAATGAGTGTTTTTTAATCTTTAATATGAGTATCATATTACTATACTTATATACAGAAAAAAAATTACGTCTAATCGAATGTTTCAGTTAATGGTTTTTTGTTTTAGTTCATGATGTTATATAATTATTGAATGGTTTTATATACTTATTGAATGGTGTTATATATGTGTTGAATGGTGTTATATAATTATTGAATAGTGTTATATACTTATTGAATGATGTTATATAATTATTGAATGGTGTTATATATGCGCTGAATGGTTGTTGCAGTGTTATTCATAGTGTTTTTATAGAGATCTTTAAAGTGGTGTTATATACTTATTGAATGGTGTTATATACTTATGAAGGGTGTTATATAATTATCGAATGGTGTTATATACGTGCTGAATGGTGTTTGCAGTGTTATTCAGTATTCCTATAAATTAGGGTGGCGGTTTATGGAAAGTTTCGAATTAATTAAATCAATGATAAAATTACTTGATTACCCTTTTCAATTACTGGCTGGGATTTTTTTCTTACCTTTATCACATTTTTGGTCTTTTTTTTACAATAATCTATATATAGAGGATTAGGATCAAGAGAAAACCCTTACCAGTTGTGAGAACTTAGAGAACTCGGCCTTCCCGTGCGATTTTCGACCCCATTTTTTTCACACCCTTAGATTAAAATGTTAGAAAAGACTGTCGTAAAAAAATATAATTTGTTTTCGAAATGATGTTTTTGGCCCCTTACAACGGCTGTAAAAAGGTGATTACATAAGCATGACATCACCTTTATAGCATTTACGGCTGTCGTAAATGAAAAAAAAGTCTTTTTTTAGAAAAGTTGATTTTTTATGATTTTTGGTAAAATATTTTTCTGAAAAAACCTTTCGTAAGGTCGAGTTCTCACAACTCATATGAGTTTTCATTTTACTCTAACCTATATGGTAGGGATCATAAGAGAAGTGCACCCTATTTGAGAAACTTGAGAAGCATTTTGGTCCACATATTTTTTTAAACTTTTCGTAATATACACATATGTATATTGAATTATACACATATGTACATATTCAATTTTAAACTATACATATGTGTATGTTACGAAAAGATTTGGGAAAATGTGTGGTCCAAAATGCTTCTCAAGTTTCTCAATTAGTCTAGTGCTTCTCATGTGATCATAACCATATATATATATAGGGGAAGGTTCATTGGGGAACTCAAAAAAAGTGAGGAACAGTGGAGAACCGACTCAAACGAACTCCGATTGGACTCATTCCAGCGGCGTTGGAACCGGCTCGTCGAACCCTAACTAGGATCTCTTAACCCTAAACCCTAAATCCTAACCCCTAAACCCTAAAGCTAAAAAATAAGGCTAAAACCTAAGCTAAATCCTAAAATCTAAGCTATAACCCCTAAAAGCTAAACCCTAAAGGCTAAAACCTAAGCTAAATCGTAAAATCTAAGCTATAACCCCTAAAAGCTAAACCCTAAAGGCTAAACCTAAAGCTAAACCATAAAACCCTAAACCCTAAAGCTAAACCCTAAATACTAATGATTAACCCTAAAGCTAAATCCTAAGGCTAAACCCTAATATAAGACCCTAAATCCAAACCCTAATATATATATATATATATATATATATATATATATATATATAGGTTGTTTGTCTTTTTTTTTACCAAGGTGTAAACTAGGAGATTTAAAGGAATTGCCGTGAGTCCGTGACTCGAGTGATGCATCACGACATGCCCGTTACCTACTTTACAGAGAAACGGTAATTCAAATCACGTTCTTGTAATAAAAGGAATTATCATACTTTTTGTATAAGGAGGATATTGTAAAGAAACAAATGAATTAACACAATACAAACATGTGTCCATATGTTGAATCATTAACCCAGTTGATGTCGTATGCCATGTCACCAAACAAGAGCACAATAGTGTCATGTTACTAAATAAGTGTCACATCAACAAATAGTCTCACTTCAGATGTCATGTCAATATTATCTATTTGTCACGTTCATACTAACGTATTAAACATGTGACTAATGACCGGCTTACACAAAAAAATCAACATATAACTCGTTAAATATGTATGAGTCATCTAAAAATGAGTTAAACAGGTCGTGTTCGTGTTGACCCGAATTTGTGTATGTGCAAGTTCGTGTTTGCATCTTTGACACAAATAATAATGAGTCGGGTTTGAGTTGCACCTTTGAACCCACCAACCCAAAATGATTGACACCCCTAGTACTTGATAACACTTTTTTTTAATGAAAAATCTTACATATACCAAATTATCACTCATGTTTGGGATTGAACCCAAAAGCTTCCACTAAGAGACAGGAACCTGTACCAAGTGAGCTATCCCATATTGACACAAGATAACACATAATTGTGTTTTGGAGGTTGAATTATATTTGTTGAACCAATCAATAATAAGTAACGTTTAACAATAACAAGCAAACTCGACATATTGTTTCTAGAACAAACTAAGAGTCACATGGAACGAAATTTAGGGGGCGTTTGGTTCGCGGAATGTTTTGGAAATGGAATTAGAATTTGTATAGGAATTAGAATTTGAAGGAATTGGATTTGGAATTCAAACATTCCAATTAGAATTGTTGGAATTGGAATCTCAATTCCATTTTTGTTGTGTTTGGTTGTCAAATGAATTGGAATCCATCACCTCGGTACCCACAACCCCCGGTTCGGGTCGAAACGGTTCGGGTGGAACAAGTACGGGTCGAAACGGTTCGCGCCGAAATGGTTCGATTCGAAATGGTATGAGTCGAAATCGCTCGCGCCGAAACGGTACGGGTGGAAACGGTTCGAAACAGTTCGATTCAAAACGGTACGGGTCGGAATGGTTCGCGTCGAAACGGTGCGCGTCGAAACGGGTCACGTGGAAACGATTCGCGTATAAACGATTCACGTGGAAACGGTACGGGTCGAAACGGTACGACTCGAAACGGTACGGGTCGAAACGCTAGTTCGGGTCGAAACGGTGCTCGTCGAAACGATACGGGTCGAAACGATTCACGTGGAAACGATTCGCGTCGAAACGGTTCGCGTTGAAGCGGTTCACGTCGAAACGGTGCGCGTCGAAACGGTTCGCGTCGAATCTCAATTCCATTTTTGTTGTGTTTGGTTGTCAAATGAATTGGAATCCATCACCTCGGTACCCACAACCCCCGGTTCGGGTCGAAACGGTTCGGGTGGAACAAGTACGGGTCGAAACGGTTCGCGCCGAAACGGTTCGATTCGAAATGGTACGAATCGAAATCACTCGCGCTGAAACGGTACTGGTGGAAATGGTTCACATCGAAACGGTACGGGTCGAAACAGTTCGATTCAAAACGGTACGGGTCGGAACGGTTCGCGTCGAAATGGTGCGCGTCGAAACGGTACGTGTCGAAGCGGTTCACGTGAAACGATCCGCGTACAAACGATTCGCGTGGAAACGGTACGGCTCGAAACGGTACAGGTCGAAACGCCGGTTCGGATCAAAACGGTACGGATCGAAACGACTCACGTGGAAACGCTTCGCGTCGAAACGGTGCGTGTCAAAACGGTACGGGTAGAACGGTTCGGATCGAAACGATACGGGTTAAAACGGTGCGGGTCGAAACGGTCGAAGATTCCAATGAATTTACTTTAATTCCTTCACATATAGGAAGGATTTTGAATTCCTTTAGTTAAAGGAATCCATGCCTAATTCCAATTCTATTGTCAACCAAACACATGAAGATTGGAATTGAGATTCCAATTCCATCAAATTCTATGAACCAAACATCTTAAGAGATGGAATTTAGATTTCAATTCCCTTAAATTCCATTGAATTCATGTGAACCAAACGTCCCTAGAAAAAAAATGGAAGAACTAAGGGGGCGTTTGGTTCGCGGAATGTTTTGGAATTGAAATTGGAATTTGTATAGGAATTAGAATTTGAGGGAATTGGATTTGGAATTTAAACATTCCAATGAGAATTGGAAATTGTTGGAATTGGAATCTCAATTCCATTTTTGTTGTGTTTGGTTGTCAAATGAATTGAAATCCATCACCCTGTCACCCACAACCCCAGGTTCGGGTCGAAACGGTATGGGTCAAAATGATGCGCGTCAAATCGCTCTGTGTCGAAACGGTTCGATTCGAAACAGTACGGGTCGAAACCGTTCGCGAATAAACGGTACCGGGGCAAAACAGTTCGATTCGAAACGGTACGGGTCGAAACAGTTCGTGTCGAAACGGTTCGACTCGAAGCGGTTCGTGTCGAAACGGTTCGATTCGAAACGGTTCGCGTCGAAACGGTTTGATTTACGGTCGAAACGGTTCGCGTCGAAACAATACTGGTCAAAAACGGTACTGGTCAAAACGGTACTGGTCGGAAAGGTTCGCGTCGAAACGGTACAGGTTGAAACGGTTCGGATTGAAACCGGTACGGGTTAAAATGGTACGGGTCGAAACGGTTCGATTCGTAACGGTACGGGTCGAAACAGTACGGGTCGAAACAGTTCGCGTCGAAACGGTACTGGTCGGAACGGTTCGCGTCGAAACGGTTCGAGTCGAAACGGTTCACGTCGAAATGGTACGGGTCGAAACGGTTCGGGTTAAAACGGTCGAAAATTCCAATGAAAATACTTTAATTCCTTCACATATAGGATTTTGAATTCCTTCAAATAAAGGAATTCATGCTAATTTTAATTCAAATTCCATTGTCAAAAACACATTTTTTTTAATGGCAATGGGAACCTCCTCTCAAGAATTGAACCCCTACACGAGTTCGAATCCTAGGCCCCCCCTAAGGTCCAGCCGCACTAGAATTACCCAATATTGGTACCAGAGTGGACTCGAACCCGCGACCCCCGGACGGGAACCCACACAAGCGTGTTAGACCCTCCCACCTCCACCATTAGGCTGTGGCTTCATTGGCAACCAAACACATGATGATTGAAATTGAGATTCCAATTCCAACAAATTCTGTGAATCAAACATACTAAAAGATGGAATTCATATTCCAATTTCTTAAAATCCATTGAATTCATGCGAACCAAACGCTCCCTAAGAGTTGATTTGTGAACACTCATTTGACACTATATTAACGACTTCCACGTGCATTACTCTAAAACAGATCCTTTCAAAGTATATTTGTATGTGTAGAGTGATTCTCATTTTTAGAAACATAGAAGGGATATTGGATTCTTACTTTCTTGGTGCACGTTCGAGTCCTCCATCATCTTTTTTTCAATGTGGACTAACCCACTTGAGGTATATGTCTCTTAGAGGAGAGGTTTCGGGTTTGATCCTGGGCAAAGGTAAATATTTAGAATTATTGGTGCAATAGAGTATAAACAAGCTTTGCCATTTAAAAAACAAACCCTAACTTTCACCATTTGGTTGACGACACTCATAACTTATGAATTGTACCACATCATTCCCAATTTATAACTTATTTTCTTCTGACACTCCTAAACTAACTAAAGCCCAACATAATTTTTTAACTGACGTGACATCTGATGTGACACTTTTTTTTGTGATAGTAGCATTTGACGTGGCGTTTTGATGAAAATCAAAGTCATAATAAATGATGAAAGTGAGAATTTAAGTTTAGTAGAAAATTAGACTACTAGAGTGGGCACGAGAATATAGAGTTTTCTTGAGATTGAATTAGAAATCGCAACTGCATTTGTCAGAAAAGTTTGAAAGATTTTTTCAAAAACAAAATGGATATTGCTTAGAGTCGAGATAGTAAATAAGTAATATGAATTGTTTTTTTTTTAAGTGTTAGAAACTCTTTAAAATGAATTGGAAATTGCAATTGTACTGTAGAAACGTTACCTCAAGTACGTCCTTTCCACGGCTGATTCAAATGGGAGTGATCGGATCTCCTGCCTAAAACAGAATACCATTAGGACTTGTTACAGGAATAGAGTTATCCCTGTAACCATCATCCGGCGTGAGAATAAGTATGTGTTTCGGGAGAATGTAAAGTTACGAAGAGAAGAGAGATGGTCCTTACCTTTATATCAATGTCCTCTATTTATACATATGGGGGGACCTCTATTTATAGAAGAGTTAGCAAAGAGATTTGGTAGAACTGCATATTTTTTGTTGCCAAAATCGTTGGTTAAACTGTAGTGCACTTTTTTTTGCTTTTTCCAAAGGGCCAAGAGCCCAAGACATTTGGCAAAGGTCCACATATAAGGGAACATTCCCATATAGATCCAATATTATGTTGGACTTCACTAAAAGAGTTGCAATAGATCCAACAAGGTTTTTATGTTTGATACTGAAACCAAACCAAACCAAACCAAATCAGAATTCAGTTCTGTTTTTGCTTTGCCAACTCTAATTCTAGTTCGATTGGCTTTTCGGCTTTAACCAAAAATTCTTCAAACTAAGATAAATGACAGTGAATAGGGATATGCATTATTTATAAAATGCTAGAGGAGTGCCCACACGATGAGGTGGGGAACACAACACTAAACGTTGTGCCGAGCGACGGGGAACACAACACTTAAAGGCTGAGCCGAGCCAAGGCTAGCTCGAGCTTGACTTGATCTTCATACCGAGCTGGCTCGAGTCAGCTTAAGATTAAAATCGAGCTAAATCTTAAACTCGAGCCCGGCTCAATTGAAAAGCAAATTGGTTCACTCAACCAAACAATACAAGTTATTCTTGCCAAAAGAATAAAAATAAAACTTTACTTAGACAAATGACTAAGTTTATAAGTTACACAATTATTTAACTTTTTTTAATGACTTAACTTGCCTTTATAGAGTAGGTGATCGCTCCACTTTTGTTTCTTCATCAATGTAGGACAAAAGAACAATGAGATAGATGAATTCTTTAGAAAATGTGAGCCTTTTTATAGTTATCTCTTTCATCTAGACTTTCTTACTCATCCGATGTGGGATGAACAATAATGCAAAAGTTTTAAGAGTTCCAACTCTAAATAATAGGACGGAAGGGTAATATCACCCCATTTTAAACACTAAAATCCCCTAAGTGTCACAGATGGTGCCAACGGTAACAAAGGGTGTTCATATTTAGGGTTTTGAATGTTCTATGAAATATGCAAGGATCTTGGTTAAAGCAGGTCTTCGGTGGTCTTTTTTTATTCCTTGGGTAGAATTCCCATTTCTCTTTGTTGGTTGTGGACTATCATGAACTTAGGAACTTACGTGGTCAAAAGAAAAAACAAGCGTAGCACTGTAGCTACTGTAGTTCTGTAGCTCTGCTACAGTGAATTTGTGTTGTTCTTTAATATATATATATATCATCGTAAAGGTTATGATGGTTATGATGCTTATCATTACTTTTCTCTCTAGAAATGAAAATAGATATGTATAAACAATTATGACGTTACATGAAAACATACAACATTTAGTAACTACTAGGTTATTTTTAGCGTCACGATGTGCATTTTCAATAAATCATTATCGTGATGTTGAAAAAATATACACAAAATGCAACTCATTAGAAAAAATCAGAATAAATGATGAATAAAATATTCTAAAAAGTAAATAAACACTTCCAAATAATAAACTACAATTCACATCGGTTTTCGTATAGTACAACAGCGGCATGGTATCCACTTAAAAAAAACTTATTCACATTATTGGAAAAAAATACGTAGTTGTGGATTTATATTTTTAAAAAATTAACGAACTAAAATTATTCGAAATATAAAATTGAATGATGAGCAAGATATTTAATAAAAACAAATAAATGCTTGAAAATAAAACAAAAAAATAAATAAACACTTTAAATATTAAAATATTAGATCATTGTTCATGAGGACTTTCAATTTATATGTATAAGATTAAATAATATAATAAAATATAAAAGCTATATATTTTATTATAAAAATAAAATCACCATTCATGATCCTTAGAAAAAAATTAGTGAACATAAGTTATTAAAAAGTATCAAACTAATTGATAAAGGAAATATAATTTAAGAAATAAAAAGTGAAAAAGAATTAGTAAAAACAAAGGATAAATGTAAAAGAAAATATAGTTTTAAAAGGGTAAAATAAAAATAAAAACATGTTAAAACTTAAAAATGTATATATTAATAAAATATATAATATTAAATAATAAATATTAAAAATATATATATTATTTAAAAATAAAGTTTAACTTCATTTTTAATTGAGGGAAAAAATAAATACAACTACATACTTAAGTTTTTAGAAAGAAAAATAACAAACTTAAGCTATTAGAGAAATCTCAAATTCTATGATAAAGAAAATATGATTTAAAATCTTAAAAAAAATTATTAAAAACAAAAAAAATATAATAGAAGAAATATGGTGTTAAAAAGGTAAAAAAACAACAGTAAAACAATTTAAAGTAAATATAATAATAAACCACTCTAATATAATAATAAAATATTAAAAGCTATAATTAGTATAGAAATAAACTCACTATTTATGATACTTAGAAAAAAAATTAACGAATATAATTTATTAAAGCAATATCAAACTAATTGATAAAGGAAATAAGACTTAAGAAAAATAATAGTAAAAACAAATGATAAATGAAAAGGAAAATATAGTTTTAAAAAGAAAAAATAAAAATATGTTAAAACTTAATATGAATATATTAATAGAGTAAATTGTCAAAATCGTCCTTGAGGTTTGAACATGTTTGTCATTTTCATCCGAATCAATTTTTTTTTGTACAAGATAGGCCTTCACTTTTGAGATCTTTTGTCATTTTCATCAAAACATCTAATTTGCTTTATTTTTTCTATCAAAGATTTGGATGAATATGAAAAAAAATCACAAATCTTAGGGACGATTTTGGCAAAAAAGTAAGACGTTTGGATGAAAATGACAAATCATCTCAAAAGTGAAGGACTATATTGTACTAAAAAGTTGTTTTGGATGAAAATGACAAACATGCCCAAAGCTCAGGGACGATTTTGGCAATTCACTCATAATAATATTAAATAATAAAATATTTAAAATCTATATATTATTATAAAAATAAAGGTACCATTCATGACTCTTTATCAATAATATATAGTAGTTTTTTTACGTCGCGCGTTGCGACGAAATCGAGCAAATGATAATGTAAGACAAACGTGACTTGAAAATAAAGCATGTTGTTTAGAAAGCCAAACCATTAGAACAATTTAGTTTATCATTGTACCGTTTTATGAAACCAAATAAATATTTTATTTTGAGTACAACTTCGTTTTTAACATAACTTATAACAGAATGTCGAGAGAAAAATAAACAATAACTACGTACTTCAGTTTTTAGAAAAAAGTTATAAACATAAATTATTAAAGAAGTATCAAACTGTTTGACAAATTAATATAAAAAAGAAAAGAATTAGTAAAAAATGGGAAAGGAAATATATTGTTTTAAAAAAGGAAAAAAATAAAAATATGTTATTAAAAGTAAATATAATAATAAAGTATTATAATATATTAAATACAAAAACTATATATTATAGTAAAGGAAATAGAGATTTTAAAAAAGAAAAAAAATTAAAAATATGTTATTAAAAGTAAATATAATAATAAAATATTATAATGTATTAAATAAAAAAACTATATATTATTTTAAAAATAAAGTTACTATTCTTCGTCCTTCGTTAAATATATATAAAATAAAATAATATCATATATTGTTTATTGGTTTCTAAAAAAGAATAGTAATCGTAATGTACGAACTTATTTTAAATCATTCCTCTAAGTTTCACTTAAATTATTTTGTCTTATGTTATGATGTAAACAGGAAGACTTACCTTGACAACATTGATACAACACATTATTAAAAAACTTACATTCACATCACGCTATTGTAGGTTTAAAAGGATATTTCACAAACTTGAAACAAATCAACAATCAAATAAACGAACACAATAAGAACATTAAACAATAAGAACATGTATGTGTATGTGTATATACAATAGATATCATAAATAATAAAAATCTATATCACACACAATCAAATCAACCAAACTATATACAACTCGTTAATAAACATAATCACCGATTGGATGAATAAGCTTCTAGAATCATCGATTCAGACAGGGAGATTCTCGACGGGGGCAGGAGAATTTTTGAAACTATTTGAACCGATGGATTGAAGGTGCGCCATCGCAATAACTTGGTTGGATTCCTCTTCGTCCAGATACTCCTCATCGTCCGAATCCGCGGTGGTTAAATTGACACACGAACAGCTCTCGAGCGAGGCGAAAAATGCCGATGCAACGTTGTTGCCAACCCGACTTGCCAGTCCGGGCTTTTCATTCTGATCGGTGTTGGCATTCTCATCCATCTTGTTTGAATTCTCCGATCTGATTCGATTCGATTGGAGTTGATTGATGGATTCCAATTTTTCCCACCAATTTTGTTGGTGATTTTAGATTGGATGGGAAACTTGCCACGCGTCATATAGCCATACATGGAATACATTTTGTTTACTAAAAATGGTAGAAAACTCATTAGGAAAAAAGTTTAGTTTATTATCTTTTATTTAATATAAATAAAATAAAGTTGTATAACTCAGATATAAAATTATAAAAGGTTTTTGGTATTAGATAAAACATAGTTAAAAGATCCTTTTTTGTTGTATGGTTAAGCATTTTGTTTAAAATAACTTAAACTTTCTAGAATAACTTTTGTAAAATGGGGTTAATTATTAGTGCACGTGTATGTAAATGAACCAGTCATGTGGAATTGGGGACTATAAAGGTATTGAATATCATTTATCATCTGTAACTTGAATAAAAAAGACCTCGCACACTAACACTAGCATTAGCAAGAACTATACCAAACTATGATTGTCAAGCTTGTAGGTGGATTTACAAACTGTTGCTACAATAAATATAAGGACCAAGGATGGTAACGATATCTTCTAGGTAAAAGTGTTTAAGGTTTCGATTAGCCTAACGCAGGTCGTGGAGTCCCTCCACGTTTGCAGTATATGAAGTTGGATCACTTTGTTATATTATTTTGAATTCCGGATTGAAAAATATTCAACCCAGAATGTTTATGTTTAGTGAGATTGTATTGTTATAAGTGAAGAATAGAACATGCAAGAAGCAAGTTCTAGAGGTGAAAGGAGAGATCAGGAATGTCCCAGCTGAATGACAAGAAGCTGTCATTTATAGAGGGAATGATTGTCTATAAAGAAAAACCTTTGACCAGTGATCCGTGACTACAGTGGAGGGCTTGCCCTTTTTGGTAAGTTAAAAGCTTTGGACTTGCGGGTAATAGAGTGCTCTCCCACATGCTCCCGTTGCGGCTGGGTAGGCGAGTCCACACGTAAAGTATGATGTGACCGTGTTGGGGTTTTTAACATGTTTATCAGAGTTATTTTATCCACATAAAATAAAAAACACAGCAGAATAATTATTTAAAACATGTTACTTTACTAGATACAAAACTCATTTTGTGTAAAAAAAAAAAAAAACAAAACCCAGATCCATATATGAACATGCATGCTATCAAAACAAAATCTTAGGGTGTTTCAAGAATACTACCTTTCAAGAACAAGTAGGTGAAAAGGATGATGCTTCTTGAATGGTAATCTTCTAAGTAGAAGAACTTAAGCTTGTATACCCAAGCCTTCCAACAAACACTATGATTTTGCTAGGATTTCTACACTTAAAATTTTCAAACTTCAACTCTCTTGGACAACCACACTATGGCCGAAAATATGAGAGCTTCAACTAGTATTCTTGCACTTGAAAATTTATTAGAGAAAACGTGTGTAAGTTGCAAAAGGAATCACCAAAAGATATCCATATATTCTTGTGTGATCTTGTTCAAATCTTGTGAAAGATTGCATGCATCTTCATTGGTGGAAGACCCACAATTTTAGGCCATAGGGCCCTTTTTCCAATCCAATATTTCAATATTTTATTTTATTTATTTCTTGTATTTATATTTTATAACTTTTATAAAATACAGCATAACATAATACAAGACTTTATGCAACATATTATAATAATTCATAATGATATTTAACCCATTAAATAACAATATAAAATATTCTCTTAAAATAAATTATCCATATAATTTATTAGTTTCTCAAGTGCAATTAGTTAGAAAACCAATTTCTAAATATTCTAAGTGTAAATATTTATTTATTTGATCATATCATAAATAAATATTATAGGCGTTTGTCTAGCTTGTTATTGAGTATGACCTGACTTGGATCATAACGTACTAGCCACATCAATTTAATATGTGTCTTGGGCATACCGATTCCAACAATCTCCCACTTGCACAAGATACATAGAAGATTGATGCAAATAGCAAATACCGCCTAATAACGGTTTACTACCCCTAATACGTATGACGAAGTGCCATTCAATAACATCATCCCCTTCAAGTCCCTTACTTGAACATGATTTAGGTGAAACGATCATTTATCCTTTTGTTTCAGATGTCATGTTGAATCCAGAGACATAGAGTGATCATTCTCTGTTGATTTAACTTTATCAGGCCTTAGACATCTTACTCTCAACGAATAAGAGAAACAAATCCCTTCTTGACTACTACGTCTCTCACAATCACCTTGTACCACACCTGAGCTTAGCCTTATGTACTGTCATGTTACTGACAGCGAAGAACTAGGTCAAGGTATAATATTTGGTGAATATCAAGACCCAATATGTATCTCAGGTCTGAGGATACCATGATATTCGCCTTTACTCAAAATTACTTATAATCAATCACAAAGACTCCATGTAGTACTATTTGAGAGCGGGTCAGTCCAATACTTGTATCCCACAAATATCAATGAACTTTGGTAGCAACTCTTTGCTCTATATTCATACCTAATGAATATCCACCAATCCAAGTTCATAATAGTCTTACCTTCATATTTGTTACCACAAACATGATCGACTACGGACATTTAGAATTATTAACTTATTCATGGATTTAAACATGCTAAAATGTATCATAACTCAAAATGCCATAATCATTAAATGAGTCAAAATAACAATCGTTCCGATATCCAAATACAAAGTAGATCAAATCCAATCACTAGAATATCAAAGTCCCAAGGCACAAGTATGATTCTCATGTTTTGGCCTTTCAAGGAGCTTCGTGAGTGGATCCGCAATGTTTTCATCAGTGTGAACTTTGCGAATACATATCTTTCCCTTTTGAACTTCATCCCTTATGTAGTTGAATCTTCGCTCTATATGCCTAGTCTTTTGGTGCGCACGAGGTTCCTTGATTTGAGCAATCGCACCCTCGTTATCACAAAAGATTCCAGGGGGTCCTGAATGGTAGGGACTACCCCTAGATCGACTATGAATTTCTTCAACCATGCAGCTTCTTGTGCTGCCAATGAAGCGGCGATGTATTCTGATTCGGTAGTGGACAATGCTACCACATCTTGCTTTGAGCTCTTCCTCGAGACCGCTCCTCCATTTAAAATGAAGACATACCCAGACTGCGATCGAGAATCATCTCGATCAGTTTGGAAACTCGCATCCGTGTAACCCTTTACAACGAGTTCCTCTTCACCGGATCCTATATTATAAACATATCCTTAGTCTTTCTAAGGTATTTCAATATGCTTTTAACAACCATCCAATGACTGTTACCTGGATTTTGCTGGTATCTACTCGTCATGCTTTAGGCGCATGACACGTCTGGTCTAGTGCATATCATTGCATACATGATGGATCCTATAGCAGATGCATATGGGACTCCTTTCATTCTTTCTTGCTCATCCTTTGAGCTTGGACATTGAGACGCATTCAATATTGTCCCCTTTTGAATAGGTACCAAATCTTTCTTAGAGTTTTCCATCTTGAACCTTTTCAAGATTTTGTCAATGTATCCACTTTGGTTCAAACCTATCAAGCGCCTTGATATATCCCTATAGATCTTTATTCCCAAAATATAGGCGGCTTCACCAAGATCCTTAATGGAAAAACAACTTCCAAGCCAGGTTTTTACACCTTCCATGGTTGGAATATCATTTCCAAATAGTAGAATGTCATCGACATATCATACTAGGAAAGTGATGATGCTCCCACTAGCCTTCTTATATACACAAGCTTCATTACCATTTTTGATAAAGCCAAACTTTTTGATCTCTTCATCAAAACGGTGACTCCAACTTCTTGATGCTTGTTTCAATCCATAGATTGATTTCTTTAACTTGCATATTTTATTAGGATATGTTGGATCAACAAAACCTTCAGGCTGAGCCATATAGACATCTTCATCAAGATATCCATTGAGGAAAGCCGTTTTGACATCCATTTGCCAAATCTCATAATCATAATGTGCAGTTATGGCAAATAATATCCTAATTGACTTTAGCATCACCACGGGCGAGAAGGTCTCATCAGAATCAACCCCTTGAGTTTGAGTGAAGCCTTTTGCTACAAGCCTTGCTTTATAAGTATCCAAGTTACCATGCATATCGGTTTTCCTTTTGAAAACCCACTTATTTCCAACTACTTTGGAGTTAAGAGGTGACACAACCAATTCCCATACTTGGTTGTCATACATGGATTGCATCTCTACGTTCATGGCTTCAAGCCACTTGTCACAATAGGATTGTGACATTGCATCATGGTATGTGGTTGGTTCATACGAATCTACCACATAGAATCCATTCATGAAAAATCCATATCTTTCGGGTGGATTACTAATTCTACCAGATCTGCGAACATTTTGTGTGTATTGATCAACCACTTGATCCTCTTCAACAACCTCTTGTTGAGTGCTAGTATCAACCAAACGTGTATCGGCTTGTGGTTCTTGATCCTCATCAGGTTCCATTGTTCTACTACTAGTTCCTTCCATAAGGAACTTAGCTTCCAAGAACTTACCCTTTCGAGCAACAAATACCTTTTGCTCTGTTGAATCGTAAAAGTAATATCCTATATCATCTTTAGGATATCCTATAAAGATACACTTAGTGGATCGTACTTCCAATTTGTTTGGGGTGTATTGCTTGACATAAGCTTCACAATCCCACACCCTTAAGAATGATAACGATGGAGGCTTTCCATGCCATATTTCAAAAGGTGTCTTATCCACTTTCTTGGTTGGGGCCATATTTAATACCGGATTGCAGAGAGCAAAGCGTAACCCCAAAATGATAGAGCTAATGTGCTTCTAGCCATCATAGATCGAACCATATCCAATAGAGTTCGATTCCTCCTTTCAGACACACCATTATGTTGTGGTGTTCCAAGTGGAGTAAGTTGTGAGATGATCCCACAACTCCTAAGATGATCTTGAAAAGCATCACTAAGGTATTCACCTCCTCTATCGGTGCGAAGGACTTTGATTGTTTTCTTAAGTTGATTTTCTACTTCACTTTTGAAATCTTTGAACATTTCAAACGCTTCATCTTTGTGTCTTATCAAGTACACATAACCATTACGCCTATAGTCGTGGGTAAAACTAATGAAGTATCTTTCACCATTCCTACTCATTGGCGTAAAAGGACCACATACATCCGAATGTATGATACCTAATAAGTCTTTTGCCCTTTCAAAAGTGCCACTAAAGAGAGCCTTAGTCATTTTGCCTTGTAAACAAGATTCACATACATCAAATGAATCATCTTCATTTGTTTCCAAAAGACCATTCTTTCGAAGTGTTTGCATGCGATTTTTATTTATATGTCCAAGGCGACAATGCCAAAGATAGGAATCACTCAAATCCATTTTGAGTTTCTTGGTGCTTAATTGGTACATTGAGCTATCATATGATGTGTCATCATGAACTAATTCATAAATACCATTAAAGGCATAGCTTTAAAGTAAACACATCATGCATTGAAACATAAATGTCATGGTTAACAAATTCGAAATTAAAACCACATTGTCTCAAAAGGGAAAATGACATAATGTTCCTAGTCAAACTAGGAGCATACAAAACATTTTTCAGAATCACTTCCAAAACCACTTGGAAGCTTTAAGACATAGTCTCCTTGGGCTTTGACTTCAACTTTTGCTCCATTGTCCATGAAGAGACTAACGTCTCCCTTCTTGTAATGCTTATTTCTTTTGAACCCCTGCAACAAATTGCAAATATGAGTTCCACATCCGGTATCCAATACCCATGTGTTAGAAGAAATAACATTAAGCTCAACATGTATCATAAAGATTGTACCTGAGGTTTGCCCTGCATCCCTCTTTGTTTTCAACTCCTTGAGATAGTTTGGACAATTTCTTTTCCAATGTCCTATCTCTCCACACTCAAAACATGGGTCGTTCGAAGCAACCTTTTTCTTCTTGTCTTTCGGTTTCGTGGGTTCCGCTTTAGATTTTCCCTTCCCTTTCCCTTTTACGTGCCCCTTCTTTTTGGCAAAATTTGCCTTGGAGTCGGGTGGGGCCTCTTCTTGTTGCCTCCCTCATTGATCATTAGGACGAGTAAAGCCTTTTTACCCATGCCTGCCTTGACAGTTTTGAGCATTGCATGAAGTTCACCAAGGCTCTTGTCCCATCCATTCATGTTATAATTCATAACAAAAGTCTCAAATTTCTTTGTTAAAGAGTTGAGGATCAAATCCGCAACCAACTCTTTAGAGACGGGACAATTGAGCCTTTCGAGGCGATCAATGTGGCTTTTCATCTTAAGGACATAAGATGAGACCGATTGGGTTTCCTCCATTCGACATGCATGAAGCGCCCAAACCGTTTCGAAGCGTTCTACCCTTGCTTGTTGTTGGAACATTTCCTTCAATTGGGTAATCATGTCGTATGCCCCGTGATGTTCAAAATCCTTTTGAATTTCGAGAGTCATACTTGCCAACATGAGTCAAGAGACTTGTACGGAGTCCTCGGTGTACTTAACCCAATCATGATAGGCCTCCACATCGTCAATACTAGGTTCATCGAGAATAGGATCGTCCAACACATAAGATTTCTTTTCTTGCTTAAGAACGATTCTTAAGTTTCTATACCAATCCATAAAGTTGTTATGGTTGAGATGATCCTTATCTAGGATTGTTCTTAGTGATAGGTTATGGACGGTCGGGGCGATCGTGTTGGTGGTGTTATTGTTTGCGGCCATCTACAAAATTTGTCAAAGTTCAATTTTAATATTTACGATATCATTATTATATTTTAACTATTAATATCCTTTTATGTCTCATAGACAATTAATAATTAAAATCTAGAATCCAACGTTACATTTAAATATTGGTTAGGTGACCTTTATCCCATTATTTAAATTAACAAGGTAGTCAACGTTTTGACAATTGCAACCCCTTGCAATTTCTAGCCATATGGGATTGGTTAAACATCTTAATGTTTAGTTGGCATGTTTAATCCCATCAACACCTTTGTACGCCATGCTTCGGTGACCATAATCACATGGTTTCCAAATCAAGGCGTCCAACTTACACACACATGTGAGTTTACACATACAAGTGGTTAGGTGACCTTTATCCCACAAATATGGTAAGCCCACCTCCAATACACAAGTTCCTTCAAATGTAGTTAGGTGACCTTTATCCCACAAAGAATTCCCAAGTGATTCGAGTGTTGTATAAAGGATGGTGTTTGACTTGTTTTATAAAGGGATTTAAGTTTTCAAAATTCTAGTTTTAGAAAACTTTATGTACCATACATTTGCATGCATTCAAATTCATGGTACCTTAGTGAAAACCAATTTTCAAGGTTCTTTTAATAAAACCCATTTTATTATAAAATCATTAACCTTTAATAAAACCTTTTATTAACCACTTCAATGATTTTTAAAGAACCAATTTTAAGCTTGTTGTTGTTTATTAGTTTGTTAAGCATCCATATCCACATATCATCCAAACAACATAATAAAACAACCATACAAGCATAACACACAAAACAATAGGTGCATAACCATAGCCAACTAATTTTGACAACACTTGTTAGCCGAAACAAGTGTGCCAAAAGGTCCTTCCTAAAGGATGAATATTGACACAAGAAATGTGTCGTTGAACTCCCACTTGAACCCGCATCCAAATGCTTCAAGTCTTCCTTTTGTGTTGTGATTTATTCACTTTCTTTGGGCTTCCAAATGATCTTTAAATTCAGCTCCAAACTCCTTTGGGCTTCAAAAATGTGTTTTGATTATTGGGCTAAAATCCCGTTAAGAACTATGAAGTCCTTTAGGCCAAAAATTGGCCAAAACCAAAACGCATTTTGTGTGATTCTTCTTTTACAATAAAGTATCCTAATACATTTTTTCTAGTAAAAGAAATGCAACTAATCTATTTACTTACATACCAAATGAAAATAAATAAATTACATATTTTTCAAATAGATGAATAAAGACATTAATTATTACAACCCATTGAAATAATTAAATATAATTCACAAACACAATCATTCAACATATTCAAACACAAGGTCATAGCTAGGTTATGAACACCAAAATATACATCCACATATGTATATTATTCAAGAGCAAAAGATGGTTCCCTTTTACAACCTACTTTTTCGGCCAAGAATGAAAAAACCGAAAAGGTGGGTCTTGTCCAAACAAACAAATCATCCATATGATATTATTTTTTCAAGACTCCTTTATGCATGTTAGTAAAAGTGTCTTGAAAAAACAAGGGAAAACCATGGCTAAAATTTCGGCCATGGGGTTTTAACCAAACCCAAAAACCCGAAATTTTAAATCCTATGAAGCATGCATTCATATAAGCGGCTCTAATACCACTGTTGGGGTTTTTAACATGTTTATCAGAGTTATTTTATCCATATAAAATAAAAAACGCAGCATAATAATTATTTAAAACATGTTACTTTACTAGATACAAAACTCATTTTGTGTAAAAAAAACAAAACTCGGATCCATATACGAACATGCATGCTATCAAAACATAATCTTAGGGTGTTTCAAGAATACTACCTTTCAAGAACAAGTAGGTGAAAAGGATGATGCTTCTTGAATGGTAATCTTCTAAGTAGAAGAACTCAAGCTTGTATACCCCAAGGCTTCCAACAAACACTATGATTTTGCGAGGATTTCTACACTTAAAATTTTCAAACTTGAACTCTCTTGGACAACCACACTATGGCCGAAAATATGAGAGCTTCAACTAGTATTCTTGCACTTGAAAATTTATTAGAGAAAACGTGTGTAAGTTGCAAAAGGAATCACCAAAAGATATCCATATATTCTTGTGTGATCTTGTTCAAATCTTGTGACAGATTGCATGCATCTTCATTGGTGGAAGACCCTTGAAGTTGGTGACTGCAAGAGTTGATCAAGAGTGGTTTCATGCACAATAGGTGCACCGGTGGCAACGGGTTGGGAGGTGAACAGCAGGAAAGCAGTTGGACTTAGCCTCCCAAAAGCACAAGGGCTTGGGTTGAGCGGTAGGTTGGTTGCACTAGGACCAGCTTAAAAGTAGGATGTGGTTGGACGTGAGCTGCTTAAAGGAAGAGGTGGAGGTCTGGGTGACAATGAAGGTTCAGACTCCTCATAGTCTATCCTTATTCTCACCCCCTTTTCCCTTTCTCGACTCACATTTTTGTTGAGAAGAGATCACAACTGCAGGAAATTTCTAGCTACTCCGTCAGGTGTTAGATCTATGCGATCTGGTCTACGCATAACACCGATTTGAGGAGAGGTAACCCCTGACCAAGACGGGTTGGTGTTTGAAAATAAGTGAACTCTGGGAACATAGTTCCCATTGGAGTACTTCTAGGAGTAGAAAAAGGTGTAGACCTGATCGGTGAGATCCGACCAGATCTTGGTGTTAAATTGGTATTGTTAGGCACCTGATTTACCTCGCCGGAAGATTCGCTTTCAGACATGGAGAACTTGGAGCTACAGTACTGGTCTTTAAGATAAAGTTAGCGGCGTAGCCCCACGGTGGGCATCAACTTGTTGCTACAACAAATACAAGACCAAGGAGGGTAACGATATCTCTGGGGTAAAAGGGTTCAAGGTTTCGATTAGCCTAGCGCAACTCGTGGGGTCCCCCTACGTTTGCAGTACGTGGAGTTGGATCACTTTGTTATTGTTATTTTGAATTATGGATTGAAGAATATTCAACCCATAATGTTTATGTTTAGTGAGATTGTATTGTTGTGAGTGAAGAATAGAACATGCTAGAAGCAAGTTCTAGAGGTGAAAGGAGAGATCAGGAATGTCCAGCTGAATGAAAAAGAGCTGTAATTTATAGAGGAAAGGATTTTCTATAAAGAGAAACCTTTGACCAGTGATCCATGACAATGTGGAGGGCTTGCCTTTTTTGGTAGGTTAAGGGCTTTGGACCTGCGAGTAATAGAGTGTGCTCTCCCACATGCTACTGTTGCGGCTGGGTAGGAGAGTCCACACATAAAGTGTGATGTGACCGGACACTGTCTCGTTCTTTTTGCTGTTCGCGACAGTTGGTCATTTGTGAACCTTTTTAGCTTTCAACATTTTAAGTTGTTTCTACTTTGACGAGTTTATTAAGCTTTGAGCTACCCACGTCATCACAAACTAAACTAAAAGGTAACTTCTTCCTAAATTATCACCGGTATGCTAATATTTTCTTATTTGTTATCAAACAATATAACTTTAACTTATACAACTTTACACATTTACAAAACGTGCATTTTTAGTACTTGATATTGACATCGATATGGGGTTTTCTACGTATGAAATGTTCATGAAAGTAAATATTGTGACAAAAATCTGACACCATATTATGTGAATATAGTATAACATAAGATGTTTGATTTTATTCAGAACAATGAATTTCTTCTATAAAAATCTTGAGTTTTAGTCCCCGAATTCTCTAAATTATATGTGTGGTACAAAAATAAATGTCATTTATTGAGTTATTTGGTCATTTTAATTGTGACGGCTCCCCTTTGCTACACCTCATTACCTCATAAATCTAAACAATCTATTATCAAAAAACATGAATGTTGCTACCAAGATCCGCATAGTCGGTTGAGGATCAAAGTACCACCAAAAAGAATAGTCCACCACATGCAAAGAATACTGTTAGTCTCGTCACAATATGCATGCGGGGGGTTTCACTATGACCGGCCTTTACCTATAAGAAGAAACATATAGCTAGAGATGAAAGATGAAAACCAATAAATACTAAGAAAAATGATTGGCTAGGTAGAATTAAATTACCATCTTCGCAAATAAGAGAGACTTGTATACCACTTCACTAGTTGATTTGCGGCTATATTTAATGTTTCATAACATGTTGCATGTGTTGAAGGCTTGCGAGTTGGCGCTTTAACTGATGGTCACAAGCTTAATCTGCAAGACAATTGCGTTACCCATCAGATATTATTACTTATTACTGGTAAAAGATATCTAAGCTGCCAGCATGTTGTGTGTTTTAATATATGGAATGTTGTCATTATGCTTTGGACTTCCTCATATTTGCGTTGATGTCTGAAGATGATGTTTCGACCCTCCTTAACGATAACGCACAGTCTGGATCACTATTGTATTAGTTTGTCCTAAATCCCTTTATCTAGATTAGGGTGTAGTTAATGTTGATCCCGGATAACAATACTTTGATCTAAAATGGCAAGCTAATTTTAACTTTATATGAAAAAAATGTGCGGAACTAGAAATCAACTTGTAAGAAACAGAAATACAGAATTTTCAAGTTTATATCACTTTTGAAAGGTTGCAAAAGATGATTGAAAAAGTTATTTTTCTAATACAAAACAATGCTTAAGAATTCTGTGGGAGTGAAGGGCAATGGAGTATGTAAGATGTAATACCTGCAATGCGCAACTCCATTGATCTCCGGTGTTGGTGATCTCTATTTATAGAGACCAATTGGCATAAATAAACAATTGTTTATTCATGCAAGTGTTTATAGTGAAAGACCATTTCATTCGTCATGCTTACCACTTCCACTTGTATCATAAATGTCCTTTAACCATATTATATTATCTTAAATGCAAGTGGACACTATGATTGGTCATCAGAAATCTGATGACTTCTGATTAGAATCTGATAAGGTTTCATCAGATTTGATCAGGCGCTTCTGATCCATTCTTCGAACACTTAGACAAAGATATTCTTATCAGATCCGATTCAGATGCTACTTCTTATGGCCTATGATCATGTATCTTTTGTTGACTTGATCCTTTGATTTCTTCTTAATCCGATCTAATCAGATTCTTTTCTTCATTTTCTTCAATACTTTACATTTATACATAAAGTTTCCTTACAATTTCTCCCTAAGTATTGTAAGTAAAATGAAGAGCATACAACTTGAAAAACGCATTCAACATACAATTAGTAATGCAAATAGAGACAACTACTTAAACAGTTTTTCAACTAAACAAAAAAAATGTTCAAACATAACCATAGCAATCATTGTCTTAGTAGATTTATGTCACACCCCAATCTGCAGTGGAAGAAAACACAGGATGCAACAGACACCTCTGGTACAAGCACATTGTTTATAAAAACACTACATTTTATTACTTACAAAATGTTGATTACATACTACATGTATGTTACAACTGCGCGTTCCCATGAACCACATAAGTCTTCTAAGCCGCATGCGATTATATCAGTATTCGTCTATAAACACGTCTTGAACAACATACACGGATCACACCAATCTCAATTTACCTAAAATGCATGTTAGTTTTAAAAAGGGTCAGCTAAACGAGTCGGTGAGTTTCATTGGTATGGTTGTTTCGTAGCATATTGTTTTAACAAGTTTAATTGCACGAGCCATAGGTCGTAGATGGAATTACATGAGTGTACAAGTGAAACCTTGACTGTTTTAACTGTGTCGTTTCACGTTCGACACCTCAGCACGCCCAGGGCCGTGTCACCACGACACCTCAGCCCGCCGGGCCGTGTCACACAGACACCCCCAGCCCACCAACTGCGTCACGTGCAGTTCAACGCCCCAATGCATTTATGCCTAACAACATAACCAAGTTTAGGACGCGTGCAGTTGACTGTTTGCCGACACACAGTCCGGTCGTAGCAACTGGATTTGTCAGACCAATAGTACTATCCACGCCTTACGTTAATCACTTGTAGTGGGGATAGTTCGTGTGTTAGGTAATTCACATCATCACAAGTTGGTGCAATTAACACAGTTTGTAACATGCAAATCACCCCAAAAAACAGTAAAGCTGTTTAAAAGTCGGGGAGTGAAACTCACAGGATAACAGTATCACAGGTAGCAATAGGAGTATATGCAAGCTGGTTCGGCTCTAACAGTAATCATGCAAGTAATTACCAATATCAGTTGCTAAGTCGGTAACGCCTATAACTTGGGGCCGGGTGGGTATTTTCAGGCCATATCGTTCATCAAGTATCCTGGTGTGGTGATGGATGTTAGGGTAGGATCAGTTTCACGTTTGGCTATCGGGCACCGGTTTGCGTGCCAGCCAAAGTCGGATTTTCTATGTGTTTGGATAACGGTACTAAGATCTAGACAGTGCCAATACATTGTCATTTAGAAAAGATTAGGTATTTATTAAGGAAATCCGGACGTTTGAAGGATTTAGGCCTCCCAAATTTGAGTTTCTGTTTTCGCCGTCGGGGATTCTCCCGAACGGTGGCGGAACACACCCAGAGTGTCCAGCTTACCATGGAACTTCCTAGAATACCCCCGGTGTTCCACCTATAGTCATAATAGGGTTCGGTCTGTTTCCCGTTCCGGCAGGTTCGTTGTCCGGTAAACTGCCGAAATAAGTTAAAAGAAGCGTTTTAAAAGCCGAAAAATCCCATTTAATCTATGTATTTTATAAAATTCTGGAAATTTTTTTGGAAATCATTAACATTATACAGATTCAAGGGAAAATATTTTGGGAATTTATAAAGTTATTTTTATAACTTAAATAATTTATTTGTAAAACAGTATTTAACCGAATAATTTACATTGCTTATCATCCGATGTCTAAAAATTCTTTAAATATTCCAATAAACTCCTTATATGTCCAGGAACTCCCTGCAAAAAATTGGGATTTTTTCTGATTTCGTTTCAGTGCGTTTCCGGCTACCAAAAACTCTAAAAAAAGTGGATTTTTAGTCTAAACCAAAATTCAGCCAATGGACTTCCAAACTTACCAGAACGTTATGTATATGTTCCTTGGGGTTCATATAAATTTTGGTGATTTATTGACTCCGTTTGGTGTTTTTCCCTAATTTCTTTATGTAAAACAGTTAAAAATTCGCCAAAACTTATAAAAAATTCCAAAAATTCTAACATTTAATGTGGATATTTTTGTCAATACCTTACATCACCACACCAAATTTCAGCTCAATCCAAGCATCACGGACCAAGTTATGGACCAAACAATATTCTGCTTACACTAATCGAAGGTTTCAGGCGTTACCTAGCGTAAGCTTCATTCCCGCGTGTTTTTCTTGAGTCCAGAAGTGTGTGGGTGCTATATTCAGTACTTACACATCAAGCACAATCCAAAAATGCCATAACCCATTTCAATCAAGCCTTGTTTCATTGTTTTTCGGTTAAGAACTTTATTATTCGATTTTGGTCGATTAGGGTATCAAAAGCCAAAGTTTTGTGATCTTGGCTACCATATAACTTCAGATAATGCCTGAGGTATTCTTATTCAGCTAAGAACCATGTTTAAATCATCCATAATCATGGATAAAAAAGGGTTTTCTTTGTCTAGTTGATGTTTTCACAAGAAATCATCATCAAAACCATGTAAATCATGAATAATACCTTTGATTTGGCAGAAATAAGGTCTGTGTTCTTGAGGTTTTTGAGCAGGCTTTGGTGAAAAAATGAAGGAATAATGAGAAAAAACTGAAAAAAAGGATATATACAAGGTGGGGTGCCCCTACCCCACCCCCGCTTTGCGGCGCTTCGTTTTTCGTGCTATAAAGATGATGTCTATCTTCGTTTATGCATTTAGGTTCGTTTTCGGGTCCCACACGCATCCCTGATTTGCCAAACGGGCTCCTTTTTTCACGTTTTTAGTGTTAAAAGACTTAGTTTTAAAAACCGTGCATAACCGTCTCGAAATCCGAACACGATTATGTTTTAATCATAATAGCCTCGTATTAGGGTAGTTTAAGTGTTTTTAAGCTTGATTGACCGCTCCTTGCATGTTTGGTTGTCTTTCATTGCTCTCAAAACAAAGGCGTTTCCCCAACCGGGAAATTCCTCGTTTTGCGTGCCCGAGCTTTGATTAGCTTCAAGTCTTATGTCATGGTCTAAGGCACATAACTAAGATGTTTCGTGAACTAAGAATCTAAAGTAGCCCCACCGTTGGCCTAATAATCATCGTCAAACATTTAATGCGCTGTTAAACAGAAAGCTCCCGTTTAACACGTTGTTACAGGCTAAGGACACCAACCTCGCACCGTTGGCCCTTAATAGTGTCATGTTAACCATGACGTGCTCTCGGATTCCTCCGAGACATAACAGATATCGTTTAGCATAGCACACAAGTCATGCATGTGTTTAGGGTTTTCAGACAATTATTGTTTTAAGCATGCTTTAAAGTTTTGGGACCAATTATGGTGTCCCTGGTTTCGTTCTGAGTATCAAGAATTCGTATCATCACACGTAATCACAACAAATATCATGATATACATGTCACTTCCAATTACCGCGGACTTGTACAGGTTAAAATTTACCGGGATTTTTCACAGTTGTCATAATTTAATAGTAAAAATTGTTCATGCTCGGCTTCCACTTCTGAGGGATAGGTTGTTTGCGCTCCTCGTACATGGCTTTCACGTACTCTCTATCTTCAATCAAGTCATCAATGATGCCTTCAATCTGTTTCACCAAGGGCTCTCTTTTCTTATCTTTCTTCTGTTCCTGCTTTTTCCTCATGATCTCCTTGATGTAAGTCAAAGTTCTGTTTGAAAACTTACATATTTAATTGACTCTGAACATTTTCCTTCCCTCTTCGTCTTTATAGATTACTACTAGCTCAGGTGCTTCAACAATGCTACCTGTTCTGGCATCTTTCATTTCTTCAGGGATTTCAGTGTTTGGAGCAGTGATCAGAGGTTTGCCATTAACTAAATACTTGTAATGAAGGAATAAGTCAATGTCTGCATGGCATATTTTGGTTGCCATCTCCATTCCTCGTTCTGAGAAGCTGCTTAGTGCTCTTCTGTTTTCTCTTCTTCTTGGTGATTCCAGTGCATACATTCTTCTTAGCTTGACTATATCCAGTGGATGAAGACATTCCATTATTTGACTATCAAGGACTTTTTGTTCCTCACCATCTTCTCTTCTAATGTGATACACATTTTGATGATACTCACCTTTGAGAGGAGTCTTGACTGAATTATCTGTGATGTGTACACTCTTGATGGGATTTTTGTATTTCCTCCAGAGACACCACTTCTTGTCTGCTGCTTCTCACTGTGAGGGCATTTCTGGTGATAGGGTCCATTTTGCTAGGAAGAGGTTCATCATCTTTTCTGTAATATTCTTTTAAAGCAACCTCTGGAAAGAGTACTTCATGATCATCGACAACATGTATGATCCTGGTTATGTTTGTATCTTCTGTTGGAATGATAATAGGCTTCTTTGAGGATGTATGACCACTTTCTTCCCATTTCCTCTTCTCTCCAGATACATATTGTTTGCTGAATTCAGTTTGGCTTGAAAGAGTAGGTCCAACAGATTCTTTTCCTTTCTTTTTTTTTCTCTGGATGAAGACTGAGTTCTGTGTTAAGCTCTTGTCCTCAATGATGGTTCTGTTTGTGTTTGAGATTGTTGTGGTGGTGGTTGAATTGGTTTTGATTGATTGGTGCTGATTGTGGTGATGATTGAGTTTGTGTTGATGGATGTAAGATTATGGCTGTTTCTTTAAAGGTAGAGGTAGGATGAGGTGGAGGAGGAGGACCCATTGTTCTTTGTGAAGGTTTAGTTGAGGTTTTTGGTCTGGTTGGTATAGGAGCTGGTTTTCAGAAGAGAGATGTTGTTGATGCAGTTGTAGTTTGCTTAGATGCATCCTTCTGGGTTGTGCCAGGCACCTCTCTTTTCTCAGGAATCTGTTTCAATAGATCTGGCAAGCTGGCCTTGGTTGTTTGTGCAATGTTGACACAAAGTCTTTTTAATAAATCCTTTACATCTTCAGTCAGCTTTGTGTTGGAAGCACTTTCTTCTTTAATGCTTGCCATCTGCCCCTGTAATTCTGTTTTTTCTTTTGTTCTAGTTCTGTATTTGTTCTTTTGGTAAATGTACATTAGATTGTTGTTCTTCTCAACTTCTTTCAGCCTTTCCTCCATTTTTGTAAAGTTTTTTGCAACTGTTGACAGGTTCCATGCTGCAGTACTTGATTCTGCACTTTCTTTTGTTTTCACAATTTCCTTCATCTCATCCTTCATAGCTCTAAACTCATCAGCTAGTTTCTTGAGCTCATGAGAAATCTCATGTACATCTTGAGAGGCAACTGGAGGTTCTTGCAATTTGTTTAGCTTGTCTGCGTTTGCTTCTGATTGCTTTTTGATGACTTCAACAGAATCTGACAGATTTCTGTTGCTTCATTTCATTCAACAGAAGATCCAGTTTTTCTTCAAGTGGAGACTTTTTCTCTTTATTCATCACCTTCTCCATTGCTTTCTTCAATGTTGATTCAAAATCAGCTGTAATCGGGTCAATTGGAACAACAGATGTTCCTGCTGACATACCAGCAGAAAACACATTTGTTGCTGTTTTAGAAATCCTATGTCTTGATCAAAAGACCAATCCATAGGTTTCCTACCAGAATCATGCACCACATGCATTTCCTGGATTTCCTCAATTCCTTGAACAATCCTTTCAGAATGTACTCCTTGAGTTCTAGGATAACACAAAGTATCCAATACTTGTCTCTGATCAAGTGGATGTTCTCCACTTGTTGTAGTTTCAACCTCCTCCTCATCAGATTCGGAGTTGATACTTAGTGCCATACCCAATTGGGCTTCAACATCAGGTACCCTTGTTCTTATTTCAAAATCACCCTCAACAAATTCTGATGAGGTTTCATTAGAAGTTGGTTTCGTAAAGTTAAGATCTGTGTTTAATTCAAGGCGTGCACCTGTTTCAAGAGTATCATGTGGTTAACCTTCTCCGACTTGTAGATGCTTCATCTTTGGTGGATGAAACTTCATCAGATTCTTCATTTGTTCCATACTCCTCAATAATGTTCTTGTCACCAGCAGCTGAAGTGGACACCATTCTTGATCCACAATCATCCAGTCCTGTTGGCTTGATCAAATCCTCATTCCTTTTGATGAAGGGTGAGTCTGAGGGAATTACCTTCAGCATACTGAGAGGCAGGGAAGGAAGATCACTGGGAAGTGCTCAAGCACTTGCTGCAACAGTCCATGGAGTCATTACCACTGGTTTCCATACTGTATCATGAGTAGGGATCTCCATGTTTCTTTCAGCAAATACTTTTGTTATGATTATTGACCAGAATCTTGTATGTGGAAGATGTGTGTTTGTTCTTCTTTTATGAGTGAATATGCTACTTTTCAGTAATGAAAAGATTTCTTGGCATAATATACATCTTCACTCATTATCAGCCCATACATGATGTTCAAAGTTGGAATGGTTACCTGGTCAGCACCTCCTATCTTTCCTGTGAGGCAACTGTTGATTATCTCCATGAAGACTTGCCAGAATCCTGGCAGATGCTTTCTTTGGAACTGGCTAATTAAGGTAATTGGTGTCTTGTACCCAAGGTTTCTGAATACTGCTAAGAGTTATTCTTTGACTGGAGGATTGTGATATTCTTCTTTTTCAGGAATCTCCAGCCATCTTCTTATGTTTTCTTCATTAACAGTAATTCTGATATTTCCCCACACATGTGCAGCTAACTCTGTTCCTGACTTCTCTATTGTTTGCACTGTTTGTTATAGGATCTATTGAGGAACTTCATAGCCTCCTGTTAAAGCATATTTTATAGGACAGTTGATCAGGAACTCTACAAGAATCCTGATCCTTTCATCATGTTGCTCGTGATCAGTGTTGAGAGCTAGGTTGTTCTTTTTCTCTGTATCTAGCCATTTTGATTTCTTGACAAGGGGAACTTCATGTTCCACAATTGGAATGTTGAGGTTCATGGAGCCGAAGAAGACATGATGCTGAGTTTTGAGGTTTTGGGTTGCAGAAACAAAGTTGTGGTTTTTAGGGTTTTGGAATTTTGAAAGTTTGAATCTTTTGGAGGTGATGGTGAGAGGTTGTGTGCTAGGTTGGTTTGTATAAGTTTTGTTGTCCCATGTATTTAAGATCATGAATGATTGGTGATTAACTATGTCACTAACCCATTTGAATTTATGTTTAATGTTGACACCTTTGGGTTATCATTTAATACCTTTATCGTTTTGTCTTCATAAATACTGTTTCAAACTTTTCTTCTATTGGTCCCTGCAAACCGCCAATCTTCACAAACCGCCAATCTTCACTTTTGCACAAGTGGGTCCACGTTTTGAAGAGTGTCCACTTATTTTCTTTCTCTCTCCAAATATTCCTTTTTCTTGACCTTTTCTTCCCCCTTTTCTGTAATCCAGAAGCTCAAATATCTGTTGACTTTGTCAATGCATTTTTCTGTTGATATTTTTGTCAACAGATGGTCAACAGATTTCTGTTGAATCAATAATTCAAATTCTGTTGAGATGTATCAGATTTTTTTTTGAGTTGATAAGGAGTGAGCGAGAATTCTTCCGCGATACTTACATCGATTTGAAGTGTCTTCTATTGATGATGGTTAAAATTTGAAATTTTCTGATAAATTGATCAGATTTTCTGATGAAGGGTGTTTTCATGTTGGATTTTCAGAAAATATGTAATTTTTTCAGAAATTCTTTTAGGAGATCAAAGTAGTTCTTTAAAAGAAAAATATGTTGCATTTAAAGAAAACTTGTTAATCAATACATTTTTATCTCCTATTATCTGTTCGAAAATTTCATCAGAATGTATCAGATTTTTGTCAAAGAAAATTGATCTTAGAAGAATCAAAGAAAAAGATGTTGCATTTGAAAAAAAATTGTTAATCAACATATTTTCTTTTCCTATTATCCTTTGAAAATTTTCATCATTCCACATTTTTGAAAGATTTCATTCTTTTGACAGAAGTCTCTTTAAGGTTTCCAGTATCTCTAAATTTTTTGAAGATTCTTAAAAAATAATCCCATCATTAGTTCTTCCTTAAAATATGATCTCAACATAAAATATTCTTTGAACTATGATTTTATCAGAAATTCCCCCTAAATTGCTGATCTTATCAGAAATTCCCCCTGGATTACTGATCTCATCAGAAATTCCTCCTGGATTTCCAATCTCATCAAAAATTCCCCCTTAATGAGATATTAAACTAAAATGCAAGAAAAATAAACAAGAAAGACGTATATATACTTATATATAAAGAAAATACACAGTTAATAACAAAAAACTTAAACTAAATCTTTATCCCCAAAGTCTTCATTCCCATACATGATACCCACCATCTCCCAGAGAAGTGTCTCACTCCCTGTGTTTTCTTCTGTTGGTATGAGGGCTGTAATGTGTTGATCCTCCTGAGGAACTACCCGGGCTCTGACATATGTTGCAGGAACTCCTCCAAAGTCCAGTTGTGAGGTTATCACCTTCATCAAGAATCTTGGGTAGATGAGGAACGGACGAGCTCCCAAGAGGTTTGCCCTAAAGTCATTCATCAGATAGGAGGAGTAGTTGTAAGGGAGATGGTTTACCAATGCGTGAAGGGGATCCATCAACCTCTAAGTGATCTCATACCAACTAGAAGCTTTCCTTGTAAAGCAAAAGGCTAACTGGGTTACCAGGAACTGCCATGGTTCAATGAACCCGCTTTTGAATATGGGGACTCTTCCTTGAGGATCATGGTATCCCATCATAGCCAATGTGGTTTGCCTGTCTTCAAAGGAGAAGGTAGTTGGAGGACAGTCATCATTCAGCCGGAGAGCTTCTTTGATAGTGTGCTCATTTAAACAAATGAGCCTGTCTCCCATCACCCACCCTACAATGGTGGTTAGCCACCATTCGTCTACAACAAGCCATGCAGACTTCCAGAACTCCTGAAGAATTTCCGGATACACTTGATCGTGCATGGAAAGGGCAAAAGCTATTGGACTGCTCAAAAGCATGTTCAATATTGTGGAGCATCCAACCTATCTTGGTCCATCTACATTCATTCTCACTCTAGCATCGTGCCTTTGGAAGCAAGGCAGAGGGAATCTGTCTCCATTAATCCTTTGCATGTCGAATTTGCTTTTGAAATATGAGGGTTAGGGTTTGTAAGTGAAGAAGATGAGTGATAGAAAATTTCCAGGTGAAATTGTACAAGCAAGTGTGTGTTTATTTAAAGACAATGAGCATATGCCTTAAATGTATCCACCGGCCAAGATCTTTAAACGTACCAGCTGTACCCCACTTCGAGATATGGTGCCGGATTTGTTAGAACTAAAAATTTCCATATTCTCCCTCCTCATTTAAGAATAGGCGGCACCCTAGTCTTTCAATTTTCTGTTGAGAGGACAGGTGTAGCCTTCCTTTCCTTTAACCGTGCTGAGTAAGCGTGTGAAACTGATGTGGGGGTGAAAAAAATAATAAAATAAAATAAGAGAGAACTTGGTGAATTATCCCTGTGACGTATACATCTCTCATGTATTTGATAATTCCAAGCTAGTGGAAAATGACTATTATACAAAAGTTATCTATGATTACACCAAAAAAATATATGTACAAGATATGTGTGCATGCATTGTATAGAGAAGATATGTGATGGTGACACATGAAAAATTGTTTTGTTTCTGATGGATTGATCAGATTTTTGATGAGATTATCAGATTTCTGATCTATTCAATAGAAACTTTTCAATTGTCAAACTCTTGTTAGTTTCATCAGAAAAATTTGTGGATAGACTTGTTTCATTGTATCTCTTATTTATGATTCCCAATTTGCTGATCAGATAGTTATGTGTTTTCTCATCCAAAGGTTTTGTAAAAATATCAGCAAATTGGTTTTCCGTTGGAACAAAATACATTTCTATGTTTCCTTTTTCCACATGATCTTTTATGAAATGATACCTGACATCAATGTGCTTGGTTCTTGAGTGGTGAACAGGATTTGAAGTTATAGCTATTGCACTCTTGGAATCACACAAGATTGGTATCTTTGTTAGATTCACTCCATAATCCTTGAGTTGTGTTTGCATCCACAAAACTTGTGAAAAACAACTTGCTGCTGCTACATATTCTGCTTCAGCTGTAGAGGTGGAAACACAATTTTGTTTCTTGTTTGCCCAACATACTAGCTTTTCTCCTAGCATCTGACAAGCACCAGATGTGCTTTTTCTATCCAGTTTACAACCTGCATGATCTGCATCTGAATATGAAATTAGGTTTAAACTGGCCCCCTTAGGGTACCATAAGCCATGGTCAGATGTGCCTTTTAGATACTTAAAAACCCTTTTTATTGCCTTTAAGTGAGATTCTTTGGGATTACACTTATATCTAGCCAGAAAGCATGTTGAAAACATTATTTCAGGTCTAGTGGGTGTTAGATATAAGAGTGATCCAATCATCCATCTGTAGGTTTAAGATCTACATTTACACCATCAGGATCAGAATCTAACTTATTTCTTGTGGCCATTGGTGTTTTTGATGATGAGCAATTTTCTAATGAATATTTTTTCAAAATGGTTTTAACATATTTTGATTGATTCAAAAAATTCCATCAGATTCTTGTTTTACCTGGAGACCTAAAAAGAAACTTAATTCTCCCATCATGCTCATCTCAAAGTTACTTGTCATTAGTTTTTCAAACTTTTTACATTGATTTGTATTGGTTCATCCAAATATTATGTCATCAACATATATTTGTACCAACAGAGTATGCCCTATGTGTGTTTTGAGAAACAGAGTTGTGTCTATAGTACCTTTGGTAAAACCTGATTGGATCAAAAAGTTTGAAAGAGTTTCATACCATGCTCTTGGAGCTTGCTTCAACCCATACAAGGCTTTGTTTAGTTTATAAACATATTTTGGATCAACAAAGCCCTCTGGTTGCTGCACATATACTTCTTGATCAATCTTACCATTTAGAAAAGCAGACTTGACATCCATCTGATAGACTTTGAAGCCTTTTGAAGCTGCATAAGCAAGAAAGATCCTAACTGCCTCCAGTCTTGCTACTGGTGCAAAAGTTTCATCATAGTCAATTCCTTCTTGTTGACAGTACCCTTTTACTACCAATCTTGCTTTGTTTCTTGTAATTATTCCTTGTTCATCGGATTTGTTTCTAAATACCCATTTTGACCCTATGACTGATTTATCACTTGGTCTAGGTACTAGATTCCACACTTGACTTCTTTCAAACTGATCAAGCTCTTCTTGCATAGCTTGAACCCAATCTGGATCTTTGAGTGCTTCATTTGCTGTTTTTGGTTCAGTTAGGCTTAAGAAACCAACATGAAGACATTCATGAACAGTTGCTGATCTTGTTTTAACACCATCTTGAGGGTTTCCTATAATATTTTCTGTTGAGTGACCCTTTATCCATCTTGTAGTAGTATTTGCTGGATTAGAGGATGGATTTTGTGAATAACTTCCTGCTTCCCCCTGAGTGATCATCTGTTCTGAGCTTGAGTATTTAGACATATGTTCTTCTTGATTTTCTGATGTGAAGTCTGATGTCTGATTTGTTGTTCCTTGTAGTTCATATGTGGGCTCTGCATTTTCTGCAGATTTGGAGTTTGACTGGTTTCTGGTAAATTTTCACAATTTCCTTCCCAGTCATACCCAAGCAGTTCATTTGTTAGTTCTGTCAAAAGATGTTCACTGTTCATTGGATTTTGTTTTTGTGAAAAACTTATAATGTCATCATAAATTTATGTTTCTGATGAATCATCAAAAGAAACATGCAAACTTTCTCTAATTGTTCTGCTATTTAAAACAAATACTCTATAAGCTTTTAAAGAGAAAAATATCCAAGAAAAATTCCTTTTTCAGCTTTTCTGTCAAATTTCTCTAAACTATCAAAATCATTGAAAATAAAACATCTACATCCAAAAGTATGTAAAAATTTGACACTTGGTGTTCTTTTATTTATGATGTGAAAAAGTGTTTTCTGGTGTCTTTTGTTAATGATAGTTCTGTTTTGTGTGAATCATGCATTTGCCACTGCTTCTACCTAGAAATAGGTTGCTAGTTTGGCATATGCAAGCATTGTCCTAGCGGCTTCTACCTAAGTTCTGTTTCTTCTTTCAACAACCCCATTTTGTTGAGGAGTCCTGGGAGCATAAAAATCATGAGATATTCCTTTTTCTGTTAGGAAATTCTCAACCGTTGTCAGATCTGATTTTCTTACAGTCAATTTTAATAGATTTTCAATTCCCTTAAAAATTTATGATCAAATCTGGGGTGTCACTCTTTTGCCTCAAAAATTCCACCCATGTGTACCTTGAGTAGTCATCCACAATGACTAAAATGTATTTCTTTCCAGAAAGACTTTCAATGCTTATTGGTCCCAAAGATCCATATGTAAAAGTTCAAGATTTTCAGAGATAGAAGATTCTACCACAATTTTGTGTGAGCCTCTTTTTGACTTTTCTAGCTCACATGCTTCACAAAGTTTGTCTTTTCTAGAAGCAATAAAAGGCAATCCTTTTACCAGACACTTGCTTGCTAATTTGTTCAAATTTTTGAAATTTATATGTGCTAGCCTTTTATGCCATAACCAACTATTTCCTTTATTTTCTTTTCAAAATAGACAAAATTGAGGTTCTTCAACTTTGTTATTGAAGTCAAAGAAATAGATTGATTTTCTTATTCTTTTTCCTCTAATATAAATTTTATCATCTCCAAGACCTATTAATAAGCAAGTGTCAGGTAAAAATGTTACCTTGAAGCCTTTGTCACAAAATTTACCACAACTTAGAAGATTATATTTTAAACCTTCTACATGTGCCACTCTCTCAATTGTTATTGTACCATATGTTATGCTTCCATAACCTTTTACTCTACCCTTGACTCCATTACCCAAATTTACAAATTTATCTAGCTTTTCTACAGTGTTGCTAAGTAAGATCCTGTCCTCAGTCATGTGCTTGGAGCTTCCTGAATCGCAGTACCAAATCTGCTGCACATGATGGTCCTGTAATGAAAAGGTTAGTGATTTTTTGATACCCCGACTTTCTTGGGTACTTTGTCAGATGAGTATATTGCATGTAATAGTTTTTTTTTCATCATCTTTTGATCTTGATCTATCAGAGTCCGTTGCTTCAATCTGATAAGATTTTAGTATCAAATCTGATGACATCTGATCCGATTTGATGAGATTTCTGTCCAATGCTGAATCATTGACAGGTTTTTGGTTTTTGTTCAGATGCTGTTGAATTACTTTCAGAATATCAACACACATGCATCCCATCTTGTTAGAGAAATCTGATGGGATGATTTTTGATGAAATCACATTTTTCTGATGTTTTTGAAAAATGTTTTGACCCTTTTCTTTTAAGATCCTTTTAGTTTCTCCTTTTGTATGATCTTGTTTTTGTTTTATTTTCTCTTTGGAGCAGATTTTCTTTCTAGATTTGACTCAGAACAAGATATCATAAAGTCAGATTCTTCTGATAAATTTGATTCAATGTCAGATTCTGACTGTGGTTCATTTGAAGCTTTTACAAACACTGTAGGGTTATGTTTTGTTGTTTTAGTATAACCCAATCCTTCTCCCTGATTCTTTGAAGTTGTTTCAATGTAGTCAATGAAATCCTTTGCTTACTGAAAACCTTTTACATTTACCATATTTTTGTGAATTTCTGTATACAGAGTTTTCTTTCTTTTTCATAAAAATTTATTTTTGTGTCTTTGATCAGACTTTCTTTATGTAAAATGTTTTCATTTTCTTGACAATGTTTCAGCATGTCTTTGAGTTCATCAGATTTGTTTGTTTCTGCCAAGTATTTTTCTTGCAGTTTTTGAAAATCTTTCTAACAATTTGTTTAAATTATATTGAAGTTCTTGATCATTTTGACTTACATCGATTTCTGTTGTTTCTTCATCAAGTTTTGCCATAGGGCAAAAGTTGGCCAATTCTTCCTGGTCACCATCTGATGAGTCATCAGTTATCCAGGTATCTGTTCCTGCAATCAGGCTGACTTGTTGTTGTTGTTTCTTGGCTTCTTCTAGTTTCTTTTCATAGTAGGCTGGATCTTTTAGCTTCTTGTTCTTGCATTTTGATGCATAATGACCCTTTTGTTTGCATCTATAGCACACTACTTCTGACTTGCTTTCTGCTCTTCTCTCATTGGATCTAGCTTCCATCTTTCCTTTATCACTTCTCTAAGTTCTAGGACTTCCTCCCCTCATTCTTTGCTCGAAAGTTTTGGTGAGCAAGCTATTGCTTCAGCAAAGGCAGAAAAATCTGATTGATTTTTAGATTTTTCTGATGCTAAAACCGTATTATGTGAGTTAGAGGGTTGTGGATCAGGTGTGATTGATCTTTGTGAGTTTGATATTAAGGCTATAGGTCCACCATACTGTTTTGAGTTTTCAATGATTAGTTGCTCTCTTGGGAGTAAAATGCTATATAGATCATGTAGGTTCATATTTCCTAGCTATAGTGTAGAGGCTATGGTCATGGCAAGATTTTGCCATTCTCTTGGTAAAGCATCAAGAAATTTTACATTTCTTTCATCATTGGTTTTTTCAACTCCATGCTTTTTTAGTTCATTTAAAATTTTTGTTAATATGTTGTAAGCATCTGTGAGTGTTTCATTTGGTGAACATTTTAACCTTTCATAAGCAAAGAATTGATTTGTTCTCATGTTTCTTTTCATTTTGTCTCCTCCTTCACAAAGATTTTCAAGTTGATCCCATATTTCTTTTGCAGATGAGCATGCATCTACATAAGAAAATATGTCATTAGGAAGTGCCATAATCAGAAGTGACTTGGCCCTTCATCTGTTTCTACCAGTTTCTTGTCTTCTGGGCTCCAGTTTTTCTCTAGTTTGGGAGCCCAAGAAGTAGAGATTTCTAGTGAGTCATCAGATGCTGGAACACCTAGTATTTCAACATGCGGTATAGGTGGGCCACACACAATGGACTGAAACAGAGCTCGATCATGTCCATTTAGGAAATTAATCATCCTGATTTTCCATTGGGGGTACTCCTCTCTGACTAATGTCGGAGGCTTTGACATAGAACCCATGTTGAAAGCATTGTTCCATGACTGAAAGTTTGCCATTTTTGATCAATTTATAAAAAAAAGAGTATAAACAAAGATACTCGAGTAGGTGATTGATTTGAAAGTGTTTTATTTAATCTGCTCTGATACCAATTGTTGATCCCAAATAACAATACTTTGATCTAAAATGGCAAGCTGATTTCAACTTTATATGAAAATAATGTGCGGAATTAGAAATCAACTTGTAAGAAATAGAAATACAGAATTTTCAAGTTTATATCACTTTTGAAAGGTTGCAAAAGATGATTGAAAAAGTTATTTTCTAATACAAAACAATGCTTAAGAATTCTGTGGGAATGAAGGGCAATGGAGTATGTAAGATGTAATACTTGCAATGCTCAGCTTCATTGATCTCCGGTGTTGGTGATCTCTATTTATAGAACCAATTGGTATGAATAAACAATTGTTTATTCATGCAAGTGTTCATAGTGGAAGACCATTTCATTCGCCATGCTTACCACTTCCACTTGTATCATAAATGTCCTTCAGCTGTATTATCTTATCTTTAAATGCACGTGGACACTATGATTGATCATCAGAAATCTGATGACTTCTGATCAGAATCTGATAAGGTTTCATCAGATATGATCAGACGCTTCTGATCCATTATTCGAACACTTAGACAAAGATATTCTTATTAGATCCGATTCAGATGCTTCTTCTTATGGCCTATGATCATGTATCTTCTGTTGACTTGGTCGTTTGATTTCTTCTTCACAGATCTGATCAGATTCTTTTCTTCATTTTTCTTCAATACTTTACATTTATACATAAAGTTTCCTAACAGTTAATAAAGCCCACACATAGGTCCAATATTATTTTCTCCCTCACCTTGCTCTTTTTGTGTAATAAACGTCTCCCCGTTTGTATCATATGGGCATTGTACACCCAACCATAATGATTCCCAGTCACCGAGGCTTGGTCTGAACAGTAACGTTTTGTTGAAGTTATCTTGTTGGTGTCGAGAAAGGCCATTTCGTTGTCGGTGTCTAGGCTTATCCCATCAATAAACATCAATGTTTCATCAATTCACTCATAAGTTTATATTAGAAACAAATCTAAATATATTTTAATTAACATCTTGCGTAACAAACGTGTTAAAATATTAATCTTTTTTACGTAAAACATTAAAATTAATACATAAAATACATGTACACCAATGTGCAATAATAAATAACTTATAATATTTTTTATAGTGACAAATCATAGGTTTTTTTTTTAAGAATATATGCATTACTAAATTGCTTTATTGATATAGGTTTTCTAGAGACGTAAATGTAACAAATTTTATGTTCTTAAGGATATTCTGATACTTAAGTGGAATGCTCTATAATTAAAATGTCAAGAGTTTAAATCTTACCATCCACGGAGTACACGTATTGGTGTATTAATTTTAGAAAATTCAGATTTTGTTGTTTTAAAAATATGAAGTATTTTAACTTTTAGCCCATAAGCAGAAGTCCATTGATGTATAAGTAATAATAAGCCCATCAAAATTGATTACACGAGTTTAATCTTTTGTCCATTTCAGTTTATCTATTATAACCCATATGAATTAACATGCACAATTTAACTTTAGTTTTTTTTCTTTGGACCAATTACATAGCCCACGAAAAGAGCCCAATAAACTTGTGTTTTAATTACATAAAACTCCACAAAAGTCACTTAAAATTGGGGGTGTTCAAAACTGGATATCTGAATTTTCGGATACCTGATTTCACTATCCGAATCCGTATCGATCGGATATCTGGATATCTAATTTTTTATTTAATTTTTAATTTTTGTTATCTTTAATATTCGGAACCAGATATTTGGATAGTTTTGGATACCCAAACCTCCCAATAACTCATCCCAAATATATTCTAACACCGGTTCTTACCTGGAACTCCGTTTTCTCTTCAATTTTCGCTCCTCGTCGGTAAGGAATTCCTGCAAAAGACTCAAAAACACAAAACACAAGACCGAAAATCTACAAAAACTACTGTTAGCTACGAAAAGACTCAAAATAACAAATCGATACAAATGATACAAACTCTACACTTGAGCTTTCACTCAAGGCTCTATTCAGATGGTCTAAGGGTCCCACTAAATAATGCTTCAAACGATGGCCATTCACTTTCCACTTACCTCCATCGGCCTCGCTTATAAACTCAATAGGACCATACGGGAAAACCTCACTCACTAAATAGGGTCCTGCCCACTTTGACTTCAACTTCCCTTCAAAAACTTTCAACCGAGAGTTGTAAAGAAGTACTTGATCCCCGGTTTTAAATTCCTTTAACCCCTTAAGCCTCCTATCGTGCAACGCCTTTGTTTTTTCTTTGAAACCCCACGAACGAGCGTATGCTGCATCCCTAAGCTCCTCTAACTCATGAATTTGAAAGAATCTCTTCCTAGCAGCTCCGGTTATATCTAGGTTTACTGTTTTAAGAGCCTAAGCGCATGATGTTCTGGTTCAATGGGAAAATGACACGCTTTTCCATAAACGATCATAAATGGGGTAGTTCCTAATGGTGTCTTAGTGCAAAACGCCCACAACGCATCATCTAGCTTCCGGGGCCAATCTTACCTACTTTTCCTACGGTCTTTCCTAGAATTCGCTTGACTCCACGATTTGCATTTTCAACTTGACCGCTCGTTCGTGGATTGTAGGCGGTGGAAAAACGCTGAGTGACCCCATAGTGTGCTAACGCTTTTCCATCACAGTGTTGCAAAAGTGAGTGCCACGGTCACTGATTATGGCTCTAGGTGTGCCAAATCGAGTAAAGAGTTTCTTGTGAAATCTCACCACCACTCGGGCGTCATTCGTAGGAAGAGCTTGTGTGTCAAACCCTGACCCGCAGCGGAAAAGGTGACCGGGGCGTGATTGGGTTATCATCAAAGCTCATGACATTTATTATACGTTTCATATTCATTAATACAATTTAATAGGAACTTTACATTCATAAATACATCATGACCTAACATCAATCTAAGCTTCTTTGTTTTCTTCTAAGGCATTTCCTATGTTTTCCTTGCTTCATCCTGTTCACCTGTATCATGTGTAAAAAGGTTTTTGGATCAACAAAAAGTTGGCGAGTGAATCCTATGGAAAACATTTGAACAAGTTTATTTAATTGATTATGAAATGAGTGCACAACCACACATGAGTAAAAATAGATGTAAACTTATTCAACAATCATTAGATATTAAATAAAGCACACATGAACAATAATGGAACGTTTAGAGGCACGCGTTGCTCTACTCGTCTCTCACAAGGAACTGATGGGCCTAATGAATGAATTGCATAAACATGATAATATGAAAGACATAACTACAAACAATATAAATTCAATGATACACACATGAACAATAATGGATTGGTTTTGAGGCACGCGTTGTTCAACTCGTCTCCCACGAGGAACTGATGGGCTTAATGAATGAATTTCATATAATTTGACAAAATGAAATACGTAATCACAACAATATAAACAATCTAAGTTTAGATCACGATATGGTATGACACAAGTTTAAATAAACGAGTTAATTATTTGGTGACACATGACACACCCCAAAACGTGTAATTAAAAAGGGGAGTTGTAAGATTCACTCACAGTGGGTGCGTTCGGTTGATGATGTTGAATGCACGTGAAGTGGTTTTAACCACGAGTGAAATTAACCTAGATAAATAGCATTACGGTTCGGTAAGTAAACGGATTTTATTGATCCATTTTAGTAGGATTGTGGGTGTATTTTTGTGAGTTTAAGGCTATTTTCTAACCTTAAAAATGTTATTTTTAAGTATTTTTAATTGATTTTTAATTAAAATAAATAAATAAAAATAATAAAAAAATTTAACTTTTTTGACCGTTGAACGTTGACCATTGACCGTTGACCGTTGACTTTGACCGGTTCGAATGCGAGTATATGTGCGCTGAGTGAGGCTCGAACCCGAGACCTCCCGTACGCGTGCACGCAGCTCTACCAACTGTGCTACGTGTCTAACCCGAAATATATCTGTTTTTAATTATATTTATATACTAATTAGATTAAACCGAAAATCAATTATTTTTAAAAACTATTTAACTGAATCGGACCGGTGCGCTCCACAGGTCTCGAACCCGGGACCTGTGGGTTGCGTTAACACACAGTCCACCGCTGGACTGTGTGTTTCACATGTTATATAAACCGATTTTTATTATACTTAAATACAAACTGAACATTTTCATTTCTGACTTATTTAAAAAGGTAAATAATTGTCCGAGTCGGTGCAGTGAACCGGACTCGAACTCGTGTCCTGTGATTAAACATACACACAGTCCACCACTGGACTGTGTGTCTAACTTGGTTATTATTCCGGTTATTAATATACTTAACATATATATGAAATGAATCCGGTTCAGTTAACAAAAAAGACGTTTTTATTAAGGCAGCGTGTGTGGGACGAGATTCGAACTCGAGACGTTAGTGTGTTTATTGTGCACACAGTCCACCGCTGGACTGTGTGTCTAACCCGAGTTATAACTTGATTTTAATTATACTTAAACATTACCGAACATCGTCTTCTTCGTCAGTCTTAACCAGGAACGATGACTGACTGGTTCGAAGTTTTAATCAGGTTTATTTAGCGTGTTTCAGTTAATACAGGTGAGATATAAGTGAAAAGAAAGAGAAATTAGGCGAAAAGTATACCGACTGGACTCCTCTGTTTTCCGGCAGAACTCCAGCGACAGTATCAGGTTCCGGCGTCGTGTGTCTTGCAGCAGCGAGTCTTCAGAAAGCTTACAAAGGACGTGGGTGACTTCGGTATAAGCTCAGGGGGTTTAGTAAGGCTTAAAAGTGAAGGTCTCGGTTTTCCGGCGAGATACAGAAATTTTCCGGCGAGTGAGTTTTCGCCGAGAAAGGGTGCGGTTTTGAGCGAAAAAGTTTGCAGAGGTTCGAGGGGGTATTTATAGTGCAGGTCGTCGATGAATTTGGTCCGATTTCCGACTTGATTCGTCGGTTAGAAAATCTCCGGCGGTTATAACTTGTGTCGCGAGTCAGACATCGGTTATAACCGATGTAGTGTTTAATATTTACGTTATAACTGAAGTAACCGTCGATTCTTGGCGAGTTAGTCGGGATTTCCGACGACTGAAAATTTGGGCGCCAGTTTTGAATTCGGAAAGTCATGATATGAATTATTTGTATTCAATAATTAAAAAAGATACAAGTGGCGCAGTGGTTTAAGTGTTGAGTGTTAAGTTGTTGTTTGACCCGGCGACTGACCCGGGTTCGAAACCCGGCAGAGCCAAATTATTTTTATTTTCTTATTTTTGACAGTTTTTCAAAAACTAATTATATATTCCCATATAGTAATTAATTATGTATCGTTTAAAATTATTTTGGGCATTAAATTCGCAACAAAATTTTTAACCGATTGTTCGGTTAATAAACGGATCGGGTTTGGTAAAATCCGTTTTTGACGGATGTTACAGTATCCCCTGCTTTTTAGAAATTTCGTCCCGAAATTTAAATAGTGATATATTTGACAAAAAGAATGGTGGTGTTTAGTTTGACCGTTACATGCTTAGAAGAAATAAGGTTTTAAGTTTTTATTTTAGGCGGTAACGTTCCTTGTAAGGGTTAAGTACCTTATTACAGGAATCACTTTTTGTTGCCTACTGTAAAAGTATTGATAAGCAGAATTGATTCGCTAACTATGATATCATGCATAAGAGTTTGGATATGTTTGGAAGGGTATGGTTATATCCTAAGGCAAAACTTCTAATACTACAACCTACATGGAACATAAATAAACACAACAGCTAATATTTGAACATAAATAAACACAACAGCTAATATCAGTAAGTTATGATTGGTTCTATGACTATAGAACATAAATAAACACAACAGCTAACATTTGAATCCACATTCTGATAGCATATATGTTTGAATGGTGGCAGTTCCTCTCTCGTTTGTTATGATGGAGAGGTTAGTTTATGTAGGAATGGAACACAATCCAATCTCTTTAAATAGCAAGATGATATAAATGTAACACAAATTTCAACCAAGGCAATACTAAATCCTACATGGAACTTCTCATAACCGCCTGATAATGCCTCTGATCCTTTGGCAAGAATACTTATATATAGGAAGTACCAGCGGCGTATCCACCATATTCTTGCCAAATTTTCATTGGTTTTATCCACAGGTTATGATTAGTTACCAAGAAACTACTAAATCCTACATAGAACTTCTCATAACCGTCTGACAATGCCTCTGATCCTTTGACAAGAATACTTATATATAGGAAGTACCAGCGGCGTATCCACCATATTTTCGTCAAATTTTCATTGGTTTTATCAGTGAATTATGATTAGTCCTATGTGACTCTACAACCAATACAACAAACTCATAAATACTGAAAATGAAAAATGTCCGTGCGATCAAGGCTCAATCAAACGGAGCCGATCGTATTGCATGAACTGAAAATGAAATTGTCTGTGCGATCAAGGCTCAATCAAGCGGAGCCGATCGTATTGCATGTACTGAAAATAATAAACTTAATCTAGACAACAATCACACAAACAGCCTATACATGGAACCTCTCATAACCGCATGATAATGCCTCCGATCATTTGACATGAATACTTATATATAGGAAGTACCAGCGGCGTATCCACCATATTCTTGTCAAATTTTCATTGACTTTATCCACAAGTTATGATTAGTTCTATGTGACTCTACTACAAACACAACAACCACAAAATACTGATAATGAAAATGTCTGTGCGATCAAGGCTCAATCAAACGGAGCCGATCGTATTGCATGTACTGAAAATGAAAATGTCTGTGAGATCAAGGCTCAATCATACGGAGCCGATCGTATTGCATGTACTGAAAATAATAAACTTAATCTAAACAACAATCATAAAAACAGGCTATACATGGAACCTCTCATAACCGCCTGATATGCCTCCGATCATTTGACAAGAATACTTATATATAGGAAGTACCAGCGGCGTATCCACCATATTCTTGTCAAATTTTCATTGACTTTATCCGCAAGTTATGATTAGTTCTATGCGACTCTACACAAACACAACAACCACAAGATACTGATAATGAAAATGTCTGTGCGATCAAGGCTCAATCAAACGGAGCCGATCGTATTGCAGGTATTGAAAAATGAAAATGTGGGCACGCCAGGTTCAACCTCATAATGAAATGGGGAACATGCTCAACGCTCATAATGTAATGGGGAGCGGCGGCCTATGAAATTGCATGTACTGAAAATGAAAAAATGTGGGCACGCCAGGTTCAACCTCATAATGAAATGGGGAACATGCTCAACGCTCATAAAATGGGGAGCGGCGGCCTATGAAATTGCATGTACTGAAATAATAAACAATAATTACTCTAACAGTCTACACATGGAACCTCTCATACCCGCCAGATAATGCTTCTGATCCTTTGACAAGAATACTTATATATAGGAAGTACCAGCGGCGTATCCACCGTATTCTCGTCAAAGTTTCATTGGCTTTATCCTTAAGTTATGATTGGTTCGATGTGATAAAGAAAAACATAAACTAAACGATAGAAGTTGAATCTGGATCTTCGGTGAAAAGGACTAGCCGGGTATCTTCGTTTGGGCCGTCATTATCTTCGACAGGATTAGTGTTGATGTTGAAGACTCTTCCTCTTGCTGGTGGCCTAGCGGTTGGGTTTCCTTGGTTTACTTGGTTAACTGGGTTTGATTGGGCTTGAGCGTTTATGATGTTAACCAAACGAGGGCACGTGTTTCTAAAGTGGGTAGGGTCGCCACAATTGAAACAAGCTCGAACATATGGGAACACGGGGTATTGGGGTTGTTGATAGGTTTGGGCCATGTTTTGAGTAGGGGAAGAGATTTGGTTTTGAAAGGTGCGGCAAACCTTGCTCAAATGACCATAGCGTCCACAAGTTGCACATAGTCGATAAGGTAAAGTAAGGGGATGGTGATAAAAACAGTTGTTGCATTGAGGGTGAGGTCCAAGATATGGTTTCTTATTTGGGTAGGTTGAGTTGGGTGCCACTTGGGTGATTGGGATAGCTTGGATGGGTATGGCGTGTGAAATTGGTTGATTCCGTTGGATAGCAGCGAAAAGTTGCCCGTCTCTTTTTCTCTTAGGATTGGGTTGAGAAGGGGATTCGGTTTGGGTGTAGTCGGAGGTTTCAGTCGATGCTCTATCCTTCTTCTTCTCCTCCTTGAAGTCTTTGTTCCGGATTCGGTTCTCGGTGAGCGCTGTTGCTAGCTCCATTGCTGCTTCCAAAGTTGCAGGCGAGGTACTTATTACAGAGTCTTGAATCTTTGACGGAAGACCACAAATGTAGTGCTCGATCAAACGGTAGAGGGGAGTGAACATGTTGGGAACCATTTGATGCAATTCGAGGAATCTTTTGTTGTACGTGATGTGGTCTCCTTCCTTTTGCTTCAACGAATAAAATTCATCTTCTAATTTCTTGATTTCGCTCCTTGGGCAAAATCGTCTGGTCATGATTTCCTTCAATTCATTCCAAGTTAAAGTCATAACGTCTTCAACACCTCGTTTGGCCTTTTCTGTATTCCACCAAGTAAATGCTATCCCATATAAACGACCGGTAGCATATCGCACTTTGCGATTATCGGGACAATCGCAATTTAGAAAAGTGTTCTCCATCTCTTCAAACCAATGGAGGAGAGCGGTGACGCCTTCAGTCCCTTTGTATTTTGGAGGGTCGCATGATTTGAAATGCTTGTAAGTGCATTTAGTGGTATTTGGGGAAGAGTTGATAACGTTTTGATTTTCTTGATTGACAGGATTAGCGGTAAGTGCTTGTTGTACTTGGATTACAATGTTGGGTATTACGGCAGCCATTTGTTGAGCGATTAGGGCAGCCATGTGCTCGCGGGCTTTTCCTGCTCTCATCTTCCTACGGGCGTGGTTAGAAGACATCTACAAGGAATACACGTCAAGAGTATGAGTTGGATGTTTTTGGGTTCATGGGTCGCACAAGGAATGAACATTCATAAAATAATTATAGAAAAATAAATCTACTACATCCATAGGATGTCTTGGGCTTTGCTCGCCATTAGGCCCTACATGCCGCCATACTTTACCTTTGTAATCATGTCGGCCCCCATGAATACCGGTTTTTCATATGGTTCGCACGGGTTTGCCTGGTTGCGTACACTAAAACCCGGAGAAAATCGAGAAATATGTATAAAACGTGTGATATTCGGAATGTGTCCAGGTGTAGACACGGTGACACCTCAAAGTGGGGTTAGTTCGAACGACGTTTGGTGTGGCATGCTTTGGCCTAATAGGTCCTTCGTACTCTCATCGTTGGTCCCCAGGTAGGCAAACTGGTCCGTTATATTGGATTTATACGAATGCCAACCTAGACTGGACGTTCCGACTACCGGTACTTGTACCCTTCCAGTTACTACATGCCCGTCGCAGAACTTACTTTGATGAGATTTGAAAATTGCAACAAAATCTTTGAATAATGAGAGTATGAAAATGAATTGAATATATGAACATTGATATATGTATAATGAATATGTATATAAGCATGTATGTTTGACTGTAAATATAAACAAATATGAAACAAATAAATATCACAAGTTTGTATGTAACCACCTAATCAATTAAAATTTAGGCAGACTATAGTATAGGCTCTAAGGGTCTAATAACCTATCCTATATCCCTATAGTCATGGCTCTGATACCAATCTGTCACACCCCGACCCGCAGCGGAAAAGGTGACCGGGGCATGATTGGGTTATCATCAAAGCTCATGACATTTATTATACATTTCATATTCATTAATACAATTTAATAGGAACTTTACATTCATAAATACATCATGACCTAACATCAATCTAAGTTTCTTTGTTTTCTTCTAAGGCATTTCCTATGTTTTCCTTGCTTCATCCTGTTCACCTGTATCATGTGTAAAAAGGTTTTTGGATCAACAAAAAGTTGGCGAGTGAATCCTATGGAAAACATTTGAACAAGTTTATTTAATTGATTATGAAATGAGTGCACAACCACACATGAGTAAAAATAGATGTAAACTTATTCAACAATCATTAGATATTAAATAAAGCACACATGAACAATAATGGAACGTTTAGAGGCACGCGTTGCTCTACTCGTCTCTCACGAGGAACTGATGGGCCTAATGAATGAATTGCATAAACATGATAATATGAAAGACACAACTACAAACAATATAAATTCAATGATACACACATGAACAATAATGGATTGGTTTTGAGGCACGCGTTGTTCAACTCGTCTCCCACGAGGAACTGATGGGCTTAATGAATGAATTTCATATAATTTGACAAAATGAAATACGTAATCACAACAATATAAACAATCTAAGTTTAGATCACGATATGGTATGGCACAAGTTTAAATAAACGAGTTAATTATTTGGTGACACATGACACACCCCAAAACGTGTAATTAAAAAGGGGAGTTGTAAGATTCACTCACAGTGGGTGCGTTCGGTTGATGATGTTGAATGCACGCGAAGTGGTTTTAACCACGAGTGAAATTAACCTAGATAAATAGCATTATGGTTCGGTAAGTAAACGGATTTTATTGATCCATTTTAGTAGGATTGTGGGTGTATTTTTGTGAGTTTAAGGCTATTTTCTAACCTTAAAAATGTTATTTTTAAGTATTTTTAATTGATTTTTAATTAAAATAAATAAATAAAAATAATTAAAAAATTTGACTTTTTTGACCGTTGACCGTTGACCATTGACCGTTGACCGTTGACTTTGACCGGTTCGAATGCGAGTATATGTGCGCTGAGTGAGGCTCGAACCCGAGACCTCCCGTACGCGTGCACGCAGCTCTACCAACTGAGCTACGTGTCTAACCCGAAATATATCTGTTTTTAATTATATTTATATACTAATTAGATTAAACCGAAAATCAATTATTTTTAAAAACTATTTAATTGAATCGGACCGGTGCGCTCCACAGGTCTCGAACCCGGGACCTGTGGGTTGCGTTAACACACAGTCCACCGCTGGACTGTGTGTTTCACATGTTATATAAACCGATTTTTATTATACTTAAATACAAACTGAACATTTTCATTTCTGACTTATTTAAAAAGGTAAATAATTGTCCGAGTCGGTGCAGTGGACCGGACTCGAACTCGTGTCCTGTGATTAAACATACACACAGTCCACCACTGGACTGTGTGTCTAACTTGGTTATTATTCCGGTTATTAATATACTTAACATATATATGAAATGAATCCGGTTCAGTTAACAAAAAAGACGTTTTTATTAAGGCAGCGTGTGTGGGACGAGATTCGAACTCGAGACGTTAGTGTGTTTATTGTGCACACAGTCCACCGCTGGACTGTGTGTCTAACCCGAGTTATAACTTGATTTTAATTATACTTAAACATTACCGAACATCGTCTTCTTCGTCAGTCTTAACCAGGAACGATGACTGACTAGTTCGAAGTTTTAATCAGGTTTATTTAGCGTGTTTCAGTTAATACAGGTGAGATATAAGTGAAAAGAAAGAGAAATTAGGCGAAAAGTATACCGATTGGACTCCTCTGTTTTCCGGCAGAACTCCGGCGACAGTATCAGGTTCCGGCGTCGTGTGTCTTGCAGCAGCGAGTCTTCATAAAGCTTACAAAGGACGTGGGTGACTTCGGTATAAGCTCAGGGGGTTTAGTAAGGCTTAAAAGTGAAGGTCTCGGTTTTTCGGCGAGATACAGAAATTTTCCGGCGAGTGAGTTTTCGCCGAGAAAGGGTGCGGTTTTGAGCGAAAAAGTTTGCAGAGGTTCGAGGGGGTATTTATAGTGCAGGTCGTCGATGAATTTGGATTTCCGACTTGATTCGTCGGTTAGAAAATCTCTGGCGGTTATAACTTATGTCGTGAGTCAGACATCGGTTATAACCGATGTAGTGTTTAATATTTACGTTATAACTGAAGTAACCGTCGATTCTTGGCGAGTTAGTCGGGATTTCCGACGACTGAAAATTTGGGCGCCGGTTTTGAATTCGGAAAGTCATGATATGAATTATTTGTATTCAATAATTAAAAAAGATACAAGTGGCGCAGTGGTTTAAGTGTTGAGTGTTAAGTTGTTGTTTGACCCGGCGACTGACCCGGGTTCGAAACCCGGCAGAGCCAAATTATTTTTATTTTCTTATTTTTGACAGTTTTTCAAAAACTAATTATATATTCCCATATAGTAATTAATTATGTATCGTTTAAAATTATTTTGGGCATTAAATTCGCAACGAAATTTTTAACTGATTGTTTGGTTAATAAACGGAGCGGGTTTGGTAAAATCCATTTTTGACGGATGTTACATTGTGCCTCTACCCACTTTGAAACGTAGTCGATTTCCACGAGGATGTACCTATTCCCACTAGAGGGTGGGAATGGTCCCATGAAGTTGATGCCCCAATCGTCAAAGATTTCGAGAACTTGAATGGGATTTTGGGGTATCTCATCCTTGGATGAGATATTCTGGTATGTTGGCAAGGATCACACTTCCTAACATAATCTTGAGCATCCTTAACAGCGGTTGGCCTATAGAAACCACAATCGAAGACCTTTTGGCCGGTAGTGTGGGGCCCATGGTGACCTCCCGTCGAACCTCATGAACGTGTCTAAGAATCTCTAGACCTACGAAGAATCCTATCACCACCTATCCTAAAAAGGAATGGGTCAACCCAAATGTACTTCCTAGAATCTCGAAGGAATTTCCGCTTTTGTTGGGTGGTCATACCCTTCACTAAGGCTCCATATGCTAAATGATTTGCTAGGTTGGAAAACCATAACTAACCCTCTCTCTAGGCATCTACAAAATAGATTGATTCGTGAGGGAATTTATCCCTATCGCCTCCTCACGAATTTCCTCTCTTAGGATCCTCCAAACGCGAAAGATGATCGGAAACTACATTCTCCACTCCCTTTTTGTCCCTAATTTCTATATCAAACTCCGATAGTAAAAGAATCCACCATATGAGATGGGGTTTGGCATCCTTCTTTTGAAAGAGAAAACGCAACGCGGACTGGTTGGTAAAGACAATGGTCTTGGAAAGCACGAGGTATGAGCGAAACTTATCAAACACGAACACTACAGCTAAGAGTTCTTTTTCCGTGGTGGTGTAGTTCTCTTGAGTATCATTCAATGTTTTACTCGCGTAGTAGATCGGATGAAAATGTTTCTCTATTCTTTGGCTCAATCCCGCACTACGGCATAGTCACTTGCATCGCACATGAGCTCGAATGGTAAGCTCCAATCGGGCAAACAAGGATTGGGGCACTGATCAACTTTTCTTTCAAAAAGTCGAAGGCTTTTAGACATTCCTCATCAAAGACAAAAGGTACGTCCTTTTCGAGGAGTTAAGTCATGGGGCGAGTGATTTTGGTAAAGTCCTTGATGAAACGCCTATAGAAGCCCGCATGACCAAGAAATCTTTGAACCGACTACACACTAGTGGGTGGGGGGTAACCTACTAATTGTATTTATCTTAACCCTATCCACCTCTATACCCTCTCTTGAAATCTTGTGCCCTAACATTATCCCTTCTGTCACCATGAAGTGACACTTCTCCTAATTTAACATTAAGTTGGTCTCTATGCACCTCTGCAACATCCTATCTAGATTGAGCAAACACTGGTCGAAGGTACCACCATAGACCGAGAAATCATCAATGAAAACTTCCATGGAAGTCTCAAGCATGTCTTGGAATATGGCGACCATGCAACACTGAAAGGTAGCCGGAGCATTACACAACCCGAATGGCATGCATCAATACGCATAGGTGCGGTATGGGCATGTAAATGCCGTTTTATCTTGATCCTCCGGTGCGATGGGTATTTGAAAATAACCTAAAACTCCATCGAGAAAACAGTAAAACTATTCACCCGCTAGATGCTCCAACATTTGATCGATGAACGGTAGAGGGAAGTGATCTTTCCAGGTGGCGTCATTTAACTTTCGGTAGTCAATGCACACACGCCAACCGATGACGGTACGAGACGAGATAAGTTCATTCTTCCCGTTCATAATCACCGGGAGTCTAACCTAGTTTGCATTTTACCGGGAGTCTCCATCTCGATCTCCTCATCCACTAGCTCCTCTTCTTCTTCCTCAACTACCTCTTGCCTAACTACCTCTCCTAAGGTTTTACCACTACGGGTTGAAATGGCTTTCAGTTGGGCAGCCGGGTTCGTTTGGGTGCTGCCCAAGAATTGACCGGGAGGCCTTTCTTGCAAGTGAAGAGAGATGTCCCCGACTTGCCTCTTGTGATCTAGAAAGTTAGAATGTGTGTTCTTTAGGAGGGTGGCATGTTCCACTAAGGTTCATTGTGTGTTTTGATCCTTAACAAGTAATTGGGATAACATGGATTGAATCTCATCTATACCACTACCCACGTCTTGATTGTTTGAACCTTGACTATTTGAACCCCCTGAACTAAACTGACCCTACGTTTTAGGATCTGAGTTTGACTTGATTGTATTGTTTTAAACAAATTAATAATAAAAGAAGATAAAACATACAATACTTTGCAGCAGAATGAAATTTAAAACTTTGTAACACAATCAAGGAGAAATTAGCTTTCATCATACAATGTTTTCATTACTCAAAATATTGAAAAATTACAAGTAAATACATTAATGAATCACTAACTCCCCTTCAGACCGAGCTCACACGGATTTAATCGTACAAGATGAGCGTGTGTGTGTGTGTGAGCTAAATAGAACAGTACATGCACTATCTATTTATAGTACGAATCCCTAACCTCCGTGGCATCGTTCCTGACGTCACCAAGATAATGACATCTAACAACCCTAACAAACTTTAAACACTGCTAATGTTATCCTCTGTTACATTGATAAAAACACTGATTACAAGACACTGATGATGCTATCCACTGATGAGCCTAACCACTGATGAAGCTTTATCAGATGTTCTTCAAAGGGTGATCAGACCTTTGACTTCCGGCAGACCTTTTACTTTATCAGTGGTTTGGTCTTCAACAGTCTTTATAAATCAACAGAGCTTAGCACTGGGCAGATATTAGAGCCATCATGTCACACCCTCAATTTCCACTTGCGGAGTATTACCGTGAGGCGTGTGATCAAACCAGAATCTCAGACACTAGCAATGTCGAACGACTCTATATGATTTATTTAAACGTTTTCCAAAAACATTTGTTGTAAACATGCATAGTCATTTTCAAAATTTCAAGGTTTCAAAGTTTAGCGGAAGTATTAAAATAAAGTAACGGGCGCCAACATAAACGCCAAAACCAAAATCCCAAAAACTATTCCTAAATAAAGACTCGATAAAAGTTCCTTGATCAAATGCAAGTGAGTGCATCTAGCGCTCCTAGCGTCCTGAGAAACATTCAAAGAAACAGGTGTCAATATTAAAGAAGAGTGAGTTCACAGGTTATAAGTTCACAAGTTCGGTTTAAAAGATTGTTTTCCCCGTTATCCCTAACCCGGAATAAAGACATAGTTCCATTATTCCTAACCTGGAATAATAAGGTTGGTTCATAAATAAGTTCAATGTTAACATGTAGGTAGCGAGCCTAAAGTTACGTCACGTAAGAGTTCACGATCGAAGCTGACTGTTGTTGCCTCTGTGTTGCCAGGTCTATCACTGACCATGGTGAAAGTTAGGCCAAATTAATCACCCGTTGACCATTCCCGGTCGGCTAGCGTGACTAGCTCGGGTGGGGCTTACTACTATAATTTCCCCGCTATCTAACCCAATACTAACGATCCGAGAGTTGGTTGAGGTCTTCCGTGATAAAGCTACTTAGTGACCATAACATTCATTAACATTAACTTAGTTACCGAATAGTTAACGGTGTTAATTTCGCATAACGTAAAAGATTGAGTTGTAGAGCGTATACATGTTTCTCCCCTGTTGTTCAAAACCGGATAAAATAGGGGCCGTGAACTCACCTTAGATTGCTCGGTTAGATAAACGCAAAAGAAGCAAATGATGGAACCGCTAATCGCATCCTAACATTTCAACCGATTCAAAGTTAGTGTGTGAACACACTGACACAAAACCCTACGCATAACTAACACATAGTACGGCACACGTAATAACCAATTCGAAACCATAATCATGCATGCAAACTATCACCATACAAAATAACAATCAAACCAACTTGTCATAAACACAGGATAACTCATACAACACTTAGATACACACAAACGCAAGTTATCATGTTTCAGCTTGTACACTCATAACTGGGCTGTATTCGAGAATTTTTATAAAATAGTTCCAACGTTCCAAAAATTCCAATTTTTTTTACAGGAGGTGTCAGCTAGACAGTAGAATTTTGTGTAAGATTATCAAATCCTAAATCTTGACCAATTATTTATAAACATTTATATACTAGGCTGCAGTCAGATTCGTCGCTCTCTGTCTGCAGTCCACGAGAAAAATCATTTAAAAACCATCATTCATCTGATTAACGAAATTCCAGTGGGAGATTTTCGGAAACTCCCGTCTCCAGTTACTGTACAGATTTCGTGACCTAACCCCATACAGACTATGAGATCCGACTCAATAACCAACCTGCAAATTCTGCAGAATTTACGCAGCTTCAGCTGCTACACTAAATGACCATTTAAAAATAGCCAACGACCTTAGAAAAATATGAATCCAGCGCCATTTGAAGCGTTTTTCAAAAATACACGTTTTAGGCTTCATAAAATCCACTTTTCGATAAATAATGATCAGGTTACAGCCAACTGAAGTTGACTGTAAATGTCAATCGGCTTACTGTTTTCGACTTTATCGCATTAGAACATGTGTAAACGGCCATGACGCTTAGTTGTATTGATTACAGCAGGTTAACTTGTCAAATATCATCTAATATATCAATATTCATGCAAACCCTAAGTATATATCATGATCTTATAGATAAAACGCAGCCTACGATTTTAATACTCAAACATATCATCACAACCGCAAAGATTCGCATATTCATCCGAGCTAATCATACACCACAACACTTTTCATAACAACAATCATACGAGCACATAATCATAATTAATTCTACGGAAGATCATCACATGAATCGTAACAAAATCGAAAAAAAACCCTAACCTTAAACGAAGACAGCTTGCGAACCAGGACAAGCTTGGGATCGATCCGAGAGTTGTAGGGTTTGTGCGACCGAGAGGAGGGGGGTGCCGTCGCACACTTCTAGGGGATTAGGGTTTTGAGTATTTTTTTTGAACACCCCATGCATACATACGTATACATAAGGGGCACGGGGGCGGTTTGGGCTTGCCCTTGGGCCGCAAGGGTGGGGTGGCGGGTTGGGTTGTGTTCGCAAAGGGGTGTGGGTGGAGGGTTAGGCTTGCTTGGTCGCGAAGTCGAAATATTTCACAGGCTTGGTTCGGTTCGGCTTATAAATAGAATTTACTAACCGATCATTATAATCTGATAAATAACTACACATAATACGACTCGACAATTATTCATAAATGTCTAATAACATGTAGCACGAAATTCAGATACAACCCGTTAGAATTTCCAAACATTGTGTATTCCCTAAATACTAAAGTTTTTATTGCGAGCGCGTAATTTAATTCTCCGAATTAAATCAGCGTAGGAATGAATAACAATAAAGTAGCGTGTTTAAGATACCTGAAATGCCGGGATGTCACATTATCCCCATGTTGAAAGAATTTTCGTCCCGAAAATTGAGTAAACGCGGTTTAGAACGCACAAAGATTCAGTTTGTTAGAATGGTACAAGTAAATCCCAGGCTGTCATATCATCCTCATGTTGAAAGAATTTCGTCCCGAAATTCAGTTGGCGGTAACGTCAGATTGCTGCTCACTGCAAAAAGGTGTGGATATTTGCTTTTCATTTGGTCCTCTCTTTCCCACGTGAACTCCGGTCCATGCTTAGAGTTCCAACAAACCTTGATGATCGGTATCTTGCTGTGCCTTCGAGTCTTGATCTCATGGTCCATGATCTCGATAGGTTGTTCCACAAAATGCAGTTGCTCATCCACTTGAATCTCGTCCAATGGAATGACTAGGGTCTCATCTGATAGACACTTCTTCAGATTGGACACGTGAAAAACGTTGTGAACTCCACTGAGTTCGGCAGGAAGGTTTAACTAATAAGCTACGGGCCCGATACGCTTCGAAATCACAAATGGGCCTACGTACCGTGGATTTAGTTGCCTTGTTTCCCAAAACGAATTACACCCTTCCAGGGTGACACTTTCAGTAGGACGCGGTCACCTACTTGAAATTCGAGCGGTTTGCGTCGTTGATCAGCGTAACTTTTCTATCGACCCCGTGCCGCTGCCATGCGGTTTCTGATTTGCACAATCTTTTCAGTAGCCTCAAGTATCAACTCAAGACCTGTTAGTTGACTGTCACCGACTTCTGCCCAACAGACCGGTGATCTACATTTGCGACCGTACAATGCTTCAAACGGTGCTTCCTGAATACTCGTATGGTAACTATTGTTATACGAGAATTCCACTAAAGGCAGATGGATTTCCCAACTGTTCCCGAAGTCTACCACGCATGCCCTAAGCATGTCCTCCAAGGTCTGAATGGTCCTTTTACTTTGACCATCCGTCTGAGGGTGGTAAGTTGTGCTCATATCTAAGCGTGTACCCAACGCTTTCTGAAGTGACCGCCAAAAGTTGGACGTGAAACGAGCATCTCTGTCTGAAATGATGGACGTTGGCACCCCGTGCCGAGAAACTACTTCCTTAATGTAGATGCGAGTCAACTTATCCATCTTATCTGTTTCTTTGGTCGCTAGGAAGTGTGCAGACTTAGTTAGACGATCCACGATCACCCAGATGGTATCACAACCACCCGGAGTTCGCGGGAGTTTAGTGATAAAGTCCATCAAGATCTGATCCCATTTCCACACTGGGATCTCAGGTTGTTGAAGTAGCCCTGATGGCTTCTGGTATTCCACCTTGACTTTTGCACAAGTCAAACACTTGCTCACGTAGGTGGCTATATCCACTTTCATGTTGGGCCACCAGTACGCGGCTTTAAGGTCTTGATACATCTTATCCGAACCAGGATGGACAGAGTATCGGGATTTGTGAGCTTCGTCCATAACTAGCTTCCTGAGGTTTCCGTAGAGAGGTACCCATATACGATTCATGAAATATCGGGTACCATTGGGTTTCACTTCCCAATCGCGTTCCATCTTTCCCACAGTTTCGGCCTTGATGTTCTCTTCCTTAACTGCTTCTAGCTGCGCGTCGCGTATCTGTTCGGGTAACCCAGAATGAATTATGAACTGTAGTGCTCGTACCCGACAATGTTTCAAGTGCTCCTTCCGACCGAGGGCATCAGCTACCACGTTAGCTTTACCCGGGTGATACCGAATGGCACATTCATAATCGTTCAGGAGTTCGACCCAACGACGCTGTCGCATGTTCAACTCCTTCTGGTAAAAAATATGCTGGAGGCTCTTGTGATCCGTGTAGATTGTGCACTTTGTTCCATATAGGTAGTGTCTCCAAATCTTAAGTGCAAACACAACTGCTCCCAATTCCAAGTCATGTGTCGTGTAGTTCTTCTCGTGGACCTTTAACCGTCGGGATGCATACGCGATGACCTTATCACGTTGCATGAGCACACATCCCAATCCCTGAATGGAAGCGTCACAATATACCACAAAATCATCTGTCCCCTCTTGCAAGAAAAAATGGGCGCACTACAAAGCTTCTGCTTCAGTAATTGAAATGCTGCTTCCTGTTTGTCACCCCAAGCATACTTGATGCCCTTCTGAGTGAGAGTGGTAAGCGGTTGTGCGATCTTGGAAAATCCCTCGATGAAACGTCTGTAGTAACCAGCCAAACCCAAAAATTGGCGGATCTCTGTTGGTGTCTTAGGTGCTTCCCAGTTCTTGATAGCATCGATCTTGGCGGGATCAACGTGTATACCCTTTTCATTCATGATATGCCCGAGGAACTGAACTTCCCGAATCCAGAAATCACACTTCGAAAACTTGGAATATAGTTTCTCTTGTTGAAGTAGTTCCAGCAATAACCGCAGATGCTCAGCATGTTCTTCTTCACCCTTAGAGTAGATGAGTATATCATCGATGAACACGATGAAAAACTTGTCGAGATACGGCTTACACACGCGGTTCATGAGGTCCATGAACACCGCGGGTGCATTGGTGAGACCGAAGGGCATGACCAAGAACTCGTAATGGCCATACCGAGTGCGAAATGCCGTCTTGGAGATATCCTCCTCCCTGACGTGTAGCTGGTGATAACCGGACCGTAGATCAATCTTGGAGTAGTAGCTTGACCCCTGGAGCTAGTCGAAAAGATCGTCGATGCGAGGTAATGGGTATCGGTTCTTGACGGTAACCTTATTGAGTTCCCTGTAGTCGATGCACATGCGGAAGGTCCCGTCCTTCTTCTTGACAAAAAGGACCGGAGCTCCCCATGGCGAAGTACTGGGTCGGATAAATCCTTTTTCCAACAATTCTTGAAGTTGGGTAGACAACTCTTGCAGCTCCACTGGAGCTAAGCGGTACGGGGCCTTGGCGATAGGAATCGCATGGCTCGCCAATTCGATTTCAAACTCTACTTGTCGATGTGGTGGAAGACCGGGTAACTCCTCTGGAAACACATCGGGAAAGTCACGGACGATGGGGATATCTTCAATCTGCTTCTCGTCCTTAGACTGTTCGGTGACCAGTGCGAGCAAAGCAAAAGAGTTCTTCTTCCGAAGATACTTCTGAGCTTGCATGTAAGAGATGATGTTCATGACGACGCCTGCCTTCTCGCCTTGCACCATCAAGACTTCGTCGTTAGAGAGCGGAATACGGATAGCTTTCTCGAAATAGAGAACTTCAGCTCGGACGTCGGATAGCCAGTCCATTCCGGCTACCACATCAAAACTACCCAGAGTAGTTGTCATCAGATCAATGGTAAAGGTGACCTGCGAGTTTAAGTTGACAGCCGGTCACTAGATGAGTCACATCTACAGATTTACCATCGGCTAGTTCTATGACGTAAGGGGTCTCTAGGGGTTTAGGTGTGAGATTTAGGTTCTTTCTAAAAGACTCAGATATAAAACTCTTATCCGCACCCGTATCAAAAAGTACAGTAGCAAAATGATCGTTAAGTGGAAACTTACCGGTGACCACATTCGAGTCGTTTTGGGCCTCCCCACGGCCTAGTGTGAATGCACATCCCTTGGCACCTCCTATGCCACCATTTCCATTGTTGCAATTGTTGTTATTGTTGTTGTTGTTGTTGTTATTCCTACCATTGTTGTTGCGAATTTGCGGGCAGTCTCACTTGAAATGGGCAGTGCTACCGCACTGATAGCATCCCCGGTTATTACCCTGGTGCTGGTTCTGATTCTGTCGTGACATAATCTCCCTGCGACAATCCTTTGCCGCGTGTCCTGCTTTGCCACATCGTTGGCAGCGATTTCCGGCGCAAGGGCCGTGATGATGGAGGTTACAACGATTACATTGCGGCTTTCAACCCGCATAGCCGCTCGAGTTCTGGGTGTTGTTGGCAGACTGATTGTTGTGACCCCGATTGTTGTTGAAGTTGTTGGACCGCTTCTAGTTTCCTTGTTGTGGCTGGGCTGATGAAGACTGCCGAGCAGGTGAGTCTTCAAATTTCCTTTTGTTGTCAGGGACAATTTCAGTTGCACCCCTAGGTGGCTACTTCCTTTGCTCCACCGCCTTATCGGTGAGTTAATGTGCGAGCCTAATCGCTTGTTGCTCCGCCGTAGGGTTGCTAGACATTACCATGCCGTGGATCTCAGGGACCAGACCCCCAAGATAAAACTCAAGTCGTTTAACGATGGTGTTAGCCAAATCGGGACAAAGGAACACCACGTCATGATGTCTTGCCGTGTACGCTTCAATTTCTGACCCGACCATCTTGTGGTTCCATAACGCTTGTTCCAATTGCTGAACTCTATCCCGCGGACAGGATTCCTCCTTGATTAGAGCTTTGAACTCGGTCCAGGCCATTGCGTTCGCCGCAGCAAGTCCACGCGTTTGGACTTGCGTGTTCCACCAGGTTAATGCCCAATCTTCCAACGTCGAGGCAGCATACTTGACCTTATTAGCTTCGAGGCAATTGCACATTTCAAAAACCGATTCAGACTTTTCGACCCAACGGACCAGTCCTATGGGTCCTTCAACTCCCGTGAACTTGCTCGGTTTCACATCCAGGAACATCTTGTAGGGGTTAAGACCCCCTCCTGAGGATAGAGGGTAGGTAGTCAATGAGAAAGTCTACTAGCCAAACTATTAGATTTTCCCATGAAAATTTAATAATGGTTACCTGCTGGTGGGTTAGGAACACCTGCTAGAGCAGCATTCACGTGTTGTTGGATTAAAGCGGCCAATTCTTCAGCTGACATGTTGAGATTTCCACAGCGACCAGTTGCCATTTCAGATCTTCGCAAGACAACACAAACACACACCGATAAGTATATATCCAATATAGTTATCATATTCCACACTTAAATGATCACACAATTTATGTCAACCCAACAAATTAAACAATCAAAAGGAACATTCGATTAAATAAATTGTACTGTCTCACAAAATACCAACCAACATATCAGTTTAATTATAAAATTTCCAAGTTCAAACATAAGTGGAAACAAACAAACTAAAGGAAACAAAACGGAGATTGGCGAGACGAGTTAGTCATCTATGTCTCCATCTCCCAAGTCGCTATCACTACCGTCTTCTTCTTCAGCGTTTTCAGCTTCAACAGCCGGGTCCTGTTCCGGCCCTTCTTCCTCCGGATCCTCCTCCAGGTCTTCCTCTGGATCCTCCTCTTCGTCTTCTACCGGCGCTGGAGGGGCCAGTGCTGGTGCGGGTACTGGGATAGGTGGTGCTTGGTTCTGCTCCAGTTCATGAATCCTCCAACTGGACTCAAGAACTCTGTAACATCCGTCAAAAACTGGGTTAACCAAACCGGCTTCGTTTATTAACCGAACATCCAGTTAAAATTTTCGTTGCGTATTTAATACTCAAATTAATTTTAAACGATACATAATTAATAAACAATTTAGAATTCATAAACTATAATTGTTAAAAAGTAAAATTAAAACAATTAAAAAGGAAAACAGGCTGCCGGGATTCGAACCCGGGTCAGCCGGGAAACTTAACACACACACATTCCACCAATCCGCCACTTGTGTTACTTGTTGATTTATTGAAACAATTAATACATATAATATAACTGGAAGTCGAATTCAGTCACTCAGCGCGCCCAAATCCGCAGACGCCGGAAAATCCGATGATTTCGCCAATTATCGACGGTTTCTTTTGACTTAACGTACGTATTAACGTCGCCATCGGTTATAACCGATGTCTAGTTCCGCGACATCAGTCATAACCGCCAGAGAAAGGCTGACCAATGAATCGAGACTAGAAACAGACCCAATTCAACTTGATTCTTCCCTATAAATGCACACCCAAGCCTTTGGTAGTCTTTTCGCTCAAAATCGCACCATTTCTCGAAGCAATTTCACTCACCGGAGATTTTCTGCAATCATCGGACTTTCGCCGGAAAACCGAGACTCACATCAACACGGTAAATACCTCGACTCTTTCGGTTTCAATCCATTGTTAGACCATTACTAACATCAATCCATCACCCAGAATCAATCCCAGACGACCTTGCCGGATATTCTACTTTCACCGGAAAACTTCTGAAATTTCTAGAATCACGCTGTGAATCGGTATGATCATCTAAACCTCCTGATAATCGTTGCTCAGTAGTTCAATTTCACATCTAATCAATCAAAACTGTTAATTGATCCGAACAGACGGAGTTCACAAAACAGAGCCGACGATCCTTGCCGGAGTTCTGAGAAAGACAATCTGTTCCGGTACATTCTTTCCCCAAACCCTCTCTGTTCATCACATTTCATTCACCTATTAGTTCGTTAACTGAATTTAACAAGAAATAGTTGAAAAATCGTTGTTTGTGTTTTGAACGAAGAAGATGAAGTCGGCCTATTGTATAAGATTAATTATATATAAACGGGTTAGACACACAGTCTAGCGGTGGACTGTGTGCAAACAATAAACACACGTCTCGAGTTTGATCCCTATCACGACCCTATCCTCGGAAATAAAAATGTCTTTTTTAAAACCGAACCGGGTTAACTCACTGTAAGATGTTAAGTATAATAAAAATCAGAATATTAACCAGGTTAGACAGTGTGCAACACTGAATCACACGTCCCGGGGTCGAGACCTGTTGACGGCACCGGTTCGATACAATTAAAATCTTTTTAAAAAAATGAATTCTGATTAACTTAAATAGTGTATAAATATAATTAAAAACAGAAATATTTCGGGTTAGACACGTAGCTCAGTTGGTAGAGCTGCGTGCACGCGTACGGGAGGTCACGGGTTCGAGTCTCACTCAGTGCAAATATATACACGACCGAACCGGTCAACAGTCATGGTCAACGGTCAACGGTCAAAGTCAAAAAGTCAACATATTTTTTTTATTTTTATTTATTTATTTAATTTAAAAATCAATTAAAAATACTTAAAAATAATGTTATTAAAGTTAGAAAATAGCCTTAAACTCACAAAAATATATCCAAAAATATCCTATTAAAATTGTTAATAAAATCCACTTATTTACCGTACCTTTTCGTTATTAATTAGGTTAGTTATTCCTCGTCGATCAATCCGAATTCGTGCGCATTCATCATCAATCCAAGAAACGCACCCACTGTGAGTGAATTCTTACAAATTCCCCTTTTTATTCATGTTTTGGGGTGTATCATGTGTCGCTTAAACTAATTCGTTTATTCAAACTCGTGCTATACCATATTATGATCTAAACTTAGAATGTAAATATTGTTTGTTGTTATGTATTACATATTGTCAAGTTGTATGCAAATTATTTGTTAGGCCCATCAGTTCCTCGTGGGAGACGAGTTGAACAACGCGTGCCTTAAAACTCATTCATTAGGCCCATCAGTTCGTAGAACAACGCGTGCCTCAAAACTCATTCATTAGGCCCATCAGTTCCTCGTGGGAGACGAGTTGAACAACGCGTGCCTCAAAACAAGTTATTGTTGTATGTGTGTGCAATATTTAATATTAAGTGTTTTGTGAATAAATTTACATTTACATTTACTCATATGTGGTTATGCACTTTATTTTATAATCAATTCAATAAAAACGTTTAAATGTTTTAATAGGATTCACTCGCCAACTTTTTGTTGATCCAAAAACCATTTTTACACATGATACAGGTGGACAGGATGAAGCAAGGAAAACATAGGAAAGTGCCTTAGAAGAAAAATAATGAAGCCTTGAAAGATGTATAGAACATGTTGAACTTGTATGATATGATTGTATGAACTCCTTTAAATTGTAATAATAAATATGAAACATTATAATAAATGTCATGAGCTTTGATGAAAACCCAATCATGCCCGATCACCTTTTCCGCTGCGGGTCGGGGTGTGACAGATTAGTATCAGAGCTTTTGACTATAGAGATATAGGACAGGTTATTAGACCCTTAGAGCCTATACTATAGTTGATTAGATTTTAATTGTTTATGTGGTTACATGCAAACTCATGATGTTTATTTCTTTCATATTTATTACATATACAAATGCATGCAAACACTTCCAATATTACATTTTGTGATACATAATGAATTATACTTATAGTCAAACATACATACTTACATACATATTCATCATACATATTTCAATGTTCACATATTCAAATCATCTTCATACTTCCGTTATTCAAGATTTTTTCGCATTTTTCATTTTTCAAATCTCATCAAAGTGAGTTCTGCGACGGGCATGTAGTAACTGTAAGGGTACCAGTACCGGTAGTCGGAACGTCCTGTCTAGGTTGGCATTCGTATAAATCCAATATAACGGACCAGTTTGCCTACCTGGGGACTAACGATGAGAGTACGAAGGACCTATTAGGCCAAAGCATGCCACACCAAACGTCGTTCGAACTAACCCCACTTTGAGGTGCCACTGTGTCCACACCTGGATACATTCCGAATATCATACGTTACATACATATTTCTCGATTTTCTCCAGGTTTTAGTGTACGTAAACAGGCTAACACATGCGAACCATATGAAAAACCCGGTAATCATGGGGGCCCACATGATTACGAAGGTGAAGTATGGCGGCATGCAAAGCCCAATTACGAGCAAAGCCCAAGACATCCTATGGATGTAGTAGATTTATTATTCTATATTTATTTTATGAATGTTCATTCCTAAATACGACACATGATCCCTAAAACATCCAACTCATACTCTTGGTACGTATTCTTTGTAGATTCTAGTCTCGCTCGTAGGAAAATGAAATCAGGAAATCCCGCGAGCGCATGGCTGCCCAAATCGCTCAACAAATGGCGGCCGCAATACCCAACATCGTAGTTCAAGATCAACAAGCCTTACCGCCAATCCCGACAACCCAATCATTCAAGAAGATCAAAATGTTATCAACCCTCCCCCAAAATACCACTAAATGCACCTTCAAGCATTTCAAATCCTGCAACTTTGGAAGCAGCCATGGAGTTAGCTACAGAGCTCACCGAAAACCGCATACGGAATAAAGACTTCAAGGAGGAGAAGAAGAAGGATTAAGCATCAACCGAAACCCCAAACTCCACCGAAACCGAATCCCCTTCTCAACCCATTTCTAAGAGAAAACGAGATGGGCAACTTTTCGCTGTCACCCAACGCAATCAACCTGCCTCACAAGCCGTACCCCTCCAAGCTATCCCAATCACTCAAGTAGCACCCAACTCAACTTACCCAAATAAGAAACCTTACTTTGGACCTCACCCTCAATGCAACACCTGTTTTTATCACCATCCATCTACCTTACCTTGTCGACTATGTGCAAATTGTGGACGCTATGGTCATTTGAGCAAGGTTTGCCGCACCCCTCAAAACCAAACCTCACCCCCTACTCAAAACATGATCCAAACATATCAACAACCCCAATACCCCATGTTACCTTATGTTAGAGCTTGTTTTAATTGTGGCGACCCTACCCATTTTAGAAACACGTGCCCTCGATTGGTTAACATCATAAACGCCCAAGCTCAAGCAAACCCAGTTAACCAAGCAAATCAAGAAAACCTAACCACTAGGCCACCAGCAAGAGGAAGAGTTTACAACATCAACGCCAATCCTGTTGAAGATAATGACGGCCCAAACGAACCACCCAACTAGTCTCCTTCACCAAAAATCAAGATTCAACTCCAACCGCTTAGTTTTTATGTTTTTCTTTATGTTATCTCAATTTTCACGTATCTCAGTTATAAATTGGAAGTTTTATCCAAGAATCTTATGAGAATTACTATTTCAGTTTTGTTTTATACTCATTGATTTAACATTCATATCATCATACCTCACGACGTATCTCAGTCTCATCATTTAAAGAAGTTGGGTTGTGTCTCACTTTTACCTGGACTAACCCATGCATCATAACAAACGAGCGAGGTACTATCATCATTCAATCATGTATACCTTCAGATTTGAGACTCAAGTTTTGGTTGTTGTGCTTGTTTATGTTTTAGAGTCACATTGAACTAATCATAATTTACTGATAAAGCCAATGAAAATTTGACAAGAATATGGTGGATACGCCGCTGGTACTTCCTATATATAAGTATTCTTGCCAAAGGATCAGAGGCATTGTCAGGCGGCTATGAGAAGTTCCATGTAGGATTTAGTAATGTCATGGTTGAAGTTTGTTCTATACTCACTGATTTAGCATTTATATCATCTCATCATTTAAAGAAATTGGATTGTGTTCCATTTCTACATAGACTAACCTCTCCATCATAACAAACGAGAGAGGTACTGTCACCATTCAAACATGTATACTATCAGAATTAGGACTCAGGCTTTGGTTGTGTGTTTGTTTATAGAGTCACATCATAGAACCAATCATAACTTACTGATAAAACGAATGAAAATTTGACAAGAATATGGTGGATACGCCGATGGTACTTCCTATATATAAGTATTCTTGCCAAAGGATCTGAGGCATTGTCAGGCGGTTATGAGAAGTTCCATGTAGGTTTTAGTAGTAGAAGTTTTGTTTTAGGGTATAACCTTATCTTTCCAAGCGTATCAAAACTCTTGCGCATGAAATCATACTTAGTCAATCAACTCTGTTTATCAATATTCATTATCTTAGGCATCAAAAAGCGATTCATGTAGCAGGGTACTCAACCCTTACAAGGAACGTTACCGCCTCAAACAAAAATTTAAACTCTTACCCCCTTCTAAGTATGCAGTTGTCAAATTAAAACACCATCCTTTTGAGTCAAACATGCCACTACTTAAATTTCGGGACGAAATTTCTAAAAGTAGGGGATACTGTAACATCCGTAAAAAACCGGGTTAACCAAACCCGCTTCGTTTATTAACCGAACATCCAGTTAAAATTTTCGTTGCGTATTCAAATTAATTTTAAACGATACATAATTAATAAACAATTTAGAATTTATAAACTATAATTGTTAAAAAGTAAAAATAAAACAATTAAAAAGGAAAACAGGCTGCCGGGATTCGAACCCGGGTCAGCCGGGAAACTTAACACACACACATTCCACCACTCCGCCACTTATGTTACTTGTTGATTTATTGAAACAATTAATACATATAATAAAACTGGAAGTCGAATTCAGTCACTCAACGCGCCCAAATCCGCAGACGCCGGAAAATCCGACGATTTCGCCAATTATCGACGGTTGCTTTTGACTTAACGTACGTATTAACGTCGCCATCGGTTATAACCGATGTCTAGTCCGCGACATCAGTCATAACCGCCGGAGAAAGGCTGATCAATGAATCGAGACTAGAAAAAGACCCAATTCAACTTGATTCTTCCCTATAAATGCACACCCAAGCCTCTGGTAGTCTTTTCGCTCAAAATCGCACCATTTCTCGAAGCAATTTCACTCACCGGAGATTTTCTACAATCATCGGACTTTCGCCGGAAAACCGAGACTCACATCAACATGGTAAATACCTCGACTCTTTCTGTTTCAATCCATTGTTAGACCATTACTAACATCAATCCATCACCCAGAATCAATCCCAGACGACGTTGCCGGATATTCTGCTTTCGCCGGAAAACTTCTGAAATTTCCAGAATCACGCTATGAATCGGTATGATCATCTAAACCTCCTGATAATCGTTGCTCAGTAGTTCAATTTCACATCTAATCAATCAAAACTGTTAATTGATCCGAACAGGCGGAGTTCACAAAACAGAGCCGACGATCCTTGCCGGAGTTCTGAGAAAGACAATCTGTTCCGGTACATTCTTTCCCCAAACCCTCTCTGTTCATCACATTTCAATCACCTATTAGTTCGTTAACTGAATTTAACAAGAAACAGTTGAAAAATCGTTGTCTGTGTTTTGAACGAAGAAGATGAAGTCGGCCTATTGTATAAGATTAATTATAACAAGACATATAAATGGGTTAGACACATAGTCCAGCGGTGGACTATGTGCAAACAATAAACACACGTCTAGAGTTCGATCCCTATCACGACCCTATCCTCGGAAATAAAAATGTCTTTTTTAAAACCGAACCGGGTTAACTCACTGTAAGATGTTAAGTATAATAAAAAGCAGAATATTAACCAGGTTAGACACACAGTCCAGCGGTGGATAGTGTGCAACACTGAATCACAGGTCCCGGATTCGAGACCTGTTGACGGCACCGGTTCGATACAATTAAAATCTTTTTAAAATAAATGAATTCTGATTAACTTAAATAGTGTATAAATATAATTAAAAACAGAAATATTTCGGGTTAGACACGTAGCTCAGTTGGTAGAGCTGCGTGCACGCGTACGGGAGGTCACGGGTTCGAGTCTCACTCAGTGCAAATATATACACGACCGAACCGGTCAACGGTCAACAGTCCTGGTCAACGGTCAAAGTCAAAAAGTCAACATTTTTTTTATATTTTTATTAATTTAGTTAATTTAAAGATCAATTAAAAATACTTAAAAATAATGTTTTTAAAGTTAGAAAATAGCCTTAAACTCACAAAAATATATCCAAAAAAATCCTATTAAAATTGTTAATAAAATCCACTTATTTACCGTACCTTTTCGTTATTAATTAGGTTAGTTATTCCTCGTCGATCAATCCGAATTCGTGCGCATTCATCATCAATCCAAGAAACGCACCCACTGTGAGTGAATTCTTACAAATTCCCCTTTTTATTCATGTTTTGGGGTGTATCATGTGTCGCTTAAACTAATTCGTTTATTCAAACTCGTGCTATACCATATTATGATCTAAACTTAGAATGTAAATATTGTTTGTTGTTATGTATTACATATTGTCAAGTTGTATGCAAATTATTTGTTAGGCCCATCAGTTCCTCGTGGGAGACGAGTTGAACAACGCGTGCCTTAAAACTCATTCATTAGGCCCATCAGTTCGTAGAACAACGCGTGCCTCAAAACTCATTCATTAGGCCCATCAGTTCCTCGTGGGAGACGAGTTGAACAACGCGTGCCTCAAAACAAGTTATTGTTGTATGTGTGTGCAATATTTAATATTAAGTGTTTTGTGAATAAATTTACATTTACATTTACTCATATGTGGTTATGCACTTTATTTTATAATCAATTCAATAAAAACATTTAAATGTTTTAATAGGATTCACTCGCCAACTTTTTGTTGATCCAAAAACCGTTTTTACACATGATACAGGTGGACAGGATGAAGCAAGGAAAACATAGGTAAGTGCCTTAGAAGAAAAATAATGAAGCCTTGAAAGATGTATAGAACATGTTGAACTTGTATGACATGATTGTATGAACTCCTTTAAATTGTAATAATAAATATGAAACATTATAATAAATGTCATGAGCTTTGATGAAAACCCAATCATGCCCCGATCACCTTTTCCGCTGCGGGTCGGGGTGTGACAAACTCTGTCTTCGAGCCAGCCGGCCCTCAGCTGTTCAGCATGAAGGTCCTTAGCTAAAATGCTTCGAAATTCTCATCTTGCTCTTCCTCGAGCTCTTCAGTTTTACCAGTCAGCTGACGTATCAGCCATCCCTGTGCTTCGATAGTCTCTTGCATTCTCTCCAGCTGTTCCTGTTGTTTCTTAGCACAGCTCTAAGTAGATCGTCCCTCACTCCTAAAGAGTTGACCGGTTTGACCGGTACAACGGTGGTTGGACGGGAGGACGACTCCCCTCCTAGAGCGAGTCTTTTCCTGGCAGTTGAGCGTGTCTCCACGCCACGAGGTGGTGAGGGTTCAACCATGGGTGCCTTCCCCGGCGCCCTTGATTGTCGAGATCTGTCGGATGATGATGATGACATAGCCTGCTGGGTTGGTGTAGTTAGTTACGAGCTGCGTATATCACAATATATATATATATATATAAATATATATATATATCACATAGAGCAATTGTAGTATAACACATAACAAGATATCACATTTCGGTGCCAACTAAGTCTAGTGTCGTGTAACAGCTATAGTTTAGGTCTACTTTAAATGCAAACTGGTTCTCTATAGCTAGAGGCTCTGATACCAATCTGTCACGCCCTCAATTTCCACTTGCGGAGTATTACCGCGAGGCGTGTGATCAAACCAGAATCTCAGACACTAGCAATGTCGAACGACTCTATATGATTTATTTAACGTTTTCCAAAAAACATTTGTTGTAAACATGCATAGTCATTTTCAAAATTTCAAGGTTTCAAAGTTTAGCGAAAGCATTAAAATAAAGTAATGGGCGCCAACATAAACGCCAAAACCAAAATCCCAAAAATTATTCGTAAATAAATACTCGATAAAAGTGCCTTGATCAAATGCAAGTGAGTGCACCTAGCGCTCCTAGCGTCCTAAGAAACATGCAAAGAAACAAGTGTCAACATTAAAGAAGAGTGAGTTCATAGGTTTTTATAAGTTCACAAGTTCGGTTTAAAAGATTGTTTTCCCCCGTTATCCCTAACCCGGGATAACGACATAGTTCCATTATTCCTAACCTGGAATAATAAGGTTGGTTCGTAAATAAGTTCAATGTTAACATGTAGGTAGCGAGCCTAAAGTTACGTCACGTAAGAGTTCGCGATCGAAGCTGACTGTTGTTGCCTCTGTGTTGCCAGGTCTATCACTGACCATGGTGAAAGTTAGGCCAAATTAATCACCCGTTGACCATTCCCGGTCGGCTAGCGCGACTAGCTCGGGTGGGGCTTACTACTATAATTTCCCCGCTATCTAACCCAATACTAACGATCCGAGAGTTGGTTGAGGACTTCCGTGATAAAGCTACTTAGTGGCCATAACATACATTAACATTAACTTAGTTACCGAATAGTTAACGGTGTTAATTTCGCATAACGTAAAAGATTGAGTTGTAGAGCGTATACATGTTTCTCCCCCTGTTGTTCAAAACCGGATAAAATAGGGGCCGTGAACTCACCTTAAATTGCTCGGTTAGATAAACGCAAAAGAAGCAAATGATGGAACCGCTAATCGCGTCCTAACATGTCAACCGATTCAAAGTTAGTGTGTGAACACACTGACACAAAACCCTACGCATAACTAACACAAAACCCTACGCATAACTAACACACAGTACGGCACACGTAATAACCAATTCGAAACCATAATCATGCATGCAAAGTATCACCATACAAAATAACAATCAAACCAACTTGTCATAAACACAGGAAAACTCATACAACACTTAGATACACACAAACGTAAGTTATCATGTTTCAGCTTGTACACTCATAACTGGGCTATTTTCGAGAATTTTTATAAAATAGTTCCAACTTTCCAAAAATTCAAAGTTTTTTACAGGAGGTGTCAATTAGAATGTAGAATTTTGTGTCACCAATTATTTATAAACATTTATATACTAGGCTGCAGTCAGATTCGTCGCTTTCTGTCTGCAGTCCACGAGAAAAATCATTTAAAAATCATCGTTCATCTGATTAATGAAATTCCAGTGGGAGATTTTTGGAAACTCCCGTCTCCAGTTACTGTACAGATTTTGTGACCTAACCCCATATAGACTATGAGATCCGACTCGATAACCAACCTGCAAATTCTGAAGAATTTATGCAGCTTCAGCTGTTGCACTAAATGACCATTTAAAAATAGCAAACGACCTCAGAAAAATATGAATCCGGCGCCATTTGAAGCGTTTTTCAAAAATACACGTTTTAGGCATCAGAAAATCCACTTTTCAATAAATAATGATCAGGTTACAGCCAACTGAAGTTGACTGTAAATGTCAATCAGCTTACTGTTTTCGACTTTATCGCATTAGAACATGTGTAAACGGCCATGACGCTTATTGTATTGATTAACAGCAGGTTAACTTGTTAAATATCATCTAATATATCAATATTCATGCAAATCCTAAGTATATATCATGATCTTTATAGATAAAACGCAGCCTACGATTTTAATACTCAAACATATCATCACAACCGCAAAGATTCGCATATTCATCCGAGCTAATCATACACCACAACACTTTTCAGAACAACAATCATACGAGCACATAATCATAATTAATTCTACGGAATATCATCACATGAATCGTAATAAAATCAAAAAAACCCTAACCTTAAACGAAGACAACTTGCAAACCAGGACAAGCTTTGGATCGATCCGAGAGTTGTAGGGTTTGCGCGACCGAGGGGGGGGGGGCTGCCGTCCCACACTTCTAGGGGATTAGGGTTTTGAGTATTTTTTTTGAACACCCCATGCATACATACGTATACATAAGGGGCAAGGGGGCGGTTTGGGCTTGCCCTTGGGCCGCAAGGGTGGGGTGGCGGGTTGGGTTGTGTTCGCAAGGGGGTGTGGGTGGCGGGTTGGGTTTGCTTGGTCGCGAAGGTGAAATGTTTCACAGGCTTGGTTCGGTTCGGCTTATAAATAGAATTTACTAACCGATCATTATAATCTGATAAATAACTACACATAATACGACTCGACAATTATTCATAAACGTCTAATAACATGTAGCACGAAATTCAGATACAACCCGTTAGAATTTCCAAACATTGTGTATTCCCAAAATACTAAAGTTAGCGCAATTATTGCGAGCGCGTAATTTAATTCTCCGAATTAAATCAGCGTAGGAATGAATAACAATAAAGTAGCGCGTTTAAGATACCTGAAAAGCCGGGATGTCACACATCAGATGTTAGATATCTTGCCATTGAAAGGAGAAGTGAATCAAAGTACTACTTGTCCTGGATCATTTGGTACAACCTGTTTTGGCTTTCTATCATCTGTTCTATTGTAGGGTTCAATCCCAACAATCTTCCCCTAGAACAGATGATGCCAAAAATCTTCCTTATTTATAATCTTTATTCTCTCATCAGTTTTTCCCTGATTTGTCCTTCGAACAGTAGTTCAAAGTTCTGGGAATTTTCATCATCTTCATCCTACACAGTTGAAGTTCCAAAAGATCTTGGAGGTCAGCTACACCGCCCTAGTGCATCCTCCCTTGATATATTTTCAACTTTCCCATTAGATTGAGCCAGGTCAATACATGGGTCTTTTTGTCAGACATCCATTTTAGTATTTTTGAGTCCAGTGGGTTTCTTGGGAGAAGTTTTATTTATGATGAGTTTGGGAATGGTGAACTGCTTGATAGCCTTTTGACAGTTTCAGCAGATTGAGCTTGAGGCTTTAATGAAACATCATCCAATTCATGCAAATGTTGATTTTTGTTGGCCTGTTTACTGATGTCAGCTTCTCTCTGTTTATCTTCCTCATTCATCTGTAACTGCCTTTTTCTTTGATTTAAAGCTTGAATGGACGCTTCTAAGGCAAGATCTGCATTGTAATCTTTAAACATGTGCCACTCTGGTGCATTCTTCCTCATTTGAGGATCTTTCTTCATCTTATCACATCTGTTTGCTTATTGTTTGAGAGCTGTGATAGGCCAGTCTTTGAACTGATGCTCATATGCTTGATATGGTTTGTCTCTCATGATATGTTCTATGAGATCTTTCCTTAGCTCCTTTTGAAGGTCAGCATTAGGTGGTAAGTTTGACATTTTCTTGTTTAAGTGTCTTGCATAATCTTCCAGTTTCCTGATTTTGCTTAGCTCATGCTGCTCTAGTATTGACAAATAGGTGTTAACCTTCCATTTTTCCCTCTTCTTTTGCAATGTTTTTAGCTTGTCTGGCTTTCAATTTCAGATACTCATCAATGTGTTTAGGAATTCTATAGCCATGAAGAGATAGAAAGGTTCTTTTGGATATCATTTCGTTTTGAACTGCAGCCAGCTCCAGAGGATATGTTGTTTCCAGTGGTATGTTTCTAGAAGGGTTGTGACCAGTGGGTGATTGAGTAAGTGGGATGAAAGGTTCTGGATTTGTTTGAATAAATGGTGAAGATGATAAAAGAGTATGTGCAGGTATATCATCATCATTCACCGTGACCTTTCTTTTTCTTGTATAAACTAATTTTGGTGAAGGAGTTTTTGTAGGAGTTTGAGTTATAGGAGTGAGTATTGATTCTGATGGAAATTGAGAAGTTTTTGTATAAACCACTGTTGTCTTAGCATTTGTTGTACCTTTGGTAGTGTCAACCTCTGTTGCAGTGGAAGGTGGTAATAATGATGATGGCATTGTTTTCTGCTTTTTGTCAGGTGGTTGTTGAGATGAGGACATTGGTTTAGGACTGTTAGTGGTTAACTTTTTGATACTAGTAGTGGTTTTGAGACCAATAGTGGTATCCTTTGCTTTTATCTCTAATTCTTTCAATTCCTTTGCTCCTTTGTCAAACTCCTCTCCTTTGTCTCATTTTGAGTTTAAATGGTCCTCATTTTTGCACCTTCATCATCTGCTTGAATTTCGAGGGTTTCATCAACTCCCTTTATATTTTCTTTGACAGATGTTTCAACAGAAGTTACTGAGGGCCTTTTCATAAAATCATTTTTCTCCCCATTTTTGGCATCATCAACTCTTTCGAAGATAGGTGCAGGGGTAGTGTCAGGCATTTTTGTGAGGGTTTCTTTAATACTCTTAAGCTTGGCCTGAGTATTTCTATATCTTTCCTCAACCATGTTTCTGAGCATTTGCACTTGTATTTCATGTTGGTGGTCAGCATGTTGGCGCTGTTGTTGAAGAAGAGGATATAACTGTCTTATTATTTCGGTGGTTTGAGGAACAGAGGGTTGAGTATGTTTTAAGACTTTGAAGATTCTAACATCTGTTGCAGCATATTTTTGATATCTGCCACAGATGCCTCAATTTTTGTAACTCTCTCCGTCAAATCTTTGTATTTAAATCATTACCCAATTTAATGGGATTATCTGATTTCCCACCAGAGGTAGTTGTATCAACCTTTGAGATAGGAGAAGTCTCCAAATTCTCATCAGTTGCTGCCCCTTTTTCTTGGTACTAACAGTGGTTTTAACACCAACAGTGGTTACTAAGGTAGCCTCAGTAGAAATTGCCTTCAAGGGAGTCTTATTTATGAAACTACTGTCCAGATGTAGATCAGTGGATTCAACATCTGTAGTAGCTGCTCCACTTCAGCTACCAACCAGAATTTCATGAAATTCAAGTGGTGTAATGTAGGTCCGTTGTACGGATCGTTCGGGCTCTTATTTGGCAAACCTAAGGTATACGTGCAGAATCCGTTTGCATAGGCGACATTGGATACTAGTTCTTTACCATTTAATCACTGTTTCATTAATATTCAAACATTACAAATCCTGGAAACACTTGGACAGAGCTTCGCTGTCCAGTACACAAAATCTCTGAAACTTACAAATGAGAACACAAGTCACATATTTATAAGAGAACAAGTTCACCTGGAATGTGCCTTGGACAAGTTCGGGCGAACTTGTTCATGTATACTACAAGTTCGGGCGAACTTGTCTCTCAACATACATAAACTTAACGTTTTACTCCTAAACACAGACTTGACGTAATACGATGACCTAGGCAACATACATATGCATCAACAGACTCCCCCTTGGATGTTGCCGTAGTCATCATTCTTCAATTAAGTTCCTGAGTCTTTAATGTTCTCTTGATCTTTATTTCTTGAATAACTTTAACTTCCTTGATCTTCATATCTTCTACAATCCTGTTCTCTTTTCTTGAGCTTGTCTTGATAAAACTTTAATCACCATGCTCCCCTTACTTTGAGCTTTCTGGAATCTTCAATCAACGTTTTTATCCAGCTCCCCCTTAAACTCTAATTCCTGTTTCAAAGTTCATCAAACATTCAAATAAACATTTTAGATTCAAACTTTGAAATTTCTAAACACAAATATATCAAATTTTAATCTTCTTATCAGTTTTAAACCCTCTCAGTTAATCAAGTCTAAATTAATGACCATGAATATCTGATTCATGTATCAAGTTCAACTTAGTGATCTTGATTAAACATTTTGACCCTAAACTAGCAGTTTTATTCAAATGTAAGTTGCAACTTAATGAACTTTTAAACTTTTCTGATCAATTTTAATTTTTAGATATTGTTTAGCAACTTTAGACTTTGAAAATCAGCTTTTCATCATTGGTGGTCGAAACTAAAAGATAATATAATCTTTTTGTTTTAAGAAAAGAATAACAAATACTAACTATGTACAAACATATTTACATACCATATTTTTGTTGAGTTTGTGTTAAAGGATCATATTAGTTTTTGAGACATATCAATAGCACCGTTGACCTTTTGATTGACTTTAAGCTTTAAACTCATTTACCTAGATTGTCGATATATTATCCACTTAAACTTCGACACATTTCTAAATTGTTCCAAGATATATAAGGTAGACTTATGAAACTTGACTTTAAGGTAGCATTCCAAATTTGGAATCTTTTGACTGCAATTGATTAGATCTTTCGATTCTTTCAATTTTGCTGTAGTTTAGGGGCTTTTAGCAAAAGTGTTATAGAAGTTCTAGGCCATTTCTTCCGTAAAAACAGAAAAACTTGTATAATACCCCAGATATCAATTATCTATAAAGACCTCGTATCTCAGAATCAGGCAATCTCTCAAACAAAATTTCGGAGTACTAAGTCAATATATCCGAGAGATGTTAATCCACAAGTTTAAGTAGTTGTAAAATTTAGTTTATATCCAGGAAACAATTTACTGAGCGTGTAAAGTCTATCGACACATCCACAGTAAGACTTGTTTATCACTTTTTAAACTTTACAAATCTTTAGCATACTGTGGTAGTCCACTGATTTAATATCATTTCCTTTTATCCACAAAACTCTTTTTGCCTTTTTCAATGTTTTTGTACTTTTCGCATTTAATATGTTTTTGAATTTTCTGAAAATTTCCCCCCCTAAAATTCAAAAACATATTTTTGGATATTTTGATTTATGGAAAAACATTGACCAACCGATGAAAATCACTTCAATTCTCCATCCAATACTGCTTCACAAATTTCTTTTAAATCCTCTCCCCTCATGATGACAAAAACCTTGACACCTTTGTGTTTATAGAACATTTATATCCTTGAGTTTTGTCTGTTCAACAGTGAGGGTTTTGTGATAGTTTTCAAATTTTCTTCAAAAATTTGTAAAACTTTCAAGTAAACGTTATTGAAACATGTTTTTTGAAATATTTTCTCCAAAAATTTTCAAAAATTGTAAAACAAATGTTATTTGAGTTTCAAATTTTGTAAAACATGGCCTTTATATAAAACTTGTTAACCCGACCCTTCGTCTTCAATGTGTGCCATGGAACTCCATTCTCAGTAATTTGCTTTCTTCTCAGAAGTTACTGCACATAAATTCAAACAATTAATTGAATAGTGATACCCAAGCCTTTGCAGTCTTAGGTGTTATTTCTTCAACCTTAATTTTAACTTTCTTTTCACAATCAAGTTTATTTAGAACTTTCTCAAGTTTTGGAAAGTCCTCTAAACTTTCAATTTTCCCTGATTGTGTCACTTCCTTTCCTTTGACCAACCATGTTTGATTTTTCTTTAAAGTTTTCTTGAATTACAATATAGAAACCTTTTGTTCATTACTATTCGAGGATTCACCAGTTTCAAAATTTGAAAACTTAGTAATAACTGGTTTCACCTTGTTTGTAGTTTCTGTACATTGTTTTCTAACCTGAGTTGGTACTGCAGAATTTTCCTTATCAATATGAACAGGTTTAGGTTTAATTTGTAAACAATTTCTAGCAATGTGTCCATTTACTCCACAGTTGTGACACAACCTGTTATCATATCGATCCTTTTTATCATACCATACACTCAAATCATAACACTAACTTGAAGTGTGGTAGCCAACTTTCCTGCTTCTTTTATAACTCTGATTTGATGTTGAAGCACTGCGGTCCGACCTGCACCACTTATTTTCAAATTTTTGTGAATTTTTATAATGATTGGATGATCGTACCGCTGAGCTTTTATTTTTCATTTTAAAATTTTTAGAACTTTTAAAACTTTGTTTTTCTTTTTGTTTTCTTCTCCATTCTGCTTAGAATGTTTTTGCGTTGAGCATTCACCTTTTTCAGTAGATTGTAGAACAGTTTGTTGAAATTTGTCTTTTAGTTTTAAAAATATTTCATTTTTCTCTTTGTTAACACTTTCATCATTGATATCATCATTACAATTCTCAATTAACTTTATCACTTATTGGATTTTTCTTTTTATTTTTCATTGATCGGTTTTGGACATATGTGATCTAGAATTAATGATGAGGTCACAATACCTTTCAATTTCTTTTCTAAATCATCAATTTTATTTTTAGCAATCTCAGCATCTTGTTCAAATTTCCTGAATTTTTCAAGATGCGAGTTTATTATACTTTGTTTTTCAAAATTATTTTTATTTAAAACAAAATTTTCATTTTCTAAAATTTTTATTCTATTTTCAAAGATCTTTTCATTTTCTTTTAACTTTTTATTTTCTAATGTCAAACTCTCAAGAATAATTCAAGAATTTGACATTATCTGCCAGATAGTCAGTCAGATCTACATCATAAACTGGGCAGATTGGTTTAGAACTTGAAGGCTCATTTGCAGATGTACTTAAAACTTGTGCTTCACAGTTCTTAGCTACTATACTCCCTTCTCTCTTCAACCGAACATTCCCTTGATTACTGATAAGATCAGACTTCTTTAGTAATTCCACTTCATATCCCTCTAATTTGTTAATGAAGGTAGAAAGCTTGAAAAATTTTCAACTCGGACTTTCCTTTAACACCATTTAGTACGTTGTCCATTCACCCTCCGGAAGAGCATCAGCCAATTTGTCAATATACTCTGCTTCTGTCTTATTGAGACCATGCCTTCTCATATGCACTTTCAAATGACAAAATCGCTCTATCATTTGTTTCATTGTGACTCGCCTTTCAGCATTGTGAAGATTTCAAACTCTTTCATAATTAGAACTTTCTTGCTCTTAATCATCTCAACACTATCCAAATATTTAGCACGTAGAGCATTCCACAACTTCTGTGTTGTATCACATTCTGGTAGCAGAATCAACATATCTTCATTTATCGATTGATGTATCAAGGTTATCATCTTCGTCTCATGGGCATATGCATCATTCAGTTTAGGTGTAAACTTTGATACTGCAAGAACAACTCCATGTTCATCAACTGGCCATTTAAATCCAGTTTGAACGACAATCCAACTGTAGAAGAAATTTGCACGTACCCAGTTCTTGAATTTTACTTTCCAGTCTTCATATTCGGTCATACTCATCAACTTTGGCGGCTTCACGGACCCCATTTCGCTTTCCAAATTTATTTGTCATAAAATTTGACTTTTTAAACGACAATATTAACGTATCAGTTTGCTAAAAACGTTTAAATCTTTCGAAAACTATTTTTACCAGATTAGAGCTTTAAACTCGTCTCGTCAATATGAATCTAACGATATATAATGCCAGAGACATTTTTTTTAGAAACCTTTGTACAAGTTCGGGCGAACTTGTAACAGCTTATGAAAATCAGCTATTTAACAAGTTCAGGCGGACTTGTATAAACTTTTCAGAAAATTTCACTTTGAAACAAGTTCGGGCGAACTTGTGATGTTTTTCAAGAAAATTTAGCCAAGTTCGGGTGAACTTGTGCTTAATTTCAACAAAAGCTAGTCAAGTTCGGGCGAACTTGATGAAAATTCTTGAAAAACTTGTCAAGTTCGGGCGAACTTGATGAAAAACACACAAAATATGATAATTTCAGTCAAGTTCGGGCGAACTTGATCACAAGTTCGTTCGAAATGATGTTTTCAAACATGATTTTTTCAACTTTTCGACATGAATTCGTTTGTTTTAAGCTCTGATCTTTTCAAGGGTTTTATTTATTATGGATTTTAAGTATTATACTTGAAAATCAGTCATTTTGTCCGTGAAATTTCTAAGAGAAGTTAAAAATGAAAGAAATGAGTAGAAGATGTGAAGTATGTCCAATGTCTTCAAATTAGGCCAATCTTGCTCTGGATACCAATTATAGGTCCGTTGTGCGGATCGTTCGGGCTCTAATTTGGCAAACCTAAGATAAACATGCGGAATCCGTTTGCATAGGCGACATTAGATACTAGTTCTTTATTGTTTAATCACTGTTTCATTAATATCCAAACGTTACAAATTCTTGAAACACTTGGATAGAGCTTCGCCGTCCAGTACACAAAATCTCTAAAACTTACAAATGAGAACACAAGTCACATATTTATAGGAGAACAAGTCGCCTGGAATGAGCTTTGGACAAGTTCGGGCGAACTTGTTCATGTATACTACAAGTTCGGGCGAACTTGTCTCTCAACATACATAAACTTAACGTTTTACTCTAAACACAGACTCGACGTGATACGATGACATAGGCAACAGACATATGCATCAACATGTAACCTCCCAAACTGTTTGTGGGATAGCCAATTGAATTTTATCGGACACAGCCATTGTGGAAATTGTTCTCTCAGTAATGTGTTGGTGAGAGGGGCTGTTTTGTGTCTGACTTTCAATGACCTCAAACAGAGATACTTTTGTTGATGTGATTTGAGATGTGGGGAGTGATGTGGAAAAAGAATTTGCCCCGGGAAAAGGACAGTTCAACATACTCTCAAATGAGGGTAATGTTTCAAGTTGTGGAGTCCGTGTGCTTACAACATGTTCCTTTTGAGAGGAATCATGAGCAGTTGTGGTTTTGGGTGGAGATCCTTCCAACTGTTGTGAGGAAGTAGCAACAATTGTTTCTTGTGACATTTGTGTTGTCACAGGATTAACTTCTAGGATCTCATCTTCCAGAAGATCCTTTTTGGTAGGTTTGGTGGGCTTGGTGGATTTCTTTTTGGTCCTTTTGGTGATTTTTGGTGGGGGATGCACAACAATGGTTATGTTACTGTGGTCACCAAGAGTAGTGGGCTTAGCAGCTGAGGTTTGAGGAGTAGATGTGGACTCATCCAAATTTTTCTCAGACTCCCCTACTTGTGTTTTAGAAACCTTTTACTCTTTAGCCATAAGGCGAGTAAACGTTTCAGACGTTAAGTTGTTTATTTGAAAAGATATACCTTGAAGAGCTTGTGCATTCTCTTTTGGAATTTTCTGTTGTAAATAATAACTTAAAAATATTGGAAATAATAAGAAAGCTTGTGCTTTATTGTTTTTCACATGTTCCAAATTTGTTACCAAATCATTAAACAATGCTTGGGAGTAATTGTAATTAGTTTTAGACATAATAGCATACCCCAAGTATTGAATTTTCAATGGTATTTTGATAAAACCAGTTGTTTTATTTGAAACACAGATGAGAAGGGTATGAAACAATAATTTCATAGGAGGTGGAAATTCTCTTTTTTCCATAGTAGTTTTTGTTAATTGTCCTGTATACCCTCTATTGATCAAATCGACTTGATACTCATCCTTAGGGAAAGAGAGTTACCAGCTAAGTCGTCCATCTGAAAAACTTCTGAGACGGTTTGTGGAGTTATTGGAACCAGGATACCTCCTACTTTTGATGAGATTCCCCAAGGCTTTTTATTTTGAATTTCAAGTTTAGCATTAGCCCAAAATTCTCGTAAGGTGTCTTGGTAAATTGGTGCGTTACAGGTAAGCAAAGTTTTATACTTTGATGAACAAAAGATATCGATGATATAGTGAAAATCTGTATTTTTCTTCATCTTTTCGAAAGTACAGAGGTAATTGTGTGGATGTTTGATGATAAGAACCATGATCGGATTTGAGAATAACGAAATTTTTGAGAGACACTGAAGAAGTGTGTAATCGCTTTTGAGAAATTTTGAATTTGATTTTGGTGATAAAAACTTTGTTTGAGGGTTTTATCAGGGTTTATTTGGATAACAGTAGTTTCAAAAATCGGACGGTTAACATCTGACACGTGGTAAGATCTGATGACTATTATCTGTCCACGTGTATCCTCTAACTATGAATGGATGACAGTTGTTTTGGGAAACCAATGATGTGTGTCATCAGTGGTTGTGAACATTAAAAATTGTAACACTATCATGGTTGTGAAACAGTAGATAAGGTCAACACGAGGTTTGACCAGGATAGTGAAGACAGAAGATTCATGTTGTCAGTGGATATTTATGCCAATCAGAGTTTTGAAGATAGAACAGTGGTTTTATCAGACTTTAGAGATTTATTGAGAAATTTCAATTTTAACTATTTTTAAGGTTTTGTTTTGATTTTCTGAAAGCATTTTGATGCTATTTACACACGAAATACAAGAAAACTTGTTTTAATCCATGTTTAGCATTTCAAACCTAGAGTTCAGACTTTTGAAGGTAGATGTTTCTAATGTTTTTCATTTGAACATCTGCTAGTTGATCTTTAGTTGGAACATGATGTAGAGAAATCAAACCTTTTTCGTAGTAATCCCTCACAAGGTGATGTTTGATTTACACTGTATTTGGTCATGGGATGGTAGACTGTTTTGAAACACCTTCTGCTCTTTTGGTGGATGGGATTGTGTATTTTGGGATCATAATAGAATATCCACAGTCTTGTGATGAAGATTGTGAGTACCTGCAAGGTTAGTCTTGACAAACATTTCACATGACCTACTAGGATTTTCAAAGATAAAAGTTTATTAAACTTTTCAATCAAAGCCTCATCCACACACTAATCCTTGTGTAAAAACACTTTATAGGCCTTGGTAGTGGTTGAGTATCCTAGATGGTAACCACAATCTACATTGTCTGTAGAACTAGGTTGTCAAACTTACTTCAATTTATTTAGACTTGACTTATTTTATGAGTTAACCCTGACCATCATACAGATTCCTTTTTTTAAAAAAATTGAGGGGTTCTACTTCCAGACATGTATTGAACTTTAACTATCTAAAACAACTAAAAGCTCAATATGTATTCCCTTTAAAAAAAACTTAAAGGAGTAGTACATGACCTAATAATTACATGAAATCTTTACAATTAAAAATTAAGTAAAAAATTCTATAAATGACCCATTAGATCCGATAAAAGTTCCTAAGTCCTTTTTGAAACAACTGTTAACTTTAGATACATCAATTACCTGAGCCTTCCTGTAAACAAACTTAGCTTGTTTGATAAGAGATGTGTGAGCAGAGATGGAGATTTATCTAGGTTTTCCTTTTGTAATACCAGCCTATGAACTCTCAGGTGTTTTTTGTTTATACTCTTTTCTTTCGACATCAAAAGTTTGAGATAAACATATTTTTGAGTTTTGTGATTTTTCTTCTATTCTCATTTTAACCTTTCCATAGGTAGATGTTGTATCATTCACTGGACGGTTTCTAAGGAAAGATAATCAATCCAGAATCATTTACAGTAATGTTTTGAGAAACTTGGTCATTTTTGCAAAATGCTTATGCTAAATTTCACATTACTTTTGATCTAGTTTTCTAAATATCAACACAATTTTGATTTTCACTTTTAAAGGCTTCTCGTAACTTTTGTTCCATATATATAATCTTGTTCCTAAGGTTTTGGTTCACCCCAGTCTTTTAATGACATTAGATGAATTCTTAGCAACAATTAATCATGGAATCATCACAAATTCCAACACAAACACTGAAATCATATGAAATGATACACTGTTAGTGTCATGTGGAACTTGTGTGTTTAGTAACATCTTGGTTGTTTTATAGAATATTTGATTAACCAACGCGATTAGATTCTTACTCTGTTTTTCAACAAATACGAACAACACAGTATCAATGAAATTGAGCTGATCTTTTTATGTTAAATTGATTGTTAAATCGAATTTGACTAACCTTGCTCCGATACCAATTGTTAGGATCTGAGTTTGACTTGATTGTATTGTTTTAAACAAATTAATAATCAAAGAAGATAAAACAAGTTTGGGCGAACTTGTGATGTTTTTCAAGAAAATTTAGCCAAGTTCGGGCGAACTTGTGCTTAATTTCAACAAAAACCAGTCAAGTTCGGGCGAACTTAACGAAAATTCTTGAAAAACTTGACAAGTTCGGGCGAACTTGATGAAAAATCACACAAAATATGATAATTTCAGTAAAGTTCGGGCGAACTTGATCACAAGTTCGTTCGAAATGATGTTTTCAAACAAGATTTTTCAACTTTTCGACATGAATTCGTTTGTTTTAAGCTCTAATCTTTTCATGGGTTTTATTATTATGGATTTTAAGTATTATACTTGAAAATCAGTCCAGTTTGTTCGTGAAATTTCCAAGAAAAGTTAAAAATGAAAGAAATGAGTAGAAGATGTGAAGTTCTATGTCCAATGTCTTCAAGTTAGGCCAATCCTGCTCTGGATACCAATTGTAGGTCCGTTGTACTGATCGTTCGGGCTCTAATTTGGCAAACCTAAGGTAAACGTGCGGAATCCGTTTGCATAGGCGACATTAGATACTAGTTCTTTATTGTTTAGTTACTGTTTCATTAATATTCAAACGTTACAAATCCTGGAAACACTTGGACAGAGCTTCGACGTCCAGTACACAAAATCTCTGACACTTGCCCCCGGAGAAGAACGGTTCAACATACTCTCAAATGAGGGTAATGTTTCAAGTTGTGGAGTCCGTGTGCTTACAAAATGTTCCTTTTGAGAGGAATCATGAGGAGTTGTTGTTTTGAGTGGAGATCCTTCCAACTGTTGTGAGGAAGTGACAACATGGGTTTCTTGTGACATTTGTGTTTGTCATAGGATTAACTTCTAGGATCTCATCTTCCAGAAGATCCTTTTTGGTAGGTTTGGTGGGCTTGGTGGATTTCTTTTTGGTGATTTTTGGTGGGGGATGCACAGCAGTGGTTATGTTACTATGGTCACCAAGAGTAGTGGGCTTAGCAGCTGAGGTCTGAGGAGTAGATGTGGACGCATCCAGATTCTGCTCAGACTCCCCTGCTTGTGTTTTAGAAACTTTTGACTCTTTAGCCATAAGGCGAGTAAATATTTCAGACGTTAAGTTGTTTATTTGAAAAGATATACATTGAACAATAGCTTGTGCATTCCGTTGTAAATAATAACTTAAAAATCTTAGAAATAAAAAGAAAGCTTGTGCTTTATTGTTTTTCACATTTTCCAGATTTGTTACCAAATCATTAAACAATGCTTGGAAGTAATTGTAATCAGTTTTAGACATAATAGCATACCGCAATTATTGAATTTTTAATGGTATTTCTTTAAAACCAGTTGTTTTATTTGAAACACAGATGAGCAGGGTATGAAACATGAATTTCATAGGAGGTGGAAAATCTCTTTTTTCCATAGTAGCTTTTGTTAATTCTCTTGTATACCCTCTATGGATCAAATCGACTTGATACTCATTATTAGAGAAAGAGATGTTACCAGCTAAGTCGTCCATCTGAAAAACTTCTGAGATTGATCGTGGAGTTGTTGGAACCAGGAAACCTCCTATTTTTGATGAGATTGCCCAAGGCCTCTTATTTTGAATTTCAAGTTTAGCATTAGCCCAAAATTCTTGTAGGGTGTCTTGATAAACTGGTGCGTTATAGGTAAGCAAAGTTTTATACTTTGATGAAGAAAAGATATCGATGATATAGTGAAAATCTGTATTTTTCTTCGTCTTTTCAAAAGTACAGAGGTAATTGTGTGGATGTTTGATGATAAGAACCATGATAGGATTTGAGAATAACGAAATTTTTGAGAGACACTGAAGAAGTGTGTAATCGCTTTTGAGAAATTTTGAATTTGATTTTGGTGATAAAAACTTTGTTTGAGGGTTTTATCAGGGTTTATTTGGATAAAAGTAGTTTCAAAAATCGGACGGTTAACATCTGACACGTGGTAAGATCTGATGACTATTATCTGTCCACGTGTATCCTCTAACTATGAATGGATGACAGTTGTTTTGGGAAACCACTGATGTGTGTCATCAGTGGTTGTGAACATTAAAAAATTGTAACACTATCAGTGGTTGTGAAACAGTAGATAAGGTCAACACAGAGGTTTGACCAGGATAGTGAAGACAGAAGATTCATGTTGTCAGTGGATATTTATGCCAATCAGAGTTTTGAAGATAGAACAGTGGTTTCATCAGACTTTAGAGATTTATTGAGAAATTTCAATTTTAACTATTTTTAAGGTTTTGTTTTGATTTTCTGAAAGCATTTTGATGCTATTTACACACGAAATACAAGAAAACTTGTTTTAATCCATGTTTAGCATTTCAAACCTAGAGATCAGACTTTTGAAGGTGGATGTTTCTAATGCTTTTCATTTGAACATCTGCCAGTTGATCTTTAGTTGGAACATGATGCAGAGAAATCAAACCTTTTTCATTGTAATCCTCACAAGGTGATGTCTGATTTACACTGTATTTGGTCGTGGGATGGTAGACTGTTTTGAAACATCTTCTCCTCTTTTGGTGGATGGGATTGTGTATTTTGGGAGTACCTTCAAGGTTAGTCTTGACAAATATTTCACATGACCTACTAGGATTTTCAATGATAAAAGTTTATTGAACTTTTCAATCGAAGCCTCATCCATACACTAATCCTTGTGTAAAAACACTTTATAGGCCTTGGCAGTGGTTGAGTATCCTAGATGGTAACCACAATCTACATTGTCTGTAGAACCAGGTTGTCAAACTTACTTCAATTTATTTAGACTTGACTTATTTTATGATTTAACCCTGACCATCATACAGATTCCTTTTGATTCATTGTCAATGGAAGTATCTTCCCCTTTTTTTAAAAAAAATTGAGGGGTTCTACTTCCTGACATGTATTGAACTTTAAGTATCTAAAACAAGTAAAAGCTCAATATGTATTCCCTTTAAAAAAAAATTAAAGGAGTAGTACATGACCTGATAATTACATGAAATCTTTACAATTAAAAATTAAGTAAAAATTTCTTGATAGATGAATCAATTAGATCCGATAAAAGTTCCTAAGTCCTTTTTGAAACAACTGTTAACTTTAGATACATCAATTACCTGAGCCTTCCTGTAAACAATGGTTGCACTTAGCTGGTTTGATAAGAGATGTGTGAGTAGAGATGGAGATTTATCTAGGTTTTCCTTTTGTAGTACTAGCCCTTGAACTCTCAAGTGTTTTAGGTTTATACTCCTTTCTTTCGACATCAAAAGTTTTGAGATAAACACACTTTTGAGTTTTGTGATTTTTCTTCTATTCTCATTTTAACCTTTCCATAGGTAGATGTTGTATCATTCACTGTAAGGTTTCTAAGGAAAGAATAATCAATCCAGAAGCATTTACAGTAATGTTTTGAGAAACTTGGTCATTTTTGCAAAATGCTTATGCTAAATTTCACATTACTTTTGATCTGTTTTTCTAAATATCAACACAATTTTGATTTTCACTTTTAAAAGCTTCTCGTAACTTTTGTTCCATATATAGATCTTGTTCCTAAGGTTTTGGTTCACCCCAGTCTTTTAATGACATTAGATGAATCCTTAGCAACAATTAATCATGGAATCATCACAAATTCCAACACAAACACTGAAATCATATGAAACGATACACTGTTAGTGTCATGTGGAACTTGTGTGTTTAGTAACATCTTGGTTGTTTTACAGAGTATTTGATTAACCAACGCGATTAGATTCTTACTCTGTTTTTCAACAAATACGAACAACACATTATCAATGAAATTGAGCTGATCTTTTTATGTCAAATTGGTTGTTAGATCGAATTTGACTGACCTTGCTCCGATACCAATTGTTAGGACCTGAGTTTGACTTGATTGTATTGTTTTAAACAAATTAATAATAAAAGAAGATAAAACAAGTTTGGGCGAACTTGTGATGTTTTTCAAGAAAATTTAGCCAAGTTCGGGCGAACTTGTGCTTAATTTCAACAAAAACCAGTCAAGTTCGGGCGAACTTAACGAAAATTCTTGAAAAACTTGACAAGTTCGGGCGAACTTGATGAAAAATCACACAAAATATGATAATTTCAGTAACGTTCGAGCGAACTTGATCATAAGTTCATTCGAAATGATGTTATCAAACATGATTTTTTCAACTTTTCGACATGAATTCGTTTGTTTTAAGCGCTAATCTTTTCAAGGGTTTATTATTATGGATTATACTTGAAAATCAGTCCATTTTGTCCGTCAAATTTCCAAGAAAAGTTAAAAATGAAAGAAATGAGTAGAAGATGTGAAGTTCTATGTCCAATGTCTTCAAATTAGGCCAATCCTGCTCTGGATACCAATTGTAGGTCCGTCGTACGGATCGTTCGGGCTCTAATTTGGCAAACCTAAGGTAAACGTGCGGAATCCGTTTGCATAGGCGACATTAGATACTAGTTCTTTACAGTTTAGTTACTGTTTCATAAATATTCAAACGTTACAAATCCTGGAAACACTTGGATAGAGCTTCGCCGTCCAGTACAAAAAATCTCTGACACTTGCCCCGGGAGAAGGACGGTTCAACATACTCTCAAATGAGGGTAATGTTTCAAGTTGTGGAGTCCGTGTGCTTACAACATGTTCCTTTTTAGAGGAATCATGAGGAGTTGTGGTTTTGGGTGGAGATCCTTCCAACTGTTGTGAGGAAGTAACAACAGTGGTTTCTTGTGACATTTGTGTTGTCACATGATTAACTTCTAGGATCTCATCTTCTAGAAGATCCTTTTTGGTAGGTTTGGTGGGCTTGGTGGATTTCTTTTTGGTCCTTTTGGCGATTTTTGGTGGGGGATGCACAGCAATGGTTAGGTTACTGTGGTCACCAAGAGTAGTGGGCTTAGCAGCTGAGGTCTGAGGAGTAGATGTGGACTAATCCACATTTTGCTCAGACTTCCCTGCTTGTGTTTTAGAAACTTTTGACTCTTTAGCCATAAGGCGAGTAAAGGTTTCAGACGTTAAGTTGTTTATTTGAAAAGATATACATTGAACAAGAGCTTGTGCATCTCTTTTGGAATTTTCTGGTGTAAATAATAACTTAAAAATCTTGGAAATAATAAGAAAGCTTGTGCTTTATTGTTTTTCACATTTTCCAGATTTGTTACCAAATATTAAACAATGCTTAGGAGTAATTGTAATCAGTTTTAGACATAATAGCATACCCCAAGTATTGAATTTTCAATGGTATTTCCTTAAAACCAGTTGTTTTATTTGAAAAACAAATGAGCAGGGTATGAAACAGGAATTTCATAGGAGGTGGAAATTCTCTTTTTTCCATAGTAGCTTTTGTTAATTGTCTTGTATACCCTCTATTGATCAAATCGACTTGATACTCATCCTTAGGGAAAGAGATGTTACCAGCTAAGTCGTCCATCTGAAAAACTTCTGAGATGGTTTGTGGAGTTATTGGAACCAGGATACCTCCTACTTTTGATGAGATTGCCCAAGGCTTTTTATTTTGAATTTCAAGTTTAGCATTAGTCCAAAATTCTCGTAGGGTGTCTTGATAAGTTGGTGCGTTTCAGGTAAGCAAAGTTTTATACTTTGATGAAGAAACAATATCGATGATATAGTGAAAATCTGTATTTTTCTTCGTCTTTTTGAAAGTACAGAGGTAATTGTGTGGATGTTTGATGATAAGAACCATGATCGGATTTGAGAATAACAAAACTTTTGAGAGACACTGAAGAAGTGTGTAATCGCTTTTGAGAAATTTTGAATTTGATTTTGTTGATAAAAACTTTGTTTGAGGGTTTTATCAGGATTTTATTTGGATAACAGTAGTTTCAAAAATCGAACGGTTAACATCTGACACGTGACAAGATCTGATGATTATTATCTGTCCATGTGTATACTCTAACTATGAATGGATGACAGTTGTTTTGGGAAACCACTGATGTGTGTCATCAGTGGTTGTGAACAGTAAAAAATTGTAACACTGTCAGTGGTTGTGAAACAGTAAATAAGGTCAACACAGAGGTTTGACCAGGATAGTGAAGATAGAGGATTCACGTTGTCAGTGGATATATATGCCAATCAGAGTTTTGAAGATAGAACAATGGTTTTATCAGACTTTAGAGATTTATTGAGAAAATTTCAGTTTTAAATATTTTTAAGGTTTTGTTTTGATTTTCTGAAAGCATTTTGATGCTATTTACACACGAAATACAAGAAAACTTGTTTTAATCCATGTTTAGCAATTCAAACCTAGAGATCAGACTTTTGAAGGTGGATGTTTCTAATGCTTTTCATTTGAACATCTGCCAGTTGATCTTTAGTAAGAACATGATGCAGAGAAATCAAACCTATTTCATAGTAATCCCTCACAAGGTGATGTCGTATTTACACTGTATTTGGTCATGGGATGGTAGACTGTTTTGAAACATCTTCTGCTCTTTTGGTGGATGAGATTGTGTATTTTGGGATCATAATAGCATATCCCCAGTCTTGTGATGAAGATTGTGAGTACCTGCAAGGTTAGTCTTCACAAACATTTCACATGACCTACTAGGATTTTCAATGATAAAAGGTTATTGAACTTTTCAATCAAACCGCATCCACACACTAATCCTTGTGTAAAAACACTTTGTAGGCCTTGACAGTGGTTGAGGATCCTAGATGGTAACCACAATCTACATTGTCTGTAGAACCAGGTTGTCAAACTTACTTCAATTTATTTAGAGTTGACTTCTTTTATGATTTAACCCTGACCATCATATAGATTCCTTTTGATTCATTATCAGTGGAAGTATCTTCCCCCATTTTTTTAAAAAATTGAGGGGTTCTACTTCCTGACATGTATTGAACTTTAACTATCTAAAACAAGTAAAAGCTCAATATGTATTCCCTTTTAAAAAAACTTATAGGGGTAATACATGACCTGATAATTACATGAAATCTTGATAAATGAATCAATTAGATCTGATAAAAGTTCCTAAGTCCTTTTTGGAACAACTGTTAACTTTAGATACATCAATTACCTGAGCCTTACTGTAAACAATGGTTGCACTTAGCTTGTTTGATAAGAGATGTGTGAGTAGAGATGGAGATTTATCTAGGTTTTCCTTTTGTAGTACTAGCCCGTGAACTCTCAAGTGTTTTATGTTTATACTCCTTTCTTTCGACATCAAAAGTTTTGAGATAAACACACTTTTGAGTTTTGTGATTTTTCTTCTATTCTCATTTTAACCTTTCCATAGGTAGATGTTGTATCATTCACTGTAAGGTTTCTAAGGAAAGAATAATCAATCCAGAACCATTTACAGTAATGTTTTGAGAAACCTGGTCATTTTTGCAAAATGCTTATGCTAAATTTCACATTACTTTTGATCTGTTTCTCTAAATATCAACACAATTTTGATTTTCACTTTTAAAAGCTTCTCGTAACTTTTGTTCCATATATAGATCTTGTTCCTAAGTATTTGGTTCACCCCAGTCTTTAAATGACATTAGATGAATCCTTAGCAATAATTAATCATGGAATCATCACAAATTCCAACACAAACACTGAAATCATATGAAACGATACATTGTTAGTGTCATGTGGAACTTGTGTGTTTAGTAACATCTTGGTTGTTTTACAGAGTATTTGATTAACCAACGCGATTAGATTCCTACTCTGTTTTTCAACAAATACGAAACAACACATTATCAATGAAATTGAGCTGATCTTTTTATGTCAAATTGGTTGTTAGATCGAATTTGACTGACCTTGCTCTGATACCAATTGTTAGGATCTGAGTTTGACTTGATTGTATTGTTTTAAACAAATTAATTATAAAAGAAGGTAAAACAAGTTTGGGCGAATTTGTAATGTTTTTCAAGAAAATTTAGCCAAGTTCGGGCGAACTTGTGCTTAATTTCAACAAAAACCAGTCAAGTTCGGGCGAACTTGATGAAAATTCTTGAAAAACTTGTTAAGTTCTGGCGAACCCGATGAAAAATCACACAAAATATGATAATTTCAGTCAAGTTCGAGCGAACTTGATCACAAGTTCGTTCGAAATGATATTTTTAAACATGATTTTTTCAACTTTTCGACATGAATTCATTTGTTTTAAGCTCTGATCTTTTTAAGGGTTTTATTATTATGGATTTTAAGTATTTTACTTAAAAATCAGACCATTTTGTCCGTGAAATGTCCAAGAAAAGTTAAAAATGAAAGAAATGAGTGGAAGATGTGAAGTTCGATGTCCAATGTCTTCAAATTAGGCCAATCCTGCTCTGATACCAATTGTAGGTCCGTTGTACGGATTGCTCATGCTCTAATTTATCAAACCTTAGGTAAACGTGCGGAATCCGTTTGCATAGGCGACATTGGATACTAGTTCTTTACTGTTTAATCACTGTTTCATTAATATTCAAACGTTACAAATCCTGGAAACACTTGGACAGAGCTTCGCCGTCCAGTATACAAAATCTCTGAAACTTACAAATGAGAACACAAGTCACATATTTATAGGAGAACAAGTTCGCCTGGAATGTGCCTTGGACAAGTTCGGGCGAACTTGTTCATGTATACTACAAGTTCGAGCGAACTTGTCTCTCAACATACATAAACTTAACATTTTACTCCTAAACACAGACTCGACGTAATACGATGACGTAGGCAACAGACATATGCATCAACATGTAACCTCCTCAACTGTTTGTGGGATAGCCAATTGAATTTTATCAGACACAACCATTGAGGAAGTTGTTCTCTCAGTAATGTGTTGGTGAGAGGGGCTGTTTTGTGTCTGACTTTCAATGACCTCAAACAGAAATACTAGCACCTAAATCGGCTAAGTCTCTACACTCGGTATCACTCCAAAGAGACATGGAATGGTGAAAAGGCCCGGATCCATCAATTTTCTAGAACCTTATTCAAGACGACGGCGGAACACCCCCCAATTAAAAGGGACGTTCGAAAGCTCTTCTATCCTATCTTGACGTTTAAGAGGTTCCTTTAAGAAATTTGCGTATTTTGGAATGGATTGAAGGGCCTCTATGAATGGAAGATTGACTTCTAATTGTTTGAACATGTAGAGGAATTGCCCGTATTCCTTAGCATATTTCTGATGCTTAAGGTCGCGGGGTATGGGACGCATGAAAGATCTATAATCGGTGACGACCAAACCTCTACGGGTCGCTTTTCTACGCTCCTCTCAACTCGGGGATCCTCGGTATGTGCGGTAATTGCTGGGTCTAACCTAGTTTGCATTTTACCGGGAGTTTCCATCTTGATCTCGTCATCCACTAGCTCCTCTTCTTCTTCCTCAACTACCTCTTGCCTAACTACCTCTCCTAAGGTTTTACCACTACGGGTTGAAATGGCTTTCAGTTGGGCAGCCGGGTTCGTTTGGGTGCTGCCCGAGAATTGACCAGGAGGCCTTTCTTGCAACTGAAGAGAGATGTCCCCGACTTGCCTCTGGTGATCTAGAAAGTTAGAATGTGTGTTCTTTAGGAGGGTGGCATGTTCCTCTAAACTTCATTGTATGTTTTGATCCTTAACAAGTAATTAGGGTAACATGGATTGAATCTCATCTAGACCACTACCCAAGTCTTGGTTGTTTGAACCTTTACTATTTGACCCCCCCAGGGATATTGCCTATTTGAACCCCCTGAACTAAACTGACCCTACGTTGTTAGGATCTGAGTTTGACTTGGTTGTAATGTTTTAAACAAATTAATAATAAAAAAAGATAAAACATACAATACTTTGCAGCGGAATGAAATTTAAAACTTTGTAACACAATCAAGGGGAGATTAGGTTTCATCATATAATGTTTTCATTACTCAAAAGATTGAAAAATTACAAGTAAATACATGTATGAATCACTAACTCCCCCTCAGACCGAGCTCACACAGTTTTGATCGTACAAGATGAGTGCATGTGTGTGTGTGCTAAATAGAACAATACATGTTTATAGTACGAATCCTTAACCTCTATGGCATCGTTGCTGGCGTCACAAGACAATGACATCTAACAACCCAAACAAACTTTAAACACTGCTAATGTTATCCTCTGTTACATTGATAAAAACACTGATTACAAGACACTGATGATGCTATCCACTGATGAGCTCAACCACTGATGAAGCTTTATCAGATGTTCTTCAAAGGGTGATCAGACCTTTGACTTCCAGCAGACCTTTGACTTTATCAGTGGTTTGGTCTTCAACAGTCTTTATAAATCAACAGAGTTTAGCACTGGGCAGATATTAGAGCCATCAGATGTTAGATATCTTGCCATTGAAAGGAGAAGTGAATCAAAGTACTGCTTGTCCTGGATCATTTTGTACAGACCTGTTTTGTCTTTCTATCATCTGTTCTTTTGTAGGGTTCAATCCCAACACTACGAACCCCCACCAGAAAACTGACCCTGATTGTTTGAATCCCCACTATAGAATTGACCCTACACCTGTTTTGAGTTGGACCTGTTTGAAAACCAGGGGTTACCGGAAGAACAAAAAGTGTTATTATTACTACGCCAATTCGAACTATAATGGGAGTTATTATTATTAAAAAAGGGTTAGTAGGACCTCGGCTTTGATTAGTAATAAACTCAAATTGCTCCTCGGTGAACATCAGACACTCAATAGTACTGTGACCTCCCCTACAAACCTCACACTTATCTACGTTAGCTTTCAACTCTTGAAGTTCTTTTCTAACTTCTCTTTGAAAATCCTCTAGAGCAGTGGCTACCATTGTTTCCAAGCTAACTTGGTGTATTCCTCAAGCAGTCGAGGAAGTACTAGACACAAGAATGAATTCCTGGTGCTAGCTCGGTGATTAGTATCAAAATGCTCAAAACTCTCAAACAGGTCATTGAATTCGGCCACTATTTCTTACCCATGAGGTGGCCTCCTCTGAAGTATCAAACTGGCCTCGGGTTTCAGGAGTGGGACCGTTGTACCAAGTGCCCAGTCAGATAAGCCGTGTTGAGAGAACCGATAAAGTAGGGTTTGGAATCGTTCCCAGGCTAAGTGGTAGGGCTCGTCAGGCTCCATCCGGAACGAATGGATCTGATCACGAAGTCAAGATGCTTTTGCGGGTGGGAAGTATTTAGTGAGGAAAGAATCTCAAAGGGTTGCCCAGGTGGTGAAAGTGTCTGTTGAGTTCGAATCAAGCCATGTGGCTGCTCGACCAGCTAGTGAAATGGGAAAAGCTGAAGAAAGCGGGCGTCATTCCCAGCGCCTTCAAGATTGAATGTGCTGCAAATGCGAGTGAGGCGGTTTATTTGGGCTGGGCATCCTCGTCATCATGGTCGTGAAATTGGCACGAGTTGGTGATAGCGGTCATGATATAGGACGAGATTTCCCAGGATTTGTCATTGTTGATTGTGGGAAGGGTGATGGGTGAGTTCACACCGGTGAAACCGATGGTGGATCGTTGGTGGACGGTCTGATTGTTGGCCATATTCAGTGCAACGGGTGGCGGACTTGGAGGATGGGAAGGTGGTGGGGAATTATTGGGTGAGGACTTCGATGTGAAGTCAATGTTTGGTGGTTTAGATGTCAGAACAGGCTGAAGATGAAGATGAAGATGTACTAACCTTAGGGGTGGAAGAGGAAAAGGAAGGCTTGTCCATTGGCGGCTTCCGCGGCGATCCTTGAGAATGTTTATGGGGCATCCACTGCAAAACTGTCAAGAAAGTAAGACGACTGTAACAAAAGACTCAACAAAAATATAAAAGACACTAAAGATATTTAGACTCCTAAGACTCAAACAAAACAAATAGCACGTATGATGTCAATTAAGTCCAAACAAAGTAATCAACGCAATTGCCAAAGAGTCCGCGGCAACGGCGCCAAAAACTTGATGTGCTAAAAGTAGTTTAATCAAAACAACTAAAATTAACCTAATCTAAACACTAAGTAATACTCTACACTCTTTAAAATCAACTAAACTACTAATCGGCAAGTGAACCGATCGACTCTAGTAAAGCTAAGTAAGTCCGGAAATCGAACCCCACGAGACTCTATTTAACTACGTTATCTACTCTATCTAGACCTAGATTAACAAGGACACGACACTAACCATTTTTTATAATTGTTGGGGGGAGGTTTCTAAATATCCTAAGAATTTCAATTTAACTAAATTAATTAACTAAATAACTAATTACAAACTAACTCGGGTTTTACTCAGATGGTGGAAACAACTACTTAGACTGGAATCCTGGTTTGCATCAGTAATGATATTGTTAGGATATTAGTTAGTATGGAACCGGGATCTTCTAATACTAAACCTGTTGAAATACTGAACAAGACCCCGACCCTGCTCAGGAAGACACTTATGGCACTCTAAAGGCTGTTACAAACACTGGTTGGTCTAGACTCACTCACAGACTATCTAAGTGGTTTACGAAAGTACCCTAATTCGATTTACTCCTCACAGGCTATAAACCTAGGATAGACTCGGGTTCTTGATTAGACTTGTTAGAAAACGGCCACTAAGGAAACTAGTTCAGACTCCTCACGAAGCTCCTACCTAGCAATTTAATGACTTAGACCTAACAATAACCTCACATCTATTGAGATTAGTTAACACTCAGGCTCACCTAACTATCGAATACTGTTTCTAAAGTGTATCAGCCGATTAACCAAAAAGATTATAAAATAATAATATAATCTAGCATGAACCTATTACATGAAAGACATTCATCAATTTCATACGAAGCAATAAACGACAATTAAACACCTCTAAGCATGCAAACACATCAAATCAATAATCGAGTCGACTACTTCGCAAATAGGATAGACTCGGGTTCTTGATTAGACTTGTTAGACAACGGTCACTAAGGCAACTAGTTCAGACTCCTCACGAAGCTCCTACCTAGAAATTTAATTACTTAGACCTAACAATAACCTCGCACCTCACATCTATTGAGATTAGTAGAACACTCAGACTCACCTAACTATCGAATACAATTTCTTAGGTGTATCATCCGATTAACCAAAAAGATTATAAAATAATAAGATAATCTAGAATGAACCTATTACATGAAAGACATTCTTCAAATATCATACGAAGCAATAAACGACAATTAAACACTTCTAAGCATGTAAACACATCAAATCAATAATCGAGTCGACTACTTTCGCAAATAATCCATAAATAACTACGTATCCACAATAAAATCAAAACTTTACAAACCAATTATCTCGGTCTAGGCAGAAAATAAGTTTAGCCAATCATAGTCATTGAAAGAATCAAAACAAGAGTATTTTATGAAATAGAAACATGATCGAAAACAAGAAACAAAGAAATAAGGAACCCGAATGGTAAAACACGACCCGGATGTTTTCCTTTGCTTCAAACCTTCAATCGGCTGCTTCAAGATCTAAAAACGCTCCAAATTGCTCCAAAGTTTCGCCCAGGTAAATGTAGATTCGTAATTAGGTTTAAACTTCTTCTTAATGATCATTACATACATTTTGAAACAAGAATCCAGCTCAAACAACAACTCTGCTACGAAATAAACCCCCGTCGCGTTACGTGACGGGTAACCTCCTTAAGCGTCGTGTAGCGCATGTGACACCCGACAATTAATCTCCTAATCTGTATACCTAATTAATCATGTTTAGCACTAATTACATACATTTATTCTTAATGAGGATTAAATTTAGTCGGTATAAGTCTAGCAAGACGCATATAAAAGCATAGGTTTGCATTCGATAATTACTAGTTTTTGTCGTATTGCATAGCAGTACTATTGTCTGAAACGAACGTTGGTGATAACCTGGTGATTTTTACTAATTAGAATTGTTCCAATATGCCTGGAACATTAAATAATTGGTATTATTATGTGACTTGATGCAAATTTGTGTGAGAGCGTATAATAAACTGGTATATTAACATTTTACCACCCGATTTTCGCGTGTCATCGTTAATTTATTCACTAATTAACATCCTTACACCCTAATTAAAATTAGATTATGTTTTAAATATTTAATCAACAATGTCTAGATTATTGATTAGGATAATTGGCGTAAAACTCTTTAAAACAACTTAATTAAGCCCTAATGACCCTAGTTAACATTATAAACACTTCCTACTATCTTCCAACATGCTAGAGGACAAGAGACAACATTATGACACTTCTCATCCCCTTAATTCAGCTGAATATGGCAGCCACACCCACTTCTTTCTTTTGTCTTTGATTGTTATTACTTGTAAGGCACCTTTGCATGTCCTTGGGACTTGTATGGCAATTATTAAGATGCAAGACCCTCCATTATTCGTACATACCTCATGCATTTCACTTGAAAAAAAACACAAGGAACACCCCTTCTTCCCAAAAAAAAATTCGGAATCCTCATCCATCATCAAAAGATCAAGAGTTTGCTTCAAGATTTCTTTGTGTTCTTGATTCCCGAATCTGGCAGATTCGTATGCCCAACTTTGCAAGACCATATCTCATTCATTTCTTCGTCTTTTTGAATGATTCTTTTTCTGGAGTAAACTTTTATCTATCCCAAAACAATCCCCACCGATTTCACTCAATTCTACTGAGTATTCGACCTCCAAACGGCTCATAAAACACGACTGCACGGAAACGGAGCTGTTATGCTATATGTTTTTAGTTGGGATATTTGAAGGAGCTACACACTTCGGAATTCGGTGATTCTTTTTGCTATCTCCTTGGACTTCAATTTTTCTTCACTTACATGAAAAGTTCCAGAACCATAGGTCCGGAAAACCAAGTTCTCTTTCCTCAAGAACCTACGGCTCAAAGAATACCATACCCATTTCCATTCTCTTTTAACAAAATCACACATGCAAGCTTAGAATTGATATGTTTTGAGGTGTTATGGATGTCTAGGAGAAAAACATGGTGCTTGCACCTCAAAACCCTTGTTAAAAACCTTCATAAATTCATGCTCATCTTCCCTACCCTAGTGCTAGTGGTAATCTCTAATCCATTCTTTTGTTATTTCATGTTTATGTGCAAGATGAATCACCTAATGAGATGTTTTAAAATGGTTTTCCCAAAACAAATGATTTGATACATGAAATGAGTTTTAAATTGGATGCTTGTATGTATATGTATAGCCATACATATGTATGTATACATGCATGTTTGTTGTGATGTTTATTACTTAGAAAGATCTGTTGAAATATGTGTTGTTTGGAATAATGATGAACATGCATGAAAAGATCTTGTTAAAACATAATATAACCTGCATTTTGATCACATATTTGGTACTAAAATGGTTCACAAAAGTCGATGATCATATGTGTGTTGTTTGATAATGTGTTGGGTGAATTTTGGTGCCCAAAATGTGTGTAGAAATTATGTATTTATGCATAGAAGTAAAGTATGATTTACAAACTGATTTTAAGAAGTTTTTGATATGGTTATATGAGTGATATATTCGGGTCATAAAAGTTTTACAAGAGTTTTGGAGATTCCATAAAGCCCGGGTGTTGTTTCGGTATCAAAATGTTATTAAAATGGTGATTTTAAGCATGATTTAAGATGAATAACCTAGGTCTGGAAATATGGTACTTTTATGATGATATAAAGATCATAAAACTCAGGTCTTAAAATGTTTAAGTGTTCATGGCACTTAGGTGCGTTTACTTGTCGTTTCGGTGGGCGTAAAAGCCGAAAATGGAAGTTTTCAGCTAAGAAAATGAGTACATGTTTAAATCTGATCATGAACGTAAAATTGTAACATATTTTATATGGGAAATTTATAATTTAAGTACATGATTGTTTAGTAAATTTATTTGGTGTTTATAATAACTTTCGGTGCATAAAATGTGCTTTTCGGCTACGTTTACGTCAATTAAAAGTATAATTTTAAAAACTGTTTGAAACAGAATTATATGCCGTATGTTATGTAGAAAATATGTGGATCAAAATGTATATTTGGTTTACAACTTGTACGTGTGATTGAATCGGTGTTGTACGTTGTTTTGGTGCTTTTCAGCTAAATTTCGATGTCCAACTAGATGATTCTATAAACCTATTTTAGAACTGCAAATTAAAGTTTTTATGGTATATAAACAGGTCCTAAATGGTATAATAAGTATATGATATGCTTAAATGTTCATATGACATGATTGTTATGTAAAAAGCCACTAATATGCTTGTAAATGACTATAATTTGGTAGAGTATTAACTATGTTAAGGTCATGTTTTTATATGATTGTACATTAAACATGGATTGTTAATTAAGGTTTCGGGACGAGATTCCAGTGCTATGTGAAATTAAGTGTTATTATATATTGTGTGTTAATATATAATTTAAAACACTCGAATAATTCATCACCAACGGTTCGTTAAATCAAACGTTTTTCATAAGGATAACATCTCATTGAGTCTAACAAGGCGGGTGATCAACTTTCTATATAGACACATTATTAGATAATTAGTGTCTTATACACGTTAGGACACATGTAGGTGAATATCCTTCTGGGACTTGATTTTAATTGCTAGAATTTGCACGGAATCCAGGTGAGTTCATGACCCCCACTTTTTACAGTTTTTACATTTTTATAAATGTTTTCGGGGGTGGAAAGACATGCAAGTTTTACAAAAGTACACATTATTTCGATGAACGAAAATTCTTATTTCTAAACCATGATGCAAATGAATTTCAACAAACCAAATGGTTTACGAAAGGTTTATGCTCAATATACCGGTTTACAAAACACAAGCGTATTTTGAAAACGTGCATGAGTTTCATGACTAGTGACGGGATTGTACTAGTTAAAACGGGACTGGGTTGTGCTGCATACAAATAAGGGGACGGGTTTGTCCTGCTTACAGACTCAAATGGCTAGGCCCATTCTCAGTTGTGCAAGGCACAAAGACTCCGTGATTTCATGTCCCCCGTTTCTCTTAAATGTCTTCGGTTTTATAACTCTCGGGGGGGGGGGGGGAATCCATGTCTCAAAGGTATGGTGTAGCTATGGAATGAAATATTAGATCATGTGTGAATAGGGTCTCGCTTAAGAGCCATTAATCTTGTATAAGACCAAGGAACAAAAGGGATAGATTTATCGGATACGGGCGAGCCCCACTCATGGGTCCTTGTGCGGCCGCATGGAGTGCTTTTGTTATCCCCGCCGGGTAGACTGGTACTAAATCGTATAGGGTTGAGTGCTTCCTATGTCGTCACATATATTAATGTCCTTGCAAAACATTAATGATCATCAAGTTCATTGACGCTCTACATACCATATTTATATAACAAACTATGAACGCGACACGAACATTGACAGTTACACAAGATTTACAAGTACAAAGTTTTCAGTTAGACATGCCAAGGAAAATTGTTTTATTACGTTATCTCAACAACATTTAAACTGGTTACCAAAAAGATTTATTTTAAATCTTTTCGAACCAACTATGAACTCGCCAACTTTATGTTGATTTTTCGCATGTTTCTTTCTCAGGTTACATTTTCAAACTATGGCATGCTTGGAATACGAGAACCCATGGGGATTCGAGTACTTAGTGGGCGTTCACTTTCTAGAAGTTTTAGCATGTTACACTTCCGCTGTGCATTGAAGATACTAGTCAGATCACACCAACTCTGATTTTGCAAGGTGTGACAGTGTGGCGCTATGAAAATGAGAAATCATATTTAAATGCCTTCGCGCTACACGAAGGCTCTTCCACATCTTAGTCGCGTGACGTGACGGGTCCTTTTTCTATATTTTCTCGATTTTCGTTCCCGTTCAGCTACGTCACGGCCGGTTTCTCGTTGCTGACTCTTTTCCAGCATATTTCCTGCGTTTTCTCATCTTTTCAGCAATCGAGACCTGCAAATACACAAACTATCAAAAGAAACTAATTCTACCTAAAAACCAAAATAAACGAGTATGAAATTATACAAACTTTACATGATAAATGTATGTATTTTGCAATACATCAATGGTCATGTCAAATAAACTTTTTTTTTTTGGCCGACAAAATGGGCTGATATATTATACGAGAAAAAAACACAACCCTTAACAAGATGCTAAGGGCACTTTACAAAGTTCGAATCTACAATCCCCAATATTAAGATTTTAACCGCAAACTTTGAACTCACTCCAATTCTCCCACGTAACTCCCTATAATTTGGACCTATTTTTAACCCAAAGAAAAGATAACGTCTTGATGTCTACTCTAATGTTATGTATTTGTGCCTCCTTTTGGTTGAATACGTTGTCGTTTCTTTTTCTCCATGGTACCCACGCTACCGTCATTGAAATATCCTAGATGCATCTTTTTCGTATCTGATTGGAGCCCACAGAGTCACCCAAGTTGAACCACTCGAGAGGTCATTTCAAATAAACTAACAAAATAATTGGCTGGGTTAGTGAGGATGGACTGTAATTGTTACAAAACTGAAACTACTGGTACTGTTTTGGCAATTTTTAAACTAATGGACTGTAATGGTTATTTTTAAGAAACCACAGGGACCCAAAAACGTAATTAACTCTGTAAGATATTATGTATATAACATTGCGACGTGCTTATTTTATCTACGATTTGAAGAGTTTTATTCATAACTAAAGGGTCAAATAAAATTGATTTCTTTCTTCTTTGTTTTTAAATAGAACATTTTTTTCCTTTGCAACCTTTCATATATAATGTCTTATACAGTTACTAACGTAATCTACGTGTTTATCTCATTTAATTTCTTTTTTCTTTGATATGTTGCATTCGTAAACCTTAAAAAAGTGTCGGAAATAAATTTTATTGAAATGGATTATATCCAAATTATATATCGTTAATCAACCGAGTATTGATATCGTACCACCAGAATAACAAACTGACCCGATAGCGAACTTTTTGCAGCACTGCTCGATGGAATCCCACTAGGTAGAGGTAAATATTAATTTATACAACGCTTAACTAAGTGAGTCGAGTGTTTACCGGTTACGACTTAGTAAACGAAGTGAGATTTTTTTACCAACAAAAGGGATTCCATTCCACCAAGAAGAAACTAGCGAGAAGCTAGACACACCAAGAAAGAAAACTATAAAAGGTACAACGAAGCACCACGAGATGATACCATGCAAATTAATAACTACCTCCACCTAAGAAAATAAGACCCTTACCAAATCATGGAGGATAAGTAGGAGGAATCTTAAGGCTGGCAATTCTGACACGAACACGATAACACGACACGAACCTACACGAAGTCATCATGTTTCGTGTTTGACCTTAACAGGTTTCGTGTCCAAAACAGGTCGACATGATAAGACCTAACTGGTTCGTGCCTAAACATGTTAAAACCCGTTAACCTGTTAAGACCCGTTAAGTACATGTTAATAATTAAAAACTAAAAAGTATTATACATGGGTGTGGACATGGGGTCATCAGTTGTGGGACCTGGGATGAATTATACACAAACACACACGGATCTTTTCCACAATCCAAACCCTAATTTTTAAATCTCTATCACTAACACCACCATTCCCAATTTGATTCATAGCTTCCCCAATTTGGCCGTGTTCGTGTCTAAAACATGTCGTGTTCGTGTCTTGACAGGTCGTGTTCGTGTCTTAAATAGGTCGTATGATACGTTGGTATTTTTTCTTGTCTTAATAGGTCTTTTCGTATAACCTATTTATTAACAGGTTCGTGTTCGTGTTTCGAAAATCTGACACCATAAGATTTTGTGTCGTGTTCTTGTTTACGTGTTTCAGGATTGTTCTTATCGTGTTCATGTCTTAACAAATCGGATTGACCTGTTATGCCAGCCCTTAGGAATCATGAACTTTGACCTAGGAGGAACTTGAACTTTGACTACACCGACCTTCAGGTTTCTGATTTTAAAAACCATATTTTGTTAAAGAAGGGGCCAACCTTTGTGGTTGCATCCTTGACTCTTACTAATACCACACTCACCAGTTGTGCTAGGAGTCACCGAACTTCATCTGAACCAGGTGGTTGAAATATCCTTGGATTGATTGGGTATATTCACCACAGTATGCTCGGTAGATTGTACTATCGGTACCGATTCCGAGCATGAATCAGATAAAGGTTCCACTAGCTTGGGAGCATTTAAGTCGGGTATATTTGATACACTAGGAGAAGGATTCAAATTAAAAGGGTTAATACCCAATATGTCGTCAAGACCAAACTAGTGGTTTATCAATCCTTGATCTTTTCCTTGATTGGGGCCCAAAAGACAAATTAAAAGAAAGGGCTGACTTCGGGCTAAGTGGGCTAACATATTTATTTCTTACTGTTTTTTAAGAAGTTGGCCTAGCCTTAAACGAAAAATGATCCACATTTTACGAAGGGATTGAAGACTTAATATTTAGACTTCCTATCACCACCTTACTTTTATGCATGTTACATACCTTCCCAAGATAAGCTTTATCTTTTGACAATACTAACACCTTTGGTAGTTCCTTACCAGAGAATTTTGGTGATCATTGATGTCTTCAAAGCATGAATAATTTTCTCGCCAACCAAGAGTGAAGTTTTGAGCAGCAGTAGATTATTAACCTTATTTGGATGATCATGAACAACATTGGAATAACTAATCGTTCTCTTATTTTTGTTTCTGGAAGGAGATCATCAAGTGTGTGACTAAGTTCCGCCCGGTTTCACATCTGATCAAGACAAGAAGCTGCGGTTAGATTGGTTAGTCTTATTTCATAAGACAAAAACAATTGTGGGTTGTTTGTCCTTCATCGCAAGAAACTATAAAACCATCGATTGTATCTGATTTGAAGGCGGTCATGAATCAAGAGGATTTGGGGTTGTTTTATTCATATAAACATCAGTCACATCAAGAGGGTAGACGATGTGTCTGAAAGACAACATAGTTTTTAATGTGTACCCCCCCCCCATTTTAGTAGATGTTTAGTACAATTTCACCTCGAATTGGTTAAATGTTTGTTAATTGGTGTTTTGCAGGTTTCTAGTTAAAAAGATGGATTTCCAAGTGAAAATACGAGCTTAATTGAAGAAATAAGAAAAGTAGTTAGACCAAGTTCGGTACGAGCCGTACATATAACTTGTTGACACGATTTCAAGCTTTATATTTACAAAACACGATAAAATACGATCACTCTATACGACACGTTAGGGCAAGTGCACCAATTGTTGGCGTAGTATAGCAATGACAAGATACCGAGATCATCCAAGGACACAAGGGGTCTTAATTCCGGGATGCGATCAATGTCTAGTCAAACCAAAAGTATAGAATTCTTTTTAAAATTTTCAAATTTATAAATAATAAAATAAAGAAAGAAAATGATAGATGGATGAAAACAATTAGAAACACAAGAAAGAATCACTTGGGTTCAACTTCCCCTTAATGACAAGATTAACCCCATTTTTGTTAAGGATTTCCGAAAGATCAATATACGAAAAAAGAAATAGCTCATTGCCTAGTTACCAAATCATACGCCTCTTCAAAAATTTGTCGAGATTACTCATCACATGTCAACCACCTAAATTCATTCTATGAAGAAAACGAATGTGTTCGTGTTAATATCCTACAGTGGCAGGCTCCCATTTTGTGGGTGACGCTACCCTTAACAATATTGGAAAAAAGTTGTAGGACGATTATCTGCATTTTCAGGATCAATCATTAAACCCACAACATTGAAATAGGTATTATGGAAATCCATTAAGGCAACATCTACCCGTTGTTAGGGTTAAATTTTTAAGTAAAATCACTCATAAGGAATCTTAACCCACCAACCATTATGAACCACTTCATTGGTTTTGCATATACAAGAGTAATGGAGATGAACTTATATTAAGTCCTCAATGCTTAGATTAGGCCACCACATTGAGGTAAGAATTACCAAACCCAAAGTCTTGAACCATAACATCTAACCCTCTTCTAAGTGATTAACACGTTATTAACTACACATACAGAGAAAAGGTGAATGGTTGACTCAAAAAATACATGGTTAATGATATTTTCAAGAATTTAATAAAGTTCTTTTTCAATATAGTGATTACTTACTTAAAGACAATAATACACACCGTAAGGTTATCCATAACTTCGGACATTAAAGAGCCTTTAAGGGTTCATTCCCCCAAGTGATGCAAGAACTTAGCCACTCATGGTTATAAAAATAAACATCATCAAACTTGATTGCTTTAAGATAAACATAGAAGAATGATTGTTAAAAAGTTCTAACAATCCTGGACTAATTTAAAACCATAATAGACTAGGATGGTGAAATGATCGGTCTACAGTAGAATGGTGTGAAATTGGATATGTCACACCCCAACCGATGGCGGAAACATTGGGGCGGGATGAAATAGATTGTTCGAGACATCATAACTTGCTAAATATGACAATATTAAATAATATTCCCTTTTTCGTTAGTAAACTAAGTGGTACATTGTTTGAAATGGAAATACAACAAGGAAATTCACCCATTGGAAGTGCAAATATGAGGAATTTTAATATAAGATAATATAACCAAAACTCTTAACACCTATTCATGAACTGGTTGGTGTTTAGGGTTCGGTTTTTAGGATTATATTAAAGGGATATATTATGTATTATAGTCATATGGTCAAGTAACATCATGTAAAGGTCAAGCAAGGAGGTAGAATGATTTTCATCCATTAAACCTCATTATATGATTCACCAAAGCACAAAATCATCAAGTTAGATGATGTTTTCGGTTGGTAATGAATAAGATTAAAATTTAAAAATATCTAAATTGCTAAGTAATGTTGGAGACGAGGTGGGGTTGGCTTACTTTGATTTCTTGGAAACTACTTAGATGAATATCTAACTAATGAAATAAACAAGTGAGGAAGGTGAAATCATAGTTTAGAAGCCAAGGCTTCCATTGTTCACACCAAACCAAACTTCTATCTTTCAACATTGAAAGTAAAGCTTGATTGATTACATCATTTGTAGGTTACTTGGAACCTTTAGGGCAGCAACTAAGTGAGGTTATGAACCTTATAACTTCTAGAAATTTACCATAACACAAGTCCCTCAACATGAGTTTAGTTGGGAACATGTTGTAAAAGTTTTGTAAAAACATAAAATGTAAACTATCTTGGCCATCAATTATGGAGTTGTACCACCTTGTTACACCATGGTAAACCTTGGGTAACAATCCTTGATGTTGTCCATGAGGTTAGAAGTAGGAATTCATGAAGAAGAGAAATGAGAACTGAGTGAAAACTCACTTATGGACTTGAGTATAATCTTCACAAAATTGTAGAATCTTAGCTTCTTGAGAGAGTATGAGGAGTGTGGAAAGTGAATGGTGTTGAAGGAAGTCTTATATTTATAATGGTGAATTGGGGTTAGTGTTTTAATGAAGGTAGAAGATGACAGGGGAGAAATGGAGGTGAGAAAGGTTGAAATCTGGTTGGTTGAAACAACTTACTGCAAATTAGGGAACCTCGCGTTGCGCGTTAAGAGGTACAAAGTCGCCAACATTGAATTCTAAAGGCTTGTGACGCTTATCGGTGTAAATATTTTGTCAACTTCTTGCTTTAAGGAGGTTGTCACGGATCTGTAAGATCTTGTCCGCTGTCTCTTGTATGAGCTCAGGACCAGTGATTTGTGCTTCGCCGATCTTGTGCCAACAAGTAGGTGAGCGGAATTCGACCATGCAATGATTCAAAAGGTGCCATTTGAGTACTAGTGTTGTAACTGTTATTGTACGAGAACTCTACCAAGGGTAAATGCACATCCCAATTTCCACCAAAATCAATGACGCAAGATTGAAGCATATCTTCGAGAGTTTGAATTGTACGCTTGATTTGACCATCTGATTGAGGATGAAAGGCGGTACTAAGGTTAAGTTGAGTGCCCATTGCAGTTTGGAATGTTTTCCAAAGACGAGAAGTGAAACGACCATCACAGTCTGAAATGATGTCAATGGGAATACTGTGACGACAAATGATTTCTTCGGTGTAGATACGAGCCAATTTCTCGACTCGATAATCTTCCAGAATGCGAAGGAAATGAACTGATTTGGTCAACCTACCGATGATTATCCAAATGCTACCGTACCCGGAAGATGTTCGTGGGAGCTTGGTAATGAAATCAATAGTTATGCTCTCCCATTTCCACATTGGAATTTTGGGTTGTTTGGGTAAACCCGAAGGTCGTTGCTGTTCGGCTTTCACCCTTGAACACATGAGACATGTGGACACGGAGAAGGCAACGTCATTCTTCATGCACGACCATTAATAGGTGTGATGGAGGTCTTGGTACATTTTATTCACGCCGGGATGAATGGAGTATCGGGATTTGTGTGATTCGTTCATCAAGAGGACACGTATGTTGTCACGGTTTGGAACCCAAATGCGGTCGAGATAATGGAGCATGCCGTTGTGTTTGGTCACTAGTTGGCTTTCGGCACCTCACTTCATATCGTCATACAAGTTGTTTTCGTTGACGGGTGAGTATTGGGCCTCGCGAATACGAGATTGTATGTCGGTTTGGAGTTGAAAACAAGAATACCTTGGAGTTGGATATGGAGAAGCACAAGATGGCGATGGAAAAGCACAAAATGGCGATCAAGAAATGGAAGAGGGTCAAAATGCAAGTGAAGAAGATTAAGTGGATGATGAAGACATCATTCCTTTGGAGAATGAAGATGTTGAAGGCATAGACGAAGAAATTAGGGGGAATATTGAACTATAATATCCTAATCCATGTGGGTCATGTTAATGGGTTTATAGTTTAAATAGTTTAGAGTCTATTATATAATTAAGTAAGGTTAAGGGGTGTATGTGTCAAAGTTAAAGTTAGAAACCGATAAATGAATCGGTATGGCGATTCACCAAAGGTTGTGATGGTTTAGGGTGTATATATATCAAATTAAGTGTAGATTGTTTGTGTTCTATCATTCTGTTCATGAAGGATCTTGGGTAACATTTACATCTTGAAATCAAATTTCAGTTTTATTTATCTTTTTTTTTCGTTTCTAACTTCTCTTGGCCCCCTCTCACCACCAAAAAAACTCAAACTTCAAACTTCATAACATAGTTTTGCTTTAGAAATGTGTGTATATATATTGAAACGTGTTGTGTATGGTCTTGAAGCCAACAAACTTGTATTTAAACCCAAATCCATTTCAGTCCGAAATCATTTGACCCGAACCAATTTGATACTTTTTTGAAAAATGCGAGTGTTGGCCGGAACTAGTTTTGTTTCATGATTTTCGTTTGAGCCAAGCATGGTTTGACATGAACCTATGCTAGCATGTTATTATGTTGTTTTGTCATGCTTAACTTCACTGTGAGAATTATAATGATTCTTCTTCTTTTTTTTTTTGGGAATGATAGCAATTTTATTTATAAAAAGCAAAGCCTAGAAAGATACTAGACAAAACAATGAAAAGAAAATGTGTTTTGAGTTTATTGATCTTTCTCAAAAACTACCGCATGCTTATTTTTCTTTTCACATCACCCACCATATAACAAAGATACTGAAGCCCAAACCTTCAATCTTTTGTTTGATAAAGATGAATTTTCTAACTAATCGTTGACCGTCTTATTCATATATTAATTATAATTATTGATGACATGGGTAGCTCAAACCTTAGAAAATTGATAGTACACAATACGTTAAAAGTTTAAAAGGTTTGAAAATGACCACCTATCGTGAATGGCAAAAAGAACGAGACAGTGATCGGTCACATCACACTTTACGTGTGAACTCTCCCACTCAGCCGCAACAGGAGCATGTGGGGGAGCACACTCTTTTACCCGCAGGTCCAAAGCCTTCAACCTATCAAAAAGGGGAAAACCTCCATTGCAGTCATGGATCACTAGTCAAAGGTTTCTCTTTATAGTTGGCCTCTCCCTCTATAAATAGCAGACCTGGCCACTTCATAACACATTCCAAATCTATTATCTCACCCTTAGCACTTGTTCTTTACATGTTCTATTCTTCACTCACTACAATACAATATCACTTAATACTAACATTCTGGGTTGAATATTCTTCAATCCAAGATTCAAAAATAACAATAACAAAGTGATCCAACTCTACGTACTGCAAACGTGGGGGGACCCCATGACCTGCGTTAGGCTAATCGGAACCTTGAACCCTTTTACCCTGGGGATATAGTTACTATTCTTGGTCTTGTATTTGTTGTAGCAACAAGTTGGCGCCCACCTTGGGGCTACGCCGCTAACTTTATCTTAAAGGCCAGTAGTGTAGCTCCAAGTTATTCATGTCTGAGAGCGAATCTCCCGGCAAGGTAAATCAGGTGCCTAACAATACCGATTTAACACCAAATTCTGGCCGGATCTCACCGGTCAGATCTACATCTCTCTCTACTCACGGAAGTACTCCAACGGGGACTATGTTCCCGGAGTTCACTTTTTTTCAAACACCAACCCGTCTCGATCAAGGGTTGCATCTCCTCAAATCGGTGCTACGCGTACACCAGAACGCATAGATCTAACCCCTGAGGGAGTAACCAGAAACTTCTTGCAGTTGGGATCTCTTCTCAACCATCATGTGAGCAGGGATAGGGAAAAGGGTGCTAGAATAAGGTTAGACTACGATGAGGCTGAACCTTCATTGTCACCTTCACCACTCCCTCGAACTAGCTCACAACCAACAATATCCTACTTTGAAGCTAGTCCTAGTACAACTAACATGCCACTCAACCCAAGCCCTTGTGCCTTTGGGAGGCCAAGCCCAACGACTTTTCCTTTGTTCACCTCCCAACCCGTTGCCACCGGTGCACCTATTAGGCACGAAGCCACTCTGGATCAACTATGGCAGTCACCAGCTTCAAGCATTCCCCCTCCTGTTGCCACTTCATGGGAACAAGCCATAGCCACCCAAACTTTGGCTCGAGGTGCGGTTATGAGCACACCTATGGGAACGCCTTATGCAGTACCACCAGAAAGCCTTCAAGGCTTTAAATTCATGCCCCAGTTGAGGACACAAATGATGGCACAATTTCCTTGGAAACACTTCATCAACCAGGTGTTAGCCACTCACCAAGGTACCGCAAACGGTAACCCGGCATCAAGGGTAGAAGAAGACCTCACGAAACCCTACAAGCCTAACAACTTGTCTTGCTTCTCCCAACAAATCGCTCGTTACGACTTCCAAACCTGGATAAAGATGCCATCGCACATAAGAACCTATGACGGTACCGATGATCCTGAAGACCACCTCCAAATCTTCACTAGGCAGCAAGAATTGAAAATGGTCCAACCCTGAATGTTGTCTCATGTTCATACAAACCCTTGTAGGGTCTGCACGTATATGGTTCAACGACCTTCCTGAATGAAGCATTCGGACCTTTGACGATCTTAGCAAAGGCTTTCTGGTCAAGTTCTCGCAACAATGGAGGTACGTCAAGGATGCTATGATAATATTCTAGATAAAACAACGTGATGATGAAAACCTTAGAGACTTCATCGAGAGGTACAAAAAGAAGGTCTAACCTATGTAGGTGCTGATGAAAAATTGAGGGTTGCAGGTTTCATGAATGCCATAAACTCCAAATATCTCATAAGAGATTTCAACTAGTGCCTACCCAAAACCCTTGAAGAAGCACTCGAAAGGGCTGAAGCTCACATTGGAGGAGAAGAAGCTGTAGACATCAAAGAGCAAAGAAAAAGAACTCCTAACTGGCGAAACGACAGTCCCAACAGGAAAGAGGAAACTTTAGTTCTTATGACAAATGGTTCAAAGGTTCGGATTCTAGGAGACCTAAAGGCAGAAACCCTCCAAGCCGAGAAAAGACCATAAACTTTACAGCCTTAACCAAGACTCCACAAGAGATCTTGGCAACCGAAGAGGTAAAACACAGCTTCCGCCCTCCTCGAGATTTTTCCAAAAAGCAAAAGAAATGAAATCTCAAGCTAGTATTGTGAATTTCATGAAGAAAAAGGTCACCATACCAATGAATGCTTCCAACTCCAAAAAAGAATCGAATAATCTGTCAAGTCCGGAGAACTTGCCCACTTGGTTAAAGGGGTAAAGGACAAGATGGTTGAAGGAAAAAAGAAGGAAGTAAATATGGTGGACTTTGAAAACAAAGTTTCCCACAAACGCCGTCGTTTAGAGGCATGGGAGCGCCAATGTGTTTGCTTCCCACCACCAGAAGGGGAGTTACTTTCAAACCCTTTGGTGATGGAAGTCAAGATAGTAACCATCAAGACACAAAAAGCTTACATCGACACTGGTGCAGCCACTGAGATCATGTTTGAGAAATGCTTCAACCGTCTCAGCCACGATGAACGTTCAAGGCTTCCACAGTCTAAATCCTCCAAAAAAGGTATCGCTAACATGCCTATCAAAACTTTAGGCCAACTAACCCTTGATGTTTGTTTTAGCAAGGGAACAAAGGAACGAACGAAACAACTCATTTTCGTGGTAATTAACATCCTTTCCAACTATGATGTCATCATTGGAAGACCAGGGCAGAGTGTGTTTGGGATGGGAGTTTCGGTTGGCCATGGCACAGTCAAGTTTCCCACTGAAAAAGGGATAGCAACCCTTTAACCTACCCAAGAAGCTTTCATGGTTGAAGGGGAGAATTCAAAAAAGGATGAAGATGATGAGCCAGGGCTAATCATAAACCCGAAATATCCTCAACAAAGGATAAGGGTAAACACTAACCTCTCCAAGGAAACCCTCTCATACCTGGAGAAACTACTCACACTACGCTGATGTCTTTTCCTGGTGCCCGGAAGATAAGACAGGAATCCCTGGCAAGGTCACTAAGTATGAGTTAAAAATCCCACCTGATGTTAAGTTCGTTGTCCAAAAGAAACAAAGTCAAGCTCCTGAAAGAAGCCTCGCATCATGCCAAGAAGTTGAAAAGCTTGTCGTGGCCGGGATCCTTCGAGAAGTCAAGTATCAATCATGGGTGGCCAGTCCGGTAATGTTTCGTAAACCTGACAAGTCTTGGAGAATGTGTATCGATTTTAAAGACATGAATAAAGCATGCCCTAAATTGCTACCCACTGCCAGAAATAGACCTCAAGGTTGACTCGCTCACAGGCTTCCCATTCAAGTGTTTTCTTAATGCCTACAAGGGTTACCATCAGATCCTAAGACGAAGAAAAATTTGCATTCTACACTGATAAAGGTATCTTTTGCTATCAAAAAATGTCCTTTGGTATAAGAAATGCAGGTGCCACTTATCAACGTCTGGCAGACAAAGCGTTCGCTGGAAAAATTGGCAAAAACATGGAGGCTTATGTTGATGATATGGTGATCAAGAGCAAAATGGAATATCAAATGCTCGACGATTTACAAGAAACTTTCCAAAACTTGAGAAAGATCAACATGAAGCTCAATCCAATCAAAGGCTCGTTTGGTTTCAAAGAAGGCATGTTTCTGGGCACATTCTGGAGAAACAAAGCATAAAAGCCAACCCTAACAAGGTTAAAGATGTCTTTGAAACCAAGTCCCCACAAAACAAAAAAGAAGTAGAGAGCCTGAATGAAAAGCTTGCAGCCTTGAAGCATTTTACCTCAAAGTTAGCACAAAAATCCCTTTCTTTCTTCAGAACTCTCAAGGGATGCGCTAACAAGAAAGACTTTCGATGGACTGAAGAAGTAGAGGAATCCTTTAACCAAATTAAACAACACTTGGCTTCACTCCCAGCCATTACGGCTCCAGAAATAGGAGAAATGATCTATGTCTATCTTTCGGTTGCTGAGGAAGCCATAAGTGCGGTTCTGACCATTGAACAAAACAAAGTTCAGGTACCCATTTACTTCTTCAATAATACTTTCAAGGAAGCATATGCAACAGAAGTTAACACAACTACCACAGAACCATATGACCCTGAAACCTGGAAGCTTTTTACCGATGGAGCTTCCGGTATCGAAGGGTCAGGGGCTTGTCTAGTCTTAATCAACCATGAAGGGTTAGAATTTACATATGCTTTTTGGCTTGAATTTCAGACCACTAATAATGAAGTCGAGTACCAAGCATTGATCTCCAGGCTGAAGCTAGCCAAAAGATGGGGGTTCAAAAGCTTCAAGTCTTCACAGACTCCTTACTTTTCTCAATCAGGTAAATTACAGCTACGTAGCAAAAGAGCCCAACATAAAGAAATACCGCGAGAAATCAAAAGAATTAATGAACACATTTAAAACATGTACCATTGAGCAAGTCCCAAGATCTCAAAACAAGAGAGCTGATGCACTAAGCAAACTTGCATCTCTCCACATTTGCCCATCTCACCAAGAAGGTATTGGTTTAAGTGTTAAAGTCACCATCCATTCAGGAACTTGAGGTTCAAGATATTATCACTGAAGAGGGACCAAGTTGGATATCTCCTATTGTAAAATTCCTTAAAAAAATGGTGATTTACCTGATGACCAGACAGAGGCTGAAAGGGTTCGCATCAAGTAAATGAAATATGTGTTGCAAGGAGAAACCCTTTAAACCTTGCACCACTACTCCGATGTGTTGCCCAGAACAAAGTTAATATCTGATCAAGGAAGACGACGAGGGAATATGCGGGGCTCATTATGGTCCAAGATCGGTGGTTTCAAAGTTGATGAACCTTGGATACTTCTGGCCCTCCATGCACCGAGATACCACCGAGCAATTATGAAAATGTGAAGCCTGTCAAATACATGTACCATGTAACACCCCAAAAATGGGTTTGGTAATCAAACCACGTTAATATTAAAGAGCGGGTAAAATACCGTTAGTGGTGAAAGTGAACCCGCAAACAAAATAACTAGGAACAAATTAACCTAGTTAATTTGTGTATATAAGAAACAAGACAATGAGTTTTAGTGGCATTTTTAAAAAAACCAAACTTGAGGGACCAAAGCCACCAAAAAAGGAAACTTGTTTTATTAAAACATAAAATCAACGCATATCACACACTTAGTGTGTGTATATGTTGACCATCAGGAAAAGAAACAAGGGGAAACCCTTGTTCAACCTTAATCCATCAAATTGGAGGGCGAATCGAACCCAAAATCGATGCATGAACGCATTATAATGATCACCCGAACTAGGGGGCATGAGGTATGTCAAAAATCCTAATTTGGTGATATTATGAAGTTAAGTAGATTTCATGGATTTTAATCCATGTATGAATTCCAGAAATTAAAGTAAGATAAGGGATGAATACTTGCTTAGGAACTAACCCTTATTGAAAATTTTGAATAGATTGCAATGAATTGGGTGTTTGGACGATTTACCACACCTAGTTAAATGGGTTTTTATAACATGATGAAATTGATGATAAACTTGTGTTTAGAATCATCATACATGGTAGTAATAGGAAGATACTTGAACAATTTATGTGTTTGAGTACATGTTCAAACTTGCAATGAAATGGGTTTTTGTACAATATGATGAAATTGATGATATACTCATGTTAAATGATGTAAGAAATCATCATGTGTTTATGAATGTTTAAAGTGTTTGGCTAAATTTGATAATCGGGTAAATTTCATACATAAGATGCAATGGGTTGTCTCATGGTGATGAAACGATCCCAAGTTCTTTTATGAAATTGATAGATTTGCATACAATGATTGAGATTATGTTAAATTGATGTTAACGATTGTATGAGCTTAGTTGGGAATTTAGTTATTATGTTAGCCTAGAAATAACACCTACCGGGTATTGATGAAATGCCTAAGTAAGCTCGTTGAACTTAACTATGTGTTGCAAATGTTAATAGGCAGTTGACTTTTAGAAGTCAAGCTGACCTATAATATGATCAAGTGGTAATTTTATTATAAAGTCCGTAAGGTGGGATAGTCTTGACAAATAATGACTAATGTAACCATATTGCGAATGATAAAAGGTAGTTTCGCGCTTGACAATCTAGGTGGGAGCTTGAGAAGAAGCGGGTCAAACAGGTCGAATACGCATGGCAAAGCATAATCGGAATCAAAGGTAAGTAAAGCTTACATTTTCGAAATAATACATCTACTTATGTCTTTGACTAAAAATAAGCGATTGGATATACGTAATGAGATTTCGAAATACTATGTTCCGACGCGAATCGATACAGGTCGGAACAAGTAAGAATGGTAATAAACCATAATTGATGGTAAAAAGGGGAAAACAGTAATTTAGTCATGTAATGACGAATAAACAAGGAGTTTTGAAAAGTCACCTTATGGTGTAAACCATAACGGGTGAAAATGGTAAAATGGTAATTCGGTCATAAGTTGACAAATAAATATTGAATATTCGAAAGACACCCTATGGCGTAAGCCATAACATGTCGAATGAATCAAGAAAAGACTTTATGTAATATGATCGTACGGTGTAAACCGAAACGGATTAAACGGTGAGATGGTAAATAAATACCATCTCATAATGATAAAATGGTAATGTAGGCCAAACGGGTCAAATGGTGATGTTATCACCATTTGATAATAATGACTAATGATTACTTGTCGAGTTTTGTGATCACAGAGAGGATTGCGCACGGCTTGCATTGCTTTTAATTAGCAACTAATAATGCAATGTATTAACACGGGTTAGTGCTATAACCCGAGCCAGGTATGTGTAATGGGTCAAACTCTAAATGAGGACTTAGAGTCCGGCGAGATTAAACCAGTAAGTTATTATGAATATTAACGGTCTATCATATTAAAGTGTTGAAAATAACACATAGGGTTATCGTGTAAATGCACGTTACCCCAATTAAATTGGTAAAAGAACGGTATAGTTAACAAATTATGTGTGTTAACCTAGATAGTAGAAAGCCTTGTATTATAGTACTGGCGCTTATTAATTTCAGTGTTACAAATATTTTGTGAATGTTCTAATTGAAGGATACTCGCATCTGAAGATGGCGAGAGTATAAATGATCTGCTGAGATGAGGATGGAATAGTCCGAAGTATGACAAGCAGAGAATACTCATCAAGGACATAAACCAAATGAGGATACAAAATAAATCAAATGACAATGAAAGCTCATCAGGACGAACATCGCCCAGGTGCACACTACATATTATTATATGAACGGTATTAGGCAACATTCAAGTTATGAATGACAGTTGCATGTGGGAATATAGAATCTAGGAAACTAGGATAGGATACATATCCAGGATGATGTTTCCAAGAGAAAGTGGGTGGAAAATACGCGTTATTCACAAATCGTGGATAACAAAACAATTAAAGAATTCGGATTTAGAAACTTGAATGGGAGTGACCATCCAACTAGACATTATCAATAAGATTTTCTTGAGGAAAAGTAACGATCACATTAACGAATGTGATTGCATAAAAGTTTTATAAAAAGGAAAACATTCTATATGTTTTGAGATGAAAAGGATGAAACTAATAATTGTTAAATAACAATTAAACAAGGTTTTACCAAATAAAATCAGAAATTGGATATGAACCGAGGATACTTACATGGGAGGTAATGTGATAATTATAATAAGGTCATGTGTACCATGTGTTGATCGCTTACTCTGGCCAAGTAAGTAGTAAACACATGATACCATGAACTTCTTACAATGACCACATATACATACGATGTAGTAAAGATGAGGCTAATGGGATGAGTTAAAAAGGAGTCCTTCGGGTCAAATAAAGAATAAGGTTTTATTGTTCATAAGTGATGGATTTCACGCGAACAAGTCAAATAGGTTAAGTAAGGAATGAGGTTCAACTGTTCATAAGTGACGGATTTCACGCGAACAAGTCAAACGGGTTAAATGAGAAATGAGATTTGATTGTTCATAGGTGATGGATTTCACGTGAACAAGTCAAATGGGGTAAAGGAGAAATGAGATTTGATTGTTCATAGGTGATGGATTTCACGCGAACAAGTCAAACGGATTAAATAAAGAATAAGGTTTGACTGTTCATAAGTAATGGATTTCACGCGAACAAGTAAATCGGGTTAAATAAGGAATGAGGTTCGACTGTTCATAAGTGATCGATTTCACGCGAACAAGTCAAACGGGTTAAATGAGAAATGAGATTCGATTGTTCATAGGTGATGAATTTTACGCGAACAAGTCAAACGGATTAAATAAAGAATATGGTTTGACTGTTCATAAGTGATGAATTTCACACGAACAAGTCAAACGGGTTAAAATAAGGAATGGGGTTCGACTGTTCATAAGTGATGGATTTCACGCGAACAAGTCAAACGGGTTAAATGAGAAATGAGATTTGATTGTTCATAGGTGATGGATTTCACGCGAACAAGTCAAACGGATAAAATAAAGGATAATGTTTGACTGTTCATAAGTGATGGATTTTACGCGAACAAGTCAAACGGGTTAAATAAGGAATGAGGTTCGACTGTTCATAAGTGATGGATTTCACGCGAACAAGTCAAATGGGTTAAATGAGATTTGATTGTTCATAGGTGATGGATTTCACGCGAACAAGTCAAACGGATTAAATAAAGAGTAAGGTTCGATTGTTCATAAGTGATGGATTTCACAGGAACAAGTCGAATGAATCAAATGATGTATAATGATCGAATATAAAAGTAAACACAAACTGGGTAACGGGATCTTTAAAACAAAAGAATAATGAGCCTGGTAATGGGACGTGATTAAAAGTACATATAGACACAAACCGAATAATGGGAGCGCGAAATACTAATGAACCCATGTAATGGGTCGTGAAAGAATATAAACGAAAACTCAAACCGAATAACGTGAGTGTTAAAACATTAAGATAAAGAACCCGGGTAATGGGTTGTAAAGAAATATAGGCGTAAACCGGATAACGGTAAGCGTGAGACAAACCAACGCATAAATGGCGTATGAAGTTATAGAGTCGAAAAAAATTACGAACAGAAAACGATCTAGTCATGGGCTACAATCGCGCGGGTGCACGCGCGAATACCATGAGGCGGTATCTCATCTATGTATGAGAATGAGCGTTTAAGGGAACATACACAAAATGTAGTGGTTGCTACTAAAGATGCTAGTTGTGACTCGGTGTTGACGAATGGACGATGCCATTTGACCCTTACGCAAGTCTTAGGCGCAAGTGATCATCACACAATTGGGATGGAATGGTTAATAGATCCGACAAATGAATGTGACACATAAAGGACTCACGGAGTCATAGAAAATGAAAATATTGCCAACTTGGGTCAAACGTGGTCTGAAGACCATAATTGAAATAGAAATAAATCAACCTTCATGGTCCAAAAGGGGCCATGTTTGGCGGATAAAAGAAAAGAAAAGGTAAATGATAATTTGACTTCTTTTAACCATAAATGAGTGTGTTAATGCCAATGTCACACCCCAACCGATGGCGGAAACATCAGAGTGAGACCTAAACGAGATTGCAAGAGACTTCATAACGCTATTAGCGACAATATTTAAACAAAACCCATATTTCATTCATAAAATGATAACATTGTCAAATTACATCATTAAGTGAATTACAACAATTTGAAAATTTAAAGACGAGTACAACATAAGCATAACAACAAAATAATACAACCTTTTAGCCTAACGTCTAAATGTGTATCTAGAGCATCATCACTACTCCAATTTCATGGCATAATCTTCATCAACCTGTAACATGTTAAAAATACGAGTTCAATGCAAAAGCAAAGACGAGTACACAAGTTTGGTGATACATAGCATAAGTATAAAAATGTAACTCGAATCCACATGGTAATTGTAAGCAAAGTTCATACTAATCATGCAATACTAGATCAAACCCCGAGTTTCCATAAAAGTTTTAACGAGATCGAGCTTCCCTTGCCACAAAAGCGACAAGACTAAAATGAGAATGAATATCTTAACATAATCCCGACGGGCGGTGTGCTACTCCTATAGCACTATATATGATAAGTTGGGCTAGCTAAGTTAATGATCAAGCATGTATCTAGGCATAACAAGTATTCATGTATAAGGATTGAGCATGTAAAGCAGGAGTTTGTGATATGTGTATTTTGATATGTAAACATGTTACAACCCAAAAGTGATTAAAACGGTAAATGGGTCGAGTATACTCACGGTTTTGCTAAGTGTTCCACTTAAGTAATCTCGGGAGCTTTGTTGTGATGTTTAGAGTTTGGCACCTTGTCCTTCTACAAGAAGAACGTAGGTATTAGTTAGGAGTGTAACGGTAGATTTGGATTATTCGAGCGAGATTACGGAAATGAGAATTAAAGTATTATTTATGAAAATATTCACTAAGACATAGCACTTGTTCTTGACACTATGACAACCCGGAAAGGGGTTGATATGGTTTCATAGGTTCGAGACCTATTAGAATCGACAAGGAACTACGTACTTTAGTGACAAACTTACTAACTCGATAGATGATTACTTAGCTATTATCAAGGTTCGGTTTTTAGGATTATATCATAGTCCATAATATATACATAGTTATATAAGATCATGTAGGAGGTGGGATGATGAACATCCACTTTGATACCTCTTAAGTATTCAAGTAAGTCAAGCATGGAGGTAGCATGATGAACATCCATTTAACCTCTTTATATGATTCACCACTACACGAGTTGTCATAGACAACAAGGAGGGTCATGAATGAGAACAATACAAGAATGAAAATGACAATAATTGTAAGTATGTTACTATGATACCAAGTAGCCAAGTGAATACAACCCGGAGAGCACACAAGGACACATGTCAATGGCTTGGCGGGATTGTGACACTTTAGAACTAGCAAACTACTTGAGACAATGATGAAAATCATCAAGTGATGTGTGGTCTCAAAGTTTAGGATAGCCAAGGCTAACCAAGGTGGACACACATGAACAAGTTATGAACTTGCACCACTTGTGAGCTTGAAGCTCTATGAAAACAGAATTATTGTGAGGATAAATCCTCTTGTTTGAATGTCTCAACCTTGTTTTTAAGCCTAACCAACCACAAGAAGTGTTGTAAGCATTCAGACATAGGTTTGAGATGAGTTTGACTCAAGTTTGATGAACATAAACAAAGTTTAAAAGAGTTTGAAAACAAACAGGAAGTTTTGGGACAATTTAGGGGCATTTCCGGGTCTGGATTCTCCATGGAGAACCCTTGGATTCAACCCTAAAGTTTATCCAAGTATTTAGGAAGAAGAATCAAGTGATTCCGTTACCTCCATGCTCACTTTTGTGCAAGAAGGTGAATCTACCCGAAATTTCTGATGTTGAGTGTTCTTGAGGTGATTTGAGAGTGATTTGGATGAGATTAGAAGGTTGTGAAAGTGGAAAATAGCTTGGAAATGGAGTGGTATTTATAGGGGAAGGTTTGTGTTAGTTGTAGGGTGTTTAAGAAGGGTTTAAAGGTGATTGGGTGGTTTTTAGATGTGTGGATCCGTGCATAAATCGCGAGCCTAAACCATTCTGCCCGCCCATAGGTGCTTACGAACCATAAGGGGTATACCCTTGCGGTCCGTAAGGACCTTAGCCGGGTTAAAGTTTGGTTTTTTGTTATTTTGTCACATGAGACGGGTTTTAATGATTTTCTAAGGTATTCTATGGCACAAAGATGCATTGCAAGTATAAGTATTATGACAACAAGTATATGTATGTATTGGATGATCGATATCGAGTATTGACATTGGGTATAAAGTATATATCATAAATATAACACGTATTCGAGTATGTGTATCATGTTAAGTATTGTATGAACAAGTATAACAAGTATTAAAGTAAACATGTATTTCCTTTATGATTTAAGTCTCGATTACAATGTTTACAATGAAATGAAGATTACGAATACAATGATTTCCGAAAATAGAATTACAACACGAGCTTGCTATAAATAGAAAGTACAGAAAACGCGAGGCGTTACAGCCAAACATACTTAAAGGAATGACTTGGGTAAGGGTGGTCTACGAGATCCAAAATGACCTTCGGGGCACGAATCATGAGGAATGAACCTTAAGAGGTTTCACCTTAAAAAGGTGAAATCTAAAGAAACACTAGGTTATCGATTTCTTAATGCGAGTAATCGACACAAGTGAAAAAGAAAACGTTGAACTAAAACTCGGTTTTAGTTGGAAATAGCGTTTAAACTAATACAAATAGTATGACATAGATTGGGAACGGTTAATATTAAAAAGAAACAAGTATTGACACCAATAGGTGCATGACGATAAATTCGAAAAGAAAATTTTCGAAAATGAAAAGGAATGATATAAACTAGAATATGACATGATGCAATCACGGTCAATAAGAATGACATAGTATATAATTCAACTGTAGCGCGGGCTACGGGTCGGGAGATCATAAACACATATAAAGCCGGGAAAGGCGATGTGGGTGTACCTAAATGATGGAGCATGATGTGACTGGTGATTAATCAGTCTAACCGGCAAGACTGATCAAGGTCAAAATTAAATTTAAATTTAAAACTTGTTTAATGCGCTTATCATTATAGGAATAGCATGGAATATGCATGATTGACAGATTCATATGACCGAGTGGCCAAATGACGACTCGGTCAAGTGAACGATAGGGATAAAGGATACAAGGTGAAAGTAATGGCTCATGAGGCCTTACAAAAAAAGACGCATGCACCTTGGAGCCCAAAAGACAATACCATATTTCCTAGTAAGATTATTAAATTATTTGAATGGGAGCAATGCTCAAGTGATAGCCGAATCTATGTTTATTTAGTCTAACCTAATGAACTACCTAAGAAAGGTTTCGGGGACGAAACCTCTTTAAGGAGGGGTAGACTTGTAACACCCCAAAAATGGGTTTGGTAATCAAACCACGTTAATATTAAAGAGCGGGTAAAATAACGTTAGTGGTGAAACTGAACCCGTAAACAAAATAACTAAGAACAAATTAACCTAGTTTATTTGTGTATATAAGAAACAAGACAATGAGTTGTATTCGCATTTATATAAAAACCAAACTTGAGGGACCAAAGCTGCCAAAAAGGAAACTTGTTTTATTAAAACATAAAATCAACACATATCACACACTTACTGTGTGTATATGTTGACCAACAGGAGAAGAAACAAGGGGAAACCCTTGTTTAACCTTAATCCATCAAATTGGAGGGCGAATCGAACCCAAAATCGATGCATGAACGCATTATAATGATCACCCGAACTAGGGGCATGAGGTATGTCAAAAATCCTAAATTGGTGATATTATGAAGTTCAGTAGATTTCATTGATTTTAATCCATGCATGAATTTCAGTAATTGAAGTAAGATAAGGGATGAATACTTGCTTAGGAACAAGCCCTTATTGAAAATTTTGAATAGATTGCTAGGAATTGGGTGTTTGGCGATTTACCACACCTAGTTAAATGGGTTTTTATAACATGATGAAATTGATGATAAACTTGTGTTTAGAATCATCATACATGGTAGCAATAGGAAGATACTTGAACAATTTATGTGTTTGAATACATGTTCAAACTTGCAATGAAATGGGTTTATGTACAATATGATGAAATTGATGATATATTCATGTTAAATGATGTTAGAAATCATCATGTGTTTATGAATGTTTAAAGTGTTTGGCTAAATTTGATAATAGGGTAAATTTCATACATAAGATGCAATGGGTTGTCCCATGTTGATTAAACGATCCCAAGTTCTTTTATGAAACTGATAGATTAGCATACAATGATTGAGATTATGTTAAATTGATGTTAACGATTGTATGAGCTTAGTTGGGAATTTAGTTATTATGTTAGCCTGGAAATAACGCCTACCGGGTATTGATGAAATGCCTACGTAAGCTCGTTGAACTTAATTATGTGTTTGCAATTGTTAATAGGCAGTTGACTTTTAGAAGTCAAGCTGACCTATAATATGATCAAATGGTAATTTTATTGTAAAGTCCGTAAGGTGGGATAGTCTTGATAAATAATGACTAATCTAACCATATTGCGAATGATAAAAGGTAGTTTGACGCTTGAAATAATACATCTACTTATGTCTTTGACTAAAAATAAGTGATTTGATATTCGTAATGAGATTTCGAAATACTATGTTCCGACGCGAATCGATATAGGTCGGAACAAGTAAGAATGGTAATAAACCATAATTGATGGTAAAACGGGGGAAACAGTAATTTAGTCATGTAATGACGAATAAACAAGGAGTTTTAAAAAGTCACCTTTTGGTGTAAACCATAACGGGTGAAAATGGTAAAATGGTACTTCGGTCATAAGTTGACAAATAAATATTGAATATTCGAAAGACACCCTATGGCATAAGCCATAACATGTCGAACGAATCAAGAAAAGACTTTATGTAATATGATCGTACGGTGTAAACCAAAACGGATTAAATGGTGAGATGGTAAATAAATACCATCTCATAATGATAAAATGGTAATATAGGCTAAACGGGTCAAATGGTGATGTTATCACCATTTGATAATAATGGCTAATGATTACTTGTCGAGTTTTGCGATCACAGGAAGGATTGCGCACGACTTGTATTGCTTTTAATTAGCAGCTAATAATATAAAGTATTAAAACGGGTCAGTGCTATAACCCGAGCCAGGTATGTGAATGGGTCAAACTCTAAATGAGGACTTAGAGTCCGGTGATATTAAACCAGTCATGGGTGGACCTTGGATTACCTAAGTGAGGTATATCTAATAATAAAAATGGGGGATATTATGTTCCTAGGAACACAATGATTTTAAATAGAAAATGGTTTAAAAGTGCCCATTTGGTCAAATTACACTTTTAAAAGTCCTTTACGGAAACAGGACTAAAGTTGACTAAAACGACCTCGGATGATAAATCGGGCAAACGACCCTTAAGGGTAGTTTAAATATGAGTTTTAATAATTTGAACAATCCTTCCGATAGTATAAAGTGGAAGGTTTAAACCATTTTGGTTAATGCCATATAATAGGTCATATTCGTAAAAGTGTCAAACTCAAGGGTAAATTGGGAACATAATGATTTTCTTACATTACTCTTCACATTTGAAGTTGTGATGATATATAAATTAAGGACCATAAAGTGGCAATAAGAGATATGAAAGGAGGTGGATAAATTGAGCTTAAGTGCTTAATTCCATAACGGGTCAAAATAAAAATATGCATAAACCGAGTAACGGTTGCGTAATTTATAAAAATCATGAATCCGGGTTAAGGATTTTGAGTCAATAATGTAGGGATTTGTTTTACGAACATTTAGATACAAGTTTCAAGCTAAAAGGATATGTAACGGACAAGTTACGCAAATTTTCGCATGCATATCTGATGTCAGGCGCAAGGTTGCGCCCCCCAGGCACAAGGTTCTGCCCCTGACTGATGTCAGCTGTATTGCGTTAGAACTAACATAAGGTTGCGCCAGACTGGTTTTTTCTTGCGCCAATAACTGGTTCTTTCTTTTTTTTTCACATTTTCAACTCCAAACTTGTGTGAAGGCTATCTAATACATTTTATGCATTATATAACTAATTATGAGATGATATTGGATATTTAGGTGATTGCTATGATGTAACGGATGAAGATCAAGCTTACCGAAGAACCGAACACAACTAAAGATCGAGCTTCCGCATTTTGTTCTTTCGTTTATCAAATCAAACTTTGTTAACATGTTTAAATATTTTGAAACACTTATGACATTTTGTGAAGTTTGAACTTCGTATGGACATGTATTTGCATTTTATTATATATAATTGCAAAATTTTATAAATTTTCAGTTAAGTAAGTTCGGGTAGTTGGTAATCAGAGCTCAAGGTTAATGATCAAACATGTTCGGTTCGAGACTTGATCGCATGATCCGGTAAGTTATTATGAATATTAACGGTCTATCATATTAAAGTGTGGAAAATAACACATAGGGTTATCGTGTAAATACGCGTTACCCCAATTAAATTGGTAAAAGACCGGTATAGTTAACAAATTACGTGTGTTAACCTAGATTGTAGAAAGCCTTGTATTATAGTACTGGCTTATTAATTTCAATTTTACTAATATTTTGCGAACGTTTCTAATTGAAGGATACACGCATCTGAAGATGGCGAGAGTTTAAATGATATACTGAGATGAGGATGGAATGGTCTGAAGTATGACAAGTGTTAGGGATAGAATTTTAATGTTTATGGATCATATATCCTTCTTTATGTCTGGATCATGGATCCTCAAAACACGGTGCAGGAAGGCTAAGGATCATTGATCCTCATTATTGTTTTAATTAGCTAACAATTGTTTCCAATGTATTACGGCATGGTTTTGCAGGAGCTTTTCGAAGATGACCTACCAATCGAGAATCAAGGGGAATATGCCATTATTCCAGCACGTGCCAGGAGTTCATGACCGTTGTTGGTGAACATGGGATATTGCCGTGGTTTTCGGATAGTTAGTTAAGGATAGTTTTTAACTGAATAAAAGGAATATTGAGCTTGAATAAGATGGGAATTCGAACACACACATCTGCAACCTACACTACTCTCTGATACGCACACTATCAACATTGTAACAAGCTCAATATTTCCGAAGTTGTAATTGTTTTTGCTTAATACCAATTGGTAATCGGTATTTGCCATCACCCGAGGTTTTTTGTGCCGGAGATCATCTCTTGATCAAGGGCTTTTTCCTCGTACAAATCATTGTGTTCATTGTCATTTACTTCTGATTTTTTGTTAACACACTTGTTCATATAACCAAGCATCCAACCTCACATTCAAAGTTTGGTTACATTATCCTTAGTGTGATTTTTGACCAAAACAGTTTGGCGCCCACCGTGGGGCAATCGGTGCTTCAATTCTAAAAAACTCATTCATTTCTATTCATTTCCATCAATCACATGGCTTCTCAAGGAAAATCCAGTTCAAGTTCCATACCGGCGGTTACCACATCTCAGCCTAGTGCATCATTGTCACCCATTCGCACTGCACCGACGAGGAGTGCTGATAATGCTTAGAAGAAGCCAACACCAGTTTTCTCGAAGGCTTCTACTGTTTCATCCTCTACACCTACTAACAATGATCTGTCTACTTTGATTTTGCAGATGAAAGGATACATGGAACAACAAGACAAAACTAACCAGAGGATCCTTAGGGAGATTGATGAAATCAAGAAGCAGAAGAGATCAACCGAGGATCACTCTCCGCTGATGCCCAGATCATTGGATTTCACTTCTCCGGCGTCAACAATCCAGCATTCAAGGGGATCTGGTGTTCAAATCCAACGATTCTCCAATTACCAGCAGGGATCAATGGCGATGACACAGGCTCAAGAATCCTCAGGATTACAGCATGGATCATTAGCAATGACGCAGCCACAAGCATCTCATTACCAACCTTATGGATCCTCAAATCAACATCAAGGAGGATATCTCAGCTCAGGAGGATATTTGGAGTCGGTTGCACCAAAGGAATCCTATTTCCAACATCAAGGATCCTTTTCTAAGGACCAAGGATCCTGCGCTTGGGATAAGGTTCAAGGATCCTCCTCTCAGGTTCAAGGATCCATGCAGTATCCTTCAAGGCCCTCAGCACCCGTGTATCCTGGACCCAATGTCTTTGAGGATCAAGGATCCTCAGGAAGTCAGATATTCAAGGATTCTGAAGTTCACAGAGGGGACTTCATCCCTATGCAGACTATTGCTTCATCTGGTCTAACTGTTGCACTTGAAGTGTCTACTTTCGGATACACTTGTGCGATACCGGTTCCAAACCAATCAGGAGGTAACCATGTCAATACATCTTTTGGTACTAATTAGGGTTCCATGCAGGATACAGGTATCAATCAAGCTATGGCACGGGAACTTCAGAAGCTTAAGGATATGATATCCAGCGTCCCAGGAGTGGTTAAGACCATTCCTAAGATCCCAGATGGAAGTCACAGGGTGTCTCGTTTTGCACCTCCTATATGCAATGCTGAGATACCAAAACGCTTCCAAACCCCCAACATGAAGCTGTATGATGGTACGACTGATCCAGAGGAGCATGTGGCACAGTACCGGGAAAGAATGGAGATCAACCCCATTCCAGAAAGGTTAAAAGAAGCCTGTCTTTGTAAGGGCTTCAGATCCACACTCACTGGATCAACACTGAAATGGCTGCTAAGTCTTCCTCCCTACTCAATTACTTCATTTTCTCATTTAGTTAATTTGTTCAATAATCAGTTTTCATGTAGTAGAACCTTTGAACGATTAACTAGTGATTTATATAGGATAACACAGGGTCGTGATAAATCATTAAGATATTACATCACTAAGTTTAGTCGAGAATCCTTAGAAATTCCTAATTTGGATATTGCCACTGCTGTAGAGGCATTCAAAATGGGCTTGCTTAAGGATTCCTCATTCTATGATGACCTTGTTATGACACCTTGCAGGAATTTAGATGAAGTAAGGAAAGGGCAATTGAATTTTATTCATTTAGAAGATGACAAAAGGATCCAGGAGAGACTCTCAGGATCCTCAAAATAGGAAAAGCAAGGATCATTCTTTAAGAATAATCGATCCAAGTCATACTCTAAACATGACAATCACAATGTGAATGCAGTTGAACAAGACGAAGACGATGAGGATTATCCTCCAATATCTGAATATTGTTTTTCTGTGGATAATCATGAACTAATACTTGCTACGCAGAATTTAGGTAACAAGGCTAGGTGGCCAAGGAAAACTGATAAACCTGGAGCTATTAAGGATAAATCCAAATGGTGTGCTTATCATGAGGACTTTGGCCACCTAACTAAAGAGTGTACAGCTTTGAGGAAAGAAATTGGCTATCTTCTTAGCAAAGGGTATTTGAAGGAACTGCTAGGAAGGAAACGTTCAAGGACTCAAGATACTGAGAAAGTGCCTGAGAGAGCTCCTCCACTGCCAGCAGATGCTCAGATCATTAACTTTATTTCCGGTGGTTCTGATATCTGTGGAACTTCATTTTCAGCGGCTAAAAGGCATGCTAAGGAGACGAAGATGGAGAATGGGGAGAGACCAGTTCGAACATCTACCCTAACACAGCAAAAAGTGATATCTTTTGATGAGGAGGATCGCGTAGACATTCAGGATCCTCATCATGATGGTCTTGTCATTACTTTGTTTATTTCTAATCATTTTGTTCGCAGGATCCTTATCAATGGAGGGAGTTCAGTGAACATAATCCAGTTGGATGTCCTCAAAAAGATGAACATCCCTGAATCTGAGATCATACCAAGATCATCGGTGCTCGTGGGATTTAGTGGGGAAACCAAGAATACATTGGGGGACATCAAGCTTCCAATTTACATAGAGGGAGTGAATTCTATCCAAAAATTGTGTAATAGATAGCTTATCTTGCTGTAATGTTATCCTTGGCAGGCCATGGATACATGACATGTAGGTGGTCCCATCAACATACCACCAATGTATCAAGCTTCCAAGTCCTTGGGGAATAGTCAAGATAGAAAGTGATCAGCAGGAGGCGAAGAATTGCTACACTTCCTTAATGAAACCTGCTTCCAAGACTAGGGAAGCATAGCAATTAAAGCATCCTCCAAAAGACGTCATGGAGGTAAGAGAACAGGACGTCAGGGAAATACTCTTAGATCTTGAGGACCCTGAATCGAAAGGTGTATATAGGGTCCGGGATCCAGGAGAGCATTGAGCAAGATTTAGTATCCTTCCTTAAACGAAGAAAATCTACCTTCGCCTGGAAGCACGAAGATATGACAGGTATTTCGAAGGATATCATTACTCATAAGCTTGGTATTGACATGTCTTTTAGGCCAATTCACCAAAAAAGAAGGAAGTTTGCACCTGAAAGAAATGCAATTGTCCAAGAAGAGGTAGACAAGTTACTAAAGGCAGGTATGATAAGAGAAGTCAAGTATCTAAGATGGTTAGCCAATGTGGTTGTTGTTCAAAAGAAAAATGGAAAGTGGAGGGTATGTGTCGATTTTACTTATTGAACAAGGCATGTCCCAAGGATCCTTTCCCTTTACCCCACATTGACTCCATGGTGGATGCTACGACGGGTCATGAGTTGTTAACTTTTATAGATGCTTCATCTGGATTTCAGCAAATTCAGATGGAACCATCGGATCAAGAGGATACAACGTTCATGACACCCACCGGCATATATTGATATATTGCTATGCCCTTTGGTTTAAGAAATGCAGGTGCTACATACCAAAGGCTGGTGAATATGATGTTCAAAGAACAACTTGGACACACGATGGAGGTATACATAGATGATATGGTGGTCAAGTCTAAAAGAGCTGAGGATCACCTTAAGGATCTCGAAGAAGCATTCTATATCCTTGACCAATACAATATGAAATTGAATCCTTACAAATGCCATTTCGGAGTCAAAGTTAGAAAGTTCTTAGGATACATGGTGACCAAGAGAGGGATCGAAGCAAGTCTGGAGCAGATAAAGGCTATAATCAACATCAAGTCTCCTGCCAACGCTAAGGATGGGCAAAGATTGACAGGAAGAATCGCCGCCCTAAACAGATTGATTTCAAAATCCTCAGAAAGATGTTAGGATTTCTATGATATTCTAAGGAAGAATAAGAAGTTCGAGTGGACGGAGAAGCATGAAGCTGCTCTACAAGCTCTCAAGGATTACCTATCCTCAGCACCGGCTTTAATGAAACCTGAAAATGGGGAACCATTATCCTTATACCTAGCTATTTCAGGTAAAGCAGTAAGTGTGGTCCTTGTTAAGGATCATGAAGGCCAACAACATCCGGTATACTATGTAAGTAAAAGTTTACTTGATGCTGAGGCCAGGTATTCTCATTTAGAAAAACTTATTCTTGCTTTAATTATGGCTTCAACCAAACTAAGACATTATTTTGAAACTAATATTATTGTCGTTAAAACTAACTTTCTTATCAAGAATGTTCTCAGTAAACCAGAGATGTCTGGGAGAATGGCAAAATGGGCTGTTAAACTTCGTGCACATGACATTATGTGTGAGCCTAGAACTGCTATTAAATCCCAAGCTTTGGCTGACTTTGTGGCTGATTTCAGTAGTGATCTACAAAGAGAAGCTGAATTGGAGGTACAACAACTTGAGGAGACCAAGGATCCTTGGACACTCTTCACAGATGGAGCCTCGAATGTCAAAGGAACTGGACTAGGCCTACTACTAAAATCGCCATAGGGGGACATTATACCCCAATCAATAGCATGTGAATTCCAAACCACTAATAATGAGGCAGAGTATGAGGCCTTGATAGCAGGTTTGGAATTAGCTAAGCATATGAGGATCAGGTATCTTCAAGTGTTTGTGGATTCTCTATTAATTACTAATCATTATAATGGTTCTTATGCTGTTAAAGGTGAGAAACTAATCAAATATTTGGAGATAGTCAAGAAATTGGCAGATTCTTTTGCTTCTTTCAGCCTTACACAGGTACCTAGAGAAGAAAATGCAGAAGCAGATGCCCTGGCCAATATAGGATTCGAAATAAAGATACCAAAGGATGTAAAGATACCTATTATCCATGTCCTAACTCCTGCAATTGAGGAAGATGAAACAATGGAGATAGTGGGTAATACTGCAATTCTATCCAGTGATGATCCAGAGTTGAATTCAGGATCCTGGATCCTTCCAATAATGAAGTATAGTCAGCATGAGGAAATTCCGATTGGCGAGAATCTTAAAGCCTTTAAGATAAAGGTATCCCAATTCGCTATAATTAATAACATATTATATAAGAGATCTCTTGCAGGACCCTATCTACAATGCATTGAGAATCCTGAGATCCAAGAAATCTTAAAGGATTTTCATGAAGGAGACTGTGGAAACCACACTGGGGGCAGAGCACTATTTTCAAGGATCCTTAGGACAGGATACTATTGGCCTACAATGAAGAAAGATGCTTTGGACTATGCGAGGAAATGTGACGCTTGCCAAAGGCATAGTAACATTCTCCATCAACCAGCGGAACCTCTGCATCCTATACCCTCCTCTTAGCCATTTATGAGGTGGGGAATGGATATAGTGGCAAGCTTCCCAAGGCACCAGGAGGAAAAGTGTTCATGCTAGCTATGACAGACTATTTCTCTAAGTGGATAGAAGCTGAAGCCTTTGCCCAAGTTAGGGAAAAGGAAGTTATATCCTTTATTAAAAGAAATATCATTACTAGATTTAGAATTCCTTCTGAGATTGTTTGTGATAACGGATCCCAGTTTAATGGGGTCGTACTACTAACTTTTGTGACAGCTGGGATTAGGATGATTACATCAACACCAGTCCACCCACAAGCTAATGGCCAGGCAGAATCATCCAACAAGATCATCATTAACAACTTGAAGAAGAAGCTTGGATCCAAAAAGGGCAAATGGGTTGAGGAATTACCTTATGTCTTATGGGCAGACAGGACAACTCCCAAAAATGCAACAGGTCAGACTCCCTTCTCCTTAGTCTTTGGAACTGAAGCAGTGATCCCTACAGAAATGATAGTCCCTACGGCCAGGACAAGCATCTGTAATCCTGAAGTAAATGCTAAGACACTGGCTCAAGACCTGGATACCGTAGAAGAACTTAGAGACTTGGCGAGAATTAGGTCGGCTAGCTATCAACAAAGGATTGCTGGAGCTTACAACAAGAATGTCAGGGTCAGAAGGTTACAAGTAAGTGACTTGGTATTGAGGAAAGCATTCCAAAATACCACGAACCCTGCTGATGGCAAGTTAGCATTAAAATGGAGGCCCCTATCTAATTGAAGCTGAGGCGGGAAAGGGGCATATCGTTTATTAACTATGGATGGTGACCTTCTACCAAGAGCCTGGAATGTTGTCCACCTAAAGAAGTACTTTATGTAAGGATCAAGGATCCTCATAGGATATATGATCCTCACTTCGGTAACATTTTACTAATGCTTTCATTTGTATTATACTTCTTATTATTTATTATAAAGTAAGGATGTTGAATTTTCAACATTCAACCTTATCAAGTTTTAAGTTTTGCAGAAGTTATTACAAAGGATCAAGAGGTTGGCCACCTCTCCAAGACTTTGGGCATGTCCCTAGGTTAAGGTATCCAATACCTTCTAAGGTTTAAAGGTTTTCACCTTTCACACGAACAGGGTTTTGACACCCCGCCAGTAGCGCACGTTATCCAAGTATAGTTCGAGGCAATGGGACCAATACCCGCTTTAGGGGCTGACAATTTCATTGTTGTTAGAGATATGTAGGATCCTAAGTATAATGATAGACGTACCATACATCCATTCCTAAGGTTTCTAACGTTTTCACGTTAGCTAAGGTTTCGACATTTTCATGTCGTTTACGATTGGATAGATGCCAGTTTGGGCCATGCTCCAGTTTACACCAGTTTATTTGGGCTTGTCCCCAGTTTATTTGGGCTTGTCCCTAGTTTGTTGGGCTTGCCCCCAGAAACTAATGATTCTTTCATTTGATGTTTGGCTTAGCCCCAAGTTGAATACTACTACAGGTTTACGAAGTTTAACAGTTAACGATCCTGAATCCTAAAGTCCTATCGATTGTTATGCTTTGGTTGACACAACTGTAAGTGATCAGGATATAGAATCCTAACTTGGATTCACTGGCACGATCCTTCATTTGCCTTTGTTTTATTTTTGGTTTATTTATGTTACCCTTCAACCTTTGACAACAGGGTGTGTGATCCTTGATCATATGATGCAAAGTCTTTAAGATAGAACTTGTTTTGACACATATTTGGTGTTCTTTTTAACAACTTATAAATTCCAAAATCATATAGGGAATTGACCAATAAGTATAGATGCAACGATATTCAAAACGTAAAATAAGTAGGTGACACCAAAGATAGCCAAAAGATTAAAGTTTTATTTATTTAAACCCTTTAAGAGGTTGTCAAAATTGCCTACCCAAGCTTCTACCAGCAAAACGTGGCCCGTCCACTTGGGTTGGCAAAGGGTGTCCATACTAACGGGTCATACATTGCAGAGTTTAAAAGTGCAGGAAATAAAAGGCGAGGGGCATCAAGGGCTTCATCCTCCACAAACAGAAGGACCCATCCACCTTTGCTACCCCCTATTGTTCGAAGGATCAGTGATCCTTAACCCTAAATACAGACCATCATTGTTTGAAATCAAAATACCATCAAACAAAAACCAACAATCCTAAAAAAAATGGGCTCATGCCACGTCTAGAATTATCCATCATCGCCCATTCATGCAACCTACTCCACGGCTGCTTCATCACCTTCCCCTCCTTCTCCCTTGCCACCAACCGATGCCTATGCCAGATCCATCACGCTGCTTGGCTCTGCCTCCGGGATGGGTGCCTGCTCAGGATTTTCTTCGTCACCCAGCTCGATCAACCTCTTCTTCCAAGTAGCCACATCCCACTCAGCCCTGTCAAAAGAAGGATTCATGGCCTCTTCAACCATTTTTATCCAATCTTTGAGGATAGACCTAACGGCAGAAAGCTTCACCTCGTCAGTAGCCTCAAATCTCTCTCTTTGTTAGCCCGGATCTGATCCACCAGGATCTCCTTCTCCAAGCGCTTGACCTCCTTTTCCAAGTTGGAGTTCCTTTTGTCCTTGGCAGCAGCAATTGTGCGGAGCTCGTCAACGTGCTCTTCAGCTTCAGCTAGGAGTTTTCCTTGGAGGGCTTCGAGTTGGGCTATTTTCTACATAAGACAAAATTTTTAGGATCAGTGATCCCCAAGGTTCAAGTGGAATTTAAGAATAAGCGATCCTTACCTCAGCAATGAAGTCAGAAATTTGTTGCTTGATCTGGGAGGTATCCTAGGTTGGCTCTCTCGGTTTCTTCCTTTTGCTCCCGGATTTGGCTCTGGAAGGCATGGCCCTTGTTCTTGGCTTATTTTGGCCCGAGGCCTGTTCAGCCTTGATGGAGCGGGGGGAGATGACACTTTGAAGTTCCCCGATATCAAACTTGGTGGCAGATTTGGATTTAGACTTGGCGGCACCTATGCAGATCAAACTCAGATAAGTATTTATAAGCTATCTATTTTGTTGAATATTTTCATATACTTGTATACAAATACTTACTTGACATCATGACAGAGGTAGAGGTATCTTCTTCTAAATCCTTGATCTTGGGGTAAAAGGTCCTCCCAGATGAATCAAGTGCCCAAAAGGCAGCAATCCTTATTGGCGTGGCAGGTAAATCTCTCAAGGCAGCGTAGCTGGTCACTACATGCACAAAAAACAGGATCAGTTATCCTTAGTATAACAAAAAGTAACGTATCCTGAATCCTACCCTTCAAGTTCCACTTTTTGGGAAGATACTCCCCCTGAGGAATGGAGTCTCTTCTCACAAAGAAAAACTGGTTTTTCCAGTTGGTGTCATTCTTGGTGATTTTGAGAAGTGGGGGTGAATTTTGGACTTGGATTTGAAAAGATATCGATAAGACCCATGAGTCACAAGACTATACAGGTTGGGGAGTTCAGTGATACCAAAGCTTAGACCCTCGTTCTTGATCAACTGTTCTATAGTACACAATACCCTCCACAGCATAGGCATGGCCTGGTTGTAGCACATGTCAGTCTGGGAAAAGAAGGTTTGAGTAAACACTGGGAAAGGATATGTATAGCCGATCAAGAATGGAGCGGCAGGAAAACGGATCCAGAAGTCTGATTCGCAATCACTTCTTAGTGATGAATCAGAGGGTTTGAAAACTGTTTCCTCAGGGAAACAGGGGCGTATTTGATCAATTTCGGGATCGGTAAAACGGCAAAGCTCCCCCGAAGGATTTTTCAGAAGATTTTGGCTCTTGGGAGTGTGATCTTGTGGTTGATCTTTGAGAGGGGAGGATCGGGTTACCATTTTTCCCATGGACTAAAAAATGGAAAAACAGAGGATTGAATAGGGAGAGAAAGAGGATACATGTTTGATGCTCTGGATATGCGTATAAAAAGGCAGAGATCAGGTTTAAATAAGATATTTGATCTCTATTCCTATGCTATAAATAATGATGTTTGTTGCAGGTATCAAATCAAGAGACGTCACACTGAGCAACGGATATAGGCAAGTGGCAACGGCTAGTTTCTTTCTAACGGAAACATGACTAATTGTTAGGGCATTTAATTAGTCATGTTTGGGGGCAATTGTTAGGGATAGAATTTTAATGTTTATGGATCATATATCCTTCTATATGCCTGGATAATGGATCCTCAAAACACGGTGCAGGAAGACTAAGGATCATTGATCCTCATTATTGTTCTAATTAGCTAACAATTGTTTCCAATGTATTACGGTATGGTTTTGCAGGAGCTTTTCGAAGATGACCTACCAACCGAAAATCGGGAATATGCCATTATTCCAGCACGTGCCAGGAGTTCGTGACTGTTGTTGGTGAACGTGGGATATTGCCGCGATTTTCGGATAGTTAGTTAAGGATAGTTTTTAACTGAATAAAAGGGATATTGAGCTTGAATAAGATGGGAATTCAAACACACACATTTGCAACCTACACTGGTATCTAATACGCACACTAGAAACATTGTAACAAGCTCAATATTTTTGAAGTTGTAATTGTTTTTGCTTAATACCAATTGGTGGTCGGTATTTTCCATCACCCGAGGTTTTTTGTGCCGGAGATCATCTCTTGATCAAGGGCTTTTTCCTCGTACAAATCATTGTGTTCATTGTCATTTACTTCTGATTTTTTGTTCACACACTTGTTCATATAACCAAGCATCCAACCTCACATTCAAAGTTTGGTTACATTATCCTTAGTGTGATTTTTGACCAAAACAACAAGCAGAGCATACTCATCAAGGACTTAAACCAAATGAGGATACAAAATAAATCAAACGACAATGAAAGCTCATCAGGACGAACATCGCCCAGGTGCACACTACATATTAATATATGAACAGTATTAGGCAACATTCAAGTAATGAATGACAATTGCATATGGGAATATAGAATCTGGGAAACTAGGATAGGATGCATATCCAGGATGATGTTTCCAAGAGAAAGTGGGTGGGAAATTCGCGTTATTCACAAATCATGAATAACAAAACAATAAAAGAATTCGGATTTAGAAACTTGAATGGGAGTGACCATCCAACTAGACATTATCAATAAGATTTTCTTGAGGAAAAGTAACGATCACATTAACGAATGTGATTGCATAAAAGTTTTATAAAAAGGAAAACATTCTATATGTTTTGAGATGAAAAGGATAAAACTAATAATTGTTAAATAACAATTAAATAAGGTTTTACCAAAAAAATCAGAAATTGGACATGAACCGAGGATTTACTTACATGGGGGATAATGTGATAATTATAATATGGTCATGTGTACCATGTGTTGATCGCTTACTCTGGCCAAGTAAGTAGTAAACACATGATACCATGAACTTCTTACAATGACCACATATACATCCGATATAGTAAAGACGAGGCTAATGGGATGAGTTAAAAAGGAGTCCTTCGGGTCAAATAAAGAATAAGGTTTGACTGTTCATAAGTGATGGATTCCACGCGAACAAGTCAAACTGGTTAAATAAGGAATGAGGTTCGACTGTTCATAAGTGATGGATTTCACGCGAACAAGTCAAACGGGTTAAATGAGAAATGAGATTTCATTGTTCATTGGTGATGGATTTCACGTGAACAAGTCAAACGGATTAAATAAAGAATAAGGTTTGACTGTTCATAAGTAATGGATTTCACGCGTGTACAAGTCAAACGGGTTAAATAAGGAATAAGGTTCGATTGTTCATAAGTGATAGATTTCACGCGGACAAGTCAAACGGGTTAAATGAGAAATGAGATTTGATTGTTCATAGGTGATGGATTTCACGCGAACAAGTCAAACGGATTAAATAAAGAATATGGTTTTATTGTTCATAAGTGATGGATTTCACACGAGCAAGTCAAACGGGTTAAATAAGGAATGAGATTCGACTGTTCATAAGTGATGGATTTCAGGCGAACAAGTCAAACGGATTAAATAAAGAATAATGTTTGACTGTCTATAAGTGATGGATTTTACGTGAACAAGTCAAACGGGTTAAATAAGGAATGAGGTTCGACTGTTCATAAGTGATGGATTTCACGCGAACAACTCAAGAGGGTTAAATGAGATTTGATTGTTCATAGGTGATGGATTTCACGCGAACAAGTCAAACGGATTAAATAAAGAGTAAGGTTCAATTGTTCATAAGTGATGGATTTCAAGGAACAAGTCAAATGAAGTATAATGATTGAATATAAAAGTAAACGCAAACCGGGTAACGGGAGCGTTAAAACAAAAGAATAATGAGCCCAGTAATGGGACGTGATTAAAAGTACATATAGACACAAACCGAATAATGGGAGCGTGAAATACTAATGAACCCATGTAATGGGTCGTGAAAGAATATAAACCAAAACGCAAACCGAATAACGGGAGTGTTAAAACGTTAAGATAAAGAACCCGGGTAACGGGTTGTAAAGAAATATAGGCGTAAACTGGATAATGGTAAGCGTGAGACAAACCAACGCATAAATGACATATGAAGTCATAGAGTCGAAAAAAATTACGAACAAAAAATGATCTAGTCATGGGCTACAATCGCGCGGGTGCACGCGCGAATACGATGAGGCGGTATCTCATCTATGTATGAAAATGAGTGTTTCAGGGAACATACACAAAATGTAGTGGTTTCTACTAAAGATGCTAGTTGTGACTCGGTGTTGACGAATGGACAATGCCATTTGACCCTTACGCCAGTCTTAGGCGCAAGTGATCATCACACATTGGGATGGAATGGTTAATAGATCCGACAAATGAATGTGACACATAAAGGACTCACAGAGTCATAGAAAATGAAAATATTGCCAACTCGGGTCAAACATGGTCTGAAGACCATAATTGAAATAGAAATAAATCAACCTTCATGGTCCAAAAAGGGGCCATGATTGGTGGATAAAAGAAAAGGTAAATGATAATTTGACTTCTTTTAACCATAAATGAGTGTGTTAACGCCAAACATATTTAAAGTATGACTTGGGTAAAGGTGGTCTACGAGATCCAAAATGACCTTCGGGGCACGAATCATGAGGAATGAACTTTAAGAGGTTTCACCTTAAAAAGGTGAAAATCTAAAGAAACACTAGGTTATCGATTTCTTAATGCGAGTAATCGACACAAGTGAAAAAGAAAACGTTGAACTAAAACTCGGTTATAGTTGGAAACATCCTTTAAACTGACATAAATAGTATGAGATAGATTGGGAAACTGTTAATATTAAAAGACACAAGTCTTGACACCAATAGGTGCATGACGATAAATTTGAAAAGAAAATTTTCAAAAACGAAAAGGAATGATATAAACTAGAATATGACGTGATGCAACCACGGTCAATAAGAATGACATAGTATATAATTCAACTGTAGCGCGGGCTACGGGTCGGAGATCATAAACGCATATAAAGTCGGGAAAGGCGATGTGGGTGTACCTGAATGATGGGGCATGATGTGACCGGTGATTAATCAGTCTAATTGGCAAGACCGATCAAGGTCAAAATTAAATTTAAATTAAAACTTGTTTAATGTGCTTATCATTATAGGAACAGCGTGGAATATGCATGATTGACAGATTCATATGACCGAGTGGCCAAATGACGACTCGGTCAAGTGAACGATAGGGATAAAGGATACAAGGTGAAAGTAATGGCTCATGAGGCCTTACAAATAAAAGACGCATGCACCTTGGAGCCCAAAAGACAATACCATATTTTCCTAGTAAGATTATTAAATTATTAGAATGGGAGCAATGCTCAAGTGATAGCCGAATCTAAATTCATTTAGTCTAACCTAATGAACTACGTAAGGAAGGTTTCGTAGACGAAACCTCTTTAAGGGGGGCTAGACTTGTAACACCCCAAATACCGTTAGTGGTGAAAGTGAACCCGTAAACAAAATAACTAGGAACAAATTAACCTATTTAATTTGTGTATATAAGAAACAAGACAATGAGTTGTAGTCGCATTTATATAAAAACCAAACTTGAGGGACCAAAGCTGCCAAAAAGGAAACTTGTTTTATTAAAACATAAAATCAACACATATCACACACTTAGTGTGTGTATATGCTGACCATCAGAAAAAGAAACAAGGGAAACCTTTGTTCAACCTTAATCCATCAAATTGGAGGGCGAATCGAACCCAAAATCGATGCATGAACGCATTATAATGATTACCCAAACTAGGGGGTCATAAGGAATGTCAAAAATCCTAATTTGGTGATATTATGAAGTTAAGTAGATTTCATGGATTTTAATCCATGTATGAATTTCAGAAATTGAAGTAAGATAAGGGATGAATACTTGCTTAGGAACAAGCCCTTATTGAAAATTTTGAATAGATTGCTATGAATTGGGTGTTTGGATGATTTACCACACCTAGTTAAATGGGTTTTTATAACATGATGAAATTAATGATAAACTTGTGTTTAGAATCATCATACATGGTAGCAATAGGAAGATACTTGAACAATTTATGTGTTTGAGTACATGTTCAAACTTGCAATGAAATGGGTTTTTGTACAATATGATGAAATTGATGATATATTCATGTTAAATGATGTTAGAAATCATCATGTGTTTATGAATGTTTCAAGTGTTTGGCTAAATTTGATAATCGGGTAAATTTCATACATAAGATGCAATGGGTTGTCTCATGGTGATGGAACGATCCCAAGTTCTTTTATGAAATTGATAGATTAGCATACAATGATTGAGGTTATGTTAAATTGATGTTAACGATTGTATGAGCTTAGTTGGGAATTTAGTTATTATGTTAGCCTAGAAATAACGCCTACCGGGTATTGATGAAATGTCTACGTAAGCTCGTTGAACTTAATTATGTGTTTGCATTGTTAATAGGCAGTTGACTTTTAGAAGTCAAGCTGACCTATAATATGATCAAATGGTAATTTTATTATAAAGTCCGTAAGGTGGGATAGTCTTGATAAATAATGACTAATCTAACCATATTGCGAATGATAAAAGGTAGTTTGACGCTTGACAAGCAAGCTGAGAGCTTGGGAAGAAACGGGCCAAACGGGTCGAATACGCATGGAAAAGCATAATCAGATTCTAAGGTAAGTAATGCTTACATCTTCGAAATAATACATCTACTTATTTCTTTGACTAAAATAAGTGAATTGATATTCGTAATGAGATTTCGAAATACTTTGTTCCAATGCGAATCAATACAGGTCGGAACAAGTAAGAATGGTAATAAACCATAATTGATGGTAAAAAGGGAAAAAAGTAATTTAGTCATGTAATGACGAATAAACAAGGAGTTTTGAAAATACACCTTATGGTGTAAACTATAACGGGTGAAAATGGTAAAATGCTAATTTGGTCATAAGTTGACAAATAAATATTGAATATTCTAAAGATACCCTATGGCGTAAGCCATAACGTGTCGAACGAATCAAGAAAATACTTTATGTAATATGATCGTACGGTGTAAACCGAAACGGATTAAATGGTGAGATGGTAAATAAATACCATCTCATAATGATAAAATGGTAATATAGGCTAAACGGGTCAAATGGTGATGTCATCACCATTTGATAATAATGACTAATGATTACTTGTCGAGTTTGGCGATCACAGGAAGGATTGCATACGGCTTGCATTGCTTTTAATTAGAAACTAATAATGCAATGTATTAAAACGGGTCAGTGCTATGACCCGAGCCAGGTATGTGTAATGGGTCAAACTCTCAATGAGCATTTAGAGTCCGGCAAGAGTAAACGAGTCATGGGTGGACATTGGATTACCTAAGTGAGGTATATCTAATAATATAAATTGGGGATATTATGTTCTTAGGAACACAATGATTTTAAATAGAACATGGTTTAAAAGTGCCCATTTTGTCAAATTACACTTTTAAAGGTCCTTTACATAAAAGGACTAAAGTTGACTAAAACGACCTCGGATGATAAATCGGGAAAACGACCCTTAAGGGTAGTTTAAATATGAGTTTTAATAATTTGAACAATCCCTCCGGTAGTATAAAGTGGAAGGGTTAAACCATTTTGGCTTAATGCCATATAATAGGTCATTTTCGTAAAAGTGTCAAACTCGAGGGTAAATTGGGAACATAATGATTTTCTTACCATTATTCTTCACATTTGAAGTTGTAATGATATATAAATTAAGGACCATAAAGTGGCAATAAGAGATATGAAATGATGTGGATAAATTGAGCTTAAGTGTTTAATTCCATAACGGGTCAAAATAAAAATATGCATAAACCGAGTAACGGTTACGTAATTTTTAAAAATCATGAATCCGGGTTAAGGATTTTGAGTCAATAATGTAGGGAAATGTTTTACGAACATTTAGAAACAAATTTCAAGTGAAACGGATATGTAACGGACTGATGTCAGTTGTATTACGTCAGAACTAACATAAGGTTGCGCCAGACTGGTTTCTTCTTGCGCCAATAACTGGTTCTTTCTTTTTTCACAATTTCAACTCCAAACTTGTGTGAAGGCTATCTAATACATTTTATGCATTATATAACTAATGTATGAGATGATATTTTATATTTAGGTGATTGCTATGATGTTACGGATGAAGATCAAGCTTACCGAAGAACCGAACACAACTAAAGATCAAGCTTCCGCATTTTGTTCTTTCGTTTATCAAATCAAACTTTGTTAACATGTTTAAATATTTTGAAACACTTATGACATTTTGTGAAGGGTTTGAAGTTTGTATGGACATGTATTTGCATTTTATTATATATAATTGCAAAATTTTATAAATTTTCAGTTAAGTAAGTTCGGGTCTTACATACCAACACCTAAAAGTCCTAAACATGATCTTGTTCCCATTTCCTCAGCTTTGCCATTCCACAAATGGGGAATGGAAATCGTCGGTCCATTCCCACTGGCCAAAGGAGAAAATTCTTATTGGTAGCTATAGATTACTTCACATAGTGGCCAGAAGTCAAGCCACTAGGAAGAATCTCAGGGAAAGAAGTCATTGACTTTGTATGGGAAAACATCATTTGCGCTTTGAGCTTCCAGGGGGTGCTGGTCACAGATAATGGCAAACAGTTTGCCGAGAAGCCTTTTAGCTCATGGTGCAAAGAGTTCAGAATTACACAAGTGTTTAGTTCGATGGCCTATCGTCAATCAAACGGCCAAGTCGAAAGAACAAATAGAAGTATTGTGGAAGGGATAAAAACAAGATTGGGAAGGCATGGTAATCAGTGGCTTGAAGAACTTCCCAACGTCTTGTGGGCAATCCGAACGACAGAAAAAACAAGTCACAAAAAAACACCTTATAGCTTAGTGTTTGGGTAAGAAGCTGTCATTCCGGCAGAATTAGGAGTTGCCACCCAACGAACACTCAACGTCGACCTTGAAGCAAACCAAGCCGAGACCCTGCTGAACTCAGAACTCCTAGAAGAAGCTTGTGAACAAGCCGCTATAAGGGAAGCAAAGTATAAGTAGAAAATGGAAGCTTATTACAACACCTGGCTGAAACACGAACGGTTCAAGCCTGGGGACTTGGTTCTCCACAACAACGAAGCAAGCAAGAAGGAGAATCAAGGAAAACTTGGTCCCAAATAGGAAGGACCATACACCATTCTCGAGACACACAAAGAAAGATCATACAAGCTAGCCGATGAACAAGGCAAAAAGCTTCCTCGCCACTGGAATGTCAAGAACCTTAAAAGGTTCTATGTGTAGGCAGAATGTTTTATGTTTCATCTTTCCTTTGTAATCAAAGTACACCTTTCATGAATGAACAGTCACTTTCTCTATCAAAATTTGTCTCTTCTATCCTATAATCAGGTTGAGAACCTAGCAAAACACACCATGGCAGGGGCCTTGAAAGGGGATGAGTTCCTAGGCCACATCACTCAATAGGTTCTAGGGTTAAATGAACCTATATACGGGGTGAGTTCCTAAGTCAATTCAACTCCATGAGACTTGGATAAATTTTAACTTGTCTCATAGATGAGTTCGAATAGCCTACACCAATTGTTCCTTAAATCTCATAAAACGGTTTACAAAATAAAAAGACACCAACTGGCGTCACAAAAAGGATAGACAACATGTATCTTTTATCCAAAAAACCTTAAAGCTAGTGACTGCAGCATTGAACTTTCCAATGTATAATTGGTAAAAAGACATACAGCAAACTAACAAGACAATTGCAAAATAACCAAGAGAAAAGTAGAACAGAACATCAGAAACATTAGTTTTAAAACCATAGCATAAAAGGCCTTAAGGACCATAAACTTAATATATTTTTCAAAAGCCTTCAAGGCTAACAACCACCAAAGGAAACCTTAAGGGCTCCCCTAAAACATACATGTCCACATCACATTACATAATATTGTTTTAGATGCTAAGAAAGCTATGAATAAAGTTTTAAAGAGTTTTAATTTGCAGCATCAGAAACAGCATACTTCGATGCACCAGCTTCACCACTCTTGGATTTCTTGGCCTTTTTCTGCTTTTTCTTTCCACCTGCATCCGCTGCCTCGAAAGCTTCAAGGCTTGCCTCCTTCGAACCTTCATCACCATCAGAAATGGTTTCCTCATTGTCACCCGAGCAGGAGCGCTTCTTAGAAAGAGATTTTAGCACTTCAGCGCACACAGCCTCGTTGAGGCCAGTGTGTTTCAACTCCTCCAAGATAGAAAGAGGCTTACCGAAACACTTGGAAACCTCACCCACATAAGGGAGGTCAAGTGTTCCATTTTCAAACGGTTTCTTTGAAGACATCAAAGGCCTTGGGTTGAAAGAGACAGGACTGTTGCTTAGGTTGTTCGGATTCACATGCCTTGTAACCAACAACTAAGCCTTGGTGCCTTCCATGAGCAAGAAGCTTGCTGTACACATCACCCAAGGCACTGTTGAACTCCAATGAATGGAGAAGGTAGGTAACCACTTGTTGGAATCCATGCTCGATCAACCATTTGTTATCACTAGTCGCCTGGGCTAGTGAAGCTTTCAACCTATCTTTCTCCTCCAAGAAAGCCTTTTTCTAAACCTCCAAGGCAGCCCTATCAACCCTCACCTGAACCTTGTGCTTGGAAGTAAGCTCATCAATCTTGTGCTTGGAAGTAAGCTCATCAATCCTTGACAACAATGTTTTTCTTCTCAGCAAAGCCCTCAGCTTCCTTCTTCAAAGTAACCACCGAAGCTTTCAACTCATCCCTCTTCTTTGAAAAAAATTCATATTCCTGCATTCTCTTATGAAATCGGGATACCCCCTCAGGAAGCAAAGCAGTAAGGTTACAAGCAGCCAACATCATCTTCGAGATTATTAGATCATCATCCATAGATGAACAAGTGTCTCAAACAGAGGGAGGGGCAAAGTGAGTTAAAACGTCCTCACAAATGGACGATGACTTGAAACTATTATCAATGGTAACCTTCCAACCTGGCACATAAATGTCTCCTGGGTTAACGTTGGTGGGACCTTCACCACTCTTCTCTGAACCTTTTAAGCTTGCAACTTCTTACCCGCTGCCTTGCTCCCCTTACCAATCACCAAGGGCAACTCCTTGTCCTTCTTTGATTTTCCCTCAACCCCAACGTCCAAATCATCTGAAGCCTCTATATCATCACTTAGTTCAACTAGCTCAGAGGCTGATGGTTGATCAACAGCTTTTATCAACCGACGGTTGGAAGGACGAGTAGAAACTTTGGAAGCAGCAACTTTGGTGAAACCCTTGACATTTGGAACATTAACATAACCTGAACCCTCGAACCTGTGTTCAGCATTCCTAGCAACAGCATCTTCCCCGGGTGTAGCCTCGGCATCCCCGAACACAACATCAGAAGTGTCATCACTCTTGATAAAGTCTAGGGCAGACATAACTGCAACAAACAAACATATAACATAAGCAAAAATACAAAAACATAATTAATAAAAGCATAAAGCAAAATATCATACCTTGACCATCCCTCATGCGCATAGGATCACGATCTGGCTTATCCCACAACGTGCTCACACTCATTAGCACCGACAGGTGTTCCGGGAAGGGACGAAGCCTCGAAGGACACTCCCTAGTGACTTTCAACAGCCAACTGTCTAGTTCAGACTCCGAGGGTTCGAGTTCATTCAAAACAGCATCAGGATGCCTCCAAACCATTTTAAACGGTACAATAGAGTCCGACACCTAGAAAAAATAGGTCCTTCCAAGAACCAAGCGTAGTAACCAAAGACGAAACCAGACAAACATCAACCTGAGATGTCTCAAAAGTATACCAATCGCCGTTCTTGGCTAACCGGAAGGAACAGCGAAACAACAACAACGAAGGGTCGTAAACTAGGGCTCGACAAAAAACCTCAAAGTGTAAAACCCTAGAAAGGCCGTGAGGGTGTAACTGACCGAAAGATACACGATAATACTCTAAGATGTTAAGAACAAAGAGGGAAGATGGAGGACGCAAGTTAGAAAACTCGAAGTGACAACAATAAAGGGCAATCGAACCCATCGGACACTGATCTATCGATTTGTCCAGACCCAGAGCCACCGGATTGAACTTTGGATCGATGCCCCATTCTTGACAAAATGCCTCAACCTCCTCTTGAGTGAGACGAGAATAACTCGCAGATAGATCCTTCCTAGCACCCATGAAAGATGACCGGAAACAAAGAAAGCAAGAAAAAGAAAAAGAAACTAACCTGGATCGAAGAAGGGTAGGAATGGATGGAAACTTGGAGATAAATGAGAAGATGTAGGTTTTTTGCAGTAAATAAAACTTATAATAAAATTAGGAGTTATTATTATACCCTAGACATTAAAAATCGTCGCCTGCAAAAAACTGCCACCAGTCGTGTCAACTATCACTTCGAAACTCAAATTCAGAACCTAAAACGCCCAGTAACCTTTCAAGCCTTAAAGCCTTTAAGCAATAAAAGTAGTGTACGAAAGTCAGAAGCATTTGAGCTTACACCCCAAATACCTCTGACTTGGGGGGCTGATGATGTGGGTAGCTCAAACCTTAGAAAACTGATTAGAGTACACAATAGCTTAAAAGGTTCAGAAATGACCACCTGTCGTGAACGGCAAAAAGAACGAGACAGTGATTGGTCACATCACACTTTACGTGTGAACTCTCCCACCCAGCCGTAACAAGAGCATGTGGGGGGAGCACAATCTTTTACCCGCGGGTCCAAAGCCTTCAACCTATCAAAAAAGGGAAACCCTCCACTACACTCATGGATCACTAGTCAAAGGTTTCTCTTTATAGCTGGTCTTTCCCCCTATAAATAGCAGACCTGACCACTTCATAACACATTCCAAATCTCTTCTCTCAACCTTAGAACTTGTGCTTTACATGTTCTATTCTTCACTCACTACAATACAATCTCACTTAATACTAACATTCTGGGTTGAATATTCTTCAATCCAGAATTCAAAAATAACAATAACAAAGTGATCCAACTTCACATATTGCAAACATGAGAGGACCCCATGACCTGCGTTAGGCTATTCTTGATCTTGTATTTGTTGTAGCAACAATTATTATTATTATTATTATTACTATTACTATTATTATTATTATTATTATTATTATTATTTTATTATTATTATGAAAACATAGTTTGATGAATAGGAAAAAATATTAAAGTATTTAATTATTAATAGTAATTTATACTTAGATTTTTTAATAATTTTAAAATATGTATCTATTTTTATTTATTTTTTTACTATTTTAAATTGTTTGCTTACGTATTGTGACGGTACGATACCGTGATTTTTTAATAATTTTAAATATGTACCTATTTTTATTTATCTTTTTACTATTTTAAATTGTCTGCTCACGTATTGTGACGTTACGATACCGAGAATACTGTTTATTATTATTACATTTGAAATTTTAGTAATTTTAAAATAAATACTAAATTCGCAATTATGTTTACCTATCTTTTTACCATCCAAGTTATTTGCTCGCACATTGTGACAATACATTACCGCGGGCATTGGATCGATATTGATCTGGTTCGTTACAGCACCGGTACAATATATGCATTCGTATTGATCTTCTAGTAATTTTAAATCTGCACCTATTTTTATTTATTTATTTTTACCATTTTAAGTTGTTTGCTCATGCATTGTCACGGTACGTTACCGTATATAGTTTATTATTATTTAATTTGAACTTTTAGTAATATTAAATATTAAATCTGCAACTATATTTATCTATCTTTTTACCATTCCAAGTTATTTGTTCGCGTGTTGTGACAGTACGTTGGCGCAGGTATTGGATCGATATTGATCTGGTCCGTTATAGTACCGATACGATATATACATTCGTTATAGAAATTACCATGTCTTTTACATCAAGCAAAAATTATAAAAACAAACATTGTACCGCCACCAATGTTGTTTGAACGCCGGTTCAGATTATCATGCTACTTTTACTAATATCCATTTATCGTCACAGATATAATTGTATAAATGAAAATTTCGAACCAGCAACCATAAAATGAATATAGATACCGGTACCAATGTTCCGTATGGTATCGATACAGCGTCAGCTTATCGAAAGAGAATAAATAAAATAAATATCGGTACCAAAACTGTTGTTTTACGTCCGGTGCACTACGGTAGCGGCACGGTATGCGTTATCAAACAGAAAACCATAACAATGAATACATACAAGTATTGATGTTGTCCAATTCAGTTTGGTACGGTATGATAGTGATACTGTGTGAGGTTATCCAGAGCAAAAACAATAAAAATGAATAACAATATCGATGCAAATGTTATTCAACCGGTTTCAGTTCGGTTTGGTACGATAGCACCATAGTGTTCGTTTTCAATAAAATCTATATCACAATGTTGAAAAATACGAGCAAGAACGCAAACAAATCAAACCAATATAAACTGAACAACATCAGTATTAGTATAGATATTTGTTTTTGTTGTTTTCGATCGGTGTAAGATTTTCTCTTTGAATTACAATAATGAGTGTCGGTACTATAACAAACTGAACTAATACCAACCGATTTTCCGCCGTGAAGCGCGGAGAATTATAACTAGTTATTGTTATAATTATTATTATTATTATTATTATTATTATTATTATTATTATTATTATTATTATTATTATTATTATTATCTCAAATACCACCGTCAACAAACTTTATCAAACATCACCGACTAGCTGTGTCACACTTGTGGACGGTGACCTTCACATATTTTTGCCTAATCAATGTGTGGTACCCAAATTACAAAACCTATCTAAATCACTTCAGTCGCCATTGCAAATACTCGTCTAATAAATAGGTAGACTGTGTATGCAAATACTCGTCTAATAAATAGGTAGACTTATTTCTTAGATATTTAACCTATTTTAATAACCCATTAATTTAATTGACTCGTTTACAACTTGATAATTATCCATCAATCGATTTGTCACATTTAGATAAAAGAGTTAAATGGGCTATGATCGTGTTACAGGATTTTAAGTGTACGTGAGTTACGGTGGATCTTTTTGACAGACATAGATACACAGGCCGTCTTTGGGTTGTATAATTTAAAACACCAACCAGACACATTTGTTACCCTAAGTCCCTAACGAAGGGAGATGCGGGCCAGACCTCACATAATAGGTGACAGGGCCGGCCCTAGGGGTGGGTTAGCCACACCCCGACCGAGGCATGTTTTCTCTAGGTCCTAAATTTAGATTTTTTTAACATTTTAAATATAAATAAATATAATATAATATAGAATATAAGAACAACATGACTTGGTCTAGTGGTTAAGTGCCATGCATCACATCTACTCTGTCGTGGGTTTGAGTCTGCTTTTCTTTAATTCTGGGCGTTTCACCCTTTTTAGTTATTTTCCACTCCAATTCATTTTGGGTATTTCATTTCTTTTTAATCTTTTTCACACTAGGGGTATGTTTGGTATGGAGCTTTTAGAAGCTTTTATAAACTTCAAGCTTTAAACTTTTAAGAAAAAGCTCCAACTCAATAAAAAGCCGTGTTTGGTTGAAGGAGCTTGAAGCTTTTAGGTTAGAAGCTTAAAGCTTTTGGTTAAATACTCCTACTAGTAGCGTTTAGAAGGAGCTACAAGCTTTTAGGGACAAAATGACTATTTTAACCTCTAAATATAATAAACTTTTTAATGCACCAACTTTTTAATGTCCATTTTGGTCATTTTATACATTTTATTAAAAGCTTCAGCTACCCTGCCAAACACCTAAATATATCTAAAAAAACTACAGCTACAGCTATCAGCTTCCTGCCTCCAGACAACAGCTTTCAGCCTCCAGCCAACAGTTTCTAATCACCAGCCACCAACTACTTTTGCCAAACATACCCCAGTTCATTTTGTACGTTTACTTCTTTTATTTTTCTTTCTTTCCACTAGAGTTTGGTTTTCATTCTTGTTTTTTTTTTTTTTGCTAATTTGTTTTTATGTCATGATATTTTTTACATTTAATACTTATAGTTTTATTATTATACATATATTAAAAAAATGCAATAAATAGTATGAATAGTGTTTTTATTATTATAATAATATATAACTTTTTCACTTTTAGTATTCTAATATTATAATAATAATTATTTTCTTTATTATTTTTTATAAATTTAATGATTTTTTTATCATAGGTTGGGATAAATGCTACGCGGTACCATTTGCTCAAGGGTATCGTATGAACAATAACGGTATCATACTTTTTGTTGATTTTCTTCAGTTTTAATGCTTTCTTTTTTTAGTTTCAGGGGTGGGGATGAGCTCTGTGCCAACCGATTCTCATACCGAAAATACCGGTTACGATACCGGGATATGAAGGTAAAAACCGGTAGCGAACCGATACTAGGAATGCCAAAAGTCGGTACCGAATTGGTACTTAAGATCTTTCGTTTTCGGAAAATTCGGTACCGGTACCCAGTATCATTTGCTCATCTCTGACCATGAGTTTCATATGAACAACAACATTAACATACATTTTTTTTGTTGATTTTCTTTCGGTTATCTTTTAGTGTTTTTTCTACATTTTCTTTTTGTTCTTGTCAGTGGTTCAGTTCGCAACGCGCTCATAGTTATCACAAAACACATGTAAATACAAACTAAATAGCAAAAGAAGTTCATTGCAACGCGGCGAATAATGATAAACCTAGTTAATTTAAAATATTGACTCACAAATAAGAGACTTAATTATTATGGGCTTTTAGTATAATGTTAATCTTTGTTTAGAAAAAAATATTATTATATATATAATTTATAAAATTATTAGCTACAATGATTTAATTTTTGTCCTTTTGTGTTTTCCATCTTTCTTTTTTTTCTATTTTTTTGTTTTTGTTTTTCTTTTTTAAGTTTGATTGAAGCTAATGTTCTACATGTAACAAAACGAACGGTCCAATACTAACCGAACAACGTCAATACCGAAATTGATATTCGTTTTATTGTTCAGATCGATGTAAACACATCTCGGTATTTTTTTGGTCGTATCATTTCCTTTTTTTGTTTCTCTTTCGGTAAGTTTCGGTATCTTAATGAACCGAACCGATATCAAACGAATTCTTGCCATTAACGTTATTTTTACTTGCGTCTACGTTTCCATTAAAAATTGGGTCGCCCCGCCACAAAGCGCGGGTGTAACCCAATAGTTTGTATAATTCGTTAGGCTTGAGGTTTATTTTTTCGTATAAGGTATTTAAATCCTTAAAGGCGGCTCTGCCTAAGGGCACGTTTTTTCGGGTTTGAATTGGGCATCTGAATTCTCAGAACCGACCATGTAGGTTAATATAACAACACCTTATCATAAAATAAATATTTGATTAATTTTTGTTTTATTTTTTTAAACAGAAAATCTATATCTATCTTCTATATTACTATCTATTAAAAGAAAAATGAGCATGACATCATCATGCTGAGGTGACCGCCTCTGAGCTATGTCACATAAGCTTTTTTTCCTTCATTATTGCATCATCATAATTTATCATTTATTTATTTAATTTAATAACTTAAAATACTTAAATAATTTGAATAATCAATAATAAAAGATACGGGGATATGTATCTACACATAAATTGAGGGAGGAGATTTAAAATTCAAAAATCAAATCTAACATATATCTGCACATAAGGATGGGGAGATTCAAAACCTCCCTCCCATTTTCCTTTACCTTTCCATGTTAACCTTTGAAGCCCTAATGGAGACACAACATTTACTCTCACACATTGAAGCCCTAATAGAGAAACAACATTTCCTCTAATACAGACGATCCAGCCAATCCGTCTTGGTTTAATTGTTATTGTTTTCACTTCTTCTCATCGAAAGTGAGTTTATATTATACCTACCTCGCTTTGTTTTACTATTTATTCTTCGATTTCATAATAAACCTTCATGTGTTGATTGATTAGGATTTTTCATAATAAACCTTCATGTGTTGATTGATTAGGATTATTGTAATCATGTTTGATTTCATGAGAAGAAGTGAATTTTTTACCGACGTATGTGTTTACATTGCTAATTTGAGTAGTCATTTTAGGTGTTTAGCAGATTTTTTTACTGGTAAATGTGTTTACCTTTCTAATTTTGGTTAGGTTAGGTTATGTACATTGTTATGTTGTGTGTTTTGCTTAATTCGATTAGTTTGTTGTTTAAGGATTGATGAGAGTTCAGTAAATTTGAAATTTCAACTCGTATAAGCTTCATTGCTGATGCCAGTTTAGAATAACAATCTGAGTTTCATTCTTGATTTGAATCCTGCGCGAGAATGTGGAACTTTCAGTCACAAATCATTTTGATTCATGAGAGGTAATGTCTTACTGTATAACATCATTGCATGAATATATATATGTCTGATTTCATATATATGTCCAACAATTAATATTATGTAAAATTACTAAAAATTTATTTGTATTAATTCTTTCAGAGGATTCCCATTATTGGTGATGGAATGTCGAGTTTTCACTGTGTTCTTCAGTTAGAGAAGAGAGCAGTTTGATAAATTGGTTTGGAATACCTAGCTACCGCCTTCTGGCATGGCGGCTAGGGTTTTGTTGGACTTAGGATGCTGGTTCATTGGTATCTTCATTTTATGCATTATATAATTGATACAACATCAATCAGTAACATTTTATAGATATTTGTTGTTGTACCATGTGGTGAAATAGTTGTATGGTGGTTACAAATAATAGTTGTGTTTGGTTAAAATGGATTGTTGTTACAAGGAAGCTGTGATGAGTTATGAAAAAATTAATGCAATATGTCGCCATGGTGTGGCAGTTATGAAGGATAGCAACTTAGTACATGCAACCCCTATTGCAGCCATAACAACTTTGTTGTTTTGCATTCTCTGAGTCTAATGAATATATACATTATCGTCTATTTGTATACAAAATCATGTACACTATAATGTAATGAGCAAATAGGGTTGTAATGGTAACAAGCTATGATTTATGATGGTGGAGCAAATGAGTAATGGTGTTATGTTAGGCTTATCTCATAAAGTTTATATAACGAATTCAAGTTTTGTATTCATCAGCTCAAAGTGAAGAATGGAGAGTAAGAGAGAAGATGAAAGTTTATAGGAATTGATAAGAAGAGTAAGAGATTGATATGAAAGGCTCCTCATGTGAAGTAAATACATATTACAAATCCGTATGAGTTTTAAATTTCAAATTACCCTTCATATATGTTATTAACGACCGTTAAATAGTGATTTAACAGTTGTGTTTGGTTTAAATGGATCGTTGTTACAAGGAGGTTGTGATGAGTTATAAAAAAAATTAAGGCAATATGTCGTCATGGTGTGGCAGCTATGGAGGATGGCAGCTTAGTAACTGGAACCCCTATTGCAGCCATAACGACTTGGTCCTTTTGCATGCTCTGAGCCTCATGTATCTGTTCATTGTTGCCTGTTTGTTTAGAAGATGTGGTTGAATTTATGTGATTGATAGAATAATCTGTTCATTGTTGCCTCTTTATTTGCAGTGAATTACAATAACAATTGCATCATGAAGTTCATGTTTTTCGCATCGTCTACTTTGATAATTGGAGAAAAACAGAGAGATCGGTGGCATGCGATACATGAGGATCATGGCAAGGATAAAGATAAGTCTTCATTATTGTTAATCTTATGCAATTAATTATATGGTATCATATAAAGTTCTCATAAGTTATCTTTTATGCGCGACAACTGTGTTATGCTCTTATAGAGGATTCTATAACCACTTATTAATTCAAATAAAATTCAAACCGGTAATAAAAAAATATATATTTTACGATAGCAAATAAAGTGATCTGTTAGTATTTCAGGGTATCCAACTATCCACTCAAATATTAAAGTTACCTGTTTGTTTAGAAGATGTGGTTGAATTTCTGTGATTGATAAAATGATCTGTTCATTGTTGCCTCTTTATTTGCAGTGAATTACAATAACAGTTGCATCATCAAGTTCTGTGATTGATAGAATAATCCGTTACTGTATAATTTGTTATGTGTCATGCTGAATTTATATAGTCTGATTTGTGCTATACTGAATTTATAGTATTATTTGTGTTTAACTGAATTTACATAATTTGATTTGTGAGATATTTGATAGATGGAATGTTTGGAATCAATAGGTTATTTTCGTATGTCATACTCTTTTAGGTAATTGATCTCGGATAATTAAAGGGTGTTTTATTTATTCGATAAGTTATGTTAGCAATTTAAGGGTAAAATCGTCATTTCACCAATTGATCACTAATAAAAAGATTGTAACTCTACAAAAAACAAAGTCCAAATTTTATTCATTCGATATTAAGTCCAAATTTTATTCATTCGATATTAAATGGTGAATAACAAAATTCTAATTTTCAAAAATATTAATCATTACACGCTACAATTAACACTTCCTAGGATATTTATGACTCTCGCCTTCTTCCTTGATATTTCATTTTTTCTTTTAATTTACAGATCAGCTAGCATATCGCAAGTCTTCTGATCCTGTTTCAGCAGCTGTGTGATAAACTCTTCTGCTTTATCTTTGAACTCTTATGGAGTGGAGTGGACAAGTCCATCTAGCAGTGCAATGCTACTCCTGGTTTGCTTGTAATAATTGTCACTCACGATAGCAACTCTTTGGTTGAGTTCTTCATCTGTCCTCTGTTCTTGAAGTGACTGATGTGTGCTAAACAGACTACTAAAATTAACTAAATGAAACTCTCTAGGCTAGACACTAAAAAGCTTTAAATCTAGACGCAACCTAAACCACACAACCGGCAAGTTTACCGATCAATGTAGTATAACCTAAGCAAGTCCGGATATCGAACCCACGAGACTCTATTAATTACGTTTTTAAACTCTAATAGACTCTGACAGACACGACTCAAACTGTTTCATTGTTTTAGGGGGGGGGGGGTTACTGAAAATCTAAGGAAATTTATCAGACTAATGATTAACTAAAACTATGCGAATACAAACTAATATGAAGACTGTTTTCAGATGGTGATTAAGACTACCTAGACTAAAATCCTAGATTGATTTTAAGAATTTACCAATTAAATTAACCACATGTATTATGGAACCGGGATCTTGTGATACTAAACATATTAAGACACCAACTAAGCCCCTCAACCCTTCTCGAGGTGAAACTTATGGCACTACCTAGGCCGTTAACCCTACCGGTTATTAGACTTCCTTCTAATTATCTAATTATTGTGTAAGTACCCTAATATTGACCTACTCTTCTCCAATTATAGATCTAGGGTAGTTTTAGTATCTTGACTTGACTTGATAGACTAATAAACCGACGGGCAACTAAGGCACGACTTCTTCCAAAGACTGTCTAAAGCAATTCGTCGGTTAAGATCTACCAATAGCCCTGCACCTTCCAGCTATAAGGACTAGTAGAATACTGAAATCTAGCAAACTATCAACTAACACTACTTAGGTTTATTGGCCAATTCACCCTAAAGGTCAATGACACAGGGTCAAAGATCTAGGATGAACCTATTCCGTAGCAGACAACCACCTAGATTCACACGAAATAATAGATACCAATTAACCAAATTAAAGTACGCATGCACACCAAATCAATCAACCAAACTTCTTACAAAACACAATTAATCCATAAAATACATGCGATTAACTAAAAACGTTCAAACTTTATTCAAAACCATTCATCGTAGTCTAGGAAGTTTAAGCGTTTAGCCAAGCATGTTAATCAATGAAAGCAAAACAAAGTTGTTCAAACAAGAATTCATGTTTACAAGTTTCGTAAAGAGAGAAATCAAACAAACAAGGAACTCAAAACCCGTGCAAGTCTTCAATCTTCAAACCAAACTCAAACGAATGATTCCCGTGATCCAAACTCTTCAAACGCAGCACTTCATCCTCCAAACTAAGCTTTTGGACTTCACAAATTCGTAACCCTTCTCCGGAGGCAGCTTAGTTCCTATTTATATCCGAAAACGTCTCATCAAAACCTAACCAAAAAAAGTTTTTTCTGCGTATTGGACCCTGTCGCGCTACGCGACGGGTATGCATTAGGGCGTCGCGTATGGCGGCGCCCTCCTTTCTGCATTTTTGTTTTTTTCATTCTCGTTCTGCTTTCCGACTCGCGTACGAATCCCGTTTTTCCTCTAAACTGCTCATTTTAACTCCTTTTTCATCGCTTTAAGCAACGAGACCTGAAATCACAGCTTAACGTCAGCGGTATCAAAATTCTAACCTAAACTAGACTCAAACTACCTAAAAACTGACCAAAATATACACTATAAACATATATACTTTACATAACATCAAACATCCCCACACTTAAGACTTTTTGTACCTGAATATGAATCTATGCAAAACGGAATTAGAGATAAGTAAATAATCGGGTCAAAAACTATTTATACTTATTAAAGTCAAAACTTGTGTTAGCCACGATTGCAAATATATTGGTCCTCTTAAACACAAACCCGGTTCCAAGCCCTTATCATGCAATTTAATTCATGTACGATCAATCCACCTAGGGTCTCACACTAGAAGCCATAGTTCATCTAATCCCGCCTCAAGCTTATAGAACAAAAATAACGATCACTGGACCAATTCGTAACCGTTTTATACCAAAATTAAAAGAATTTAAAACCAACTTTTCTTCTTTTTTTCCTTGAGCGTAGACGTTGCTTTACCTAACCCAGAGGCTGTCTCAACCAGAGTCACCATCCCCGAGAGCGAGAACGTGAGCGTCGGTAATTTTTCTGCAATTTTGATTTCGACACATCCCAGAGGCATTCTAAGTCAGAGTCACTATCCCCAACGAAGATTACGTAGGCATGCGCTACTTTTCTTAGTTTCTAGCTCAATTTATTCTCTTGTATTTTTTTATTATTAAAAATTCTAACAATTTTGGCTTATAATGGCATACCTTATACTATTATTAGCGGTTTCAATTTCCCATTTTTTCTAGATGAGTACCCACTAGCAAACCGACAATTAAGGTATATTAGTATCAAAGGAACCTAGAAGCCTCGAGCCTACCCGCATATCCCAAACTAGGCACAAGCTCGACTAATCTATTCTCATATTACCATTATTCGAACCAGAACAAAAAATCCATTTTTTCTATCATTTTTCGTCTTTATTTTTGCACTTCTTTATTCAAAAGACATTTTCTGATTTTTAAATTTTTTTTAACTAGAAATGACTAAAAAGAAATGACTCCACTACACTACGACTCTAATGTCCCATCCCCACACTCAAGATTTCCATTGTCCATAATGCAAGAGTAGAACAAGACTCAACAATTCAAAACTAAAAACTAACTACGAAATCAAAAACTAAAAGGAAATAAAAATACAAAACTCTACAATGAAAAAGACTTAGCTTGAAAGATGTGAGACTGTCAATGTGCCAGTCAATTCCACATATGCCCTCCAATACCGAACGTGCTCAACAAACAATACCAAACTCTCTCTCACACGAACGGAAAGCGGCTCCAATCATCAATGTCACACCCCAACCGATGGCGGAAACATCGAGGCGGGACGAAATAGGTTGCGCATTGCTCATAAATACTAATTGGCGACAATATTTAAATAAAACTCGTATTTCATTCATAACAACATTGTCAAGTACAACATTTGAAGTCAAACACAATAGATCAAACTAACAACAAGTACAACATGATTTCAACAAAACTAGTCTAGTAAGTTATAAATTGGGTATCTAAAGCATTTCCTACTAGCTTTCATCATGCGTATCCTCTTCATCCTGTAACATGTTTAAAATACCAGTTCAATGCAACACCAAAGGCGAGTACACAAGTTTGGTGATACATAGCATAAGTATAAAAATGAATAACTCGAATCCACATGGTAATTGTAAGAAAAGTTCATACTAATCATGCAATACTAGATCAAACCCCGAGTTTCCACAAAAGTTTAACGAGATAGAGCTTCCCTTGCCACAAAAGTGACAAGACTAAAATGAGTATGAAAATCTTAACATAACCGCGACGGACGGTGTGCTACTCCTATAGCGCTATATATAATACGTTGGGCTAGCTAAGTTAATGATCAAGCATGTATCTTGGCATAACAAGTATTCATGTGTAAGGATTGAGCATGTAAAAGCATGAATTTGTGATATGTGTATTTTAATAGGTAAACATGTTACAACCCAAAAGTGGTTAAAGCGGTAAACGGGTCGAGTGTACTCACGGTTTTGCTAAGTGTTCCACTTAAGTAACCCCGGGAGCTTTGTTGCGATGTCTAGAGTTTGGCACCTTGTCCTTCTACAAGAAGAACGTAGGTATTAGTTAGGAGTGTAATGGTAGATTTGGATTATTCGAGCGAGATTACGGAAATGAGAATTAAAGTATTATGTATGAAAGTATTCACTAAGACATAGCACTTGTTCTTGACACTATGACAACTCGGAAAGGGGTTGATATGGTTTCATAGGTTCGAGACCTATTAGAATCATGACAAGGAACTACGTACTTTAGTGACAAACTTATTAACTCGATAGATGATTACTTATCCATTATCAAGGTTCAGATTGTAGGATTATATCATAGTCCATAATATATACATAGTCATATAAGATCATGTAGGAGGTGGGATGATGCACATCCACTTTGGTACCTCTTAAGTATTCAAGTAAGTCAAGCATGGAGGTAGGATGATGAACATCCATTTAACCTCTTTATATGATTCACCACTACACGAGTTGTCATAGACAACAAGGAGGATCATGAATGAGAACAATACAAGAATGAAAATGACAATAATTGTAAGTATGTTACTATGATACCAAGTAGCCAAGTGAATTACAACCCGGAGAGCACACAAGGACACATGTCAACGGCTTGGTGGGATTGTGACACTTTAAAACTAGCAAACTGTAGGAACATCCACGATTAGCACGGGAACCTAAATTTGTTATCTATTGTCCAATTAGGCGTAAACTAGTGACAAGTTAACCAAATAACAAGAATTACTCATTTAAATGTTGTTTTCATTGATCTAAAGTTCAATACATTCGAGAACCGGATCCGACAGAGCGTCGCCGTCTCTGTGCCAAAGTCTCTCCACCTTACAAATGAAATCCCAAGGCACCTATTTATAGATTTGGAAGTTCGCTGGTGAGGGAGCATGTTCGGGCGAACTTGACTTCAACAACACCATGACCAGCGAACTTGACCTCCCTCTCACATAAATACGCCTAGTTTCTAACAGATTAAGCCCTATTCACTCAGACTTAATACATAATGACGTAGGCAACAGACATATGCACCAACAGACTCCCCCTTGGATGTTGCCGCAGTCATTTTGACTTTTAAAAACTTCTGAGTCTTCCGATCTTTAGTTCTTGAATAACCTTTAATGTCTTGATCTATATATCCTTTTCCTCTTACTTTAAGTTTTGTCTTGATAAAATTTAATCTTCATGCTCCCCCTAGCTTTAAGCTTTAGTCTCAGACTCCCCTTTGCTTTGATCTTTAGACTTCAAACTCCCCTAGCTTTGAGCTTTCTGAAGTCTTTTGACAATGTTTTATCCAACTCCTCCTCAAACTTTACTACCTGTCTAAATAAATTCTGACATTCAAATAAACATTTTAGATTCACTATTCTAAAATTTTGTACTATCAACATTTCAAACTTTAATCTTCACATCAATATATTCCAAAACTTTGAATGTTTCATGTTCAACTTAATGACCTTGAATACATTTTACATTTAAATCCTTCAACTTTCTCATTTTTATTATTTGATTTGTAAAAATCCACTTAGTTGATCATGTCCAAGTTAATGACCTTGATTAACCAAATATATCAACCAAGTCCAAATTAATGACCTCAGTTTGAAAAACCGTTATGAACAATCTGATTTTAAAGTTTCAAATTAATGAACTTTTAAACATTTATCAGATTTTCTTACCAGACTTCGAAGATCCGTTCTCCATCACTGGCTCGTTTGAAACTAATGTAGAAACAAAATCATTTTGAATTTTAGAAAGTTTGTGCTAAAACACACTGGAAATCTTTTTGGTTTTATCTTTGAAAAGCAAGTAAAGTATTTACAGAACTATTAACAAGTAAAGTAAACTATGTACAAACATATTTACAGACATATTTTTGTGAATTCGTGTCTAAGGATCATATCAGTTGATTGAGACATATCACCAGTACCGTTGACCTTTTTGAAGACTTTAAGTTTTAAACTTGTTTACCTAGATTATCGATATAATTGTCCACTTAAACTTTACCACGTTTCTCAATTGTTCCAAGATATGTTAAGATATGATTTTAAGAAACTTGACTTAACTGTGTTTCCCACTTCTTGAATATACTCCCGAATCCAGATTCCCTAGATTTCATCTTACAGGTGAATATAGCGTAATTGATATATGTATCTAGGTTGTGTGAGACCTTGAGAGCTCAGGTTAGTACTACTGTACAGACAAAGAGATGAAGGCTCGACTTAAATATGTGTTCCATTAAAGGAATCTTTTTAGCACTGCAAATGATTAGATCTTTCGATACTTTTCAAGATTGCATGTAGTTTAGGGGTTTATAGCAAAAGTATTACAGAAGTTCTAGGCTATTGCTTCTGCAAAATCAGAAGAACTTGAATAATACCCCAGATATCAACTATCTATAAAGACCTCATATCTCAGAATTAGGCAGCCCTTCAATCGAAATTTCGGAGTACTAAGTCCATATATCCAAGATGTGTTAAACCACAAGTTTAAGCAGTTGTAAAATTTAGTTTATATCTCGAAAACAATATACTGAACGTGTTAAACCTATCGACACATCCACAGTAAGACTCGTTTATTACTTTTAAACTTTACAATTCTTTAGCATACTGTGATAGTCCACTGATGTACTATCATTTCCTTTTTGACAACCAAATTCCTTTTTGTCTTTTTCAATGTTTTTGTACATTTGGAATTTTTTAATGTTTTTGAATTTTCAACCTTTTCATATGTTTTTGATTTTTCTAAAAATTTTCAAATTTTCTTAATCCCCCTAAAATCAAAAACATATTTTTGGATTTTAGTTTTTAAGAAATTCTTCTAAAAATGTAACAAACCAATGAGGATCCCGAGAACTCGTCGTCCGATCCTTTTTTTTCATTTTCTGCTTCATCACCTGTCAGCAGAACAAACCATTAAACTTTGATAACATCAACTTGTAGAAACCACTTGTAAGAAATCAAATTTTAAATGATTTTTCAATATAACAATCAGTGTTCTGTTTAACGGTGTGGATTTTCTCAAGTTTTCAAAAATTCTTTTCAACTTTTCTTTTTCAACCACTTTGTAATTTCAAAAACAACAAATATTATGACTTTCTAGATAAGTTAAATACTCATGAGCTCCGCTATCCTGTATCAACTTTGATATTGTGGATCTTGGGACTCCTGCACAACAAAGCAACTATTTGAAAAATAAAACCCAAACCTTTTTGGTTTTGGGTTTGTACTGATAAGCATCATAACCATATTCTAACTCTTCATCATAATCAAAATCATCATCAAACATATCATCTGATGTTGATTCTGAAAACGTTTTTACCTTTTCTTTATTCGTTTGTTTGATTACAGACTCGGTTAATTTGACATTTTCAGTTTTGTCAGCAACAGACTTTGGTTTTTCTGATGATGAAAGCCTTTTCTTAGCAACCCATGATTGTAGTTTGCTTCTTGCTTTCTTGATATAGAACCTAGAATCTTTGATTTCATTAAACCTTGAAGTTTCACCTTTTCAAATGTTGAGTTTTCAAACTTTGACACAATTTTAGGTTTCACTTCGCATTTAGATTCATAGATTCTATTTGACTCTGTGACATTATTCACCAATCTCTGGTTGTTTTTGCTTTTCATCTTTTGATTCGGTTTTCCTTCGTGGAAACACAGGCTTTAGATTCAGACACTTGCGAGCAATGTGACCAACTGTATTGCATTTAAAGCAAGTCCGATTATCAAAAACATTTCCACTAGTGGGTTTCAAACCACTTGTGGACTTGGTTTTAGCCTTATCCCGTAGTTCTTTTTCTTTCTTGAATTCATCATTCGATTTCTTACCGATCATACCTTCTTCTTGAACTGTATTTGTTCCGTACACAAACTTCAAATGTTTACCTTTGTATTCATGACATGGCGACTTCCGGTTCCTTCTCGGTTCTTCTTCTCTTTCCTCTAAACCCAATCCTGCTCTCTAGTTCTCAGGAAAATCACCACCAAACTTTCGATAATTGTTAGTATTCCTTTTGGGTTTTGGGTAAAATCTTTTCTCGTTTGTCTCAAGATCATCTGATGAAACTTCTACAAGTTTGAAAAATTTATCAAGTTGATCCTCTTTCATGTTCCGAATTGGAAAACTATCATCGAAGTATAATCTATCAGATTCCTTAATCTTGTACAAGACAACATTAGGATCGTCACTTAGATCATGTTCTGATGATGTATCATCATTTTTAGATTGTGATTCCGATTTTTTCAAACTTGATTTGGCGCTTTCAGAGCTACATTCATCAGAATCATTTCCTAACACATTTTTAACCACATTTTTTACCATTGCTTCATTGTCATCATTTGATTTCGTAAAGTCTACGTCAATGTTCTCAGTCAATTTATTTTTCTTTTCTGACAAAATGAGTAAATTAAATGCCTTTTCAATCTCATCATCTTTCTTACAGGAAAAACTTTCAAGAAATGGTGGAGGAACACTTCCGTATTCTTTACGTTTTGATTTATTACCATTTTCCTCCGACTTAATCGTAGGTAAAATGTGATCAATGACATATGCGTTTGTGGTGTAACTTTTCAGCAATTGTCTTACTCTTTCTGTTTCAATCTTTATGTGATGAAGCTCACGCTTTGTTTCGGCAATAGTATTTATGTACATGTTAATTGCCTTTTGTTTTTCAATTACAGTTGCAATTAACATTTTGACATTAGCATTTAGCTCACGATTAGCATTATCAACATATTTATATTTGCTTGATATTTTGTCATAAGCTTCTTTTATGGTTCTGTAATCATATCGAAAGTTTTCGTTGTGTACAGTCAATTCTCTTATGACTTTGACTTTATCAAGACATGATTCACAAGGACTTGCGCACTTTGTGCAAGGTTTTTCAACCTTCACAACCTCCTTTTCAGATATTTTTACCTCAGATTTTACCTTTTCTGCCTCTGATTTCAAAGATTCTTGCCTTTGCATCTCAGTGTAAGCTAACTCTTCTTCCTCAGCTCTCTGCCTATAACCTTCCAGAATGGCATTTTCCAAAGCAGCATCGACATATGATGTATCAGATTCATCTACTAACTCTGCTATCATAGCAACACCAGTTTTCTTTCCGATGTATTTGTTCCAGTCAAAACCATCTTCTTCATGATTGGCAACAAGAGCTTGTTCGGCTTTCTTTGCATGCTTTACTTCTACTTTGACTTGTGTTCTCTTTGGATATGGCTTGTATTGAAGAGCTTTCTTGTAGTACTCATTGTTGCTGCCGAAAGGGTTTTGGTTTCCACTTGCTTCTTGATTGCTGCATTCTCGTTTGAAGTGTCCTTTTTGTCGACACCTGGAGCATGTGACTTTGGACTTGTCAAATCCAAGCTTGTTGTTTGAATTACCGATGTCCCTTCCAGTGAGCGCCACAAATTTGGAAACTCTTCTGATAATGGATGCGAGGCTCCATTTGATATCCATTAGCTCTAATTCTTCTTCGTCCACCTGATCATAATCTTCGGCGGTCATCTCTGGATTACCGATCTTTCCAGCAACAAGACTTTCATATGATTCGAGAACAATAGCAAGAAGTGCTAAGTGCTGTTTAGCCACCTTTTCTGGAAATAGATTCTTCAAATCAATTGCTATGTTGCATTGGAAAACATTTGAATCAGAACCGGTTTGACTTGTCTGATTTTTGAATAATGAGTTTGAACTTGCACTTGTATATCCAGCATATGGAGAACTTTGACTTGGAGAAGAATTTGTGTTTGCACTAAATGTTGTTTGAATTTTCGGGCTTTGAATCGGAGTATCTGGAATACCTCCTTTGTAATAGACACCGACAACTTGAACAACATAAGCATTCTTTGATTTTGCAATCTTCATCAATTCCATTTCATGTCATTCCAATTTGTCTATGAAGGATGACAACTTGAAATGTCTCCAAGATGGACTATTCCTCAGAATCATCAAATATGTTGTCCATTCTCCTTCTGGAAGTGCATCGGCTAACTTCTCGATTTGCTCTTCATTAGATCGTTTGATATCGTGTCTCCGCATCTGGACCATGAGGTGACAGTATCTATCGATCATCTGCTTCATTGTTTCACCTTTTATCATCGTGAAGATCTCGAATTCCTTTTTGATTAAAGCCTTTTTTCTTTTGATCATTTCATCACTTCCTTTGAATTTTTCACAAAGAGAATGCCATAATTTGCGAAGTGTCATATTCTGGCAATAGTATCAAGATGTCTTCCTTTACTGATTGTTGTATCAAGCTGATCATTTTCTTCTCAGCAACATAATTATCTTTGTCAGTATTTGAAAACTTGTTCAGCGGAAGATCTTGATCACGCTTATCTTTTGGCCATTTGTAGCCATCCTCAACTGCAGCCCAACTGTTGAATTGATTTGCTTGTATCCAATTCACAAACTTTTCTTTCCATCCTTCAAATTCATCCATGCTCATTAGCTTTGGCGGTTTCGACGTAGTACCCATTTCGTTGTCGATATTCATCTGATTTTCCGCAAGAACATTAGTGTTTGATGAAGAAGCCATTTGAGAGACGAACACGTTGTGGAAATCTTCCATTTTGAAAAATCCGACAATTTACCTGGAAAATACAACTTCACAAACTTCGAGAAATATTAGAACTGCCACAAGTTCGGTCGAACTTGTATCAGTATTCACTGGAATGCGGCTATGACAATAAAGAGTGTGACCTGACGGGCGAACATGATCTTTACATAACCAAGAGTTTGGTCGGTTCTCCGATCCACTAATCATAAGTTTGGTCGAACTTGTGAATAGTTTTAAGAACCAAATGTAAGTTCGCGGACTTAAGCTTGAATTTCAAGAGAAAACTAAGTTCGGGCGAACTTAAGTTTGAATTTTAAGAGAAAACTAAGTTCGGGCGAACTTAAGTGAATCTTCACTAGACTTATATCAAGTTCGGTCGAACTTGATAGAACTTCAAGCAAAATTCAACAAGTTCGAGCGGACTTAAGCTCAAAATCTTGAAAAATATATCAAGTTCGGTCGAACTTGACTAAAATTCAAAGAATTTCAATCAAGTTCGGTCGAACTTAGTGTTAAGTTCGGCTGAAACTTGTTTCCAAAACATGGTTTTTTCAACTTTTTGATATCAAAACATTTGAATTTGATGTCCAAACTCTCAGGGGTTTATCACAACTGTATTTTACATGACATATTCAATTTTTAGCTGATTTTGTCCATGAAATCATGAAGATTGTGAAAATGTTAAGAAAAATGATAGAATGGAGATGAAATAGAGAAATTCTTGTCTTGATTCCAGCCAATTTAGGTATCCAGGCTCTGATACCACTTGTAGGAACGTCCACGATTAGCACGAGAACCTAAATTTGTTATCTATTGTCCAATTAGGCAGAAACTAATGACAAGTTAACCAAATAACAAGAATTACTCATTTAAATGTTATTTTCATTGATCTAAAGTTCAATACATTCGAGAACCGGATCCGACAGAGCTTCGCCGTCTCTGTGCTAAAATCTCTCCACCTTACAAATGAAATCCCAAGGCACCTATTTATATATTTGGAAGTTCGCTGGTGAGGGAGCATGTTCGGGCGAACTTGACTAAGTCAAGTTCGGCCGAACTTGACTTCAACAACACCATGACTAGCGAACTTGACCTCCCTCTCACATAAATATGCCTAGTTTCTAACAGATTAAGACCTATTCACTCAGACTCAATACATAATGACGTAGGCAACAGACATATGCACCAACACAAACTACTTGAGATAATGATGAAAATCATCAAGTGATGTGTGGTCTCAAAGTTTAGGATAGCCAAGGCTAACCAAGGTGGACACACATGAACAAGTTATGAACTTGCACCACTTGTGAGCTAGAAGCTCTATGAAAACAGAATCATTGTGAGGATAAATCCTCTTGTTTGAATGTCTCAACCTTGTTTTTATTCCTAACGAACCACAAGAAGTGTTGTAAGCATTCGGACATAGGTTTGAGTTGAGTTTGACTCAAGTTTGATGAACATAAACAAAGTTTGAAAGAGTATGAAAACAAACAGAAAGTTTTGGGACAATTTAGGGGCACTTCCAGGTCTGGATTCTCCATGGAGAACCCTTGGATTCAACCCTAGTGATTATCCAAGTAATATGAAAGAAGAATCAAGTAAAAAGACCAAGTTTTGAGCAAGTTATGCTCACTTTTGTGAAGGTGGTACAATCTGCCCGAAAATTCTACTCAAGGGTGTTCTTGAGATGATTTGAGAGTGTTTGAGTGAGATTAGATGGAGTTTTAAAAGTGGAAATGGTGTGGAATAGGGTTGGTATTTATAGGGAAGAGTTAGGAGGGTGTTGAGTGAGTTTTAATGAGGTTTAGAGGTGATTGGGTGAGGTTTGGTGGTGGGATCCGTGCATAATTCACGAGCCAAAACAATCTGTCCCGCCCAGATACCGGGCCGGGACACATTTCCTATATTTTGTTGTTTTGTTCAATATTGACGAGTTTGGACCATTTTTAAGGACATTTTATGACATTTTAAGGTGTAATAAGGTATCATAAGCATTGGTATTGTGATATAACGTATGTGTATGTATGTATTGATGGAGATCGAGTATTCACAATGTGTATGGAGTATGTATCATGCATAAATGTTGCGTATTATCATATATACCATGTATTCGAGTATGTGTATCACGTATAAGTATTGTATGAACAAGTATAACAAGTATAAGGACAAAATGTATATTTCCATTATGATTTAAGTCTCGATTAAACGTTACGACGGAATGAAGATAGCAAATACAAGGACTTCTAAAAATAGAATTACAACACGAGCTTGCTGTAAATAGAAAGTACAGAAAAAGCGGGGCGTTACAATCAACAGAAAATAAAACTTACCATACCAAGCAAACTACCACCAAATACCCAAAATACAACCATCCGAAGTTCAAAAGATAAACAAACATATTATCTTACTAGTACAACCCAAATCGAACTATTAAAATGGCATAAAATAAAATAAACATAAAAGGATATAGCCGCTTCAATCCATTTTCATCACCCATCATCTTCCTCCTCATCCATCTGCTGCACACCCGAACCTCCTGCCTGCTGCCATCCATACTGACCACCATAACCATAACCACTCTGTCCACCCCACTAATCATAACTCGGATACTGTCCACAGACATACGGGTTCTGCTGCTCGCCACCATAAACTGGCGGTGGAAGTAATCAGGAAAAAGGTGGAGGCACATTCAAATTCATACCGGACATCATATACCTAAGCATGTCATCCTAGCGGTGGTGGCTCTGCATCGTCCACTGACGATCAACTCTCATCCTATCCTCTAGCTGATCGAAACGCTGTTGGTTGAGGTCATAAACAGCTTCATGAGTGAATGGATCGGGTCGTGGCTGTCGGGGCTGGCGAAGTGGGTGCTGCTGAGCTGTGATCTCATGCCTCTGCCTAGGTCTCCGCTGGCGTGTCGGAGTAGCACCCTGTAAGACATCAGCCGCCTCAGTACCTGCTGGCGGCTGAACCTGTGCACCCGGCCTGACCATCCGTTCCGGCGGGTCCGAATATGTCAAAATACCCGCTAACTGTAGATCCCTAACACTCTAGTAACTCGTTGGAATATTCTCTCTCATATGCTCCAACTTATATTTCGTGAAAGCACCCAAATTAGTCGCTAACCTAGCAATGTACGGCCCAAGATACAGAGCTTCCCAGTTTCCTCCTCTGCGAGTCCAGTTATAAGACCAGGCGAAGAAACTCGCCAAATTCTAATTCCGCTTCTCAACCATACACATCAAGGCAAAGATGTCTAACCAATTAGCCTTGTTCTCACCCGACCTTCTTGCCACAATCGTAGTTGCCAATACCTTAAGAATGTACCTATAGACCGGATCACGAACCGTAGTGGTAAGGTTCATGCCGGCGACGGTACCGTAGAAATCGTCTCCCAGAATCTAGCCTACTCACTCGGACCCAAACAATTGTCTCGCGGATGGTTATACACACCTCTCAACCCATTAACAAACTCATCTGTTTGCACTTCCTACTCAGAATAGAAACCCATAGCTACTCCAAACTCATCAATACTCATCTCACATACATTTCTGCCCAACGAAAACGACATTGCATTTTTCTCAGCAAATGTACCCTCTTTGTGATAAAAGGTACAATGAAACTCAATTGTCAGCTCCGTATACTGTGGCCAACAGCAATCCAATGCCTCAATCAGTCTCGGCCCAAGCAAATTCTCTACCCGTTCACGAACTCCTATGGTTTGTAACCATACCCAATCGATCGTGTGGTGTTCCAAAAGATTTGTTTTAACATACTTCACCAGCTTTTCCCTCTCCTCACTGTCTTCCTCAAAATCCAAGATTGGGTGATCAACGATCCTTTCAGGTCACGCATAAACTGTCCGATCTCGACCCCGATATCTGATCTTCCTTTTTCTTGAATCCGGGAGACTCTGCTGTAAGGTCGGATCGCCTCGTGGTAGAGGAGTCGGGCCTCTCCTTCTCTTTGGGTTACTGGACGAACCTTCACCTGACATGTTCCTGCAAACATGAAAGAAAGATTTAAGCGATACGAGTCAAGCAAACACAAACTATTTTTTGTATTTTTGGTTTTTTTATAAAATCTTTGGAAACAGCCGTATAGCATTACATTTGCGACTGAAACCGATAAAAAGTTGAAGAAAAACATGGGCTACCGTTTACAAAAGCGTAAGTTAAAAATAAACTTTCCCGAATGGAGATTGAGTACGGGCAAGATGTCGAGAACTAGTACATGCATATTAGTAAACCCGACACTTAACTCTAAGAACTAACTAGCTAGACTCGATGACTCAAACGACTCAAGACTCTATGTACATTATCTCCTCCTGGCACTTTAATTGTCCTCAATTAAGCATAAGTGCCAAAATATCTCGACATTGAGTCTAAACAAGAGATTATGTAAAACTTGGAAACAAAAGGGTGACGTTTTGTGCAAAAGGCTCATTTGGAAAAACACTTGAATTCGCAAAATCAGTTCAACAACTAATTTTTTTACGAAAAACATTTTAGTTTCGTCAAACATAACCCACAAACATCCAACTAAGTAGCTCCAATGTCCAAACACAGCCCGCAAAGCTCAAACAACCGCAAACAAACCAACCCTAACCTCTCGCAATCCACATTATGTATAAACATCCCAAACAAACCCAACTACAACCTCATAGCATTATCAAAACATCAAAGATCACAACTTGAACAAATCACCCAAACCCTAGAACTATCAAACAACTGACTGACACTTACAAATGGAAAATCAAGTTACCTACTAGCAAGAAAATCACAGAAAACATACCTTGGAGTCGGATTTAGCATGGAAACTTAGGACTTGGACTTGTGGTGCTCGAACTTGCCAAAAACACGAAATTTTTCGCGAATTTGGGTGAAAGTGATGGGTATCGTAGGGAAAGTGATTGTGGTGATGTAGGAAGAAAAATGGTGTAATTTGGTGGGAAAACGAGCGAGTTAAGGTGATTTTATTGTGAAAGGCAGCTAGGGTTTCGTTTGGTAAGGTGGAAGATGATATGCAGCAAAAAGGGTCAAAAATAGTTTAGAACCGAGTCTGGGGGGCCTCGCGTAGCACGACGGGTCCCGCCTAGGGGCGTCGCGTACGGCGGCGTGTCCTATTTCAATTAAAACCTGAACTTATCTCGTCGCGTAGCGCGACGGGTCTTAGCGTGACGCGATGGCCTGTTTTTTACAGAAAGTTTCTAAGATTTTGTTCCTTCATGCCTTAGAAAATTTTCAAGTTCCGAAATTTTTCACCCCCAATGCGTTAGAAACTTTTTCAAACACCTTCCCATCCATCCAAAACCTGAGATCTCTTTTCTCACGCTTTCCCCGTTTCGTAGCGGTTATGAAACCTGCAAAATTCTCAACGTCAAAAAACAAAGACCGAAAATCTACCAAACTACTGTTAGAAAGCAAGAAAATAATCAAACGACGACTCTATACAAACGGTACAAAATGTACACTTGGGTTTTCACCCAAAACACTAAGTGGTGGCTTTTAGGGGAATTTCGAGAGGAGTTTCCTCCGTCTCATTCTTATCTATCGCTCCTCCAATATAGTGCTTCAAACGGTGGCCATTTACCTTCCAAGTCCAGCCACCGGACTCATCCATAATCTCAACCGCTCCATACGGAAACACATAATGCACCATATACGGTCCCGACCACTTCGACTTCAACTTCCCTGCAAACAACTTCAATCTCGAATTGTAGAGAAGCACTCTATCACCCTTACTAAATTCTTTGATCTTCCTCAACTTACGATCATGTAAGGCTTTCATTTTCTCCTTAATACACCAAGATCGAGGCGTAAGCCGCCTCTCTAAGCTCCTCAAGCTCATGGATTTGAAAGAAACGTTTTCTTGCGTCTTCGGTCATATCAAGGTTAATGGTTTTCAAAGCCCAAAGTGCTCGGTGTTCTAGCTCTACGGGAAGATGGCAAGCTTTTCCATAGACGATCATGAATGGTGTGGTTCCTAAGGGTGTTTTGTAAGCGGTTCAAAACGCCCACAATGCATCGTCTAGCTTGTCGGACCAATCTCTTCTATTCTTCCCAACGGTTTTCTCTAAGATACGTTTGATACAGCGATTCGCGTTCTCCACTTGACCACTCGTCTGTGGATGGTAAGCGGTAGACAAACGATGAGTGACTCTATAACGTGCAAGAAACTTCTCCATCAATGCATTGCAAAAATGAGTACCACGGTCACTAATTAGAGCCTTCGGTGTACCGAAACGGGAGAAGAGTTTCTTAAGGAAATTCAACACTACTCGGGCCTCATTCGTAGGAAGAGCTTGAGCCTCAACCCATTTGGAAACGTAATCAATCGCCACAAGTATATATCGATTCTCTTTTGAGATGGGAAAGGGTCCCATGAAATCAATGCCCCAAACATCAAAAACCTCCAACACTTGGAAAGGGTTTTGAGGCATCTCATCCTTGGCTGAAATGTTGCCGGTTCGTTGACAACCATCACATGTTTTCACGAACTCAACGGCATCACGAAGTACGTTAGGCCAATAAAACCTACAATCGAACACCTTTTGTGCGGTAGCATACGCACCATGGTGGCCTCCCGTTAGACCTTCATGCACATGTTTAAGGATATTCAAACCCTCCTCTCTCGACACACATCGCCTAAGAATCCTATATCCTCCTATCCTAAAGAGAAACAGATCATCCCACATATACTTCCTCGACTCACTAAGGAACTTCCTTCTCTGCTATGTGGTCATTCCCTTAACAATATTACCACTCAAAAGATAATTCGCCAAATCACAAAACCGTGGCAATCCCTCCTTCTCGGCCTCTACAAACTCAATCGACTCGTGAGGGAACGTATCCCCTATTTCCTCCTCACGAATCCCCTCTCTCCTAGGGTCCTCTAAACGTGAAAGGTGATCGGCTGCTACGTTTTCGGCTCCCTTCTTATCTCTAATTTTGATGTCGAACTCGGAAAGCAAGAGAATCCACCGAATAAGTCAGGGTTTGGCGTCTTTCTTTTGGAAGAAAACGCAACGCGGAGAGGTCGGTGAAAAAAGTTTGGTCTTGGAGAGCACGAGGTACGAACGGAACTTATCGAATGCGAAAACTACGGCTAAGATGTGACACCCGGCTATTTAGGTTGTCCCGTACAAATGTAACACGTGTCATGAATGAATAAAAGTCCGTATTTGATTATTTATGATGTTTATATATGGTATTTTATGTGTTGGTAAATCCAAATTTTGATAAAAATTACGTTGGCAACATTAAGATAAACGCTTATCGCGTAACGGTTAAAATGCGAAACGAATGTCGGTGACCGTCGAATAATGTTGAAATCCTAAAAATAGTCCGTTATGAGTTAAATAATATATTTAATCATAATCGTGAGGAAAAATTATTTAAAACGCTAAGAAACTCTATTTTTCGAGTTTAAACGCGTACTGCGCGATACTGCGCGTATCTGACAAAATGTTGTCAACACAGTTAGTTCAGGGCAACCAATAATTATTGTAGTAATAACTTGACAAGTTTATTTTTATAGAATGATAAAAATAAATTAAAATGCTTAAAATCCCTATTTTTGCGAATTTAAGCGTGTACTGCGCAACACAGCGCGCTTACTGCCAAATACCGACAATGTAACTGGTCTCGGCAAATAAAATATTGGTTCGTAATATTTTGGTGTGTTTATTTTTATAGAGCGCGAAAATAATTTAAAATGCGTTAAAACGCACTTAAAACGCTAGATAAACACCCGGTATCCAGTTAAATACCAGTAAATAGCATATATATGTATATGTATATGAAATATATGTGAGAGGGGGGCTAGGTGGCGGCACCATGGCTGCCCACCTTTTGCATTTTTCTACTAGATGGCCATGTTTATGTATTGGGAAGCCAAAGCAATCATATTTGATACTAACACACTCCATTTAAACTTGAAAAGATCAAACAAAATCTCCACTCTCTCTCTCTCATCAAAAAGCTCGGCTGAACTCCCCCATATACACACACATTTTCATTTTTCCAATCAAGTTCTTGAAGATTCAAGAGTCCTTCAAGGTGTTTTCAAGTAGTTTTTGAAGGTTCAATGGTGTTTCCAAGCAAGAATCAAGCTCCATACCATCCTACTTAGCTAAAAACCCATAAACAAGAAGGTATAAAATTATTTTAAAAACTTTGTTCTTGATTCTTGATGAGTTTTGATGAAGATGAAGGTTTCTCTTGTTCTTGGATTTAAACATAAACTTGGAAACTAAAACAAATGAGTTTTCAAAGAAAATAAAATGGACATGTATGTATATGTGGGTGTAGCCGTGAATGTATATGTATATACATATGAGATTGAGTTTTGATTTTTTTGAATGATTCTTGTTAATATGATTCTTAAAAGTTTGATGCATGCATACAAAATTTTGTGTTAGTTCATAAATGTGAATGAGGTGATACTTGCATTTATGTTGGATGATTAGATGATGGTAATCATAGGAGGATGATGATGTTCTTAGATGAATGAACATGAAATAAATGAATATTGATGCATATGGATACATGCATGTTGGTGAAGATATGTTGTGGATGCTTTAGGAGCTTGTACATGGACATGCATGTGGGTGTATGTACATAAAATGATGAATAAATGATGTTATGATAAAAATGATTTTGGATCAGATTATAAACCTTAAAAATAAGGTTATTTCATGTATTAAAGTAGTGTGAAACTTGACAAGAAGTTTACTAGCTTTGCATGTTGTACTGTGTGCTTAAAAGTGTTGTAAAATGTGTGAAATCGCATGATTTATGTGACTTACACAAAAACTACACTAATCTGATTATAACCATCATTTTATTCAGGATATAACATGTATTGTGTTAAAATATGAAGTCGTTTCGAGTTCTGATGGTTATGGTAACGTTTGACGCAAAACTATGCGGTAAAAACGGTAAAATCGCCTCTTTAAAAGGATTTTTATGAACCTGTTTTAGATCAGTAAATAAACTGATAGTTTTTATAAATATAAGTATATTAACTTATATTAAGATTATTTGGTGTTTGGTTGGTCATACGTGACTTCCGACGCCTGAAACGTTACCGAATCGCTAAAATACGCATTTTTCAACATACACTAGAATGGGTTGTTAATGGATGAAACTTATGTGTTTAAATGTGTCATGTGATTTAAATATGTGAATATGATAATATGTTAAGTGTTGACATGATAGCGGGAATTAAAACTATGCATGTACGCTTGTATGTTTAGAACGGTAGAATTGGTGAAACCGCGTTAAAATGTGTAACTTGTTTGTCGAGCATGAAAATTGATACATAGGTTAAGTTAGTGAGTTATTTCATGTATACATGCTTTAAAAATGATAAAGTGAATAAGTTAATGAGTTTTCGCGTGTTATGATATTGTGAACCTGTGCACGTTTATGTATATATATTACGACGCGCAAATCGTAGATATATAGTATTTATAAACGGGAGTGTAACGGATAAAACATTAAGGTCACCAATAAATCGTTCAAGTCGCAAAATCTTAAATATATATATATATATATATATATATATATATATATATATATATATATGAACTCAATATATATTAATATGCCAACATAATTAAAAATAATAACTTTTTGAGAAAATCTCAAAGTTACGTGAAAATTCCACGATTTGAGAAACTTAGGAATTTTATGATGTGTGATTATTAAATCGTGCCTACTTATGTTAGGACAAGTAGAATTAAATTTTGGGGCTTGCGCTATTTAATATACGCGCCCAAAGGTGAGTGTCACTAAACCCCTCTTTTTACTGTTTTAGTATATGTTTTGGGGGAAGAACACGCCTTAAAAGGATAAGTATACGTTTTCCAATAAAATATGCCTTTGATTAAACTATAAATATATTTTCGTGGAGAATATGATTTGGAAATTATGTGGTATGTTTTTGGAGAAAAACATGGTCTTGGATATAAATATGTTTCGGGATGAAACGGATTTTGGAATATGTTATATGCGTTTCGGGGATGAAACGGAGATTTTACGGCGTTATGGGATAGAACGACCGTGTGGATTTAAAATGTTTAAATCTAAAGTTGTAACGAATTGGCCCGGTCTCAAGAGAGTGAGTATCGGGATTAGGCTTACGTTTCGGTGGGGAAGTTGGGGATTCGTACAACATGTTATATTAAATTTTATCATTTTAGTAGGATTATATATATATATATATATATATATATATATATATATATATATATATATATATATATATATATATATTGTTCATAAGGTTGGCACCTTGGGTGACCCATGGTGGGCACTTTGCGCGAACTCAGCCATTTAATCATTAATATGGATTGCGTGGAATTGTTGATAGATCTAACGGGTTGACAACCCCGTCGTGACCGGTAGCTCCATGTTATGTCAAGCGATGAATTTATATTCTGTTATTGTCTAGCGTTGATTATACCCTTAATGTAAATATATAGCTCGTAATGTCTTGCAAATTTACGAATCTGAACAAATGGATGTTAAAAATAAATTTAATATGTGAAACTTGGGAAGATGCTTAGTTTGGAGGTTTCGGGGAAACGCCTGCGACGGCTGACTCATGGATTTTATTAAGGAAATAAAACTGACTTTCAAAAATATTATTTGGATGTTTTGATAATAAACACATAATTAGAAAGTTTTCCCTGTTTTAAATTTGAATATGTGAGCTCACCCTCCTTTGTGTTGACACTTGATTTTAACATGTTCTTCAGGTACTTGAGCATGGCTTCGGGAATCTTTGGCGTATCTTGTGGTTGTGATGCATGTTTTTAAAACTTATTTGGGACCGACTGTATTAAGATCCATAAGGATCAAGATAACTTAACTATGTTATGGTTGTGGTTTATGTTTAAATTTGTAAACAATGTTTTAATTAAGTAATATGTCCAAAATTAACGATGCATCATCCACTAAGATATTTATGGGCACCAACTTCTGTCACCATTACGTTTGTATTTCCGCGCGACGTTTTTGGTGTTACAGAAGTTGGTATCAGAGCTAACGGTTGTTAGCGAACTAGATGTTTTCAGGGGAAAACTCTAGACTTCAACCAAAGAATTTTGAGATATAAGTCCAAAATTCGCGAAGCCAAATTTTTTAAATAAACATGGATTTTTATCATGTATGAGAACCATTGCGTGTTATTGTGCATATGTGTTAATCTGTTTATTTGGCCCTTATGTGTTATTTTTCATTTGAACACACACTTACTTTGTACGGTTATATATGTCACAGATGTCTCATGAGCATGAGGTCATCGAGATTACTGACTCTGAGAGCGAGCCTGAATTCGAGACTTCACCTAGATCCGTATTACCAGAGGTACCCCCTACGATTCCATAGTTTGTTGATGCGGCCGAATTCGCTTCATCCTTCCATGTTAACCCTGCTGCGTTCGCCAGCCAGGTTGACCCTCGTTATGCTTTTACAAGCAACGGTTGGATCGAAGACGATAATGATGATGCTCCACCCTCGATCTACGATACTGGGCAATCATCAGGTACCGTGCCAGTTATCGATGACGTGGATAGAGGTGTTCCGTTTGTCGGAGGATCTTATAGTGTCGCACCAGCAGTAGACGCTATCATTGTTACGGCTCAACCATTAGAGCCATTGGTCGTCTCGTCTGCTGCCGTTGCTGAGCCCAATACTGAGATCCCTGCACCTGTTGTTACCGAGTCGTCATTTCCATCGATCGAGTCATGCGCTCCTACTGCACCCCTGTTGGTATACTTTCGACATAGGAAGAGGATACGACCAGCTGGAGACATCGCTTCAACTTCCAGAACTCAGACAGCATCTGCTTCGAAGAAGCAGAAAGGAGTGTGGGTAAACTGATGTTCTCACTGCGACCGTCAGTTGGGGGCCATACGCGGAGATCTGGAGGCGATTAGGGGAAAAGTGAATGATCTAGAGGGACAAATGGACTGGTTTGATGAGCTAAATGACTTGGATGACAGTGCTATGGACCAAATGCACTGGAGGATAGTTGAGCTGGAGGAGCTTGTGAGGAAGCTTTTAGAGTTTGTTAGCATGAAGAAATAATGGTTGTTTGTCATTTGTGTTGTTTGTTTGTTTTGTATGTCTCTTTGATAAACCCTTATGTTGGCTTGCATGCCAAATTTTTGGATATTTAGGAGGAAATTTCATCTAGACTTGTTATTGGTGGTTGATTATGTCACACCAAATTTTGGTTAGTTGTTGTACTATGAACAAGCTTTGTAATTTTCGTGATAAATATCAATGACATGGGTTTCTTTTGGTTAAATTATTCTCATTATTATGTGGATGCATGTGTATTGTTTAGTCCACTATTATCTAATGATTGAAATATTTAAACAATGTCTTATGTTGATATTATAATTGCAATAATAGAAACGACAAGATGCCGCCAAAAGCGAGACAGGGTACTGGACTACCTACCTCCCCAGAAGAGTTGGCACAACTCATAGCCCAACACGTTAATACTACGGTGGAACAGCGTGAAGCCAACCAGAATATTGGGCAAGGACGTGGACGTGGTGCTCCTGGGCATGGTGAAGGTGGTGTGCAGATTGGAAACCCGCAAGGTAATATAATGATCGGAAAAGTTTTAGTAGTTCCTGTGTTATGATATAATCAGTGAGTAATCTGATTTTTCATTAACCTTGTGAGCAGTGCATGGATGTACGTATAAAACATTTCAGGGCTGTAACCCACGATCATTTACCGGTGCTGAAGGGCCTCTCGAAATCACCAGATGGATCAAGAAAATGGAATCTGTGATGGCCATCAGCGGTTGTGCTGCTGATCAAAGGGTGAGGTATGCTTCATGTTCATTTCTAGACGAAGCTTTATCCTGGTGGAACACTCAAGTTCAAGTTTTGGGCGAAGATACGGCTTACGGTCTTACCTGGAATGAACTAAAAGAGATGCTTCTAAATGAATACTGCCCACGTAGTGAGATGCAGAAGATTGAGAATGACTTCTGGAATTTGACCATGGAAGGCCTGAACGTCAGAGTTTATACGTCTCGGTTCAATGATCTGGCTAGATTGGTTCCACGAATGGTCACTCCTGAGTACGTTAAGGTAGAAAGGTATATCTGGGGATTGTCGCCACAAATTCGTAGTATGGTTATGTCAGCGAAGCCCACTACCTATCTGGAAGCTTCTACTCTAGCAAAATCATTAGCGGATGATGCGGCTCGCAAGATTAGCCTTAACATGAAAGAGAAGACTGGGAAGTCGTCGGGAAAAGTCAAGGTAGATGGGAAATCTGACCGATCTGAGCGTTCTGAGCCTAGATCTGGGGATTCGCGGAAGCGAAAGTCTGAGAGCTCGAAAAAGGATTCCGATGTGAACTGTGAGAGGAACCGCGATTCGGGGAAAGCATATGTGGCTAATTTTAGTGGTTCAAGGAATAATAATGCCAGGGATGGTGAAAGTGGTCGAACTGGACATGTTACTCGCGAGTGCTATGCTAAGAGTACGTCGGAGGGAATTAAGCTCGAGGGATGCTATGAATGCGGAGAGCAGGGACACTACAAGAGGAACTGTCCGAATGTGAAGGGTCAGAATGCCAGGGGAAGAGCTTTTGAGCTGAATGCTGGGAAGGCACGTGATGATCCTGCAGTTGTTACCGGTACGTTCTTGATCAATGACCATTCTGCATTTGTACTATTTGATACTGGTGCTGACTTGAGTTTTGTTTCGAAAAACATTGAACCATTTATGTGTTCTCAAACAAGTAAGCTAAGTAAAAAGTACTCGATAGAATCAGCAAATGGAAAATTGATAGAGACTAGCGAAGTTATTCGTGGTTATAGAATTCGGTTATGTGATCATATTTTTAGTATCGACTTATTACCAGTGGAGCTGGGTAGTTTTGATGTAGTCGTTGGGATGGATTGGCTATCCAAGAACGGAGCTGAGATGATTTGTTCGGAGAAATAAGTGCGGATACCTCGTCCTGGTGGTGGTGAAGCTTTAGTTGTTCATGGTGACCGATCGAGTCGAGTATCAGGAGTTGTAAGTGTTATGAAGATGCACAAGATGTTGCGTAAGGGCTATCCTGCGTTCTTGGTTAACGTAGTGGATACGAAGGCCGAAAGTGGGAAGATTGAAGAAATTCCTATACTTCGCGATTATCCGGAAGTTTTCCCTGAAGACTTGCCTGGATTACCCCCTGCGAGACAGATCGAGTTTAAAATTGATCTTGTACCTGGTGCTGCACCAATTGCAAAATCTCCTTACAGATTAGCACCGTCCGAGATGAAAGAATTGTCAAATCAGCTTCAAGAGTTAGTAGACAAAGGTTTCATACGACCAAGCTTTCGCCTTGGGGAGTGTCGTGTTGTTCGTAAAGAAGAAAGATGGTTCCTTCAAAATTTGTATTGATTACAGAGAGTTGAACAAGCTGACTATCAAGAATCGGTACCCGTTACCAAGAATTGACGATTTGTTCGACCAGCTTCAAGGATCAAGCTACTACTCGAAGATAGACCTGCATTCAGGTTGTCACCAGTTGAAGATTGTTGAGGAAGATGTTCTGAAGACTGCTTTTAGAACACGTTATGTCCATTATGAGTTCTTAGTCATGCCTTTTGGCTTAACTAATGCGCCTGCAGTGTTCATGGATCTCATGAACTTGGTATGCAAACCCTATTTGGACAAATTCGTGATAGTATTCATTGACGATATAGTAATCTATTCGCGAACCAAAGAAGATCATGAGCAACATTTGAAGATGATTCTAGAGTTGCTGAAGAAAGAGAAGTTGTATACCAAGTTCTCTAAATGTGAATTTTGGTCATTTCATAAATGAGAAAGGTATACATGTGGACCCGTCGAAGATTGAGGCGATTAAGAATTGGGAAGCGCCGAAGACTCTGTCAGAGGTGCGACAATTCTTAGGACTTGCTGGGTATTATAAAAGATTCATTGAGAATTTTTCCAGATTAGCGCAGCCATTAACGTTATTGACCCAGAAGGATAAGAAGTTTGATTGGACGGAAAAGCAAGAGATAGCTTTTCGGATGTTGAAAGACAAGTTGTGTAGTGCACCTATTCTATCCCTGCCTAAGGGAAATGACGGTTTTGTTGTATACTGCGATGCATTACGTTTGGGCCTTGGTTGCGTGCTTATGCAAAAGGACAAAGTGATATCCTATGCATCCAGACAACTGAAAGTACATGAGAAGAACTACACAACTCATGATTTAGAGTTGGGAGCTGTTGTGTTCGCTTTGAAGATTTGGAGACATTATCTGTATGGCACGAAGTGTAGGATTTACACAGACCATAAGAGCCTCCAACATATTTTTGATCAGAAGGAACTCAACATGCGACAGCGGCGTTGGGTAGAGTTACACAATGATTATGAGTGTGATATTCGTTATCACCCTGGAAAAGCAAATGTTGTTGCTGACGCGCTCAGTAGGAAAGAGCGGGAAAAGCCTATGCGCGTTCGTGCTTTGGGTTTGACCATACAAACGAATTTGACCGATCGAATTCGTACTGCATAGCGAGAAGCTTTGAAAGATGAGAACCTGATTAGAGAAGTTTTGAAAGGTTTAGAATGTGAACTGATACCAAAAGCGGATGAAGTAATGTACTTCATGAACCAAGTTTAGGTTCCGCTTAGAGGTAACCTACGTGAACTGGTTATGAACGAGGCTCATAAGTCTAGATATTCAATTCACCCAGGTTCTACCAAGATGTAGCAGGATATTAAAGAGTTATATTGGTGGCCGAATATTAAGAGAGATATTGTGGTGTATGTGACTAAATGTCTGACATGCTCGAAGGTTAAGGCTGAGCATCAGAGGCCGTATGGGCTTCTACAGCAACCAGAGATTCCTAAATGGAAGTGGGAGCATCTTGCAATGGACTTTATCACCAAATTACCCCGTACGTCACGTGGACATGACACCATATGGGTAATTGTGGATCGATTGACAAAGTCTGCTCATTTTCTAGCCATTAAGGAAACAGACAAGACGGTAAAGATATCGCAGTTGTACCTCAACGAGATTGTAGCCCGACATGGAGTGCATGTGTCAATTATCTCCGATAGAGATGGACGATTTGACTCCAGATTTTGGCGATCTCTTCAGGAGTCGCTGGGTTCTCGTTTGGACATGATTATTGCGTATCATCCTCAAACGGATGGTCAGAGTGAGAGAACCATTCAAACTTTGGAGGACATGTTGAGAGCGTGCGTGATTGATTTTGGTGGAAGTTGGGATACTCATTTGCCGCTGGCAGTGTTTTCTTACAACAATAGTTACCACGCTAGTATCAAAGCCGCTCCGTTTGAAGCTTTGTACGGAAGGAAATGTCGATCGCCCTTGTGCTGGGCTGAAGTTGGTGAAAGGCAGCTAACTGGACTTGAGCTTATCCAGGAAACCACCGATAAGGTTGTCCAGATCAAGGAAAGGTTGAAAGTTGCCGCCGATCGACAGAAAAGTTATGCAGACAACCGAAGGAAACCGTTGCAGTTTCAAATCGGGGATCGTGTTCTGCTGAAAGTGTCACCTTGGAAAGTTGTTGTTAGATTTAGGAAAGGGGGAAGGCTAAGCCCACGGTATATAGGTCCTTTCGAAATCGCATCTCGAGTTGGATCAGTCGCGTATAGGCTTAAGCTGCCGCAAGATTTGAATGGAGTTCATGACGTGTTTCATGTTTCCAACCTGAGAAAATGTTTGTCGGATGAGACACTAATTATACCCCCTGATGAGGTTCAAGTAGATGATAAATTGAGATTTATCGAGGAATCGGTTGAAGTTCTGGATGAGAAGATTCAGAAGCTTAGAAGGAGTCGGATCAAGTTGGTCAAGGTTCGCTGGAATTCCACATGGGAACGAAAGGACCATATGCAACAAAACTATCTGTATCTCTTTAAATCTAGTGCGAAAACGAATCCTGTAGTGTAAGAATTTCGGGGACGAAATTCCTTAAACAAGGGGAGACTGTGACACCCGGCTATTTAGGTTGTCTCGTACAAATGTAACACGTGTCATGAATGAATAAAAGTCCGTATTGGATTATTTATGATGTTTATATATGTTATTTGATGTGTTGGTAAATCCAAAGTTTGATAAAAATTACGTTGGCACTATTAAGATAAACGTTTATCGCGTAACGGTTAAAATGCGAAACGAATGTCGGTGACCGCCGAATAATGTTAAAATCCTAAAAATAGTCCGTTATGAGTTAAATAATACATTTAATCATAATCATGAGGAAAAAATATTTAAAACACTAAGAGACTCTATTTTTCGAGTTTAAGCGCGTACTGCGCGATACTGCGCGTATCTGACAAAATGTTGTAAACACAACCAGTTCAGGGCAACCAATAATTATTGTAGTAATAATTTGACAAGTTTGTTTTTATAGAATGATAAAAATAAATTAAAATGCTTAAAATCTCTATTTTTGCGAATTTAAGCGTGTACTTCGCAACACAACGCGCATACTGCCAAATACCGACAACGTAACTGGTCCCGGCAAATAAAATATTGGTTAGTAATATTTTGGTGTGTTTATTTTTAGAGAGCGCTTAAAATAATTTAAAACGCGTTAAAACGCACTTCAAACGCTAGATAAAACACCGGTATCCGGTTAAATACCAGTAAATAGCATATATATATGTATGTGTATGAACTATATGTGACAACCTGTACTTTTCGGCTCCTAATTACGCGATTAACAAACATTTAAGGCGATATTAAATAGTGTTTAGGACACGTATTAACTTAATTAGACTTTTGAAATGCCTAGGAACGCCAATCAAACTTTACAGTGCGCGTATGGTGATTTCCGGAAGAAAAAAAAACGGCTGAACGATTAGCGACAACGAACTGACATCGGACAAGATATTGATAAGGCCGATAAATACAAATTTTTACACGTATAACTTATGCTTATGAACTTGGTTTTGTGAATTTACGGTGCTTCGAATGGCACCAAACGCTTACGTGTACGAAAAACGCGATTGCGGGAACGCACCGACAACGAAATGAAGGCATCAGACACACGTATCGCCTTCAAAACGGGAATATTATGACACATCTAACTCCGTAATCCAATTTAAATAATCATAGACGATATCGGATCGAAAAACAGACAAGAAACGACAACCGTGTCGAATTTCACGATTTTAACGCAAACTACGAACGTACACGACATATATCAATTTCGACATCAATTTTTCGTCTTCATTATACTACATTTTACGACAACCGAGAATGAAAACGGGCCTTGAAAACAGGTTTGGGCCGCTCAAAAACGCAAGAATCGGGCTCATTGGCTTAGGCCCAACACACCTCAAACCCTAAGTATATATAGGTAATACACACACTTTCACACCATAACTCTCACACACTCTCTCACTCTAGACTCCTCTCTCTCGTTCTCTCTCTCTCTCACCCAGTTTCTGGCGACCGGAGCTCCGGCCGGAGCACGGCGTAGCCCAGCGGCGGCGCCGCTCACGACGGCGGTGGTGGTGGTTTTTGACGGCGGAGGTCTGGTGAACCCCTCTAAACCAACCCTTCTAAATCCATTCATGGTGTCGGTTTTTCGTTTTGAGGAGTGGAAATGGCAGTTTCAACTACGTAGTCACGATTTTCAAGGTTTCTTACCCCGTGGTGTCCCGACGGCAGGGAGGGGGTGATGTGGTGGCGATGATGATGACGTGAAGGTGGTGGTGCAACGCGGGGTAACGACGGACGAACCGGACCACTGCGCGGCGTCAGCCGACGGCTGTGGTGCCGGCAACGGTGGTTATTTTTAGGTTTGGCACGGTTCACTCAGTCCAAGTTTAGTTCAGATCGGTTCAAGGTTGGTCGAGTTTCAGGTCAGGTGTGTCTCGGTTCATCTAGGGTTCACGTTGGCTCAGGTCAATCCAGGTCTCGTGTTTCGGTCCCTAGTCAACTCCGTTCAGCCTGGGTTCGGGTCAGATTTGTGACTCGAGTCAACAAGCCAATGGGTCTACTCGTTTTCGATGTGGTTCGGGTCAAGAAAAGTCAAAGGCGGTTCATACACGGTCAACACGGCCGACTTGGTCCATTTTTGTGTTCGGTTCAAACCTCGGTTAACCAAGTCCACTGGTCAACCACAGTCAACTAGTCAACTTAGTCAACAGCGGGCAACTCGGGTCAGCGGATTAAAAACGAGACTCGGTAAAATTCTAGGGACGCGACGTTTATTTATATTGTCTTATATAATTATTAGTTAGCCTGAAACCGAGCTCGACCGACCAACTAACGTTTGCATATATTGTCGATTCTTTTAAGGATGTTTCCACTTTACATTGCATCTATCAAACGGTTATACGAAAGAATTGAGATATATATATATATATGTGTGTGTGTATGCGAATAGTAAGTTATATACTGGTTTAAATGTAAATTGTGGCGTCGTCAACCAAGTATCGGCATATAATGTCTGTTTTGTATAACGTTCATGTTTGCAAATGTTGTGTTTTGACAAAATAACGACAACTTGAGTTGTCTAGTTATCCTGAAAACAGAGGAAACTCTGTCCGATTTTCATTAAAAACTTGTAATACGAAACGTAATTATATCCTAAAAACGACACTTATCAAAACTCGAGTTTTCTTATAAAATAAATATAAAGATATATTTATTTTGATGACTTTTAACAAATTACCAAAACGAAGTTATAATGTTTGACAAGCTCGAGCTATAAGATAACGAAACCCGATACTTATATAAAATAAATATAATTACTTATATTTATTTCAAAACGTCGATAATTCGAACAACCACGAATATTTTTATAAAATAAGTATAACGGTTTGTACTTATTTCAGACGTCGACTTTAAACATTTTCGTGAACTAAATATAGTTATATTTATTTCAACCGTTGGTAACAAGTATATATATTTACATCGTACGGAAGCTACCACGAGACACGGCGTTACTACTTCGCCTACTCGACAACATCCACATCTATTCTTACAATTACACATATATAAATATATATATTATATACCAAATATCACGAAAACTGAGTTCTTTCCAATAATTAGTATTATCCCGTCTATAAAAAGAATCAAATAACCATAGATCGGTTATTCTAAGTCCAGATAATCACACCTTTTAGAATCGTATGGTTAACGATTCGGTAGAGCTCGGACGCGTAGTTTAGTTGCGTTTAATTAGAAAACTTATAATTATTCCTTGATTAGGAATGCTTTAGTTGCACGCTAGCAAGTCACATTTTGGAAACGACATTACGGAATCACAATTAGCTAGCTTTGCACAAGGATAACAAGGTGAGTTCATAACCCCTACTTTTAACGGTTTTACATTTTTATAAATGTTTTCGGGTGTGGAAAGACATGCAACTTTTGCAAAATACACACTATCTCGATGATGAAAATTCATATTCCTAAACCATTTCTGTTAACGGATTTCAATAAACTCAAATGGTTTACAAAGGTTTATGCTCAACATGCCGGTTTAACAAAACACGCGCGTATTTTCGAAACGTGCATGAGTTTCATGACTAGGGACGGGGTTGTCCTAATTACAACAGGACTGGATTGTCCTACATACAACTAAGAGGACGGGCTGGTCCTGCTTTTAGACTTAAACGGGCTAGGCCCATTTTTAATTGTGCGAGACAATAAGACACAATGAGTTCATGTTCCCCCTTTTCCTTTTTAAATGTTTTCCAGTTTTCTAATAATCAGGGGTTGAAATACATGCTATGAAATTCTATGACAAAGGATTATGTTGGCTACGTGTTTAAAGAAAGAACTATGATCAATGTGTGTAAGTAGGAATGACTATATAATAACCATTAATCACTTAGTGACAAGGTGCAAAGGTGTAGATCTACTGAGTTGTGAGACACGCTCCACTTTGAATAAAACAAGTCCTTTCAGAGTGCTTTGTGATCCCTAAGACTCCGAATAAAACAAGTCCTTTCGGAGTGTGAAGTTCTAAATAAAACATGTTCGTTCAGAGGTTAATGTTGTCTCGGGTTGGTTATTTACTTACGACACATAATAACAGGGACTAGCTACCCGCTGATAGATCTGTAAACCGTAGGAATAACAATAACATACCGGGATTTCAATATTGGCTTATGACAGTGGCCAGGATTTAAGTATTTGTTTATAAATATGACAATGGCAGGATTTCAATATTGATGACAATTATGACAGAAATCATTTTGACAGAAACCTCGATACGACATATCAAACGTTTTGAAATACTATGATCTCACGAACCGGTTATCAAAAGATTTATTTTAAATCTTTTTCAAACAAACTATGAACTCGCTCAACTTTATGTTGATTTTTTTTGCATGTTTCTTTCTCAGGTTACATTTTCAAACTATGGCACGGTTAGAATAGGAGAACCATTTGGATTCGAGTACTTAGCGGCGTTCATTTTCTAGAAGTCTTAGCACCATAATACTTTCGCTGTGCAATGAAGATATCCGTCCAGTCACACCAGCTCTATATTTCGGGGTGTGACAGATTGGTATCAGAGCCATAGGTTTCAGCGAATTAGGTTTCTGTAGAGATATCTAGGCTTTAACCTCACTTTCCTTCGGGGACTTAGCTTATTAAGACGTGAACACATATAGAACGCCTAGAACACATACGTGGGTTCCAACGGTGGCCGAAAACAATGAGTCAACATATTGACTTCTAAACATGCATTACTGTTGTGTTTTATACACGTTACACGAAACGATTACATACGCTAAGCAAAACTTGAAAGTTCTGAGAACACGCACTTAGACCTTGGTTAACTCATGACAAAAATTCATTAAAGGTCATTTCACAGGAACTGCAACTGTTAACTCGGGTAAACGATTCTATCTATGTTATCTATGCTATTTTACTAACCCGAGCAGGTAAACTACGAAAACAGAATGCTGATGTGCATGAATACATGAAACCTAGCGCATACATCATGGGTGTAGAAATACAAAACGCATGCAATACGAGGCAAGGCCTTGGGAAAGCATGAACGAACGATTACAACCGCGATGCAAATCCCGTCAACAGAATGATTGTCGGTCAGAATACAGCTACTGTCATGTAGCCTTGCAAACGATGTGAAACATGCCAAGGTACGTCCAAACGAGGACTTTGCGAACTAACGGAAATCATTATTTCGGGCATCACAACAGAGAACACACGTTTTCACATCTCCCCACTTTCATAATGGTGACTACGCCAAAATGGACATCTCGTGGCGATGTCACATAACCCCAGGTCATTGCATGGAATTCGAGGTAAGTCTTAAATTCTTTTGTTGGTAGTTCCGACTTTTGCATATAGTTAGTAGACTCTTGTACCTCTACTCTTTCTAATGGTCATCTCATCGTGAAATTTCATTCATGATCAGTGAACACCCAATTACAATTTCTCGGCAAATTCATACGCTACGCATGCATTGTTTGTTTGGCATGTAATTAGCTTGATTTGTGGAAACCATCAGGGACTCCACATCTAATGTGTTGTTCTAATAAATACTTCAATTATTGTTTCGCTATACCGATTATTTCATTAAGGCAATAATGACCTATATCATTGCAAGAGTTGACTCATTGATATCGAGTCAACTAAATTCTTTGAAGCATTTTTCTTGACAAGTTACATACATGGTTTTCGTAAGGCCATGTTGAAATTTCCTTAGTAATACATATATCGTTGTTGGTCGATATCTAAGTCAAGTTTAGTTGGCTAAACTTGCTCACTACACATATTCAATTCAAGAATTCCATATGATGAATTGAGGCCATCATACTCAAAGTAATATCAACAAGCATTTCATTTATATCGAATTCTAGTAGACTTGTTTAATTTTAAGTCTACTAAGTCATTTGTTGTTTATGACACCCTGTGGTGGCGCCCTCATTAATTTGAAGCTTGTGCTTATGTCGTCTACACACTTCACATACGGATTAGTTAATTGTTATTTATTTATAATTAAATGCACTTTGTCGATTCTTTGTCTTGAAACATTCTTAATACAATTGTGTATTGAGAAAATGGTATACAATCTCATGGCTTATTTCGGTGTACCTCCAGCGGTTATTTCAACGCCACTTGCAACCCGATGACCTTCATTTGTCATTTATTTTTGTCATCGACCCGAATTCCTATGAAACACATTTGGAATAAATCTTTGAAATTACTTCGTTGAACCTTCTATCTTATTGCAACCACGGTGAACTTGTTCGGTCACCGCTATTGTTGAATTATTTCAATCTCTACAATGCCTTGTGGAGTTGGTATAAACTTGTAGCTTGGGCTAATCATGACCAACCGTTTCTTGCGAAACTACGTATGCTCTTCGTTACCTTATCATTCAAATAGTCTTAATGCAACTATGTATTAAGACAATGATACACCAGGATCGGTTGTATTTAGGTGTATCCCTGCAATTCGAAAATGTCAACTCAGATTTTATTTCATTTAATGGTTCGATAGTTGAAAATTCATTTCATGGTCCTATTCAATTTAAGCTTGTTGATTCCGAGTTTCGATCATACAACAGTTAACGTAAGGTACTATTTATAGTACACTTATTGTTTCTGGAATTCATTTGCATATTGGGAACGTTCATTTGAAATCTTATTGGTTGAATTCCTCTTTTGTTGGACTTTAGTCACACTGGTGACTGTATCATAACATCTCGTTCACTTGACATCAATACAGAAAACAAACTCAGTTGAACTGTTGGTTTCTTATTATCATAACAAGTCATAGTATTCATATACTGCACAAAAGTCTTGACTCCTTCTCGTAATCAATTACTTCGGCATTAATCATACCTACATGTGCATGACAAAACTCTAAGGAGATAACATAGTCTAAATTTCGAGGACGAAATTTCTATAACAGGCGGAGAATGTGACAACCGTACTTTCCGGCTCCTAATTACGCGATTAAAAAACATTTAAGGCGATATTAAATAGTGTTTAGGACACGTATTAACTTAATTAGGCTTTTGAAATGCCTAGGAAAGCCTATCAAACTTACAGTGCGCGTATGGTGATTTCCGGAAGAAAAAAAATTGTTGAACGATTAGCGACAACGAACTGACACCGGACAAGATATTGATAAGGCCGACAAATACAAATTTTTACACGTATAACTTATGCTTATGAACTTGGTTTTGTGAATTTACGGTGCTTCGAATGGCACCAAACGCTTACGTGTACGAAAAAACGCGACTGCAGAAACGCACCGACAACAAAACGAAGGCATCAGACACGCGTATCGCCTTCAAAAAGGGAATATTATGACAAATCTAACTCCGTAATCGAATTTAAATGATCGTAGACGATATCGGTTCGAAAAACAGACAAGAAACGACAACCGTGTCAAATTTCGCGATTTTAACGCAAACTACAAACGTACGTGACGTATATCGATTTCGACATCAATTTTTCGTCTTCATTATACAACGTTTTACGACAACCGAGAACGAAAACGGGCCTTGAAATAGGTTTGAGCCGCTCAAAAACGCAAGAATCAGGCTCATGGGCCTTGGGCCCAACACACCTCAAACCCTAAGTATATATAGGTAATACACACACTTTCACACCATAACTCTCACACACTCTCTCACTCTAGACTCTTCTCTCTCGTTCTCTCTCTCTCACCCAGTTTCCGGAGACCGAAGCTCCGGCCGAAGCACGGCGGAGCCCGACGGTGGCTCACAACGGCGGTGGTGGTGGTTTTTGTCGGCGGAGGTCCGGTGAACCCCCCTAAACCAACCCTTCTAAATCCATTCATGGCGTCGGTTTTTCGTTTTGAGGAGTGGAAATGGCAGTTTCAACTACGGCTGTCACAATTTTCGAGGTTTCTTACCCGATGGTGTCTCGACGGCAGGGAGGGGGTGTTGTGGTGGCGATGATGATGACGTGAAGGTGGTGGTGCAACGCGGGGTAACGACGGATGAATCGGACCACCGCGCGACGTTAGCCGACGGCGGTGGTGCTGGCGACAGTGGTTATTTTTAGGTTTGGCACGGTTCACTCAGTCCAAGTTTAGTTCAGATCGGTTCAAGGTTGGTCGAGTTTCAGGTCTGGTGTGTCTCGGTTCATCTAAGGTTCACCTTGGCTCAGGTCAGTCCAGGTCTCATGTTTCGGTCCTGAGTCAACTCCGTTCAGCCTAGGTTCGGGTCAGATTTGTGACTCGAGTCAACAAGCCAATGGGTCTACTCGTTTTAGATGTGGTTCGGGCCAACAAAAGTCAAAGGCGGTTCATACACGGTCAACACGGCCCGACTTGGTCCATTTTTGTGTTTGGTTCAAACCTCGGTCAACCAAGTCCACTGGTCAACCACAGTCAACTAGTCAACTTAGTCAACAGCGGGCAACTCGTGTCAGCGGATTAAGCACGAGACTCGGTAAAATTCTAGGGACGCGAAGTTTATTTATATTGTCTTATATAATTATTAGTTAGCGCCAAACTGAGCTCGGCCGACCAACTAATGTTTGCATATATTGTCGATTCTTTTAAGGATATTTCCACTTTACATTGCATCTATCAAACGATTATACGAAAGAATTGAGATATATATATGTGTGTGTGTGTGCGAATAGTAAGTTATATACTGGTTTAAAAGTAAATTGTGGCGTCGTCAACCAAGTATCGGCATATAATGTCTGTTTTGTATAACGTTCATGTTTGCAAATGTTGTGTTTTGACAAAATAACGACAACTTGAGTTGTCGGGTTATCCTAAAAACAGAGGAAGCTCGGTCCGATTTTCATTAAAAACTTGTAATACGAAAAGTAATTATATCCTAAAAACGACACTTATCAAAACTCGAGTTTTCTTATAAAAATAAATATAAAGATATATTTATTTTGACGACTTTTAACAAATTACCAAAACGAAGTTATAATGTTCGACAAGCTCAAGCTATAAGATAACAAAACCCGATACTTATATAAAATAAATATAATTACTTATATTTATTTCAAAACGTCGAGAATTCGAACAACCACGAATATTTTTGTAAAATAAGTATAACGGTTTGTATTTATTTCAGACGTCGACTTTAAACATTTTCGTGAACTAAATATAGTTATATTTATTTCAACCGTTGGTAACAAGTATATATATTTACATCGTACGGAAGCTACCACGAGACACGGCGTTACTACTTCGCCTACTCGACAACATGCACATCTATTCTTACAATTACACATATAAATATATATATATATATATATATATATATACCAAATATCATGAAAACTGAGTTCTTTGCAATAATTAGTATTATCTCATCTATAAAAAGAATCAAATAACCATAGATCGGTTACTAAGTCCGGATAATCACACCTTTTAGAATCGTATGGTTAACGATTCGGTAGAGCTCGGACGCGTAGTTTAGATGCGTTTAATTAGAAAACTTATAATTATTCCTTGATTAGGAATGCTTTAGTTGCACGCTAGCAAGTCACATTTTAGAAACGACATTACGGAATCACAATTAGCTAGATTTGCACAATGATAACAAGGTGAGTTCATAACCCCCACTTTTAATGGTTTTACATTTTTATAAATGATTTCGGGGGTGGAAAGACATGCAAGTTTTGCAAAATACACACTATTTCGACGAATGAAAATTCATATTCCTAAACCATTTTTGCAAACGGATTTCAATAAACTCAAATGGTTTACAAAGGTTTATGCTCAACATGCCGGTTTAACAAAACACGCGCGTATTTTCGAAACGTGCATGAGTTTCATGACTAGGGACGTGGTTGTCCTAATTACAACGGGACTGGATTGTCCTACATACAACTAAAAGGACGGGCTGGTCCTGCTTTTAGACTTAAACGGGCTATGCCCATTTTCAATTGTGCGAGACAATAAGACACAGTGAGTTCATGTTCCCCCTTTTCCTTTTTAAATGTTTTCTAGTTTTCTAACAATCAGGGGTTGAAATACATGCTATGAAATTCTATGACAAAGGATTATGTTGGCTACGTGTTTAAAGAAAGAACTATGATCAATGTTTGTAAGTAGGAATGACGGTATAATAACCATTAATCACTTAGTGACCAACGTGCAAAGGTGTATATCTACTGAGTTGTGAGACACGCTCCACTCTGAATAAAACAAGTCCTTTCAGAGTGCTTTGTGATCCCTAAGACTCCGAATAAAACAAGTCCTTTCGGAGTGTGAAATTCTAAATAAAACATGTCCGTTCAGAGGTTAATGTTGTCTCGGGTTGGTTATTTACTTATGACACATAATATCAGGGACTAGCTACCCGCTGATAGATCCGTAAACCGTAGGAATAATAATAACATACCGGGATTTCAATATTGGCTTATGACAGTGGCCAGGATTTATATATTGGTTTATAAATATGACAATGGCAGGATTTCAATATTGATGACAATTATGACAGAAATCATTTTGACAGAAACCTCGATACGACATATCAAACGTTTTGAAATACTATGATTTCACGAACCGGTTATCAAAAGATTTATTTTAAATCTTTTTCAAACAAACTATGAACTCGCTCAACTTTATGTTGATTTTTTTTGCATGTTTCTTTCTCAGGTTGCATTTTCAAACTATGGCACGGTTGGAATAGGAGAACCATTTGGATTCGAGTACTTAGCGGCGTTCATTTTTAGAAGTCTTAGCACCATAATACTTCCGCTGTGCAATGAAGATACCAGTCCAGTCACGCCAGCTCTGATATTTCGGGGTGTGACAATATATGTGAGAGGGGTGCTAGGTGGCGGCACCATGGCTGCCCACCTTTTGCATTTTTCTTCTAGATGGCCATGTGTATGCATTGGGAAGCCAAAGCAATCAATTTGATACTAACACAATCCATTTAAACTTGAAAAGTTCAAACAAAATCTCCACTCTCTCTCTCATCAAAAAGCTCGGCCGAACACCCCCATATACACACACATTTTCATTTTTCCAATCAAGTTCTTGAAGATTCAAGAGTCCTTCAAGGTGTTTTCAAGTAGTTTTGAAGGTTCAAAAGTGTTTCCAAGCAAGAATCAAGCTCCATACCATCCTACTTAGCTAAAAACCCATCAAAAACAAGAAGGTATAAAATTATTTTAAAAACTTTGTTCTTGATTCTTGATGAGTTTTGATGAAGATGAAGGTTTCTCTTGTTCTTGGATTTAAACATAAACTTGGAAACTAAAACAAATGGGTTTTCAAAGAAAATAATGTGGACATGTATGTATATGTGGTGGTAGCCGTGAATGTATATGTATATACATATGAGATTGAGTTTTGATTTTGTTGAATGATTCTTGTTAATATGATTCTTAAAAGTTTGATGCATGCATACAAAATTTTGTTGTTAGTTCATAAATGTGAAGGAGGTGATAGTTGCATTTATGTTGGATGATTAGATGATGGTAATCATAGGAGGATGATGATGTTCTTAGATGAATGAACATGAAATAAATGAATATTGATGCATATGGATACATGCATGTTGGTGAAGATATGTTGTGGATGCTTTAGGAGCTTGTACATGGACATGCATGTGGGTGTATGTACATAAAATGATGAATAAATGATGTTATGATAAAAATGATTTTAGATCAGATTATAAACCTTAAAAATAAGGTTATTTCATGTATTAAAGTAGTGTGAAACTTGACATGAAGTTTACTAGCTTTGCATGTTGTACTATGTGCTTAAAAGTGTTGTAAAATGTGTGAAATCGCATGATTTATGTGCCTTACACAAAAACTGCTAATTTGATTATAACAATCATTTTATTCAGTATATAACATGTATTGTGTTAAAAATATGAATTTGTTTCGAGTTCGGATGGTTATGGTAACATTTGACGCAAAACTATGCGGTAAAAAAGGTAAAAATCGCCTTTTTAAAAGGGTTTTTATGAAACTGTTTTAGATCAGTAAATAAAATGATATTTTTATATAAATATAAGTATATTAACTTATATTAATATTATTTGGTGTTTGGTTGGTCATACGTGACTTCCGACGCCCGAAAACGTTACCGAATCGCTAAAATACGCATTTTTCAACATACACTAGAATGGGTTGTTAATGGATGAACCTTATGTGTTTAAATGTGTCATGTGATTCAAATATGTGAATATGATAATATGTTAAGTGTTGACATGATAGCGGGAATTAAGACTATGCATGTACGCTTGTATGTTTAAAACGGTAAAATCGGTGAAACCGCGTTAAAATGTGTAACTTGTTTTTCGTGCATGAAAATTGATACATAGGTTAACTTAGTGAGTTATTTCATGTATACATGCTTTAAAAATGATAAAGTGAATAAGTTAATGAGTTTTCGCGTGTTATGATATTGTGAACCTGTGCACGTTTATGTATATATATTACGACGCGCAAATCGTAGATATATAGTATTTATAAACGGATATATAGTAGTGTGAAACTTCTCCCAATTGAGCATCAACTTCGTCTCAACACACCTCTTCAACATCCTCTCAAGAATTCTCAAACACTCATCAAACGAGTTACCACGAACCGAGAAATCGTCCATGAAAACCTCCATGGAACTCTCAATCATATCCTGGAATATGGCAACCATGCACCGCTAAAAGGTCGCTGGAGCGTTACATAGCCCAAATGGCATGCGTCGGTACGCATATGTGCCACAGGGGCATGTGAAGGTGGTTATATCCTAATCCTCCGGTGCGATGGGGATCTGGAAGTAACCAGAAAAACCGTCAAGAAAACAATAGACTTGTTGACCCGCGAGACGCTCCAACATCTGATCGATAAAGGGCAATGGAAAGTGGTCCTTTCGGGTGGCATCATTCAATTTCCGGTAATCGGTGCACACTCGCCAACTCGTAACCGTACGAGAAGGGATAAGCTCATTCTTGGAATTCATGACAACGATCATCCCTCCCTTCTTAGGGACAACCTGAGTGGGACTAACCCATGGCGAATATGAGATAGGATATATCATCCCGGCATCCATGAGTTTTAGAACCTCCTTCGTCACTACTTCTTGCATGTTTGTATTGAGGCGCCTTTGGGATTGCACCACTGGTTTGAAATCGTCCTCCATGAGAATTCGATGAGTACAATAAGAAGGGCTTATGTCCTTGATGTCGGACAACCTCCATGCAATGGCCTCCTTGTTGGCCTTCAACACCTCCAACAACTTCGACTTCTCCCCATCCTCCAACTTTGATGAGATGATAACGGGTAGCTCGGAACCCTCCCCTAAAAAGGCATATTCTAAATGAGATGGAAGGACCTTAAGCTCTATAGGTGGGGATGGGGTGGTGTCATCACTAACGGCTAACACTTCGGGAATCAAAGGGATCCCTTCATTTTCTATCTCATCCAACCTCAACGACTCCTCTTCAACTACCTCTCCTCCTAGTAAGTCGGCTCCAATAATGAACCCTAGACAATGGTCAATGCACGAAATGAAAGTGTTCAAGAAATAAACGGAATGGGAAGGACCACTATAGTCATCAGAACCGCTCGGGTGGTTCCTGGCACGATTGATCTCAAAAGTGACTCTCTCCTCACCAACTCTAAGTGTGATCTTACCATCAAAGATATCTATGAGAGCTTTAGCGGTACGCAAAAACGAACGACCAAGTATGATAAGAACTCTCTCATCAGCTTCCATATCAAGAATGACGAAATCAGCGGGAAAAACGAACTTGTCGACCTTAACAAGCAAATTCTCGACAATACCCCTCGGGTATTTCACGGACCGATCGGCTAAAGATAATATCATACGGGTAGGTGAAAGTTCGCCTAAGTCTAGCTTCTCATAGAGAGAAAAGGGCATCAAGTTGATGCTAGCACCTAGGTCGGCTAAAGCACGAGTATTGGTGTTACTACCGAATAGACATGGGATGGTAAAGATGCCGGGATCGGTGAACTTCTCTGGAAGCTTATTCAGAACAACTACGGAACACCCTCCGTTCAATGGAACATTCAACAACTCCCCCAACTTCTACTTGTTTCTAAGAAGATCTTTTAAGAACTTGGCATACTTGGGCATGGATTGGAGTGCCTCAATAAAAGGTAGATTAACCTTCAATTGCTTGAAGATATCTAAGAATTGTCCGTATTCCCAGGAGTACTTTTGGTTCCTAAGACGTGTGGGAAACGGGACACGTGAATGATCTACGAGTGGAGATGGTCTAATGTCTACGGGTGGTTTCTCTACTCCCTTCTCTCTATGGGAATCACCGGTCTGTGCGCTACTTGCTGGGTCTAGCCTCGGTTGCACTTTGCCGGGAGCCTCTATATCGATCTCTTCATCTACAATCTCCTCATCCTCTTCTACTACTCTCTCCTCAACTCTCGGGTTCCCTACGGTTTTGCCACTACGAGTGGTAATGGCTTTGGCATGGGCGTTAGGGTTTTGTTGGGAGTTACCCTGACCGGGTAACCTCTCCTCAAGTTTTCTAGACATGTCACCTAATGGAAAGAGGATTGGTGGTTCTTAAGCATAAAGTCATGTGCGGCGAGGACCTTTTGGGTGGTTTGGTCCTTAATGACTAACTGACTCATCATGGCCTCTATCCTCTCAAGACTACCTCCTACATCAGTATTTGGACCCTGAACTGGTGGAACCTGATTATTTGAACCCCCATCCCTGACCTGACCATTGAACCCTTTATTGAACTACCCATTTGAACCCCCACCAAAGAATGAACCTTGCCCCCTGTTTGGATTTTGAGTTAATTGGAAACCACGGGGGTTACCGGTGGAATGAAAGTTATTATTATTATTGAATTAGTATTATTACGCCAACCCGAATTAAAATTACTACCAAACCCACTAGATTGACCTCTACCTTGACCCCCTCCCACGAAACTGACCTGCTCCTCACCAACTAACAATGGACACGCACTCGTATCATGACCCCCTCGACAATACTCACACTTATCCACTTTTGCCTTAGTCTCCTTGAGCTCCCTAGTGCCGTTTTCCAACACGGCGGCTATACTAGGATCCATAGTGACATGGTTCACCCCACGAGTGGGTGCACTAGTAGTGGAATTTGGATTTCCACCGAGAGACCATCGATCGGATCTCGACTGAGATTGAGATTGGGCAAAGCTCTCGAAATGCTCTAAACACTTGGCAACGATAACAATGACCATCATATGACCTCCCGCGTTAGTGTCAAAACGATCACGAGTCTCTTGGGTAAGACCGTTATAAAATTTCTCACAAAGGGCCCAATCAGAAAGACCATGTTGGGAGCAACGAGCGACAAGGTTTTGAAAACGCTCCCAAGCAAGGTAATAGGGCTCGTCGGGCTCCATGTGGAATGAGTGAATCTGATCGCGAAGATGTGAGGCTTTAGCGGGTGCGAAGTACTTGTTTAGAAAGGCTTGACGGAGGCCCTTCCAAGTGGTAAAAGTACCGGACGGCTGAGAATCCGACCAAGTAGCCGCACGGCCGGCAAGTGAAAATGGGAAGAGCTGTAAATAGGTAGCATCGTTTGGGGCTCCGTGAAGGCTAAACGTGGCGAGCATACGAGAGAAACGATTTATGGGGGCGGGAGCATCCTCGTCCTCACGGTCGTGGAACTGGATGTTATTGGTGATGGCTTGCATGGCATATGATGGAATCTGCCATGAATTGTCATTTACTGTGGGTGGGACGGTGATGGGTGAAGTAAGACCAGTAAAGTTTTGGGTAGCTTGTTGATGGACGGTCTGTCTTCGGTTGGCCATTGGTTCCAAGTTTATTTGGACTGAGGTGCTAGAGGTGGGATTATCAGGTGGACTATCGGGTGGAGAAACTTTAGGTGAATGGTGTGGTGAGGAAAATGGGGTGGTATCGAAATTCGGGAAATTAGAAAGAGAAGAAGATGAAGTACTAACCTGTGGGTCTTGGCCCACTTGAGATGATGACGCCTTGACTGGTGGCTCCAGCGGCGGTCCGTGCGAGCGCAAATGCGGCATCCACTACAAGGAAGAACCTACAATGAGAGACAAGACACTAGTTAGTAAGACTCAAAATAAAAATAAAGGACTCAAAACAAAACATGTAGCACGTATATGTCAATTAAGTCTATCAAAGCTAATAAACGCAATTGCCAAGAGTCCCCGGCAACGGCGCCAAAAACTTGATGTGTGCTAAACAGACTACTAAAATTAACTAAATGAAACTCTCTAAGCTAGACACTAAAAAGCTTTAAATCTAGACTCAACCTAAACCACACAACCGGTAAGTGTACTGATCAATGTAGTATAACCTAAGCAAGTCCGGATATCGAACCCACAAGACTCTACTAATTACGTTACTAAACTCTAATAGACTCTGACAGACACGACTCAAACTGTTTCATTGTTTTGGGGGGGTTACTGAAAATCTAAGGAAATTTATCAGACTAATGATTAACTAAAACTATGCGAATACGAACTAATATGAAGACTGTTTTCAGATGGTGATTAAGACTACCTAGACTAAAATCCTGGATTGATTTTAAGAATTTACCAATTAAATTAACCACATGTTTTATGGAACCGGGATCTTGTGATACTAAACCTATTAAGACACCAACTAAGCCCCTCAACCCTTCTCGAGGTGAAACTTATGGCACTAGGCCGTTAATCCTACTGGTTATTAGACTTCCTTCCGGTTATCTAATTATTGTGTAAGTACCCTAATATTGACCTACTATTTTCCAATTATAGATCTAGGGTAGTTTTAGTACCTTGAGTTGACTTGATAGACTAATAAACCGACGGGGCAACTAAGTCACGACTTCTTCCAAAGACTGTCTAAAGCAATTCGCCGGGTAAGATCTACCAATAGCCCTGCACCTTCCAGCTATAAGGACTAGTAGAATACTGAAATCTAGCAAACTATCAACTAACACTTCTTAGGTTTATTAGCCAATTCACCCTAAAGGTCAATGACACAAGGTTAAAGATCTAGCATGAACCTATTCCATAGCAGACAACCACCTAGATTCACACGAAGCAATAGATGACAATTAACCAAATTAAAGTACGCATGCACACCAAATCAATCAACCAAACTTCTTACAAAACACAATTAATCCATAAAATACATGCATTGACTAAAAAGGTTCAAACTTTATTCAAAACCATTCATCGTAGTCTAGGCAGTTTAAGCGTTTAGCCAAGCATGTTAATCAATGAAAGCAAAACAAAGTTGTTCAAACAAGAATTCATGGTTACAAGTTTCGGAAAAAGAGAAATCAAACAAACAAGGAACTCAAAACCCGTGCAAGTCTTCAATCTTCAAACCGAACTCGAACGAATGATTCTCGTGATCCAAACTCTTCAAACACAGCACTTCAACCTCCAAACTAAGCTTTTGGACTTCACAAATTCGTAACCCTTCTCCGGAGGCAGCTTAGTTTCTATTTATATCCGAAAACGTCTCATCAAAACCTAACCAAAAACTGTTTTTTTTCGCGTATTAGACCCTGTCGCGCTACGCGACGGGTATGGCATTAGGACGTCGCGTATGGCGGCGCCCTCCTTTCTGCAGTTTTATTTTTTTCATTCTTATTCAGCTTTCCGACTTGCGTACGAATTTTTCCTCTAAACTAGTCGTTTTTTTAACTCGTTTTTCATCGCTTTAAGCAACGGGACCTGAAATCACAGCTTAACGTCAGCATTATCGGAATTTTAACCTAAACTAGACTCAAACTACCTAAAACTCACCAAAATATACACTATAAATATATGTACTTTACAGTACATCAGTGACCATCTTGAAAATCCATTTTAACGGCGTTAGTATCTGCCCAGTGGTAGAAGGATCTGTTTGCCATTTAGAAAGAGTGTGAGTGTTTTTGGATGAACAGATTTCTAAAAGTGAATTGTTGATGTTTTCAAACTAAACTAATCATGAGCCTTTTTATAGTGTTTAGAATGTTTGATATCTGTTTTTGGATGTTCAAATTTTGTCCTTTGGGTTTCTAGATATTTAATTTTATTTTGCTTTCCCATGAAAAATCATTTTTGAACGGTTTTGCATTAAATGCACAGAGTTTTGTAAATAAATGTACATGTTTATATTAAATGTACACGTTTTCCCTCTTAAATCATTAAATGTAAATGGTTATAAATATAATTTTTTATTTAATGCTTACATTTAAATCTGACCTTTGAGTTGTTAGCTATTTCACTATATAATACCATTGTCAATTCAAATGTTATTTCATCATACATTGATTCATTCAGTGAAATAGTAGAGCAACTGTTATTATTTTCATTTGTTCTTATAAATACATTAAAATGGCATCATATACTTCTGCACAGTCTGACGAATTAAAGAAACGCTTTATTAAAGAAATCGAAGAACAGGTTTATCTTGATAGGTCTACTCTTCAAAAGCTGAAGAGGTGTTTTAAACGGACTGCAAATTGGTCTGCTGACGAGAGACCAGGTTTCAAGAGACCTGAGGAAGATGTCGACGACTTTCGTTCGTGACCTGTGTATTGCAAGTAATATAGAGTGTGGAGATAGAGATCTGGAGTTCATGTCAAAGATCAAGGACATACATCAAGAGGTTCAGTGCTCGATGGAGTTGAAGTTAAAGTGTAACAACTCTCCAAAACAGCCCAAACCAAGCTGAAACGACAAACCGGACAAGCGAATCGGGACGCAGCACGCAAAACGAGACAGGCTCACCTGGACAGCCTAGGTGCCATGCGCCAGAGACTGATGTCTCTATCGCGACGCGCGGGAGACGGTTAGGTGATGTGTCACTATTTTACGCCATGTGGCAAGGCTATGCTGATGAGGAGGCTGACCTAGCCTAGCTAGGTGTCTCTGGCGCCACGCGAGAGAGAACCTAGCATCCCGTGCGACGCGCGTGGGATGTCAAAATCGGGTATAAATAGAGCAGCGTGGGACTGAGTCCAGTGCTCAAAATCGATCGAATTCTCTGATCGTATACCCTCTCAAATCTATGTTTCTGTCAAAACCCCCTCCCCCTAAACCCCTAAACCTGCGAAGCGCTGCCCGCTGTAAGTATCTTAACCCCCGATCACTAAATCGATCGAAATCTCTGATCGTATACCCTCTCAAATATTTGTTTCTGTCAAAACCCCCTCCCCTAAAACCCTAAACCTACGAAGCGCTGCCCGCTGTAAGTATCTTAACCCCCGCTGTATTGCAAGTAATATAGAGTGTGGAGATAGAGATCTGGAGTTCATGTCAAAGATCAATGACATACATCGAGAGGTTCGGTGCTCGATTGAGTTGAAGTTAAAGTGTAACAACTCTCCAAAACACCCCAAACCGAGCTGAAACGACAAACTAGACACGCGAATCGAGATGCAGCACGCAAAACGAGATAGGCTCCCCTAGACAGCCCAGGCGCCACGCGCTAGAGACTGGTGTCTCTGTCGCGACGCGTGGGAGACGTCCAGGTGACGTGTCACCGTTTCGCGCCATGTGGCAAGGCTATGCTGATGAGGAGGCTGACCTAGCCTAGCTAGGTGTCTCTGGCGCCACGCGAGAGAGAACCTAGCATCCCGCGCGACGCCCGGGGGAGGTCAAAATCGGGTATAAATAGAGCAGTGTGGGACTAAGTCCAGTGCTCAAAATCGATCGAATTCTCTGATCGTATACCCTCTCAAATCTCTGTTTCTGTCAAAATCCCCTCCCCCTAAACCCTTAAACCTGCGAAGCGCTGCCCGCTGTAAGTATCTTAACCCCCGATCACTAATTCGTTACCCTACCCAAGTTAGAACCGGCCAACGCATGTCAAGGCTCCGCCCGACTGAGTACGTTGTGGTTCTATCTTGTGCTGTATGGTTATCCTACCCGATTAATTTAGGACCCACCAAAGCATGTCAAGGCCCTGCCTGACTACGCACGCCGCGGTTCTGTCTCGGTTGTATGGCTAAAAGTGACCTGGGTTAATTTACTAACGCATGTGCATTGTATGTTTTAAATAGAAATTACAGGAAGTAATCAACAATTTTCATTAGGAACTCCGTAGGAATACCTAAGTTTTCAAAGTGAGTACATTCTCTTTTTGGAAACCTTTTTGCGAGTCAAAATATTTGCTTAACAGTGATTGAGCATATGTATTCTACAATTACTATCGGTATGTTAGGGTTTTGTATAGGAATTTTGAATCCGTTACCATTGGACAAATGGATTTTTGCCAATGGGTAACATGACCCCCAAGTCAGGAGTGACAGTACTGATTGGGTAATGTTGTAGATATAAACATTGTAAATGCGGATGCTCTAAATAACTGTAAAGCTATAAAACTTGTTTTGATTATACTAGGATGTATTCACCAGTATTTCTTGCTGATAAAAACCTTTCTAAAACGCGTTTCAGGTAACTTAATGTAAAGCTAATAGAAGCCAGCTGGAGAGCACTGAAGGCTTAGAAAAGTGGCTATAAAAGTTACCTAAATAAACAGAGTTTATGTTTTCCATAAGTCAGGGTTTATCCCTACAAATGTATTGTAATTAGAAACTTGGGTTTTATCGATTTGTATAATATAAAAGTTTGGTGTTTTGACACTCTGATAAATTATTTCCTAACTACGATCTTGATGTTGTAATTCTGCTGCCAGAATTAATAAACACCGGTATCACCAGCTCTGTGTCTCGCTGCTCCCGCCCCCGGGTAGGGGTCAGGGGTTGCGACAGAAGGTGGTATCAAAGCCATGCCACTGGTTTAAGCCATTTAGGTGTTCTTTTACATACCTAAATTTTACCCTATTGTGTTAGGAAATATCTATAACTTCTATGATTATTTTGTGTTAATCTGACAAATTTTCTTAGTTTACAGTATGAGTGATCAGGGTACTTCTGAGCTTACCGTCACCTACCTCATTCTCCCATAGATGAAGGAACCTCCTAGTCAACTGCCGGATCAACTACCGATTCCGAGGGAATCTTTGTTTTCAAAGCCAAAGCTGTAGAACCTTTTCCCCCTAAAAAAAGAGGTTGGTTTAGTCGAGACAATGGAGAGAGGAGGAAAAGATTAAGACAAGCCCAACAGCAAGCCATAGCAGTTAGAAATACCCAAAACCTAGAAATTAGACCCTTATGGGAAGAAGAGTTGGATAGACAATTAGCGAAATTCCACTTATATTGGAATATAGGAGGAGAGCCTAATTTTAACCAAGCAGCAAATCCAGAACCACATATACTTCCTTTGTATCCCAACCAACCAATGAATCTAGACAAGAACCAAGGGAACCAATTTCCAATCCCAGCCTTTGACCCCAACGAGGAACCCAGGATTCAAGTACCAAATCCTCTAAACCTATGGTGGGCCAACAACTGGGAAATACAACAATTACTGGAAAACCCATTCCCCTACGAAGAACCAGTTCCACCTTACCATGGACCAGTGCAAGCCCCAATGCTACCCATGGAGCATGTGGAAGAACTTCATCAGCTTGGAGATGAACTAGTGGAGGAAGGAAACCGAATTCGCCAAATCGGAGAAAAGCTCGTCTAGAAATATGACGAGCGGGAAATGCAGTTTTAAGCAACCGCCACCTACTATATATGTATATATATGTGTGTATTTTGTTACATAGTTAGAAAAAAAATAAACGAAAATAGATATAAACTATATACCACCTATATACATATATCGATGCATAGTTACGAATGTTTGAATTTCAGTTATGCTTGTAATAGACGCATATATATGAAAAGAGTAAAAGTCACAATGCTCGACGATTTTGGTTCACTGTGTTGTGTGATATTTATTATTTTGTGATATGAATACCTGATAAATGTTTACAATTCAGATGTCAGACGAAGTAAATCAGGAAATCCAGAATAACGATAATAACGAGAATCAAATGAATAAAAGTGCTATCAAACACATAGTAGCCCAAGGAATCATAGATACTATGCCCTATATTATCGATACTATTAAAAAGGCAGAAAACGATAAGTCCAGAAACGGAAGTAAACGCGTATCCTCTGAACTAAATCATAGCATGAACGGAAATCATGAACTATTACTTCAAGCTCCTGTTCCAAAAGAAGAAGAACCATCTCATATGGTTGTTCTTATAAAGAATTCTTATCATGCAAACCGATAGAATTCTCAGGCAGCAAAGGATTTTTTTTTTCAGCCTTGCGCTGGATAGAAAAGACAGAAACAGTTTTAAAAATAAGTAAGTGTGCCAATGAGGATAAAGTTATGTATGCCTCTAATCTTTTTAAGGGTGCAGCTTTAGAATACCATTCTTCAGTCTCGAGGAAGTGACAGGGTTTACAGTATGGAATGGAACAACTTTAAGGAAATAGTTGAAAGGAGATCCTGTCCTCCTAATGAAAAGGAACAGATTGCTAATAAGTTCCTAAATCATAGAATGATTGGGGTAAATTTCAAAGATTATACCACCACATTCTTTGAATATGCAAGGATTGTACCAACCCTGGCCTCCCCAGAACCAGTATTAATCTCCCGTTACATTTGGGGATTAATCAGTGAAATCAGACATGTGGTTAAGGCAGCTAGACCACAAACTATTGAAGAAGCAGTAGAGCTAGCAAACACCTTGACAGATGAATTGGTACGTACGCAAGAAGAAAACCAGAAAAGGAACCTAGCTCAAAAGATTACTCAGGAACTACGTTATGGTAATTCCTATTGCGGAAAAGGGGCAAGTTCTTCGTCACCCCTATGTAAGTATTGCAAAAAGAAGCATTCCGGGAAATGCTCTACATACTGCAATTTCTGCAAATTCCCAGAGCATAAGGAAGAAGACTGCAGAAAGAAACCTAACAATAGGCTATGCTACAATTGTGGAGAAGTCGGTCATATTAAAACAAACTGCCCGAAACTAGCTCTAGCGGTAAACAACAAAGCAAGGACGACGGAAGGACCCAAGAAGACTGCCAGAGCGTTCGTGCTGACTGCCGAAGAAGCCAAGATGATTCCGGATGTGATTGTCGGTACGTTTTTAGTTAATGATGTTTATGCAAAAGTATTATTTGACTCTGGCGCAAACCAAAGTTTCATAAGTACTTCCTTCTGCAATTTTCTTAATCAACCATTAACTAAACACCACCAAGACTGTTTGGTGGAGATGGCGGATGGATCCTCTATCAAAATAAGCGAAATCCTACAGGAAGCTAAGATAGAACTTTTAAGACAAAAATTTTCTGCTAACCTTTTTCCAATGGATCTAGCCGGATTCGATGTCGCGTTAGGAATGGATTGGTTGGTAACCAATCAGGCACGAATATTGTGTGATAAAAAATATGTAGAAGTGATTGCGCCATCTGGCGAAGGATCGCAATTAAGGGAGATAAGTCGACAAGGTCAACAAAGTTCATCTTCGTGATGAAAGCGGCAAGTTATACACGAAAAGGAGGAATGGTGTATATGATTTCCATAATCATCAACACTAAAGGAAAAGAATTAAAAGATATTCATGTAATATCAAATTTCTATGATGTCTTTCCAGAAGAGTTGCCTGGATTACCGCCAAGTCGAGAGGTTGAATTTAGAATTCACCTAATACCAGGAACAGCACCGATTGCCAAAGCCCCCTATCGCCTAGCACCAACGGAAATGCAGGAACTGAAGAAACAACTGGATGAATTACTAGAGAAGGGTTTCATACAACCTAGCTCATCACCATAGGGAGCACCAGTGTTATTTGTTAAGAAGACGGACGGATCAATGCGTATGTGCATTGACTAACGAGAATTGAATAAGGTTACAATTAAAAATCAGTACCCGTTACCGAGAATCGATGATTTGTTCGACCAACTCCAAGGAGCCCGATTCTTTTCTAAGATCGACTTACGCTCAGGATATCATCAGCTGAAAGTACAGGAAGAGGACATTCCTAAGACTGCTTTCAGAACGAGATATGGTCATTATGAATTTACAGTCATGCCATTTGGTCTAACCAATGCCCCAGCTGCGTTTATGGACATGATGAACAGGATATGTAAACAATACTTGGATAAATTCATAATTGTCTTTATAGATGATATTCTAATTTACTCTAAGAGTAAGGAAGATCACGCAGAGCATTTGCATATCCTCCTGTCATTGCTAAGGAAGGAAAAGCTTTGCGCTAAATTCTCGAAGTGTGAATTTTGGTTACAAGAAGTACAATTCCTTGGACATTTGGTTAACCATGAAGGAATAATGTGGATCCCACAAAGATCGAGGCGATTCCCAGATGGGAAGTCCCTAAGTCGCCTACGGAAGTAAGAAGTTTTCTTGGATTAGCAGGATATTATAGACGCTTTATTCAAGATTTTTCTAGAATAGCCATCCCATTAACCAAGCTAACTTGCAAATCAGCTGAATTTGAATGGGGACCAAAGCAGGAAGAAGCATTCGGGATTTTAAAGTACAAGTTAACCAACGCACCAATACTCGCATTGCTAGAAGGAACTGAAGACTTCATAGTTTATTGTGAAGCGTCTAAATTAGGATATGGATGTGTGCTAATGCAATGTCAAAAAGTAATTACGTATGCCTCTAGACAACTCAAGAAGCATGAAGAAAATTATGCTACACATGATCTGGAATTAGGAGCAATAATTTTTGCCCTTAAAATTTGGAGACACTATCTTTACGGTAGTAATTTTGTGATATTCATAGATCATAAGAGTTTAAGATATGTCTTTGGACAAAAGGAATTAAACATGAGACAGAGGCGATGGATGGATATCCTTAGTGATTATGACTGTGATATCCAGTATCATGCAGGAAAAGCTAATGTAGTAGCAGACGCTTTAAGTCGAAAGTATCATGAGAACCCGAAAAGAGTACGCTCTCTTAGACTAAATCTTCAGATAGATTTAAATGAGCAAATTAAACAGGTTCAGGAAACAGCCATCAAGGACGATGCTGAAGAATTAAAAGGAATGATTAAGGAATTAGAAAAAGGAACCGATGGAGTTTGGAGATTCCATAAGAAAAGAATTTGGATTCCTATTCAAGGAGACATGCGAAATCGAATTTTAGAGGAAGCCCATAAGACTAAGTATATAATGCATCCTGGAAGTGATAAGATGTATAAAGAATTAAGAAAGAATTTTTGGTGGATAGGTATGAAAAAAGATGTAACAAACTACGTTGCTAAATGTCTAACATGTTCACAGGTTAAGGCTGAACGTCAGAAACCTTCAGGACTGTTGCAACAATTGGAAATACCAATTTGGAAATGGGAATTAATAACAATGGACTTTGTTACCAAACTACCCAGGACACGAAAAGGCAATGATACAATCTGGGTGATTGTAGACATGTTAACCAAATTGGCTCATTTCTTACCGATGAAAGAATCTTTCAGTATGGAACAGCCAGCTAAATTATATGTAAATGAAATAGTTTCATTGCATGGAATTCCTTTATCTATTGTGTCCGACAGGGACAGCCGGTTTACTTCGCATTTTTGGACAAGTTTCCAAAAAGCAATGGGAACCAGATTAAATCTAAGTACAGCATATCATCCTCAAACAGACGGTCAAAGTGAAGGACAATCCAAACAATGGAAGATATGCTTAGAGCTTGTGTAATGGGATGAACATTTACCTTTGATAGAGTTTTCCTACAACAACAGTTATCATACCAGCATCAATGCTGCACCTTTTGAAGCACTCTACGGACGGAAATGTTGAACACCAGTGTGTTGGGCAGAAATTGGAGAAAAGCAATTATCAGGTCCTGAGATTGTACAAGAAACAACTGACAAAATTATTCAAGTCAAAGAAAGACTGAAAACAGCCCGAGATTGTCAAAAGAGTTATGCAGATAATAGACGCAAACCTTTGGAATTTCAAGTTGGAGATCAAGTGCTATTAAAAGTCTCACCATGGAAAGGAGTTGTAAGATTCGGTAAGAAAGGAAAACTAAGCCCAAGGTATGTTGGACCTTTTAAAATTATCAAACGAATAGGGCCCGTAGCTTATCAGCTACAATTGCCAGAGGAAATGACAGGAATACATGATGTGTTTCATGTATGTAATCTCAAGAAATGTTTAGCAGACAAATCATTGGTAATACCTTTCCAAGATATAGAGGTTAACGAGAAGCTTAAATTTGTAGAGAAACCCATTCAGATTGAAGATAGAAAGATCAAGAATCTCAAGCACAAGAGATTAGTTTTGGTCAAAGTTAAATGGGATTCAAAGAGAGGACCAGAATATACATGGGAGCTAGAGTCAGAAATGCAAAGAAAGTATCCACACCTATTCAAGTAAATCTCGAGGACGAGATTTAAATCAAGGTGGGGAGGATGTAACAACTCTCCAAAGCACCCCAAACCGAGCCGAAATGACAAACCGGACACGCGAATAGAGAGACAGCACGCAAAACAAGACAGGCTCACCTGGACAGCCCAGGCGCCACGCGCCAGAGACTGGTGTCTCTGTCGCGACGTGCGGGAGACGTCCAGGTGACGTGTCACCTTTTCGCGTCATGTGGCAAGGCTATGCTGATGAGGAGGCTGACCTAGCCTAGCTAGGTGTCTCTGGCGCCACGTGAGAGGGAACCTAGCATCCCGTGCGACGCGCGGGGGAGGTCAAAATCGGGTATAAATTAGAGCAGCATGGGACTGAGTCCAGTGCTCAAAATCGATCGAATTCTCTGATCGTATACCCTCTCATATCTCTGTTTCTGTCAAAACCCCCTCCCCTAAACCCCTAAACCTGCAAAGCGCTGCCCGATGTAAGTATCTTAACCCCCGATCACTAATTCGTTACCCTACCCGAGTTAGAACTGGCCTACGCATGTCAAGGCTCTGCCCGACTGAGTACGTTGTGGTTCTATCTTGTGCTGTATGGTTATCCAACCCGATTGATTTAGGACCCATCGACGCATGTCAAGTCCCTGCCTGACTACACACGTCGAGTTCTGTCTCGGTTGTATGGCTAAGTGACTTGGGTTAATTTACTAACGCATGTGCATTGTATGTTTTAAATAGAAATTACAGGAAGTAATCAAGAATTTTCATCAGGAACTCCGTAGGAATACCTTTTTGTGAGTCAAAATATTTTAATTATGCTTAACAGTGATTGAGTATATGTATTCTACAATTACTGCCGGTATGTTGGGGTTTTGTATACGAAATTGAATCTGTTACCGTTGGAAAAAATGGATTTTTGCCAGTGGGTAACATGACCCACAAGTCAGGAGTGACATTACTGATTGGGTAATGCTGTAGATATAAACATTGTAAATGCGGATGCTCTCAATAACTGTAAAGCTATAAAACTTGTTTTGATTATACTGGGATGTATTCACCAGTATTTCTTGCTGATAAAAACCTTTTTAAAACGCGTTTCAGGTAACTTAATGTGAAGCTAATAGAAGCCAGCTGGAGAGCACTGAAGGCTTAGAAAAGTGGCTATAAAAGTTACCTAAATAAACGGAGTTTATGTTTTCCATAAGTCAGGGTTTGTCCCTACAAATGTATTGTAATTAGAAACTTGGGTTTTATCCCATTTTGTATAATATAAAAGTTTGGTGTTTTGACACTCTGATAAATTATTTCCTAATTACGATCCTGATGTTGTAATTCAGCTGCCAAAATTAATAAACACCGGTACCAGCAGCTCTGTGTCTCACGGCTCCCGCCCCCGGGGTAGGGGTCAGGGGTTGCGACCTAAAGTTTCTTGATTATTGTTATTAGAGTTTAAGTGTCTGATTAGTTTTCTTTTTCCATATGTAATTCGTTTGAAAATTTCCGTCTATGATGAATTATATTGGAGTTTAGTTTTAAAATATTCTTAGTTTTCAAATATTTTTTAGTTTTTTGAGATTTCAAATTGTGTTTATCAGCTCCCTGACTTCGGCTATTCTCCTAATCCATAAAGTTAAGTATCGATATTAGAAAAGTAAACTTAAAGTTTTATACGGCTGTTAGCTTCATGAGTTCATATATGTATGTATCTATATGTGTTGTTCTAACAGTTGTAATCTTTCACAAGATTTTTCACTAACTGAAATAAATGGATTTATATCAAAAGCCAGTTTCATAGAGAAACTAACGAATATTGTTAGCATTAACAGTAACAGTGAGGCTGTCGATCTGCTTACTAAAGATACCGCAGTGACACGGATTCAAACTGCATTCAGGGGTATGTAATACTTGGTTATTATGATTGCAAAATATTTTTTATGTCTCATCAAATATTTGCTAAAAGTCTATATTACACTAATGTTTGCAGATGATTATGGAAACCGATTATGGCAAAAAGCAAACCTCAAATACATTAAGAAATACAAAATTGTGGAATAGGATGCAAGCACATATAGCGGAATCAAAGAAAAGAAGATTGAAAATCAGTATTTTAATACTTATTTTTCTGAGTTTAAAGATTTATTGTTTCAAATAATTATTTGTTTTATGCTCTATAAATCGATTGCAAACAGTAATATAGGTGTGTCCATGACAGACTAAAATCTAAGTCGTATGATCCAAATTGTAATATTTTTCACTACTTATAGATTTGAGTACAGAAGTTAATTTCATTTTTAGATTTTAACTTTAACTTTATTTGTGTGCATCAAGAGGTTATCGAATACAAAGATAGTGTGACGAGTCATGAATGTGGATGCTCTTTTCAGGTACACGATTGTTTTATACGTCAATAAGATATGTTATAGTCCGTTAGTGATTAATTAATTATATATTGTGTCTTTAATTTTGTTTCACTTGATCTGTTGATAGTTAGTTGTATGTTAGGTTTGTAGGTTATTTTTTTACTGTAGTTATACTTATTTAAATTGGTTATGAAAAAACAAGTGTTGATAATTTTATTAACACTCAAATTTAAGAATATGTTAATATGGATATTGATTTTATAAAATACAAAGGAAGATTAAATACTCAAATTTAAGAATATTCATAAAATATTACACGCTACAGTTAACACTTCCTAGGATTTCGAAGACTCTTGCTTTCTTCACGTAATTTCATTCGTTTTTTTGGTTTTGCAGATCGGCTAGCATGTTGCAGATCTTCTGACCCTGTTTCAGGAGTTTTGTGATAAAGTCTTTTGCGTTGTTCTTAAAATCTGATGGAGGAGAGCGGAGAATTTCATCAAGCAATCAGATGTTGCTGCAGCACTCGATGGTGTTCAGCACTCGATGGATTTGAAGCTAAAATTTCTTAATTCTTACTGTTAGATTTTTAAATTTCAGATTGCTATTGTTAGATTTGAAAGTTTCTTAGTTTAGTACTCGATGTAATTGTGTTCTTAATGTCATAAATTTTAATCGTATTAATCTCTCTTGTCACATTTTACTTTTGCTTAATTTACCAAGCATAAGTATTATTAAATTGTTTCTGAATTTGATTTACTTTCTGAGTATTGATTTACTTTACTTTCTGGGTATTATAGATAATAAGTTTTCGTACCGTGATTATCTAAACACTGCCCCGTGTCGGCACACGGGTTCACCACTAGTACTATATAATAAAAGAAACCAATTGAAGGACGCTTGTCATTATTCTAGACCATCATTAATTGTAGATAATTATTATTTTATTTAATTATTAAATATTAATTAAATTAATATAAATCTTATCAACTCTAAATTATTGACATAAACTTAATTTTAATTCGTAAAGTCTTATGGAAAATAAAAAGTATTATTTCACTTAACTTAATAGTAGATAAACATAATGATTTTATAAGATTAACATCATAAAAGTTAGGTGACATAAAGACAAAAGAATAAAAACAATAAGATTTACAGCTTCGAATTATTTTCTTCTACTAAAATCTAATGATTTCTTTAACACTTTTGATATTAAGTAATACCTAAATTATGTGATGCTAACACCTCGAATTATCTAATGATTTCTTTAACACTTGTGTAATAATATTTTGAGTTGATCTTAAATAACTTATTAATCAAATTAAAAATTTTAAATAGTATTAACCTAATTTAAAAAATAATAAAAAAAATCATTTTGATTTAGAAATGTTTTTTTTAACAATAGATAAACCCGTGTAATACACAAGGTTTTTAAAAATATATTATTTTTTAATTTGCTATATAAAATTAGATTTATTTAACCCGTACAATACAAGGAGTTTTTTAAAATATAACTTTTTTTATTATTTAGTATATAAATTACATTTCTTCCACCCGTGAATATATAGGGTTTTTTTAAAATATAACTTTTTATTGTTTAGTTTATAAGATTACATTTATTCAACCCGCATAATACATGAGGTTCTTAAAGATGTAGCTTTTTTATCATTTAATGTATAAAATTATATTTACTCAACACGTGTAATAAATGAAGTTTTTAAAAATATTATATTTTTATTTAGTATATAAAATTACATTTATTCAACCCGTGTAATACACAGAGCTCTAACCTAGTTCTAGTTCCTATTAAAGAAAGAACGGCCAGTGAAAACCATTACACCAAGCGAAAGAAAACAAAAAAAAATATGTAAAGTAACAAGATCGGGATAACCTAGTTCCTATTAAAAATATGTATGAGTTAATTACACCGTTAGTCCATGTGATTTATGAAAAGTAACATGATCAGATACTAATAATTTAATATTCTAGGGTTCTAACTTTTCATTTTGTGACAACCTAGGGTATTACCATTAACTTTGGTTAAATTTTATGTTAAGTTGGAATGAAATGACTAAAATACCCTTTTTACAACTATAAGAACTATTTAGGTAATTTAGGTAATTAACTTTATTTTAATCTAAGGACCATTTGTGTAATTACAATTTATATAACTCTAAACCGTCTTCCTCACAGAAGTCTGGATATAGAGAGAGAGATTAGGAGCAAGAGAATCATGAGAGAGATATCCGACCACACTCAGCCGGTTGTCGGTACCGATGACGACGGTAATGGCAATGAAGACGATGCTCCATTGAGGTGATATTGATTCTGGCGCATGATTGTTGGTGGCATAAATTATGTATAAGAGATTGTTGAAATTAATTATGTGTATGTTTTGGTAACATAAATTATGTATAGTTATAATGGATATAGAGAAACTATTATACTTGATAGCTATTTGGAGTCGGGTACAATATCAAAAGCTGATGTTTTGGATTCATATGAATTGGGGGTGTTTGGATGTGATGATAATCGGAGTCATATAGCTATGAATTGATCGAGCATGATTTGCATTCTTGAGATAAACATATAATTGCCTAACCATGCCATCACTTTTTGTTAGTTATTAATGTGTGGGGACATGATTATATGTGTAGTTAAGCGATGGATGTCAATGGCACAAATACGGACAGAAAACGGCGAGAGGGAACCCGTGTCCACGGGTGTCCTATCGTTGCACACTGGCTGTGGGATGCCCAAATTAGAAACAAGTTGAATGAGAGGATGATCAAATCATTTTGGTACTTATGAGGGACTCACATCCATCCTCTCCCATTAGCAGTAGTAGCAACGACGTCCACCACGTCTGTGGATACAACAGCCTAAGCAGATTGTACTGCCGGGATTAGCCTAGCACCCGAAAGTATACCTGAAACAAGAGAGCGCAAAGATGCAAAGTTAGGGAACTCGTTTGATGTGTGTGTTGTATGAACCATACGATTTCTGTGTTCTGTGTATCAAAACAAAGCACAAAGCTTTGTATTTATACTGACTAAAATTCGAAATGATGAGTCTCTATAGAATTCAAAGCTTTGTATTAAAACAGCTTTTCAACAACTTTCCCAATCCCACTATTGGATCCACATCCACCACCATGGGACCACTAGTTGGTACCCAAGCAGCCCAAGCTGTGGCCTATCATGCTGAGAAGCCAGAAAAGTTCACTGCTTGAACTTTAAGAGGTGGCAACAGAAAATGTTGTTTTATCTGACCACCTTGAACCTTGCGAGGTTCTTAACTGAGACCCCTAATGTTCTTGCAGTAGGGACTAGTGATTGTCACACCCCGACCCGCAGCGGAAAAGGTGATCGGGGCATGATTGGGTTTTCATCAAAGCTCATGACATTTATTATAATGTTTCATATTTATTATTACAATTTAAAGGAGATCATACAATCAAATCATACAAATACAACATGTTCTATACATCTTTCTAAACTTCATTATTTTTCTTCTAAGGCACTTTCCTATGTGTTCCTTGCTTCGTCCTGTCCACCTGTATCATGTGTAAAAATGGTTTTTGGATCAACAAAAGTTGGCGAGTGAACCTTGTTAGAAAACATTTATTATTTATTTCTTGTTGTATTTAATATGGAAAAATTGTGCAATAATCATATATGAACAAACGTAAATAAAACATACAATAACAAACAAATAGCATACAATAACAAACCAATAGCATACAATAACAAACAAATAGCATACAATAACAAACCAATAGCATACAATAACAAACCACCTTGCATGAATATGTAATATGAATGACAATGTAAATGTTGGCAACGTCTCGTTCACGCTCATAGGTAATGGGGAACGGCTCACGCTCATAGGTAATGGGGAGCAGACGGCCTATGATGAAATGTATGTGCGATCAAGGCTCAATCAAACGGAGCCGATCGTATGTTGGCAACGCCTCGTTCACGCTCATAGGTAATGGGGAACAGCTCAACGCTCATAGGTAATGGGTGCTGCGACCTATGATAATGTATGTACTGAAAATGATAAATTTAATCTACACAATAATCACACAAACAGATGATACATGTTGAATATACATTTAATCATGAATATGATAGATGCACAATAGTTTAAAAGTAATAAATAATAAGACACATGATACACCCCAAAAACGTGATTAAAACGGGGAATTTGTAGAGATTCACTCACATTGGGTGCGTTCTCTTGATGATGATGAATGCGCACGAATTTGGATTTAACCACTAGAGAAACTAACCTAGATAATAACATAATGGTTCGGTAAATAAGCGGGTTTTATTAATCAATTTTAGTAGGATTATTGGATATATTTTTGTGAGTTTAAGGCTATTTTCTAACTTTAAAAACGTTATTTTTAAGTATTTTTAATTGATTTTTAAATAAAATAAATAAATAAAAATAATAAAAAATGTTGACTTTTTGACCGTTGACCATGACTGTTGACCATTACTGTTGACCGTTGACCGGTTCGGTCGTTTGTATGTGTGCGCTGGGTGAGACTCGAACCCGTGACCTCCCGTACGCGTGCACGCAGCTCTTCCAACTAAGCTACGTGTCTAACCCGAAATATTTCTGTTTTTAATTATATTTATACACTAATTAAGTTAATCCGAAAATCATTTATTTTAAAAAGGATTTAATGGTATCGACTCGGTGCTCTCCACAGGTCTCGAACCCGGGACCTGTGGTTTAGTTTGGCACACAGTCCACCGCTGGACTGTGTGTCTAACTTGGTAAATATTCTGGTTTTTATTATACTTAACATCTTACTGCGTGTGGATCCGGTTCGGTTTTAAAAAAAACATTTTTATTACAGCGAGTGTGCGTGTGTCAAGGATCGAACTCGGGACGTATGCGTATTTATTTGCACACAGTCCACCGCTGGACTGTGTGTCTAACCCGTTCATAATATTGATTTTAATTAATCTTATAACCTAAACGACTTCGTCTTCTTCGCGCAAAACACAGACAACGGTTAACCATGCTGTTACTTGTTAAATTAATTTAACGAACTTTATAAGCGATTGTAATGTACTGATCAGAAAGGGTTTGGGGAAATGATTGTACCGAACAGATTGTCTTCTTCAGAAATCCGGCAAAGATCGTCGGCTCTGTTTTGTGAACTTCGGCTGTTAGGATCAATTAACAGTTTGGATGGATTAGATGTGAAATTGAACTACTGAGCAAAGATTATCAGTAAGTTTAAATGATCATACCGGCAAACAGCGAGATCCTGGAACTTTCAGAAGTTTTCCGGCGAAAACAGAAAATCCGGCAACGTCGTCAGGGGTTGATTCTGGGTGATGGAGTGCTGTTAGTAATAGTCTAACAATGGGTTAAAACAGAAAAAGTCGAGGTATTTACCGTGTAGATGAAAGTCTCGGTTTTCCGGCGACTTGCAGAGATTTTCCGGCGAATGAAATTGATTGAAGAATCGGTGCGATTTTGAGCGAAAAGTTTACCAGAGGCTAGGGTGTGCATTTATAGGGAAGAATCAAGTTGAATTGGGTCTGATTACCGTCTTGATTCGTTGGTCAGCCGTTCTCCGGCGGTTACGACGGATGTCGCGGAACTGGGCGTCGGTTATAACCGATGGCGTCGTTAATTCTTACGTTAAGTCAAAAGTAACCGACGATAATTGGCGAAATCATCGGATTTTCCGGCGTCAGCGGATTTGGACGCGCTGTTGACTGGGTTTGATTTCCAGATTTATTATTTGTATTAATTGTTTCAATATGTTATCAAACAACACAAGTGGCGGAGTGGTTGGGCGAGTGTGAGTTAAGGTTTGGATGATTCTCTCGGCTGACCCGGGTTCGAAACCCGGCATCAGCATAATATTTTTATTTCCTTATTTTTAATAAATTTTCAATTATAAATTTTATATTCTAATATAATTATTAATTATGTATCGTTTAAAATTAATTTGAGCATTAAATATGCAAATAAATTTTTAACTGGTTGTTCGGTTAATAAACGAAGCGGGTTTGGTTAACCCGGTTTTTGACGGATGTTACAGTATCCCCTACTTTTAGAAATTTCGTCCCGAAATTTAAGTAGTGGCATGTTTGACTCAAACGGATGGTGTTTTAATTTGACAATTACATACTTAAAAAGGAGTAAGAGTTTAAATTTTTGTTTGAGCCGGTAACGTTCCTTGTAAGGGTTGAGTACCCTGCTACAGGAATCGCTTTTTGATGCCTAAGTTAATGAATATTGATAAACAGAGTTGATTGACTAAATATGATTTCATGCGCAAGAGTTTTGATATGTTTGGAAAGATAAGGTTATATCCTAAAACAAAACTTCTAATACTAAAACCTACATGGAACTTCTCATAACCGCCTGACAATGCCTCTGATCCTTTGGCAAGAATACTTATATATAGGAAGTACCAGCGGCGTATCCACCATATTCTTGTCAAATTTTCATTGGTTTTATCAGTAAGTTATGATTGGTTCTATGATGTGACTCTAGAACATAAATAAACACAACAACCAAAGTCTGAGTCCTAATTCTGATAGTATACATGTTTGAATGGTGACAGTACCTCTCTCGTTTGTTATGATGGAGAGGTTAGTCTATGTAGAAATAGAACACAATCCAATTTCTTTAAATGATGAGATGATATGAATGCTAAATCAGTGAGTATAAAACAAACTTCAACCAAGACAATACTAAAACCTACATGGAACTTCACATAACCGCCTAATAATGCCTCTGATCCTTTGGCAGGAATACTTATATATAGGAAGTACCAGCGGCGTATCCACCATATTCTGGTCAAATTTTCATTGGCTTTATCCATAAGTTATGATTAGTTCTATGTGACTCTAAAACATAAACAAACACAATCAACCAAAGCTTGAGTCTTAATTCTGATAGTATACATGTTTGAATGATGACAGTACCTCTCTCGTTTGTTATGATGGAGAGGTTAGTCTATGTAGAAGTGAGACACAACCCAACTTCTTTAAATGATGAGACTGAGATACGTCGTGAGGTATGATGATATGAATGTTAAATCAATGAGTATAAAACAAAACTGAAATAGTAATTCGCATTAAGATTCTTGGATAAATTTCCAATTTATAATTGAGATACGTGAAAATTGAGATAACATAAAGAAAAACATAAAAACGAAGCGGTTGGAGTTGAATCTTGATTTTTGGTGAAGGAGACTAGTTGGGTGGTTCATTTGGGCCGTCATTATCTTCAACAGGATTGGCGTTGATGTTGAAAACTCTTCCTCTTGCTCGTGGCCTAGTGGTTAGGTTTTCTTGATTTGCTTGGTTAACTGGGTTTGCTTGAGCTTGGGCGTTTATGATGTTAACCAATCGAGGGCACGTGTTTCTAAAGTGGGTAGGGTCGCCATAATTAAAACAAACTCGAACATAAGGAAACATGGGGTATTGGGGTTGTTGATATGTTTGGATCATGTTTTGAGTAGGGGGTGAGGTTTGGTTTTGAGAGGTGCGGCAAGCCTTGCTCAAATGACCATAGCGTCCACAATTCGCGCATAGTCGACAAAGTAAGGTAGATGGATGGTGATAAAAACAGGTGTTACATTGAGGGTGAGGTCCTAGGTAAGGTTTCTCATTTGGGTATGTTGAGTTGGGTGCTACTTGAGTGATTGGGATAGCTTGGAGGGGTATGGCTTGTGAAATTGGTTGGCTGCGTTGGGTGACAGCGAAAAGTTGCCCATCTCGTTTTCTCTTAGAAATGGATCGTGAAGGGGATTTGGTTTGGGTTTGTTGAACTTGAACTACAATGTTGGTTATTACGGCAGCCATTTGTTGAGCGATTCGGGCAGCCATGCGCTCGCGAGCTTTTCCTGCTCTCATCTTCCTACGAGCAGAATTAGAAGACATCTACAAGGAATACATATCAAGAGTATGAGTTGGATGTTTTTGGGATCATGTGTCGTATTTAGGAATGAACATTCATAAAATAAATATAAAATAATAAATCTACTACATCCATAGGATGTCTTGGGCTTTGCTCGCAATTGGGCCTTGCATGCCGCCATACTTCACCTTCGTAATCATGTGGGCCCCCATGATTACCGGGTTTTTCATATGGTTCGCATGTGTTAGCCTGGTTACGTACACTAAAACCCGGAGAAAATCGAGAAATATGTATGTAACGTACGATATTCGGAATGTATCCAGGTGTGGAACGGTGACACCTCAAAGTGGGGTTAGTTCGAACGACGTTTGGTGTGGCATGCTTTGGCCTAATAGGTCCTTCGTACTCTCATCGTTAGTCCCCAGGTAGGCAAACTGGTCCGTTATATTGGATTTATACGAATGCTAACCTAGACAGGACGTTCCGACTACCGGTACTTGTACCCTTACAGTTACTACATGCCCGTCGCAGAACTCACTTTGATGAGATTTGAAAAATGAAAATGCGACAAAATCTTGAATAACGGAAGTATGAAGATGATTTGAATATGTGAACATTGAAATATGTATGATGAGTGTGTATGTAATTATGTATGTTTGACTGTAAGTATAATCCACTATGTATCACAAAATGTAGTATCGGAAGTGTTTGCATGCCTTTGCGTATGTAATAAATATGAAAAAAATAAACATCATGAGTTTGCATATAACCACATAAACAATTAAAATCTAATCAACTATAGTATAGGCTCTAAGGGTCTAATAACCTATCCTATATCCCTATAGTCAAAAGCTCGGATACCAATCTGTCACACCCCGACCCGCAGCGGAAAAGGTGATCGGGGCATGATTGGGTTTTCATCAAAGCTCATGACATTTATTATAATGTTTCATATTTATTATTACAATTTAAAGGAGATCATACAATCAAATCATACAAATACAACATGTTCTATACATCTTTCTAAACTTCATTATTTTTCTTCTAAGGCACTTTCCTATGTGTTCCTTGCTTCATCCTGTCCACCTGTATCATGTGTAAAAATGGTTTTTGGATCAACAAAAGTTGGCGAGTGAACCTTGTTAGAAAACATTTATTATTTATTTCTTGTTGTATTTAATATGGAAAATTTGTGCAATAATCATATATGAACAAACGTAAATAAAACATACAATAACAAACAAATAGCATACAATAACAAACCAATAGCATACAATAACAAATAAATAGCATACAATAACAAACCAATAGCATACAATAACAAACCAATAGCATACAATAACAAACCACCTTGCATGAATATGTAATATGAATGACAATGTAAATGTTGGCAACGTCTCGTTCACGCTCATAGGTAATGGGGAACGGCTCACGCTCATAGGTAATGGGGAGCAGACGGCCTATGATGAAATGTATGTGCGATCAAGGCTCAATCAAACGGAGCCGATCGTATGTTGGCAACGCCTCGTTCACGCTCATAGGTAATGGGGAACAGCTCAACGCTCATAGGTAATGGGGAGCGGCGGCCTATGATAATGTATGTACTGAAAATGATAAATTTAATCTAAACAATAATCACACAAACAGATGATACATGTTGAATATACATTTAATCATGAATATGATGGATGCACAATAGTTTAAAAGTAATAAATAATAAGACACATGATACACCCCAAAAACGTGATTAAAACGGAGAATTTGTAGAGATTCACTCACATTGGGTGCGTTCTCTTGATGATGATGAATGCGCACAAATTTGGATTTAACCACTAGAGAAACTAACCTAGATAATAACATAACGGTTCGGTAAATAAGCGGATTTTATTAATCAATTTTAGTAGGATTATTGGATATATTTTTGTGAGTTTAAGGCTATTTTCTAACTTTAAAAACGTATTTTTAAGTATTTTTAATTGATTTTTAAATAAAATAAACAAATAAAAGTAATAAAAAAATGTTGACTTTTTGACCGTTGACCATGACTGTTGACCATTACTGTTGACCGTTGACCGGTTCGGTCGTTTGTATGTGTGCGCTGGGTGAGACTCGAACACGTGACCTCCCGTACGCGTGCACGCAGCTCTACCAACTGAGCTACGTGTCTAACCCGAAATATTTCTGTTTTTAATTATATTTATACACTAATTAAGTTAATCCGAAAATCATTTACTTTAAAAAGGATTTAATGGTATCGACTCGGTGCTCTCCACAGGTCTCGAACCCGGGACCTGTGGTTTAGTTTGGCGCACAGTCCACCGCTGGACTGTGTGTCTAACTTGGTAAATATTCCGGTTTTTATTATACTTAACATCTTACTGCGTGTGGATCCGGTTCGGTTTTAAAAAAAACATTTTTATTACAGCGAGTGTGCGTGTGTCAAGGATCGAACTCGGGACGTATGTGTATTTATTTGCACACAGTCCACCACTGGACTGTGTGTCTAACCCGTTCATAATATTGATTTTAATTAATCTTATAACCTAAACGACTTCGTCTTCTTCGCGCAAAACACAGACAACAGTTAACCATGCTGTTACTTGTTAAATTAATTTAACGAACTTTATAAGCGATTGTAATGTACTGATCAGAAAGGGTTTGGGGAAATGATTGTACCGAACAGATTGTCTTCTTCAGAAATCCGGCAAAGATCGTCGGCTCTGTTTTGTGAACTTCGGCTGTTAGGATCAATTAACAGTTTGGATGGATTAGATGTGAAATTGAACTACTGAGCAACGATTATCAGTAAGTTTAAATGATCATACCGGCAAACAGCGAGATCCTGGAACTTTCAGAAGTTTTCCGGCGAAAACAGAAAATCCGGCAACGTCGTCAGGGGTTGATTCTGGGTGATGGAGTGATGTTAGTAATAGTCTAACAATGGGTAAAACAGAAAAAGTCGAGGTATTTACCGTGTAGATGAAAGTCTCGGTTTTCCGGCGACTTGCAGAGATTTTCCGGCGAATGAAATTGATTGAAGAATCGGTGCGATTTTGAGCGAAAAGTTTACCAGAGGCTAGGGTGTGCATTTATAGGGAAGAATCAAGTTGAATTGGGTCTGATTACCGTCTTGATTCGTTGGTCAGCCGTTCTCCGGCGGTTACGACGGATGTCGCGGAACTGGGCGTCGGTTATAACCGATGGCGTCGTTAATTCTTACGTTAAGTCAAAAGTAACCGACGTTAATTGGCGAAATCGTCGGATTTTCCGGCGTCAGCGGATTTGGGCGCGCTGTTGACTGGGTTTGATTTCCAGATTTATTATTTGTATTAATTGTTTCAATATGTTATCAAACAACACAAGTGGCGGAGTGGTTGGGCGAGTGTGAGTTAAGGTTTGGATGATTCTCTCGGCTGACCCGGGTTCGAAACCCGGCATCAGCATAATATTTTTATTTCCTTATTTTTAATAAATTTTCAATTATAAATTTTATATTCTAATATAATTATTAATTATGTATCGTTTAAAATTAATTTGAGCATTAAATATGCAACGAAATTTTTAGCTGGTTGTTCGGTTAATAAACGAAGCGGGTTTGGTTAACCCGGTTTTTGACGGATGTTACAGTGATGCCCAATCTGTGAGTGCAGTTGATGCATGGAAACATTCTGAGTACCTATGCCGCAACTATGTGTTGAATGGCCTCTCGGATGCATTGTATAATGTGTATTTCAAGGTTCCAATTGCCAAAGAATTATGGGAGTCATTGGAACGCAAATACAAGACCGAGAATGCCAGTACAAAGAAGTTTGTTGTGGCAAGATTTTTGGACTATAAAATGATTGACTCAAAAACTGTTATGAGTCAAGTTCAAGAATTGCATATTATTCTTAGTGACATTTTGTCTGAAGGAATGAATCTTAGTGAAACATTACAAAGGGCAGCAATTGTTGAAAAGTTGCCTCCTAGTTGGGTGGACTTCAAGAATTACCTTAAGCATAAGCGAAAGGAAATGACAATTGAAGACCTTGTTGTTCGTCTTCGTATTGAGGAAGACAATAGGCTGTCACACAAAGGAAGTCAAGTTGAAGCTTCAGCAAAAGTAAACCTTGTGGAACATGGTCAATCCTCAAGGGGTCACAAGGGTAACAAAGGCCACAAGTTCAATGGCAAGGGAAAGAACAAAGGTGTTGACCTTGGGCCAAAGAAAGGTGGTGTGAAGAAGAAGGTTGGTCCCTTTAAAGGGAAGTGTTACAACTGTGGACAAACTAGTCACCGTGATGACCAATGCAAAGAGCCTAAGCGTGACACGGCTCTTATGGTTGATGATGATGGTATGCCTTTAGTGGCCATGATTTCAGACCTCACTGCCATGATGGAGGAGGTAAATTTGGTGGCTAATGAGCCAAAAGGGTGGTGGGTTGATACTGGGGCAACCCGCCATGTGTGCCCAGACAAGATCCTCTTTAATACGTTTAAAGAGGTGGTGGGAGAAGAGAAGTTGTACATGGGAAATGCTGCTACAGCTGATATCAAGGGAGAAGGTGATGTGATCTTAAAGTGGACTTCTGGGAAAGAGCTCACTTTGAAGAATGTGCTTTATGTTCCTGACCTGTGTAAGAGTCTTGTGTCGGGTTGGATGCTTAACAAGTTTGGTTTTCGTTTGGTTTTTTAGTGTGACCAGTTTGTTTTAAGTAAGCGTGGTATGTTTGTTGGAAAGGGATATGCCCAAAATGGCATGTTTAAACTTAATGTAATGGCTGTTAAGAAAACATGAATAAAAATGCTAGTACTTCTGCTTACTTGGTTGAGTTTCCTAATGTTTGGCATGGACGTCTTGGTCATGTAAATTTTAATTCGATGCGTCGTTTAATTAAATTAGATTACATACCAAATTTTGCCATTGACTCTAAAACAAAATGTAAAACATGTGTTGAAGCCAAACAAACAAGATCATCCTTCAAATCAGTTGAAAGAATAACTGAACCCCTTGATCTGATTCACACTGATGTGTGTGACTTAAAATAAAATCCCACAAGAGGCGGTAATAAATATTTTATTACTTTTTTCGATGACAATACAAGATATTGTTATGTTTACTTACTTAAGATAAGGATGAAGCAATTGACAAGTTTAACTTGTATAAAGCTGAAGTTGAGAATCAACTCAACAAGAAAATAAAGTGTGTGAGAAGTGATAGAGGAGGTGAATATGTTTCACCATTTGGGGAAGTATGTGCACAAAGTGGCATCATACACGAATGTACCCCTCTTTATACACCCCAATCAAATGGTATTGCGGAACAAAAGAATCGTACATTAAAAGAAATGATGAATGCCATGTTGATAAGTTCTGGGATGAGCAGGACATGTGGGGGAGGCCATTTTATCGGCCAATTTTTTATTAAATAAAATACCTTTCAAGAATAAGGATGTAACACCTTATGAGTTGTGGTGGGGACATAAATCATCCTATAAATACTTGAAAGTGTGGGGGTGCTTGGCCAAGGTGATTGTTACACCCCCTAAGGCACTTAGAATAGGGCCCAAAACTGTTGATTGTATTTTCATTGGATATGCCAAAAACGGTAGTTCACATCGTTTTCTTTTATATGAATCTAAGAATCCTGACGTGCACAAGGACTCTATCATAGAGACAAGGCCAGGAAATGTGACTTACTTTGAAGAAGAGTTTCCTATGTTAGTACAAACTCATACAAGTTTTTAAAATCATGCAAGTTCATTAACAATGGTTGATGAGATTGTTCGAGAGGAAACTCAAGAATGATCAGAGCTTGAAGAGGGTGAGCAAAGAAGAAGTAAAAGGCAAAGGATTGAGAAATCCTTTGGACCTGACTTTCTTACATACATGGTTGAGAGTGAGCCTCAAACTTATCGAGAAGCAGACACCTCTTCAGATGGACCTTAATGGAAAGAAGCCATCAAGAGTGAAATTGATTCTATCTTGCAGAATCATACTTGGGAGTTAGTAGATCTTCCATGTAACATTTGTCAAAAACGGGTTTCCAAAACCCGCTCCGTTTTGTAATCGAATATCAAGTTATAAATGTCACGTTGTATATTTATGATTATTTTGATTTTTAATGATACATAATTAATAAACAAATTAAACTATAAAGATTAGATTTGATAAAAAGTGAAAACAAAATAAATAAAAATGAAATGTTGCTGCCGGGACTCGAACCCGGGTCAGCCGGATTATAACTTCAAAGACTTAACACTCACCCGCATAACCACTCCGCCACTTGTTTGTTTTCTGTCAACTTAGGGAAACAAATAACTCTTATACACAAATCTAGTTAAAACGGTTGCGCCAACTGAGAAACCGAAATCGGCAATTCAACCGTCTAATCGTTTGATTAATCGCACATTCAGGTTTATAACCGATGCACCGACAATTTTTAATCAATTCAGATTTGAATGAACTTCAATTTTGATCATCATCGGTTTTTATAACCGAAAATAATCAAAGACTGAATTACTTCAATCAAGACCCTCTCGCGACTCAGAAACACCATACAAACCTTCCATTTCACTTTCGTCATACTTTCAGTCCATCAGAACGCTTAAATCAACTCGCCGGAAATTTCTGAAAGTTCGCCGGAAAACCGTATTCATTATCAAAACGGTAATTCTTTCAATACCGTCGTAGTCTAACAATTGTTAAGCTATTTCTAACTTAAACCTTGCAATTGAAATCGAATTCAGACACCGTTATCAAATAATTCCAGTTCGCGGAAAATTTCTGGAAATCTTTATTTCCGTCTGTGAAACAGTAAGGACCTTCAATCACACTGTTAACGTTTGTTTATCACTTCAATTCCACGATTGGCTAATCAAAACGGTTAATTGTTTTGTTCAGTTGAGGTGCACAAAAACAGAGCCGACGCATTGCCGGAAATTCTGTGATAAATCATTCCTACGGTATGTTACTTCCAACACCGTCTCTGCCATTTCATTTTAGCCTTAAGAATGATTGTTAATCGTAAAAACAAGAAAACGGATTAGTAACACCGTCGACTGTAATTTGAGTGAAGAAGACGAAGATAGTTAAGTTATAAGTATAATTAAAATTGGTATTTTAAACGGGTTAGACACACAGTCCAGCGGTGGACTGTGTGCAAATAATACGCGCATGTCACGAGTTCGATCCCTGATACACGCAACCCCTATGTAATAAAATGCCTTTTTGATTAAAGCTGAACCGGGTTAACTCCGTTAATTGTTAAGTATAATAAAAATTGGTATATTAACCAAGTTAGACACACAGTCCAGCGGTGGACTGTGTGTGATGTTAAAGCACAAGTCCCGAATTCGAAACCTGTTACTGGCACCGGTTGAACGAATTAAAATGTTTTTGAAATTAAAAGAATTTTGGTTAAATCGAATTAGTATATAAATATAATTAAAAACAAGATTATTTCGGGTTAGACACGTAGCTCAGTTGGTAGAGCTGCGTGCACGCGTACGGGAGGTCTCGGGTTCGAGTCTCACCCAGCGCATACTTGCACACTGACCGAACCGGTCAACAAGTCAACGGTCAACGGTCAACGCAAAAATAAACAATTTTTTTTATATTTTTATTTATTTAATTTAATTTAAAAATCAATTAAAAATACTTAAAAATAATATTTTTTAAGATAGAAAATAGCCTTAAACTCACAAAAATATATCTAAAAATTCTATTAAAATCCTTAATAAAATCCACTCATTTACTATATTTTTCCGTCATTATTTAGGTTAGTAATTCTCGTTGTTCAACTCTCCCGACTCGTGCGCATCTCATCATCTCCAATCAAACGCACCCAATGTGAGTGAATCTTACAAATTCCCCGTTTTAATCACGTTTTGGGGTGTATCATGTGTCTTGCTATATATATTATATTTAAATCATTGTGCATACATCATATCATGAACATGTGTATTCAGTTTGTTTCAACTGTTGTGTGGTTATCGTTAGATGCAATTTATTATTTTCAGTACATGCAATTTCATAGGCCGCCGCTCCCCATTACATTATGAGCGTTGAGCATGTTCCCCATTACATTATGAGCGTGAACCTGGCGTGCCCACATACGATCGGCTCCGTTTGATTGAGCCTTGATCGCACAGACATTTTTCATTTTCAGTACATGCAATACGATCGGCTCCGTTTGATTGAGCCTTGATCGCACAGTTTCATTCATGTTATTTATCGTATGATGTTGGTACGTTAATGTATGCTATCATGTGTTATTGTATGTTATAGTTGTGATTGCTATTGCTACTGCTTGGTTATTTACATTTACTCATTTATGATTATGCACAATTTTTCATTGATAAACTAACAAGTAAATCAATAATAAATGTTTATCTAACAAGGTTCACTCGCCAACTTATGTTGACCCAAAAACCCCCATTTTTACACATGATACAGGTGAACCAGCTGCAGCCAGAAACACATAGGATTGGACTAGAAGAACAAAATGATTTAGAGTTTGGGATTGTTATGTTTGGTTTATTTTCTTTGTATTGTATGGACATGTTTTGATATTTGGAAATGTAACTTTGACTTTAATAAATATGAAACATCTTAGTAAATATCATGAGCTTTGGTGATAACCCAATTATGCCCCGACTCTTATTCCGCTGCGGGTCGGGGTGTGACATTCCACCAGGGTGCAAGCCACTTGGATATCGATGGATATTTAAGAAAAAGATGAAAGCGGATGGCTCTGTCGACAAGTATAAGGTAAGGCTTGTAATCAAAGGGTTTAGACAAAAGGAAGGTCTTGACTATTTTGACACATACTCGCCTGTGACTAGAATAACCTCTATTAGGTTGGTGCTTGCAATAGCAGTTTTGAGAAACTTGGAAATACATCAAATGGATGTAAAAACCGCATTTCTCTACGGGGAATTAGAGGAAGAGATTTACATGGAGCAACCAGAGGGTTTCTCTGCTCCTGGCCAAGAGGGCAAAGTGTGTAAACTCGTCAAGTCATTATATGGCTTGAAGCAAGCTCCAAAACAATGGCATCAAAAGTTTGACCAAGTTATGCTTAACAATGGTTTCAAAATAAATGAATGCGATAAATGTGTCTATGTGAAAGACACTTCTAAAGGTTATGTGATCTTATGCCTTTATGTAGATGATGTGCTTATCATTGGGAGTGATGATAAGATGATCAGATCTACTAAAGACATGTTGAAAGCGAGATTTAACATGAAAGATATGGGTCTAGCTGATGTGATTCTTGGAGTAAAGATCATTAGAACCCAAACTAGCTTGGTGCTAAGTCAATCTCATTATGTTGATAAGATCCTTTAGAAGTTCAATCCAGAGGACACGAGTGTAGCTCAAACTCCAATTGATACCTCTCAACATTTGTCAAAAAATAGAGGCGAGAGTGTTGCTCAATTGAAATACTCAAGGATCATTGGCGGTCTTATGTATCTCATATCATGTACTCGGCCAGACTTGGCATATGTTGTGAGTAGGCTAAGTAGATATACTAGTAATCCTAGTTCAGAACATTGGAAGAGTATGACAAGATTATTAAGGTATTTGAGATACACGAGAAACTATGGACTACATTATGGCTAAAATCCAGCTATTGTGGAAGGATTCAGTGATGCCAACTAGATATCCGATATGAAATATTCTAGATCTACAAGTGGTTACGTGTTTACCCTTGGAGGAGCAGCTATATCTTGGAAGTCGTCCAAACAAACTCTTATAGCTAGATCCACGATGGAATCTGAGTTTATCGCGTTAGATAAAGCTGGAGAAGAGGCAGAATGGTTACGTCAATTCTTGGAATATGTTCCAAGATGGCCCAAGCCTGTGTCGGCCATTTGCATACATTGTGATTGCCAATCGGCTATTGGTAGAGCTCAAAATGCAATGTATAATGGCACATCAAGGCACATAAGACGTTGGCATAACACGATACGACAACTACTCTCAACTGGAGTTATCACGATTGACTATGTCAGGTCAAAGGATAACATTGCGGATCCGCTTACAAAAGGCTTAAGCAGAGAGATAGTACATAAGTCGTCGATGGGAATGGGACTACAGCCCTTAGAGTAAGTTTGTACAACGGAAAACCTATCCTAGAAGATTGGAGATCCCATGATCTAGGTTCAATAGGACCACCTAACTGCACGAGCTGAGGTCACTGTGGGGGAGTACCTCAACATACAAAGGGAGTTACAAACTTCCTAGTCCATTCCTACTTAATTCAGTGATATAAAGAGAGGTCAAGCATATGGCTTTTAATGATTTGTAAATCACCTATGTTAGAGAGAAGTGGGATCGCTTCAAATAGAATTAATGGAATTGGGGGCACAATTCCTAGAGCTCTCACAGAACCAGGATGGTGTTCCATGACCATAACGGACACAACTATGAGGGGTTAGCCAAACCAGGATAAGTAATGTGTGATGTGTAATAACGTCTACATACAAAGGGGTTGGTTCAAGGACACCGCGTCTACTAACCGCTAGGAGACTAAGTATACGTCACAAAGGAGGGTTCAAAGGGAAACCTACCTATCATGCATTACTTAACTGCTGAAATGTTACCGTGACACTTGAGTGTGCGGGATTCTCCATTCATGTGAGGGATTGTTGAATATTAATGAAAAATAATATTAGATTAATTATTAATATAATATTTATTTAGTGATTAAAGCAAATGAATGAGAGATCATAAGCTTTAATTGTGTGTTGGAACTTTAATGTGTGGGAAGTTGTGTTTGTCCCACGTTGATGGAGAGATAAATCTTTTGTGGATTTATAATCAGAATTCTCTAGACGAATGTATTCTTGTGTGACAACTCACACCCAGTGGCAGCCAGGAGGGTGCGAAGCACCCAACACGCGCCCGCGCCCGGGCACTGGCACGGGACCGGGACGAGGGCGATGGGCGCAATGTGGCGCTTTGATGGCGCACTTTGCACTTCGCACGCTCGCATCGCCGCGAGCCGCCTTTAGTATTTTTTAGATGTGTCTTGGCTTGGGTTGTCAGCTAGAGACTTTTCAAGTTTCTAACAGTCAAATGATTAAGTTACTGAATTCATTGTGCCATTGAATTCTAGAATTCAGTTTTATAAGTTTTAGAATTCATTGTGCTATTGAATTCTATAGTTTAATGTTATTGAATTGTGTATTCAATAGACTCATCATTTCGAATTCTAATCAGTATAAATACAAAGCTTTGTGCTTTGTTTTGAGACACAGAACACAAAAATCGTATGGTTCATACAACACACACATCAAACGAGTTCCCTAACTTTGCATCTTTGCGCTCTCTTGTTTCAGGTATACTTTCGGGTGCTAGGCTAATCCCGCAGTACAATCTGCTTAGGCTGTTGTACCCTGGGAAACAGACGGGTTCACCTGGGTGGCCCGAAATCTATTTTAAGTGAAGCGTGATCTTCACGTGCCTCAGTCACCATTGTTTATGTTTTCCATTTACTTTTCTTTGTAATATGTTCTTGGTTAAGTTTATATTTTTTGTATTGTAATTCCTTTCAATTTGATGTAGTTCTTCTTTATGTATTGTAATTATAATATTGATTAATAAATTTTTATTTTATTTGTTTGTGAACGGTTGTCCTACAAATAGCCTCGGATTAAATTGAAGTTAATTATATAAATAGCCCTTGTAGTTGCAAGAGGGTCTTTTAGTCATTTCCCTCTTAACTTACTAGAAAATTTAACAATAGTTAGTGTTAATACTCTAGGTTGTTACAAAATGAAAAGTTGGAATATTAGAATGTGATTTTAAACTATTAGCACCTAACCTTGTTACTTTTCATAAACAACATGAACTAACGGTGTAATTAACTCTTAATGTATAGAAATATACCTTGTCAACTTCAATAACATAGTATTTTCTTTGCTTCTTGTTAAAACTAATATTTGCTTTGCTTCTTGTTAAAACGTATTCAAAGATGACATAAATAAAATACATAAAACTAGTATTGGTGACGTGTAGAAACTATCCCCCGACTATCAGCTCGATATAATCCTATTTTTTTACCTGTATATTAAAAGAAAGATTTACTGCCGATTTATTAAAATCACTTAAATATGTTTTTAATGTTAAAAAAATCTCTTAATTTAAATATTATATTATATCATATATTATTACAAAATGCATTTGTAATTTAATAAGATTGAGTGATTTCAAAGGAGTATTTGTAAAATTTTATTCTCTTTAACGGTTTTTGTAAGCTAGATGTTGCACTTATCTCAATTAGTATTCTATGTTAAAAGGGATGTTTTGAGTTAAATACTAATAAGTTGTTTTATTTTCTAAAGTTTTTATAATGGTTTGGCGAATGCACTAGAGACTTTTATGCTCTTCTTCGTCTACTTATTGTTTCCCCAAGATATGGTCACACCTGAACTTGAATGCCACTTTGGATTTGAAATTGTTTTGTTGCTGTTTGTTTTCCCCAAAACCAAGTAATTTCTATAGAATTAAAGATTTATTTTGTCACCTTTGACCATAGAAATTTGGTAGAAATTTGAAATGGTATGAATAGTTTATTTATAAACTCTTAAAATCAAAGGTCGGTGCAATAGTGCACCGACAAATTCATATTTGCCCTTGTTTAATATTGTGTTTGATACTTTTTCACTGTCTTGACAGTCTTCGAAAATACCCGTCGTCTTCTTTCTCTGTCTAGGGTTAGAAGTCCGATCATGCAACCAAGACAACCACCACCATGCAGGCTGGGATTCAACCACCAAGTTAACGCTCACCCATATCCTCTGCTAACAGTCAAAGCCTGCCCTCGCCATTGTGTTGTGTGAACGCAGCCCCTCAAGGATGACTACAAAGCGTTGATCGCATACATTTCAATGAGCAAATCCAATGACAACGATTGGTTTCGAATCTCGGCAGCTAATCCCGAAGGAACACGGTAGACTGGAAAGCGTTGGTATGTGCATAATATATTAAAGTATGAGTCATCTTCAGTATGATATTCCAGTGACCTGTCCGGCCACAGCTCAGGAACTTAATGGGAAGTCCATGTCCAGACCTTTACAATCAAACTCTGCAAAGAAATAATGGCTAATATAAAATCAATGTAACAACGACTCAAATCTACAAACAATAAACAATAGGATCAACAAAGCGATGAACATAAATAAGGCTTGCGAATCAGACGTGCAAGACAGAACAATCAACAACGAAAACCCTAAATTCGTCTAACAATGAACTGAACAGCTTTTCCTCTCTCTGGAACCTTCCAAATGAGCAGCTCTCGCAATTATATATTCCAATTCTTCTGAGATATATCGATGCCCTAAGCCCATGAGTAATGGCATTATATCAGCGTACAACTCACCCATCAATGTGTAAAAAGACTAGCCCATTTGTAAAGGAATATTGGATTTTAATAATCTGAAGTTTCACCTGTTGGTTGATGATAATCTCAACTTTAAAAATTCCCTTCAATGATCACAACTTGTAAAATTTTGGCCTCCATTAATCATTTTCTAACATAGGTGCACTTAAATCAATTAAGGAGTCTAGAGGTGCACTCGAATCCATTGAGAAGGCTAAATTCTTATATGTTTAAAAAGGATCAATGGGGGTCAAATTTGTACAAGTTTTAATCATTTGAGGGAATTTTTAAAGTTCAGATTATTATCGGCTAACAGGTGAAACTTAGGATTATTAAAATACAATAACCAAAAACAAAGTATTAAAACTTATAACAAATAAATAAACCTTATAACAAATATAAAACTAAACTAAATTCAGAAAATAAAAGTGGAACTACAAACTATTCTTTCAACCCTTTATTAGAATTTAGATCACAACAGGTAAAAGTAAAGCCATAGAGACTTCATAAACATTGAGTAACAAGTTACTAAAGTTTTTTAATTTCTATTTTTACATGATTTTATAATAAATATATTATTTTGTTTTAATATATTTTATATTTTTAATTATTTAGATTCTAAATTAATAATAACGTTATCCGGTCTGTCAGTTTTCTTTTCTTTTATATATTCATAACATTTCAAAGTAGTTTAGCCTATGTGGTTTAACGTGTTAGCGGCCGGACGCGCCGCCGGAGTAAAATACCAGTTTAATCAATAGATAAAGTGACATGGATGCTTACCCGGGGTATAAGAATGTCCGATTCTTTCAAGTTGGAATTGTGTCCGTTGTTTTCTTCTTAAGAAAGATACCATCAACACTAACAAAGTTTTAAATCTCTTATACAATATTGTGATTTTATATAACACATGTAACAAAGTTAACAAATTATAGTCATGTAAAGAATCTTGTTATGATTAAGTGTCATTATAGAATCTTGTGAGTTTTGCATTTTGCATTTGACGAAACTATAAAAAATTTGAGAAAAAAAAAACAGGGTCGTTGAAAGGTAGCGAGCATAATCAACCGTGTTATCTTGTTTCATATGTTTGCCTGTTGATGAAGCTAGCGATTGTGCTTTTCATAGTGTATAGGTACATATTTTGATAAATTTATCATAACAGGTAAAAAAATGTGTCATTTTTATAAAAATATCATAGATGGACTAAAACAAAAGGGGTAAAAAATAGTGTTTTTGTTTAGAGATCACCTCCCAAAATAAATCTATCGTATAAAGAGGGTTAGATTTGGTCTTGTCAAAGTCATCAGAACCATATAGGGACTAGAACGTAGCCCGATAGGGCCCCTTTATTTATAGTCGACAAACAAAACTTAATTTAGAGACCTAATTCAAAGTTCTTCTATATTTTGTTTTTCTTAACAATTGAACGAATAATTAGAAGGCATGTCCATACGACAAATGCGAGTAATGTGGGAAACGCCTTCTTTTCTCGTATAAAAATAGAATAATTTGTTTTTTAGAACATGATAATATATATCTTCTGAAAAAATTTAAAAGTTACGTAACTTCCAAAACTTTTTTAACATATTGAAGAAACATCGGTTCTAATTCGTATGGGTTAGAACCAAAGAGGTAGTCTCGATAGAGGGTCAATCTTTAATCACTTCCAGATCAATGACTGAATATGACTTAAGAGCTAATCTGTAAAACAATAACATCGTGAAGCTCGTTACGAGAAGGAGAGGTGGGAAGTTCTTCTCGTAACCACCATCGGACATGAGAATAAGTATAGTTTTATGAAGAATAAATCAGGTGTGTGTTAAGAGTGAGAGTGAAAGGAATCAAATCCTTAAACTTGTGGTATTGAGGTTGGCATTTATAGCCAAAAGAGTGTGGATAAGGAAATTGGCTGATGGACCTTGGGCCAGACATCGCCAATAAGAAGTATCTGTTTTGTCCCTTCTGACACGACAATTAGTGTTTGCAGAGGTGGAGGGGCATAGGCACACTGTGGTTGGTGCCACGTGGCTTGTTGCATGTACTTGTTATCGAGTCTGCCATCAGTTGTGAGTGGAGATCATGAGGCAATTGGTGCACGCTGATTGGCTACACGTCACTGTCCAGTTGTATCATTTGTCTCCTGCACGATTAATCATCGTGGGAGCTGCATGGCAGAACCTGCCGCACACTGATTGGTTGTAGGCTCCCACCACATGTACTGGTTGTACTTTTATAAGTTGTCATGGTTGGGTGTATGGTTATGACACCGCACATGCAACTTAGAAAGACTGGGTGTTTGTTGTGATCAAGTGTGGGTATGTTCCTCTGCGCGCCTAACTTGTGCGACATTTGAAACCATACCCCTTTGTAACACCTTAAAAATTCGTGACCAGTATTGTACTGACATGTGTCCCGTTGATCCTCGTATGCCACGTGATGAACAAAAGGGACTGGAATTTTCGTTATGTTAAAATATAACCTCTGAACGACAATCACAGAAGTTGAGGGGTCAAAGTTGGTAACATGCCAATTAAATGGCCTCTGAGTGACCTTGCGAGCTGTAACCATGAGTGGTTACGGACCGTAACCATTAAAAAGGAGAAAGTTCAAGAAGACGGTTACGGACCGAAAGGGTATTCCCATACGGTCCGTAACCAATTTGAAACTGTGGGCGCCATGAGGTCCTTACGGACTGCAACCATAAATGGTTACAGTCCGTAAGGACCTGCCAGTGGCAGATTGTTTGGCAGATTCCTGCCTTGCCACCTCTCTCGCAAATGCCACCATTTGAGCAACCTTTAACACGTCCAAAAACACCCGAAGGCTCCTTATAACACCCCTGGACATTTGGCATGACCTTGAACATCTTGTTCAAGTATAAATAGCCAAGCATTCACCCTCATTTCCTTGCTCATCTTCTTTTCTTCTCTCTAATCACTCTAAGTGTAAGTTCCTGAGCTAAGGAGCATCCCAACTGAGTTCTAGTCTTTCTTTGGATCACTTGTAAGTGTTCCATCTCTGCTCATTTCATTTTATTAGGCTTTAAAGCCAAAAGTCAAGCGTTATCGTAATAACGCTTTGAGTTTCAGTTAAGACCATTATGGTCCAGTCATTGTTCGAATCGAACATGGCTAAGTGATCGTAATTAGGTATGTTATAACCTCTTAAAAGGGCACCTCCTAAAGATCACGTTTACTAGACCTATTGACAGGTCAAAGCTAAGTTGTTAAAAGTCAAACGGGTCAATATTTTGTAAGAACTCATAATCTGAGTTTATATATGTTATAAAAATGTTTTAACACTTAAAATAACTTGGTAATAAATAATAGAACATGTATAAACATGTTCAGCCCGTCAATCTTAGTCTAAGTGTCGGTTCGCAACCGAAAGTCGCGAAATTTGACTTCTGCTTTGACTTTCGATTATGAATTGATTTAGCAACTTTAGCTACTGCCTTTGAGTTGCATTATGATCATAATATAATGTAGTATAACCCTCTAAGGTTATACTACAAGATCATAATCAAAATCTGAGTTTATGCACTTGTTCTTCATTAAGTCAATCTTTGACTATATTGCCTTTTTGTAAAAAATAAGGTTTTAATCAACAACGAGCTTACAAATAATATGTATACTGATATGCTAACTTTATTATCATATCATGATGTTATTATACTGATCATAAACTGAGTTTTGATAATTATCGCAAACTATGTCCTTAAAAGGACTAAAATACCCTTATGAAGTATAAATCGGTTTCTAAACATAATTTTCATATCAAACATGAAACCTACTGATATAATATCATAATTGAAATTATTTGGGATATCAAACCAGATTACATTCTGAGTTTGCATACGAGTTCTTGTGTTATTTCAATAAATGACGATAACGCCCTTTCGGCACATAAAATGGTTTTAATCAAACCTTTTTATATAAAAATCATTTACTTACTGATATGTTATATTAATTAATTTATTTGGTCACACAAACCTGTTCATAACTCCAGTTCATGCTAAACATCGCATAAATTGTCATTTAACGACTTAAACGTCGTTTCGGCGCATAGTACGGTTTCAAACCATACTTGACCATCAAGACTTGTTACCTACTGAGTTATAAACTCATTTTAAATATTTTTACAGTAGGTACATGTTCTAAACTCAGAATCTTGAATAAGCTTTCAAACTATGTGTGAAATGACTAAAATGCCCCTACGGTGCATAGTTTGGTCTTATAATACAAACCACACATATATTTGATATCCTACTAATATTATATCACAAATTAAGTATTTTTACAGAATTTTGATGATCATAACATCAGACTTTACATAAGTTCCTTTTATACGTCATTTAATGACCCAAACGCCCTTATGAGGCATAGTTTCATTTTCAAACCTTAACGGGCATATAAGTTGATATCCTACTGATATTACAACTTAATTAAAATATATTGGCATGAAGAACTTTTCCATGACTCATCCGGTTACCCAGTATCGCATTTATGCGTTCGGTTCAGCTTATGTAGACTTTTTACGTAAGTTTACCGAAACGGGTCAAATCTTATCATTTTAATCTCAAATTCCAGAATATATATTGTTAACCCATATTATACAAGTCATAGTACTTGTTGGGTTTAAACTACATTCCATTCCGGTCATCGCTTAATCTAGCGTATCGTACCGATTTTATTAAATTAAGTTAGCCGGTCTAAGACAATGACTTTAATAAAGACCCGCTAACCATCGAAGTGGTTAATAATACCATTCACTCCAGACTAGAGACTTCCGGTAGATTGCATCCGAGCTAGTTATTTTGTATACGGCTGGTTTATCTTATTTTCTTAATTTGAAGAATTTTGCTAAGCTCAGGTAAATACTCTTAACTTATTTTCCCTATACGGGCTTGAGATACGGTATAATATTACCGCATGGTCGGATATGGGATCAAAGACGAATGTGTCGGGAATTCAAATCATCCGTTTTAATTTGTATTGCTTAATATTAAACATTGGGGGTTAATGCGACTGTGTCCTGGATATCCTCGGCTCATTAATTATAAATGGCCACGACTTAAGCGCGGGGTGTAGGCATACACCCGACAGATGCTAAAATATTTTATAACCCAATATGGGTATACCTAATAAAGGTATTAAAGTGGCGTGTCGGTTAATCATGATCTCGGCATAGTTTCCGGGCCCTAAATGTATTATTAGCATGTAAAACTAATAACATGAGATATAGTTTGCCCCAAGTTATTTATAAAATATGTACCAATGTGTACATGAATATGATTTTGAAATGTTTTCAACATGTGTCGGTTATTTGTATTTACCAGTGAAAACTGACGTATTTTCAAAATAGTAAGCGCAAGTAGCAAGGTAACGAAATAGGCTGGAAGTGCTCGGCGAAGCTTAAGAGGAATTTGCAACTCCTTGCTTACAAAAGCCCATAGTCAGTCAAACTTCATTTTATTGTAATAATTTTCGATCCGCATGTGGATCTAGTACAAGCATTGTATATTATTTTTATGAACTTTGAACAATACGTTTGTAATAGTGATTTTATTCCAAGACTTCCACTGTGTTGCTCGGTGTTGTTTGGTTATCATGTTATCAACTTACGTCACAATATTTCCCACCGAGCCCACCGGGACATACGTGGAAATCGGAGTGTGACACCCTTCACATATGGAACGTTTGTTGGGTTTGTAGGCCTTGTGGGCCCTGCATGTGCTTAACTTTTTTTTAAAATATAAACTTCAATATAACCAAACCAACCCTTACATAATTACAAAATTACACCACTCGGTTCAAGATAAGGACCTCCCTTTATATCTACTACTAATCCATAAAAACCCAATCGATTTTTTTCACTTATAATATCTTCAACCCGGACTTGCTATTCTAGAACCTAATCTTATTTCTCGCGCGCCATATACACCAACATCCCACCATAACAATCCCGTGGAGGACATCATTCATTCGACCACTTAACCCGACATCATTATGAAGCTCCAAAAGCTCTCAGCACGACATAGTAATTATCGGAGCCACCTTACACCACGTTGAGACATGATGCCAAACACGGGTCGCAATTATGTCATATACACCAACATCCCACCATAACAATCCCTTGGAGGACATCTTTCGTTCGACCATTTAACCTGGCATCATTATGAAGCTCCAAAAGCTCTCTGAACGACTTAGTAATTATCGGAGCCACCTTACACCACGTCGAGACATGATGCCAAACACAAGTCGCAACTATGCAAAAACAAAATAAATGGTTAGCATGTTCCTCTCCCAACTCACACAAAAGGCATGACCCATCCTCAATATTGATGTTTCGATTCTTCGTAGTTGTAACCATAGGAATTTTTCCCATTTCTACTCTCCATGTGAATACGTTGCATTTCAATGGGACCATTATGCACCATTTCGTAACAAAGTTATTGCTATAGTTAACCCCTTTTGATAAAAGACGTTTAACTGCTCTAACCGAAAACTCACCTAAAGATTCTCCTATCCATTTCCATTGATCACGCCGAGGTGACAATGAGACCAAGTCTAAAGATCTGATAAGCCAATTAAACTCCATGATTTTGATGAAAGTTTCAGCACCTTTCCTCCAGTTCCAAATTCTAACAATACACCCCCTTGAGTTTGATAGCATGCTCGCCACATTACATCTCTTCTTGGTCTCTAATTTGAAAAATATTTGGGTAGACATCCTTCAATGGCTCACTTGATAACCAGGGATCTAACCAAAAAGAAATGTTTTGCCTGTTTCCCACCTCGCCTTTAAAAAAACTACGTAACGGAGTCCCATCTATAATTGATCTTGCACATGTTTTCACGATATTGTTCCAAACTCCACTAAGACTCTTTTTCGCCAAAAGAAAGTCCCAAATTCCTCTACAAGTATGAAACGCTTCAACCACCTTCTTTCAGAGTTGACTCTGTTTCGATTTAAACCGCCAAACCCATTTCGAGAGCAAAGCTATATTACTGTTTTTCAATTTACTCAGTCCAAGTCCCCCGTTCTCTTTCGGAATAGCAACCCACCCACACCACCCAATACGTTTTACTATCACCACCCAACCTCCCCCAAAAAAAATCTTCTAATAAACTTTTCCAAATCATTTATAACTTTAGAAGGCGCTTTGTAAAGCGAAAAGTGGTATGTTGGAAGACTTTCTAGAACCGAATTAATGAGAGTGATTCTACCACCAATCGGTAAAAGGTTAGCCTTCCATGAAGATAGTCTGTCTTCAAAAATATGGAACACCGAGTTCCAGTTGTTGATACGGTTCATGTTTGCACCCAGCATAAGCCCAAGATATTTAAATGGAAGAGTCTTTACCACGCATCCCACTATCCTCGCCTTGTCTTTCACCTCCGATAAACCAACTTCAATGCCAATCAAATTGGATTTTTTAAGGTTGATTTCAGCACTGCGCATATGTAAAAAACACAAAGGATCCTAACCACATTTGCGATATTAGACTCCTTCCACTCCCCAAGAATGATTGCGTCGTCAACATAAAGAATATGCGAGATGTTTGGGCCGTTATTTGGGGTTTGAATGCCTTGAACCGCTCCGGCTTCCCTAGCTTTATCAATCATACAAGACAAAGCTTCCATAACAATTAGAAATAAAAAGGACAAAGGGGTCACCTGTCTCATACCTTTGCCACATTGGAATTGGAAGGTTGGAACACCATTGACAAGAACCGAGGATCTAGCCAAAGACAACACTCCTTGAATCCACGCACACCAAACATTAGGGAACCCCATCTGAACCAATATATCATTCATAAAATTCCAATTGACTTGTCAAATGCTTTCTCAAAGTCTATTTTTAGGATGAACACTTGCTTTTTGATTTTTTACACTGTGTAATTATTTCATTAACCACCAACGGACCATCCAATATGTACTCCCCTTTGAGAAACGCTGATTGGGTATCCGAAATAATTCCTTGCAAAACCCTTTTAATTTGTTTGCCAGAATTTTTGAAAAAACTTTACTAACGATCCCCACTAGGTTGATTGGCCGATAATTATTTAATTCCACCGGATCTTTCACTTTGGGAACCAAAGTAATAAAAGACGAACCACTTTCGCAGTTTATTACTCTGTACTTATGAAAGCTGGCCATTATGTTGAACAAGTCATCTTCAAACAGTTGCCAAAAGTCCTTAAAAATCAGATATTAACACCATCGGGCCCCGACGCTTTATCGTCCCCACACTTGAACACCGCTTCTTTAATCTCATTTTTGGAAAAAAAAAAGGCTCAATAAGAATAACTTTATGTTCACCGAAATTCTCCTCAAGTTATCACATTCCAACCCCGGACGGATGAGAAGATTTTCAAAGCATTTCCTGAAAAACCAAAAACTTCTTTCTTTATCAAAGATGGTTTCGTAACCCATGACCCTCCAATATTCGGACCCGGAATCGAATTCTTTGCCTTTCTATTATTAATCATCCCATGAAAGAACTTCGAGTTTTCGTCCCCCTCTATAGCCCACCAGATCATAGAGCGTTGTTTCGAATCTGTATTTTTCTTTAATTCAAATTCTTTTAAGTTTTTCTTATTTTCCATCAGCATCCATTCTTGCTCTTCCTCCAAATCTCTAAAATCTATCTCTTATTCTAATTGCTCTTCTCGTTGCATTTTCTTCCTCCTCTCCTTTTAACATCATCTCATCCCTCCACTTCTTTAAGAGGTTTCTAATAAAAGGTAATTTTTTCGTGAAGACAATATCGGTCAGACCCGACGCACTAAAACTCTCCACTGCTTCTCTGAACGCTTCCTTAAGCCCTTCTTTTTCAAGCCATGAATTGTACACTCTGAATGGTCTCAGGCCAAAATTAATGTTTACGGTGGACAACACCACGGGACAATGATCAGAGAGAAAGCTAGACATAGCCCTTAGGCAAGCAACTGACCATTTGTTAAAAAAACTAGAGCAAACGATCATTCTATCAATTTTGCTAAGTTTTATTCCATTATCGTGGATACAAGTGAGTTGTTTTCCTGTCATATTATCCTCCGAAAAACCCAAGTTATGTATAAAGGTATTAAAATTATGGGCATAAAACGATTTAAACGCGAAAATTTTCCTCTATTAAGGGAAACGAACCGCGTTAAAATCTCCCATTAAAATCCACGAACCTGAACTTCTCAATATCTTAGCTTCAATAACATCCCATAGAGCTTTCTTCGCATCAACTCCTTGAGGAGCGTAAATGTTCATAGCATTAAGTTCTTCACCGCTACCTTTCAGTTTATACCTTTTATAAGGAGATAACTCCTATATTTTACCGATCTGCTGTGATAAAAAACCCCCGGAGCCCATAAACACACCAACCCACCCGATTGCTCAACCGGTCCTACATAATCCATCGAAAATTTATTGTTACCCCAATATTTATTAAAAACCACACCTGAGATAATTTCGAGTTTGGTTTCTTGCAACGAGATAAAAGTTAATCCCCTGTGTGGTCTTTATATCCTCAACCCATGAAGCCTTGTTGCCCCCTCCCCCCAATTCCTCTAACATTCAGTGAAAGATAATTCATTGGCTTACACCATTGATACCTTCTTCCATGATCACATCCTTCACCAAAGCTTCGTGGCTATTTAAAAATATCATTAGGGGTACGGTAGACCTGTGTTGGTCCAACGTAAAAGGGGTTCCAAGGCTTAGGTGTGGTGGAGTTATAGTTGATGTATTTGACATAGACAAATATATGGGTCGTGTTTATATTCCTTAACTCTAACCTGTCAACCCAAGCTTTCCAATTACTAACCCACCAATTTGACACGATTGCCTCTCATGATCAAAGTGCGTGATTCATAGAAAAAGACAATTCAATGAGAATTTAGTTGACCAAAATACAATACATTTTATATTTAGTAGTCATTTAAGGTTCCTTATGTGTCGTATATTGCTAATCAAATAACTGATTATTTTAGTATAAGATCCAAACAACACAAATATGAAATATATATATATATATATATATATATCACCCTTTTACTCCTGAGTATTCTAGAATTGTGGATATGCAAATGAACACCACGCGAAGTTAGGAACACTTAACTCTTTTTGCCTGCTAAAAGCCTAAAAGGTACAAGATAGATCCATATTGTAACACGTGAATTGTTTTCGTAATACAATTAATACATATATAGTATTTTACCACTAATGTAGCTGAAATAGATGATTGTAAAATTTGATTTTAGTGAAATGTTCGTTCGTATTCTACAATGTCTTGTGAGAAACTTGCCAATTAGACAAAAGACATTTTATTACCTTAGTTTTATTATATTAATATAGTTATTATTATATAACCCTTTCTATAAATTATATATTTTTTTAAAGTATGTAAAGCATTTACATAAGTTATTATTTTTTAAAGTATGTAGCACATTTTTAAAACGGTACACTTGAGTTATAATTTTTTAAAGTCAATGAAGTTAAAAAAGACTGTAATATAAGTGTACTCTTCTCTTATTTTCTCATTCTCATCTTTAACAATTATTACCTGTGCACCGCATATTAGTTGTCAGAAAATCACAATCAAATGCTATCCGTTGATTCTCCAAATAAAAGGACCCACGTGTGGGCCTCACTTTACAAACCCTATTCCACCTCTACACATCCATAGTAATTACGGTGGTCATCCCACACCTGATCACCCCCTATATATTTACAGTAATTAAACACTTCTTTTAATATAAAATAAAATATAATAATAAAGAGACGGATACATCATATATGCATTTGAAGTTCCAGTCTTCTCTCTCCTCTTTCTTTCTCTCTCTAGGGTTTCAAAAGCGCCGCTTTTCGTCCTGTTTTCGCTGATCGGAGTGTGTTTGATAACCTAATCATCAGGTAATTTTCGTTTTTAGGCTTTGTTATCGGTTATTTTCACTTTGATTGATCAATTTGTTAGGGTTTCATGTCCGTAAAAGTTGGATCTTCGATCTGATTATTTACTGGGCAAAATCGACTGTTATTTCATCATATGGTCTCTGCGTTTTGTGTAATCAATTATTGTTTTAGTTATCAGTTGTTTGAAATTTTTTTAGTTGCAGTTCTATAGGTTTTAGGTCACTGTAGATCGGGATGTTTGTAGATTGAGGTTTTGAGGACAAATGTGTGCTTATCTGGTGGTTGATGATTTATATTTGGAGTTGAATTTGTTTTTTATTCGTTTTGGGTGACCTGTGATGATGTAATGCTTTTGTGTGGCTATGATTCTTGTGTCTATTTGTCAGTTATGTATAAGAAGTAGTTGTGTGTTTGTTTGATAGGATGACGTATCTGGTTTGTTTTATTTTCAGATCTAAGTTAAATTGGTTTTGATTATATGTGTCTGGTAGCCAGTTATTGGAATCTGCTTATTAGGGGTGTATAAGAATCGTTGAAATTGGTTAATTATACCGGCCGGTTTGGCTTAGTTTAAAAAAAACCGTGCTTACCGGTTTGGCCGAAAAGGACCGTGAACATCCTAACTACTTATTAGAAACCTATTGAATTAGTCAATCTGTTCTAGTTTACAGGACATCTTTTTTGTTTGGTTTATATATATATATATTTTTTTAAAATCAGTAACGTTCATACGTGTCAATTTTACTGCTTTGTGGTTAGCTTGAATGTGGATTTCTTTTTTATATCAATGTGTACTTCGTGCTGCATGTTTTTAAATAATCTTACTCTGATTTTATGGTGATGCAGTTTTCTCAAAACAGTGTTTACCAAAACGTTATGGCATTGGAAGTTACCCAAATTTTGTTAAGTGCACAATCAGTTGATGGATCTGTTCGTAAGCATGCTGAAGAAAGTTTAAAGCAATTTCAGGAGCAAAATCTATCAGGGTTTCTGTTATCTCTATCTGGAGAACTTGCTAATGATGAGAAGCCTGTTGATAGTCGTAAACTTGCCGGTTTGATTCTAAAAAATGCATTGGATGCAAAAGAGCAGCATAGAAGATACGAGCTAATACAAAGATGGTTATCACTAGACGTTGGTGTTAAGTCACAAATTAAGTCATACTTGTTGAAGACACTCACGTCTACTGTTTACGAGGCACGGTCCACTGCATCTCAGGTTATTGCTAAGGTTGCTGGCATAGAATTGCCACAAAAACAATGGCCTGAGCTCATTGGTTCACTTTTATCAAGTATTCACCAAGTTCCTTCTCATGTCAAGCAAGCTACTTTAGAAACACTTGGTTATTTGTGTGAAGAAGTTTCGCCAGATGCTGTAGAACAAGATCATGTAAATAAAATACTCACAGCTGTAGTTCAAGGTATGAATGCAACTGAGGCAAGCAATGATGTGAGGCTTGCTGCAACAAGAGCTTTGTATAATGCTCTTGGTTTCGCTCAAGCAAATTTCACTAACGATATGGAGCGTGATTACATTATGAGAGTTGTTTGTGAAGCAACACTTTCACAAGAAGTAAAAATCCGACAAGCTGCTTTTGAGTGTTTGGTTTCCATTTCATCAAGCTACTATGAGAAGTTAGGTCCGTACATGCAAGACATCTTCAACATTACTGCGAAAGCTGTTAAAGAAGACGAAGAACCAGTTGCTTTACAAGCCATTGAATTCTGGAGCTCAATATGCGACGAAGAAATAGATATATTGGAAGAATATGGTGGTGATTTCAATACCGCTGTTTCTGATATTCCTTGTTTTTACTTTATAAAACAAGCTCTTCCTGCACTTGTACCCATGCTTCTAGAAACTTTACTGAAGCAAGAAGAAGACCAAGATCAAGACGAGGGTGCGTGGAATCTAGCCATGGCTGGTGGCACGTGTTTAGGTTTGGTGGCTCGAACCGTAGGTAATGATATTGTTCCACTTGTCATGCCGTTTATCGAAGAAAATATAACCAAACCTGATTGGAGGCAAAGAGAAGGTGCTACTTACGCATTTGGTTCCATTCTTGAAGGCCCGTCTCCGAACCAGTTAGTTCCACTCGTAAACGTTGCACTGAATTTCATGTTGACCGCTTTGACCAAAGATCCCAACAACCATGTTAAAGACACCACTGCTTGGACGCTTGGAAGAATATTCGAGTTTCTTCATGGCTCGACTATGGAGACCCCTATAATTACTGCAGCAAATTGCCAACAAATTATCACAGTTCTATTGCAAAGCATGAAGGATGCACCAAATGTGGCTGAGAAATCTTGTGGGGCCCTTTATTTTCTCGCACAAGGTTTCGAGGATATGGGCCCGTCTCCTTTGACTCCTTTTTTTCAGGAAATTGTTCAATCTCTTTTGACAATTACTCACAGAGAAGATGCTGGAGAGTCTCGATTAAGAACTGCTGCTTATGAAACGTTAAACGAAGTTGTGAGGTGTTCTACTGATGAAACAGTTCCTATGGTGTTACAGTTGGCACCTATTATCATGATGGAACTCCACAAAACACTTGAAGAACAAAAACTTTCGTCTGATGAAAGAGAAAAGCAAAACGAGTTGCAAGGCTTACTGTGTGGGTGCTTGCAGGTGATCATTCAAAAACTTGCAGCATCAGCAGATGCAACAAAATACGCTTTCATGCAATATGCAGATCAGATCATGAATCTTTTCCTTCAGGTTTTCGCATGTCGAAGTGCCACAGTTCATGAAGAAGCCATGCTTGCTATCGGAGCTCTCGCTTATGCAACCGGGCCCGATTTCGCAAAATACATGCCCGATTTCTACAAGTATCTCGAAATGGGTCTTCAAAATTTTGAAGAATATCAAGTGTGTGCGGTTACTGTAGGTGTGGTGGGTGATATCTGTAGGGCACTGGATGAGAAGGTGTTGCCATGGTGTGACGGGATCATGACTCAGCTTCTTAAAGATTTATCAAGCAATCAATTGCATCGATCTGTCAAGCCTCCGATTTTTTCGTGTTTTGGTGATATCTCACTTGCAATTGGAGAGAATTTTGAAAAGTATTTGATGTATGCTATGCCTATGCTTCAAAGTGCAGCTGAACTGTCTTCACACACTTCTGGTGCTGATGATGAAATGATCGAGTACACTAATCTTTTGAGAAATGGTATTTTAGAGGCTTATTCGGGGATATTTCAGGGTTTCAAGAACTCCCTAAAACCCAGTTGCTGATTCCGTATGCTCCACATATTCTCCAGTTTCTGGATCTTATTTACATGGAGAAAGACATGTGAGTTTGTTCTTCTTTAGTTCCTTGTGTAATTGGTGCTTTTTATGGTGTTTGTTAAATATTTCAGGCTGCAAACGAACGTTCTTGTTAATGTTCGTTTGTTAAGAAATATATGTGTTCACGAACTGTTCATGAACACTTACCGAACGGGCTTTTATGTTTGTGTTCGTTTGTTAAGGAATTGAGGGTGTTCATGGTCGTTTGTTAATTTTAGGAAACGTTTGTTAATTTTAGGAAAAGAACGAAAACGAACGTTGATGAACACAAATGGAAACAAACGACCACAAACGAACACAAACAAGCGTTCATGAACAGAATGTATAATACACCGACACATATTAAATATTTTATTTGTCGGAATTTTGAAGTATTTAGATAAAATATAAAAACTAAAAACACTAATGAACTATTGATCATAGACGAACACGTTACCGAACGTTCATGAACATAAATGAACAAACGTGGCCTCTGTTTCTTGTTTGTCAATTTACCAAACGAACGGATTTTTTTGTTCGTGTTCGTTGTTTAATAAACGAACGGACACAAACGAATTTTCAGCCGAATGCTTCACGAACTGTTCGCTGAAGTTTGGTTCATTTGCAGCCTTAGATGTGACATGATTTGCGGGTTTGATGGGTTAGATAGTGCCTAGTGGAGAACACCTTCAATGATGAAACATGTTATTTTTTCTATGAGTCAAAACGGGCTGGGCTTTGTCGGGTTGTCTCCTAAAACACATTTTGTTTTGTCTAACAATTATTGTGCTATATATAATTAAAGAGTAAACTACAGTTTTACCCCCTGGCGATTGGGGGCGCTTACACTCGTACCCCCTATTTTTAAAATTTTGCTGCCTTACCCCTTATCTATTCCCAATTGCATCAATCTTGGACCCTAGACCTAAACTCTGTTAAAGTCAACCGCTACCCACTAACTGTCAAAGGGTAACATGGTCATTTTGCTCGTTTTTATATAACCCTCACATTTTTACACCCTACCTTTTCTTAACCCTCTCATTTTTACATAGTGTTATCTTCAATCTCTTCACTCTTCACTCTCTCTCTAGATCTCCTCTGATATTCTTAAACTGGATAGTTTCCTAAAGAATTTAAAGATATGGAACACATGTAGGATGGTACATCAGTTTTAAAATTGGCAGACTTTTTGATAGAAGTGAACAACCAACATACTACATATGTTTTTTGGTTCTCTTAACCCAATCATTCTCTCCATTGCTGTTATCTAGAAGCAAAGACCTTGAATTATAAATCGCCATTTCAATCTCTCCATTGTTGTTATCTATAGATTCAAATCTCAATTCTCGTTCTCCGTTTAGTGTTTATCATCACGGTTATTATATCTACAGCAACATTCATTGTCGGAATTTAGCTCCGCTTTACAGTAGACCCGATCTGTACAACGTTCTGTACATGCTAGATCCACATTTTTTGGCGAAACTTTAGGTTCTGAAGACATTAACGTCTGTCGTTCATGATTCAATGGAGAGAAACTTATCGTTCATGCAACGAATCGCAGCGGTTACGGTCGTGTGTTCGGTGCTGCTAGATGCTGGTTTGTTCGTTACAGGTGTGCAATCCGCTGGAGAAGAGGAGTGTGTTTGTGTGTGAAGTTAAGGGTGTAAAATCTTACCATACCTCGGATCGCAGAAGAACATCCATCAAAGTAATGAAAGGCACATTCTTGAGGGTGATGATCCATTGTCTGGATGTTTGGCAGAGAATTGAAGGAAGAAGACGACTTAAACTGTCAAGTAAACCATAGGGTGTAAAAAGAAAGGGTATAAACGTCATTTCACATTCAAACTAACAGGAAGATGATGTCATTAGACAGCAGGGTCCAAAACTGATGCAATTGGGAATAGACAGGGGTAAGGCAGCAAATATTTGAAAATAGGGGGTAAGAGTGTCAGCGTCCTCAATCGCCAGGGGGTAAAACTGCATATTACTCATGATTAAAATACAATATGGTCTATTTCAACTTGTTTGATTCATGTCAACCCATTAGACTGACCCGAAAGCTATCCGTTGATTTTTGTTTTGATTATCTGTTCATATGTCAGGGATGAAGTGGTGATGAAAACTGCAATTGGTGTTCTTGGAGATTTAGCTGATACTCTTGGAAGTAATGCTGGGTCGTTAATTCAACAATCTCTTTCAAGCAAAGATTTTCTGAACGAGTGTTTGTCTTCAGATGATCATTTGATCAAGGAATCTGCTGAGTGGGCCAAACTGGCCATCAGTCGGGCCATTTCTGTTTAAGGCTCTGTCTGTTGGTACATACTCTTTTTTTCCTTTTCATGTAGAAGTCCGTGCATGCATATGGTCGAGTCGGGGTCAGGTTTAAAGTCCAAAATTGCATTCAACGGTCGGGTCAGGTCAAGTCAAGTCAAGCTGGTAAGCACTTGCTTCATGGGAGTTTCGGGTGATCAACATGTCACCGGGTGCGAAATACTAATATCTCTGGAAATCAGGGCTGGAGTCAAGTCTGATTCAACATGTTATCCTAGTGGTGGCATACAGTGGCTTTGGTCATCGGGGGTATAGGTCACAAAGAACACATCATGGGTGAGTTTCCGGGGGGGGGGGGGGGGGGGGTTAGCACACATTTAAGGCACACATTGCATTTTGCATCATACATTTTTTCTCTTTCATTCATACCATCTTTTTAAAATCTTTTATTTTTAGGGTGTCGGTTTTGAGTCTTGCATTAGTCGTTATCGTGTGTGTCACATACATTCGAGAAGTTGAAAAGAGTTTTTGCATTGTTCGTTTTCATCAGTAGGTTTTCTGTTTCAAGTTATTGAAATACAATGGATTCATGAAAGAAAAGGTTGAAGCATATATGTTTTGAAAAGTGTAAATCCTATTTTGATTCCCAAATTGTAGTAAAATTGGCATTTTATAGAGAAAATGTCACATCTTGTGATGAAATGTGGGGGAATAGAGGATTTTTATTAAGGTTGGTTGTTGCTTGGTAGGAGAAGGATTACTTTTGTATTTTGGGCCATGGTATTTTTATTATTTTGCTATCAAGTGAAACACTACAACAACCTCATATGGATTTGTGTGAATGCCAAAGTTTATTTGTACTGGTTTCTTTCGTGTTTTATGCATCTTTTCCTATGATTAGTCTTTTGTTTTTGTTTGCGTCGACCAGAAATTACCAAAGCAATTTGTTTATGGGCTGCGTTGAATTTAAACGACTTTTGGTGCGTTATTTAAAAAAGGAATTTTAATAACTGTAAAACGATAACAATCATCAACAATATCATACTTGCTGCTTATAAGGCTGCTTTTTTTCCTTTTAAAGTCTGAGATTCTTTACCTTACCTTAAGCATGAAAGGATTGTACACATAATCTAATGAAGGCTTTTCATTGTGCTCATAGGAAGCAAAAGTCTCAAGATATGACTCTTTATCACCTTCACCGTTATCAAACAATTGTGTCAAAACCTATCATCCAAGATAGTTTGTTTCACACTTTCGGCATTTTCAACATCCTCTTTCGCAAAATCCGTCCAAGGGAGCTGATCCTTACAAATGCTTATCTTATTTCTCCTCCACATGAACAATCAAATACACATCTATGAGCTATTGCACAAACACAATAATGATAAAACCTAACTAGGATGAACTCGTTTGTGAGAAGCAGAGAGATAGATATTGATCTTATAGAGATACCGGAGACGACCTAAAAATATAACTAGGTTTCAAGTTTTATTAATTTTTTTTTGAAATGCCCCCTCTTAATTGCTATTCAACAATGCCCCAAGAGTCCCTAAGACCAAGTGTGGTATACCGTCCTAGCCAAGTCTGTTTTTTTGGCGCCTTTTGCGCCCCTCTCTCATTTCCCAGCCGCCCGGGGGGGGGGGGGGGGGGGGGTTATAAAAATCCGTTAGCCCAGTAACGAGCGCTAAACGGCTCTATTTGGTGATCCTCCTACAATATTACCGTTGGCAACGGTAATTAAAAAAAACTTTTATTTTTAAATATTCACACTATATATATCCCACCATTTTTACTCAAACCATATCATTTCTATCATCTATTCTCCATTATTTTTATACATTCTATCAAATTCACACAATGTGTCGCAACCCCCGACCCCTACCCGGGAGCCGCGAGAACCGCAGACAGGTGGTACCGGTGTTTGTTAATTTGGCAGTGGAATTAAAACATCAGGATCGTAGTTAGGAAATAGTATCAGAGTTTCAAAACACCATACTTTTTATATTAAAAAATGGGATAAAAACCCATATTTCTATTACAATACATTCGTAGGGGTAAACCCTAATTTATGAAAAACATAAATTCCTTTTTTTATTTAGGTAACTTCTATAGCCACTTTTCTAAACCTTCGTGCTCTCCAGCTGGCTTCTATTAGCTTCACATTAAGTTACCTGAAACGCGTTTTATAAACATTTTATCAGCAAGAAATACTGGCGAGTTCATTCCATTTTATAAAACGACACACCATTATACTTTACAGTATTAAGAGCGATTGCAATGTTTATATCAACCCAATTACTCATTTAATATTTGTCACTCGACCGGATCTGTGACTATGGTCATGTCACTCATTGGCTAACCCGTTGTCCAATGGTGACGCTTGATAAGTAGTGTATACAAAACCCCACATACCGGCAGTAATTGTAGAATACAAAGACTTAATCACTGTAAGTATAACTGAAAACATTTAAGGTTTTACAAAAGCATTTGAGAAAAAAAGAATGACTCACATTGGAAACTTAGGTATTCCTACGGCCTTTCTGGTGATAAATCCTGATTACTTCCTGGAATTTCTATTAAAACATACAATGCACACGTGTTTGTAAATTAACCCAAGTCACTTTAACCATACAACACACGACAGAACTCCAACGAGCTTAGTCAGGCAGAGCCTAGACATGCGTTGGCGATTCTAGATCGATCGGGTAGGGTGTCCATACAACACGAGATAGGATTCCAATGGACTTAGTCGGGCAGAGCCTTGACATGCGTTGGTCCTAAATCGGGTAGGATAGTGAATTAGTGATCGGGGGTTAAGATACTTACAACGGGCAGCGCTTCGCAGGTTTAGGGGTTTAGGGGTTTAGGGGGTGTTGTTCAGAGAAAGGGGGATAGAGAGAGTATACGATCGATTCAGAGGATCGAAAGTGAGCGATGATTTCAGTCCCAGGCCTGGCCTTTTATACCCGAAATTGACCTCTTCCGCGCGTCGCGCGGGTTTTCTGGACCTCCCTTGCGTGGCGCCTGAGACACCTATCTAGGGCTAGGTCAGCCTCGTAACGAGCTAGGGTTGCCACATGGCGCGAAACGGTGACACGTCACCTGGACGTCCCCCGCGCGTTGCGGGAGATGCCAGGGATCCTGGCGCGTGTCGCCTGGGACGCCCAGATCAGATTTCTTCGTTTTTCACGTCGGGTCTCGTTGTGCGTGTCCGGTTCGTCGTTTATGGTCCGTTAAGTGGGTTTATAGAGAGTTGTTACCTCCTCCCCACCTTGTTTTAAATCTCGTCCTCGAGATTCACTGGAATAGGTGTGGATACTTTCGTTGCATTTCTGACTCTAACTCCCATGTATATTCTGGTCCTCTCTTTGAGTCCCATTTTACTTTGACCAGAACTAATCTCTTGCGCTTGAGATTCTTGGTCTTTCTATCTTCAATCTGAATAGGTTTCTCTACAAACTTAAGCTTCTCATTTACCTCCACATCTTGAAGAAGTATTACTAGTGATTCATCTGCTAAACATTTCTTGAGATTACATACATGGAATACATCATGATTCCTGCCATTTCCTCTGCCAATTGTAGCTGATAAGCTACTGGCCCTATTCTTTTGATAATCTTGAAAGGTCCAATATACCTTGGGCTTAGTTTTCCTTTCTTACCGAATCTTACAACTCCTTTCCATGGTGAGACTTTTAATAATACCTTTTCTCCAACTTGAAATTCCAAGGGTTTGCGTCTGTTATCTGCATAACTCTTTTGACGATCTCGGCCTGCTTTTAGTCTTTCCTTGACTTGAATGATCTTGTCAGTTGTTTCTTGCACGATTTCAGGACCTGATAGTTGCTTTTCTCCAATTTCTGCCCAACATATTGGTGTTCGGCATTTTCGTCCATAGAGTGCTTCAAATGGGGCAGCATTGATGCTGGTAAGATAACTGTTGTTGTAGGAAAACTCTATCAAAGGTAAATGTTCATCCCAATTTCCTCCGAAATCAATTACACAGGATCTAAGCATATCTTCCATTGTTTGGATTGTCCTTTCACTTTGACTGTCTGTTTGAGGATGATATGTTGTACTTAGATTTAGTCAAGTTCCCATTGCTTTTTGGAAACTTGTCCAAAAATGAGATGTAAAACGGATGTCCCTGTCAGACACAATGGACAAAGGAATTCCATGTAATGAAACTATTTCATTACATATAACTTAGCTAATTGTTCCATACTGAAAGTTTCCTTCATGGGTAAGAAATGAGCAGATTTGGTTAACCTGTCTACAATCACCCAGATTGTATCATTACCTTTTCGTGTCCTGGGTAGTTTGGTAACGAAGTCCATTGTTATTAATTCCCATTTCCAAATTGGCATTTCCAATTGTTGCAACAGTCCTGAAGGTTTCTGATGTTCGGCTTTAACCTGTGAACATGTTAGACATTTAGCAACGTAGCTTGCTACATCTTTCTTCATTCCTATCCACCAGAAATTCTTTCTTAAGTCTTTATACATCTTATCGTTTCCAGGATGCATTGTATACTTAGTCTTATGGGCTTCTTCTAAAATTCGATTTTGTAGGTCTCCTTGGATAGGGATCCAAATTCTGTTCTTATGGAATCTCCAAATTCCATCTATTCCTTTCTCTAATTCTTTAATCATTCCTTTTAATCCTTCAACATCGTCCTTGATTGCTGTTTCCTGAACCTATTTAATTTGCTTATTTAAATCTATCTGCAAGTTTAGTCTAAGAGAGCCTACTCTTTTTGGCTTCTCATGATACTTTCGACTTAAAGCATCCGCTACTACGTTAGCTTTTCCTGCATGATACTGGATATCACAATCATAATCACTAAGGATTTCCGTCCATTACCTCTGTCTCATGTTTAATTCCTTTTGTCCAAAGACATATCTTAAACTTTTATGATCAGTGAATACAACAAATTTACTACCGTAAAGATAGTGTCTCCAAATCTTAAGGGCAAAAATTATTGCTCCTAATTTTAGATCATGGGTGGTATAATTTTCTTCATGTTTCGTAAGTTGTCTAGAGGCATAAGCAATTACCTTTTGACGCTGCATCAGCACACATCCATATCCTACTTTAGACGCATCACAATAAACTATAAAATCTTTAGTTCCTTCTGGTAAAGCGAGTATTGGCGCGTTGGTTAACCTTTGCTTCAAAATCCTGAATGCTTCTTCTAGCTGTGGCCCCATTCAAACTTAACTGATTTGCAAGTTAGCTTGGTTAACAGAATGGCTATTCTATAAAAATCTTGAATAAAACGTCTATAATATCCTGCCAATCCAAGAAAACTTCTTATTTCCGTTGGTGATTCTGGGGCCTTCCATTTGGTAATTGCTTCGATCTTTGTGGGATCCACATGAATTCCTTCGTGGTTTACTAGATGTCCAAGAAATTGAACTTCTTGTAACCAGAATTCACATTTTAAGAATTTCACATAAAGCTTTTCCTTTCTCACCAATGACAGGAGTATATGCAAATGCTCTGCATGATCTTCCTTACTCTTATAGTAAATTAGAATATCATCTATAAAGACAATTATGAATTTATCCAAGTATGGTTTACATATCCTGTTCACCATGTCCATAAATGCAGCTGGAGCATTGGTTAAACCAAATGGCATGACTGTAAGTTCATAATGACCGTACCTTGTTCTGAAAGCGGTTTTAGGAATGTTCTCTTCCTGTACTTTCAATTGATGATACCCTGAGCGTAAGTCGATCTTAGAAAAGAATCGAGCTCCTTGGAGTTGATCAAACAAATCATCAATCCTCGGTAACGGGTACCAATTTTTGATGGTCACTTTATTCAATTCTCGGTAATCAATGCACATACGCATTGATCCGTCTTTCTTCTTGACAAACAACACTGGTGCTCCCCATGGTGATGAGCTAGGTTGTATGAACCCTTTTTCTAGTAATTCATCTAGTGTTTCTTCAATTCCTGCATCTCCGTTGGTTCTAGGCGATAAGGTGCTTTGGCAATTGGTGCCATTCCTGGTATTAGGTGAATTCTAAATTCAACCTCTGGATCTGGCGGTAATCCAGGCAATTCTTCTGGGAAAACATCGGAGAATTCAGATATTACGGGAATATCTTTTAGTTCTTTTCCTTAAGTGTTAATGATTATGGAAATCATATACACTATTCCTCCTTTCCGCATATAACTTGCAGCTTTCATCACAGAGATGAACTTTGTTGCCCTTGTCGACTTGTCTCCTTTAATTGTGATCCTTTCGTCAGAGGGCGCATTTACTTCTACAGACTTTTGATCACATAATATTCGGGCCTGATTAGCTACCAACCAATCCATTCCTAACACGACATCAAACCCGGCTAGATCCATGGGAAAAAGGTTAGAAGAAAAATTATGACTTAAAATTTCTATCTTTGTTCCTTGCAGGATTTTTCTTATTTTGATAGAAGATCCATTTGTCGTTTCCACCAAACAGTCTTGGTGAAGTTTAGTTAATGGTTGATTAAGAAAATTGCAGAAGGAAGTATTTATGAAACTTTGGTTTGCACCAGAGTCAAATAATACTTTGGCATAAACATCATTAACTAAAAACGTACCGGCAATCACATCCGGAATCATCTTGGCTTCCTCGGCGGTCAGCATGAATGCTCTGGCATTTCTCTTGGGTCCTTCCGTCGTCTTCGCTTTATTGGTTGCCGCTAGAGCTAGTTTCGAACAGTTCGGTTTGATATGACCAGCTTCTCCACAGTTATAGCATATTCTACCAAGGTTAGCTTTCTTTTTGTAGTCTTCCTCTTTATGCCCTGATATTTTGCAAAAGTTGCAGTATATAGAGCATTTTCCTGAATGTTTCCTTTTGCAGTACTTACATGGGGGTGAAGAAGAACTTGCCCCTTTTCCGCAATGGGAATTACCATAACGTAGTTCCTGGGTGATCCTTTGGGCTAGGTTCCTTTTCTGGTTTTCTTCTTGCGTACGTACCAATTCATCTGTCAAGGTGTTTGCTAGTTCTACTGCTTCTTCTATGGTTTGTGGTCTAGCTGCTTTGACTACATGTCTGATCTCACTGATTAATCCCCAGATGTAACGGGAGATCAATACTAGTTCCGGTAAGGCCAGGGTTGGTACAATTCTTGCATATTCTGTGGTAGTATATTCTCTGCAATTTACCCCGACCATTCTATGATTTAGGAATTTTTAGCAATTTGTTCATTTTCATTAGGAGGACAAAATTTCCTTTCAACTATTTCCTTAAAGTTGTTCCATTCCATACTGTAAACCCTGTCACTTCCTTTGGACTGAAGAATGGTATTCCACCACTCTAAAGCTGCATCTTTAAAAAGATTAGAAGCATACATGACTTTATCTTCATTTGCACATTTACTTATCTTGAGGACTGCTTCTGTCTTTTCTATCCAGCGCAAGGCTGAAATAGCTCCTTCATTACCTGAGAATTCTATCGGTTCGCATGATAAGATTTCTTTATAAGAACAACCATATGAGATGGTTCTTCTTCTTTTTGGAATTGGAGCTTGGATTAACAATTCGGGGTTTCCATTCACGCTGCGACTTGATTCAGTGGGTATACGTTTATTTCCGTTTCTGGAATCATTATTTTCTACCTTTTTAATAGTATCAATAATATAGGGCATATCATCTATGATTCCTTGGGCCACTATGTGTTCGATAGCACTTTTATCTACTTGGACCTCATTATTTTTGCTATTCTGGATTTCCTGATTTACTTCGTTTGACATCTGAATGGTAAACATTTATCAGGTATTAATATCACAGAGTAAATTAAATAATAATCACATCAACACAGTACCAAAATCGTCGAGCATTGCGACTTTTACTCTTTTCATATATATATGCATCTATTACAAATACAACTGGAATTCTAACATTGGTAACTTATGCATCGATATATAGATAGGTAATATATATTACTTTTATGTCTATTTTAGTTTTAGTAGTTTTTTTCAAAGTAACAAAATACACACACATATATATTTACATATTTTAGGCTACTGATTTCTTAAAACGCATTTCTCGCTCGTCATATTTCCAGACGAGCTTCTCCCGATTTGGCGAATTCGGTTTCCTTCCTCCACCAGTTCATCTCCAAGCTGGCGGAGTTCTTCCACATGTTCCCTGGGTAGTATTGGGGCTGGCACTGGTTCCGGGTAAGGTGGAACTGGTTCTTCATAGGGAAATGGGTTTTCTAGTAGGTTCTGAATTGCCCAGTTGTTAACCCACCACTGATCTAAAGGGTTTGGTGCTGGGAATCTAGGTATCTCATTGGGATCAAAGGCTGGGATGGGAAATTGGTTTTCCTGATTCTGTTCTAGGTTCATGGGTTGGTCATGAAATAAAGGAAGCAGCGGTGGTTCTGGATTTGCTACTTGGTTGAAATTAGGTTATCCTCCTATATTTCCAAACAGGTGAAAATTGGCTAACTGTCTATCCAATTCTTCTTCCCATAAAGGTCTAGCTTCTGGGTTTTTGGTATTTCTCTCAGTTCTAACTGCTATGGCTTGCGGTTGTGCTTGTCTCATTCTTTTCCTCTTTTCTTCTTTGGCTCTACTAAACCAACCTCTCTTTTTAGGAGGAAAAGGTTCTGCGGATTTGGCTTTGAAAACAAAGATATCTTCAGAATCGGCAGTGTAGTCGGTGACTGGCTGGGATGTTCCTTCATCCATGAGAGAATGAGGTAGGTGATGATAAGCGTCAGAAGTACCCTGATCACTCATACTGAAAACTAAAGAAGTTATTAATATAACACAGAATAATAGTATATATATTTACATAGAGTAACATAGAAGTCGCAGGTATTTCCTAACACATTTGTTTAAAATTTAGGTATTTCAAAAGAACACCTAAATGGCTTAAACCAGTGGCTCTGATACCACCTTCTGTCGCAACCCCCGACCCCTACCCCGGGAGCCGCGAGAACCGCAGACGGGTGGTACCAGTGTTTGTTTGGCAGCGGAATTAAAACATTAGGATCGTAGTTAGGAAATACTATCAGAGTTTCAAAACACCATACTTTTTATATTAAAAAAATGGGATAAAAACCCATGTTTCCATTACAATACATTCATAGGGGTAAACCCTAATTTATGAAAAACATAAATTCCTTTTTTTATTTAGGTAACTTCTATAGCCACTTTTCTAAGCCTTCGTGCTCTCCAGCTGGCTTCTATTAGCTTCACATTAAGTTACCTGAAACGCGTTTTATAAACATTTTATCAGCAAGAAATACTGGCGAGTTCATTCCATTTTATAAAACGACACACCATTATACTTTACAGTATTAAGAGCGATTGCAATGTTTATATCAACCCAATTACTCATTTAATATTTGTCACTCGACCGGATCTGTGACTATGGTCATGTCACTCATTGGCTAACCCGTTGTCCAATGGTGACGCTTGATAAGTAGTGTATACAAAACCCCACATACCGGCAGTAATTGTAGAATACAAAGACTTAATCACTGTAAGTATAACTGAAAACATTTAAGGTTTTACAAAAGCATTTGAGAAAAAAGAATGACTCACATTGGAAACTTAGGTATTCCTACGGCCTTTCTGGTGATAAATCCTGATTACTTCCTGGAATTTCTATTAAAACATACAATGCACACGTGTTTGTAAATTAACCCAAGTCACTTTAACCATACAACACACGACAGAACTCCAACGAGCTTAGTCAGGCAGAGCCTAGACATGCGTTGGCGATTCTAGATCGATCGGGTAGGGTGTCCATACAACACGAGATAGGATTCCAATGGACTTAGTCGGGCAGAGCCTTGACATGCGTTGGTCCTAAATCGGGTAGGATAGTGAATTAGTGATCGGGGGTTAAGATACTTACAACGGGCAGCGCTTCGCAGGTTTAGGGGTTTAAGGGGTGTTGTTCAGAGAAACGGGGATAGAGAGAGTATACGATCGATTCAGAGGATCGAAAGTGAGCGACGATTTCAGTCCCAGGCCTGGCCTTTTATACCCGAAATTGACCTCTTCCGCGTGTCGCGCGGGATTCCTGGACCTCCCTCGCGTGGCGCTTGAGACACCTAGCTAGGGCTAGGTCAGCCTCGTAACGAGCTAGGGTTGCCACATGGCGCGAAACGGTGACACGTCACCTGGACGTCCCCCGCGCGTCGCGGGAGATGCCAGGGATCCTGGCGCGTGTCGCCTGGGACGCCCAGATCAGATTTCTTCGTTTTTCACGTCGGGTCTCGTTATGCGTGTCTGGTTCGTCGTTTATGGTCCGTTAAGTGGGTTTATGGAGAGTTGTTACACAATGTTCCCCAACAATCAAAAGCTTAAGTTTGCAACTTAATTATATGTATTGTTAATACCCCTCGGCCCTCTCTTGTCAAGCGGCAACATATTTATTTATTAATTTTAGTCTTGCACACAGAGAATTATGTTGATTAAAGTTCGATTTGTTTCTAAAGGTTGCTGCAATGCAATTTGATTTCTATAATCTATCATGTAGGTTTTATAACCCTAACTACGATTTTGTCAATAGAGCAATTTCTAAATGTTTTGTACCAAGGCAAGATTTGGGGCATCCGAAATACCAATCACGCACACAAGAACAGGATCAATAGATAAGATTTAATTTCCATGGATATATTTAAAACTTATATAATCTCACATGATGATCATGTTCCATTAGAAGATTTCAAAATCAAAATAATATGCCATGTACTTTCTCAACAAGAGTTACATAACAGACCTTTTATTACACACCAATTCTCTAATAATTTAATTACCAACTTTTTATTTTCATAAAAAAACCTTTGAAGAAGTAATACACACACCTAGAGACAAGTTATCATATGTTTTCTTAACTAATTTATTTATATGTTTTCTTAACTAATTTATTTATATGTTTTCTTAACTTTTAAATATTTACCTACACATGTGTAGCAGTAGCTTATGTGCATGTAATATAACCTACATATGACTTGCAAATGTGTTTAAATAAATAGTTGAAATTTGTTTTTTTTTAAATTTCAAAATAGATGAGTAAACATTGCATTTTAATGATTTTCTTATATTATAAAAAAATTAAAATTGAGAAAATGTATCTAGTTTTTTATGCTCTCCGTCAAAACCCCCTAGATAGATTTGATTTTGTGTTATTTTCGTTGCTACTCCAAAACTCTGGTTATTCGCTTCACCAAAAGATACAAAAACTCAACTAGTTACGGACTTTAATTATATATTTTTTGGGTAAAATCATTGATAAAATTAAGTAAGCATTTTTATTAAAACTAAACTAACAAATTTTATCAATGTTTTTCTTCAAAGGCAATATAGATGTGTTGTGTATTACTTTTGCCAACATTTGGTCTCCCTTTTGGGAGTTTATGAGTATACTATTTAAATTAATAATAATATTTGAGTAAAATTTTCATGATATTAAAATATAAGTGCTTGTGTTGTGCTGTCTTCCTTTTTCTAGTGCTACTGCTTCCACTACTTCCTGTGTTTTTCATCATTTACTAAGATTATATAAAAACAATTATTTATAATATGACAAATACTTATTCAATTTGGTCAATATTTTGTAATGAAAAACAAATATTACAAATATTGTAAAACCATATCGTGACATTGATGAAGAGAGAATATAAACAATCTAATTTTTTTAATGTCTGAAATTTGTGTGTTGTGTTTCATATGCATTATTTTTTTTATATAAAATATAACATGTAATATTTATTGTACGGTATAAGTGCATATAAAACAAAAATAAAACATAAAAAAATAAGACGTAAAAAGTAATATGGAACAGTAAGCAACACTCGCACAAAAGCCAAATTCCCCTCACCACCAAAATACAAAATGAAAAAGTGCAAAAGTCAAAATCTAAGATGATGAAAACGGAAGCGGCAACAAAAAAAACATAGTATTTAATTATCAAGTTGTGAGAAAAATTATTATAATAATTCAGGGAAAGTTGTGAGAAAAATTATTATAATAATTCAGGGAAAAAAAAGAAAATGATTCCTATGTTTGAATCATCAATTTAACATATTATAAGAACCGCTCACTCAACAAGTAATTTGGTATGGTGTTACATAAAAAATGAAATAATAACTATTGTTAGGATAACGTAATTTTATTTTCTACTGTAAAAGCTACTCAAATTTTATTATTATTTTATTGTTAATAACTTTTAAGACAATTTTTTAAAGTTTAAACTAGATGATAAATAAAATAATTATCATTTAATGATTTTTTTTCTTAATAACATTCTACTTCATGTTAAACTTGAAGCAACCAAATTTCGTATTTATTCCATTTAAGTCATTTAATTTATAAAAACAAAAATATACTAACATTAAGACAATATCGACACTTGAATGTTTTCTTTCTTTCTTATTTTTTAAGTGAAAGTGTAATATAAAAAGTGGTGATCGATGAGAATTTTGTGATACGTTGCAAATTTAGCCGCAAATTTATCACAGAAACAATCCATCCTTAATTTCTCTACATAAGTGCAATTCCATGATATAATTAGAGAGATAATGCTTCGGTCACAAAAAAATAGTTCATAGTTGTTGATTTATAGCACCCACAATATACAAACCTCAAAAACCCAAAGAAAGCGCTAGCTTAACGTCACATTATATTTACAAACCTCCTAAAAACTCACAATTTTCTCACAATATACAACACATCACCTACTTTTATATCTATTTACTTTTAGATTATATTTATTTTAATAAAATAAACAGTAAGATATATTTAAATTAAAAAAATTAAACATTAAAAAATTACACCTAAAATAAATTAAAAAAACACAATATTTGTGACAAATCGTCTTGACGCTACAATTGTCCTAGAAAAATCTTACTTATTTAGGGATGGTTTTTAACGGTCACGAAAATATATGTTGCAAACGGCTTTTAGTGATGGATTCACGATAGTTTTTAGTTTGGACCGCCTTGTAGTAGTGATATTCCTGATTTCGTGTAAAACAAAATAAAGTATAATAGATCAAATCCGAAAAAGTTGATTTTGAGAGCCCAAGTAAGGACGTCAAACCCTTTCCGTAGTGTAGCAATTTGAAAGTGATGGGTACCCAAGCATAAGATGACCAAATGCAAGCTAGAGCATGAGCTCACCAGAAAGCAGGTTTTGACTTGTAAAAAGGCAAAATATAAGGGGAGGCATGCAAAGGGATAGATAATAGTACCTACCGCAAGATGTCCGTCCACATGCATTATCTATAGTGTCTTGTTGCTTGATGTAACATAAATTAGTGAAGTTGACTTCACAATTAGGGCCTCATTTTTTCCCTATGTATTTGTGTGTATATAGGGGTCGTTTTATTGGGAACAATGATTACTTTTATGGAGAGTAAAAAGGGGGTTTAAACAAACTTTTAAGAGAGGGGAACCAAATTTGTATCAGGATTATTATTGCTTAAAAATTATGCTAACTCTTTTAAGGGGTTGGCTGCCCCCTACTCTCTACCTCGGTCCACCCCTAATTTAGAACTACAAAAAGTGGAGAACCACAAATTTTACATGTAAAATATAAGACACTATTTGTTAAATATAAGACACTATTTGTTAATTTACTTTTTACACTTTTTAGCCAAAATCTCCTTTTTAGCCCGACTCAACCTTATTGAAAGGTTTTGCAAAAAAGAATATTTTTATTTTCAACGTTGCATCAATGCATGTTTTCTCAACAATGCGTCATCGCGTGTTTTATTGCTCTCAAATTTTTTGGACACATGGCGTCTCCTAGTGACTTTATATACTTTATAGGTTTAATTTCCTTTTAGCATAACCCTCCCATGTGTATGTGTGTGTATTCACACACACACACACACAAAGAGAGACATATACACACAACAGGGTTAGGTTCATTAGAAAACCATTAAAAACTTGATACCGGGAACTATCAACCAATTAAATATATTATTCTTACTTTTCATTTCCTTTAATTATAATGTTAGTATTGTAGATTTAAAATAAAAAGTATTTGCAAATTGACGATGTAGCTCTTCTATGTATTTTTTATTTTCTTTTTAATATCCACGAATAATAGTAACATCTAGAAAGAATGAAAAAACAAAATTAAAAAATCTTGTTTAAAAGTGATTTTTTAAAGTTTTCGAATATCTTTTAAGTTTTCTAACGATCTCCTTCCATACACAACATGTACATAGAACCGCTACAAGTAAGTAAATTCACAAGACTCCATCAATATATGTGACTTTCAGAGGAGTTAAAGTATGTAGAAGTTGGATTTAAACCTAGACTTCTGCTAGATCAAGGAACTTAAACGCTTACCAGTGCGCCACCTCTTAAAAGGTTAAATGAATGAAGTTGACTTCCGAATTGTGGCCTCTTCTTTCGTCTATTGCTACATGCACTCATCATTTCATCCTTGGGTTGGTATCATCTCATCAAAGCCACTATCTCTTCCTCATGAAGTTACAATATATATAGTCATCCCCTCATCTCCCCCTTTATTTCCATCTTGCACCATAAATTAGTATTCATGGCAGTTTCTACCAAAACCACCCTTCTCATTTCATTCTTACTCCTTGTTTGCATATTTTCAGGTTACCATCTGATTACATTTGTTATATTTTTACCATTTAAGCCTGTTTAAAATGATTATCCTTAATCTTGCTGTTTTTTCTTTGTGAATAGTGGATGGCGGTAGTAATGGTGCAGCCCGGCAAGTTTACTCTCCCCACAAGGTAATCCAGATATATGTTGTCACTTAACTTTGTATATCAACTGTTATAACGTACTAGTTTCATGTAGATAAGGTTTAAGAATGACCTACCCGTATACTAAGATAATAATATCCCAACACGCGTCTAAAAAGACTCGATCATGATCTTAAACAAGGGTAGCTAGACCTACATGGAAGCCGGCCAATGCTGGTTCCAGATTTTTTTAATTTTGGTATGCACAAGTATTTCAAAATGTAATGCACATGTGTATTATCATTAGAGATAATTTCCTAATAATCATGGTATGCTTTAAAAAGCATAAAAGAAATTTGTTCTTGTAAATTGTAATGCATATACACCCTTTAAATGTGTATAAGGTGCATATATATAATGGTTGAAAATATTGATCCACTGCTTATATTAAATACTAGGGTTAAAAGGATGGTGGGTAGGGAAAATCTAGCTAGAAGGTATCTGGTGCTACAACAATCCAACGGGCCAGGTCGAGTCTTGTTGTCGTGTTGGCCCAATCTAGAGGATACATCTTCATATGCATCCTCTATAGACCTTTTCTTAGGTTTATTCTATGGTAGTTGTATGCTTTCTATGTGTTTTTTATATACAAGATACATATAGTTTTTTTTGTCCATGTAGGATGGTTTCCGGTTACATGCAAGGAAGCTTTCGCTGCTTGATGCAGTGTTGGACTACGACGATGCCGGAGCCAATCCTAGGCATGATCCAAGGAGGGGGAGGGGCGGAAGGAACCCATGATTGAGTTTATAAGCTCGATTATCGGCTTCAGTTTGAAAAACTCTTTGTTTGTTTATAACTTTATATTTTCGTTAAGTATTAAATATTAATGTTTAGATGCCTTTGTGGGCACTGTGGTTTAAAGGAGTTAAGAGGGTATGTATCTCTACATCAGGTTTATTACTGTACTTTGGCTACAGCTATAAGAATAAATAAAAGTTTTGTTACTTAAATTTGGGGATAGATTTAGAAAAAAATGTTTCATTTTTATTGTTATTATTTTAATTCTATTTTATTAATGAATTATAGTAATCCAAACTTTTTCGATTGTTATTACAACTTTAAACACTATGAAACATAGACCTACAATTCACATCATTATAGTTGATTAGGCGATTACAAGGTGCTATTTTACCGGGTATGGTGGTGACGCTTGTTATTTTTGTTGTTATAACTTATAAACTGATTATATAAAAGAATTATAATGATTTTAGTAACACTTTCAAAACAAACACCCGAATGTGCTTAAATATTGTTTGGGTCCGCCTAAGGTGGGGTGGGGGAGAGTGTGCGTCTATTTGACACACCATCTTAATTCAATATAAAAATCTACAAGTACGATCCGTATCAGCAAGCAAGACCACTTGGGACTTGTAACTACATGATCATAGTGGTACGGACATTTCAAGTTGAGGACACAAGAATAAGATTTTCAATTGCGAATAATTAAAGTATAGGCTACATAATTCATTGGTAAATGATGGGACAAAAGGCTTCAGACAGTCAGAGAAGCCTATGGAGGGTTGTCACCAAAAAACTCAATTAAAAACACAACATAATAATTATTAAACGAAAGTTTGTCACCATAACCTTTGACTTGTGTAAAATGGAAGTATTAAACTGTTATTCAATGTCTAGAAAGTTGGTCAACTTTGAACCACAAATTAATTATGGTATAATATAATAATAATAATAATAATAATATCTTATGTCATATAATATTTGTAAAGTGGTTACGTACATCACATTCGTGATATGGTAATGAAAATATACTAATAATTAAAAGGTTGGTAAAACACATTTTGATATGTTTATGTAGATCAGAAAATAGAAGAAAACATAAAACACAATAAAATATCAATAGTAATACTAAACAGAATAAACAAATAACCAACTAAGGAGAATGATTAAAATAAGGAATTAAATTTTGACAGTTCTCAATTTCCAGTCATTTCCAATTCTGAGTAAATATGACATCCTCTTTTGCTCAAAAACTTCAACGACGAAAATTGAGGGATCTTCGTATCCTTTTGAAGGGATAGATTATTACTATTAATTAACTCCTTTCAAGCCTTTAAACTCCTCAATAAACTCTTAAAAAAGGGTTTCTTTGTCACACCCCGACCCGTAGCGGAAAAGATGATCGGGGCATGATTGGGTTATCATCAAAGCTCATGACATTTATTATAACGTTTCATATTTATTATTACAATTTAAAGGGAAACATACAATCATAATTACATCATGTTCTACACATCATTCTAGACTTTATTATTTTCTTCTAAAGCATTTCCTATGTTTTCCAGGCTTCATCCTGTTCACCTGTATCATGTGTAAAAATGGTTTTTTGATCAACAAAAAGTTGCCGAGTGAACCTTGTTAGAAAACATTTATTATTTTTTCTGGTTGTATTTAATATGGAAAAATTGTGCAAAATTCATATATGAACAAACGTAAATATACATACAATAACAACAATTAGCATACAATAACAAACCATTAGCATACGATATCAAACAACAACAAGACAATAACATACATTAACAAACCAACAGCATACAATAACATATCAACTTGCATAAATATATAACATGAATGAAACTGTGCGATCAAGGCCCAATCAAACGGAGCCGATCGTATTGCATGTACTGAAAATGATAAATGTCTGTGCGATCAAAGCTCAATCAAACGGAGCCGATCGTATGTTGGCACGCCAGGTCCACGCTCATAATGTAATGGGGAACATGCTCAACGCTCATAATGTAATGGGGAGCGGCGGCCTATGAAATTGCATGTACTGAAAATAATAAATTAAATCTAAACAATAACCACACAAACAGTTTATACAAGCTGAATGCACATTTATTCATGATATGATGTATGCACAATGATTTAAATATAATAAATAGTAAGACACATGATACACCCAAAAAACGTGATTTAAACGGGGAATTTGTAGAGATTCACTCACAGTGGGTGCGTTCGGTGAGAACCCGAGACCTCCCGTACGCGTGCACGCAGCTCTACCAACTGAGCTACGTGTCTAACCGAAATATTTCTGTCCCGAGAACTCCCGTACGCGTGCACGCAGCTCTACCAACTGAGCTACGTGTCTAACCGAAATATTTCTGTTTCTAATTATATTTATATACTAATTAAATTAATCCGAAAATCATTTATTTTAAAAAAGATTTTAATGTAACGACTCGGTGCACTCCACAGGTCTCGAACCCGGGACCTGTGGTTTAGTTTGGCACACAGTCCACCGCTGGACTGTGTGTCTAACTTGGTAAATATTCTAGTTTTTATTATACTTAACATATTTCTGAATTAACCCGGTTCAGTTTTTTTTTAAAAAAAGGGCATTTTATTACAGCGAATGAGGTTGGGACAGGAATCGAACTCGCGACGTGTATGTATTTATTTGCACACAGTCCACCGCTGGACTGTGTGTATAACCCGTTTATAATTCCGATTTTAAATAATCTTATAACATAACTACTTCGTCTTCTTCGTTCAAAACTCAGGCAACAGTTATCTAACTGTTATTTGTTAAATTAATTTAACGAACATTATGAGCAATCGTAAGATAATGAACAGAAACAGGTTTGGGGATTGATTGTACCGAACTGATCGTCCTTCTTCAGAAGTCCGGCAAAAATCGTCGGCTCTGTTTTGGGAGCCCCTTCTGTTCGAATTCAATAATCAGTTTGGATGAATTAGAGGTGAAATTGAATCACTGGGTAACGATTATCAGTAGATTACATGATCATACCGGTTATCAGCGAGATTCTGAAACTTTCAGAAATTTTCGGGCGAAAACAGAAAAATCCGGCAATGTCGTCTGGGGTTGATTCCGAGTGCTGGAGTGGTGTTAGAATTTGTATAATAATGGAATAAAACAGAAAAATCGAAGTAATTACCGTGTAGATGAAAGTCTCAGTTTTCCGGCGACTTGCAGAGATTTCCGGCGAGTGAAATTTCTTGCGACAGAGATTCTTCAGAGGTTTAAGGTGAGTGGGAGTGATGTCAGTACGAGTTCTATGATCTTATTTTTTGGTAAGAAGAAAAGATGGATTGAATTCGATTTTCGGTGAAACTTTCCAGTTAATTCACAGAGAATTCCGGCGACTTCCGGCGAAGTTTTCTGAGTGAAATGAAGAGTGTGTTTTTGATAAAATTCGCGAGCTCACTGAATGAAGAAAGTATAACTCCCGGATTTGAATTGTATTTTTCGGTTTTGAATTGAAATGAATGAAATTGATGGATTTCTTCGGTTATAACCGATCTTACTGTTAATGTATACGTTATGACCAAAAAGAAACGGCCAAATTTGATGAAATTGTCGGGATTTCCGGCGTGAACGGATTTGGGCGCGTTGTGTAACTGGGTTTTGATTTCCAGATTTAATTTATGTATTAATTGTTTCAATATGTAATCAAAGATCACGAGTGGCGGAGCGGTTGAATGTGTGTGTGTTAAAGCTGTGCTGACCCGGTTGACCCGGCTAACCTGAGTTCGAATCCCGGCTTCAGCATATTATTTTTAATTCACTATTTTTAATACATTTTCAAAAATAAATTTTAAATTCTAATATACTTATTAATTATGTATCGTTTAAAATTAATTTGGGCATTAAATACGCAACAAATTTTTAACTGATTGTTCGGTTAATAAACGAAGCGGGTTTGGTAAATCCGGTTTTTGGCGGATGTTACAGTATCCCCTACTTTTAGAAATTTCGTCCCGAAATTTAAGTAGTGGCATATTTGTCTAAAAAGGATGGTGTTTTAATTTGACAATTACATACTTAGAAGAGAGTAAGAGTTTAAATTTTGTTTGAGGCGGTAACGTTCCTTGTAAGGGTTGAATACCCTGCTACAGGAATCGCTTTTTGATGCCTATGATAATGAATATTGATTAACAGAGTTGATTGACTAAATATGATTTCATGCGCAAGAGTTTTGGTACGTTTGGAGAGATAAGGTTATATACTAAAATAAACTTCTAATACTAAAACCTACATGGAACTTCTCATAACCGCCTGACAATGCCTCTGATCCTTTGACAAGAACACTTATATATAGGAAGTACCAGCGGCGTATCCACCATATTCTTGTCAAATTTTCATTGGTTTTATCAGTAAGTTATGATTGGTTCTATGATGTGACTCTAGAACATAAATAAACACAACAACCAATGTCCGAGTCCTAATTCTGATAGCATACATGTTTGATTGATGACACAATCCAATTCCTTTAAATGATGAGTTGATATGAATGCTAAATCAGTGAGTATAACACAAACTTCAATCAAGACATTACTAAATCCTACATGGAACTTCTCATAACCGCCTAATAATGCCTCTGATCCTTTGACAAGAATACTTATATATAGGAAGTACCAGCGGCGTATCCACCATATTCTCGTCAAATTTTCATTGGTTTTATCGGTAAGTTATGATTAGTCCTATGCGACTCTAAAACATAAACAAACACAACAACCAAAGCTTGAGTCCTTGAATGATGACAATACCTCTCTCGTTTGTTATGATGAAGAGGTTAGTCTATGTAGAAAATGGAACACAATCCAATTTCTTTAAATGACGAGTTGATATGAATGTTAAATCAGTGAGTGTAAAACAAATTTCAACCAAAACATTACTAAATCCTACATGGAACCTCTCATAACCGCCTGATAATGCCTCTGATCCTTTGACAAGAATACTTATATATAGGAAGTACTAGCGGCGTATCCACCATATTCTTGTCAAATTTTCATTGGCTTTATCTGTAAGTTATGATTAGTTCTATGTGACTCAAAAACATAAATAAACACAACAAACAATGCCTGCGTCATAATTCTGATAGTATACATGTTTGAATGATGACAGTCCCTCTCTCGTTTGTTGTGATGGAGAGGTTAGTCTATGTAGAAGTGAGACACAGCCCAACTTCTTTAAATAATGAGATTGAAATACGTTGAGATGTATGATGGTATGAATGTTAAATCAATGAGTTTAAAACAAAACTGAAATAGTAGTTTGCATTAAGATCCTTGGATAAGATTCCAATTTATAACTGGGATACAGAAAATTGAGATAACATAAAGAAAAACGTAAAAACTAAGCGGTTGGAGTTGAATCTTGATTTTCGGTGAAGGGGACTAGTTGGGTGGTTTCGTTTGGGCCGTCATTATCTTCAATAAGATTGGAGTTGATATTGAAAACTCTTCCTCTTGCTGGTGGCCTAGTGGTTGGGTTTTCTTGATTTGCTTGGTTAACTGGGTTTGCTTGAGCTTGGGCGTTTATGATGTTAACCAATTGAGGGCACGTGTTTCTAAAATGGGTAGGGTCGCCACAATTGAAACAAGCTCGAACATATGGGAACATGGGGTATTGGGGTTGTTGATATGTTTGGATCATGTTTTGAGTAGGGGGTGAGGTTTGGTTTTGAGAGGTGCGGCAAACTTTGCTCAAATGACCATAGCGTCCACAATTCGCACATAGTCGACAAAGTACAGTAGATGGATGGTGATAAAAACAGGTGTTACATCGAGGGTGAGGTCCAAGGTAAGGTTTCTTATTTGGGTAGGTTAAGTTGGGTGCTACTTGAGTGATTGGTATAGCTTGGAGGGGTACGGCTTGTAAGGCTGGTTGATTGCGTTGGGTGACAGCGAAAAGTTGCTCATCTCGTTTCCTCTTGGAAATGAGTTGAGAAAGAGGTTCGGTTTGGGTGGAGTTTGAAATTTCAGTTGATGCTTTATCTTTCTTCTTCTCCTCCTTGAAGTCTTTATTCCGTATACGGCTCTCGGTGAGCTCTGTGGCTATCTCCATTGCTGCTTCCAAAGTTGCAGGTGTGGTACTTATTACAGAGTCTTGAATTTTTGAAGGAAGACCTCGAATGTAGTGCTCGATCAAACGGTAGAGGGGAGTGAACAAGTTGGGAACCATTTGATTTAACTCAAGGAATCTTTTGTTGTACGTGGTGTGGTCGCCTTCCTTTTGTTTCAACGAATAAAACTCATCCTCTAATTTCTTGATTTCGCTCCTTGGGCAAAACCGTCTTGTCATGATTTCTTTCAACTCTTCCCAATTCAGAGTCATAGTATCTTCAACACCCCGTTTGGCCTTCTCTGTATTCCACCAATTAAGTGCTATTCCAAATAAACGACCAGTAGCATATCGCACTTTGCAATCATCGGGGCAATAGCAAGTTAGAAAAATGTTTTCCATTTCTTCAAACCAATAGAGAAGAGCGGTAACACCTTCAGTCCCTTCGTATTTTGTAGGGTCGCAGGATTTGAAATGCTTGTAGGTGCTTTTAGTGGTATTTGGGGGAGGGATGATAACATTTTGAACTTCTTGATTGACGGGATTAGCGGTAAGGGCTTGTTGGACTTGAATTACAATGTTGGGTATTACGGCAGCCATTTGTTGAGCGATTAGGGCAGCCATGCGCTCGCGGGCTTTTCCTGCTCTCATCTTCCTACGAGCGTGACTAGAAGACATCTACAAGAAATACATATCAAGAGTATGAGTTGGATGCTTTTGGGATCATGTGTCGTATTTAGGAATGAACATTCATAAAATAAACATAGCAAAATAAATCTACTACATCCATAGGATGTCTTGGGCTTTGCTCGTAATTGGGCCTTGCATGCCGCCATACTTCACCTTCGTAATCATGTGGGCCCCATGATTACCGGGTTTTTCATATGGTTCGCATGTGTTTGCCTGGTTACGTACACTAAAACCCGGAGAAAATCGAGAAATATGTAACGTATGATATTCGGAATGTGTCCAGGTGTGGACACGGTGACACCTCAAAGTGGGTTTAGTTCGAACGACGTTTGGTGTGGCATGCTTTGGCCTAATAGGTCCTTCGTACTCTCATCGTTAGTCCCCAGGTAGGCAAACTGGTCCGTTATATTGGATTTATACGAATGCCAACCTAGTCAGGACGTTCCAACTACCGGTACTTGTACCCTTACAGTTACTACATGCCCGTCGCAGAACTCACTTTGATGAGATTTGAAAAATGAAAAATGCGACAAAATCTTGAATAACGGAAGTATGATGATGATTTGAATATGTGAACATTGAAATATGTATGATGAATGTGTATGTAAGTATGTATGTTTGACTGTAAGTATAAACAAATATGAAACAAATAAATATCATAAGTTTGCATGTAACCACATAAACAATTAAAATCTAGTCAACTATAGTATAAGCTCTAAGGGTCTAATAACCTATCCTATATCCCTATAGTCATGGCTCTGATACCAATCTGTCACACCCCGACCCGCAGCGGAAAAGATGATCGGGGCATGATTGGGTTATCATCAAAGCTCATGACATTTATTATAACGTTTCATATTTATTATTACAATTTAAAGGGAAACATACAATAATAATTACATCATGTTCTACACATCATTCTAGACTTCATTATTTTCTTCTAAAGCATTTCCTATGTTTTCCTGGCTTAATCCTGTTCACCTGTATCATGTGTAAAAATGGTTTTTGGATCAACAAAAAGTTGGCGAGTGAACCTTGTTAGAAAACATTTATTATTTTTTTCTGGTTGTATTTAATATGGAAAATTGTGCAAAATTCATATATGAACAAACGTAAATATACATACAATAACAACAATTAGCATACAATAACAAACCATTAGCATACGATATCAAACAACAACAAAACAATAACATACATTAACAAACCAACAGCATACAATAACATATCAACTTGCATAAATATATAACATGAATGAAACTGTGCGATCAAGGCTCAATCAAACGGAGCCAATCGTATTGCATGTACTGAAAATGATAAATGTCTGTGCGATCAAGGCTCAATCAAACGGAGCCGATCGTATGTTGGCACGCCAGGTTCATGCTCATAATGTAATGGGGAACATGCTCAACGCTCATAATGTAATGGGGAGCGGCGGCCTATGAAATTGCATGTATTGAAAATAATAAATTAAATATAAATAATAACCACACAAACAGTTTATACAAGCTGAATGCACATTTATTCATGATATGATGTATGCACAATGATTTAAATATAATAAATAGTAAGACACATGATACAACCCAAAAACGTGATTTAAACGGGGAATTTGTAGAGATTCACTCACAGTGGGTGCGTTCGGTGAATGATGATGAATGCGCACGAGTTTAGAGGATTGATCGTCGAGGAATAACTAACCTAATTAATAAAGAAAAGTAAGGTAAATAAATGGATTTTATTAACAACTTTAATAGGATTTTTGGATATATTTTTTTTGTGAGTTTTAGGCTATTTTCTAACTTTAAAAATGTTATTTTTAAGTATTTTTAATTGATTTTTAAATAAAATAAATAAATAAAAATAATAAAAAAATGTTGACTTTTTGACCGTTGACTTGTTGACCGTGGACCGTTGACCGGTTTTATTGTGTAAGTGTATGCGCCGGGTGAGGCTCGAACCCGAGACCTCCCGTACGCGTGCACGCAGCTCTACCAACTGAGCTACGTGTCTACCCGAAATATTTCTGTTTTTAATTATATTTATATACTAATTAAATTAATCCGAAAATCATTTATTTTAAAAAAGATTTTAATGTAACGACTCGGTGCACTCCACAGGTCTCGAACCCAGGACCTGTGGTTTAGTTTGGCACACAGTCCACCGCTGGACTGTGTGTCTAACTTGGTAAATATTCTAGTTTTTATTATACTTAACATATTTCTGAATTAACCCGGTTCAGTTTTTTTTTTTAAAAAGGGCATTTTATTACAGCGAATGAGGTTGGGACAGGAATCGAACTCGCGACGTGTATGTATTTATTTGCACACAGTCCACCGCTGGACTGTGTGTCTAACCCGTTTATAATTCCGATTTTAAATAATCTTATAACATAACTACTTCGTCTTCTTCGTTCAAAACTCAGGCAACAGTTATCTAACTGTTATTTGTTAAATTAATTTAACGAAAATTATGAGCAATCGTAAGATAATGAACAGAAACAGGTTTGGGGATTGATTGTACCGAACTGATAGTCCTTCTTTAGAAGTCCGGCAAAAATCGTCGGCTCTGTTTTGGGAGCCCCTTCTGTTCGAATTCAATAATTAGTTTGGATGAATTAGAGGTGAAATTGAATCACTGGGTAACGATTATCAGTAGATTACATGATCATACCGGTTATCAGCGAGATTCTGAAACTTTCAGAAATTTTCCGGCGAAAACAGAAAAATCCGGCAATGTCGTCTGGGGTTGATTATGAGTGCTGGAGTGGTGTTAGAGTTTGTATAATAATGGAATAAAACAGAAAAATCGAAGTAATTACCGTGTAGATGAAAGTCTCGGTTTTCCGGCGACTTGCAGAGATTTTCCGGCGAGTGAAATTTCTTGCGACAGAGATTCTTCAGAGGTTTAAGGTGAGTGGGAGTGATGTCAGTACGAGTTCTATGATCTTATTTTTGAGTAAGAAGAAAAGATGGATTGAATTCGATTTTCTGGCGAAACTTTCCAGTTAATTCACAGAGAATTCCGGCGACTTCCGGCGAAGTTTTCTGAGTGAAATGAAGAGTGTGTTTTTGATAAAATTCGCGAGCTCACTGAATGAAGAAAGTATAACTCCCGGATTTGAATTGTATTTTTCGGTTTTGAATTGAAATGAATGAAATTGATGGATTTCTTCGGTTATAACCGATCTTACTGTTAATGTATACGTTATGACCAAAAAGAAACGGCCAAATTTGACGAAATTGTCGGGATTTCCGGCGTGAACGGATTTGGGCGCGTTGTGTAACTGGGTTTTGATTTCCAGATTTAATTTATGTATTAATTGTTTCAATATGTAAACAAAGATCACGAGTGGCGGAGCGGTTGAATGTGTGTGTGTTAAAGCTGTGCTGACCCGGTTGACCCGGCTGACCCGAGTTCGAATCCCGGCTTCAGCATATTATTTTTAATTCACTATTTTTAATACATTTTCAAAAATAAATTTTAAATTCCAATATACTTATTAATTATGTATCGTTTAAAATTAATTTGGGCATTAAATACGCAACAAAATTTTTAACTGATTGTTCGGTTAATAAACGAAGCGGGTTTGGTAAATCCGGTTTTTGGCGGATGTTACATTCTTCCCCTCTCGTTCATCTTCAAGACCGCCGACTAGGTCGTTTCTGACAGCCAACAATTCAAAACGACAACTCAATTCAGTTCCACCTGTGTTCGTATGTTCAAGATTTGCAACAGACCACCAAGCATCGCCATTGTATTTGATCGACCATTCAGTAAGTTCATCTACCCTTTCGGTTGTCCTCTGTTTAGAAGATCAATAACTTGAACCACTAGGGTATTCCCTATTATGTTATGAGCCTACTCAGATCAGAACTAGTTTATTCTCTTTCGCCTATTGGCCGGCCGGCTTTAAGCAACCTTCGCATTTCCTGCTGAGATCCCAAGTACAGGGGGAGATCTTGGAACGAAGACGCCAAATGAAGCCTACGTGATTATCGAGAAAGCTGCTTTGAAGTCGAGTTCTCGTCAAGTCGGAGAGAGAGCTTGGACATCGTCTCGTTTAGGAGTTCATGCTGTTGATACATATACGGCCCTTACTGCTCAGATTGGAGCCCTTGCTGCAAAAATCGATCAAATTTGATTAACCATTGCCAGATTCCATTAGCCGTCTTCGCTCATACCGCAGATAGCGATAACTGCGAGCCACCACCGCGATACGCAGCGGCTATCGTCTAAAGATCTCAGTTGTACCAGCTTCATTGCACCGGCTGTTTATTTTATTTCGACATAAGGTATCCATGCTAAATCGTTTTTTTCCTTGTCACCAAGTATTTACTCTCTTCGCACATCGTTATACAAATTGTTTCCTCTCAATTTCCATCTTCATGATTCACTCTTGCTCTCATCACTAAAAAAATGATTGTAACTGACCATGAAATAAAGAACCATAAATAAGAACATGAATTGGGTACAAGCTGCAAACCTTATACTTGGGTTAAAAAAAATAAGAAAAGAAAAAGAAAAACACCCCAGATCGAAAGAAGATAACATGCGTTGAATATTTTAGTTCTATTCTCTTTTTGATTTTTAGCCACCAAAGTTAATTATTACCCATAGACATGCATGTATTATTGAGAATAAAATTATTATGGTATCTTGTTAAATCCAAACAAACCAACCAGAGAACTCACATAAACTAAGAAATATATTAATCATATAAAGTTGTAATTTTGATTAAAATGTATTTACATAGGCTAGCGTTGTTTATTTGGAACACAGAATAAATTTATATATATAAACTATAAGTTAATTAATTTATAACTAAGATATTAGAGAAAATAATTAATACTACTTTTTGTAAGTTCACCAAGTTTTTTTTAGAAGTCCTATTTAAACAGCAAGACAACATAGTCCATTATATAATAGTTCGAAACGTAATAATGTTGTAGGGTTTCGTGACTTTTGATTCAAGCTTAGGATTTACTACGGTCATCGCTAATTGCTTAAGGTACGGATTTTGTGGTCTCTTGCTTTTAGCATAATATTGTTTTCTATTCTCATAGTGTACGGATATTCGGTTCGTCACTCGTAGCGTAAAGTGTTTAGTCGTTTCATAATATCGTAGTATCCATCGTCACCGTTCTATGATTTATTATTACACATCTCGTATTAAATTGTCGCCGTTATAAAATGCATGCGATTGGTTACATTTTCATACTCATCATCGCATGTTCCCATGAGTTTTATGATTGATTATTTATTATTTATCATTGGCTAGATGTGATATACTTAGTGTATCGTTAGTGTAATTTACCTTGACTTGAGTAAATCGATTTATTGACCTCAATACCCGAGCATATCCACCTATGGGGACATAGGGCGTCATCATAGGCACAGTTGACGTGCACCATCCGTGGCGGTGCGAAAGGCCCACGGCGTCTCTATATTGTATTGTGTGCTAAGTGATTGCACTTATTGAATATTGGGAGGCGTATGGATCGATCCTAGGAGTGTAAGTGTTAGTGTTAGTGGTAGTGGGATAGGTGTGAGTGCCCACATCCCCTCTACATAGTGGTGCATTGGATCTGCAGCTAATGTACAAAGTGTTAGCGGTTATTGTTAGTTGCTCACATGGGTATTTCTAATATACCTTTATGGTATTCATCAGTGATCGTTCAGCTTATTATATTGGTTGCATTGTTAAAGTGTTTATTATATTGCTTCTAGCATTAATGTGTTAGTGCTATTGTTTCTCCGTTACTGGGCAATTTTTGGCTCAGCCGTTTCTTTTTGTTGTTTTCTTTTATTATATCTTAAACATGTACTCAGGGAAATCGGGGAAATGTGTGAAGAGTGATAATAAAAAGCTAGAGTTGGAAGCAAGGAGTTTAATAAAACTTTATATTTAAGTAAAGTTAGAGATTTATGTTTTTCTGTTAAGACCGTTGTTCCGTTTGGGGATTTTTGCTTTTAAACCTATGGAATTTATGTTTTAATTAAGTTATTAATTATCTCTGATTATCGAATTGTGTAACACGTCAGCCCTAATCTGGACGGGGTGTTACAGTTATGGTATCAGAGCTTAGGCTTTATCCTGTTGAAAACATTAACTAAATAATTATAAGACACGTGAGGATTGGGTAGACAATGGGTTAGGTATTTCGTTATGCGATAAGTCCTTATCATTTGTTTTATCTAAATTCTTAATATGTTTTCTAGATGCCTCCTCGTCGTGTGACACGCAACTCTGCTCGTCGTAATGGTGGTGGACCAAACGAGCCTGATCCAACTATCGTAGCTGCAATCACTCACGCCTTTACTGCTATGTTGCCTGCAATTGTTCAGGCTGTACTTGGTCCGGATCTAAATCCAAACCCTAATCCAAATCCTAACCCGAATCCGAATCCAAACCCGAATCCCAATCCCAATCCAAACCCAAACCCGAACCCTAATCCAAACCCAATCCCAAATGGTTTAATGGGGGATTGGCTAGATAAGTTCATCAAACAGAAACCTAGATCTTTCACTAAGGCAACCACTCCAATTGTAGCAAGGGATTGGATTGCTCATGTCGAGAAAATATTTCGGGCATTAGGAGTTGGTGATGAATTCAAATCGAGGTTAGCATCGTACAAACTAGAAGAAGATGCACAAATATGGTGGGAAGGTGTATTGGAGGAAAGAGGAGGAGACCCATTTGTGGAGAATTTACCTTAGACAGATTTTCGTGCTATTTTCTTTGAGAAATATTTTAACAACGTGGATAAGAGTTCTTACACACGAGAGTATCACAATATCCGTCAGAGGAATGACGAACCACTTTCTGACTTCACTTATCGATTTTATCGACTGGTTAGATTTCTTGGGTCAGCTGCTGGAACACCGGAGGAACAAGCAGAGAAATATCAATGGTCAGTTTGTGATCGGATTCGTAGAGCAATCATCCAGTCAATGTTCCCCACGGTTGCAGAGGCCGCTAAAGCTGCCAGAAAGGTTGATATGGAGAACAAAGAATTTTTGGGTGGTTCTAACAATAGTAGGAAGAGAAATAGAGACGAACACAACACTCAGTTCACTAGTGAGTCGTTTCAAGCACCTACTCGAAATAATCAAAACCATATGGGGAATAGGTCATCGGGGAGGAACAATAGACCATGGCATGGAAGGAACCAAAATCAGGGTCAGATCAAACCCTACCAGCCACCAACCCAAGCTCAGCCCATAAACCAGAGAGGTAACCAGAACCCTACCTAGCCTCCAGTGTGTAACCATTGCCACAAGCGTCACCCAGGCATGTGTCGTCGACTTACTGGAGCTTGCCTTAAGTGTGGAGATATGGGGCATAAGATTAATGAATGCCCAAAGGCTGGTAACCGACCAACTGATACCACTAGGGGAGCTACTGTGCCACCTACTACCGGAGGGCGTGTTTTCTCATTGACTGCAGGGGAAGCTGCTAATGCTCCAGGTACCCTCTCTGATAAATTTTTCCTTATAGTATTAATATTTTGCTTGCTTAGTTGTTTATGGTTTTCATACAATCGTTTGAGTCTTATTGTTTATGGATTCACTAGGTACCGTTTCGGGTAGTATTTATTTGGGTGAGCGTGACTTGTATGTGTTATTTGATACTAGGGCAACTCACTCGATAGTCTCACAACTAATTGCCCGACATCTTAAAATTCCGCCTTCCCCATCAGATCAAGCTTTTGTTATTTCTACACCAATGGGAAACCATTCGGTTATTACTCACATATATAAAGATTGCCCGCTTGTGGTCAGAAATGTTATTCGTATAGCAAATCTTTATCCCATGCAAATGGAAGATTTTGATGTCATACTAGGCATGGTTGGTTATCCACACATCGAGCTACCATATATTGTCACACCAAACGAGTCATTTTTGGTGATATTCTGAATCCTGAATGTATTTACCAAGGATCTCATCCTCGAAAATCCATTAGAATTATCTCTGCTCTTAAAGCTCAAAAACTAATATCCCATGGATGTGAGGGATTCTTAGCTGCTATTAAAGATACCTCAGTGGATACACCACGTGTTGAAGACGTTCCTATTATTCGAGACTTCTCTGATGTCTTTCTAGAGGAATTGTCAGGGATACCACCTGAACGCGAAGTAGAGTTCACTATCGATTTGATTCCTGGAGCTGAACCTATTTCTAAAGCTCCCTATCGTATGGCCCCATTGGAGTTGAAGGAATTGAAAGAACAACTGCAAGAACTTTTGGAACTTGGATTCATTAGACCTAGTGTTTCACCTTGGGGAGCACCAGTTTTGTTTGTGAAGAAGAAAGATGGTAGCATGCGTTTATGCATTGACTATCGGGAGTTGAATAAGATCACCATTCGTAATCGCTATCCATTACCACATATTGATGACCTTTTCGACCAACTTCAAGGAGCGAAGTTTTTCTCTAAGATTGATCTCAGATCAGGGTACCATCAGTTGAGAGTTCGAGATCAAGATGTTCATAAGACAGCATTTTGTACCCGGTACGGTCACTTCTAGTCATGCCTTTTGGTTTGACAAATGCTCCTGCTGTTTTCATGGATCTTATGAACCGAATATTTCATGAGTACTTGGATCGGTTTGTGATTGTATTCATCGATGATATCTTGGTGTTTTCTAAAAGTAAAGGAGAGCATGAGGACCATCTTTGTACTGTTCTAGGAACTTTACGCCATGAGAAGTTATACGCAAAGTTTTCTAAGTGCGACTTTTGGCTTGAACAAGTGGCGTTTCTGGGCCACATTGTATCAGCGGAAGGTATCACGATGGATCCGTCCAAGGTGGAAGCTATCACTAAATGGCCCAGACCAACTTCTGTCACCGAAGTTCGAAGTTTTCTTGGTCTAGCGGGTTATTACCAACGTTTCGTAGAGGGATTTTATGTTTTGGCCTTACCTCTCACTCAACTCTTGAGGAAAGGGGTAAAATTTACTTGGAATGATGATCGAGAAAAGAGTTTTGAGGCATTGAAGCAGAAGCTAGTATTCGCTCTTATTCTTACTCTACCTTCTGGCACAGGCGGATTTGATATATACAGTGATGCATCGAAGAAAGGACTTGGTTGTGTTCTTATGCAACATGGAAAGGTTATTGCTTATGCCTTGCGACAGCTTAAATCATACGAGGTGAATTACCCAACACATGATCTAGAGCTAGCAGCAGTTGTTTTTGCACTCAAGATTGGAGGCATTATTTGTATGGGGAAACATGTAACATATTCACCGACCATAAGAGCCTCAAGTATATTTTCACTCAGAAGGAGCTTAACATGAGGCAGAGGAGATGGTTAGAACTACTCAAGGATTATGATGCCAATATTCAGTACCACCCTGGTAAAGCAAATGTTGTTGCAGATGCACTGAGTAGGAAGAACTCTGGGGGTTTAGCATGCTTAACTCTTGAGCCTCATATTCTATCGGACCTGAGACGCATGGAGATTGGTATACATGTTGGTGAATCTGATGGTTATTTGGCGAGATTGAAGATTTAACCGAACCTCATCACCCAGATAAAGGAAGCTCAAAAAGAAGATGGTGAGCTTTGGGCGATCTTACAAAATATGGAAGTAGAAAAGCAATCTGAATTTCGAGTGGATGAACATGGAACAATATGGTGTGGGAAGCGTTTGTGTGTGCCAGATGATTCCTCTCTTCGTGAATCATTACTAACTGAGGCACACAGATCACCATATTCTATACACCCTGGATCCACAAAGATGTATAGAGATTTAAGGCAACATTTTTGGTGGAATGGTATGAAAGAAGATGTAGCTAGACATGTGAGCCAATGTTTGGTTTGTCAGCAAGTGAAGAATGAACATCAACGGGCTAGTGGATTACTTCAATCATTAGATATTCCAGTATGGAAGTGGGATGATACCTCTATGGACTTCGTAACGGGTCTACCAAGAACCCGTATGAAGAACGATGCTATTTGGGTTGTGGTGGATAGACTTACAAAGTCCGCTCATTTCTTGACCATTCAAAAGGGGTACTTGGTGAGTAAGCTATCAGAGATATTCCTTCGTGAGATTGTTCGATTGCATGGTACTCCATCTTCAATAGTGTGTGATAGAGATCCACGTTTCACTTCGCGATTCTGGAAGGGTTTCCAAAATGCTTGGGATACAAAGATAAGATTTAGCACCGCCTTCCATCCTCAAACTGATGGACAGTCTGAAGGTACCATTCAGACTTTGGAGGATATGATTAGATCATGTGCACTTGAGTGGACGGGAAACTAGGATGAATACTTGTGCTTGGTGGAGTTTGCCTACAATAATAGTTGGCAAGCTAGCATTGACATGGCACCTTTTGAATTGTTATACAGGCGAAAATGTCGAGCTCCTACATGTTGGGACGAGGGAGAAAAGATGATTGAGGGTCCTGAACTCATACAGATCACGAATGAAAAGGTTGCTATTGCTCGTGAGAAACTCAAGGAAGCTCAGAGTAGACAGAAGAGTTATGCTGATCGCCACTGAAGGGCTTAGGAATTTAATGTTGGTGAAAACGTTTTCTTAAAAGTCTCACCATGCAGAGGTGTCCGACGTTTTGGTATAAAGGGGAAACTGAGTCCTCGCTTTATCGGACCTTTTGAAATTTTGGAACGAATTGGCGAAGTTTCTTATCGGTTAGCTCTACCGCCACAATTGTCGCACGTGCATAATGTGTTTCACATTTCACTGTTACGTGGGTATAATTACCATCCTCTCCATGTTGTGAACTATTCTCTACACGAGATTCGTGAGGACTTATCGTACGAAGAGGAACCAGAGGCTATCTTGGACCGACAAGAACGTGTGATGCGTAAGAAGTCTTTTCCGTTCGTCAAAATATTGTGGAAAATCATCCAGAACGTGAAGCCACTTGGGAATTTGAGGAGGCGATCCGTTCTCAATATCCGTATTTATTCCAAACCTAAGGTTAGTGTCCCTAATGGTTTAATTTACGTATATGAAACTTATTTGTGTGTCTTTCCGACTCTGTTGCATCATGTTTGCAACTTCGTTATCGTTATTCGTATCGTTAATCTGTAACATGAATAGTATACCATATTCGTAACTGCTAATTTCGTGGACGAAATTTAATTTAAAGGGTAGGGAGTTGAAATACCCGTACTGCATAGTGTAATTTCGAGGACGAAATTTCTTTTATGGGAGATAGAATTGTAATATACGAAACTTTCACAACCCTAATAAAATAAATGTCATTAGTAGTGTGACATATTACTATGTCAGATATTCAATGTCTAGAAAGTTGGTCAACTTTGAACCACAAATTAATTATGGTATAACATCATAATAATATAATAATAATAATAATAATAATAATATCTTATGTCCTATAATATTTGTTAAGTGGTTACGTACATCACATTCGTGATATGGTAATGAAAATATACTAATAATTAAAAGGTTGGTAAATCACATTTTGATATGTTTATGTAGATCAGAAAATAGAAGAAAACATAAAACACAATAAAATATCAATATTAATACTAAACAGAATAAACAAATAACCAACTAAGGAGAATGATTAAAATAAGGAATTAAATTTTGACAGTTCTCAATTTCCAGTCATTTCCAATTCTGAGTAAATTTGACATCCTCTTTTGCTCAAAAACTTCAACGACGAAAATATAGGGATCTTCGTATCCTTTTGAAGGAATAGATTATTACTATTAATTAACTCCTTTCAAGCCTTTAAACTCCTCAATAAACTCTTAAAAAAGGGTTTCTTCCCCTCTCGTTCATCTTCAAGACCGCCGACTAGGTCGTTTCCGACAGCCAACAATTCAAAACGACAACTCAATTCAGTTCCACCTGTGTTCGTATGTTCAAGATTTGCAACAGACCACCAAGCATCGCCATTGTATTTGATCGACCATTCAGTAAGTTCATCTATCCTTTCGGTTGTCCTCTGTTTAGAAGATCAATAACTTGAACCACCTTCATTTGATTAACCATTGCCAGATTCCATTAGCCGTCTTCGCTCATACCGCAGATAGCGATAACTGCGAGCCACCACCGCGATACGCAGCGGCTATCGTCTAAAGATCTCAGTTGTACCAGCTTCATTGCACCGGCGGTTTATTTTATTTCGACATAAGGTATCCATGCTAAATCGTTTTTTCCTTGTCACCAAGTATTTACTCTCTGCGCACATCGTTATACAAATTGTTTCCTCTCAATTTCCATCTTCATGATTCACTCTTGCTCTCATCACTAAAAAAATGATTGTAACTGACCATGGAATAAAGAACCATAAATAAGAACATGAATTGGGTACAAGCTGCAAACCTTATACTTGGGTTAAAAAAAATAAGAAAAGAAAAAGAAAAACACCCCAGATCGAAAGAAGATAACATGCGTTGAATATTTTAGTTCTATTCTCTTTTTGATTTTTAGCCACCAAAGTTAATTATTACCCATAGACATGCATGTATTATTGAGAATAAAATTATTATGGTATCTTATTAAATCCAAACAAACCAACCAGAGAACTCACATAAACTAAGAAATATATTAATCATATAAAGTTGTAATTTTGATTAAAATGTATTTACATAGGCTAGCGTTGTTTATTTGGAACACAGAATAAATTTATATATATAAACTATAAGTTAATTAATTTATAACTAAGATATTAGAGAAAAGAATTAATACTACTTTTTGTAAGTTCACCAAGTTTTTTTAGAAGTCCTATTTAAACAGCAAGACAACATAGTCCATTATATAATAGTTCGAAACGTAATAATGTTGTAGGGTTTCGTGACGTTTGATTCAAGCTTAGGATTTACTACGGTCATTGCTAATTGCTTAAGGTACGGATTTTGTGGTCTCTTGCTTTTAGCATAATATTGTTTTCTATTCTCATAGTGTACGGATATTCGGTTCGTCACTCGTAGCGTAAAGTGTTTAGTCGTTTCATAATATCGTAGTATCCATCGTCGCCGTTCTATGATTTATTGTTACACATCTCGTATTAAATTGTCGCCGTTATAAAATGCATGCGATAGGTTACATTTTCATACTCATCATCGCATGTTCCCATGAGTTTTATGATTGATTATTTATTATTTATCATTGGCTAGATGTGATATAGCCTTAGTGTATCGTTAGTGTAATTTACCTTGACTTGAGTAAATCGATTTATTTACCTTAATACCCGAGCATATCCACCTATGGGGACATAGGGCGTCATCATAGGCACACTTGACATGCACCATCCGTGGCGGTGCGAAAGGCCCACGACGTCTCTATATTGTATTGTGTGCTAAGTGATTGCACTTATTGAATATTGGGAGGCGTATGGATCGACCTAGGAGTGTAAGTGTAAGTGTTAGTGGTAGTGGGATAGGTGTGAATGCCCACATCCCCTCTACATAGTGGTGCATTGGATCTGCAGCTAATGTACAAAGTGTTAGTGGTTATTGTTAGCGGCTCACATGGGTATTTCTAATATACCTTTATGGTATTCATCAGTGATCGTTCAGCGTATTATATTGGTTGCATTGTTATAGTGTTTATTGTATTGCTTCTAGCATTAATGTGTTGGTGCTATTGTTTCTCCGTTACTGCGCAATTTTTGGCTCAGCCGTTTCTTTTTGTTGTTTTTTTTTTATTATGTCTTAAACAGGTACTCTGGGAAATCGGGGAAATGTGTGAAGAGTGATAATAAAAAGCTAGAGTTGGAAGCAAGGAGTTTAATAAAACTTTATATTTAAATAAACTTAGACATTTATGTTTTTCTGTTGAGACCGTTGTGCCGTTTGGGGATTTTTGTTTTAAACCTATGGAATTTATGTTTTAATTAAGTTATTAATTATCTCTGATTATCGAATTGTGTAACACGTCAGCCCTAATCTGGGCGCGGTATTCAGGAGCGTAAAAAACATTTTTCTGCCGCATGTAAAAAACATTTTTTACTTTCGACACCGTGCACAATTTTTTTTTACATTCGACAACGAATGTAAAAACATTTTATTAATCGTATGTAAAAACTATAAAGTTACAAACGTGAATTTACAAAACATTTTATATAATTGTTTTTATGCCGCCGACACGTAAATTTATTATTTTTACCCCAGCCGGGGCTGTAAATTATTTTTACTCGGTTATAAATCTTTATTTTCGTCTTGGTTGTATGTTTTTTACGCCCCTAGTAAAACATTTTAAACTTTTTTATGTCCCAGGCGTAAACTTTATTAACGCCTCCAGTCGATTGTTTGGCTAGGGGTTTTTTAAACTTTTTACGGAGGCCGTAAAAAATTTGGGGAATAAAAAACTTTTTCTTCATTCGACACCGTGCGCCAAAAATTATTTTACATTCGACAACTTACGTAAAAACATCATTCAAACGTACGTAAAAAGTATTTTACGCCTTCCGTTTTTACATACGTTTAAAAATTATATTTACGCGCGGTGTTTAGAGGAGTTCGGGTCGGCGATCAGGGGCGTAAAAAGACTTTTTTTACGTACGTTGTCAAAACATTTTTTATTTTATTTTTTTGACATAATAGTGTTCTTATACTCAGTTCGTATATATGTTTACGCATGTTGTCAAACTTTTTTACGCACGTTTTCAAAACTTTTTTACGCACGTTGTCAATCTTCTTTTACGCACGTTTTTAAAACTTTTTTTACGCACGTTGTCGAATTTTTTTTAAAAACTTGTAGTGTAAAGTCATCAAACGTTAACGAATGAAATAGAAAATCTCAATAAACATATAAGACAAATAAGCTTACATTTTATAAAGAACATTATGTCAAACTTAGGGAAAATAAAGCAAAAATAAATAGATATCATTTTCGATAATTTTGTATTTTCTAGTAAACAATATAAGACAAATATTGATTGCATTTTATAAAGAACGTTATGTCATAATTAGTGAAAATAAAGCAAATAGAAATAGATGTAATTTTCTATATTTTTCTATTTTATAAATTACGAAATACTTTTGGTCTTTTAATTTAAAACCTAAGATATTTTTTCTCTATTTTAAAGATAAAATATATATAAAAAGATTAAAGGTGAGAGATATTATTAGATATATTAATGATGATGTGATGTGATGTGTTTTAGACATAAGAGAGATGTGATATGACACTAAGAGAAAAATACTAAAATATCCTTTTGAATTAAACTGATTATAGGTGATGTGTTAAAATTCTATTAGATGGGAGGAGTTCTCATAGTTCTCGCAACTGGTAGTGGTTCTTGCTTGAACCGAATCCTATATATATAGATATATATATATACAAACACACACACATAACCAAGCTTTAAAATATTTAATCACTAGGTTAGAACCCCGTGTATTACACGAGTTCAGTAAATATATTTATACACTAAATATTTAGAAAAATGTATTACAAAGGTTGAATAAATCTAATTTTATATATCAAATAATAAAAAAATCATATCTTTAAAAACCATGTGTATTACATGTGTTGAATAAATGTAATTTTGTATGATAAATAATAAAAAAATTATATCTAAAAAAACCACGTGTATTACAGAGGTTGAATAAATATAATTTTAAATGCCAAATAACAAAAAAAAGTCATTTCTTTAAAAATACTAATAGATACACTCAATAGATAACCAAGCTACTTTTGTTTAATAATCACTATACCACACTTATTATAAAAAAAACAAACTATGGTGTAGCTGTTTTGTTTAATTCATGATTTAATAATTTAGTTTATAGGTAAAATTAATTATAAAATAACAAACTAAGGCATAGCTACTCTATTTAATTTATGACTTAAATAATTTAGTTTATAAATAAAGTTAAAATTGAATAAATCATTATCTTGTTAAAAGAAATTAATTTAAATGTGTTAAAATGTATAAAATAAACCGGAATAAGACTTTTTAATAATTAGTTTGCAAAAAAAAATATCTTAATAATATAGTAATTTTGCAAACATAAATATTAAGTTAGACACATACGAATCTAACAAGATTAATTTTATATCATATAAGATTAAAATAATGTATAAAAGTTATTATAATCTTTATAATTTATGTTTATAACGAATTTATGAATGACTTTAAATTAGTTAGGATTAAAATAATATATAGAGGTTAATCTTTAACTCTAAAATTTGTGTTTCAACAAACATATGGATGATAACTTTCAATTAGTAAATTTAAATTATTTAAGATTAAATAATATTAGGGGTTATTCTTATATCTAAAATTTGTGTTTTCAACCAACTTACGGATGATGACTTTGAATTAGTTAATAATATCTATTTATTTATCTATTTATTTAGGCGGGAAAAAACAATTGAGATCACCTCATAAAGCGACATGTGTCATCAAATGGTTTACTTTATTATACGTATAGATAGATTACAACTACATACAAAACAACAAGTGTACCGTCGTTAAATAGTATGGAAAGTAAGACTCAGTATCGAACATACGGATTCTAATTAGCAAACTCTAAAAATTAAGCTAAACCAATTTACTAGCCTAAAATTGATTGGGTTTTTATTGTGATTTTTAATTAACTACTATAATTTAAACTAATGAGAACTAACAAGACTAAAGTGAAGACTAAGACAAATAGCAAGCAAAATTGTTTCCAATGAGAATGAACAAATCATCCAGGTAAGAATCTCTAATGACATGCAATGACTTCTAGTTTGACAAATTATCAAGTTCTGATTTTATACCCGACTAACCTCAAGTTAAACAGGATGAATCCTATAGTGATTAGACAACTAGGAATGTGACCTACACTCACAAAATCCTAAACACCGATCCATGAAGTGCAATAAGAATGTGTATGAAGTGCTAAGATGGAAACAAGTCTAGTTAAAGATCCCAAATCCCACAAGTATTATAATTGGAAGAATAACACTCTAATAACCTTCTAGATGTGAAGCTAGTTCTAAGATGATAGACCGAAAACCTAGGACTCATTAGACGCGAATAAAGTGCTAACGTGTGTTTAAGACTATTAAATAATCCGTAGATTAACCTTGCAATCCCAATTCATCTCTCATGTCAATGGAATTGGATGCATACTTAAGCCTATTGATTTTAATTGATTAGTTAACTTATATTATTTCTAATGATAGGGTTAGAACGAAAAATGGCCAAATTAACAAACTAACAATTGATTTTAACGTGTCTAGGGTGAATCTATTCTCTCTAAACACACCATTGATAAGTAATAACAATAAAACATAAGCGCACTTGATCACAATCAGCAACAACTCAAAATATTTTAAATCAAACTCAAAACTTGATAAAAGTCAAATCGAAAAGTCAAAAAAAATGTTAAAAGTTTATCAAACCTAGGTGGCTTTAAAGGATTATCCTCTAATCATGTTCACAGTAACTAAACACAAGGTAAAAGCAGAAAACATTATGTTAATAACAAATTCATATGAAGAGAAACTGAAAACAAAGACTAACGGGTTGTAAATCGATCAAAGCTTGTCGCGTAGGGTCCATATATGGACAAGATAGATGAGGGCAACTTTCGTGGTTAAATTAATCTCTAGCTGCATTTGGTGTGTCGCGATACAACCATCTCCCCCATCTCGCGACATGCAAAAGCATGCTTTTTTCAGAATATCCATTTTTAGTCCATGGAATTCCTTGTTTGCTTCCGATTGCTTGTTTCTTGATTGTTTTTCCTTGTTTTCTCTTCTTTTACCCATTACCTGCAATAACATAAACAAATAATGTACCATTAGCTAAAGACACATAAAAATGACACTAAACTTATCTAAAAATGCACAAAATACATAAGATAAATGAATGTTTTTTGCAACACATCAGCAGGCCCTGGGGGACGCTCCCGCGCTTAGACATGACAATACGCCAATTCTTATCTGTAAAAACTTGCAAAAGGTAAAAAAGAAAAGCACGCACAAATATGTACAAACTTGTATATTATATAAACACGAAAATAGTTAGGGCATGTCCACACAAAAGAGCCACAAGGGCCAAATGCTTGATGCTCAGGCCGGAGTGATACAAGTTCGCTCAAAGACCAACAAAGGTTCGAGCGGGGTGAAAGTTTTCTTTAAACGCCCCAAGGGCCGAATCCATAGCACGAAGGCTGGGTTAAAATATGGAACTTGTCTTTAACACAAACTAAAATTATTACAAGGCAGGCGGCCATACGCGGGTTGAAAATTGGAGATTGATCACCCTCGTGTAGTCCAACTGCTCTTCCTCCTCTTCCGCCTCCTACTCAGTTGTCTCCTGTGTCACACCCGACCCGCAGCGGATGTGGTACGAAGCATGATGATTGTCCATAGCTTATGACTCTAATATAAGTTCAGATATTTAAAGGCAACAAATTTAATTTGTCACAGATGATCGTAGATTATATTCCACAAATATTCATACAACATTTCAAAGGTAAATAAATCATACACAAATCTCTTACTAAGGCACATCCTACATGTCTTCAACTTCAACCCTTTCAAAGTCATGTACATGTATCATACGTAAAAAGGCTTCGAGTCAACAAAATGTTGGTGAATGGATCTACCTTTGAAAGTAAATATCTTCCTTTATTATTTGATTTATTTTACTAAAAAGAAATTATTTAAAAATATTTTAACATGCAATTTCATGTGTAGTAGATAAATCTGTAATATCTCCTCATCATCACTACAATCACAAAAACAATCAACAAATCACCACACTCACAATATAGATATAATAGAAACAGTAAGACTCAAAGATTGTAGCGTGCCTTAGTCTCAAGCCCCGAAGAGCGAGTCTAATACTGGTGGCGATACTAGGCTACAACCCATGATCATGGGGAACCTAGTCAGCTAGCTGGTGGATCCACACAAAACCTGTGACACTAAGCGAGTAAACACATATAGGCCTGTTAGCGAATCGAACGAACATGAACATATTCGTTCCTTTAACTTTAACCGAACACGAACATGAACATATAATCGAAAACATTTTTTTAGTTCGTGTTCGTTATTAAGAAAGCGGGCATGTTAGTGTTCATTTATGTTAGTTCGTTTAAAGCCTAAATGAATAGTTCATGAACATAAACAAATTTTTTTTAACTGAACATATTTGAATAAACATAAATTAACATGATTGAACAAACAAGTCTAATATATTACAGTTCATCCGAAAACACATCTAAATTAGGATTCTATAGATATACTAATTAGTTATATTTATATAAGTAGTTAGAAAACCTAATATTTATATAAATATAACTATTTATGTATTTACTAAAATTTAAACGAACATAAACGAATGTTCACGAACATAAATGACCGAACACAATGTGTGTTCATGTTCGTTCATTTAATTAAACGAACAAATTTTTTTGTTCGTGTTCGTTCATTTATTAAATAAACAAACATAAACGAACTTCTCGCCAAGCAAGTTCATGAACTTTCGGTTCGTTTACAGGCCTAAACACATAGATACACGTATATGCAACGATAGATACTAGAAATAATAGAAACAATGAACGCGATACACATAGTGACACATTGACTTTGCATGTTAATTAATCAAATAAAACAACATATAAAAGATTGAACCAGTCTCTCCTTAAAGATAGTGAATCTTGAACACCTATTCAGAACATCTATTCAAGAACAAAGCAAACATCTGTTCAAGGCTTGGAACCGCTGTTCAAGTGGATACAAAATCCGTTGAAAGCTAAAGACTGTTGAAGACCATAGCATTGATGAAGTCAAAGGTCTGATGAAGAAGACCAAACATTTGTATGGCCAAACAGATGTTTGGATAACTACAACAATGGATAGCTTAAACAGTGTTTTCCCAATGTAAAAATATTTATCTTGTAACAGTGTTTATACTAGTTTAAACAGATGATAAGATTTGCACAAAGGTTTGTAACATCTGTGGAATATTTTATGTTAGGAATGTTAGATGTCACTATCAGGGTGATGTCATCTAATCACTAAACAAAACTTTCATACTTTTAGTATAAATATATCACACCGGTTAGTGATCTATTCATCACACTTCACCATTTCTCTTGTACGAACTAATTTGTTACGTGATCAGCTGAGGGAGAATCTGTAAAGTCAATTGAGTTGTAAAACATTTGAATCGTTAAGATTTAATAAAAAATAATCATTGATGATGACTTCCTATTTGTGGATTGTATTGTGATAATTAATATTTGTTTGCAAATATCAAACTTAGTTCTAACAAAACGGGAAAAATGGGGGCCGGTAACGGTACCGACAATGATCGGTATGGTACGATACAATACTAGACGCCGTAACCAAATGCTCATATCTAGTTGCAAGAAAGATGCACTATAGCAGAAAGGGTTGATGTGTCAATTGGACAAGAAATATATACTTCACTTAGAATGGTACTTGTATTACTTCGAATACAAAAACTGCCCCTGTTATTAAAAAAAAACTAGAAATTAAATTTATAAATTGGGAAACTTCAACCTTGAGGTCTAACATAATCTAATTGTAAGCTTAATTTGTGAAAATAATCATAGTATTTGATACCACATATTAGAAATTGCAAAAAAAAAAAAAAAGAAAAGAAAAACCCCAAGGCAACAAAAAATGCACAATAGCAATATTAATCGTATTTCTTTTACATATAATCCAATCAACTAACAAATTCATACTTGGCTACACACGCGATCAGTTTCCGGGGTTATTTTCTTGGGTCTTATCTTTGAGTGGACGAAGCATCTGTGTAGTAAACCCAATCGTATTAACTTCTTCTTGGGCCTTATCTCTGAGTGCCCACTTAACATTGCATGAAGAGAACCAGTGAGCGCGCACACACACACACCCTTTTTCGAGCCCCAAACGCCATCGATTTCTGCAAATCATTGGTTTCCTTCTCCTTCATAAATCTCTCCGGGTCCCATACCTCAGGATTAATGTCTTCTCCATGTTACATCCACCGCGAGCTGCAAATTCGATCATAAAAAACAACAACAAAGATGTAAAGTTCCTACCTCGGTTCCTAGAACTGTGTCGTAATGGAAGAATTATAATAGGACTATGCCTTCTTAAGGTTTCATGGTAAATAGCGGTTAAGTATGGCAGTTGTTCTTCTTCTGTGAGACCCGCAAACATTTTGGATGTCCCGGTACAAACTGACATAATTACACCAAATTCGAAACTCAGTTGAACTTGCAGCAGCAGATTTTGGTAAAGAATATACATTATTATATGGCATTGTATTAGCTAATTGCATAAAAGATGTCCAATATCTTGATTCAACACAATAGGACTCGTCGCTTTTGACCATGTTGACTTTTTTTTATCAACTTTAATGGTTTTTTTGGTGTAAAAAAGTTGGTTAGTCAAAACTAGTAAAAGTTAATTACATTTTTATGCAAGTAGTCGTTTCAATCCCTGGGAGGGGCAAAGTGGCCGACCACCCAGGGCCACTTTCCTGAGGCCGAAAATTTATTAAGATTATATACGTATATTTTAAATGTATATAGTTTTTTTTAGATAAAAGACTATGATTAATTTAAAAAAAAAAAACTCAATTTGTTTGTTAAACTGATACTTTTGATTTAGTTAAGGCCCATTAAACTCATTTGCCCAACTAAACCCATTAGCCCAATATTGTTTTAAGTTGTAATTTAAATCCTCTTAAAGAAATTAGCGAGTGGTGGAAACAAAAATAATAGCGACGGATTGACGAAGGGGGTCCATTTTTAATTGCCCCGAGCCCCCCCCCCCCCCCCCCCGAATTCTTAGGGACGGCCCTGTTTTGAACACTTGTTGGTCTTGGGTTAAATGATAGTACACACCTGAATATTGAATTTTTTTGCAAGTACATATATTTCCCATTCAGTGGTGACCATGGTGGTTTCCAACGATTCGATGATAGTCTCCCATAGCAACATGAGTAGTTGTTGATATGTTAGTTTTGTGCTTCTGATAGCAAGTAATCAATTTAGCTGTTCAATTTCTGTATTAAAAAAATTAAGACGAGTACCGTGATTTATAATTTACCTCCCCTGAAACGATATGCTCTTTATGTTGTTTGATAAGAGCCTTCATCACAACTTCTCTCTTCTGATATACATTTGTTGGATCGTGTTCTCAAACTTTTTATTCGGGATCCACTTTAGATACGGGAAGAAATCTCTCCGGTCAACTTCGATTGCACCCATCATCGGGTTAACCACCAATACCTGAAATATCTCGTCTTGTGTCATGGTGATTTAAGATCCTCCACATATAAGCTTTTCACATCCTTTCCCATTGTCTAAAAAGGAAGAAATGAAAAAACAAATGCTTAAAATATTAACAATCAATTAATAAATAAATAAAATACGTGATTTAGCAAACTCACTTGTCTCAGTGCTAATCCAAAAAGTTCAGACTGGAATATTTTCCTTAGATCCACCTCTCTTGTTCAGCAGAGCTTTTAACAAATGCGTGTAGTTGGTTTGAGACATTCTCCATCATGATATCTCTATGGGCGCAGTGTTTCTTCTGAAAATATAACTCAAAACAAACGGTTCAAGATTCGGTTACGCACGCGAAAGTACACAACTTTGAACTTTATAGTAAATAACTCAAAACAAACGGTCCAAGACACCGGTGCGTAAATAGCGTTTGACGGTCTTGTGAAAATAGTTGTATTCATTCATAGCCACCATTGTTTTATCAGATGTGAGGACCCTTAATGCCTTTGACAGATTTCGGGTTGAGATAGATTCAAATCTGGTAATATGTGCCTAAAACAACATGAAAGGGGTCAAACTTAGAAATCATCATGTCACAGACCCTATTGATTATTGGATCAAATCAACTTTACATAGTTGAACGACTTGAATTATCATTGGATTAATCTTTATTGTTCAGATCATGCGTAGTCGTTGGGTGAATAATATCCCACCCAGGGCGTTTTGCGCCATGTGACAGCCCAGTCAGCAATGAGGCATTATTGAGCGTTTTTACAAAATGGGTGTAGTGAGGATGTGAGGCATTATGTTAAATGAGATGTAATATAATTAAATAAAACAAAAAACCATCAAAAAATCTTATTGGATAAAACATAGGAAGATGGAAGGTCATTGGTCAAACTCTCGCCCCAACCGCGTGATTCAAAACACGCCAAAACCAAAAAGAAGTTGAAACACGCCCGGGGGGCGGTGCTTGGGGGAATCCGGCGTTTTTTGTGGGTTTTTTTTGAAAAAACCACGCCCATTACGGGTGGTCTCACTAGAACATATGACCTGAGTCATGATTTGTAGTCTTTAAGTTTGGTCAATACATCACAAGCATTGAACATTCATTACTGTAACACCCCAACCGATGGCGGAAACATCGGGATGAGACGAAAACGAGATTGCTCATTTCTCACAACATTATTAAGTGACAATAATTAATTAAACCATATTTCATTTCGTAAGAATTGTCAAATACATCAATGTAACAAAACAAAGAACAACCTAACATTTGCAAAGTCATAACAAAGTTGATACGTCGATATTAAACCTAACGTCTAATTTGTGTGTATCTAGTCCTTGCTATATTGTTTTCATAGCGTCATCTCCTTCAACCTGTAACATGTTTTAAAATAAAGTCAATGCAAAAGCAAAGGCGAGTACACAAGTTTAAGCATAGCATACGTATACGAATAAAGTTTTAACAATCTTCATGGCAACCAAATCTATACAAGAGCAATATCAAGGCATGCAATGCTAATAATCAAACCCGTAACGCAATCACGATGTTTTAACATGACCTCACGAATAACACGATGGAGGTGGATGCGTGAATTCCTATAGCGCTAAGCATGTCAAACAAAGGCTAAAAATAGTTAATGACTAAAGCATCGCACAACGTTTATCCCCAGACAAGCAACAAGTATACGATTCAAGTAGTCATGTGTATAGGATTGTTTGTGCGTTTCATAAAGTTTAAGTGTTTGTGATTTTTGTATATGGAAACATGTTACACCCAAAAAGTGATATAAACAAATGTGGGTCGAGTGTACTCACAGAATTGCTAAGTCTTCTTTAGAAATTCCATGACGAGTTGATGAGTGGGAGAAAGGGACACCAATGCCACCTTAAATGACAACGAACATGGATGAATAATCGAATCGGAGTTGAAGGTACGTGTACGTTTAGCACGGAATTTGTGTAACGACTCTAAAGTTAAATTCGTCAAAAGTGCCGTAAAAGTGTTATCAAAATAATACAATAAATATATATATTTTTGGCGAAAAGAAAGTAGATAAAAACATATTTTGACGAAACGGGATAATAGACATATATGTATTTTTTAACGAAAAGAATAATAGATAAATATATATTGTTTGTCGGAAACACGTAATATATATATATATATATTGTCGTTAGAGAAGTATAATTTTCGAAAAGTATATAATATATATTTATTTTGCCGGAAGGAATAATATGAGTATATCTTGTCGTTAAATAGATATATACTTTGTCGAAAGGAATATTAAATAAATATGTTGTTGAACGGTGTAATGAATAAATGTGTTTTGTCGAAAAGCATAAAGTGAAAATATATATATATTGCCGGAAGTGTAGTAAATAAGTATATTTATTTTTTTCGATAAACGGGCAGAGTTTCCTCTTGTTTTGGATGATCCCGACAATCTAGTTGTCGATAACATTTTCAAAACTCAACAATTTTATCAAAACAATACAAATATATATTTACATATCCTACTTATGTTTCCAAATTATATATAAAATTAGGTTACACAATTAAAACGATAAATGAATATGGAATAACAAGATTTAATATACACGTCATTGCTATACCAGGCCTCGTTTTTAGATCGTTGACCCGACAGTTGACCAGGTTTGACTTTTTGACTGAAGCTAAGCCGAGTCGCACTAAACTGAACCGAGTTAACTTGTGTTGTGAAAGCCGAGCCAACTGAAACGACAAAACAACCGTCGAGTTGAGACACGAAACTGACTAAATCGGAAACAAAATAGAATAAGAGACTCGAACCTGAAATCGGTGTTCACCCGAACTGAAACTGTTGTTTACTGATGTTGTCTCGAACCCGCGACTGTTTGAACACAGTTGACCAGGTTTGACCTGGTTTGACCGAACGCCAAACTGAACTGAAACTGGAATAACAACAATCGAACATGAATCAAATCTTAACCAATTTAACACTTGAAACGTGACTACCTGAACCGAGACTGAGACTGGACCGGCTGACTTGGCATGAACCGAACATTGAACCTGAACTTGAACCGGAAACTCGAAACCTGGCCGAAGTGAACCAAACCAAAGTTAACCCAAACCGTGAACCACCCGAACAGAGACTGAACTGAGTTTACCCGGACTGAACCGAAACATTGATCTGAGCCGGACGACTGACCTGAACCGAGGTGATGCCGCCGAAGACCCGCGGCTTCTGCCGCGTCGCTGTTGCCGGTCGTCGTTCTAGGGCGAGGGAGAGCGAGAGTGGATGTTGTTGGGGGTTTCGGGTGTGTGGGGTCTACGGGAGGAAGGAGGAGGGAGGTAGGTGGTTTGCGGCCGGAGAGACGGCTTGAGCCGTTGTCGGAGGAGAACCGAGGGAGAGAGACGAGAGGAGTGTGGTGAAGGTTGGAGAGGCGATGGGTGTCCGCTGCAGGGACTGCCACTGCTGCGGCTTCGTTGCTGGTGCGCCGCCACCGTTGCGGTGGCCGGCGGCTCTGTTTCAAGGAGAGAGGGAGGTGGCTTCCGGAGTGTTTGGGGGTCGCCGGAGCTCGCCAGAAACGCGGCTCTGGTCACCGGAAAATCAAAGGGACAGGGACAAGGGGCTAGGGTTTGAGTAAGAATGAAGAAGATGAGATGTATTTATAGGATAGGGTTTTGAGCAGGTTGGGTCTAAAAGCCTGAAAGTGGCCCAAACGCGATTCTGAAGCCCATTTCAGCACCCAAACGTTATGAAATAGCGTAAATTTTTACTTAAGTTTTAAACACGGGAATTAAATGTAAGACATCAAAAAAAGTCGCGTTCGGTTGTCGTTTCGTTAAAAACACGTAAAAATGCGTTGTTTCCGTTTTTACACCGTTTTTCGATCCGATTGTAGTTGCGACTCAGGAAATAGAAAACGAGCGTGAATTTTTATAAAAATTAATAAATCTTGGAAATACGAGGCGTTACAGTCTCCCCTCCTTTAGGAAATTTCGTCCCGAAATTTATTCAAGAGGAAGACTTTAGAAAGATTTGGCTAGAGAAAGATCGTCCAAAACTGAGACTTGGACGATTGGACACATGAGGGAAAGCATGAAGTTTAGAGCAACGAAGAGTTAGGTTTGCAAGAAGAAGTTGCTTGACTAGAAAGATTAAAGCCATCAAGCTTAAGTAAAGCGCGTAAGTATGCGTATAGGAGAGTGGTTTAAACGAGCTTGAATAACTCAAATGACATGCCATCTAAGCAGAAAAGCTCTCGTGAGAAGTGGTATGCAGTTTAATGGTGAGTGTGGTCGAACCGTAGGTTGTTAGAAAGTTCTATCGACCTTGAAGAGCGTTAATAAATCTCGATTTTGTAGAGAGTTACTTAATGATGGAAAACGAGAAGGTTAGGTATTTAAAATAAGCTAGTTATCGAGGTAGCGGCCAATTAAGTGCGTTGCCCTCAACGAGAATGGGAGATAACTTTAGAGTAAGAAGGCATTTAGGGTTTGAATGCTTACACGATTGATTATAAGCGAGGCTGCATAAAAGACAAGGTTAACGGGGGTAACGGAGGCATAAGAGCGGACCATTGATTCGATCAACGAATACTCGTGTAAGGATGGCATATGTATATGAACAAACGAAAACGTTACGTTACGGATTAAGACTCGTCATCGATAATCGGGTAGCGCGCACTTAGAAATGCAGTTGTGAGTTGTTTAAAGCTGGCGTGTTAGGTCATATTATGGTCTGTAAATCACCGGATTTCTCATGGCACGTATTACGAAAGTTTGGCAGCATGGTGAAAACACTTATGTATAGGAAGTACCAGCGGCGTATCCACCACGTTTTGACCACGTTGCGACCGTTTCGTTACTCGATGCAATGTTACGTTCCGTGTGTTACCATACGCGGTAGTACACTCTATGGTTCTCATGCGCTTATCGCTATAATCCCGTGTGCACCCGCGATTATACCGATCATCACATGATCCGCATAGCTTGTATTAGCAGCACATGAATAAAGGTGTACATAAATTCTGAAAATAAGTTTGCGTGTGTGTAAGAATGTAGTGCGTAGCGTGTAATTAGCTTGTGGCCCACGTAAGCGAATCCCTCGGGTTCCGCTCGCGCATAGGCATGAATATGAATACGAGTACAAGTATAGGTATGTGTATGAGTATAAGCATAAGTATGGAAATAAGTATAAGCATGGATATAAGACGTATATGCTTGAATGTGATGATAAGTATAAGTGTAACACCCCTGCCCCTCGTTATCACCAATATTGTCCGCTTTGCCCTTGATGGGTGGCCCATCCAGGAACTCACGGCTTTCTTTTTGTTTGCCCTGGTGGAGACTTCCCAGGAGGTCACCCATCCTAGTACTACTCCCACTTGAGCACGCTTAACTGTGGAGTTCTCCTCTCATCCACTAGCATTAAGCCCAAAACGCGTTGGTGATTTTAGAGGTAGGGCATTACTTATGAGCCAGGAATCTCTTCTGTCCACGGACGATGTTGGGAGGTATGCCATTAGGTGTTATAATAAGCATGAAAGATGACACGTATTTTCATGAACATGAACATGTGTATAATTATGAACGTCAACAAGTGTAACAGACGATAATTGTGCGTATGATATGAATTGAATGCTACGAATTTATTTACATAAAATAGTCGAGAGATCAGGATGTGTAAAGCGAATGATATGATTAAAATGTCATGCAACAGTTGACTAAACCATGTACGAGGATACGCATGTATTGTTGTTTGAGCAAAACTTTGAGGTTATCGCTTCTAAAATAGGCTTAAGTTTAATCTTAGAATATAGGATCTAGTGTGTGAATATAAAGGAATATAAGGTACTTATTGATTATGCGTTACGTATTTTGTAATGGACGGGAGTGCTACCACTGTTTTAGGGGAAATTAAGTGAGTCGAAAGTGGTTAGTCCTTGTAATGTTTTCTTGCCCACGTGCTTTGAAATTGAGGTGACATTTTGAGTGGTGTATGACAAGGTCTTAAATTAGTAGGTTCGCGTCGTTTTCAAAGGATATTACATCAAGATAAGAAATTTGAAATTCAGTGGTTCTTGTGATACGTTGACTTTTGAGAGGCAATCCGTGTTAATTGATTTAATGACCGTTAAAAAAACGTTTAGCAAAATGTTTTCTTAATCGCGATGAGAGATTTAGAGGGTGTTTGGGGTTGAGTTTTGAAAATAGATTATGCGTTCTGAATAATCAAAATCAGATAATTAGTTGTAACAAAACATATTGTAGGAAGGTAGTGTTTGGATTTGATTATGTTATTTGATATCACAATAATCAGGTAATCAACTATTTGAGTGTTTGAAAAATATATATACATGTATATATAAATTTATAAATAGATGAGCTTTGATCTCTAAAATGCGTTAAACAAATCAGTTTTTTTTTTTGTATAATATTATTATTATTATTTTTTTAAGCATTTACCAAACACTAAAATAGATTTTTATTTTGTTTATTTATTTAATATTTGCGCTTTCAAACACAAAAATAAAAATATTAGGTTGCAAAAACAATCCCAAACACACCTTTAGTACAACGATCCCATAATGCCTATAAGATATTGGTTTGATTTTTTATTTATTTATTATTTTTTTTAACATAAAGTCATTGCGTGAGCGTGTTTTAGTGATTAAGTTAAACATAAGACTTGTGGGTAAGGTATTCCTTGGACCGATTAAGTTGTTAGGTAGCATTCTGTCGAGCTTTGAAAATCGTAAAACAAAATGTTTCATGTGGTGACCAAGTATATGCGTATGTGATGTATATGAAATAGATTACAGGATGGGAAATACGTTTGATAAAATAGTACGTTTTGAAATTCGTCTAGGTAAGAATTTGACGACATGATAGAAGATTTAGGTATACAATTTAAACATGTGGTTTGTGTAATAAAGTCTCCAAGAAGGAGGGTTGGTAGCGATCACCGAGGTATGGGAATCACCCCTAATCCGTTGGTGAGGTCGTTTTAAGGAAGGAAGGAAACGAAGTTTGATCGTCTAGGTAAGGAATTCACTCCTATCTCGACGACGGTCTCCATTTCGGACTTTTCGAGAAATATAAGTCTAGTTGATGACGTTTTGAAATCATGTATGCAAATAATGTATAAGTGGATGAAAAGGTTTAATATGAATTGCGTAAAAACCTTAAAATAAATTAGAAACTCGAAAGGAATGGTAACAAGTATATGAAAAGTCATGTATAAATTGAAATGGTATAAAAGAGAGTCTCAGAAAACATTAGACTGTTTCGGGTAGAGAAACGTCGACTATTCCAAAGTGAATCGAAGATCCTTTCGAATTAGAGAAACGTGCTTTGGCCTATAGGTAAAACGCTCTCGTCGAGAAGCGATTAACGGCATTTTACCCATCCAGTTATTACACGTCTCTAATCGATTGGAAAATCGAAACTTTGGCGAGATTGAAAATCGAGGAATGGGACTTAATCGACAAGGTGCGGGTTTCACCCCTAACTCGACGATTTCGTACCCTAAGTGTGGTTGGCACTCTTCGGGTCAAAATTAATTTCGACACTTTGACGAGAGTCCACTAGAGTTTGAATGGGAAGTTTTCCATCAAGGTGTGGATGTCACTCCTAACTTGATGGTGTAACTTCGTGAAAAAAATAAATAAGCGTAATGAGAATCGTTCACCAAATTGTGGATATCACGCCTATTTTGGTGAAGTCGTCTTACTTGTGTAATGCGAGTGTTTTCGAGTTTAGTATAATCGAGTAAAATGCATTAGGGAAGGCGTATGATTGAAATAATGTAACGAGTATGAACACGTAAAGCATTTCATAAATTTAACATATAAGAGACGTTTTAAGAAATTAGCATGTGAATCACGTATGGTCAAGTATTGTACTTAACTATAGACTAGGTCAAAAGCGTAGCAATCTACCTAATTCCCTATAGTTATGGCTCTGATACCAATCTGTAACACCCCAACCGATGGCGGAAACATCGGGATGAGACGAAAACGAGATTGCTCATTTCTCCCCAACATTATTAAGTGACAATAATTAATTAAACCATATTTCATTTCGTAATAATTGTCAAATACATCAATGTAACAAAACAAAGAACAACCTAACATTTGCAAAGTCATAACAAAGTTGATACGTCGATATTAAACCTAACGTCTAATTTGTGTGTATCTAGTCCTTGCTATATTGTTTTCATAGCGTCATCTCCTTCAACCTGTAACATGTTTTAAAATAAAGTCAATGCAAAAGCAAAGGCGAGTACACAAGTTTAAGCATAGCATACGTATACGAATAAAGTTTTAACAATCCTCATGGCAACCAAATCTATACAAGAGCAATATCAAGGCATGCAATGCTAATAATCAAACCCGTAACGCAATCACGATGTTTTAACATGACCTCACGAATAACACGATGGAGGTGGATGCGTGAATTCCTATAGCGCTAAGCATGTCAAACAAAGGCTAAAAATAGTTAATGACTAAAGCATGGCACAACGTTTATCCCCAGACAAGCAACAAGTATACGATTCAAGTAGTCATGTGTATAGGATTGTTTGTGCGTTTCATAAAGTTTAAGTGTTTGTGATTTTTGTATATGGAAACATGTTACACCCAAAAAGTGATATAAACAAATGTGGGTCGAGTGTACTCACAGAATTGCTAAGTCTTCTTTGGAAATTCCACGACGAGTTGATGAGTGGGAGAAAGGGACACCAATGCCACCTTAAATGACAACGAACATGGATGAATAATCGAATCGGAGTTGAAGGTACGTGTACGTTTAGCACGGAATTTGTGTAACGACTCTAAAGTTAAATTCGTCAAAAGTGCCGTAAAAGTGTTATCAAAATAATACAATAAATATATATATTTTTGGCGAAAAGAAAGTAGATAAAAGCATATTTTGACGAAACGGGATAATAGACATATATGTATTTTTTAACGAAAAGAATAATAGATAAATATATATTGTTTGTCGGAAACACGTAATATATATATATATATATATTGTCGTTAGAGAAGTAAAATTTTCGAAAAGTATATAATATATATTTATTTTGCCGGAAGGAATAATATGAGTATATCTTGTCGTTAAATAGATATATACTTTGTCGAAAGGAATATTAAATAAATATGTTGTTGAATGGTGTAATGAATAAATGTGTTTTGACGAAAAGCATAAAGTGAAAAAATATATATATTGCCGGAAGTGTAGTAAATAAGTATATTTATTTTTTTCGATAAACGGGCAGAGTTTCCTCTTGTTTTGGATGATCCCGACAATCTAGTTGTCGATAACATTTTCAAAACTCAACAATTTTATCAAAGCAATACAAATATATATTTACATATCCTACTTATGTTTCCAAATTATATATAAAATTAGGTTACACAATTAAAACGATAAATGAATATGGAATAACAAGATTTAATATACACGTCATTGCTATACCAGGCCTCGTTTTTAGATCGTTGACCCGACAGTTGACCAGGTTTGACTTTTTGACTGAAGCTAAGCCGAGTTGCACTAAACTGAACCGAGTTAACTTGTGTCGTGAAAGCCGAGCCAACTGAAACGACAAAACAACCGTCGAGTAGAGACACGAAACTGACTAAATCGGAAACAAATAGAATAAGAGACTCGAACCTGAAATCGGTGTTCACCCGAACTGAAACTGTTGTTTACTGATGTTGTCTCGAACCCGCGACTGTTTGACCACAGTTGACCAGGTTTGACCGAACGCCAAACTGAACTTAAACTGGAATAACAACAATCGAACATGAATCAAATCTTAACCAATTTAACACTTGAAACGTGACTACCTGAACCGAGACTGAGACTGGACCGGCTGACTTGGCATGAACCGAACATTGAACCTGAAGTGAACCTGAACTTGAACCGGAAACTCGAAACCTGGCCGAAGTGAACCAAACCAAAGTTAACCCAAACCGTGAACCACCCGAACAGAGACTGAACTGAGTTTACCCGGACTGAACCGAAACATTGATCTGAGCCTGACGACTGACCTGAACTGAGGTGCTGCCGCCGAAGACCCGCGGCTTCTGCCGCATCGCTGTTGCCGGTCGTCGTTCTAGGGCGAGGGAGAGCGAGAGTGGATGTTGTTGGGGGTTTCGGGTGTGTGGGGTCTACGGGAGGAAGGAGGAGGGAGGTAGGTGGTTTGCGGCCGGAGAGACGGCTTGAGCCGTTGTCGGAGGAGAACCGAGGGAGAGAGACGAGAGGAGTGTGGTGAAGGTTGGAGAGGCGATGGGTGTCCGCTGCAGGGACTGCCACTGTTGCGGCTTCGTTGCTGGTGCGCCGCCACCGTTGCGGTGGCCGGCGGCTCTGTTTCAAGGAGAGAGGGAGGTGGCTTCCGGAGTGTTTGGGGGTCGCCGGAGCTCGCCAGAAACGCGGCTCTGGTCACCGGAAAATCAAAGGGACAGGGACAAGGGGCTAGGGTTTGAGTAAGAATGAAGAAGATGAGATGTATTTATAGGATAGGGTTTTGAGCAGGTTGGGTCTAAAAGCCTGAAAGTGGCCCAAACGCGATTCTGAAGCCCATTTCAGCGCCCGAACGTTATGAAATAGCGTAAAATTTTACTTAAGTTTTAAACACGGGAATTAAATGTAAGACATCAAAAAAAGTCGCGTTCGGTTGTCGTTTCGTTAAAAACACGTAAAAATGCGTTGTTTCCGTTTTACACCGTTTTTCGATCCGATTGTAGTTGCGACTCAGGAAATAGAAAACGAGCGTGAATTTTTATAAAAAATAATAAATCTTGGAAATAAAAGGCGTTACAATTACACACACATAAGTATATATATATATATACAGGGAGAGGATTATAAGAAATCTACACATAAATGAGAAAACTAAAAACTAACTAAAAATACCTAAAAGACATACCAATTTTTTTTACAATTTTTTATAAAAAATCGGTACTTTTTATGTATAAAAAACCATTTTTTTTCAAAAATAAAAAAATAAAACTTGTACTGCACATGTGCATTATATGTATATCTACACATGTGCATTATATGCTTAGATTTAGCTTTTAGAGTTAGGTTTTTTGGGGGTTTTGGATTAGATTTTTGGGTGTGGGGGGAGTGGGGTTTAGTTTTTTTTTTTTTGGGGGGAGGGGGGGTGGGGTGCGGGTGGGAGGTTTAGGTTTTTTGAGGGGTGCGGATGGGGGTTTAGGTTTTTTGGAGGTTTACGTTTAAGGTTTGGTTTTATGTATTTTGGGGGAGAGTGTGGGGGGGGGGGGGGGGGGGGTTGGCTTTTGGTGGGAGGGTGGATTTAGTTTTTTTTTTTTTTTTTTTGTGGAGGGAGGGGGGTAAGTTAGGTGGTTTAGGCTTTTCGTATTAATGACATGTGCAGTACAGCTTTTTTTTTGAAAAAAAGTTTTTTATATAATATATTTAGCGATTTTTTAAAAAATACAAATTTTTTTATTTTTTAGGCATTTTTAGTTAATTTTTTGGTTTTCTCATTTAAACTAGTTTTCTCATGATCTACACCCCTCTCTCTCTATATATACACACACACACACACACACATATATATATATATATATATATATATATATATATATAGACATAGATATAGACAGAGAGAGAGAGAGAAAGGGTAAAATAAGAACCATGTTGAGTTGCGAGAACTTTTGATCCGACGCGAGTTGGGTCAATTTTATTTTGCACAAACGTAGATGAAAAAATTATAGAAACATCTGTAAAAAAAAGTTTAAAAAAATGTCGAGTCGGTAGTTTTGACGGATGCAAGTTTTTTTACGGCAAACGTAAATTTTGAAAGAAGATAAATATAATTTTATGCCTCATGTAAATGTGGGTATGTGATATTTTTTTCAATTCTTTTTTTGCTGAAACAAGTAATTGTGACGACTTTTGAGAAAAAAATTTCGGAAAAAACCTTTTAGATGGCCTAGTTCTCGCAACTCGTGATGGTTCTTATTTGAACTGAATCCTATATATATATAGAGAGAGAGAGAGAGGGAGAGAGAGGGAGATCGGTTCAAGAGAAAACCATCCTCAGTTGCGAGAATCGCAAGAACCATCGTGGACGAATGAGAAGATGCCACATCATATTCACATATGTGTCATTTTAAGGGTATTATGGTAATTTACACACATGCACCACTTCTTTTTACATTCCAATCAGCTGGCATTCTCACTTTTCAATCAGCCGCCATGCAAATATCGAGGGGGAAAATGGTTAGTTTTATACTATATATGTTCAACAATCCCCATAACTTTCCCTCCTAATCCATCTATATAACAGTTATCCCTCCTGCTACTTACCCACACCACACATTCCATAAACACATAAACTCACACACCCCAAGTATGTATCAAAGTTCACCCCACGACGGTCACTGGGATCTCACCGGAGTTAATATGTTTGCAGGTCACCATCAATTGGTTGGCACACCACATCGGTCACTCAATACACAGCTCACACCAGGGTTGTCTCAGCGTTCACCGAACACCGGTGGTTCGATCTCATCGGAGGTTCACTATTTTCAGGGCAACATCAATTGGTTGGTTCATCAGTAGAAGAGTTGATATCAAACCACGCTTGAAGGCTTGATACCATCTAAATATCCCCTAAAGCACCTCCTCCGGGGAATGTTGATTATGGACCATCTTCGTCCTCCTTCCACACTGCAAGGAACTCGACGATTCAAGTCATCCACAATGGTAATATCTATTCCTGCGAAAACGTCGTTTGTGTATACTCTTTTTGTTAGTATTAGGGTCCAGTTATTATGGTTGACTTTTGTACACCCCCTAGATGCATCAATTGATGTGAATTTTCTTTATTGAACCTGTGGGGTTCCGTTTGTGCAGACCTTAGCAAAAATACCCTTTCTATACGTTTTTTGTCGATGCAATGTGGTGTGCAGTTTTTTGTTTAACAGACGACACACCATCTAAATGTCCCAGTATCGAGTCCTTGAGAACTCGTGGGTTCAGTTTACACAACCCTATAATTTGGTATGCTATGTGTTAGGTTACTCGTTTATTGCGTTTCTTTTTTTTTTGTTTGGCATATAGATCGCTGAATGGAATCTGAAGAGGAATACTTTTCTTGGTTCACCCCGAATGGCACATGCTACTGGTGCCCGTCTGTCCCAGACCGCCTAAGACCGAAACTTGAGACCGTGTTCCGGCAATGGGAGGATGTGGTCGAGATGTACGATCTGTATGTCGAGAAGTGTGGGTTTTCGACTAGGCTGGGAACCATTAAGAGGATGCACAGAGCCATCACGCATCGTTACATTTTGTGTTCTAACCACGGCAAGACGCAACTGAAAAGGAAGTTCGACACGTTGGATGAAACGTCTCTCAAGAAAAGGCAGTCCACTTTCCAGGTCTGCGACTGTAAAGCCTGTATACGTGTCAAGTTTGATCAGACCTTGCTTAATTAGGTTCTGTATAATTTTGAAGAAAACCATAATCATCCAATTGTCCCATTGTACAACAGAGATCTTCCCAAAAAAGGGCGGAGGCTAGATTTTTTTACCAAAGAATTCATCCACCGAGCTAGCCTTAACAAGGTAGGCCCGGCGGTGGCCCACAAACTCCAAGTAAGCCTAAAGGGCAGCACCACAACGAGAAGGGTACCGCAGATGACTACAAGAATTTCGCGAGGAATGTTCGCATGTTCATCGGCGACAAGGATGCGCAATTGGTGATTGAGAAGATGAAAGACCGGGTCGACCACTTACCTAACTACACTTTCAGATATAGCATGGAATATAGCATGGAAAACGGTGAGATAAGACACATGTTCTGGGCAGATGAAATTTCCAAGATCAACTACCAAGCCTTTGGCGACGTCATTGCGTTCGACGCAACTTACCAAACAAACAAGTGAATCTCCTCGTACATTTAAGTCAAGACGGTTTTTTATTTATATTTTATGCAAAACTCTGAATTCATTTGTTTTTAATGCATTTCGTATAGGTACAATCTTATTTTCATGCCGTTCACCGGGGTGGACAACAAAAAAAGGTGCGTCACATTTGGAGTAGGCCTTTTGTACCACGAGACAAGCAACGCGTACACCTAGTTGCTAACCTCTTTCCTTGAAGCGGATAACAAGCAGCCTACCCTTGTGCTAACTGACCAAGACCCGGCATTGAGACAAGTTGTTGTCGCTGTTTTCACCCTGTCTCTTCATCGTCCGTGCATGTGGCACATCAATTACCGTCCTAGGTAAAACTCCTGCCATGATATGTTATTTTTTTTTCACGTAGGCGTAATTTTTTTATTACTGTCGCGGAGGTCAACAGGGGGCCAAAAATCTCTTCTTTTGCTGTACATGTTCAAAAAAATTTGATATAAAAAATAAGTTTTTTTAGCGCGGCGTGTCTAAACGAGATATTTTTGCCCGGGGCCACATTTTTTTTGTCTAGATTACAGGTGAGGTTGAAGATAACTTTGAAGTCAGGGCTGCCCTATATAAACTTGTATGGAACATTTATATAAAACCATCAACATTCGAGCATAGGTGGGCAAAGCTTTTGAAAAAGTACAGGCTCGAAAACCACGACGGGCTGAGAGATATGTTCAACATATAGAAATTATGGGTCCCAACATATTTCAGAGAAATCCTGATGTCTTGCTTGATGAAGACCACCTCCCGATAAGAGAGTTCTAACGCGACGTTTAAGGTAAATTCCTCGTGGACGTACACCCTAGTCCAGTTTCTGTTGTGTTACGACGCAACATTGGAGTCCCAAAGATACAAGTAGAGGGTTGCAGACTTTAAGGCGGATGACTGCGTGCACGAGTTGAATACGGGTCTGGTGATAGAGAATCAATGTGCGTTTTGTATTCCCAGGCCATTTTCCTCAAGGGGTTATTGGACTGCTACACCACGAATGTCGAAGAAGCTGATGGCACGGAGATTTACACTGTTACACACCTGGATAAGAGAACTGATGTTGTGAACGATTTCACGATAATGTACCTGCTTCCTTTTGCTCCCTCCCCTTTTTTTATACCATTTGTCATGTATTTAACTCTTTTTTATGGGTGGGTTTGATCGCCGGTACAGGTCAAAGTTGACACAGTGGAGGACACCACAACATGCTCTTGTAATTTGTTGACCCGTATCGATATCTTTGCAGGCATATATTCTGCGTGTTCAGGCAGGCAAAGGGGCATGAATTACCGGAAAAGTATGTTGTCAGCCGTTGGGGACGTCACGTGTTACCGAAATCAGTTTTCGGGTCGAATGCAGGTATGGGGTAGATCAGTGCCTGCTTTCATTGACTAGGAACAACCTAGTCGATTGTTTCACCGAGGCACTAGAGGAGGTGTTGGGCGATCGAGCAGCGATGGAGGTTTTCCTGGAGAAACTGAAGGCCTGGAAGAAAGAATTGATCGATTATCGTCGAGACAAAGTGAACGTGGACACGACAGGAACACAAGACATTGCAGATATGCTAGAAGTTGCCGTAGAAGTTGACGGATCCTGCTCAAACCCCCAAGGCGTACGCAATAAAGGATGTGACACCAACAAGCGGCTCATTGGCCTGGAGAGATGGCTGTCCAGAATCATAAGAAGCACCCCCGATTATGCAATGACCTGCAACCAGTATGTAACTGGGCATGACTCGCGAAATTTCCCAGAGAAGTAGAAGCAAGCAGAACCTTAGCACCGGGGCTGCTGCAGGGGGGTGAGTTTGGATGGGGGACCCGAGCTGAAGTGGTACATGCACATTGTTTTTCTTTTTTTTGCAGAATGGTTTTAAAAGGTTAGTTTTCACACACACCTACAAGGCAGTGTGTGGGGGTGACCATTTTATAACCATGACTGTGTTTTTTGGAATCGTTTGTATGTCAACGTATGTTTTGTTTTTTTGGTACAAACTTCTCTAAATGACCCCCTAGTGGTTTTTGTAAGGTTACGTTGTTTTTAGTATCCAGGTGGACGAATGCTAACCTGTCTAGTATAACTTAATGTAATCCATTTGCATCTCAATTGTGTCACTTTCGACAACACATGTGTGAAACATTTTTTTTGACATTCGACAATCGACACCTCAAAAAAATTAAGCTCCAGAGTTAAAGTTAATGTTTAGGCGCCTCCACAAAATGTTTTACGTACAGGGGGTGTTGAATGTCAAGAAGTCTTGTCAATTTTTTTAACAACGTTGGAAATAAAACTCAAGCGTAAAAAAACGGTTTTTTTAACGCATAGTGTCAAATGGCGGAATAAAAAAATTTAAATGCCCAAATGTTTTGTGCAATTGTGGATCACGGGGAAAAAACTTAGCGTAAAAAACTGTCATAACTTAATCTTTATTTTTGTGATGGCGATCAGGTCGTGTTAAAAATGATCGCTATTGGATGTAAAGTAACACGTCGTGTGTAAAACTATCATAAATTTTTATCTTTGTTTAATACACACCAGTCTTTTTTTACGTATGGGGTCGGATGTAAAATTAAACGTTAACGTTTCCCTTTTTTTTTACATGCGAGAGGATTATTTATATTTATGTACGGTCGTCGCATTGTGGATTGACTGAAATTTTTACCCCCCATGTGGGTAAACGTAAAAAGCTACGCCGAGTTTTAAACTCAGGCCAAAAAATGTTTTCATGTATAGTGTCGAGAAAAAATAGGTAAATCACAAAAAAATAGGTATTGTAAAACAATTAAATCACAAAAAAATAGGTAATGTAAATGCTTTTTTTTACGGTGTCGGAAACGTGTGGATTGTCAGAATATTTTTATGCACCCCGCGCCTAAACAGGACGTAATTTTTTACGTTTAGCAGCGGGGTGTGTAAAAAAATTCTGACAATCGACAAGTATCCGACACCGTCACATAAAAAACCATTTTTTACGTTACTTATTCTTTTTGGTGATTTACAATTATTTTACGATACCTATTTTTTTGTGATTTACCTATTTTTTCTGGGCACTATACATAAAAAAACATTTTTTCGCCTAAGTTTAAAACTCGGCGCAGCTTTTTACATAAAAAAAACATTTTTTCACTTGCCATATTACAATCAAGTTGTGTTAAAAATGGTCACCATCGGATGTAAAGTTACGCATCGTGTGTAAATTGTCATAAATTTTTATCTTTGTTTTTTACGCACGAGTGTTTTTTTACGTACGGGGCCGGATCTAAAATCACACGTAAAAATTTCTTTTTTTTATTTTTATATTTTTTACGTGCCCGTGGTTGTTTTTTACATACAGGTGTTGGATTGTCGATTGACTGAATTTTTTATCCCCCACATGCGTAAACGTAAAAATTTGCGTCCGGTTTTAAACTCAGGCATAAAAAATGTTTTTTACGCATAGTGTCAGGGAAATAATAGGTATCGTAAAAAAATAGTAAATCATCAAAAAAATGTATCGTAAAAAAATAGTAAATCACAAAAAAATAGGTATCGTAAAAGAATAGTAAATCACCAAAAAATAGGTAACTTAAAAAAATGTGTTTTTGTTAGTTAACGGTGTCGGATATTTGTCGATTGTCAAAAAAAGTTTACATCCTCGCAGCTAAATGTAAAAAAGGAGGTCCAGTTTTAAACTAAAGCGTAAAAATGCATTTTTTATGCGGTGAATATCAGGCCCGTGACAAACGTAAATCATAAAAAAACAGATAACGTAAAAAAATCATGTGTGTGTTATGCACTAAATGTCACTCCAAGGTTTTGCATTTTTTTTACAGTTACCAAATTCTTACGTTCCATTTTGTTCATAATACTAAACATCACAAGCACATGATGCATACAACAATACTAATAAAACTAATAAAACATCACAGAATGAAACGTTTTTAACAACATAAGCATACGGTGTATACAAACAACTAAAACCACAACCATAACACCCAGAGCAATCCTACAAACGCTACAGAAAGGTTCATCATGGCGCATCCGAATCAGAGTCGCATTCGGACGCCCACGAAAACCCGCTCGCATCTACTCCACATGTTGTGTCCACCCAATCATAATCAGGGTCACTATTGCAAGGACAACAAGATAAAAAACTGGAGTCAATTTTTGGATAGAAGTGAAAATTTTGACAGAAAAAATGAATTAATTAAATTAAAGTTCTTTTTTTGGCCTAATTATCGATTAGAGGATTTAGCTTGTATGAATCGATATTGGTTTGACACCAACAATGGGAGCCGCTTTAGCATGTTAAGGATATATATATGTATCCCTAATTTCAAGTTTTGAGTTTCCTATATATTCTATTGTTCTATCAATCATAATTTTCATTTTTTGTGCTGTCCGTGATCTGTATATCCATGTTATATGCAAGTAACCCGATGCACACATGTACTGTCTTACATCCCAGTTTAAGATAAAAAATAAGGAAATGCCGTATCAATTAAAGCTATAAATTAATCAGCAGAATCTTTGTACTAAACTATTTGCTACGTCTTTTTGTATCACTATCCAAATGAACTCAAAAATCGGATTAATTAATGTTAATTGATAAAATGAATATAAATAAACTATGATTATTGTGTATACTACATTAAAATTTCTGACATTATTATTACTGATCAATAAAATCAATATCTGTAAAAAGGGGAGTGTCAAATTTTTTATGGTAAAAAATTCATTTATTTCCATTATTTTGAAAGAACAAGAAGAAAACAGAGGATCTGTTGAATTTCAAGTAGTAAGTTTCACCAATAAGATACGGAGACTTACTTCACATTTGGAATTGCACAAACAAGACTATTTATCTTAGAGAGGTCTTCGGAAAATTCTGGGAAAACGTCAACGGTTGCTGGCTTATTTGTCAAAAAAAAAAAATAGAGTGCGTTATAAAGAATTAATAGGGCAGTTGGATATTCGAGAAAGAAAGACTCGTTAATTTGAAGAGTTAGTTTGAATGATTCGCTTAAAGTTTGATGAACTTCTTTTCGCTTTCAGCAATTCATGCAAGAATGAATCGGGAAAAACCTATGACTATACCATCTACAAGAAAAGACCTCACGATAGTCAATATGGGACCTCACCACCCATCAATGCATGGTGTTCTTCGACTCATTGTTACTTTAAATGGTGAAGATGTTATTGACTGTGAACCAATATTGGGTTATTTACACAGAGGTATGGAAAAAATTGCGGAAAATCGAACAATTATACAATATTTGCCTTATGTAACACGTTGGGATTATTTAGCTACTATGTTCACAGAAGCAATAACTGTAAATGCGCCAGAGCAATTAGGCAATATTCAAGTCCCTAAAAGGGCAAGTTATATCAGAGTCATTATGTTGGAGTTAAGTCGTATAGCTTCGCATTTGTTATTGTTGGGTTGAACCCTATGAAAGGAACAGATGATATAGAGCCAAATAACACTATCCGAGCTTTGGTAAAACTATCAGAGGTTACATCCTATGATGTACTTACACTGCTTTCCATAAAGACTGCTCATCCTATCATCTGCCTTCACAAAGTTTCAAGGTCTGCCAGAGTTAACAAGGACAGAGGACAGGAATCAGAGTTTAGTCATTAGCATAGTTAATCAATGTAACAGTGCCAAGCACTGATAGTTAGTATTAGCAGTGTTTAGAGTTAGTTACATATTGTTTCCTATCACTATCAACCCTGACGTCATCAAAGATGCTCAGAGGTTAGATAGTTAGTATAAATAGGCAACTCTTGTAACCTTTAAACTTGTCTCTTAAAAGATCAACTTTCACATATCATCTTCTCAGCATTTTCTCATTACCAAACTGTAATTTCAAAGGCTGAGGGGGAGTTTGTGAATCACATGCAAGTTAATTAACTTGAAAGCATGATGATGATGAAAACAAACGACCATTGCTTGTAGTAAAAGTTTTCCATCTTATTCCCTTCAAATCTCTTTTAATTCAATCATTTTCCATCTTTGAAACAAAAACTACAAGTAATTCAAACTCAGATCCTAACAATTGGTATCAGAGCTTGATTCATCAAATTTGATCTAACAATCGATTTGGTTCGAACAGACCAGCTCTCTTGCTAATCAGTTTGGTTGTTTTTAGCTTGATATTAAGAGTTTTATTACGTTCAAAGTTTTTAAAACAAAATCTGTGAAAAATCAACTGAAAATGTCTCAAAAAACACAGGATGCCAATTCTGGTTCCTTGTTCAAACCGCCGATGCTCAAAAGAAATGAATATTTCATTTGGCAACGACGGATGGGTCACATCCTTGCCAGCAAAACAACGTTTGCTGGAGATCTGTTGCTTATGGACCTCACGTTCCAATGGTTCCAAGCACAGAAGATCCAACCAAACAAGTGCCAAAAAATCCTGAAAACTTTTCGGAGCAGGATTTCCAGAAAATTGAATTGGATGCTAAGGCATTTAGCATAGCTGCTTCGGCCTTACCCAATGAAATTTATGCTGGTCTACTCCATTGCAATAGTGCAAAGGAGTTATGGGATGCAATTAAGGAGCAATTTGGTGATACTGAGGAAGTGATAGAAAGTAATAGAGAAGTTCTAAATCAGCAGTATGAAACGTGTTGTCACTTGAAATTAGAGTCTCTAACACAACAATTTGAACATTACAGCTGTCTCATCAGTGAACTTAGACTGGTTAACGTGGTTTTTCCTAATTCGACTGTCAATAGTCGTTTCCTTAGATCGTTACCAGATAAGTGGGAGACGGTAGCTTATGTAACGTGAAAATCTGTTGGGTTTAAAGAAATGTCGTTGACACAACTTCATGGGATACTCCTCACTTATGAGAGAGAGTTAAACCAGAAAAAGAAGTTGCAAGATTCTGGCAAAATGACTGATGATTACTCATTGGGTAATATAGCTCTTTTTGGCCAAGAAGAGGGTTCTGGCAGCAGTAAGGACCAAAGTTATGATCACTATATAGATATTACATCTGGTGGGAACTTTGGATCTGAAACATATGCACCCAACTATGCTTTTGCTGCTAGTGGGGAAAGCCAAACCTTGACAATCTATCCTTTGAGCTGAACGATTTGCAACACATTGAACCTTCTGATCTTGAAGAAATGGATATTTTGCACCAACTGGCCTTATTGAGTGTTAGGGCTAGTAAGTTTTACAAGAGAACTGGTAGAAAATTCCCAGGTTTGCATGGTGGGTTGAAGGTTGGGCTGGATAAATCAAAATTCAAGTGTTATAAGTGTAATAGGCTAGGACACTTTGCCAGAGAATGCAGGTCTCAAAGTTCTGGACCAATAGTGACTCATCCTGGCCCTAGACCTCAGCACACACAAAACACTACTGATTATTTCCAATATGCCCCAGCTCTACATGTTCAAAACACTGGCCATTTTGCACACCCTGCTACCACTGTTCCAGTGCATTATGTTCAATCCACTGCTCCACAAATTCAATATGTTCAGGCACCATCACATCCTCAAGTGCTTGTACAACAAGTACCCATTGTTACACAACCTGCTCAAACCACTGCTAGTCAAGCAGAGGTTGGTCAACAAAGCTTTTTCACACAAAGTTATGTTGACTGGAGCAGTTCGCCTGAGGATTTGACTGATGAAAACTTTTCTTTAGTGGCCAAAAATGATGTTGAACAAGAATTTTGTTTAATGGCCTTAGAGACAATTGCTAAGGTGTTGAATCTGTGGAGATAGTGTCAAAATATGATGAAGTTCAAGTTTGTGATGAAACAGTGGTTTCAAGTGAAGAAAGAGAAAATGCTGCTGATAAGGAAAAGAACTCTCCTACTGACCCATGGAACATTGATGTGTGTGAAGATGAGTGTGATTGTGCTCTTATGGCTGCTACAAAGGTATCACCTCAAATCCTTAAAGATCTATGTTCTGACAAATGCATCATTACTTTTCCAAACATCAAAAAGGTGAATGAAAACCTGAGAAACAAAATTTTAGAAGATGAACTTAATTTTGAAAAACTGATTAAAGAGTTAAAATCAAAGTTAAGTGAAAAAGATTCTGAAATGAGTAGCCTAAGACATGAATCAAGCATAACCAAGGACCAACTCCAAACTGTGGTAGAAAAATACCAAGTTTGTAAAAGGAGTTAGAAGAAACCCAAATCACTTGTGAAAAATGGGTTGAGTCCTGCAAAGGTTATGAAATTATGCTTGATGCTCAGATCAAGAGCAACATCAAGTTTGGTGTAGGTTTTAGAGCCTATGACCAAAATGAGAAAAATGTTGCTGAAATTGATCCTGAGTTGGTTGAAGTTGTCCCTACAAATTTGGCTGGTGAAGAGATAAAAATCACAGATAAAGCTGGAAACAAAATTGTTTTGGAAAAACCAGAGGTTTCAACAAAAGATAAAGAAATTGAAAAATATCAGTTTAAACCTACCTGCTCAGATGAATGTGATATCTTAGAGAACTTTAAGCCAATGGACTTACAACCACTGATGGTATTAAAGCCCCAAAAGCATTGGTGATCCCTATCAAAGATGTGCCAGCAGAGGTTACAACCACTGCTGAGAAAAAGTCTGATAGGAAAAGAAGAGTAAAGATTAAAAACTTGTTTTGTGAATTTTGTGAAAAAAGAAATCATGTGGCTGCAGATTGTTTTCTTTTAAAAGCCTATGACAATAATAAAACTTGTGTTATCAAAAACTCTTCAAAATGCACCATCTGCAGCAAAACAAATCACTCAACTCAACAGTGTGCCTATCTCAAAAACTATGAACACAAGGTAAAAGAGATCAAGGCAAAAGCACTTGAAAGAAAAAGTTCAAGTTCTGTTGGAAATAAATCCAAGCAGAGTTTTGAACCAATTGAAACATCTGTTACAAAAGCCTTAACCAAAACCTCTGTTCAAAGAGAGGTGCAAGTGACAGATGCCCCACCTCCAAACTCATTTCCAAGAGGGTATGGCCAACCTACTTATAAAAAGGTTCCTCATGCTTATGAAGGCTACAAAAAGCCTTCAAAGCAAAGAGTAAACATGCACCCTTATGGATACAATCATCTGATAGGTAATGGTCAAGAGCATAGGTTACAAGAAAATTTCAAAACCACTGACCATTGTCCTAGACTTGAGGCTGGAACATCTGTGACCCCATCCAAAGCCATTTTGGCTTTGGAGACCAATCTTAACTGATATATTTACTTAAATGTGCAGGGACCCTCTACTTTCCTTGATAGCTTATGGTATGTAGATAATGGAGGTTCCAGGCACATGACAGGATGTAGAGCCCTTCTCAAGGACTTCATGGCTCATGGGGGGTGATATATCTTTTGGTAATAACTCAAAGGGAAATGTTTTAGGGTCTGGATCGGTTCTGGCTGGTAAACTCAAGTTTGAAAATGTGAATTTGATTGACAATCTGAAATTTAACTTGCTGAGTGTCTCACAAATGAGTGACAGAGGATATGGATCCTTCTTCACTAAGAAAACTTATCAAATTGTGAGACCAGAGGTTGTTAAAAGGATTGATCAAATCATTGCTGAGAGCAAAACATAACTCACTGCACACAGAAGTGGGAATGTGTATGTGGTAGATATGTTAAAAGATAATCCTATGTCTGGAACATGCCTATTCTCAGTTGCTTCTAGCAAAAAGACTGAGTTATGGCATAGAAGACTTGGACACACAAATCTTAAAACTATCACCACACTCTCAAAACAAAGTCTTGTAAGAGGCTTGCCTCACAAGTAATTTTCCTGTGATGAACATTGTGTTTCCTGTTTAAAAGACAAACAACATAAAAGTTCTTTCAAATCAATTGAAGAATCCAAAACAAGCCAGTGTTTACAACTGTTGCACATGGACTTGTTTGGCCCAATGCAAATCATGAGCTTAAAACACAAAAGGTATTGCCTAGTGATAGTTGATGATTTCTCTAGGTTTACATGGACCTTCTTTCTTCATTCTAAGGATGAAAATGCAAGCATTTTGCAAAACTTTGTCAAACAAGTAGAAAAGCAATTGATCTTCCAGTAAAAATCTTTAGAAGTGACAATGGAACAGAGTTTAAAAATAGGGAGTTGGATGCTTTTTGTGAGTCAAAAGGAATTGTTAGACAATATAGCATTCCAAGAACTCCAGAACAGAATGGGGTGGTTGAAAGGAAAAACAGAACCTTAATTGAATCAGCAAGAACTATGTTAGCAAATTCTGGTTTACCCCTGCCCTTTTGGGCAGAGGCTGTAAACACTGCTTGCTGTGTTCAAAACAGAGTTTTGATTAACCCCAGGCATCAAAAGACTGCCTATGAGATTTTGTCTAAAATCAAACCTCTGATTTCATATTTTAAAATGTTTGGCTGTCCATGCTTCATTTTGAACTTAAAAGATTCTATATCTAAGTTTGCAGCCAAAATTGATTGTGGTTATTTTCTGGGATACTCAACAACTGCCAAAGCCTACAGAGTTTTTAACTCTAGGACAAAGTGTGTTGAAGAAACTTTGAATGTGAAGTTCAATGAACTATCATCACTGAAAATCCCAGCAAATCCTGTAGAGCTTTTTGATTTAGATAAATTTACATTTACTGATGTTTCTATCAAGCTAAACAATGCAGGTACACCACAATCATCTGAAGAAGATCAAGATCAAGGATATGACTCTGTGCTTCCACAAACAAAAGTCTATTCTTCAAACAGAGGATCAAGTGCTACAAGCTCTTGTGTAAACTCTGCCACTTCTGGGTCAACAGTGGTTGATCCTCAAACCTCTGCCAGTTCACAAAATCAAACATCTGTTGATAAAAGTCCTACATCTGGGCACCAAAATCATCAGAACGTTACCTCTATACCCCCAATACCACCACCACCATTCTCATCAGTGGCTGATACTTCAATTTCACCAGCAGATGTTAGCTCAGATGATACACATTTGCAGCCATCACCTCAAAATGCTATTTCTCCATACCAAGGTGATTTGATTTATCTCAAAAGCCATCCAGCAGATCAAGTTATTGGCAACATCAAATCTGGGATGTTCACATGAAGCCAATCCCAAAATATTTGTCTTTTTGCTGGTTTTCTATCACTCATACAGCCAGTCAAGTACCAAGAGGCACTAAAAGACAACAGCTGGGTAGAGGCCATGCAAGAAGAACTCCTTCAGTTCAAAAGACAACAAGTTTGGGAGCTTGTGCCACTGCCAAAAGATCTAAGTCCAATTGGCACAAAGTGGGTCTCCAAGAACAAAACTGATGAAAGTGGTATTGTTGTAAAAAACAAAGCAAGGCTCATGGTTCAAGGCTACAGACAGGAAGAAGGTATAGACTATGATGAGACTTTTGCTCCTGTAGCAAGGTTGGAAGCTATTCGCCTGTTCTTAGCTTTTGCTGCTAACAACAACATAAATGTGTTTCAAATGGATATAAAGAGTGCATTTTTGTATGGAAAAATCAAAGAAGAGGTGTATGTCTGTCAACCTCCAGGTTTTGAAGATGCATTCCATCCTGATCATGTCTACAAGCTCAACAAAGCATTGTATGGCTTGAAACAAGCACCAAGAGCCTGGTATGAAACTCTATCAACTTTTCTCTAATCAATATGGTTTACTAGAGGCAAAATAGACAAAACCCTGTTTTTAAAATGGAAAGGAAAAAATTTGATGCTTGTCCAAATTTATGTGGATGACATAATTTTTGGATCCACAAGCACTGCTATGTGTGAAGAGTTTCGAAAACTCATGGCAGCAGAGTTTGAGATGAGTGCAATGGGTCAGCTCCAATGTTTTCTTGGTCTTCAAGTTAAACAATTGCACAATGGTACATTTATCCATCAAAACAAGTATGTGAAAGAACTGCTTAAAAAGTTTGATATGGATGATTGTAAACCATGTAGCACACCCATGGCAACCTCCAAGCTAGTCACCATTGATGGTAAAGATGACCTTGTTGATCAAACTCTTTATAGAAGCATGATTGGGTCTTTATTGTACCTACCTGCATCAAGGTCAGACATCATGTTTGCAACATGTGTTTGTGCCAGATCACATGCATTACCTAAAAGTCTGACCTTATTGCTGTAAAAAGGATATTCAGATACATAAAAGGTGCTCCCACACTTGGTATCTGGTATCCAGCTAATGGGAATATTGAGCTTTCAGGTTTTTCAGATAGTGATTTTGCTGGGTGTAAAACTACAAAGAAGTCCACATCAGGAGGATGTCAATTCCTAGGTGATTGTCTAGTGTCTTGACAAAGCAAAAAGCAGGTTGCAGTTTCAACATCCACTGCTGAGGCAGAGTATATTGCTGCTGCTAGCTGTACTGCTCAACTCTTGTGGCTTCAAAACCAGTTGCTGGATTTTGGTATAACTGCACTAAAGACTCCACTCAAATTGGACAGTCAAGCTGCTGAAAATATCATTAAAAATCCAGTTTCTCATTCAACAACAAAGCACATTGACATCAGACATCATTTTGTGAGAGATTGCTATGAAAAAGGTTTGATTTCTTTGCATCATGTCCATACTTTAGATCAATGGGCAGATGTTTTAACCAAGGCATTGGATACATCTACTTTTGAAAAATTGATCTCAAGGCTTGGTATGCTAAACATGGATTAAAAACAAGTTTTCTTGTAAATCCATGTGTACATAGCATCAAAATGTTTTCAGAAAATCAAAAACACCTTAAAAATAGTTAAAATTGAATTTTTTCAATAAATCTTTAAAAGTCTGTTCATAACATCTGTTTGCTCAAAACATCTGATAGGCTTAAAAATCTTATCCACTGTTAAAGTGTATCCTCTGATTTCCATCTTTATACCATTTTTCAAAACCACTGATGACTATACTCTGATAGTGTTAACAAAATCAGTATTGTCCAAACCACTGTCCTAAAATAGTGTTTTGCCACATCAACGGTTACTTTTCTCATCAGAGGTTACACATGGCCAGATGTTAGCCATCCGATCTTGCAACAGATGCCACGTCATGTTCACTTTTTCAAAACCCTTATAAAACCCCTGTTTTATCTCACCAGTGGTACCCTAAACTGTGTCGATTATAAAATCTCAAAACAGTTTTTCTCTCAAACACCATGGCTCCCAAATCAAAATCTTCAAAATCCAAAGCTAAATCGCAAGAAGAACCTCCACAATTTACTCTCATAATCAAAACCCCACACAACTACACTGCCATACTTGAAGAAAACGACGCAAATACTCGCTATAATCCAATTATTCAAATTTTGCTAAACTCTAAATTCTTGTACATGTTAACCGTCAAAGCCCCCATTTACATTGATGCTCTTCGTGACTTCTGGAAAAATGCAAAGGTTCACTCATCTGCTGATGGTGTTCCTTATACAATAATTTCAAGAGTAGGGGGAGTGTTGATGCAAATTAGCCCCCAATCTGTAACATTCGTCGAAAAACGGGTTTCAAAACCAGTTTCGTTTATTAATCAAATATTCGGTTATAAGTTTCGTGGCGTATTTATGGTTCATATTAATTTTAAACAATACATAATTAATAAATATATTAGAATTTAAAAATCATAATTTATAATTAATAATAAATAGTGAATAAAAAATAAATTGGAGACGCCGGGTTTCGAACCCGGGTCACCCGCATGCACAAACACACAACCCACCACTCCGCCACACACTTTCTTTGTGACAATACTGAAATAAATAATACTTAAAGTAAACCCGAATTCAAAACCAGAAATCACCGCGCACTCAGAACGCGAAATCGCTGGAAAAAACTAAACTCCGCAATCTTGGCTGTTTTTCCTTTGACTGAAGCGCATAACTGATCACGACATCAATCATAACCATTGCCGGCAGTTAATTTCGGTCATAACCGCCAGAAAAACTTTGACCGCGAATCAAGACTCAATTCAAACCCAATTCATCCAGTTCTTCCTTATAAATACCCACTCAAACCTCCTGTAAACCTTTCGCTCAGAATCGCACTCTTTTTCGAAGCTTGAGTCCTTCCAGAGCTCGTCGCCGGAGATTTTCATTTTCACCGGAATCCTGCCGGAATCACTAATCAGAAAACCGTATTTATTCATCAGACGGTATAACTGTCTAAACTTCTCTGCTATCTTTTGATTTATACTTTAATCGTTCAAACCAATAATCAAAACTGTTAAAACAGTTCATACAGCAGGAAATCGCAAAAATCAGAGCCGACGAACACTGCCGGAAATTTGAAGAAAACGCTCCGTCTTGGTATACCCTATCACTTAATCTTCTTTCCATTTCAAACAAGTATAAGCTATGATCGATTAACCAGAACAGTCGGATTTCACTATTCTGTAATTTTTTAAGCGAAGAAGACGAAAATGCAAACGTGTATTTATATAATTAAAATCAGATATTCAAACGGGTTAGACACACAGTCCAGCGGTGGACTGTGTGCAAATACAATATGCACGTCTCGAGTTCGAATCGCACCCGTTACCGACTTTTAGGAATAAAACCAACATTTTTAAAAACCCAATCAGATCAAGTCACAGAATGTTTATAAGAGAAATATAATTCAGTAGTTAAACAGATTAGACACACAGCCCAACTGGTTGGGCTGTGCGCACTCGAACCAAAGAACCCGAGTTCGACTCCGGGTCTCTGCAACCGGTTCGGCCATATAATTTTTAATAAAAACCAAATAAGTTTAAAGTTAATTAATATATATATAATTAAAACAGAGAATATTTCGGGTTAGACACGTAGCTCAGTTGGTAGAGCTGCGTGCACGTATACGAGAGGTCCCGAGTTCGAACCTCACTCAGCGCATAGAAAACACAGTCTGACCGGTCAAGACCCGGTCAACGGTCAACGGTCAAAAAGCCAACTTTTATTTTCTTTTTATTTATTTATTTAATTGGAAAATTATTTAAAAATACTTAAAAAAAGGATTTTAAAGTTAGAAAAATTCCTTAAACTCCCAAGAATAAATCTAAAAATCCCATTAAGAGCACTAATTAAAAATTTAATCTCAAATAAAATTCATTTATTTACCGAATCATTTCATTATTATTTTAGGTTAGTTTTTCCCTCGTCGAGTGAATCCTAAAATTCGTGCGCATCCAACGTCATCAAAGAACGCACCCAATGTGAGTGAATCTCTACCAATTTCCTGTTTTAATCATATTTTGGGGTGTATCATGTGTCGTATAATCCTTTTATTTTATTTAAACACTTGTGCATACAACATATCCGTGATCAATGTGTATTAAATGTGTATCAATTGTTGTGTGGATTATATGTAGGTTGGATTTATCATTTTCAGTGCACGCATTTCATTAGGCCCATCAGTTCCCCGTGGGAGACGGGTTGAGCATCAGGTGCCTCATAAAATTGGCTCCGTTTGATTGAGCCTTGATCTCACATTCATCATCATTCATATCATATACTCATCCAAAGTGGTTTGTGTTTGTTTATCTATATATGTTTGCTCACATGTGATTATTGCACAAATTTTCCTTATTAAATAAAACAAGAAATTAGTAACAATGTTTTATCAAGGTTCACTCGCCAACTTTTGTTGACCCAAAATATCCCCCGTTTTACACATGATACAGGTGATCCAGCTGAGACAAGAAACACATAGGAAGGCCTAGAAGAATAAACAAGTTTAAGCTTTGGAATAATTATATAGTTTCATTTTCTTGTAATTGTATGGATTTTGTTTTGGATATTTAAGTTGTAATTTGAATTTAATAAATATGAAACATTTTAGTAAACATCATGAGCTTTGGTGATAACCCAATTATGCCCCGACTTTTATTCCGCTGCGGGTCGGGGTGTGACAGATTGGTATCAGAGCTTATGACTATAGGGATATAGGATAGGTTATTAGAACCTTAGAGCCTATACTATAGTTGATTAAAATTTTAAATTGTTTATGCGTTACATACAAAATTCATGATGTTTATATGCTTTATGTTTATTTTTACACTCAATGTTATGCAAGCATGCTCACAAATACATGTTATTATACAATGCTCATCATGAATCATATCCTCATAACATATCATATCCATGAGAGCACACACCTCACGATTTCCATGATTTTTGCAATGATTTTTGTATTTTTCAAATCACATCAAAGTGAGTTCTCATGACGGGCATGTAGTAACTGGAAGGGTACGAGTACCGGTAGTCGGAACGTCCTGTCTAGGCTTGGCATTCGTATAAATCCAAAATAAAGGACCAGTTTGCCTACCTGGGACTAACGATGAGAGTACGAAGGACCTATTAGGCCAAAGCATGCTATACCAAACGTCGTGTGAGCTAACCCCACTTTGAGTTGTCATTGTGTCTACACCTGGACACCCTCCTACCATACATCTCGCAATTATATTTTACGGTTTTCATTCGGGTGGTGCGAGTGTTAATCCCCGACACCAATGTGAATCCTACCAAGCCCAATAGTCATGGGGGCCCACATGACTACACAGGCGATGATATGGGGGACATTGGAGGCCCAAACATGAGCAAACCCAAGACATCCTATGGATGTAGTTGAATTATTGTCAGTTATGTTATTTTTCATTCTTTTTACGACACATGACACCTAGAAACTTCTTAAACTCACAATCTTCCTATGTATGTTCCTGTAGATGTCGGCTAGGCAACTACGTGGAGGTAGAAAGTCAGGAAGATCAAATGAACGCTTGGCCACACAAATTGCTAAACAAATGGCCGTAGTGCTTCCTGACATCGTGATTCAAGTGCAACAAGCTCTCACCGCAAACCCCATCAATCCTCCCAATCAAGAAGACCAGAGCGTCGCCAACCCTCCTTCCAAAAAGTGCTCCTACAAACACTTCAAATCTTACGATCCCCCAAAGTATGAAGGGACCGAAGGTGTTACCGCCCTCCTTCACTAGTTTGAAGAAATGGAAAACACTTTCCTCAATTGCGATTGTCCCGAGGATCGCAATGTACGTTATGCAACTGGAAGACTGTTTGGGGTAGCCCTTACCTGGTGGAACACGGAAAAGGGTAAACGAGGAGTTGAAGATGCCATGGCCTTAACATGGGAAGAGTTAAGGGAACTCATGACAAGACGCTTCTGTCCAAGAAACGAAATCAAAAAGTTGGAAGATGAATTCCACGCGCTGAAACAAAAGGAAGGAGATCACACCTCCTATAATAAGTGATTTCTCGAACTGAACCAAATGATCCCTAATTTGTTCACCCCCTTGTACCGCTTAGTCGAACACTACATTCGAGGCCTCCCCTCGAAAATCCAAGATTCGGTTTTAAGCACTTCGCCTGCAACACTTGAAGCCGCAATGGAATTAGCTCAGAACTCACTGAGAATCGCATCCGAAACGGCAAATTCAAAGATGAAAAGAAGAAAGCACCCATAGAGACCCCAACTGCAAACCACTCAGTCTCATCCTCAAAGTTTGCTGGTAAGAGGAAACGAAACAGCAAGAATTTTGCTGTCACTCAAACCAACCCTCCTATCACTGCTGCACCAATCACCCAAATCGCTCCCTCAGCTGCACCATTTAAAAAACCATACACCGGCCCACACCCAAAATGCAACCGTTGTCAATACCATCACCCTCCCGAAACTCTTTGCCAACATTGCACAAGCTGTGGCCGCGCAGGTCACACCATCCAAACCTGTCGTACTCTTCAACGAATGAACCGCAATCAACCCCCAACCCAAACCCACCATCAGATAGTGGGTCAAGCCCAACAACCCTTACTTCTACCACCTGCACCACACGCAGCCCAAACTTACTACCAACCCAACTACCCCATGATGCAACCCATGCGAGCTTGTTACAACTGTGGGGGACCCAAACCACTTCAGAAACACTTGTCCACGCTTAGTGAACATCATCCATGCTCAAGCCCAAGCGAACCCAGTAAACCAAGCTAACCAAGCTCCTCCACCTGCCAGAGGAAGAGCTTTCGACATCAAAGCCAACCAAGCTAGGGCTGACAACAACGTGGTCAACGGTACGTTTCTCATCAATGGTAGTCATGCATCCATGTTATTCGATACTAGCGCGGATAAGAGTTTTGTGTCCTTAGAATTCGAACCTATCCTCAACCAAACTCGTGTTAAACTCATGGAATCTCTAACGGTGGAAGTTGCTGACGGAAAACCCGTTTCATTAAATTCTGTTATACGCGATTGTACCCTCACTCTAAACGATCACGATTTTCCAGTTGACCTCATTCCTATGAAATTGGGAAGTTTCGATGTTATAATCGGTATGGACTGGCTCAGCCAGCATCACACTGAAGTAGTGTGCCGCGAAAAGTTCATTCGCATTCCTCTTGCAGACGGTCAGACCTTACGTATTTTTGGAGAAACCCCTTCGAAAGGACTAAAATTAATGTCCTGCCTTCAAGCCCGAAAATATCTCCGCAAGAACTATGTCGCATTCCTAACTCACATCATCAAAAAGGGAAACAAGGAGAAGAAACTCGAAGATATCCCAGTTGTGAAAGAATTCCCACAAGTCTTTCCCGACGACATTTCAGGACTCCCTCCTGTGAGAGAAGTCGAATTCCGCATATATCTTGTACCTGGCGCTACACCAGTCGCAAAATCTCCTTATAGGTTAGCCCCATCCGAAATGCAAGAGCTGGCCAGTCAACTGCAAGAGCTGACTGACAAAGGATTCATACGTCCTAGCTCATCGCCTTGGGGTGCACCTGTCCTCTTTGCGAAGAAGAAAGATGGAACGTTTCGCATGTGCATTGATTATAGAGAACTCAACAAGTTAACGGTTAAAAATCGTTATCCACTACCTCGCATTGATGACCTCCTAGAGCAACTTCAAGGCGCCACCTGCTTTTCAAAAATCGACCTTCGTTCTGGTTATCATCAGCTCAGAGTACATGAAGAAGATATCCCAAAGACCGCCTTCCGGACTCGTTATGGTCATTACGAGTTCATGGTCATGCCTTTCGGTTTAACCAACGCCCCCGCTGTCTTCATGGATCTAATGAATAGGGTATGCAAACCCTACCTCGACCGTTTCGTCATAGTCTTCATTGACGATATTCTTATCTACTCCAAGTCTAAATCCGATCATGAACGACACCTTAGACTCATCCTTACACTCTTAAGGACTGAAAAGCTCTACGCTAAATTCTCAAAATGTGAATTCTGGTTAGGAGAAGTACAATTCCTTGGATATGTCGTCAATGACAAGGGAATTCATGTTGATCCTTCAAAAATCAAGGCAGTGCAAGAATGGCAAGCGCCACGTACCCCTACCGAAGTAAGGTCATTTCTTGGTTTGGCTGGTTACTATCGACGCTTCATTGCCAATTTTTCTCGTATTGCTGTCCCACTCACGGCCTTGACTCATAAAGGAAAACCCTTCATATGGGGACCTAAGCAAGAAGAGGCCTTCCAAACTCTAAAGCAAAAACTTTGTGACGCACCTATCCTCACACTCCCTGAAGGTTGCGATGACTTTGTAGTATATTGCGACGCATCAGGGCAAGGGCTAGGCTGTGTATTAATGCAAAGAGGAAAAGTGATAGCCTATGCTTCTAGGCAACTCAAAGTTCATGAGAAGAATTACACCACCCACGACCTGGAACTTGGAGCCGTTGTGTTCGCTCTCAAGATATGGAGACATTACCTCTACGGTACCAAGTGTGAAATATACACTGACCACAAAAGTCTCCAACATATCTTCAACCAAAAGGAGTTGAATATGAGGCAACGAAGATGGGTCGAACTTCTCAACGACTACGACTGTGAAATTCGGTATCATCCTGTCAAGGCAAACGTAGTGGCCGATGCGCTTAGTCGAAAAGGTTATGCGAACTCCATTAGTCTTCTATGTTCGCAAATCATAACCGACATCAAAGATCGAATCCGAGCAGCTCAACATGTTTCTGTAACAGAAAATGACGTACGCGATGAGCTGTCGTGTGGAGCTGAACTAAAAATCGAAACCAAATCCGATGGTATTCTATACTATTTAAATCGCATATGGATTCCTGATCGCGATAACCTTCGTGATTTCCTCATGAATGAGGCGCACAAACACGATACTCTGTACACCCAGGAGCCGACAAGATGTATCAAGACCTACGATACACCTACTGGTGGCCAGGCATGAAAAAGGATATCGCTGTTTTTGTTTCCAAGTGCCTTACCTGTTCCAAAGTAAAAGCTGAACATCAAAGACCTTCAGGACTTCTAGTCCAACCCGAAATACCTGTATGGAAGTGGGAAAACATAACCATGGATTTCATTACCGGGTTACCTCGCACCTCCAGTGGGTATGACACCATATGGGTAATAATCGATCTTCTTACAAAGTCATCTCACTTCATTCCGATTCGCGAGGACTTCAAGAACGAGAAGTTAGCTCGTATCTACATCAGCGAGATCGTAAGCCGTCATGGTGTACCTTTAAGCATCATTTCAGACCGTGATGGTCGTTTCACTTCACGAACATGGCGAGCCGTACAAACCGCCTTGGGTACGCGTTTAGACCTCAGTACTGCTTTTCATCCTCAAACTGATGGTCAATCTGAACGCACCATCCAAACCCTTGAAGACATGCTGCGAGCATGTGTCATAGACTTCAAAGGGAACTGGGACGCTCACCTACCATTAGTGGAATTTTCGTACAACAATAGCTATCATTCAAGCATCGGCATGGCTCCTTTCGAAGCTTTATATGGTCGTAAGTGCCGATCTCCAGTATGTTGGCACGAAATTGGGGAATCACAAATCACCGGTCCAGAATTAATTCAAGAAACAACCGACAAGGTCATTCAAATTCGAAACAATCTTCTAGCGGCTCAAAGTCGTCAAAAGAGTTATGCAGACAAACGACGAAAGCCCTTGGAGTTTGACATTGGTGATCAAGTACTTTTAAAAGTATCACCGTGGAAGGGAGTGGTTCGTTTGGCCAAAAGGGAAAGCTAGCACCACGCTACGTAGGACCTTTCAAGATACTCGAAAGAGTAGGTCCTGTAGCATACAAGCTTGACCTACCAGAAGAACTCAACAGAATTCATCCCACATTCCACGTATCAAACTTGAAGAAGTGCCTCGCCGATGAAAACCTCCATATTCCTCTAGAAGACATTCAGATCGATGAATCTATGCACTTCATTGAAAGATCAGTAGAAATCATGGACTTCGGAGAGAAGTGTTTAAGACGAAGTCGTATTCCAATTGTCAGGGTACGTTGGGAGTCAAAACGAGGACCTGAGTTTACTTGGGAACGTGAAGACTCAATGCGCGAAAAATACCCGCATCTCTTTCCAGTTACCACTACTACTTAAATTTCGGACGAAATTCCTAAAAGTAGGGGATACTGTAACATTCGTCGAAAAACGGGTTTCAAAACCCGCTTCGTTTATTAATCAAATATTCGGTTATAAGTTTCGTGGCGTATTTATGGTTCATATTAATTTTAAACAATACATAATTAATAAATATATTAGATTTAAAAATCATAATTTATAATTAATAATAAATAGTGAATAAAAAATAAATTGGAGACGCCGGGTTTCGAACCCGGGTCACCCGCATGCACAAACACACAACACACCACTCCGCCACACACTTTCTTTGTGACAATACTGAAATAAATAATACTTAAAGTAAACCCGAATTCAAAACCAGAAATCACCGCGCACTCAGAACGCGAAATCGCCGGAAAAAAACTAAACTCCGCAATCTTGGCTGTTTTTCCTTTGACTGAAGCGCATAACTGATCACGACATCAATCATAACCATTGCCGGCAGTCAATTTCGGTCATAACCGCCGGAAAAACTTTGACCGCGAATCAAGACTCAATTCAAACCCAATTCATCCAGTTCTTCCTTATAAATACCCACTCAAACCTCCTGTAAACCTTTCGCTCAGAATCGCACTCTTTTTCGAAGCTTGAGTCCTTCCAGAGCTCGTCGCCGGAGATTTTCATTTTCGCCGGAATCCTGCCGGAATCACTAATCAGAAAACCGTATTCATTCATCAGACGGTATAACTGTCTAAACTTCTCTGCTATCTTTTGATTTATACTTTAATCGTTCAAACCAATAATCAAAACTGTTAAAACAGTTCATACAGCAGGAAATCGCAAAAATCAGAGCCGACGAACACTGCCGGAAATTTGAAGAAAACGCTCCGTCTTGGTATACCCTATCACTTAATCTTCTTTCCATTTCAAACAAGTATAAGCTATGATCGATTAACCAGAACAGTCGGATTTCACTGTTCTGTAATTTTTTAAGCGAAGAAGACGAAAATGCAAACGTGTATTTATATAATTAAAATCAGATATTAAAACGGGTTAGACACACAGTCCAGCGGTGGACTGTGTGCAAATACAATATGCACGTCTCGAGTTCGAATCGCACCCGTTACCGACTTTTAGGAATAAAACCAACATTTTTAAAAACCTAATTAGATCAAGTCACAAAATGTTTATAAGAGAAATATAATTCAGTAGTTAAACAGATTAGACACACAGCCCAACTGGTTGGGCTGTGCGCACTCGAACCAAAGAACCCGAGTTCGACTCCGGGTCTGTGCAACCGGTTCGGCCATATAAATCATTTTTAATAAAAACCAAATAAGTTTAAAGTTTATTAATATAAATATATAATTAAAACAGAGAATATTTCGGGTTAGACACGTAGCTCAGTTGGTAGAGCTGCGTGCACGTATACGAGAGGTCCCGAGTTCGAACCTCACTCAGCGCATAGAAAACACAGTCTGACCGGTCAAGACCCGGTCAACGGTCAACGGTCAAAAAGTCAAATTTTTATTTTCTTTTTATTTATTTATTTAATTGCAAAATTATTTAAAAATACTTAAAAAAAGGATTTTAAAGTTAGAAAAATTCCTTAAACTCCCAAGAATAAATCTAAAAACCCCATTAAGAGCACTAATTAAAAATATTAATCTCAAATAAAATTCATTTATTTACTGAATCATTTCGTTATTATTTTAGGTTAGTTTTTCCCTCGTCGAGTGAATCCTAAAATTCGTGCGCATCCAACGTCATCAAAGAAGGCACCCAATGTGAGTGAATCTCTACCAATTTCCCGTTTTAATCATATTTTGGGGTGTATCATGTGTCGTATAATCCTTTTATTTTATTTAAACACTTGTGCATAAAACATATCCGTGATCAATGTGTATCAATTGTTGTGTGGATTATATGTAGATTGGATTTATCATTTTCAGTGCACGCATTTCATTAGGCCCATCAGTTCCCCGTGGGAGACGGGTTGAGCATCAGGTGTCTCATAAGATCGGCTCCGTTTGATTGAGCCTTGATCTCACATTCATCGTCATTCATATCATATACTCATCCAAAGTGGTTTGTGTTTGTTTATCTATATATGTTTGCTCACATGTGATTATTGCACAAATTTTCCTTATTAAATAAAACAAGAAATTAGTAACAATGTTTTATCAAGGTTCACTCGCCAACTTTGTTGACCCAAAATATCCCCCGTTTTACACATGATACAGGTGATCCAGCTGAGACAAGAAACACATAGGAAGGCCTAGAAGAATAAACAAGTTTAAGCTTTGGAATAATTATATAGTTTCATTTTCTTGTAATTGTATGGATTTTGTTTTGGATATTTAAGTTGTAATTTGAATTTAATAAATATGAAACATTTTAGTAAACATCATGAGCTTTGGTGATAACCCAATTATGCCCCGACTTTTATTCCGCTGCGGGTCGGGGTGTGACAGATTGGTATCAGAGCTTATGACTATAGGGATATAGGATAGGTTATTAGAACCTTAGAGCCTATACTATAGTTGATTAAAATTTTAAATTGTTTATGCGTTACATACAAAATTCATGATGTTTATATGCTTTATGTTTATTTTTACACTCAATGTTATGCAAGCATGCTCACAAATACATGTTATTATACAATGCTCATCATGAATCATATCCTCATAACATATCATATCCATGAGAGCACACACCTCACGATTTCCATGATTTTTGCAATGATTTTTGTATTTTTCAAATCACATCAAAGTGAGTTCTCATGACGGCATGTAGTAACTGGAAGGGTACGAGTACCGGTAGTCGGAACGTCCTGTCTAGGCTTGGCATTCGTATAAATCCAAAATAAAGGACCAGTTTGCCTACCTGGGACTAACGATGAGAGTACGAAGGACCTATTAGGCCAAAGCATGCTATACCAAACGTCGTGTGAGCTAACCCCACTTTGAGTTGTCATTGTGTCTACACCTGGACACCCTCCTACCATACATCTCGCAATTATATTTTACGGTTTTCATTCGGGTGGTGCGAGTGTTAATCCGCCGACACCAATGTGAATCCTACCAAGCCCAATAGTCATGGGGGCCCACATGACTACACAGGCGATGATATGGGGGACATTGGAGGCCCAAACATGAGCAAACCCAAGACATCCTATGGATGTAGTTGAATTATTGTCAGTTATGTTATTTTCATTCTTTTTACGACACATGACACCTAGAAACTTCTTAAACTCACAATCTTCCTATGTATGTTCCTGTAGATGTCGGCTAGGCAACTACGTGGAGGTAGAAAGTCAGGAAGATCAAATGAACGCTTGGCCACACAAATTGCTAAACAAATGGCCGTAGTGCTTCCTGACATCGTGATTCAAGTGCAACAAGCTCTCACCGCAAACCCCATCAATCCTCCCAATCAAGAAGACCAGAGCGTCGCCAACCCTCCTTCCAAAAAGTGCTCCTACAAACACTTCAAATCTTACGATCCCCCAAAGTATGAAGGGACCGAAGGTGTTACCGCCCTCCTTCACTAGTTTGAAGAAATGGAAAACACTTTCCTCAATTGCGATTGTCCCGAGGATCGCAATGTACGTTATGCAACTGGAAGACTGTTTGGGGTAGCCCTTACCTGGTGGAACACGGAAAAGGGTAAACGAGGAGTTGAAGATGCCATGGCCTTAACATGGGAAGAGTTAAGGGAACTCATGACAAGACGCTTCTGTCCAAGAAACGAAATCAAAAAGTTGGAAGATGAATTCCACGCGCTGAAACAAAAGGAAGGAGATCACACCTCCTATAATAAGTGATTTCTCGAACTGAACCAAATGATCCCTAATTTGTTCACCCCCTTGTACCGCTTAGTCGAACACTACATTCGAGGCCTCCCCTCGAAAATCCAAGATTCGGTTTTAAGCACTTCGCCTGCAACACTTGAAGCCGCAATGGAATTAGCTCAGAACTCACTGAGAATCGCATCCGAAACGGCAAATTCAAAGATGAAAAGAAGAAAGCACCCATAGAGACCCCAACTGCAAACCACTCAGTCTCATCCTCAAAGTTTGCTGGTAAGAGGAAACGAAACAGCAAGAATTTTGCTGTCACTCAAACCAACCCTCCTATCACTGCTGCACCAATCACCCAAATCGCTCCCTCAGCTGCACCATTTAAAAAACCATACACACGCCCACACCCAAAATGCAACCGTTGTCAATACCATCACCCTCCCGAAACTCTTTGCCAACATTGCACAAGCTGTGGCCGCGCAGGTCACACCATCCAAACCTGTCGTACTCTTCAACGAATGAACCGCAATCAACCCCCAACCCAAACCCACCATCAGATAGTGGGTCAAGCCCAACAACCCTTACTTCTACCACCTGCACCACACGCAGCCCAAACTTACTACCAACCCAACTACCCCATGATGCAACCCATGCGAGCTTGTTACAACTGTGGGGGACCCAAACCACTTCAGAAACACTTGTCCACGCTTAGTGAACATCATCCATGCTCAAGCCCAAGCGAACCCAGTAAACCAAGCTAACCAAGCTCCTCCACCTGCCAGAGGAAGAGCTTTCGACATCAAAGCCAACCAAGCTAGGGCTGACAACAACGTGGTCAACGGTACGTTTCTCATCAATGGTAGTCATGCATCCATGTTATTCGATACTAGCGCGGATAAGAGTTTTGTGTCCTTAGAATTCGAACCTATCCTCAACCAAACTCGTGTTAAACTCATGGAATCTCTAACGGTGGAAGTTGCTGACGGAAAACCCGTTTCATTAAATTCTGTTATACGCGATTGTACCCTCACTCTAAACGATCACGATTTTCCAGTTGACCTCATTCCTATGAAATTGGGAAGTTTCGATGTTATAATCGGTATGGACTGGCTCAGCCAGCATCACACTGAAGTAGTGTGCCGCGAAAAGTTCATTCGCATTCCTCTTGCAGACGGTCAGACCTTACGTATTTTTGGAGAAACCCCTTCGAAAGGACTAAAATTAATGTCCTGCCTTCAAGCCCGAAAATATCTCCGCAAGAACTATGTCGCATTCCTAACTCACATCATCAAAAAGGGAAACAAGGAGAAGAAACTCGAAGATATCCCAGTTGTGAAAGAATTCCCACAAGTCTTTCCCGACGACATTTCAGGACTCCCTCCTGTGAGAGAAGTCGAATTCCGCATATATCTTGTACCTGGCGCTACACCAGTCGCAAAATCTCCTTATAGGTTAGCCCCATCCGAAATGCAAGAGCTGGCCAGTCAACTGCAAGAGCTGACTGACAAAGGATTCATACGTCCTAGCTCATCGCCTTGGGGTGCACCTGTCCTCTTTGCGAAGAAGAAAGATGGAACGTTTCGCATGTGCATTGATTATAGAGAACTCAACAAGTTAACGGTTAAAAATCGTTATCCACTACCTCGCATTGATGACCTCCTAGAGCAACTTCAAGGCGCCACCTGCTTTTCAAAAATCGACCTTCGTTCTGGTTATCATCAGCTCAGAGTACATGAAGAAGATATCCCAAAGACCGCCTTCCGGACTCGTTATGGTCATTACGAGTTCATGGTCATGCCTTTCGGTTTAACCAACGCCCCCGCTGTCTTCATGGATCTAATGAATAGGGTATGCAAACCCTACCTCGACCGTTTCGTCATAGTCTTCATTGACGATATTCTTATCTACTCCAAGTCTAAATCCGATCATGAACGACACCTTAGACTCATCCTTACACTCTTAAGGACTGAAAAGCTCTACGCTAAATTCTCAAAATGTGAATTCTGGTTAGGAGAAGTACAATTCCTTGGATATGTCGTCAATGACAAGGGAATTCATGTTGATCCTTCAAAAATCAAGGCAGTGCAAGAATGGCAAGCGCCACGTACCCCTACCGAAGTAAGGTCATTTCTTGGTTTGGCTGGTTACTATCGACGCTTCATTGCCAATTTTTCTCGTATTGCTGTCCCACTCACGGCCTTGACTCATAAAGGAAAACCCTTCATATGGGGACCTAAGCAAGAAGAGGCCTTCCAAACTCTAAAGCAAAAACTTTGTGACGCACCTATCCTCACACTCCCTGAAGGTTGCGATGACTTTGTAGTATATTGCGACGCATCAGGGCAAGGGCTAGGCTGTGTATTAATGCAAAGAGGAAAAGTGATAGCCTATGCTTCTAGGCAACTCAAAGTTCATGAGAAGAATTACACCACCCACGACCTGGAACTTGGAGCCGTTGTGTTCGCTCTCAAGATATGGAGACATTACCTCTACGGTACCAAGTGTGAAATATACACTGACCACAAAAGTCTCCAACATATCTTCAACCAAAAGGAGTTGAATATGAGGCAACGAAGATGGGTCGAACTTCTCAACGACTACGACTGTGAAATTCGGTATCATCCTGTCAAGGCAAACGTAGTGGCCGATGCGCTTAGTCGAAAAGGTTATGCGAACTCCATTAGTCTTCTATGTTCGCAAATCATAACCGACATCAAAGATCGAATCCGAGCAGCTCAACATGTTTCTGTAACAGAAAATGACGTACGCGATGAGCTGTCGTGTGGAGCTGAACTAAAAATCGAAACCAAATCCGATGGTATTCTATACTATTTAAATCGCATATGGATTCCTGATCGCGATAACCTTCGTGATTTCCTCATGAATGAGGCGCACAAACACGATACTCTGTACACCCAGGAGCCGACAAGATGTATCAAGACCTACGATACACCTACTGGTGGCCAGGCATGAAAAAGGATATCGCTGTTTTTGTTTCCAAGTGCCTTACCTGTTCCAAAGTAAAAGCTGAACATCAAAGACCTTCAGGACTTCTAGTCCAACCCGAAATACCTGTATGGAAGTGGGAAAACATAACCATGGATTTCATTACCGGGTTACCTCGCACCTCCAGTGGGTATGACACCATATGGGTAATAATCGATCTTCTTACAAAGTCATCTCACTTCATTCCGATTCGCGAGGACTTCAAGAACGAGAAGTTAGCTCGTATCTACATCAGCGAGATCGTAAGCCGTCATGGTGTTACCTTTAAGCATCATTTCAGACCGTGATGGTCGTTTCACTTCACGAACATGGCGAGCCGTACAAACCGCCTTGGGTACGCGTTTAGACCTCAGTACTGCTTTTCATCCTCAAACTGATGGTCAATCTGAACGCACCATCCAAACCCTTGAAGACATGCTGCGAGCATGTGTCATAGACTTCAAAGGGAACTGGGACGCTCACCTACCATTAGTGGAATTTTCGTACAACAATAGCTATCATTCAAGCATCGGCATGGCTCCTTTCGAAGCTTTATATGGTCGTAAGTGCCGATCTCCAGTATGTTGGCACGAAATTGGGGAATCACAAATCACCGGTCCAGAATTAATTCAAGAAACAACCGACAAGGTCATTCAAATTCGAAACAATCTTCTAGCGGCTCAAAGTCGTCAAAAGAGTTATGCAGACAAACGACGAAAGCCCTTGGAGTTTGACATTGGTGATCAAGTACTTTTAAAAGTATCACCGTGGAAGGGAGTGGTTCGTTTGGCCAAAAGGGAAAGCTAGCACCACGCTACGTAGGACCTTTCAAGATACTCGAAAGAGTAGGTCCTGTAGCATACAAGCTTGACCTACCAGAAGAACTCAACAGAATTCATCCCACATTCCACGTATCAAACTTGAAGAAGTGCCTCGCCGATGAAAACCTCCATATTCCTCTAGAAGACATTCAGATCGATGAATCTATGCACTTCATTGAAAGATCAGTAGAAATCATGGACTTCGGAGAGAAGTGTTTAAGACGAAGTCGTATTCCAATTGTCAGGGTACGTTGGGAGTCAAAACGAGGACCTGAGTTTACTTGGGAACGTGAAGACTCAATGCGCGAAAAATACCCGCATCTCTTTCCAGTTACCACTACTACTTAAATTTCGGGACGAAATTCCTAAAAGTAGGGGATACTGTAACATTCGTCGAAAAACGGGTTTCAAAACCCGCTTCGTTTATTAATCAAATATTCGGTTATAAGTTTCGTGGCGTATTTATGGTTCATATTAATTTTAAACAATACATAATTAATAAATATATTAGATTTAAAAATCATAATTTATAATTAATAATAAATAGTGAATAAAAAATAAATTGGAGACGCCGGGTTTCGAACCCGGGTCACCCGCATGCACAAACACACAACACACCACTCCGCCACACACTTTCTTTGTGACAATACTGAAATAAATAATACTTAAAGTAAACCCGAATTCAAAACCAGAAATCACCGCGCACTCAGAACGCGAAATCGCCGGAAAAAAACTAAACTCCGCAATCTTGGCTGTTTTTCCTTTGACTGAAGCGCATAACTGATCACGACATTAATCATAACCATTGCCGGCAGTCAATTTCGGTCATAACCGCCGGAAAAACTTTGACCGCGAATCAAGACTCAATTCAAACCCAATTCATCCAGTTCTTCCTTATAAATACCCACTCAAACCTCCTGTAAACCTTTCGCTCAGAATCGCACTCTTTTTCGAAGCTTGAGTCCTTCCAGAGCTCGTCGCCGGAGATTTTCATTTTCGCCGGAATCCTGCCGGAATCACTAATCAGAAAACCGTATTCATTCATCAGACGGTATAACTGTCTAAACTTCTCTGCTATCTTTTGATTTATACTTTAATCGTTCAAACCAATAATCAAAACTGTTAAAACAGTTCATACAGCAGGAAATCGCAAAAATCAGAGCCGACGAACACTGCCGGAAATTTGAAGAAAACGCTCCGTCTTGGTATACCCTATCACTTAATCTTCTTTCCATTTCAAACAAGTATAAGCTATGATCGATTAACCAGAACAGTCGGATTTCACTGTTCTGTAATTTTTAAGCGAAGAAGACGAAAATGCAAACGTGTATTTATATAATTAAAATCAGATATTAAAACGGGTTAGACACACAGTCCAGCGGTGGACTGTGTGCAAATACAATATGCACGTCTCGAGTTCGAATCGCACCCGTTACCGACTTTTAGGAATAAAACCAACATTTTTAAAAACCTAATTAGATCAAGTCACAAAATGTTTATAAGAGAAATATAATTCAGTAGTTAAACAGATTAGACACACAGCCCAACTGGTTGGGCTGTGCGCACTCGAACCAAAGAACCCGAGTTCGACTCCGGGTCTGTGCAACCGGTTCGGCCATATAAATCATTTTTAATAAAAACCAAATAAGTTTAAAGTTTATTAATATAAATATATAATTAAAACAGAGAATATTTCGGGTTAGACACGTAGCTCAGTTGGTAGAGCTGCGTGCACGTATACGAGAGGTCCCGAGTTCGAACCTCACTCAGCGCATAGAAAACACAGTCTGACCGGTCAAGACCCGGTCAACGGTCAACGGTCAAAAAGTCAAATTTTTATTTTCTTTTTATTTATTTATTTAATTGGAAAATTATTTAAAAATACTTAAAAAAAGGATTTTAAAGTTAGAAAAATTCCTTAAACTCCCAAGAATAAATCTAAAAACCCCATTAAGAGCACTAATTAAAAATATTAATCTCAAATAAAATTCATTTATTTACTGAATCATTTCGTTATTATTTTAGGTTAGTTTTTCCCTCGTCGAGTGAATCCTAAAATTCGTGCGCATCCAACGTCATCAAAGAAGGCACCCAATGTGAGTGAATCTCTACCAATTTCCCGTTTTAATCATATTTTGGGGTGTATCATGTGTCGTATAATCCTTTTATTTTATTTAAACACTTGTGCATAAAACATATCCGTGATCAATGTGTATCAAATGTGTATCAATTGTTGTGTGGATTATATGTAGATTGGATTTATCATTTTCAGTGCACGCATTTCATTAGGCCCATCAGTTCCCCGTGGGAGACGGGTTGAGCATCAGGTGTCTCATAAGATCGGCTCCGTTTGATTGAGCCTTGATCTCACAATCATCGTCATTCATATCATATACTCATCCAAAGTGGTTTGTGTTTGTTTATCTATATATGTTTGCTCACATGTGATTATTGCACAAATTTTCCTTATTAAATAAAACAAGAAATTAGTAACAATGTTTTATCAAGGTTCACTCGCCAACTTTTGTTGACCCAAAATATCCCCCGTTTTACACATGATACAGGTGATCCAGCTGAGACAAGAAACACATAGGAAGGCCTAGAAGAATAAACAAGTTTAAGCTTTGGAATAATTATATAGTTTCATTTTCTTGTAATTGTATGGATTTTGTTTTGGATATTTAAGTTGTAATTTGAATTTAATAAATATGAAACATTTTAGTAAACATCATGAGCTTTGGTGATAACCCAATTATGCCCCGACTTTTATTCCGCTGCGGGTCGGGGTGTGACACAATCGATTCTTCATGTTTTCAAGTTAAATGACATACAACACCCTGTGTCATTTCCCATTAATGAGATCCAAGTAGAGTTTCTGGAAAGAGGTTATATTGGCCAGATGAAAGGTATGACCGTTTTTAAACCTAATTTTCCTGCTGTGATGAGATTTTTCTTTCAGACAATCCTTACTTGTCTCTCAGCAAAATCCACTGCTTTCGATGAAATCCCATTGAACATGCAATATCTGGGGTATGCAATTTTAACTGAAATAGATTTTAAGTACTCCCAGATATTGTTCAATGATCTTGTAAATAATTTTAAAAATATTGAAAAAAGAAAAGCTTTTTTGATGCATCCATGTTTCTTGAGTGTTTACTTACAGGATCAAATTAAAGGTCCTGCAAGTAAAATTGGCGCTGTGGTTAATCCAGGCAGCCTTAATCATGAAACTTTCACCAGAATAACAAACCAAGATAAAGTTGAGAAAACACAAGTAGAGGAGGATGAGCAAGTTTTACCAGAACAAAATGTTCAATCTCAACCTCTTGCTACTGAGCCCACTGCTCTTGGTGATCAGGGCAACACAACCGTTGCCCTGAAACCCACACCAAAAATTTCCATAAAGAAAACCAAAACAATCTCCAAAAAGCCCACCAAACCCAAAAAGGGTCCTTTGAAAGATGGGATCCCAGAGGTTAACCCTGTGACAGCACCAACGTCACAAACCACTGCTGCTACTTCTTCACTGCAGATGGTTCAAAGATCTCCCACCGGCTTTGAAACTCCTCCTTCTTCCTCACAAAAGGAAAAGGTTTTAGACATAGGGACACCACTTTATGAAGCTCTAGATCCACTTGGGTCTATCTTCCACAGCCCCTCTCCCAGGGCAATGTCGCTTTCTACTCAACCACCTTCACCGATACCTTCTCTTCCACCCACAATTGTACCATTGCTGAATGCGATTGAATTAGTTCAGACACAAACCAGCACTTCTCAACAACCTATTACTGAGAATATACTTCATCTAATGGCTGGGTCTGATTCTTTATTCATTGCTAGCCCAGCAGCAAATGAAGAGGCTACATCCCTTGGGTTACATGTAAACCTTGGTGATATTTCAACACAAGCAGCCACTACAATTGCTGAACTCCCTAATTCTCAGTTGGACAGTGGTTTCATTAATAAGACTTGGTTGAAGGCAACCACTGCTGAGGCAACAGCTGTAACCTCTATTGTGGGAAGTCCCCAGTACCAAGACAAAGGGGCATCTATGTTTGAAGCTGGTCCTAAAACCACTGATCATGATAACATAGATATAACTACCACCACTGGTAGGAGTTCAGATGATCCTATTAAATTAGGTGATGATCTAAAATACCAGGATTTGACGGAGAGAGTGACCTGAATAGAAAACTCTGTTGGTGAAATCAAAGATCTACTAAAGGAGATGATAGCTACAAAAAGTCAACCCTCTGTTCTATCCACTGCTGATCTCAAAGAAGCTCTTAACCCTCTGTTTCAACATCAACAACATTATTTGGATTTACAACACAAGCATCATGTGAATAATGTTTGAAACATGTTTGAATCAAGGTATCAAGACACTGCAGCTGACATTAAGCCATCAAAGCACATCTACTCACAACCACTGGCCATGCACCTCCAACGGTTATATTTGTTACAACATATGAAGCCAAAAAGGGGGAGAAACCTTTGGGTCCAAAGAAGTTAACAATAGATGATGATAAGACCAACAGTAAATATACCAAGGCCTGATGGTTCAAAATAGATTGATTTGACTGAAGAACGAGTGGCCAAGGCAAGGGCTAGTCACAAGAAGAATGTGATTGAGGAGAGCAGAGTGTTGGTTAAGAAAAAGATTGATCAGCAAAAAGAAAAAAAGGAGAGGTTGGTACTTCATCAAAAAGAGCTCCTGCTAGAAAAGCCAGGCAATCAACATCCACACCTCCTAAAACTAAGCCTGAAACCAGTCCAACCATTAAAACCTCTGTCTCTCAAAAACCTATCACCTCTTCAAAACCACAACCCACATCCACACAAGCAGATGTTACAGCAACTGTTGTGTCAACATCTGTTGATACAGCAGAGGTTGCAACAGATGCTTTTCTATCCACTGCCATAATCACATTTCCCACATCAACTCAACCATTATCCACACCACCAAAAATCCCACAACCACCATCACCTACTTTAAGGTTTAAAAGGAGGAAAATCACAAAAGTGATAAATGATGATGAGATCTCTGCACCTCTTCCACTGTCATCATCACCAGTGATCCCCACATCAGTGCTTACAACTTCTTCAACTCTTAAAGTCATTCCTGCAGTAAAGTTGTATCCTCTTGATTTACCAGCAGTCAGGGAAGAGATCCTAAGTTTCTTTTCAGAGGAGGACCCTGACAAAAGAATAATTCTATCTCTTGATGTCTATCCAAGACAAGCAAATGTTGATGCTTATCTAGAATTGAAAAAGAAGCAAGTAGAGGATATTGCCAAAAGAGAATCAGCTGGTAAAAATGATAGAGAAATACAGATTATCATGTCCTTTCAACTGAGTAAGGTCACCATTCTGCAAAACTTTGTCAAGGATCTGAGCAACCAGTTGTCAGTAAGGGAAAATAAGTTGCTCAAGAGTGAACTCATTGAGTATATCATGGAAAAGAAGATGTATAAGGCAACAAGGCCTCAGTTCAGGGATTGGAGCATAGATGAGCTAAGAGAAGAAATCAATAGAATGCAAGAAATGTTGAAAGACCCTCTCAAAAAGCCAACTCCTCCCAACTGGGATTTATACAAGAAAGATATCTCTGAAAATGTTTTGAAGTTGAAGAGAATGAAGCAAGAACTGATCCAAAATCATTATGGTTCCAAAAACTAAGTGATGAGATGGGGTGAGGTGAGGGTGATAGACACCTACAAAAGTTTGGAAGAGAGAAGGAAAAAGGATCCATCCATGCCTCCCAAGCCTGATTATTCAAAAGAAGATGCTATCCTCAGAGCTCAACTCTCTAAAAGGTCCAGCTCAACATCTGCCCCACTCCACACTTGCCCTGCAACACAGGAAAAAACAAGGGGAGATGAATGAAAAGACTGACAAAGAGTTTGAGGATACATTTATCAAAGAAGGGTTCAGAATATGATTAATTATCACACAGATGATACAAGTGCCAAGCTGGCTAAAGACTTATCAATGTTAGCTCATTCACAAACCTCAGCAATAAAATCTCCTTCAAGAAAACCATCAGACCCAAAAATTCTAAAATGGAAGGTCGATAAAGACACCCATGAATTGACATTGCTCAAGTCTGATGGTGCAGCCACTAAACTATCCATGGAAGATGCTTATGAGCTTACAGTAGAAGACTTCCAAGAACTACTATGTTTAGAGCTGGTGAAGGATGCTGATGACATGGAACTTCTTAACTTTGAACTTCAATTCAAAGGTCAAATAAGAGAATTCCTTCTGAGGAATAAAAACCAAGAATAAAGTGTTTTTGGCATCATCTGTTCCAGGGGGAGATTGTTGGGATTGAAACCTATGAAAGGAACAAATGATATAAAGCCAAATAACACTATCCGAGCTTTGGTTCAACTATCAGAGGTTACATCCTCTGATGTACTTACACTGCTTTCCATAAAGACTGCTCATCCTATCATCTGCCTTCACAAAGCTTCAAGGTCTGCCAGAGTTAACAAGGACAGAGGATAGGAATCAGAGTTTAGTCATTAGCGTAGTTAATCAATGTAACAGTGCCAAGCACTGATAGTTAGTATAAGCAGTGTTTAGAGTTAGTTACATATTGTTTCCTGTCACTATCAATCCTGACGTCATCAAAGATGCTCAGAGGTTAGATAGTTAGTATAAATAGGCAATTCTTGTAACCTTTAAACTTGTCTCTTAAAAGATCAACTTTCGCATATCATCTTCTCTGCATTTTATTACCAAACTGTAATTGCAAAGGCTGAGGGGGAGTTTGTGAATCACATGCAAGTTAATTAACTTGAAAGCATGATGATGATGAAAACAAACGACCATTGCTTGTAGTAAAATTTTTCCATCTTATTCCGCTGCAAATCTCTTTTAATTCAATCATTTTCCATTTTTGAAACAAAAACTACAAGTAATTCAAACTCAGATCCTAACAGTTATGGCTTGGCCCTTTTATGGAAGATATTGGGGCGCAGACTCCTTTCTTCTATATTTTTCAAGAAAGGGAATTAATATATGACCTATTCGAAGCTGCCACCGGTATGCGGATGATGCACAATTTTTTTCGCATTGGCGGAGTCGCTGCTGATTTACCTCATGGTTGGATAGATAAATGTTTGGATTTTTGCGATTTTTTAACAGGGATTGCTGAATATCAAAAGCTTATTACACGGAATCCCATTTTTTAGAACAAGTTGAAGGAGTAGGCATTATTGGTGGAGAGAAAGCAATAAATTGGGGTTTGTCGGCACTAATGCATCAAGCTTCCGGAATAGAATGGGATCTTGGTAAAGTTGATCATTATGAGTGTTACGATGAATTTGATTGGGAAGTCCAATGGCAAAAAGAGGGGGATTCATTAGCTCGTTATTTAGTACGAATCAGCGAAATGACAGAATCCATAAAAATTATTCAACAGGCCCTAGAAGGAATTCCGGGAGGGTCCTATGAACATTTAGAAATTCGCCGCTTTGATAGAGTAAAAGATACTGTATGGAATGAGTTTGACTATCGATTCATTAGTAAAAAACCTTCTCCGACTTTTGAATTGTCGAAGCAAGAACTTTATGCGAGAGTCGAAGCACCAAAGGGAGAATTGGGAACTTTTTTTATAGGAGATAAGGGTGTTTTTCCTTGGCGATATAAAATTAGGCCACCGGGATTTATTAATTTGCAAATTCTTCCTCAGTTAGTTAAAAGAATGAAATTGGCTGATATTATGACGATACTAGGTAGTATAGATATCATTATGGGAGAAGTTGATCGTTAAAATGATAATTGATACAACAGAAGTACAAGCTATCAATTCTTTTTCTAGATTGGAATCTTTAAAAGAGGTCTATGGGATCATATGGGCGCTTATCCCTATTTTTACTCCTATATTAGGAATTACAATAGGTGTACTAGTCATTGTTTGGTTAGAAAAAGAAATATCTGCGTGTATACAACAACGTATCGGTCCTAAATACGCAGGACCTTTGGGAATTCTTCAAGCTCTAGCAGATAGTACCAAATTACTTTTCAAAGAGAATCTTTTTCCATCTAGAGGAGATACTCGTTTATTTAGTATTGGACCATCTATAGCAGTCATATCAATTTTATTAAGTTATTTAGTGATTCCTTTTGGTTATCGCCTTGTTCTAGCCGATCTCAGTATTGGTGTTTTTTATGGATTGCTATTTCAAGTATTGCTCCTGTTGGCCTTCTTATGTCAGGATATGGCTCAAATAATAAATATTCTTTTTTAGGTGGTCTACGAGCTGCTGCTCAATCAATTAGTTATGAAATACCATTAACTCTATGTGTGTTATCAATATCTCTACGTGTGATTCATTAAGACATAAAATTCCTACTACTTTTTTTCTTTCTAGGAAGGAAGTGTCATGAGTTGAATATAGATTTTCGTTTTTTATTCATTACATTATTCGGGGGTTGATGAAAGAAACCAGATAGTTATATGAGTGAAAGAAACGGCTTAGATATTTGCAGTAAAAGATTGAATCTCATTTCCCAAGTACAAAAGTTAAGAAAAGTAAATATAAGTATTAGAGATTTCTTGATTAGTCATCATGACTTGAAGCGGGTTCAAAAGATCAAGTTTATGAGGTTTTTACTATCTATTACCATATGTATCTATTACCATATGTATTACCCGAAAGTAGATTGATAAAAATGAGTGGATAGCTAGGAACACTAAGGTACACAAAGGATTCGTAATAGAGATTATGTAAGTGTATTTCTATGTGTATAAAAAGAATTAGGGGCTTTAAATTGGTAGAAATGATCAAGGATTACTTCCCACGATTTCGATCCAGAGTATACTTCTATTCACCGATTAAGTAAATAACTATCAAGAACGAAGTAATCCTTTAACTTTGTTTAAGGTCCCTTTTTTTGAGAAAGGAGAATAGGAACGAAAAAAAAAGAAAAATAGAAAAACAGAACGGAATTGCACTAGAAAAAATCTATTTTTTCTTTCTCTATTCTGTATAGAGATAGAATTGTTGTCATGATTCGCGAACTAATGCAAATTGGATTTCGTAATTGAAAACGTTAGGTGGAAATATCTATGTTAGGTTGTATTGATATTGTTACAAGAAACATTTTATTCAAGGATTAAGTTATTACTCAACAAAAAAGAATTGAAATGATTAAAAGATAAGATGAATTCAGAAGCACTTTGTTATATATATAGTATAGCAGACAGAATTCCAGTGTCTAATGGGGACCTTACAATGGATTTAATTTTATATCTATCTATCCTACAAACATATCAATAAAAAGAATAATGGACGGGTCCTTAGATTTATTTATGACCTTTGAGTAGCCGTATGAGATGAAAATCTCATGTACGGTTCTGCAATAGGGATGAGAACAGTGATGTTATCATCTACTATGATTATCTAACAGTTCAAGTACAGTTGATATAGTTGAAGCGCAGTCAAAATATGGTTTTTGGGGATGGAATTTGTGGCGTCAACCTGTAGGGTTTCTGTTTTTTCTAATTTCTTCCCTAGCCGAGTGTGAACGATTTCCTTTTGATTTACCAGAAGCAGAAGAAGAATTAGTAGCAGGTTACCGAATATTCCGGTATCAAATTTGGTTTATTTTACGTTGCTTCGTATTTAAATCTACTGGTTTCTTCATTATTTGTAACAGTTCTTTACTTGGGGGGTTGGAATCTTTCTATTCCATACATACCTGTTCCCGAGCTTTTTGATATTACTAAAAGGGGTAGAGTCTTTGGAACTATAATTGGTATCTTTATTACATTAACTAAAACATATTTGTTCTTGTTCATTCCTATCGCACCAAGATGGACTCAACCGCGGCTGAGAATGGATCAATTATTAAATCTTGGATGGAAATTTCTTTTACCTATTTCTCTAGGTAATCTATTATTAACAACTTCTTTCCAACTTCTTTCACTGTAAAAAAATACGTCTATATTAACGACTTGTCTCAAACAAGAGAAAAAAACAAGTATCTTATTTTTTATAGATATTCACGATATGTTTCCTATGGTAACTGAGTTCATGAATTATGGCTAACAAACAGTACGAGCTGCAAGATATATTGGTCAAGGTTTCATGATTACCTTATCACACGCGAATCGTTTACCTGTAACTATTCAATATCCCTAAGAAAAATTGATCACATCCGAGCGTTTCCGCGGTCGAATCCACTTTGAATTTGATAAATGCATTGCTTGTGAAGTATGTGTTCGTGTATGTCCTATAGATCTACCCGTTGTTGATTGGAAATTGGAAACTGATATTAGAAAGAAACGATTGCTTAATTACAGTATTGATTTCGGAATATGTAAATTTGTGGTATTGCGTTGAGTATTGTCCAACAAATTGCTTACCAATGACCGAAGAATATGAACTTTTTACTTATGATCGTCACGAATTGAATTATAATCAAATTGCTTTGGGTCGGTTACCAATGTCAATAATTGACGATTACACAATTCGAACAATTTTAAATTTGCCTGAAATAAAAACTTAAGAATTCGTTTTGATCTAAAAGAATGAAGGTTTTTGTTTGGTGAATAACTACAATTATATTTATAATTATATTGATTAGGGAGCGAGAATTTTGTTTGAATTTATATTCATATGAAAAATAGATTTATTTTCTATAGTCCATATTGATGATTTAAAAATATATAGACTCAAATTACTCTTTCGAGAGATTAGGCCAATAATTCAATCCATATCCATGAAAATGGAAATTTTCAAATTGAATAATTAAGAACTATTATAAAAAAGGCAGTGTTACTTCTTTTTTCCTGACCGGGTCAATAAAGTTATGCAAGATTTTAATTTATTTATCTCTTATTTTATATATAATGGATTTACCTGGCTAATACATGATTTTCTTTTAGTCTTTCTAGGATTGGGTCTTATATTAGGGGGTCTGGGAGTAGTATTACTTGCCAATCCCATTTATTCTGTCTTTTCGTTGGGATTGGTTTTTGTTTGTATATCGTTATTCTATATTCTATCGAACTCCCATTTTGTAGCTGCCGCGCAGCTCCTTATATACGTAGGAGGCATAAATGTTTTAATCATTTTTGCTATGATGTTCATAAATGGTTCAGAATATTCCAAAGATTTCCATCTTTGGACCGTGGGAGATGGAGTAACTTCCGTGGTCTGTACAAGTCTTTTTGTTTCACTAATTACTACTATTTCAAATACGTCATGGTACGGGATTATTTGGACTACAAAAGCAAACCAGATTATAGAGCAAGATCTGATAAGTAATAGTCAACAAATCGGGATTCATTTATCAGCAGATTTTTTTATTCCGTTTGAATTCATTTCAATAATTCTTTTAGTTGCGTTAATCGGCGCAATTGCTGTAGCTCGTCAATAATAACTCTTTAGAACTGGAAACCCTTGTTATGAGCTATCACATGTATTTCCTTTTTTCTATTTGACTTTGTATATAAAATCTAAATTCTTTAGTAGTTCGATCTATTCCCAATATATTCCTTTATTCCATTACTCGTTATATTCTAGTCAATCCGATTGGTTAAATTGTTGTTCATATTGAAATGAATCAAGATTGATAAGGAGTTGGTTAATGATGCTCGAGCATGTACTTGTTTTGAGTGCCTATTTATTTTATGTCGGTCTATATGGAGTGATTACAAGTCTAAATATGGTTAGGGCTCTTATGTGTCTTGAACTTATATTAAATGCGGTTAATCTCAATTTTGTAACATTTTCTGATTTTTTTGATAGTCGTCAATTAAAAGGAGCCATTTTTTCTATTTTTGTTATAGCTATTGCAGCTGCTGAAGCCGCTATAGGACTCGCTATTGTTTCATCAATTTATCATAACAGAAAATCAACACGTATAAATCAATCCAATTTATTGCATAAGTAAAATTATCATATAAATTCAAATTTTCATAAATTAAGTCAAATTAGCATGTCTGCCACGTAAGATATGATCATGTTATCACAAATATAAGAAATCAAAGTATTTTGGCACTGTCAATCCAGAAATAGAAAAAAACCCGGAGAACTCATCGATTCATCTAGTACTAGTATTTAAATATATAATTTCTTTCTCAATTTACTAGATTGAAACCTTATCACGTTCAAAAATGGATAGATCCAATGTCGCATTCAGTAAAGATTTATGATACATGTATGGGGTGTACTCAATGTGTCCGAGCCTGTCCTATTGATGTACTAGAAATGATACCTTGGGACGGATATAAATCCAAACAAATAGCTTCTGCTCCAAGAACAGAGGATTGTGTCGGTTGTAGGAGATGTGAATCCGCCTGCCCAACAGATTTCTTGAGTGTTTGAGTTTATTTATGGCATGAAACAACCCGCAACATGGGTATAGCTTATTAATACATTACAAAAACTGAGTCCATTTTTTTTACCGCCAAAACCTGTGCCAAAAAATATCTTATTTTTGGGCACAGTTTTTTCTGGTCCAAGTGTATCTTGTCTTTACCAAGAACAAATTTCCTTGGTTAAAAATAATTGTAGTTTTACCAATATTTGCAGGGACCTTAATTTTCTTTCTTCCCCATAAAGGAAATAGGGTAATTCGGTGGTATACTATATGTATATGCATGTTAGAACTTCTTCTAACAACCTATGCATTCTTTTATCATTTCTAATTGGACTATTGTCAGCTGTTTCCAGCAGGCTTAGGCACCCACACCGGCTTCCCCCCTGCTATCAGCCGCAGAAGGTGGCGACCTGAAACTAGGTCGACGTGTAGGACCAAAACCACTCCCTATATTTGGGGTGGGGTGGGGGGACCAAAATGGCTTGGAGGGGAACCAACGTGGCCCACAAGGCGCGTGATGGGACTGGGGAACTAAAGCTGGGAGAAGGCGAACCGAAGTGGGGGCGAGGGGAACCAAAGCGTGTGGGGGGACCAAAGCGGGACGAAGGGGAGCCTGTAGGCCGAGTGGGGAACCAAACCGTATTTGGGTTCGAATTCATACCTAGTTGTCGACGATCCCACACTTTCACTCCTCTGTTGCCCCTGTCATGCTGAATGGGGAGCCAACAAGTGTCTGCGTTAGATTGCAAAAAAAGGCGTTGAATTGTTTTTTTTATTTTTAACAAAACCTTATATTGTTTGCATGGGTCACATCTGTTAGGAAACTTTTTATGTTAGAATTGAAGAAAAATGTAATCGATCTGACTAATAGAAGAAGATAAAGTCCAGAAGGCCAAAACAACAAGAAGAAACAAGGCAGAACACCAGAAGTGAAAAATGTATCTTCATCATCAATCAGAAACTGATCCCAAACAAGAGAAGATGATCAGAAAAGGTCATTCTGACGGATCTGATGATATTTCTGATAAATATCATTTGATTCTGGTAAAAGTCTGATCAAAAGATTTTCTGATGATCTGTTCATCAGATTTCTGATGAGGTGTCATCCGAAATTCTGATGAAACCCACTTGTTTGAAAATAGTAGCTTTGCCACAATTGAAGAAGCAAGTTGACCCAAGTGGATTCAATGAATATGACAAAGAGCTACTTTATACAGAGCAAGTGCATGAATAAACACATGTTTATTCATGCCCAAGACTTTCTATAAATAGAAAGTCCTTCGGTAAAGGACATGAGTTGAGCCTAGCATTTAATATGCACTACAAAACTCCACTGACCTTTCACCACAGGTTACACAAGTATTTGTTTTTATTAGCCAATAATCTCTCAATCACCTTGTAAACCATTTTGTTTCAAAGTGATATAAAACTTGAAAATTCTGTCGTTCTTGCTTCTTGAAAGTTCGATTTCTATGCACACTATTTTCATACCTGTTGAAATCACTTGCCATATTACAATCAAAGGAATCATTTTCTTTGTCCATATGAGACCAACAATTGGTATCACATCAGATTGAATAAAACATTTTCAAACGATCAATTGCTTACTCCTTTTACTTAAATATGGAAACTTTCAAACCTGGAATAACGCTTTCGACATAGAGTCTATGTTAAAGCCTTCGACTTTGGTCAGGGAGGAGTACCCCCAATGGAAAATCAGGATGATCCATTTCCTTAATGGACATGATCGAGCTCTGTTTCAATCGATTGTGAGTGGCCTACTTATACCTATGGTTGAAATACCAGGCACACCAGGAACTGATGATACACCTGAAGTACCATCATCTTTGGCCTCAAAAGCAGAAAAATTTTGGCGAGACGATGATAAGAAAAAGGTGGAAGCAGATGAAAGGGCCAAATCACTTTTGATTATGGCACTTCCTAACCACATATTTTCTCAAGTAGATGCATGTGCATCAGCAAAGGAAATATGGGATCAGTTGGAAAATCTTTGTGAAGGAGGAGAAAGAATGAAAAGAAATAAGAGAACAAACTATGTCTCTTATGAGAGATTTAAAAGTTTACCAAACTAAAGTCTTTGTGAAACACATAACAAATTTGCAAAACTTTTAAATGAGCTAAAGAAATTTGGAATTGAAAAATCAAACGATGAAAGGAATGTGAAATTCCTAGATGCTCTGCCAAGAGAATGGAGAAGTCTAACCATGACTTTAGCCTCCACCTTAGAGCTAGGAAATATGAGTCTACATGACTTGTATAGCATTCTCGTTCCCAGAGAAGAGGAAATATATGAAGAATCAAATCAAAGAGGAGGATCTATAGCTCTTATCTCAAACTCACAAAGAACGCTAGTTTGTGATCCACAAACCTCAAACTGTCAAAATCGAAAAATACTGCTACATCATCAGATTTTTCTGCATTTGCTGAGGTAATTGCACTGCTCACTAAAACATTTGGGCAAAGATTGAAAGGAGGAAGCCATAAGTACCAGAAAAGTGAAAAATGGAGGATGGAAGGAAAAACAAGGGATAAAGGAAAAACAGAAGTTGTTTGTTATAAGTGTAAGCATAAGGGTCACAATGCATCAGAATGCAAGAACAAAAAACTGAAGGATGTTGCTTACTATGAAAAGAAGTTGGAAGAAGCCAAAAAGCAACAACAAGCCAGTCTGATAGCAGGGACGGATAAATGGTTAACGGATGACTCTTCTGATGAAGACAAAGAAGAAATAGCAAACGTATGTCTCATGGCAAAGCTTTCTGATGAAGATTCTGCAAAATCAGAACAAAAGGTAAATTATAAAAATTTTGATCTTGAACGAAAACTAAACAAACTTTGACAGATTTTACAAACCTACAAGTAAAACATAAATTGGACATTAAAAAATCTGATGAGTTGCAAAGAACATTGAATAAAGTTATAATTGAAAACCAATTACTAATCGAGGAAAGCTTGAACAACAAAGAAAAAAATTGAATTTTACGAAACAGAAAGGAAGAATTTGTACAAAAAAATTCATGACAAAGAAATAAATGTAAGAGGTTTAAACATGCAAAAGATTTCATTAACTTTATTGAAACTACACCAAAAAACAGAGGATAAGGATTGGGCTATGTTAAAACAAATGCCGGAAATCCTACTATCTTTGTAAAAGCAACAGATCAAAAATCTGATAAAATAACATCAGAATCTGACACGGAATCCTGTAAATCAATGAGTTCTGAAAACTCTTCAACAAACATCTTCAAAAACATCAGAAAAGATTCATGCAAAATATTCAAAACTTCCATCACAAGATCACCTATCAGAAACTTCTGATAAAGGAACTTGTATGTGTGTTGACATACTAAAGCTTATCAACACCATCTCCAAACAAAAATTAAATGATATGTTCATAGCTCAGTATGCAACAGATATTCTGATGAAAATTCATCTACAGAAGAAAGCCTGATTAAGAATTCACCAGAAAAGTACCCAAGCAAGTCTGGGTACCAAAAACCCTCTAACTTTTCCATTTAAGGACCATCATGTGCAGCAGATCTGGTACTGTGACTCTGGAAGCTCCAAGCACATGACCGAGATTGTAGAGTACTCAGTATTTTTGTTCCAAAACTGGGTAAATTAGTCAACTTTGGAAATGGAGTAAAAGGGAGGACATTGGGTTATGGATGTATAAAGTATGGATCACTGACCATTGAAAAAGTAGCCTATGTCGAAGGCTTAAGGTACAATCTGCTAAGCTGTGATCAATTCTGTGACAAAGGCTTTCCAGTAACCCTCTTACAAGAAAAATGTTTGCTAATTGGTCTAGATTATAATAAAATTTACTTAAGTGGAAAAAGGATAAGAAAGTCCATCTATTACTTTTATTTTAAAGAAGAGACTGAGCATCCTCAGTTATGCTTATTTTCACAAAATAACAAAGGTAACTGTTGGTTTTGGCATAAGAGATTAGCACACTTGAATTTTAAAAATCTAAGTAAATTAGCAAACAAAGGACTGGTAAAAGGATTACCCTTCATATTCTCAAAGAAGGATAAACTTTGTGAAGCCTGTGAAATGGGGAAATTAAAAAGAAGCTCACATAAAACAATTTTTGAATCATCAATTTCACAAAATTTAGAACTTTTGCACATGGATCTTTGTGGACCAATAAGTATGAAAGTTTCTTTGGAAAGAAATACATTTTGGTCATTGTAGATGACTATTCCAGAGACACTTGGGTAGAATTTTTAAGAAAGAAAAGTGAAATTCCAGATCTAATCATAAATTTTATTAGAAAAATTGAAAATCTTTTAAAATTATCTGTGAGAAGGATCAGAACAGACAATGGAACATATTTCAAAAATTCAAAACTTCCCTACGAGCAAAGGAATCTCTCATGATTTTTCTGCTCCAAGAACTCCCCAACAAAATGGAGTTGTAGAGAGAAGAAACAGAACCTTAATTGAAGCAGCCAGAACAATGCTTGCTCATAAAAAAACTTCCCACATACTTTTGGGCAGAAGCCATAGCAAATGCTTTTTTTTATACCCAAAACAGATCCATAATCAACAAAAGATTACATAAAACACCATATAACATTATAAATTGAAGAATACCAAATGTTAAATTTTTGCACACATTTGGTTATAGGTGTTTTTTCTTCATTGACTTTGAGAGTCTTGAGAAATTTGACAGAAAAGCAGAAAAAGGAATTTTTCTTGGTTATTCTTTGTCCTCAAAAGCATATAGGGTTTTTATCTTAAATACAAGGAAAATCAGAGAAAGTCTGTATGTGTCTTTTGACGATTCAACAGAAACATAAGTTTCAGATGAATATATGAAAGAAATAAATCCTTTTGATAAACAAGAAAACCTTAATCATCTTTTTGAAAATTTAATAGATGAATTTCTAGGACATGATCATCATCACACAGAAAGATCAAACGAACAATCATGTACTAACCCTGTAGGACAAGTGGAAGACATATCAGAAATTCTGATGCAAAATTAGAATGATACAAACACATCTGGAAACGTATCTGATAATCAGAATTCTGACACATTCCACACAAATGAGGAAGATGAACAGGGGAAACTTCAAATCCATCAGAGTCAATAATATCTCATAACAGTCTCAGATGGATAAAAGGACATGCTCAGTCAGATACCATTGGAAATATAGAAGATGGTGTGAGAACAATGTCTGCTACAGCACATGAATGTGCATTTGCTGCCTTTTTAAGCATAATAGAAGCAAAATCTGTTAAAAAAGCTCTGAATGACTCAGATTGGATATAAGCAATGCAAGAAGAGCTAGAACAATTTGAAAAGAGTCAAGTATGGAATCTGGTGCCAAAACCAAATGATAAGTCTGTCATTGGTTCAAAATGGGTATTCAGAAACAAATCCGATGAACATGGCACAATTACAAGGAATAAAGCAAGGCTGGTGGTGAAAGGCTATTGTCAACAAGAAGGAATAGATCATGATGAAACCTTTGCACCAGTAGCCAGGTTAGAAGCAGTAAGAATTTTCCTTGCTTATGCAGCATCCAACGATTTCAAGGTATACCAAATGGATGTAAAATCTGCTTTCCTGAATGGTAAGATTGAGGAAGAAGTGTAGGTGCAACAACCAGAAGGCTTTGTTGATCTAAAATTTCCAAATCATGTTTATAATTAAACAAAGCCCTGTACGGTTTGAAGCAAGCTCCTAGAGCATGGTATGAAACTCTTTCAAACTTCTTACTCAACTCTGGCTTCACAAAAGGTACTATTGACACAACTCTCTTTCTTACAACTCATAAAGGTCACACTCTGTTAGTCTAAATCTATGTTGATGACATTATATTCGGATCAACAAATGAAAAATTTTGCAAAAAGTTTGAAAAGTTAATGACTAGCCACTTTGAAATGAGCATGATGGGTGAGTTAACCTTTTTCTTAGGTTTACAAGTCAAACAAAGAAGTGATTGAATATTTTTAAGTCAATCTAAGTATGTAACGACAATTTTGAACAAATACTCACTTGAAAACTGCTCAAATTCAAAAACTCCCATGGCAACAGGAAATAAACTCGACTTTGATAATGAAGGAAAAGGTGTGGATATTAAAACCTATAAAGGAATGATAGGATCATTGTTATACTTAATTGCATGTAGACCAGACATTATGTTTGCTACATGTTTTCTGACAAGATACCAATGTGATCCTAAAGAGTCCCATCAAAAAGCAGTTAAAAGGGTTTTCAAATATCTAAAAGGCACATCAGAGCTTGGTCTTTGGTATCCTAAAGATACACGTCTAGAACTAATAGCATACACAGATGCAAATTATGTAGGGTGCAAGATTGACAGAAAAAGCACATCTAGTGCATGCCAAATGCTGGGAGATAAGTTTGTATGTGGGGCAAGTAAAAAGCAAAATTGTGTTGCAACATCAACAACAGAATCTGAATACATTGCAGCAACAAGTTGTTGTTCACAAGTGCTATGGATGAAGACACAACTGAAAGACTATGGAGTCAATCAGACAAAGATTCCTGTCCCGTGTGATTCAAAGAGTGCACTTGCCATCACAGAAAATCCAGTTCATCACTCAAGAACAAAGCACATAGATGTCAGGTATCACTTCATCAAAGATCATGTTGAAAAAGGTAACATAGAAATGTACTTTGTACCAACTGAAACTCAAATTGCTAACATTTTCACAATACCTCTTGATGAAAAGAGATACAATTTTCTGGTCAGCAAACTAGGAATGGTCAACATAAATTGTATTGAAAATTCATAAGATAATTTATCTGACACCCGGCTATTTAGGCTGTACTGTACAAATGTAACACGTGTCATGAATGAATAAAAGGCTGTATTTGATTATTTATGATGTTTATATATGGTATTTGATGTGTGGTAAATCCAAAGTTTGATAAAAATTATGTTGGCAATATTAAGATAAACGCTTATCGCGTAATGGATAAAATGCGAAACGAACGTCGGTGACCACTGGATAATGTTAAAATCCTAAAAATAGTCCGCTATGATTGAAATAATATATTTAATCATATTCGTTTGGACATGAGTACTGCGTATCATCCTCAAACGGATGGTCAGAGTGAGAGAACCATTCAGACGCTAGAGGATATGTTGAGAGCATGTGTGATTGACTTTGGTTGGGATACTCATTTGCTGTTGGCAGAGTTTTCTTACAACAATAGTTACCACGCTAGTATCAAAGCCGCTCCGTTTGAAGCTTTGTATGGAAGGAAATGTCGATCACCCTTGTGTTGGGCTGAGGTTGGCGAAAAGCAACTAACCGGACTTGAGCTTATCCAGGATACCACCGACAAGGTTGTCCAGATCAAGGAAAGGTTGAAAGCTTCCACCGATCGACAGAAGAGTTATGCAGACAACCGAAGGAAACCGTTGCAGTTTCAAGTCGGGGATCGTGTTCTGCTGAAGGAAAGGTGTTGTAAGGTTTGGGAAAGGGGGAAAGCTAAGCCCGCGTTATATAGGTTATTTCGAAGTCCTCTCTCGAGTTTGATCAGTCGCGTATAGGCTTAACCTGCCAGAAGTGTTGAGTGGAGTTCATGACGTTTTTCATGTTTCCAACCTAAGAAAGTGTCTGTCGGACGAGAAAACTAATTATACCCCCTGATGAGGTTCAAGTAGACGATAAACTGAGATTTATAGAGGAACCGGTGGAAGTTCTGGGTGAGAAGATTCGGAAGCTAAGGAGGAGTCGGGTAAAGTTGGTCAAGGTTCGCTGGAATTCTAACATGGACCCGAGTTTACCTGGGAACGACAGGACCAGATGCAACGGAAATGTCCGTATCTCATCACACCTAGTGTGAAAACTAAACCTATAGAGTAAGAATTACAGGGACGATATTCCTTAAACAGGGGGAGACTGTGACACCCGGCTATTTAGGTTGTACCATACAAATGTAACACGTGTCATGAATGAATAAAAGGCTGTATTTGATTATTTATGATGTTTATATATGGTATTTGATGTGTGGTAAATCCAAAGTTTGATAAAAATTATGTTGGCAATATTAAGATAAACGCTTATCGGGTAATGGATAAAATGCGAAACGAATGTCGGTGACCACCGAATAATGTTAAAATCCTAAATATAGTCTGTTATGATTGAAATAATATATTTAATCATATTCATTTGGACATGAGTACTGCGTATCATCCTCAAACGGATGGTCAGAGTGAGAGAACCATTCAGACGCTAGAGGATATGTTGAGAGCATGTGTGATTGACTTCGGTTGGGATACTCATTTGCCGTTGGCAGAGTTTTCTTACAACAATAGTTACCATGCTAGTATCAAAGCCGCTCCGTTTGAAGCTTTGTATGGAAGGAAATGTGGATCACCCTTTGTTAGCGAAAAGCAACTAACCGGACTTGAGCTTATCCAGGAAACCACCGACAAGGATGTCCAGATCAAGGAAAGGTTGAAAGCTCCGCTGGTCGACAGAAGAGTTATGCAGACAACCGAAGGAAAACTTTGCAGTTTCAAGTCGGGGATCGTGTTCTGCTGAAGGAAAGGTGTTGTAAGGTTTGGGAAAGGGGGAAAGCTAAGCCCGCGTTATATAGGTTCTTTCGAAGTCCTCTCTCGAGTTGGATCAGTCGCGTATAGGCTTAACCTGCACGAAGTGTTGAGTTGAGTTCGTGACGTTTTTCGTGTTTCCAACCTAAGAAAGTGTCTGTCGGACGAGAAACTAATTATACCCCCTGATGAGGTTCAAGTAGACGATAAACTGAGATTTATAGAGGAACCGGTGGAAGTTCTGGATGAGAAGATTCGAAAGCTAAGGAGGAGTCGGATAAAGTTGGTCAAGGTTCGCTGGAATTCTAAACATGGACCCGAGTTTACCTGGGAACGACAGGACCAGATGCAACGGAAATGTCCATATCTCGTCACACCTAGTGTGAAAACGAAACCTATAGAGTAAGAATTTCGGGGACGAAATTCCTTAAACAGGGGGAGACTGTGACACCCGGCTATTTCGGTTGTACCGTACAAATGTAACACGTGTCATGAATGAATAAAAGGTTGTATTTGATTATTTATGATGTTTATATATGGTATTTAATGTGTGGTAAATCCAAAGGTTGATAAAAATTATGTTGGCAATATTAAGATAAACGCTTATCGGGTAATGGATAAAATGCGAAACGAACGTTGGTGACCACCGAATAATGTTAAAATCCTAAAAATAGTCCGTTATGATTGAAAGAATATATTTAATCATATTCGTTTGGACATGAGTACTGCGTATCATCCTCAAACGGATGGTCAGAGTGAGAGAACCATTCAGACGTTAGAGGATATGTTGAGAGCATGTGTGATTGACTTCGGTTGGGATACTCATTTGCTGTTGGCAGAGTTTTCTTACAACAATAGTTACCACGCTAGTATCAAAGCCGCTCCGTTTGAAGCTTTGTATGGAAGGAAATGTCGATCACCCTTATGTTGGGCTGAGGTTGGCGAAAAGCAACTAACCGGACTTGAGCTTATCCAGGATACCACCGATAAGATTGTCCAGATCAAGGAAAGGTTGAAAGCTTCCGCCGATCGACAGAAGAGTTATGCAGACAACCGAAGGAAACCGTTGCAGTTTCAAGTCGGGGATCGTGTTCTGCTGAAGGAAAGGTGTTGTAAGGTTTGGGAAAAGGGGGAAAGCTAAGCCCGTGTTATATAGGTTCTTTCGAAGTCCTCTCTCGAGTTGGATCAGTCGCGTATAGGCTTAACCTGCCAGAAGTGTTGAGTTGAGTTCGTGACGTTTTTCGTGTTTCCAACCTAAGAAAGTGTCTGTCGGACGAGAAACTAATTATACCCCCTGATGAGGTTCAAGTAGACGATAAACTGAGATTTATAGAGGAACCGGTGGAAGTTCTGGATGAGAAGATTCGAAAGCTAAGGAGGAGTCGGATAAAGTTGGTCAAGGTTCGCTGGAATTCTAAACATGGACCCGAGTTTACCTGGGAACGACAGGACCAGATGCAACGGAAATGTCCATATCTCGTCACACCTAGTGTGAAAACGAAACCTATAGAGTAAGAATTTCGGGGACGAAATTCCTTAAACAGGGGGAGACTGTGACACCCGGCTATTTCGGTTGTACCGTACAAATGTAACACGTGTCATGAATGAATAAAAGGTTGTATTTGATTATTTATGATGTTTATATATGGTATTTAATGTGTGGTAAATCCAAAGGTTGATAAAAATTATGTTGGCAATATTAAGATAAACGCTTATCGGGTAATGGATAAAATGCGAAACGAACGTTGGTGACCACCGAATAATGTTAAAATCCTAAAAATAGTCCGTTATGATTGAAAGAATATATTTAATCATATTCGTTTGGACATGAGTACTGCGTATCATCCTCAAACGGATGGTCAGAGTGAGAGAACCATTCAGACGTTAGAGGATATGTTGAGAGCATGTGTGATTGACTTCGGTTGGGATACTCATTTGCTGTTGGCAGAGTTTTCTTACAACAATAGTTACCACGCTAGTATCAAAGCCGCTCCGTTTGAAGCTTTGTATGGAAGGAAATGTCGATCACCCTTATGTTGGGCTGAGGTTGGCGAAAAGCAACTAACCGGACTTGAGCTTATCCAGGATACCACCGATAAGATTGTCCAGATCAAGGAAAGGTTGAAAGCTTCCGCCGATCGACAGAAGAGTTATGCAGACAACCGAAGGAAACCGTTGCAGTTTCAAGTCGGGGATCGTGTTCTGCTGAAGGAAAGGTGTTGTAAGGTTTGGGAAAAGGGGGAAAGCTAAGCCCGTGTTATATAGGTTCTTTCGAAGTCCTCTCTCGAGTTGGATCAGTCGCGTATAGGCTTAACCTGCCAGAAGTGTTGAGTGGAGTTCATGACGTTTTTCGTGTTTCCAACCTAAGAAAGTGTCTGTCGGACGAGAAACTAATTATACCCCCCGATAAGGTTCAAGTAGACGATAAACTGAGATTTATAGAGGAACCGGTGGAAGTTCTGGATGAGAAGATTCGGAAGCTAAGGAGGAGTCAGATAAAGTTGGTCAAGGTTCGCTGGAATTCTAAACATGGACTCGAGTTTATCTGGGAACGACAGGACCAGATGAAACGGAAATGTCCGTATCTCGTCACACCTAGTGTGAAAACGAAACCTATAGAGTAAGAATTTCGGGGACGAAATTCATTAAACAGGGGGAGACTGTGACACCCGGCTATTTAGGTTGTACGGTACAAATGTAACACGTGTCATGAATGAATAAAAGGCTGTATTTGATTATTTATGATGTTTATATATGGTATTTGATGTGTGGTAAATCCAAAGTTTGATAAAAATTATGTTGGCAATATTAAGATAAACGCTTATCGGGTAATGGATAAAATGCAAAACGAATGTCGGTGACCACCGAATAATGTTAAAATCCTAAAAATAGTCTGTTATGATTGAAATAATATATTAAATCATATTCCTTTGGACATGAGTACTGCGTATCATCCTCAAGCGGATGGTCAGAGTGAGAGAACCATTCAGACGCTAGAGGATATGTTGAGAGCATCTGTGATTGACTTCGGTTGGGATACTCATTTGCCGTTGGCAGAGTTTTCTTACAACAATAGTTACCATGCTAGTATCAAAGCCGTTCCGTTTGAAGCTTTGTATGGAAGGAAATGTGGATTACCCTTGTGTTGGGTTGAGGTTGGCGAAAAGCAACTAACCGGACTTGATCTTATCTAGGAAACCACCGACAAGGATGTCCAGATCAAGGAAAGGTTGAAAGCTTCCGCTGGTCGACAGAAGAGTTATGTAGACAACCGAAGGAAACCGTTGCAGTTTCAAGTCGGGGATCGTGTTCTGCTAAAGGAAAGGTGTTGTAAGGTTTGGGAAAGGGGGAAACGTAAGCCCGCGTTATATAGGTTCTTTCGTAGTCCTCTCTCGAGTTGGATCAGTCGCGTATAGGCTTAACCTGCCCGAAGTGTTGAGTTGAGTTCATGACGTTTTTCGTGTTTCCAACCTAAGAAAGTGTCTGTCGGACGAGAAACTAATTATACCCCCTGATGAGGTTCAAGTAGATGATAAACTGAGATTTATAGAGGAACCGGTGGAAGTTCTGGATGAGAAGATTCGAAAGCTAAGGAGGAGTCGGATAAAGTTGGTCAAGGTTCGCTGGAATTCTAAACATGGACCCGAGTTTACCTGGGAACGACAGGACCAGATGCAACGGAAATGCCATATCTCGTCACACCTAGTGTGAAAACGAAACCTATAGAGTAAGAATTTCGGGGATGAAATTCCTTAAACAGGGGGAGACTTTGACACCCGGCTATTTCGGTTGTACCGTACAAATGTAACACGTGTCATGAATGAATAAAAGGCTGTATTTGATTATTTATGATGTTTATATATGGTATTTAATGTGTGGTAAATCCAAAGTTTGATAAAAATTATGTGGAAATATTAAGATAAACGCTTATCGGGTAATGGATAAAATGCAAAACGAACGTTGGTGACCACTGAATAATGTTAAAATCCTAAAAATAGTCCGTTATGATTGAAATAATATATTTAATCATTTCGTTTGGACATGAGTACTGCGTATCATCCTCAAACGGATGGTCAGAGTGAGAGAACCATTCAGACGTTAGAGGATATGTTGAGAGCATATGTGATTGACTTCGGTTGGGATACTCATTTGCTGTTGGCAGAGTTTTCTTACAACAATAGTTACCACGCTAGTATCAAAGCCGCTCCGTTTGAAGCTTTGTATGGAAGGAAATGTCGATCACCCTTGTGTTGGGCTGAGGTTGGCGAAAAGCAACTACCGGACTTGTGCTTATCCAGGATACCACCGACAAGGTTGTCCAGATCAAGGAAAGGTTGAAAGCTTCCACCGATCGACAGAAGAGTTATGCAGACAACCGAAGGAAACCGTTGCAGTTTCAAGTCGGGGATCGTGTTCTGCTGAAGGAAAGGTGTTGTAAGGTTTGGGAAAGGTGGAAAGCTAAGCCCGTGTTATATAGGTTATTTCGAAGTCCTCTCTCGAGTTGGATTAGTCCCGTATAGGCTTAACCTGCCAGAAGTATTGAGTGGAGTTCATGACGTTTTTCGTGTTTCCAACCTAAGAAAGTGTCTGTCGGACGAGAAACTAATTATACCCCCCGATGAGGTTCAAGTAGATGATAAACTAGATTTATAGTGGAACCGGTGGAAGTTCTGGATGAGAAGATTCGGAAGCTAAGGAGGAGTCGGATAAAGTTGGTCAAGGTTCGCTGGAATTCTAAACATGGACCGAGTTTACCTGGGAATGACAGGACCAGATGCAACGGAAATGTCCGTATCTCATCACACCTAGTGTGAAAACGAAACCTATAGAGTAAGAATTTCGGGGACGAAATTCATTAAACAGGGGGAGACTGTGACACCCGGCTATTTAGGTTGTACCGTACAAATGTAACACGTTTCATGAATGAATAAAAGGGTATATTTGATTATTTATGATGTTTATATATGGTATTTGATGTGTGGTAAATCCAAAGTTCGATAAAAATTATGTTGGCAATATTAAGATAAACGTTTATCGCTAATGCGGATAAAATGCGAAAACGAACGTCGGTGACCACCGAATAATGTTAAAATCCTAAAAATAGTCCTTTATGATTAAAATAATATATATTATCATATTCGTGAGGAAAAATAATTTAAAACGCAAAGAAACTCTATTTTCGAGTTTAAGCACGTACTGCGCGATACTGCGCGTTTCTGACAAAATACTGACAACACAGCTAGTCCATGGAAACTAATAATTATTATAGTAATAATTTGACAAGTTTATTTTTATATAATGATAAAAATAAATTAAAACGATTAAAATCCCTATTTTACGAATTTAAGCGCGTACTACGCAACACAGCGCGTATACTGCTAAATACCGACAACCTAGCCGGGTCAGGCAAATAAAATATTGATCACTAATATTTTAGTTAGTTTATTTTTATAGAGTATTGAAAATAATTTAAAACGTGTTAAAACGTGATTAAAACGCTAGATAAAACACTCGGTGACCAGTTAAATACCTGTGTAAAACATATATATGTGTATGTAATAAAAATTTGTGTGAGTGTGGGCATAGGTGGCGGCTATATGGCTGGCCACCTTTTTGATTTTTCCTTATAATTGGACAAGTGTACTCCTTGGAAGAAAACACAATCATTTAAGATACTTTCACACTTCATATTCACAATTTCAAAACAACAAAAATCATTTCCATCTTTCCTTCTCTCTCTCTCGGCCGAACACCCTCTAAACAACATCTATTTTCAAAATCCAACTTTATTTCTTGAAGATCCATGTTCATACAACTCCATTTCAAGGTGTATTGAAGATTTAAAGGTGTTTCCAAAAAGGTTCAAGCTAGAACAAGTTCCATATCATCAGTTTCATCAAAACCCACTAGGAATATTGAAGGTATAAAACTTCATCATGTTCTTGATTCATAGTGATTGATGGTTATGGAAGTTTCTCTTGTTCTTGAATATAAACACTAACTTGAAACAAATAATAAATGAGTTTCTAAAGAAAATTAAATAGAGGTGTGTGTATATATATATATGTATGGCCGTATGTATGTATGCGTATATATACATATAAGATTTTGAGTTTTGATGTTTGATTGATTCTTGTTGGGTAAGATGTTGAAAGGTGAATGCATGTAATCTTTAGAAGGTTCTAAAAGGATTTTTAAATAAAGTTCATATGATTAAAGTATGAACATGAAAAGTTGAGTTTTGGAATCACATATATATGTATATGTAGCCGTGTATGTATGTGTGTATATGCATATTTGGAATCATATATATATGTATATGTAGCCGTGTATGTATGTGTGTATATGCATACACATGAACTTTTGTTAGTTAGTTCATAAATAATACATGCATGCATCTTGTGATGATGATGTACATGATTAGATGAACTTGAATGTTTTGGATTATATGAACATGCATTTAAGTCGAGAATATATGCATTTAGTTCATGTGAAAGATGATGACATGATATACATGCATTAAGTGTTTGTACTTAGTCATGCATGTTGGTGTATGTACATAAAATGATGAATAAAATTATGTTGTAATAAAAATAGTTTTAGATCAGATTATACACCTTAAAAATAAGGTTATTTCATGTATTAAAGTGGTATGAAACTTGTCATGAAGTTTACTAGTTGTACATGTTGTACTTAGTGCTTAAAGAGTTGTAAAATACGTGAAATCACATGATTTGTATGACTTACACAATAACTGCACTAATCTGAATATAAACATCATTTTAATCAGTAAAATAACATGTATTGTGTTAAAATATCAAGTCGTTTAGATTTGGGATGGTTATGGTAACATTTGATATTTTAAATGTTTTGCGTCAAACGTTACCATAACCATAACCATAACAAGGAATAAAGCAAGGCATTTCGATTTGGGATGGTATCAAACGACTTGATATTTTAAATGGTAACGTTGGATACCATCCCAAGTCGAAACTCCTTGCTTTATTCCTTGTTATGGTTATGGTTATGGTAACGTTTGACGCAAAACCTTTAAAATATCAAACGTTACCATAACCATCCCAAATCGAAACAACTTGATATTTTAACACAATACATGTTATTTTACTGATTAAAATGATGACTATATTCAGATTAGTGCAGTTATTGTGTAAGTCATACAAATCATGCGATTTCACGTATTTTACAACTCTTTAAGCACTATGTACAACATGTAAAGCTAGTAAACTTCATGACAAGTTTCATACCACTTTAATACATGAAATAACCTTATTTTTAAGGTGTATAATCTAATCTAAAGCTATTTTTATTACAACATAATTTTATTCATATGCATGACTAAGTACATGCACTTAATGCATGTATATCATGTCATCATCATTTCACATGAACATATATTCTCGTCTTAAATGCATGTTCATATAATCCAAAACATTTAAGTTCATCTAATCATGTACATCATCATCACAAGATGCATGCATGTATTATTTATGAACTAACTAACAAAAGTTCATGTGTATGCATATACACACATACATACACGGCTACATATACATATATATGATTCCAAAACTCAGCTTTTCATGTTCATACTTTAATCATATGAACTTTATTTAAAAACCCTTTTAGAACCTTCTAAAGATTACATGCATTCACCTTTCAACATCTTATCCAACAAGAATCAATCAAACATCAAAACTCAAAATCTTGTATGTATATATACACATACATACATACGGCAATACATATATATATACACACCTCCATTTTAATTTTCTTTAGAAACTCATTTATTATTTGTTTCAAGTTAGTGTTTATCTTCAAGAACAAGAGAAACTTCCATAACCATCAATCACTATGAATCAAGAACAAGATGAAGTTTTATACCTTCAATATTCCTAGTGGGTTTTGATGAAACTGATGATATGGAACTTGTTCTAGCTTGAACCTTCTTGGAAACACCTTTAAATCTTCAATACACCTTGAAATGGAGTTGTATGAACATGGATCTTCAAGAAATAAAGTTGGATTTTGAAAATGGATGTTGTTTGGAGGGTGTTCGGCCGAGAGAGAGAGAAGGAAAGATGGAAATGATTTTTGTTGTTTTGAAATTGTGAATATGAAGTGTGAAAGTATCTTAAATGATTGTGTTTTCTTCCAAGGAGTACACTTTTCCAATTAGAAGGAAAAATAAAAAAGGTGGCCAGCCATATAGCCGCCACCTATGCCCACACTCACACAAATTTTTATTACATACACATATATATGTTTTACACTGGTATTTAACTGGTCACCGGGTATTTTATCTAGCGTTTTAATCACGTTTTAAATTATTTTCAACACTCTATAAAAATAAACTAACTAAAATATTAGTGATCAATATTTTATTTGCCTGGCCCAGCTACGTTGTCGGTATTTGGTAGTATTCGCGCTTAAATTCACAAAATTTAAGAGGATTTTACGAAACTGTTTTAAATCAGTAACTAAACTGATATTTTTGACATAAATATAAGTATTTTAACTTATATTTTTGACATACGTGACTTCCGACGCCCGAAAACGTTATATATGTCACAGATGTTGCACGAGCACGAGGTCATCGAAATTCATGACTCAGATAGCGAGCCAGAATTCGAGACTTCACCTAAATCCATTTTGCCAGAGATACCCCCATTACCCCTCAGATCGTTAACATGGCCGAATTTGCCTCGTCATTTTATGTCGGCCCTGCTTCATTCGCCAGCCAGGTCGATCCCCGTTACGCGCATACTAGTAACGGATGGATAGACGATGATTTTGTTCCTCCTCGGTTTTCAAGATCGGACAGTCATCCGTCACAGTGCCTATAGTTGATGAGCTGGGTAGAGGTACCCCGTTGATTGGAGGATCCTATGGGATAGCTCCAGTGGTAGACGCCACTACTGTTACGGTTCGTCCATTAGAGCAACCGGTAGTCCCGCCCATTCCCACTGCTGAACCTACACCTGAGACCCCTATGCCTGTTATGTCAGAGTCGTCCGTACAGCCGCCCGAGTCACGAGTCTCCACTGCACCTATGCTAGTCTATTTCCGACGTAGGAAGAGGACTCGACCTGTCGGAGATATCGCCTCAACCTCCAGAGCTGCCATGGAGTCTGCTTCGAAGAAGCAGAAAGGAGTATAGGTTGATCGATACTCACATTGCGACCGTCAGTTGGGGACTATACGCGGAGACCTAAAGGAGACCAAGGAAAAGGTGAATGACTTAGAGGGTCAGATGGATTGGTTTGACGAGCTTAAGGATTTGGATGACACTGCTATGGATCAGATGTACTGGAGGATAGTAGAGTTGGAGGAGCTTGTGAGGAAGCTTCTAGAGTTTGCGGGTTTGAAGAAGTGATTGTAGTTTGTTGTTTGTGTTGTTTGTTTTGTATGTCTCTTTTGATAAACCCTTATATTGGCTTGCATGCCAAAACTTTGGATATTTAGGAGGAAATTTCATCTAAACTTGTCATTGGTGGTTGATTATGTCACTCCAAATTTTGATTGGTCGTTGTACTATGAACAAGCTTTGTAATTTCCGTGATAAATTTCAATGACATGGGTTCTCTTTTGGTTAAATTATTCTCATTATTATGTGGATGCATGTGTATTGTTTAGTCCACTATTATTTAGTGATTGAAATATTTAAACAATGTCTTATGTTGACATTATTATTGCAATAATAGAAACGACAAGATGCCGCCAAAAGCGAGACAGGGTACTGGACTACCTACCACTCTAGAGGAGTTAGCACAACTCATAGCCCAACACGTTAGTACTGCCTTGGAACAGCGTGAAGCCAACCAGAATATTGGGCAAGGACGTGGTGCTCCTGGGCATAGTGATGGTGGTTTACAGATTGGAAACCCGCAAGGTAATATAATGACCGGAAAAGTTTTAGTAGTTCCTATGTTATGATATAATCAGAACGTAATCTTGATTTTACATTAACCTTGTGAACAGTGCATGGATGTACGTATAAAATATTTCAGGGCTGTACCTCACGATCATTTACCGGTGCTGAAGGGCCTCTTAAAATCATAGATGGATCGAGAAGATGGAGTCTGTGATGGCCATCACGGTTTTGCTGCTGATCAGAGGGTTAGGTATGCTTCGTGTTCATTTCTTGATGAAGCTTTATGATATATGTAAAAATACACATACTTTTGTCCCCCGTTTTATCCCTGTTTTACGCTTTTTGGCTATAAAACCTAGGTTTTGGCACTTAATCATTTATGTTTTGGTTTATAGGACTTAAACAACGTACCGGACAAGAAAATGAAGAAAAAATGGATTTTCCGGCCGAATCGGCAAAGATACGAGGATTCTGTTGAGTTCAACACCTTTGGCATGGCAGTGTCACCATTAGCACGGCCGTGCCAACTTTGGCATGGCAGTGCCGACCTTGATTCCGGGCGCACTCTCGGACATGCACGGCAGTGCCGACCTTGATTCTGCAGCGCACTCTCGCACATGCACGGCGGTGCTACCTTTGGCACGGCAGTGCCGACCTTCGGCACGGTAGTGCCACTTTTAAAATATCTGCCCAGATCTGCTGACGTCACAAGATCTCATGAACAGTGCACGGCCGTGCACTTAATTGGCAAGGCTGTGCCGATTGAAAAAGTTATAAAAAAACAGCAGAACCCATTCTGAAAAAAATATGGACTTTTAGGAGCGTTTTCTGGCGATTTTGGGCTCCGGCAACAACAAGTTTTGGTCCGAATCAAGCCCCCATTGTGCCAAGAAGCTCCATTACTATCCGGGTTTTCAATCTTATGCTTGTTTATGGTTCGATTCTTGAATCTTTCCATGATTTTGATTATGTTTCAAGCATTTGGTTGATGTATTATGTATTATTGTAGCCTAAGGGAAAAAACTCTAGTATTCCTTGCTTCATAAACAACCATTAGTATGTTAATCATTTTTGTAATGACACTTAGCATTTTCTATGTTAATCCTTGATGATTATTTGGCAACCTTGTTTATTGATGTTGGATTCTTGATTATAGTTAATTATCTTGGATGATTAGTATGTGGTTAGTTAGGATAGTTGCAAGAAGAAGCTTAATTAATCATGTATTAGTAGACTTTTAACTTGATAAAATGTTTACACCATGAAACTAGAAATGAGTATTAATTTAATAAGGAGTAATTAATACTAATCAAGAGTGCTTTCCCTCACGGAAGCACCTTAGCGGGTTAAATGGTGTTGTTATGAATTCTTGACATAAGTTGTGAACTTTGTTTTGCTATCTTGGTGGATTTACGTTCAAGATTTGTAAAATGAACTCGGTTGTAATTTAATCTAGTTTATGCTTGTGTCGGTGGTTGCATTGTGTTTATCGGTGTCTCACTCCTTGACTAAGTGAGGTTAGAAAACTCTTAACGGATGACTAACTTATCTTCAGGGGATTTTCATAGACATTCATCAATAGAGCGTTAAAAACAATTTTAGGTAGTTAAAATGTGTTTATCGTTTTAACTTTCCAAAGAGTTGCCATGTTAGGATTCCCGAAAGGGATACTAATTATCTTTGAAAAATGGAAAATTGACCAAGTGACTTAGTGGCATAATCGATCTAGTTAACATATTCTGGTTGTTCATAAAGCAAGGCTATAATTATATTTTTCATATTTGGAGTCTATTATGTTTTTAAAAAGAAAAAGAAACAAAAATATTATGTTTTAGTCATTTTCTAGTTTAAACAACTTATCACTTATCTTTTCTACCGGTAGAATAATGACAAAGGTTTAGTATTATCGTCTCCGCCCGCATCCTTAGATCGATACTTGGTTCTTACCGATACTTTACTACATATATGACGGGGTACACTTGCCCTTTCGTGTGTGTTTTAATGTTGAAGTGTAAATCATTTTTATAGATTTAAAACCAAATCATGTGTAAAATTCATTGTAAAAATATGTATATACACGCACACGTCAAGTTTTTGGCGCCGTTGCCGAGGAATGTGGCGAGCTTTAGGAACAACCCGAGTCAATATTTTACCGGTGTACATACTTGTGAATATATTCGTAAATATTTTCCATTACATTTATTTATTTATTTATTTGTTTGTTTGTTAATATTTTATTTTCTAGTCGATTCGATTTGTTCGTTTTCAAGCTTGTTCAAACTTTATTCGATTTTTTTATTATTATTCCATTTGTTTGTTCGAATTCGAACTAATTATTCATTTATTTCTTAAATTTCTGGAACCGAAAAACTACTCTTGTCTTAACCGGTTCATGTATTTTTATTCGTTTTTCAATTTTTATAAATTTCGCCTACCTTTGAGTTTTAGAAGTATTTTATTTTATTTTATTTTTTATAAAACAGAAAAATGCTGTTTATTACAGCAAAACAAATAAAAAAATAAAAAAAATAAAATAAAAAAATAAAAAATTATACTCAAGATGGATGGCACCTTACGATGAATGAGGTGTTCATGTACGGTACCGTCACAATCGAGAATGCCGACGGTGTAACTTTCAAGGTGAATGACCACAAATTAAAGCTTAATGTTGCCGGGCCAGTTGATTCGGCGGTAGAGGTAATCGAACTTCACGCCCCGCACACGTAACAAGTGTGGGGGAGGGAGTCTAGCTATCGACTCGTTGAAAAAACTTAACACGCGTGTTTAGCACGCTTGGGGTTGTGATTAAAGCTTTGTAGAGTTTTGGCGTTGATATGGTCCAAAAAAAGGTAAAATCTTGTAAAAATGGTGATTTTTGATGAAAATATCAAGTTTGGAGGATTCTGCAGCATCTGTCTGAAGAGACACAGGTACTGCACGGCCGTGCACTTCACTTGTTCGAGAACTGGTGTGCAACTCAGTGCATTTGTTGAGTTATACGACTGTGCATGTTTTGTGCACGGCCGTGCAAGCCATGATTGCACGCCCGTGCATGTCATGTGCACGGCCGTGCAAGCCAAAAAAAAACTAGCAGAAAAAATGTAAAAAAAACAAATAACAAAAAAATGTAAAAAAAACCAAACAAACATAACAATATATATATATATATATCAAAAGTAAAAACCGTATAGTGCACAACCGTTCTCTCTTTTCTCTCCTCCAACAAATCACCGTTTTTTGTAAGAAATCATCACAAAGCACACCAAAGGTATGAATCCTTTCGTACTTCTTTTATTTTATTTCATTTTTCATATTTAATCTTGTCTTTTATCTTATATTAGTATTTTTCTTCAAGAAATTTGAGGGTTTCTTCATATATCCAAACTAAAACCCTAATTCTTGATATTTTTGTATAAACCTTGTACTTTAATCCTGTCGGGAGCATGCGGTTCACCGTTGCAGCTTGCGTCTATCTTTTATTTTCTTGGTTTGTTATGATTTATTTGGGAGTTCATTTTGTTTATTATTTAAAACACCCTCGGATAGTAATTTGATTTTTAGTCATTTTCTTTTATTTCCTTTGGTTTTATGTATGAACGGTTTTTATTATTATCTATTGTAGGTTTATTTTTATTTTTTACTTTGAGATCAGCTATTGCCATGGTTTTTGGTATTGTAACATTCATGCAGGTATTAGATATATATTGTGCGAGATAAACAAAGCCGGATTGGCGAATCTTCACTCCATCTTCGTTCAGCTTTAGGGGAGTGTTATTCTCAATTTTCTCTATTTTGGGTTTCGCATTAAGGACAATGCGAAATTCAAGTGTGGGGAGGGGGTTTAACATTGTAACTTTGTTTGTCATAATGCTATATAAAAAAAAAACAAAAACAAAGAAAAAACAAAAAAAATAATATTTTATTAAATAAACCGGTTAGTTTTGTTTTAGAAAGCATCGGATACGATAAAAAAACCGACAAGCCTAATAAATTTCCAAAAAGATAAAACGTGACAAATAAAGAATGACTTGCATGCTAATTTTCACACTTTTACCCATTCCTTCTGCCTTGAGAGCATGTTTTTAGCCTTAGATTCTTTATATGTTTGTTCATTTCGGAGTAGGAGTGAGCCGGATGTCTCGTGTAATTTAGAACTTGTCACTAGCATACTTTCGAGATCATAAACATGTGAGATTGTGTAAAAAATGATAGAGGCACTTAGAAAACTTTTTGTTTCTAGCCTTTTTCTTTCATTTTTTTCTCCCCACCCCCTATATCATCCACTAGGATTAACCACGTTGAGCCTTTTCCCGTGTTTTTCTTTCTTTTTACCCAACCAATTAACTCACTTAGCCAAATTTAGCCTTTTTTTTATTTCTAAACCTTTGTGTTAAAACTCGGTATAAGTCATCGTTTAACTAGCGTTCTTTGTAATTAGTTATTTGTAGTACAAAAGCATTAAAATATATAAAAAATAAAAAGAAATTCAAAAAAAAAAATAAAAAATAAATAAAAAACCCAGAAAATAGAACACCCCAAAATAGGGTGGAGACGACAACATTCGAGCAATTTTAAGAGCTAAGATAGTAGAATATCGTCGACTACCTCGAAAACACAAAAGTTGTCTTTTTGAAGCATTATTTATGTATAGTTTTTGTTTATTTACGGATGTTAAATGTAACTACAGATTTTTAACCATTTAGCCACCTTTAAATGTCCATTCCACACCTTTCACCCTAGCCAATCGTTACAACCCGTAATGACCTCTTGTGTGATATGTGCTTTCCAATCTTTGTATTGTATCCGATAATGTTATATTTAACGAAATTTTGTGTTACATTTATGAGTTTTGTATATTTACTTATGACATTTGTGTATTTTTAATCCTTGTTCAAATCTCCTTTAAACATTTTCTAGATGTGAAATCGCAAACTGTTATGCTAATGTGACCAATTTAACGCAACGTATGTCCTGGAATAGTGACATAAGCTAGACATACCCTAAATATCCTTTACATAACTTAGAAATAAGTTTTGAAGGGTTTGGTATGTCAAAAACAAACTTATTCGATCACAGGGACTATTTACGTCAAACTACAAAAGTCTGCCGATTCTCGTAGCAACGCACAGTCCAAAACAATGACACAAGCTTAACATACCTTAAATACCCATTATATAACTTAGAGCTAAGTTTTAAGGGCTTCACTATGGCAAAAACATACTTTTATAACTTCAGGGGCTATTTTGCAAATTTTGTGAAACTATGCCTTTTTGCGTAAATCGCTATCCAGAACATGTACAGACATCCAAAAATTTTTCTAAACATTAAAATATCATATTTTGGTGATTGGAATGCAAAAATGTCGTTCGTTACGCATTTACGGTCATACACGCGTTCGTTACGATTTTCATCGTAATTAACCGAAAACCGCGACCGTACGACCAAACGAACCTACCTTCTGGAACATTTTTAGACATATTTCAAGTTCCCTATACTTTTGTCCTTATGGAGCTTAAAAATCAGGTTAACGGGGTGTTAAAAGTGCCAAAACGTGTCAAAAACAAGTTCAGGGGCTTGTTTTGTCAGTTTTTGAAAGTCTCTGCCCCCCAGCTCAGCAAAATGATTTCAGCAAGGTGGCAGCTCCTTGTTTACTCCTTGGACACCAAGCAAATCAATTTTGCCACCAATTCACCTGTAGTTGACACTTGTTAGGACTTCCATAAGATCATGCCAACAGATGGGACATGTGGAATGATCGTGTTGCTTCAAGATTACTATAAATAGGTGCTTGATGCAACCTCATTCCTTGCTCATTTATATCTTCTTATCTCTAATACTCTAAGTGGAGGCTACCACATTGTTGGAGGCCTCCTACCTGAGTTTTTATTGTCTTCTTGGAGCTCTCGGGTGTTCAACACAAGTAAGTGCTCTATTCTTGTCTTGTTTAATTTGTTTAGCTATTTCAAGCAAAAAGTCAAACAGAGTTTGACTTTCAGCTTTGACCATTATTTGGTCAAGTCAAAGTCCAATTGGACTTTGCAACGTGATCGTAATCACGATGGTTATGATCCATTGCGATCATGCCTAATGATTACCACGTTTTCTAGTTGTAGTGACGAGTCAAAGTTTCGGTCAATAATGCGCAAAGTGTGCATTGTATGACCAAATCAGTTTTATATTCTAGGTTAGACGTGCTAAACATGTCTAACTCGTCACTTTTAGTTTAGTGCTTGTTTAGGGTCGTAAGTCGAGCGGTCTTGACCACTGCTTTGACTTTCGAATCCGACCCGTTTGGTCGATCATAGGATCCGACCAAACTCATATTAGGGACCATAGTTGTATAGGGAATAACCCTCTGAGGTTATACCTTATGATCACATCGTTTGGTTAGTGTTATGTTAAGTCGCCTAGTACGCCTTTATAAATGACCAAAATGCCCTTTTTGCGCAGAAATTGAATATAAGCTTACGTAACCAATATTTTGCCATATAGACTGATGTTACAACTATATTAAACTTGTTTTGGCATATAAGGCTTATCATAGGGCATATCTAACCATCCAATCACGCGTTTACGCAAATGACCCGTTAAGTTAGCATAAACTATATTAACGAGCCATTATAGGTCAAAAGCACTTAGGAATCTTTCCAAATCAGAATGTTAACTTTGTTAAACCTTTTCATATGAGTCCCAATACTCATTTGGTTTACAAGACCTCATTCTATCCGATCCTCCGATTAATGTCCCGATATTAACATAGTTATCCGATATTAGGACATACTTGAATTCATGGACTCTTGAGCTTTGGTTTATCTTCTTGAACAAGGACTTTCTTGCAACCTCAAGTGAGTACATAGTCTCCTCTTTTACGTTTTTCAATGTTTTGGGGTGAAACATATTATGCCTATAACTACTTTCGTGATTTCATGACATTATACATGGTTGATTACATAGTATATATAGTACATTATTTTCATTGCCTTTTGCTTCATATGTTGACCGAGCATATTTAGAACATTGGTTTTCAAAGACATTTTTTCTATATATGTTGACCGAGCATACTATGCATGGTTTTCAAAACATTTACAAGACATGCTTACATTGTTATTGACATTTTGGTGCGTTGAACTCGACAAGGATACATTCATTAACATTGATCACGCCGACCGGTAGTATGTAATGGTACATAGGATTGACAATCCCGTTCCCACTTCCTAGGTATGTTTGGAAGGGACCTTAGGGAATGACAGAATCCGATGAACATTAATAAACCCTTGACCGGATATGGGTTTATCCGACAGTCAACAAGGCTTGAATGTGTTCGCCAACAATCCATAATATATGTTTTAACAATAAAGGCAATGGTTTATAAAACATGACATTGGTTTACATGACATTTGTTTACTCGACATTGGTTTACATGACATTTGTTTACTCGACATTGGTTTACTCTACCATTGGTTTACATGACATTTGTTTACTCGACATTGGTTTAAATGACATTTGTTTACTCGACATTGATTTACTCGACATTGGTTTACATGACATTTATTACTCGACATTGGTTTACATGACATTTTTTACTTGACATTGATTTGCATGACATTGGTTTCCTCGGCATTGGTTTATGGTGAATGACTTAAATAGCGTGACGTGTGTAATATGATAAAAGCATGGTGGATACGCCGATGGTACTTCCTATATAACTGCTTTTATTATCTTACATATTGTGGCGTTATCTAAATCATTTAAACAAAATACAAGACATAACATATTTTATACAAAACATGACATTTTTCTGTGAGACAAAACTTACTTTTGGTTATCTATTTAACCATGCATTATTTCTTTTATATCATATTGATTTTTCATACGGTTTTTATAAAAGAAACTTTTTATGGTTCATGGTGACTTTTGTACCGCTTTAAACTTTTCTTACAATAATCAAAGCCATGAAGCATCAACACAAAATCCTATATACTCGCCGGCATTTCTTTGCTGACTTTATTTTCACATATGTTTCAGGAGCGAATGTTTGAGGTTGATCGTGCTACACATAGGGCAGACTTTGGGCCTTAGTGACAATAAAAGCAGGAAGAGCAGTTTAACTTATGTTGTATTTTCCGTTTTATCTAAGACATGTAAACAATTATAATAAATAAAACTTAACTATGTGCCATGGTTATTGAAGCAATAGTTTTGTTACGACACTCCCCGATGTTTCCGTCGTGGTTTGTTGTTTTACGCGATCGGGGTGTGACAAAAAGATTGGTATCAGAGCCAATGGTTATAGGGAATTAGGTTTTTAGTAAAGCTTTGACCTAGACTATAACCTTCCTAGGACCCTAACGCGAGTTTTCTTTCGTTTAAAATTAAAACATGATACAATCACCTATCCTTAGGTGATTACCAAAACATAAACACAATTTTCAAAACGATTTTAAAATCAATCATTTATCCTTAGATGATTTGTTTCAGGCTTAATGCCTTCTATGTTTTAAAAATCTCGTCAAAGTTTGGGGCTTAATAATGTGAACACGTGCAATCTGGAAGGGTGGGTGCCTGTACCATGAGTTTTCTGTCTAAGGCTAGAGTGTTCGTACAAATCCACTTAATTGGACCAGTCACTCTTACCTGGGAACTCTTGGGGTGAGTGTCCACTTATAGGCTAAAGCATGTCTTCGCGATGCATTATAAGGACCCATTAACTTTGATTAGTTACTGTGTGTCGTTTGTTTGTTTTGAGTAATGAATGAATGACCACCATCCTTACATTTGTCGATATTTTGTCATCTCATTTTGATTATTCAACATTCATCTCACTCGTTTTCTCTCATGTTTTTCTCTCTTATAGAATGCCTTCTCGATGAAATGTAAATATAGACGCCGACATGGCGGCTCTAATCGCTCAGCAGTTTGCTGCTGTGCTTCCAAATCTCACAACTCAGATAAACCAAGCTAACAATAACAACAATGCACCTGCTGCGTGTAACTTTAAACAGTTTAATTCGGCTAAACCGCTCAAGTTTAGTGGTTCTGAGGGAGCAACGGGGCTCCTATAGTGGTTTGAGAGTCTTGAGAATACATTTCACCATGTTCAGTGTCCAAATGAGCGTAAAGTTGAGTTTGCTTCTAGCGTGTTTGAAAAGAGAGCGCTCACGTGGTGGAACAGAGTGATGAGAGATAGGGGTGCTGACGTTGCTATGGGTCAGACTTGGGAGGAACTCAGGGCTTTTATGATGAAAAAGTTCTGCCCCCGTCATGAAAAGCGGGCACTTGAAAATGAGTTTCATGATCTGAAGCAAGACAGTGGTGAGCACCGTGCGTATACTGACAGGTATGAGAAGTTGAGTTTGTTATTTCCTGAGATGGTGACGCCTTTGGATAAGGCAATCGAGATTTACATAGATGGTCTTCCTGACCCGGTTCAGGATATTGTCACCGGCAGCAACCCTACTACTGTCAGGCAAGCTATTGAGCTATCTGCAACTCTGACTGAATCTCCAGATCAAAAAGGGTAAGCTCCATCGTAAGGGTGACAAGAAATCGTCTGACAAGTCTGAGAAACAAAAGGGTAAGAAATCCGAAGGTTCAAAGAAGTCTAGGAAGCGCAAGGCTTCCAAGAATTTTGCTGTCACTACACAGCCCAATCAAGCCACTCCTAACCAGCCTGCTCAGCCTCATACCAAGAAAAATACGTCGGCACTACACCTCTATGCAACAGGGCAATAGTCATCACCAGCCTCATCTTCCATGTCGTATTTGCACAAACTGTGGGCGATCTGGCCAATGTTTGTCGTTCTCCTCCTAACCTGAATAATGTAGCTCGTAACCTTGTTCAGTAGCCAGCCAATCCTGCACGACCTCATTACCCACCAGGATCTTGCTACAACTGTGGGGATCTCACCCACTACCGTAACAATTGCCCGAGATTGGCAAATGCGAGACGAGCTTTCAATATAAATGCGAATGAGGCAAGGGCAGACAACGAGGTGGTAAATGGTACGTTCTTTGTTAACAACCATTCTGCTTCTATACTATTTGATTCGGGTGCTGATAGAAGTTTTGTGTCATCAATATTTGAGCCTTTACTTGCGAAACCAAGAACCAAACTAGGAAAGCCCTTGACAGTGGAAATAGCCAGTGGTGAACCTCTTATACTCGATTCTGTCATTCCTGGTTGTCTATTGAACCTTAATAGCCATCTTTTTCCTATTAACCTCACACCGATGCAATTTGGGAGCTTTGACATTATAGTGGGAATGATTGGTTAACTAAACATCATGCTGAGGTGATCTATTTTGATAAGATTGTTCGTATACCCCTTTCGTCTGGTGAAATTTTGGAGGTTCGTGGAGAAAAACCGGTTAGTAGCCTCAAACTCATGACTTGTACTCAAGTCCAAAAATACCTACGCAATAATTACTTGGCTTTCTTGGCACATATATTAGAGGAGAAAGGCAAAGGTAAAACTATTTAAGATATCCCTGTTGTTCGGGATTATCCTGAGGTGTTTCCCGAGGAACTACCTGGTTTACTCCCAGCACGACAAGTTGAGTTTCGTATAGACCTTGTACCTGGTGCCAACCCCATTGCGAAATCTCCATATCGTCTTGCACCGTCTGAGATGCAAGAATTCTCAAAACAACTTCAGGAGTTATCTGACAAAGGATTCATTCGTCCGAGTTTTTCACCTTGGGGTGCTCCTGTTTTATTTGTGAAAAAGAAGGACGGATCTTTTCGCATGTGTATCAATTACCGTGAGCTTAATAAACTAACGATCAAGAATTGATATCCCCTACCTCACATTGATGATCTTTTTGACCAACTAAAGGGTGCAACTGGTTTTTTGAAGATTGCTCTACGTTCTGGGTATCATCAGCTTCGTATAGTTGAAGAAGATATTCCCAAGACAGCCTTCCGCACTCGTTACGGTCATTATGAGTTCACAGTTATGCCTTTTGGTTTAACGAATGCTCCTGCCGTCTTCATGGACTTGATGAATAGTGTTTGTAAGCCTAATTTAGACAAGTTCATCATTGTTTTCATTGATGACATCTTGATTTATTCTAAGACACGAGCCGATCATGAACAACATCTTCATTTAACAATGGAACTCCTAAAGAAAGAACAACTTTACGCCAAATTCTCCAAGTGTGAATTTTGGCTTAAGGAAGTTCATTTTTTGGGACATATTGTCAACGAACAAGGTATTCATGTAGATCCTGCAGATATTAGTGCAATCGGGGACTGGAATAGACCTTCTACTCCTACTGAGGTTCGTTCATTTTTGGGTCTCGCAGGTTATTACCGCCGTTTCATTGCTAATTTTTCCAAGATTGCGGTTCCCCTTACAGCTTTAACTCAAAAGAATAAACCTTTTGAGTGGGGACCCAAATAGGAAGAAGCTTTTCAGACTCTAAAGCAAAAGCTTTGTGGTGCTCCTATTCTATCTTTACCCGAGGGTAACAACAACTTCGTTGTATATTGTGATGCGTCTAACTTAGGCCTCGGTTGTGTCCTTATGCAAAGAGACAAAGTTATAGCTTATGCATCAAGACAACTGAAAGTTCACGAAAAGAATTACACCACTCATGATCTTGAGTTGGGTGCTGTTGTTTTCGCTCTTAAGATTTGGAGACATTATCTTTATGGTACAAAATGTGTGGTTTTCACGGACCACAAAAGTCTCGAACACATCTTCAATCAGAAAGAAGTAAACATGAGGCAACGACGATGGGTTGAACTTCCGAACGACTACAACTGCGAAATTCGCTACCATCCTGGTAAGGCGAATGTCGTAGCCGATGCATTAAGTCGTAAAGAACGTGTCAAGCTGCATTGTGTATAGGTTCGATCTGATATCTAGACACGTATTCTTGAAGCTCAACGTACTTGTGTTGCACAAGACAAAATGAGTATTGAATTATCACATCATCTCGAGCTTCAACTTGAAACAAAGGACAATGGGTTGCTTTATTATCTTAACCGTTTGTGGGTTCCAAGTCAAGACAATCTCTGCACCTTAATAATGGATGAAGCACATAAATCTCGTTATTCGATCCATCCTGGTGCAGACAAGATGTATAAGGATCTTCGTACTCAGTATTTGTGGCCGGGTATGAAGAAAGACATTGCCTTATATGTATCTAAATGCCTTACTTGTCTTAAGGTAAAAGCAGAACATCAGTGTCCTTCTGGTTTGCTTGAAAAACCAAAGATTCCAGTTTGGAAATGGGAAAGCATTGCCATGGATCTCATTAACAAATTGCCACGCACTTCAAGAGGTCACGATGCCATTTGGGTAGTCGTTGATCGTCTAACAAAGTTATCACATTTTATGGCCATTCGTGAGGACTTCTCTGCTGAAAAACTTGCTAAGATCTATGTGGATGAAATAGTATCTCGTCATGGTGTCCCTTTAGATATCGTATCTGATCGTGATGCTCGATTCACATCTCATTTTTGGAGAACCATGCAGTCTGCCATGGGATCCAGACTTAATTTGAGTACTGGTTATCATCCTCAAACGGATGGACAATCTGAAAGAATGATCCAAGCATTAGAGGATATGCTTAGAGCCTGTGTGATCGACTTTGGTGGTAGTTGGGATTCTCATCTACCATTGATCGAATTCTCCTACAACAACAGTTATCACTCCAGCATTGACATAGCACCTTTTGAAGCTCTTTATGGTCGAAAATGTCGTTCACCTGTCTGTTGGAATGAGATTGGTGAATCTCAATTCACTGGACCTGAACTTATTCAAGACACAACAGACAAAGTCAAGTTAATTCGCGAAAACCTTCTGAGAGCTAGAAGCCGCCAAAAGAGTTACGCGGATAAACGACGCAAGCCCTTGGAATTCCAAGTCGGTGATCATGTCCTACTCGAGGTATCCCCTTGGAAGGGAGTGATTAGATTTGGGAAGAAAGGAAAACTTGCACCACGTCATGTTGGACCATTCAAGATCGTTGAGAGAATCGAGAAAAGTGGCCTACAAACTTGAGCTACCTCCACAACTTGGAAACGTTCATCCAACATTCCACGTATCCAATTTGAAAAAGTGTTTGACTGATGAAAACCTCCACATTCCTCTCGATGAAATTCATGTTGATGATACGATGCATTTTGTTAAGAAACCCGTGGAAATATTGGAACGTGAAGTCAAAAAGCTAAAGCGCAGACGCATACCGATAGTCAAAGTTTGCTGGGAATCCAAACGTGGCCCAGAGTTTACTTGGGAACGAGAGGACCAAATGAAGGCGAAATATCCGCATCTCTTCTCACCAGTTTCCTCAAGCTAAATTTCGGGACCAAATTTCCTAAAGCAGGGGAGACTGTGACATCTGTGCTTTCTAATCTTTGTATTGTATCCAACAATGTTATATTTAATGAAATTTTGTGTTACATTTATGAGTTTTGTATATTTACTTATGACATTTGTGTATTTTTAATCCTTGTTCAAATCCGATCCTTTAAACATTTTCTGGATGTGAAATCGCAAACTGTTACGCTAATGTGACCAGTTTAACGCAACGTATGTCCTGGAATTAGTGACATAAGCTAGACATACCCTAAATATCCTTTACAAAACTTAGAAATAAGTTTTGAAAGGTTTGGTATGTCAAAAACAAACTTATTCGATCACAGGGACTATTTACGTCAAACTACAAAAGTCTGCCGATTCTCGTAGCAACGCACAGTCCAGAACATTGACACAAGCTTAACATACCTTAAATACCCTTTATATAACTTAGAGATAATTTTTGAGGGTTTCGGTATGGCAAAAACATACTTTTGTAACTTCAGGGGCTATTTTGCAAATTTTGTGAAACAATGCCTTTTTGCGTAAATCGCTACCCGGAACATGTACGGACATCCAAAAATTTTTCTAAACATTAAAATATCATATTTTAGTGATTGGAATGAAAAATGACGTTCGTTACGCATTACCGTCATACACGCGTTCGTTACGATTTTTATCGTAATTAACCAAAAACCATGACCGTACGACCAAACGAACCGACCTCTTGAACATTTTTGCACATATTTCAAGTTCCCTATACTTTTTTGTCCTTATGGATCATAAAAATCAGGTTAACGGGTGTTAAAAGTGCAAAACATGTTAAAAACAAGTTTAGGGGCTTGTTTTGCCAATTTTTGAAAGTTTCTGCCAGCTAAAGGGCTTACGGACCGTAAGCCCAAAGTCCTTACGGTCCGTAAGGACCCCCAGCTCAGCAGAATGATTTCAGCAAGGTGGCAGCTCCTTGTTTACTCCTTGGACACCAAGCAAATCAATTTTGCCACCAATTCACCTACATTTGACACTTGTTAGGATGTCCATAAGATCATGCTAACACATGGGACATGTGGAATGATCTTGTTGCTTCAAGATTACTATAAATAGGTGCTTGATGCAACCTCATTCCTTGCTCATTTCTATCTTCTTATCTCTAATACTCTAAGTGGAGGCTACCACATTGTTGGAGGCCTCCTACCTGAATTTTTCTTGTCTTCTTGGAGCTCTTGTGTGTTCTTCAACACAAGTAAGTGCTCTATTCTTGTCTTATTTCATTTGTTTAGCTATTTCAAGCTAAAAGTCAAACAGAGTTTGACATTCAGCTTTGACCATTATTTGGTCAAGTCAAAGTCCAATTGGAATTTGCAACGTGATCGTAATCACGATGGTTATGATCCATAGCGATCATGCCTACTTATTACCACGTTTTCTAGTTGTAGTGACGAGTCAAAGTTTCGGTCAATAATGTGCAAAGTGCGCATTATACGGCGGAACTACTTTCGGGTATCAAAACACTTTGTTTTGATTCCAAATCAGTTTTATAAACTAGGTTTATGATATCTGTGGTAATCCAAGCATGTAATAATGACAAACAAGTTATCAATGAATGAAATTTGTGTTGTCTTTGTGATTTTTGTATATTTATTATGTTATTTGCACACAATCAATTCTTGCTCAATTTCGAAACTCTTGAATCACTCTATAAGCAAAACCCGTAAACCGATATGCAAACGAACCAATTCAACGCAATGTATGTTCCGGAATAGTGACGTAAGCTAAACATGCCTTAAATAACCTTTAGATAACTTAGAAATAAGTTTTGAAAGGTTTGGTATGTCAAAAACAAATTTATATTCGATCACAGGGACTATTTACGACAAATTGCAAAAGTCTACCGATTCTCGCAGCGACGTACGCTCCGGAACAAGGTCATAAGCTTAACATACCATAAATACCATTTACATAGCTTAGAAATAGGTTTTGAGGGCTTCGGTATGGCAAAATCACACTTTGGCTACTTCAGGGACTATTTTGCAAATTTCGCGAAACTATGTCTCTTCGCGTATTTCGCCGTCCGGAACATGTATGGACATCCAGAAATTTTTTTTGTAATGATTAAAATATATATTTTATTAACTGGAATGCAAAAATATCATTCGTTACGCATTTACGGTCATTTGCGCCTTCGTTACGATTTTCGTCGTAATTAACCAAAAACCACAACCGTATGACCAAACGAACCGACCTCTGGAACACTTTTCGACATATTTTAAGTTCCCTATGCTTTAACATCCTTATAAAGCCTAAATATTGGGTTAACGGATGTTAAAAACGTCAAAAACTATCGAAAACAAGTGGAGGGACCTGTTTGCAATTTTTCAAAACTTCAGTCAAGGGGGGTGGCGTACGGCGACGCCCCAGGGGGTACCATCGCGTACGGAGATGCCCCTGTTTTGACAGAATGTTGCTGGCAGCTTCCCAGCTAATTTTCCTTGCCACCAATTCGCATATTTTGACACCTGCTTAAAATTTTGCCACACTTAACCTGCTTCTAACACCTCTACAACACTTGTTAACATCCTAGAGCATCTCCAAACACTTCTCATGATCAAATTAATCCAATTCATGTATAAATTCCATGATTTTTTCTCATATTTGAACTTTTGCAACCTTCATTCAAGCTCACATCTGCTATAATCCGAATTTGCAACCACTTGGGAGACTCCTCTGTGATTCCTTGATCATCCCTAGTGTTTGTAAGTAATTCATTCATGTTTTGATTCAAGTTTCTTAGTTTAATTGAGCTAAAACTCAATAGTTTGACTTTCTGTTGACTTCCAGATTTGATCATGAATTAATCAACATAAAGTCCAATTGAATCTTGCAATATGATGGTAATCAAGGTGGTTATGATCCTTAGTGATCATGCTTACTGATTTCCACAATTTCTAGTCATTTTGACAAGTCAAAGTTCCATAAAAAATGCGATAAATGCGCATTTTATGCCGAAACTATTTTCGGGTGTCAAAACAGTTTGTTTTGGTACCAAAACTCTTTTATAAACATATTTAGACATGTCAAAACATGTCTAAACCGTCACTCTTATTTTAGTGCTTGTTTAGAGTCGAAAGTAGAACGGTTTGACCACCGGTTTGACTTTCGAATGTGACCCGTTTGGTGGATCTTTGGACCCAACCAAATATATGTTTGTGACCATAATTGTAAAGGGAATAACCCTCTGAGGTTGTACCTTATGGTCATGTTGTTTGGATAGTGTTACGCTAACTAGTAGTTAAAATCTTCAATAAAGACTAAAATGCCCTTTTCGCGAACAAATCAACTTTAAGCATATGAAACATAAATTTTGACTTGTATTCTGATTAAATCATATTTTCAAACATGTTTAAGTATTAAAGATATATCATAACACATATCTAACCAACCAAATGCGTAGTTACGCAATGACGTGTTAAAGTGGCTTAAACTACCTTAACGGGTCATAACGGGTCAAAAGCACTTTAAAATCTTTCCAACTCAGAATGTTAACTTATTAAACCTTGTCATATGAGTTCCAATACTCATTTGGTTTATAAAGTCTCATTCTATCCGAATCCTCCGATTTCAAGTTTCGATATTTAAATTGTTATCTATTTTCAGGACACGCGTGATTTCTCGGACACTTGAGTTTTGATTTGATCTTTGAACAAGATACACTACCAATATTATTGTGAGTACATAGTTCCCCTATTTTATGTTTTACAATTGTTTTGGGATGATTCATATGTGCTAAATGTTTTCAAGTTTTCAAATGCAAATACTATGGTTTATATTAAACACAACGATTTCAATAATGTGAACGAACTTGTTGGTGCGATGTATTTATAACAAGAATGACATTCATTAACAATGGCCAAGCCGACCAGTAGTAAGTTAAGGCACCTAGGACTGACAATCCCGTTACCAAAATTCCCGGGGTTTGTGGGGAAATTTGGGAAGCGACTGAAACTGTATTTGTAACATACCCTTTGGTGGTTTGTTATACGATTAAGGAACCCCATGGCTGGTCTCGAACAAGTCAATAAAGGTTTGAATGTATTCACGAAATGACCAAAAGTTTTCACAATTAAAACAAGTACGATGGTACGATTGGTTTATAACAAGGAACGATGCACGATGAACAATTGGTTTATAATGAGTGATTTAGATAACGTAACATGTGTAATGTCATAAAAGCATGGTGGATACGCCGCCGATACTTCCTATATATAAATGCTTTTACCATATTACATACGTGGTGCTATTTTCATCATTTGAACAAATGTTTTCAAACAATGACACACAATGATTTTCGATTAAAGATATAAACCGTACAAATTATTTTAAGACAATTTACAACTTGGATTTACAAAACAAATGATTTCAAGTCAACGTTCATGGCTACTAGATTTTATAAACTTTTAACCACATGTTTAAGTCGATTAACTATTGCAATATCACATGCTTTTAAAACAAGGTTTTCACTTACGACTCTAGTAGTCGGATTATATATTGCAATAAATACTAAGCCATGGACTTGACACACTCACAAAACCTATGTACTCGCCGGCATATTTTTGCTGACTCATTTTCACATATGTTTCAGGGAACAACGCTTGATGATACTGATGCATGCTCATGTAGGATCAGATGTGGACCTTAGTGCCTATAAAATATGAAAGACAATAATTATGCTTGTTTGTTGTTTGTTTAAGTTTGGTTAAAAGTTCTAAAACAATATGACAATATAATCTATGTTAATATCCAATAAAATGAAATATCAAATGCCATGTGTTGTTGAAACAATCTGTTAACGTGACTACCCAAGTGTTTCCGCCGCGTGTTGTTTTACACGATTTGGGGTGTTACAGGTTGGTATTAGAGCACTGGTTATAGGGAATTAGGTTATTAGTAATGCTTTGACCTAGACTATAACCTTCCTAGGACCCTAACGCGAGTTTACTTGCGTTTAGTTTTAAAATACAATACAATCACCTATCCTTAGGTGATTACCAAAACAAATTAAAAAATTACAAACTCGTTTTGAAAATCAATCATCTATCCTTAGATGATTTGTTTTTGGCTTTAAGCCTTCAAAGTTTTCAAAATCTCGTCAAAGTTTGGGTTTTAATAATGTGAACACGTGCAATATGGAAGGGTGGGTGCATGTACCCTGAGTTTTCTGTCTAAGGCTAGAGTGTTCGTACAAATCCACTTAATCGGACCACTCACTCTTGCCTGGGAACTCTTGGGGTGAGTGTCCACTTATAGGCTAAAGCATGTCTTCGCGATACATTATAAAGACCTATTTACTTTGATTAGTCATTGTGTGTCATTTGATTGTCTTGAGAGACAAATGAATAACCACCATCCTTATGTTTCGTCGATATTTTTGATGCCTCTATTGATTTTTCCGAATGTCAATCTCACATATTTGCCTTCATGTTTTCTTTTAGAATGCCTCCTGGACGTGATACGACTCAAAATGCCGAAATGGCTGCACTTATCGCTCAACAAATTGCTGCTGTACTCCCTAACCTAGTGACTCAATGATGAAGGAATTCTGCCCGCGCCATGAACAACGGGCACTGGAAAATGAATTCCATGATCTTAAGCAAGACAGTGGTGAGAGTCGTGCTTATACCGACCGGTACGAGGACCTAAGTTTGTTATGTCCAACGATGGTGACGCCTTTGGATAAGGCGATTGAAAAATATATCGATGGTTTGCCTGACCCTATTCAGGACATCGTTACTGGAAGTCACCCTACTACTGTTCGTCAAGCCATTGAATTGGCTGCTACTCTGACTAATTCTCAAGTCAGAAAGGGTAAACTTCATCGCAAGGGCGACAAGAAACAATCTGACAAGTCCACCCAAGAGAAAACCAAGGGAAACAAAGCCGAGCCTTCCAAACGATCGAAGAAGCGTAAGGCTTCTCAAAACTTTGCTGTTACTGCTCAACCCAACCAAGCTCCCCAAAACCAACCAGCTCAACCTCCTGCAAAGAAACCTTATGCGGGAACTGCACCGCTTTGCAACCGATGTAATGGTCACCATCAAGTTCAGATACCGTGTCGACAGTGTACTACCTGTGGAAAACTTGGTCACTTGGCGAATATTTGTCGCTTTAACCCAAACCCAGCTGCACTGAACCAAGTTCAACCACAAGAAAATCCCGCTCGACCTCACTTTCCACCTGGTTCATGTTTTAATTGTGGCGAGATGGGGCACTATAGAAACAACTGCCCAAGGCTAGCAAATGCAAATCCAGCTTGCGGACGAGCTTTCAATATGAACGCCAACGAGGCCCGTGCTGATAACGAAGTCATAAATGGTACGTTCTTTGTTAACAATTGTCCTGCTTCAGTTCTTTTCGATTCGGGTGCCGATAGAAGTTTTGTGTCCTTAGCCTTTGAATCTGTGCTTTTGATGCCGAGAACTAGACTAGGAAAGCCTTTGACAGTAGAAGTTGCTAGTGGTGAACCTCTTGTGCTCGATCATATTATTCGAAATTGCCAGATAAACCTCAACAATCATTTGTTTTCTATCGTCCTTACACCAATGCAACTCGGAAGTTTCGATATTATTATAGGATGGATTGGTTAACCAAGCATCATGCCGAAGTTATTTGCTTCGACAAGATAGTTCGAATACCTCTTCCTTCTGGTGAAACCTTGGAAATTCATGGAGAGAAACCCACTAGTAACATAAAACTCATGACATGTACGCAAGCCCAAAGGTACTTACGAAAGAATTATGTGGCATTCTTGGCTCATATCATAGAGGAGAAAGTAAAGAACAAGAGTATTCAAGATATTCCTGTGATCCGAGACTATCCTGAGGTTTTTCCTGAAGATCTACCTGGTTTACCCCCGGCACGTCAAGTTGAATTCCGTATTGATCTTGTACCTGGTGCTAATCCGATAGCCAAATCTCCTTACCGACTTGCACCGTCTGAAATGCAAGAGTTATCGAAACAACTTGAAGAGTTATCAGACAAAGGTTTCATTCGTCCGAGCTATTCTCCGTGGGGGTGCTCCTGTCTTATTTGTGAAAAAGAAGGATGGATCCTTCCGTATGTGTATCGATTATCGTGAGCTCAACAAAGTCACGATCAAGAATCGATATCCCCTACCTCGCATTGATGATCTGTTTGAACAGCTTCAAGGTGCTACCTATTTCTCCAAGATCGATCTGCGTTCTAAGTATCATCAGCTTTGTGTTCACGAGGAAGATATTCCTAAGACTGCTTTCCGCACTCGATACGGTCACTATGAGTTTACTGTTACGCCTTTCGGTTTGACCAATGCTCCAGCGGTATTCATGGACTTGATGAATAGGGTTTGTAAACCTTATTTAGATAAGTTCATCATTGTTTTCATCGACGACATTCTCATTTATTCTAGATCCCGATCCGAGCACGAAGAACATCTTCGTTTGACTATGGAACTTCTAAAGAAAGAACAATTATATGCCAAATTTTCCAAATGTGAATTTTGGCTGAAAGAACTTCAGTTTTTGGGTCACATTGTCAATGAGCAAGGTATTCATGTGGATCCTTCCAAAATCACTGCGATTAAGGATTGGAAAACACCCACTACACCCACAGAAGTTCGCTCATTTCTTGGTCTTGTTGGTTGTTATCAATGATTCATCGCAAACTTTTCAAAGATCGCTATTCCCCTCACTGCTTTGACGTAGAAGAATAAGCCATTTGAGTGGGGACCTAAACAAGAGGAAGCTTTCCAAACTTTGAAACTAAAACTCTGTGATGCTCCTATTTTGTCTTTACCCGATGGCAATGATGATTTTGTGGTTGATTGTGACACATCGAATTTAGGCCTTGGTTGTGTCCTAATGTAACGGGATAAAGTCATCGCATATGCGTCAAGACAATTGAAAGTCCACGAGAAGAATTATACAACTCATGATCTTGAGTTGGGTGCTGTTGTCTTTGCTCTCAAAATTTGGAGGCACTATCTTTATGGAACGAAGTGTGTGGTCTTCTCGGACCACAAAAGTCTCCAACACATATTCAATCAAAAGGAGTTAAACATGAGGCAACGATGTTGGGTCGAACTTCTAATTGATTATGACTACGAAGTTCGCTACCATCCCGGTAAGGCGAAAGTTGTGGCTGACGCGCTTAGTCGTAAAGAACGTGTCAAGCTTCATTGTGTTCGAGTTCGATCCGATATCCAAACACGTATTCTTGCAGCCCAACGCACTTGTGTAACCCAAGGTTTGTTGAAAGACGAACTGCCTCATCATCTCGAAACGAAAGACGACGGATTACTCTATTACATGAACGTTTGTGGGTTCCGGATCAACACAATCTCCGTACTTTACTGATGGAATAAACTCATAAGTCTCGTTACTCGATTCATCCTGGTGCTACAAAAATGTACAAGGATCTCCGTACCCAGTATTGGTGGCCGGGTATGAAGAATGATATTGCCTTGTATGTGTCTAAATGCCTTACTTGTCTCAAAGTAAAGGCCGAGCATCAACATCCATCTGGTTTATTGGAACAACTAGAAATACCGATATGGAAGTGGGAGAACATTGCGATGGATCTCATCACGAAACTACCACGCACATCTAGAGGTCATGATGCAATTTGGGTGATCATTGATCGTCTAACAAAGTCAGCACACTTTATAGCAATCCGTGAGGATTTCTCTGCTGACAAACTTGCCAAGATCTATGTTGATGAGATTGTGTCTCGTCATGGTGTTCCTTTGAATATCATATCTGACTGAGATGCTCGGTTCTCATCTCATTTCTGGAAGAGTATGCAATCTGCTATGGGAGGCAAACTCAATTTGAGCACTGCTTATCATCCTCAAATGGATGGGCAATCTGAGAGGACAATTCAAACATTGGAGGATATGCTTAGAGCTTGCGTGATCAATTTTGGTGGTAGTTTGGATTCGCATCTACCATTGGTCGAATTCTCTTATAACAATAGTTATCACGCCAGCATCAACATGGTGCCTTTCGAAGCTTTATACGGTCAAAAATGTCGTTCATCTTTCTGTTGGAATGAGATCTGTGAGACACAGCTCACTGGACCAGAACTCATCCACGACACAACCAAGAAAGTCAAGAAAATTCGCGATAACCTTCTGACAGCTAGAAGCCGTCAACAGAGTTATGCGGACAAGCGATACAAGCCCTTAGAATTTCAAGTTGGTGACTACGTCCTACTCAAGGTATCCCCTTGGAAAGGAGTGGTTAGATTTGGAAAGAAAGGAAAACTTGCACCACGATATGTTGGACCATTCAAGATCGTTGAAAGAATCGGAAAGGTGGCCTACCGACTTGAGCTACCTCCTAAACTCGGGAAAATTCACCCAACTTTTCATGTGTCCAATCTCAAGAAATGTTTAGCCGACGCAAATCTTCACATCCCACTTGATGAAATCACGTCGATAATACTATGCATTTTGTCGAGAAACCGGTGGAGATTATGGACCATGAAGTCAAGAAACTTAAACGAAGACAAATCCCGATAGTCAAAGTTCGCTGGGAATCCAAACGTGGCCCAGAATTTACTTGGGAACATGAGGATCAGATGAAAGCGAACTATCCACACTTATTCTTACAAGTTTCCTCTAATTAAATTTCGGGACGAAATTTCCTGAAGTAGGGGAGACTGTGATATATGTGGTAATCCGAGCATGTAATAATGATAAACAAGTTATCAATGAATGAAATTTATGTTTTATTTGTGATTTTTGTATATTTACTATGTTATTTGCATACAATCAATTCTTGCACAATTTCGAAACTCTTGAATCGCTTCTATAAGCAAAACCCGTAAACCGATACGCAAACGAAACCAATTTAATGCAACGTATGTTCCGGAATAGTGACATAAGCTAAACATGCCTTAAATAAACTTTACATAACTTAGAAATAAGTTTTGAAAGGTTTGGTATGTCAAAAACAAATTTATTCGATCACATGGACTATTACGACAAACTGCGAAAGTCTGCTGATTCTTGCAGCGACGTACGCTCCGGAACAAGGTCACAAGCTTAACATACCATAAATACCCTTTACATAGCTTAGAAATAAGTTTTGAGGGCTTCGGTATGGCAAAATCACACTTTGGCAACTTCAGGGATTATTTTGCAAATTTCATGAAACTATGTCTCTTCGCGTATTTCGCCGTCTGGAACATGTACGGACATCCATAATTTTTTTGTAATCATTAAAATATATATTTTATTAACTGGAATGCAAAAATATCATTCGTTAAGCATTTACGGTCATTTGCGCATTCGTTACGATTTTCGTCATAATTAACCAAAAACCGCAACCTATGACCAAACGAACCAACCTCTGGAACATTTTTCGATATATTTTAAGTTCCCTATGCTTTAGCATCCTTATAAAGCCAAAATATTGGGTTAACGGATGTTAAAAACGTCAAAAACTATCGAAAACAAGTGCAGGGACCTGTTTGCAATTTTTCAAAACTTCAGTCAAGGGGGGTGGCGTACGGCGACGCCCCAGGGGGTACCGTCGTGTATGGAGATGCCCCTGTTTTGACAGAATGTTGCTGGCAGCTTCCCAGCTAATTTTCCTTGCCACCAATTCGCATATTTTGACACCTGGCTCAAATTTTGCCACACTTAACCTGCTTCTAACACCTCTACAACACTTGTTAACATCCTAGAGCATCTCCAAACACTTGTCATGATCAAATTAATCCAATTCAAGTATAAATTCCATGATTTTTTCTCATATTTGAACTTTTGCAACCTTCATTCAAGCTCACATCTGCTATAATCCGAATTTGCAACCACTTGGGAGACTCCTCTGTGATTCCTTGATCATCCCTACTGTGTGTAAGTAATTCATTCATGTTTTGATTCAAGTTTCTTAGTTTAATTGAGCTAAAACTCAACAGTTTGACTTTCTGTTGACTTCCAGATTTGATCATGAATTGATCAACATAAAGTCCAATTGAATCTTGCAATATGATGGTAATCAAGATGGTTATGATCCTTAGTGATCATGCTTACTGATTTCCACCATTTCTAGTCATTTTGACAAGTCAAAGTTCGGTCAAAAATGCGATAAATGCGCATTTTATGCCGAAACTATTTTTGGGTGTCAAAACAGTTTGTTTTGGTACCAAAACTCTTTTATAAACATATTTAGACATGTCAAAACATGTCTAAATCGTCACTCTTATTTTAGTGCTTGTTTAGAGTCAAAAGTAGAACGGTTTGACCACCAGTTTGACTTTCATATCTGACCCGTTTGGTGGATCTTTGGACCCAACCAAATACATATTTGTGACCATAATTGTAAAGGGAATAACCCTCTGAGGTTGTACCTTATGGTTATGTTGTTTGGATAGTGTTACGCTAACTAGTAGTTAAAATCTTCAATAAAGACTAAAATGCCCTTTTCGCGAACAAATCAACTTTAAGCATATGAAAAATAAATTTTGACTTGTATTCTGATCAAATAATATTTTCAAACATGTTTAGGCATTAAAGACATATCATAACTCATATCTAACCATCCGAATGCGTAGTTACGCAAATGACGTGTTAAAGTGGCTTAAACTACCTTAACGGGTCATAACGGGTCAAAAGCACTTAAAATCCTTTCCAACTCAGAATGTTAACTTATCAAACCATGTCATATGAGTTCCAATACTCATTTGGTTTATAAAGTCTCATTCTATCCGAATCCTCCGATTTCAAGTTTCGATATTTAAATTGTTATCTATTTTTAGGACACGCGTGATTTCTCGGACACTTGAGTTTTGATTTGATCTTTGAACAAGATACACTACCAATATTAATGTGAGTACATAATTCCCCTATTTTATGTTTTACAATTGTTTTGGAGTGATTCATATGTGCTAAATGTTTTCAAGTTTTCAAATGCAAATACTATGGTTTATATTAAACACAACGATTTCAATAATGTGAACGAACTTGTTGGTGTGATGTATTTATAAAAAGAATGACATTCATTAACAATGACCAAGCTGACCAGTAGTAAGTTAAGGCGCCTAGGACTGACAATCCTGTTACCAAAATTCCCGGGGTTTGTGGGGAAATTTGGGAAGCGACTGAAACAGTATTTGTAACATACCATTTGGTGGTTTGTTTTACGATTAAGGGACCCCATGGGTGGTCTCGAACAAGTCAACAAAGGTTTGAATGTATTCACGAAACGACCAAAAGTTTTCACAATTAAAACAAGTACGATTGTACGATTGGTTTATGATAAGTGATTTAGATAACGGAACGTGTGTAATGTCATAAAAGCATGGTGGATACGCCGCCGGTACTTCCTATATATAAATGCTTTTATCATATTACATACGTGGCGCTATTTGCATCACTTGAACAAATGTTTTCAAACAATGACACACAATGATTTTCGATTAAAGATAAAAACCATACAAGTTATTTCAAGACAATTTACAACTTGGATTTAGAAAACAAACGATTTCAAGTCAAGGTTCATGGCTACTAGATTTTATAAACTTTTAGCCACATGTTTAAGTCGATTAACTATTGCAATATCACATGCTTTTAAAACAAGGTTTTCACTTACGACTCTAGTAGTCAGATTATATATTGCAATAAATACAAAGCCATGAACTTGACACACTCACAAAACCTGTGTACTCGCCGACATATTTTTGCTGACTCGTTTTCACATATGTTTCAGGGAACAACGCTTGATGATACTGATGCATGCTCATGTAGGATCGGATGTGGACCTTAGTGCCTATAAAATATGAAAGACAATAATTATGCTTGTTTGTTGTTTGTTTAAGTTTGGTTAAAAGTTCTAAAACAATATGACAATATAATCTATGTTAATATCCAATAAAACGAAATATCAAATGCCATGTGTTGTTGAAACAATCTGTTAACTTGACTCCCCAAGTGTTTCCGCCACGTGTGTTTTTACGCGATTTGAGGTGTTAGAAGGTTAGACATGCTAAACATGTCTAACTTGTCACTTTTTGTTTAGTGCTTGTTTAGGGTCGTAAGTCGAGCGGTCTTGACCACCGCTTTGACTTTAGAATCCGACACGTTTTGGTCGATCATAGGATCTAATCAAACTCATATTAGGGACCATAGTTGTATAGGGAATAACCCTCTGAGGTTATACCTTATGGTCACATCGTTTGGTTAGAGTTATGTTAAGTCGCCTAGTATGCCTTTATAAATGACCAAAATGCCCTTTTTTGCGCATAAATAGATTTTAAGCTTACGTAACCAATGTTTTGCCATATAGATTGATGTTACAACTATATTAAACTTGTTTTGGCATATAAGACTTATCATAGGGCATAAACTACCTTAACGAGCCATTATGGGTCAAAAGCACTTAGGAATCTTTCCAAATCAGAATGTTAACTTTGTTAAACCTTTTCATATGAGTCCCAACACTCATTTGGTTTACAAGACCTCATTCTATCCGATCCTCTGATTAATGTTCGATATTAACATAGTTATCCGATATTAGGACATACTTGAATTCGTGGACTCTTGAGCTTTGGTTTATCTTCTTGAACAAGGACTTTCTTGCAACCTCAAGTGAGTACATAGTCTCCTCTTTTACGTTTTTCAATGTTTTGGGGTGAAACATATTGTGCCTATAACTACTTTCGTGATTTCATGACATTATACATGCTTGATTACATAGTATATATAGTACATTATTTTCATTGCCTTTTGCTTCATATGTTGACCGAGCATATTTAGAACATTGGTTTTCAAAGACATTTTTTCTATATATGTTGACCGAGCATACTAGTGCATGGTTTTCAAAACATTTACAAGACATGCTTACATTGTTATTAACATTTTGGTGCGTTGAACTCGACAATGATACATTCATTAACATTGATCACGCCGACCGGTAGTATGTAATGGTACATAGGATTGACAATCCCGTTCCCACTTCCTAGGTATGTTTGGAAGGGACCTTAGGGAATGACAGAATCCGATGAACATTAATAAACCCTTGACCGGATATGGGTTTATCCGACAATCAACAAGGCTTGAATGTGTTCGCCAACAATCCATAATATATGTTTTAACAATAAAGGCAATGGTTTATAAAACATGACATTGGTTTACATGACATTTGTTTACTCGACATTGGTTTACATGACATTTGTTTACTCGACATTGGTTTACTCGACCATTGGTTTACATGACATTTGTTTACTCGACATTGGTTTACATGACATTTATTACTCGACATTGGTTTACATGACATTTTTTACTTGACATTGATTTGCATGACATTGGTTTCCTCAGCATTGGTTTATGGTGAATGACTTAAATAGCGTGACGTGTGTAATATGATAAAAGCATGGTGGATACGCCAATGGTACTTCCTATATATAACTGCTTTTATTATCTTACATATTGTGGCGTTATCTAAATCATTTAAACAAAATACAAGACATGACATATTTTATACAAAACATGACATTTTTATGTGAGACAAAACTTACTTTTGGTTATCTATTTAACCATGCATTATTTCTTTTATATCATATTGATTTTTCATATGGTTTTTATAAAAGAAACTTTTTATGGTTCATGGCGACTTTTGTACTACTTTAAACTTTTCTTACAATAATCAACGCCATGAAGCATCAACACAAAATCCTATGTACTCGCCGCCATTTCTTTGCTGACTTTATTTTCACATATGTTTCAGGAGCGAATGTTTGATGTTGATCGTGTTACACATAGGGCAGACTTTGGGCCTTAGTGACAATAAAAGCAAGAAGAACAGTTTAATTTATGTTGTATTTTCCGTTTTATCTAAGACATGTAAACAATTATAATAAATAAAACTTAACTTTATGTGCCATGGTTATTGAAACAATAGTTCTGTTACGAAACTCCCTGATGTTTTCGTCACGGTTTGTTGTTTTACGCGATCGGGGTGTGACATCTTGATTTACGCTTTTTCACATGTTATTTGGTGGAGACTAGATCTTTGACAAGCTTATGATATTACACGATTCATTGTATAGGCGTCGAGTGTTTACACATACACATTTTATGTATATTTCACAAAAATAGTCGAGTGTGTGAACAATGTGAGATGTGTGAAAATTTGCATGCTAAGTTAATCGATAGTGGGATCACGGCTTCTCGATTATCTTTACATATATTCACATGTGCTTGTTTGGTTTGGATTCATTGATGATGTCTTTCGAAAAATCGGCTAACCGGTATGTATGCACATTATGTAGATTCTAAGTTACTTAATCTCGTTAGAAATTCTCTTTTCTTCTATTCTTATTTTAGTTTGCTTGAGGACAAGCAAAGTTCAAGTGTGGGGAGGTTTGATGTATGTAAAAATACACATACTTTTGTCCCCCGTTTTATCCCCGTTTTATGCTTTTTGGCTATAAAACCAAAGTTTTAGCACTTAATCATTTAGGTTTTGGTTTACAGGCCTTAAACAGCGTACCGGACAAGAAAATGAAGAAAAAATGGATTTTCCGGCCGAATCGGCAAAGATACGAGGATTCTGTTGAGTTCAACACCATTGGCATGGCAGTGCCAACTTTGGCATGGCAGTACCGACCTTGATTCTGCAGCGCACTCTCGGACATGCACGGAAGTGCCGACCTTGATTCTGTGGCGCACTCTCGTACATGCACGGCGGTGCCAGCTTTGGCACGGCAGTGCCTACCTTCAGCACAGCAAAGCCAACTTTGGCACGGCAGTGCCAATTTTGAAATATCTGCCCAGATCTTCTGACGTCACAAGATCTCATGAACAGTGCACAGCCGTGCACTATATTGGCACGGCTGTGCCGATTGAAAACATTATAAAAATAGCAGAACCCATTTTGAAAAAAATCTGGACTTTTGGGAGCGTTTTTGGCAATTTTTGGTCTCCGGCAACAACAAGTTTTGGTCTGAATCAAGCCCCCATTGTGCCGAGAAGCTGCGTTACTATCCGGGTTTTCAATCATATGCTTGTTTATGGTGCGATTCTTAAATCTTTCCATGATTTTGATCATGTTTCAAGCATTTGGTTGATGTATTATGTATTATTGTAGCCTAAGGGCAAAAACACCAGTATTCCTTGCTTCATAAACAACCATTAGTATGTTAATCATGTTTGTAATGACACTTAGCACTTTCTATGTTAATCCTTGATGATTATTTGGCAACCTTGTTTATTGATGTTGGATTCTTGATTATAGTTAATTATCTTGGATGATTAGAATGTGGTTAGTTAGGATATTTGCAAGAAGAAGCTTAATTAATCATGTATTAGTAGACTTTTAACTTGCTAAAATGTTTACACCATGAAACTAGAAATGGGTATTGGTTTAATAAGGGGTAATTAATACTAATCAAGAGTGCTTTCCCTCACGGAAGGACCTTAGCGGGTTAAATGGTGTTGTTATGAATTCTTGACATAAGCTGTGAACTTTGTTAGTAATTAAGGCCAAAATTGCTATCTTGGTGGATTTATGTTCAAGATTTGTAAAATGAACTCGGTTGTAATTTAATCTAGTTATGCTTGTCTCGGTGGTTGCATTGTATTTATCGATGTCTCTTTCCTTGATTAAGTAAGGTTAGAAAACTCTTAACGGATGACTAACTTATCTTCAGGGGATTTTCATAGACATTCATCAATAGGGCGTTAAAGAACAATTTTAGGTGGTTAAAGTGTGTTTATCGTTTTAACTTTCCAAAGAGTTGTCATGTTAGGTCGAAAGGGATACTAATTGTCTTTGAAAAATGGAAAATTGACCAAGTGACTTAGTGGCGTAATCGATCTAGTTAACATATTCCGGTTGTTCATAAAGCAAGACTATAATTATATTTTTCATATTTGGAGTCTATTATGTTTTTAAAAAGAAAAAGAAACCAAAATATTATGTTTTAGTCATTTTCTAGTTTAAACAACTTATCACTTGTCTTTTCTATCGGTAGAATAATGACAAAGGTTTAGTATTATCTTCTCCACCCGCATCCTTGGATCGATACTTGGTTCTTACCGATACTTTACTACATATATGACGGGGTACACTTGCCCTTTCGTGTGTGTTTTAATGTTGAAGTATAAATCATTTTTATAAATTTAAAACCAAATCGTGTGTAAAATTTGTTGTAAAAATATGTATATACATGGACAAGTCACTTTATCCTGGTGGAACACTTAAGTTCAAGTTTTGGGCGAAGACGCTGCCTACGGTCTTACCTTGAACGAACTAAAAGAGATGCTTCTTAATGAATACTGCCCGCATAGTGAGATGCAGAAGATTGAGACTGACTTCTGGAATTTAACCATCGAAGGCCTGAATGTCAGAGCTTATACTTCCCGGTTCAATGATTTGGCTAGATTGGTTCCACGAATGGTCAATCCTGAATACGTTAAGATAGAGAGGTATATTTGGGGATGCCGCCACAAATTCGCAGTATGGTTACATCAGCGAAGCCCACTACCTATCTGGAAGCTACTTCTCTAGCGAAATCATTAGGATGATGCTGCTCTCAGAAATAGCCTTAACAGGAAGGAGGAGACTGGGAAGTCGTCGGGAAAAGTCAAGGAAGATGGGAAATCTGACCGATCAGAGCATTCTAAGCCTAGATCTAGGGAATCGCGGATGCGAAAGTCTAAGAGCTCAAGAAAGGATTCCAATGTGAAGCGAGAGAGGAAACGCGATTCGGGGAAAGCGTATGTGGCTAGTTCTAGTGATTCGAGAAGGATAACGCCAAGGATGGCAGGAGTGGTTCAGTAAAGAAGACTCACGGTGATGAGCAGGGAAAGTGTGCCAGATGTGGTCGAACTGGACATGTTACTCGCGAGTGCTATGCTAAGAGTACGTCGGAAGGAGTTAAGCTCAAGGGATGTTATGAATGCGGAGAGCAAGGACACTTCAAGAGGAACTGTCTGAATGTGAAGGGTCGGAATGCCAGGGGCAGAGCTTTTGAGCTGAATGCTGGGAAGGGACGTGATGATCCTGCAGTTGTTACTGGTACGTTCCTAATCAAAGACCATTCTGCGTTCGTACTATTTGATACCGGGGTTGACTTGAGTTTTTCAAAAAACTTTGAACCGTTTCTGTGTTCTCAAACAAGTAAGCTAAGTAAAAAGTACTCGATAGAATTAGCAAATGGTAAATTGATAGAGACTAGCGAAGTCATTCGTGGTTGTAGAATTCGGTTATGCGATCATAGTTTTAGTATCGATTTATTACCAGTGGAGCTGGGTAGTTTTTATGTAGTCATTGGGATGGATTGGCTATCCAAGAACGGAGCTAAGATCATTTGTTTGGAGAAACAAGTGCGGATACCTCGTCCTGGTGGTGGTGAAGCTTTAGTTGTTCACGGTGACCGATCAAGTCGAGTGTCAGGAGTTGTTAGTATTATGAAGATGCACAAGATATTGCATAAAAGCTATCCTGCGTTCTTGGTTAACGTAGTGGATACGAAGGCCGAAAGTAGGAAGATTGAAGAAATTCTTATAGTTCGCGATTATCCGAAAGTTTTCCCTGAAGACTTGCCTGGATTACCCCTTGTAAGACAGATCGAGTTTAAAATCGACCTTGTACCTGGTGCTGCACCGATTGCAAAATTTCCTTATAGATTAGCACCGTTAGAAATGAAAGAATTGTCAAATCAGCTTCAAGAGCTATTAGACAAAGGTTTCATACAACCAATCTTTTCGCCTTGGGGAGCACCTAGTGTTGTTCGTGAAGAAGAAAGATGGTTCCTTCAGAATGTGTATCAATTACAGAGAGTTGAACAAATTAACTATCAAGAATCAGTACCCTATACCGAGAATCGACGATTTGTTCGACCAGCTTCAAGGATCAAGCTACTACTCGAATATAGACCTTCTTTCAGGTTATCACCAGTTGAAGATTGCTGAGGAAGACTGTCCGAAGACTGCTTTTAGAACACATTATGGCCATTATGAGTTCTTAGTCATGGCTTTTGGCTTAACTAATGCGCCTGCAGTGTTCATGGATCTCATGAACAGGTTATGCAAACCCTATTTGGACAAATTCGTGATAGTATTCATTGACGATATACTAATCTATTCGCGAACCAAAAAAGATCATGAGCAACATTTGAAGATGATTCTGGAGCTGTTGAAGAAAGAGAAGTTGTATGCTAAGTTCTCTAAATGTGAATTTTGAATTCGAGAGGTGCATTTTCTCGGACATGTCATAAATGAGAAAGGTATACATGTAGACCCATCGAAGATAGAGGCGATCAAGAATTGGGCAGAGCCAAAGACTTCGTCAGAGGTGCGACAGTTCTTAGGACTTGCTGGGTATTATAGAAGATTCGTTGAGAATTTTTTCAAGAATAGCACAGCCATTAACGTTATTGACCCATAAGGATAAAAAGTTTGATTGGTCAGAGAAGCAGGAGAAAGCTTCTCATTTGTTGAAGGAAAAGTTGTGTAGTGCACCTATTCTTTCCCTGCCTGAGGGAAATGATGGTTTTGTTGTATACTGTGACGCGTCACATTTGGGCCTTGGTTGCGTGCTTATGCAAAAAGACAAAGTGATAGCCTATGCATCCAGACAACTGAAAGTGCATGAGAAGAACTACACAACTCATGATTTAGAGTTAGGAGCTATTGTTTTCACTTTGAAGATTTGGAGACATTATCAGTATGGCACGAAGTGTACGATTTACACAAACCATAAGAGCCTCTAGCATATCTTTGACCAGAAGGAGCTCAACATGAGGCAACGACTATGGGTGGAATTACTCAATGATTATGAGTGTGATATTCGTTATCACCCAGGGAAAGCCAATGTTGTTGCTGATGCGCTCAGTAGGAAAGAGCAAGAAAAGCCTCTACGCGTTCGTGCCTTAGGTTTAACCATACAGATGAGTTTGACTGATCAAATTCGTAATGCACAACGAAAAGCTTAGAGAGATGAGAACCTGAGAAGAGAAGGTTTGAGAGGTTTGGAATACGAACTGACACCAAAAGCGGTGAAGTGATGTATTTCATGAACCGAGTTTGGGTTCCGCTTAGAGGTAACCTACGTGAACTGGTTATGAACGAGGCTCATAAGTCCAAATACTCTATTCACCCAGGTTCCACCAAGATGTATCAGGATATTAAGGAGATATACTGGTGGCCAAATATGAAGAAAGATATTGCGGTGTATGTGAGTAAATGTCTGACATGCTCAAAGGTTAAGGCTGAGCATCAGAAGCCGTCTGGGCTTCTGCAGCAACCAGAGATTCCTAAATGGAAGTGGGAGCATCTTTCTATGGACTTTATCGCCAAATTACTCCGTACGTCACGTGGACATGACACCATATAGGTAATTGTCGATCGATTGACGAATTGCTCATTTCTTGCCCATTAAGGAAACAGACAAGACGGAGAAGTTATCGCAGTTGTACCTTAACGAGATTGTAGCCCGACATGGAGTGCCTGTGTCAGTTATCTCCGATAAAGATGGACGATTTGACTCCAAATTTTGGCGATCTCTTCAAGATTCGTTGGGTTCTCGTTTGGACATGAGTACTGCGTATCATCCTCAAACGGATGGTTAGAGTGAGAGAACCATTCAGACGTTAGAGAATATGTTGAGAGCGTGTGTGATTGACTTCAGTGGAAGTTGGGATAGTCATTTGCCGTTGGTAGAGTTTTCTTACAACAATAGTTACCACGCTAGTATCAAAGCCGCTCTGTTTGAAGCTTTGTATGGAAGGAAATGTCGATCACCCTTATGTTGGGATGAGGTTGGCGAAAGGCAACTAACCGGACTTGAGCTTATCCAGGAAACCACCGACAAGGTTGTCCGCTGCCGCCGATCGACAGAAGAGTTATGCAGACAACTGAAGGAAACCGTTGCAGTTTCAAGTCGGGGATCGTGTTCTGCTGAAGGAAAGCTGTTGTTAGGTTTGGGAAAGGGGGAAAACTAAGCCCGCGTTATATAGGTCCTTTCGAAGTCCTCTCTCGAGTTGGATCAGTCGCGTATAGGCTTAAGCTGCCAGAAGTGTTGAGTGGAGTTCATGACGTTTTTCGTGTTTCCAACCTAAGAAAGTGTTTGTCGAATGAGAAACTAATTATACCCCTGATGAGGTTCAAGTAGACAATAAACTGAGATTTATAGAGGAACCGATGGAAGTTCTGGATGAGAAGATTCGGAAGCTAAGGAGGAGTCGGATAAAGTTGGTCAACGTTCGCTGGAATTCTAAACATGGACCCGAGTTTACCTGGGAAAGACAGGACCAGATGCAACATAAATGTCCGCATCTCATCACGCCTAGTGTGAAAATGAAACCTATGGAGTAAGAATTTCGGGGACGAAATTCCTTAAACAGGGGGAGACGTGACACCCGGCTATTTAGGCTGTACCGTACAAATGTAACACGTGTCATGAATGAATAAAAGGCCGTATTTGATTATTTATGATGTTTATATATGGTATTTGATGTGTGGTAAATCCAAAGTTTGATAAAAATTATGTTGGCAATATTAAGATAAACGCTTATCGCATAACGGATAAAATGCGAAATGAACGTCGGTGACCACCGAATAATGTTAAAATCCTAAAAATAGTCTTTTATGATTAAAATAATATATTTAATCATATTCGTGAGGAAAAATAATTTAAAACGCTAAGAAACTCTATTTTTCGAGTTTAAGCGCGTACTGTGCGATACTGCGCGTTTCTGACAAAATACTGTCAACACAGCCAGTCCAGGGCAACTTATAATTATTATAGTAATAATTTGACAAGTTTATTTTTATAGAATGATAAAAATATATTAAAACGCTTAAAATCCCTATTTTACGAATTTAAGCGCGTACTACGCAACACAGCGCGTATGCTGCCAAATACCGACAACGTAGCTGGGCCAGGCAAATAAAATATTGATCACTAATATTTTAGTTAGTTTAGTTTTATAGAGCATTGAAAATAATTTAAAACGTGTTAAAACGTGATTAAAACGCTAGATAAAATACCCGGTGACCAGTTAAATACCTGTGTAAAACATATATATGTGTATGTAATAAAAATTTGTTTGAGTGTGGGCATAGGTGGCGGCTATATGGCTGGCCACCTTTTTGATTTTTCCTTCTAATCGGACAAGTGTACTCCTTGGAAGAAAAACAATCATTTAGGATACTTTCACACTTCATATTCACAATTTCAAAACAACAAAAAACATTTCCATCTTTCCTTCTCTCTCTCTCAGTCGAACACCCTCCAAACAACATCCATTTTCAAAATCCAACTTTGTTTCTTGAAGATCCATGTTCATACAACTCCATTTCAAGGTGTATTGAAGATTTAAAGGTGCTTCCAAGAAGGTTCAAGCTAGAACAAGTTCAATATCATCATTTTTATCAAAACCTACTTGGAATCTTGAAGGTATAAAACTTCATCTTGTTCTTGAATATAAACACTAACTTGAAACAAATAATAAATGAGTTTTTAAAGAAAATGAAAACGGAGGTGTATATATATATATATATATATATATATATATATGTATGGCCGTCTGTATGTATGTGTATATATACATATGAGATTTTGAGTTTGATGTTTGATTGATTCTTGTTGGATAAGATGTTGAAAGGTGAATGCATGTAATCTTTAGAAGGTTCTAAAAGGGTTTTTAAATAAAGTTCATATGATTAAAGTATGAACATGAAAAGTTGAGTTTTGGAATCATATATATATGTATATGTAGCCGTGTATGTATGTGTGTATATGCATACACATGTACTTTTGTTAGTTAGTTCATAAATAATACATACATGCATCTTGTGATGATGATGTACATGATTAGATGAACTTGAATGTTTTGGATTATATGAACATGCATTTAAGACGAGAATATATGCATTTAGTTCATGTGAAATGATGATGACATGATATACATGCATTAAGTGCTTGTACTTAGTCATGCATGTGGGTGTATGTACATAAAATGATGAATAAAATTATGTTGTGATAAAAATAGTTTTAGATCATATTATACACCTTAAAAATAAGGTTATTTCATGTATTAAAGTTGTATGAAACTTGTCATGAAGTTTACTAGCTTTACATATTGTACTTAGTGCTTAAAGAGTTGTAAAATACGTGAAATCGCATGATTCGTATGACTTACACAAAAACTGCACTAATCTGAATATAACCATCATTTTAATCAGTAAATAAAATGTATTGTGTTAAAATATCAAGTCGTTTCGATTTGGGATGGTTATGGTAACGTTTGACGCAAAACTATGCGATAAAAACGGTAAAAGTCGCCTTTTAAGAGGTTTTTACGAAACTGTTTTAAACCAGTAACTAAACTGATATTTTTGACATAAATATAAGTATTTTAACTTATATTAAGTTTATTTGGTGTTTGGTTTGTCATAGGTGACTCCCGACGCCTGAAAACATTACTGAATCGCTAAAATACGCATTTTTCAATGTACACTAGAATGGGTTGTTCATGGGTGAACCTTATATGTTTAAATGTGTTTTGTGATTTAAATATTTGTATTTTATAATATGTTAAGTTTTGACATGATAGCGGGAATTAAGTCTATGCATGTACGCTTGTATGTTTAAAACGGTAGAATGGGTAAAATCGCGTCAAATGTGTAACTTATTTGTCGAGCATGAAAATTGATACAAATGCTAACTTAATAAGTTATTTCATGTATACATGCTTTAAAAATGATAAAGTGTATGAGTTAACGAGATCTAGCGTGTTATGATATTGTGTATATGTGCACGTTTATGTATATATATTACGGCGCGCAAATCGTAGATATATAGTACTTATAAACGGGAGTGTTAACGGATATAACATTAAGGGTCACCAATAAAATAGTTCAAGTCGCAAAACCTTAAAAAATATATATATGAATTCATATATATATTAATATGCCAACATAATAAAAAAATAATGACTTTTCGAGAAAATCTCAAAGTTATGTGAAAATTCTAATATTTGGAGAAACTTAGGTATTTTGTGATATGTTGTTTGATAAATCGTTCCTACGTATATTAGGACGTGTAGAATCAAATTGTGGGATCGCGCTAATTTAATTACGCACCCAAAGGTGAGTGTCATTAAACCCCTCTTTTTACTGTTTTGTATACGTTTTGGGGGAAGAACACGCCTTAAAAGGATAAGTATACACTTTTGTATAAAATATTCCTTTGATTAAACTATGAATATATTTTCGTGGAAAATATATGATTTGTAAATTTTGTGATATGTTTTTAGTGAAAAACATGGTTTTGGATATAAGTATGTTTCTGGATGAAACAAATTTTGGAATAATGATACATGTACGTTTCGGGGATGAAACGGGGATTATTACGGTGCTTGGGGATAAAACGACCGTGTAGATTTAAAAATGCTTAAATCTAGATAGCAACAAATTTGCGTGATCTCAAGAGGTGTAAGTAGCAGTATTGGCTTACATTTCGGTGGGGATTTATGGGTAATTTGTACAACATGATATATTAAATTTATCAATATTAGTAGGATATATATATATTGATCATGAGGCAAGTGATATAGATTGCCCGTCTGGGCGCATGCGCAAGTATTGCTGTTTAGTCATTTAAGTATTGAACATGTAGAATTATTGGTAGATCTATCGGGTTGACTACCCCGTCGTGATCGGTCGCTCCGATCAAGTCAAACGACGAAATGATATTCTATTATAGTCTAGTCTTGATTATACCCTTATTGTTAATATATAGTTCGTAATGTCTTGCAAACATACGAGTCTGAACATTTAATGCTATAAATTTAATATATGAAACTTGAGAAGATGCTTTAGATCGAAGGTTTCATGGAAACGCTTGCGATGACTGACTCATGGATTTTATTAAGGAAATAAATTAACTTTCAAAAATATTATTTGGATGTTTTGATAATAAACACATAATTAAAAAAGTTTTTTTTTTTGTTTTAAATTTGAATATGTGAGCTCACCCTCCTTTGTGTTGACACTTGATTTTAACGTGTTCTTCAGGTTCTTGAGCCTGGCTTCGGGAATTATGGCGTATCTTGTGGTTGTTGATGCATGGTGGTTTTGAAAATGTTTTGGACAAAACTTCTAAAACTTTGGGACCTATGTAATAAGATCCATAAGGATAAAAAACAACTTAACTATGATGTGGTTGTGACGTACTTTAAACTTTATGTTTTACAAAACTATGTTTAATTAAGTTAAATGTCCAACATTAACTATGCATCGTTCGACAAGATATTTATGGGCACCAACTTCTGTCACCATTACGTTTTTATTTACGCTGCGACGTTTTAGGGGTGTTACAATTTGTCACCAGAAGAAAAAGTAAAATCATGAGTCTAGCAAAGAAAATTAATACTTTCTGATGATACTTTAGTTATTCTGATAAATTAACTTGACATCTGATGAACTTTCAAAAAATCTGGTAAAATATCAGAAAATCTGATAGTCCACCAGAAATTCTGATAAGTTATCAGAAAATCAGATAAATCATCAGAATATGGACTATTTACTGATGATTCATCAGACACTTGTAAAAAAATCAGAATATCCAATGTATACATGATTTCCTTTTTGCACAAAACGAACACGGTCACAACCCAATGTGTGTAAATATTTCTTTTTGGTTTTTTAAAATTATTTTTACTCAAAAAAAGGGAAAGGGGAGACAAGAAGCACTTACATGAACAAAGAAGTATGGGTCACAAATGACACCTCTAAACAAATTTAATTATCCATACTCTCTTGATTTAGTGCATAAACAGCTTAGTCACCTTACTTAGAGAAATATATAAGGGGACACCTGGGCAGAAAATGATCATAATCTACTGGTTGTAGCCGCCTAGTTAATAAATACACAAGACTTTCACTCACATAACCTATCTTTTGCTTCTGACGAAGGATCTTGGTGTATTTATGAAGAGAAAGAATAAAATGAGATAAAATCTTTTAGTTGGTAAAGACCATTAATGGCAAAACTATCACTATCACTTATTTAAACCAACTTCACTTGAAGATCTTCATCATAGCCATCACTTTCAAAATCACTTCTCTTCCCAAAAGCCTCTTGATCTTCTACCCCAAATAAACAAATGGCTAGAGAAATGAAAACCATCCACTTCCCACTCACACTCCACACTACTCATAACATGAGGGTGAGAATGAGGCTTGACGAACCTCAATACCAGGGATGCAAGATCATCCTCAACATGCTGATGCAAAGCCCTCTCGGCTATGCCTTATCAGCATACATCTGGTTCCACCCCTTCCTCCTGCAAGAGTTTTGGTGGAATGCACAGACAATCTACCAGGGAGGCAACGGATGGATCACCAGCATGGTGATGGGAAATGAGATCATTCTCATCAAGGAGACCATCAAATCAGCCCTTCAACTCAACGATGACACTGATGTCACCGTCTACAGCCGATCAGCTCTGAGTCAAACTCTCATAGATATGGGATACGAGTCACCGAGTACGTCAAGGGGGATTAGAAAATCAGGGTTCATTCCACCATGGCAGTTTTTGGTGACACAACTTGGGTATGCTTCTGTAGGACCGATCCTCGATGCTAAGGAACCTAAATTTGATATCTAACGTCCATAATAGCGAAAATATTACATCGTGTTTACCAATAGACAAGAATTAATCAGTTTAACATTAGTTTTATTGATCAAACGTCAAGAGTACAAACTGATAGAGCTTCGCCTCCAAAATGCCAAAAGTTACAAATGAGTGAGGCATGCTAGCTATATATAGAGATGCAAGTTTACCAGAGTGGGACATGAGTTCGCCCGAACTTGCCATTGCAAGTTCGGCCGAACTTGTCAATACAAGTAACCTATGGGCGAACTTGTCTCAAACTTACATAAATACTTCATTCAGCTAGTCTATTCAGCTCTATTCTATACAGACTCGATATAAGACTAAGACATATACATTATGCACCAACAGACTCCCCCTTGGATATTGTCTTCATCTTGTATCAGTCTTCAAAACTCTGTCTTCATAATAAATGTTAACGCACACGACCGAAGAAGTTCTTAAACGGCTTCTTTCGTCGTTCTTGCTTAGATCCGATGTCTGGTCTGTAGGAGGCACCTTGTTCATATACTGAAATCTTCTAACACTTGCCTTCCTTGTTTTCTCATGAATCGCTTCAAGACGCTTCTCCTCTTTTAGGAATTCAACCCTTTCTAAATCCCTCCAATTTGTTTGCCACATCTTCCCTGAATTTACTTCATGCGCATAGCAAACATTAACAACTTTCTGAAACTGCATCGCTTGTACCTTCTCATGTTCTTCAAACACAATCTTGCTATAGAACAAGGTTTTGATATCTTCTCTCGAGCAGTTAACAAGCCACATTGGATCTAGAATCCTGATCGTTCTCCATAAACCTCTCATGCCTTGATATCCCAATACCTCAACTCTTTCCTTCGAAATATCCAAGTGTTCTTCAAATTTTAACACAATAACTGCCTCATAAGTAGATGGATCTATCTGCCACCACTTGAACAATGGATAGAAGTTCTGTTCAATCAGCATCAACGACATGTTTCTCGTGGCTCTAGGTCGCTTCATTATCAACGTAATGTCTTTCTCCCCTGTTTTCTTGTTAGTCTTGATTCGGCGACCTGGAATGAATGGCTTCCAATATCCGAATCCTTTGACTGCTTCATATTTTATCAATTTCCACAACAACTGATCAATCACTTTCATGTGGTATGTAACATTAACTGTCCGAACGAACTCTTCCACATCCCAATATGGTAAGGTCTTGAAATCAGCAAGATACTTGAAGTATTGCACTCCAAATTCTCTTTTGATTGCATATATGTTAAATTCCTTGAACCAACCCCAACTCAAGATATCTCCCAATGACACATCTTTGTCTCTGGTAAAGAATGCTAGAGGACATCGAAACTTACGTTCGCGCGACATCTCTTTAAACCAAGACTTCTTTGCTTGAGCAATTTCTTCTTTTGTCATAGGCTTTGTGACTTTTCCTTCTCGTAAAGATTCTTCAATCTTTTCTTTCAGCATATCTTCGTCAAGTTGCTTGTACATTTCCTCGAATGTAGGAAAACTTTCAGAATTATGACCGGCGTACTTTGCAGTTTGATCTGTCTCATCATCAGAAGACCAATCTGGCACAATTACTCTATTATACTCATCAGCTTCAAATCTTCTAACATTTTGATAATCATTTGGCTCAAAAGTGTTAACATTCAACACGTCTTCTTCAAAATCAAACTCTAGATCTTCTGCATTAACTTCAACTAACTTTGCTAGATCTTCCTTTGTATAGTTGTGCACATACTCGCCTTCCTCCATGTTATGCTCTAACATCAACAATAAAGGCTTAGAAGGTACTGCAGCAACCGGCTTTACAAATCTTTCAACATTGAACAAATCAATTTCATCAGTTGGCCCTTTCTGCCCTGACTCCTCCTCACTTTTATCATCCATGCTATTTGATTCATCATCCATCAGCGAAGAAAAATCAAATTCACTTGAAACTTTAGCTTCAGTAATTTTCAGACCAACACCACCCTGATCATCATCATCGTCATTGTCTGCAACATTCCAATCTTCGTACTCAGAATCACCTTTCTTTTCCTTATCTTCTTTATCCTCATCTTCATCTTCATCCTTATTTTCAGTAACTGTAACAGGATCAGAAGGTTTGACAGATTCGTCAACAACCTTTGGAATATCGGATTCAGAAGCTATAACAACATTCTCTTCAACAGATTTCTCTGCAGCTTCAGAAGACTTAGGAGTTACACCTTCAACCCCTTTACCTTTACCACTCGCAGCTAACTCTTTCTCAGATCGTTCTTTAGCTTCTTGCTGATCCAAACGATCATATTCTTTGATGAAATCAATCCCCAGAGAGTTAGATAAAACTTTCTGCATCCTGGAAAATCTTCGATCATTTAGAGATTAGATTGACTTTAGATCTGCAATCTCTGCTTGAAGCTTTTCATTTGCATCTTGCAAACTCTCGATCAAAGCTTTAAAATATTCTCGTTCATTTTCCAACACTTTTACTTTATCGTCCAACATCTCTTTTTCAACATTGCTTTGATTCATTTTCTGAATAAGCTCATCTTTCTCCTCCTCATTCTTTGCCACTTTTTCTTCTAACACCTTCACACGCTTTTCTAGAAGTTCAACATTCGTCTCTTGAAAGAAATCGTTTAGATCCTGAAGATTTTGGTGTTGACTTTGGAGTAGCAGTCTTTGGTGTAGACTTCCTTGGAGTAGAACTTTCAAGATTTGAAGTCGTTGGAGCAACCGGTGATTGAATAACAGGAACTTTCAATAAATCAGACACTGGAGGTTCTTGTATAGCTCCTGGCCATTCAACTTCATTTGAAACAACAACAGGAGGTTCTTGTGTAGAAGGAGTGTGACTTCTTTCTCCTGTGCGCCAGAAGGTTCTTGTGTAGCTTCTACGCTTTTCAACTTTCCTCTGTATCTTTTACTTACAGCCTTTTGAACTTTCTTTGATTTCCTCTTGCCTTTTGTTTGAGGAGATCCTGTAGTTTTTGTCGATGAGGTAGTAGCAGTCTTTACACGTTTTGCTTTTTTCTTGGGTCTTTCCTCATCAGAATCTTTTTCAAGACTTGGATCAAAATCAGCATCCATTTCTTTTTCTTTTTCTGCTCGTATTTCTACTTCTGTCTTTTCTGGCTCTTTCACAGATGTTTCATCAAAATCTTCATCATTCTCTGAAGTAGCAGAAATAACCTCGTCATCCTGAGTCATTTACACTGTTTCCTGACTCTCAACAATAACTGTTGCGCTTGATCCAGCCTCAGCTTGAACATTCTCTGGTTCCTCTTCATCGACGAGCATTGTTTCAACTTTCTTTGCAGCTCGTTTCTTCTTTGGTTTTTCCACTTCGGCCTTTAAGAACCATTCGCTTCGAGCCTTTGGTTTGAAGTCTTTGAACCATTCTTTTTCAGCATTTAGCTCTTTTTCATCATCGCTTCCGACTTTTCTCCATTTATTATCAGGCGGCGCAATGTAATTTGAATCTTTGATAGCTCCGAAAACTGGTTTAGCAACTGGTGCTGAAGCTTGCTTCTTGAATTTTAATAGCTTCTTCACAGTTGTTTCATCGAGGTGACTTAGATAAAGCACATCATTCGGATCACGTGCAATATTAGTGAACTTCTCATCTATTAGCATTTGCACGAACCTCGGATATAAACATAGCCTCGAATCCTCCATGTTCTTCGACATGTGTGTAAATACAAGCTTCGAATAGTTGAACGGCTTCTTCAGAATAAGTGTCGTTGCCATACAGGCCAAATAATCTTGAACATCGTCAAGACCCGCCTTTCGGTGACTAAAAGTATGAATGATCGCATGCATTAGGAAGCTTGTTATTCACGCTCCCCTTATATCCCATACGAAAGAAACAACCTCTAACCATCTTCTCGTCCAAGAATATCGGATCATCTTTATCATCGTTGAACTGTAGGATCCGTCGAATTTCATCTTCAGTCACAGTCATCTCCTTTTCTTCATTTCAAACTTGCACTGATGATATAATCGTCTTCTGATCATCACTAAGACTAGCGTTCATCCAGAAATGGTACGTGTGACTTCTATAAGATACTGTGCGCTCCGTTATAGCTCGATGAATAGGGCTTTCCTTCAAAAACTTCAAGATACTCTCGTATTCCTTCAAAGATGGACATATCGTCTTGTCGAACGTAATACACGTATTGTGAGATTTAGAAAATTCTATTGCAATTACCTTCGTTGGTACTTGAGCCTGAAAAACGACGCAAAACAATTAGCAAGCTTTTTTGAGAAAAAGTTATAAATTTTCTAACACTTTCATCAAGTTCGGGCGAACTTGATGAGTGTTATAACAATATGCTTTTAACAAGTTCGCCCGAACATGTAAAGACAACATGTTCAAAATTCAAGTGTAAGTTCGGGCGAACATATGCTCATAACACCTTTCAGATTTCAACAACCCAAGTTCGGGCGAACTCCCCAAAATCTTTCAAAAACTTTTTTGGAAGTTTGGTCGAACATGCTTTTAGGTCTTTTTATTCAGGTTTTATTAACAAGTCCGGTCGAACTTGATAACAAGTTCGGCCGAACTTGTCATCTCTTTCATACCAAAACCTGTTCAATATATCATCAACTATTTCAACCAAATTCAAGATGATTCCACGGTCGGTTTTAAGTGTTTAACACGATTTTAAGTTCAATTTGGTTCAACAACTCCTAGATCTATCAGATTTTATAAACTCAGATCTAGATTCGTTCGATTAAGGTCCAAACATGGTTTATACCTCAGACATTGTAATTGGTGTGCTAATCACCAAAAACAACTGAAATTTGGGCAGAGTAACGGTGTAAATTTGACAAAATCACAAGATCGCTCTAAAACTCAAGTTCGCTCAGAGGTTTTGTTTTTGCAGAAGTGAGTTCGGCCGAACTTGCTTAGGTATTTATACCTAGGCAAGTCCGGGCGAACTTGCAAAGCCCATATTATCATGCCCAACAAGTCCGGGCGAACTTCTAACAAACCAGCCATCTTGCAAGTTCGGACGAACTTGCTGTTATGTTGAACTTTGATTATTTTGACAAGTTTGGCCGAACTTGCCAAAACCAATTTTAGACTTTTCAACTTTTTGCAATTTAACCCCTGAACTTTCCAACATTTACCAGTTATGAAAATCCACTTAGTTGACAAAGTCCAAGCTAATGACCTTGGTTAACCGATTTGTCTGCCGAGTCCAAATTAATGACCCCGGTTTGACCCGTTACAAACAGATTTTACAGATTTTACAGATTAGCTCCCAGCCCGTTGTCAAAGAGATTCCCACCAGATCTAACATCTTACCAGACTTCAAAGACTTGTTCTCCAACATTGGTTTGCTGAAAAACAATGTAGAAATAAAATCTTTTTGTATTTTTGAAAGTTCATGCTAAAACACACTGAAAATCTTTTTGGTTTTAATCTGTAAAGCTGATAAACTATGCACAGGACAATGTAAACTATGTACAAACATATTTACAGACCATATTTTTGTGAATTCGTGTCTAAAGGATCATATCAGTTAATTGAGACATATCACCAGTACCGTTGACCTTTAGATGACTTTAAGCTTTAAACTCGTTTACCTAGATTGTCGATATGTTTGTCCTCTTAAACTTTACCACGTTTCTCAACTGTTTCAAGATATGTTAAGGTAAGATTTATGAAACTTGACTTATCTGTGGTCCCCACTTCTTGAATATACTCTCGTATCAAGATTCCCTAGATTTTATCTTACAGGTGAATATAGCGTAATTGATATCTATATCTGGGTTATGCGAGACCTTGAGAGCTCAGGTTAGTACTACCGTACAGACAAAGAGATGAAGGCTCGTCTTTAAGGTGTGTTCCACTTAAGGAATCTTTTTAGCACTGCAAATGAATAGATCTTTTGATACTTTTCAATATTGCATGCAGTTTTTGGATTTATAGCAAAAGTATTATAGAAGTTCTAGGCTATTGCTTCCGCAAAATCAGAAGAACTTGTATAATACCCCAGATATCAACTATCTATAAAGACCTCGTATCTCAGAATCAGGAAATCTCTCAAACGAAATTTCGGAGTACTAAGTTTATATATCCAAGATGTGTTAATCCACAAGATTAAGGAGTTGTTAAATTTAGTTTATATCTTGAAAACAGTTTACTAAACGTGTTAAGCCTATTGACACATCCACAGTAAGACTTGTTTATCAGTTTAAAACTTTCCATTTCTTTAGCATATTGTGATAGTCCACTGATGTACTATCATTTCCTTTTTGTGACACCAAATTCTTTTTGTCTTTTTCAATGTTTTTTGTACATTTTCGAAAATTTTCATATGTTTTTGTATTTTTCCCAAATATTTCTCCCCCTAAATTCAAAAACATATTTTTGGATTTTAGATTTTAAGAAATACTAAACTAGAAAGATATTTACAAACCATACAAACCAATGCGGATTACGTGAATTCGTCATCCGATCCGTATTCAACCTCAGCTTCCGCACTTGTAAGAAAATTTTTCATACCGTTAAGCCGCATTAGATATTTAAATCTTGTTAATGGAAATGCTTTGGTATAAAAATCAGCCCTTTGTTCGTCGGTGTGGATTTTTTCTATTCGAACCAATTTCTTTTCGTAGCAATCACGATGAAATGGTATCGAATTTCAATGTTTTTTGTACGTGAGTGATGAACCGGATTTTTAGTTATATCGATGGCTGCTTTGTTATCTACAAATAAAGGCGTGTCAAGAAACTGGAGACCATAATCCTTCAACTGTTGCTGAATCCAAAGGATTTGTGAGCAATAGCTGGAAGCAGAAATGTATTCCGCTTCACAGGTTGAGAGAGAGACCATGGTCTGTTTCTTACACTGCCACGTTACCAAACGTGTGCCAAAGAACTGGCATCCTGTAGTTGTAGATTTCGAGTTCAGCTTGTCCACTCCGAGGTCTGAGTCATCATATCCCGTTAAGTCAAAATTGTCGTTTTTAGGATACCATAAGCCTGTGCTAGGACATCCCTTTAAGTAACGGAAGATTCGCTTGACTATCTGCATATGTGACATTCGAAGACTTGACTGATATCTCGCACATAAGCAAGTATGATACATGATGTCTGGGTGCGATGCCGTTAGATTCATCAATGAACCTATCATCGATCGATAAAGTTGTGACATCCCGGTTTTTCGGATATTTAAACGCACTACTTCACGGTTATTCGTTCCTACGTTAAATTGATTCGGAAACTTAAATTTGCACGCTCGAAATAATTACGATAATCTCATGAACTTGTCAAACGAATTATGTGCTATGTGTATTAAACGTTTATGAGTTGGTGAATTATTATGTGATGTTCGATTTCGTGATTGTTTTAGTTATAAATTATATATAGTAAATATATAGACAAACCGAACCGAACCGCGACACGAGCCGGCCTCATTTCCTTGCGACTCAAGGAGTTAACCAAACTTGGGGATCAAGTTTTAAACCCAAACCGCCCCACCCAAACCCTCTCGGCCGCGTGCACCCCAAACCGCAAACCCATTCCCTTTACCTTCATCCTTTGCGCTATATATACACATACATGCATGAGTTTGGTTTCACAAAACAAAAACACACAAAAACCCTAGTTGTGAAACAGCCGATGGCAGCCGTTTCCTTCATCATCTCGATCGCAAACAGCTTGGCTTCATCTCTCGGTCGCGAACAAGCCTCCCTTCTCGGTCGCGATCTACCTTCAATCCGAATCGGCTCTTGTCCAAGTCTCGGCTCATTAATCTTGTTATTAAAGGTTAGGATTTATCATTGTTTGCAAGATCATATTCGGATTTATATGTTTGAATGTAGTGTTATGTTGTTAATCGGCTGATTTATCATAGTTTGCAAGTGTGTTGTTTTCGGATTGATAAAAACTATAGGTTATGATTAGGGTTGCATGGGTATAATATACATGATAGTATATGATTGGAAATTCTGTTCTTGATCGCATATGTTCAATGTATCGAAGGTTTAAGCGAGTTAGATCGTGATAAAGTGCTGAATCAGATTGCTGAATGGTGGTTACAGCCAACTTCAACTGGCTGTAACTCGGTCATTATTTGTTGAAAAACGGATTTTCTGAAGTCTAAAACGTAGAGTTTTGAAAAACGATTCTAATGGCGCTAGATTCAGATTTTTCTGAAGTCGTTTGATATTTTTAAGTGGCCAATTAAGTTCAGTAACTAAAGCTGTAAAAATCCTGAAATTTTGTTAGTTGTTTATCGAGTTGGATTTAATGATCTGTAGGGAGTCGAATCATGAAATTTGTATAGCAACTAGATTAGGATATTTCCGGGCAACTCCCATTGGAATTTTGTTAATTGGATGAACAGTGATTTTTAAATAAATTCTTCCATGGACGGCAGTCAGAAAGTGACGAATCTGACTGCAGCCTAGTATATTAATATTTATGGATAATTGGAAAGTATTAGGACTTGAAATATTTATATAAAATTCTACAGTATAGTTGTCACCTCCTGTAAAATAATTGGAATTTTTGGAACGTTGGAACTATTTTATAAAAATCCTCGAAAACAGCCGAATTATGAGTATGTAAGCTGAAACTTGATAACTTGCGAATGTGTGCACCAAAGTGTTGCATGGATTGGATTGTGTTCATGATAAATTATTTTGATCACTATGTTCATATGAGGATACTTGCATGCATGTTTGAGTGTTAGGAATTTTGATTATGTGTACCGCTTTGTGCGTAAATTATGTGTAGGATTTGTATTGGTGTGTTCACACACTGACTTGAAATCAATTGACTTGTTAGGACGCAATTAGCGGTCCCCTCATTTGCAACTTCTGTGTTACACTAACCGAGCAACTAAAGGTGAGTTCACGGCCCCTAACTTTATCCGGTTTTAAACAACAGGGGGAGAAACATGTATACACTCTTCAACTCAATCTCTTTACGTTATACGAAATTAACGTCATTAAACTATTCGGTAACTAAGTTAATGTTAATGTACGCTATGGACACTAAGCAGCTATATCACACAAGTCCTCGACAATCTCTCGGATCGTTAGTATTGGGTTTAGATAGCGGGGAAATTATAAGTAGTACTACTGGGCCCGACAAGCCCCATCCGAGCTAGTCGCGCTAGCCGACCGGGTATGGTCAACGGGTGAATAATTTGGCCTAACTTCGCCATTGTCAGTGATAGGCCTTGCAACACGGAGGCACAACAGTCAGCTTCGATCGCGAACACTTACGTGACATAACTTTAGGCTAGTTACCTATATATATTAACATTGAACTTAATTACGAATCAACAATATTATCCCGGGTTAGGGATAATGGAACCAACAACGTTATTATTCCGGGTAAGGAATAATGGAACTATCAGTATTATTCCGGGTAAGGAATAATGGAACTATCAGTATTATTCCGGGTTGGGAATAATGGAACTATCAGTATTATTCCGGGTTGGGAATAATGGAACTAAACCGTTATCCCGGGTTAGGGATAACGGGGGAAACAAACTTATAACCGAACAAACGAATTTATGAAAACCTGTGAACTCACTCTTCTTTAATGTTGACACTTGTTTCTTTACATGTTCCTCAGGACGCTAGGAGCTCTAGGTGCACTCACTTTCATTGATCAAGACATCTTTTATCGAGTCTCATTTACAAACATTGTTTTGGGTTTTCTTTAGTTTTGGCGTTTATGTTGGCGCCCGTTCCTTTACTTTACTTTATGCTTTCGCTCAACTTTAAAAACTAATGCTTCCGCTAAACATTGGTAACTAACTAAGACAATATAAAATCTACGATGAATGGTTAAACAAATGATTTTTGGAAAACGTATTATCAAATCATATAGAGTCGTTCGACGTACTAGTGTTTCAGATTCTGGTTTGTTCACACGCCTCGCGGTAAAACTCCGCAAGTGGAAATTGAGGGTGTGACGGATTGGTATCAGAGCCACTAGCTATAGATAACCAGGTTTGCATTAAAAGTAGACCTAAACTATAGCTGATTACACGACACTAGACGTAGTTTGCACCGAATTGTTATATCTTGTTATGTGATGTACCACCACTGTGCTATGTAAAATGTGAATGCATAGTAAGAAATGAATGCAACTCGTAACTAACTACACAACCTAACAGGCAATGTCATCATCATCATCATCGTCCGAAAAACTTTCGCGACCAAGGGCGCTAGGAAAGGCACCTATGGTGGAACCCTTACCATCTTATGGCGTGGAGACACGCTCAGCTGCGAGAAAAAGGCTCGCTCTGTGGGAGGAGTCGTCATCACGCCCAGTCATCGCTGTGCCGGTTGAACCGGTTAACTCTGTAGAAGTAGGAAATGACCTACTTAGAGATATGATACGGAAACAACAAGAACAAATAGAAAGAATACATGAAACCATCCTAGCACAGGGATGGATGATACGACAACTGACAGGTAAAACTGGCTCGCTCGAGGAAGAGCAACATACGAATAAGATAGCTCGTAACACTTTAGCCAGAGATCTGCGTGCTGAGCAGATAAGGGCCAACTGGCTCGAAGACAGAGTCCTGGAATCTAGTTGGAGAATTCAGGAGCTAGAACAAAATCAAGCACCTGCACCAGTACCTGCACCAGCACCGGCCCCTCCAGTGCTGGTAGAGGAGGATCCGGAAGAGGATCCAGAAGAGGATCCAGAAGAGGATCCGGAAGAGGATCCAGAAGAGGATCCAGAAGAGGATCCAGAAGAGGACCCAGAGGAGGATCCAGAGGAGGATCTGGAGGAAGACCTAGCTGTAGAAGCTGGGAATGCCGCGCAGGATGACGGCAACGATAGTGATTTGGGGAATGGAGACGTAGAAGACTAACACGTCTCGCTTATTTTATTTACTTTCCTTCAGTCTATTTATTTTCCCACTTATGTTCAAACTTGAGACTTTATAGTAAACGGATACGTTTGGTTGGCACTTTGTAAGACGTTGAAACTCTATTTAATCAAGTATTTCTTTTGATTATTTAATATATTTGAGCTGACATAACTTGATAACTATTTAAGTACGGAATAGGATAACTATATTGGATATATAGACTTATCGGTGTGTGTTTTTGTTGTCTTACGAAGTTCTAAATGGCAACTGGACGTCGCGGAAACCTTAACATGACGCCCGAAGAACTAGCTGCAATGATCCAAGAGCACGTAAATGCAGCTCTAGCGGGTGTTCAGAACCAACCGGCAGGTAACCATTATTAAATTTTCATGGGAAAATCTAATAGTTGGGCTAGTAGAATTCCTCGCTGACTACCTGTCCTCTGTCAGCAGGAGGGGGTTTTAACCCCTACAAGATGTTCCTCGACGCGAAACCAAGCAAATTCTCGGGGGCAGAAGGACCCATAGGACTGGTCCGCTGGATCGAAAAATCTGAATCAGTATTTGAAATGTGCAACTGTCTAGAGGTCAACAAGGTCAAGTATGCAGCCTCAACACTGGAAGATGGGGCACTAACTTGGTGGAATGCACAAGTCCAAACGCGTGGACTTATTGCTGCAAATGCCATGGCCTGGGCCGAGTTTAAGGCCCTAATCAAAGAAGAGTACTGTCCGCGAGACAGAGTTCAACAGTTGGAGCAAACATTATGGAACCACAAGATGGTGGGATCTGAAATCGAAGCATACACAGCGAAACATCACGACTTGGTATTTCTGTGTCCCGATCTGGCCAACACTGTGGAGAAACGACTCGAGTTCTACCTTGGGGGTCTGGTCCCGGAGATTCAGGGTATGGTGATGGCTAGCAACCCTGCAACCGAACATCAAGCAATCAGGTTGGCGCACAAACTCACCGACAAGGCGGTGGAACAGAAGAAGTTGCCAACTCGGGGTACAACTGAAGTTGCCCCTGATAATAAAAGAAAGTTTGAAGACTTGTCTGTTCGACAGTCTTCGTCATCCCAGCCACAACAGGGGAACCAGAAACGGTTCAATCATTACAACAGCCACCGGGGTCACCAAAATCAACCCGCCAACAACAACCAGAACGCAGGCGGCTATGTAGGTCGAAAGACGCAGTGCAATCGCTGTAATCTTCATCATCACGGCCCTTGTGCCGGGTATCGCTGCCAACGATGTGGCAAGGTGGGACATGCGGCAAAGGATTGTCGCGGGGAAATCATGTCCCGACAAAACCAAAATCAACCCCAGGGCCAGCAGCAGGGTGTTAACCGGGGATGCTATCAGTGTGGTAGCACTGCCCACTTCAAAAGAGACTGCCCACAGCTTCGTAACAACAACAACAATGGTGGGAACAACCACAACCACAATAACCATAACAACAACAATAACAACAACAATAATGGAAATGGTGGCACAGGAGGTGCCAAAGGTCGCGCATTTACGCTGAGCCGCGGAGAGGCCAGAAATGATTCGAACGTGGTCACCGGTAAGTTTCCCCTTAATGAACATTTTGCTACTGTGCTTTTTGATACGGGTGCGGATAGGAGTTTTATATCTGAGTCTTTTAGGAAGAACCTAAATCTCACGTCTAAACCCTTAGAGACCCCTTATATCATCGAACTAGCCGATGGTAAATCTGTAGACGTGACCCATATAGTATCCGGCTGTCAACTCAAACTCGCGGGTCACACTTTTACCATTGATCTGATGACAACTACCCTGGGTAGTTTTGACGTGGTAGTCGGAATGGACTGGCTATCTGACGTCCGAGCTGAAGTTCTCTGCTTCGAAAAATCTATCCGTATTCCGCTCTCTAACGACGAAATCTTGACGGTGCAAGGCGAGAAGGCAGGCGCCGTCACCAACATCATCTCTTACATGCAAGCGCAGAAGTATCTTCGGAGAAAGAACTCCTTCGCTTTACTCGCACTGGTTACCGAACAGCCTAAGGACGAGAAACGTATAGAAGACATCCCCGTCGTCCTTGATTTTTCCGATGTATTCCCAGAGGAATTACCTAGTCTCCCACCCCATCGACAATTGGAGTTTGAAATCGAATTGGCGAACCATGCAACTCCTATCGCCAAGGCCCCATACCGCCTAGCTCCAGCCGAGCTGCAGGAGCTGTCCACCCAACTTCAGGAGCTGTTAGAAAAAGGATTTATCCGACCAAGCGCTTCACCATGGGGAGCTCTAGTCCTTTTTGTCAAGAAGAAGGACGGTACCTTCCGCATGTGCATCGACTACAGGGAACTCAACAAGGTTACTGTCAAGAACCGATACCCGTTACCTCGCATCGACGATCTCTTCGACCAACTTCAAGGGTCAAGCTACTACTCCAAGATTGATCTACCGTCCGGTTACCATCAGTTACGCGTCAGGGAGGAGGATATCGCTAAGACGGCATTTCGTACTCGGTATGGCCATTATGAGTTCTTGGTTATGCCCTTTGGTCTCACCAACGCACGGTGTTCATGGACCTCATGAACCGTGTGTGTAAACCATACCTCGACAAGTTTGTCATTGTGTTCATCGATGACATACTCATCTACTCTAAAAGTGAAGAAGAACATGCTGAACATCTACGATTACTGCTAGGATTACTTCAACAGGAGAAACCATATGCCAAGCTTTCGAAGTGTGATTTCTGGATTCGGGACGTTCAGTTTCTCGGGCATATCGTAAATGAAAAGGGTATCCACGTCGACCCTGCCAAGATTGAAGCTATCAAAAACTGGGAAGCACCCAGGACACCGACGGAGATCCGCCAATTTTTGGGCTTGGCTGGTCACTACAGACGTTTCATCAAGGGATTTTCAAAGATCGTGCAACCGCTTACTACCCTCACCCAGAAAGGCATCAAGTATGCTTGGGGTGACAAGCAGGAAACGGCATTTCAATTGCTGAAACAGAAACTTTGCAGTGCACCCATTCTGTCCTTGCCGGAAGGGATAGATGACTTTGTAGTATATTGTGATGCTTCCATTCAGGGGTTTGGATGCGTACTCATGCAACGCGATAAGGTCATCGCGTATGCGTCCCGACAATTGAAGGTTCACGAGAAAAACTACACAACACATGACCTGGAATTGGGAGCAGTAGTGTTTGCACTTAAGATTTGGAGACACTACCTCTATGGAACGAAGTGCACAATCTTTACAGACCACAAGAGCCTTCAACACATCTTTGATCAGAAGGAGTTGAACATGCGACGGCGTCGCTGGGTCGAACTCTTAAACGATTATGAGTGTGCCATTCGGTATCACCCGGGTAAAGCTAACGTGGTAGCTGACGCCCTCAGTAGGAAGGAACACTTGAAACCTCGTCGGGTACGAGCACTACAGCTCACTATTCATTCGGGGTTACCCGAACAGATACGCGACGCGCAGTTAGAAGCAGTTAAGGAAGAAAACATCAAGGCCGAATCGGTGGGAAAAATGGAACGCGATTGGGAAGTAAAACCCAATGGAGCCCGGTATTTCATGAATCGCAAATGGGTACCTCTCTAAGGAAACCTCAGAGAGCTAGTCATGGACGAAGCTCACAAATCCCGATACTCTGTCCATCCTGGTTCGGATAAGATGTATCAAGACCTTAAAGCTGCGTATTGGTGGCCCAACATGAAAGCTGATATAGCCACCTACGTGAGTAAGTGTTTGACTTGTGAAAAAGTCAAGGTAGAGTATCAAAAGCCATCGGGACTACTCCAACAACCTGAAATCCCAGTGTGGAAATGGGATCAGATCTCGATGGATTTCATCACTAAACTCCCGCGAACTTTGGGTGGTTGCGATACCATCTGGGTGATTGTGGATCGTTTAACTAAGTCCGCACACTTCCTAGCTATTAAAGAAACAGATAAGATGGAGAAGTTGACTCGCATCTACATTAAGGAAGTAGTTTCTCGGCACGGAGTGCCAACGTCCATCATCTCAGACAGAGATGCTCGCTTCACGTCCAACTTTTGGCAGTCACTTCAGAAAGCGTTGGGAACACGCTTAGATATGAGCACAGCTTATCACCCTCAGACTAATGGTCAAAGCGAAAGGACCATACAGACCTTGGAAGACATGCTTAGGGCATGCGTAGTAGACTTCGGAAATAGTTGGGAAATCCACCTGCCTTTAGTGGAATTCTCGTATAACAACAGTTACCATACGAGTATATCGGCAGCACCGTTTGAGGCATTATACGGTCGTAAATGTAGATCACCGGTCTGTTGGGCAGAAGTCGGTGACAGTCAACTTACAGGCCCTGAGTTGATACTTGAGGCTACTGAAAAGATTGTACAAATCAGAAACCGCATGGCGGCGGCACGAGATCGACAGAAAAGCTACGCTGATCAACGACGCAAACCGCTCGAATTTCAAGTAGGCGACCGCGTCCTACTGAAGGTGTCACCCTGGAAGGGTGTAATCCGCTTCGGAAAACGGGGCAAACTACACCCACGGTACGTAGGTCCGTTTGTGATCTTGAAACGTATTGGACCCGTAGCTTATCAATTAGACCTTCCTGCCGAACTCAGTGGAGTTCACAACGTGTTTCACATGTCAAATATGAAGAAGTGTCTATCAGATGAAACTCTAGTCATTCCATTGGATGAGATTCAAGTGGATGAACAACTGCACTTTGTGGAACAGCCTATCGAGATCATGGATTGTGAGATCAAGACTCGAAGGCACAGCAAGATTCCGATCGTTAAGGTTCGTTGGGACTCTAAGCGTGGACCGGAGTTCACGTGGGAAAGAGAGGACCAAATGAAAAGCAAATACCCACACCTCTTCGCAACTGAGCAGCAAACTAACGATACCAGTAACTAAATTTTCGGGACGAAAATTCTTTCAACATGGGGATGATATGACAACCTGAAAATTTCTCATAATTTCGCGTACCATTGTTAACTAAATCCTTGTGCATGGCACTTGGGAATCTTTGTGCATGGCACTTGGGAATTTCTTGTAATTTCGCGTACCATCGTTAATGAACTAAATCTTTGTGCGTGGCACTCTAAACATGTACGCTGCATTCTAAACCGCGTTTACTCAATTTTCGGGACGAAAATTCTTTCAACATGGGGATAATGTGACATCCCGGTTTTTCGGATATCTTAAACGGACTACTTCACGGTTATTCGTTCCTACGTTAAATTGATTCGGAGAGTTAAATTTGCACGCTCGAAATAATTACAATAATCTCATGAACTTGTCAAACGAATTATGTGCTATGTGTATTAAACGTTTATGAGTTGGTGAATTATTATGTGATGTTCGATTTCGTGATTGTTTTAGTTATAAAATACATATAGTAAATATATAGACGAACCGAACCGAACCGTGACACAAGCCGGCCTCATTTCCTTGCGACTCAAGGAGTTAACCAAACTTGGGGATCAAGTTTTAAACCCAAACTGCCCCACCCAAACCCTCTCGGCCGCGTGCACCCCAAACCGCAAACCCATTCCCTTTACCTTCATCCTTTGCGCTATATATACACATACATGCATGAGTTTGGTTTCACAAAACAAAAACACACAAAAACCCTAGTTGTGAAACAGCCGACGGCAGCCGTTTCCTTCATCATCTCGATCGCAAACAGCTTGGCTTCATCTCTCGGTCGCGAACAAGCCTCCCTTCTCGGTCGCGATCTACCTTCAATCCGAATCGGCTCTTGTCCAAGTCTCGGCTCATTAATCTTGTTATTAAAGGTTAGGATTTATCATTGTTTGCAAGATCATATTCGGATTTATATGTTTGAATGTAGTGTTATGTTGTTAATCGGCTGATTTATCATAGTTTGCATGTGTGTTGTTTTCGGAAATCATAGTTTGCAAGTGTGTTGTTTTCGGATTGATAAAAACTATAGGTTATGATTAGGGTTGCATGGGTATAATATACATGATAGTATATGATTGGAAATTCTGTTCTTGATCGCATATGTTCAATGTATCGAAGGTTTAAGCGAGTTAGATTGTGATAAAGTGCTGAATCAGATTGCTGAATGGTGGTTACAGCCAACTTCAACTGGCTGTAACTCGGTCATTATTTGTCGAAAAACGGACTTTCTGAAGTCTAAAATGTAGAGTTTTGAAAAACGATTCTAATGGCGCTGGATTCAGATTTTTCTGAAGTCGTTTGATATTTTTAAGTGGCCAATTAAGTTCAGTAACTAAAGCTGTAAAAATCCTGAAATTTTGTTAGTTGTTTATCGAGTTGGATTTAATGATCTGTAGGGAGTCGAATCATGAAATTTGTACAGCAACTAGATTAGGAAATTTCCGGGCAACTCCCATTGGAATTTTGTTAATTGGATGAACAGTGATTTTTAAATAAATTCTTCCGTGGACAGCAGTCAGAAAGTGACGAATCTGACTGCAGCCTAGTATATTAATATTTATGGATAATTGAAAGTATTAGGACTTGAAATATTTATATAAAATTCTACAGTATAGTTGTCACCTCCTGTAAAATAATTGGAATTTTTGGAACGTTGGAACTATTTTATAAAAATCCTCGAAAACAGCCGAATTATGAGTATGTAAGCTGAAACTTGATAACTTGCGAATGTGTGCACCAAAGTGTTGCATGGATTGGATTGTGTTCATGATAAATTGTTTTGATCATTATGTTCATATGAGGATACTTGCATGCATGTTTGAGTGTTAGGAATTTTGATTGTGTGTACCGCTTTGTGCGTAAATTATGTGTAGGATTTGTATTGGTGTGTTCACACACTGACTTGAAATCAATTGACTTGTTAGGACGCAATTAGCGGTCCCCTCATTTGCAACTTTTGTGTTACACTAACCGAGCAACTAAAGGTGAGTTCACGGCCCCTAACTTTATCCGGTTTTAAACAACAGGGGGAGAAACATGTATACACTCTTCAACTCAATCTCTTTACGTTATACGAAATTAACGTCATTAAACTATTCGGTAACTAAGTTAATGTTAATGTACGTTATGGTCACTAAGCAGCTATATCACACAAGTCCTCGACAATCTCTCGGATCGTTAGTATTGGGTTTAGATAGCGGGGAAATTATAAGTAGTACTACTGGGCCCGACAAGCCCCATCCGAGCTAGTCGCGCTAGCCGACCGGGTATGGTCAACGGGTGAATAATTTGGCCTAACTTCGCCATGGTCAGTGATAGGCCTGGCAACACGGAGGCACAACAGTCAGCTTCGATCGCGAACACTTACGTGACATAACTTTAGGCTAGCTACCTATATATATTAACATTGAACTTAATTACGAATCAACAATATTATCCCGGGTTAGGGATAATGGAACCAACAACGTTATTATTTCGGGTAAGGAATAATGGAACTATCAGTATTATTCCGGGTAAGGAATAATGGAACTATCAGTATTATTCCGGGTTGGGAATAATGGAACTATCAGTATTATTCCGGGTTGGGAATAATGGAACTATCAGTATTATTCCGGGTTGGGAATAATGGAACTAAACCGTTATCCCGGGTTAGGGATAACGGGGGAAACAAACTTATAACCGAACAAACGAATTTATGAAAACCTGTGAACTCACTCTTCTTTAATGTTGACACTTGTTTCTTTACATGTTTCTCAGGACGCTAGGAGCTCTAGGTGCACTCACTTGCATTGATCAAGACATCTTTTATCGAGTCTCATTTACAAACATTATTTTGGGTTTTTCTTTGGTTTTGGCGTTTATGTTGGCGCCCGTTCCTTTACTTTACTTTATGCTTCCGCTCAACTTTAAAAACTAATGCTTCCGCTAAACATTGGTAACTAACTAAGACATTATAAAATCTACGATGAATGGTTAAACAAATGATTTTTGGAAAACGTATTATCAAATCATATAGAGTCGTTCGACGTACTAGTGTTTCAGATTCTGGTTTGTTCACACGCCTCGCGGTAAAACTCCGCAAGTGGAAATTGAGGGTGTGACAAAAGTGTTTCATCAACTTTTGTTCCCGTCTCGTCTACGCAAATCCCATGGTTCAGTGCTCGCGGTGTCAAAAGCGGCTTCGAGCTATCCATTTCAAACTTTTTGAGAATGTCGTGAACATACTTAGGCTGATGAATGAATATCCCGTCTGGAAGCTGATCAACTTGAAGACCTAAGAAGAATTTCATTTCACCCATCGAGGACATCTCGAATTTCTTCTTCATGATCTTTTCAAACTCTTTGCAAAGACTGTCATCCGTAGAACCAAAAATGATATCATCCACATTGATTTGTACAATTATCAGATGCGATCCAACTTCTCTGGTAAACAAAGTGCTGTCCACTGTGCCTCGTGTATAGCCATTTCCTACGAGATGTTGCGATAACGTCTCGTACCAAGCTATCGGGGCTTGGTGTAGTCCGTACAAGGCTTTATCCAAGAGAAATGCTTTGTTCTTGTTTAGTGGATTGACGAACCCCAGTGGTTAGCCGACATACACTTGTTCACGAAGTTTACCATAGAGAAATGCAGATTTTACATCCAACTGGTACACCTTAAATCCTTTCCAAGCTGCGAACGCTAAGAAAATGCGGATAGATTCTAATCTCGCAACCGGTGCATATACCTCCATGTAATCTATACCTTCCTACTGGTGGAATCCCTTGACAACCAGCCGAGCTTTGTTTCTGACTATTACACCCTGATCATCTCTTTTACACTTGAAGACCTACTTTGTATCAATAGCTTTCTGCTTCGGTGGCAAGTCTACAAGCTTCCAAACACCCAACTTCTCAAACTGTAAAAGTTCTTCTTGCATTGCTATCACCTAATCTCGTTAGCCAGAGCCTCATTAACTGTCTTTGGCTCTATTTGAGAAATGAAACATGAATAGTAGCAATAATTCTGGGTTGGTGCAACTCGGGTGTAGAAACAACTAAGTGCTTTATTGATTTGGTTTCGTGTACGCACACCAGTTTGTAGTTCTCCTATAATATTTGTTGAAGGATGGTAAGAATATGATCGCGTCATTTCTTCTGTTGGAACATCAATTGAGCTTTGCTAATTTGAAACAACCAGATCACTGTTCACATCAACATTAGGAGTACTTGATGAAGCTTCGTTCTGATTTCTCGGACTAGCAGATTGATTCAACATGTTAGAAATCTGCTCAACTTCTTCATCCGATGAAGTTTCACCATCAGCATCAAATGTTGGTGCTTCATCTGAGTCAGAATTCTGATTTTGAGGCATGCTAGGAATTGATGTTGTAGTTCCTAGTTCATTAGATGCATTCACCAAAGGTGTAGCAGGTGTTACTTCTGCTTCAGAAATATTTTCAACTTGAACACCACTGCTATTGCTTGGACCTGCTCCGGAAGATGAAGAATCCAACGTGGGTTGATTAACCACAATTGGTCTAATGATTTGTTCTTGATTCGCCGACTGTTGAAGATAGTATAATGCTGCAACTTCTTCTTCAGACGGTTCTTCCGGCAAGTCGAATGACTTCCAAAGATCTTGGTAGTTGAACAGCCAAGCGTCATCTTTCCTTTGAGTAGGATCCGTATAGTTGAAACAATCCACGTGCTGTGCTTCAATAACCTCTCTCAACGAAGGAACATATACTCTTCTTAACGGACTCACATATCCGACAAAGAAACCTTCAAGAGATTTAGCTCCGAATTTGCCATCTTGATCGATTACAGTACATGGCGCACCGAATGGTTCTAAGAATTTCAAATTTGGCTTCCGTCGGTTTATCATCTCAAAACATGTCTTCTTTGTTGGTTTGACAGTGAGAACTCTGTTTAACGTGTAGCAAGCTGCAGCAACCGCTTCACTCCAGAAGCTGACTAGAAGTTTAGAATCTGCAAGCATGGTTCTCGCAGTTTCAATCAAAGTTCTGTTCTTCCGTTCAGCAACACTGTTTTGCTGTGGAGTATAGGGAGCACTAAACTCGTGCAGAATTTCTTTAGCGTTGCAGAATTCCTTCATTTTGTTATTCTTAAACTCTGTGCCGCTGTCACTTCTAATGCGTCTGACCGGCAGATGATAAAGATTCTCGAGTTTCTTAAACAGAATCACCAAATTCTCGAACGTTTCATCTTTTGATTCCTGAAAGAATACCCACGAATATCTGGAATAGTCATCTATCACGACCAAGTAATATAATTCTCCTGCGGTACTACGAACATTTACAGGACCAAATAAATCCATGTGGAGACGTTCTAATGGCAACTTGATTGAGTTCAGAATTTTCTTCGGATGAGATTTCTTGATCTGCTTTCCCTTTTTACATTCTAAGCAGTGATCAGACATATGAAAACTCCAAAGATTTACACTATCTACAAGATCATTATGAACCAAGAAATTCATTTTTCACAATATGCCCCATCTTACGATGCCAAAGAATAGAATCTTTCTCAGTAGCCTTTGTCACAAAACATTGCGCTGATTTTGATGAAGTGGTAGCAACGCCCATATCAAGAACATATAGATCATTCTCTCGTGGTGCTCGCATCAGAATCCACTCATCTGGTATTTTGAATCCCGGCTTCAAGATAATGCATTCTTTGTCGTTGAAATGCATCGCGAACTTCTTGTCGCAAATCTGCGATATGCTCAGAAGATTATTCTCCAACTCTGCAATATAATTCACGCGATCAAATGAAACAACGCCATTAGAGAGTTTTCCCTCGACGACTATCCTTCCACCCCGGTTACCCGCAAATCCAACATATCCACCATTGATAGCTTTTATGTCAAATAGCAACGCTTTCATTCCCGTCATATGCCTGGACGCTCCACTATCCAAAATCCACTTAGAAAGTACGGATCTCTGGAGCCCCTGCACATTTCAACAATTAGTTAAACAGCGCGACCCAAGCCTTTTTGGTCTTGGGTTGAATTAGATAACCATCATCGTAATCAAACTCACATTCATCAGCATAATCAAATTCATCATCTGAATTTTCTACGATGTTTATGTTTGAAAATTTCACTTAATTGTTGTCTTTTAAAATATTACCACTTGTAGATTTGAAAATTTCAGACTTGATTTCAGATTTTGATTCTTTCATGCTATCACTAGTCTTAACAGGCTCAGACGTAGTGATCTCAGATGTTATTGACCGTTTCTTTGCAATCCAGGCTTGAGATTTTATATTAGCCTTCTTGATATAAAACTTGTTTTCATTAGCCTTTGAAGTTTCACCTTTTTTGAAAATTGAATTTTCAAACTTCTTTTCTGTTTTAGGTTTAACTTCAGCTTTTTTGATTCATTTCTTTTCAAAATCATTACAGGTTTTACAAACTCTGATTGCTTCATTTTCACAACATTTGAACTTTCTTTCCTTCGAAGATAAGCCAGTTTTGATTTCGGACATTGGCGTGCAATATGACCAATTTCGTTGCCCTTGAAACAAGTCCGAGAATCATGTGGATGTCCTTTAGTGGGTTTTGCACCACTTGTTTTGGCACCACTTGCAATTTTGGCTTTTTCTCGAAGTTCATTTTGTTTTTGAACTCATCATTTGATTGTTTGCCAATCAAACTTTCCTTATGAACCGTGCTCGTCCCATATACAAAATTTATGTTTTTATTCTTATATTCATGAAATGGTGACGTTTTCTTTTTAGGTTCATCCGATTCCTCTAATCCCAACCTAGCTCTCCGGTTTTCCGGATGATCACCACCGCTCCTTCGGTAGTTATTTCTTTTAGGTTTGGAATAGAATTTCTTTTCATTAATCTCCAGATCATCTGATGTGACTTCCATGAGTTTAAAGAATTTGTCTAACAATTCTTCCTTCACATTCTGAATCGGAAAACTGTCATGAAAGTATAATCTATCAGATTCCTTAATCTTGTACATTACAACATTAGGATCATCACATAGATCATTCTCCGATGATGTATCGTCATCTTTGGACTGTGAATCAGAATTCTTTGAACTCGAGTCGGCGCATTTAAAGCTGCTTTCATCATAATCATTCAGAACATTTTCAACCACTTTCTTAACCACAACATTGTCATCATCCTTTTTAGTATAGATTACATCAATGTTCTCTGGCAACTCAGTTTTCTTTTCAGACAACAACCCAATGTTGAGTGCCTTATCCATCCCATCAGTGGATTTGCGACAATACTTCTCGCATAGGGGTGGAGGAACATTGTTGTATTCTTTACCAATTTTCTTTTTAGGTTTCTCTTCCGATGGAATTGTCGGAAGGATGTGATCGATGACATATGCGTTACAAGTGTAACTTCTCAAAAGTTGTTGAACACGCTCTGTTTCAATTTTCATGTCCTGAAGTTGTTGCTTAGTTTCAGCAATGGTGTTAATGTAGATATTAATCACTTTTTGTTTATCCATTACTGTTCCTTTTGCATCCTCACAGTGTCGTGTTGTTCGACATTGTTTCGATTGAGCCTGCCATAATCATCTTTCATTTTGTCATACACTTCTTTCATTGTGAGATAATCGTATTTTAAAAGTTCATTATGCACATTGATTTCAGCGATGATCTTCGATTTTTCGGCACATTCGATACATGGTTCAGTACATTTTGTACAAGGTTTCTCAACCTCTACAACTTGTACTTTGACACTTTCATTTACCTCTGGACCTACCTTGGTTAGATTTGCCATCAAAGCTTTGTTGGCAATGTCCTTGAGGTTTTCGGCATTCACTTCTTGAGTAACATCAATGGTAGCTTCATCAGATTTCTCCACGACAGCTTGTTCTTGAGAACTTCCATCAAAGTGACCTGCAAAACTATCACACAAATCAGGAGTTAAAATTCCTTGCTGCTTCATGTGAATGTACTCCTCTTCTTCTTCTTGTTGTTGATGCAGATACTGTTCCAGTAGAATATTCTATAAAGCTGCTACGTCTTCGGCAGATGTATCTTCAACAATTTATGCCATCAATGCAACTCCGGTCTTTTTACCGATGTAGGAATTCCAGTCAAACCGTCATCTTCGTTTGATGCAACCATAGCTTTCTTAGTGTTGCTACTGTTTGGTTTTTCTTGGATTTCAACCTGAGTCTTCTTCGGGAAAGGCTTGTACTGAAGTGACTTCTTGTAATACTCATTGCCACCTTCGAAAGGACTTTGATTTCCCGTTGCTTCAGGATTTTTGCACTCTCTCTTGAAATGTCCCTTTTGGCGACATCTGAAGCACGTTACTTTTGTCTTGTCAAAACCTAGTTTGTTGCTTGAGTTTCTGATATCTCGGCCTGTGAGAGCAACGAACTTTGTGACTCTTCGGATAATAGATTCTAAACACCACTTGATATCCATCAACTCAAGTTCTTCTTCGTCCACCTGATCATAGTCTTCGGCGGTCATCTCGGGATTGCCGATTTTCCCAACTACAAGACTTTCATACGATTCTAGAACAGTGGCGAGAAGTGTCATGTGTTGCTTAGCAGTTTGCTTAGAAACAACATTGTTCAAATTAACAGCGATGTTACATTTGAATACATTCGAATCAGAATTTGTTTGTTGGTTCTGATTTGCTTGACTTTGATAAGACGAATTTGAACCAGTGCTTGAGAATGAAGACTGTGGACTTTGATCATATTGAGGATATGACTGATTCTAATTCTGCTGCGAATTGTTCGAAGAATCCAAACTCGCATTGAATGCTGTCTGACTCTTTGGGCTTGAAATGTTGTCTTGCATTCCAGTTTTATAATACAGACCAACATCTTGAACAACATTAGCATTCTTCGACTTTGTAATCTTCAGAAGTTCCATTTCATGACCTTCTAATTTGTCGATGAATGTTGACAGCTTGAAGAATTCCCAATTTGCACTTTCTTTCAGAACCATTAGGTATGTAGTCCATTCTCCATCTGGTAGAGCGTCTGCAAGCTTGTCCATGTACTCTTGTTCCGTCTTCTCGAGACCGTGTCTTCGCATTTGGACTGTAAGATGACAGAAGCGTTCAATCATCTGCTTCATGGTCTCACCCTTCAGCATGTTGAAGATATCGAACTCTTTCATAATGAGAGCTTTCTTGCTCTTGATCATCTCCGCGCTTCCTTGATATTTCTTTTGCAATGAAAGCCATAGATCTCTTTGACAGATTGTTGGATAAGACTGATCATCTTTTTCTCAGCAATGTATTCTTCTTTATGTGTTGTGGAGTACTTGTATTTCTCCAGAACTCGCTGATGTTCGTCCAACGGAACTGTATAACCTCTTTGGATCGATACCCAGCCTAGGAAGTGCATGGCTTGAACCCAATATGTAAACTTCTCCTTCCATCCTTCATACTCGTCCATGCTCATTAGCTTTGGCGGTTTAACAGTCGTGCCCATTTTGTTGTCAAGATTGACTTGTTGGATCACGTTTGCATTTGATGAACTAGCTCTGGACATATAAGCTCTTTGAATATCATCCATTGTGAATAACGAGACTCGTACGCTGAAAACACTCAAAAACTTTTGAAAATATTAGTTCTACTACAAGTTCGGTCGAACTTGTAGCTCAAATGAAGAATTCTTGAAATTTATCACAAGTTCGGTCGAACTTGTGATTTCAGATTTGAAAAGATTTTTCTTGAACTTCGGTCGAACTTGTAGTGGAAATGAAGAATTCTCAGCTTTATTCACAAGTTCGATCGAACTTGTGAATTTTTAACTTGAAAACTTTCTTTTAACAACCTCGGTCGAACTTGCACTTGAGATTTGATAAGTATTTCGCAAGTTCGGGCGAACTTAGTTGAAAGTTCTTTGAATTTTATCAAGTTCGGTCGAACTTGATAAAATATCAATGAAATCCTTGTAAGTTCGAGCGAACTAAGCAGAAAATCTCTCAAAATTCACTCAAGTTCGAGCGAACTTAGTAAAAAATCACCTGAAAAGTGACTTTTTAGTCCAAGTTCGGCCGAACTTGGCTAACAAGTTCGATGAACATGGTTTTGTCAAATATGGTTTTTTCAAAATTTTGACATCAGTTCGGTTGAATTTGTCTCCAATCTTTCAAGGGTTTATCTTTGTTGTATTTTACATTATATATTCAAAATTGAAAAGATTTTGACCGTGAATTCTTCATTTTTGATGAAAAGGTTAAGAAAAATAGAAGAATGGAGATGAAATAGAAGTGTTCTTGTCTTGGTTACTATCAAATCAGGCTGTTCTAGCTCTGACACCACTTGTAGGACCGATCCTTGATGCTAAGGAACCTAAATTTGATATCTAACGTCCATAATATCGGAAATATTACGTCGTGTTTACTAATAGACAAGAATTAATCAGTTTAACATCAGTTTTATTGATCAAACATCAAGAGTACAAACTGACAGAGCTTCGCCTCCAAAATGCCAAAAGTTACAAATGAGTCAGGCATGCTAGCTATATATAGAGATGCAAGTTCGCTGGAGTGGGACATGAGTTCGCCCGAACTTGCCATTGCAAGTTCTGCCGAACTTGTCAATACAAGTAACCTATGGGCGAACTTGTCTCAAACTTACATAAATACTTCATTCAGCTAGTCTATTCAGCTCTATTCTATACAGAGTCGATATAAGACTAAGACATAGACATTATGCACCAACAGCTTCTCATCGAAGTATGGGCACTTTAATGACTTATCTTTCAAGCTGTTGGAGGTGGTGCATGAAGTTGTACATGAAAAGTCGTGCAACTTCTCAAAGTATCTCATGAGAGACTTTGAGAGAAACATGCGCTATGTCCATCCCTTCCTGATCTACCCATGTTTCTTGACGAAGGTGATCACAAGTCAACTGGACTTCAGTGGTGTTCCAAACTGGTATCCAAGAGCTCAGGTCATTCTGCAAGAGAACATATGATCCCTCCTTTGTCCCATTCACACAACACACCAGGCACACAACCTATCTCTGGGTCTTTTCAACGCTTTTCTTTAGTGATAACTAGCTTATGTTTATTTGACGTTTTTTTTAATCTTTTTATTGTAAATATAAAGTATTAGCAATATTAAAAGAAGTTTGTTTTATGTAGGGGAAGAAAAATTAAAAAAAACATTTCTGATAAAAAAAACTAAAATTCTGATGAAAAGACATTTCTGATAAAAAATAAAAATAAGGAAAATACCTGAGAAAAGTCATAAAAGGATAAATTTATCAGAACGAAAACATATATTTTGAACAGCTCGTTAAATTAAGACTTAACATTAATCACAAAATTCTGGGAATATAATAATGAAAAATAATGTTCATTATTATTATTTCCTAAAAAGTCTTCACAAAGCTGTCTCCTTGAAGAAATTAAACAAGTACTTGAGGATGCACCAGAAAAGGTATATATAAGTAACTTCTCTTAAACTCTACTCATTCTCCCTCATCTCAAAAAAAAATCGGACTACCATTTCAGATGAATTTCAAGTCATTTCTGATGAACTTCTAGTAATTTCTGATAAGATAACACATCAGAACAAAAAAATATAATTTTTTTTCTGATGATGTCATCTGACTGAGTTTTTGTTGTCAAAAGAGGAAAGAATATCAGATTCTAGAAAGAGATTCTATTGGACCTTTTAGTAACAAAAGGTCCCACTAGAAGAAAAGGTACAACTTGGCGGTAGTATTCACCAATCAAAATTTTTGAAATATCTCCTAATTTTATTAAAAGGTATTTATCAAAACTTTAAGAGATATATCAAAGGTTTTGTTGACAGTTGTTTTTCAACAAAAATTAAATCCCATTTAAACTGTCATTAACCCAATTAAACACTATCCAGCCATGATTTACACCCTACGATCTCTGTCACAAATACCTGATAAATATCACATTCAAAAGAAAAGAGAAAAACACCCGCATCTTCCAAACTTCCAACTCAAGAACCCTAGAAGAATTTTCCTCTCCAAACCAAAAATCAATCACCAGGCTGCAATCAACCCTGTTAATCTCAACAATCCACCCGTCGAACACTCTGTTCAATTCATCGATGATGAAGATTTCCTACCAATGAAAAGCAACAACGAGAAGATGAACTCAAGAATCGAAGATTACGATGTTAAATGCCAAATTTTGATAGAATTCTTGACAAGATCCCCTCTTGGACAAGCTTTAATCAAAGCTAAGGAAGTGCCAGAAAACATCTTACAATAACTACTCAATACTCTCAACAGTATAGGTACCAACGAGTTAACAGCACATCTAGGGGGGATATCTTCATCGTTATTACACCAGAAAGGATCAAGGAATGTTTAGAATTACCCATAAGTGAGCACTATGATCCTGTACCTGTAAAGGAAGACATGTTTGAACAACTTGATGCTGTAATGGGTTACAAGAGGAAGATCTCAAAAATTGTTGATTTCAAGAGAAACAAATTACCTTCCTTTTGGCAAGTGATGATGATAACTTTGAACAAGTGCATATCATCCAAAATTGGAGGAACCAATCAGATAAACATGAATATTTTAACAATCATGCTCTGTCTCATTACTGGGATAAATATTGATTATGGAACAGAAATATTTGAACTAATGAGAAGGTCTGTATTGACTAAAAATGGAAGAGTCGATTCACACTTACCTTTTCCTAGATTCTGGTCAATACTTATTTCTGATGCTTTTGCTGAAAGGAATGTTGAGCTTCCTGCATCGGAAAACATGTGGAGAATTGAAGTCATGAAACCATGGTGTGCAACTGGTTCTTGGAAATCAGATAGTGATGTTCCTGCCTTACCAAAAAGTATGATGAATCTGATACCAAAGGAATCACCTTACAAGGCACAACATTTGGAACTTCTAAACAAAGGACCAGAAAGTGTTGAAGTTTATGACAGCACATCTTCACCAGAAAATGATGACCAACAGTCAATGGCACCACCAACAGAAGAAGAAGATCAAGTTGTCAGATTGTCACCAGAACCCGAGGGGGTGATGAACATAATCAATAAAGCCAAAGGGTTGAATAGCATCATGCAGAAGCATCTTACATGGCAGAAACAGGTGAACAAAATATTAACTTTAATGAAAACATTGTTGCAAATTCAACAGACTCTGATTATGATGAATCAATTCAAGGAAGTTATATTGTGTTTCCTAGTAAACCTGTTCCTGCAAGTAAATAAGTGAGTGGTTCCAAAGATCCATTCTCTTAATCAGATAATGAGGAGGAGAATATGATAGCAACAGGTGGAGATCAGCTTGCTGATCCAGGAAACATGGGTGAGAAAAATCTGAGTTTCTCTACAACTCATGGACAACCTTTAGCGGTTCAAGGATATGAGGAAAACCGAATGTGGATTTGTTTCAATATTCTGGTAAAGATGTGCAGGTTGGGACTTTTGACCAACCTCATAACTTTGCAACAACAGTAAGTTTGTCTTCTGCTGGTGTTAGAAGGGGAGCATTTATTGTTCCTCCTGTTACCAATCAACCAACCATGTCAACTGAACAACTCCGTGAAGAACTAGAAAAGATAGCCAAAGCATTCACTGGAAAGACACCTACAGAAGAGAAACTTGATTTGTTGTTGAATATAATCAAATGTCAAAGATCTGATATGAAGACTCTATCAGAAACTGTTGAAGTTATCAGAAAACAAACAGAAAGCAACACTGAAGCTCTGAGCAAACTACAACAGTCATCAGAAAACAAAGTGGCAACAGCAGACTTTGAAAAGGTTTTTAAGGAAATCCAAGAAATCAAGTCAAAGATAGCAGAGGCTTTAACTACATAAGACACTTCAAGTTCTGGGAAGATTCTCGAAGAAATCCAAATGCTAAGAGCAAACAACAATAGCCTAGCAGATGCTCTTGAAAAGATGGTGAAAGAATGGTCCACCCAACAAAATCAACACAAAGATGAGTTTCAAAGGATGCATGAACAAGAAAGGAGAAATGCTCAGACTTTAAGTGATGTTCAATCACTTATAAAAAGGTTGCAGCTAAACATTGCCAATTTGGCAAAGATAGATGTGCAAGAACTTAGAGCTCCCATCTCACAAGAATCACCACTCCAAAAGAAACCAGAAACCACCCAGCAAGCACAAACAAGTCAAACACAATCAACACCTCAATTCAAACCCACTTCAATGGGTCCTCCACCAGAAGTTCCAAGGATGGAAAGAAAGGAGTTTCTAACATCTCCACCAGCTGGAATCACAAGTGTAAATAGTTCCATATCAAGAGGTCAACCTAAAATAACCTCTTCTGGTGAAACTATTTTCAGCAAACAAATCGTTCCAGCTGAGAAAAAGAAATGGGAAGAGACTGTAACATCATCGAAGAGACCAAGAACAGAGGTCAGAAAAGATCCTTAGGGAAATCTAAAGGAGTATATGGTGCTGGATGCTGATCAAGACACTATGATGTTTCCTAAACATCACCTGAAGGACTACTATTGGAATGATGAGATAGACAAACTTGAAACACTCCTATTAGCACAAGAATAGTTGATGTAAGACTAAAAAGAGACAGGACCATTCTACACATGCCTCTCACAAATCCAATAGTTAGAATTGACAAAGTAAGCAGTCAAACTCATGCAGGTGAGATCACGGGAACATATACACAGAATAAATACTCTTTGATCAGGGCAGATGACAATACAACAACTATTGTAGATAAAGACTTGGCTATTCATCCCTTGGATATTGTTAAGATGAAATAGCTTGTTGATAAAGAGAAGGGAAATACAAGGTTCAACAAAAGGGCTATCAACAGTATCACTAATGCAGGAAGAAAGTTGTATCAAAGGGCAGCCCTGGCAGACTTTGATCTAAGCATCTCATTTGAATACAGCAAGAAAGTGCACATACTACCTCCTAACACAGACATTCCAGCTGAACTTGTTTCTGATGCTAGAACTGGAACCATCTTTGAAACACCTGAACTATCTGTGGTGTTCAAAGACATTAATGATGAAAGAGCTTTGTTCAGAGTTAATGAGATTTGCAGGTACTCAAATCAGACCATGAACTACATCAAGGACTATATGAACAAGAGACAAGATTAACTCAAGAAGAAAGCAAGAATCAATGAATAGCTGAGAAAGAAAATTGAAGAATGAAAGATGGCTAGGGGATGGTACAAAGATCTACACAAAGCAACTAACCAGATCATTGAGCACAAGAAACAGTTGAGGAAGGGTGATGTTTACAAAAGTGGGTTGAAGATTGATTAAGAAAACTTCTTAGTTTTATGTGATGGTTGAAAAAATGATTGTTTTAAATTTGTTTGACTTTTCGTATCTCGACTGTTTAAAGTTCTTTCTGAAGTTTCTTTCTGTTTATCATGAGTTATCATTTTTCTTACAATACTTAGGGGGAAACTGTTAGGAAACTTTTTATGTAAGTATTGAAGAAAAATGTAATCGGTCTGACTAATAGAAGAAGACAAAGTCCAGAAGGCCAAAACAACAAGAAGAAACAAGGCAGAACACCAGAAGTGAAGAATGTATCTTCATCATCAATAGAAAACTGATCCCAAACAAGAGAAGACGATCAGAAAAGGTCATTCTGACGGATCTGATGATATTTCTGATAAATATCATTTGATTCTGGTAAAAGTCTTATCATCAAATTTTCTGATGATCTGTTTATCAGATTTCTGATGAGGTGTCATCAGAATTGAAACCCACTTGTTTGAAATAGTAGCTCTACCACAATTGAAGAAGCAAGTTGACCCAAGTGGATTCAATGAATATGACAAAGAGCTACTTTATGCAGAGCTAGTGCATGAATAAACAAATGTTTATTCATGCCCAAGACTTTCTATAAATAGAAAGTCCTTCGGTAAAGGACATGAGTTGAGCCTAGCATTTAATACACACTACAAAATTCCCTACCCTTTCACCACAGAATTACACAAGTATTTGTTTGTATTAGCTAGTAATCTCTCAATCACCTTGTAAACCATTTTGTTTCAAAGTCATATAACACTTGAAAATTATGTAGTTCTTGTTTCTTGAAAGTTTGATTTCTATACCGCACACTATTTTCATACCTGTTGAAATCATTTGCCATATTACAATCAAAGGAATTATTTTCTTTGTCCATCTGGGACCAACAACATCCCTAGTTTATGGTTCAACATATATTAGTTTACGGGTTCAAAACAAAATCGATGAGTTCTTTACGGGCTACATTCTAGTTATAGTTCAACATACGACATATGTACATCAATTTTTATACGGGCTTTACATGCCACTAGTTGTCCAGATGACTCCATTCAAACACACATACAAAAATCACAAATGCAGTCTAACACACAAACCACCAAAAAAACAACACATGCTAAATATCCAAGCAACAAAACTCCCACATACGCCAGCTACGCCCCATCCCCTCTACAGTGTAGTGAGCCGATACAGCACCAAGTCGTGATATTTGTTCACGAGCAAGAGGAGTATCTAGCAGCATACTTTCTCCGCAGGTAATTGCATTGGGCCTGTTTTCGCGACCCGTGCGAGTTGAAACCATCGAAAAAGTTACACCGGGACCCCACAAACCGCTCCATATGGCGCATTGTTAATATGCTGGAATCAATATTAGGCGATGCATTTTTTGAGTGGTTGACCAAGGAAGGGTCTCTCACCTAATGATACTCGAACGTATCACATATGCATTTGGATGGCTGACAAGCTCCAGATATTCCACAAATATGTGCTTCTGCATGTCACAACAACCCCCTCCCCAAAACAGAGAAAAGGTAAATGAGCCAAGATCGTGTACACGTCTAAAACAAAAAAAAATGATAAAAATAAACATGTCTCACATACCACTTTAAAGGGTGATGTCTTCAAGATATACTCCTGAATGTCCCTTAGGCACACATCAAACTGCGCGTCAGCCATGTGATCTATGAGGTATATACGCTCTCCTTCAAATCAAACACCATTAGATAGAAATGCCTCCTCTCAAGCACAAGCACGAACACCATATTAAACTCCTACAGATCCACTAGATGATGTCGGCCGCTAAGGTTGCTTTTCAATCCATGCTCAAAAGTTCACAATCGACTACCAGTAGGTCGGACTCCAGATTCAACATCCAATCAACCTGTGTCGATCAAGTCGGTGTCAAATGGAGCACGTGACACACTCAAATGTTTGAAAACGCCAACGGAAAACGAAACATAAAGAAAGAGTCCTTACCACTATTGAGTGCACACAATACAACCATCTAGGCATCCACGACAAGAATAATTGGGCTCGTTGTGGAGGACGTCGGCCTATGTACCACCGTCCCAGATACATCACTACCAATAGTCAGGGAATGAAGTGCGTATGCCTCAGTACACGCTCCATACTTATCCTCAAACAACACATACCTGCAAAAAAGCATACCCGTTAACCGTAAACTATCAGGTAATTTTTTAGCATACTCGTAAAAAGATAGTTTTTGAAACACCACCCATAAAAGTTTTTTATGTTTTATTGGATAACTTACGGGAACTCATCTGCCGCATCATTTGGAACGACCTCCACCCATGCGTCCCTGCACAAACACACAACTTTCCCTTAATAAAAACCGACCCCATAAAAAATACAAATAAAAAAATTAAAAAGACTTCGCGACACGCGTACAATCTACTGGTGGTTCTTTATCGCTTTTTACTAGAGTTGCATTTCCATTATCGTTTTCCTCAACCACCCTTCTTTGTTCTTGTTCCGGAAAACAAACCCCCGTACCAAACGTTCCTCTTTGGTTAAGTTTTTCGGATCTCTCTATGCCGCCTGAGCTGAAGACTATGCAGGGCTTCTCATAGAAGGAGCGAACTAGTTTCGCTGGAACAGGCACCGTCAGTCGGGGATCAACAAACGGCATATTTGGCCCAAAAGACATTGCACCCCTTATGTCGACACTCTTCTGGCTGGTCTCCTCATTGTCAACAGGCCCACAGATTTCCACGGGATCCAGAAATTGAAGCTAAGTTGACTCGTCATGGGACTAGCAACAGGAGCACTGGCTCCGATGCATCCCCAGTACCAGCTTCGTCAGCACTCAGTTGACCTGGTAGTGGTCCCCATAGAGAAAAAATCAACAGCAAAAAAAACAAGAGAACCAAAGGATTGAATTATAGTTGTGCGTGCTAGATTTTTTCCATTCGGATCAACACCACATACCACGTCCAAAGAGATCCCCAAACTGAAACTTGGCTTGCTATGCACATCGACATTAAGCGCCCCAACAATATCCCGTAGGTTGTTTATAAACTAACACAAAACATCAAATTTTTTAAGATCCCCCAGAACGTAAAAGACTAAATGATAATAGAACGCGACTTGGTATTTATATACAAACCATTGTCCGCACAAACGTTTGGCTGGTCCCCCACGTGACCTACACTTGGGGCGCCGTCTGCTGTGCGCTGGCCCACCGTGCAGCCTATGACTACAAGCGAGGGTGGCTAAGAAGTCGAGCAACAATCTTGGCTTTCGTCCACCCTTGCCCGTGTGCAACAATTGCGGGCCCTCTACCACTATCGCGCAACGATCAACGACCTTCTCACCTTCTTTTCTTTTACCGGCAATATTCTCCTTATCCTTCTCCACATCAGGCCTTAGTTCAGCCGCCCTCCCGGCTTCGGTCCCATGTTCATCGCTTCCCACATCCCAAGTAACACAAGTATCAAAAAATTTAGGTACACGCGCAAAAGTCATATTTTTATACGTCGTTTATGTTTTTGACCCCATACCTGCATCGTTGTCTGGAGCGATGTTTTTTTCTCCTTTACTCGCCCACCATCAACCGTCGTACACATAATATCGATTGCGGGCGTGCCCATGGGCCACCCAAGATTAGGCGTATAAAGCCCACAGACCACCCGCGGCCGAACCACGCCGTCAGATCCCTGATGTTACCCTAAGGTCAAACCTGGCGTCAATGGCATTGCATCCCGGGGCTCCGCGAAGAAACAAAAGTACTTAAGAAAGGAAGAAAACACCAAGTACACAAAGGGGGTGGGGGTAGTCCTCTTGTTTTCACCTGTAACCCCATGACACTCGCTCGCTGCATCTGATTTGTCCTCGTCACCAGTCTCCTTTGTTCCCGATTTTCGGTGGAGCCACGGGGTAACAGCTAACGCCTTGTTCAATGCAAGCGCGTCTGTGGGGTAACCAACCTTCGGTGCGTATATACCGTAGACCACCCGCGGCCAAAACACGATGTCTGCCCCCTGCTGAATCCTAATACCAAACTGGGAGACGTCAATATCACATCCTCGGTCTTTGTGAAGAATAAAAGTAATCCGGGCTAAAAACACAAACACACATAAAAAACAGAACCAAAGCTACATGTTTTTTACCTGTAATCCCATGCCTCTCGCCCCACTCCGGATCACCCAGAACGACCGATCTATCCATCTCGCCACGATTCCTGTAGACGACTCAACAACTGCCTCTTTGCCAACCGATTGTTCAATATCGACAGCAATCGCCGCAACATTGCCACTAACAGGCATGACCTCAGCGGTCTCGTCAACATCAGTCCCACGTGCACCGCCCCACGAATCTTAAAAGGCAAGTAAAAACAATTTTAGATATACGGGGGCAGACGTTATTTTGTATTTTTTGGGGTGGGAAAAACCATTTACACATATGTAAGTGGTCTACGACTTTTTGACCTGGCTCGTTGTCAGGCACCAGGCTTATATCGCCATGGCTCACATCACCACCAACTTCTGCATTTTCCACCATTTCCAAACTTACCATACCTAAGTCAACCGCCTCACCATCGTCGTCGGCCAGTGAAACTACCTCCAAACTATTACCGCGCATTTCTCCCAGCCATTCCTAGACACAATATTTTTTATGAGTTAAGCATTGTCACACCCCGATTTCCACGTATAACCCGGTGGGCCCGGATGGGGAGTATCGTGACATATGTTGATATCATTATTACCATACAATACAAGTAACACAAAATAGCACAGCGGAAGACTAGAATTTGAAAATATTATTACAAGCTGAAAGGTTCAAAGATCAAATACAATGGCTCGTAAAAATAAAGATCCACAGGCGGATCAAAAATATACACAAAAGATGTTCAACAGACTTTGGGCACATCTAAGGACTTGCAAGATCCTCTTTTGTTGCTACTGAGCAGCTTCCAGTCTATTTACGTATTTGTACCTGTACTTAATTATTTTGAAAATACGTCAGTTTACACTGGTAGATACAATCAACCGACACATTTTGAAAATCTTTTCAAAATTGATTTAGGTGCACAAGGCATGAAGAATCTTTTTATACTTGGGAAAAACTATATCTCATGTTATCAGTTTTACATAACTTGATAATACATATCGGGACCGAAATCTATGTCGGTTCATGATTAACCGACACACCACTTATTCCTTATTGGGAAAACCCATATTGGGTTATAAAATTTTAACTTATTCCCTTATTGGGAACACCCACATTGGGTAAACCCGTATTCGGTTATAAAATTATTTATTTAAACCATTTCGCATCTGTCAGGTGTATGCCTACACCACGCGCTTAGGTCGTGGCCACTTACAATTAAATGAGTCAAGGATATCCAGGACACGGTCGCATGAACCCCAAATGTTTAAGTCAATCAATACGAATTAAAACGGGTTATTTGAATTTCCCGACACATAGGTCTTCAAATCACATACTCGACCATGCGGTTATAATTTACCGTATCCCAGCCCGTATAGGGAAAAAAGGTTCAGAGTGTTTACCTGAGCTTAGCAATCCTTTTAAAATAAGAAAATAATAAGCACAGCCGTATCCAATTTAAGTAAGCGTAGGTACAATTTATCGGAAGGCTTTCGTCCACCCTTGCCCGTGTGCAACAATTGCGGGCCCCTCTACCACTATCGCAACGATCAACAACCTTCTCACCTTCTTTTCTTTTACCGGCAATATTCTCCTTATCCTTCTCCACATCAGGCCTTAGTTCAGCCGCCCTCCCGGCTTCGGTCCCATGTTCATCGCATCCCACATCCCAAGTACCACAAGTATCAAAAAATTTAGGTACACACGCAAAAGACATATATTTTTATACGTCCTTTATGTTTTTGACCCCATACCTGCATCGTTGTCTGGAGCGATGTTTTTTTTCTCCTTTACTCGCCCACCATCAACCGTCGTACACATAATATCAATTGTGGGCGTGCCCATGGGCCGCCCAAGATTAGGCGTATAAAGCCCGCACACCACCCGCGGCCGAACCACGCCGTCAGATCCCTGATGTTACCCTAAGGTCAAACCTGGCGTCATTGGCATTGCATCCCGGGGCTCCGCGAAGAAATAAAAGTACTTCAGAAAGGAAGAAAACACCAAGTACACAAAGGGGGTGGGGGTAGTCCTCTTGTTTTCACATGTAATCCCATGACACTCGCTCGCTGCATCTGATTTGTCCGCGTCGCCAGTCTCCTTTGTTCCCGATTTTCGGTGGAGCCACGGGGTAACAGCTAACGCCTTGTTCAACGCAAGCGCGCCTGTGGGGTAACCAACCTTCGGTGCATAAATACCGCAGACCACCCGCGGCGAAAACCTGATGTCTGCCCCCTGCTGAATCCTAATACCAAACTGGGAGACGTCAATATCACATCCTCGGTCTTTGTGAAGAAATAAAAGTAATCCGGGCTAAAAACACAAACACACATAAAAAACAGAACCAAAGCTACATGTTTTTTACCTGTAATCCCATGCCTCTCGCCCCACTCCGGATCACCCAGAACGACCGATCTATCCATCTCGCCACGATTCCTGTAGACGGCTCAACAACTGCCTCTTTGCCAACCGATTGTTCAATATCGACAACAATAACCCCAACATTGCCACTAACAGGCATGACCTCAGCGGCCTCGTCAACATCAGTCCCACGTGCACCTCCCCACGAATCTTAAAAGGCAAGTAAAAACAATTTTAGATATACGGGGCAGATGCTATTTTGTATTTTTTTGGGGTGGAAAAAACCATTTACACATATGTAAGTGGTCTACGGCTTTTTGACCTGGCTCGTTGTCAGGCACTAGGCTTATATCGCCATGGCTCACATCACCACCAACTTCTGCATTTTCCGCCATTTTCAAACTTAACATACCTAAGTCAACCGCCTCACCATCGTCGTCAGCTGGTGAAACTACCTCCAAACTATTACCGCGCATTTCTCCCAGCCTTTCCTGGACACAATATTTTTTATGAGTTAAGCATTGACACACCCCGATTTCCATGTATAACCCGGTGGGCCCGGATGGGGAGTATCGTGACATATGTTGATATCATTATTACCATACAATACAAGTAACACAAAATAGCACAGCAGAAGACTAGAATTTGAAAATATTATTACAAGCCGAAAGGTTCAAAGATCAAATACAATGGCTCGTAAAAATAAAGATCCACAAGCGGATCAAAAATATACACAAAAGATGTTCAACAGACTTTGGGCACATCTAAGGACTTGCAAGATCCTCTTATGTTGCTACTGAGCAGCTTCCAGCCTATTTACGTATTTGTACCTGTACTTAATTATTTTGAAAATATGTCAGTTTACACTGGTAAATACAATCAACCGACACATTTTGAAAACCTTTTCAAAATTAATTTAGGTGCATAAGGCACGAAGAATCTTTTTATACTTGGGATAATCTATATCTCATGTTATCAGTTTTACATAACTTGACAATACATATCGGGACCGAAATCTATGTCGGTTCATGATTAACCGACACACCACTTATTCCCTTATTGGGAAAACCCATATTGGGTTATAAAATATTAACTTATTCCCTTATTGGGAACACCCACATTGGGTAAACCCATATTGGGTTATAAAATTTTAACTTATTCCCTTATTGGGAACACCCACATTGGGTAAACCCGTATTGGGTTATAAAATTATTTATTTAAACCATTTCGCATCTGTCAGGTGTATGCCTACACCACGCGCTTAGGTCGTGGCCACTTACAATTAAATGAGTCAAGGATATCCAGGACACGGTCGCATGAACCCCAAATGTTTAAGTCAAGCAATACGAATTAAAACGGGTTATTTGAATTTCCCGACACATAGGTCTTCAAATCACATACTCGACCATGCGGTAATAATTTACCGTATCCCAGCCCGTATAGGGAAAAAAGGTTCAGAGTGTTTACCTGAGCTTAGCAATCCTTTTAAAATAAGAAAATAATAAGCATAGCCGTATCCAATTTAAGTAAGCGTAGGTACAATTTATCGGAAGGCTTTCGTCCACCCTTGCCCGTGTGCAACAATTGCGGGCCCCTCTACCACTATCGTGCAACGATCAACGACCTTCTCACCTTCTTTTCTTTTACCGGCAATATTCTCCTTATCCTTCTCCACATCAGGCCTTAGTTCAGCCGCCCTCCCGGCTTCGGTCCCATGTTCATCACTTCCCACATCCTAAGTAACACAAGTATCAAAAAATTTAGGTACACGCGCCAAATACATATATTTTTATACGTCGTTTATGTTTTTGACCCCATACCTGCATCGTTGTCTGGAACGATGTTTTTTTCTCCTTTACTCGCCCACCATCAACCGTCGTACACACAATATCGATTGCAGGCGTGCCCATGGGCCGTCCAAGATTAGGCGTATAAAGCCCACAGACCACCCGTGGCCGAACCACGCCGTCAGATCCCTGTTGTTACCCTAAGGTCAAACTTGGCGTCATTGGCATTGCATCCCGAGGCTCTGCGAAGATACAAAAGTACTTAAGAAAGGGAGAAAACACCAAGTACACAAAGGGGGTGGGGGGTAGTCCTCTTGTTTCACCTGTAACCCCATGACACTCGCTCGCTGCATCTGATTTGTCCACGTCTCCAGTCTTCTTTGTTCCTGATTTTCGGTGGAGCCGCGGGGTAACAGATAACGCCTTGTTCAACGCAAGCGCGCCTGTGGGGTAACCAACCTTTGGTGCGTAAATACCGCAGACCACCCGCGGCCAAAACACGATGTCTGCCCCCTGCTGAATCCCAATACCAATATGGGAGACGTCAATATCACATCCTCGGTCTTTGCAAAGAAAAAAAGTAATCCGGGCTAAAAACACAAACACACATAAAAAACAGAACCAAAGCTACATGTTTTTTAGTAATCCCATGCCTCTCGCCCCACTCCGGATCACCCAGAACGATCGATCTATACATCTCGCCACGATTCCTGTAGACGGCTCAACAACTGCATCTTTGCCAACCGATTGTTCAATATCGACAGCAATAACCCCAACATTGCCACTAACAGGCATGACCTCAGCGGCCTCGTCAACATCAGTCCCACGTGCCCCGCCCCACGAATCTTAAAAGGAAAGTAAAAATAATTTTAGATATACGGGGGCGGACGCTATTTTGTATTTTTTTGGGGTGGGAAAAACCATTTACCCATATGTAAGTGGTCTACGGCTTTTTGACCTGGCTCGGTGTCAGGCACCAGGCTTATATCACCATGGCTCACATCACCACCAACTTCTGCATTTTCCGCCATTTCCAAACTTAACATACCTAAGTCAACCGCCTCACCATCGTCGTCGGCCAATGATACTACCTCCGAACTATTACCGTGCATTTCTCCCAGCCTTTCCTGGACACAATATTTTTTATGAGTTAAGCTTTGTCACACCCCAATTTCCACGTATAACCCGGTGGGCCCGGATGGGGAGTATCGTGACATATGTTGATATCATTATTACCATACAATACAAGTAACACAAAATAGCACAGCGGAAGACTAGAATTTGAAAATATTATTACAAGCCGAAAGGTTCAAAGATCAAATACAATGACTCGTAATAAAGATCCACAGGCGGATCGAAAATATACACAAAAGATGTTCAACAGACTTTGGGCACATCTAAGGACTTGCAAGATCCTCTTATGTTGCTACTGAGCAGCTTCCAGCCTATTTACGTATTTGTAACTTTACTTAATTATTTGAAAATACGTCAGTTTACACTGGTAAATACAATCAACCGACACATTTTGAAAACCTTTTCAAAATTGATTTAGGTGCACAAGGCACGAAGAATCTTTTTATACTTGGGATAAACTATATCTCATGTTATCAGTTTTGCATAACTTGACAATACATATCGGGACCGAAATCTATGTTGGTTCATGATTCACCGACCACCACTTATTCCCTTATTGGAAAAACCCATATTAGGTTATAAAATTATAACTTATTCCCTTATTGGGAACACCCACATTGGGTAAACACGTATTGGGTTATAAAATTATTAATTTAAACTTTTTCGCATCTGTCAGGTGTATGCCTACACCCCGCGCTTAGGTCGTGGCCACTTATAATTAAATGAGTCAAGGATATCCAGGACACGATCGCATTAACCCCAAATGTTTAAGTCAAGCAATACGAACTAAAACGGGTTATTTGAATTTCCCGAAAAATAGGTCTTCGAATCCCATACCCGTCCATGCGGTAATAATTTACCATATCCCAAGTTCGTATAGGGAAAATAGGTTAAGAGTATTTACCTGAGCTTAGCAATCCTTTTAAAATAAGAAAATAATAAGCACAGCCGTATCCAATTTAAGTAAGCGTAGGTACAATTTACCGGAAGGCTCTAGTCTATAATGATGGTATAAATAACCAATTTGAAAGCTAGCGGATCTTATTTAAGTCATTGACTTGGATCGGCTAGCTTAAAGTATGAAAGACGGTACAATGCACTTGATTAAGCGATGACCGGAATAGAATGTAGTTTGAATGCGACAAGTACTAAGACTTGCATAATATGGGTAAACTGTTTACTTTCTGGAATTTGAGATAAAAATGATAAGGTTAAACCCGTTCCGGTTAAATTACGTAAACTAGTTATATAAGTTTAATCGTGCGCAATGAGCGATACCGGATAACCGGAAGAGTCATGAACAAGTTCCATATGCCAATATACTTTAACAAGTTATAATATCAATAAGACATCAACTTGTATGCCCGTTATGGTTTTAAAATCAAATTATGCCTCATAAGGGCGTTTTGGTCTTTTAGCGACATACAAAAGGAACTTGCGTATAATCTGATGCTACGACCATAAATATTTTGTAAAAATACTTTATTTATGATATAATATCAGTAGGATATTATAAGGGTGAGGATCCTGCGCAAAGTGTGTTTTTCCTAGAAAGTCTAGGAAGTGGCCGATGGGTGTGTTTAATGGTTGAGATCATCTTGGTGGCATTTTGGTAATATGTGTGTCTTAAAAATAGGATTATTTAATTGATTGGGGGTAAATGTGTCATTTAAGTTCTTTTAAATAAGGAAATAACTACCAATCATAAAACCACCTCCAAAAATATCGCACATTTTTTCTCTCTCTAATCCCCCACATTTGAAACCACCTAATCTCACAAAAAATAACGATAAATCAGATCTAGATGTGTTCATGGTAGTGTGTTTTATCGATAAAACACAATGTGACGAACTAGTGACTGACTACTAAAACACAGTGTGATTAAACAGTACCTAAAACCAGTAACTGCTAAAACACAGTGTGATTAAACAGTACCTGAAACCAGTAACTGCTAAAAAACAATGTGATGAAATTGTACCTGAAACGAGTAACTGCTAAACACAGTGTGATGAAACAGTACCTGAAACGAGTAACTGCGAAAACACAGTGTGATTAAACAGTACCTGAACCAGTAACTGCTAAAACACAGTGTGATGAAACAGTACCTGAAACCAGTAACTGCTAAAACACAGTTTGATGAAACAGTACCTGAAACGAGTAACTGCTAAAACACAGTGTGATTAAACAGTACCTGAAACCAGTAACTGCTAAAACACAGTGTGATGGAACAGTACCTGAAACGAGTAACTACTAAAACACAGTGTGATGAACCCAGTATAAAACACAACGTGAAGAAATCGTAATGATTTGAAATTGTCAAAGAGGTATACGTTTCCATAAATATCTGGATAGTTAGTTAGGATATATGAAATTCCAAAATTAAATTAATAATCAAATTACCATCATGCCCTTTTGAATAAAAAACTAAACATGTCACCTCCCTATTGCTTCCTAGACTTTCTAGGAAACATAGGCTTTCTAGCAAACTCCCACTCTCAAATATATGTGTGTTTTATAATTTAAGACCAAACTATGCTCCGAAGGGGCATTTTGGTAATTTCACACATAGTTTCGAAAGCGTATTTGGGATTCTGAGTTTATAACATGTACCCGCTTTAAAAATATTTTAAATGAGTTATAAAAATCAGTGGGTAACAAGTCTTGATTGGTAAATATGGTTTAAAACCATACTACGCGCCGGAAAAGCGTTACAGTCGTTAAATGACGATATTTGCGATGTTTTGTGAAAACAGATGTTATGAATAGGTTATATACTTAAAATATGTTATTTAGTATAACACATCAGTATGTAAAAGGTTTTGTATGAAAATCATGATTAAAAACCATTTTAGGTGCAGTAAGGGCGTTATCGTCATTTAAGAGCGTAATACAAGATCTTGTGTGTAAACTCAGTTTATAAACTGAAATAATATCCCAATATATTCCAATAATGATACTGTATCAGTAGTTAATGAGTTTGGTATGATAGATTATGTTTAAAATCATTCTATACGCAAAAAGGGCTTTTCGGTCACTTTAAAGCGTATGTTACGATATTATATGAAAACTCGGTTTATGGTCAGATTTGTAACATCAAAATATGTTAAACATGTTAACATATCAGTAGCTAAATCATTTGCAAGTTCATTGGTGTTTAAAACTTCATTTTTAAATAAAATTGCAAAATAGTCAAAGTATGGCATATTTGCGGAAACTTGCATAAAACTCGGATTACTATTATGATCATGTAATTTAACCTCAGAGGGTTATGCTACATCATAATATGATCATAACGGGACCTTAAATCAGTAGCATACTAGTCTAATTCGGTTCATAATCGAAAGTCAACGCAAAAGTCAAACTTCGCAACTTTCGGTTGCGAACCGACCCTAAAACTGGAATTAACGAGCCGAACATGTTTACACATGTTCTAATAATTATGACTAAGTTGTTTAAGTGAGAAAATATATTTTAGAACACTTCTAAACTCAGATCATAATTATTTCAAAAACTGACCCGTTGACTTTTTAGAACATTAATATGTTGACTCGTCAATTGACCAAGCAAATGTGATTCTTAGGATGTGCCCTTTTGAGGGATTAACACCTACCTAATTACGATCACGTAGCCATATTTGCCTCGAACAATGGCTGGACCAAAAATGGTCCAAACCGAAAGTCAAAGCGTTATTACGATAACGCTTGACTTTTGGCATAAAAGCCTATAAAACTGAACTAGCCACGAATAGAACACTTACAAGTGGTCCTAGGGGCTGAAGAAAACTCAGAGGATGTTCCCAATTGCTTAGGAACTTCCAAGATTGAGAGATAGGAAGAAAGAATGGAAATGGTGCAAGGAATTATGGTGATGAACACATCTATTTATAGTGTTTGAGAATTGATTGGATGATTGCCAAGTGTTTGAGGGTTTTTAAGATCATAACAAGTGTTATAATAGGTGTCAAAACCAGGTGAAATGGTGGCAAAACGAGATAGGTGTCAAGTTGTGAGCTTATGCTTGGTGAACAAGCATATTTCTGATCTGCAGGTTCTCTCGCGGGGCGCGAGAAGCACAGAGGATCGGGTCGCGGCCCGGGAGCAGCTCACGATTCAGCAAAACCTGTTTTATTCTTGGCAAGATCAGTCCCTCAACCTTATAATCTCAATATATCTTTCATATCAAGCACTTTCAAGTTTGTTTTAGGAAATCTTGGAAGTATATCCAATTATCGATAAGCTCCGCATTTGTTTAAAAGGTCACTCAGAGGTATATTAAACATGTTGACACTTTTAATCCCTCAACTATTAAATTGTCGTTCAGAGGTTATAAAATAACATAATGATGCATTTGGTCCCTCTCGTTTTAGCACGTGGCCTACGAGGATTAGCAGGACACGTGTCGGAATTTTATAGGACAGGTTTTTACGAGGTGTTACATCCTCAACCCCTTAAAAGAAATCTCGCCCTCGAGATTTTATTCAAAAGATAGAGGTACAACTGTCACATAGTGGACTTAACCTCCCACGTATACTAGGGATCTCTACAAGCACCCCATTTGATCTTTTTATTAGGCATATGCTTCCTTAGAAGTTTCTTAACCTGTCGTTCCTCGATCGACACCGGTTTTCCAACACAACCCCAGGTTTTCATTAATTTGCACACTTTATGTGACATAGCTAGCAACTCATTGGCTAGCCTTTCCTTTAAATTGCATTCGTAGAACACCTTGTGAATTCCACTGAGTTTCTCAAGTAAACTAGCTTGAAGCTAGAGATTCGACATATTCGATTATCTTGAATGGTCCCTCATATCTAGGACTTAACTTGCCCTCATACTGAGGCATACCACACCTTTTCATGGTGATATCTTCAATAAAATCCTTATCCCATATTGGGAACTTAAGAGATTTGTGCCTTTAGTTGGTGTAACTCTTCTCCCTATCATGGGCAGCTTTGAGGCGATCACGGATTTGTCTGATTCTATTTTCGCCTTTATGACAATCTCATGTCCTATTAGTTGGTTCTCTCCAACTTCCATTCCACAAACAGTGTTTGACACTTTCTCCCATACAAGGCCTCGAAAGGAGCAGCATTTATGCTTATATAGAATATAACAGGTAAACTTAACTAGGGTAAGATGGTCATTGCCACTACTACCCAAACGATCTTAAAGAAATAGCTAACCCTTGTAATTGGTCGAACAAATTGTCGATCCTGGGCTGCAGTTAACGGTTCATGATCATTACTTTGTTAAGCTTGTGGTAATCAACGCATAACCTCATCGAACCGTCTTTCTTAATAAACAATATCAGAACTCCTAGATGACAAGCTAGGCTGTACAAGCCTTTCTTCTAGAAACTTATTAGGGTAAACAGAGATTATAGAGGTAGTCTAAATCCTCAACTTTTGGTTCATCTAACGCCACTTGTGCCATAAAAATGACACACTCGACTTTTAGTTACTAGGATGCTTTATGTAGAGACTCCTATCCTTAAGCAATTTCGATATAGAATATCTCCTTGAATACCGTTTGTTGATTTTAGTACAATATGACTGTTGGGAGATCCTAGTGGTTCCATGCATTAAACCTTCATGTTGATCAGGCATGAAAGCTATCTATGGGACACACTAAGATACTGCCAATTATCATATGGCGCTTTTATCGAACTAGTTTGGCATTCGTAGTCGATAGAAATCAATGAGATAAATAAATAAAATAAGTTATAAATAAAAAGTAATAATAATAAGAATTTGTCGTACTTCAACTGAAGGAAGAGCATGACTGATTTTTATGGATAAGAACATCCATCAAGAATAGGAAGAATTGATTTCTATGGTTTCATCGGTAGGTTCTACCTTATACTTAATATCTGGATTCTCATGAATATGTATAGAAGTTTTCTGGACTTATGGTTTCTGAAAGACTTATTAGTGCCTGAATTAAAACAGGACTCTTAGCAAACATATCCTTGAGTAATGATAAGGAATGTACCTGACGACACTATGATATATGCTGCTTACGACATTCCTCAGGTAATTTCAGGCAATTCCTTTATTAGCCTTTCCCGGCTTAGCTGCCCCTTCTTTGGCATCTTTAGGGCAATTGGTACTAATGTGGCCTTTCTCGCCACAACTAAAGCAGACTGCATTCTTAATGTCCCTACATTCATGGGACTGATGAACAGTTCTTTTGCAAATTCCACACTTCTTAGGCTTTTGGTCATTTCGACACTGTCCCCAGTGCCTTCTATTGCAGGTCTCGCACATAGGCTTTTTATCAAATTCTTGCTGGTTTTTATTGGATCCAAGCTTGCCCTTTTTCTTAGATTTCTAGGAGTTGTCATCCTCCTATCCTTGTCAGCCCCGACTGACATTCGCCTCACATAATCTTGAGTGAGGGAAAGAGATATCTCAACAGTTGATTTGTAAGTGTTAGGCTGAACAGCCTTAACCATGCTCCTTATCTCCGGAGCCAACCCATTAATAAAACACGCAATGCGTTTGGCTTCCGGGGTAACTAGATATGGAACCAGTCTAGAATATGAGTCATAGTCGGTAACAAACTCCGACAATCAAGGTTTTACATCGACAGAGCTAGGAAATCCATTTCTATCTTTTCCACCTCATGAGGTGGGCAGTATGTGTCTTTAACTAGATCCACAAACTTGGACCATCCCAAATTATATAAGTGCACCTTCCCCGTTGACTGCATCAAAGCCTTCCACCAGATTAAGGCATTGCCCTTGAAGGACTGGGATGCGAAATTAACAACATCCTTATCAGCACAACCGTTGATATCAACTACTGTCTCTATTTCATCAAGCCATCTTAGGGTCTCAATAGCCCCTTTTTCTCCATCAAAATCTCGTGGCTTACATGAGACGAAATACTTATATGAGCAACCATCCTTGAAGGAATTGGTTTTATCCAGAATTTCTTGCTTTTTAGCTTCATTCCTCACATTAGAGGAATGTATAGAACTTTCCTTCTTATCGAGGGAGATGGCTTAGAGATTGGTTTAGATACAGATTTAGAGCGAGTAGCACTCGACTCTTTAAACTTTTCAAAGGCTTTTTCCATAGCATTTCCTACGGCTGCATCTATGTGAGCCTGGAAGTCGTCTTCATTGATGACTATGTTTGCATTATTATGATCACTATCATTGTGGCAGCTACTTGCACCATCGGAGTGAGCCATTTTGATGCTTCGATACTATCGAAATATATATACTTCATATGTTAGCCATGGTATTATCCAACCATTTAGGCTTATAAACTTAAATATATAAATCCTTCGTCCTTGTGCTCATTGTCACAATTATTCGGGTTTATCACTGCTAAGGGTGTTATTGATATGTACTGACCTAAGTCTTAATCAACTATTATAGTCAAAATATAATTTGGACAAGGTCTATGAATTTTATGGGACAGTGGATCATAGAGTCACATCTGTCTTTGTCATAGTGACATTTTAAGTAGCTCGTAAGCTTGTCACAAAGGACATAAAATATGGCACAAATGGCCTCATCATGAAAGGCATATGGTTATGGAACAAACGATCTTGTCACTAATGGACATATAAGTTTGGCACGAAAAGCCTTGTCACAAGGACATATGGGTATGGCATAGAAGGCCCTGTCACAAAGGACATATAGATATGGCACAGAAGGCTTGTCACAAAGGACACTTTAAAATATATAATCCGCGATCTTATCGATCAAGAGGCTTTAAGGCTTGAACATAGTTCATCACCTTTGGACAGGGGGTCGTAGACCGCAACTGTCGTTGTCATAATTGACATATTATATGGCCCATAGGCAAAACAATTGACATTTCAAAAAGATGTTAAAATAATAATCATCACATTGACGATAGTAGTCACGATCATATTGATCATATTAATTATAAAGCTTGGGTTATAGCTCACCACTTTGGATAGGGAACCATAAAGGTCACCACTGTCGTTATCTTTAATTGACAATATAGCCCGTTAGCAAAACACCACTAATGGATGTTAAATCATGGCTTGTAAGCACTACATCACTAATGGATGTTTATTTATGGCCCTTAGGCACTACATCACTAATGGATGTTTAAATTATGGCCCGTAGGTACTACATCACCAATGGATGTTTAAATCATGGCCCGTAGGCACTACATAACTAATGGATGCTATGATCATCGCACTGATGATGCTAGCCAGGATCTAATTCGATCATAAGGCTTTATTAGGCTTGGATATAGTCCTTCACCCAGATGACTAATGTGGTTCCTCAAGTCACACTGTCAGGAGTATTAACATTACTTGAATGTTAATAAAGAAAAATTTGTCTTAAAATGGTTTATCAATGTAGCCATGATCATATTGACCATAAAAGGCTTGGAGGCTTGAACATAGTTCACCACCTCTGGATAGAAGGGATGATCTTCCTTAACTATTACTTCTTAACTACCGTTTTATATTTTCCGATTAATGTGAACTTGTCACTTGGCTGGGTAAACCATCAAGAAGATCTTTTGGAAATTTATAGCAGATCGATAAAGTTCGAATTAAAATCGAGACGATTGCTTGAACAAGGATGTAATGAATACATATATAATAATGATAATAAAATCAAAATTTTCCATAAATCATTAGGAATTTACAATAGCGCCTAAAACATGACTTTTAATACTAACTTGTCCATGCAGGGACTTAAAAGCAACATAAGTCCACACAGGGACTAAAATGAATATATAAGTCCATATATAAGGACTATAAGAAATAACATGTCCACAAGGGACTATAATGAAATAATATGTCCACAAAGGAACTTATTTGAAACAAATGTCCACGTAGGGACTTTAAATCGAAGGATAGGTCCATATAAGGACTATAATAAACAAATGTCCACGCAGGGAGTAAACAGAAGAGACATGTCCACATAAGGACTCAAAGTAAAATAGAATACAATTGAAAGAAGGATTTTCTAGAATTTCCTTTAATTCATCCCTTGTTGTTCCCCTTCTTGGCTTGCCACGTGTGGCATTTGACACAAAGGTTTTTAATAGAAAGTGTAATAACTCCGAATCAGGAGTTGTTGTAGAAGTAGAATCCAAGGATTCAATGGTTAAAGAACATAATGGATCATGGATTGGAGTTTGGTAAGCATAATCCGAGTTTCGTATTCCAAAAACTCGGATGTAAGAAATTTGGATCATAAGTATCCACTGGTGTTATCTTTGAAGTTGGAGACTCAGGGACTTCTGGTATGGACTCCATAGATACAGACTTCAAAATTTGAGCCTCAGGGACCTCCGGTATGGACTCTGAAGTCTAGTTTAAGGTTTCAATAGGTTTGGGTTTAAGAATAAGTTTATATAAAGTCCTTCCTCCAAATCGGTCGCATGCTTAACTTAGCCGCGGTACGAAGCATAGCATTCCGTGGCTTCGGATGAGAAGAATTTTCATCAATGGATTCTTTACTTGGCGATTTGTTTCTGAATTACATAAAAATCGAAGCAAGATTTATTTAACAGGGATGAGAGCATTCCTATGTCAAGTCTAGACTCGGAAGGTATAAGGAATATGCTACTGTGTCATTTGAGATTAAACACAAAAGGCAGGTGTTTAATTTACCCAAACGTTGGCTCTGATACCAACCTGTCACACCCCGATTTCCACGTATAACCCGGTGGGCCCGGATGGGGAGTATCATGACATATGTTGATATCATTATTACCATACAATACAAGTAACAAAGAATAACACAGCGGAAGACTAGAATTTGAAAATATTATTACAAGCCGAAAGGTTCAAAGATCAAATACAATGGCTCGTAATAAAGATCCACAGGCAGATCGAAAATATACACAAAAGATGTTCAACAGACTTTGGGCACATCTAAGGACTTGCAAGATCCTCTTATGTTGCTACTGAGCAGCTTCCAGCCTATTTACGTATTTGTACCTGTACTTAATTATTTTGAAAATACGTCAGTTTACACTAGTAAATACAATCAACCGACACATTTTGAAAACCTTTTCAAAATTGATTTAGGTGCACAAGGCACGAAGAATCTTTTTATACTTGGGATAAACTATATCTCATGTTATCAGTTTTGCATAACTTGACAATACATATCGGGACCGAAATCTATGTCAGTTCATGACTAACCGACACACCACTTATTCCCTTATTAGAAAAACCCATATTAGGACTTATTCCCTTATTGGGAACACCCACATTGGGTAAACACGTATTGGATTATAAAATTATTTATTTAAACCGTTTCGCATCTGTCAGGTGTATGCCTACACCCCGCGCTTAGGTCGTGGCCACTTATAATTAATTGAGTCAAGGATATCCAGGACACGATCGCATTAACCACAAATGTTTAAGTCAAGCAATACGAATTAAAACAGGTTATTTGAATTTCCCGACACATAGGTCTTCGAATCCCATACCCGACCATGCGGTAATAATTTACCATATCCCAAGCCCGTATAGGGAAAATAGGTTAAGAGTATTTACCTGAGCTTAGTAATCCTTTAAAATAAGAAAATAATAAGCACAACCGTATCCAATTTAAGTAAGCGTAGGGACAATTTACCGGAAGGCTCTAGTCTTGAATGATGGTATAAATAACCAATTAGAAAGCTAGCGGATCTTATTTAAGTCATTGACTTGGATCGGCTAGCTTAAAGTATGAAAAAGGTACAATGCGCTTGATTAAGGGATGACCGGAATAGAATGTAGTTTGAACCCGACAAGTACTAAGACTTGCATAATATGGGTAAACTGTTTACATTCTGGAATTTGAGATAAAAATGATAAGGTTAAACCCGTTCCGGTTAAATTACGTAAACTAGTTATATAAGTTTAACCGTGCGCAATAAGCGATACCGGATAACCAGAAGAATCATGAACAAGTTCCATATGCCAATATACTTTAAGAAGTTATAATATCAATAGGACATCAACTTGTATGCCCGTTATGGTTTTAAAATCAAACTATGCCTCATAAGGGCGTTTTGGTCTTTTAGCAACGTACAAAAGGAACTTGCGTACAATATGATGTTACGACCATAAATATTTTGTTAAAATACTTTATTTATGATATAATATCAGTAGGAAATCAAATATATGTGTGTTTTTATAATTTAAGACCAAACTATGCTCCGAAGGGACATTTTGGTAATTTCACACATAGTTTCGAAAGCGTATTTGGGATCTGAGTTTATAAAATGTACCCGCTTTAAAAATATTTTAAATGAGTTATAAAAATCAGTGGGTAACAAGTCTTGATTGGTAAATATGGTTTAAAACCATACTTCGCGCCGGAAAAGCGTTACAGTCGTTAAATGACGATATTTGTGATGTTTTGTGAAAACAGATGTTATGAACAGGTTATATAGTTAAAATATGTTATTTAGTATAACACATCAGTATGTAAAAGGTTTTGTATGAAAATCATGATTAAAAACCATTTTAGGTGCCGTAAGGGCGTTATCGTCATTTAAGAGCGTAATACAAGATCTTGTGCGTAAACTCAGTTTATAAACTGAAATGATATCCCAATATATTCCAATAATGATACTATATCAGTAGTTAATGAGTTTGGTATTATAGATTATGTTTAAAATCATTCTATGCGCAAAAAGGGCTTTTCGGTCACTTTAAAGCGTATGTTACGATATTATATGAAAACTCGGTTTATGGTCAGATTTGTAACATCAAAATATGTTAAACATGTTAACATATCAGTAGCTAAATCATTTGCAAGTTCATTGGTGTTTAAAACCTCATTTTTAAATAAAATTGAAAAATAGTCAAAAGTATGGCATATTTGCGGAAACTTGCATAAAACTCGGATTACTATTATGATCATGTAATTTAACCTCAGAGGGTTATGATACATCATAATATGATCATAACGGGACCTTAAATCAGTAGCATACTAGTCTAATTCGGTTCATAATCGAAAGTCAACGCAAAAGTCAAACTTCACAACTTTCGGTTGCGAACCGACCCTAAAACTGGAATTGACGAGCCGAACATGTTTACACATGTTCTAATAATTATTACTAAGTTGTTTAAGTGATAAAATATATTTTAAAACACTTCTAAACTCAGATCGTAATTATTTCAAAAACTAACTCGTCAATTGACCAAGCAAACGTGATTCTTAGGATGTGCCCTTTTGAGGGATTAACACCTACTTAATTACGATTACGTAGCCATATTCGCCTCGAAAATGGCTAGACCAAAAATGGTCCAAACCGAAAGTCAAAGCGTTATTACGATAACGCTTGACTTTTGGCTTAAAAGCCTATAAAACTGAACTAGCCACGAATAGAACACTTAAAAGTGGTCCTAGGGGCTGAAGAAAACTCAGAGGATGTTCCCAATTGTTTAGGAACTTCCAAGATTGAGAGATAGGAAGAAAGAATGGAAATGGTGCAAGGAATTATGGTGATGAACACCTCTATTTATAGTGTTTGAGAATTGATTGGATAATAGCCAAGTGTTTGAGGGTTTTTAAGATCATAACAAGTGTTATAATAGGTGTCAAAACCAGGTGAAATGGTGCCAAAACGAGATAGGTGTCAAGTTGTGAGCTTATGCTTGGTGAACAAGCATATTTCTGATCTGCAGGTTCTCTTGTGGGGCGCGAGAAGCACAGAGGACCGGTAGCGGCCCGCGAGCAGCTCACGATTCAGCAAAACATGTTTTATTCTTGGCAAGATCAGTCCCTCAACCTTATAATCTCAATATAACTTTCATATCAAGCACTTTTGGCCTTTCAAGTTAGTTTTAGGAAATCTGGTTATAAAATAACATAATGACGCATTTGGTCCCTCTCGTTTTAGCACGTGGCCTACGAGGATTAGCGGGACACGTGTCAGAATTTTATAAGACAGGTTTTTACGAGGTGTTACAAGCATAAAACAACAGATTTAAAATATACAGGGGTGGGGTAAGTAAAAAACAAAGGAATACCCGTCATTACGGTCGGGGTGCTGGGCGTACTCGTCGTTGCTTGTTTCAACATTTCACCATCCTCAAATGCTTGTAACCCTTCCGCCCAGCAAACATGGCAATATCCAACAATCCGATGTATTTACGGTTCAACATTTGGTGGGCCTCGTTGTTCGGGTCCTCGTTCAACCGATCCCCCAAGTTCTTTTCTATTTTCGCCTTTAGGGCTGCCAATGCATCCACCCACTTCTCAACACAGTCAACACCATCCTTTATTCAAGAACATAAAAGTTAACTTTTTACTCAACCAAAGTTAACTGCCTGGCGGGGGGGGGGGGGGGGGGGCTTAGGTAGGTAGACACAAAACGGCTAAAAAATAGTTATACCTCTACATCAACGTCTGCGATCATACCATCACTCAGCGATTTTGTCTGACCACGACAAAAACCGCCGGTCCTAATTTCATAATCTTGCTTCCGGGTCAACATTTCCATGATAGTTTTTTGTTTTGTTATGTACGGTGAAAAATATTTTTCAGTTTCATGCATTGTTAATATGCCATATAAAAAGTAAATAAATAAATTTCTCTATAAAACCATAGACGCACCGTTAAGATTGTTATAGGCCCAACCCACCAACTCTTCCTCAAACAATCCACAATAAAACGACACTAGTTATAATCTCCTCCATTTCTTTTTACACTTCCTCAAACAATCCACAATAAAACCACAGAAGTTATCATGTTCGAACCGAGTCTCAGCAGTTAAATGTTTTAAGCCTTTGTCCTTAACATAACCATTCTGTTGCGAGGTAGCCATTGTTGGTGAAATTAGACCGAAAATGCACCATGTCATCGTACATGTCCTTCTGTATTTCTGTTGACACTAGTGATGGAGGTATGTAAAAGATGGGTGGGTACCTAGCACGCCACGCCTTTTACGACGGGCAGAGTTTCTTCGTTGGCATAAGCCGCCAAATCCCAAACCCCCATCACGTATACCCAGTAGCTTGCGTATCAATGCCCCGTCGACCACCATTTTGCTGCTTCCAAGGTTCAAATTCATAGTACCAAGGTCAAACTGTTCTACAACGTGAAATGTTATCTTCTCAGGGATTCCATCAACGTTAACTCCCAATATTCCCCTCAAACCCATCTTCTCAACAGGTTCTTTTTGTCTAGCCAACAAGGTCATCATTGTGTTATATAGCTGCTTGGGAGATGAATGCGTCTTTAAAGTCGGTAGGAGAAACTGCCTGTTGATGTTTGCGTCCCTGGAAGGAGAAACTGCATGTTTGCATTTATTTGAGGATTGTCTTGCCATCACTCGCGGATGGGTGTCACCATCTTCGCTTGAGTCAAATATATGCCGAGACACGTTATCATTGTGCTTTCATCGAGACCTCGTCCCTACACACGTACGAAAAGCAACAAGTTTTACAATTCGCAAAGATTAAAAAAACCACTAATGTAGAAAACAAACGTGTTTACCTGAGCTAACGCATATCACTTCTTCCTTTAGATTAATCTTATGTTTGCTCCGGATGGAGCTGCGCGTCGTCACTACCATGTCTCCCTGTTTTTTAATCACACCTACAAACACAAACCCAATACACACAAAAACATAATCCACTTAGGTTAGTCGCATCTTACAATGTCTGCCCTATACAAAGTATCAAACAGTACCACCCCTACCCATCAACACACACCCCATATCAATGTTGTAAAAGTCAGATTCCAATGCCTTGTACTCGGCGAGTAGTCAGTCCTCGGAATGTCACACCCCAACTGATTGTGGAATCATCGGGGCGCGACACTAGGTGAGCCAGATTGCTCAAGAGAATCCATAACAACTATTTTAATGACAATATTCTTAACGTTCAATTTCCCATACAATCAAACAAATATTCATAAAAAAGTCATACAAATTACAAGTCTCTAAACCAAAACATAGGCCGACAACCTAGATTTATTTAGTGAGTTTCTAGAAGTCTATCCGTTTGCAGCTCAAGATAATCATCAACCTGTCACATACGTTAAAATAAAAGTTAATATAAAAAGTAAAGGAGAGTACACAGGTTTAATAGCATAATTATAGCGATAAAGCGTTTATGCATAACCAGCATGTAACACGTAGAGAGGTGAATCCAAGTATGCTAACAACAATGACACAAGCTAACCAACACGACCGCGGGGTGGAGTATGTGTGATACATGTTCACAACAGTGAACACGCACGTAAAGTGAGTTTGCGAGCCTTAACAACCCCTGAACCAATCAGGTGCTGAGTCCAAACTATAGTACTATCGTTGCTAAGGGTGGTCTGCGAGTCCTCATTATTTACACATAGCAAACAAACATTCAGCGATTCACGTATAACATGCGGGAACGGTTAGCGTTTAAAGAGTTTAGCGTTGTGTGTAGCGTGTTTTGATATAGAGAACATATATAACACCCAAAAGTGCGTTTAAACGAAAAAGGGTTCACGTATACTCACTGTGAGTGCGTAAAGAGTAACTGCGAGCGGGAATGTGGTGAGGAAAATGTCGGGTCAGCCTGCGCGTAGGAACAGAAGTGCATCAATCTTCCAGATTGTTGACAGGTTCGAACGGAGAGTTGTGCGGGAAACAACTAATTTCGTACGAAATGTGATTTCATGCGAAAATGCCTGTTTCGTGTCCAAAATCAAGTGTTTTTCGCATCGTTCTTCGGGAAATCGAGTGCCCATCCCTCCAACCTTAGCCTACTGATCAACTGAGCGTCGGAGAGGTCTTTTGAGCGAGTGAGTCTCTTGTATGAACTCGGACTGGGCCGTGTGAACCAAGTATGGTTCACGCGAGCCAGTCCAGATCGCACAAGTGACTGGTCTTGCGTCTTGGTGCGTTCGGGACTGAGATTTCGTCTGAAACAGATGTATTTTCGTGTCCATTTCATGACGGTTTGGACAGTGCTTCGTCCCACTATTTAGTGAATAAAACCTTAGTCGGTTGTTGTCCGTTTTTGTGTGAAAATCGATTTATAAAACAGTATTGCTAGGATAAAGACTTGGTGAGTTTGAAACAACAAGGTTTCTACCTTGAGAAGCCAAAACTAACTCAATTATGCTCGGTTAAGTGTGGATCCAAGTTGAAATCAGAAAGTTTTATGAAAAAGATGAAGGTTTTCGTAAACAGAGAAGTTTAGATGAAATCGGAGATAATCTTTTGCAAAATCGTTGTAGAAATCGTTGTGATTCGCGTGAAAAACACAGTCTTCTTACTTGGAATAGAGAAAACGAGTTGGAGTGCTTTTTGGTGCGAAAAGTCAGCAAGGGGAGCATGAATGTCTAAGGTTGGTATTTATAGGAGAAGAGAGGGGAGGTAATGTCTGGTAACATTTTCGTGCGAAAATGCCATTTTCGTGCGAAAAATGCCATTTTCAAGAGGAAAAATGCCATTTTCGTGCGAAAAATGCCCATTTTCGTATGAATTTTTTTTAGCTTGGTTAGGTTAAGTGCGTTAAGCGTTTTGGGTTAACAAAGTAATGCTATGTGGAGAATTGTGTGAGCGAGAGCATTGCGAGAGCGAGTTTAAACAATAAAACATAAAGCACACATAACACATAAAGCAACATAAGGAAAACATAACTAATCGCGATTTGAGTTTGCATTGCGCGATACGAGTATTAAGAGATTTAAAAGCGATATAAAAATGCGTTTTAAACGGATACGAAAATAACATAAACGTTAATAACAGAGATCGGATGACAATCCGAAAGATCGGGTTGTTCACGAAACCCCTCCGAGGTGATTTTCTCCAAGGCGGTCTCAATTAGTCACCAGTGGTCAAACTCGGTCAACATCAGAGAGTAGTCGGTCTAGTCGGGCATAGTCGGTCAACCTCGTTTGTTAACTTTGCAGAGAGTAATCGGTCTAGTCGGGCATAGTCGGCCTAGTAGGTCAACCTCGTTTCTTGACTTTTCAGAGAGTAATCGGGACTAGTCGAGCATAGTCGGTCAACCTCGTCTGTTGAGTAGTCAGGACTAGTCGGCCTAGTTGGTCAACCTCGTTTTTTAACATTTATATTATGCTTATTTTGACTTGAATTATGCTTATTTTGACATATATATTATATCCAATAACTAATTTTCTTTATGTTTACCATGTCGAGTACTACCCGGATACTCCACGAGTACACCCAACTCCCTCGTCGGCCGAGTAGGGTCCGCCTTGCGACTTTTGCAACACTGCGCCATATATTGATCAGTTAGTAAAGCCTTAACCTCCCCAATCTCACCCCCCCCCCCACACCATCATAGGGAACAGCCAGAGTAAGACCATCCTCACATGGGGCTACCCCCCCCCCCCACATGTTTAGTCTGATAAACAATAAAAAGGAAAAAAAAACAGAGATCCAAAACAATGCGGAAGGAGACACATACCTTTCCGTTCATTCTACCCTCTGCGTTATCGTCGGAAAATGACGGTATGGTAGCGGCCGGATTTCAAATGGGGAGCAAAAATCCATATGTTCGCCAGTGATCGCCGAGGAAGAGGGCAAGGGTTGATGAGAGGAAAACCAGAGAGTAGGTGATATATTTTGTGTAGGAGGTGGGATAAGTGATATGCATAGAGAGGGGTGTAAAAATTGTGGTGGGATTTGACTCCTGCAACATGTAGAGGCATTGATTAGTTGTAAAAAAAATACATTAAGAATTGACAAAACTAGCTTTATCACAATAAAATATTAATAAGCAAATAAGACAAAAGATTTTAGCATGTGTTTTATTTCATTATAATCTCAACCATTCAAACACAAATAATACATGGTGGAAAATGGTTCCTATGGTTTTCTCATCTAAGGAGGGTTCTCATTTTATCTTTTCCCTATATATAGGGATGAGTTAAAATGAGAACCACCTTGAGTTATGAGAACCGTGAGAACTAGGTCATCCAAAAGGCTTTTCCGAATTTTTTTACTCAAAAGTCATAAAAAAGATCACATGTTTCAGGAATTTTTTTTAATACCGCCGTACCCGCATTTACATGAGGCATAAAAAAATTATCTTCATGCAAAATTTACACCTGAGCGTAAAAGAACTTGCATCAGTCAAAACTACCGACTCAACATTTTTTTTTACTTTTTTTACAGATGTGTTTATAATATTTTCATCAATGTTTGTGTAAAAAAAATTGGCCCAGCTCGCGTGGGAACAAAAGGTTCTCACGGTTCTCGCAACTCGTCGTAGTTCTCATTTGAACCGAATCCTATATATATAGGGTTAGGTTAATTTGTGAACAACCCCCTTAATTGTGAACACTAGTGAACTAATTCTAGCCCTTGATTTGATGATGAAAATACACAAGTGTATTTTACAATTTGATGATGTAAATCAATGGCCAAAATTTATTAACTCAGTTCACAAATACACTAGTCTTCAATCTAGAACACCACCATATATATATATATATATATATATATATATATATATATATATATATGTTGTTGAAAATGAAAATTATGGCCGTCATATGATCTCTAATTCTGTAAAAACAAGCATTTTATTGTTTTTAATTTGAGTATAAAATCACTACAATTTCTCTAATTAAAAAATAAAATATTACATGACTATCAGTGTTTGTGTTCCCGTCGGGTAACCTACCCCTCCATTATTTTTTTCTTTGTTCTTGCACAAGTATGAAACTCATAATAATTAATGGCTTAAAAAACAAGCCTCACAATAATGAAAAATAGCTGAAATGCGATACCGTGAAAGAATAAAGCTATTGGTGGTGCTTTAATAAATGGGTCCTCTATTTCCACACCCCTATTTTCTTATTTTCACATCCCTAAGTGTATACGGGCCATATAACCTTATACGACCGTATAAAATGTTGTTGCACAGAAATAAATGCACTGTAATGTTTTATTTGTTTTACATGTATACGGGTCGTATAACCCTATATGGCGTATAGGAGACATATGATGTTATACGGCCTTATGTATATTTTTTGAGAAGTTTTGATAAGGTTTTTGGTGTTTTAACACCTGTGTATATAGGATGTACAATGTTATACGACATGTATATAAATTCTTGTTTTTTTGTGATACCGAAAAATCGTTTAATAAGTGTAGTAATTGTTTACATAGCGTTTGCCGTATTATTTAGATATAACGGATTATGTTACGAGTTTGTAACTAAACGTACTATTAAGTTGAATAATTTTCTACTTTACAAAACGATAAATATGTGAATATGATAAACAATACCATAACAATTATTAAACAAACAAGATAAAATGTAAACATAAGATTGATATTTACAATGTTTTACATCGAATACAAATACTTACAATGTTTTAAATGTAAAATAACAAAACAAAAATACAATAAGCCGCTACGGCGATGGTGGTGGTGGTGGTGGTGGTGCAGTGCTAGCTCGTGGAGGTAGGGGCACTCCAGAATGTAAAGCAATAATCGCCTCGACCATCCACTGTATGTCGCTCTGTAAACAGGATACATCCACCCGTATAGAAACTACATCCGACAACCTGATCCAGTCTATCCTCCTCCCCCAGTGGAGGCATCACACGAGGTCTCACGCTTCGTCGATCGTACGGGCGATTACCCTGGACATCCTGCGCAACTACCAACTATCTACCGACGGCAGCATGAACCGCCCTTTGTACCCTGCCTCCCCTGGCCTTGCCTCCCTCTCCCCAGTCACCCTCACCATCACTTCTCCCGCCCCTAGCCCTCCTCACTCGGTAGTGGCTACCCTGGGTACCACCCGCATCATATGACGAAATCACCTGGGCCTCTCCGACCACCTGAGCAATCCCCATCGCGCTCGATGTGGCCCTACCAACCGGATCAACCTGGTGTGATATGGTCATAGCCCGAGCCACATGCGGGACAAAAGGCGCGACCAATGCTTCGCCACATGGGTGACGAAGCCGCCACAGCTAATATGGCTAGAGGTACGCTTAAAAGCGTAGTCTGCAAAGTATGTGGCCAATTTGTACGCCAAGTTGCCCCCCTGTCGGTAAGTAAGTTGTGCAAGTAGAATAGGTCACTTTGGGTGACCCACTCCCTGCTATCGTGACGACCGGCGATCATCACAGCGATACACCGATGTAGCTATCAGTGTAACGGGTCGTAAACGCGCAACACCCGCACCTTTAGGGATCGCGAATGCGCTTTCGCGAAGTACCCGGTCTCAATAGTGTGCCACTAGGGCCACAACACGTCAGTGGACCTGGTGGTCGGCGCATCCAATAATGCCTAGGTCACTGACTCCTCCTGTGAGTACAGACCCAAGGCAACAACAAACTTGGGGAGGGTCAACCGGTGAGCCATCCCGCAAAGAGTAAAAGAAACCATAGGGGTCATCAAAAAATGCTCTAAACCCGCACCCCGGGTGTCCGTAAAAGAAAATGTACATAAATACTCTAAAGTAATCTCCTTGTGGGCCCGCTCTCGGCCGACATCAAATAAACGAGCCCACAGGGAGTCAGCTGGCATGAACTCCTGGACCCGACCGATCGATCCAATCTTGGTCAAAAAACCAATATCAATGGTCTGGGCGCATCCAGCTCCATCTCGCGTAATCTGCCCAAAACCATGTACGTAGCCTGAAGGGGTATGGTCCCCAAAACCCTACGCCAAGCAAGGGAACCATACCTACTATTAACTGCCAAGGAAACCTTGCACAGACATTTGCACCAAAGGAGGAACATAGCAAATTCTGCGCTAAATAGCAAAGAAGGGAAAAGATCATTTAGCTACCTTGCGTCGGCGCGCATAAAGAAGATAGTTAATCTTGAGAATTTCCTGTCATTGTTGGTTCCCAGAAACCCTGCGCAGGCCACAACACAACAGAGGAGGTTTATAATTCTTTGCGCCAAGCATCTAAAAGGGAAAAGGATCATTTAACTACCTTACGCCATTCACGCAAGGAAACAGTTAATCTTTAAAGACTTTTCCTTAGCAAAGAATTTCTGTCTACAAAATATGGTGCAGAGGCAAAAGGAATCTTTTCTGTTGTAACAGAATGCACACGTGGCAGCAGGCCATAGAGAGCCACAGCTGTGAAACGTCTAGAAGCATTTAATGTCCAATCGTGCAAGGGCACCTTTCAGTTACAACCGAATGCCACATGGCACATCCTAGATAATCAAGAAGATCACGGTGATGGCATGGTCACCTCGAGAAAGCATAGTGATCTCACGATGACACGTGGCATCTCACTAGCCGTAGATGACGAACCAATCCATGTGCATTAACGGTAACGTTAACACTTAACGGAATGACCAAGATTCTGTTAAGTTTCCATCTCTCCTTTTGGTGCCCAAATCTGGCTATAAATAAGTAACTTCGGTTTCAAGGAAAGGTATTCACTCTCACTTACTCTCTCTCTTACTTCACTTAAACTATTTTCTCAAGTACCGATACTTATTCCTGCCGGAGGGTGGTCACGGAGAGAACCCCCATTCTCCCCGTGACGAGGCTAACGGCGCTCTGTTTTGTAGGTATCGTCGGAAGATAGTTGCGATCACCCCAGCCAAACTAAACGAAGGATTAACCAATTTTATGCAGAAACCAAACCCTAGATCTAACCAGATTCCGGTCTGTTAGGTCTACGTTTCTTCACAGCCGTACCTCGGGTGATAGCGCGAACAAACTGCGCCGTCTCAGTAAAATCCAGTAAACCCTCCTCCTCCTCCCATCCTTGTCCCTGTTCCCGACCTCAAGCCTTACCTCTATGTGCGCCAGCACCTGAAAATAAAGATATGACTCAGCCATATCGTCTATGAAAATAACAATCACAACTCGGTAAGCAACTCTTCGTATACGCACGTATTATATGTCCCATATACCCTCCATACGCAGCAAGTATACGTTTTATATATGCACATATTATACGTCCCATAAACGCTAAAACTGTATCAAGCAAGGAATAAAAGAAAAAATAATAATAATAAAACTGAAATCAAAGAGTATACGATCGTATACGGATTGAATATTCAAAGCGTATACGATCGTATACAATGTACACGGTCGTATACAACATGAATATTCAAACTGTGTATACAATGTATAAGATCGTAAACACTCTGATTATTCAAAGAGTATACGATTGTATACAATGTATACGGCCGTATATGCATGAATATACAGTTATATGTTTTCATATTCAATTTTTATTTTTGCAAATTCAATCAAAAAATCTATTTTGTTACACTTATCTACGCTATTCGATATACTATACGATACCATAATCAAACAATTTCCTTAATATAAAATTCTATTCTACGAACGAGGCTTAGAAACGTACCGTAATAGAAGAACGAGAAGAAAACGTCACAAACGCCGAAGAACGATATCCAAGAACGATCCTAGAGAAAACCAAGAGAATTTTTGAGAATTTTGAGGTTGTATGGTGGATATGTGGTCGTATAACATATTATACGATCTTTTATAATTGTATACGGGCCGTATAATTGTATAACGGCCGTATACAATGTTTAATATTTTTTATTACCTTGTTTTGTTTATGAAGATTGTTTTAGTCTTGTATACGGGTCGTATACAATTATATGGCCTGTATAAAGGTTAACCACTTTTTACTTTTTTTACGTTACTCTACGTGTAATTCACGAAAACGCAGTCGGTATGTGTTCACCTACATCAATACGGTTTTCATTTCACATATCTTTTCAGGTTACATTTCAACAAGTTGCCAAAACATTGATAGAACATTAAAGAAGAAGATCAATCTTATTTGCTTTTGCTTTATGTTTATTAATTGGTCGTTTGTTTGGGTCGGTATGTGGAATTGATGAAAACGCATTTGGTATGTGTTCATACATGTATCTAATTCACTAACATCATTACAAATTGTCAAAACATAAAATTACATTTCAAATTCATAGGCAACCTAAATCCACGAATTCCTTCGTCTTGAATTCGTCAATGATCTTATTATATTGAATAATACGTTCCTGGTAAAAGTTATACCAACTCTCTACTGGTGTACCCCATGTCGGTTATCGCTAGTATCCTGGCGGGGCTGGCATCGGATATTCCTCTTCTAAATTGACGTGAATAAAATGGTTGGTGTTAACATGTACGAGCGCGACTGTTTGATGAGGAATACTCTTTGGCTGTTGTGAACATGGGAACAACGTAACACAACCTCTGTCGCTTAATAAGTGACCAATGATATTCCACCGGTTAGCTATCATGACCCCGTGAAAGGCATTTACATCCACTTATTCCGCGGTGCAATGCCTATATCGGACCAATCTAAGGAGTTTCAAACTGCCTGAAACTCAATTGAATTTATTGTTTTCCAGAAGTCGTCGTACCGGTGGCACTCACCTAGAAGCTCCCGCCGTATTGACGGCTACTCCATTTCATGAAGCAACAAGCCGACCGCTACAGATTGAAACCCACAATTACCATCTCTCTTAACATTTTGTATGTGACTTAGGTATGGATAGAAGCAAGGTGGAATGAACTTTTTGAAGTGCATGAAGATGTTAAGTTGTACTGTAGGTAGCAAAGGTAATGTCAGTGGCTCTTCCACTGATTTTCCTACCTTATCTTTCAATTTCCTTTGCCTAGCGCCCTTCACAATCCCGTCGATCAACCAAGGTGCTTCACCACGATAACCTTGTGACTCGACAAACGAGTTGTACCTTGCAGGTTTGTTGTATGACTCTTGTGTGCCAATGCCCAGTGAATCACCATACTCGTCTGCCAGTGAAATAAAATTGTGTCTAGAAGGCTCCGCAAACGAATCAACCATCCTTTGTTGCTGAGCCTTTAAAGTTAGACGACCTCGTGTTTTTTACATGACTGGGTGTTTGAGCTTTGTCTAATTGGGATGTACCAACTCCTTGATCTTTTGAAATAGTTTTATCTTTATTTCTCTCGGCTGGCCCATTATATGTTGTCTAAGTATCACTAGTGCGTTATCTACATCGAAGTACTCCTCCTCGCTCCCTTCATTTAAAGATTTCAAATCTAGCTTTTGCCAAAAGGGGTCTATTGACTCCAACGGAATCCTTTGACCTAAATGAAAATAATACAACAAACAACAGAAAATGTGAAAATCATTGCATGATGAAATGCTCGTATTATAAAACGAGGTTGTAGAAGAATGTATTACGTTTCATCGCATATGCTTGCAACTGGCACGCGCGTGGAAACCCACAACTTGTGAACAAATGGAACACGCATGTACCGTTAGATACTTTTAAGATTTCTATAACCTGTAGTTCGTTGGATAACAAGTCCAGGTATGCATGTGAAACCTTCTTTCGTAGGAGATCAAAGATTGGTTTGTTATAGGGATCCACTGTTCGGCTTCTGCTTGCTTCAATGCTGCCTTTTATTTCCATCAGCTGATTTCTTATGAGTTGATCGATAAGTGGGACAACTTATCGAGTGTGTTATTGGATTTTCTGAGGCATTGCTTCAAAAGGGCATGTTGATTCTCTACCATGTTCGTTGTACGTTGTCCAAAGTTTAGATGTTGGTCGCTCTAGAGAGAAACAAACCGGTCTTTATATGGTTGTAACCAGTTTGAATACAAGTAATCCATAATTTTTGGAAACAAAGTGAAGTGCAGTCATGACAAGTCACATAAGTACGATTAATAAGAAAATTAATAGGAAACTTACCGTTGCGTCTTTTTCTTGGCAGTTTTGATTGTATTTTCTCGTACCAGTAGTTGTAGTCAACAATGGTCGTTGAGTTAATCAGCCTGCCCCACTTGTACATAAACTTTTCCAAGGCTTCTTCCTTTTTAAAGCTTGGCTTGCAATATTTAATGATGTTTTGTTGTACGTGCCACCTACACAATGAATGTCTAACGTTTGGAAACACGGTTGCACATGCGTTCATTCAGTCCAGATCTTTATCTGTTACTATTACACGGGGTTCCATAACACTGTCTAATGAGTCTTTCAACCTCTGTAGAACACACGTGAAGTTTTCCTCTTTCTCGTTGGTTATGAACGCATGAGCTATGCAAAACGACATCAGCGTGGATGTAATACCGATAATCTCAACTAGCAGCATTTTGTACCGGTTCGTCTTGTAGGTGGAGTCTATAAGCAACACATGCGGGAAGGCGCGCCACACGTTGTTCGACACCGGGTGGATAAAGAAAACATCCTTGACCCTTTCGCCTTTTTCAGATGTTCTGTGGAAGAAAACAAACCCATCCTTGTTCAACCGGTGGAAAAGTACTTGCATTGGAGTCTCACCGATTTTCTCCATTTGACCCAATTTGGCCCGAGCGTTGTATTGTATTTCTTATTGAGGCATTCTCGGGGTTCTGTTTTTTAATTGCAGTAAGAATGTATCGTGGATTTATGTTCTGATGCATAAGTTGCTCCAACGTCTTCTCTTCCGCTGGAGTCAACCTCATTAGGGACGGATGACCCTCTGGATACCAAAGGGTTCGTGGTTATGTTTAGCTTTGTCAAACCTTAATCCCAATAACATAACCTCTTTCTATATGTCCCGACTAGTTGGAACTCGCAACCGGTTTTCCTAGTCCTGCTATGCCTGACCGTGTCTGTTGACTTGTGCTGGACGACACAATCGCACGTAAGCCAAATTTTTAAAGCTGCCCGCTTGGGGGTTTCTCGTAGATTGTGCGTTTGGGGATAATGAGGTACCCATTTAGGCGTCCGACGCCTCGACACCACTCGACTAATTCATCCATGCTAGCGATTTTCTAACGAAAACACTTACATGTGTGAATTATGATTAACGTTAATGAATAAGATGTTATGTATTGTTTTTTCGGACGAACTAAGATTATAATGAAAACGACATCAATTGCATAAACAATTAAATATCAAACGTACGAAAAATAAACGTATAATTAAATGATATACCTGATTGGTTTGAAACTCACTAGGTTCTTGGTCACCCTTTGGACCCTCAGACGGTCCATCACTACCAGGAGGAGATTCAAAACTACCGCCAGGTTGTCCACCACTACCAGGAGGAGATCGAAAACTACCGGTCGGCGTCCACCAGTACCAAGAGGGGATTCAAGACTAACAGTCGGCGATTGATAATAACCAGCGTAATTATCAGCAAAGGCATCCAAACCCCATGGATCCTGACTTGCATCAGACACAAAATTGATATCGAACGGAACATTTAGATCAAACAAACCCGAATTGTTATTTTGATTTTTATCATAACTCCTCTGATTCGACTCGTTAGTCGAGTTACTACCTAAAAAGTCACCCCAAAACGACATTGATAGCGTAAAATTATTTGAATACAGAGAAATATAGAAGAAACAAATAGAAGTTGAATGAAAATGAATAAGTTTAGTTTCGTTTATATAGCGGTTTTTATGTTATATTACATTGCTTCAAATGATTAACACGCGAATCGAGGAATCTAACGTCGAATCAAATAACTCGCACAAATATCGAGGAATCTAACGTCTAATCACATAACTAGCACGACAATCGAGGAATATAACATCGAATCGAAGAATCTTAAAACGAGTCGCACGCGTATCGAGGAATCATACGTCGTGTCAAATACTTAAAAAAACAAAAAAACCAAAATTTGAAGTATACGGGCCGTATAACATTATACGGCCCGTATAAAGTCATCGTATACATTATATACCAACACACTAAAATCTTAATTACACATGGTGTATACGGGTCGTATAACCTTATACGGGCCGTATACACCATGTGTAATTAAGATTTCAGTATATGGGATTATTAGTCCCTTAATAAATTATGAGAAACGCAACCCATTTACTTAATTAATTAATAAAACTTTATTATTATTAATAAACAATGACCTTATGCAAACTTCCAAGTTCCAATTAGACCGCGGGGTATGGGCATTGGTTGGGGCGGGGAAAGCAAAGCAACGTCGCTTTAGTCACACCGTACTAGCGTGGATGGCGGCGCTGCCCGCTGGCGTGGCTATAAAGCCTGGTGTGGGGCGGGTTAGGGAGATGATGTGGATGACTATGATTGGCTAGGCATAGTTGACCGTTTGGGATAGCCATCACCCAACGACTATATTATAAGAAAATATATATTTCTTTTTTAAACTTATAAATACTCACCCATTATATTATATATAGATATAATTTGTCACATACTTATGCATTATGGTTTGTACATTACGCTTAGTGGGTTGTACCCACTAAAGACAAACTTATATATGCAACATACCTATGCATTATGGTTTGTACCATAATGCTTAGTGGGTTGTACCCACTAAAGACAAACTTGTATACTTATATATATATATATATATATATATATATATGTATCATAATGCTTATTGGGTTGCAATGTTTTATAAACCTGTTTAAACCGGCCGGTTGTACCGGGTGAGCCGTCCGATACACCCGGTTAAACCGCCCGATACACCTGGTTTAAACCGTTTTTTGAGCCAAATCCAGTAGGGTATAACAACCGAATTTTAAAACATTGGTGAGTTGTATCCACTAAAGACAAATATTTATTTATTTTTATATGTATAGTAGTATAATTTGCAACATCTAAATAGGGATGGGCTCGATACCAACCGGTACCGAAAAATCCCCAAAAGTGGATATCGGTACCGAATATACTCGGTACGGTTCGGTACCGGTATGATACCGGTATTTGAGGATAAAAACTGGTAAATACCGGTACCGAACCGGTACCAAAAATGTTAAAAGTCGGTACCCCGGCACCATTTGCTCATCCCTACATTTAAAGGCATAAGAATATTGTACACTTTACTTTGGTGTTTTTTCTTGCATCAATTTCTTGCACTATGGGTTTGATTTGATTTTAAGCTCTTAAAATAATGCTCACGTATTTATTTCCTATCCATTATTTATATCTGTTTGACATTTGTTTCTTTGGCTTTTTTAAAACCCAGACATCTCTTCATATCTCTTTCTCTTAGATCTCTTACTTTCTCTCTCTTAGTTACAAACATTTTCAGACGAGTTTTTGTCTGACCATTTACGGACCTTACGAGGTCGTATTTGTAGAGAGAGGAATATCAATGGGGTCCCTAGAGAGAGAAACAGAGCGACATGGCATGCTCTTATCCCCCGCCGCAATGCGGGGGAGCTTACATCTAGTTTTTTTACCACTTCTCTACTTTTCACCTTCTTTTATCTCTATATTTTTTTCTATAAATTCAACCTACTTAATCCTCTACAATGCATCCATTTAACCGAAACATCGACCCGAACAACCCCTTTGCTTTCCAAGAGAGCCCGAACCCTAGCCCGCCATAAAACCGCCAACCACCAAACCCGACCCAAATACCCCTTACCCGCGGCCAACCACAAGGTTTTCTATACTCACCTTGTCCCGAGCTAGTCGGAATCGCGTCGTATATAGGGGGCGTATATACACGAACTTTCCATACGACGATTCATCTATTCAAAATAACCTTTCCCAACCTGATTCCGTACATGAAACACAACCTCAAGACGTTGGTGGTTCGTCATCCAAACTGGCCAAAATAAGAAGTCACAAAAACAAAAAAAAATGATGAAGAGAAAGCAATATCAGCCGCTCAATGAGTACAAATTTTGGACGGATCAAGAAGAAGCTACTATGACAAGATATTATATCGACGAATCGCAAGATTCGATTAAAGATATTTTATATATAACAATATTATTCTTTTTTCGTTTTATTATAATTTTTATAAAGACTAAATTTTTTTGGAATAGGGAATGTACGACACTGCCCAGATTTTTGGGATGCCAACAAAAAATCATTCATATAGAAATGCAAAGCAAGTAGGTGTATCGTGAAACTAATAGCCTCTTGTCCAAGTGGAGTGACATAAATACACACGTTACCTTCTTCAATGGTTGTTTCCATAAGGCGAAGAACTCGCCAAGGAACGGTGAAACCGAAGCCGACTTTATCCAAATGCCAGGGTCTCGTATAGAGATTACAAGAAATCCGAGTTCAAGTACATGCATTGTTGGAATATATGTAGGTACGCTTCTAAATGAGCGACAATCCCTACTACTAGCGAATCAACCTCATCCAAAAGGGCAAGAACACGCTCGTCCCAAGCTCAATTTGATACTCGTGATCAAGCTTGATCTAAATTTGGATGATTTTGAGGATTCTCTTTCCCACCCACCCGATAGAGACACTTCAAAAAAGCGGGCTCAAAGATTTAGATCGGGCTTGACATCGGGTTCGGCCCCTAGTTCGGCTTCGGGTAAAGGGTTGTACACCGACCAGTTGGAAGAAATTGGGACGAAAATTAACACATTCAATTTCATCCAACAACAAAGGTTCAAGGTGAAGAAATATATCCAAGCAGCTCGCGTAAAAAGGGCATCTCACAAAGAAAAACTTGCGGATATGAAGTATCTCGCCATGAAGGTCGATCACCTTACCGGCGCGGAATTGACAACGACGTTGGAGATGAAAAATAGATCTTGCAAAAATATAACATGGATAAATGATGAAGGTTTTGATTTTATTTTTATTTTAATGTACTTGTTTTTTTTAATTTTAATATAGTTATGTTTTTAGTTTTATGTAGTTTTTTTAGTTAGTTTGTTAATTTAATTAAATGAAATTTTAATTAGTTTAAAAAATAGCAGTGACACATGGCTGGCCATGCCAACCGAAGCCACACCACTCCACTCCCAAAAAAAGTCACGCCAGCGAAGCCACACCATGTGAATCATGTTGGATATTGGTGAATGGATATTTAGTAAATTATATTTTAATGAAATTATAATTATTCATAAACTCTTCATATGGTGAATTAAAGACTAAACTCTTAAGTAGAGTTTTAATGTCTTTTAATTTGAGTCTTTATGTCTCAAATTAAGTTTCTAATTAAGTGTGTAATTAAGTGAAACTTTTCACTAATCCTCAAATCTTGTATAATAGTGGCTATGTTCCTTATTTGAGAAAAAGAAGATTTAGAAAATACAAGAGAAAATACAAGGAAATTACATGAATATATGAAGAGTTATTGAAAAGAAGAAATACTTGAAGACTCATGTTGGGTACTTAGAGAGAGATGTTTTCTCTATTCGATTTCACCACCATCACATCATTATTTGTTCCATAAGTTCAAACACTATAATTACCCGGTGTAACCTCGGGGGCGTGGCCATCTTCGGCAGTACAGACTGCATCGGCTGTTGTACCGTGGGAGACAGACGCGTCGTCTTTAGTAGAGGCATGAAATCTGTTTTAAGGGAAGCGTGATGAACACGTGCCTCAACCAAAACTATCAACAATGTTTTGTTTATCCTGTAGCGGAGTTTCAAACAACAAGGTGCAGTTAAGTTTTCCAAAGACGTCGACTTGAATCAAGATTGGTACAATGTATTTGTATTTCATTTATTTTTATATAGTTTTGTAACCGGATTGTACTATCATATTTCCTATAAATAACGAGAGTCTCGTTATTATATATTTCATAATATATTTTAATAAAAAAATGAACCTAGTTCCTACAAACTTAAAGCAGATTTCGTGAGATTGTTGCTACAATCTTAAAACTTTATAAGGATTTTGGGTTCACAAAACGATTTATTATAAAAAATATTTTAGAGATTATGATCATATAAATACTATTTTTGGGAAATATGTATGTGGTACAACTTGGTGTGTTTGGATTTATTAAGATCGTGGTACAATCTTAAATCCTATACCGTGGTACAAAACAAATAGTTTTGGTTCAATCGTTTGGTTTTGAAACGATTTTGGAATCGTTAATTTTTTCTAACATTTGTGTTAGAATGAGTTTATTGTGTAAACCATACATTTTTTGTAAACGTTAAATTTCTCTAACTTGTGTGTTAGTCAATCGTTAATTTTTTCTAACATGTGTGTTAGAATGGGTTTATTGTGTAAACCATACGTTTTTTGTAAACATTAAATTTCTCTAACTTGTGTGTTAACTGGAATTATGGGTGTAAACCATACGTTTTTGTAAACGTTAAATTCTCTTGAGTAGAATTTTATTGTCTTTAAATAAGAGATTTATGTTAATTGATTAGAGTTTTATGTCTCTATTTAAGTCTCTATTAAAAGTAGACTCTTCATCCACCCATGGATTGATTTGAACAAGTAAGACGTAAAATGATTTTTGTAATCATTTGTCTTCTAACATGTGTGTTAGAAACGTTCATGGAAAGCGTTAGTTTGGAAGCAATTTTTAATTGTTTTTTTACTAACGTGTGTATTGGAAATGACTTATTTATTTGAACCATATATATGTTTATAACAAGTTGAATTAACATTTTGTGGAAATGTTAATATTTCTAACGTGCGCGTTAGAATTTCTTTCATATTAAGATGATTGTTAAAAATGGTTAAGACACAAATGTTTTGAAATGTTTTATGTAAACATTTTATATAAGTAATTTGTTGTAGCATTGATTTCAAATGACTATAAACACTGATGTTATGCTTTGTATGGTTTAGAAATAGAATGTCATACATTGAAGTTGATTGGCTTCAAGAATTAAATCACTATGAAGTGATGGTGTTGTTCTATGACTTTCATGACATTAAAATCATTTACTAGACTTTTCATATGGAAGTTAAACTCTTAAGTAGAGTTTTATGTCAATTTATTAGTTTTTTTTACTTTTTATTAGAGTTTATGTCTCTAATAAAATCTCTAATTGAGTATGGAAGTTAAACTCTTAAGTAGAGTTTTATGTCAATTTATTAGTTTTTATAGAGTTTATGTCTCTAATAAAATCTCTAATTGAGTATGGAAGATAAACTCTTAAGTAGAGTTTTATGTCAATTTATTAGTTTTTATTAGAGTTTATGTCTCTAATAAAATCTCTAATTGAGTATGAAAGATAAACTCTTAAGTAGAGTTTTATGTCAATTTATTAGTTTTTATTAGTGTTTATGTCTCTAATAAAATCTCTAGTTGAGTGAGACTTTTCTCCACTCCATGTCTCTTGTATTAAAAGTAGGCTATGTGCCTAACTTGATGAGATTAGAATACTACAAGAGTAAGAATACAAGAATTAAATCACCATAAAGTGATGGTGTAGTTGTGTGAGATTTATCACCAACTTTAATTTGTGATTTCTAAATCTAAATGGTCATGTTTTTATATATAAAATGACTTCAATTTTCTAACACTTGTGTTAGAAAACGTGTATCACAAATACAATGTTAGAGATTGTACATTGTATAAGCCATAATGAATGGAAATGTTTTATGTAAGCATTTAATTGCCTATGTGTGCATAAAAAAATGATGAGAAATGATTTATTTTATAAACTTATCCTTGGAAAACGTTTTATGTAAATGTTCGTTCTCGTGAATATTATTTGGAGGAAAACAACTTGATGTTGTTGTGAACAAATTTAATTGTTCAAGTTTACTACTTAAATGTAGTCTTTATAACAACTTGGTTGTTGTTTGAGCAAGAATTGTCTAAGTTTAAAGTTTCAAGATGAAATGAGGAACTTGTACTTATTGCATGGTGTCTTATCGAGGGAGTACCTCAAGACATGCCATTGGACGATACCGTTGTGAAGATTTCGGTCAGATTATAAAGTGTTAAAGATATAAGCACTTTATATTTGATGTCTCCATATCGTCTATGTTTCCGTTTAAATTTCAAAAGTGTTTGGCACTTATGATTTAGTTTCTAGTGAAATAAACAATTTTGTGTTCAATATCTTCGGATAACACATGCAATTTTTTACAAAGAAATAAATCACTAATGTTTTGTGACTTATAAATTATTTTGTGGAAAATAATTATAACGTCAAAATGGATAGTACATGAAAATATTTGGACATGAACAACTTGAGAGTTGTTGCATTGACTAAAAGTCAAAGACGAGACATCAAATGTGTAACCACATCACGAGTGAGTGGTGAGTGTATTGAGATGAAATACACAAACGAGATTCATGTTGAAGTACTTTGTTAGAAGTCATTGGAAAATTCACAAGTGTGAATTCTAACATATGAAAGAAAAAGTACTATATGTTATTGTATACCTTTGATAAATCTTGCGAGATTTGTTCCGAGTGATCTATATGTAGATGCGTCTACCACTTGATTATTGTTAGAACTATATGGAGATTTTATATTCGTTTAGGAGAGAATCCTAAATATACATATCTCCTAATGAATAACAATAGATGTGTACAAATCACTTATGGCAAATTATGAATGCCATGTTGTTGAGTGTCGATCTAGTGTTGAGTGTCGATCTACTTGACTCTATCTCACACATAATAGTGATTGTAGACGAGGAACATTCATCTTGTACGTGATGAATGTGTTCGCCAAGTGACTTGGATTAAGTTTAAGTCCTTATGAGCCAAAGGTAAAACGTTGGTGATCAAAGGTAAACAAGTTATGTTCCTTAATTGAATGATAAATTTTAGCTATGTGCTATATACAATAATTTGTGAGACTTCCCTAAATATTGATGCTTTAGGATTATGAATAAGTCTCATTATTTTGTTTTAACAAGGGATGAATGTTGTAAAGTGATATTATGATATCCTTGGGGCTGTGAAGAATCAGAATGATGCATCTTCTGTTCATATGCTAAAGTATTGTAGTCTAAAGCATGCTAGACTAGTACTTGGTTAATTATGGGTCTTGACGGAGACTAATTAACTCTACACATTCAAATATGTATGAACACAATAAGAATTTGTGTGATATACAAAGTTGAGGAAGAATTTTCATTCATTATAAGGAAAAGACATGTAACTTTTGAAGAGTTTGTTCGAAGAGTTGATGAGGAGAACTCATTGTCTAGGCTTATTCAAGATGTTGAATTAGAATTATTCTAAGTTTGTGACAAACTTATGACAATGACGTGGTGCTTTGGTCAGCTCGGAAGCTTATGTAAGCTAATGCAATATGAGTTGAATTCACTGATACAATGAGGTTGATCTTATTCAATCATATGTGTATAAATATCGTCATAAGTAAAGTTACAAAAATATGTTGATCAAATGGCAAGAAATGTGGGGGAGGATCCATTTAGAAACAACCTTATAAGGGTATGTAGCAAATGGTTTTCATTACCCATCTGGATGAGATCCTATACCACTTAAATGTGGGGGTGTCCTGCATTTATATCATAAAAGTTTGGCAATAAGGATTTTGTAATCCAATCGAACATTGCAAACAGACGATTAAGTGGAGGACACAAAGGTCGTAGTGCATAATGGAGATGTGTTTGCCTTAAATGATACGCGTATCTTACAAAGACATATGTTATAACAAGATTCAGATGGCCACTGAGGTTATAGTCTTTGAAGTTGACGATAGGCAAAATTAACTTACGGGTTAAGAACACATCATGACAACTGATCTCAAATACGTTAAGTTATTTGTTAATGTTATGGATCCAACAACCTGAGGGTTTATTAGAGATCAAGTTGTGGAATGAGACTAAAGCCCATTAAAAAGGTATGTGAAGGACACCTAACTTAGTTGACTGGAGATCCCAAGATCTAAGTTCAATAGGAAAACTAACTCATATGCCTAAGGGTGGTTAATGTGGGGGCATAAATGATATGCATAAGCTAGTATATATGGTTATAGATACCCCAAAAGTATAAAAGGGTGTTTAAATACGTCCTAGTCTATTCCTATGATATTCAGTGACAAAGAGTGAGGCTAAGCATAATATGTGGTAAATGATTTGGATAAATCACGATAACCACAATGCTTTTAATGATCTAAGGAGAATCACCTATGTTAGAGAGAAGTGTAGTCGCTTCGAATGGAATTGAGGGCACAATTCCTAGAGCTCTCGCAGAACCAGGAAAGTGTTCCACGACCATTATTGGACATGACTATGAGGAGATGACCCGGCTAGGGAGAGTCTTGTGTGAAGTGTATTGTCGTCTACACAAACGGCAGACGAGTTCAATGACATCAAGATCTACGCAGAGCTAGTGGGCTAAGTGCATTTCATGAGCGAATGTTCAAAGGGTAACACCTAACTATCGTATGCAAAACTCAACTATCGAGGTTTCATTCGAAATTTTATGTGTTTTGAACGATTTCCATTCATGTGGGGGATTGTTGGATATTGGTGAATGGATATTTAGTAAATTATAGTTTAATGAAATTATAATTATTCATAAACTCTTCATATGGTGAATTAAAGACTAAACTCTTAAGTAGAGTTTTAATGTCTTTTAATTTGAGTCTTTATGTCTCAAATTAAGTATCTAATTAAGTGTGTAATTAAGTGAAACTTTTCACTAATCCTCAAATCTTGTATAATAGTGGCTATGTTCCTTATTTGAGAAAAAGAAGATTTAGAAAATACAAGAGAAGATACAAGGAAATTACATGAATATATGAAGAGTTATTGAAAAGAAGAAATACTTGAAGACTCATGTGTTGGGTACTTAGAGAGAGATGTTTTCTCTATTCGATTTCACCACCATCACATCATTATTTGTTCCATAAGTTCAAACACGATAATTACCCGGTGTAACCTCGGGGGCGTGGCCATCTTCGGCAGTACAGACTGCATCGGCTGTTGTAGCCTGGGAGACAGACGCGTCGTCTTTAGTAGAGGCACGAAATCTGTTTTAAGGGAAGCGTGTTAAACACGTGCCTCAACCAAAACTGTCAACAATGTTTTGTTTGTCCTATAGCGGAGTTTCAAACAATAAGGTGCGGTTAAGTTTTCCAAAGACGTCGACTTGAATCAAGATTGGTACAATGTATTTGTATTTCATTTATTTTTATATAGTTTTGTAACCGGATTGTACTAGACGAGAGTCTCGTTATTATATATTTCATAATATATTTTAATAAAAAAAATGAACCTAGTTCCTATGCCGACCAAGCCGGCCCTATGCCGACCCCCACACCACCCAGCCTTATGATCATAAGATTTGTTTTGATTCAGAATTAATCAGACTTCAATGGATACTATGTCTTTTTGACAGAAGTACACTCGCAATTTCATTTGAAGTCACCACCAGCACCACCTCCATCGTGGTTCTAATCGGGACCATAAGTTTCCGCCGGTTTCTTCTCCTTTAACTGCATGCAGTAACTTCCCTAACATTGGCACTCTAGGTACCTCTACAAATTTTGATCACACATTTACAGTAAATGTAAAATTAATGCACTGGGAACTGGAGGGACGGAGTGATTGGAGGTGTAACTTCGGAGATACCACCAGTGGAACTGAAAGCATACTGGTGGTGACATAATCCATTTTGCCCATGGAGGGAGCTAGAAAGAGGTGATGGTTAGTGGCGGACGCAAGATTTTTTTCAAGAGGTCCCTTTTCGGGTCGGATCGGAGGACGGTCTCGCGACATCATTTTAATATTACGGAGTTTTTAAGTTAAATTATATTGTCTATCAACTCGAATCAAATCAAATCGACTTTGAATTCGGTTAAATTGTTAATTTGAATTAAGCTTCAAAAAGATATAATTCAAATAAACTGAATTTATTAACTATAGTAACTTGATATTGGATTCTTTTAATACATTTAAAAGAACTTCTAAATCTTAGTATTATCTTTGATTTTTTCATACAAAATAATTCACTTTATTTATTTTTAGAGTAAATTGCCAAAATCGTCCTTAAGGTTTGGACATGTTTGTCATTTTCATCCAAAACAACTTTATAGTAAATTGCCAAAATCGCCCTTTTCATTCTAAAGCAGCTTCAGCTTCAGCCCTGCTTGCCCTCTCAACAGCCCTTTGCTTGGCCTCTTCAATTTCTATCAGATCATATTCTGCTTCAAAGTCTATACCAAGCTTTTTCTGCAACACTTTATGAAACATATCGAATTTTCTATCTTTCCTCGGCCTGTTATCCTTCTATAATCTACGCAATCTTTCATTATCTAACACAAGACTAGCAATAATTGCTTCCATGTGTTTACGATTATTCTCCAGAAACTTCATTCTATTCTCCAACTCTTTTATCTTCAGATCATATTCAGAATCAAGAAAATCAAAGTTTCCCATCGTCTCTATGTTTGGAAACATTTCATCAGTATCGAATAAACATTCAGCACTTCTAGCAGCACCTGTTGGAAATGATTGTCTATGACGAGAAGATTGTGGTGTTGATTGTTGTTGTACTGGTGGTGTTGGTTGTTTAGGTGGTGATGGTTGTTTTGGTGGTGATGTATGTTGTGGTGGTGACGGTGGTTGTTGTGGTTGTGGTGATGGTGGATTTTGGAATCGAATAACGTTTTCAACTTCAACCTCAGTCTCAACTACAGGTGTTACTCTTTCTGTAACTACTAGATCAACCATAGTAGTCGTTTGCTTTAAATACTTTCTACAAGCTTTCTTTGCAGCAGGATATCCAGTTTTCTTCATTGTAATATTTGTCGCTTTGCTTTTAACTCTCCTGACCTTCTTAGGTGGCACATATTGTTCATCATCATCTGCCGTTGACTTTTTCTTTCTTTTAGAAGCTCGTTCTTCAGCAACAGCTTTTGGATCAAATGTTCTCGGTGTAACTCTTGGCCCAACATCTTAATCACTAGCTATAGGAGTCTCATTATAACTAGATTCATCTCCACCCTTTTCATGATCTGAAGTAGCAGAGAATACCTCAGTTTCAACATTTTCTGTCTCAGCTTCGACATTGACAGCTAAGGGGGAAATTGTTGGTGCATATTATGTATGTTCGCCATTGTGCGAATAGGCTAAATAGAGCGTGTGTTGAATATTGTATATATGAGATACGAACACATGACTTATGAGCGAACGAGAGAGGTATGTTACTTCGTACGAAGTAGTCACTCCGTACGAAGGTAGTTACATCGTACGAAGGTAACTACTTCGTACGAAGAGAAAATGCTCAGTTACACGAGGGTAAACTACTATATATAGTGTTGTGTGTTTGTTAGTTAATTAAGTTTTGGAGTTCCCAGAGGGGAAATGCTGGAGAAAACAAGTTCAAGCTCATGTTCCGAAGATGACAATAGTTTTCACAGAAAATGGATTCTTCTATCACCAAATCTTTTCTAAACACTCGTCTCATCACTACGATCAACAAATTTTTTTCAACCCCTTTTTAGGCATTTTAGTTATCTTCGAGCAGAGGAATTTTTTTCGGACTAACAGCCGGGGAATGACGATGTTTGTTGATTAAGGTGTTGTCGGGTCAAATGGAGAAGACTATATATCTGTTTTTGTGACTAAAGAGGAAGAATGTGATTCTTATTGTGGAAGAATGTTTCTCAGATCTGATGTGTTACCAGGAATATGCTTAAATGTGATTACGTAAAACAGGATTTAAGATTTTCGTGGGTATTCACAGACTTGAAGTTTACCGGTGTGGTGATTCAAAATTTGTCACACCCCAACCGATGGCGGAAACATCAAGGTGGGACGAAAAAGATTGCTCATTGCTCACAACACGAATGGTGACGATAGTTAGATTAACTGGATTTCATTTCATAAATAAATTGTCATTACAATACGAGGAATTTCAAATAACAATAACAACAAGGGCAAAATTTGATACAACATAAATAAACCCAAAACGTCTATATGTGTATCTAGGATCATCGCTACTTCAGTTTCATAGCATCATCCTTATCAACCTGTAACATGTTTAAAATAAAGTTCAATGCAAAGGTAAAGGCGAGTATACTAGTTTTCATACATACATAGCATAAAATGAGTTTAAACAATTCCGCATTAAAATCGGTATGTGTCTAACTATATCAAACCAAAGATTGAAACGCAATAAGCTCTTAACATAACCCAACGTTCACAGGCGGTGCATTAATCCTATAGCGCTATATATGTCAAGGATAGGCTCGTACGAAGTTAATGATATGTCTAACACAAAAAGTATAACACCAAGTTCAATGTATCAAGTAATCAAGTATGCATACATGTATAAGGAATGTTTGTGCTTTGACGAATAAAGTTTAAGTGTAAGTCTTCATAGTTTAACATGTTACACCCCAAAGAGTGGTAAACGAAAGAGAGCGTTCAAGTATACTCACGGTTTTGCAAGCTTCCTGTTTGACAAGTTCGTGAAGGGTTGTTGATTTGATGGGAGAACACCGAGTTATCCTACAAGAGGAAAACGTAGGTGTGAGTATGGGATGATTAATGGAGGATTCGGAATTTAGAGCACAAGGTAAAAACAAAGTATTTACACAATAAAGTAGTCACCTAGGTCTAGCACTCGTTTTTTGACACTATGAGAACCCATAAGGGTTAATATGTTTTCATAGGTTAACACCTATTAGAATCGTAACAAGGAACTAAACACTTAGGTGGTTAAACTTAGTAACTTGACATATGAGTATTTAGTCATCATCAAGGTTTCGGTTTCAAGTATATTATATAGAATATAATAGGTATATATTATATCATATGTCCAACAAGGATGTCATAGAAGTCATGTAGGAGGTAGGAAGATTAATCTTCCATTTAGGAACCTCATGTAAGTTCACCACTACACAAGTTGTCATAGACAACAAGGAGGGTCAAGAACAAGGATAATAATGGAAATGAAATTACATGTTATCACTATACTAAGTAGCCAAGTAATCTACAACCCAGTGAGCCGACATCGACACAAGTCGAAGGCTAGACGGGGTTGTGTTACTTTCAATCTAGCAAGCTACTTAGGGTGCAGATGAGAAATCATCAAGTGATGTGTGGACTTGGATGTAGGATAGCCCAAGCTAACCTTGTAGTCACACTATCTTCAAGTTCAAGACTTGGCATCACTTGTGAGCTTAAATCTCATGTAAAACAGAAAGTTTAGAGTGTTAGAACACTCCATATTTCATGTAGAACAATCTTGGTTAGGCTCACTAACCATAAAATTGGTTAGGAGCATAAGAACTCAAGGTTGTTTAAAGAAATCATAAGTTTTAAAGGAGTTTTGTTCAAAACAGAAAGTTTCTTGCACTTTAATCTCCAATATGGAGGATTTCCTATTTTGGTTTTCCATGGAAAACCTAAGGAAGCAACCCTAAAGGTGTTCCAAGTGCTAAGAAAGAGGAAACAATGAGAAAGATGAAGTAGAAGTGAGCTAGAACTCACTTTGAGAGCCTTGAACTTTTTGCTCAGATTCTGAGATTAGCAACTGATTTTAATGAGTTTGAGAGAGAGTTTAGAGTGTTTGTAAAGTGGAAAATGAGTGGGAATGAGTTGGGTTTTATAGGAGGTGTTTAGGGTTAGGTTAGGTGGTGTTTAATGCAAGAAACACATCAAACAAACACACAATTGCCCAATCCATGAGCTGGAAAATACATTCTGTGGATTATGCCTTCTGGCGGGGGGCGAGAAGAATGGGGAAACATGGCCGCGGCCCGCGAGAGGGTAAAATCCCAAAATTGTTGATTTTTGGCACTTTTAGTCCCTGTAGTTTGTGGGCTTGATGTGTTTTAGGGTGTTTTATGCATAAAAGGTGTATTTTTAAGGGGCTTTTGTGAATCCTAAGCATAAGAATAAGTATAAACAAGTATGATTATGTAGAATCGAGAAGAATCGTATGATGCATGTATGTCACGTATTTGTAAATTTATCACATGTTTTCAAGTATCACGAATTAAGTATCATATGTATAACGGTTTCAGACGTATGGACATGTGTAAAGTATGAATTGTAAGAAATATGAATTTTATTATGATCCAAGTATCGGATTTTACAACGATTACAATGAAAGGACAATACAAGATTAAAAAGTTTCCAAAAATAGAATTACACAATGAGCTTTCTAAATACGGAAAGTATGAAAAAGCAGGGCATTATGAAATTTCTTTCAATTGTTGGTTGGGTTTTTGAAGATCAGAGGATCAAGCAAAGGAGTGCGCTAAAACCAAACACGGATGTGGTTAACATAGAAACAGAGATGCTGCATTGATTAGTTTCGAGTTGGTGATTATTCATGAAGATTGAAGTTAAGCAAATAGAGGAGGTCTGAAACCGTGCAAACAAAGACCTAAAAATTCACTCCAGGGGAATTTGTACAAAATGAAGAAAATGCAAGCCCGAATCATCAATCAAGGGAGAACTATTTGAAGATTTCAAGATGCCTGATTGAAGTTGCAGAATATTCAAACACGGCTCTCATTTTTGAAGATCAAGCTTCCACAGTGACGGCCAAGGGGGAAATTGTTGGTGCATATTATGTATGTTTGCCGCTGTGCGAATAGGCTAGATAGAGCGTGTGTTGACTATTGTATGAATGAGATACGAACACATGACTTATGAACGAACGAGAGAGGTGTGTATATGTTACTTCGTGCGAAGTAGTCACTCTGTACCAATTTCTTGTCAAGATGTATACTATTTCGGTATGAATGAATCATTTGACTTCCGCTGCTACTCCGTTCTTAATAACATTCTACCAAATTAGTTCTTTTCTACCCAAACTTCCATCTAATCATGTCGTTTCCTGGACTTTCATAAACCTATTTACAGATTTAATCTAAGAGTACGTGCTCGTTTTGGCTGCTCATGGTGCTTATGGTTTAAAACATCAACTACTATATTAGCTTTACCTTTGTGATATTGAATTTCACAATCGTAGTCACTTAGAGATTCCATCCAACGTTTTTGCCTCATGTTTAGCTCTTTTGCCCAAAAATATATATTAAACTTTATGGTCTGTATAACGGACTTACTACCATATAAGTAATGTCTCCATATTTTTAGGGCAAAATTTACAGCTCCTATTTCTAAATCATGTGTCTTGTAGTTCTTTTCATGTTTCTTCAATTGTTTGAAAGTGTAGGCAATCACTTCTCGCGTTGCATCACTATATATCCCAATCCTGATTTAGATGTGTCGCAATAAACTATAGAATCTTTGGTTCCTTATGTTAAATTAGTTAATGAAACTGCTACTCGGGAAATATCTTGAATAGAATGTTGATAACATCTTGCTAATCCTAGGAACTTCCATAGGAGATTTTAGGGCTTCTTAATAGCTTTAATTTTTGGCGGGATTCACATGCACGCTTTCAAGGTTAATCGAATGACCTAGAAGTTGTATTTCTTGTAGCCAAAATTCATACTTAAGGGAATCTGGCATAAAGCTTTTCTTTTCTCAGCAGTGTTAGAAGCAAATAAAGATGTTTAGCATGATTTTCATCATTTTTTGAATAAATTATCATATAAAAATGATTACGAATTTATCCAAGTACAGTCGATATATATATCATATTCATCATGTCCATAAATAACTGTAACTCGTAATGATCATACCTAGTTTGGAAAGAAGTCTTAGGAATATCTTTTTTCCTGTATTTTCTGTTCATGGTATTCAGTATGTAGGTCGAATAATCTGGCTCCTTGAAGTTGATCGAATAAGTCATCAATTCTCAGTAATGGTTACCAATTCTTTATTTCCCAATAATCGATACACATGTACATCTCTTCACCATTCTTCTTGACGAATGATATTGGTGTTTCCTACGAGATCTTGTATGAAATCTTTTTCCAGCAATTCATCTAATTGCTTTTTCAGGTTGAGTATTCTATTGGTGCTAAGCAATAGGGTGCTTTAACAATCGGTGTTGTTCCTGGTATTAGGTGAATTCTGAGCTCTATCTCACGATCGGGTGGTAGTCCAGGTAGATTCTCTGGGAAAAAGTCAGGATATCCCGATTCTACCAGAATTTCTTGCAGTTCCTTTCCTTTGGGTAAATCATCACAGAGATCACATACACCACATCTCGCTTCTGTACATAACTTGTAGCTTTCCTTGCAGACATGAACTTTGTCAGATTGGTGGTTTTGTCTCCTTGGATTGTGATCACTTCTCATATTGGCTTACAAATCTCAACAGAATTCTAATCACTCAAGATTTGAGCATGATTGGATGCTAATCATTCTATTTCTAACACTACATCGAATCTATTGAGGTTCATATGAAGTAAAGTAGCACTAAGTTTGTATCCAAGCAATTTCATCTTTTCTTCCCAAAGTACTCCATGGATATTTGTGGGGTTCTAGACTTGTCATTTTTTTATTAGATATTAATTAATTGCTTAACATAACTTAGTATTTATGAAATGTTGGTTCGTATCAGAGTTAAATAATAATTTAGCGTCAACATCATGTACAAGAAATGTACGAACAATCACCTCAGGAGTCATTGTTACCTCTTATGTTGTGAGGGCAATGCTCTTGCGTTCCTCTTTGGATTTTCGGTTGTTTTCGTCTTGTTTTCAGGTGTCTGTGTCAGTTTTGGACAATCTTGATGAATATGATTTGCTTCCTTAATGGAAACATATATGGCTCTTCTTTTTCCATGTTCTTCTTGTAACACCCTGCTTTTTCACGATTACTATATTTAGAAAGCTAGACTTGTATTGCTATTTTCGGAAACCTTTGTAATCTTGTATTGTCCTTTCATTGTAATCGTTGTAAAATCCGAGACTTGGATCATAATAAAATTCATATTTCTTATAATTCATGCTTTACACATTCATACATGTCCATACGTTTGAAACTGTTATGCATATGATACTTAATTCATGATACTTGAAAACATGTGATAAATTTACGAATACGTGACATACATGCATCATACGATACTTATCCTCGGTTCTTATACATAATCATACTTGTTTATACTTATTCTTATGCTTAGTATACACAATACATAAAAACACCCTAATTCGCGTCAAAAACAAACTTCAGGGGCTGAATATGACAAAAATCAACAAAATTTGGTGGCCATACCCACTCGCGGGCCGCGACCGTGTCATTTCCCTCTCGCGCCCCGCCAGTGGCCTCAATCCGCAGAATGTTGAGATCAACTCACGGAATGGGCAAATGTGTGTGATGTACACAAAATGCAACATATAAATTACATCAAATGAGGTATAAAACTAACCTTTTTTTAGTACTAAAGTTGGAAAAAGCACGTTTCTTTGTTCCTTTTGTATTTTCAGGATAAAAAGAGCTCAAACGAACAAAAGAAGCAAATAAGCAGCTAAAACCAACATAAATATAGAAAGAAGGAATAACAAGCCATGCCCGACCCCTCAGCAACACCCCAAAAGACAAAAAACCATATCACAGAAGATGAGCACGGGCCGTGTCCACCAAGCACGGGCCGTGGTCAAGCCCTGCACTACAAGACAAAACATTCAGAAGCTTCCACGCCCACCATGGGGCCATGTCCAGAGTAACACGAGTCGTGATCAACTATAAGATTTGAAGAATCTGGATAGTACAGCGAACAGTTGACCACGGGACCATGCCTAGAGGCCACGGGGTCATGTGGGGCCCTCTGCTGATACATGCAATTAATGAAGAAAGAGAAAGATGTTGGCCACGGGCCGTGTCCGCTGGACACGGGGCCGTGGTCGGGCTTCTGTTCATAATATAAATAGGGGTGCTTTGTTACCCACAAAGGTATCCCTTGGCAAACCACTTCTCTCTCACTTTGCCACCACTCCACCACCACTACAACACCAACACCTACCACCATTATCCATCTTCCATCTTTAGAGTGTGTAGTAGTCTCGGGATCCAAGATAGATTGTAAGGGTTCTTGTCAAACAAAGGCCATGCTTGGCTAAATTCCTTACATCACTTGGTGAAGACTAATCTTTTATGTATTACTTTTAGTTTTTAATCTTTTCGGCACTTTTTATTTGGGTTTGTATTAATGACTTTAATAACTAGTTTCCTATGTTGAAAGTGAATTTTCTTAACCATTTCTTCATTATGTCATTGATTTGCTCATTCGTGTCTTTACGGTCTATATAAAGCGCGTTAACTACTTGGAAGGGGGTTAGAAGGGTGGTTTGGTAAAGTTGTGTCTCGTTCAGTGTATAGATCCTGTGAGGACTTGGTTTTAGGGCCTCCTTCAATGGTCAATGGGTAATGGATGGCGGGGGCGCGAATGGCTTGAACCCCTCGTATGTAAACTACTATTAATACTTTAAACCGGCTACATGGGATTGTATCCCTGCTGACTCAAACCACTTAGCCAAGGGTAACGTCACCTTTAAAAGCGGGGCCTACCACTTTTCGCATTAATAACTTACTTAATTGTCTTCTAATATTCCGACCTTTTGGGATTGTATCCCTGCTGACTCAAACCACTGGGTTGAGGGTAACGTCACCTTCAAAAGAGGGACTACTACTATAACTAAGATAATCTCTTAAAAAGTCCGAAAGTGCGAAAACTTTCAAAGGATACATAAAAGAGAAGTTTGATCCAAGTGATTCTATCTTGTCTATTTGTATTTCATTTTATTTTATTTATCTTTTTACTTATCTTTATGTTTTAAAACTTTTATCAAAAATTTAGATTGATTAGACGTTGACGATAAACTAGTATTAAAAGCTCTTGTGTCCTTGGACGATCTCGGTATCTTACAAACGCTATACTACGCTCACCATGGGTGCACTTGCCCAAGTGTGTGTTTAGTATTAGTAGAATATCGTGTTTTAAATTTAAAACTTAACTATGCGTAAAATGGACCAAAAATGACAATAAAAATATAGTACGCTTAGCACACACCAAGTTTTTGGCGCCGTTGCCGGGGACACAAGGATTTTGAGAAAGTTTAAAATCAACGGCCTAATTATTTTTAACACATTTTTCTTTTTCTTTTTAGGAAATCTGCATTTTTTGCAGATGTGTAGCACGGGCCGTGTTCAACCAACACGGGGCCGTGTCCAAATAGCAGCAGCAACATAATCTGTTTTAAGTCAGACAGTAGCTGAACACGGGGCCGTGTCAAGCCAACACGGGGCCGTGTCCATCACCCAGTTACTGAAAACAGGACCGTCTGATCCCGACAGTCGATAACTTCTGACATACACATGGATGATATTGATTATTTTTTATTTCGCCAATCTTACGGCGAGTGGTGTCAACTATGTGGAGGAACCCATCAAGATTTGGAATGCTACATTTTAAATCTTGAACCCCATTTTTTAGCAGACCCATCTCTCTCATGTGGAGATCACCATAAGGTTGGCGAATGTAAAACTGACCCATATTACCCAACCAAATGCACTCAAACTTCCCTTCCATACGACTTTACCTCCTCCGAATTAAACCAAATGGAAGAAAGGATTCTCTGAAAAATAAAAGAAATAGAGCTTATGATGACAAAGAGGTACTCCTCACAAGCTCAAGGCCAAGAAGAATCATTGAGTTCGCATTTGGAATCCAACAATGTCGAGGTCATAAAAAGTACTTTGGTCTCTTACCTTAGCATTAGCGATATTCGTCCCTGTGTCGATTGTGCCATGAAGGACTCTCCATCAGCCCCCACCGTGCGCTCATAGACCTGAGCGATTCGACATACACCTTCTTTAACGAGAGCCCGGATAAGGGGATAAAGGTTGGTTTCGCCCACCGGTAAGCAGATTAGTTTTTTACCCTTTCCGATAACCTCTTGCGTTCATGCATAAACCAGGAGCAACTTCGGTACATTATGCACTTCGGTGTTGTTCCCTCCAGTAAAGAACCTCCCGATTACTGAGGTCCTTAATAGACAACACTTCATAAAACTCCAACACAGGCCGTGCTCAACCAACACGGCTCGTGCCCACCGAAAAATTCAACACGGGGCCGTGCCCAGGCCAACACGCCACGTGTCCTTAATACAGACAAACGTGTTAGAACAATGTCTGACCACGGGGCCGTGCTCAGCCGGCACGGGGCCGTGGTCAGTGTGTTGTTGCTTTCTATAAAATCAGCCTTGTTTCTACATGCTTGGCCTCATTCCAAAGACAGAGATTTACTAAGATTTCTCACACATACCTTAAAAGGTATGTTCTTAAAGAAGTTTCTCCTGTCCATCTTGTCTTTGCCACTTTTGTCACTTTCCTTCTTCCTCTTGAACTCAAATCCTCCATTGAAGCTTGAAGATCCATAGCTTCAAGCTTTATTTTTGCAAAATATATGTTTTAAACCCAAGGATTCTCAATAAACTATCTGTTTATCACATTGCTTTAAGTTATTTCTGTTCCAAAATGATCAAAACCTAAGAAAAATAAGTTAAACAATGAGAATTTTTGAGTTCAAAACTGCGTAGGGACGAACACGGGCCCGTGTCCACTGGGCACGGGGCCGTGGTGAAAGTTTGTTGATGCATATGTCTGTTTCCTACGTCATCGTATAACGTCGAGTCTATGTTTAAGAGCGAAACAATAAGTTTATGTATGTGGAGAGACAAGTTCGCCCGAACTTGTAATGTATATGAACAAGTTCGCCCGAACTTGTCCTGTGAAGGACAAGTTCGCCCAAACTTGATCATACCACATTTGGAGTGAACTTGTTCTCCTATAAATAGGAGTCTTGTCATTTCATTTGTAAGATTCAGAGATTTTGGTAAGTCAGAGGCAAAGCTCTGTCCAAGTGTTTCTAGGATCTGTAACGTTTACACATTATTGAAACGGTGTTAAACAGTAAAGAACTTGTCTACAATGTCCCCTATGCAAATGGATTCCGCACGTTTACCTTAGGTTTGCCAAATTAGGACCAGAACGATCCGTACAACGGACCTACAAGTGGTATCAGAGCAGGATTAGCATAATTTGAAGACATTGGACAAAGAAATTCACATCTTCTACTCATTTCTTTCATTTTTAAACTTTTCTTGGACATTACACGGACAAAATGGACTGATTTTCAAGTATAATACGTAAAATCCATAATAGTAAAACCCTTGAAAAGATCAGAGCTTAAAACAAATAAATTGATGTCGAAAATTTGAAAAAACCATGTTTGAAAACACATGTTCGCTCAAACTTATCATCAAGTTTGCTCGAATTTGATTGAAAAATTCACTTTTTGAGTGATTTTTCATCAAGTTCGCCCGAACTTGATTGATTTTTCAAAGATTTCACACAAGTCCACTCGAACTTATCAAAATTTGATCGAGTTCGCCCGAACTTGACACATTTTGTTGAAAACTGATACAAGTTCGCCCGAACTTGTCAAATTTCAACAAGTTCGCCCAAACTTGTCAAATAGTATACAAGTTGCTTGAACTTGTCAAGAAGGGTACAAGTTCGCCCGAACTTGTCCAACTTGTCCAAGGTTTCTAAAAAAGGCATGGAAATTCAGAAAAACGTCTCGGACATCATATATCGTTAGATTCGTATCGACGACACGAGTTTAAAGCTCTAATCTGGTAAAAATAGTTTTCGGAAAAATTTTAAACATTTTTAGCGAACCGATACGTTAATATTGTCGATTAAGAAGTCAAATTTTACTAGAATTGTCTGTTCGCTAATCATTTTCAAGTGTTTTTGAACGACAGATAAATTTGGAAAACAAAATTGAGTCCGTGAAGCAACCCAAGTTGATGGGTATGAACAAGTATGAAGGCTGGAAAGAAAAATTCGAGAACTGGGTACGAGCAAATCACTTATATGGTTGGGTTGCTATTCAAACTGGATTTAAATGGCCAGTCGATGAACGTGGAGCTGAGCTTTAGTATCAAAGTTTACATCTAAACTGAATGATGCATATACCCATGAGAAGTTGATCCTAACCTCGTTACATCAATCGATAAAAGAAGATATTTTGGTTTTGTTACCAGAGTACAAAACTGCACAGGATTTATGGAAATCTCTAGGCGCTAAATATTTGGAAAGTGCTGAGATGATTAAGAACAAGAAGGTGATAATCAAGAAGAAGTCTGGTCATGTTAGTGATCAAGGAAATGATCGGGAAGCACAAAGTTCAAATGATCAGTTTAAGAGAGAAGGGAGTATAATGGCGAAGAAATGTGAAGGAAAAGAGTCTTCAAGTTCTAAACTAGTCTGCCAAGGCTTTGATGTAGATCTGAATGATTATCTGGCAGATAATACCAAACTGTTGAACAATCTAGAGAGTTTGACATTAGAAAATAAAAAGTTAAAAGAAAATGAAAAGAATTTTGAAAACAAAATAAAAATTTTAGAAAATGAAAAATTACAAATGTTAATAAATTTTCAAAACTCTTCTTTATTTAAGATCTTTATGTCTCATCAGTTTTTCCTTGATTTGTTCTTTGAATTTTGTTTCAAAGTTCAAGGAATCTTCATCATCCTCATCCCTGCACAGTTGTAGTTCCAAAAGATCTTGAAGGTCAGCTACACTCAGGCTTAGTGCATCCTTCCTTGGCACACTAACAACTTTCCCATTGGACCTGAGTAGAGTCAATACAAGGGTCTTTTTATCAGAGAGCCACTTTAGTATTTTTGAGTTCAAGGGGTTTCTTGGGAGAGGAGTTATTTGTGATGAGAATTGAAAAGGTGAACTTTTTGAAAGCCTTTGAAAAAGATCTTCAGCATTTGGTAAAGGCTTCAATAGTTCTTTATTCAAGTCAGGCAAATGTTCCTTAGTGATAGCCTGCTTACTTTTGTTAGCATCCCTTTGCTGATCTTGCATATCCATCTGCAGCTGCCTCTTCTTTTGGTTGAGGGCTTGAATGGTTGTTTCTAAGACTAGATATGCACTTAGGTTCTTAACATTTTTCCAATCTGGTGCATTCTGTCTTATTTGAGGGTCTTTCTTCATCCTATCAATTCATTCTGCTTCTTGTTTGAGAGCTTGGATGGACCACTCTTTAAACCAGTTCTCCTCAACTTGATAGGGTTTTTCTTTCATGATGAATCTGATGAAGTTTACCCATTGTTTCTGTTTAGGATCATCTTTTGGAGAGTCCAAAATCATTTTCTCATTTATCTCTATTGTATACTCTTCTAATTTCTTTACCTTGTTAAGCTCAAGCTGTTCCCTTCTTGATAAGTAATCATTACCCTTTCCTTCACTCTCGTCTTTTGCTATGATTTTGGCTTGCCTAGTCTTTAGTTTTGGATAATCCTCAATGGTTTTGGGATTTCTGAAGCCAAGAAGAGATGGGAAAGTTCTTTTGGATAGGTCAGCTTCTGTATAGAATTTTTGCATTTATCCTCTTACTGCAGCCAGCTCTAAAGGATATGATGTTTCCATAGGAATATCTCTTTTTGGATTTTGACTTTTGAGTGACTCAACAAAGCTAATTTGTAGTGATGATGATTGGGTGATAGCTGGTTTTGGTATTGGATTTGTTTGGACAACAGTTGTAGATGGTATATCATTACTTTCCACTGTAGCCATTCTTCTTCTTTTCCTAGCATAAACCAGTTTTGGTGTAGGAGTATTTGTGCAAACCACTATTGTCGTAACATCTGTTGTACTCTTGGTAGTATCAACATTTGTTACGTTGACAGGTGGTTGCTGAGATGAGGAAGGCAATATGATTGAACTGTCAGTGGTTTGCCTTTTTTGTACCAACAGTGGTTTTGGAACTAGCAGTGGCATCCTTCATCTCCTTCTCTTTTATCCTGACATGACTCTGGTCAATCCTCATTTGTGTATCTTCTTCATCTGCTTGAAATCTCAGGGTTTCATCACCTCCCTTTTCTTTTTCTTTGACAGATGTTTCAGCAGAAGTTACTGAGAGATTTTTCTCGGCGTCATTTTTCTCCCCCCTTTTTGGCATCATCAACTCTTTTGAAGATAGGTGCAGGGGCAGTTCCAGGAATGAGAATTTTCTTGATCTCTTTAAGCTCTTCATGTGTGTCTTTATACCTTGCTTCAACTTCTTCTTTGAATGTTTGCACTTTTGAATCATATAACTGATTAGCATGCTGAATGTGTTGTTGGAGCAGAGGATACACTTGTGTTGCAATTTTGGTGGCTTGAGCAGAGGATTGAGCAGTGTTTTGAGATTTTGCAGAGTGTAACATCTGTTGTAGCACATTTTTTATATCTCCCACTGATGCCTCAATCTTTGTGACTTTATCCATAAATTCCTTGTGTTTTAGCTCATCTCCTAAATTAATAGGATCATTTGAGCTCCTACCGAAGGTGGTAGTTTTATCTAGAGTATCATGAGCATGTGATTTATCACTTGCTTCAACTTTAGATGCCCTTTTTTTCTTGGTACTGGGGTCTTCCCACTGAAGCAGAGGTAACCTGGGTATCCTCAACAGTGGTTGCCTTCAAAGGAGACTTACATATGAAACTGTTTTCCATATGTAAATCAGTGGATTCAACATCTGTAGTAGCTGCTCCTGTTGAACGATCAACAAGGATTTCAGGAAATCCAAGTGATGTATCCTCCTCAACTGTTTGTGGGATAACCAATTGATTTTTGTCAGACACAGCCACTGTGAAAGTTTTGCTCTCAGTAATGTGTTGGTGAGAGTGGCCTTTTTGTGACTGACTATCAAAGGTTTCAAACAGTGATGTGTTGGTTGTTGTAAGTTGAATTGTGGAGAGTGGTATGGAAAGCAGATTTATCCTGGGAGATGGACATTTTAACATACTCTCAAATGAGGGTGATGTTATCAGTTGTGGGTTCCCTGAGCTTACAACATGTTCCTTTTGTGAGGAATCATGAGGAGTAATGGTTTTGGGTGGAGATCTTTCTACCATCTGCTGTGAGGAAGTAGCAGCAGTGGTTTCATGTGACTTTTGTGTTGTCACTGGATTAACTTATGGGATCTCATCTTCCAGAAGGTCCTTTTTGATAGGTTTGGTGAGTTTTGATGGTTTCTTTTTGGTCTTTTTAGGAGTTTTTGGTGTGGGTTACACAGCAGTGGTTTTGCTACTGTGGTCACCAAGAGTAGTGGGCTCAACAGCTGGAATCTGAGGAACATATGTGGACTCATCTAAATTTTGCTCAGACTCCCCTGTTTGTGTTTTTGAAACTTTTGACTCTTTAGCCATAAGGCAAGTATATGTTTCAGATGATAGACTATTTATTTGGAAAGGCACACCTTGAACAAGAACATGTGCACTTTCTTTTGGGATTTTTTGTTTTAAATAATAACTTAGACATCTAGGAAATAGCAGAAAAGCATTTTCCCTTTTGTTTTTCATATTTTCTAGGTTTGTTACCAAATCATTAAATAATACTTGGGAATGATTGTAATCAGATTTAAACAAAATGACATACCCTAAGTATTGAATTTTCAATGGTATTTTATCAAACCCAGTTGTCTTATTAGAAACATATGTGAGCAGGGTATGAAACAAAAATTTCATAGGATGTGGTCATGGTTAATTTTGATAAGTCTCCTGTATACCCTTTGTTTTTCAAAACAATTTGATACTCACTTTTGAGGAAGGAAGTTTTACCTTCTAGGTCATTTATCTGAAAACCTCTGAGATGGTTTGTGGGGTTATTGGAACCAAGATTCCTCCCACTTTTGACGTGATTGCCCAAGGTTTTTGATTCAGACTTTCAATTTCAGCATTCGCCCAGAAATCTCGAATGGCGTTTTGAGAGATCAGTGTGTTACATGTTAACAGAGTCTTGTACTTTGAGGAAGACAATATATCAATAATTTCATGAAATTCTGTATTCTTCTTTGTCTTCTCAAAAGTACAGAGATAGTTGTGTGGATTTTTGATGTTTAGAGTGTGTTTCGAAGGTTCTTGTGTTATTTTGCTTTAGATGCCATGATTTTCAGAGGAAATATTTTTCGGAGTTTTTGAAATGGCACAGTAAAAGTGAAGACTCTGTTTATGAATGAGATAGGGTTTTATAGAGTTTTCAAAAAAGTGATGATGACGTGGCATCTGATGCAACAACTGTCGAGTAACATTTGTCCACGTGTAACCTCTGATTGACAATGGAAGACAGTTGTTTGGCTTACCACTTATCAGCGGTTATGACCAAAAGTTAATACTATCAGAGGTTCCACATCAGTGGATAGGTTTTTCTATTCAACAGTGTTTTTAGTCTATCAGAGCTTTGAACAGACTTTAAGGATTTATTGAGAAATTCAATTTTAACTATTTTTAAGGATGAATTTCTGATTTTCTAAAAACATTTTATTGCTATTTACGCATGGATCACAAGAAAAATTTGTTTTTAATCCATGTTTAGCATTTCCAAGCCTAGAAATCAAACGGTCAAATGTGGAAGCATCAAATGCTTTTGTCAACACATCTGCTAGTTAATCCTTGGCATGGACATGTTGTAAAGAAATCAAACCTTTTTTATAGCAACCCCTCACAAAGTGATGTCTGATGTTAAGGAAATACTTGATAATTTGCAAGGTTAATTTTGACAAACTATTTTCAAATGTTTCTAGACAATTTTAATGGCTTAACTTTTGAAACCTTTTCAGTCAAAACTTCATTTACATGCTCGTACTGGTGTTCAGATACTTTACAGAAACTCGACAGAGGTTGTATATCTCTTATGATAAAAGCTATTTTGTATGTAACAACAAGTTTTCAAGGACATTTAAAACTGAATTTTGACTAATCATCAACCAGATTCCTCTTGATTCTCTTATCAGAAAAAGTTACTCCCCTTTCTAAAATTAGGGTACTGCTTCAGACAGGTATTTAAGTTTTGCCTAACAAAAACGAGCAAAAAACTCAAGAAGTGTTAGCTCCAAACTAAAAACCGAGGAGAAATACATGACCTGATATAAACAAGAAATTTCTACTATTAAAAACTCGTAGAAAGATCCGTGATACGAGAATCAATTAGATCTGATAAATTTCCAGCAATTCTTCTGAGAAATTTATTAATTAAGAATTCATCTCAGTCATTGTTATGGAACTGATATGGATCCTCTTCATCAATTAATCCTGAAAACAACGTAGATTCCAACACAATAAACTGAAAATAACGTAGACTCCAACACAATAAAAACCACATGAATCGTGAATTTCTACACAATCTCGACTCTGTTTTTGACAATTAAGAATAGCACAATATCATGAAATCGAGCTAATCTTTTTAGATCAAATTGACGATTAGATCAATTTGAATGACCAAGCTTTGATACCAATTATTATGATCTGAGTTTGGATTGATTGCATTGTTTTAACTAATTTTACACCGGAATGATAAATCATAAAGGAATTTGCAATGGAATAACAGCTAAAACTTTATAACACAATCAATGAGAGAATAGTTTTTATCATAACATGTTTTCATTACTCGTAAGATTGAAATGATTAACGGATAACTTACATGTACGAATCACTAACTCCCCCTCAGACCGAACTTACACAGAAAAGAATGTACAATAAAGTGAAAAATGTGAAAAGCTAAATATAACAGTACAGGCACTGTCTATTTATAGTACTAATCTAACCACTGTTAGGTTATGGTGACATCATCTTGACAATGACATCTAACAATACTAACAAACTCTAACCACTGTCAAACCTAAACACTGTTTGTAAAGCACTGATGACCCTAACTGTTGATAGACATAAACTCTGATGAAAGTATTGGCAGATGTTCTTCAAAGGATGATCAGACCTTTGACTTCCAGCAGACTTTGACTTAAGAGCAGACCTTTGACCCATCAGTGGTTTGGTGAATCAACAGACTTTACAACTAGCAGAGCTTTGGCATAGGGCAGTTGTTTAGGACTATCAGTGGTTTGGAAGCTGGTCTTTGGAAGGAGTGAATCTAAACTCTGTTTATTTTAGATCATATAGAGCAGACCTGTTTTTGGCTTTCTATCATCTGTTCTTTTGTAAGGTTCAAATCCAACATAGGGGAGAAAAATCTTTTAGAAAATCCAAAAACATATTAAATACGAAAAGTACAAAAACATTGAAAAAGGCAAAAAGAGTTTTGTGGGTAAAAGGAAATGATAGTACATCAGTGGACTATCGCAGTATGCTAAGGAATTGTAAAGTTTTTAAAAAAGTTATAAACAAGTCTTACTGTGGATGTGTCGATAGGCTTTATACGTTCAGTAAATTGTTTCCGGGATATAAACTAAATTTTACAATTGCTTAAACTTGTGGATTAACATCTCTCGGATAGATGGACTTAGTACTCCGAAATTTCGTTTGAGAGATTGCCTGATTCTGAAATACGAGGTTTTTATAGATGATTGATATCTGGAGTATTATACAAGTTCTTCTGATTTTACGGAAGCAATAGCCTAGAACTTCTATAATACTTTTGCTAAAAAAAACCCAAAAATGCATGCAAACTTGAAAAGAATCAAAAGATCTAATCAATTGCAGTGCCTTAAAGATTCCTTAATTGGAACACACCTTTAAGTCGAACCTTCATCTCTCTGTCGGTACGATGGTACTAACCTGACCTCTCAAGGTTTCGCACAACCCAGATATAGATATCAATTACGCTATACTCACCTGTAAGATGAAATCTAGGGTATCTTGATACGGGAGTATATTCTGAGATTGGAACCATAGTTAAGTCAAGTTTCTTAAAATTCTACATAACGTATCTTGGAACAATTGAGAAATATGTTGAAGTTTAAAAGGATAAACATATCGACAATCTAGGTAAATTTGTTTAAAACTTAAAGTCTCAAATGGTCAATGGTACTAGTGATATGTCTCAAAAACTGATATGATCCTTTAACACAAACTCAACAAAAATATGTTTGTATATACTTAGTGTTTGATATTCATTTCATAAAACAAAATGATGATGTTATCATTTAGTTTTGACCGCTGATGATGAAAAGCTGATTTTCAAAGTCTAGAGTTGCTAAACAAAATTTAAAAAACTTTTGAAAAGTGATCTGAAAAGTTTAAAAGTTCATTAAGTTGAAACTTACATTTGAATAACAAAACATTTAATCAAGATCATAAGTTGAACTTGATACATAAATCAGCTATTCAAGGTCATTAATTTGGACTTGATTAACTAAGAGGGTTTAAAACTGATGAGAAGATTAAAATTTGAAATGGTTGTATTTAGAGATTTCAAAGTTTGAATTTGAAATGTTTTATTTGAAAGTTTGAGGAACTTTAAAACAGGAAGTTGATTTTAAGGGGGAGCTGGATAAAACACATTGATTGAAGATACCAGAAAGCTCAAAGCAAGGGGGAGCATGGTGATTAAAGTTTTATCAAGACAAGCTCAAGAAAAGAGAAAAGGATTGTAGATGCTATGAAGATCAAGGAAGTTAAAGTTATTCAAGAAATAAAGATCAAGAAAATATTAAAGACTCAGGAATTCAATTGAAGAATGATGACTATGGCAACATCCAAGGGGGAGTATGTTGATGCATATGTCTGTTGCCTACGTCATCGTATAACGTCGAGTATGTGTTTAAGAGTGAAACGATAAGTTTATGTATGTGGAGAGACAAGTTCGCCCGAACTTGTAATGTATATGAACAAGTTTTGCCCGAACTTGTCCTGTGAAAGACAAGTTCGCCTGAACTTGATCATAGCACATTTGGAGCGAACTTGTTCTCCTATAAATAGGAGTCTTGTCATTTCATTTGTAAGATTCAGAGATTTTGGCAAGTCAGAGGCGAAGCTCTGTCCAAGTGTTTCAAGGATCTGTAACGTTTACACATTATTGAAACGGTGTTAAACAGAAAGAACTTGTCTACAATGTCGCCTATGCAAACGGATTCCACACGTTTACATTAGGTTTGCCAAATTAGAACAAGAACGATCCGTACAACAGACCTACAACGTTTAAAACTCCTTTTCTTTTGAAATTTCACCTTTGTTTTCTTAGCATGTCGAGCCAAAACATCGGAACGTCATCAACAACAAGAAACAACCAAAGACGAACAAGACCGTCGATTGAGGCCACCCTAGTCCGCGGCATGTATGCTCTAAGGGAAACCATCATCGAAATGACATCAGTGGAAGAGGCCCTTGTCGATCGTGTTAACTATTTGACGGTTGGCTTGGAGAATTGCTTGCATGAGATCAACCTTTTGCACCAAAGGTTGAACATTCTTGCATTACCTCCCATGGAACCAATCTTTCCCCAAGAAGATTGGAACCTTGCTCAAGAAATCATCATTCCGACCGGATGGGACGACCTTCCCCCGGAACCTCCTCTAGACGCATTACACGAGGTTCCATTGATGGTCGCACCTCCCACTCCTCCCCCGTATGAAAATGCGGAAGAAGAGCCTTTCTCTTCCTCCCTCTGGAGATTGAGGAAATGCTCAACGACTTTTGAGGAAGTGCATCTTCTGGGTTGAAGTTCCTAGAGGCCCCTATCCACCGAAAAATTAATTTCGGGTTTTTGTCGATCGTTCAAAGAAATAATCATCTAGGGTAGGACTTCATTGTGGTATAGGTTTCTTTCTTCTATCTACTGTTAGGAACTTTGTAATTTTAATTATTAGGACTAATATTAGGATGTTTTATTTTGAACCGCGCTCTATGAAATATGATGGTTTAAGTTATTTTGTGGTGTTTGGAACTTAAAATATGGCAAAACACACGAGAAAGGATGGAAACAACCAAAGGGACGTCAAAACCACACCCCATGCATAAAAACAATGCCTTCTGAAAAAAAATTCAACCTTCCAGCATGTGCAGCACGGGCCGTGTTCAGCCTAACACGCCCCGTGCTCAGCTTCTGCAAGGAAAAAGTCCAAAAACAAGTAACCGACCACGAGCCGTGTTGACTGGCCATGCCCCGTGGTCAAGCTTCTGTTAAATTTGTTACTGGCACTCTTGACACGGGGCCGTGCTCGGACCACACGGGCCGTGCCCAGATGCCCAGTAACACAAAAATTTGTTTTTAAACGCACTTTTACGCATTTGAATCAACTAAAAAAATTATTTTTGGACACATTGAGGACAATGTATAATTTAAGTTTGGGGGGATAACTAACACTTTGAATTTAGCAAGTCTAATAACAAGCCTTACACAAAACACTATTGGAACCGCTAATCACCCCAAATCTTTTTCAAAATTTTTCATTTTTTTTACTTATCTTGGTTTAATTTGGGAATAACAAGTTCTAATAAGTTATTTTTTTTTACAAATTTACAACCGATAGCGTCGTGATAAAAAGAACCAAATAAGAAAATTATAAAAATGGGCATAACAAACCTTTTTAAAATTTAATTATATATATTTGTTCACATTATAAACTCATTCCCACATTGAGTGAGTTTTGAGCCTTTATCGAGCACACATTCATACATCTTTAAACTAAATGCTCATTTTCGTTTCTTGTGTGAATAGCCGCTTGGTCCTTACAACTCTAGAACTTGCCAAAACGATGCATTCCTGGTCCTTACCAACTTAAAACCCAAGTAAGTAAATGATGGAGACATTAGGACTAACCCATTTTTTTCTCAAAACCATTATTTTTATTTCTTTTCACCCATCACAAAAAATCCCCCTAGTCAACCCTTTTGAGCCTAAAACCTTTTCGTTTCAAAAACCCACAAAGACAAACACCTATTACCCACAAAAAACATTTTCCTTTCAAACCCATTTCTTTTAGTAAAAAGCTCGGATATCTTGTGAAAAGAAATGTATATATAGCTCTTCGAATAACCAAACAAGTTCTTTCAAAATAAATCTTGTTTGAAAAACGCTTGGATAAAATAAATACGAAAAGTTTTACGATATCCGATGCTACTTACGTCTTTTTCCATACTACTAACCACTAACCAAAAAACTCACCTACCTCTAGCCCAAGCCTAAACCCTTCAAAGTACTCTTGATACTCGCAAAGGTTTATAGTTAAAAAGGAGGAGGTTTGATCACTTGGCAAGCATATGGTAGAAGTAAGTTCCAAACCGGAATCGAGTGATATCACAAAAATACATCTTGAGTGATCCCTTGTGAGGTACGTGAACTTGTATATAAATAAATAGAATTTTAAAGAGGCATGTTATGCCTAAATAAATAATTTTTCTTAGAAATGCTCTTAATAAATCATGACGAATAGGAACTGTAATTAAAAATAAAAACAAAATTTGAATCAGAATCTTGGATTCCCGACACTCGAAGACAAGTCACAAAACTTCTTCTCTACCTATTCCATTTGCGTGTGTAAGCCACATTTTGAGGACAAGCAAAGATTCAAGTGTGGGGATATTTTATGTACACAAAATGCAGCATATAAATTACATCAAATGAGGCATAAAACTAACCCTTTTTTAGTACTAAAGTTGTAAAAAACACGTTTCTTTGTTCCTTTTGTATTTTCAGGATAAAAAGATCTCAAACGAACAAAAGAAGCAAATAAGCAGCTAAAACCAACATAAATACAGAAAGAAGGAATAACAAGCCATGCCCGACCCCTCAGCAACACCCTAAAAGACAAAAAAAAACCAGATCACAGAAGATGAGCACGGGTCGTGTCCACCAAGCACGGGGCGTGGTCAAGCCCTGCACTACATGACAAAACATTTAGAAGCTTCCACGCCCACCACGGGGCCGTGTCCAGAGTAACACGGGCCGTGGTCAACTATAAGATTTGCAGAATCTGGATAGTACAGCGAACAGTTGACCACGGGGGCGTGCCCAGAGGCCCTCTGCTGACAAATGCAATTAATGAAGAAAGAGAAGGATGTTGGACACGGGGTCGTGGTCGGGCTTCTGTTCAGACTATAAATAGGGGTGCTTGGTTACCCACAAAGGCATCCCTTGGCAAACCACTTCTCTCTCACTTTGCCACCACTACAACACCAACACCCACCACCATCATCCATCTTCGATCTTTAGAGTGTGTAGTAGTCTCGGGATCCAAGATAGATTGTAAGGGTTCTTGTCAAACAAAGGCCATGCTTGTCTAAATTCCTTACATCACTTGGTGAAGACTAATCTATTATGTATTACTTTTAGTTTTTAGTCTTTTCGACACTTCTTATTTGGGTTTGTATTAATGACTTTAATAACTAGTTTCTTATTTTGAAAGTGGATTTTCTTAACCATTTCTTCATGATGTCATTGATTTGCTCATTAACTACTTGGAAGGGGGTTAGAAGGGTGGTTTGGTAAAGTTCTTCTCTCGTTCAGTGTATAGATCCTGCGAGGACTTGGGTTAAACCAATTAGGGCCTCCTTCAATGCTCAACGGGTATTGGATGGCGGGGGTGCGAATGGCTTGAACCCCTCATATGTAAACTACTATTAATACTTTAAACTGGCTACTTGGGATTGTATCCCTGCTGACTCAAACCACTTAGCCGAGGGTAACGTCACCTTTAAAAGAGGGGCCTACCACTTTTCGCATTAATAACTTACTTAATTGTCTTCCAATATTCTGACCTTTTGGGATTGTATCCCTGCTGACTCAAACCACTGGTTTGAGGATAACGTCACATTCAAAAGAGGGGCCTACTACTATAACTAAGATAATCTCTTAAAAAGTCCGAAAGTGCGAAAACTATCAAAGGATACATAAAAGAGAAGTTGGATCCAAGTGATTCTATCTTGTCTATTTGTATTTCATTTAATTTTATTTATCTTTTTACTTATCTTTATGTTTTAAACATTTTATCAACAAGTTAGATTGATTAGACGTTGACGATAAACCGGTATTAAAAGCTCTTGTGTCCTTGGACGATCTCGGTATCTTACCAATGCTATACTACGCTCACGATGGGTGCACTTGCCCAAGTGTGTGTTTATAGTTAGTAGAATATCATGTTTTATAAATTTAAAACTTGACTATGCGTAAAATGGACTAAAAATGACAATAAAAATATAGTTCGCTTAGCACACACCAGTGTGTTAGTTAAGTGTGTTTCTTACACTTAATACCCACCTAACTTAACCCTAATCAATCTCTATAAAACCCAACTCATTCCCACACTTCTCCCACTTTACAAACACTCCAAACTCTCTCTAAAACTCACTAAAGTCAGTTGCTAATCTCATATCTGAGCAGAAAGTTCAAGGCTCTCAAAGTGAGTTCTAGCTCACTTCTACTCCATTTTTCTCATTGTTTCTTCTTTCTTAGCACTTGGAACACCCTTAGGGTTGCTTCCTTAGGTTTTCCATGGAAAACCAAGATAGGAACTCCTCCATATTGGAGGTTAAAGTGCAAAAAAACTTTCTGTTTTGAACAAACTTCTTTAAACTTATCATTTACCTCAAACAAACTTGTGTTCTTATGCTCCTAACCAAGTTCATGGTTAGTGAGCCTAACCAAGATTGTTCTACATAAAATATGTGCTGTTCTAACACCCTAAACTTTCTGTTTTACATAAGCTTTAAGCTCACAAGTGTTGCCAAGTCTTGAACTTGAAGTTAGTGTGACTACAAGGTTAGCTTGGGCTATCCTACATCCAAGTCCACACAACACTTGATGTTTTCTCATTCCATCCTAAGTAGCTTGTTAGTTAAAAGTAATGCAACCCCGTCTAGCCTTCGACTTGTGTCGACGTCAGGTTACCAGGTTGTAGATTACTTGGCTACTTAGTGTATTGATACCATGTAATTTCAATTCCTTTATTATTCTTGTTCTTGGTCCTCCTTGTTGTCTATGACAACTTGTGTAGTGGTGAACTCTTATGAGGTTTCTAAATGGATGGTTATACCACCTACCTCCTACATGACTTCCATGATATTATTGCTAGACTTATGATATAATGTATATGTATGGACTATATAATATACTCCAAACCAAAACCTTGATAATGACTAAATAACCATGTGTCAAGTTACTAAGTTTAACCACTAAAGTGTTTAGTTCCTCGCTATGATTCTAATAGGTGTTGTAACCTATAAAATCACATAAACCCTAACGGGTTCCCATAGTGTCAAAACGAGTGCTAGACCTTAGTGAATATTTTTGTATATGTTACTTTGTTATGCTTTATCCCAAATTCCGCATCTTCCATCAACATCCAATACTCACACCTACATTTTCCTCTTGTAAGATAACTCGGTGTTACTCCCGCAACCAAACAAACTCTTCATGTAATCGTCAAGTCGGAAAGATTGCGTGTACACTCGACCCACTTTTCTTTTATGTCATTTTTGGGTGTAACATGTTTACCTTATACAAAAATCACTAAACTTAAACTTTATGCAATGAACGAAACAATCCAATATACATGAACGCTTTGATACATTACTTGATGCTATATTTGGACCATTCTTATGTAATACCATAGTCATTAGTTTATCTTAAGCCTCCATTTGACATGTATAGCGCTATAGGTGTAACGCACCACCCGCTCGTGAATAAGAGGTCATGTTAAATTATCGTTATTATGCGTAAGCAAGAGGATTGACTAGAAATATTGCATGCCATGTATAATGCTCTTGTATAAACTTAGTTACCATGTGGATTCGTTTTAAACCATATTCGTATACGTATGCTTATGCTTAAACTTATGTACTCGCTTTTGCTTTTGCATTGAACTTTATTTTAAACGTGTACAGGTTGAGAAGGATGATGCAATGAAATCGAAGTAGCGTTGTTGCTAGATACACACATAGACGTTTTAGGTTTATTAATGTTGTATCAATTTTGTCTTGTTATTGTTGTTATTTGAAATTTTCCATGTATTGTAATGACGATTTACTTATGAAATGAAATTCGATTTTAATTAATTATTAGTGTTGTGAGCAATGAGCAATCTATTTCGTCCCGCCTCGATGTTTCCGCCATCGGTTGGGGTGTGACAGATTGGTATCTGAGCCATAACTATAGGGATTAGGTAGAATTGCCATGTTCGACCTAGCCTATAGTTTAAGCGTTCCGTTTTTTACCATTCTTGTATCATGCTTAAAAATCTATTCTTCCTACATTGCTTCTTCCTTTCTTTTGGTCTTAAAACTTACGTAATATCTTTCCTAAGAATTTTACACAATACACTTGCAGACTTGAAGACACTCCAAATGCAAACAAGGCGACTTGCACCAAGATAGACCCAATGGCTCACAATTTTTTGTGAAATCCCTTAATCCGCGTATTTGATTTTTCACGAAGTTACACCATCAAGTTAGGAGTGACATCCACACCTTGATGGAAAACTTCCCATTCAAACTCCCGTGGACCCTCGTCAAAGCGTCGAAATTTATTTTGACCCAACGAGTACCAACCGCACTTAGGGTACGATGTTGTCAAGTTAGGGGTTAAACCCGCACCTTATCAACTAGTCTCGTTCCTCAATTTTCAATCTCGCCAACGTCTCAAATTTTCGATCGACTAGGGACATGTAGTAACTGGAAGGGTAAATACCGTTAATCGCTTCTCAACGATATTTTACCTATTAGGCCAAAGCATGTGCCCTAACTCGAAAGATCTTACGAATCACTTTGGAATAGTCGACGTTTCTCTACCCGAAACATTCAAATGTTTTATTGAGCCAATCTTTTATGTTATCTCAATTTCTATGTGATTTTATACTTGATGCCTTGCTCCATTCAAAACCGTTACACAATTCGCACGTCTCTCGCAATCACAAACAATAATAATCCTCATTAACAAATTAAATTTATACTCTTTATACGCATATACGTGAATATACATGCCAATGCCTGTCGAATACTCGTCTAATACATGCAACATACGTGAACATATCCATGCTTATACATGCAAAACTTATTTTTACATTATTATCAAGTCTCATCCTTTTCCTTTCTATTTCAACCCTAGATGTCTTCTCCAAGCTCATCCAAGAAATCCAAGGGTTCCAAGAAGGGTTCCAACAACAATGGGGACTCTATATCTGTGCAGGAATTCGTAGGGTTAGTCGCGGAGCAGATGGCTGAGCAGATGGCCAAGATTATCCCCGGTATCGTTAGCCAGATTCAATCCATCCACGACACCCCCAAATCCTCTGTCGATTCCAAGGTGGAAACACCTAAATCATTGTTCCAATTCAAGCAATTCATGGCCTATAAGCCTCTGGAGTTTACTGGCGAGGATGATGAATGGTTCGATGCGATCGAACTTACCTCAAAGTGGTTTCCCCAATGAACTCTGAACCCTGAACGCCACGGGAGTCTTTCGCAAGAGAGCCCTCAAATGGTGGACCACCGAGAGCAACAAGCGTGGTAACGAAGTAGCCCACGCTTTACCTTGGGATGAGCTTAAGCAGCTCATGAAGGACCACTTCTTCGCCCCACACGAGACCCAAAAGCTAGAAAACGTGTAGGACCGATCCTCGATGCTAAGGAACCTAAATTTGATATCTAACGTTCATAATAGCGGAAATATTACGACGTGCTTACCAAAGACAAGAATTAATCAGTTAATAGTCAATTTTATTGATGTAACAGTCAAGAATCCAGATTGACAGAGTTTCGCCTCCAAAATGCCAAAGTTACAAATGAGAGAGGCTAGCTAGCTATTTATAGATGTCGAAGTTCGCTCATGTTGTATGTGAGTTCGGGCGAACTTGCCTTAGCAAGTTCGGCCAAACTTGACGTCCAATGTATGTCATGGGCGAACTTGACTCCAAACTACATAAATACATCGTTTTGCTAGCCTATTCAGCTCTATTCTATACAGACTCGATATAAGACTAAGACATAGACATTATGCAGCAACAGACTCCCCCTTGGATATCGTCTTCGTCTTGTATCAGTCTTCAAAACTCTGTCTTCATAATAAACATTAACGCACACGACCAAAGAAGTTCTTGAATGGCTTCTTTCGTCGTTCTTGCTTAGGATCCGGCGTCTGATCTGTAGGAGGCACTTTGTTCATAAATTGAAATCTTCTAACACTTGCCTTTCTACCTTTCACATGAATAGCTTCAAGACGCTTCTCCTCCTTTAAAAACTCAACCCGTTCCAGATCCCTCCAGCTTGTCTGCCACATCTCGCCTGAATTAACTTCATGCGCATAGCAAACATTCACAACTCTTTGGTACTGCATAGCTTGTTCTTTTTCACATTCTTCGAATACAATCTTGTTGCAGAACAATGTTTTGATATCTTCTCTGGAACAGTTAACAAGCCACATTGGATCTAGAATTCTGATCGTTCTCCATAATCCTCTCATGCCCTGAAATCCTAAAATCTCAACTATTTCCTTCGTAATATCCAAGTGTTCTTCAAAACATAACACAATAACAGCTTCACATGTGGTTGGATCTATCTGCCACCACTTAAAAACTGGATAGAAGTTCTGCTCAATCGGCATCAATGGCATGTTTCTCATGGCTCTAGGTCACTTCATTATCAATGTTATGTCTTTCTCCCCTGTTTTCTTGTTTGTTTTGATTCGACGACCAGGAATGAATGGCTTCCAATAGTTAAATCCTTTTACCGCTTCATACTTGATCATCTTCCATAATAACTGATCAATGTACTTTATCTGATATGTAACATTCACAGTCTGAACCAGCTCCTCAACATCCCAATATGGTAAAGTCTTGAAATCAGCAAGATACTTGATGTATTGCACTCCAAATTCCCTTTTGATTGCATATACATTCAGCTCCTTGAACCAACCCCAACTAAGAATATCCCCCAATGACACGTCTTTGTCTCTGGTAAAGAATGCTAGAGGACATCGAAACTTACGTTCACGCAGCATTTCTTTAAACCAAGACTTCTTTGCTTGAGCTATCTCTTCTTTTGTCATCGGCTTTGGTACTTTACCTTCTCGAGCTGATTCCTCAACCTTTTCTTTCAACATATCTTCATCTAGTTGCTTGTACGTCTCCTCAAATGTAGGAAAACTATCTGCGTTAGGACCGACGTACTTCGCAGTTTGATCTGTTTCATCATCAGAAGACCAATCTTCAACAATCACTCTGTTGTATTCATCAGCTTCAAATCTTCTAACATACTGATAATCATTCGGCTCAAACGTGTTAACATTCAACACATCCTCTTCAAAATCAAACTCTAGATTTTCAGCATCAACTTCAATTAACTTGGCCAGATCTTCCTTCGTATAGTTATGCACGTACTCGTCTTCCTCTACATATGTTCAAGCATCAATAGCATAGGCTTTGTCGCAGCAACAGGCTTTGCAAATCTATCAACATTTGCCATATCAACATCATCTGATGGCCCTGTCTGCCCTGAATCCCCCTGAAACTGATCATCCATCTTATTAGATTCATCGTCCATTAGAGAAGAAAAATCAACATCATCAGAAACCTTTCCTTCACTGATTCTAACACCAACTCCTCCCTGATCGTCATCATCGTCATCATCAGCAACATTCCAATCTTCATACTCAGAATCATCTTTCTGTTCATCATCCTCTTTATCCTCTTTCTCTGCTTCTTCATCGTCCTTATCTTCAGAAGCAACGATAGGATCAGAAGGCTTGACAGATTCGTCAACCTTTGGAATATCAGACTCAGAAGCTATCACAACATCATCAACAGACTTCTCTGCAACTTCAGATGATTCAGGGACCCTCAATACTTTTACCTTTTCCACTAGCAACTAACTCCTTTTCATATCTTTCTTTAGCTTCCTGACGATCCAGACGACCGTATTCAGAGATGAAATCAATCCCAAGTGTATTAGATAACACTTTCTACATTCTTGTGAATCTACGATAATTTAGGGCTTGGATTGACTTAAGATCAGCAATCTATGTCTGCAGCTTTGCATTGGCGTCTGTAAACTTTCGATTAACGCCTTGAAGAATTCGTGTTCATTCTCTAACACTTTCACTTTATCATCCAACATTTCTTTCTCAACAGCGCTTTGATTCATTTTATTGATCAACTCAGCTTTCTCTTCTTCATTCTTGGCCACTTTTTCTTCCAAGATCTTTACACACTTTTCAAGAAGATCAACATTCATCTCTGGAAAGAAATCATTCAGATCTTGAAGACTAATTGGATGATTATACATATCACCGAACCGATTTGCCCTTGGAGTAGACTTTGGAGTAGCAGTCTGTGGTGTAGTCTTCCTTGGAGTAGAACTTTCAAAATGTGAAGTTGTTGGAGCAATAGGAGATTGAACAATAGGCACTTCCAATAAACCAGACATAGGAGGTTCTTGTGTGGCTCCTTACTTTTCAACTTCAGATGAAATGATCACAGGAGGTTCTTGTATGACTCCTGGACGTTCAGCTTCACTTGTAACAACTACAGGAGGTTCTTGTGTAGGAGGTTCTTGTGTAACTCCTCTCTCCTGTGCGCCAGAAGGTTCTTGTGTAACTTCTGCACTTTTCAGCTTACTCTTGTATTGTTTACTAACTGGTTTCTGGGCTTTCTTTTTCTTCTTGCCCTTTGTCTATGGAGATCATGTTGACTTTGTCGATGACATAGTAGTAGACTTCACTCGCTTAGCCTTTTTCTTCGGCCTTTCTTCGTCAGATTCTTTCTCGAGATTTGGATCAAAATCAGCATCTATTTCTTTCTCCTTTTCAGCTCTAATTTCAGCCTCTGATTTTTCTGGTTCTTTTACTGGAGTTTCATCAGAATCTTCATAATTTTCTGATGTAGCAGAGATAACATCATCCTCTTGAGTCGTTTTAACTGTTTCCTGACTCTCAAAAACCACTGCTGCACTAGAACCAACTTCAATCTGAACATTCGCTGGTTCATCTTCATCAACAAGCATTGTATCGACTTTCTTTGTTGCTCGTTTCTTCTTAGGCTTATCAACTTCGGCCTTTAAGAACCACTCACTTCGAGTTTTCGGCTTGAAATCTCTAAACCACTCTTTCTCAGCGTTTAACACTTTTTCATCATCACTTCCGTCTTTTCTCCATTTGTTGTCAGACGGTGCAATATAGTTTGAATCTTTGATAGCCCCAAATACTGGTTTAGCAACCGGTGCTGATGATTGCTTTTGAAACTTTAACAACTTCTTCACAGTTGTATCATCAAGATGACTTAGATATAACACATCATTTGGATTCCGTGCAATATTTGTGTACTTCTCATCGATTAGCATCTGAACAAACCTCGGATATAAGCACAATCTCGAATCATCCATGTTTTTCGACATAAGAGTAAACACAAGCTTTAAGTAGTTAAACGGCTTCTTCAGAATCAGTGTCGTTGCCATACAGGCCATATAATCTTGCACGTCATCAAGGCCTGCCTTTCGGTGACTGAAAGTGTGGATAATTGCATGCATCATGAGCTTGTAGGGGTTTGGCACTTCCCCTTTCTTCAGTGTTGGTTTATTCACGCTCCCCTTGTAACCCATTTGATAAAAACAACCTCGAACCATCTTCTCATCAAGAAATATCGGATCATCTTTTTCATCGTTGAATTCTAAGATCCGTCGTATATCATCTTCTGTAACTGTGATACTTTTTTTCTTGTTTCCAACTTGCACAGATGATGTAATGGTCTTTTTATCATCGCTGAGCTATGCATTCATCCAGAAATGGTATACATGAGATCTGTACGACACTGTGCGCTCCGTGATCCTCTATAAATAGGACACTCCTTAAGAAACTTTAAAATGCTATCGTATTCCTTCAAAGATGGACATATCGTCTTGTCGAGCGTAATACAAGTATTATGGAACTTAGAAAAGTCCATCGAAATAACTCGCGCTGGAACTTGTGCCTGAAAAATGACGCAAAACAATTAGCACACGTTAGGAGAAAAAGTTACAAAATTTTTCTAACACTTTTATCAAGTTCGGGCAAACTTGACGTGTGTTAAAACATTCTGATTTTATCAAGTTCGCCCGAACATGTATTACATAACATGTTCTTCATTCAAGTATAAGTTCGGGCGAACTTACTTATTATACAATGTTAAAACCTAAGTTCAGTCGAACTTCCATCACACTCAAAAGTTCTAAGTTAAACTGTTAAGTTCGGTCGAACATGTTATTCTATCAGATTTAAACAGACTTTTTATGCAAGTCCGGTCGAACTTGATAATAAGTTCGGCCAAACTTGTCATCATCTACAATAGACAAATCTACAACTAACACCATCAACAATTTTAATCAAATCAAAACAAGTTTCTATGGTCGATTTTAGTTGGTTATTATGATTTTATGATCAATTTGGTCCAAAACATCCTAGATCTATCATTTTTAAGTTTTTAGATCTGACATGTTCGAATATCGTTCAAATCATGGATTATCTGTCGAATACGCACCTATTCCATTGTAATAAGTGTGCTAATCACTTAAAACAAACTAAATTTTGGCAGCAATTCGACTCTAGGATGACAATCTCACAAAATCGTTCACAAACGCTCAAGTTCGCTCAGATGGTTTTGAAAACAAGTAAATGAGTTCGGCCAAACTTACCGGATATAAATACCCCTGTAAGTTCGGGCGAACTTGCCAAGCCCAAGTTATGAGCCCACTTAAGTCCGGGCGAACTTATTAAATAACAACCAGCCATCACTTGCAAGTTCGGTCGAACTTGCTGTTATTGTTAAACTTAATTCAGTTTAGCAAGTTCGGCCGAACTTGCCAAACTCAAATTCAAACTTCTTTTTTTTCAAATTTTACAATTTAACCCTGAACTTTCCAACTTTTACCAATTATGAAAATCCACTCAGTTGACCAAGTCCAAGCTAATGACATTGGTTAACCGATTTGTCTGCCGAGTCCAAGTTAATGACCCCGGTTTGACCCGTTACGAATAAACTGTTGATATTTTCAAAATTAAAGTTTCAAATTAATGAACTTTATATCGTTTTGGCTTTTCAGAATTTACAGATTAGCTCCCAGCCCATTGTTAAAGAGATTCCCACCAGTTCTAGCATCTTACCAGACTTCGAAGACCCGTTCTCCAACATTGGTTTGCTGAAAACAATGTAGAAACAAAATCTTTTTGTATTTTTGTAAGTTTATGCTAAAACACACTGAAAATCTTTTTGGTTTTAATCTGGAAAGCTGATAAACTATTTACAGAACAAAGTAAACTATGTACAAACATATTTACAGACATATTTTTGTGAATTTGTGCCAAAAGGATCATATCAGTTATAGGAGACTTATCGCCAGTACCGTTGACCTTTATAAGACTTTCAGTTTTAAACTTGTTTACCTAGATTGTCGATATGTTTGTCCACTTAAACTTTACCACGTTTCTCAACTGTTTCAAGATATGTTAAGGTTAGATTTATGAAACTTGACTTATCTGTGGTTGCCACTTCTTGAATATACTCCCGCATCAAGATTCCCTAGATTTCATTTTACAGGTGAATATAGCGTAATTGATATCTGTATCTGGGTTATGCGAGACCTTGAGAGCTCAGGTTAGTACTACCGTACCGACAAAGAGATGAAGGCTTGTCTTTTAAGGTGTGTTCCAATTAAGGAATCTTTTCAGCTCTGCAAATGATTAGATCTTTTGATACTTTTCAAGATTGCATGCAGTTTAGGGTTTATAGCGAAAGTATTATAGAAGTTCTAGGCTATTGTTTCCGCAAATCAGAAGAACTTGTATAATACCCCAGATAACTATCTATAAAGACCTCGTATCTCAGAATCAGGCAATCTCTCAAACGAAATTTCAGAGTACTAAGTCCATATATCCAAGATATGTTAATCCACAAGATTAAGCAGTTGTAAAATTTAGTTTATATCTCGAAAACAATTTACCGAACGTGTTAAGCCTATCGACACATCCACAGTAGGACTTGTTTATCACTTTAAACTTTCCATTTCTTTAGCATGCTGTGATAGTCCACTGATGTACTATCATTTCCTTTTGTGACACTGAATTCTTTTTGTCTTTTTCAATGTTTTTTTTACTTTTCACATTTTTCAAATGTTTTTGGATTTTAAAATTTTCAAATGTGTTTGTATTTTCTCTAACATTTATCCCCCTAAAATCAAAAACATCTTTTTGTATTTTAGTTTTTAATAAAATTCTAAACTAGAAAGATATAGACAAACCAATGTGGATCACGCGAACTCGTCGTCCGATCCGTATTCAACCTCAGCGTCCACACCTGTCAGCAAATTTTTCATACCATTAATTCTTAACAAGTATTTAAACCGTGCTAAAGAAAATGGTTTGGTATAAAAATCAGCCTTTTGTTCGTCGATGTGGATTTTTTTATATTTGCACCAACTTCTTTTCGTAGCAATCACGAATGAAGTGATAACGAATTTCAATGTGTTTTGTGCGTGAGTGATGAACTGGATTTTAGTTATATCAATGGTTGCCTTATTATCAACACACAGTGGAGTGTCGAGAAATTGCAGACCATAGTCTCTCATCTGCTGTTGTATCCATAGAATCTGTGAACAACAGCTGGAGGCCGAGATATACTCAGCTTCACAGGTAGAGAGAGCGACCGTAGTCTGTTTCTTACTCTGCCAGGTTACCATTCTTGTTCCGAAGAACTGGCATCCCGCTGTAGTCGGTTTTGAATTCAACTTATCTACACCAAAATCAGAATCAGCGTATCCTGCAAGATCGAAATTATCATTCTCCGGGTACCACAAGCCGGTGCTTGGGCATCCCTTCAAGTATCTGAAGATTCGCTTCACGATCTGCATGTGTGAAATTCTCGGGCTTGACTGATATCTGGCGCATAGGCAGGTAGGATACATGATATCTGGGCGCGATGCCGTCAGATACATCAACGATCCTATCATTGATCTATAGAGTTTCTCATCAACTTTGGTTCCAGTTTCGTCAATGCAAATCCCGTGATTAAGAGCAAGAGGGGTAGATAACGGCTTCGAGCTTTCCATATCAAACTTCTTCAAGATGTCGTGCACATACTTGGTCTGATGAATGAAAATACAGTCTGGAAGTTGATCTACATGCAATCCGAGGAAGAATTTCATTTCGCCCATCGAAGACATTTCGAATTTCTTCTTCATGATGCCCTCAAACTCCTTGAAAAGACTATCATTCGTTGATCCAAAGAAGATGCCGTCCACATAGATTTGAACGATAATTAGATGACTACCAACTTCTCTGGTGAAGAGAGTACTATCCACAATTCCTCTGACAAAGTCGTTTCCCGTGAGATGTTGTGATAACGTCTCGTACCAAGCTCTCGGGCTTGGTGTAAACCGTAAAGAGCTTTATCAAGAACATATGCTTTCTTTTTGTTGAGTGGATCGACAAACCCTGGTGGTTGTCCGACGTACACCTTCTCGCGTAATTTTCCGTACAAAAAAGCTGATTAGACATCCAACTGATAGACTTTAAATCCTTTCCATGCTGCGAAAGCAAGGAATATTCAAATAGATTCTAAGCGAGCTACTGGTGCGTTGACTTCTGTGTAGCCTATCCCTTCCTGCTGGTGAAATCCCTTGACAACAAGCCGAGCTTTGTTTCGAACTATAACCCCTCGATCGTCTCGCTTGCATTTAAAGACCCATTTTGTATCAATCACTTTCTGATTTTCAGGTAGGTCTACAAGCTTCCACACTCCTAACTTCTCGAACTGTAACAGTTCCTCTTGCATTGCTTGTACCCAGTTTTCATCGCCTAAAGCTTCAGAAACACTTTTTGGCTCCATCTGGGATATGAAACATGAATAGTAGCAATACTCTTGAATTGGAGCAACACGAGTATAGAAACAGCCCAAAGCTCTGTTTATTTGACTCTGTCTTCTCACACCAGCTTGTAATTCGCCTATTATAGAATTTGACGGATGATAAGAATATGATCTTGGCGTCACTTCGCATGGAACAACCATAGTATTCTCTTGATTTGTGATATGTTGATCTACCACTACTTCAACTTTAGGAGCACTACTCGGGCTTGCAGATTCATTCAATAAACTTGTAATCTGCTCTGCTTCTTCATCTGAAGAAGATTCTCCATCGGCATCGAATGTTGGAGCCTCATCCGAGTCTGAACTCTGTGCTTCAGGAAGATTAGGAATCATTGTAGTATTGACTGGTTCAGTAGTCGGTGTCACTTGATTTGTTTGAATTTCTTGACTACCGCTGTTACTTGAACTATCCTCAGAAGAAGATGATCCCAACGTGGGTTGATTAACCACAATCGGTCTGACGATTTGCTCTTGATTTGCTAATTGATGAAGATAATATAACGCTGCGATTTCTTCATCGAATGTTCTTCAGGCAAATCAAATGATTTCCACAAGTCTTGATAGTTGAATAACCATGCATCAGCTTTACTCTGAATAGGATCTGTATAGTTAAAACAATCAACATGCTGTGCTTCAATAACTCTTCTCAATGAAGGAACGTAAACTCTTCGAAATGGACTTGCATATCCGACAATGAAACCTTCGAGTGATTTAGCTCCGAATTTGCCATCTTGATCGATTACAGTACATGGCGCTCCAAATGGTTCTAAGAACTTCAAATTCGGTTTCCGTCGGTTGATCATCTCAAAACAGGTCTTCTTCGTTGATTTTACTGTTAAGACCCTGTTGAGTGTGTAACAAGCCGTTGCAACTGCTTCACTCCAGAAGCTGACTGGAAGCTTTGAGTCTGCAAGCATGGTTCTAGTAGTTTCTATAAGCGTTCTATTCTTCCGTTCAGCTACATCGTTTTGCTGCGGAGTGTAGGGTGCACTAAACTCATGCAAAATCCCTTTATCATTGTATAATTCCTTCATTTTGGTGTTTTTGAACTCAGTATCGTTGTCGCTTCTAATGCGTCTCACCGGAAGATGGTACAGGTTCTCAATTTCTTGAAAAGAATCACCAAATTTTCAAACGTCTCATCTTTTGATTCTTGGAAGAATACCCACGAGTATCGGGAATAATCATCAGTGACTACCAAGCAGTAGAGATCTCCAGAGATGCTTCTGACATTCACTGGACCAAAGAGATCCATGTGAAGTCTTTCGAGAGACAACTTTATCGAATTGAGAATCTTTCTTGGATGAGATTTCTTGATTTGCTTTCCCTTTTTACACTCGAGGCTAATATCTAACATATGAAAACTTTTCAGATTCACACCTTCTACCAAATCATTATGCACCAAATGATTCATCTTTCTCAGGTGAATGTGGCCCATCTTTCTATGCCATAAGATTGACTCCTTCTCAGTAGCTTTCGAGACAAAACATTGTGCCGTTTTTGAAGAAGTAGTAGCATTTCCCATTTCAAGAACATACAAATCATTCTCTCTTGGTGCACGCATGAGTATCCACTCGTCTGGTATTTTGAAACCCGGTTTGATTATCATGCATTCTTTATCGTTGAAGTGAACGGTAAACTTTTTATCACAAATTTGAGAAATACTAAGAAGGTTGTTCTCAAGCTCCAGAATATAGTTCACTTGATCAAAAGAAACAACTCCGTTTGAGAGCTTTCCCTCGGCGACAATCCTTCCACCTTGGTTTCTAGCAAATCCAACATATCCGCCATTGATAGCTTTTATGTCGAACAAGAGCGCTTTCATTCCCGTCATATGTCTAGAAGCTCCACTATCCATAATCCACTTGGAAAGTACGGATCTCTAGAGCCTCTGCACATTTCAACAATTAGTTAAATAGCGCGACCCAAGCCTTCTTGGTCTTGGGTTGAATTGGATAACCATCATCGTAATCAAATTCACACTCGTCAGCATAATCAAATTCAAATTCATCATCTGAATTTTCTTCAATGTTTATGTTTGAAAACTTCACTTTCTTTTTATCTTTCAAACCGTTACCACTTGTAATTTTGACAGTTTCAGACTTGATTTCAGATTTTGATTCTTTCATGTTTTCACTAGTCTTAACAGGCTCAGACTTAGTGATTTCAGATGTTGTTGACCTTTTCTTAGCAACCCAGGCTTGAGATTTTATGTTTGCCTTTTTGATGTAAAATTTTGTTTCAGTTGCTTTTGAAGATTCACCTTTTTTGAAAGTTGAATTTTCGAATTTCTTTTCAAAAATTTGTTTCATTTCTTCTTTGTCAACATTTCTTTTTAAGATTCTGATTTATCCAATCTCTGGTTGCTTTGGTTCTACAACATCTGAACTTTCTTTCTTCAAAGATAGACTGGTTTTGACATCGGACACTTGCGTACAATATGACAAACTTCGTTGCACTTGAAGCAAATTCGATTATCATGTGAATGTCCACTAGTGGATTTTACACCACTTGTGGCTTTCGCCTTATCTCGAAGTTCTTTCTGTTTCTTGAATTCATCGTTTGATTGTTTTCCGATCAAACTCTCCTCGTGAATCGTGCTTGTCCCATAAACAAATTTCATGTTTTTATCTTTGTATTCATGAAATGGTGACATTTTCTTTTTCGGTTCATCAGATTCCTCTAATCCCAACCCATCTCTCCGATTTTCTGGATGATCACCACCATTCCTTCGGTAGTTATTGTAATTTCTTTTGGGTTTAGAATAGAATTTCTTTTCATTTTTCTCCAGGTCATCTGATGTGACTTCAACCAGTTTAAACAGTTTGTCTAATTAATCTTCTTTGATGTTCCGAATCGAAAACTGTCATCAAAGTATAATCTATCAGATTCCTTAACCTTGTACATGACAACGTTAGGATCATCACATAGATCATCTTCCGATGATGTCTCATCATTTTCAGAATTTGTCTCAGAACTGTTCAAACTCGAGGTGGCGCTTTCGAAGCTGCCATTATCAGAATCGTTTAGAACATTTTCAACCACCTTTTTCACTACCGCATTTTCATCATCTGGTTTAGTATATACTACATCAATGTTCTCTGGCAACTCATTTTTCTTTTCAGATAACAACTCAATATTGAGTGCCTTATCCATCCCATCAATGGTTTTGCGACAATACTTCTCGCATAGGGGTGGAGTAACATTGCTATATTCTTTACCATTTTTTCTTTTTAGGTTTTTCTTCTGATGGAATTGTCGGAAGAATGTGATCAATGACATACGCATTACAAGTGTAACTTCTTAAAAGTTGTTGAACACGTTCTGTTTCAATTTTCATGTCCTGGAGTTGTTGTTTGGTCTCAGCAATGGTGTTAATATAGATGTTTATTGCTTTTTGTTTATCCATTAATGTACCTTTTAGCATTCTCATAGTATCATGTTGTTCGATATTATTTCTATGATTTGTGATTTTTTGGCACATTCAACACATGGCTCAGTACATTTTGTACAAGGTTTCTCAACCTCTACAATTTGTACTTTGACAACCTCATTTACCTCTGGACCTACCTTGGTTAGATTTGCCATCAAAGCTTTATCGGCAATGTCCTTGAGGTTTTCAGCATTCATTTCTTGAGTAACATCAATTACTTCTTTAACAATAGATTTCTCCTCGGCAACTTGCTCCTGAGAACTTCCATCAAAGTGACCTGCAAAACTATCACATGAGTTAGGAGATAAAATGCCTTGATTCTGCATGTGAATATACTCCTCTTCCTCTTGTTGTTGTTGCAGATACTGTTCCAGCAAAATATTCTCTATAGCAGCTACTTCTTCGGCAGATGTATCTTCAACAATCTCAGCCATTAATGCAACTCCGGTCTTCTTACCGATATAAGAATTCCAATTGAAACCATCATCTTCATTCTAAGCAACCATTGCTTTATCAGTTTTACTGTTGTTTGGCTTTTCCTGGACCTCAACTTGTGTCTTCTTTGGGAAAGGCTTATACTGAAGTGACTTCTTGTAATATTCGTTGCCCCCTCCAGATGGACTTTGATTGCCCGTGGCTTCAGGATTTTTGTATTCTCTCTTAAAATGCCCTTTTTGTCGGCATCTGAAACAAGTGACCTTCGATTTTTCGTACCCTAGCTTGTTGCTTGAATTTACGATATCTTGGCCAATGAGTGCAACAAACTTTGTCACTCTTCGAATGATAGAAGCTAGTGACCACTTAATATCCATCAGTTCAAGCTCTTCTTCGTCAACCTGATCGTAGTCTTCAGCAGTCATTTCGGGATTGCCGATCTTTCCAGCTACAAGACTTTCATACAATTCTAGAACTGTGGCGAGAAGTGACATATGTTGTTTTGCAACTTGCTCAGAACAACATTGTTTAGATTCACAGCAATGTTACATTTGTACACATTCGGATCAGAATTCGTTTGTTGATTCTGATTTGCTTGACTCTGATAAGAAGCATTTGACCCTATGCTTGAGAACGAAGAGCTTTGTGGACTTTGATCATATTGTGGATATGATTGGTTCTGATTCTGTGGAGAAGAATTCATGTTTTCACTGAATGCTCCCTGAATCTTTGGACTTGAAATGTTTTCTTGCATTCTGGTTTTGTAATACAGACCAACATCTTGAACAACATTCGCATTTTTAGATTTTGCGATCTTTAGAAGCTCCATTTCATGGCCTTCGAGTTTATCGATGAATGTAGACAACTTGAAGAATTCCCCATTAGCACTTTCTTTCAGAACCATCAAGTAAGTAGTCCACTCTCCGTCAGGTAACGCATCTGCAAGCTTGTCGATGTATTCTTGTTCCGTCTTCTCAAGACCGTGTCTTCTCATTTGGACTTTTAGATGACAGAAACGCTCAATAATCTGCTTCATTATCTCACCCTTCAACATGTTGAAAATATCGAACTCCTTCATGATGAGAGCTTTCTTGCTCTTGATCATCTCCGCGCTTCTTGATACTTCTTTTGAAGCGATAGCCAGAGTTCCCTTGCAATCGTGTATTCCGGTAACAAGACGAGAATATCTTTTTGACAGAATGTTGAATGAGACTGATCATCTTTTTCTCAGCTATATATTCTTCTTTCTATGTCGTGGAGTATTTGAACTTCTCCAGAACTTGCTGATGTTCATCCAACAGAACAGTGTAACCTCTCTCGATCGACACCCAGCCTAGGAAGTGCATGGCTTGAACCTAATATGTAAACTTCTCCTTCCATCCTTCATACTCTTCCATGCTCATTAGCTTTGGCGGTTTAACGGTTGTGCCCATCTCGTTGTCTAAATTGACTTGTTGGATCACGTTGGCATTTGACGATGGCATTTGACGAACCCTCTGCTGTCATATATGCTCTTCGTAGATCATCCATCACGAATAACAAGACGTGTACACTGAAAACACTTCAAAACTTTTGAAAACAATTAGCTTTACTACAAGTTCGGTCGAACTTGTAGGGTAATGAAGAATTCAGATTTTAAACCTTAAGTTCGGTCGAACTTATGGTTTGAGAATGAAGAATTTCAAGTTTTATCTCAAGTTCGGTGGAACTTGAAATTCTGTTTTGAAAATAACCTTGATTCAACCTCGAGCGAACTTGCTAAAAGAATTTGATAATAATTTCGCAAGTTCGGGCGAACTTAGCTAAATGTTCTTGAATTTTATCAAGTTCGGTCGAACTTGACAAAAAATGAATAAAATTTTAGCAACTTCGAGCGAACTTCACTAAAAATCAATCAAAAACTCCTCAAGTTCGGTCGAACTTGGCAGAAATTCACTCAGAAAGTGACTTTTTACCTCAAGTTCGGTCGAACTTGGCTAACAAGTTCGAAAATGAGGGTTTAGAAAAACACGGTTTTTGCAACATTTCGACACCAATTCGATTGATTTTGGTCTCCAATCTTTCAAGGGTTTATCTTTGTTGTATTTTACATGATATATTCAAAATTGAAAAGATTTTGACTTTGAATTCTTCATTTTTGAGAAAAAGTTAAGAAAAATAGAAGAATGGAGATGAAATAGAAGTGTTCTTGTCTTGATTACTATCAAATCAGGCTGTTCTAGCTCTTATACCACTTGTAGGATCGATCCTCGATGCTAAGGAACCTAAATTTGATATCTAACGTTCATAATAGCGGAAATATTATGACGTGTTTACCAAAGACAAGAATTAATCAGTTAATAGTCAATTTTATTGATGTAACAGTCAAAATTCCAGATTGACAGAGCTTCGCCTCCAAAATGCCAAATTTACAAATGAGAGAGGCTAGCTAGCTATTTATAGATGTCGAAGTTCGCTCATGGTGTATGTGAGTTCGGGAAGTTCGGCCGAACTTGACATCCAATGTATGTCATGGGCGAACTTGACTCCAAACTACATAAATACATCGTTTTGCTAGCCTATTCAGCTCTATTCTGTACAGACTCGATATAAGACTAAGACATAGACATTATGCACCAACAAAACGAATTTGGGAATCTCACCCAAAAGGGGAGCGACGTAGAAGGACTGGTCACGCGCTTCAAACAACTTAGTATCCTTTTTCCTGGACAAGTCGATACTGTTCTCAAGGCAATAGCCAAGTTCATCCGTTGCCTCGCACCCGTCCTTATCAACCATGTAGCATCAGCCAGCCCCAAAACCGTTGAGGACGCCTATAGTGTCACCATAGAGCTGAACAACAATTATGTTCTTCATGGGGCCTACGACAAGGTCTCTACGAAGAACGCACACCAAGCCACCACCGATACCACCGCCACTGTTGAACCCTCACCTAAACCTCCACAAAACAACAACACCAAGAACAAGAAGCGAAAGGCTTCTAGTCAAAATTGCGCGGTTGTTACTCCGCCAAACCCTCAACCCATCCAAACGGTAGCAGCCATCACCCATGCCAAACCCGAGCAATCCAAGCATGGCTACACTGGACCTCACCCTTAGTGTGCTAACTGCTCCTACCATCACCCTACCAATACACCATGCCGCAAATGTGCCCAATGTCAAAGGTTAGGGCATTTTGCTAACCATTTCCGAAACTTCCCTCAACCCCAAGCCATCGTGCCAAACCCTAACCCTGCTCAACCTCAAGCTGGTCATGTTCGAGCTTGCTTCAAGTGTGGCGACCCTAACCACTTCGCCAACGTTTCTCCCCAACCCAACAACAACCAACAACACTAGCAACAGCAGCAACAGCCTCAACCATCTCGACGCAGAGCCTTCGCCCTCACTGCCGCTCAGGCGCAAAACACGAACGATGTCATAACCGGTACGTTTCTTGTAAACCATATCTATGATTCATGTCTATTTGATATTGGCGCAGATAGAAGTTTTGTGTCTGTAGAATTTGAAACCTTGCTTAAGTGCGTACAATCTAAGTGCCCAATCCAATCGCAGTGGAAGTCGCTAACGGGAAATCCGTCACTGTTAATTCGGTCCTCTCTAAGTGTTTGTTGAATCTTAACGATCATGTGTTTTCGACTAACCTCATACCCATGCAATTGGGAAGCTTCGATGTCATAGTAGGCATGGATTGGCTTAGGCGAGTTCGTGCTGAAGTTGTTTGTTCTGAAAGTTCATCCGTTTTCCTCTTCCAAATGGTGATTCCTTGCACGTCTATGGCGAGAAACCCTCTAAAGGTCTCAAGCTTATGTCGTGTATCCAAGCGAACAAATACTTGCGTAAGGAATACTTTGCCTTTCTTGCCCATGTTATGGAAAAGAAAGACAAAGGGCTAAACATAAGTGATGTTCCTGTCGTTTGTGATTTTCCTGACGTCTTTCCAGAGGATCTTCCTGGTCCTCCACCACCTCGTTCTGTCGACTTTCGTATTGATCTCATTCCTGGCGCAACTCCTGTCGCGAAGGCTCCCTATCGTTTAGCTCCCTCGGAAATGCAAGAGCTATCTAGCCAACTTCAAGAACTTCTTGATAAAGGCTTTATACGCCCTAGTACTTCTCCTTGGGGCGCTCCCGTTTTGTTTGTCAAAAAGAAATATGGATCTTTTCGGATGTGCATCAACTATCGTGAGCTCAACAAGCTTACGGTCAAAAACTGATATCCTCTTCCTCGCATTGACGATCTCTTCGATCAACTTCAAGGTGCGACCTGCTTCTCGAAAATCGACATTCATTCTGGTTATCATCAACTTCAAGTTCTCGAAGAAGATGTACCTAAAACCGCCTTTCGCACATGTTATGGACACTATGAGTTCGTGGTCATGCCTTGACCAACGCAGCTGCAGTGTTCATGGATCTCATGAACCGCATGTGTAAGCCTTTCCTCGGCTGTTTCGTAATCGTATTCATCGACGATATTCTTATCTACTCCGAGACGAAAGAAGAGCACGGGCGACATTTGCAACTTATCCTTCAGCTTTTGCGTACCAAACGTCTTTACGCCTAATTCTCCAAGTGTGAATTTTGGCTAAAAGAGGTTCAAATCCTTGGTCACACCGTCAATGAACTCGGTATTCACGTTGACCCCGCAAAAGATTGAAGCTGTGAAGAGTTGGATTGCACCTAAATTGCCTTCTGAAATTCGTTCGTGTCTTGGCCTTGCTGGTTACTATTGTCGCTTCATCTCGAACTTTTCCAAGATCGCTGTTCCCCTTACGTCTTTGACTCAAAAAGACAAACCTTTCGTTTGGGGTCCCGAACAAGAGGAGTCTTTCCAAACTCTCAAGGACATGCTTTGTAATGCTCTTATCCTTACCCTCCCCGATGGGAATGACGATTTCATCGTGTATTGCGATGCTTCAAACCAAGGTCTTGGTTGCGTTCTTATGCAACGGGACAAGGTTATCGCTTACGCGTCGAGACAACTCAAAATCCATGAGAAAAACCATACTACGCACGACCTTGAACTTGGTGCAGTTGTTTTTGCATTAAAGATTTGGCGACACTACCTTTTTTGGTACTAAGTGTATGGACTTCACCGACCACAAGAGCCTCCAACATATCTTTGATCAAAAGGAACTCAACATGCGTCAACAACGTTGGGTAGAATTGTTAAACGACTACGACTGTGACATTCGCTACCATCCTGGCAAGGCGAACGTTGTAGCCGATGCACTTAGTCGTAAAACTCATGTAAAGAGTATTCGTTGCTACCAAACCGTGGGAAAACTTCGCTAGCTAATTTGCCAAGCGCAATTCATAGTCATTAACGAGGGTAACCTCGATAACGAGTTGAATTGTGGAGTCGAAAACCAACTTGAAGCTAAGTTTGATGGTATCCTTTACTATCACGATCGTATTTGGATTCCCAATCATCTCAACCTTCGAGACACCTTGATGGATGAAGCCCACAAATCCCGATAATCCATTCATCCTGGCGCCGACAAGATGTACCATGATCTGTGTGCATCTTATTGGTGGCTTGGGATGCAGAAAGATATCGCTCTTTACGTCTCGAAGTGTCTTATTTGTTCCAAGGTTAAAGCTGAACATCAACGCCCCTCTAGCTTGCTCGAACAACCAGAAATTCCTGTCTGGAAATGGGAGAGTATTGCTATGGATTTCATTACTAAGCTTCCTCGCACTTCGTCGGGTCACGACGGTATATGGGTCATCATTGATCGAATGATCAAATTCGCGCATTTCCTTGCCATTCGTGAAGATTACAAAGTTGAGAAATTGGCTCGTATCTACAAGGATGAAATCATTAGTCATCATGGTACCCCGTTGACATCATTTCCAATCGCGATGCTCGTTTTACCTCCCACCTTTAACAAATGTTTCCATCCACCCTTGGCACTCGTCTCAATTTCAGCACCACTTTTCACCCTCAATCCGATGGTTAAACCGAGTGTACTATCGTAGAGGACATGCTTTGTTCATGCGTAATCGATTTTGGCGGCAACTAGGATTCACACTTACCTTTGGTAGAATTCTCGTACAATAACAGTTATCACGCTAGTATTCAAATGGCACCATTTGAAGCATTGTATGGTCGTAAGTGCCCTTCGCCTATTTGTTGGCACGAGATCAGAGACTTTCAAATCACCAGTCCCGAACTGATACAAGAGACAACGGACAAGATCCTACAAATTCGTGATAATCTTCTCAAAGCCCAAAGCTGACAAAAGAGTTATGCTGACAAAAGATGCAAGCCATTGGAATTCAACATAGGTGATAACGTACTTCTCAAGGTATCCCCTTGGAAGGGTATTGTGATTTGGTAAGAAAGGCAAGCTCGCCCCTCACTATGTAAGTCCTTTCAAGATTCTCGAAAGGATTGGCAAGGTTGCGTATCGACTAGACCTACCTCAAGAACTCAACAACGTTCACCCAGTCTTCCATGTTTCGAATCTCAAGAAATGTCTAGCTGAAGAAGGACTTCAAGTCGCACTCGAAGATCTTCAAATCAACTAAACAATGCATTTTGTGGAAAAACCAGTCGAGACCATGGACCGAGGAGTCAAGCAATTGAGGCCCAGTAGAATTCCTATCGTCAAGGTTCAATGGGAAGGAAAACGTGGCGTTGAATTTACTTGGGAACTTGAAAGTGATATGAAGACTAATTATCCGCATCTCTTCGTTGCATCTTCCTAAATTTCGGGACGAAATTTCCTAAAGTAGGGGAGACTTTAACCGCCTGCTTTTTCACACTTTCTATATTTAGAAAGCTAGACTTGTATTGCTATTTTCGAAAACCTTTGTATATCTTGTATTGTCCTTTCATTGTAATCGTTGTAAAATCCGAGACTTGGATCATAAAAAAATTCATATTTCTTACAATTCATGCTTTACACATTCATACATGTCCATACGTTTGAAATTATTATACATATGATACTTAATTCGTGATGCTTGAAAACATGTGATAAATTTACGAATACATGACATACATGCATCATACGATACTTATCCTCAATTCTTATACATAATCATACATGTTTATACTTATTCTTATGCTTAGTATACACAAAAGCCCCTTAAAATACATAAAAACACCCTAATTCGTGTTAAAACAAACTTTAGGAGCTGAATATGACAAAAAGCAACAAAGTTTGGTGCCATACCCATTCGCGGGCCGCGACCGTGTCTCTGTTTCCCTCCCGCGCCCCGCCAGTGGCCTCAATCCGCAGAATTTTGAGATCAGCTCACGGATTGGGCAAATGTGTATTAGTTTAGTGTGTTTCTTGCACTTAATACCCACCTAACTTAACCCTAACCAATCTCAATAAAACCCAACTCACTCCCACACTTCTCCCACTTTACAAACACTCCAAACTCTCTCTAAAACTCACTAAAATCAGTTGCTAATCTCATAATCTGAGCAGAAAGTTCAAGGCTCTCAAAGTGAGTTCTAGCTCACTTCTACTCCATTTTTCTCATTGTTTCTTATTTCTTAGCACTTGGAACACCCTTAGGGTTGCTTCCTTAGGTTTTCCATGGAAAATCAAGATAGGAACTCCTCCATATTGGAAGTTAAAGTGCAAAAAACTTTCTGTTTTGAACAAACTTCTTTAAACTTATGATTTACCTCAAACAAACTTGTGTTCTTATGCTCCTAACCAAGTTCATGGTTAGTGAGCCTAACCAAGATTGTTCTACATAAAATATGTACTGTTCTAACACCCTAAACTTTCTGTTTTACATAAGCTTTAAGCTCACAAGTGTTGCCAAGTCTTGAACTTGAAGCTAGTGTGACTACAAGGTTAGCTTGGGCTATCCTACATCCAAGTCCACACAACACTTGATGTTTTCTCATTCCATCCTAAGTAGCTTGTTAGTTAAAAGTAATGCAACCCCGTCTAGCCTTTGACTTGTGTCGACGTCGGGTCACCAGGTTGTAGATTACTTGGCTACTTAGTGTATTGATACCATGTAATTTCAAATCCTTTATTATTCTTGTTCTTGGTCCTCCTTGTTGTCTATGACAACTTGTGTAGTGGTGAACTCTTATGAGGTTTCTAAATGGATGGTTATACCACCTACCTCCTACATGACTTCCATGATATTATTGCTAGACTTATGATATAATGTATATGTATGGACTATATAATATACCCCAAACCGAAACCTTGATAATGACTAAATAACCATGTGTCAAGTTACTAAGTTTAACCACTAAAGTGTTTAGTTCCTCGCTATGATTCTAATAGGTGTTATAACCTATGAAATCACATAAACCCTAACGGGTTCCCATAGTGTCAAAACGAGTGCTAGACCTTAGTGAATATTTTTGTATATGTTACTTTGTTATGCTTTATCCCAAATTCCGCATCTTCCATCAACATCCAATACTCACACCTACGTTTTCCTCTTGTAAGATAACTAGGTGTTCCTCCCGCAACCGAACAAACTCTTCACGGAATCGTTAAGTCGGAAAGCTTGCAAAACCGTGTGTACACTCGACCCACTTTTCTTTTATGTCACTTTTGGGTGTAACATGTTTACCTTATACAAAAATCACTAAACTTAAACTTTATGCAATGCACGAAACAATCCAATATACATGAATGCTTTGATACATTATTTGATGCTTATATTTGGACCATTCTTATGTAATACCATAGTCATTAGTTTATCTTAAGCCTCCATTTGACATGTATAGCGCTATAGCAGTAACGCACCACCCGCTAGTGAATAAGAGGTCATGTTATTGCATGCCATGTATAATGCTCTTGTATAAACTTAGTTACCATGTGGATTCGTTTTAAACCTTATTCGTATACATATGCTTATGCTTAAACTTGTATACTCAACTTTGCTTTTGCATTGAACTTTATTTTAAACATGTACAGGTTGAGAAGGATGATGCTATGAAATCGAAGTAGCGTTGATGCTAGATACACACATAGACGTTTTAGGTTTATTAATGCTGTATCAATTTTGTCTTGTTATTGTTGTTATTTGAAATTTTCCATGTATTGTAATGACGATTTACTTATGAAATGAAATTCGATTTTAAGTAATTATTAGTGTTGTGAGCAATGAGCAATCTATTTCGTCCCGCCTCGATGTTTCCGCCATCGGTTGGGGTGTGACACTTCTTCCTTGTGTCCAGGTATCAACTCATTGGTCAAAGTATTTGCTAACTCAATCATATTGCTAATGGTGTGTGATCTGACCGCCGTTATCAAATCACGGATCTCACTGACTAGTCCCAAATAAAATGTGAAATTAGTACAGATTCTGGGGAAACTAGAGCTAGTACCATTCTTACATATTCGAGGAATTTTGTCGTATACTTACGACAATTTATAACAATCATTTCGTGATTCAGGAATTTTGTTGCCATTTGTTCCTTTTTATGTAGCGAACAAAATTTCCTCTCTGTTAGTTCTTTTACTTCTTTTCATTCCGTGGCATAAGTCATGTCACGATCTTGTGCTTTGGTAGATTAGGTCTCATCATTTTAAGGCTTTATTATTAAAGCATACATTACTTCATCCTTCTTAGCATATATACTAATGGTTAGCACATCTTTAGTCCTTTGCAACCCATGTATTGCCGTAACAGCTTCTTTATTACTAGTAATCTTAATAGGATTACAGGTGAAGAAGTCTTTGTAAGTGCATCTAGTCGTGGTTACTCTCATCTTCTCAAGAGCTCTTAATGAAAGTATAATTTATATTTAATTAGCGTAAGTCTTAGTTATACGTTTTGTACCTAGCACAACTTGTAGTTACAGGTTTCCTGTTAGCGTCAATATCTAAGGTAACGTATTGGAAATTCTTATACTTTCGATGGCGTCCCAACTTAAAGGGCTACCGTTGTTCTCAATTACATTCTTATCACACGAGTTACAAGACGGATGATCAAATGGAATAGTGTTTGATATCGGAATTATAGATGTATACAAGAGGTTCATGATAAAGAAATCTAAAATTATCATTGATACTCATGCTCGTGATTCATCCTAAATTGTCAATCATTATGGCTTTTCGATTTTATTATATATAGATATACATATCTATACAATCATATGTTTCATATACATACCATTCATAAGGTCAATGTATTTAACAGGTTCATTTTTTCAAAAACAGGTCGGACATCAGGTTATGGTACTGTTTAGGGAATTTTGTAACTTTTTAACATAACATATACCCCATATTACCCGGTCTCGCCGGAGAGGCTACCCCATATTACCCAGACAAGCTGGAAAGTCTACCACACCATACCCAGTCTTGCCAGGTAATTATCATTGTATTTCCACAAATAGAATTTTCTCAAATCATTATTTTAAAGGTGCATATTTTATTAAGGCTTTCATCAAGGAACAAGGAAATTATTATTCACATGACGGATCATATTCTAGAACCAAGTAGTACCAATAAACAAGAAACAACAGTAGCCAAGGGTTACTATTTATTTACCGTACTTGCAATGTTCTAATTATCATCATCACGGCATACCAATACCCATCACACTATACTTATGCAATTAATTAGCTTATCTTGAGGCTTACATTAATCATCTTCCTTAAGTTTAAGTCTAGATATTATCCTTGTGCTACTAGTTAATATTAATTTCATAACTCTTTCGTTTAAACTTAGGTATTATTGCAACACCTATTTGCTTAAAGCTGTGACTCTGATACCACGTCTGTCACAACCTCCGACCACACCCCTGACGGAAGCCGTGAACAGTCAAGTGGTACCGATGGTTATTTTGAAAATATTGCAACGTATTTCATCAGGACCGTGAATTAGGAAAAATATTAGATTTTAGAAACACCAAAATTTTATATTTATTACAAATGAGAATAAAACCCATGTTTTACAAAGGTAAATTTAATAGGGGATAAACATGAGTACATAACAAAGTTTCTTTTTTTAATTGATAAAATAAGCCACTCCTTTAAACCTTTTGGTGCCGTATCACATCTCTTATTAAGACCTATTGTAATCACCTCAAACATGTTTAAAAATATTTGATCACCAAAACATACTAGTGAGATCATTTATTTGTATAAAATGACACATTCTTATAATTACAGTATTAAGTGTTTTTATATTTGTTTTTATCTTTCAATTACTCAAATCAGTACTTGTCACATGCCCATTTCGGTGACTGTGGTCATATTACTATTGGCTAACCCGTTGTCCAATAGCAACGCTTGTTAAGTAGTGTATACAAAACCCCACATACCGAAAACATTTAAGAATACAAAGACTTAAACCTCTGTAATTATAAATAATAACTAGAAAACATTTAGGGTTTTGGAAACATTTAAGTATCGCATAATGTGAAGAAAAGAGAATGTCTCACATTGCAAATCTATAGTTCTGCTTTAACAGGCTTCCTGATTCTAAGCCTTCTGATACTAAGCTTCTTGATTAACAGTAAGTTTATATTTCCAAATCTTCTTAAGCATCTACTTTTACTAATGAATTTGTAGTTTAAAGCCTTCCGATTCTAACCCCTAATTTCACATAATGCAATCAGTATTAGTGTATAAACCCAACTCAAACTTTAACAACAATCACAAGATCAAAACCTCAACATAATTAACAAAGTATAGCCTTATTCAGGCAGCACTTTGGCATCAGTTGATTGGTTTATCGATCAATCGAACGGGGTATCATTTCAGTGATTAGGGTTTAATACACGAGAATACAGAGCAACACAGTGACGAGGGATATAGAGATCGATTTCAGAAGTCGAAAATGAGCAAATGAATCTGTCCCAAATCTGGCCCTTATATAGCCCAGGTTGGTATCTCAAAAGCGTCGTGCGGGGAACCAGGGTATCTCGCGAGACGCGCCTGGGTGGTCGGTCTGGCCTAGGTCTGCCACGTGTCCAGCTTATGTTTGACATGTGGCGCCTTGACGCGACACGTGTCATCAGCCGCCTTTTTCGTCTAATCGTGTGTTTTTCTTGATTTTCATGTCGGTTCCTATCGCGTATGCTCAGGTCTTGATCCTAAATGGTTCGGTTTTTATTTATGTGTTTGGTAAGGGTATTTTTGTGCGGTTGGTTCATAAACCGCCAAGTTTTCTTATTTATTATTACAAGTTTCGTAGCGCGCACTTTTGGCTTTGATTATGGTTTGTCGTTGGGAAAATTTTGAGGGTTGTTACAGCAAGCTTAACGCAAAACTACAACAGTAGGATATCAGTTCTTTGGTAGCCGGTTAGTGACATGACAATGCAAGAAACAGGCGACCGTTTCTCTTTCCACATGCGAAGCAGAATACGTGGCGGCCTCTAGTTGCTGCTTACAGGTTTTGTGGATACGACAATAGATGAGAGACTACGATTTGCAGTTTCTTACTACTCCTATTCACATAGATAACAAAGCAGCAATTTCAATTACTAAAAATCCGGTAAACCACTCTAAAACCAAACACACAGAAATTATATATCACTTCATTCGTGATTGCTACGAAAAGAAGTTGATACAAGTGGTTAAAATTCACACCGACCTACAAAAAGCAGTTCTTTTTACCAAAGCGTTTGAGAAGTCAAGATTTGAGTATCTACTCAAATTTAATGGTATAAAAGAATTAGATTCGAGGGGTGAATCAGAGGGTACTAAGATTTATGAACCATCAAACAAGTAAACCTCATCGGGAATTAGTTTTTATTTTCTTACAATTTCTTTCTGAAAAATTCAAAAATATGTTTTTAATTTTACAGGGAGAATTTGGGAAAAGTAAAAAAACAGTAAATAGACAAAAATGAGTTTTTGGTGCTAAAACAGAGGAAAAGATTGCATATCAGTGCACGTTAAAGAATTGAAAAGTATTAAAGTGGATAACAATCTCACTAATCGATGTATTAGTAGGCTCACTATTAATCAAACGGGTTACATAAATGATACAAACATAACGAAACAATTAACTAAGTGTGTGTCACATTTCAATGGCATATAGTCTTAGTACCGTAATTCTGTTTGACAGAATTGCCAAGATACTGAGATACTAGGTCTTTATATTAGTTTAACATCTGGGTGTTTATACAAGTTATTTTGTATACATGGTGGTGTTAACCTAGAACTTCTATAACATTTTATAAGCAACGCTTAAAGCGTAAACCCTCAAAAGCTAAATGATTATCGAAAGATAAGAATTTATGCCTATGAGGTACACCACTTTAAAAGTCAAACTTTATACTCTTTGTTTGTACAGTGGTACTAACCTGAGCCACCGAAGCTTTCGCATTCCCCTACACATGTAAACTGAATATATTCACATGTATGATGATATTTTTGTGCAGCCCTAGTCTTTAATATTTGACCGTTGGCAACCATCAGATATATAAAAATATATTTTTACATTTCTTTTCATTTTTCTCTAAATAAATCCTCATCTTTTACTATTTTATACTACAAAATCAACTCTCTCATATTTTTTACTCATCAAAATTCAAATGGTGCGCCAATGGACTGAGGAATAGGATATCACTTTGGCTATGAACTAGGTGCATGTTGTGGAGCAAGGGTATTGAACGGCAAAGAAGGTTTAACTGACGATCAAGCACTTGGTGCGACCGTGTTGAGTTCAAACACCTTCAAAACACTAGTTTTCGTCATCTTGCAGCATGAAGAATTTTGCATGACCGTTTTAATTAAGTCATTTATTTTAATTAACTTTTATGTTTTGTTTTTAATTAAGTTGGTTTGTAATATTTTTTATTCTAGTTTAATGGTACTTTTTATGTTTTATCTTAATTGTTTTTTTTTAATTTATGTTTTTGTATAATGTTTATTATTTTAAAATACATCCAAACCAAAAAAAGTAATGATAACAGAGATTTTATAGGACTTTATCCCACTACATAACAATTAACAATAAAATCTCCTACTGACTTGTCGTTTAAGTGTTAATTAAGTGACGTGATAAAGCCCCTAGGAATTTTATTCCACACCATATAGCCAAACAAACTTATATAAACAACGTTTCTACAATATTAACACATCACAATCTTATATGACATCTTACAAAATAGTATTATAGATATCGACCAATAAGTCCTAGATCAATTGGTTTGTGAGGAGTATGGGTGTTTAGAATTCGTTTCGAATTCGAAAAATTCGAAATTCGATAAAATTCGATTATCAAGAAATCGTTTCAAATAGAAGAATTCGAATTCGATTCAATTCGAGTCAAGTAAATCGAATACGATAATTTCATATTCAATTTGATTCGAAATTCGAATAAAAATTATATATTTTTATTTATTATTTTATATATAACTTTTATTGGGCTATGCTATAAATTATTTTCAAAATTTATTCAAAGTATTAAAATTATCCATTATAAAACCCACTATATGGTCCATAACTAAAACCTAAGTAGCAAATCTATCAAAAGATTTCTAACCATAATAATATTAATTTGTAATATGGAGTGGTTATTCCCGATTCTCGTTTTGAATGTTAGACTTATGGTACTTTATTTGGAACCTTTTAATGTGATATCGTGTTTTATGACTGCTTTAAAATTTATGTTTTATTTTGACAGTTTTTATATGTTTTAAAAGAATTTGAATCAAATCGAATTTATTCGAATTCAAATTTTTAATCGAATACGAATTGGGTTTTTTATTCGAACACAAATTTGAATCGAATTGGGTAGGTTTTAATCGAATTCGATTCGAATACGAATTCAAGAGAAAATAAAAATTTTTCAAATAATTCGATATTCGATTTGATTCATGATCTTTCAATGTGAATGTTATGAGCTGGAGTCCAAACTTATAATTTTTGCATGCAATTTATTTCGAGTAAGCCTGGGTTTTACCACATTGGTCTTTGGGGTGGTTGGCTTCTTCTCATTCTTTGGCTGTTAAAAGAAAAAAAGTATTATAGATATGAATATTAAATCCAACAATAAATACATACGTCAAACTCAATTAATCAGAAATCACAAAAAGAGAGAAAATATCACACAGTACTCCTCATTCATCATCTAAACCCCAATTAGATTTGCAGCAGATCACACACTCAACTCTTTTTCTAGGGCTTCATCTTTCAGCTTCAATCTCAATCATCTGAACTTGCTACATTGCGACAACTTACAGACCAGATTCCTCTACATACCCTAGGGTTTAACTATGATGGATCGATCAAGATCTAAACGATACGATCAGGACTATGGCCACATGGACAGTTTACCTAGAACAAAACAACGCTACAGCTACAACAACAGCCACCATTACGGCCCTAACAACAACCACAACCACCACCACCACCACCAGCAGCGCCGTAGCATCGCCGGTGGCCGGAAAGTGCAGGATCCCTCGTCCCTGATGGTTACAACAAGCTACCGTATCCTATGTCACGATGCGAAAGCCGGAAGCGTGATAGGGAAGTCAGGGAGTATAATCAAGGCAATCAGGCAACATACAGGGGCTTGGATTAATGTTCATGAATTGATTCCGGGGGACGAGGAGAGGATAATTGAGATATCGGATACGAGGCGGAGGGATCTGGATGGGAGAATGCCGAATTTTTCGCCTGCGCAAGAGGCGGCGTTGTTGATACATGAGAGGATATTGGAGAGTGATGGGGGTATGGGGGAGTATGGGGTGGGTATGGGGGATGAGGAGGAGGAGGTGTATATGGGGAGTCGGATGGTTTCGAGGTTGGTCGTGTCTCGGATGCATGTTGGTTGTTTGCTTGGGAAAGGTGGGAAGATTATTGAGCAGATGAGGATGGAGACTAAGACTCATATTAGGGTTTTGCCTCGAGATCATACCATTCCGCGCTGTGTCGATATATCTGAGGAAATTGTACAGGTTGTTACATACACTTCAAGTTCATACAAGTAGAATGAATTGCTATTGTTTGCTAACATTGTTGATTGGGATTAATGGTGATGTTTGTTATATTAATGGTGATTATGAATTTGATTTTTATGCTCCAATATTATGTATAAGAGTGTTGTTCAAGGTGTACAAGTTTGTGCTTTGTCTGTGAGTAAAAACGAGATCATACTATACTGCGATGTGTCGACATGTTTGAGGAAATGTTACAGACATTTTAAATTTGTGCAAGTAGGAATAATTGCTATTATTTGCTACATTATTGATTGGAAATATTGGTGATAAGTATAACTGTAAAATATTGCAGGATATTAAATTTTCACTAGTTTGGAAATTAAATTTGAATTTCATATTCCAATTTTATGTATAAAAGTGTGTGCTTTTCTGTGAGCAAAAAAGAAATTAACGTATGTATACATTTGCTCTTTAGATTTTGGACTTGCAAATAGTTTATCAAGTATTTTGTATAGGAGCTAAAGCTTTCCTTCATGTTGGTTCCTTGATGCTTGAATGTCTTTTTGATGAATAGATTCTATATTCAAAAATTGTAACTTACAGTTGTTTAGCCGTGGTGCTATTATCTTGATACTGTGTTTGAATGAGTATATCATGTGGTTGGAAATTGGAGACATTGTTAATAAGCATGCTATGAAGTTGCACCGATTTGAGTTAGCAAGAACACTTCTGTTAAATATTTGATCTTAACATGATAAAGTTAATCTCTTTTTTACCACAGGTTGTTGGTGACATGGTCTCAGTTAAGAACGCAATAGAAATTATCTCCTCACGATTACGTGAAAGTCAACATCGGGACCGTAGTCATTTCCAGAACCGAATGCAATCACCTGATCGGTTCTTTCCTCCCGAAGATGATTTCATGCATCACCCAAATAACACAACCCGTCGACAATCAATGGATGGGAATAACTACGGGCCCCGTTTATCTGGTGGTCTAAACAATTCTAGAAGCTTTAGTCAGGGCTCACGTCCATCTGGTTATGTTAACGACACTGCAGCTGACAATGCTCAGTCACTATATGCAGAAGATCTCGTGTTTAGAATACTTTGTCCAAGTAACAAGGTTGATAGCGTTATCGGGCAATCCGATGGGTTTATGGAGTTGCTTCAGAATGAAATCGGTGTCGAAGTTCGGGTCGCTGATCGTGTGGCTGGGTCAGATGAACAAATAATCATCATTTCTTCAGAGGAGGTACTTGTTTTCTCTATCTTCGTATTGATAAGAAGTAACTGGAAGAAATTTATAGGGTATTGTTGTACACTACAATTAAGATCATTTGGTCATTACTTTATCTTGTACAACTTGTTTGAACTTTATATCATTTGATCATCTTTCTATTTCATTTGTTTACCTATAAACTGTTTCACTCGGGTTCTACTTTATATTAAATAAATGGGTTAAAGTTAGATGATTTCATTAAAATGAATACTAGATCATTGTATATCAGTAATTTAATTAAGATTTAATATTCACCCTTAACATATTAATTAGAGTAAAATGCCATTTTTTTCCCTGAGGTTTGACCAATTTTGCGACTTTCGTCCAACGGTTTGTTTTTTCCGCATCTGGATCCATAAGGTTTGAAATCTTACCATTTTCATCCAGATCGTTAACTCCATCCATTTTTCTCCATTAAGTCAGGGGTATTTCTGTCTTTTTCGTTAACTTAAAGGGCAATTTGGTCCTTTTTAGGGTATTTGGTCTTTTTACATAAAGTGAAAAAGACGGAATTGCCCTTTAAGTTAGCAAAAAAGACTGAAATACTCCTTACTTAACAGAGAAAAATGAATGGAGTTAACGAGGCGGATGAAAATGGCAAAGATTTTAAACCTTTTGGATCCAGATGCGGAAAAACAAACCTTTGGATGAAAGTTGCAAAACTGGCCAAACCTCAGGGACGAAAATGGCATTTTACTCTGTTAATATTTATAAAATTGTAAAAGAGACAATAAACTTTTGTCATTTTGTGGCTTAACCCAACCCATTTTGAGCCACACCAAAAGCTAACCATTCTGCCAAGAACCCGTTACCCTCTTGCACATTCTCCACCCGTAATAATTATACAAGAATATGTGTTGATTTCCCCGATTTTGTCTCTTAAGGTGCTTACCATAATTGTGGGAAATGTAATGTTAGGGCCCTGATGATGATCTGTTTCCTGCTCAAGAAGCTCTTTTGCATATTCAGACTCGAACTCTGGATCTTGTTCCCGAAAAAGAAAATATTATCACTACTCGTCTTTTACTGTCTGCTGGTGAAATCGCGTGTTTGGATGGAAGAGATGGATTCTTAGCGGAAACCAAGAAAATTACGGGTGCAGATATTCAGATTCTGCCCAGAGATAATCTTCCACAGTTTGTATCAGTTAATGATGAACTTGTACAGGTTCGTTACTATAATATATACTTTGGGTGTATTTGGATATTTTATATGAAACCGTTATATGATTGTTGTGATTTGAAGTCATAATAATCAGTTTTAGTGTTTGGAGAAAGTGATTCTGATGTGTAATTATCCCGTTATAATCACTTTCGGATAAGTGGTCCGCTGCAACAAAGCTGATCAAAGTGATTCTTGTAAATAAACAGTCCTTTATTGAATTTTGAATTTTTTGAATCCGAATCAAATTCTGAACATCCCTAGTTTATAGATGTAAAATTATCACAGTTTAGCTTTTGTACATTTATAAAATTATAGAATATAGTTTTGGCCATTTTATACCATTATACCAATATCCTTTTTGGTTTAGATTGTCGGAGAAATCAGGGCTGCTAGAGAAGCCCTTGTGGAGTTGACATTGAGATTACGGAGTTATATATTTCAAGGGTTATTCCAAAAAGACGGTCAAACCAGTCCGTTTCTTGCACCAAGCCCTGTGGGGAGTGCTTCAAATTTTGAAGCAGCTTCTAGCAATAACCCTACTTTTACCGTTGCATCCAGTCAAACGACAGCCGCACCCGTTCCAGCAAAGGTAACCATCCCGTTTATCTGTTGTCGATGTGGCATTTTGACGCAGTTATGGATGAATGGGTATAATAGGGGTATGCAATGGTCCGAAACTGAACCGAACCAAAACTGAAGTTTTGGAAATGTTAGAACCAAGAACCAGCCGTATAGTACTGGCTCAGTTAAGGTTTAGAATCGGTTCGGTCCTGAACCAGACTGGAACCAGATTCAGACTTTGTGGCTAGTGACTCAATTCAAAGCTTAATTCCTTGAATGAATGAGTTTCATTAAGATAAAAGAAAGGGTCCTACTTTTACACCCAACTTTTTACTATTTGCACCAAGTAATGTGACATTAATAAATTCATATTTGTGTTTTTCTTTTATACTCCCGATATATAAAAAAATTATAAAAAACGGAATACAAAAAACATTATATTTATAAATTTTATCTACGTTTTAATATAAATTTTATAACGATTTATAAAACATTATATTTAAAACGGCTCCGTTTTTTTTACAAAATTTCTATCAAAACGTAGATAAAAATAAGCAAATCGTAAAACCATATTTGTTTTTTTAATAAAACATTATATATCGGAAGTTATAAAAGGAAAACACTAATATGAATTTATAATGTCACATCATTTGGTGCAAATAGCAAAATGTTGGGTGTAAATAGAATCACCCTAAAAGAAAGAGTAATGTACACGGATGGTCTCTGTGGTTAACCAAAATTTTGGATTTAGTTCCTAGCTTTTTTAAACTATGCGCATGGTCCCTGTGGTTTGCACTACAAAACGCATTTAGTCCCCAACTTTTGCCAAAAGCACATGGATGGTCCCTGTGGTAAGCACTTTGTAACGCATTTAGTCACTAAACGTTGGGGACTAAACGTGTTACAAAATGCAAACCGCAGGGACCATCTATGTACTTTCGGCAAAAGTTGTAGGACTAAATACATTACAAAGTGCAAACCACAGGGACCATCCATGTACTTTTGGCAAAAGTTGGGGACTAAATATGTTACAGAGTTCAAACCACATGGACCGTCCTTGTACTTGTAAAAAACTAGGGGCTAAATCCAAAATTTCGGTTAACCACAGGGACCATCCGTGTACTTTAAAAAATGGTTTTGGTTCAGTTACCCAACCGGACTGGCACAAATTACTCCTAAGACCCGTTATCTAACCTACACAAACTGCTTGTTTTGCCACCTTAAAAAGTTGGCATATGTGTTCTTTCTTCTGTTATATGTTTTGAAGCATGATTACTCATTTTCTACTTATTCTTTTTGTGTAGAATAACGGGGGATCTAACAGTGAAGCTGTAAATCAAACTGAAAGTGGGAGTTGTGAAGATGCACCAAGTGCAATAAACAGGTAGTGGTCTTTTTTCATTTTACATATTTGCTAATTGTGTACATTACACACATAACATATATATATATATATTTATATATATGTATATATCACTTTACTTACCATTTATATCTTTCTCCTTGTATAGGATTGCTGTGCCACTGGTTACTAGGAGTATATTAGAAGTTGTCATACCCGAGTATGCGGTCCCCAAGCTGATAACAAAGTCAAGAAATAAACTCGCTCAGATCAGTGAAGTAAGCCTAGCTCCAAACTTCAAATTTATGTGTTAATTATGTTTTAGAATTGTTTGTGATATGTCTTTGACTTTTATAATTATTATTTGAATTGCAAACAAACAAGCTTTCGGGAGCCAATGTTAAATTGGTTGATACAAGCACAGAAGCAATGGAGCATATCATCCAAATATCTGGTACCCCAGAGCAAGCTGAAAGAGCCCAGAGTTTGCTCCAAGGATTTATTTTGAGCAGTACGTAACGTTTTTCCTATTTCTTTATGCATATATGTGTGTGTGCGTGTTTTTGTATGCCTCTTTTATGCAAGATAGGCGGGTTGGAATGTTGGATACGCGGTCAAACCGGACAATTCTTTTATTCTGGTCTAAATGGGCCAGTTTCAGTTTGGCTCAAAACATTTTTTCCCAAATGGTAATAATTATATATATATATATATATATATATATATATATATTGTTATCAAAGTACGATGAATAGTAATTTTATTTTTAAATAATATAATTTTTTTAATATTTTATTATTATAATATTATTATACCTTATTATTATCTTTACTTTTAACATATTTCCTTTTTCTCATGTACTTTTTATTTTTCATAATTCTTTTTTTCTTTTTTTAAATGATATTATTTTTATCAATTAATTTAATTTATCTTTAATAACTTACGTTCGTTAATTAAAAAAATTGAAGTACGTAGTTGTGTTTATTTTTCCCCATGGAGATTCCGATATAAGCATTGTTAAAAATGAAGTTGTAGTCGAACTAGAGTATTTATTTGGTACCGTTTGACAATACGATGATAAACTAAACCGATTCTAATGTTTGGCTTTCGAAACAACATGCTTCATTTTCAAATATCGTTTGTTTAACATTATCATTTGCTCCGTTTCGCCGCAACGCGCGACGCCAATAAAACCTAGTTCTTATAAATAGTTAGTGTGTAAAGTATGGCTCCAAATCTTGTCTAACATAAATCTGACTAGTTTTAATTAAATGATTTAAGGGGTCGTATGCATTAAAAAAACACTTTGGATGACGCCCCTAGGGGTGTAAGCTCGAGCTCGTGAAAAAGTTTTCATGCTTGAGCTCAGCTTGGTCGGCTCGTAAATTATTTATTTTAATATTTTTTTCATATAAATACATAATTGTTTTGTGTGTGTATATACATATAATTGAATTTTATACTTCTACATATACATATACATATACATATACATATACACACATAAAATGATATATATTATCATATACATAATAGTATCTATTATATAAATTAGTAATATTGAGTTTTAATATTGAATGAAAATTATTATATTTATATATATATATATTAGACTAGTTTAGACCAACGAGCCTAAACGAGTTTGGTATATGAAGCTTGGGCTTGTTTATTAAACAAGCTTCAATTTAGGCCCGACTTGTTTAAGCTTGGCTCGATTCAAAGCATTTAGCGAGCCAATATCAAGTAGCTCACGAGCGGCTTGACCCGTTTACATTCCTATCTTTCACTTGTTCAATCCACATTAAGGGTATTGATTTTACTTGTTGGAGATAAAACAAAACCCTACCCGACCCGGCCCGGCTCGTTTGACCCATACATATATCTTTGTTATAACTTGTATCTTTGATCATTATTCAATTGTTTAATCTTGTAGCCCAAGAAGATGGCCCTTGAAAAACATCAAGGAGTCTTATATGTGTAGTACCAACATGTAATAGTCCCAAACAAGGAGGGATAAAAGTACTAAGTTAGGTACATGAGTTAGTTTTATAGGATGATACAAAGTGAGCACCATAGTTGTAATTTTCATGTTGTACTAATGTTTATGCATGATTGTGTTGATGCTTGAAAAAAATTGTGCTTGATGCATCATTGAGTTGTACGAGTTCTTGATCATAATTTCTTCCAATGGCCCGTAAGCTTTTACTCCATTTGTCTCAAAGCCTTTGTCCATGTGAAAAACGGCAAAATAAAAGGTATATCCGTACGACTGAATCAGTGTTAATTATACAATTACGTGCATTAGACTTAATTATATACTAATTAAGTCTATTGAGGCTAGCAATGTCCAGGAAATGCATTTAAATTTGCATATAACATGGTTGTATTTGCCGTGCCGTGATACGACGAGAACAATTCTAGTGATCGTTGGTAGATTATCTTATTAAATAATTTATGTTAGGACGGTTCTGGTACGCCTAGAATGGAATAACGAACTATATAGAATTAGTATATATATACTAAAATTTATGGAAAACGCACAAGTATTATATTTTGTCGATTCTAGCAACGAGGCTTACAAGTTTCCACCAACGAACACAAATATATAATCAATAGATAATGTTGATTATCATAAAGTGCTATCAAGGGTTATTATATAGCCTAAGAGTACCTAAGTACTAATTACCGAGTAATATCACATAATTTGTCGCTAATTGAATCATGAGCCCATTTAAGTAGCCATTTAGCATCACATCATCATCGAATCGTATCCTAGTAAACTAGTTAGTTTAGTTAGTTCTAGTAGTGAACTAACGTTAAATTAGGATCCTAAGCATCTAACACTAAACATGTAAATATCTCACACAGTAGTGAACTAACGTTAAATTAGGATCCTAAGCATCTAACACTAAACATGTAAATATCTCACACATTTCATCACACGTCCAAATAGCAACCACTTGCAACAACTACCCAAACCACCCCTGGTCTACGGTTTTGGGAGGGTCCCACACCCTCATACCTTACTAACCCAACATGCTTGAGATCTTGACTTTAGGGCTTGAGTTGTATGGGCTGTGAAGGAAGTTGTCATACCTTACTAACCCAATATGCTTGAAATCTTGACTTTAGGGCTTGAGTGGTATGGGTTGTGAAGTAAGTTGTGGGGATGATAAGAAGGCATCACATTAGTATTTCTCATTCAAACACTTAACCAAAACATCACAACACTCTCCCTCTCCTTTCACCCTATGGCCTCCCCTCTCTATCCTTCTATCTTCATTTTCAAACTTCAAACCACAAGTCTAAGGGTCCCCCCTTAGGTGTTTTAAGAAGATACAAGGTGCTAAATAGTTTAGGAAAGCATAAAGAATCAAGATCTTGCAAGGATTGGAAGCTTTTTGTTTCTATCTTCTTCAACATTGTTCCATCCCTAGCCTTGAGCAGATCTTGTTAAGAGATATGGAAAGTTTTAAAGAAAACAAATACAATAAAAGAAATGTTGTGAAATGGTGATATTTTTTAAGTCTAGTGAACTAGTATACTTGTTAACTCACGGACTAGAGGATGGAAAAATGATTTAACATGTTCACTAAGTATATAAGTGTATGGAACTTGTTTAAAAAGATGGATGATCATGAAGAAGTGTTCTTGAAGTTAGGGTTTTTGTATAGTTGTCATATTCATGAGCTTTGTTGAAAGGGATAACTTTGCTAAATAGTAACTAAGTTTTGGAATTGTTCCAATATAGTCACTCATTATTTTTATTGTTTCAGTTAGGTCACTAAAGTTCATTTTGATGTTCCAATTCTAGATATTTTATCCAAATAAAATGTTATCCATTATATATGGCATTTGTTTAGTTTTTTTTTTCTTAAAACAAAATAGTTTGCATGACTTATAAATGCCAACAGATTTTTTTTAAATTGCCAAATATTTATTAAAACTGCAAAAAAAATTAAACCAAAAAAAAATTAAAAATTGTGACAAATTTTAAACTCGATTTTTATTAAATGGGACTCACGAGATTATTATGAAATGGGATTTTATAACATAATCAAAATTTCATTTTCCACAAGAACTTTATTTTAAATCAATTAAATGTTCCATTTTTTTAAGACTGACTCCATAAAATCTTACAAATTAACTATTGCACATGCTCAGTGCAAGATATACAGAAAAAAAAAAGCAACAAATAACATTGAATAATATCTGCAAAGTCTACATTTACAAGCATGGGTATACGCAAATTGAGAAATAAAGTATGACATATGCATGAGAACCACTATATTAAGGATGTACGAAGAACTCACAATAATTATATATGAATTTCCTTGAATATATAGTCAAATATTAAACTTGATCTATTTTTTTGATCTGTTTTGTATAAAAAACTAACTAATAAAATGACACATTGTGACAGTGTACCTGCTATTCAGGTAAATTATATATGATTAGAACATAAAATAAACTTTAATGACTTAATTAGAACAAAAACATTTATGAGTGACCTAATTGAAACACTCCTAAAACTTGATTACTATTCTGTGAAATATTCCCTTGTTGAAAAATATAGAATCTAGGGGTTTCCATACTAAAATTTACATGTTAACAAGTTTATGTAAAAACATTGTTAACTAGGGATTACAAACCTTAATAAGGATTAACTTCATTAATTATCTGTCATATGTGGAATTGTGAAAAATATAAATTAATATAACACCTTGGTGAACTAGGGTTTTTAAGAACATAAACATGGATATTGTAACAACTCGAAATTTTTCGTTGTTATTTTATTTTAGTTTATTTCGTTTATTTTTATCATTGTATTCCAAGATTCGATAATGAGAAACTTATGTTAATTAAAATATGTTACTTACAATTATATCGCATCAAATCGCTTATTAAACGCATCGCTAATTCAAACGCAATCACAACCGAGTGTGTTGTTGTACAATAACCACTTGTGCCATCGCATCGCTTATCTCATCGCATCACAAAACGCAGTTAATTATATGAAATTATGTGTTATGTGTATTATATTTGTTTATGTTATGGTTCCAATCGCTATCGCAACGCTCTCACACGCACGAATCGCTAAATCGCACTATTGTATCAATTATAACGCTTAATATAACTATCTAATACGGACCGAATCGCCAAACGGACTCCTAACGCGAAATAATCGAACACAACTTGGCCAATAGGTCAAGTTCGGCCGAATTTGTGCATCACAAGTTCGTCTGAACTTGTCCAGGCTCCTCTAACTCTGCAAAACACCACAAGTCCGCCCGGACTTGTCTTATAAACCAGGAGAAACAAACAAGTTCGCTCAAACTTGTAGCAAGTTCGCCTGAACTTGATACAAGTTCGCCCAAACTTGATGTCTGCCCACTCCATTCTCATCTCACCTATAAATACTCAGCTCCTCTTCTCATTTGAACTTGCTGCAAGTTCACCCGGAGCTCCCCAAAACCAAAACCCTTTGTTTTCTAAGTAAGAATCAACCCGTTTTCAAGCTACAACAACGTTTTTGCACAAGGCCTTGCCTTCGTTTTCATCAAATCTCTTCTGTTTACGAAAATCTTCATCTTTTTCCATATAACTTCTGTTTTTCACTTAGATATGCTTAGATCTAAGTAAAACCTTTAAATCATCGATTTTTACACAATATTCGGACTAAATGGCGTATGTTTCATTCACTTTGAAGTGAAAATGAATCGTTGTTAAGAAAGATCTCAGATCCGGAAGCACAAGGACGAAATCGTCACTTTACACAAGCTAGACTAACCCGTACGAACCTTCAAGTTCGCCCGGATTAGCCCGAGTTTCTGTAAAATGGCTAAACTCGCTCCAAAAGACCTCTCCAGCCTAAGTTTTACTCAGTGGCTTAAGGTTGGAGGGATGGACACTCGATTTCCTCAGCAAACGACGCGAAAACGCACGATTTGGATGCCAAAACAGTCAAGTTCGCTTGAAAAGCATCAAGTTCGCTCGAACTTGTCACCAAATTGGTGACCAAGTTCGCCCGAACTTGATCAAATCTTCACCAAATTACACAACTTTGCCCGAACTTGTACTGATTTCCAAGGAAATCAGACAAGTTCGCCCGAACTTGTATCCCACCTCAACAATTGGGACAAGTTCGCCCAAACTTGTCTCGTTTCATTGGAAACCAGACAAGTTCGCCCGAACTTGTACTTTCAGTAAGTCTAGACATACAAGTTCGCCTGAACTTATACCTCAGAGTACAAGTTCGCCCGAACTTGTCTACCGCTCTTTCACCCGTTAACCGTTTCAACATTTCAGAAGACTGATGCACTTCTGTTCGCTTACAGGCTGATTCGGCGCTCTCCTTAGCTCATCTCAGATCCCGTCTCTCTACTAAATCGCACCCACAGTGAGTATACTTGAACCCCCTTTTACGCTTAAACGCACTTTTGGGTGTCACATATGTTCGTATATCAAAACACATCACACAACTCTCAAACGCTTATTCGCAACCTGCTGAATTACATGACTATACGTGAAATCTGCTGAATTGTATGTATTTCTTGATTGCTTGTACGCCACCCTTAACATGATAGTATACTAGAGGTTGACCCGCCACCCGGAGGCCCGGGGTTGTTAAGGCTCGCATTTTATTTCTCATTTATTTTCTCCTTAGGATGTGGACACTTGTTCGCATGCCTCGATCAATCGCGGTTTGTTGGTTTACTTGAATCTAAGTGGTTACATAGTTCATAACTCTTACGTATGTCATGCGGTGTATGTTAAACGCTTTTATATCTATTATGTACGCAAAATCTGTATGCTCACCTTCACTTAATTGTTTTGACGTTTTATTTTATGTGGCAGGTTAAGGATTTGTCTACTTGCAATTGGATTAAGATTGGTCTTCTAGAAACGCATTGTAATAGAAATCTAGGGGATATCGAACTTGATTTGTATTATGAGAATGCTTGAATTTTGTAACCTATTTAAGGATTTTATGTTAGTAGTATGAGATATTAACGTTTAAATATTGTCGCTTAAATAATGTTATGGAATTTCTCATGAGACAATCTGGTTCGCCTAGTGCCACTACCCCGGTGTTTCCGCCATCGGTTGGGGTGTGACAGATTGGTATCAGAGCCATAACTATAGGTTAATTAGGTAGAATTACCATGTTCGACCAAGTCATATGTTTAAGTACCCGATTTGACCAATCTTCGACTTAAATGCTTAAACTACTTGCCATAAATGCTTACATGTCTTTCCTAAGGCTAACACAATATACACGCTTAGAAACGCTCGCATCACACAAAATGAGTAATCAATTCGAGATTAGGTGTGAAAACCGAGAACTCTCGATAAGATCATTCACTCCGCGCATTCTCTACCGCACGAGATACTTTCGTTGAGTTAGGAGTGATATCCAAACCTCGACGAAAACTCCATTTTTATCTAGTGGAAACTCCCGATTTGATCGGTGAGCATAACCACAACTAGGAATGAAGTTGTTAAGTTAGGGGTGAAACCCGCATCTTAGTAACTCGTTCCGCTCCTCGATTTTCACTCTCACCAAAGTCTCGATTATTTTGACGACTCGGAACACGATGTAACTGGAAGGATAAATGTCGTTAACCGCTGTACGGCGAGAGCATTTGTCTATTAGGCCAAATCGTGTATCCAAGCTCGGAGAATTCTCGAACCACTTTGGGTAGTCGTTGTCTCAAAACCCAGGACACTCCCAATTGATTTAAGCCTATTATCGTCGGTTTTACGCATCATCGAGCTTATTATTATTTATGTGTTTAAATTTTGAGGATTTTCGCTTTATTCGATTTCTCGCTTTATCGAATTCTCGATTTATCGCCTTTATGCTCCTTCGATATATGCACTACTCGCACAGCTCTCGTAACCTAAAACGCTAAATAATCATCAACAAAACTAAAACGCTCATCTCTCTTACGCGTATGGTCTCATACGTGGTATTACTCGCTTATCTCGCTTATATATATATCGCTTATTAAGCCTGTACTACTTGCATCTCATACGCGTTCGCATGTTCGAGTAAAATTTGGAATCGACAGATGAGTCTATGTGATCTGTGAATACGTGCAAAATATGTGCTTACTTGCTTATGTGCCTACGTGATTATGTGCTTACATGCTTTCATGTTTATGTGGCTACGTGTTTATGTGATTTTGTGCCTTACTTGAATAATAATAATAATAATCATAACAATAATAATAATAATAATAATAATAATAATAATAATAAATAATAATAATGAAACTTATAAACATAAACCTATTATAATCGAATCTCATCCAATCAAATCCTTCATGTAGATGTCTTCCATGGGATCTCACACGCGGAGGAACATTCAGCGCAACAACGCTGATAAGCGCATCGCTTCACTGGTAGCCAAGCAAATGGCTAAAGTCGTTCCCCAGATCGTCAGTGAGATCCACGCTGTCAACAGCAACTCCTTTGTGGATTCTAAGACCGACACGCCCAAGACTTCATTCAGCTTCAAGCAGTTTAAAGCATGTGGACCCCTCACTTTCACCGGCACTGAAGGACCGGGTGTTATGTTCCACTGGTTCGATTCTGTCGAGGTTACCTTCCGCCAGAGTGGATGCCCCGAAGCCCTGTGCACTATCAACACCACTGGCATGTTCCAATCGAGGGTTCTCGATTGGTGGATGGCGGAGCGCAACAAGCGCAGAAACGACGAAGCTTACGGGCTCTCTTGGGAGGAACTCAAGGAAATCATGGTGAAAGAGTTCTGTCCTCCACATGAGATTCAAAAGCTGGAGAATGAGTTCTGGGATATCAAACAAGACGTTCCAGACAACGCTGGTCTTACAGCTCGTTTCAAGCAGTTGAGCATTATCTGTCCCGGTCAGGTGGGCACTACCGAGAAAGCAATCAAGAAATATCTGCGTGCTTTACCCGATTGCGTCGCTGATTTGGTTCAAGCAGCGCGTCCAGTCACCATCGAGGAAACCTATCAGCTAGCCGCAAAGATCAACGACAAAGGGTTAAGGCTGGTTACTTTAAGAACAACAAAGTCGCAAACCAGGCCATCACCGAATCAGCAGCTCCCTCCAATCAATCTCGAGAGTCAAAGTCTAGTCGCCGTGGTCGCAAACGAGAGAACCCGAGCAAGAACTGTGCACTTACCGCACCTCAGAACCCTCAGCCGCTTCAGTCTGCTACACCAAACGCACCTCCTGCTAAGCGTGCGTACATTGGTCCTTATCCTCTGTGCTCAAAGTGCACTTATCATCACGCGGTTGGAGGCAAATGCCGTTTCTGTACCAACTGCAACATCTACGGCCATTTCACTGTCAGCTGCCGTAGTGGTCCTCGTCAGCCAGCTCCTCAAGCACCAGCAGCTCTACCAGCTCCTCATACCAACCAACAGCAGCTCTAGCAGCAAGCACCAGCCCCAAAGGCACGTTCTTGTTACACTTGTGGTGATCCGAATCATTTCAGTAACGTTTGCCCAAACAAAGCCGTGAAGCAAGAGCAGCAACAGCAGCCACAACCATCACAACCTCAGCAGCAGCAACCACAAGCTGCGCGTGGACGAGCCTTCAATCTCAATCATCGCCAGGCTCAGAATGACAACAATGTTGTCAAAGGTACGTTCCTTGTTAATAGTATTTATGCTTCATGTTTATTTGATACTAGTGCCGATAATTGTTTTGTATCGTTAGAATTCGAAAAGGTTTTAAAATGTAAACGCGCTAAATTCCCAAAGACTTTTAATGTTGAAGTCGCCACCGGAAGAACCGTTACCGTTAACTCCGTTTTACATGGTTGTTCTCTCAATCTCAACAACCACATCTTCTCGATCAATCTCATACCTATGCAGTTAGGTAGTTTCGATATCATATTAGGCATGGATTTTCTTCGTGAAAATCATGCTGAAGTTGTTTGTTTCGATAAAATGATTCGCATCCCCCTTCTTAACGGTGATCAACTCCATGTTTTCGGTGAAACTCCCTCAAAGAAGTTGATGCTTTTGTCATGTACCCAAGCGAATAAGTGCCTGTGCAAGCAGTGCATCGCATTTCTCGCCCACATCGTGAACCCGGAGAAAGAAAAGAAAACCTTTAAAGACGTCCCCGTTGTTTGTGAATTTCCTAAGGTCTTTCCCGACGATTTACCCGATTTACCCCCTACTCGTGATGTTGAATTCCGTATCGATTTAATTCCCGGTGCTACTCCCGTTGCTAAAGCTCTTTATCACCTTGCACCATCAGAAATATGCGAGCTATCTAGCCAACTTCAAGAGCTTCTTGATAAAGGTTTCATACGCCCGAGTACTTCACCAAGTTCGTCTGAACTTGACCTGGCTCCTCAACTCTGCAAAACACCACAAGTCCGTCCGGACTTGTCTTATAAACCAGGAGAAACAAACAAGTTCGCTCGAAGTTGTAGCAAGTTCGCCCGAACTTGATACAAGTTCGCCCGAACTTGATGTCTGCCCACTCCATTCTCACCTCACCTATAACTACTTAGCTCCTCTTCTCATTTGAACTTGCTGCAAGTTCGCCCGGAGCTCCCAAAAACCGAAACCCTTTGTTTCCTAAGTAAGAATCGACCCGTTTTCAAGCTACAACAACGTTTTACAACGATTTTGCACAAGGCCTTGCTTTGCCTTCGTTTCATCAAATCTCTTCTGTTTACGAAAATCTTCATCTTTTTCCATAAAGCTTTTGTATTTCACTTAGATCTATGCTTAGATCTAAGTAAAACCTTTAAATCATCGATTTTTACACAATATTCGGACTAAATGACCTATGTTTCATTCATTTTGAAGTGAAAACGAAGCGTTGTCAAGCAAGATCTCAGATCCGGAAGCACAAGGACGAAATCGTCCCTTTACACAAGCTGGACTAACCTGTACGAACCTTCATGTTCGCCCGGATTAGCCCGAGTTTCTGTAAAATGGCTAAACTCGCTCCAAAAGACGTCTCCAGCCTAAGTTTTACTCAGTGGCTTAAGGTTGGAGGGATGGACACCCAATTTCCTCAGCAAACGACGTGAAAACGCACGATTTGGATGCCAAAACAGTCAAGTTCGCTCGGAAAGCATCAAGTTCGCTCAAACTTGTCACCAAATTGGTGACCAAGTTCGCCCGAACTTGATCAAATCTTCACCAAATTACACAAGTCCGCCCGAACTTGTACTGATTTCCAAGGAAATCAGACAAGTTCGCCCGAACTTGTATCTCACCTCAACAATTGGGACAAGTTTGCCCGAACTTGTCTTGTTTCCTAGGAAACCAGACAAGTTCGCCCGAACTTGTACTTTCAGTAAGTCTAGACATACAAGTTCGCCCGAACTTGTACCTCAGAGTACAAGCTGATATGGCGCTCTCCTCATCTCATCTCAGATCCCGTCTCTCTACTAAATCGCACCCACAATGAGTATACTTGAACCCCCTTTTTACGCTTAAACGCACTTTTGGGTGTCACATATGTTCGTATATCAAAACACATCACACAACTCTCAAACGCTTATTCGCAACCTGCTGAATTACATAACTATACGTGAAATCTGCTGAATTGTATGTATTTCTTGATTGCTTGTACGCCACCCTTAACATGATAGTATACTAGAGGTTGACCCGCCACCCGAAGGCCTGGGGTTGTTAAGGCTCGCATTTTATTTCTAATTTATTTTCTCCTTAGGATGTGGACACTTGTTCGCATGCCTCGATAAATCGCGGTTTGTTGGTTTACTTGAATCTAAGTGGTTACATAGTTCACAACTCTTACGGTATGTCATGCGGTGTATGCTAAACGCTTTTATATCTATTATGTACGCAAAACCTGTATGCTCACATTTACTTAATTGTATTGACGTTTTATTTTAACATATGTGGCTAGTTGAGGATTTGTCTACTTGCAATTGGATTAGGATTGGTCATCTAGAAACGCATTGTAATAAAAATCTAGGGGATATCAAACTTGATTTGTATTATGAGAATGCTTGAATTTTGTAACATGTTTAAGGATTTTATGTTAGTAGTATGGGATATTAACGTTTAAATATTGTCGCTTAAATAGTGTTATGAAATTTCTCATGAGACAATCTGGTTCGCCTAGTGCCACTACCCGGATGTTTCCGCCATCGGTTGGGGTGTGACAAATATGATCTATATTTAGTGTTATAAATATATATTTGGTAATATATATATATATATATATATATATATATATATATATATATATATAGGGCTCGGTTCAAATGAGAACCACTACGAGTTGCGAGAACCGTGAGAACTTTTTGTTCCTGCACGAGTTGGGCCAAATTTTTTTTGCATAAACGTAGATGAAAATATATATAAACACGTCTGTAAAAAAAGTAAAAAACAATTAGCAAGTCGGTAGTTTTGACTGATGCAAGTTTTTTTTACGCGGTTGTGTAAATTTTGCATGAAGAGAAATATTTTTTATGCCTCATGTAAATGTGGGTATGCGGTATTTTTTTTCAATTTTTTTTGAATCAAGTGATCTTTTTTATGACTTTTGAGGAAAAAAACGGAAAAACCTTTTGGATGGCCTAGTTCTCACGGTTCTCACAACTCAAGTTGGTTCTTATTTTAACCCATCCCCATATAGGGAGAGGATCATGAGAAAACTAGATATAAATGAGAAAACTAGAAAACTAATCAAAAAACAAAAAAAAGCATAAAAAACATACAATTTTTTTATAAAAAATCACTGCATTTTATGTATAAATAAAAAAAGTTTAAAAAAAAAACTTGTAGTGCACATGTGCACTATATGTTTATGTTGCACATGTGCATTATATGCTTTTTTTATATTTTTTTTAAGTTTTTTTATATAATATATATAGCGAATTTTAATAAAAAAAATCAAAAAATTGATATGTTTTTTTGGCTTTTTTAGTTAGTTTTTTTTGTTTTCTCATTTAAACTAGTTTTCTCATGATCCATCACATATATATATATATATATATATATATATATATATATATATATATATATATAAGCGAAAACTCATTTTATTATGAGAACTCGAAAACTCCTAAAAATCCTTAAAAAACACAAAAAAAACTAAAATTTTTAGACATTTTTTGGTTGTAATCTCGAATTTTTAAAATACAACAAAAATAAAAATAATAATTAGTAGTACGCATATGCAACACTACGAAAAACCTAAACCGACAACCCGTCCACCCCACCCCCCAAAACCCTAAACCCCACACCCACACACCAAAAACCTAAACCCCCACCTCCGGGCCCCCAAAAAACCTAAAACCTTAATCCGAAACCTAAACCCCTGACCTCCACCCCCCAAAAACCTAAAAACTAAACTCGAAACCTAAACCCTTCAAAAACTTAACCCTAAAACCTAAACTAAACCCAAAACTTAAACCCTAAGGCTAAGTAGCATTGCATATGTGCAATACTATAATATTAACATTGAAGAAAGAACGACACATTAAATCTTTTTGTGATTTTATTGTGCAACTCTTTTTATTAAAAAATAATAACATATGAAGAATATAGAAATGTTTGAAAATTTATATTTTTTTTCCAATTTTGCTCCTCCTTCATTAAAAGCTCATTCCCTTCATTAAGGATGAGTTTTCGAGTTTTCGAGTTTTCTCACTAACTGTGAGTTTTTAACTAAACCCTCCCCTATATATATATATATGACAATGATCTGTTAGGAACCACCTTTTATTGCGAGAACCATGAGTACCAACGCGAACACAACCAAAACTACTTAAAAAACTTAATAAAAAAACTTTTTTTTGTTGCTAATGTTGTGATTGAACTAAAAAAACCTTTTTAGCAGTTTTTAGCATTTAGTTTGGTGAGATGAGTAGGGGGTTTAGTTTTTTTGGGAGCGGGGTGGGGGTGGGGGGTGGTTAGGTTTTTGGGTTGTGGTAGGATGGGGATGAGTGTTTAGGTTTTTGAGTGGTGGTGGGTGAGTTTATTTTGTTGTGTTTAGTTCTCGTGGTTCTCACAATAAGGGTGGTTCTCGTATGAACCATACCTTATATACACACAAACACACACCTAATGGACACAAATTACATGAACAAGTTGAAATTTAAAAAATTATGAACAAGATTGCAATAGAAAATACGAGTTCCTGACAGCGCGATGACAAATATCGGACATATGGACAATATACAAGGTGTGTGTATATATATATTGTATAAAAATTGTAATAGTTACAAACCTCGGTAAAATATATATAAGATTCGGAAACAATCGATCACAAAAACATATTATCTTTAAGTGATCATAAGATTATATTTTCCGGAAAAACCGACAAGATATTAAGCGTGTAATAATAAAAAAGTAAATATATAAATATACTTACATATGCGTACCTACATATATCTTAATACACTTAGTAAAATATGAGGTTACAAGTGGTATATTTGTATATGTACAAATACGCGACAAATGAATCAATTGGAAAGGTATATATACAAGTAAATATATGTATTCATATGCGGGGGAATTAAACAAGCAATGGTGACACCGAACGAGTCACAACAAGGAAACAAGGATAAGATTAAAAATATTATTTTTAATGAAGTGTCGAACTAGGGGAAATATATTTATAATCAAGGATAAATAATTTTGATAACTATAGTGAAACTATAGTACACAATATAAAATATAATTTTAGACATAAGAATATGTTATTTTTCACTAAACGAAACACTCGTGTGGGACACAACGTTATACAAGGGGCTAGGCCCCGATCATTATACAAAAAATGATACATAGGCATATATGTATATAAGTGATATATGGTCATTTGGATAATCACCCACCAACGTGTCAATGAGAAATACAAATATGTTAGGGAAGTATCAAATAAAATGAAAACTAAATGAGTTAAATGCATGTATTATTTAAATTATAAATGGTGAATTGAAATACAAACTAATCTTACTTTTAATAAACCCTTTCATTGAATGTCATGTGTCAACATCATATCATCCCTAAAAAATCGTTTATAATCAAAGTTATTTTTTTTTAACTTTTTAAATCATGTCAATATCACAGAATGATAACATTGCTTACTTTAAGATCCTCATCTTAAGATGAGCCCCTACTTCAAATATAGTTTAATTTAACCAATATTTTTTGTAATATTAGATTTGCTAAACCTTTCCACAAAGTCCCTCATTACTTCAAATATATTTATAATTTATAATCATAATGATATTCAATTAAACCTTATCAAAAATAAATTTTATGAATTTTTTATGTTATATTTATACTGATAATGAAATTTTTGAATTAAATTACCAAAAAAATGCAGAATCTACAAAATTTTAAGTATTATGATAGACAACATTATAATTTTCAAACTTTGAGTTACTATGGAAAACGAACATATGCAAAGTCAAGTATGAGTTTAACTATTTTTCATATTTAAACCATATTACGTGATGAAAAGTTTAATCTTCTTATTTGAAAACTTATACGTTTATCAATACAGCCCAACAACTTATTAATATAGCTCACAATTTTTGAAATTAAATGTGAGGCAAGATAAGTTAATTGTATAACAAAATAAGAGCGAATAAATTCATGGGTAATCTAAAAATATTTTCAGTGATTAGTTACACGTTTTAAAAATATAAGAAATTTCCTAAAGAACGGATGATTAAGCACTTTAGAAATAAGTTAGGTATTGATTACTATGAGCAAGAGATTGCAAGCTTGTGGGATGATTATCAGGTAATACATAATACGTAAGAGTATAACCTAGATTTTATAATAAAGTTATTGTTAATAGTCAAGTAAATTGATAAGTATAGTAATACAAATAACTTATTTATTTTTGGAAAAATGGTTACTATTCTAATATATTGTCTTTATGCGTAATATAAATTATTTTTATTCTAATATACTTAAGTGAGAGCATCCCTGGGTGCTGAGGTGGAGGGGCGATGGAGCGCAGAACATTGCATCGCCTCTTCTGGTCCCGTGCCATCATCTGCTCTCTCTCTCTCTCTCTCACTCAGATGAGAGACGCGTATAACATTGGTTAAAGGATGGAGTTGAGGGATGTGAGGAGACAGGGCCGGCTTTTGGCATGTGCGGAGGTGCCACTGCGCAGGGCCTAAAGCATCTATGGGCCAAAATTGTTTAAAAATATTTATATTTTTAATATATAAATCTGATGTAGAAAAATTAAACATTAATTCTATCATTGGCATAGTGGGTGCGGCAATTGTCTGATGAACGGGCCATTCCGTGTTCGAATCCCAACATCATGCCTTTTGTGTTCTAATTTTTCCAATTCTTTTTTTGTTTTGTTTTCTAGGCTTGTTTTGTTAAGTGGGGGAAACTTATACCAGCAACTTTGCAACCTTATTTTTTATTTTTAGTTTTAGTTTAATTTTAATTTTTCACTTTAAATTTGGGCCTTCATAAATTTGTAAAATCTTTGATTTTTTTTTCTATTTAACAATTTACCAAACAAACTTTACATGTTTACTTGTTTAAATATGTAGGTTTTTTATTTTTGGTTTCTCATTTAACCATTTATAATATAAACTTAGAAGAACTCAATATTTAGTTCTATTTATTTTATTTGTATGACAAAGTTCGTGTTGCCAAACTAATTTGGTTTTGTTTACACATATATTACACTTCTTTTTGCTAAAGAAGATTCAAGTGTTAGTTATTTTTGCTTGTCCAGAGAGTGTCGAAAATAATGTTAGGTGTATCAATTTATTTGTAAGATAAAACTAGGATTTCTTGTTTTTAATCAATGCTAATTTCAGTTGTGCATTCAAATTACTTTATAAATATGGATAATTGTGATACATTAAAATATTGAGAAGAATCGTTATGGATTATAAATACTTGATCGAGAGCTTTACTTCCAAAAACGCTAGGAGTGTCTCACGATTTGTTTAAGTAAGTAAGTTTGATTATTTTGCTTCACTATTTTTGTTTTGTTTATTTTATCACAACTAGCGTTGTATTGTGATTTTTTTATATATGATTGATGAGTTTATATTATGGGAAAGGAGCCCAATTTTTTTGTCTCGCACAAGGCCCAAAAGTTTTATATCATTCTTAGGGACGGCCCTGTGAGGAGATAATGATGTGACGCTAATATACCAGTTAGGAATAAGAGATTAGTGAAGAGTATAATTAGTTATCTTTCAAGGCTTAAAATATATTTAGAAAACTAATCTTAAGATGACTTTTTTAAACACTATCTTAAACTTATTAAAAGAATAATGAGTCTCAATAAAACTAAATAGGATTGTTAAACATTATACATAAAAAAATATCTACATTAAGTGAGAAATAAGCATTATTAATATAATTAATTAGAATTAGAGATATAAAAAAGAATAACTTATAAATACGATATTCAATAATCGTATCAAACAAAAAAAAGTTTTGGGATAACTTACGTGAGCAACTTCGTATAAAAGCGTGTATATATATATATATATATATATAAATATATATATATATAAGACAAGATCCGTTAAGAACCACCATTTATTGAGAGAACCGTGAGAACCAGTATGAACACAAACAGTAATACCTAAAAAATCCAAAAACAAATACCATTTTTTTTTTGTTTCTTTTAATATTTTTTTTGAAAAAGTCGCTATATTTACTCAAAAATAAAAAAAATTCAAAAAAAAAATTTGGGTACCAACTATCCATGACATGTGCATTTTCGTCATTTCTTTGATAAATTCCGTAATACATTACAAACATTAGACAATTGTATTTTCATCTACACTACCATGTGTAACACACTACTTTTTACGTTACCAATATTAGCAATGCACATGTGCATCTATATATATCAACATGAAATAAGGTGTTTTGGTATACTAATTTAATACATTTTCTCTTTCATCTATCATACCATCCATAATGCACTACCATGCACATGTGCATTTTCATCATTCTTTGACAAATTACGTAATACATTACAAACATTAGACAATTGTACTTTCATTTACACTACCATGTGTAATACACTACTTTTTATGTTACCCATATAAGAAATGCACATGTGCATCTATATGTGTCAACATGAAATAAGGTTTTTGGTACACTACTTTGAATACACTTTCTCTTTCATCTATCATACCATCCATAATACACTTCCATTACCTCCTACCATCCATAATACAATACCATTACCTCCTACCAAATACAATACCAATACCAATATTTTCACTTTATTACATGTATATCAACACCGTTTATACCATCCAATCAACATATTACATCATAAAGTGACAACTATAATGAATCCATCAACCACTAGATATAACTAACCAAAAAACATATATATGAACCTACTTCATCATTCAAAATCACAAACTTTTTGTATTGAAACACGGTATATAAATGTTATACATAAAGATGCACATGTGCATTTAATGTAAAATTGAGTGTATTATGGATATTATTGTAATTAAAGTGCAATTGTCTACTAGTGAGAACGTATTACTAAATTTGTCGAAGTTATGATACATATGCACATCTGCAGGGATAACTGTTACTCGAAAAAAAAAGTTTTTTTTGTAACGAAATATAACGATTTTTATTAAAAAATAATAAAAAAATAAAAAAATTTTGAGCGCCTTTTTGATTTTTTTTTAGATTTTATTTTGCAATAAAGGTGGTTCTCGCGGTTCTCACAATAAAGGTGGTTCTCGCATATATATATATATATATATATATATATATATATATAGGGAGGGTTTAAATGAGAACGTCAAATATTGTGAGAACTGTGAGAACGAATGAAAAAACCACGAGAAGTTGGTCAAAAACAATTCAAATTTTTTACACTTATCATTATTATTCGATTATACTGTTAGAAATTTAATTTACACGTTTAAATTTACGTAAATTCGTAAATAAAGAAAAATTACACATGTGTAAGTTTGTTATTTACACATTCATAAATTTATTACATTTACATATGTGTAAAAAAATCTAGTAAGAGTGACTTTGAGAGAATAAACGAATTATTTGATGTTGTAAATTATTTTTTTATGTTGTATTTTAATTAAAATGAGGGTTGTATTAAAAAATTGGCTTTGGTTGGTTTTTTTCATTCGTTCTCACGGTTCTCAAAATATTTAGCGTTCCCGAGATAACCCTCCCCTATATATATATATATGAGATGGATCATGAAAAACTACTTTAAATGAGAAAACCAAACACCTAACTAAAAATACTAATTTTTTTTATTAAAAATCGCTATAAAAAATATATAAAAAAACTTTTTTTCAAAAAGAAAAGAAGAAAAAATTGTATTGTACATGTGCAATAATACGGAAAAGCCTAAACCACCTAACCCACCCCAAACCGACACCCCTCAAAAACCTAAACCACCCAACCCACCCCCCCCCCCCAAAAAAAAAAAAACTAAACCCCCCACCCCACCCTTAAAAAACACTTAAGACTAAACCGTAAACGTAAACCCCAAAAAAAACATAAACCCCCACCCGCACCCCTCAAAGAACCTAAACCCCCATGTTGATGCACTTTATATCCGTCACTGTGCGAATAGGCTAGATAGAGCATGTGTTGAATATTGTATATGCTAGATATGAACACACGATCCGAGTACGAACGTGAGAGGAACAAAAGTATCACGTCATACGAAGTGGTCACTTCGTACGAGGTGGTCATCACTTCGTACGAGGTGCTCATGTCTATATATAGGTGTTGTGTGTTCAAAATTTGTAAGTTTTGGAAGTTCCTAGAGGGGAAACGCTGGCAAAATCTCTCCAGAGTTCCGAAAGCCAGACAAGATTTATACTCTTTCGGTATGAATGAAATGAATATTTTCGCCTATTCAGCTTCTATTCCTTTCTTAATAACATTCTACCGAATCGGTACTATCATACGCCCAAAGTTCCGTATAGAACCGCCGGATCCCGGACCTACAGCTGGTAGTAGAGATACGGTACTGATTCAATCGATTTAACAGTTGATTGAATCACCTACGCTCATGTATTAGGACGTTAGGAGGTTTTAGACGTAAATCATCAAATAAAGGGGCAATCCACGGACAAAATGTAAAATTGAAACCATAGGATTGTTAGAAAATGATTTTCGACCGGATCTATACCAGAATCATCTTGAAACTCGAAGAAATAAAGATTCTGAATCGAAAAACGTAATCAGGCTCGTTTGTACGAAGCGACTCACCTCGTACGAAGTGAAGACCCACCTCGTACGAAGTGGAGACCCACCTCGTATGAAGTGGAGACCCACCTCGTATGAAGTGAGAGGTGCCTAAAATAAGGCATTTTTTGATCATCTTGATGAGACGAGTGTCCAGAAAAAATTTGGTGATTGCAATTTTTTTGAGATTTTATCGACAAATTCGGCATGTTCGGGGACACCGTCTAGAGCTTCAGAGTACTAATTTGATGATACGATCACAGTTGGTTAAAGATATTGGGAGAGTAATTGATACATGTGCAGAATGATTATCATTTGGTATAGTGACTTTTAATGGGCCTTAACGTTAAATCCGCAATTGATGAAAACTGAAGTTTCCAGATTTGAGGGGGAATTTCAATGAAAATTTGGTATAGTCAGCATTTGTAAAAATGAGGGGGAATAAAAATTTTCACGTATATGTTAAGATTCTGGCATTTTTGAAATTCGTGACGGTGCAACAAATATTCGGGTGGTTCCGACTGCAGATTATCTGAAGATGCAAAGTGTCTTGGACTTTTATGTACTAGATCAAAAGTGTAGTCAGAATTCATTAGTGATGAGATCAGGTTGATGTCTACTTTTCGTAAAAGTGGGGTTGCATAACTGAGTCTTGGAGGATTTGTTTATAGGATTTTGTAGTCGTGGTAAAGTTGATGCATGAGTCCTCGTATAAGCCGGTTAGCACACATGACTGCTTAGTGGTACGAGTAGTTATCATAGAGTGTTCATGTGATAGCTATGTGATAGACCAAAGTATTCAATTTAAATCTACAAGGCAAATGAATTGTTTTCCGGACTGGCTGCCAGAAAATGATGATGTTTTGTTGATTTAGTTGCACTGGGACTGACGAGGAAGGCTATATACTTGCAATTCATGACTAAAGAAGATGATACACATGTTTTTTAGACTAAGCTGTGCACCGGTTGCTCACGGAATAGACTATACATTTGAGATGGTTATGAAAGACGAAGATTACATTATTGGTCTTGAACGAAGAAGAAAAGGTTACTGTGTATTGACATATAGTTTTCCCGATGAAGATTTGTTGATTGAGAAGATTACCAATTTGTTGATCAATCATTCAGGAGTGTGCTTAACCTTGATTACGGAATTTGGGATTTCAGATTTCATGGGTATTCACTGACTTGAAGTTTACCGATGTGTAATTCGAAGTTTCTATCAATTGCCGGTTGGGTTTTTGAAGATCGGAGGATCGAGCATAGGAGGAGTGCATTAAAACCAAACTTTGATGTGGTTAAAAGTTGAAACAGAGAAGCTGCATTGATTAGTTTCAAGTTGGTAGTTATTCAAGAAAATTTGTCGATTAAGCAAATCAGAGGAGGTCGGAAACCATGCAAACAAAGACCTGAAGATTAATTACTGGAGAAATTAGTTTTAGGGGGAATTTGCGCTTTATAAAGTCAATGCAAACCCTAATCATCAATTAAGGGGGAATTTGTTGACGCGTCCTACGACATCGACAAGATACAGGATTGAAGTTGCAGAATATTCAAACACGGCTCTCATATTTCATGATCAAGATCAAGCTTCAACAGTAATGTCCAAGGGGAAATTGTCACACCCCAACCGATGGCGGAAACATCGGGATAAGACGAAAACGAGATTGCAAGAAGCTTCATAACGCTATTTGTGTCAAGTGTTTAATAGTTACATTTTACCTTGCTTACATCAGATAATACGAATTTAAATCATGACACGTATAAGAGAATTTAAACTTCATTTCATTGATAAAGGTTTAATACAAGGTTATGAAACGAAATACAACATGATTAGAATAATATACAATACAACAAGTATCTAAAGTTTAAATGCGTTTCTAAGCAATCCTATTAGATTCCTTGCATCATCAGAATTCCTGCAACATGTATTAAAAGCATGGATCAATACAAAAGTATTGGCGAGCATACAAGTTTGAAAATAAATATAAGTATAAAAGTTTGTTTCAATTACAACATGGCAAGCTATATTCAAGTTGAAACGTACATGTATATAAACAACTATGCATAATCATTAGCATGTAATTGGAATCTTTAACTAGCATGCATAACATCCTAAGCATAACAATATCATAAGAATACAAGTTGAAACTAACAAGTCATAAACAAGCTTAAGCATAACAATGAACGTTCAATGATTTGAATGTTATTTATAACGATTTTGTAATGTGGATTTGGTATACATGTTGCACCCGAAAGATGCGTTTAAGCGTAAAAGGGGTCGAGTATGCTCACATTTAGCGGAGTTTCCGTTGGTAAATTCGCAAAGTGGTGAAGATTGATGGACAAAGAGGTCACCTCGCATGGGAAAACGAAAGTTACCAAATGTGTTGATTAAAAAGACTTATCTGCATAAATGTCTATATTTATAAGAATTAATAGAACTCGATAGGCTTCGTTTTTTTAGCTTAACGTGTTTGCTTTAGGGAACTTTTTACGAGAAACGGGCAAAGTCTCCTCTGTTTTTGGACGACCCCGACAACCATAATTGTACTCAAAATCAACGAAACAGTATATGGATATATATATATATTTCTATGTATGCTTACCATAATGTCAAATTCGGTTCACGTTAAGTGAAATAATAGTAATAATAATAATAACAATAACAATAACAAACACAATAATAATAAAACTGCGTAGAACATTATAGCGTAAAAGTCGAGTAGTTTGAGTATTTACCAAGCCTTGTGTCGAACCATAGACCCGACAGTTGACCAGCTTTGACTGACACGAGGCCCGAAACGCGGACAAGACTGAATCGAGACGGATTCTAGACTAGACCGACACTGAACCGAACTAAACTCAAGTTCCTTACCTGAACCGAGAAGGCCACATCGACCTGGTGTCGATTGAGTCCGCTGTTTCAAACCCGAACCAGGACCCACACCAGATCTGACCAGGTTGAGTGAATCGTGTTTGAACCGGGTCGCACTGAGATGACTCGGACCGCAAAACCTGGCCTGAACCTTGATAAATCTGCACCGAGCAAGCCTAAGCCGGACCCAATCCAACCTGAACTCCTCGAACCGTTGTGGCTCTGGCTGCCACCACCACCGCCGCTGTGACTATTCCCATCGCAGGTCTGTTTAGCACCTGCCAATCACCACAGCGCCACCACTTGTGGTGGGGCTATTGTTGTTAAGGCCGCGAACCACTACCAACTAGTGGCCGGCCACCCGTGTAATCAAAGAGGGAGAGATACGTGATTGATGAGGTGTGAGTGTGAGAGGAAGGAGCAGGGTGTCGGCGCTCTCCGGTCGCCGCAGTTGGTCTTCGTCGGGCATGAGAGAGAGAGAGAGAGAGAGCAGTGAGGTCGAGTTGGTGAGGGAGGGTTAGACAATTTGTGTGGGTGTCTTCGGGAAGACGGGAGTGCCGGAGCTCGGCCGGAATCCTGGCTCCGGTCACCGGAAAGAGGTAGAGGGCAGGGAGTGTGTGTTTGTGCGGCTGTGTGTTGAATGTGTGTGTATGTGGTGTGAGTTTAGTTTATATATTAGGGTTTGGTAGGTTGGGCCTAAAACCCACAAATCAGGTTCTTGCGTTAGAGCGGCCCGTTTACGTTCTTAGTTCCGTTTTCGCACATGAATTTTAAAATGTCGAGATAATATAGTTTAGGTTAAAAATTTGTAAAACGGTGTCACGTTCGTTCGCCGGTTCGTAAAACGCGTCGTTTGCTATATATATGTTATTATCCATTGTCCGTTTGTAATTCTAAAAAAATATATCGAAACCTCGCCTATTTTCTAAATTAAGATTTTACGGAAATACGAGGCGTTACAGAAATTGTGGATGCACTTTATGTCCGTCATTGTGCGAATAGGCTAGATAGAGCGTGTGTTGAATATTAGATAGACTAGATACGAACACACGACCCAAGTACGAACGTGAGAGAAACAAAAGTATCACTTCGTACGAAGTGGTCACTTAGTACGACGTGGTCATCACTTCGTACGAGATGGGAATGCTCACTTCGTATGAGGTGCTCATGTCTATATGTAGGTGTTGTGTGTTCAAAGTTTGTAGGTTTTGGAAGTTCCTAGAGGGGAAACGCTGGCGAAATCTCTCCAGAATTCCGCCAGCCAGACAAGATGTATACTCTTTCGGTATGAATAAAATGAAGGCTTCCGCTTATTTTGCTTCTACTCATTTCTTAATAACATTTTACCGAATCGGTACTATCATACGCCCAAACTTCTATCTAGAACCGTCGGATCCCAGACCTACACCCCCCCACACAAAAAAAAACCTAAATCCTCCTTCCCCCACACCCAAAAACCTAATCCTAATCCTAAACCTCAAAAAAACCTAACCCTGCTAACTTTAAGTTTTCTCATTTATAAGTTTATATAAAAATTGTAAAAAAAAAACTGGCATGTTTTTTTAGGTTTTTTAGTTAGTTTTTTAGTTTTCTCATTTATATGTAGTTTTCTCATGATCCTCTCCCTATATATACATACATATATATATATATGTGTGTATGTATATATAGGGAGAAGATCATGAGAAAACTACATATAAATAAGAAAACTAATATATATATATATATGTGTGTGTGTATATATATATATATATATATATGTATGTATATATAGGGAGAGGATCATGAGAAAACTAAAAAGCCAAAAAAAAGCATAAAAACATACAATTTGATTTTACAATTTTCTTATAAAAATCGCTGCATTTTATGTATAAAAAAACTTTTTAAAAAAAAAACTTGTACTGCACATGTGCACTATATGTGTACTACACATGTACATTATATGTATATGTTGCACATGTGCATTATATATTTTTTTATTTTTTTAAAAAAGTTTTTTTATATAATATATATAGCGATTTTTTATAAAAAAAATCATTAAAAATATAAAAAATTTTGATATGTTTTTGTGGCTTTTTTAGTTAGTTTTTTGGTTTTCTCATTTAAACTAGTTTTCTCATGATCCATCCCCTATGTATATATATATATATATATATTATATATATATATATATATATATATATATATATATATAGGTTCAAGAGTGAATACTAGTGTATTTGCGAACTGTGCGAATTAATCGTAGCCATACACGTGTGTGGATCAATGGCCAGGTGTGTGTGTGTGTGTGTGTGTATATATATATATATATATATATGGTCAGGTTCATATTGAACGACCCCCTTGATTGTGAACACTGATGAACTAATACTAGTCCTTGATTTTCAATACACAAGTGTATACACAAATGTAAATCAATGGCTAGGATTTGAAGATGAAATTACGCTAGTGTATTTTATGATTTAATGATTTAAATCAATGGTCAAGATTTGTTCACTCAGTTCACAAATACAATATTGTTCATTCTAGAACCCCATATATATGTGTGTGTGTGAAGTATAGTAAGAAACCCACTTGAGTTCAAAAAAACTCAAAAAACCCTATATAACATTTTTATTTTTTTCTAAAAAACAGGGAATGCAAAATAAATATATTTGAAAATTTTTATAAAAAATATAAAAAGCGCCAACTAGTTTTTTTAATGTTCAAAATCTGTATGTTATATTTTTTGGACATATATATTATGTAACATGAAATTTTTTAAATCATGTGACATGTGTATGGCCATGATTAGTTCGCTCAGTTCGCAAATACACTAGTGTTCACTCTTGAACCTAATCCTATATACAAAGGTGGGGTTCAAGAGTGAACGATGGTTCATTTGTGAACAAAATGAACAAATCTTGTCCATTGATTTAAAAGATGATGAGATTTAATACTAATGGTGAAAGTCCAGGATTCGGCGGTTTTAGGCGGAAGTTTGGGTATAATATCACTAATCCGGTAGAATGTTATTAAGAAAGGAGTAGAAGCAGGGTGTGCAGAAGCTTCATTCATTCATACCGAAAGAGTATACATCTTGTCAAGCTGGCGAAATTATGGAGAAATTTCGCCAGCATTTCCCCTCTGGGAACTCCAAAACTTACAAAACAATGAACACACGACACTATTTATAGTGAATAAATCATTTACCTTCGTGCGAAGGTAGTTTACCTTCGTACGAAGATAAACTTTACCTGCGTATGAAGTGACATTTAATCGCCTCTCACATTCGCATTTAGGTCATGTGCTCGTATCTAATCTATACAATATTCAATACACGCTCTATCTAGCCTATTTGTACAGTGACAAACACAAAGTGCGTGAACAATTTCGCCCTTGGACGTCACTGTCAAAGCTTAATCTTGATCTTGAAACCTCAGAGCCGTGTTTGAATATTCTACAACTTCAATCAAGGTATCTGTCGATGTCGTAGAACGCGTCAACAAATTCCCATTTGATTGATGATCCGGGCTTGCATTATATACATAAAGCACCAATTCCCCCTGAAATACTTCTCTCGAGAAATTAATCTTCAGGTCTTTGTTTGCACGGTTCTCGACCTCCTCTGATTTGCTTAATCGACAATTTTTGTCGAATAACCACCAACTTGAAACTAATCAATGCAGCTTCTCCGTTTCAACTTTAACCACATCCGCGTTCGGTTTTAGCGCACTCCTCCATGCTCGATCCTCTGATCTTCAAAACCCAACCGGCAATTGATAGAAACTTCGAATTACCATACTGGTAAATTTCAAATCAATGAATACCCGTGAAAATCTGAAATCCCAATTTCCGTAATCACGTGTAAGCATACTCCTGAAAGATTGATCAACAAATCAAAAATCTTCTCAATCAGCAAATCATCATCGGAATCAAATGATCTGTCAATACATTGTCATCTTCTCTTCTTCGTTCAAAATGAATAATGTAATCTTCGTCTTTCACAACGAACCCAGATGTATAGTCTATTTTGTGAGTAACTGATACACAACTTTGTCAGAAAGATCCATTATATCATCTTCTTTAGTCATGAATTGCAAGTATACAGCCTTCCTCGTTAGTCCCGGCGAAACTGAAACTACAAAACATCCTCATTTCCTGGCGCTTAGTCCGAAAAATTGTTCATTTGCCTTGCAGAGTTAAATTGGATACTTTGTACCACTAAGCAGCCGTATGTGCAACCAGCTTGTACGAAGACTCAGGCATTAACGTGAACACAACTACAGAATCCGATAAACAACTCCTCCAAGACTCAGTTATGCCACCCCACTTTTACGAAAGGTAGACATCAAATAGATCTCATCACTAATGAACTCAGACTACACTTTGATCTCGAACAGAAAAATCCAAACCACATTGTATCAACAAGTAATCCGCCGTCGTAACCACCGCATACTGTTGCATAGTCACGAATTTCAAAAATTCCGGAATCTTGATATATACCTGAAAATTTTTATTCCCCCTCATTTTTACAAATTCTAACCGTACCAATTTTCACTGAAATTCCCCCTCAAATATGGATAATTCAGTTTTCAACAAATACGGATTTGACGTTAAGGCCAATTAGTAATCACTATACCAAATGATCAACATTCTGTATAAGTATTAGTGACTACCCCAATATCTTCAACCAATTGTGATCGTATCATCAAGTTTGTACTTTGAAGCTCTAGACGGTGTCCCCAAACATGCCGAATTTGTCGATAAAATCTCGAGAAAAATTGCAATCACCAAATTTTTATGGACACTCATCTCGTCAAGACGACCAAATTTTTTCAACCAACTATCATCGTATCATCAATGTTTTTTAGGCATATGGGGTTACCTTCGTACGAGGGTAACTGCCTTCGTGCGAAGGTAATCTATCTCGTGCGAAGTGGCGCCTATCTTCATGCGAAGATAGTACCTTCGTGCGAAGATAAATCTATGAAACACGTTTTTCGATCCAGAATCCTTATTACTGCGAATTTCCAGATGATTCTTCCACATATCTGGTCGAAAATGATTTTATAACAATCCTATAAGTTCAATTTTACTCTTTGTCCGTGGATTGTCCGTTTATTCGATGTTTTACGTCTAAACCCCTCCTAAGTCCATAAATGTCCATAATTCATGAGCTTAGGTGATTCAATCGACGATTAGTTCGATTAAATCGGTATCGTAGCTCTGATACCAATTGAAAGTCTGGGAGCCAGTGGTTCTAGACGGAAGTTTTGGCATATATCACTAATCTGGTAGAATGTTATTAAGAAAGGAGTAGAAATAGAGTGTGCGAAAGCTTCATTCATTCATACCGAAAGAGTATACATCTTGTCAAGCTGGAAAAATTCTGGATAAATTTCGCTAGTGTTTCCCATCTGGGAACTCCAAAACTTATAAAACAATGAACACACGACACTATTTATAGACAATATTTTACCCTCGTGCGAGTGAACCATTTACCTTCGTACGAAGTGACATTTAATCACCTCTCACATTCGCACTTAGATCGTGTGCTCGTATCTAATCTATACAATATTCAACACATGCTCTATCTAGCCTATTCATACATTGACGGACACAAAGTGCATCAACAAATGGCATTTTTGTAATTGTCATACCTTACATCCTTAAGTAATTAAATTCGTGTAAGGGCAATCTTGTAATTTTCTATGCAATGCAACATCAATACACGGGAAACTAAATAGTCATAACATATCTCTGAAATTTTTTGTTTCCCTAATCATCGCTCCTATCAGTTTTTAGAGATCAGATCAATCTCCTTAATATACATCAAAACCTCCCCCTCTCTAACTTCAACAGGTGACTCGCAAAGTGTGAACTTGAACGACGATTTCATCCTCTGGAATCTTAGCAAGGTACAAGTGTTTAGTGTATACTGACATCTTCGATTGTGTATAGTTTATGTTCCGTTCCTTGATTTCTTGTAATTAAAAGCTAGGGTTTCATTTGATATATATAAAGAACCATCGCTGTTCAATAGTTTTTTGTAATCAATAGGTAAGGTTTCCCTTTTGGGGTTTGATGAAGATAATTCAGTTTATAACACTGATGTTATGTAGTTTAGGGTTTTAACCAATTAAAATTCTTGGTTATACTTTTTTTTTCAACACAATAGTATGCATCCTGTTCTCATCAAACTTTTTTCCTAGAAAAAGAAAGGAGTTTGCTTTGTGTGATGGTGCAGCAGTCTTTCCTCCAGGGAAGTTTTGGCTCTTGTTCTTTTCCTCCTTTTATATTCTGGTTTTTTTTTTGTAAAAAAGTGGTAGGGGATGTACACATATGTATAAGGCTTTGTACTTGTTGGCTTGTACACATATGTATAATGGTTTGTACTTGGTGGCTTATACACATATGTATAATGGCTTGTATAATCAACATATGACTTTTGTTGTTTTTTTTTTTTGGGGGGGGGGGGGGGGTTTAGGGAATCATTTTTATTAATGATTTGTTCACATGTTTATTTCGGTGATATTATAGGTTTATGATGTTAACAATGTTGAACAATATTCTCATTGTTAGCTTTTATACATTTGTGTATACAAGTCGTTGGTGGCTTATACACATATGTATAATGGTTTGTACAATCAACATATGACTTTTGTTGTTTTTTGGGGGGTTTTTAGGGAATCATTTTTATTAATGATTTGTTCACATGTTTATCTTGGTGATATTATAGGTTTATGATGTTAACAATGTTGAACAATATTCTCATTGTTAGCTTTTATACGTTTGGGTATACAAGTCGTTCAGTTTCAGATTTAATTTTCCAGTTGTTTTTACCAAGCTTCAAATGAGAACCAGTTAGTCTGTAAACGCGTTTTATGTTTAAATTTGATGGTAGGTAACAAGTCAGTTGTGATTTATAGGAACTCCTTAATTTAAATACGAAGGAAGTAAAAGCGAAAGGATATCACGTAAAGCGACCTCCAGGTTTAAACATTGAAACGATGACCCTATTTAGTTTTCTGAGAATGAAGGAACAGACAAAATAGGTGACTTTGTTTGTGTATACAATTTAATATATAATGCTAGAGCTTAAAGTACACCTAATTATTATTCTATTATTATTGTTGCTGAAATTTGTGTGTTTAATTATTCTTAATTGAATTAGGTGTTCAGATGCACATGAAAAAATAGATGTTAAGGTCACATTAATGATGGGGCGAGACTGTATGTTGATCTTGGCATTAACCAGAATAGAGTTGAAGACGCAAATATTAATAAAGGTACAATTTTGTACAATTTTTTTACTGATCATTATGTTTTAAAAAACTTTATAACACATTTGTACTTTTGGAAAGGTGTTGGTGGTGATAATAAGCATGATGGAAAGATTGAATGACAGCTGAAGAAGAGGTGAGGTTATAACCAAATGGGAAACTGAAGATTAGAAAAGGGGAATCAGTGAAATTAGCAAGACAAGAGTCAATCTCTGAGGTGCGTGTTCCGCTTTCAGCTAAATTAAGTATGCATGGTATAAAAATTTGATGTTTTTAGTGTTATTATAGGAGATGTTAATACAGAAAGTGAATATGAAAGGATGAAGAAAAGTACATCTAAACACGAATCTGTTTGTGAAAAAAACTGAAGACTTGGTATGGTAGTAGTTGGATTTGTACACAAGTGTAAACAACCCTATATTTTTTTTTATGTAATTCTTTTGTGGTGTCTTAGAGAAGTTGGGAGAAGAGCCAAAACTCGAGTGTTGTTCTACCCAAAATTAGTCATAAAAAAGATCATAAAGGAGGTATTATTTCACTTTCAATTGTTATTGTATTTATAATTGAACTATGATGATGTGTGTTATAAAATGTATAAAAAAGATCACAAGTTACAATGTATAAAAGCTTTTGTATGGTAGTAGTTAGACTTATACACAAGTGTAAATCTTTAGACGTTTATTGTTATATTATTCTTTTATAGTGGCATAAACAAGTGGGGAGAAGAGCCCGAATACGAGTACATGTCAACCTATAATAGTCCAGAAAAAGATGAGAAAGGAGGTAGTATATGCTATCAAATACTATCGTGTATATAGTAGAACACTGATGGTGTATTTGATAAAATGCCCAAAAGAGACATTGATTATATGGTATGTGTATTTTCTATATTTCGAAGAAGATTGTAATATGAACACAATCGATGAAGTATTCAAGTACAAGAAACGAAAGCCAAAAAGTCCCTAAAAGGAAAGATGAAATCTAATAAACGTGCTAGAGCTAATGTCAGGGACAAAATGATCGATACATGAAAAAATAGGTTTGTTAAGCATCCAATTAGTTTAGAAACATTTTGGATAAGATTAGGGAGGGTGCTTATGAAGGTGAAGCAATGGTCAAGGATGACTTTGTGATGCTTTTCAACTATGATTGCTTGTAAGAAGAACGACAACGCGATGTACACAATGCTTGAATGGTTTTGTCTCGAAAAAGAGTTTAAAGAGCATGATTGGTGTCAATTTATTTGTGATGCTATAAGGGTATGTAAAAGTGATTGGGTTTGATGTGAGAACAAGTCATACTTCCGAGGGCCGGTTACATTTTTGGTAGTATGTTACACTATTATGTGTTTAAATATAGTTGTGTATTTGTTATGTATATGTTTTATGACTAACAATGTATTATACATTTGTGTACTTGTTTTTGAAATAAGCGACGACTAATTGTTTTATGTTATTGTATTTAAGTTGTTGTATCTCGACAACACATCGTATGCTGGTTTTGATAATGAACGTATTGAATCTCCCATAAGTTTTTGGACCCATGATACGATAAGCATGAGGAAAGACCAAGAGATAAAAAATGGTGGTTTCGGACCGGGCGAGCTAAGAGAGTTGTACGTGGATGATGTAGATTACTGTAACATCCGTCAAAAAACGGGTTTCCAAAACCCGCTTCGTTTATTAACCGAACATCCAGTTAAAATTTTCGTTGCACGTTTAGAGCTCAAACTAATTTTAAACAATACATAATTAATAAACATTTTAGAATTTAAAAACTATAATTATTAAAAATAAAAAATTAGTGCAAAAAAAAAATAATAACAAGCTGCCGGGTTTCGAACCCGGGTCAGCTAGTTCACCAAACAAACACTTCAATGCTCCGCCACTTGCTTCCTTTGTGAATTTTACGAAACAAATAAAACTTAAGATGAGATCCGGATTCAAACCAGAAACAGCTGCGCTAAATCACCGGCTATCATCAAGAAAACCGGATGTTTCTCGTCAATCCTCGAATATAACCGATAGACTCAATCAAGGAGTCAACAATCCCCAATCGGTTATGCAATCAGTTAGTCAATTTCATCTTGACCGAGATTTTTAAATCGAAATCATGTGTGATATTGGGCACTATAAATATCGACCCTTCACTCATAGGAACCCGCTCACTTCCTTCACAAATTACCTCTATTTTATCTGTTCAACCTTCTGCTCGTCGGAAAGTCCATCTGCAACTCGCCGGAGTTCGCCGCAAGACGCCGAAATTCGGGTGTAATCATCAGAGGTGTCACCGGAGAATCTGCAGCCACCATTCGGTATATAATCACCTTCTCTATTCTTGTGTTTAATGTTGTATCAGGATCGAATCGAATTAACAAGATTCAAATGATCGATCCTGAAACAGTGGACTTCAAATGAAGAAGATGAAGTCTGATCAGTCTATGAATATAATTAAAATCGGTGTTTTAAACGAGTTAGACACACAGTCCAGCGGTGGACTGTGTGCATTTCATGCTATTGATACCAAGTTCGATTCGTACACTTAAACGGTCTCCTGTGATAAATCTCAATTTTTTTGAAAGGCCCCAGAACACGTTCCAGTTAGTATTTAAGTTTAATAAAAACCAGTATTCTAACCAGGTTAGACACACAGTCCAGCGGTGGACTGTGTGCAAAGTTAAACCACAGGTCCCGAGTTCGAATCCTGCTTCTGTAACCGGTTCTGGCAATTATCAAGTTTTTAAATAAAGACAGAAATGAATTAATCTAATTTGTATATATATATAATTAAAAACGAGATTATTTCGGGTTAGACACGTAGCTCAGTTGGTAGAGCTGCGTGCACGCGTACGGGAGGTCACGAGTTCGAACATCACTCAGCGCATATAATAAACACGGTCCGACCGGTCAACGGCCCGGTCAACGGTCAACGCTCGGTCAACGGTCGAAAATTCAAAATTTTATTTTCTTTTATTTATTTAGTTTATTTAAAAATCAATTAAAAATACTTAAAAATAATATTTTTAAAGTTAGAAAATGACCTTAAACTTACAAAAATAAATCTAAAAATCCTATTAAAATTGTTAATAAAATCCACTTATTTACCGAACCATTATGTTATTATTTAGGTTAGTTTCTCTCGTGGTTAAATCCAAATTCGTGCGCATTCATCATCAATCTAAGAAACACAACCACTGTGAGTGAATTCTTACAAATTCCCCTTTTTATTCATGTTTTGGGTGTATCATGTGTCGTTTAAATTAATTCGCTTATTCAAACTCGTGCTATACCATTATATGATCTAAACTTAGAATGTAAATATTGTTTGTTGTGATGTATTACATATTGTCAAGTTGTATGCAAATTATTCATTAGGCCCATCAGTTCCTCATGGGAGACGAGTTGAACAACGCGTGCCTCAAAAACATTCATTAGGCCCATCAGTTCGTTGAACAACGCGTGCCTCAAAACAATCATTTGTTGTATGTGTGTGCAATATTTAATATTATGTGTTTTGTGAATAAATTTACATCTACATTTACTCATATGTGGTTATGCACTTTATTTTATAATCAATACAATAAACACGTTTAAATGTTTTCATAGGATTCACTCGCCAACTTTTTGTTGACCCAAAAACCATTTTTACACATGATACAGGTGGACAGGATGAAGCAAGGAACACATAGGAAATTGCCTTAGAAGAAAAATAATGAAGTTTAGAAAAATGTATAGAACATGTTGTACTTGTATGATTTGATTGTATGATCTCCTTTAAATTGTAACAATAAATATGAAACATTTTAATAAATGTCATGAGCTTTGATGAAAACCCAATCATGCCCCGATCACCTTTTTCCGCTGCGGTCGGGGTGTGACAATTACGATGTTGTAAGTGATGATGAGGTTGTTGATTTGTCGAAGAGAGATTATGAAACCGTACCTGTTTGTTTTGATGGGGTTTCAATAGAGGTATGAATAAACGATTATTTATCTGCTTGTTACGTACTTGTTACTAATTTTTTGTTTAAAAGTTAGTGTAAGTAAAATATGTGACGTTTCTTTTTGTAAATATTGTAATGTAAAGGATTGTGTATCTAGCGTTTGCGGTGTGCGACGAGGTTGAGTCTTTAAAATTTAAGTTGGATGGGGCGATAGACCAACTTGCAACACATTATCCTAAAAGCAAAGTAATATTCGCAATACTTAATCGCTACGAAGTTATTTTCAACAAATGTGTTGTTTTTGAGAAGGGCGCGTCAGAAGGTTTAAAAAGTGGGGTTGGTCAGAAGAAAGGTAAATTCTTATATGTTAGAATACACAAATGTATTGTAACATAAACTTGATTTACTTTGCTCGATATTTAAATTGTTATTTGAATGACAAAAAAAAATATGTAGATGAGAATGTGAATGCCTCTAAGAAGAGTGGTGGTGATGTTAATAATGAGGGAGATCTATTTTCAATACCACAAGTGGCGTCGACTTTTACTCAAAATGCTATGACATACTCGGACATTATTCATGATGTAGTATCTGATTCTTACGAAACACAGAAGACGGATAATTTACCTTCATTCAATCTTGGTATTTCACAAGATATCCCGAGTATGCATGAGTTAGAGGAGCCGAGAAAGGAAACAAAAAAAGGTGAAGATGTTGTGGAAGTTGTAGGGAAAGGAAAAAGGTAAAAAGGGACAATCTCCATTTTTTATGAGGGCCGTTAACATTAATTCTTGGTTTAGCCCAAAAAAGAACATTATTTGGTTATAATATTTTTTTTTTGTATTATACCATATATGTTGTTTGTACAATGTGTGGTTTAAATTTCTGATTATAAATGTTGTTTTTGTACAGAAATGTTGTACCGAAAGAAAAAAAGGGTAAAAGTATCTTATGAAAGATGGCAAGTATTTGTTGGATGACGCTTATTTTTTTTTAACTTGGTACTCCTATTATTTGGATTACACGTACTTATTTTTGTAGGTTAGTAATGACCGAGGAAAGGAAGTCTATTCTTTTGAATAATCGGATCAACATGAACAAGAAGAAGTTGCAAACTCAAATGCGTAAAAAACCCTAAATATGTATCGTTAATTTTACATCTGTCATATAACAAGTGTATTTAATAAGTGTAGTGATTTAAAATGTTTATTTAACCAGCGTACAGAAGGTTACAATTATCTAGAACACAGTTTATTCCGCGTATTAGATTCCTGTAGACAAGTGTATAAGGTGGTTGTATGAAGTCTCTACACTATTCTCGGGCTGTGTAATGCGCAGTTGTACACATGCGTACAAAATTTTATGAATAGGTGTACAGAAGTGCACAAGTGTACATAACCTGGTATATCATCGTATAAACTATTGTACACTGATGTACACATTGGTATCAACCGATGTACAGACTGCAATACACATTAGTAATATTTAGATTGTATGGACATGTAACTTTATAGATCATGTGCAATCAAATGGTGTTCCTAATCGAGTCTGGAATAGGTCTAATGCATTTTCTAATGAAAGATTTGCAACCTAGTGTGTGGATTGGAGCTGCGGTTGTCAATTGCTTTGCTTCAATGCTTAATTTGAGTAGGTTAATAGAACTAAAGGGAATGGATCTGTGCCTTTTCTACCATATGGATTGCTTTGTAAATATTTTGTTTAATTTATTTTAAAATGGAATAATATTCATGCACAAAAAAACATTGAAAATATACTGGTTTTTGGTTACATCTGATTCAGGTCGAGGATGTTATGTAACATTGAATATGACGATGCTGAGCGGTTGGAAAAGTTCAGAAATGCTCTGTTTTTTGGTTGTTGAAAAAAATCCATTATGAGTTTGAAGGATTATTGTGTAATTGTTTTCCCGATTCTTGAATATAATCACTTTTATTTGGTGAGCTTTTATGTGGAAAACGTGGCTATAACTGTCATTGACAGTATGGATATACGTGAGAGTCCTATTGAGCTAGTGAATGATGCAGATTTCTTCATGAAGACAACACCATTCAAAGTGGTAACTATCTATATAATTTATAAATATGGTTCTTGTAAATTTTATAACGTAAGTCAATTCGGTTTTAGACACTTAAAGACGTTTTCACAAAATACTTGAAGGTAGTGAATTATCCAAAATGTCGGGAATTTGAAGGAACAACGTCTAAGGAAAAAATATTGTGAAGTTAGTGAGCTCCAATGCTAACAAGCTCCGTGACGAATAATGGGTGAAGCGGTTGCATACAACTTGGCGAATAGGATTAATGTTTAGTACATTTCATGGTAGACAATAATATGTTTATGAGACTGGTTTATGATAATAGTTAATGTTGGTACTTTGTTTTTTTGAGGAAGTAAACCGGTTTTTTGCTTTGTTGACTTTTTTAGGTTTGTTGGATATTATGGAGACTGTGTATGACGTTTTAGTTTGAAAACGATACCTTGGACTGTTTTCACCTCATTGGCGACTGTATGGATAAGTACACACTGGTGTATACAAACTAAAAAATTTGGTGTATATGGTTCACATTTCGTTGACTAAATATATTTGGAATATGTGTACACATCATATGGTAGTCCTAAGGTATGCGCATTAATAAATTATGCGTCGGTGTATTGAATCTTCTACATTAGATTGTTGTTTCTTAAAATTGGTGTAGTTACAATACAGTAAATATGAAATACATATGTACTTAACGTATACATTAATGTAATCATGATTATATGTTGCTGTGATGAAGTGAATTCATATTAATTCGGGTATAAGTGTATCAGTTTTACGAAGATTAATTAAGTAACATTATCTAGACAATAATTGAAAAGGTACTATATCTAGTAGGTTAAAAAGTAAAGAATCGCCAGGCAGGTAAGAGTTGTAAACACAAAATAAAATTTTGGCGCAAAATAATGCATGTTTTTACAGATAATCTATATTTCGCTTCCATTGTTTTCACTTTCCGGTTCTTCATTACCGGACTCTGTGTCTTCCTCATGTTCTTCTTCCTCGGTAGATGAATCATCCTTAGTTGGCTCGCCTTTTTTAAACGGACAATTCCTTTTGTGGTGCCCCCAACCCTTTTGCCACATAAATTACATTTCCTTCTAGGCTTCTTGCTTTCCTTTTTTGCTTTTTTTCACATGGGCCAATCGTTCTTTTATGCTTGCCACAACCTTTGTTATGTATTTTCTTTTGTGCCGTACATGAGACCTCATATGGTTCGGTGTGTGCAAGAATCTCCTGTATGACTACGCCTTTTTTATTGACTTCCGGATCATATGGAATTTTAGCAAAAAGCTTATCTTTAAGTGCTTGAACCTGAACATCGAGTTCTTCTAATTTATCAATTTTGCCCCTAACTCGATCTCTACACATGTCCATGCTATCTGAAATTCTACGCCATAAACTACACTCCTACTTTGACCTACATATAACCTGTTTTCCATGCGATGTACACTACTTGAAATAACATTTCTCCTCCATCTCGAGTGAATATATTTTGCTGGGATCTCCTGAATGTATGAGGCCTGTAGACGCAAAACACGTGACGACATGGATATCTGTCTCTGGTGAAACCCATGCATACATAAGAAACAGATAGATCTCCCTTGTTAAAATCACCTAAGATAAATTTGGAAAAAAAAATCAGATACGCTTGAATACGTTATGTACACATGGGTACAATTAAGGAACTTTTAATTACTTTTGTTTATTTAATAATAGCACGTGTGTAAACAATAAACTAAAAACATACGCATATTTAATTGTAATTAATGATAATAACTATTGATATAGTCGCTAACCTTGAACTCGTTAACAACTTCTGAGGTTTGATCTTGGTGAACAACCGTTAAACAATGAACTCCATCTACCACAGATCGTTCCGCAATATAGCTATTTTCCGTACCCTTGAAAATTTTCTTTTGAACTCGAAGAAAATTTTCATAGTATAAATATCGTTTGCATGACGTTCCTATAATTTGTTTTGAATTCCGGATTGGTGGTGTCAGTTATATGATATAGTTGTTTCTTGTTTCATTACCCATCAACAGATGTATCATAGCACAACATAAATATTACCAATGTATTGTGTGGGCTGGAGTGTGCTTTAAACATATGGTTTGAGCTTTTACATCTAGATGTGGTATTCATTAAGGTACAGAGGGTATTTCACGAAAGTAGCATGGAATCCACTACTCCCATATTGAATACATCTCAGTCAACCATGAATGGCCTTCTAATCCATATTCGGCAATCAGTAAGTTCCACCTCTTCTCAAATGTTTCTAGTTTGACGTAAACATTCCAAACAAGCTTGTGAAACTTTTTTTTAATTTATGCGTTCTTCAAGTTGTCGCCCTATATCAATATATAAAAGAAAGTGGCATAATTTATTTGAATAGCAGCTTATACACATGTGTACACCTAAAAATAATCGGTACATGTACATGTGTGTATGATATTGATTCTAGGAAGCAATCTATTTGTATACATATGTACACTATACCAATAGCATAAGCATACGTTTGAATAACATACCTTAGCAATGACGTGATGCAAGCGTGGGTGATTTTTTTAGATATATTTTAAGTACATTTCACTCGTTTATTCAAGCTTTAAATTTATAAAAACAGGATATGCAACTATCACTCTCTACAACACGCTAGGGCAAGTGCACCCATCGTTGACGTAGTATAGTGACGATAAGATACCGAGGTCGTCCAAGGACATAAGAGCTTTTAATACCGGAATATCGTCGACGTCTAATCTAATCAAATTTTTAGGAAAGGTTTTTAATAAGTAAAAAATAAATAAATAACAAAAGTGATAAATAAAGAAAACAAATAGACAAGATAGAACCACTTGGTTCCGACCCATTATTTACGTATACTTTGATAATTTCCATGCTTTGGGTTTTTTAAGAGATTATCTTAGTTATAGTGGCATGCCCCTCTTTTGGAGGCGACAATACCCTCAGCCATATTGGTCTGAGTCAGCAGGGATACAGTCCCACAAGGCCGGAATATTGAAAGATAATTAAGTAAGTTATTAATGCAAAATGTGGCATGTCCCTCTTTTGGAGGCAACGCTACCCTCGACCATATTGGTCCGAGTCAGCAGAGATACAGTCTCGCAAGGCCAGTTTAAAGTTTTAATAGTAGTTTATTTATAAGGGAGTCAAGTTGTTCTTACTTTCCCTGATTCACTATCTGCCTTAAGGGAAGTCCTACTAAGCTTGACTCAAGTCCTCATAGGATCTATACACTGAACGAGGCAATAACTTTACCCAAACCATCCTTCTAACCCCTTTCCAGGCAGTTTAAGCACTTTATATATACCATAAAGACACGAATGAGTGAAAACATGAATGATGATAGAATAAAATTCACTTACAATATAAAAAACTAGTTATTAAAGTCATTAATACATACCCAATTAAAAAGTTAATTAAAGACAGGGAATCAAAAGTAAAACATAAATAACTTGTCTTCACTAAGTGATGTAAGAGATTAGCCAAGCGTGGCCTTTGTTTGACAAAAACTCTTACGATCGATCTTGGATCCCGAGACTACTACACACATTCTAGGATAGATGATGGATGAATATGGTGGATGATGGTGGTATTGTGGTGGTGGAGTGGTGGCATGTGTGAGAGAAGTGGTTTGCCAAGGGATGAGTTGGAATGAAACCAAGCACCACTACATATAGTGGGGAACAGACTCTTCACACGGCCCCGTGCCCGCAGGGCACGACCCCGTGTCTTCCTTCTTCTCTGTCTTCATTTAATTCGTATGTCAGATCACTCTGCTACACGGGCCCGTGTGTCAACGGCACGACCCCGTGGCCATTGTAATTATTGTACTATCCCAGATACGCAAATCTAAAAGTTGACCATGACCCGTGCCTAAGGGGACACGGCCCCATGTCTCTTATTTGATTATGTTTGTCTTCTTCTGATCTGAAATCTTGAAGCGGCATGGCCCCATGCTGACAAGGCACGGGCCCGTGCGATACTTCTGATTCGTGGTTTTTGATCTTGGGGTGAAGCTCGGAGGGTTGGTATAGTGTGTTGTCTTCCCGTCTTCTGCATTATGCTGGATTTCGTCGTTATTTTGTTCTTTTTATACAATTAAGTTCTTTTAATCCTGAAAATCAAGCGCACTTTTTCCAATATTAGTACTAAAAAGGGTTGATTTTTTACCATATTTGATACAATTTATATGTTGCATTTGACACATATCAGCAGGCAGCTTGTTGATTATGTGCCACATACATAGTCTATGATTTGACTTGTCAAATACATTGTTAACTACATGTTTTCATGGCACAATCCTCATCGTTTAAGACCAAAAGAGGTTGTTTTCCGTTATGAGCTTCAAGAAACTTTTGTAGAAGCCATGTCTATGACTCAATGGTTTCATTATGAGGAAAATCAGCCCCAAAAATCGTGTATTTTTTGTGATGATCAACTCCAGTAAATGGGACAAAAATCATATTCTACCTGTACAAAATTTATTTAATTCTGAGAATTCCTTTAGAAAAAAAAACATCTAAATTTATTTAAGTCATATATATGTGAATTTATAACTTACATATTGGTGTGGTAAGTTGTATCGAATGCCAAAACATCACCAAAGGATTCATAGTTTAATTTGAAACACCATCACACCAAAACAGCAACTGAAGTTTCGTATCCACAATATGGGTATCAAATGTATAATTTTGTTTGTTTTTAGTGCTCGCTTTAAGTTTATCAACTATAATTTGCGCCTCTCTGTCACCTAGAAAATCTCGATATCTCTCCCACAGTTTTGTAGTCCATAATCATGTCGTGGACGTTATGGTGACCACCTTTTAAGACTACATGGACCTTGTGGGATTTTGTAGGATCAAGATTACCGGTCCGACATTTTGCTATAAACTTTTGAGTAGAAAAGTATGGTTTCCTTTTCTTACGTGATAAATCAAGACTTTCGGGAGAGGTAAAGCCATGGTTGTGTTATTCAACAAAGTCATATAATTCAACCTCTAATGAATCTTTCAAACGTTTAAATTTCACAGGCTTTACAATCTGTAACTTTTATGTTGGATCGACATTTGGTTGAAATAGTATTAACAGCAGAAGATTGACCATCTTTACCTTTAGATTTGTTGGCTTTAGAGCACAAAACATTGTGCAGATTTGTTATTTATTGGTCGCCAACTTTTTCTTTCTTTAGGGTACCCAAACACGTACAAAACCCTGCTAGTTGTGCATATTCCTCATACATTGAAATTGTTGTTTCTATTGAACTAAATCTCGCCTTGATAACTTGTTTGAAACTGGGTGGCACAATTAGCGTCCAAAACCTACTCCCGTTGGGAGTTTCATATACGTTACTAGCAATCGACTCTGCACGTTTAGATGAAACAATAAATTAAATAACAACATGTAATATATAGATGAGTATAATTATTTTAACAACCAATATACGGATTTATTTTTAATCTAGGCATGCTTGTGAAAAATCGGATATATAAAATTAAAACAGAGGGATTGACAAACACAAATTGGAATGTACACATGTGTATATACAATATGCAAAAACAAACTCCATTATGTATCTGATAACATACATGAGCTATATATGTGTATAACCTAAGGAAAAGATAAGAACACAAAGTTTAAGATAAATATTATCAATATACATCTGTGTATGTAAAACAAAACTGACTGGGAATAACGAGAGCAGTATGTTTCAAATCCGATGTGTATAAACAAATTAATTTATAAAACTACCCAGAAGCAGTTATTAGTCTATATATCAACGACATCATCATACTACTAAATCTGGGATAAAAGTTAATCTATACACGACAAAATCATCATAACAAAAAATGAACAACAAGATTAGTATATAAATCGACACCATCTTTATAATGTAAACCTAAAAAACCAATAGAAATCAACATTGACATGCACACAACTGTTCAAACGAATCCCATTGTTATGTGAAGTGAAAGAAACGACACAACAATAAAAGAAGAAAATAATTTACATATAAAACATTCTGTTACAACAAGCAATATAAATACCTGGACGATTAATTGTTGTAAAAAAACACATTATTGTTATCTGGACTACATTGTTCTTGGCTATTTGATTCGTTGCTATCTGAGTCTTCCATAGAGGTATGTGAATCTAAACTATACTAAGTTCTAAGATAAAAGAAAGAAGGGATAATAAACTTTTATGCGATCTGGTTAGGGAAAACTGTCGATCAAAATAGTTTTTGTATGGATTACGACTAGAATCTTGGAATAATTTAAAAGATATTTCAAACTCACATAAAATAGGAGCATATAACTATTTATGGATTAATATAGAATAATGAATTAATAAAATTTTAAATGTTAAATTAAATCCTATCCTTTTTACTAAAAAATAAATGAAGGGCCAGGATTAGTTTACTAAGTTCACAAGCAAGGGGGCTATTAGTAACCTAATATTATATATATATATATATATATATATATATATATATATATATATATATATATGGTCGGGTTATTGTAAAAGAGAGTTTTTTAGTGAGAAGGGTAAGAAGTGTTTTAAGCCCTTAGATCTTTTAGTTAATGGTTGAGATCAAAGGTGGTAAAATTGTAAATAGTGTGGTATTTTGAGACTGGTTTGACTAGTTTAGGGGCAATTGTGTCTTTTTATAATATTTAAATAAAGAAACAATATCTCATAACAATCAAACTGTTGGCAAAGTACCACAATTCTCGCCTTTTCTATCCAAAATTGGAGATCATGGAATAAAATCAAAAATCAAAAGTTCGTATTATGTTATAAAACGTAATCAAACAAATCTTCTTCTATATTCTTTACTCCGAATCATCTAGGATTCGCTAAAAAATTGTTTGGTGATTTTTTAGGGAAAAGGAAGAAAGCAAGATCGGAATGCCCTAACACATTTATGGCATTTAGTGAAGCAAATGTATTAAGATTCAAGGCGTGGTGTGTTAATGTCTAAAAGAACTGTATTCAGATTCAAGGCATGGTCTTTTAAACATCTGGAAACATTGACTTTGATTCAAGTTATGGTGTTTTAACATCTGGAATTTGTAAACATTGTATTATGATTATATTCATGGTGTTTTGACATCAAGAATAACAATACAAACCTTCTCAGATGGTGTTAAAACACCATAACTTGAATAATAAAGCAACCATTCCAAATGTTAAAACACCATGACTGTATTACGATTCAACTCGTGTTCAAAAATAACCAAAATCATTGCATGTGTTAAAACACCATTACTGTATCAGGATTCAAGCTGTGGTGTTTTTTAGAATTCGTATGGTGTTTTATACCTACGAATAAACATAAATGTTGATATACATTTTTTTGGATTAAACTGTCACACCCCAACCGATGACGGAATTATCGGGATCGATCAAGAGATCCCATAACAGTCATTTCAAAGATAATAATCAACATTCAATATCCCATACTATCAAACTCATACAACCTTTAAAACAACCATTACAATTCAACAAAATCTCTTAAACACAAATCCAATTCGATCTCCCCTAGATTTTATTACAAACCATTCCAAACAAACTAAACAAAACAAACTAATCTAAGCACGCAACATCCAAGGCATCCAAGCAAAAGAACCTCAACCTGTTACCTACGTTAAAATACAAGTCAATACAATTAAGTAAAGGTGAGCATACGAGTTTTGTAATACTAGCATAATAGGGAAACCGTTCGTGAAATAGTCTAACTACATATCATGATACACCAAAACACATCACACAGATAAACATAGGCTTATTTCTCATGCTAACTACCGCGAGAAGGCTTGCGCGTCCATCCGAACTAGACCCGTCAGGTGTAAGCCACACTATAGTACCATACTAGCTAATGAGGCAAGTTAACGAAAATACGTCCTAGTCACATCTAGTATCACGTATTGAGCATATATAATCAGATTATTCGCGTGTGATAAACAGTTTGATTGTGAAGTGATTTTGATATAGGAACGTAAGTAACACCCAAAAAGTGCATTTAAGCAAAAATGGGTCAAGTATACTCACTGTGGGTGCGTTTTAGGTGAGACGAGGGATCTGAGAAGAGTCGAGGAGATCGTCGGATCAGCCTGCATACGCGAACGGAAGTGCATCAATCTCCGAAAAGCTGAAACGGTTAAGTTTGGGTTGAGCAATAGGCAAGTTCGGCCGAACTTGTATACAAGTTCGAGCGAACTTGTAAGGATATAATGAGATTTGAGCCAAGTTCGGTCGAACTTGGTAAGATTCTTAGGAATCTTGTCAAGTTCGGGCGAACTTGTAAGGAAATCTTACTGTATAGACAAGTTCGGGCGAACTTGCATAGTTTCTTAGGAAACTAGGCAAGTTCGGGCGAACTTGCAAGGAAATTTGGTGGAAAGGACTCAAGTTCGGTCGAACTTGACCCAAATCGGTACAAGTTCGGTCAAACTTGACCCAGGTCGGTACAAGTTTGGTCGAACTTGACCTGGTGTGCTGGTGATTCTCGAGCGAACTTGATGTTTTCGGGTCCAAAATCTTGGGTTTTCGCGTCGTTTGCTGAGGAAATCGAGTGCTCATCCCTCCAACCTTAAGCCACTAAGTAAAACTTAGGCTGGATAGGTCTTTTTGGAGCGAACTTAGCCATTTTACAGAAACTCGGGCTAATCCGGGTGAACTTGAAGGTTCGTACGGGTTAGTCCAGCTTGTGTAAAGTGACGATTTCATCCTTGTGCATCCGGATCTGAGATCTAGCTTCGACAACGCCTCGTTCCACTCAAAAGTGAACGAAACATATGTCATTAGTCCGAAAATGGTGTAAAAATCAATGTTTTAAAAGGTTTTGCTCAGATCTAGTATAGATCTGAGTGAAAACAGAAGTTCTGATGGAAAAAGATGAAGATTTTCATAAACAGAAGAGATTTGATGAAAACGAACGCAATGCCTTGTGCAAAATCGTTGTAAAACGTTGTAAATGGTTGTTGAACATCATTGTAGTTGAAATCGGGTTGATTCTTACTTAGAAAACAGAGGGTTTCAGGTTTCGGGTTTCTGGAGCTCAGAGCGAAGTTGCAGCAAGTTTAAATGAGCGAATGGGGCTGAGTATTTATAGGCGAAGGCAAAAAGGTGAGCTGGTGGAGTCAAGTTCGGCCGAACTTGCATGGAAACATGCAAGTTCGAGCGGACTTGAGGGATGTTTGGAGGAAATGAGTTAAGTTCGGCCAAACTTGACCCTTGTAGGGCAAGTTCGAGCAAACTTGAGGTAATTGAAAGATTCTGAGTTTATCAGCCAAGTTCGGCCGAACTAGGGGTCACCAAGTTCGAGCGAACTTGACCCAATTTGTTGGGTTTTCGTCGTTGTTCGCGTTAAGAGTTCGCTTGGCTATTCGTTTTGTATTTGATAGTAATATTAAGCGTTATAATTAATATAATAATGCGATTTAGCGATTTGAATATGCGAGAGCGATGCGATAGCGATTGTAATAATAACCACAAACATACATAACACATAAATAATATAAACCACATAATTAACTGCGATTTGCGATGCGATGAGATTAGCGATGCGACTTAATAAGCGATTAGATGCGATAATAACGTACAAACCAAAATTAATTAACATAAAATTTATTATAAACCGAATCTCGGGATTACAAAAGATAGATACATCGGCAAGACAAATGAAAAGATAACAACGAATTTTTGAGTTGTTATAGTCTCCCCTACTTTAGGAAATTTCGTCCTGAAATTTAAGTAGTAGCTGTAACAAATAGATGCGGGTACTGGCCTTCATATCACTTTCCAATTCCCAAGTGAACTCGGCGCCGCGTTTGTCTTCCCATCGGACCTTCAAGATAGGGATGCGAGAGCGTCGGAGTTTCTTGATCTCTCGGTCCATGATTTCCACAGGCTTTTCCACGAACTGGAGAGTCTCCTTGATTTGCAAATCTTCGAGAGGTACATGGAGATTCTCTTCGGCTAGGCATTTCTTGAGGTTAGACACGTGGAAAGTCGGATGAACGTTATTAAGTTCCGCCGGTAGTTCGAGACGATAGGCTACTTTACCGGTCCTTTCCAGAATCTTAAAGGCTCCAACGTATCGAGGCGCTAGCTTTCCTTTCTTGCCGAAGCGGACCACTCCCTTCCAAGGTGCAACCTTTAGGCAAACGTGATCCCCCAATTCGAACTGCAGGGGCTTGCGGCGTTTATCGGCATAATTCTTTTGGCGACTCCGAGCTTTCAAAAGATTGTCTCTGATCTGGAGGATCTTGTCTGTCATTTCTTGGATTAGCTCGGGACCGGTGATTTGTGCTTCTCCGATCTCGTGCCATGCAATAGGCGATCGACATTTTTGTCACACCCCGACCCGCAGCGGAAAAGGTGATCGGGGCATGATTGGGTTTTCATCAAAGCTCATGACATTTATTATAATGTTTCATATTTATTATTACAATTTAAAGGAAATCATACAATCATATCATACAACTTGTTCTATACATCTTTCTAGGCTTCATTATTTTCTTCTAAGGCATTTTCCTATGTGTTCCTTGCTTCATCCTGTCCACCTGTATCATGTGTAAAAAATGGTTTTTGGATCAACAAAAAGTTGGTGAGTGAATCCTATTTAAAACATTTAAACGTGTTTATTGAATTGATTATAAAATAAAGTGCATAACCACATATGAGTAAATGTAAATGTAAATTTATTAACAAAACACTTAATATTAAATATTGCACACACATACAACAATAGATAGTTTTGAGGCACGCGTTGTTCAACTCGTCTTCCACGAGGAACTGATGGGCCTAATGAATGAGTTTTGAGGCACGCGTTGTTCCACGAACTGATGGGCCTAATGAATGAGTTTTAAGGCACGCGTTGTTCAACTCGTCTCCCACGAGGAACTGATGGGCCTAACAATTTATTTGCATACAACTTGACAATATGTAATACATAATAACAAACAATATTTACATTCTAAATTTAGATCATAATATGGTATAGCACGAGTTTGAATAAGCGAATTAGTTTAAGTGACACATGATACACCCCAAAACATGAATAAAAAGGGGAATTTGTAAGAATTCACTCACAGTGGTTACGTTTCTTGGATTGATGATGAATGCGCATGAATTTGGATTAACCACGAGAGAAAACTAACCTAGATAATAACATAACGGTTCGGTAAGTAAGCGGATTTTATTAACCAATTTTAATAGGATTTTTGGATATATTTTTTTGTGAGTATAAGGCTATTTTCTAACTTTAAAAACGTTTATTTTTAAGTATTTTTAATTGATTTTTAAATTAAATAAATAAATAAAAATATAAAAAAATGTTGACTTTGACCGTTGACCGTTGACCATGACTGTTGACCGTTGACCGGTTCGGTCGGTTATATTGTTGCACTGAGTGAGATTCGAACCGGTGACCTCTCGTACGCGTGCACGCAGCTCTACCAACTGAGCTACGTGTCTAACCCGAAATATTTATGTTTTTAATTATACTTATATACAAACTAGATAAATTCATTTCTGTCCTTATATAAAAATTCTGATAATTGCCAGAATCGGTGCGGTAGCCTGGACTCGAACCCGCGACGTATGATTTAAAATCGCACATAGTCCACCACTGGACTGTGTGTCTATCTTGGTTATTATTCCGGTTTTCATTAAACTTAACATCTAACTGCGTGTGGATCCGGTTCAGTTTAAAAAGGAACATTTTTATTACAGAGAATGTGGTTGTGGCAAGGATCGAACTCGGGACGTGTGTTAATCGTTTGCAAACAGTCCACCGCTGGACTGTGTGTCTAACCCGTTTATATAACTTGTTTTAATTATACTTATACACTGATTACATGTTTCAGGATTTAGCGTTTATAAAAAAAGCATTATATTTCAGTGAATCAGAACACAACAGAATTCGAACCCGGGACGTATGCTTTAAAATCGCACACAGTCCACCGCTGGACTGTGTGTCTAACCCGAGATATAACTCGATTTATATTAAATATATATATAACCTAAGCTTCATCTTCTTCGTTAAACTTAACCCAGAAACCAATCCCGACTGTTTCGATACATTCATCAATTTCTTTAGTAAATTGTAATTAACTACATATGAGATTAATAAAAATGAGAGAGATTAGGTGTAACATATACCGAACAGAGATCCCCTGTTTCGCCGGCGAGTTTCCGATGACAGCAAGTTATTCCAGCGACGTGTATCTTGCGGCAGAGGATCTTCAAGAAGTTTGAGGTGAGTGTGGGTGACTTCGGTATGAGCTCTAGATGTTCTGTTTTTAGAGTAAGGCACAGAGATGAAGGGGTTCGGTTTTCCGGCGAGTTGCAGAAAGTTTCCGGCGAGTTGTTCTTGCCGATTAGGGACTTGTAGGGAGGTTAGCGAGTGTATTGAGAGCTAATTCGAGTGAATAAGTGAGTTGGGTTTTCCTGACTGAAGGTATTTTTTAAGTATAAGAGATTTCAAGTTTCCGATTATAAAATTTTCGGTTTAAGAGTGAAATTGATTGAGTTTTCGGTTATAACCGACGTTGCTATAAATGCATCCGTTATGTCAAATGAAAACGTCAATGATTGACGAATTTGTCGGGATTTCCGGCGAGAGTGACTTGGGCGCGCTGGTTTTGAGTTTCGAGTTTTTTATTAATTATTAATTGTTTCAGTATTTCAACAAGTAACACAAGTGGCGCAGTGGTAGGATGTGTGTGAGTTAAGACTTGGGATTTACCCGGCTGACCCGGGTTCGAAACCCGGCATCAGCATATTATTTTTATTTCGTTATTTTTAATAAATTTTCAATTATAAATTTTAAATTCTAATATATTTATTAATTATGTATCGTATAAAATTAATTTGAGTATTAAATACGCAACGAAAATTTTAATTGGATGTTCGGTTAATAAACGAAGCGGGTTTGGTTAACCTGGTTTTTGACGGATGTTACAGTATCCCCTACTTTTAGAAATTTCGTCCCGAAATTTAAGTAGTGGCATGTTTGTCTCAAAAGGATGGTGTTTTAATCTGACAATTGCATACTTAGAAGGGAGTAAGAGTTTAAATTTTGTTTGAGGCGGTAACGTTCCTTGTAAGGGTCGAGTACCCTGCTACAGGAATCACTTTTTGTTGCCTACGGTAAAGAATATTGATAAACAGAGTTGATTGACCAAGTATAATTTTATGCATAAGAGTTTTGATACGTTTGGGAAGATAAGGTTATATCCTAAAACAAAACTTCTACTACTAAAACCTACATGGAACTTCTCATACCCGCCTGACAATGCCTCTGATCCTTTGGTAAGAATACTTATATATAGGAAGTACCAGCGGCGTATCCACCATATTCTTGTCAAATTTTCATTGGTTTTATCAGTAAGTTATGATTGGTTCTATGATGTGACTCTAGAACATAAACAAACATAACAACCAAAGCATGAGTCCTAATTCTGATAGTATACATGTTTGAATGGTGACAGTACCTCTCTCGTTTGTTATGATGGAGAGGTTAGTCTATGTAGAAATTGGACACAATCCAATTTATTTAAATGATGAGATGATATGAATGCTAAATCAGTGAGTTTAAAACAAATTTCAACCAAGACATTACTAAATCCTACATGGAACTTCTCATAACCGCCTGACAATGCCTCTGATCCTTTGACAAGAATACTTATATATAGGAAGTACCAGCGGCGTATCCACCATATTCTTGTCAAATTTTCATTGGTTTTATCAGTAAGTTATGATTAGTCCTATGTGACTCTAAAACCTAAACAAACACAACAACCAAAGCTTGAGTCTTAATTCTGATAGTATACATGTTTGAATGGTGACAGTACCTCTCTCTTTGTTATGATGGAGAGGTTAGTCTATGTAGAAATGGAACACAATCCAATTTCTTTAAATGATGAGATGATATGAATGCTAAATCTGTGAGTATAAGACAAAACTGAAATAGTAATTCGCATAAGATTCTTGGATAAATTTCCAATTTATAACTGAGATACGTGAAAATTGAGATAACATAAAGAAAACATAAAAACTAAGCGGTTGGAGTTGAATCTTGATTTTTGGTGAAGGAGACTAGTTGGGTGGTTCGTTTGGGCCGTCATTATCTTCAACAGGATTGGCGTTGATGTTGAAAACTCTTCCTCTTGCTGGTGGCCTAGTGGTTAGGTTTTCTTGATTTGCTTGGTTAACTGGGTTTGCTTGAGCTTGGGCGTTTATGATGTTAACCAATCGAGGGCACGTGTTTCTAAAATGGGTAGGGTCACCACAATTAAAACAAGCTCGAACATATGGGAACATGGGGTATTGGGGTTGTTGATATGTTTGGATAATGTTTTGAGTAGGGGGTGAGGTTTGGTTTTGAGAGGTGCGGCAAACCTTGCTCAAATGACCATAGCGTCCACAATTCGCACATAGTCGACAAGGTAAGGTAGAGGGATGGTGATAAAAGCAGGTGTTGCATTGAGGGTGAGGTCCAAGGTAAGGTTTCTTACTTGGGTAAGTTGAGTGGGGTGCTACTTGAGTGATTGGGATAGCTTGGAGGGGTATGGCTTGTGAGGCTGGTTGATTGTGTTGGGTGACAGCAAAAAGTTGCCCATCTCGTTTTCTCTTAGAAATGGTTGAGAAGGGGATTCGGTTTGGGTGGAGTTTGAGGTTTTAGTTGATGCTTTATCCTTCTTCTTCTCCTCCTTGAAATCCTTATTCCGTATGCGGTTCTCGGTGAGCTCTGTAGCTAACTCCATTGCTGCTTCCAAAGTTGCAGGTGTGGTACTTATTACAGAGTCTTGAATTTTTGAAGGAAGACCTCGAATGTAGTGCTCGATCAAACGGTAAAGAGGAGTGAACAAGTTGGGAACCATTTGATTTAACTCGAGGAATCTCTTGTTGTATGTGGTGTGGTCGCCTTCCTTTTGTTTCAAAGAATAGAACTCATCCTCCAATTTCTTGATTTCGCTTCTTGGGCAAAACCGTCTTGTCATGATTTCCTTCAACTCTTCCCAATTCAAAGTCATAGCATCTTTAACACCTCGTTTGGCCTTCTCTGTATTCCACCATGTAAGTGCTATTCCAAGTAAACGACCAGTAGCATATCGCACTTTGCGATCATCGGGGCAATCGCAATTTAGAAAAGTGTTTTCCATTTCTTCAAACCAATAGAGGAGTGCGGTGACACCTTCAGTCCCTTCGTACTTTGGAGGGTCGCAGGATTTGAAATGCTTGAAGGTGCATTTAGTGGCTTTTGGGGGAGGATTGACAATGTTTTGATCTTCTTGATTGACGGGATTAGCGGTAAGGGCTTGCTGGACTTGAACTACAATGTTGGGTATTACGGCAGCCATTTGTTGAGCGATTTGGGCAGCCATGCGCTTGCGGGCTTTTCCTGATCTCATCTTCCTACGAGCGGAATTAGAAGACATCTACAAGGAATACATATCAAGAGTATGAGTTGGATGTTTTAGGGATCATGTGTCGTATTTAGGAATGAACATTCATAAAATAAATATAGAATAATAAATCTACTACATCCATAGGATGTCTTGGGCTTTGCTCGTAATTGGGCCTTGCATGCCGCCATACTTCACCTTCGTAATCATGTGGGCCCCCATGATTACCGGGTTTTTCATATGGTTCGCATGTGTTAGCCTGGTTACGTACACTAAAACCCGGAGAAAATCGAGAAATATGTATGTAACGTATGATATTCGGAATGTATCCAGGTGTGGACACGGTGACACCTCAAAGTGGGGTTAGTTCGAACGACGTTTGGTGTGGCATGCTTTGGCCTAATAGGTCCTTCGTACTCTCATCGTTAGTCCCCAGGTAGGCAAACTGGTCCGTTATATTGGATTTATACGAATGCCAACCTAGACAGGATGTTCCGACTACCGGTACTTGTACCCTTACAGTTACTACATGCCCGTCGCAGAACTCACTTTGATGAGATTTGAAAAATGAAAAATGTGACAGAATCTTGAATAACGGAAGTATGAAGATGATTTGAATATGTAAACATTGTAATATGTATGATGAATGTATATGTAATTATGTATGTTTGACTGTAAGTATAATTCACTATGTATCACAAAATGTAGTATCGAAAGTGTTTGCATGCATTTGTGTATGTAATAAATATGAAAGAAATAAACATCACGAGTTTGCATATAACCACATAAACAATTAAAATCTAATCAACTATAGTATAGGCTCTAAGGGTCTAATAACCTATCCTATATCCCTATAGTCAAAAGCTTTTATACCAATCTGTCACACCTTGACCCGCAGCGGAAAAGGTGATCGGGGCATGATTGGGTTTTCATCAAAGCTCATGACATTTATTATAATGTTTCATATTTATTATTACAATTTAAAGGAAATCATACAATCATATCATTCAACTTGTTCTATACATCTTTCTAGGCTTCATTATTTTCTTCTAAGGCATTTTCCTATGTGTTCCTTGCTTCATCCTGTCCACCTGTATCATGTGTAAAAAATGGTTTTTGGATCAACAAAAAGTTGGTGAGTGAATCCTATTTAAAACATTTAAACGTGTTTATTCAATTGATTATAAAATAAAGTGCATAACCACATATGAGTAAATGTAAATGTAAATTTATTAACAAAACACTTAATATTAAATATTGCACACACATACAACAATAGATAGTTTTGAGGCACGCGTTGTTCAACTCGTCTCCCACGAGGAACTGATGGGCCTAATGAATGAGTTTTGAGGCACGCGTTGTTCCACGAACTGATGGGCCTAATGAATGAGTATCAAGGCACGCGTTGTTCAACTCGTCTCCCACGAGGAACTGATGGGCCTAACAATTTATTTGCATACAACTTGACAATATGTAATACATAATAACAAACAATATTTACATTCTAAATTTAGATCATAATATGGTATAGCACGAGTTTGAATAAGCGAATTAGTTTAAGTGACACATGATACACCCCAAAACATGAATAAAAAGGGGAATTTGTAAGAATTCACTCACAGTGGTTGCGTTTCTTGGATTGATGATGAATGCGCACGAATTTGGATTAACCACGAGAGAAAACTAACCTAGATAATAACATAACGGTTCGGTAAGTAAGCGGATTTTATTAACCAATTTTAATAGGATTTTTGGATATATTTTTTTGTGAGTTTAAGGCTATTTTCTAACTTTAAAAACGTTTATTTTTAAGTATTTTTAATTGATTTTTAAATTAAATAAATAAAAATATAAAAAAAATGTTGACTTTGACCGTTGACCGTTGACCATGACTGTTGACCGTTGACCGGTTCGGTCGGTTATATTGTTGCACTGAGTGAGATTCGAACCGGTGACCTCTCATACGCGTGCACTCAGCTCTACCAACTGAGCTACGTGTCTAACCCGAAATATTTATGTTTTTAATTATACTTATATACAAACTAGATAAATTCATTTCTGTCCTTATAGAAAATTTTGATAATTGCCAGAATCGGTGCGGTAGCCTGTACTCGAACCCGCGACGTATGATTTAAAATCACACACAGTCCACCACTGGACTGTGTGTCTATCTTGGTTATTATTCCGGTTTTCAATAAATTTAACATCTAACTGCGTGTGGATCCGGTTCAGTTTAAAAAGGAACATTTTTATTACAGAGAATGTGGTTGTGGCAAGGATCGAACTCGGGACGTGTGTTAATCGTTTGCACACAGTCCACCGCTGGACTGTGTGTCTAACCCGTTTATATAACTTGTTTTAATTATACTTATACACTGATTACATGTTTCAGGATTTAGCATTTATAAAAAAAAGCATTATATTTCAGTGAATCGGAACACAACAGAATTCGAACCCGGGACGTATGCTTTAAAATCGCACACAGTCCACCGCTTGATTGTGTGTCTAACCCGAGATATAAATCGATTTATATTAAATATATATATAACCGAAGTTTCATCTTATTCGTTAAACTTAACCCAGAAACCAATCCCGACTGTTTCGATACATTCATCAATTTCTTTAGTAAATTGTAATTAACTACATATGAGATTAATAAAAATGAGAGAGATTAGGTGTAAGATATACCGAACAGAGATCCCCTGTTTCGCCGGCGAGTTTCCGATGACAGCAGGTTATTCCGGCGACGTGTATCTTGCGGCAGAGGATCTTCAAGAAGTTTGAGGTGAGTGTGGGTGACTTCGGTATGAGCTCTAGATGTTCTGTTTTTAGAGTAAGGCACAGAGATGAAGGGGTTCGGTTTTCCGGCGAGTTGCAGAAAGTTTCTGGCGAGTTGTTCTTGCCGATTAGGGACTTGTTGGGAGGTTAGCGAGTGTATTGAGAGCTAATTCGAGTGAATAAGTGAGTTGGGTTTTCCTGACTGAAGGTATTTTTTAAGTATAAGAGATTTCAAGTTTCCGATTATGAAATTTTCTGTTTAAGAGTGAAATTGATTGAGTTTTCGGTTATAACCGATGTTGCTGTAAATGCATCCGTTATGTCAAAAGAAAACGTCAATGATTGACGAATTTGTCGGGATTTCCGGCGAGAGTGACTTGGGCGCGCTGGTTTTGAGTTTCAAGTTTTTTATTAAGTATTAATTGTTTCAGTATTTCAACAAGTAACACAAGTGGCGCAGTGGTAGGATGTGTGTGAGTTAAGACTTGGGATTTACTCGGCTGACCCGGGTTCGAAACCCGGCATCAGCATATTATTTTTATTTCGTTATTTTTAATAAATTTTCAATTATAAATTTTAAATTCTAATATATTTATTAATTATGTATCGTATAAAATTAATTTGAGTATTAAATACGCAACGAAAATTTTAACTGGATGTTCGGTTAATAAACGAAGCGGGTTTGGTTAACCCGGTTTTTTACGGATGTTACAATTTTCTTCCATACAATGCCTCAAAAGGAGCCATTTGAATGCTGGTATGATAACTATTATTATACGAGAATTCAATTAAAGGTAAATGCGTATCCCAGTTACCACCAAAATCTATGATGCACGCACGAAGCATGTCTTCGAGGGTGCGAATCGTGCGCTCAGTCTGACCGTCGGTTTGAGGGTGAAAAGCGATACTGAGATTGAGAGTAGTACCGAGAGCAGATTGAAAAGTCTCCCAGAGTCGCGCAGTAAAGCGACCGTCTCGGTCAGAAATGATGTCACGAGGCTTCCCGTGTCGACAAATGACTTCGTCGGTATAGATTCGGGCTAACCGTTCGACCTTAAAGTCTTCTTGTATCGCAATAAAGTGCGCAGATTTAGTTAGACGGTCAACGATAACCCAAATGCTATCGTGACCGGATGAAGTGCGGGGAAGTTTGGTAATGAAGTCCATAGCTATACTCTCCCACTTCCACATCGGGATTTCGGGTTGTTCGTGTAAACCTGAGGGCCTTTGATGTTCGGCTTTAACTTTCGAACAAGTTAAGCACTTTGAGAAATACAAGGCGATATCCTTTTTCATGCCCGGTCACTAATACTTAGGACGAAGATCCCTTGTACATCTTGTCGGCACCGGGGTGAATGGAATATCGAGATTTATGAGCTTCGGTCATTAGCAGTTCACGAAGATTATCACGACTGGGAATCCAAAAGCGATCGAGATAGTAATAAATACCGTTAGGTTTGACAACGAGCAGAGTTTCGTCACCACATTTCATTTCTTCCTCCAAAGTATTCTCGTCAAAGTAAGCGAATTGGGCGGAACGAATCATGATTTCGAGATCATTCAAAACTTGAGAGTCACGAATACTATATACATAGCTTCCTCGACTTAGAGCATCGGCGACGACGTTTGCTTTGCCGGGATGGTAGCGTATCTCGCAATCGTAGTAGTTGAGAAGTTCAACCCATCGGCATTGGCACATATTCAGTTCCTTTTGATTGAAGATATTTTGTAAGCTCTTATGGTCGGTGAAGACCGTACACTTAGTACCGTAAAGGTAGTGTCACCATATCTTCAACGTAAAAACAACTGCACCGAGTTCGAGATTGTGGGTTGTGTAGTTCTTCTCGTGGATTTTGAGTTGTCGAGACGCATACGCGATAACCTTGTCTCGTTGCATGAGAACACAACCAAGGCCAAGATTCGAGGCATCGCAGTAAACAACGAAATCGTCGTTTCCGTCGGGTAAGGCGAGAATGGGAGTGTTGCATAGCATACGCTTGAGAGTTTGAAAGCTTCCTCTTTCTTGGAATCCCAAACAAAAGGTTTGTCTTTATGAGTTAAAGCTGTAAGCGGAACGGTGATTTTTGAGAAGTCGACGATGAATCGACGGTAGTAACCCGCCAATCCAAGAAATGAACGGATTTCAGAAGCATTCTTCAATGTAATCCAACTCTTGACGGCTTTGATCTTTGCAAGGTCGACGTGATTTCCTTGACTATTAACGACGTGGCCGAGAAATTGGACTTCTTCGAGCCATAATTTACATTTAGAGAACTTAGCGTAAAGGCGATTTCCTTGGAGAAGTTCGAGGACTAGACGGAGATGACGCGCGTGTTCATCTCTCGACTTCGAATAGATAAGGATGTCATCGATGAAAACAATGACGAAACGATCTAAGAAAGCTTTACACACACGGTTCATCAAATCCATGAAGACCGCAGGCGTATTTGTAAGACCAAAAGGCATGACCACGAATTCAAAATGGCCATAGCGAGTACGAAAGGCAGTTTTCGGAATATCTTCATCCAACACGCTTAACTGATGATAACCAGAACGAAGATCGATCTTAGAAAAACAAGTAGCACCTTGAAGTTGATCAAATAAGTCGTCGATTCGAGGAAGAGGATAGCGGTTCTTTATCGTGAGTTTGTTAAGTTCACGATAATCGATGCACATCGGAACGATCCATCCTTCTTTTTCACGAAAAGGACGGGTGCGCCCCAAGGCGAAGTGCTCGGGCGTATGAAACCTTTATCAAGAAGTTCTTGAAGTTGGCTTGATAGCTCGCGCATTTCGGATGGTGCGAGACAATAAGGAGCTTTAGCAACGGGAGTAGCTCCGGGAACTAAATCGATACGGAATGCAACATCTCAAGTAGGGGGTAAACCGAGTAAATCGTCGGGAAAGACTTTAGGAAATTCACAAACAACGGGAACATCTTTATAAGTCTTCTTTTCTTTCTCCGGGTTCACAATGTGAGCGAGGAAAGCAACACATTGCTTTCGCAAACATTTGTGTGCTGGAGTACATGACAAAAGCATCAACTTCTTTGAGGGAGTTTCACCATAAACATGAAGTTGATCACCGTCAGGGAGAGGGAAACAAATCATTTTATCGAAACATACAACTTCAGCATGGTTTTCACGAAGAAAGTCCATACCTACTATGATATCGAAGCTACCTAACTGCATAGGTATGAGATTGATCGAGAAGACATGGTTGTTGAGATCGAGAGAACAACCACGTAGGACGGAGTTAACGGTAACAGTTCTTCCGGTGGCGACTTCCACATCGAAAGTCTTTGGGAGTTTAGCGCGTTTACATTTTAAAACCTTTTCGAATTCTAATGATACAAAACAATTATCAGCACCAGTATCAAATAAACACGAAGCATAAATACCATTAAAGAGGAACGTACCATTGACAACATTGTTGTCATTCTGAGCCTGGCGGTGATTCAGGTTGAAAGCCCTTCCACACGCAGCTTGTTGTTGCTGCTAAGGCAGCGGTGGTGGCTGCTGTTGGGGCTGCTATTGATGCGGCTCTTGTTTCACAGTACGGTTTGGGCAGACATTTGCAAAGTAGTTCGGATCACCACACACGTAACACGCACGTGCTTTTGGGGCTGCTTGTTGCTGCTGGTTGTTCTGGGGAGCACGCTGAGGAGCTGGCAGTGCTGGAGCCTGAGGAGCTGGCTGACGAGGGTTGGTATGGCAACTCACAGTAAAGTGGCCGTAGATGTTGCAGTTTGTGCAAAAACGGCAGTTTACACCAATCACATGATGATATGTGCATTTAGGGTACAGTGGGTGAGGACCGGTGTACGCACGCTTAGTTGGGGGTGTGTCCTAAGCAGGAGCCTGATAAGACTTAGAGTTGAGCGGTGTAGCAGCGACGAGTTCTTGCTAGGGTTTCCTCTCTTGCGTCCCTGACGCTTTCCCTTCGGATCGCTGGGTGATTCGATAGCAGCAGTTGGCTCTGTAACAGCTTGATTGGAAACTTTCGCATGGTTCTTGAAATAACCATCTTGAACTCGCTGATCGTTGATCTCAGCAGCGAGCATGTAGGTTTCCTCGATGGTTGTAGTACGAGCAACTTTCACAAAATTCGCGACACACTCGGGTAAACCACGGATATACTTGTTGATAGCTTTCTCAGTTGTATCAACTTGGCTGGGACAGATGATGCTCAAAATCTTAAATCGAGCAGTGAATCAGCATTGTCGGGACCATCTTGCTTTATACCCCAAAATTCGTTCTCGAGCTTTTGCATCTCATGCGGAGGACAGAACTCCTTCATCATTACTTCCTTGAGTTCCTCCCAAGACAGACTATAGGCTTCATCATTACCGCGCTTGTTCCTTTCGGCGGTCCACCAGTCGAGAGCACGGGACTGGAAGACTCCGGTAGCGTTCACCGTGTGAAGGTTATCGGGGCATCCACTTTGCCTAAAGGTGACCTCAATGGCATCAAACCAATGGAACATAGAAGTCGGTCATCATTGCTCGTGAAGGCGAGAGGTGCACAAGCCTTGAAATTTTTGAAACTGAATCGCGGCTTGGGGTTTTCGGCTTTCGAGTCAACTGATGAGTTACTGCTCACAGCATGAATTTCTGAGATGATTTGCGGGATAACCTTAGCCATTTCCTTGGCTACCATTGTAGCGATACGCTTGTCAGCGTTGCTGCGCTGGAGATTCCTTCGGGTGTGCGATCCCATGGAAGACATCTACACGAAGGATTTAGATTAGATGAGATTCGATTATAATAGAGTTATGTTTAAATACTTATTATTATTATCATTCATACAAGGCACAAAATCACATAAACACGTAGGCGCGTAAATACGTAAGCACGTAAGCACATAAGCACGTATTTCACATAAGCATATACTTTGCACATATTCACCTTCTTATAAGTAAAGCGTAGCGCGTTCGAGATGCGATATAATAGCGAGATATAAGCGATATATAAGCGAGTAATACCGCTCATGAGGCATACATGACCTCATAGGCGTAAGCGGGTTAAGCGATTAGTTTCGCTGGTGTAGTAATTTAGCGTTTTAGATTTCGAGAGTTGTGCGAGTGGTGCATGCGTTTATGGAGCGTAAAGCGATAAAGCGAGAAATCGATAATACGAGAAATAAATAAAGCGTCTCAAAATATTAAACACATAAATAGTAATAAATTCGATGATGCATAAATCAACGATATAGGCTTAAATCAATTTGGGAGTGTCCGGGGTTTTGATATGTTGACTATCCAAAGTGGTTCGACTACCCTTTGAGCTTGGACCCACGTTTTGGCCTAATAGATAGATGCTCTCACCGCAAGCGGCTAACGACATTATCCTTCCGGTTACTATGCGTTCCAAATCATCGGAATAATCGACACTTTGGTGAGATTGAAAATCGAGAGGCGGAATTTGTTACTAAGATGCGGGTTTCACCCCTAACTTAGCAACGTCGTTCCTAGTTGTGGCTACGCGCACCGATCACATCGGGCGTTCCACTAGATAGAAATGGAGATTTTCGTCGAGGTTTGGATGTCACTCCTAACTCAACGAAGTTATCTCGTGCGATAGAGATTGCACGGAATGAATGATCTCATCGAGAGTTCTCGTTTTCACACCTAATCTCGACTTGATCACTCATTTTGTGTGATACGAGCGTTTCCAAGTGTGTATATTGTATTAGCCTTAGGAAAGGCACATTTAAGCATTTATGGCATGTAGTTTAGCATTTAAGTCAAAGATAGGTCAATCGGGTACCTAAACATGCTACTAGGTCGGATCATGGAAATTCTACCTATTATCCTAAGGTTATGGACTGCTCTGATACCAATCTGTCACACCCCAACCGATGGTGGAATCATCGGGTTATGGCACTAGGCAAATCAGATCGATCAAGAGATCCCATAACAGTCATTTCAAAGATAATAATCAACATTCAATATCCCATACTATCAAACTCATACAACCTTTAAAACAACCATTACAATTCAACAAAATCTCTTAAACACAAATCCAATTCGATCTCCCCTAGATTTTATTACAAACTATTCTAAACAAACAAAACAAAACGAACTAATCTAAGCACGCAACATCCAAGGCATCCAAGCAAAAGATCCTCAACCTGTTACATACGTTAAAATACAAGTCAATATAATTAAGTAAAGGTGAGCATACGAGTTTTGTAATACTAGCATAATAGAGAAACGGTTCACGAAATAGTCTAACTACATATCATGATACACAAAAACACATCACACAGATCAACATAGGCTTATTTCTCATGCTAACTACCGTGAGAAGGCTTGCGCGTCCATCCTAACTCGACCTCATCGGGTGTAAGCCACACTATAGTACCATACTAGCTAAGAAGGCAAGTTAACGAAAATAAGTCCTAGTCACATGCTTCTAGTATCACGTATTGAGCATATATAATCAGATTATTCGCATGTGATAAACAGTTTGATTTGTGAAGTGATTTTGATAGAGGAACGTATGTAACACCCAAAAAGTGCATTTAAGCGAAAATGGGTCAAGTATACTCATTGTGGGTGCATTTTAGGTGAGACGAGGGATCAGAGAATAGTCGAGGAGAGCGCCGGATCAGCCTGCATACGCGAACGGAAGTGCATCAATCTCCGAAAAGCTGAAACGGTTAAGTTTGGGTTGAGCAGTAGGCAAGTTCGGCCGAACTTCTAAAGATATGGTGAGATTGGAGCCAAGTTCGGTCGAACTTGGTAAGATTCTTAGGAATCTTGTCAAGTTCGGGCAAACTTGTAAGGAAATCTTACTGAAACGACAAGAAAAAAAAAGTTCGGGCGAACTTGCATAGTTTCTTAGGAAACTAGGAAAGTTCGGGCGAACTTGCAAGGACTTTTGTTGGAAAGGACTCAAGTTCGGTCGAACTTGACCCAGGTGGGTACAAGTTCGGTCGAAATTGACCTGGTGTGATGGTGATTCTCGAGTGAACTTGATGTTTCCGGGTCCAAAATCTTGCGTTTTCGCGTCGTTTGCTGAGGAAATCGAGTGCTCATCCCTCCAACCTTAAGCCACTGAGTAAAACTTAGGCTGGAGAGGTCTTTTTGGAGCGAACTTAGCCATTTTACAGAAACTCAGGCTAATCCGGGCGAACTTGAAGGTTCGTACGGGTTAGTCCAGCTTGTGTAAAGTGATGATTTCGTCCTTGTGCTTCCGGATATGAGATCTAGCTTCCACAACGCCTCGTTCCACTCAAAAGTGAACAAAACATACGTCATTAGTCCGAAAATGGTGTAAAAATCAATGTTTTAAAAGGTTTTGCTCAGATCTAGTATAGATCTGAGTGAAAACAAAAGTTTTGATGGAATATGAAGATTTTCGTAAACAGAAGAGATTTGATGAAAACGAAGGCAATGCCTTGTGCAAAATCATTGTAAAACGTTGTAAATCGTTGGTGAACATCATTGTAGTTGAAATCGTGTTGATTCTTACTTAGAAAATAGAGGGTTTCGGGTTTCGGGAGCTCAGAGCGAAGTTGCAGCAAGTTCAAATGAGAGAATGCGGCTGGGTATTTATAGGCGAAGGGAAAAGGTGAGCTGGTGGAGTCAAGTTCGGCCAAACTTGCATGGGAACATGCACGTTCGAGCGGACTTGAGGGATGTTTGGAGGAAATGAGTCAAGTTTGGCCGAGCTTGACCCTTGAAGGGCAAGTTCGAGCGAACTTGAGGTAATTGAAAGATTCTGAGTTTATCAGCCAAGTTCGGCCGAACTTGGGGTCACCAAGTTCGAGCGAACTTGACCCAATTTGTTGGGTTTTCGTCGTTCTTCGCGTTAAGAGTTCGCTTGGCTATTCGGTTTGTATTATATAGTTATATTAAGCGTTATAATTAATATAATAGTGCGATTTAGCGATTTGAATATCGAGAGCGATGCGATAGCGATTGTAATCATAACCACAAACATACATAACACATAAATAATATAAAACCACATAATTAACTGCGATTTGTGATGCGATGAGATTAGCGATGCGACTTAATAAGCGATTAGATGCGATAATAACATAAACTTTATTATAAACCGAATCTCAGGATTACAAAAGATAGATACATCGGAAAGACAAATGAAAAGATAACAACGAATTTTCGAGTTGTTACATAAACAATACTTGATACCAGATTTAGAATAATAGAAGATATGGAATATATGGTTTCCTAAAATCTCCCAAAAAAAGTTACCCATGATCATAATTATCCTTAATCTATAAATATAATTAGCGCCACATGTCATCACCAGACTCTTTCTTTCACTTCTCACAAACTTCATCCTTTTTACGTCTCACAGACTTCACCCTTTTCCCTTTTTACTGGAACTTCACCCTAAAAGGAGGGTAAGATCTTAAACTCCCTTGCCGCAAATTGTGAAAGAATTGAAATCTCACCTTCACCTACTGATTGAAATCGGCAAGTGCGGCAAAACCCATATCGCCCCTTTGGCAAGTGTGGCAAATCTCACCTTTCAATCCATGTCGGTGGCCTTTTCTGAGCCCACTCCCTCTACTCTGAGAGAGCGATCTAAGCAACAAGTTTGTGGCAAGGAGGGTGACATGGCAGGGCGATACCCGTCCATCAGCAAAGTTACGACAAGGCCTTTGAAGGGGGGCATTAGCAGTACAACACCCTCCAAGAGTGAATGAGGAACTATTTTTACATGCTCCTAACATTGCTCCAAATGGATTAAAATTAGATACAACACTAAATTTATCGGATCCTGACTTTAAATGAAACTATAAATTAAGCAAGAATGGATAAGAAAAATATATCATATGAAATAACTAACCATGTAACATCTTATTTATCAAAATATATTTTTGAATAGTTTAAACAAATCTAATAGTATTATGTTTTGTCTTAGACTATGCATTGTGGGTTAACGGGGTGCCACATCATATTAATGACACAAAACACTGCATCGTGTCACACCCCAACCGATGGCGGAAACATCGGGGCGCGGCACTAGGTGAATCAGATTGATCAAGAGATTCCATAACGATTCATTTAAAGACAATAATCAACATTTAACATCCCATACTATTAAACTCATAAAATCTTAAAACAACCATTACATTTCAAACAAATCCCTTAAATATATAATCTGATCCGATCTTCCCTAGATTTATTACAAGATATTCTAAGACATAACCTATCACTATGCATCCATGCTAAAATCCTCAACCTGCCACATATGTTAAAATAAAACGTTAATACAATAATGTAAAGGTGAGCATACGAGTTTTTGCATACAATATAGATATAAAAGCGTTTAGCATACACCGCATAACATACGTAAAAGATGTGAACTATGTAACTACTCAGATTCATGTAAACCAACAAATAGCGATTGATCGAGGCATGCAAACAAGCGTTCACATCCTAAAAGAGAAAACAAATGAGAAATAAAAATGCGAGCCTTAACAACCCCGGGCCTCCGGGTGGCAGGTCAACCTCTAGTATACTATCATGTTAAGGGTGGCGTACAAGCAATCAAAATACATACAATTCAGCAGATTTCACGTAAAGTTAGGTATAAGTGGGATGTCAAATAAGCGTTTGATTTGTGTGTTGTGATTTGATATAGGAACATATGTGACACCAAAAAGTGCGTTTAAGCGTAAAAGGGTTCAAGTATACTCACTGTTAGTGCGTTTTTAGGAGAGATTCGGGATATGAGATGAGTTGCGGAGAGTGCCGGATCAGCCTGTAAGCGAACAGAAGTGCATCAGTCTTCAAAATTGCTGAAACGGTTAAGTTGGATTGGGCAAGGGACAAGTTCGGGCGAACTTGTATGTTACCATACAAGTTCGGGCGAACTTGTGAAACCTGTTGAGATTTTGAGACAAGTTCGGTCGAACTTGTGAAGTTTCTTAAGGAACTTGACAAGTTCGGGCGAACCTGTGTGCATTGTTAATAGAAGATGCAAGTTCGGTCGAACTTGTGAAGTTTCCTAAGAAACTTGACAAGTTCGAGCGAACTTGTTGGGTTTAATGAAGATTTTGACACAAGTTCGGTCGAACTTGACCCATAAGGTGCAAGTTCGAGTGAACTTGGCTCCTGAACTGCACAAAACAAGTTAGATCTCGAGCATACTTGGTCGTTTTAGCATCCAAATCGTGCGTTTTTGTGCCGTTTGCTGAGGAAATCGAGTGTCCATCCCTCCAACCTTAAGCCACTGAGTAAAACTTAGGCTGGAGAGGTCTTTTGGAGTGAACTTAGCCATTTTACAGAAACTCGGGCTAATCCGGGCGAACTTGAAGGTTTGTACGGGTTAGTGCAGCTTGTGTAAAGTGATGATTTCGTCCTTGTGCTTCCGGATCTGAGATTTTGTTTGACAACGCCTCGTTCCACTCAAAAGTGAACGAAACATACGTCTTTAGTCCGAATATTGTGTAAAAATCAATGTTCTTAAAGGTTTTACTCAGATCTAAGAGTAGATCTGAGTGAAAAACAGAAGTTTTGTATAAAAAGATGAAGTTTTCGTAAAATAGAAGAGATTTGATGAAAACGAAGGCAAAGCCTTGTGCAAAATCGTTGTAAAACGTTGTTGAACATCTTTGTAGTTGAAATCGGGTTGAATCTTACTTAGAAAACAAAGGGTTTTGGGTTTTGGGAGCTCTGGGCGAACTTGCAGTAAGTTCAAATGAGAGAATGGAGCTGAGTATTTATAGGTGAAGGCAAAATGTGAGCTGATGGGAGTCAAGTTCGGCCGAACTTGTATATATTTGTACAAGTTCGAGCGGACTTGTAAGCTATTCAGGAGATTCCAGTCAAGTTCGGACGAACTTGCTGATTCTGTGAGGAATCAAGGCAAGTTTGAGCGAACTTGTGGGAAATGGGGGGTGTTGTGTTTGGCCAGTCAAGTTCGGCCAAACTTGGTAACACCAAGTTCGAGCGAACTTGACCCAAATGTTGGGTTTTCTTCATTTTTCGTTCGTTTATCGATTGTTCAGCGATGTAATCGAGTTATAAAGTAACGTTAAGCGTTTAAGCGATGTGATGGCGAGTGTAATCATAACCATAAACACACATAACAAATAAATAATATAAAACCACGCAATTAACTGTGTTTTGTAATGCGATGCGATGGCACAAGTGTTTATTAAACAATGACACACTTGGCTCGTATAATAGCATAGTTAGTTGTAATGGCGATTAGATTAGAGATGCGTTTAATAAGCGATTAGATGCGATATAACTGTAATTCAACATAATTTATTTAACATAACTTTCTTATAAACGAATCCCGGGATTACAATGATAGATACAACAAACTTAAAAGAAAAAGATAACAACGAAATTTTCTAGTTGTTACACGTCGGTCCGTTAATTGGGGGGGGGGGGGCATTCATGCCACCTTTTTTTGTTTTAGTTATTGGTATTGGGTGTTTAGTGATTCCACAACACATAGTTAGTGAGCAATTTAGTTAATGGTTTGCTGCATTTGTGGTGCTGAGGTGACAACACTTTTTGTTAGTTAATAGGGTGAATAGTTAATCCACAAAACACAACCTTATAAACACGATGGATGAACTTTCTTAATTTAAAGTTTAAACTTCTTACAAAGGAGTAGGTGATGCGGTGTCGTCCCGTTTTCCTCAGATTTTCCCGTGTGACACATCAACGCCACATCAGTTTTTTCCTGTTTTCCTCATATTTCTCTAGATTGTGCATTGTCGTCTCCGATTCCCCCAAATCTAAGCTATTTTAATTTAATTTAAATTTTAAATAATTTGTATATTTAATATTCAAAATATAAATTAAAATAAAAAAGACTTAATTAAAATTACAAAAAAAAAAAAGTTAACCTAAGGAATAAATAAAAAACAATAAACCTAGTCATTCGTCTTTAAATTTTGGCGATAGAGTTCATGTCGTTGCAAAATAGTCTCTTATTAGTCGTGCTTGAGACACTTCAGTCATCTCTACGAGTGTATATACAACATTTTATTAAATATAATATTAACAATATTAAAAATATTAACAGTATTAAAAATATTAACAATATACCTTCTCGACGAAGTCACGGTGTCTTGAGTACCGTTTAATTTTCATTGCGATTAAGGTAGACATGTAATTATAACCTTCATTTTGTAATTGCTCTTAGTTGTCCTCGTCGGAGGTTGATGAACATACAAATATGGTGCACGTTCGGGTATTTTGCAAAGATCCATTTTGAGTGGGTGAAATCTTCAAAAATAATAATGTAGAATATGATATGTATGTGGAAGAGAGTAATTTTTTTTAGAGAAATGAAGTTTGATGTATGAAAAGTATTTTTTTTAGAAAAATGGATTTATGTAATATTATAGGGTCATTTAATTATTTATTTTTAAATTGCATTTTAATCCGTTGGCAACGATCATATACCATCCCAAGATTTCCATGAATCAGTGAAGGGTCCCCTTTACCGGGGTAAGAGGGTCAACGGAACCGGGGGGCCGGGCTTCGAAGACCTCTTCCCGGCTCCTACACCAAGCACCCGTTGAAGCAAAATTACAACACCGACTCTTTTAACGACTAGAAATGGTATCTAAATTAAAATTGTGCTATCTTAAGTTTGTAACCATTTCAATAACTATAACTTTGACCACTTCATTAGCCACAAAAATTCCAACATCTTGATCTCTTCAATTAATTTGGATACCAAAATGTTTTTGATGTTGAAAACCTTCTCATTAGGGGTTCTCATAAAACCACTGTATTGTTAGGAAAATTGCTTGTATCAACTTCCTTTTAAGCTTGTTCCTTGACAACTTGACATGCTCTCGTGGAAGTCCAATATATCTCGAATAGAGTGTGAAAACAGGGGGTAAGTTACACCACTCGCTAATATTATGCCATATCAAACTCGACAAATGACCTGAGATTAATATGTGTTTTGCTGACTTCGGGAGCTAATGCACCGGAAAAAATACTATTTACTCATTTATATAAAAAACTATAATATTTGTTTAGAAATATTATATATAATAAAATAATTAGTTAACACATTAGTGAGTTAAATGCCATTTTAGTCCCTGTGGTTCGGGTCATTTTGCCAGTTTAGTCCAAAGGTTTCATTTTTTGCCTGTTGATCCAAAAAGGTTTCACCGTTGCCATTTTTGTCCACTGGGTTAACTTCATCCACTATTTATGTTAACGAGAAGGGCAATTCGGTCATTTTAAATGGCCGAATTGCCCTTCTACTTAACATAATTACATATAAAATGATCGAATTGCCCTTCTCGTTAACAGAAAAAATGGATAAAGTTAATCCAGTGGACTAAAATGGCAACAGTGAAACCTTCGGAAAATCCAATATTTTAAAATTGTATCTAGAATGACTGGAAAAGTGGAAACAAGGCCAGATGGATCCACAGGAGAAAAATGGAACCTTTGGTCTAAACTGTTAAAATGACCCAAACCACAGGGACTAAAATGACATTTGGAGTAGTCGAAATAGGAACAATGGTGTCTATAACTCAGAAAAGTATATAGAAGTGACAGGCAAATAACAAAAAATGTTAACACTTAATTGGGAGGGAGGTCTAACATTTTATATAAAAATACATATAAAAAAAGTTAACGATTAAGAAGATTTAAATAAATTAAACTGATTTTAGATTTCGATGTGGGAGTGGCGATGATTGGTGGTGGGGCGGAGGAGATCCTTCCAACAAGCCACCGACAACCATCTTTGGGAAAACAAGGATTTGCCATCATTGCCGTGTGACGGCTTTAAATACTCAGTTACAAATCTTTTAATTATAACTTACGTATTTATTATTTTCTTAATTACGTATTTAACATCAACCCTTCCAAAAACAAGATATTAAATCCGATTTGTTTTCTATTAATAAACAACTACCCATATATGTTTTTTTTAAAGTAAACCTCATTAGAAACAACACCAACCCAAAAACTGGGAGGCCAACAACTAACAACTACATAATTACAAATTTACACCAATATCCCAAGAAATCTCCCTATGCTTAAACCTATTTTTAACCTAAGGAAACCAACCGCCTTAATTTCGCTAAACAGATTGTCTATGTTGACGACTTTACCCTAGAAGATGAGATCGTTCCTGGCCCTCTACACAAACAAACTATAATCATGATTCCTTGGAAAACCTCTCTCTCCTTCCCTTTAAGACCACAATGAAGATGTGCCTCAAGAATGTCAGCGTACGAAAACGCGAAGATAAACGAAGTCTTGCACCACACACTAACTTTGTGCCACAACACAAAGATTACACCACATGTTGTAAATAGGTGTTCAGCTGATTATGGGCCAGAATTACAGAAAGCACACTCTTCATCGATGATCAGAATATTTCGTTTCCGGAGAGCATCGTTTGTCGGGAGCCTATCCAACTCGGCCTGCCAAGCAAACAGGTTGCACTTAAGCGAAACCCAAGAGCACCAATCCCAAACAAAGCGGCCTCTAAAATCTAATTACTATCAATTAGCCGTTTCACAGATCCCACACTGAAATCACCCGTTGTGTCACCTAGCCATTTCCATATGTCCCTCGCATAGTCGCATTGGATAAAATAACCGAGTCCTTCAGGTGGCTCAAACTACCCCACTAAGCCAGCTCCAATCAGACTCCGGAACCATGCTCCAACCTCACTGCCCAATCGGATTCGACGCCCTTAGAACAATTCTTTCAAACACTTTGCAACACTTGTCACTCTCAAGTCTAAACAGGTTAGGAAAACTGATTTTGAGGGGCTCCGGTTTCAGCCAGGGGTCTAACCAGAAGTGTATATATTTTCCATCTCCAACCTTCCCTTTCATAAAGTTCTTTAAACCGACCGATATAGGTTGATGTTATCAGAATAAAATCATTTTGATTATGAATTTTTTTTATTTAATCATAATTTAATGGTTATTGTATGTTCTTTTAGTACTTCAATCAAAGTTTAATAAATAGATGTTTAATATCACATTCGAACATAAGTTGGCTCGAACCAAGCTCGAGCTCAAATAAGTTGGCTCGAACCTAGCCGAGCTTGAGCTTTATAAAAACATGACGAGCCAAGCTTGAGGCTAGTCGGGATCGGGCTCGGCCCAACTCGTTTACACCTTGGTTACAATATATGTGTGTAGAATTTGCTTACATCTATCTATTATTTTTATTAATTTTTTGATATCAGTTAACTTTTAAATTACTTATATCATTTACCTCTATTGGGTAAGGTTCATGTGAGAACCACCTTTATTGCGAGAACCGCAAGAACTACCTTTATTGCAAAATAATATCTAAAAAAAAATCAAAAAAACACTCAAAAAAAATTTTTTACTATTTTTTTTTTAAAATCGTTATATTTCTTACCCCTAAAAAAAACTTTTTTTTTCTAGTAACAGTTATCCATGCACATGTGCATGTGTATCATAACTTCTACAAATTCCGTTATACATTATCAGTAGTAGACAATTGCATTTTCATTTACGATATCATCAGTAATACACTACTTTTTACATTACCAATATTCAAAATGCACATGTGCATCATTTTGTATAACAATTATATAACACCTAATGGCATACCTCTCAACATCGTCCGTGGACAGGAGAGATTCATGGTTCATAAGTAATGTCCTACCTCTAAAATCACCAACACGTTTGGGCTTAATGCTAGTGGATGAGAGGAGAACTCCACAATTAAGCGTGCTCAAGTGGGAGTAGTACTAGGATGGGTGACCTCCTAGGAAGTCTCCACCAAGGCAACCAAAAACAAAGCCGTGAGTTCCTGGATGGGCCACCCATCGAGGGCAAAGCGGACAATATTGGTGATAACGAGGGGCAGGGGTGTGACAGGTTGGTATCAGAGCCATAAATATAGGGAATTAGGTAGAGTTATCATGCTTTCGACCTAGTCTATAGTTTAGCACCACATTCGACCATACGTGATTCGCATGCTAATTTCTTGAAACGACTCTTATGTGTTAAATTCATGAAATGCTTTACGTGTTCATACTCGTTATATTATTTCAATCATACGCCTTTCCTAATGCATTTTACTCGATTATACTAAACTCGAAAACACTCGTATTACACAAGTGAGACGACTTCTCCAAAATAGGCGTGATATCCCCAATTTGGTGAACGACTCTCATTCCGCCAATTCTTTATTTATTTATTTATTTTATCACGAATTTACACCATCAAGTTAGGAGTGACATCCACACCTTGATGGGAAACTCCTATTCAAACTCTAGTGGACTCTCGTCAAGTGTTGAAATTAAGTTTGACCTGACGAGTACCAACCACATTTAGGGTACGAAATCGTCGAGTTAGGGGTGAAACCCGCACCTTGTCGATTAAGTCCCATTCCTCGATTTTCAATCTCGCCAAAGTTTCGATTATCCAATCGATTAGAGACGTGTAATAACTGGAAGGGTAAAATGTCGTTAATCGCTTCTTGACGAGAGCGTCTTACCTATAGGCCAAAGCACGTTTCTCTAATTCGAAAGGATCTTCGATTCACTTTGGAATAGTCAGCGTTTCTCTACCCGAAACAGTCTAATGTTTTCTGAGACTCTCTTTTATACCATTTCAATTTATACATGACTTTTTATATACTTGTTACCATTCCTATCAAATTTCCAATTTATTATAAGGTTTTTACGCAATTCATATTAAACCTTTTCATCCACTTATACATTATTTGCATACATGATTTTAAAACGTCATCAACTAGATTTATATTTCTCAAAAAGTCCGAAATGGAGACCGTCGTCGAGATAGGAGTGAATTCCTTACCTAGACCATCAAACTCCGTTTCCTTCCTTCCTTAAAACGACCTCACCAACGGATTAGGGGTGATTTCCATACCTCGGTGATCGTTAACAACCCTCCTTCTTAGAGACTTTATTACACAAACCACATGTTTAAATTGTATACCTAAATCTTTTATCATATTGTCAAAATTCTTACTTAGACAAATTTCAAAACGTACTATTTTATCAAACGTATTTTCCATCCTGTAATATGTTTCATATAAATCACATACGCATATACTTGGTCACCACATGAACGTTTTGTTTCACGATTTTCAAAGCTCGACGGAATGCAACCTACCAACTTAATCAGTCCAAGGAATACCTTGCCTACAAATCTTATGTTTAACATAATCACTAAAACACGATCACGCGATAACTTTACATTAAGAGCTTTCATTTGTAAACAAAATCCAAACCAATATCTTATAGACATTATGGGATCGCTTTACTAAGGGTATGTTGGGATTGTTGTTATTATTTTTTTTCCTGATTCCTTTGATTAAGACGTTGTCATACACTACCCAAAATGTCACCTCAATTTCAAATCACGTGGGCAAGAAAACATTACAAGGACTAACCACTTTCGACTTACTTAAATTCCCCCAAAACAGTGGTAGCACTCTTGTCCATTACAAAATACGTAACGCATAATCAATAAGTACCTTATATTCTTTTATATTCACAAACTAGATCCTACATTCTAAGTCAAACTGAACCTATTTTAGAAGCGATAACCTCAAAGTTTTGATCAAACCACTTTACATGCATATCCTCGCACATGATTTAGTTAAAATTTCGCACGACAATATCATTTATATCATTCATTTTTACACACTCAAATTTCTCGACCATTTTGCATGATTAAATTCGTTGTATTCAATTCATGTCATGCATGCAATCGTCGTCATTTATACCTATTGATATTCATACTTATACACATATTCATATTTATGCTCATACGTGTCATCATTCATACTTATACTTATACTCATATGCATACTTATAATCATGCTCACATTCATGTTCATGCTCATATTCAAATTCATACATTCGTACCTATACGTTAGCATAACCCGAGGGGATTCGCTCACGTTGGTCTCATACTTATTTAAACGTAAACATGCTTATATACTACATTCTTATACGCACGCACACTCTTATTTTCAAATTTATGTATACCCTGATTCATACACAACTAGTACAAACTATGCGGATCATGCGACAATCAATATAATCACGGGTGCACACGGGATTATAGTGATAGGCGCATGGGAATCATAGGGTGTACTACTGTGTATGGTAGGACATGGGACGTAACATGACACCGAATAAAGAAACGAACGTAACATGGTCAAAACATGGTGGATACGCCGCTAGTACTTCCTATATATAAGTGTTTTCACCATGTTTCAAACTTTCGTAAAACGTGCCATGAGAAATTCGGTGTCTTGCAGACCTATTTAGACCTGGTACAAACTTTAACAACTCACAAACGCATTGCTAAGCGCGCGATATCCGATTATCCACGAGAGACCCTATTCTTAACTCATCGCTTTCAATACGCATGCAATTCTTATACTCATATCCGTTTATCAAATTAATCATTCACACTTATGCCTCCATTATTCCCCGACATCCTTGTCTTTTATACAAACCCCATTTGCAATCAATCAGTTTAAACATTCGGACCCTAAAATACTTTCTTAAACTTAAAAACTATTTTCCATTCTTTATTTATACGCAAACATACTTAGTTGGCAGTTACCTCCAAAACCATTTTTTTATTTCAAATACCTAACTTCCTCGTTTTATTCACCGATAAAGTATTCTCTACAAAACTAAGATTGCCAATGCTCTTTAAATCCAACCAAAATTTTTGTTACAACCAATAGTGCGGTCACACTTTTCATCAAAATACATATCGTTTTATACGAAAGCTTCCTTCTTAGGTATCACATTTTAAAATACCTTGTCATTGAGTTATTCAAACTTGTTTAAACTCGCTTGTCTATACACACACATGCACGTTTTACTTATACTCAATGCCTCGAATCATTTTAGACAAACGAATCCTTTTTACAAACCTATCTTTTCGTTCCTCAAAACTTCATACTTTTCAACATATTTCAAACATCCAAATCTCGATTTTAGACGATCATTCTTCTAGCCAAAATGCTTTTCCTCCAAGGTCTTCCTCTTGAATAAATTTCGGGACGAAATTTCCTAAAATAGGGGAGACTGTAACGCCTCGTATCTTCGTATTTCTATTTTAAAAAATGTTCGTATTCGTATTCTAATTTTAGAAACCTTACATTCATATTTTAATTTCAATCTCACAATTCGAGGCGTTAATCATAATAAAATTCATATTTTATATTTTTTTATTTTAATCACACAACCGACACTTTTGTACGTATAAATACTTATACACACATCCTCAATACTTGAATTATACTTTTATACTTTTTATATACTCAATTACATAATATACTGAACCTATTTTAGAAGCGATAACCTCAAAGTTTTGCTCAAACCAATTTACATGCATATCCACGCACATGATTTAGTCAAAATTTCGCACTACAATATCATTTATATCATTCATTTTTACACACTCAAATTTCTCGATCATTTTACATGATTAAATTCGTTGTATTCAATTCATGTCATGCACGCAATCGTCGTCATTTATACCCATTGATATTCATACTTATACACATATTCATATTTATGCTCATACGTGTCATCATTCATACTTATACTTATACTCATATGCATACTTATAATCATGCTCACATTCATGTTCATTCTCATATTCAAATTCATACATTCGTACCTATACGTGAGCATAACCCGAGGGGATTTGCTCACGTTAGTCTCATACTTATTTAAACGTAAACATGCTTATATACTACATTCTTATACGCACGCACACTCTTATTTTCAAATTTATGTATACCCTGATTCATACACAACTAGTACAAACTATGCGGATCATGCGACAATCAATATAATCACGGGTGCAACGGGATTATAGTGATAGGCGCATGGGAATCATAGGGTGTACTACTGTGTATGGTAGAACACGGAACGTAACATGACACCAATAACGAAACAAACGTAACATGGTCAAAACATGGTGGATACGCCGCTGGTACTTCCTATATATAAGTGTTTTCACCATGTTTCAAACTTTCGTAAAACGTGCCATGAGAAATTCGGTGTCTTGCAGACCTATTTAGACCTGATACAAACTTTAACAACTCACAAACACATTGCTAAGTGCGTGATATCCGATTATCCACGAGAGACCCCATTCTTAACTCATCGATTTCAATACGCATGCAATTCTTATACTCATATCCGTTTATCAAATCAATCATTCACACTTATGCCTCCATTATTCCCCGACATCCTTGTCTTTTATACAAACCCCATTTCCAATCAATCAGTTTAAACATTCGGACCCTAAAATACTTTCTTAAACTTAAAAACTATTTTCCATTCTTTATTTATATGCAAACATACTTAGTTGGCAGTTACCTCCAAAACCATTTTTTTATTTCAAATACCTAACTTCCTCGTTTTTTTCACCGATAAAGAATTCTCTACAAAACTGAGATTGCCAATGCTCTTTAATTCCAACGAAAATTTTTGTTACAACCAATAGTGCGGTCACACTTTTCATCAAAATACATATCGTTTTATACGAAAGCTTCTTTCTTAGGTATCACATTTTAAAATACATTGTCATTGAGTTATTCAAACTTGTTTAAACTCGCTTGTCTATACACACACATGCACGTTTTACTTATGCTCAATACCTCGAATCATTTTAGACAAACGAACCTTTTTACAAACCTATCTTTTCGTTCCTCAAAACTTTATACTTTTCAACACATTTCAAACATCCAAATCTCGATTTTAGACAATATTCTTCTAGCCAAAATGCTTTTTCTCCAAGGTCTTCCTCTTGAATAAAGTTCGGGACGAAATTTCCTAAAGTAGGGGAGACTATAACGCCTCGTATCTTCATATTTCTATTTTAAAAAATGTTCGTATTCGTATTCTAATTTTAGAAACCTTACATTCATATTTTAATTTCAATCTCACAATTCGAGGCGTTAATCATAATAAAATTCATATTTTTTATTTTTTATTTTATTCACACAACCGACACTTTTATACGCATAAATATACTTATACGCATCCTCAATACTAGAATTATACTTTTATACTTTTTATATACTCAATTACATAATATATACTGAACCTATTTTAGAAGCGATAACCTCAAAGTTTTGCTCAAACCACTTTACATGCATATCCTCGCACATGATTTAGTCAAAATTTCGCACGACAATATCAATTATATCATTCATTTTTACACACTCAAATTTCTCGATCATTTTACATGATTAAATTCGTTGTATTCTATTCATGTCATGCACGCAATCGTCGTCATTTATACCTATTGATATTCATACTTATACACATATTCATATTTATGCTCATACGTGTCATCATTCATACTTATACTTATACTCATATGCATACTTATAATCATGCTCACATTCATGTTCATGCTCATATTCAAATTCATACAATCGTACCTATACGTGAGTATAACCCGAGGGGATTCGCTCACGTTGGTCTCATACTTATTTAAACGTAAACATGCTTATATACTACATTCTTATACGCACGCACACTCTTATTTTCAAATTTATGTATACCCTGATTCATACACAACTAGTACAAACTATGCGGATCATGCGACAATCAATATAATCACGGGTGCACACGGGATTATAGTGATAGGCGCATGGGAATCATAGGGTGTACTACTGTGTATGGTAGGACACGGAACGTAACATGACACCGAATAACGAAACGAACGTAACATGGTCAAAACATGGTGGTTTACGCCGCTGGTACTTCCTATATATAAGTGTTTTCACCATGTTTCAAACTTTCGTAAAACGTGCCATGAGAAATTCGGTGTCTTGCAGACCTATTTAGACCTAATACAAACTTTAACAACTCACAAACGCATTGTTAAGCGCGCGATATCGATTATCCACGAGAGACCCCATTCTTAACTCATCGCTTTCAATACGAATGCAATTCTTATACTCATATCCGTTTATCAAATCATTCATTCACACTTATGCCTCCATTATTCCCCGACATCCTTGTCTTTTATACAAACCCCATTTGCAATCAATAAGTTTAAACATTCGGACCCTAAAATACTTTCTTAAACTTAAAAACTAATTTCCATTCTTTATTTATATGCAAACATACTTAGTTGGCAGTTACCTCCAAAACCATTTTTTTATTTCAAATACCTAACTTCCTCGTTTTATTCACCGATAAAGTATTCTCTACAAAACTAAGATTGCCAATGCTCTTTAATCCAACGAAAATTTTTGTTACAACCAATAGTGCGGTCACACTTTTCATCAAAATACATATCGTTTTATACGAAAGCTTCCTTCTTAGGTATCACATTTTAAAATACCTTGTCATTGAGTTATTCAAACTTGTTTAAACTCGCTTGTCTATACACACACATGCACGTTTTACTTATACTCAATGCCTCGAATCATTTTAGACAAACGAATCCTTTTTACAAACCTATCTTTTCGTTCCTCAAAACTTCATACTTTTCAACATATTTCAAACATCCAAATCTCGATTTTAGACAATCATTCTTCTAGCCAAAATGCTTTTTCTCCAAGGTCTTCCTCTTGAATAAAGTTCGGGACGAAATTTCCTAAAGTAGGGGAGACTATAACGCCTCGTATCTTCATATTTCTATTTTAAAAAATGTTCGTATTCGTATTCTAATTTTAGAAACCTTACATTCATATTTTAATTTCAATCTCACAATTCGAGGCGTTAATCATAATAAAATTTATAATTTTTATTTTTTATTTTATTCACACAACCGACACTTTTATACGCATAAATATACTTATACGCACATCCTCAATACTTGAATTATACTTTTATACTTTTTATATACTCAATTACATAATATATACTGAACCTATTTTAGAAGCGATAACCTCAAAGTTTTGCTCAAACCACTTTACATGCATATCCTCGCACATGATTTAGTCAAAATTTCGCACGACAATATCATTTATATCATTGATTTTTACACACTCAAATTTCTCGATCATTTTACATGATTAAATTCGTTGTATTCTATTCATGTCATGCACGCAATCGTCGTCATTTATACCTATTGATATTCATACTTATACACATATTCATATTTATGCTCATACGTGTCATCATTCATACTTATACTTATACTCATATGCATACTTATAATCATGCTCACATTCCTGTTCATGCTCATATTCAAATTCATACATTCGTACCTATACGTGAGCATAACCCGAGGGGATTTGCTCACGTTGGTCTCATACTTATTTAAACGTAAACATGCTTATATACTACATTCTTATACGCACGCACACTCTTATTTTCAAATTTATGTATACCCTGATTCATACACAACTAGTACAAACTATGCGGATCATGCGACAATCAATATAATCACGGGTGCACACGGGATTATAGTGATAGGCGCATGGGAATCATTGGGTGTACTACTGTGTATGGTAGGACACGGAACGTAACATGACACCGAATAACGAAACGAACGTAACATGGTCAAAACATGGTGGTTACGCCGCTGGTACTTCCTATATATAAGTGTTTTCACCATGTTTCAAACTTTCATAAAACGTGCCATGAGAAATTCGGTGTCTTGCAGACCTATTTAGACCTAATACAAACTTTAACAACTCACAAACACATTGCTAAGCGTGCGATATCCGATTATCCACGAGTGACCCTATTCTTAACTCATCGCTTTCAATACGCATGCAATTCTTATACTCATATCCGTTTATCAAATCAATCATTCACACTTATGCCTCCATTATTCCCCGACATCCTTGTCTTTTATACAAACCCGATTTGCAATCAATCAGTTTAAACATTCGGACCCTAAAATACTTTCTTAAACTTAAAAACTATTTTTCATTCTTTATTTATACGCAAACATACTTAGTTGGCAGTTACCTCCAAAACCATTTTTTTATTTCAAATACCTAACTTCCTCGTTTTTTTCAACGATAAAGAATTCTCTACAAAACTGAGATTGCCAATGCTCTTTAAATCCAACGAAAATTTTTGTTACAACCAATAGTGCGGTCACACTTTTCATCAAAATACATATCGTTTTATACGAAAGCTTCCTTCTTAGGTATCACATTTTAAAATACCTTGTCATTGAGTTATTCAAACTTGTTTAAACACGCTTGTCTATACACACATATGCACGTTTTACTTATGCTCAATGCCTCGAATCATTTTAGACAAACGAACCCTTTTTACGAACCTATCTTTTCGTTCCTCAAAACTTCATACTTTTCAACACATTTCAAACATCCAAATCTCGATTTTAGACAATCATTCTTCTAGCCAAAATGCTTTTTCTCCAAGGTCTTCCTCTTGAATAAATTTCGGGACGAAATTTCCTAAAGTAGGGGAGACTGTAACGCCTCGTATCTTCTTATTTCTATTTTAAAAAATGTTCGTATTCGTATTCTAATTTTAGAAACCTTACATTCATATTTTAATTTCAATCTCACAATTCGAGGCGTTAATCATAATAAAATTCATATTTTATATTTTTTTATTTTATTCACACAACCGACACTTTTATATGTATAAATACTTATACGCACATCCTCAATACTTGAATTATACTTTTATACTTTTTATATACTCAATTACATTTATATACTCAAGAAATACCAAGAAATATACCAATCATATTTCCACCCCATCAATCCTCTTTCACCTTCTTTAACCAATCATATTTCACCATTTTCCACCTTCTTTCTCCATCAATCACCTTCTCAATCCTCTTCCACTTTCTTTAACCAATCATATTTCACCCTTTTCCACCTCCTTTCTCCACCAATCACCTTCTCAATCCTCTTCCACCTTCTTTAACCAATCATATTTCACTCTTTTCCACATTCTCTATCTATAAATACCAACCCCCTTCTATCATTTTCTTTACACCATTCTTCTCTCAATCTCTCTAAATCAAGAATTCTAAAAGTACACTAAGTGTTCCACCCATTCTTCTCTCAACTTCTATACTTCTCTCAAATCTTCCAAGCAAGGAAGAGAGCTCTAAGAGTTCTAAAAGAAAACATTAAGTGTTTTAAAAGAAGCTTTGAAGCTCCAACCTCCAACTCTTCACGGATTCACCAATCGGAAAGCATATGCAATATTGTGAGTACACTCGACCCACTTTTGTTTATAACACTTTTGGATGTAACATGTTTTACCTATACAAAAATCATGAACACTTAAACTTTATGAAACGCACAAATAATCTTATACACATGAATACTTGAATCTCATACTTGATGCTTGTCTTGGATATTCGTTATGCTATGCTTTAGTCATTAACTATTTTTAGCCTTCGTTTGAGATGCTTAGCGCTATAGGAATTCACACATCCACCTCCATCGTGTTATTCGTGAGGTCATGTTAAAACATCATGATTGCGTTAAGGGTTTGACTATTAGTATTGCATGCCTTGATATTGCTCTTGTATAGATTTAGTTGCCATGAGGATTGTTTAAACTTATTCGTATACGTATGCTATGCCTAAACTTGTGTACTCGCCTTTGCTTTCGCATTGACATTATTTTAAAACATGTTACAGGTTGAAGGAGATGATGCTATGAAAACAATATAGCAAGGACTAGATACACGCAAATTAGACGTTAGGTTTAATGTTGATGTATCAATTTTGTTATGACTTTGCAAATGTTATGTTGTTTCTTTTTTTTTTTTTTTTGTTATATTGATTTATTTGACAATTTTTATGAAATGAAATATGGTTTAATTAATTATTGTGACTTATTAATGTTGTGAGTAATGAGCAATCTCATTTTCGTCTCATCCCGATGTTTTCACCATCGGTTGGGGTGTGACAGATGTCACACCCCGACCCGCAGCGAAATAAGAGTCGGGGCATAATTGGGTTATCACCAAAGCTCATGATGTTTACTAATATGTTTCGTATTTATTAAATTCAAATTACATCTCAAATGTTCAAGTCAAATTCATACAATACAAGGAAAGGAAAATTAAATAAACAATCCAAAATTTAAACTGATTTATTCTTCTAGGCCGTCCTATATGTTTCTTGCTTCAACTTGATCACCTGTATCATGTGTAAAAATGGGGGGTTTTTGGGTCAAGAAAAGTTGGCGAGTGAACCTTGTTAGAAGACATTTATTATTGATTTCTTGTTGTATTTAATATGGAAAAATTGTGCAATAATCATATGTGAGCAAACGTAAATAAACATACAATAACAACCAATAACAAACCACCTTGCATGAATATATGACATGAATGATAATGTATATGTTGGCAACGTCACGTTCCGCTCATAGGTAATGGGGAACGGACGGCCTATGATGATGTATGTGCGATCAAGGCTCAATCAAACGGAGCCGATCGTATGTTGGCAACGCCACGTTCCGCTCATAGGTAATGGGGAACGGTTCCGCTCATAGGTAATGGGGAACAGACGAGCCTATGATGATGTATGTACTGAAAATGATAAATTTAATCTAAACATTAACCACACAAACAATTGATACATATTGGATACACATTTGATCATGGATATGATGGATGCACAAGTGTTTAAATGTAATAAAAATAAGACACATGATACCCCCTAAAAAGTGATTAAAACGGGGAATTTGTAGAGATTCACTCACATTAGGTGCGTTCGTTTGATGATGTTGAATGCGCACGAGTTTAGAGAGTTGATCGACGATGAATAACTAGCCTAAATAATAACGAAAAGGTACGGTAACTTAGTGGATTTTATTAACAATTTTAATAGGATTTTTAGATTTATTTTTGTGAGTTTAAGGTCATTTTCTAACTTTAAAAATATTATTTTTAAGTATTTTTAATTGATTTTTAAATTAAATAAATAAATAAAAATATAAAAAATGTTGACTTTTTCGGTTGACCGTTGACCGTTGACCGTTGACTTTGACTGTTGACCGGTTCGGACTTGTGTTTGTTTGCGCTGAGTGAGGTTCGAACTTGTGACCTCTCGTACGCGTGCACGCAGCTTTACCAACTGAGCTACGTGTCTAACCCGAAATATTCTAAGTTTTAATTATATATATATACTAATTAAATGTTTTAATTTATTCGATTTATACTAAAAGAATTTAAATGATTGAACCGGTTGCAGGGAAACCGAATCGAACTCGGGTCCCTTGGTTTGTAAGCGCACAGCCCAACCAGTTGGGCTGTGTGACTTATCTGTTAAACTTACAATTTAAATTAATCTTAAGAACATCCTGGGTCCTACTCTAATTCAGTAACAAAAAAAATTGGTTTTAATTCGGAAAGCCGGTGCGTTTATAAGATTCGAACTCGTGACGTGCGCTAAGTGTTTGCACACAGTCCACCGCTGGACTGTGTGTCTAACCCGGTTTTATATCTTGTTTTAATTAAACTTATACTTATTGTTCGACTTCATCTTCTTCGTTCAAAGACACAGACAACGATATTCGACAGTTCTTGATTAATTCGATTAACGAACATATAAATGATTAAAATGTAATGGACAAAGAAGGTTTTGGAAATGAATGTACCGGAAAGATGATTTTCTCAGAACTCCGGCAAAGGCCGTCGGCTCTGTTTTATGAATTCCGTCTGAGCGGACCAATTAACAGTTTTGATTAACTAATTGTGAAATTAAATGACTAAACAAGAATTATCAAAGAGTTTAGATGTTCGTACCGATTCACAGCGTGATTTCGGAATTTTCAGAATTTTTTCGGCGAGTGCTCAATATCCGGTAACGTCGTCTGGGACCGATTCTGGTTGAAGGATTTAAGTTAGTATAAGTCTAACAATGGATAGAAGATGAAAGAATTGAGAAATTTACCGATTCGATGAATGTCACGGTTTTCCGGCGAAAGTCCGGCGATATCAGAAAACGTTTCCGACGAATAGAAATTAGAGCGAAAGTGAAATTGGAGGTTCTGTGAGAGTTTCCGAATTATGAGACGATGATATTGTTAGAGTAAATCTGGAAGTAAATGATTTCGGTTTTCAACTCCCAAAATCATATGAATCGAGACAATTGATGACCGAATTGATTAAGAACGTGGGCAGCAATTGATCTATCGGTTATAATCAGTAATAGCGATCACTCAACAGTCTGGACAGTTGAAAGCCGATGAGCGGTTTCAGTTTTGGCGCAAACAGATGAGTTCACGGGTAGAGTTAAGTTTTATTTGTTTCCTTGTTTACACAGACGGACCAAGTGGCGGAGTGGTTAAGTTGTGTGCTGGTTGTGTCTTCCGGCTGACTTGGGTTCGAAACCCGGCAGCCTATTTTCATTTTTATTTACTTTAGTTTTACTTTTTAAAAATTTTAGTTTCCATATTCTAAAATGTTTATTAGTTATGTATTGTTTAAAATTAAAATGAGCATTAAATAAGCAACGAAAATTTGAAACTGACTATTCGATTAATAAACGAAGCGGGTTTTGAAAACCCGTTTTTCGACTGATGTTACAGTATCCCCTACTTTTAGAAATTTCGTCCCGAAATTTAAGTAGTAGTGGTAACAGGAAAAAGATGCGGGTATTTTTCGCGCATTGAGTCTTCACGTTCCCAAGTAAACTCAGGTCCTCGTTTCGACTCCCAGCGTACCTTAACAATTGGAATACGACTCCGTCTTAAACGTTTTTCTCCGAAGTCCATGATCTCTACTGGGCTTTCAATGAAATGCATAGATTCATCGATCTGAATATCTTCCAGGGGAATATGGAGGTTTTCATCGGCAAGGCACTTCTTCAAGTTTGATACGTGAAACGTGGGGTGAATTCTGTTGAGCTCTTCTGGTAGATCAAGCTTGTATGCTACAGGTCCTACTCTTTCGAGTATCTTGAAAGGTCCTACGTAGCGTGGTGCTAGCTTGCCCTTCTAACCAAAACGAACTACTCCTTTCCACGGTGATACTTTTAAAAGTACATGATCACCAATGTTAAACTCCAAGGGCTTTCGTCATTTGTCTGCATAACTCTTTTGACGACTTTGTGCCGCTAGAAGATTGTTTCGAATCTGATGGATCTTGTCTGTTGTTTCCTGAATCAATTCTGGACCGGTGATTTGAGCTTCTCCAATTTCGTGCCAACATATTGGAGATCGGCACTTACGACCATATAAAGCTTCGAAAGGTGCCATGCCGATACTTGAATGATAGCTGTTGTTGTACGAAAATTCAACTAATGGTAGATGAGCGTCCCAATTTCCCTTGAAGTCTATGACACATGCTCGAAGCATGTCTTCAAGTGTTTGGATAGTGCGTTCAGATTGTCCATCAGTTTGAGGATGATAAGCGGTACTGAGGTCTAATCGTGTACCCAAAGCGGCTTGTACGGCTTGCCATGTTCATGAAGTGAAACGACCATCACGGTCTGAAATAATGCTTAAAGGTACACCATGACGGCTTACGATCTCGCTGATGTAGATACGAGCTAACTTCTCGTTCTTGAAGTCCTCGCGAATCGGAATGAAGTGAGCTGATTTTGTAAGATGATCAATGATTACCCATATAGTGTCATACCCACTGGAGGTGCGAGGTAACCCGGTAATGAAGTCCATGGTTATGTTTTCCCACTTCCATACAGATATTTCAGGTTGGACTAGAAGTCCTGAGGGTCTTTGATGTTCAGCTTTTACTTTGGAACATGTAAGGCACTTGGAAACAAAAACAGCGATATCTTTCTTCATGCCAGGCCACCAGTAGGTGTATCGAAGGTCTTGATACATCTTGTCGGCGCCTGGGTGTACAGAGTATCGTGTTTTGTGCGCCTCATTCATAAGGAAATCACGAAGGTTATTGTGATCGGGGATCCATATGCGATCTAGATAGTACAGAATATCATCGGATTTAGTTTCGATTTTAAGTTCTGCTCCACAAGACAGCTCATTGCGTACGTCGTTTTCTGTTATAGAAACATGTTGGGCTTCTCGGATTTGATCTTTGATGTCGGTTATGATTTGCGAACATAGAAGACGAATGGAGTTCGCATAACCCTTTCGACTGAGCGCATCGGCCACCACGTTTGCCTTGCCAGGATGATACCGAATTTCACAGTCGTAGTCATTAAGAAGTTCGACCCATCTTCGTTGCCTCATGTTTAACTCCTTTTGGTTGAAGATATGTTGGAGGCTCTTGTGGTCAGTGTATATATCACACTTAGTACCGTAGAGGTAATGTCTCCATATCTTAAGAGCGAACACAACGGCTCCAAGTTCCAGGTCGTGGGTGGTGTAGTTCTTCTCATGAATTTTGAGTTGTCTAGAAGCATAAGCTATCACTTTTCTCTTTGCATCAGTACACAGCCTAGTCCCTGCCCTGACGCGTCGCAATAAACCACGAAGTCATCACAACCTTCAGGAAGTGTGAGGATAGGTGCGTCACAAAGCTTTTGCTTAAGGGTTTGGAAGGCTTCTTCTTGTTTGGGACCCCATATGAAAGGTTTTCCTTTATGTGTTAAAGCCGTGAGTGGTACAGCGATACGGGAGAAATTTGCAATGAAACGGCGATAATAACCAGCCAAACCAAGAAATGATCTTACTTCGGTAGGTGTACGTGGCGCTTGCCATTCCTGTACTGCCTTGGTTTTTGAGGGATCAACATGAATTCTCTTGTCATTGACGACGTGTCCAAGGAATTGTACTTCCCTTAACCAGAATTCACATTTCGAAAACTTAGCGTACAGCTTTTCTGTCCTTAAGAGTGTAAGGATGAGTCGAAGGTGTCGTTCATGATCAGACTTAGACTTTGAGTAGATGAGGATGTCGTCGATGAAGACTATAACAAAACGGTCGAGATAAGGTTTGCAGACTCTGTTCATTAGATCCATGAAGACAGCTGGGGCGTTGGTTAAACCAAATGGCATGACCATGAATTCATAATGACCATAACGAGTTCGGAAGGCGGTCTTTGGGACGTCTTCTTCATGTACTCTGAGTTGATGATAACTAGAACGAAGGTAAATTTTTGAAAAACAGGTGGCGCCTTGAAGTTGGTCTAGAAGATCATTGATGCGAGGTAATGGGTAGCGGTTCTTGACCGTTAACTTGTTGAGTTCTCTGTAGTCGATACACATGCGAAACGTTCCATCTTTCTTCTTCACAAAAAGGACAGGTGCACCCCAAGGCGATGAGCTAAGACGTATAAATCCTTTGTCAGTCAGCTCTTGCAGTTGACTGGCTAGTTCTTGCATTTCGTATGGGGCTAACCTATAAGGAGATTTTGAAACTGGTGTAGCTCCAGGTATAAGATCAATGCGGAATTCGACTTCTCTCACGGGAGGAAGTCCTGAAATGTCGTCAGGAAAAACTTGCGGAAAATCTTTTACTACTGGGATGTCTTCGAGTTTCTTCTCCTTGATTCACTTTTTGACGACATGAGTTAGGAATGCGACATAATTCTTGCCGAGACATTTTCGGGCTTGAAGACAGGACATTAATTTGAGTCCTTTCGAAGGGGTTTCTCCAAAGATTCGTAGAGTCTGACCGTTTGCAAGAGGAATGCGAATGAACTTTTCGCGGCATACAACTTCAGCATGATGTTGGCTGAGCCAGTCCATACCAATTATAATGTCGAAACTTCCCAACTTCATAGGTATGAGGTCAACTGGAAAATCTTGATCGTTTAGGGTGAGAGTACAATTGCGTATAATAGAGTTTAATAAGACCGGTTTTCCGTCAGCAACTTCTACCGTTATGGATTCCATGAGTTTATCACGAGTTTGGTTGAGGATGGGTTCAAATTCTAAGGACACAAAACTCTTATCCGCGCCAGTATCATATAACATGGATGCATAACTACCATTGATGAGAAACGTACCGTTAACCACATTGTTGTCAGCCCTAGCTTGATTTGCGTTGATATTAAAAGCTCTTCCTCTTGCAGGTGGAGGAGCTTGGTTAGCCTGGTTTACTGGATTAGCTTGAGCTTGGGCATGGATGATGTTCACCAAGCGTGGACAGGTGTTCCTGAAGTGGTTCGGGTCTCCACAGTTGTAACAAGCCCGCATAGGTTGCATCATGGGATAGTTGGGTTGGTAGTAGGATTGGGCTACATGTTGGGCAGGTGGTAGGAGTAAAGGTTGTTGGGATTGACCCACTATCTGATGGTGGGTTTGGGTTGAGGGTTGATTGCGGTTCATTCGCTGAAGCGCGCGACAGGTTTGAATGGTGTGACCTGCGCGGCCACAGCCGGTGCAATGTTGGCAGGGATGATCAGGAAAGTGATGGTATTGGCAACGGTTGCATTTTGGGAATGGGCCGGAGTATGGCTTTTTATATGGTGCAGGTGAGGGGGCAACTTGGGTGATGGGTGCAGCAGGGATAGGGAAATTTGTTTGTGTGACAGCAAAGTTTCTGGTGTTTCGTTTCCTCTTACTAGCAAACTTTGAGGAGGAGGTGGAATAGTTTGAAGTTTGGCCCTCAATGGGGGCTTTCTTTTTCTCGTCCTTAAATTTGCCGTTACGGATACGATTCTCGGTAAGCTCGGTAGCTAGTTCCATAGCAGCTTCAAGTGTTGCAGGCGAAGTGCTTAGAACTGAGTCTTGAATTTTCGAGGGGAGGCCTCGAATATAGTGTTCGACTAAGCGGTATACTGGGGTGAACAAGTTGGGGATCATTTGCTTCAACTCTAGAAACCTTTTGTTGTAGGAAGTATGATCTCCTTCCTTTTGCTTTAACGAGTGGAATTCATCCTCTAACTTTTTGATCTCGCTTCTTGGACAGAAGCGTCTCGTCATGATTTCCCTTAACTCCTCCCATGTTAAGGCCATTGCATCTTCGATTCCTCTCTTACCTTTTTCTGTATTCCACCAGGTAAGAGCTACTCCAAATAGTCTCCCGGTTGCGTAACGTACCTTGCGATCCTCGGGACAATCGCAATTGAGAAAGGTGTTTTCCATTTCCTCAAACCAGTGGAGGAGAGCAGTGACACCTTCGGTCCCTTCAAATTTCGGGGGATCGCAAGACTTGAAGTGTTTGTAAGAGCACGTTTTGGAGGGAGGGTTGTCGACGTTCTGGTCTTCTTGATTGGGAGGATTGATGGGATTTGCGGCGAGAGCTTGTTGGACTTGAATTACGATGTCAGGAAGCACCGCGTCCATTTGTTTTGCGATTTGGGTGGCCAAGCGTTCGTTTGACCTTCCTGACCTTCTACCCCCACGTTGTTGCCTAGCCGACATCTACAGGAACATACATAAGAAGATTGTGAGTTTAAGGAGTATTTTTAGGTGTCATGTTTCGTAAAAAAAAATAACATAAACATCAATAATGCAACTACATCCATAGGATGTCTTGGGTTTGCTCATGTTTGGGCCTCCAATGTCCCCCATACCATCACCTGTATAGTCATGTGGGCCCCCATGACTATTGGCTTAGTAGGATTCATATTGGTGTTGGCGGTTTAACACTCGCATCACCCGAATGAAAACCATGAAATATGTTTGCGAGATGTATGGTCGGAGGGTGTCCAGGTGTAGACACAATGACAACTCAAAGTGGGGTTAGCTCACACGACGTTTGGTATAGCATGCTTTGGCCTAATAGGTCCTTCGTACTCTCATCGTTAGTCCCCAGGTAGGCAAACTGGTCCTTTATTTTGGATTTATACGAATGCCAAGCCTAGACAGGACGTTCCGACTACCGGTACTTGTACCCTTCCAGTTACTACATGCCCGTCATGAGAACTCACTTTGATGTGATTTGAAAAAAATACAAAAATCGTTGCAAAAATCATGGAAATAGTGTGGTGTGTGCTCTCATGGATATGATATGTTATGAGGATATGATTCATGATGAGCATTGTATAGTAATATGTACATATGAACATGCTTGCATAACATTGAATGTAACAATAAACATAAAGCATATAAACATCATGAATTTTGTATGTAACACATAAACAATTTAAACATTTCTATTCAACTATAGTATAGGCTTAAGGGTCTAATAACCTATCCTATATCCCTATAGTCATGGGTCTGATACCAATCTGTCACACCCCGACCCGCAGCGGAATAAGAGTCGGGGCATAATTGGGTTATCACCAAAGCTCATGATGTTTACTAATATGTTTCATATTTATTAAATTCAAATTACATCTCAAATGTTCAAGTCAAATTCATACAATACAAGGAAAGGAAAATTAAATAAACAATCCAAATCTAAACTGATTTATTCTTCTAGGCCGTCCTATATGTTTCTTGCTTCAACTTGATCACCTGTATCATGTGTAAAAATGGGGGGTTTTTGGGTCAAGAAAAGTTGGCGAGTGAACCTTGTTAGAAGACATTTATTATTGATTTCTTGTTGTATTTAATATGGAAAAATTGTGCAATAATCATATGTGAGCAAACGTAAATAAACATACAATAACAAACAATAACAAACCACCTTGCATGAATATATGACATGAATGATAATGTATATGTTGGCAACGTCACGTTCCGCTCATAGGTAATGGGGAACGGACGGCCTATGATGATGTATGTGCGATCAAGGCTCAATCAAACGGAGCCGATCGTATGTTGGCAACGCCACGTTCCGCTCATAGGTAATGGGGAACGGTTCCGCTCATAGGTAATGGGGAACAGACGAGCCTATGATGATGTATGTACTGAAAATGATAAATTTAATCTAAACATTAACCACACAAACAATTGATACATATTGGATACACATTTGATCATGGATATGATGGATGCACAAGTGTTTAAATGTAATAAAATAAGACACATGATACACCCCAAAAAGTGATTAAAACGGGGAATTTGTAGAGATTCACTCACATTGGGTGCGTTCGTTTGATGATGTTGAATGCGCACGAGTTTAGAGAGTTGATCGACGAGGAATAACTAGCCTAAATAATAACGAAAAGGTACGGTAACTAAGTGGATTTTATTAACAATTTTAATTGGATTTTTAGATTTATTTTTGTGAGTTTAAGGTCATTTTCTAACTTTAAAAATATTATTTTTAAGTATTTTTAATTGATTTTTAAATTAAATAAATAAATAAAAATATAAAAAAATGTTGACTTTTTCGGTTGACCGTTGACTTTGACTGTTGACCGGTTCGGACTTGTGTTTGTTTGCGCTGAGTGAGGTTCGAACTTGTAACCTCTCGTACGCGTGCACGCAGCTCTACCAACTGAGCTACGTGTCTAACCCGAAATATTCTAAGTTTTAATTATATATATATACTAATTAAATGTTTTAATTTATTCGATTTATACTAAAAGAATTTAAATGATTGAACCGGTTGCAGGGAAAACGGAATCGAACTCGGGTCCCTTGGTTTGTAAGCGCACAGCCCAACCAGTTGGGCTGTGTGACTTATCTGTTAAACTTACAATTTAAATTAATCTTAAGAACATCCTGGGTCCTACTCTAATTCAGTAACAAAAAAAATTGGTTTTAATTCGGAAAGCCGGTGCGTTTATAAGATTCGAACTCGTGACGTGCGCTAAGTGTTTGCACACAGTCCACCGCTGGACTGTGTGTCTAACCCGGTTTTATATCTTGTTTTAATTAAACTTATACTTATTGTTCGACTTCATCTTCTTCGTTCAAAGACACAGACAACGATATTCGACAGTTCTTGATTAATTCGATTAACGAACATATAAATGATTAAAATGTAATGGACAAAGAAGGTTTTGGAAATGAATGTACCGGAAAGATGATTTTCTCAGAACTCCGGCAAAGGCCGTCGGCTCTGTTTTATGAATTCCGTCTGAGCGGACCAATTAACAGTTTTGATTAACTAATTGTGAAATTAAATGACTAAACAAGAATTATCAAAGAGTTTAGATGTTCGTACCGATTCACAGCGTGATTTCGGAATTTTCAGAATTTTTCCGGCGAGTGCTCAATATCCGGTAACGTCATCTGGGACCGATTCTGGTTGAAGAATTTAAGTTAGTATAAGTCTAACAATGGATAGAAGATGAAAGAATTGAGAAATTTACCGATTCGATGAATGTCACGGTTTTCCGGCGAAAGTCCGGCGATATCAGAAAACGTTTCCGACGAATAGAAATTAGAGCGAAAGTGAAATTGGAGGTTCTGTGTGTGTTTCCGAATTATGAGACGATGATATTGTTAGAGTAAATCAGGAAGTAAATGATTTCGGTTTTCAACTCCCAAAATCATATGAATCGAGACAATTGATGACCGAATTGATTAAGAATGTGGGCAACAATTGATCTATCGGTTATAATCAGTAATAGCGATCACTCAAAAGTCTGGACAGTTGAAAGCCGATGAGCGGTTTCAGTTTTGGCGCAAACAGATGAGTTCACGGGTAGAGTTAAGTTTTATTTGTTTCCTTGTTTACACAGACGGACCAAGTGGCGGAGTGGTTAAGTTGTGTGCTGGTTGTGTCTTCCGGCTGACCCGGGTTCGAAACCCGGCAGCCTATTTTCATTTTTATTTACTTTATTTTTACTTTTTAACGATTTTAGTTTCCATATTCTAAAATGTTTATTAGTTATGTATTGTTTAAAATTAAAATGAGCATTATATAAGCAACGAAAATTTGAAACTGACTATTCGATTAATAAACGAAGTGGGTTTTGAAAACCCGTTTTCCGACGGATGTTACAACAGATGAGTCCCTTGGGGGGGGGTGATTATAACACCTAATGGCATACCTCTCAACATCGTCTGTGGATAGGAGAGATTTCTGGTTCATAAGTAATGCCCTACCTCTAAAATCACCAACGCGTTTTGGGTTTAATGCTAGTGGATGACAGGAGAACTCCACAGTTAAGCATGCTCAAGTGGGAGTAGTACTAGGATGGGTGACCTCCTTGGAAGTCTCCACCAGGGCAACCAAAAACAAAGCCGTGAGTTCCTAGATGGGCCACCCATCGAGGGCAAAGCGGACAATATTGGTGGTAACGAGGGGCAGGGGTGTTACTGTAACATTCGTCGAAAACCGGGTTTCAAAACCCGCTTCGTTTATCAATTAAATTTTCAGTTATAAATTTCGTTACGTATTTGTGGTTCATACTAATTTTAAACAATACATAATTAATAAATAAATTAGAATTTAAAAACCATAATTTATAATTAATAATAAATAATGAATAAAAAAAATAAATGGAGACGCCGGGTTTCGAACCCGGGTCACCCGCATGAACAAACACACAACACACCACTCCGCCACACGCCTTCTTTGTGAAAATACTGAAATAAATAATACTTAAAGTAAAACCTGAATTCAAAACCAGATATCTCTGCGCACTCAGAACTCGCAATCACCGGGAAATCCGGCAATCCGCGATTTTGGCCATTTCTCTTTTGACTAAAACACAATAACCGATCGCGACATCAATCATAACCGTTGCCGGCCATCAATTTCGGTCATAACCGCCAGAAAACCTTTGACCGCGAATCAAGACTCAAAATCGGGCACAATTCATCCAGTTCTTCACTATAGATACCCACTCAGTCTTCTGGAAATCCTTTCGCTCAGAACCGTTCACTTTTTCGAAGCTTTAGCTCGTCGCCGGAGAATTTAAATTTCGCCAGAACATCGCCAGAATCGATCGTCAGAAAACCGTATTCATTCATCAGTCGGTATAACTGTCTAAACTTCTCTGCTATCTCTTAATTTATACTTTAATCGTTCAAATCAATAATCAAAACTGTTAAAACAGTTCATATCGCCGGAAAGTCCGTTCACCGTCGGAAGTTCGATCGGAGATAAGAATCTTTCTTATCGGTAAAACTACCTTAATCTTCCTTTGTTATACTGTTACTATGTTAATATTCTAAAACAGTTAACCTAAATGGCATAACTTGGTTAGCAGTTGGGGATCGGGTTTTGGGTAATTTATGCGAAGAAGATGAAGTTATTGTCAGCACATATGAGTAATTAAAAACGGGTATTTCATCGGGTTAGACACACAGTCCAGTGGTGGACTGTGTGCAATTATAACGTTCAAGTCCCGAGTTCGATTCGTGTACGTATCCGGTTCCCGCAATAACAAAACATTTTTTTCTTTCTTCTTTTAAGTTTAACAGAACACCCCTCAGATAGTACTTAAGTTTAATATAAATATTAATTTAAATGGGTTAGACACTCAGCCCAGTTGGTTGGGCTAGGTGCAAATCAAAGCAATGGTCACGGGTTAGATGCGGGTTATACGCACCGGTTCTGCAAATTTTAAAACCTTTTTAAAAATAACTAATTTCTGAAATATTCTAGTTAGTATATAAATAAATTAAATCTGAGTTTATTTCGGGTTAGACACGTAGCTCAGTTGGTAGAGCTGCGTGCACGTATACGAGAGGTCCCAAGTTCGAACCTCACTCAGCGCATATAAAAACACAGTCTGACCGGTCAACGGTCAAAAGTCAACTTTTTTTTACTTTATTTATTTCTTTTAGTTATTTATTTAATAGAAAAATCATTTAAAAATACTAAAAAATAAGATTTTTGAAGTTAGAAAATTTCCTTAAACTCACAAAAATAAATCTAAAAATCCCATTAAGAGCACTAATTAAAAATATTAATCTCAAATAAAATTTATTTATTTATCGAATCATTTTGTTATTATTTAGGCTAGTTTTCCCTCATCGATTGAATCCTAAATTCGTGCGCATCCAACGTCATCAAAGAACGCACCCAATGTGAGTGAATCTCTACAAATTCCCCGTTTTAATCATGTTTTGGGGTGTATCATGTGTCGTATAATTCTTTTATTATATTTAAACACTTGTGCTTACATCATATCCGTGATCAAATGTGTATCAAATATGTATCAACTGTTGTGTGAATTGTATGTAGATTGGATTTATCATTTTTAGTGCACGCATTTCATTAGGCCCATCAGTTCCCCGTGGGAGATGGGTTGAGCATGAGGTGCCTCATAAGATCGGCTCCGTTTGATTGAGCCTTGATCTCACATTCATCATCATTCATATCATATACCCATCCAAAGTGGTTTGTGTTTGTTTACTTATATATGTTTGCTCACATGTGATTATTGCACAAATTTTCCATAGTAAATAAAACAAGAAATTAATTACAATGTTTTATCAAGGTTCACTCGCCAACTTTTGTTGACCCAAAATATCCCTCGTTTTACACATGATACAGGTGATCCAGCTGAGGCAAGAAACACATAGGAAGGCCTAGAAGAATAAACCAGTTTAAGCTTTGGATTATTTACATAGTTTCATTTCCTTGTAATTGTATGAATTTTGATTTGGATATTTAAGTTGTAATTTGAATTTAATAAATATGAAACATTTTAGTAAACATCATGAGCTTTGGTGATAACCCAATTATGCCCCGACTCTTATTCCGCTGCGGGTCGGGGTGTGACAGATTGGTATCAGAGCCAGGCTATAGGGATATAGGATAGGTTATTAGACCCTTAGAGCCTATACTATAGTTAATTAAAATTTTAATTGTTTATGCGTTACATACAAAATTCATGATGTTTATATGCTTTATGTTTATTTATACACTCAATGTTATGCAAGCATGCTCACAAATACATGTTATTATACAATGCTCATCATGAATCATATCCTCATAACATATCATATCCATGAGAGCACACACCTCACGATTACCATGATTTTTGCAATGATTTTTGTATTTTCAAATCACATCAAAGTGAGTTCTCATGACGGGCATGCAGTAACTGGAAGGGTACGAGTACCGGTAGTCGAAACGTCCTGTCTAGGCTTGGCATTCGTATAAATCCAAAATAAAGGACCAGTTTGCCTACCTGGGGACTAACGATGAGAGTACGAAGGACCTATTAGGCCAAAGCATGCTATACCAAACGTCGTGTGAGCTAACCCCATTTTGAGTTGTCATTGTGTCTACACCTGGACACCCTCCTACCATACATCTCGTAATTATATTTTCCGGTTTTCATTCGGGTGGTGCGAATGTTAATCCGCCAACACCAATGTGAATCCTACCGAGCCCAATAGTCATGGGGGCCCACATGACTACACAGGCGATGGTATGGGGGACATTGGAGGCCCAAACATGAGCAAACCCAAGACATCCTATGGATGTAGTTGCATTATTTTCAGTTATGTTATTTTTCATTCTTTTAACGACACATGACACCTAGAAACTTTTTAAACTCACAATCTTCCTATGTATGTTCCTGTAGATGTCGGCTAGGCAACTACGTGGAGGTAGAAAGTCAGGAAGATCAAACGAACGCTTGGCCACACAAATTGCTAAACAAATGGCCGCAGTTCTTCCTGACATCATGATTCAAGTTCAACAAGCTCTCACCGTAAATCCCATCAACCCTCCCAATCAAGAAGACCAGAGCGTCGCCAACCCTCCCTCCAAAAAGTGCTCCTACAAACACTTCAAATCTTGCGATCCCCCAAAGTATGAAGGGACCGAAGGTGTTACTGCTCTCCTTCACTTGTTTGAAGAAATAGAGAACACTTTCCTCAATTGCGATTGTCCCGAGGATCGCAAGGTACGCTATGCAACAGGAAGACTGTTTGGGGTAGCCCTTACCTGGTGGAACACGGAAAAGGGTAAACGAGGAGTTGAAGATGCAATGGCCTTAACCTGGGAAGAGTTAAGGGAACTCATGATAAGACGCTTCTGTCCAAGAAGCGAAATCAAAAAGCTGGAAGACGAATTCCACTCACTAAAACAAAAGGAAGGAGATCACACTTCCTATAATAAGAGATTTCTCGAGCTAAATCAGATGATCCCTAATTTGTTCACCCCCGTGTACCGTTTGGTTGAACACTACATTCGAGGTCTTCCCTCGAAAATTCAAGACTCGGTTTTAAGCACTTCGCCTGCGACACTTGAAGCCGCGATGGAGTTGGCTACAGAACTTACTGAGAATCGCATCCGAAACGGCAAATTCAAGGATGAAAAGAAGAAAGCACCCATAGAGACCTCAACTACAAACCACTCAGTCTCCTCCTCAAAGTTTGCTGGTAAGAGGAAGCGAAACAGCAAAAATTTTGCTGTCACTCAAACCAACCCTCCTATCACTACTGCACCAATCACCCAAATCGCTCCCTCAGCTGCACCATTTAAAAAGCCATACACCGGTCCACACCCAAAATGCAACCGTTGTCAATACCATCACCCTCCCGAAGCTCTTTGCCAACATTGCACCAGCTGTGGCCGTGCGGGTCACACCATCCAAACCTGTCGCACTCTTCAACGAATGAACCGCAATCAACCCCCAACCCAAACCCACCATCAGATAGTGGGTCAAGCCCAACAACCCTTACTTCTACCACCTGTACCACATGCAGCCCAAACTTACTACCAACCCAACTACCCCATGATGCAACCCATGCGAGCTTGTTACAACTGTGGGGACCCAAACCACTTCAGGAACACTTGTCCACACTTGGTGAACATCATCCATGCTCAAGCTCAAGCGAACCCAGTAAACCAAGCTAACCAAGCTCCTCCACCTGCCAGAGGAAGAGCTTTCAACATCAATGCCAACCAAGCTAGGGCTAACAACAAAGTGGTTAACGGTACGTTTCTCATCAATGGTAGTTATGCATCCATGTTATTCGATACTGGCCCGGATAAGAGTTTTGTGTCCTTAGAATTCGAACCTATCCTCAACCAAACTCGTGATAATCTCATGGAATCTCTAACGGTGGAAGTTGCTGACGGAAAGCCCGTTTCATTAAATTCTATTATACGAAATTGTACCCTCACTCTAGACGATCACGATTTTCCAGTTGACCTCATTCCTATGAAGTTGGGAAGTTTCGATGTTATAATCGGTATGGACTGGCTCAGCCAGCATCACGCTGAAGTGGTGTGCTGCGAAAAGTTCATTCGCATTCCTCTTGCAGACGGTCAGACCCTACGTATTTTTGGAGAAACCCCTTCAAAAGGACTCAAATTAATGTCCTGCCTTCAAGCCCGAAGATATCTCTGCAAGAACTATGTCGCATTCCTAACTCACGTTGTCAAAAAGGGAAACAAGGAGAAGAAACTCGAAGATATCCCAGTTGTGAAAGAATTCCCACAAGTCTTTCCCGACGACATTTCAGGACTCCCTCCTGTGAGAGAAGTCGAATTCCGCATCGATCTTGTACCTGGCGCTACACCAGTCGCAAAATCTCCTTATAGGTTCGCCCCATCCGAAATGCAAGAGCTGGCCAGTCAACTGCAAGAGCTGACTGACAAAGGATTCATATGTCCTAGCTCCTCGCCTTGGGGTGCACCTGTTCTCTTTGTAAAGAAGAAAGATGGAACGTTTCGCATGTGCATTGATTATAGAGAACTCAACAAGTTAACGGTTAAAAATCGCTATCCACTACCTCGCATCGATGACCTCCTAGACCAACTTCAAGGCGCCACCTGCTTTTCAAAAATCGACCTTCGTTCTGGTTATCATCAGCTTAGAGTGCACGAAGAAGATATCCCAAAGACCGCCTTCCGGACTCGTTATGGTCATTACGAGTTCATGGTCATGCCATTTGGTTTAACCAACGCCCCCGCTGTCTTCATGGATCTAATGAATAGGGTATGCAAACCCTACCTCGACCGTTTCGTCATAGTCTTCATCGACGACATCCTTATCTACTCCAAGTCTAAATCCGATCATGAGCGACACCTTCGACTCATCCTTACACTCTTAAGGACTGAAAAGCTCTACGCTAAGTTCTCAAAATGCGAATTCTGGTTAGGAGAAGTACAATTCCTTGGACATGTCGTCAATGACAAGGGAATTCATGTCGATCCTTCAAAAATCAAGGCAGTACAGGAATGGCAAGCGCCACGTACCCCTACTGAAGTAAGGTCATTTCTTCGTTTGGCTGGTTACTATCGACGCTTCATTGCCAATTTTTCTCGTATTGCTGTCCCACTCACGGCCTTGACTCATAAAGGAAAACCCTTCATATGGGGACCTAAGCAAGAAGAGGCCTTCCAAACTCTAAAGCAAAAACTTTGTGACGCACCTATCCTCACACTCCCTGAAGGTTGCGATGACTTTGTAGTATATTGCGACGCATCAGGGCAAGGGCTAGGCTGTGTATTAATGCAAAGAGGAAAGTGATAGCCTATGCTTCTAGGCAACTCAAAGTTCATGAGAAGAATTACACCACCCACGACCTGGAACTTGGAGCCGTTGTGTTCGCTCTCAAGATATGGAGACATTACCTCTACGGTACCAAGTGTGAAATATACACTGACCACAAAAGTCTCCAACATATCTTTAACCAAAAGGAGTTGAATATGAGGCAACGAAGATGGGTCGAACTTCTTAACGACTACGACTGTGAAATTCGGTATCATCCTGGCAAGGCAAACGTGGTGGCTGATGCACTCAGTCGAAAAGGTTATACGAACTCCATTCATCTTCTCTGTTCGCAAATCATAACCGACATCAAAGATCGAATCCGAGCAGCTCAACATGTTTCTGTAACAGAAAATGACGTACGCGATGAGCTGTCATGTGGAGCTGAACTCAAAATCGAAACCAAATCCGACAGTATTTTATACTATTTAAATCGCATATGGATTCCTGATCGCGATAACCTTCGTGATTTCCTCATGAATGAGGCGCATAAAACACGGTACTCTGTACACCCAGGAGCCGACAAGATGTATCAAGACCTACGATACACCTACTGGTGGCCTGGCATGAAAAAGGATATCGCTGTTTTTGTTTCCAAGTGCGTTACCTGTTCCAAAGTAAAAGCTGAACATCAAAGACCTTCAGGACTTCTAGTCCAACCCGAAATACCTGTATGGAAGTGGGAAAACATAACCATGGAATTTTATTACCGGGTTACCTCGCACCTCCAGTGGGTATGACACTATATGGGTAATAATCGATCGTCTTACAAAGTCATTTCACTTCATTCCTATTCGCGAGGACTTCAAGAACGAAAAGTTAGCTCGTATCTACATCAGCGAGATCGTAAGCCGTCATGGTGTACCTTTAAGCATCATTTCAGACCGTGATGGTCGTTTCACTTCACGAACATGGCGAGCCGTACAAACCACCTTGGGTACACGATTAGACCTCAGTACCGCTTTTCATCCTCAAACTGATGGTCAATCTGAACGCACCATCCAAACCCTTGAAGACATGCTGCGAGCATGTGTCATAGACTTCAAAGGGAACTGGGACACTCATCTACCATTAGTTGAATTTTCGTACAACAATAGCTATCATTCAAGTATCGGCATGGCTCCTTTTGAAGCTTTATATGGCCGTAAGTGCCGATCTCCAGTATGTTGGCACGAAATTGGAGAATCACAAATCACCGGTCTAGAGTTAATTCAAGAAACAACCGACAAGGTCATTCAAATTCGAAACAATCTTCTAGCGGCTCAAAGTCGTCAAAAGAGTTATGCAGACAAACGACAAAAGCCCTTGGAGTTTGACATTGGGGATCAAGTACTTTTAAAAGTATCACCGTGGAAGGGAGTGGTTCGTTTTGGCCAGAAGGGCAAGCTAGCACCACGCTACGTAGGACCTTTCAAGATACTCGAAAGAGTAGGTCCTGTAGCATACAAGCTTGACCTACCAGAAGAGCTCATCAGAATTCATCCCACATTCCACGTATCAAACTTGAAGAAGTGCCTCGCCGATGAAAACCTCCATATTCCTCTAGAAGACATTCAAATCGATGAATCTATGCACTTCGTTGAAAGACCAGTAGAAATCATGGACTTCGGAGAGAAGCGTTTAAGATGAAGTCATATTCCAATTGTCAGGGTACGTTGGGTGTCAAAACGAGGACCCGAGTTTACTTGGGAACGTGAAGACTCAATGCGCGAAAAATACCCGCATCTTTTTCCTGTTACCACTACTACTTAAATTTCGGGACGAAATTCCTAAAAGTAGGGGATACTGTAACATTCGTCGAAAAACGGGTTTCAAAACCCGCTTCTTTTATCAATTAAATATTCAGTTATAAATTTCGTTGCGTATTTGTGGTTCATACTAATTTTAAACAATACATAATTAATAAATAAATTAGAATTTAAAAACCATAATTTATAATTAATAATAAATAACGAATAAAAAAATAAATGGAGACGCCGGGTTTCGAACCCGGGTCACCCGTATGAACAAACACACAACACACCACTCCGCCACACGCCTTCTTTGTGAAAATACTGAAATAAGTAATACTTAAAGTAAAACCCGAATTCAAAACCAGAGATCTCCGCGCACTCAGAACTCGAAATCACCGGAAAATCCGGCAATCCGTGATTTTGGCCATTTCCCTTTTGACTAAAACACAATAACCGATCGCGACATCAATCATAACCGTTGCCGGCCATCAATTCCGGTCATAACTGCCAGAAAACCTTTGACCGCGAATCAAGACTCAAAATCAGGCACAATTCATCCAGTTCTTCACTATAAATACCCACTCAGTCTTCTGGAAATCCTTTCGCTCAGAACCGTGCACTTTTTCGAAGCTTTAGCTCGTCGCCGGAGATTTTAAATTTCGCCGGAACATCGCCGGAATCGATCGTCAAAAAACCGTATTCATTCATCAGTCGGTATAACTGTCTAAACTTCTCTGCTATCTCTTAATTTATACTTTAATCGTTCAAATCAATAATCAAAACTGTTAAAACAGTTCATATCGCCGCAAAGTCCGTTCACCGTCAGAAGTTCGATCGGAGATAGGAATCTTTCTTATCGGTAAAACTACCTTAATCTTCCTTTGTTATACTGTTACTATGTTAATATTCTAAAACAGTTAACCTAAATGGCATAACTTGGTTCGCAGTTGGGGATCGGGTTTTGGGTAGTTTATGCGAAGAAGATGAAGTTATTGTCAGCACATATGAGTAATTAAAAACGGGTATTTCATCGGGTTAGACACACAGTCCAGTGGTGGACTGTGTGCAATTATAACGTTCAAGTCCCGAGTTCGATTCGTGTACGTATCCGGTTCCCGCAATAACAAAACATTTTTTTCTTTCTTCTTTTAAGTTTAACAGAACACCCTCAGATAGTACTTAAGTTTAATATAAATCTTAATTTAAATGGGTTAGACACCCAGCCCAGTTGGTTGGGTTGGGCGCAAATCAAAGCAATGGTCACGGGTTCGATGCGGGTTATACGCACCGGTTCTGCAGATTTTAAAACCTTTTTAAAAATAACTAATTTCTGAAATATTCTAGTTAGTATATAAATATAATTAAATCTGAGTTTATTTCGGGTTAGACACGTAGCTCAGTTGGTAGAGCTGCGTGCACGTATACAAGAGGTCCCAAGTTCGAACCTCACTCAGCGCATATAAAAACACAGTCTGACCGGTCAAGACCCGGTCAACGGTCAACGGTCAAAAGTCAACTTTTTTTTACTTTATTTATTTCTTTTAGTTATTTATTTAATAGAAAAATCATTTAAAAATACTAAAAAATAAGATTTTTAAAGTTAGAAAATTTCCTTAAACTCACAAAAATAAATCTAAAAATCCCATTAAGAGTACTAATTAAAAATATTAATCTCAAATAAAATTTATTTATTTATCAAATCATTTTGTTATTATCTAGGCTAGTTTTCCCTCATCGATTGAATCCTAAATTCGTGCGCATCCAACGTCATCAAAGAACGCACCCAATGTGAGTGAATCTCTACAAATTCCCCGTTTTAATCATGTTTTAGGGTGTATCATGTGTCGTATAATTCTTTTATTATATTTAAACACTTGTGCTTACATCATATCCGTGATCAAATGTGTATCAAATATGTATCAATTGTTGTGTGAATTGTATGTAGATTGGATTTATCATTTTCAGTGCACGCATTTCATTAGGCCCATCAGTTCCCCGTGGGAGACGGGTTGAGCATCAGGTGCCTCATAAGATCGGTTCCGTTTGATTGAGCCTTGATCTCACATTCATCATCATTCATATCATATACTCATCCAAAGTGGTTTGTGTTTGTTTACTTATATATGTTTGCTCACATGTGATTATTGCACAAATTTTCTATAGTAAATAAAACAAGAAATTAATAACAATGTCTTATCAAGGTTCACTCGCCAACTTTTGTTGACCCAAAATATCCCCCGTTTTACACATGATACAGGTGATCCAACTGAGGCAAGAAACACATAGGAAGGCCTAGAAGAATAAACCAGTTTAAGCTTTGGATTATTTACATAGTTTCATTTCCTCGTAATTGTATGAATTTTGATTTGGATATTTAAGTTGTAATTTGAATTTAATAAATATGAAACATTTTAGTAAACATCATGAGCTTTGGTGATAACCCAATTATGCCCCGACTCTTATTCCGCTGCGGGTCGGGGTGTGACAGTTACACATTATATAACGTGTTTTGATACAAAAAGTTTGTGTTTTTGAATGATAAAGTAGGCCCATATACATATTTTTGGTTAGTTATATCTCGTGGTTGATGGTTTGGTTATAGTTGTCACTTTATGATGTAATATGTTGATTGGATGGTATAAATGGTGATGATATACATGTAATAAAGTGAAAATATTGGTATTGGTATTGTATTATAGATGGTAGGAGGTAATGGTATTGTATTATAGATGGTAGGAGGTAATGGAAGTGTATTATGGATGTTATGATAGATGAAAGAAAAAGTGTATTCAAAGTAGTGTACCAAAAAACCTTATTTCATGTTGATACATATAGATGCACATGTGCATTTATAATATTGGTAACATAAAAAGTAGTGTATTACAAATGATAGTATAAATGAAAGTACAATTGTCTAATATTTGTAACGTATCACGGAATTTGTCGAAGAGATGATATATATGCACATGTGGATGGTAGTTATTATGGATGAAATGATAGATGAAATAAAATTGTATTTAAAGTAGTTTACCAAAACACCTTATCATATTGATACATATACATGCACATGTGCATTTTAAATTTTGGTAACGTAAACATTATTACACGTGTTAGTGTAAATGAAAGTACAAATTTCCAATGTTTATAATGTATTACGAAATTTGTCAAAGAAATTATAAAAATACACATGTGCATGGATAACTATTACTCAAATTTTTTTTTTTTTGAAATTTTTTTGTTGACAAAATATAGCGAATTTTAAAAAAAAAATTAAAAATCAAAAAATTTTTTTTTTGTGTTTTTTAGATTTTTTTAGATATTAATGTTTGTGTTCACACTGGTTCTCACAGTTCTTACAATAAAGGGTGGTTCCTAACAGATCCTTCTACTACCTATATTTAGCTCAAAACTCACAAGTAAATATGTTTTCTTTTATTGTGAGAACCATTTATTGGTATCAACATACGTTTTTTTAAACGAGCTAAAGTAAGAAACAATGAAACCTATCATAGGGAAACAAAGCTTTAGCGGCGATATTCGTCACCAAGAGAACTCTACTCAAGGGACTATAATGTTTACCACTCCACCAATATTGAATAACATAAAATGTTAAGGAGAATAAAAATCATTTTCTTACATTTCAGTGTAAAACTAATGGTTAATTAACATAATGATGATAAAGTTTAATTGGAAAATGTTATACTCCCGTAACCGTAGCCACATTTCCCACCCTTTACACAATCATAAACTATAAACCAATCACATCCATATCCCTCTTTACATTTTCCCTCAAAAATGGATCAACATTGAAACCATCAAAACCCTCTTAACTACCTTGATGATCACTGGTTTCGCTACTTTATATAAAAAACCATAATATTTGTTTAGAAATGTTATATATAATAAAACAATTAGTTAACACATTAGTAGTCGAAATAGGAACGAAGGTGTCTAAAACTCATAAACAAGTGACATGCAAATAACAAAAAGTTAACACTTAATTGGTAGGGGGTCTAACATTTTATATAAAAACTTAGCGAGACAAATAACAAAAATACATATAAAAAAGTTAACGATTAAGAAGAGAGGTTAGGGCGGTGGGGGTGTCGTTAATTGGTGGTGTGGCGGAGGAGACCCTTTCCCAACAAGCTACCAACAACCATCTTTGGGAAAGCGAGGATTTGTCATCATTGCCGTGTAAACCACGTGTGACGGCTTTAAATACTCAATTACAAATCTTCTAATTATAACTTCCGGTATTTATTATTTTCTTAATTATGTATTTAACATCAACTCTTCGAAAAAACAAGATATTAAATCCTATTTGTTTTATGTAATCGAAAAAGAAGATATTAAATCCTATTTTTTTCTATAATAAACAACTACCGATATACGTTGATGTTATCATATGAAAATCATTTAGATTATAATATTTTTTATTTAATCATAATTTAATGGTTATTGTATATTCTTTTAGTACTTTAATCAAAGTTTCATAAATAGATGTTTAATAACACATTCGAACTTACAAAAATTTGTAACTAATGAATGTATGACATGCAATCCCATTATAATTACTTTTGTCAAGATATATAAAATATACGATAGAAGAAATAAATACATTTCTATAATCTATATAAATTATAATAAATTAAAATAATTGTAGACCACATGGTTTTCTCTCAAACATCTAATTACCAAATGACAATGTATTATTTGAGCTATGAAGAAAAAAACAATAGTGTTTAAGACTTTTTCTCTCCCCTACTATTCAATCCAGTATCATGTATTTCTCTATCAAATTTGAGTTTTCTTAATTAATAATCCGTTTACTTTCAGTCTTTTTTTTTCTTTTAAACATTCAATCCAATTATATGTTTGTTAACATTCAAATAATTGTGGTCAATGTTTGCTAATATTCAAATTTTAAATTCCATTTATTTTTGCTACATTTATTATTTTCTAAAAACTGCAAGTGAATATTGTTAATATAGTAAATGTATATTAGTAGATAGTTTTACCATTTAAGGTAAATTAAGGTTATCATTGATTGTAACTAATACAAGTTCTTTCTTGATTTAAAAAATAAAAAAAATTCCATGTAACTATATTATTTTGTTTTATGTAAGTATATTATTGTTTTGTTTTACTTAACAAGTTAATATATGTCGTTTGTTATATATAAAAAAAAAACATAAATAAACTATTCCGAGTCTTGACTTCTTAAGGTAGGGTAGATCTTCCACGCGATCATATCAAAGCCGAAAATGTATATCTTTATCATGCAACTCCGTAAGTACGTTTTCGTCAAACACTAACTCAACGGGCACATCTCTTATATGAACGTGTGATATTGCAAGGCCTCTGGCCGTCGTCTTTCAAGATCATGAAATATAATTTCAATTATAAAAAAATATTTCTTTATACAATCCGTGTAATATATAAGAACTTAAACTAGTTTTCTATAATTAAAAAAGAAGATATATCTAATTTGTTTTCTATAATAAACAACCACCTATATATGTTGATAATATCATATTAAAATCAATTAGATTATAATATTTTTTATTTAATCATAATAATGATTATTGTATGTTCTTTTAGTACTTTAATCAAAGTTTAATACATAGATGTTTAATAACACATTCGAACATACTTAAATATTTAACCAATTAATGTATTACATGCAACCCCATTATAATTACTTATCTCAATATATTTAAAATATCCGTAGAAGAAATAAAATACCTATCGTATTATCATTATTTGTTTGGCTATAGTTAGTTACAATATATGTGTGTAGATATTAATTATTTAATATCACTTAACCTTTTAAATTACTTATATCATTCTCCCCTATTTTTTATATTAAATATTTAATATCACTTAACTTTTTAAATTACTTATATCATTCTCCCCTATTTAGCACAAAACTCACAAGTACATATGTTATTCTTTTATCGTGCTAAGAAATTATCGGTTTCAACATTCGTTTTTTTAAAAGAGTTAAGAAAGAAACAATGAAACCCATTATAGAGAAACTGAGCTTTAGTAGCGACATTTGTCACCGATCATGAGATCTCTACTCAAGGGACTATAATGTTTACCACTCCACAACTGTGAAGATTGTTTAACTATTTTGTATAACATAAAATGTTAAAAGAGAATAAAAATCATTTTTCGTACATTTAAGTGTAAAACTAATGGTTAAGTAACATAATGATGATGAAGTTTAATTGGAAAATGTTATACTTCTTCCCTATTTATTACAAGTTTCAATATAGATAATGCACGTAACTCACGTAACCGTCGGCACATTTCCCACCCTTTACACAATCATATATATACAAACTATAAACCAATCACACCCATAACCCTCTTTACATTTTCCCTCAAAAAATGGATCAACATCCAAACCATCAGAACCCTCTTAACAGCCTTGATGATCACTGGTTTCTCTACTTTGATCAAGATGAAACACAACTTTACAGGTAAAAAAGGCTATGTGATCAAATGTACATGGGCAAGTTGCATGTGAATTAATAGTCTAATAACATTTTTGACAATTTCTTTATTTTTGCAGAAATGATGATACATGCAACCTCCAGCAGTTTTTCAACCTGCTCGATATGAACCGAGTTTCGCCACTTAAACAAGATCACTTTTCTGAATCAGGGTATCCATATTTCGATCCCATTGATGAATATCTAGGCTTGTGGGACTGTTGGGACAGCTGTGACTTGCCAATGCTTACTTGCATTGATGATCATAGTGGTACTACATGTGGCGGAACAACTGCTGCTGGTGGTTCTGCTGATCAAGGTGGCAGGAATGGGCGGTGGAGATCAAGACCGCTAGAGTTGGAAGAGATAGAGAAGCATTTTGAGTTGCCGATAGCCGTGGCAGCCGAGAAACTGGGGGTGGGGTTAACTATGCTGAAGAAAAGATGCCGAGAGTTTAACATAAAGAGATGGCCTCACAGAAAACTTAAGAGTATTAAATCGCTTATTCAAAATGTGAAGGTATATCCCTGTCTCACTCTTCTAGCTCATGCATGTAATTAGTGCACAAGTGTGTATATGGGTTATTTATCGAAAATCACAAGAATAGCATTGTTCACTATATATATTATGAACTTTTTTTTATATATTTGATGTTATAAAAGATCTATCTTTTAGTTTGAACGTTACAAAAACTTTGTAATAGAAAGAAACTCAATCGATACTAAACAACTAGATGATTTTACGTAACACTTGGTCATTTCGGTGGAAAATGCTACCCCTTTTATGCCTATTAACCCAAAAGTACTATTGCCTTGATGTTGATGCAAAGAGAAAAGTATTATCATTTTTGTGCCAAAAGAAAGTCCATGTTACATTTGGTTAAATATCAAATTCTCATAATTCTTCCGTTATATTGGTTGTGATAAACAAGGATATGGGACTAAATGAGGAAATGGAGATGTTAGAAGAGCAGAAGAGGATGATTATGAAGGTGCCAGAAATGGAACTCCCACAAAGAACAAAGAAGCTAAGGCAAGCTTGCTTCAAGGCTAGCTACAAGAAGAGAAGATTTGATTCCCCTTATTAACCTCAATTTCCCCTTTGCTAGCAAGGGGCATTGCAGTGATTTGTTATGGCATAGATAACTACTCATCCCTAACTCTCTCAGTTAACCATCCTTTTTTTGTAATTAATCAAGGGGTAGTTTCGTCTTTTTGAAAGTACCTTCAATTGCATGTGTTTGATTATTTCTGATTATTAATTTTCTTTTATCAACTTTACCTTAAGGGGATGTTCTCTAGTTTTTGCAAACCAGGACCAGTAGCGGATCTTTGATGATCATAATCTCTTTTAAAGTTCTTGATTTGATAACCAGGACCGTTAAATGCTCTCTTTTCTTCTTGATTTGGTTACAACCACAAGACATTGATTTAAAACATATTTCATAGACAAGGCTGTTTGATGCTAAAATCACCTTGATGCACTCGATCAATTCTTTCTTTTCTTCATCCGAACCAGGAGATCGATTCCAGCTCCAAGATATCTCGTCTGACCCCATACCATACCTATCCTTCACCAAACAGTTTTTGTTACTATCCAAAATGTATAGGGAAATTCATTTTTTAGAAGTTAGTTTGTAGCACATTCATCAATCCAGAATCTGGTCTTCTCTCATCAACTTTGCACCATGTACCTTGATTCCAACTTTATAATATTTTTCCTGTTGGGATTGAACCCTACAAAAGAACAGATGATAAAAAGTCAAAACAGGTCTGCTCTATATGATCAGAGTTTAGATTCACTTCTCTCAAAGACCGACTACCAAACCGCTGCTAGTCCTAACAACTGCCCTATGCCAAAGCTCTGCTAGGTATAAAGTCTGCTTATTCACCAAACCTCTGATGGGTCAAAGGTCTGCTGAGAAGTCAAAGGTCTGCTGGAAGTCAAAGGTCTGATCATCCTTTAAAGAACCTCTGTCAAGTACTTCATCAGAGCTTATGCTTATCAGTGGTTAGGGTCATCAATGCTTTGATGAACAGTGTTTAGGTTAGGCAGAGGTTAGAGTTTGTTATTGTTGTTAGATGTCATTTTCAAGATGATGTCACCTTAAACGATCAGTGGTTAGGATATGTACTATAAATAGACAGTGTCTGTACTGTTCTATCTAGCTTTTCACACTTTCACTTTATTGTACATTCTTCTGTGTGTAAGCTCGGTCTGAGGGGGAGTTTAGTGATTCATACATGTAAGTTATCTGGTAATCATTTCAACCTTTTGATTAATGAAAAGCATGTTATGATGAAAACTATTCTCTCGTTGATTGTGTTATAAAGTTTTAGCTGTTCTTCCGCTGCAAAATTTCTTTATGATTTATCATATTATTATAAAATTGGTTAAAACAATACAATCTATCCAAACTCAGATCCTAACAATTGGTATCAGAGCTTGGTAAGTCAAATCTGATCTAATCGTCAATTTGACCTAAAAAGATCAGCTCGATCTCATTGATATTGTGTTATTCTTAATTGTTAAAAAACGGAGTCGAAATTGTGTGAAAATTCATGATTCATATGGTTTCTATTGTGTTGGAGTTTACGTTGTTTTCGGGATTAGTTGATGAAGAGAATCCATATCAATTTCTCAACAATGACTGAGATGAACTCTTAACTAAAAAATTTCTCAAAAGATTTGCTGGAGATTTATCAGATCCAATTGATTCATGTATCACGAAATTTTCTACGAATTTTTTAGTAGAAATTTCTTGTTCATATCAGGTGTCACACCCCGATTTCCACGTGTATTCCGGTGGGCCCGGTGGGGAGTATCGTGAAGTACAGTGGATATCATCATAACCAATTACAACACAGAGCAACACAGCGGAAGGCTTGGAGTAAAATATAAACTATTACAAACCATAAGTGTCTAAGAGTTCGAAACACAAATATACATCAAGGCTTGTAATAAGATCCACAGGCGGATCGGAAATAAACATACACAAAACGATAAGAGACTCTACAGGCTCAACTCTAAGGTCGCAACTCCTTAATGTTAACGCCCCGCAGCTTCCGACCTATTTCGTACTTGTATCTGTATTTTAATCTTTGAAAATACGTCAGTTTACACTGGTAAATACACTCAACCGACTCATTTTGTAAATCCTTTTGAAAATGGTTTTAGGTGCGCTTGGCACATTCTTATAAATAACTTGGGATAGTACAAATGACCTTGTATACATATTTATATGTCAGGCTTTTACATATGGAGCCCGGTACAGAAACCGGCGACTTGTCAGATATATTGGGTCATATGGGATTTCCTCGTTTTCTCCCCAATCGAGATATCCTCTGTTTCGCCTACGAAAGATTAATTGAATCATAAAAAATTTGGAGCGTGAAGTGCAATTAGATCCCTTTTTGGGGGGGATTCGAATTACTATTATCAATTAGAAGAGACCTGATCGACTGGCACACCACTCTGAACTTTCACATAGAAAGCAGATAGCAATTATCCAGTGTATACCTACTTGCCATGCTATATTGTCGTGGCCACCACTTTAGTGAGCCAAGGATATCCCGGACACGGTCAAGTCCACCCCCAATGTTTTAGTTTCAGACAAAACAGATCAAAACGGGTTATGTAAGATTTTAGTTAATTATCACAACTGGATAAAACATGATCCCATACCCGACCAAGCGGTAATAATTTACCGTATCCCATGCCCGTATAGGGAAAATAAGTTAAGGGTATTTACCTGAAGTTAAGTCTTCGTGAAGTCCAAAACTCAGCCGTAGATCAAAGCAAGTACATGCACAATTTACCGGAAGGCATTCAGTCTGGAGTGATGGTAATTAATAACCGATATTAGAATGCTAACGGGTCCTTAATTAAGTCCTGGACGTGGACCGGTTAGTCTTACGCTAAAATAAGATACGGTACGGAACGCTAGATTAAGCGGTGACCGGAATAGGATGTTAGTTGGAACTGACAAGTATATATACTTGTCTAATATGGGTAAACCAACAACATTCTAGATTTTGATAGAGAAATGACAAAGTTAAACCCGTTTTGGTTTAAGTACGTAAATTAGCTACGTAAGCTTAACCGAACGCACATAGGCGAAACCGGGTAACCGAGAGAGTCATATACAAGTTCCATAGATTAAAACATGTTATAAAATCAGTAGCTTTGCAAAAGATAGGCCTGAGGTATATTTAAAACTGAATTATGCCTTACAAGGGCGTTTTAGTCATTTTAATGTTTATAAAAGATGTTTAAAATGAATCTGATGTCAAGGTTGTTAATATTCTATAAAAATACTTATTTTATGATGTTATAACAGTAGGATATCAAATATATGTGTTTTGATGATTTTGAAATAATCTATGTCCCGTAAGGGCATTTTTGTAAATTCACACATAGCTTTGAAGCCAAATTTGGGATTCTGAGTTTGGGACTTGTACTTACTGTTATTATGATGAAAATAAGTTTATAAATCAGTAGGTAACAAGTCTCAGTCCACGGTTACGGCTTTAGACCATACTATGCGCCAAAAAGGCGTAAAAGTCGTTAAAATGACGTTTAAATCGATGTTTAAGTTAAACATAAGTTATGACATGTTTATATACCAACATTATGTCATTTAACTTATTACATCAGTAGATTTAAGTCTTGGTCATAAAAAGATTGATAGAAATCAGTTTGTGTGGAAAAAGGTAATTTAGTCATTTATCGGTAATTAACAAATCTTAAGCCTTCATTCAGGTTATAATCGGAATGAACATCCCAAATGGTCCTACTTATCATATTACATCAGTAAATATATCATCTTGATCATAAAATCATGTTAAGTGTTTCAAAATGCCGAAAAGGGCATTTTAGTCATTTTAATGCCTTAAATGCATCTTTGGTGAAAACTTATATTATAATCAGATTCTTGACATCAACATATTAAAATTATGTTTACAAATCAGTTTATGTTTTATATTTACATGCATGGGTGTTTAAAATCATGATTTGCACAAAAAGGACTTTTTTGGCAAAAGTTTAAAGAATTTTATGGAACTTTGTAATAAACTCAGATTTCTAAGGAATCGAGTGACGGAACTTTAGATGGTCATTCTAAATATATTTATGGTCTTAAAATGGTCAAAAGTCAGTAGCAACATGGCTCGAAACGGGTCAGAACCAAAAGTCAACTGTTATGACTTTTGGCTATAAACCGAGCCTAGACCAAAACTTGACGAGCCGAATCTGTAGATATATGTTCTAACACTTATTTTAAGGTTGCTAATGCATCAAAACATATTTTATAACATCCATATCATTAGTTATGATTTTTATAAAATTTGGTCAGTTTGACTTTATTTGACTTTTCAGTTGACTCGTCAATTGGTCATGAATCCGTGGTAATCTTGAGATGCCCTCTTGAGGGATTATCACCTCCATCATTTTAATCACGTAGGAACTTTCGTTTCGCACAATGGCTAGGTAATCATGGACTTAGATCAAAGTCAAGGCTTAATTACGACGAGACTTTGATCTAGGCTTAAAACTCTAAGGAATCAACTTAACACGAATTGAACACTTACAACTGATCCAAGTGAGTGCTAAGAACAGAAGGATTGCTTGACAAATGGCCAGGAGCTTCTCTTGATAGACCTTGTGAGTAGTGTGCATGTAAGTTTGTTACAACTTACACAATACTCATTTTAAGGCCATGGAGGAGAGAGGAGAGGTTGCCAGGAGTTATAGGACGTCAACATGTGTCCCTAGACGTGTCAAGCATGCAAGGAAGGCAACAAATGCGACAAGAGGTGGCAGAACTGAGTTCTGCCATATTTCTGCTCGCTGGCAGGTCCTTACGGACCGTATGGGCGTTTCCTTGCGGTCCGTAAGGACCTCAGGCGCCCATAGATTTTATTTACCTTACGGACTGTATGGCTTTGGCCTTGCGGTCCGTAAGAGGTGCCCAGAACTTGGAAAATTCCAAATTTTTATTTTAAGTCCTTCAACTTTCAACAATCGCATAACGAGGTTATCATTTATTATTTCAACTACTTTGGTCCCTCCTGTTAAAGCACACGGCCTTCGAGGATTACTGGGACACATGTCGGAAAAATATTGGACGTGAAAAAACGAGGTGTTACATCCTCACCCCCTTAAAATAAATCTCGACCCCGAGATTTCAATCGAACAAGTATGGGTATTTCTGCCGCATAACGGACTCAACCTCCCACGTATACTCAGGTCCTCGGCGAGTGTCCCACTTCACTTTCACGATTGGCACATGCTTTCTACGAAGTTTCTTGACTTGACGGTCTTCAATTTCTATAGGTTTCTCATTGAAACGCAAGTTATTATCAATCTGCACATCGTCATGTGGCATAGCCAATGACTCGTCTGCCAAGCATTTTTTCAAATTGGAAATGTGGAACACATCATGGATTCCACTGAACTTTTCTGGCAATTTCAACTTATACGCCACGGATCCAATACATTCGATGATTTCGAATGGCCCGATGTATCTTGGGCTCAACTTACCCTTCTTTCCAAAGCGCATAACGCCTTTCCAAGGCGACACCTTTAGCAAGACCTTGTCCCCTACCTGGAACTCGAGAGGTTTACGCCTTTGGTCTGCGTAACTTTTCTGCCTATCCCTGGCAGCCCTGAGACGATCCCGAATTTGCAAGATTTTATCTGTCGTCTCCAGGACTATCTCTGGTCCTGTCAGTTGGGCTTCACCAATCCTGCCCAACAAACGGGCGTCCTACACTTCCTCCCGTACAAAGCTTCAAATGGGGCAGCTTGAATACTTGCATGATAGCTATTGTTGTAGGAAAACTCGACTAGGGGCAATTGTCTATCCCAACTTCCACCTAAATCAATGATTCATGCACGAAACATGTCTTCCAGTGTTTGAATCGTACGTTCGCCTGGAAGCTTTTCCAAAAATGCGATGTGTATCTTGTGTCCCTATTCGACACAATAGACACTCATCACCGTGCAGGGATACTATCTCATCCACATAAAGCTTTGCTAGTTTGTCTGAGCTATAAGTCTCGTTAATAGGTAGGAAACGAGCCGACTTAGTCAGTCTGTCAACAATCACCCATATTGGATCATTTCCTCGCTTTGTCTTTGGTAATTTGGTGATGAAATCCATAGTTACACACTCCCATTTCCACATAGGAATCTCCAATGGCTGCAGTAATCCCGACGGTTTCTAATGTTCGGCCTTAACTTGCGAACATGTCAAACATTTAGCTACATATGCAGCTATGGATTTCTTCAGCCCTGTCCACCAATAACTGGGCCTTAAATCTTGGTACATCTTATCACTACCCGGGTGGACCGAGTACCTGGAACTATGTGCTTCTTGGAGAATTAAATCCCTGAGTCCTCCAAAGACTGGAACCCAGATTCGTCCGTAGAATCTAAGGATTCCGTCACTTCCCGGTGTGAGTTGTTCCACAACTTTGCCCAATTCTTCATTTGGAAGGTTTGCCTCTAACAAGGCTTGTTTCTGCGCATCTAAAATCTTTTCATTCAAGTTATTCCTTATCTCCATTCTTTTGGCGTTAACCCGAATAGGTTTATCCCTTTCCTTGCGACTTAAGGCATTGACAACCACATTTGCCTTGCCTGGGTGATAACGGATCTCACAATCATAGTCATTTAGTGTTTCCATCCATCGGCGTTGTCGCATATTTAGATCCTTCTGGTTAAACAAATGTTGGAGACTTTTATGATCAGTGTATATAATACACTTAGTCCCGTATAAATAATGTCTCCAAAGCTTAAGCGCAAACACCATAGCACCTAGTTCCAAGTCATGTGTGGTGTAATTTCTTTCGTGTATCTTCAATTGCCTCGAAGCGTAGTCGATCACCTTTCCGCGTAGCATAAGTACACACCCCATGCCAGTGTGTGAAGCGTCACAATAGACCACAAAATCTTCTGTTCTTTTAGGCAAGGTTAATACAGGTGCATTACTCAGCTTTTGCTTCAAAACTTCAAAAGCTTCCTGCTGTTTCGGACTCCAATTGAACTTAACATCCTTGCGCGTCAAAGTAGTCAGGGGCGTAGCAATTCTTGAGAAATTTTCAATAAATCTTTGATAGTAACCAGCTAATCCCAAAAAGCTACGTATCTCTGACGGGGTTTTAGGGGCTTGCCAATTCACTACGACCTCGACCTCAGCGGGGTCTACTTGAATTCCACGTTCACTGATAACGTATCCTAGGAATTGAACTTCACGCAACCAAAACTCACACTTTGAAAACTTTGCGTAGAGCTTTTCTTGCCTTAAAAATTCTAGTATGCACCTCAAATGTTTCTCGTGATCGACCTGATTACAAGAATAGATAAGTATGTCGTCAATAAAGACGATGACAAACTTATCAAGATATAGCTTGCATACCCTGTTCATTAGATCCATGAATGCTGCAGGTGCATTAGTGAGGCCAAATGGCATCACTAAGAACTCGTAATATCCATACCTCGTTCTAAATGCTATCTTTAGAACATCTTCTGTACGAACCTTGAGTTGGTGGTATCCAGATCTCAAATCAATCTTTGAGAAGTAGCTTGCTCCCTGAAGTTGATCAAATAAGTCTTCGATCCTGGGTAATGGGTAGCGGTTCTTGATTGTTGACTTGTTTAGTTCGCGGTAGTCAATGCACATCCGCATCGATCCATCCTTCTTCTTTACGAACAAGATTGGAGCTCCCCAAGGCGAGGAACGAGGCTGAATAAAACCCTTTTCCAGTAATTCATCCAGCTGAGTTCGCAATTCCTTCATCTCTGTGGGTGCCAATCGGTATGGGGCTTTCGCAACAGGGGCGGCTCCCGGTATGATATCAATTCTAAATTCCACTTATCTGTCTAGAGGCAGACCAGGCAAGTCTTCGGGGAAAACGTCTGTAAATTCAGACACGACAAGTAGGTCTTCAATCTTTAGCTTTGGCTCATCAATGGTCACTTGTGCCATATAAATGACACAACCTTTCTTCAAACACTTTGATGCTTTAAGTAGCGATCCCTTTTCTGATAATCCATAATAACAATCTCCTTGTATAACTAGTGCATCTCCAGTTTGGGTTTTGATCTCGATGAGTTTCTTGTTACAGGCTGTATGGGCTTGGTTACTAGACAACCAATCCATACCAAGAACTACATCGAATCCTACCAATTTCATGGGCAGAAGTGAAACAAGAATGGAATGGTCCTTGATGGATATGGAACATCCATCTAGAACCGTAGAAGCGGTATCAATCGTTCCATCAGCGAGTTCTACGTTATATGTTATGTCTAAAGTTCTTACAGGTAAGTTTAATAAGGCACTAAACTTATGATCTATAAACGATTTATCGGCTCCGGAATCAAAGAGAACTCTAGCATAAACATCATTTATAAGGAATGTATCTGTTATCACATTGTTGTCGTTCACCGCCTCCTTAGCTTTCATCTGAAAAGCACCAGCTTTTCCTTTCTTCGACCCATCATCCCTAGCAACGTCATCTTTCTTGTATTTGGGGCAGTTAGGTTTGATGTGCCCCTTTTCACCACAATTGTAACAAGTGGCTTCCTTCAGATCTTTACAATCTAGGGTCTTGTGCCCCATTTTCTTACAAATACCATAGGGCTTGGACTGGGAGTCATCCCGACACGATCCAAAATGCCGTCTCGGTTACACTTCTTACATTTAGGTCTATCATCTGACCTTTGATGATTCCTGTCGGATCCAAACCTCCGATTCTTGTTTGAATGGTGACTTCGGTCATTTTCTCTCTTCCTCTTCCCTTCTGCTTCAGACTTGATGGATCACTGCCTCTTCAAGTCCTGAGTAAGAGTCAATGCTAGCTCTGCTGTAGATCTAAAAGTTTCAGGCCTTGAAGCCTGACATTCCCCTTGATTTTTGGTTCTAATCCACCAATAAATGCATGATGTGTTTGGGTTCCGGGGTAATCAGGTAAGGTACCAATCTTGATAAGGAGTTGTAATCGGATAGATACTTCCTGCAGTCCAAGTTCTTCATTTGTAAACCCAGAAAATCTGTTTCAAACTTTTCCACCTCGTGAGGTGGACAGTAAGTTTCCTTTATCAACTCCACAAACTTTTCCCAACTCAGATTATACAAATAAACTTTCCCAGATGATTGAATCATTGATTTCCACCATATCAAAGCATCACCTTTAAATGATTGAGCAACGTACTTCACCACATCTTTTTTCGCACATCCACTGATCTCAACAACCATCTCAATCTCATCTAACCATCTTAGAGATTCCACTGCTCCTCTCTCACCAGTAAAGTCTCACGGCTTGCAAGACACGAAATACTTGTACGAAGAACCATCCTTTGAAAACTTGGTCTTTTTCTGGTATTCCTCCCTTTTTCTCCTCACATTTGAGGAGTGCTCCGAGTATTCCTTCTTTTCCGAGGAAGGTTTCGAGTGTTGTTTGGTGGTATGCTTGGAGGAGTGCTTGGACGAGTGTTTAGAATGTGAAGCACTTGATTCCAATGGCTTATCTGCTCGATCCTTTATGGCCTTTTCAACTTCCGTGGCAATGAGTGCTTGCAGATCTCCTCTGGTTATAACGATGTTCTCATTTGCGTCATCTTCCTTCCTTTGACTATTCACTTCATTAGAATCCGCCATCTTGCTTGAAGAAACTACAATATTAATAATATAAGATTAGTCATACATCCTTGATGACTTGCGAAGCATGGTATAGCATAATAAAGCTATGCAAACTTGTCGATTTTATGGGGGTGTTTAAGCATGGCACGAAGGCCTGTCACTAAGGACATGAAGAATGGCACCAAAAGGCCTGTCGAGAATGATTTGAATTATATAATGCCAAGATCACAAAAGATCGTAAGGCTTCGAGGTTCGAACATAGTTTTGCTACCTCGAGACAGGGAGTCGTAGACCACAACTGTCATTTGTCACTAATGGACATGAATGTAGCTTGAAAGCATTAACCACTTGTGGGTGTTAAGTAAAATAATCATCGTACTGACGATTGATCATTATCAAAATAGATCATGTAGGTTTGGACGTAGTCCATTATTTAGATGGCTCGTGTGGTTCCTCAAGTCACACTTACCAGGATGTTAATAACTTGAATATATTAACTTTTAGAATAAGCTCTTAAAATGATTTGAATAACTAGTCTAGATCAGGTAGACTAGGGAGGTTTAGAACGTAGTTCACCACCTCTGGATAGAAGGGAAAATCTCAACCTTAACTATCATGGTAGAAAACCATATAACTACCGTTTTGCCAATTCATGTGACCTAACCACTTGGCGGGAGTAAATCATTAAGAGTTCTTTTGGAAATATTACGCAGATCATAAATTTCAAATAAATTTGAGACGATCGCTTAAACAACTTGATGAAAGGAATACATAATTAAAATTCCAAAATTTCATTAATAATAGCAATACGATATAATAGGACTTAAATAAAGGAAAATTGTCCTCGCAGGGACTATACTTGAAACAATTAAAATGTCCATGCAGGGACTAAATAAGACTTGTCCATGCAGGGACTTAATTTAAAATAACAAATACAAAGATAGTTATGAATTTAATCCATTTTCCCTCTTAGCTTCTTTACTAACCTTTCAACAGCTTGTTGTTCTTCTTATTTTCTTTAGCTGTTTGTTCTTGAAGTTCCTTGACCTTTTCTATTGTTTCTGTAAGAACTTCCATCGTTGGCGGTGGCTGATGCAGTTGCGTTTGAGGTTGGGGTTAAGATGGTGCAACCGGATGTTGATAATTATAATAAGGATATCCACTTGGTTGATATGGATAGGGGTTAGGATAGTGTGCATTCATGGCCATTTCTAGATACGGGTCATGAAGAGGTACATTTTGACTATGGCTATGCTCCGGCCAAGTAGAGGGTTCAAATGGGTCATATCCAGGTAGGTTTGAATAAGAAGGGATAGGGTTATCAAAACCTGATGGTGGCAGTGGTGGTGGCTCAATTATAGGAATCGGTGGTTGAGGCTCAGGCTCAACAGTTAGTTGTGGTTGGTTCTCCATAAATGGTGAAGTATGCGAGGGTCCACCCATTTGTGGGTCCTCGGGAGTAATAGGGTAAGGATTAGGTGACAGTGGCCCTACCCTCGGTCCTAGGCGCACCGACATGCGCGCCCCACTTCTTCTTGGAGGTGGAGGTGGTAGTGGCTGCTCCACTGGTGGTTCTTGTGGTGGAGTGTGGTATGAAGGTGTGTTGTGGTGGGATGGGTACCATGAACTGAGGGGGTATTGTAGAAAACGTATTGTCCCCACCTTTCCTCGAAGCTGTCAGTGAAATGATGAGGGGTTCCATTGTATGAGTTAGAACCGCTGGATATGTCGATGGGGTGACCCATCGATCCAGTTGCTGGCATTTTGGGCTCTGAATCTTCCTCCATAGGTTCAGGAGAATCTTCGGTCGGAGTTTCCGAAAGTGAACGAAGGCGTATGTTAGTATTATAGTATTCTTGGGATGAATGGGAGTGTTGGGGTTGTTGCGAATGATGGGAGTTTGACGTTGGTGAGTATTCATGGGGTAAGTCAGGGTATGGTTCCCATGGTGATGACGAATCGTCCGAACCTTCGTAGGGGTTGTACACAGGGGCGTTAGATGGCCCTTTTTTTGAGGATCCACTCCTCATCAGTCCCTTTCCCTTTGCTCCTCTCAAGACTTTAGGAGGCATGATTCCTGCTTCAAAAATAAGTCAAAACACAAAACAAGGCATAATAATAAAATAAGGAAATGAACAATCCTAGGTCATAGCCTAGACTCGAGAGTCTAAGGAATATGTTACTGTGTCGTTTGAGATCAAACACTAAGGACAAGTGTTGAATTCCATCAAACATTGGCTATGATACCAATCTGTCACACCCCGATTTCCACGTGTATTCCGGTGGGCCCGGTGGGGAGTATCGTGACGTACAGTTGATATCATCATAACCAATTACAACACAGAGCAACACAGCGGGAGGCTTGGAGTAAAATATAAACTATTACAAACCATAAGTGTCTAAGAGTTCGAAACACAAATATATATCAAGGCTTGTAATAAGATCCACAGGCGGATCGGAAATAAACATACACAAAACGATAACAGACTCTACAGGCTCAACTCTAAGGTCGCAACTCCTTAATGTCAACGCCCCGCAGCTTCCGGCCTATTTCATACTTGTACCTATATTAATCTTTGAAAATACGTCAGTTTACACTCGTAAATACACTCAACCGACTCATTTTGTAAATCCTTTCGAAAATGGTTTTAGGTGCACTTGGCACATTTTTATTAATAACTTGGGATAGTACAAATGACCTTGTATATAGACTCACATGTCAGGCTTTTACATATGGAGCCCAGTACAGAAACCGAGACCTGATCGACTGACACACCACTCTGAACTTACACATAGAAAGCAGATAGCAATTACCTAGCGTATGCCTACACGCCATGCTATATTGTCGTGGCCATTAACACTTTAGTGAGCCAAGGATATCCCGCACACGGTCAAGCCCACCCCCAATGTTTTAGTTTGAGACAAAACAGATCAAAACGGGTTATGTAAGATTTTAGTTAATTATCACAACTGGATAAAACATGATCCCATACCCGACCAAGTGGTAATAATTACCGTATCCCAAGCCCGTATAGGGAAAATAAGTTAAGGGTATTTACCTGAAGTTAAGTCTTCGTGAATTCCAAAACTCAGCCGTAGATCAAAGCAAGTACAGGCACAATTTACAGGAAGGCGTTCAGTCTGGAGTGATGGTAATTAATAACCAATATTTGAATGAAAACGGGTCCTTAATTAAGTCCTAGACCTGGACCGGTTAGTCTTACGCTAAAATAAGATACGGTACGATACGCTAGATTAGGTGGTGACCGGAATAGGATGTTAATTGGACCCGACAAGTATATATACTTGTCTAATATGGGTAAACCAACAACATTCTAGATTTTGATAGAGAAATGACAAAGTTAAACCCGTTTTGGTTTAAGTACGTAAATTAGCTACATAAGCTTAATCGACAACATTCTAGGTTGTTAATATTCTATAAAAATACTTATTTTATGATGTTATAACAGTAGGATATCAAATATATGTGTGTTTGACGATTTTGAAATAATCTATGCCCGTAAGGGCATTTTTGGTAAATTCACACATAGCTTTGAAGCCAAATTCGGGATTTACTTACTGTTATTATGATGAAAATAAGTTTATAAATCAGTAGGTAACAAGTCTCGGTTCACGGTTACGGCTTTAAACCATACTATGCGCCAAAAAGGCGTAAAAGTCGCTAAAATGACGTTTAAATCGATGTTTAAGTTAAACAGAAGTTATGACCTGTTTTATATACCAACAATATGTCATTTAACTTATTACATCAGTAGGTTTAAGTTTTGGTCATAAAAAGATTGATAGAAATCATTTTGTGTGGAAAAAGGTTATTTAGTCATTTATCGGCAATTAACGAATCTTAAGCCTTCATTCAGGTTATAATCTGAATGAACATCCCAAATGGTCCTACTTATCATATTACATCAGTAAATATATCATCTTGATCATAAAATCATGTTAAGTGTTTCTAAAATGCCGAAAAGGGCATTTTAGTCATTTTAATGCCTTAAACGCATCTTTTGTGAAAACTTAGATTATAATCAGATTCTTGACATCAACATAATAAAATTATGTTTACAAATCAGTTTATGTTTTATATTTACATGCATGGGTGTTTAAAATCATGATTTGCACAAAAAGGACTTTTTTGGCAAAAGTTTAAAGAATTTTATGGAACTTTGTAATAAACTCAGATTTCTAAGGAATCGAGTGATTAAACTTTAGATGGTCATTCTAAATATATTTATGGTCTTAAAATGGTCAAAAGTCAGTAGCAACATGGCTCGAAACGGGTCAGAACCAAAAGTCAACAAAAGTCAACTGTTGTGACTTTTGGCTATAAACCGAGCCTAGACCAAAACTTGACGAGCCGAATCTGTAGACATATGTTGTAACACTTATTTTAAGGTTGCTAATGCATCAAAACATATTTTATAACATCCAGATCATTAGTTATGATTTTTATAAAATTTGGTCAGTTTGACTTTATTTGACTTTACAGTTGACTCGTCAATTGGCCATGAACCGTGGTAATCTGGAGATGCCCTCTTGAGGGATTATCACCTCCATCATTTTAATCATGTAGGAATTTTCGTTTCGCACAATGGCTAGGTAATCATGGACTTAGATCAAAGTCAAGGCGTAATTACGACGAGACTTTGATCTAGGCTTAAAACTCTAAGGAATCAACTTAGCACGAATTGAACACTTACAACTGATTCAAGTGAGTGCTAAGAACAAAAGGATTGCCTGACAAATGGCCAGGAGCTTCTCTTGATGGACCTTGTGAGCTTAGTGTGCATGTAAGTTTGTTGCAACTTACACAATACTCATTTTAAGGCCATGGAGGAGAGAGGAGAGGTTGCCAGGAGTTATAGGACGTCAACATGTGTCCCTAGACGTGTCAAGCATGCAAGGATGGCAACAAATGCGACAAGAGGTGGCAGAACTGAGTTCTGCCAGATTTCTGCTCGCTGGCAGGTCCTTACGGACCGTATGGGCTTTTCCTTGCGGTCCGTAAGGACCTCAGGCGCCCATAGATTTTATTTACCTTACGGACTGTATGGCTTTGGCCTTGCGGTCCGTAAGAGGTGCCCAGAACTTGGAAAATTCCAAATTTTTATTTTAAGTCCCTCAACTTTCAACAATCGCATAACGAGGTTATCATTTATTATTTCAACGACTTTGGTCCCTCCTGTTAAAGCACACGTCCTTCGAGGATTACCGGGACACATGTCGGAAAAATATTGGACGTGAAAACACGAGGTGTTACATCAGGTTATGTGTTTCTCCTCTGATTTTAGTATTGGAGATAATACACCTTGAGTTTTGCTCGTTTTGATAGACAAAACTTAAGTTCCTGCCTGAAGTAGAACCCTATTTTTTTAAAAGGGAAGATACTTCCTCTGATAGTGAATCAAAAGAAATCTGGATGATAACCAGTTCAAATCAGATTCAAGTGTTTTTGAAAACTAGTCTCTACAGATTTTGTCGTTCCATCTGAGATATTCAACCTCTGCCAAAGCCTGTAAAATGTTTGTACACAAGGACGAGCATGTAAATGAAGCTTTGACTGAAAAAAGTTAAAATCTTATGTCATTGAAAAATCTCAGAAAGACATTTGAAATGGTCTGTCAAAACTAACCATGCAAACTATCAAATTTTTTTATCAAACACATTGACATCAGACATCGCTTTGTGAGGGATTGCTATGAAAAAGGTCTGGATTCTTCACAACATGTCCATACCAAGGATCAACTAGCAGATGTGTTGACAAAAGCACTTGATGCTTCCACATCTGACACCTTGATTTCTAGGCTTGGAATGCTAAACATGGATTAAAAACAAATTTTCTTGTGATCCATGTGTAAATAGCAATAAAATGTTTTTAGAAATTCAGAAATTCATCCTTAAAAATAGTTAAAATTGAACGTCATCATCACTTTTTGAAAACTCTATAAAACCCTATTTCATCCACAAACAGAGTTTTCACTTTTACTGTACCATTTCAATAATCTCAAAATCGTTTCATCTGATAATCATGGCACCCAAAGCGAAATCAACACAGGAACCACCGAAACACACTCTCAACATCAATAATCCACATAATTATCTCTGTACTCTTGAGAAGACAAAGAAGAATACCGAGTTTCACGAAATCATTGATATAATGTCTTCCTCAAAGTACAAGACTCTGTTAACCTGTAATACACCAATTTATCAAAAAGCCCTTAGAGACTTCTGGGCAAATGCTGCGATTGAAAGTCTGAATCAAAAACCTTGGGCAATCACGTCAAAAGTGGGAGGGATTTTGGTTCCAATAACCCCACAAACCATTTCAGAGGTTTTTCAGATAAACGATCTAGAAGGTAAAATTTCTTTCTCTAAAGATGAGTATCAAGTTACCTTGGTAAGCAGGGGTTATACAGGAGATTTATCAAAAGCTACTATGAAAAAGGGAAAATTCCCATCTCCTATGAAATTTTTATTTCATACCCTACTTACTTGTGTTTCTAATAAAACCAATGGATTTGATGAAATACCATTGAAAATTCAATATTTGGGGTATGCCATTATGTCTAAAACTAATTACAATTACTCCCAAATATTATTTAATGATTTGGTAACAAATCTAGAAAATATGAAAAACAAAAGGGAAAATGCTTTTCTATTATTTCCTAAATTCCTAAGTTATTATTAAAAAGAGAAAATCCCAAAAGAAAGTGCACATGCTCTTGTTCAAGGTGTGCCTTTTCAAATAAACAGTTTATCATCTGAAACATATACTCGCCTTATGGCCAAAGAGTCAAAAGTTTCAAAAACACAAGCAGGGGAATCTGAGCAAAATTTAGATGAGTCCACATCTGCTCCTAAGATTCCAGCTGCTGAGCCCACTGCTCTTGGTGACCACAGCAGTAAAACCACTGTTGTGCAACCCACACCAAAAACCTCTAAAAAGACCAAAAAGAAACCTTCAAAACCCACCAAACCTATCAAAAAGGACCTTCTGGAAGATGAGATCCCAGAAGTTAATCCAGTGACAACACAAAAGTCACATAAAACCACTGCTGCTACTTCCTCACAGCAGATGGTAGAAAGATTTCCACTCAAAACCATAACTCCTCATGATTCCTCACAAAAGGAACATGTTGTAAGAACAGGGATCCCACAACTGATAACATCACCCTCATTTGAGTAGGGGAAAAGGTTTGGTTTTGAAAGGTGCGACAAACATTGCTCAAATGACCATAGCGTCCACAAGTTGCACATAGACGACAAGGTAGGGTATGGGGATGGTGATAAAAACAGTTGTTGCATCGAGGGTGAGGTCCAAGATATGGTTTCTTATCTGGGTAAGCTGAGTTGGGTGCCACTTGGGTGATTGGGATAGCTCGAATGGGTATGGCATGTAAAACTGGTTGATTTCGTTGAGTAGCAGCGAAAAGTCGCCCGACTCTTCTTCTCTTAGGATTGGGTTGAGAAGGGGATTCGGTTTGAGTGGAGTCGGAGGTTTCAGTCGATTCTTTATCCTTCTTCTTCTCCTCCTTGAAGTCTTTGTTTCGGATTCGGTTCTCGGTGAGCTCTGTTGCTAGCTCCATTGCTGCTTCCAAAGTTGCAGGCTTGGCACTTATTACAGGGTCTTGAATCTTTGATGGAAGACCACGAATGTAGTGCTCGATCAAACGGTAGAGGGGAGTGAACATGTTGGGAACCATTTGATGTAACTCGAGGAATCTTTTGTTGTAGGTGATGTGGTCTCCTTCCACTTGCTTCAATGAGTAGAATTCATCTTCTAACTTCTTGATTTCGCTCCTTGGGCAAAATCGTCTGGTCATGATTTCCTTCAATTCGTTCCAAGTTAAGGACATAGCATCTTCAACACCTCGTTTGGCCTTCTCTGTGTTCCACCAAGTAAGTGCTACCCCATATAATCGACCGGTAGCATATCGCACTTTGCGATCGTCAGGGCAATCGCAATTTAGAAATGTGTTCTCCATTTCTTCAAACCAATGGAGGAGAGCGGTGACGCCTTCAGTCCCTTTGTATTTCGGAGGGTCGCATGATTTGAAGTGCTTGTAGGTGCATTTAGTGGTATTTGGGGAAGAGTTGAAAATGTTTTGGTTTGCTTGATTGACAGGATCAACGGTAAGTGCTTGCTGAACTTGGATTACAATATTGGGTATTACGGCTACCATTTGTTGAGCGATTAAGACAGCCATGCGTTCGCGGGCTTTTCTTGCTCTCGTCTTCCTACGGGCGAGGTTAGAAGACATCTACAAGGAATACATGACAAGAGTATGAGTTAGATGCTTTCGGGTTCATGGGTCGTATTCAAGAACGAACATTCATAAAATAATTATAGAAAATAAATTACTACATCCATGGGATGTCTTGGGTTTGCTCGCTGTTAGGCCCTACATGCCGCCAAACTTTACCTGTGTAATCATGTGGGCCCCCATGAATACCGGTTTTTCATATGGTTCGCACGGGTTTGCCAGGTTGCGTACACAAAAACCCGAAGAAAATCGAGAAATATGTATACAACGTGTGATATTCGGAATGTGTCCAGGTGTAGACACGGTGACAACTCAAAGTAGGGTTAGTTCGAACGACGTTTGGTGTGGCATGCTTTGGCCTAATAGGTCCTTCGTACTCTCATCGTTGGTCCCCAGGTAGGCAAACTGGTCCGTTATATTGGATTTATACGAATGCCAGCCTAGACAGGACGTTCCGACTACCGGTACTTGTACCCTTCCAGTTACTACATGCCCGTCGCAGAACTTACTTTGATGAGATTTGAAAATTGCACAAAATCTTTGGATAATGAGAGTATGAAAATAAATTGAATACATGAACATCGATATATGTATAATGAATATGTATATATGTATGATGAATATGTATATAAGCATGTATGTTTGACTGAAATGTAAACAAATATGAAACAAATAAATATCACAAGTTTGTATGTAACCACCTAATCAATTAAAATTTAGGCAGACTATAGTATAGGCTCTAAGGGTCTAATAACCTATCCTATATCCCTATAGTCATGGCTCTGATACCAATCTGTCACACCCCGACCCGCAGCGGATAAGGTGATCGGGGCATGATTGGGTTATCATCAAAGCTCATGACATTTATTATGCGTTTCATATTCTTTAATACAAATTAAATGGAAATTTACAATAAAGGTTACAACTGTTCTAACTAACAATCTAAACTTCTTTGTTCTCTTCTAACGCATATCCTATGTTTTCCTTGCTTCAACCTGTTCACCTGTATCATGTGTAAAAAGGTTTTTGGATCAACATAATGTTGGCGAGTGAAATCCTATGGAAAACATTTGAACAAATTTATTTAAATTGATTATGAAATATGTGCACAACCAAACATGAGTAAAAATAGATATAAACTTAATCAACAATCATAAGATATTAAGTGAAACACACATGAACAATAATGGAACATTTAGAGGCACGCGATGCTCAACTCGTCTCTCACGAGGAACTGAGGGCCTAATGAATGAATTTGCATGAACATGATAACATAAATGACACAACTACAAACAATACAAACTCAATGATACACACATGAACAATAATGGAACATTTAGAGGCACGCGATGCTTAACTCGTCTTTCACGAGGAACTGAGGGGCCTAATGAATGAGTTTCATATATTTTGACAAAAGGAAATAAGTAATCACAACAATATAAACAATCTAAGTTTAGGTCATGATGTGGTATAGCACAAGTTTAAATAAATAAGTTATTTATTTTCATAACACATGACACACCCCAAAACGTGTAAATTAAAAGGGGGAGTTGTAAGATTCACTCACAGTGGGTGCGTTCGGTTGTTGATGTTGAATGTACGCGAAGTGGTTTTAACCACGAGTGAGATTAACCTAGATAAATCGCATTATGGTTTGGTAAGTAAACGGATTTTATTAATTTATTTTAGTAGGATTGTTAGGTGTATTTTTGTGAGTTTGAGGCTATTTTCTAACCTTAAAAATGTTATTTTTAAGTATTTTTAATTGATTTTTAATTAAAATAAATAAATAAAAATAAATTAAAAAAATTATTTTTCTGACCGTTGACCGTTGACCTGACCGTTGACCGGTTCAAATGCGGAACACAAGTGCGCTGAGTGAGGCTCGAACCCGAGACCTCCCGTACGCGTGCACGCAGCTCTACCAACTGAGCTACGTGTCTAACCCGTTATATATCTGATTTTAATTATATATATATATTAATTAGTTTAAACCGAAAATCATTTTATTTTAAAAACAGTTTTAAGCGAACCGGACGTGCACTCCACAGGTCTCGAACCCGGGACCTGTGGTTTAATCTAACACACAGTCCACCGCTGGACTGTGTGTTAAACATGTTATATAATTCGATTTTTATTATACTTAAATACAATTTAGTTATTTCCTTTTCTGCCTTATTAAAAAGAATAGATAATTGTTCGAGTCGGTGCAGTAGACCGGACTCGAACTCGTGACCTGTGATATAAACAAACACACAGTCCACCGCTGGACTGTGTGTCTAACTTGGTTATTATTCCGGTTATTAATATACTTAACATATACCAGTATCGACTCCGGTTCAGTTAAACAAAAATTTGATTTTTATTTAGGCAGCGTGTGTGAAACCGGATTCGAACTCGTGACCTTTGCGTTATATGTGCACACAGTCCACCGCTGGACTGTGTGTCTAACCCGATTAATATCCTGATTTATATTATACATATATGATCCGGATACATCGTCTTCTTCATCAAGTGTTAACCAGATATAAGGTCTGACTGGTTCGAGTTTTTATTCAAGTTTCATTAGTGTTTTACAGTCCATTAAGGTAAGATAAGGGTGAAAAGATAAAGAAAATAAGCGAAGAGGTATACCGACTGGACCCTCTGTTTTCCGGCAGAACTCCGGCGACAGCAATCAACTCCGGCGTCAGGTGTCTTGCAGCAGCAAGTCTCCGGAAAGCTTGGAAAAAGTATGGGTATCTCCGGTATAAGCTTCAGGGGCTCAGTGAGGTTCAGAAATAAGGAAATCGGTTTTCCGGCGACGAACAGAAAAGTTCCGGCGAGGGAGTTTTCGCCGAGAAAGAGTGTGGTTTTGAGCGAAAAGGTTTTCAATGGGTTGAGGGTGAATTTATAGGGGAAAATCGAGATGTATTTGGTCTGATTTCCGACTGGATTCGTAAATCATAAAAACTCCGGCGGTTATGGTTTGGTCGCGGACTTCAAACATCGGTTATACCCGATGTCTTGTTAATGGTTTACGTTATAACTGAAAATGGTGTTAAAAACTCGCGAGGTTTCCGGGATTCCGACGACTGAACTAATGGGCGCCGATTTTGAATTCGTAACGTCACTTTATCAATTAAATGATTTCAATATTTACCAAACAGAACAAGTGGCGCAGTGGTTTGTGTGTGTGAGATAAGTCGCTGAATCGACTCGGCGAGTGACCCGGGTTCGAAACCCGGCTGGATCATTTCATTTTTATTTGCGATTTTCAACAGTTTTTCAAAAACTAAATATATATTCCCGTATAATAATTGATTACGTATCGTTTAAAAATATTTTGGGCATTTAATTCGCAACGAAATTTTTGACTGACTGTTCGGTTGATAAACGGAGCGGGGTTGGTAAATCCGTTTTTGACGGATGTTACGGTATCCCCTGCTTTTTAGAAATTTCGTCCCGAAATTTAAATAATGATATATTTTGACTAAAAGGATGGTGATGTTTTGTTTGACAGTTGTATGCTCAGAAAAATGAGGGTTTAAGTTTTTGTTCGAGGCGGTAACGTTCCTTGTAAGGGTTAAGTACCCTATTCAGGAATCGCTTTTTGTTGCCTACTGTATAAGTATTGATAAGCAGAAATGATTTGCTAAAAATGATATCATGCATAAGAATTTAGATACGTTTGGGAAAGTATGGTTATATCCTAAGGCAAAACTTCTAACACTACAACCTATATGGAACATAAATAAAAACACAACAACTGATATTTGAACATAAGTAAACACAACAGCTAATATTCGAACATGAATAAACACATCAGCAAATATTTGAACATGAATAAACACATCAGCAAATATTTGAACATGAATAAACACAACAGCAAATATTTGAATCCACATTCTGATAGCATATATGTTTGAATGATGGAAGTTCCTCTCTCGTTTGTTATGATGGAGAGGTTAGTTTATGTAGAAATGGATCACAATCCAATCTCTTTAAATAACATGATGATATAAATGTAACACAAATTCCAACCAAGGCAATACTAAATCCAACATGGAACTTCTCATAACCGCCTGATAATGCCTCTGATCCTTGGCAAGAATACTTATATATAGGAAGTACCAGCGGCGTATCCACCATATTCTTGCCAAATTTTCATTAGTTTTATCCACAAGTTATGATTGGTTACCAAGAAACTAATAAATCCTACATAGAACTTCTCATAACCGTCCGATAATGCCTCTGATCCTTTGACAAGAATACTTATATATAGGAAGTACCAGCGGCGTATCCACCATATTCTTGTCAAATTTTCATTGGTTTTATCAGTGAATTATGATTAGTCCTATAACTCTACAACCAATACAACTAACATAAAATACTGAAATGAAATATATCTGTGCGATCAAGGCTCAATCGAACGGAGCCGATCGTATTGCATGTACTGAAAATGAAATGGATGTGCGCTCAAGGCTCAATCAAACGGAGCCGAACGTATTGAATGTACTGAAATTGAAATTGTGTGCTCAAGGCTCAATCAAACGGAGCCGAGCGTATTGCATGTACTGAAAATGAATAACTTAACCACACAAACAGCCTATGCATGGAACCTCTCATAACCGCCTGATAATGCCTCCGATCATTTGACAAGGATACTTATATATAGGAAGTACCAGCGGCGTATCCACCATATCCTTGTCAAATTTTCATTGACTTTATCCGCAAGTTATGGTTAGTTCGATGCGACTCTACAACAAACACCACAACCACAAGATACTGATAATGAAATTGTCTGTGCGCTCAAGGCTCAATCAAACGGAGCCGAACGTATTGAATGGAATTGTATGTGCGCTCAAGGCTCAATCAAACGGAGCCGAACGTATTGAATGTACTGAAATTGAACAACTTAATCTAAACAACCATCACACAAACAGCCTATGCATGGAACCTCTCATAATCGCCTGATAATGCCTCCGATCATTTGATAAGAATACTTATATATAGGAAGTACCATCGGCGTATCCACCATATCCTTGTCAAATTTTCATTGACTTTATCCGCAAATTATGGTTGGTTCGATGCGACTCTACTACAAACACCACAACCACAAGATACTGATAATGAAATTGTATGTGCGCTCAAGGCTCAATCAAACGGAGCCGAACGTATTGCATGAACTGGAAATGTAAATTGAAATGTGCGCTTAAGGCTCAATCAAACGGAGCCGAGCGTGTTGCATGTATTGAAATGTAAAATGAAATGACCGATCAAGGCTCAAACAACGGAGCCGATCGTGCGGGCACACCAAGATCAACCACATAATAAAATGGGGATCCAACTCAACCTCGATGGATGGGGAGCCACGGCCTCGGCAAAAGCATATACTGAAAACAATATATAATATATAATATCCAATAATTTCTCTAACAGTCTACACATGGAAAAACATAAAACTAAACGATAGGAGTTGAATCTGGATCTTCGGCGAAGAGGACTAGTTGAGTATCTTCATCTGGGCTGTCATTATCTTCGACAGGGTTGGCGTTGATATTGAAGACTCTTCCTCTTGCTGGTGGCATAGTGGTTGGGTTTTCTTGGTTTACTTGGTTAACTGGGTTTGATTAGGCTTGAGTGTTGATAACGTTAACCAATTGAGGGCATGTGTTTCTAAAGTGGGTAGGGTCGCCACAATTGAAACAAGCTCGAGCATATGGGAACATGGGGTATTGGGGTTGTTGATAGGCTTGGGCCATGTTTTGAGTAGGGGAAAAGGTTTGGTTTTGAAAGGTGCGACAAACATTGCTCAAATGACCATAGCGTCCACAAGTTGCACATAGACGACAAGGTAGGGTATGGGGATGGTGATAAAAACAGTTGTTGCATCGAGGGTGAGGTCCAAGATATGGTTTCTTATCTGGGTAAGCTGAGTTGGGTGCCACTTGGGTGATTGGGATAGCTCGAATGGGTATGGCATGTAAAACTGGTTGATTTCGTTGAGTAGCAGCGAAAAGTCGCCCGACTCTTCTTCTCTTAGGATTGGGTTGAGAAGGGGATTCGGTTTGAGTGGAGTCGGAGGTTTCAGTCGATTCTTTATCCTTCTTCTTCTCCTCCTTGAAGTCTTTGTTTCGGATTCGGTTCTCGGTGAGCTCTGTTGCTAGCTCCATTGCTGCTTCCAAAGTTGCAGGCTTGGCACTTATTACAGGGTCTTGAATCTTTGATGGAAGACCACGAATGTAGTGCTCGATCAAACGGTAGAGGGGAGTGAACATGTTGGGAACCATTTGATGTAACTCGAGGAATCTTTTGTTGTAGGTGATGTGGTCTCCTTCCACTTGCTTCAATGAGTAGAATTCATCTTCTAACTTCTTGATTTCGCTCCTTGGGCAAAATCGTCTGGTCATGATTTCCTTCAATTCGTTCCAAGTTAAGGACATAGCATCTTCAACACCTCGTTTGGCCTTCTCTGTGTTCCACCAAGTAAGTGCTACCCCATATAATCGACCGGTAGCATATCGCACTTTGCGATCGTCAGGGCAATCGCAATTTAGAAATGTGTTCTCCATTTCTTCAAACCAATGGAGGAGAGCGGTGACGCCTTCAGTCCCTTTGTATTTCGGAGGGTCGCATGATTTGAAGTGCTTGTAGGTGCATTTAGTGGTATTTGGGGAAGAGTTGAAAATGTTTTGGTTTGCTTGATTGACAGGATCAACGGTAAGTGCTTGCTGAACTTGGATTACAATATTGGGTATTACGGCTGCCATTTGTTGAGCGATTAAGACAGCCATGCGTTCGCGGGCTTTTCTTGCTCTCGTCTTCCTACGGGCGAGGTTAGAAGACATCTACAAGGAATACATGACAAGAGTATGAGTTAGATGCTTTCGGGTTCATGGGTCGTATTCAAGAACGAACATTCATAAAATAATTATAGAAAATAAATTACTACATCCATGGGATGTCTTGGGTTTGCTCGCTGTTAGGCCCTACATGCCGCCAAACTTTACCTGTGTAATCATGTGGGCCCCCATGAATACCGGTTTTTCATATGGTTCGCACGGGTTTGCCAGGTTGCGTACACAAAAACCCGAAGAAAATCGAGAAATATGTATACAACGTGTGATATTCGGAATGTGTCCAGGTGTAGACACGGTGACAACTCAAAGTAGGGTTAGTTCGAACGACGTTTGGTGTGGCATGCTTTGGCCTAATAGGTCCTTCGTACTCTCATCGTTGGTCCCCAGGTAGGCAAACTGGTCCGTTATATTGGATTTATACGAATGCCAGCCTAGACAGGACGTTCCGACTACCGGTACTTGTACCCTTCCAGTTACTACATGCCCGTCGCAGAACTTACTTTGATGAGATTTGAAAATTGCACAAAATCTTTGGATAATGAGAGTATGAAAATAAATTGAATACATGAACATCGATATATGTATAATGAATATGTATATATGTATGATGAATATGTATATAAGCATGTATGTTTGACTGAAATGTAAACAAATATGAAACAAATAAATATCACAAGTTTGTATGTAACCACCTAATCAATTAAAATTTAGGCAGACTATAGTATAGGCTCTAAGGGTCTAATAACCTATCCTATATCCCTATAGTCATGGCTCTGATACCAATCTGTCACACCCCGACCCGCAGCGGATAAGGTGATCGGGGCATGATTGGGTTATCATCAAAGCTCATGACATTTATTATGCGTTTCATATTCTTTAATACAAATTAAATGGAAATTTACAATAAAGGTTACAACTGTTCTAACTAACAATCTAAACTTCTTTGTTCTCTTCTAAGGCATATCCTATGTTTTCCTTGCTTCAACCTGTTCACCTGTATCATGTGTAAAAAGGTTTTTGGATCAACATAATGTTGGCGAGTGAATCCTATGGAAAACATTTGAACAAATTTATTTAAATTGATTATGAAATATGTGCACAACCAAACATGAGTAAAAATAGATATAAACTTAATCAACAATCATAAGATATTAAGTGAAACACACATGAACAATAATGGAACATTTAGAGGCACGCGATGCTCAACTCGTCTCTCACGAGGAACTGAGGGCCTAATGAATGAATTTGCATGAACATGATAACATAAATGACACAACTACAAACAATACAAACTCAATGATACACACATGAACAATAATGGAACATTTAGAGGCACGCGATGCTTAACTCGTCTTTCACGAGGAACTGAGGGGCCTAATGAATGAGTTTCATATATTTTGACAAAAGGAAATAAGTAATCACAACAATATAAACAATCTAAGTTTAGGTCATGATGTGGTATAGCACAAGTTTAAATAAATAAGTTATTTTTTTCATAACACATGACACACCCCAAAACGTGTAAATTAAAAGGGGGAGTTGTAAGATTCACTCACAGTGGGTGCGTTCGGTTGTTGATGTTGAATGTACGCGAAGTGGTTTTAACCACGAGTGAGATTAACCTAGATAAATCGCATTATGGTTTGGTAAGTAAACGGATTTTATTAATTTATTTTAGTAGGATTGTTAGGTGTATTTTTGTGAGTTTGAGGCTATTTTCTAACCTTAAAAATGTTATTTTTAAGTATTTTTAATTGATTTTTAATTAAAATAAATAAATAAAAATAAATTAAAAAAAAATTATTTTTGACCGTTGACCGTTGACCTGACCGTTGACCGGTTCAAATGCGGAACACAAGTGCGCTGAGTGAGGCTCGAACCCGAGACCTCCCGTACGCGTGCACGCAGCTCTACCAACTGAGCTACGTGTCTAACCCGTTATATATCTGATTTTAATTATATATATATATTAATTAGTTTAAACCGAAAATCATTTTATTTTAAAAACAGTTTTAAGCGAACCGGACGTGCACTCCACAGGTCTCGAACCCGGGACCTGTGGTTTAATCTAACACACAGTCCACCGCTGGACTGTGTGTTAAACATGTTATATAATTCGATTTTTATTATACTTAAATACAATTTAGTTATTTCCTTTTCTGCCTTATTAAAAAGAATAGATAATTGTTCGAGTCGGTGCAGTAGACCGGACTCGAACTCGTGACCTGTGATATAAACAAACACACAGTCCACCGCTGGACTGTGTGTCTAACTTGGTTATTATTCCGGTTATTAATATACTTAACATATACCAGTATCGACTCCGGTTCAGTTAAACAAAAATTTGATTTTTATTTAGGCAGCGTGTGTGAAACCGGATTCGAACTCGTGACCTTTGCGTTATATGTGCACACAGTCCACCGCTGGACTGTGTGTCTAACCCGATTAATATCCTGATTTATATTATACATATATGATCCGGATACATCGTCTTCTTCATCAAGTGTTAACCAGATATAAGGTCTGACTGGTTCGAGTTTTTATTCAAGTTTCATTAGTGTTTTACAGTCCATTAAGGTAAGATAAGGGTGAAAAGATAAAGAAAATAAGCGAAGAGGTATACCGACTGGACCCTCTGTTTTCCGGCAGAACTCCGGCGACAGCAATCAACTCCGGCGTCAGGTGTCTTGCAGCAGCAAGTCTCCGGAAAGCTTGGAAAAAGTATGGGTATCTCCGGTATAAGCTTCAGGGGCTCAGTGAGGTTCAGAAATAAGGAAATCGGTTTTCCGGCGACGAACAGAAAAGTTTCGGCGAGGGAGTTTTCGCCGAGAAAGAGTGTGGTTTTGAGCGAAAAGGTTTTCAATGGGTTGAGGGTGAATTTATAGGGGAAAATCGAGATGTATTTGGTCTGATTTCCGACTGGATTCGTAAATCATAAAAACTCCGGCGGTTATGGTTTGGTCGCGGACTTCAAACATCGGTTATACCCGATGTCTTGTTAATGGTTTACGTTATAACTGAAAATGGTGTTAAAAACTCGCGAGGTTTCCGGGATTCCGACGACTGAACTAATGGGCGCCGATTTTGAATTCGTAACGTCACTTTATCAATTAAATGATTTCAATATTTACCAAACAAACAAGTGGCGCAGTGGTTTGTGTGTGTGAGATAAGTCGCTGAATCGACTCGGCGAGTGACCCGGGTTCGAAACCCGGCTGGATCATTTCATTTTTATTTTGCGATTTTCAACAGTTTTTCAAAAACTAAATATATATTCCCGTATAATAATTGATTACGTATCGTTTAAAAATATTTTGGGCATTTAATTCGCAACGAAATTTTTGACTGACTGTTCGGTTGATAAACGGAGCGGGTTTGGTAAATCCGTTTTTGACGGATGTTACACATCTAAGGTTGAAGCAAGTGATGAATCACATGCTCATGATACCCTAGATAAAACTACCACCTTGGGTAGGAGTTCAGATGATCCTATTAACTTAGGAGATGAGCTAAAACATAAGGAATTGACGGATAAAGTCACAAAGATTGAGGCATCAATGGGAGATATCAAAAATGTGCTGCAACAGATGTTACACTCTGCAAAATCTCAAAACACTGCTCAATCCTCTGCTCAAGCCACCAAAATTGTAACACAAGTGTATCCTCTGCTTCAACAACACATTCAGCATGCTAATCAGTTATATGATTCAAAAGTGCAGACATTCAAAGAAGAAGTTGAGGCAAGGTATAAAGACACACAGGAAGAGCTTAAAGTGATCAAGAAAATTCTCATTCCTGGCACTACCCTGCACATATCTTCGAAATAGTTGATGATGCCAAAAAGGGGGAGAAAAATGACTCTGAGGAAAATATCTCAATAACTTCTGCTGAAACATCTGTCAAAGAAAAGGAAAAGGGAGGTGATGAAACCCTGAAAATCAAGCAGATGATGAAGATACACAAATGAGGATCGACCAAAGTCATGTCAGGATAAAAGAGAAGAAGATGGAGGGTACCACTGCTGGTCTCAAAACCACTGCTGGTGTTAAAAGGCCAACCACTGACAATTTGTTGCCTTCCTCATCTTAGCAACCACCTGTCAAAGTAACAGATGTTACGACAGTAGTGGTTTGCACAAATGCCCCTGCACCAAAACTGGTCTATGCTAGAAAAAGAAGAAGAATGGCTACAGTGAATAATGATGACATACCATCTTCACTTGTTGTCCAAACAAATCCAAAACCAGTTATCACCCATTCATCATCACAACAAATCAGCTTTGCTGAGTCACTCAAAGGTCAAAATCCAAAAAGAAATATTCCTATAGAAACATCATATCCCTTAGAGTTGGCTGCAGTAAAAGGAGAGATGCTACAATTCTATACAGAAGCTGATCCATCCAAAAGAACCTTCCCATCTCTTCTTGGTTATAGAAATCCCAAAACACTTGAGGATTATCTAAAACTAAAGACTAGACAAGCCAAAAACATAGAAAAAGAAGAAAGCAAAGGGAAAGGTAATATTTACTTAACAAGATTAGAGCAACATGAGCTAAGCAAAGTCAAGAAATTAGAAGAGTATGCAAAAGAGCTTAATGATAAAATGACTAAAGAATCTCCAAAAGATGATCCTCAAAAGAAGCAAAGGGAAAACCTCATCAGTTTCATCATGAAAGAAAAACCCTATCAAGCTGAGGAGAACCAGTTCAAAGAGTGGTCCATCCAAGCTCTCAAACAAGAAGTAGATAGAATTGATAGGATGAAGAAAGACCCTCAAATAAGACAGACTGCACCAGATTGGAAAGATGTAAAGAACCTCAGTGCAGATCTGGTCTTAGAAACAACCATTCAAGCCCTCAACCAAAGAGGCAGCTGCAGATGGATATGCAAGATCAGCAAAGGGATGCTAACAAAAGTAAGCAGGCTATCAAAAAGGAACCTTTGCCTGACTTAAATAAATAACCATTGAAGCCTTTAGCTAAATCTGAAGATCTTTTTCAAAGGCTTTCAAAAAGTTCACCTTTTCAATTCTCATCACAAATAACTCCTCTCCCAAGAAACCCATTGAACTCAAAAATACTAAAGTGGCTCTCTGATAAAAAGACCCATGTATTGACTCTGCTCAGGTCCAATGGAAAAGTTGTAAGTTTATCAAGGAAGAATGCACTAAGCATGTGTGTAGCTGACCTTCAAGATCTTTTGGAACTACAACTGTGCAGGGATGAGGATGATAAAGATTCCTTGAACTTTGAATCACAATTCAAAGTACAAATCAGGGAAAAACTGATGAGACATAAAGATCATGAATAAAGAAGAGTTTTGGCATCATCTGTTCTAAGGGGAGATTGTTGGGATTGAACCCTACAAAAGAACAGATGATAAAAAGCCAAAACAGGTCTGCTCTATATGATCCAGAATAAACAGAGTTTAGATTCACTTCTCTCAAAGACCGACTACCAAACCACTGCTAGTCCTAACAACTGCCCTATGCCAAAGCTCTGCTAGTTATAAAGTCTGCTTATTCACCAAACCTCTGATGGGTCAAAGGTCTGCTGAGAAGTCAAAGGTCTGCTGGAAGTCAAAGGTCTGATCATCCTTTGAAGAACCTCTATCAAGTACTTCATCAGAGCTTATGCTTATCAGTAGTTAGGGTCATCAGTGCTTTGATAAACAGTGTTTAGGTTAGGCAAAGGTTAGAGTTTGTTATTGTTGTTAGATGTCATTGTCAAGATGATGTCACCTTAAACGATCAGTGGCTAGGATATGTACTATAAATGACAGTGCCTGTACTGTTCATTTAGCTTTTCACACTTTCACTTTATTGTACATTCTTCTGTGTGTAAGCTCGGTCTGAGGGGGAGTTTAGTGATTCATACATGTAAGTTATATGGTAATCATTTCAACCTTTTGATTAATGAAAAGCATGTTATGATGAAAACGATTCTCTCATTGATTGTGTTATAAAGTTTTAGTTGTTCTTCCGCTGCAAAGTTTCTTTATGATTTATCATATTATTATCAAATTGGTTAAAACAATACAATCTATCCAAACTCAGATCCTAACATGCCCAATTTCCAAAAATTTGTTTGTCCCATGGGAGCGTCTCTCTACCTCTAATATTCCCACGAATACCTACTATTAGTCTTCTCCATAGAGCCTTGTCGTCTTTCTTGAAGCGCCATACCCATTTTGCAGGGAGAGCCCTATTGATGCTTCTAAGTTTTCTTAAGCCTAGACCTCCAAGCCATCCAATGTAATTTCTTCACTTTCGCATTCCGTCCCCAGAGAAATATTTTTATAATAGCCTCTAATTCGTTGTAAGTTACTGGGGCTTTGAAGAGTGAAAAATAATAATTTGGTAAGCATTCTAGCACCGCCTCCATCAATGTCACCCTCCCCCTAATAGAAAGGCATGATGTTTTCCATAAGAAAAGCCGGTTTCCAACCAAATCGATAACCAAGTCCTAATTACTAACTCTATTCATATTTGCTCTCACCTTTATCCAAGACCCAAGATATAAAAAAGGTATTTCACGCGGTTTACAGCCTAAGTTATACGCCATATATTTGTTTTTTTACCTCATTGCTATCTACCCCAATTCCAGATTAGTTGGATTTTTTGTAGATTGATTTTCAGCCCCATGCATAAGTGAAAACACCTCAAGAGTCTTGCCACATTCTTTATATTCGAAGGAGACAAATCACCTATAATGATGGCGTCGTCGGCATATAAAAGACATATAAAAGATAAGAGATAGTTGGACCATCGTTAGACGCTCTGAAAGCTTTATACACACCAATGTCACAAGCTTTTTGAATACCCCTGAAAATGTTTCCATCACTAAAATGAACAAGAAAGGAGATAGAGGATCTCCTTGTCTTATCCCCTTTTGGCAATGGAATTCAAAAGTGGGAGACCCATTTACGAACACCGAGGATCTCACTAATTTAAGGATGTTAATGTTACACTCCAACCGATAGCGGAAATATCGAGGCAATACGTAATAGATTGCTTAAAAGCATCATAACACTAGATTGTGACAAATAGTTAAAACTCAAAATTTCATTTCCATTAATTTAAATAATACGATACAATGTTTAGAATGTAAAGCACAACATTTTGCAAATTTCACAACTAGAAAATAAAAGGTACATAAATAAAACTTGGTGAGTTTCTAGTCCACCCTAAATAAATTTCTTGTGACATCATCATCATATATTTCCTGAGACATGTATATAAAATATCTGTCAACAAAATAATATGGTGAGGATACAAGTTTGTCTACATAGCATAGGTATGAATAAAGTCCCAAATCCACATGTTAATTGTATACTAAGTTATATAAATCATACTAACATGCATAAGCTAAAAATCAATCCAAAGTGTCCACTAGCGTAATCTTTTCACCGAGGTTAATAAGACGGTATTGATGAAATACTTAACAATGACCCAACAAACGAGGTTTTGTGCAAATCCTATAGCACTATACATGTTATGGTAGGCTTATTCAAGTTAATGATAGATAACATGCAAAAATTGTCCTAGTATGTATAACAAATAGCATAACAAATAACATGTTTAAGGATTGAGTGTTTGCATAAGATTGTTTGTATGTGTGTATGTGAATTTAGTATGTTCACATGTTATAACCAAAATAGTGATTAAAATAGAAAATGGGTCAAGTATATTCACAGTTTGCGAAGATTTCCACAAAGAGCGAGTGTGCAGTTTTGGAGGATGCAATCACTAAGTTACCCTAAAAGGATAAACAAGGGTGTGTAAGTATGATAAGTTGGAGATTGGAAGGTAAACAAGAATTATACACGCATGAAAGTACATAAAACATACCTTGATTTGGACACTTAAGTTGGACACTATTGTTAATTGTGTTTTTTCATGGGTACTAATCACCCATTAGAAGACCAACTTAAGGAATCCAAATCTAAGGTATTTTTCACCTTAACATATAACATTCAACCATGGATTGGTTGATGTCACGGTTTGTTTTTGGAGATATGTATATTATATATATATATATATATATATATATATATTATGTATAAGTCATGTAGTAGTCTATTCATGTATTGTCAAGCATAGGTTGGATAAATCCATTAACCTTATGAGTTCACCAATGCACAAATTATCACATGGATGATTCAGATGGTCATGAATACAATATGAAGAACATAATTAAATCATCTAATTCACCAACTAATCAAGTGAGTTCAACTAAACGGGTGCTTCCAAACACGGTTATGATTGGAGACTTACTGTAGTTTGTTCACTTTGTTTGTTTAGAAGTTACTAGTGACTTAGAATGCATGAAATTTAAACTAATATAACTAAGATTTCTGGAACAAAACTTCAATCCAAACCTATCTAACATAGGGATTTGTTGGCAACTTGAAGATGTTCCAAAGATAAAGCAAGATAAACACGTTTGAAAGTTTTAACAGAACTCAAGAAAAATCTTAACTTTGGACCTCAAAATGGTGATGCACCAACTTTGTTTACCAGGGTAAACATGTGATAACATTTCGAGAGGTTGTCTAAGGAAGGAGAAAAGAAAAACATGAAGAAAAGGTGAAGAAACAAGCTCAAACTCACCAACGAGAGGTTACATCGTTGCTACTCTCGTATGGCAACGGGTCGAAGCTTGGTGCAAACTTGCTCCGATTTTCCTTTCTTCGATAACGGAGGCAATGGATATTCATAATCAAGCAGGTGGTTTGGATAAGAGAAAGAAGGCTATAAATGTCATAATGATGATGGTATCTTTGTGGAGCATATTAAAGGCAAGAAACAAAGCGATTTTCAAAGATGAGAAAGCCAAAACGGGAGAAGATCTTTGGGGATATAAAATCTTTAAGTTATTTATGGGTCAAGAATCGAGCTAAAGATTGTAATATTGATTGGAAACGTTAGTCGGATTTTGATTTGTAAGTTTTGTTGTGGTCCGTTCCGGACGGCTTGCTAGGGGCGTTTTTTTATTGAAGTTTGTCGTTCAAAAATAAATTAAACTAAACAATAAGGCTACCTGCTATGGAGCGTCAATGGTGGGCGTGAGGTGCCCATTGGCCGCGCCGCCGACGCTAACACCACCACAGAAGGGCGTTGACGAGGGCGCGTGGCAAGCCCGTGGCTGGAACTGAGGACGTGGGGCAAGTTTGTGAACGTTGGAGGCATTGGAAACCTTCCTCCCCTGTGATAACTCCGCCAACGGTTGCTATTTTCGTCAATGGTGGTGGGCGGCGGTGGCTCTGTGAATGAAGGTGCGAAGAAGACAAATAAAATAAAACGTTGGGCTGTGATAATGTACAACTAGGGTTTAGAATTCTTTTTATTTATGCCCCTTTAAAACATCGTTTATACCAATTTTAGTCCTTTTTCTAACTCACCTTACGCATACATATTTTTAGTATTATTTCACTTTTAACTTTAAGGTTTATTTTTTTTATGAATTGTATTTTTTTAACTTTAATATGTAAACAAAAATAAAAAGAAATTAACTAGAAAAAAAATGATTATATATTCATCAACCAAGCCCACAATCAAGCCCCTGCACTACACCCTTTTAATTGTGTGAAAGGTGAAATAAAGTGTGTCTACGTGTCGTCTAGGTGGCGCCACATGACATCACTTTTTCTCACCTAAGCTCTCAATCAAGCCCCCATAACATATAGTCTAACGAGTTGTAGTAGTTTAACGAAACTTCATTTATTTCCAATTCATTGTGTTTTATTTATTTAAATATGTTATTTTAATTGAAAATAATACTTTTAGTATAAGGGATAAAACAAACAACACAAAGATAAAATTCTAAAATACTTGATAAAAGTTAAAATAAATTTTAAAAAATACAATATAAAGTTGGAATAAATAAAAAATCACGGCATGAAAAAAATACGCAAGTACTGAAAATTGATGTTGCGTAATCTAGCACGTATTTATTGTTTCCTTTGCTCGAAAAAAACACGATCCTCCTCTGATAAATTTGATAGGTCTTTCTCGAGACAAGCAAGAACAGTATCGATTCATTTGTCTAAACTGTCTTCTTTAAACCTGACTAGTCGTTCAATCTTCGAGTCCAAATTTTCGCTATGCGCTTTGACTTTGTGATTCATTCAAGACGATGTAGTAGCTCTTGAAGATGATGGTTTGTTTTTTTGCCTTGATTTTATCTCTCCCCATCGGACGAACCAGTGCTAGCGGTCCATCAAACACGTCACTGGTGTCGTTAAGATTAATATGCGAGCGGGCTCCCGAAGCGGTTTGAGAGGAATTTGGTTGATTGGAAGATGTAGTTTTTTGTCGTTTAGACCATATCAGTGATATCATGGTGACTAGATGCCATTTTAAAGATTTCCTAAAATTTTCCCAATAATTTTTATACCAAACAAGACGTCGTATTGGGCTCTAAATTGTTTATGAGCCTCGATTAAGACATCCACAATGTTTGAACCACTTCCCCTCATACGGCTATTAGTAAGTCAAATGTGAATACACTTCAAATGATTGATTTTAGTCTTTATTGAGGTCCATTTGCTCCATATTTTTTACCGACTGCAGTATTCATTATCTCGCCTCATTATGATGCGAAACTTGTCACGAACCCAAGTCCAAAAATTATAGACATTTGACTATTTCCTTTTTAGAAAAAAAAAGTTACCATTTTGTAAACATTTCTAAAAAATAAATATTAAACATTTCTAAAAAAATAATAATAAACATTTTAAAAAATAAAATATCAAACATTCTAAAAAATTAATATCAAATATTTTCAAATATTTACATGTCGCCAGATCTTCCGAAATGTCGAGCCAAGCCCGTGCTAAAGTGCATTCTTCGGGCAACCACCTTTCATAACATTTTTTTTATTTGGCTCATCATCCGTGTTTTCTTTTTGAGTATGTCTGTTGAGTTTGACAAGCCGGTTCGGTATACCAATAAAGGTGTACTTTGAAATTCATACTTTGGGTCGGATGTCGTCTGGGTTGGCGGAGTGGGGCGATAAGAATTTCCATAAAATCGGTCAAGTGTCGTTGGGGTTAGGGAGTGGGGCGATAAACATTTTCATGGTTGTAGAAGTTAGGATTGAAGTGGTTAGGCGGTTTATATACATTTAATATAGATTTTCTTTAGAATAAGTAGCTTCACGTCCGTTATCCTTTTGTCTGTGGGGCTCTTTGGCGCCCTTTGGTATGACGTGGAGGCTTTGACGCCTCCACTATACATAATATAATTGATTGAAGCACAAAGATTATACAAACAATAAAGCAATGTGTCTAGTTTTCACAATATATGAACAGACAGTTAACAATCATATCAATACATAACTGAATAACCTCACTCCTACACAGACATATATATGCACCATCGTATGTTCTGTATGCACCAATACATAACTAAATTTCGATACCAATATCATGATACTGAAGACCATGTAATGAGTCAGACAAAATATCAAACCTTATAATCTTCTTGATCTCCATGGCATTGCTTGCTTGAGGGTGCCATACATGCTCGCCTGTCAGTTTGAATAATCATCAACGTTTTTAGTAGACATTATTATATCTTCTTGTAGTCGAGAAAATAAAGTCAATTAGATTTTAGGAGAGAAATTGAAATCAATACTAAATAAGTACCCAACCTTAAAAAAATGAATGCATTGCTAAGTCCTTTTATGCTTTATACATTATTGTGCATTACTTTCCGGCATTTTTGGAAAGAGAAAATGAATTGGAAGTGGCGGTTTGATTTTGGGACTATTTGTTTACCTCTTAATGAGGCTTTTAGTGGTTCGGATCTCTTATTGGTTCAGCAATTAATGATTCAGAATATTTGTTTCACGAGCAGATGTCTAAATGGTTAAGCATTATACTGAGACTGAATGGTTAAGACCTCTAATCTGAATTAGTCAGACATTTGCCTTTGAATAATTACGCATTATACGGGCTCTTAATGGTTCAGACCACTTACTGGTTCAGCACTTAACTATTCAGAAGTTGCCAAACAGCCCCTTAATATATTAAGGCTTATGGGTGTGGGTTCAGGAAACCTCCGACTGGAGGGAGACCCCGACGGAGAACACTGCCCATGGTCTAATCAAGGTACTTAGGTTGGGTTGGGTAAAGGGAATCCATTATTTTCATCCCTCTCATTCCTAATGTATATATTGGCGTCGGATCATCATTTCTCCATCTCATCCCTTTTATCCCTAAACTATGAAATTATCTCTAAACTATGAAAATGCACATCCTTCTCATCATACGTCCTTAAACTATTTAAAAAATAATAATTAATAAGAGAGAAGAAAAGCGAAAAAAGCGAAGAGAGAGAGAGAGATGTGTGGGATGAGAGGAAGATGACATTGATCGGATCAAATATTTCAGTAATTAATGAGAGCGGGAGATATTCCTGCTGGTACCACGTGCCACATCATCCATCCTAGGTGCGTTTCTTGTAGCTAATTGGCTAAAATCGAATGATCTAGTTTAAGATTTTTATAACCAATTGATTCATAAACAGTTCGTTAATACGGTTATCAACAAACATGGTTAGGGTAGGTGTCAACTTAGGATATTGGTAGGGATGGTAATGGGTTAGGTATTGGGTATACCCGTCCTATTTGTATCGGGTTTTGGGTATATCCATCGGACTCGGGTATTTTTGACATCCCTAGACATTGGTGGATTGAAACTAAATTCTGTTATTAAAATAAAGTTATATCTTTTGTCAAAAAATAGTAGCTTGTTTAATATATAAGAGCATTCACAATGAAATCCCTATATTTGTACATATATATCTATATATTTTCATTAAAAACAATTACTTTTTCTCTCTTTTTTTCAATTAAATAATATTTTTATACCTTTATCGTTACCTTTTCTCTCTCTTTCACTCACAACCATTTCTAAAAATATTAAAAAATTTATACAGTTTTCTCTCTACAGAATTTTTTACCATATATTTACAGATGAACAGTAACTTTCCCATATATTTTCTCTCTCAGCTACTCACAACCACTCAAAAACACTACCAACCGTTCCTTATAATATAACTAAACCCCCTCACATGTTTATACAGGTTTCATTGTGAATGCTCTAAAGAAGATAGAATAAACAACTGCTAATATGTTAATTTATAATAAAATTTAAAACAAAGAATTATAGGCATATAACATATTGTTTGTAAAAAATAAAAAGATAAAAGATTGGTTTCAATTATGTTTGTTTGGTTATTTCAATTATTTATTTATACATGTGTAACTATAAGGCTACAAGGTGTGGCATAAAACCCTCACGTCATCTCAACGTCACATCACATAGGGGCTTTAAAGAGTTTTTCTTTAATTTGCATGCAATGGTTTAAAACCCCATCATTATTACCTAATCATTTTTTTATTTATATATTTTATTTTTTTAATTTATATACCAATTTTATTTAAAACAATATAAAAAACATAATTTCATTAAAATAAATAAAACATTACAACGTCCTTAAATATATGCAAAGTTATTTAAAAAAATAAAGTACTACAAAATAAAAAACTACATATATTTCGCTCGAATTTGTGCCTTACCAGCCTCCAAAATGTCTCGGTCCTCCTCTGTTAGTTGCGAAAAGTCTCTTGCGATATATTCCATATCTTTCTGGATTTGTTTCTCCATGTGTTTTGGTTGTTGGGAAACATTATGTGATTATGAATTTTTTTTAAGATTTTAGATACATAGCAAAGGAAAAAGAGATGAAAAATATAGAAAAGGGGTAGGGTAATTATAAATTTTAAACTTATTTTTTTAAAGTTACCGTTGATCAACGGTATAGTTGACCAATTCCCTCGATCCTTTTAATTTTCGTTCGTTAGCATGGTGACGGAGGGTGGATAGTGCCCCCTCGATAACTGTTGGGGGTGGCTAATGGCGCCACAGAACGCTAAAAACAGTAACATGACGAAATGGCGTTAAGCCACACCCTACATCCTAAGTGAGTATTGTTTTTGAAACTATTATATTATTTTGAGAAGCAGATGTACATAATTATTTAAGTGTATTGTTGATGACAACCCACTATTTAATTACATCATTAATACATCGTGTACAACTTTTTTTACTGTTCTTTCAATTATACTTATAATTATAATTATAATATAATATAATATAATAATATTAAAACATAAATTCTTAGCTATACTGCCAAGACCAATAGGGAAGTGATCCATTGACAAAGAAAAAACTTTTAAACATCTTAGGAGACAGAGGTCTGAGTTAAAGTCCTATAGAAAACATGAGTAAAGAAATTTGCTGTTAAGAAAAAGCTATAGCGCTAAAGGTTTGTCTTCTAATGGATTTTGTTTTTAGTTTAATTTTCTAATTGCACTTTTTGCTTTTACTATGTTTATCGTACGGTCCATCTGCTTTAACTTTCATAATATAGGTGTGTAGTCCCTCGACTTTAATAAAGTTTTTTTTGTCCGTTAGTTAGCTTTGCTTATTTACATGTTTAGTCCCTCAGTTTACTTTATGTTAATATTACAATAGTGTGTCCTTTTGATTGTAACATGATGTTAATTGTGTTGTGGTTTTCTCAATTCACTTCACATCTCTAAAGTAATGGTTGAAAATAACTTTTGTCATGTAATGTTGGTTTCATGACAACGACCACGCTACTAGTTATTTACCCGTTTTTACACCCGACCCTAACGCGACGAAGTTCTTGATTAAATATTGGTTCTGAAAAAAAATCTATACTATATAATAACAGAAACCAACGAAAGGACACTTGACATTATTCTAGACCATCATTAATTGTAGATAATTATTATTTAACTTAAATTATTAAATTTAATTATATGTTTCAAACATTAAAGAAATTACGGTTAAAGTTCCATAAAATATCTTATTATTTATTTCTATTAATTACTAGGTTAGAAATTATATCTTAATTCCTTAATTGTAGATAATTATTATTTAATTTAAATTATTAAATTTAATATATGTTTAAAATGCAAGAAGAAGAATAACTATATTTATTATACTAATAAATTTATCCAAAAACAACCATTCTTTTAAGATGCAACTCACGTCGAGATATTTAAATTTTAAAATTATATAATTTAGTAATTACCAATAATTTATACTAATCTAATTAATTTAAATGTTATTTTGTAGGTATACGTTTATCTAATTAGCTAATTGCTAGATGCCTAATCTGGACATTTCAACATTTTTTAGAACTAATAAATTAAGATCACTATTATTTAAAAAAAAACTTGGGTTATTAAATGAATGTTCACATGATTGTTAAAACTCGTGAGAAAGTCGATGATACAATTTGTCTTCTAATCGATGGTTCAAATGCTTTCATATTTATAAATTTGACAAACATCACAATTTTTTATCATACATGACACAAAATTTTGTTTGGATATCAGAAAAACGTCTTAAAAATAACGTTTTATAATTATTAAATCTTCGTTATTAACTATTTAATTTTTTATTTACTTAACTTGTGTAATACACGGGGTTATAACCTAGTATATGTATAATCATAATGAACCATAAAACTCCATCATAATAAAACTCAAATTCGAACCGTTGGTTTCTCATTCGGTTACCGTTCCATTTTTAGTCTTTTCTGCTAGCTTCTAATCTCAATTTTTTTAAAAAAAAAAGGTATTACTCCTTTGTATACTAACCAAACGCAATTTAGTTTGGAGTGGATCGTAAATATTGTGTCATGAAAAGTAATGTACTATTGGGTTAAGCTTCAATGTAAAAGCTATTTAAGTATGGGTTTTTTGAGTTGCACTATGGACTAATGAAGTTGCTATATCACTCAGAAATATAAACTTATACTTTTCCGTATCTTTTTTAATCTTTTTGGGCCAAAGCACATTGTGACATTACAATAACAATAATTCTTAAAATAACAGTTTTAGAGCTTTATATTATACACTTTTAGTTAAAAAATAGAAATAACTAAAATAATGTTAGTTTTAGAGCTTTTTATTGTACGCTTTTAGTTAAAAAATAGAAATAATTAAAATAACAGTTTTAGAGCTTTATATTATTTACTCTTAGTTAAAAAATAGAAATAATATATGGTTTTGCTTTCTACTATTCATTTAGCGTCTTTTTAGTGTGTTTTGTTAATTACCTATATTACATTTGCAAAATTTATGAACAAGTAGATTTCTTTTTGACTTTTTCTTTATAGTTTTTTTTTGCAAAATTTATGAAGTAGATTTCTTTTTGACTTTTTCTTTTTTAGTTTTAATAAATAATTTTCTTGACTTTCCTTTTCTTTATTTCCTTATTTGTTATATTTCATTTTAATGTTTTGGTTTCAGTAAATATTTGTCTTGACATTCATTTTCTTTATTTCCTTTTTTTTATTATAAGTTTCGATTACTATTCTTATGCAATAAATAATATATGTATTTATTCAACTCTCATAACTTTTGTACGTTACTTTTTATTTAAAAAAAAACTAAATGCGTGTTTGTGTTAATTTTTTCTCGATATTTCGATATAAATTTATTTAAAACGAAGTTGTATTTGAAATAATGGTACATTGACGAACTAAGTTTGTACCGACCAACAACATCGATACCGATACCGGTATTCATTTTTATGGTTTTTGCCAGATGTTACATGACATTATTTTTTGAGTTAAATCATACAACTTTTTTGTAATAAAACTATTGTAAATACTAATTACCGAATCGGTTCGTCATTTTACTGTTATTTCGATACAACTTTGTGTCAAATACAATTTATATTGTAATGTCGAGAAAAAACTTAAATACAGTCGTGCATCACGACTTTAATCTATATGAGTGTTGGTAACGAATCGATACTGATATTATAGTTTCCGATCAATGTACAATAAGTGTCGATATCTTTTTGGGCGTATCATAGCTTTATTTTTTTAGGTTTCTCTTTCGGTTATTGTAACGAGTGCTGACACCATAATAAATCAAACCAACACTGGCCAAATTTCCACTGCAACGCGCGGCAAATGTTACTAGTTAACTACATTTTAGAAATAACTTTGATTTTAATTATATAATAGAATATACTAATTACTAGAGGTAAAATTAAGGGTGGAAAAAGAGGTGGGTTGGACATATTTAGGTCATTGGTAGGATGAGTTTATTAAGAAAAGGGTTAGGATGGTTTTAGGTCAAGACAGGTTTCGATCATGATAGGCTAAAAATAAAATAAATTATTAAAATTAAAAAAATCAAAATATGAAAAGAAAAAAATATATAAAAAAGTTGAGAACTCAAAAAATTTTGAAAATTTAAATAATTAAAAAAATAAAATTAAAAATTTTAAGAAGACTATATTAATAGTGTGAAATGTGAAGAATATAAACGATTTTATTCCATGTCAATCATTGTCATTTGCTTTCTGGTCTTGACAACCACGAAATTATTATTGTTGACTTTTGAAGTAAGATTTATTTATCATACTTTAGCAAAGTCAAGTTAGTCTAGTAGTTAGTCACTTGGTTTCTCTCATTGAGGTTCTAAGTTCAACTCCTGTTAGCATCACTTTAAAGGACATTGGTGGTGTCAATGAAGTTTAGAACTAGGCCCCTTTGGAAGTCGCCGGTTCGAAACCGAGCCGAACCTGGTTTTACTGCAGTGGGCCTTCGGGCGGACGGGTTTTCCCTGAAACTGGTGGCTTGGTGGTTCAGGTATGCATCTAACTCTGACCGTTATGGAGGAGGGGATGCATTTACTCGATTGAGGGCATCCCATGATGCTTATCCGATTATTTAGTTAATCGTTCAAAATAACTTTAGCAAAGTCAAAACTTTTGATATGAACTAGTTAAGTATTACCGATGTAGTTGGTCTAAGCGATCATCTTAAATGAAAATCTGGCCATGAAATTATTGTCGTTGACTTTTGATATAAGATTTAGTCAACTATGTTTATTTTATAATATAAACTTTTAGTTTTGAATCCACATATAATATTTAATATCATCAAATAAAGAATAAGTAATTATTTTTTTAATTTCTAAATAACAAGTATAAATATACAACAAAGTAATCTTAAACATGGATTTTGTCAACCATGTAGCAATAACAGTAGTTAAATTACACTTAAAGAATTCGTACGTTATGTGATTAAACTATTTATTTCAAAGAGGGAAAGAAGACACGTGTTTCAAGAGTGGCCAGTGTTAGAGAAGTGTGTTCAAATGTAGTTTTTTTTGTTTTTTAAAATTTTTTTCAATATTCTTAATTTTTTATTATTTTTAAAATTTTTATATTTTTATTTTTTTTAGATTTTTAATTTTAATTTTTTTGGTATTTTAAAATTTTTAATATTTTTTTAATTTTAAATTTTAATTTTTTTTAATTTGTTCATATATTTAAGTTTTTTTAATTTTTAAGATTTTTAATTCTTTTACTTTTAATATTTTTTTGTTTTTGGTAAACGAAGTATGAAGGGTCGAAGTATGAAATATGCGACTCTATGTGGTGCTCTTTTAAAGTTACGCATATATGTTTGGTTAAAACATAAATACCAATCCAATCCTGAACTATAACTAATTTTAAATGGAAATTTTAAAACTTATCTTACTCTATCCCTATTTAATTATTTTCTAAGCTCATTCTAACTTGTTTTATTTCTATGATTAACCAAAATAATTCAAATAGGTTTTTGTTGTCAGACCTACGTAAACTCATGCATCTTGAACTATGTACGGAATGAAGAACTGATATCTAAACAAATATTTATTTAATCAAATGTAAAAAAAATAACATATCGTATATATATTTGTTGAACATTTAATGTGAATAATGATGATTCAAGTGAAAAACATCAATGTTATTAAAGCCGAAAGGACTGCCAGTCCGATCAAACCAAGAAGTAGATCTTTCATTGGTTCACTTTATATGGATTTTTTACACCAATAAAGCCTAATCACTCGGGTAACTTCAACAACAAAAGGTCACCCATGGATGCGAACACGGACGGTGCTAGTGACCTGGCTCGACATTATTACAGATGAAATCCATCGCTCGAAGCTTACTATGGTAAAATACCACTGACTCATATGGTTAAACTAGACAATTTTTAACTTCGTGGTTCATGGACCGGGTCTACGAATCTTACAAACCGTGTCAAGCCGAGTCGAACCAAACGAAGTCAAGAAATTACTTAACTCCTCAACTTCTTATCTTAACCACGCTGGGAAAAGATAAAACATTTTACAAAACGTAAATGAGATGAAACTTTTTAGTTTGAGCAGTAAGAGACAAGAGATGTGTTAAATTTAAATTAAACATAAAACACAATACAATACAAATATCAATTACCAATTCGATCATCTACCATCATAATTGTGATATATATTAATTTATATTTGAGAAAAGACTTATAATTTAATTAGGTATACCGCATATAACAGTAAAAGAAAAACCATATGACTTTAAACTTGTATCTAGGTTTATGTTGGTTATACTTTTAGTTACTAAAGTAGTGTATCCAAATCTAAATCAACCGGTCCGACTCTAGCAAGCAAGCACCACTTAGTTAAAATAAAGTTGTAGGTCAAAAGAATTTTAGCATCTTACTAAATATAGTATGAATGAAACATAAACCGTACGTACCAAGAAGCCAGAAGTAGAAGCATTGTGAAAGGTGGCGAAGCTATTTCTCCTAATTCCGATGTCACCACCAGCAGCAGCAGCCGTATCCCTGAAACTATCCCACCTCCATGAGCAAAAGCGAATGGACGGTGATCTATCGCCTGATCCTCTACCGTCATCCCTGAAAATGTCCTTGTCCCGCCTCCATGACCGGAACTTAACCGGTGATCTCTCCTTCCTCATTAACATCCTCAAAGGCATCCTAACCCTGCTTCCTCCTTTTGTTTTACTACCAACCGACGACAACTCTAACGCGCCTTCGTAAGGCCCCCCCAACACCGTCGTCGGAGATGGTATCACATCTTTGTTCCCTACAACAAGGACATGGGTTACTTAATTTTACACTTCTATTCTCTCCGGCCACATATGTTATCAAAATCGGACACTTGATTATTGTTCCATTAATCCAGTCATAAAATAAATATAAAGAGCCCAATGTAGTATATTATAAAAGTATATATATATATATATATATATATATATATATATATATTTTTTTTTTTTTTTTTTTTCTTCTGAAAATCCACTGCAAGTTGCAACCACCAATCCAAACTGGCTGGCACCATAATTTGAGGAGGCATAAAAATCTCAACCAACTGACTGGATTGGCTAGGTAGTTTGTTTGATACAGTTCTGTGTGTGTGTGTGTGTGTTTTATAACAATTTACGCTTAATTATAAAACGTGTCTTATATGTAAATCCCAAAGCCAAAAATATCTTTGTACATGTAACTATAGAAAAAAAGATGTTCATATTAATTGTGTGTGTGTGTGTGTATAGAGATTACCTAATTTGTCACGGTGGTTATGATCTCCTGTAGGGCTCAAGGTGGCGAGTCTTGGAGGGAGGTCTAAGGACCTAACTGTTTTAGACTTGGGGGGATCGTCGGCGACAGTGAATCTTGGCTTTCCTGGAGCTTCCTCCCAAAGGAATGGGATGGCAGCCACGGTGTTTAATGGCGGAGTAAGGCCCTCCGTTAGCGTAAGCGGTTTAGAAGGTAGTGAAAAGAGTGAGAGTTTAGGAGGTGTGGATATTGGTTCTTCCAACTCCGGCGCCGGAAAATCCATTGTGAATATTATGTATGTAAGTTGAGGTGGTGGTACAAATAGGGGTGTCAAATAGATATGAGGGATGGGGGTAGTATTGAATGGTGAACGCTCCTACACCTTCAACTTCACGAGATAAGAAACCATATATTCATAGGTTTATATATAATAGGAAATACAAAAAATATTTTACATTTCATAGGTTTATAATAGGAAATACAAAAAATATTTTACATTCTATAGGTTTAAATGAATACTAAGTTAAAACAAAAACAATTTATGGACAACTTTGTTACATCATTTACATTATACATTGCTTCCTAAACATACACGTGTGATTCATTTGTTTATATGATCATCCTTGTATTTTATTAAAACAATTACTCGTTTTTGTCCATCCTTGGACGACTTTGCATAAGGACAAACCTATAAAAGTTTCAAGACGACAAAATTTTATATCCTTAAACCTACTCTTAAATATAAATCATTCACCCATAATAGGACTTAAACTCTCACCACTTAAGTGGGCACCAATTGAACACCTTCCTCCCGTTGGGTAACACGCCTGACCCTTTGGTACCTTCATCTCTAGATATCTTTACAATCCCCTTTCCGAATGATTTTAGGTAATTTATTTGATTTTGTAATAAAAAAATAAACGTATTTACCATCACACATGTTTAAATTATAATAATAACTTGACATGTAATAAAAAAATAATATTTAACAAAGTCAAATATATGTATATATTGGTTTAATCGGATAGGTTAATAATGCAAGTGATTGTATTACATGGGATGTAACAAGGCAAATCAAGTGCTACAATTACTTTGATTGGTACACCCCGCACCAAACTATGGCATGGCCCACATTCTTTTGCTTCAAACCTTTCTTCTTAATTGCAATATGAATGGCATTTGCTCGTTACCATGTGGAAGGATGCTGCTTCATTGATTTTGAGTCAATGCCATCTTAACTCACCATTAAATTACTTGTTTTTCCTTAATGTCAAAGCTTTTGCTTATCCTTTTCAAATTACATGAATTAAAATGTATGAAAAATATATATTATTAAAATACTAATCTAAACATGCAAATAAAACAATTTATCATCTCGAAAAGTATGTCGACCCATTCAACCATTCTATTTAGCTTACTTTTTAAATATGTCCATTTAAGATGTTTGAATCCAAGTTCAACCAAAATCACTTCAAAATTCTTTCTTATATTTATATATTCTTATATCAATATAAATGTAATAATACATATTCAAATCATATTATATTTAATAGACACCATATTTAGTCCACATAATAGACACCATATTTAGTCCACAATGTAAATGATTATAGTCTAGGATAGCATATGTAAATTGCTAGATAGTATAAATACGCTTGTACAAATACTATTCATTACACAATCAGTCACATTTCACAAAAATTCTCTTTTATCATTCTCTATTTTTTGTATAAGAGCCACTTTTGGCTCTTTTACCTCATCTGATTGTACAACCGTACCCATTGTAGCACACGCCACTCCCATTCACCGGAATCTACAAGTTTCTCTAATCGAAAGTCAAGTCACAACCGTCAACCCCTTTGATCCGATTTCTGTTTTGGAGCACACTGCACACATCTGCTTTTTATCGCTATTCACACATGTTTTTACGGATCAAACTCCACAGTTAGTTCACCGGGGTTCGCGCCCCATGAAATGTTTACCTTATTTTTTTTATTTGGGGCGAAATTTTATCCATACTTATAATTTACAAAAATAAATAAATAATATATATAACTATATTATAGGCTGAGAAGCAACATGATCGGAGTTGATAACATGTGAGATTGATAGAAGGATTCTTTGTCTTTTGATCAGACGGAGACTTGATAATGAAACTAAACATGAGATTATGTTGAAAAGAGTACTATTCTATCTTTAAGTCACATCGTTACTAAATTTGTGACGGTTATAAGTTAATAAAACTTTAATGACGGTAACATATGGTGTCATGTTTATGCATTTCAGGTAATAAACACCAATATGATGTGATATACAATTTAATACTCTCTCCCTCCCATTAAAACTATTTCAAAGTCTTTATTTTTAAACTTTGACCTTAATTAATTTTGTTTGCGTTAGATAATACTTGATGAAAGTTATATGATTTGAGTGTGTTTTACAAGTGTTTTTATCGGGTTAATTTTCATCAAGTTTTGTATAACACAAAAAATATATAATTAAAGTCAAAGTTTATAAATAAAGACTTTGAAATTTTAAAATATGACACTTTTAGTGGGACGGAGGGAGTATTAATATTGACGCGTATGATAAATCTTTTAACCTAACAGATTAATTAGTGTCCTAATTTTTGTCCTAATTTTTGGTATTTGTACCAAATGAAAACAAAAATTAATTTAAGTTTTTTCTTGTAAAAACATAAAAGTATAAGAACAGTTTTAGTAGAAAAATATATTTGTAAGATGAGGATGTTAGTAGAAAAACTATGAAAACCATATAGATATTTGCATTTGTCATTTTAAAGCATCGGTTATAACACGACAGCATTTATATGGGTATTAGTAACTATGGTCTTTTTTTCCTCTACAGTGACTAAAATGCAAGTCAAGTTTAAACATTTTTTTTGAAAGGCTTCAATAAAAAACACTGCCTCAAACCGAGACAGCAACTCAAAACACTACAAATTTACAAATTTACACCAATAGGCCCAAGAAATGAGCGTTCTTCTAGATCTAGACAAATACCAAGAAAAACCAATCCTCCTAACCTCTCTAGTGATAAACTCCAAGTTCACCGCTTTATTATTAAACCTGGCCTCATTCCTCGCTTTCCAAATAACCCAACACCCAATCCTTATTAGCCCCTTCATAACCTCTTTTTTCTGGCTGTCCAGACCGAGTGCTCATGAGCTTCGATTAAATCCCTGAAGGAGAACGCCACTAATCTTTGACACTTGCACCAGCTGCTGATGAAAGACCAAAGCATCGTGGCACCGTAACACGCAGTGAAGATGTGCTCTACACTTTCCTCTCCATCGTCACATAACCCACACACCGTGCAACCATCCCCTATATTCCTCTTTTTAACGCGTCAAGAGTCGCAATCTTGCCCATTTCCGCCTTCCAAATGAAAATGTTACATTTCTTCGGGATCCATTTACACTCCTCTGGAACATAAACATCCGAGACTATCCTATTTGAATCGATCAATTTCCTCACTGCAGACGTGCTGAACGACTTGTCGGCTGCCCCAATCCACTCCCACTTGTCAATATCCTGATTTAGATGGACCTGGACCAACAACGTGCATAGGTCCACCAGCTCGTTGACTTCCACTTCACTCGATAAAGGTCTTTTCCATCTCCACATGTACTGCTGATTGTTGCTTTGGCTGTTCAAACACACACTCACACTACATCCTTTCTCCTTTTCCAGCTGAAACAAAGTAGGGAACATTTCCTTTAACGGTCTATTACTTAACCAAGGATCCAACCAAAACGCTGTATTGGCTCCGTTTCCGACCGTCGCCTTGAAGAAATTCCTGAGTTGAATCCGTGGTTTTGATTAAAACCTGCACAATGTAATACCAGACGCCTTTCATGCTCCTTTTGACCGGCAAGAACTCACCTCCGTTTCTGATAGAGTGAAGCGCGACTATCGTTTTGGACCATAACCTGTTTTTGTTTTCCAAGAATCTCCAACCCCACTTAGACAAAAGAGCTGTATTAATATTTTTTAGTCTGCTTAAACCGAGCCCACCGTTCTTTTTAAGAAGAGCAACCCGCTCCCAAGCAACCCAATGCATCTTTTTTACCGATTCATCTCCGCCCCATAAAAATTTCCTTATTTTTGTTTCCAACTCCCTGGCCACCTGAACCGGCACCCTGTATAACGAGAAATAGTAGTTGGGCAAACTTTCCAACACGGCTTTAATTAGCGTAATTCTACCTCCAATAGATAACAACTTCGCTTTCCATTTAGCAAGGCAAGCATCGAAAATGTCATAGACAGGTTTCCAATTACTTACCCTATTCATGTTAGCCCCGACCATAAGACCAAGGTATTTGAAAGGAAAAGAGCCAGCTTGACACCCAACTTCCACAGCCAAAGAATTTAGCACATCCGGACTCACTCCGATCGCAAAAATGTTGGACTTCTCAAAATTGATTTTCAGACCCGAGCAGATGTGAAAAACCCGGAGAATACGAACCACATTCCTAACATTACAAGCAGACCATTCCCCTAGAATTATAGCGTCATCCGCATACAGCAGGTGAGAAACAACCGGACCATTAGGAATTTGGATACCCGAGAAAGCATCGCTAGCTTTGGCCTTGTCAATCATGCAAGAAAGCATCTCCATCACCAAAATAAACAGGAAAGGCGAAATGGGGTCCCCTTGACGCAATCCTTTAAAACATTGAAACTCATAAGTCGGGGACCGTTAACCAACACTGAAGATCTAGCCGACTCGAGAATGCCGGTTATCCAGGAGCACCATCTGACCGGGAAACCCATCTGTCTCATAGTAGAAATTAAAAAGTTCCAATTCACATTATCGTATGCTTTCTCGAAGTCAATCTTCATAAAAAACGCTTTTTTCTTACTCCTTTCCCCCAATTAGTAATCTCAATAATCAGTAAAGGGCCGTCGAGAATGAAATTACCTTCAATGACAGCCGATTGAGACTCCGAGATCACCGAACCAATCACCTTTTTAAGTCGATTAGCCAGAACCTTCGAAATAACTTTACTTATAATACCAATCAAATTTATCGGCCTGTAGTTGTTTAAATCAATTGGGTCCTTTATTTTCGGGATAAGCGTTATGAACGATGAACCACATCCAATACTAATCTTTCCACTCTCAAAGAACATTTATGAATAATTAAAAGTTACTGATCTGTAATAGCATTTATGAAACTTGAATGTTGGTTATTGATATTAACCATAATTAAACTTCTTGATATCACCTTCATAACTTAAAAGCCTTATTTATTGTGATTAATTATATCACTTGTCATCACGTACATACTTGTAAATATGTATAAAAAATTGGAATGAGAATTTGGTATCGGGTACCGGTACCGAACCAGGTATATTCGGTATTGGTACTTATTTTCTTGTTTTTCGGTATTGGTACCGATACCCATTTATCCTGTTTTTCGGTATCGGTATTTTCGGTACCATACTCATCCCTAATAAAAAAAATTAATATAGAAAACCTTGCTAAACTAAAATTATAACATCAAGAGTAAATTACGTTTTTGCCCAAGTGGTTATGTTAGTTTAACCGCGTCAACCCGAAAATCTCACTTGTGTCATATTGGGGTGGATATTGAGCAATGATGGTGACAAACCCACCGAGGGGGTTTCGATCCTAAGCCGCACCCCGGTTTTCCTCCGGCTGTTACTTCGGCAAGGCAACTCGTGTGGAGGCAGTACGGTTTTCGAGGGAACGTCGTAACCAAGTCTGACCAACCCAGCACGGGCCCGTTTAAGACAACGTAGTCTGGGCAGATCTTGGCTAGGGCCGCCGTTTAGGCGGTGTGACATTGGTCACTCAAAAGGAAAGTCATCGTACTCAAAAAGAAAGTCATCGTTCAAAAAAAACCTGAAAATAATCTTTTGATATTTAAGCCCCAACCTCATTTTTTTCTTACCACCTCCCATTTCTCTCTCTCTCTCTCTTTATGTTTCGTTGTCAATAAGAACTCACTGACCGACAATGCTTCTAGCTACAAGTGATGACCCCATTTTCCTCATCCTGTGACAAAGTAGATGCACGGTGAGTAGGAGGATCAGGCAAACCTTAAGCCTCCTAAAAATCAGTATTCTTATCCGACGTCTTCAAGAACTCCTATACCAATCATGTCCTTAGAGAGGTGCACATAAAAAAAACTTGTCAAAATATGCTCATCCCATGTTAGGTTTAGGTTTGGGCCTGCCTTTATTTATCCTCCATTGTGAGGATTTCCGCACTTCTTACGAGTGTCGTCATTTGTCTCCTTTACACATTCTGTCAACTCCCATTTAGCCAGGTTATTATTCATACAATTAAATTACTTGCAATTATTTATGTGAATCATATAGACTTAGTTTAGCGATTACTAGGTCATATAATGTGTTGCATGTGCATGACTAGGCACAATTATAGTATGTCCGGTAGAGAATACTATCACCAACGAATGCATTGGTGATAATGTAACAACCCGCTTCCTCGCAAGGTCGTCACTCTCGTTACGCCTAGCACCAGAGATTCAGATCATAATGTAACTTAAATCGCTTACTACGCTATATCGCATATTTTCGCATCACATCACAACGCTTACACTCATATCGCACTCGCTAAACACTACAAACATTGCGTGAAGTTCCAAGGCTATCTGCTCGCTTAAAATGCAATGCGACTTTCGCAAGACTTGGAAACAAAGCCGCATGCTACCTCGCTTATCTTATCGAATCTTAACTTAATTTAATCGATTAATACGCTTAACGCCTTGCTAAAACGTTTAATATAACTAACTAATACGAACCGAATCACCAAACAAACTCTTAACGCGAAATAATCAAACAAAACTTGGCCAATAGGTCAAGTTCGGCCGAACTTGTACATCACAAGTTCGCCCGAACTTGTCCAGGCTTCCCTAAATCCTCAAAAACCACAAGTCCGCCCGGACTTGTCTTAAAACCATGGAAACCAACAAGTTCGCTCGAACTTGTAACAAGTTCGCCCGAACTTGATGTCCCAGCCTATCTTTCATCCTTCACCTATAAATACTCAGCTCCATTCTTCATTTGCACTTGCTGCAAGTTCGCCCGGAGCTCCCAAAACCGAAACCTTTTGTTTTCTAAGTAAGATTCAACTTGTTTTCAAGCTACAACAACGTTTTACAACGATTTTGCACAAGGTTTCTATCTTCGATTTCATCAAAACTCTTTTGTTTACGAAAATCTTCATTTTTTATGCAAAACTTCTGGTTTTTTTTTCACTTAGATCTATGCTTAGATCTAAGTAAAACCTTTCAAACATCGATTTTCACACAAATTCGGACTAAATGACGTATGTTTCGTTCACTTTGAAGTGGAACGAGGCGTTGTCAAGCAAAATCTTAGATCCGGAAGCACAAGGACGAAATCGTCACTTTGCACAAACTGGACTAACCCGTTCGAACCTCCAAGTTCGCCCGGAATAGCCCGAGTTTCTGTAAAATGGCTAAACTCGCTCCCAAAGACCTCTTCAGCCTAGGTTTTGCTCAGTAGCCTAAGGTTGGAGGGATGGACACTCGATTTCCTCAGCAAATGACGCGAAAACACATGAATTGGTGACTAAAACAGTCTAGTTCTCACGGAAAACCCCAAGTTCGCTCGAACTTGTCACCAGGATGGTGACCAAGTTCGCCCGAACTTGTCTAAAACCACAACAACTCAGGCAAGTTCGCCCGAACTTGTATCATACCTCAGCAAATAGGGCAAGTTCGCCCGAACTTGTCCAGTTTCTCAGGAAACCAGGCAAGTTCGCCCGAACTTGTACCTCCAATAAGCCTAGACAGTCAAGTTCGCCCGAACTTGTACCCCAAGGTACAAGTTTGCCCGAACTTGTTTACTATTCCTTCAACCGTTAACCGTTTCAGCAACTCGGAAGACTGATGCACTTTTGTTCGCTTACAGGCTAATCCGGCGCTCTCCTCCACTCATCTCAGATCTCATCTCTCCTTTAATAGCACCAACTGTGAGTATACTTGACCCATTTTCGCTTTAATGCACTTTTTGGGTGTAACATACGTTTATATCGAAACACACGAAACACGCTAAACTAATTTATCACACGCGAATATCTGGTTTACATATTTATACGTGATGCTAGGAACATGTAAACTAGGACACATTTTCGTTGACTCCACCCTAGCTAGTATGGTACTATAGTTTGGCTAACACCCGACGGGGTCTAGTTAGAAGTCCACACCGCGCATCGCAGTCTTGTCGAGAGCTTAACATGTGAAATTTGTCTCGTGAGTTTGTATTTTATGTGTATCATGTTTATGTATGTGGAATTCGCGACACTTTTATCTACTATGCTATTATATCAAAACCTGTATGCTCGCCAATACATTTTTGTATTGACAATTATTTTAATATATGTTGCAGGTTATTGAGATCTACTTGCTGCAAACTTGATTTAGGATTTATCTTTAGAAACGCAATGTAATAGAAAATCTAGGGAAGATCGAATTTCATATGTTTTATGAGATGTTATGTTTTGTAATAATTGATTATGAAATATTGGTTGATTGTATGGGAAATCGGACTATTTAAATATTGTCATTGTTAGTTGTTATGGAATTTCTCGTGAAACAATCTGATTCCCCTAGTGCCGCGCCCCGATGATTCCGCCATCGGTTGGGGTGTGACAGATAATTCAAGCTAAAACAATCAACAAAACGATCTAAAATAACAAACGTCATTAACGTACGAATTACAAAACAACAAAATCCTAATTTAATTAACGCACCGAATTTTATAGAATTCTATTTTCATCTATGGATTTTATAACTTGTACAAACTATAAAAATAACTATTTTATATATAATGTGTTACGGTATGAAAAAATATATATGGTGTAATAAAAATAAACAACACATAATCTAGTGTTTATACATGCTTAAAATACCATAAATACTATAAATGTATAAATTATGTATTTATTTTGTACAAATACACTAACTAAATACAGATTCAGATTTGGAGGTTCTAGTTCTATTAAATTGGTTAGTTAAGGATAAAAATCCATTTAACCTTAAAACACATGGGGATTTAGCCTCATATGAAGTCTTACAAAAAAGGTACCATACACCATCAAATCCCCCAAAGACCATCATCACCCTCACAACATCACACCACCCTCATTACTCTCCCACTTCTTCTCGACTCCCTCTCTAAAACTGAAACACACACATATCACAACTTCGAAACTTCCCTAAAAACTCTCTCAAGCAATTCCAAGTAATTTTCATGTTCTATTCATCATTTTAAGGTATTCTTTCAAGGATTGAAGCATCCTTAAACTTCCAAGTCATGAAAGAAATTGGGAATGCTTCAAAACTACTAAGAAAACATACTTGGAGGATACTTAAATATGAAGGAATCCAAGTTTATGTTTTATTTGATGATCTTGGTGTTTTAGTGTCCAAATGTGAAAAGAACATGTTGTGATAAAGGAATCATCTATAATACATGCATATATGTAGAGATGTTCCTCAATCAGTCACCCAAAAATATGGAAATCAATGTTTTCATGACCGGACCGGACGTCGAACCGGTGTCCTTACCGGCCCACTGGCCGAACCGGTCGAACCGGATTTAGAACCGGACGACATCATATATATTATAACAATTAAATATCAAATATAAAAAAAGTTATAGAAAGTTATAACTATAAAAATATAAGGTGAAGGTGCATCTATTTATACCATTGCCAAACTATTCTATCTTATCTTGTATAACAAAACAAATCAAATTTGAAATTTAAATAAACTAAATTTATCACCACAAAATGTGGTCTTCAATCCCAACGACCCACTTCCAGTTGTGGGCCTTGGTCCAATAAACCCCTTTTATTAAAAATTAGGGTTAGCTCATTAGTTACATGGAACACAGCACATTTACAACAATATTTCTTCCTCATCTCAGTGTTCTTGTAAACATAGATCTAAGATTTGCAACTGTTGACGATTAAAGATGAAGAAGAATGATGCAACCTGAGCCCTGTGATTTGTTGTTGATGAAGTTAATTACCATTATTTTCCGGACCGACCTTAGTTTTCACCGGATTTCCGGTCTGGCCGCCGGCCACCAGTCTAGCCGGCCGGCCACTTGCTGAACGACTTTAGCACCTTAAACCGGACCGCCATGGACTCCGGTTGCCGGTTAAATCGGTCCGGCCTTGAAAACATTGATGGAAATACATTCAACACACTAAAACTAAGAATTCTATATCACATCTTGCAAATTTATATTTTAAAAATTCTTAAACCAATATCACCGTTCAAGTTGTTAGGGTTATAAACATGTAAAATTGTATAAAAATAAACTTTAAAAGGTTGATGAACAAAGTGTTGTTGGTGCATATATGTCTATTGCCTACGTCTAGGACGAGTCTGTTGTACAGATAGGGTTTTGTAGCGTCAGAATTTTAATTTTGAAGTTTTTGTATGATTGTTGTAATTTTCGTACGAAAATCTGTAAGGATTTTCACACGAAAATTTCATGCGAAAATCCATGCTGCCTACTCACTTGGTGTTGTCATGTCTGCCTATAAATAGGTGACTTAGGTTGTGTGTTAGGTATGCTGTTTCGAGGAATCAGTGGCGAAGCCCTATTCGAGTCTGTAATCGTTGCTAACGTTTATTCAATACACAGACGGTTAAACAGTAATCATCGCTTGTTCTTTATTTGTTCAATCAGCTAATAATGAATTCCGCCTCTGTTAGCTGAGCAAGTCTGACCGGAAAGCTCATTAAGTTGGGTCCGATCCTAAGCTTCATTCACAAGTGGTATCAGAGCCTTAAGGTCTGATTTGTGAACAAACAACCAAGTTTCAGCTGGATTCAATGTCACACCCCGACCCGCAGCGGAATAAGAGTCGGGGCATAATTGGGTTATCACCAAAGCTCATGACATTTACTAATATGTTTCATATTTAATAAAGTCAAAGTTACATTTCCAAATATCCAAACATGTTCATACAATACAAAGAACATAAACCAAACATAACAATCCCAACTCTGAATCATTTTATTCTTCTAGTCCAATCCTATGTGTTCCTAGCTGCTGCTGGTTCACCTGTATCATGTGTAAAAATGGGGGGTTTTTGGGTCAACATAAGTTGGCGAGTGAACCTTATTAGATAAACATTTATTAATGAATTACTTGTTAGTTTATCAATGAAAAATTGTGCATAATCATAAATGAGCAAATGTAAATAATAAAGCAGTGGCAAATAGCAATCACAACTATAACATACAATAACATATGATAGCATACATTAACATACCAACAACATACGATAAATAACACAAATGAACTGTGCGATCAAGGCTTAATCAAACGGAGCCGATCGTATTGCATGTACTGAAAATGAAAATGTCTGTGCGATCAAGGCTCAATCAAACGGAGCCGATCGTATGTGGGCACGCCAGGTTCAACCTCATAATGAAATGGGGAACATGCTCAACGCTCATAATGTAATGGGGAGCGGCGGCCTATGAAATTGCATGTACTGAAAATAATAAATTGCATCCAACAATAACTACACAACAGAAACAAACTGAATACACATGTTCATGATATGATGTATGCACAATGGTTTAATTATAATATATATAACAAGACACATGATACACCCCAAAACGTGATTAAAACGGGGAATTTGTAAAGATTCACTCACATTGGGTGCGTTGGATTGGAGATGGTGAGATGCGCACGAATTAGATGAGCGGAACAACGAGAAATACTAACCTAAATAATAACGGAAAAATATATTAAATGAGTGGATTTTATTAAGGATTTTAATGAAATTTTTAGATATATTTTTGTGAGTTTAAGGCTATTTTCTATCTTTAAAAATGTTATTTTTAAGTATTTTTAATTGATTTTTAAATTAAATTAAATAAATAAAAATATAAAAAAATTGTTTATTTTGCATTGACCGTTGACCTGTTGACTTGTTGACCGGTTCGGTCAGTGAAATAGTTTGCGCCGGGTGAGGCTCGAACCCGAGACCTCCCGTACGCGTGCACGCAGCTCTACCAACTGAGCTACGTGTCTAACCCGAAATAATCTTGTTTTTAATTATATTTATATACTAATTCGCTTTAACCAAAATTCTTTAAATTTCAAAAACATTTTAATTCAACGAACCGGTGCCAGTGACGGGTTTCGAACGCGCGACGTGTGACTTAGTGTTGCACACAGTCCACCGCTGGACTGTGTGTCTAACCTGGTTATTATCTCGGTTTTTATTATACTTAACAACTAACTGAGTTAACCCGGTTTAGTTTTTAAACAAAAAGGCATTTTATTACATAAGGAGTGCGTGTAGCAGGGATCGAACTCGGGACATGCGTATATGTTTTGCACACAGTCCCCCGCTGGACTGTGTGTCTAACCCGTTCATTTTACTGGTTTTAAATAAACTTATAACTTAATTAACTTCGTCTTCTTCATTCAAATTTCCGTCGACTGAATCACTGATCCGTTTCTTGTTTTTAAGATTATCAAACATTCTTAAGGTTAAAATGAAATGACAGAAACGGTGTTGGAAGTAACATACCGTAGGAATGATATATCACAGAATTTCCGGCAAATGCGTCGGCTCTGTTTTTGTGCACCTCAACTGAACCAAAACAACTAACCATTTTGATTAGTCAATCCTGGAATTGAAGTGATAAACAAACGTTAACAGCGGGATTGAAGGTCCTTACCGTTTCACAGACGGAAATAAAGACTTTCAGGAAATTTTCGGCGAACTGGAATTAGCTGAATACAGCGCCTGAATTCGATTTCAATTGAGAGGTTTAAGTTAGAAATAGCCTAACAATTGTTGAACTACAATGATATTGAAAGATTTACCGTTTGAGGATGAATACGGTTTTCCGGCGAAATTTGCAGAAAATTCCGGCGAGCTGATTTAAGCGTTCTGATGGTCTGAAAATGTGACGAAAGTGAAATGGAATGTTGGTATGATGTTTCTGAGTCGCGAGAGGGGTCTGGAGTTGAAGTAATTGAGACTTTGATACTTTTCGGTTATAAAAACCGATAATGATGAGGATTGATGTTCAATCAATTCCGACTTGATTAAAAATCGTCGGTGCATCGGTTATAAACTGAATGTGCGAGTAATCAAGCGATTTGACGATTGATTTGCCGATTTCTGTTACTCAGTTGGCGCAACCGGTTTAACCGAGTTTGTGTATAAATGTTATTTGTTTCCTAGAGATAACAGAAAACAACAAGTGGCGGAGTGGTGATGTGAGTGTGTGTTAAGTCGTTGGAGTTGTAAACCGACTGACCCGGGTTCGAGTCCCGGCAGCAACATATTTTTTTTATTTATTTTGTTTTAACTTTTTATCAAATATAATTTTTATAGTTTAGTTTATTTATTAATTATGTATCATTTTAAATCAAAATAATCATAAATATTCAACGTGACTTTTATAACTTGATATTCGATTACAAAACGGAGCGGGTTTTGGAAACCCGTTTTTGACAAATGTTACAGTATCCCCTACTTTTAGGAATTTCGTCCCGAAATTTAAGTAGTTGAAGTAGTAGGAAAAAGATGCGGGTATTTTTCATGCATTGAGTCTTCACGTTCCCAAGTAAACTCAGGTCCCGTTTCGACTCCCAGCGTACCCTAACAATTGGAATGCGACCTCGTCGTAGACGTTTCTCTCCGAAGTCCATGATCTCTACTGTTCTTTCAATAAAATGCATAGATTCATCAATCTGAATATCTTCCAGAGGAATGTGGAGGTTTTCATCAGCGAGGCACTTCTTCAAGTTCGACACGTGGAATGTGGGATGAATCCTGCTGAGTTCTTCTGGTAGATCAAGCTTGTATGCTACAGGACCTACTCTTTCGAGTATCTTGAAAGGTCCTACGTAACGTGGTGCTAGCTTGCCCTTTTGACCAAAACGAACTACTCCCTTCCACGGTGATACTTTTAAAAGTACATGATCACCAATGTTAAACTCTAAGGGCTTCCGTCGTTTATCTGCATAACTCTTTTGACGACTTTGAGCCGCTAGAAGATTGTTTCGAATTTGATGGATCTTGTCTGTGGTTTCTTGGATCAATTCTGGACCAGTAATTTGAGCTTCCCCAATTTCGTGCCAACATACAGGAGATCGGCACTTACGACCATATAAGGCTTCAAAAGGTGCCATGCCGATGCTTGAATGATAGCTGTTGTTGTACGAAAATTCAACTAATGGTAGGTGGGCGTCCCAATTTCCTTGAAGTCTATGACACATGCTCGAAGCATATCTTCAAGAGTTTAAATGGTGCGCTCAGACTGTCCATCAGTTTGAGGATGATAGGCGGTACTGAGATCTAATCGCGTGCCCATAGCGGATTGTACTGCTTGCCATGTTCGTGAAGTGAAACGACCATCACGATCAGAAATAATGCTTAACGGTACCCCATGTCGGCTCACGATTTCGTTGATATAAATACGGGCAAGCTTTTCGTTCTTGAAATCTTCACAGATAGGAATAAAGTGAGCTGATTTTGTAAGTCGGTCTATAATTACCCATATAGTGTCATACCCACCAGAAGTGCAAGGTAACCCGGTAATGAAATCCATGGTTATATTTTCCCACTTCCATACAGGTATTTCCGGTTGGACCAGAAGTCCTGAGGGTCTTTGGTGTTCAGCCTTCACCTTGGAACATGTAAGGCACTTGGAAACAAAAACGGCAATATCCTTCTTCATTCTAGGCCACCAATAGGTGTATCGTAGGTCTTGATACATCTTATCGGCTCCTGGGTGTATAGAATATCGCGTTTTGTGAGCTTCATTCATAAGAATTTCACGAAGATTGTTGTGGTTAGGAATCCAGATACGATCTAGGTAGTACAGAATACCGTCAGATTTAGTTTCAATTTTTAGCTCAGCTCCACAGGACATCTCCTTTTGTACATCTTCTTCCGTTATTGAAACGTGTTGGGCTTCTCGAATTTGATCTTTAATGTCAGTTATAATTTGCGAACATAGAAGACGAATGGAGTTCGCATAACCCTTTCGACTAAGTGCATCAGCCACCACATTTGCTTTACCAGGGTGGTATCTAATTTCACAGTCGTAGTCATTTAGAAGTTCGACCCATCTTCGTTGCCTCATGTTTAACTCCTTTTGATTGAAGATATGTTGAAGACTCTTGTGGTCAGTGTATATTTCACACTTAGTACCATAGAGATAATGTCTCCATATCTTAAGAGCGAACACAACGGCTCCAAGTTCTAGGTCATGAGTGGTGTAGTTCTTTTCATGTGTCTTGAGTTGTCTCGAAGCATAAGCTATGACTTTTCCTCTTTGCATTAGAACGTAGCCTAATCCTTGCCCTGACGCGTCGGAAAAGACTACAAAATCATCACAACCTTCAGGAAGAGTGAGGATTGGTGCATCACAAAGTTTTTGTTTAAGAGTTTGAAAGGCTTCTTCTTGCTTGGGTCCCCATATGAAAGGTTTTCCCTTATGAGTTAAAGCCGTGAGTGGTACAGCAATGCGAGAGAAGTTTGAAATGAACCGACGATAATAGCCAGCTAGACCAAGAAAAGATCTTACTTCAGTTGGTGTACGTGGAGCTTGCCATTCTTGTACCGCTTTGATCTTTGAGGGGTCGACATGTATTCCTTTGTCATTGACTACATGTCCGAGGAATTGCACCTCTTTTAACCAGAATTCACATTTGGAGAATTTGGCGTAAAGCTTTTCCTTCTCTAGAAGTGCAAGGATGAGTCGAAGATGACGCTCATGATCAGATTTAGATTTTGAATAAATAAGAATATCGTCGATGAAGACTATAACAAATCGATCAAGATAAGGTTTGCAGACTCTGTTCATTAGGTCCATGAAGACAGCTGGTGCGTTGGTTAAACCAAATGGCATAACCATGAATTCATAGTGGCCATAACGAGTTCGAAAAGCAGTCTTAGGGACGTCTTCTTCATGCACTCTAAGTTGATGATAGCCAGATCGAAGGTCGATTTTTGAAAAGCAGCTGGCACCTTGTAGTTGGTCAAGAAGATCATCAATGCGAGGTAAAGGATAGCGATTCTTGATTGTTAACTTGTTGAGCTCTCTGTAGTCGATGCACATACGAAGCGATCCATCCTTCTTCTTTACAAAAAGGACAGGTGCACCCCAAGGCGACGAGCTAGGACGTATGAGTCCCTTGTCAGTCAACTCTTGTAATTGACTGGCTAGCTCTTGCATTTCAGAGGGGGCTAACCTATAAGGAGACTTTGCAACTGGTGTAGCACCAGGTATAAGATCAATACGGAATTCGACGTCTCTAACTGGAGGAAGTCCTGAAATGTCGTCAGGAAAAACTTGCGGGAAGTCTTTTACTACAGGAATATCTTCAAGTTTCTTCTCCATTGTCCCTTTTTGATTATATGAGCTAAAAACGCGACATAATTCTTGCGAAGATATTTTTGAGCTTGAAGACAAGACATTAAGCTGAGCCCTTTCGACGAGGTTTCTCCAATGATTCGAAGAGTCTGACCGTTTGAAAGAGGAATAGGAATAAATTTTTCACAAATACAACTTCTGCCTGATGTTGACTGAGCCAATCCATACCGATTATGATATCAAAACTTCCCAGCTTCATAGGAATAAGGTCGACTGAGAAATCGTGGTCGTTTAAGGTGAGTGTACAGTTGCGTATAATAGAGATTAATGAAACTGGTTTCCCGTCCGCAACTTCTACCGTTATGGATTCCGTGAGCTTATCCTGATTTTGCTTAAGATAGGTTCAAATTCTAAAGACACAAAACTTCTATCCGCACCAGTATCAAATAATATAGATGCATATCTACCATTTATAAGGAACGTACCGTTAACCACATTGCCGTCAGCTCTAGCCTGATTCGCGTTAATATTGAAAGCTCTTCCTCTGGCAGGTGGAGGAGCTTGGTTCGCTTGATTCACCGGGTTGGCTTGGGCCTGAGCATGAATAATATTCACCAACCTTGGACAAGTGTTTCTGAAATGGCTTGGGTCTCCGCAATTGTAGCAAGCTCGCATAGGTTGGCCCATAGGATAATTGGATTGGAAGTATATTTGGGCTAAATGTTGGGTGGGTGGTAATGGTAGGGGTTGTTGGGCTTGACCCATTAACTGTTGGTGGGTTTGGGTTAAAGGTTGGTGGCGGTTCGTTCGTTGAGGCATGCGGCAGGTTTGAATAGTATGACCCGCGCGACCGCAGCCGGTGCAATATTGGCAGGGATGATCAGGGGAATGGTGATATTGGCAATGGTTGCATTTTGGTAGCGGGCCAGTGTAAGGTCTTCTGTATGGTGCGGGTGAAGGAGTGACTTGAGTAATGGGTGCAGCAGGAATAGGGGAGTTGGTTTGAGTAACTGCAAAATTTCTGGTGTTGCGCTTCCTCTTGTTTGCAAACTTAGAGGAAGAGATGGGATGGTTTGAAGTTTGACCCTCAACAGGGGCTTTCTTTTTCTCTTCCTTGAACTTCCCGTTGCGAATTCGGTTCTCGGTCAGTTCAGTTGCTAGCTCCATAGCAGCTTCAAGTGTTACTGGTGAAACGCTGAGAACTGAATCTTGGATTTTCGAGGGAAGTCCTCGAATATAATGCTCGATCAGACGATAGGTTGGGGTGAACAAATTTGGAACCATTTGGTTCAACTCCAAGAACCTCTTGTTATAGGTGGTGTGATCACCCTCCTTTTGCTTTAGGGAATGAAATTCGTCCTCCAGCTTTTTAATTTCGCTCCTAGGACAGAAACACCTAGTCATGATTTCCCTTAACTCCTCCCAAGTTAAGGCCATTGCATCTTCAGTTCCCCTCTTCCCTTTCTCAGTATTCCACCAAGTGAGAGCTACCCCAAATAGTCTCCCAGTAGCGTATCGAACCTTGCGATCCTCAGGACAATCGCAGTTTAGAAAGGTGTTTTCCATCTCCTCGAACCAATGTAGGAGAGCAGTGACACCCTCGGTCCCTTCAAATTTAGGAGGATCACAAGACTTGAAATGTTTGTATGAACACTTGCTGGTAGGAGGGTTGTCGTTGTTCTGGTCATGTTGTTGGGGAGGGTTAGTAGGATTTGTAGCGAGGGCTTGTTGTACTTGGACCATAATGTTAGGCAGTATCGTGGCCATTTGTTTCGCGATCTGTGTGGCCAAGCGTTCCTGAGACCTTCCTGATCTTTTTCCCCTTCGTTGCTGTCTAGACGACATCTACAGGATCATACAATGAGAAGATTGTGAGTTTATAGTGTCTTTTTAGGTGTCTTGTGTCTTTAAGAAAATGAAAATAACATAAATATCAATAATGCAACTACATCCATAGGATGTCTTGGGTTTGCTCATGTTGGGCCTCAAATGTCTCCCATACCTTCACCTATATAGTCATGTGGGCCCCCATGGCTATTGGCTTGGTAGGATTCACATTAGTATTGGCAATTTAACACTCGCATCACCCGAATGCAAACCACAAAATATGTTCATGAGATGTTTGGTCGGAACGTGTCAAGGTGTAGACACAATGACAACTCAAAGTGGGGTTAGCTCACACGACGTTTGGTATAGCATGCTTTGGCCAAATAGGTACTTCGTACTCTCATCGTTAGTCCCCAGGTAGGCAAACTGGTCCTTTATTTTGGATTTATACGAATGCCAGCCTAGACAGGACGTTCCGACTACCGGTACTGGTACCCTTCCAGTTACTACATGCCCGTCATGAGAACTCACTTTGATGAGATTTGAAAACACAAAAATCATTGTAAAAGCAATCATGATGTGGTGTGTGCTTTCATGGATGTGATATGTTATGAGTATATGATTCATGATAAGCATTATATGATAATACATACTTATGAACATGCTTGCATAATATTAAATGTAACATTTAACATAAAACATATAAACATCATGAAATTTGGCATGTAACACACAAAAATCTTATAAGGTTCTAATCAACTATAGTATAGGCTCTAAGGGTCTAATAACCTATCCTATATCCCTATAGTCATGGCTCTGATACCAATCTGTCACACCCCGACCCGCAACGGAATAAGAGTCGGGGCATAATTGGGTTATCACCAAAGCTCATGACATTTACTAATATGTTTCATATTTAATAAAGTCAAAGTTACATTTCCAAATATCCAAACATGTTCATACAATACAAAGAACATAAACCAAACATAACAATCCCAACTCTAAATCATTTTATTCTTCTAGTCCAATCCTATGTGTTCCTAGCTGCTGCTGGTTCACCTGTATCATGTGTAAAAATGGGGGTTTTTGGGTCAACATAAGTTGGCGAGTGAACCTTATTAGATAAACATTTATTAATGAATTACTTGTTAGTTTATCAATGAAAAATTGTGCATAATCATAAATGAGCAAATGTAAATAATAAAGCAGTGGCAAATAGCAATCACAACTATAACATACAATAACATATGATAGCATACATTAACATACCAACAACATACGATAAATAACACAAATGAACTGTGCGATCAAGGCTCAATCAAACGAAGCCGATCGTATTGCATGTACTGAAAATGAAAATGTCTGTGCGATCAAGGCTCAATCAAACGGAGCCGATCGTATGTGGGCACGCCAGGTTCAACCTCATAATGAAATGGGGAACATGCTCAACGCTCATAATGTAATGGGGAGCGGCGGCCTATGAAATTGCATGTACTGAAAATAATAAATTGCATCCAACAATAACTACACAACAGAAACAAACTTAATACACATGTTCATGATATGATGTATGCACAATGGTTTAATTATAATATATATAACAAGACACATGATACACCCCAAAACGTGATTAAAACGGGGAATTTGTAAAGATTCACTCACATTGGGTGCGTTGGATTGGAGATGGTGAGATGCGCACGAATTAGATGAGCGGAACAACGAGAAATACTAACCTAAATAATAACGGAAAAATATATTAAATGAGTGGATTTTATTAAGGATTTTAATGAAATTTTTAGATATATTTTTGTGAGTTTAAGGCTATTTTCTATCTTTAAAAATGTTATTTTTAAGTATTTTTAATTGATTTTTAAATTAAATTAAATAAATAAAAATATAAAAAAAATTGTTTATTTTGCGTTGACCGTTGACCGTTGACCTGTTGACTTGTTGACCGGTTCGGTCAGCGAAATAGTTTGCGCCGGGTGAGGCTCGAACCCGAGACCTCCCGTACGCGTGCACGCAGCTCTACCAACTGAGCTACGTGTCTAACCCGAAATAATCTTGTTTTTAATTATATTTATATACTAATTCGGTTTAACCAAAATTTTTTTAATTTCAAAAACATTTAATTCAACGAACCGGTGCCAGTGACGGGTTTCGAACGCGCGACGTGTGACTTAGTGTTGCACACAGTCCACCGCTGGACTGTGTGTCTAACCTGGTTATTATCTCGGTTTTTATTATACTTAACAACTAACTGAGTTAACCCGGTTTAGTTTTTAAACAAAAAGGCATTTTATTACATAAGGAGTGCGTGTAGCAGGGATCGAACTCGGGACATGCGTATATGTTTTGCACACAGTCCACCGCTGGACTGTGTGTCTAACCCGTTCATTTTACTGGTTTTAAATAAACTTATAACTTAATTAACTTCGTCTTCTTCATTCAAATTTCCGTCGACTGAATCACTGATCCGTTTCTTGTTTTTACGATTATCAAACATTCTTAAGGTTAAAATGAAATGACAGAAACGGTGTTGGAAGTAACATACTGTAGGAATGATATATCACAGAATTTCCGGCAAATGCGTCGGCTCTGTTTTTGTGCACCTCAACTGAACCAAAACAACTAACCATTTTGATTAGTCAATCGTGGAATTGAAGTGATAAACAAACGTTAACAGCGGGATTGAAGGTCTTACCGTTTCACAGACGGAAATAAAGACTTTCAGGAATTAGCTGAATACAGCGCCTGAATTCGATTTCAATTTAGAGGTTTAAGTTAGAAATAACCTAACAATTGTTGAACTACAATGATATTGAAAGATTTACCGTTTGAGGATGAATACGGTTTTCCGGTGAAATTTGCAGAAAATTCCGGCGAGCTGATTTAAGCGTTCTGATGGTCTGAAAATGTGACGAAAGTGAAATGGAATGTTGGTATGATGTTTCTGAGTCGCGAGAGGGGTCTGGAGTTGAATTAATTGGGACTTTGATACTTTTCGGTTATAAAAACCGATAATGATGAGGATTGATGTTCAATCAATTCCGACTTGATTAAAAATCATCGGTGCATCGGTTATAAACTGAATGTGCGAGTAATCAAGCGATTTGACGATTGATTTGCCGATTTCCGTTTCTCAGTTGGTGCAACCGGTTTAACCGAGTTTGTGTATAAATGTTATTTGTTTCCTAGAGATAACAGAAAACAACAAGTGGCGGAGTGGTGATGTGAGTGTGTGTTAAGTCGTTGGAGTTGTAAACCGGCTGACCCGGGTTCGAGTCCCGGCAGCAACATATTTTTTTTATTTATTTTGTTTTAACTTTTTATCAAATATAATTTTTATAGTTTAGTTTATTTATTAATTATGTATCATTTTAAATCAAAATAATCATAAATATTCAACGTGACTTTTATAACTTGATATTCGATTACAAAACGGAGCGGGTTTTGGAAACCCGTTTTTGACAAATGTTACATTCAACCTTCAAAGTTCAAGATTCATCCATTAGAAACTCTTCTTCTACTATTTCTTGGAACTTACTGTAGATCTGAAGGATTTCATGGACAATTTGGACTAGGTTATTAGTATACCGTGTTAAAATCAACTCTAATCAGCTTACTGAATCAAACAAACCTAAAATCCATCAAAATCATGCTTGAAATTATCAAAAACGTGAAATTGTGAACAAGTGTTCAAGGAAGATAAGTATTTTCGCACGAAATACTAGGTTTCGTACGAAAATCAGAAGTCTAAAACCTGAAAAATTTGATTTAACAAAGAAACAATATTTTCGCACCAAAAGAGAATTTTCGCACGAAAATCTAATTTTCGCACGAAAATCCAGCATCATTTTCGTACGAAAATCTTGTGTCTCAAACCAATTTTCAGTCAACTTCAAGTTAACCAGTTTTAATCTTGTTTTAAGTTTTTGACAAGATGTCAGGTGAAGAAGAATTCCATAACGCTTTCGCTACATAAGCCGTTACAGCCTCTGTAGTAGCCCAAAACATGAATCTGGAAAATGAAATGGGAACCACTACGAAGCCTCCAAAGCTCATGAACATGGAAGATTATGAAAGTTGGAGTGAGCATTTCAAGAACCGGGTTCAAGCGACAAACTTAACAGTTTGGTTCGCACTCAAAAACAAATATCAACCACCACTGAATCAACTTGGCATTGAGAAAACAGTGGCTCGTTTGTCCGAAGAAGAACGAGAAAAATACATCACTGAAAAGAAAATGATGAATCTTCTTCAGCAGGCCATAAAAGAAGAAATCTTAGTTCTCCTGCAACATAACAACGATGCTCATTCACTATGGCTCGCCTTAAGATTAAGGGCACAAAGGAGCACTAATGTCCGAAAAGGAAAGAAGGCATTACTAAACAAAGAATTTGAAGTATTCAATATTCTTCCAGGCGAGAACATGAAGCAACTCATCGAAAGGTATTGCCACCTGGTAGTGCAGCTGAAGCGAATGGGAATTGTTAAGATGAATGAAGAACTAGTCGACAAACTGGCAGATTCTTTGCCAGAAGGAGATTGGGCAACATATCTAACAATCCTGAAGAATGGAGCTGAGTATGATAGTCTCAATTTGCCGAGATTCATAGAAAAACTGGAAGGACACGAACTAGAAATGCAGAAAATGGCAAAAGGCAAGAAATCAAACTCACAACAGGACGTCAGCCTATACTACAAAGGAAATCCAAACACTCCTGTTCAGAGTCCCAAGATCCAAACAGCCTTCAATACTAACATAAATGCTAGTCCAACCTCCAACCAGTCCAGTGGATTTCAAACGTTTGCTTCCTTCAATCCAAACAATCACCAAGGACAACAATCATCTCAGAGCTCAAATCAATCACAGAGCAACCAGCAGAGTCAATCCAACTCTAACCAAAGAATCCTGCAATGCAACATCGAAGTAAATCTCCAGAACGCTCAAGACTTCAATGAGAAACTGCTAAGCAGCATTTGGTCCTTGCAACAGTTCTAGAATCCTACGAAAGTCTTGTAGCTGGTCGAATTGGAAACCGATAAATGACTAAAGAAGACTACGACCAAATTGATCCAGAGGAGATGGAATTAATTGACATCATGTGGTGCATCGCATCAGTGGTTCGAAGGGCTCAACGTTTCATGGAAATTACTGGAAGAGATGATTTAAGGGGCCTTGACGGTAAATTAGGCTTTGATAAATCCAAAGTCACATGTTTCAAGTGCAGGGAGAAAGGGCACTTCAAACGCGAATGTCCAAACCGAGAAGTTAAAGGCAATCATAATCCGTGTGGTGATGATTATTACAAAAAAGGCAATCTATCATCGACCACAACCAGAGAAGAGATTGGTACAGATCGAAGATGGAGGTTCAAACTCAAAAGATAAAACTCTGGTGGTAACACAGGAAGATGAAGGATTCAATTGGAACAATTCATCTCCAAAAAGGGAAGTCTTGCACTTGTTGCTGAAATCATGGAAGAACCAGAAGCATCTGAAGAAGTCTCAGAAGAATAAATAGAAGAAGTATTGGCAGATTACTTCAGAACTTCAGCAGAGGAAGAGGCACATCTAGCAAGTACCCCTAAACCCTGTTTATTTGATACAATTATGAAAACTTTTGCAGGTAGCTTCGATTCTGGTCACAAAGAAGAAAGTCCTGAGGAGACAAAGACAGAGTGTATGGAAGTGATTGATGTAACCAAGCCTGTAATACTAGAGAGCCTAACTGATATTGCCAACAAAGCACTCATGGCCAATACAAATGAGGTAGTCAGTGTGGAAAAACAGGTAGAAAAGGTTGAAACAGCTAAAGAAACTAGCAAAGCTCAAACTGTCGAATTGGTTAAACCATGCTTAAAATGTGCTGAAGCATGTGAGCAATGTGCTGAGAAAGAAAAAGCGTTTAAAGAACTTAAAACATACAATGATAAGCTGTCATACGATTACAACACTGTAAAAGAATCATATGATAAGCTCAGCATGACCATTTGACGGTATGAGAAAACTGTCAAAGAAAATGACAACACACTTTCGATGCTGAAAGCAACTGTGATGGACAAACAAATGGCCATTAATCTTCATATTAACACAATTGCTGAGCTAAAAAATGAGCTGGAGAAAACTCAAATTGAAACAGAAAGGGTTAACAAATTGTTAATCAGTTACTCTACCAGCATGTATGTCCTCGATCACATTCTGCCAAAACCAGAAAGCAGCAAAGATGGTAAGAAAGTGAGAAAAATCTTGGAAAATGTTACGATCATGTTCCACCTCCTATGTGGAATAGCTATGCTAAGAAACATCCTGACGGAGTGGGTAAGGCGCTGAATTTAAATCTTCTCACAGAAAAGAATAACGAGCTGCCTGAAAATCTTGACGTAACATATTCCAAAACAGAAAAGGAATGTGAATCCGAGGTGGTAACTAAAGTGTTTGAAAATGTGTATGAAAATGAGTCTGACAGTACAATTTATGAAAGTGTTGAGTCAAACATTAAGAAATCAGAGTCAAGTTCACATTCTGGAAGTGAGAAAAGTTTTCATGAATTTTATCACAACATCAGAAAATGGTTTAAGTGATGATCCTAATGTAGTTATCTACAAACTAAAAGGATCAGATAAACTATATACTGATGAAGAATTCCTAGTACATAATGTTAACTTTGACCGTGTCGATAAATTCTTTAAACTCATTGAAGTTGAAACATCTGAACTTGAGAAGAATGTTGATGTTTTCTACTCAAAACCAAAGAAAACTCACAAAAACATTCATCCCAGAGGAAGAAGTTATCCTGAAAACAAAAGGGATGGGTTAGGGTTTGAGAAGAAACAGAACAACAAATCACGAAAACCAGATTTTACAAAGAAAGTTGAGTTTGTTTTTGGAACCAACATTGTTGAAGAAAAAGAGGTTATTAACAAACAAACCAACGAAGAGTTTAAGAAAGAAAAAGAGCTTCGTGAACAGGCTTTGGAACACGCTGTTGAAAATGACAGTAGAACCTATTACAGGTGTAACAAAGTTGGGCATATTGCACGACAATGTTTACAAAATCGTTCAAAACCTGTTCATGAGCAAAAGAGGTTTACAATAGATGAGAAGAAAAAGGGTCCAACATTTGTGCCAACAAAAATTTTAAAGAGAAATGACAATGCCAACTCTATTAAGAAATCACCAACTGAGATCATTTCAAAATTTGAAATTGGAGAAACATCAAAGAAAAATGAAAAGAAAGAATCTAAACTTTACATCAAAAATGCATTTTCTAAAGCACAAACCTGGGTAGCCAAAGCAAAGACATCTCCTGTAAATCCAAAATCAACCAATGTTCCAGTCAAATCAAAAGATAAGACTGACTTCAAGACTGGACAGTGGGTTGAGGTTAAGAAAGATGACAAAGTTGCCAAAGTTCCAAAAGTCGACATTGTCATCCCACCCAAGACCGAAAAGGCTTGGGTCTCTCTGTTTAAGTAATATGCTTTTAATGTGTGCAGGGGCTTCCAAGGTCAATCATTTCAAAGTGGATAAAGGACAGTGGAGCTTCTAGGCACATGACAGGGATGTTGGCGTTATTATACAATGTTAAAGCCATCAGGGGAGGATATGTTGGGTTTGCCGGAACACAGGGCGGCAGGATCGTGGGAGAAGGAATTTTGACAAATGGAGTCGTGTCTTTCGACAAAGTGAAATACATCGCTGAACTTGAGAACAATCTTTTGAGCATTTCACAGATCTGTGACAAGAAGTTCACAACTCAATTCACTGACAAAGAATGTCTTATTCTCAAACCTGGTTTCGTAATTCCCGAGGAGTGGATTCTCATGCGCGCTCCATGAGAAAATGATCTATATGTCTTAGACATGAGTATTGCATCCACTACTTCAAAGGAAGGACAGTGCTTTGTATCAAAGGCTACAGAGAAAGAATCAATACTATGGCATAGGAAGATGGGTCACATACGCTTAAGGAAGATAAATTCTCTGGTGCATAACAATCTAGTGGAAGGGGTGAATCTCAAAAAATTTTCATTTATCAGACGACTGTATCAGTTGCAAAAAGGGGAAGCAGCACAAGAAGTCACACCCAAGGAAGCTTCTCAACTCCATCAAACTTCCACTAGAAAGGCTACACATGGATCTCTTTGGGCCTGTCAATGTGAAGAGTATTACAGGAGATCTATACTGTCTGGTTGTAACCGATGATTTCTCAAGATTCTCATGGGTTTTCTTTCAAGAAAGCAAGAATGAAACATTCGACAATCTGATGATCGTGTTTCGAAAGATGAAAACCTTTACCATTTGCCTATCAAGTGAATCAAAAGTGACAACGGTACTGAGTTTAAGAACAACAAGATGCTCGAATTCTGCAATGCTAAGGGTATTCATCATGAGTTCAGTGCCCCTATACTCCTCAACAAAATGGAGTAGCTGAACGAAAGAACAGAACGCTTATTGAAACTGCACGCACGTTGCCGACTCTAAGTTGCCTATTAGTTTTTGGAGCGAAGCTGTTGCCTCTGCATGTTACGCCCTTAACCGCGTAATGACAGTCAAGAAACACAAGAAGACATGCTTTGAACTTCTTAACCAGTGAAAACCTAATCTAGAGTTTCTGGAACCCTTTGGATCACGATGTACAGTTTTGGACCCGGAAGGAAAAATTGGAGTTAGATCTTTGGAAGGTTTCTTCGTAGGGTATGCAAGTTCGCAAAAGCGAGTCTTTCTCCCAAGCTTGAATCAGGTTATTGTTGCTCAACATGTTGATTGCCAGAGATACACAACGCCCGTGCAAAAACCTGGAGATCCGTGGCTGTTCAATTACGACGGATTGTGGAATTCGTTTGATTTGCCTGAAGAACCATATGAAGAAGAACTTATCTTGCTATTTCAACAAAATCAGATGTCTAATCAAGAGCAAGTGACAGGACCGTTGGTAATCTCTCCAACAACTACACCCTCTTCAGTAGCAGGTCCGAGCAATACTCAGACAGAGCCAGTTGTTCCACTAGAACAAAATACTGCAGAACCATCTTCTCAGCCAGAAAATGCAGAACCTCAACAAGATCCTACTTTTGATAATGGGGATACTAGTTCCGATGAAGGATTAGAAGAGATTACAAGTTATCTAAACAATCAAGCTGCCAAAACCAGTGCGAGAAATGAGGCCACTTCTTCAGAACAAGTTGCTGATCAGAATATCACAAATTTGGAAAGCTCAGTAAATGTTCCAGGCGAAGTAATGCCGAGATCAGTTTCCTACCATCCAATAGATAACATCATTGGAGAACTGCAAACGGGCATGAAAATGCGAAATCAGATCAATAAGGATCTAAGTTGCTTTTATTCCAAAGTTGCTCCACTCCAAAATAAATTTTCTCATAGTTGTTTTGTTTCTCAGGTAGAACCAGGAAACATCAGAGATGCTCTTAAAGATGATAGTTGGGTGGAATTAATGCAGGAAGAATTATTGCAATTCAAGAAAGTTGGAGTCTGGGAACTTGTTGATCTACCGCCAAAGCAGAAAAAGATAAGCACACAGTGGGTTTACAAGTGCAAAAGAGATGACAGAGGAGTCGTTGTTCGAAACAAAGCTCGCCTCGTAGTTCAAGGTTTTCGTCAGGAAGAGGGGATAGATTACAACAAGGTCTACGCCCAGTCGCACGTCTAGAAGCTATCCGCATTTTCCTGGCATTCGCCTCATGGAAAAGTTTCAAAGTGTACCAATTGGATGTGAAATCTGCTTTCCTATACGGTAAGGTAAAAGAGGAGGTATATGTCGGACAACCACCGGGGTTTGTCGATCCAATTCACCAAGACAAGGTCTACTTGCTGAACAAAGCTCTTTACAGATTACACCAGGCCCCGATAGCCTGGTACGAGACGCTTTCCAAGAATCTACTGGCTAATCATTTTACCATAGGGACAGTAGACAACACCCTCTTTACAAAGGAAGTAGATGGACATCTGATTACTGTACAAATCTATGTGGATGATATCATCTTTAGATCGACAATTGAACAGCTGTGCAAGGACTTCGAGAAAGTCGTGAAAGAAAAATTCAAAATGAGCGCTATGGGAGAGATGAAATTCTTTTTGGGGCTTCAGGTTGAACAACTGCCAGACGGTATTTTCATTCACCAGACGAAGTATGTTCATGACGTGTTGGAGAAATTCGACGTGACAGGAACTAAACTCGCCTCTACCCCTTTAGCAACAAACCACGCCATTTGTCTAGACAAGTATGGAGAAAATGTTGATGAAACTTTATATCGCTCCTTGATTGGATCCTTGATGTATCTCACCGCTTCTCGACCGGATATCATGTACCCCACATGCCTTTGCGCCAGATATCAGTCAAGTCCGAAGGAATCACATCTGTTGATCGTTAAAAGGATTATGCGCTATTTAAAAGGATGCCCGAGCATCGGCTTGTGGTATCCACGTCATGATGATTTCAACCTTACGGGTTACTCTAACTCTGATTTCGGTTGCTGCAAGCAGAACACTAAATCTACAACGGCCAGCTGCCAGTTCTTCGGAACTCGTTTGGTAACATGGCAATGCAAGAAACAGACCGCAGTCGCTCTCTACTTACGAAGCTGAATACGTTTCAGCATCCAGTTGTTGTTCCCAAATACTGTGGATACAACAACAGATGAGAGACTACGGTCTGCAATTTCTTAATACGCCCATTTTCATAGATAACAAGGCGGCCATTGATATCACGGTCAATCCTTGTCAACGCTCACGCACTAAACATATCAAGATTCGATATCACTTTATCCGTGACTGTCACGAGAAAAAGTTGATACGAATTGAGAAAATCCACACTGATGACCAAAAGGCAGATTTTATACCAAAGCTTTTGATAGAGCAAAAAATCTTTCAAAATTAAATGGTTTAAAGAATCTATCATCAGGAGATATTTATGAGGTTGAATTTGAGAATGACGATGTTGGGACGTAATCCTCACTGGTAAGTCAAAATGTTTTTCTGTAAATAGTTTACATGTTTTCTTTAAACCCAAAAATCCAAAAATATGTTTTTGATTTTAGGGGGAGAAAAAGTTGTGAAAAATACAAAAACATTGAGAAAATTCATGAAAAATACAAAAACATTAAAAAATCCAAAAAAGAGTTTTGTGTATAAGAGGAGATGATAGTACATCAGTAGACCATTACAGTATGCTAAAGAAATGTAGTGTTTAAAAAGCGTTTAAACAGGTCTTTCTTAAGATATGTCAGTAGCTTTCGCACGTTCAGTAACTGCTTTCAGGATATAAACCTAAAGAAATAAAACTGGTAAATCTGTGGCTTAACATCTCTCAGATATGTGGGCTTGGTACCCCGAAATTTCGTTTGAGAGAATGCCAGATTCTGAGATACTAGGTCTTTATATTTAGTTGATATCTGGGGTATTATACGAGTTCTTCTAATTTTGCGTCAGCAATGGCCTAGAACTTGTATAATACTTTCGCATTATTCACCCCCAAAGATGCATAAAAAATGAAGAAAAATGTCATAAAAAGATACGACATTCTGCAGTACGTAAAATAAAAAGATTCCCAAGAGGAACACCACCTAAAGTCGAGCCTTCATCTCTTTCTCTGTACAGAAGTACTAACCTGAGCTCTCAAGGTTTCGCATTTCACCCCTATACAGATATCAGTTAGATATATTCACCTGTGAGATGAAATCTACGGAATCTCGATGCGGGAGTATATTCTAAGGTGGGAAACACATATTAGGCCATATTGCTAAAATTTACCTAACATATCTTGAAGCAGTTGAGAAATGTGTAGAGGTTTAAGTGGATCAGTATACCGACAATCTGAAGAAAATTGGTTTAAGAACTTAAAATTTTATCTAGAGCAATGGTGCTGGTAATGTGTCTCAATAAACTGATATGATCCTCTAACATAAACTCGCAAAAATATGTCTGTAAATATGTGTGTACATATTGCTCTAAGAATGGTTAATTTAGAAGTATTCAAAAATACAAAAAGATTTTCCGTTTCTACTTTATTTTCTGACTACCAGTGATGGAGAACAGATCTTCAAAGTTAAAAGCGACAGAATGCTGAGGAAAATCGTTTGAATTTCGGGCTGGGAGCTAATCTGGAAACATAATCTGGTTTGGAACGTTGAAAAGTTTATTAATTTGAAACTTAAAAACTAAGAATAATATCAGTTTTGGTCAAAAGGTGGTCAACCAAGGTCATTAACTTGGACTTGGTAACCAAAACAGTTATACAAGGTCATTAACTTGGACTTGGACAACTGTGTGGATAATTAAAACTGAAAAGCAATTGATAAAGTTGGAAAGTTGAGAAAATTTCAAAGGGACAACAACTTTCGCACGAAAATTGAGATTTCCGCACGGAAATCTGGCTAACCATCATAAGCCAAATTTTCGTACGAAAATCAAATGCCTATATATAAGAGGAGGCTGAACAGATTCCGCACGAAAATCTGTTAGAAATTTGGTGCGGATTCTCTGAAGCTTTTGTGCACTTTGTCTCGTTTCTCTCACTTTACGACGTTCTTGACACATTAGGGAGGTTGATTTGCACACCTCTTGTAATGGCGAAGGTAACCACCAAGATTGAACAGTCAAAATTAGACTTGTCGGACCTTTAACGGACTAAAACGTAGATTTAGAATAAACTAACTGGTAAAATCTAAAATTGAACCCTCTATTGTTTAAATCGGAAAGTTTAACTAAGGTTTACCGTTTCGATTTCTTGAAAAAGTCAAAAATTGCAAGCGTTTTGAGTCGGGTTGAATATGTACAAACTGTTGGAGAGGACAAAGATTTTCGCATGAAAATTTGGGATTTTCGCACGAAAATTTGGGATTTTCGCACGAAAATTCATAAAGGAAAGAAGCTAGTTTCTGTCTTGATAATTTTCGCACAAAAATTATGCTCAGATTGTATACTAAATATTTTCGTACGAAAATTTTTTGAAAATTTGTAATTGTGAAAAAATTTTCTAACTTTTTTCACATCTATCTGTTCCACATAAAACCGTGTATGAGTTTCATCCAATCCACAACTCCTGCTGCTTGATTGACGAAGGTGTACCAGAATTCGCTCCGTTCTCGAAATATATAGACTTTCTGGAGAAACTGCCTGTCTATCATGGCCTTACACATCATCATGATGTTTATGCCCCACACGTTGATAGATTTTGGGGCGCAGCAGTGTTAAGAGCTGATGGTAAAGCTATTTTGTCAGCAGTCAAGATTAAAGATAAAGATGTAGAAGTTACGATCACAGAGGATCTGATCCGCTCAGTGCTACATTTCAGAGATGAAAGTGACTTTCCGACTGGGTATACAGAGAAGTTTGTCAAAGGCTGCTTTTACCGTATGGGCTACAATGGATATGTGAACTCTGCACCGTTCAAGATCAATCGACTGGGTTTGCCATACAGATTTCTTGCCCACTGCATTACTTGCTCATTAAGCCACAGGAAAGGGGGCTGAGATGATTTAGTGGGCTATCATATGTGTATGATGGTGGCGGTGATATTGAACAAGCCCTACAATTTCAGTAGGATGATTTTTGAACAAATGGTGATGAATTTGGGGAAGAGTCGATTTCTGCAGTACCCCCGTTTTGTACAGATGATTCTTGATCACTTACATCTGAATTTGGAGAAAAAGAAGAATGATCTCTTGAAGTTAGAACACATGACTGCTTCTAGCCTCCACAACATCAGCAACTATCACAAAGGAGAAAAGGCTCCACCATTCAAGCCTGTGTTTGGAACATTTATCAAGTCTGATTATGTTGCGCCACCAGATGACAAATGGAGGAATGACAACAGCGGTGATGAAGCTGATGAAGCAAGTATGATGGAGTTTGTTGAAAAGAGAAGTCAGTGGTTTATTAAGGGCGACGGTGAGAAAGGTCATTATGGAAAGAAGAAAAGTGGTGCTGCTTCAAAAAGAAAGACATCTACAGAAACTTCTTCTTCAGCACCTAAACGCTAGAGAAAACATTAGCACTGGGTTGATTGATGAGCCTGATAGTGAACATGTGAATGTTGAAGAAACGTTGGAACAAACGACTACAGATATCGAAAGAATGGTTGGGGTTGAAAAGGAAGCAGGAGGTGGCGATGATGAAGGGCCATCCTCGAGCACAGATTCTGAGGATAGAAAGAAGGAGAAAAGATAGAAAAAGAAAGGAAAGAGCAAGAGAGGAGAGATAGAGAGAAAGAATTGGCTGAGCAGAAAAAGCGGAAGGCTACAGGCGATGATGATACACCTTATGAGCCTTCTGAGGGTGAAGAAGAGATTTCAATCGTCAAGCCTACAAAGAAGAAAACTACTAGAAAGCTTCGGTTTAAGCTAAGATCAAAACATACTGAAGCTCCAGTTGACCCAACTGCAGAAACATCTTCTGAACGCCTCCCATCTCCTCCTCCTCAGCAGGTTGATACAGAGACTCGTATTTCATCTCCTCCACAGTTCACATCTACAGAGGTTCCTATTCCATCTCCTCCGCCAGTTACAAAGCCTCCAGTGGTTACTCCTATGGTGTCTCATCCACAAGCAACATCATCTGCTCACCCTATACAGTCAGATCCTCCAGTTGACACAGCTTTTGATGACTATTTCTTTGAGATGGGTAGTATTCCAGGGGGAGATAGGCTCACAGCTGATGACGTTTATGTTGGAAGGCTCAATGAGTTGGAAGAAAATTTGAAGTCTGCTGATGAGAAGATAAAGATCCTTGAGTCTGATAGGGAAAGCATCAGAGAGATTCTGAGATGGGTGACTGATGATAGTGAAAGATATTTCAAGCTTCCCAGAAAGTTGCAGTATATGAAGAAAGAATCAAAGTCCTGGAGAAAGAAAGGGAGGTTCTAAAGGCAACTCTGAGTAGCTACGAAACAGAACATCAAAGGATCATAAAGAAGATGGAAGAATATGAAGCGGAACGTGAGTCGAACAATAGGAAAGTAGAGCTTATGAAGAAGATTTTAGTTCGTACTCTGGGTATCTCTCACTGATGAGATTGAGAAGATAGAGAGAGGGGAAGCTAGGCAGAAAATTGTTGAAAGGGAACGACCTTCCAAAGCTTTATCTGATGCTGAAGGTCGAAGGAAAGAAAAGATTGATGATATGCCCGTGCATGAAACTACTACTTCGTCGGCTCCTTTGATCGAACAGTCTGCGCCGGAAGCTGAATCCGTGCCAGTATCTTCTGAGATGATAGTTTATGATCCTACCATTGATGTGAACAAGAGGTTTGTGCTTCAAGGGAAGGTGTTCTAGAACCTATGACGAAAGAGAAGGCAATCGCTCAAAGGGAGCTAAAGAAAGAGATTAACGAGTTGATAGATGAAACGTTTGATGAGTTAGAGAAGGAAGGTTTTGAATATGTAGCAACTTTATTTGATAATGAAAATATTTCGGTTGATGCTTACATGAACGACTCTATGTTTGAGCTAACTGATGAACAGGTTCAGGGGGAGTCGTCGATTGAAGAAACAATGCCAAAGCCAAAAGTTATCTATCTAGAGTACGATGTGGAAGAAGGAGAGTTTGTTCATAACTACTCCAAGGCGGATCTTGCAGAATTATTTGGCTTACATGAAGATTCTTTCGAGTTTGATTTTGAAGAAGAACTGAAGAACACCCGATCAGAGCCAAATGATTATGTTTTCAAAGACATCCCTCAAGCAGACGACTACGACAGAGTAATTATTGAAGATTGGGATTCGGATGATAATGAAGAAACAAGATACACGGGTGAAGGAACTGATGTGTTTCCTACCCTTGATGAAATGACTGCCGAGATCGACGATGAAATGTTAAAACAGAAAGTGGCAGAAGCAGTTAAAGAGGGAACAACTCCTAAACCACCAACAAAAGAAGAGATCATAGAGATGAAAAAGAAATGGTTCAAGGAGATGCCACCTGAAAGAAAGTTCCGTCGTCCATTGGCTTTCTTCAGTACAGACCCTGACGCATCTCTAGGTGACATTATTAGTTAGGGATGGATTGAGGAACTGGATGTATATGCGTTGAAACGAGAGTATACAGTCCCTGCCAGAATGGGATGTGAAAGAGTTAGTTCAGACCAAGACGTTCAGTATGAAGCTGCGACCAAATGATCAACGTCTGTGGAAGCTCATCAAGTTTGAAGCTCAACATGGTTTCAATCTACGGAAGCCACACAAGCCAAAAACCGTGACAAAGATAGATCCATTTACTCAAGAGAAAGATGTGACTTTGATTGTGAAAATGCCACGCGTTATGAAGAATATGCCTCTGAAGAAAATGGAACAAGATTTTTACAAGATCTTCAACTGGTGGCACTATGATTCGAGTACTGAAAGGCTGTGATTTGTGTTGAGCCTGATGAAGGGTCATGGGATATGTCCGAGGATCTATCAGAGACTGTGATTATGCACAAGAGAATCTATGGGCTATGGCGTGCAATCAGAGTATTGGATCCTACGTGGCTGGTCAATTGCTCAGAGAAAGACATTGAACGATTATTCTTCATCAAAATCAGTTATGAAGATAAAGACAAGGAGCAAGCCATGCAGTTCCAGAAAATTGTGAATGTTTGCTACACTAACAACATTAATTCAGGAAAAGAATGGAAAACTTCATGGAGAAAGCTTGAAGATAAAGAGCAGAAAAAGAAATATCAAAATGAAGAAAGGATTGAAGCTCGTCGAAAGATGGCCACCCGTGAAAGGTTCAAGTTTGAGAATACTTACAACCGACCTCCTCCTACAGATCAAACTCCCATTGCTTCAGAGGAGCGTCGAAGGCCACGCAAGAGATTTTTCGGATGATTCAAGTCAAACATGTTTAAAGTTTTTGAAGAAAAAGTTTTGAAGACTGTCCAAGACTGCGGCAACATCCAAGGGGGAGTCTGTTGGTGCACATATGTCTATTGCGTACGTCTACGATGAGTCTATTGTACAGATAGGGTTTTGTAGCCTCGGAAGTTTAATTTTGAAGTTTTTGTATGATTGTTGTAATTTTCGTACGAAAATCTGTAAGGATTTTTGCACGAAAAATTCGTGCGAAAATCCAAGCTGCCTACTCACTTGGTGCTATCATGTCTGCCTATAAATAGGTGACTTAGGTTGTGTGTTAGGTATGCTGTTTTGAGGAATCAGTGGCGAAGCCCTGTTCGAGTCTGTAATCGTTGCTAACGTTTATTCAATACACAGACGGTTAAACAGTAATCATCGCTTGTTCTTTGTTTGTTCAATCAGCTAACAATGAATTCCGCCTCTGTTAGCTGAGCAAGTCTGACCGGAAAGCTCATTAAGTTGGGTTCGATCCTAAGCTTCATTCACAAGTGCAAGAACAAAAAGTGTATAAAACAAACTTGAAATAAGCACTAGGTTACAAGATGTGTTCAAAAGAGTCTAGATTCATCATGTTTTGATGAATTCACCTATTTTGTACTTAAACAAGGTTAATATAATGGTTTGATGAGGAGAAATTGGTTAAAAACCTACCGGAAATAGTTAAATAAAAATCAATATCGAAAAACCGAAAAGAAAGCCCTAACGGTAGTAACCTAGCTACGAGTATCGAAAAATTATAAACTTTTTACAGTGGACTTGAGATGTCAAAAGAAGGTTGTCAACCAAAATTATATACTTTTTTTGAAGTGTCTAGCTATTTTTTTATAAGTTAAAGACATAAATAACCACCAAAAATAAATAAAATACCTAGACTACCCAGAAAAATTCCCAAATTACTATCAGTAATTTTTATTAGTTATAATAAGCTTATAATACAAAAATCAAGTGAAAATAAGTTGGGGAGCTATGGTTTTGAATAATGGCTTAGATATACATTTTAAAGACTTTTATTTACATTTTCTTAACAAAATACTAAAAATAATAATCTTTCCAAAAACTTATAGGGTCAAAAGTGATTTTTGGAACTTTGGTGAATTATTTGGGCATTGCAAGTATTTTTAGTGAATTTAAGGTTTTTAGGGGTTATTAAAACGACTTTTTTTTTTCAAAATCGACATCTATAAATTATAGAAATGAAACCCTACATATTTTTAAGTTCAAAATGATATATCTTGATGTTTCAAAGCAAATTGGAAAAAAAATCCATAGGTTTGGAGGCATTTTGGCCAAAATGGTGAAAAACTATAATAAATAGTAAAATTGACAAGTATCGGGAACATAACCAACAAGCCAGTTGGTGAGCTGCGATTCGTGGGCCTGAAGGGAGTGCACCGCTTTAAAGATTGAAACCCTAATGTGATAACGTTTAACTTAGCAAACTTACGAGCCATAACCAGGATGTTGGTTACGATTCGTAACCCACTCGGACACTACCAGGACCGTATTTAAAGAATGAGATGTCGTTGGAAACCCTAAGTTGCAAACTCAGGTACATGAATAGAGAACAAAGATTGTTATAGAAGGACGATTCAAGGTCAGATCATATAGAGGAGGATTCAAGAAAGAATAACATATAGGAGGTCGAGATATCGATCCTTACTAAGTTAGACCCTTCGTATTATCTTTTTCCTTTAGAGTCAATCATTATTAATGAATTCTTAGGTTTTGTTTGTTACTATGTGTATCTAACCGCGTCATAGCCGGTTAGAATTGGATGATTCTTGATGCTATGCAATGATTTGGTTGATTTTGTTATGTAAGTATGTTTTCAGTAAGGTTTTCCTATGAACTTGAGATTATGTAATTTATATAATAAGTATTGATGTTTGAATGAGTATGTGTGGATGATTTAGATCTTTCTATGAAGTTATGTAACGCCCCGCGTTTAATTTTATAAAATGATAATAATAATAATAATAATAATAATAATAATATTCTCCTATTTTTCTCGATGTTGGACTAGGAGACGGGTTTTAAAAACGTAAATCGGGCCGCTCAAAACCTTAAACGCGAGTTAACAGGCCTTAGGCCCGGCACACAAGCCCATTTGGTAACCCTAGAACTACTTAAACCTTCTAAACCCTCACCACATACCAAAAACCCTAGCCTCACATACATCAGCCGCCGCCCCCTTACCCTCTCGATTTTCCGAACACCAGAAAGTATCTCCGGCCGGCCTCCTTCTCCACATCCGGCCACACCTTCATCCTCCCTCTCTCCCCTGGTCACTCACGCAAACCCGACACCTACATCCACCTCTCCCTCACCTCCCTAAACCACCACCGAACGCCCATTTCCACCTCAATTAAACCTCCAGCCACCACCCTCTGGTGGTGGTGCACACCGGCGAGACCCTCTCCCTTCGCTCCTCAACCCTCGCGCTCCTCTCTCCCTCCGTAACTGAACGGCCGACCACCATTCAGGTAGCGGCACACCAGTAGCCAAGCTGCTGAAAGCGGGGGCGCACCGGCAACGGGTAGCGGCGCAGGTGGTTCACTGGCCGACGAAGGCCAGTTGCCTTGGTTCCAATTCAGGTTCGAGTTTTCGTTGTTATCGGTTTGATTGTTTTTAGTTCCAGGTATGACCTCGGTTCTTAAATCAATTCTTTATTCGATTCTTAACTCGGTTTTGTTCGGTTCCCAATTTCAGTTTCAGATCCTGTCTTGTTAATTCAGGTAACTCGGTTCACACTCGGTAGACTAGGCTCAGTCCCGACTCATATCGGCCCGAGAACTTGCTTCGGTTTGGGTTCACACTTAACTTGGGTCAAACCGGTCAACTAAGTCAACTGCGGGTCGACTCGGGTTAAACAGTCAACTATCGGGTCAACGCAAGTTGTGGTATAAAATAACAACTCGAATATTTGTAATGGCGTCTCGTAATTAATTATTGTTTTAATCGTGTGACCAAACTTTGTATAATTTGTAAACCTAAATAGATATGTAAATAAATATTTTATATTGTTTAGTTGATCATTGCATTGTTATCATTGTGTTTTGGCATTGTTATCCACAACTTGCATTGTCGGGATCATCAAAAAACAGAGTAAACTCTGCCCGATTATCGACAAATATATATTTATTTATTATATTTATCGGCAAACTTTATATTTATTTATTTTATCACTTGACAAAATATATATATTGATTTACTATATCTAAAGACGAAATAAATATATTTACTTAATGTACCTTTCGACAAGATATATATATTTATTTATTAGATCTTTTCGACAAACATGTATATATGTATACAATACACTTTCCGACAACATAAATATAAATATTACACTTTTTCGACAAAATATATCTAAGTTATACTTTTCGGCAAAATAAATTTATTTAACGACGAAAGATATATATACTATACTTTTCAAAAAAATATATTTATCCAGCGGCCAAATATATATATATATATATATATTCGACAAATACATATAACTATTATGCTTTTCGTAAGATATATAAATATATATACATACTTTATAGTCGAAACTAAAGGTAACGTATTGAGTTCAAATAAATTTTATATCGCAATAAATATAAAAATTTAAATATTTATTTGTTATTTTTCGACAACAATTCTATAACACTTTTTATAAACTTAAAATGGAAGTTATTACACAACCCATGTCATATATACACGTACTTTCAACTCCGATTCGAATCCTCCTTCGTATTTCCAATTATTCATACACGTTCGTTTGTCATTTAAGGTGGCATTGGTGTCCCCTTTCTCCCACTCATCAACTCGTCACGGATTACCAAAGAAGACTTAGCAATCTTGTGAGTACACTCGACCCACTTTCGTTTATAACACTTTTGGATGTAACATGTTTTCCATATACAAAAATCACAACACATAAACTTTATGAAATGCACAAACAATCCAATATTCATGAATACTTGCATCGTTTACTTGATGCTTATATCTTAGACATTCTTTATGTAATGCTTTAGTCATTAACTTATTTAAGCCTTCGTTTGACATGTATAGCGCTATAGGAAGTAACGCATCCCCCTTCTCATGAAATCTAGAAGCCATGTTGAAATATCGTGATTACGTTAAGGGTTTGACTAGTAGTATTGCATGCCTTGTATATGCTCTTGTGTGAATCATAGTTGCTATGAGGATTGTTTTAAAACTTTATTCGTATACGTATGCTATACTTAAACTTGTGTACTCGCCTTTGCTTTTGCATTGACTTTATTTTAAACATGTTACAGGTTGACGAAGACGCACTATGAAATTGAAGTAGCGTTGATGCTAGATACACATATAGACCCTTAGGCTTAATCGTGTTGTGTAAATCTTATCCTTATTTGTTATTGTTATTGGAAATTCCATGTATTTTAATAATGATTTATTTGTGAAATGAAATTCGGTTTTAATTAATTATTGTCACATTTAGTTTTATGAGCAATGAGTAATCTATTTCGTCCCGCCTCGATGTTTCTGCCATCGGTTGGGGTGTGACAGATTGGTATCAGAGCCATAACTATGGGGAATTAGGTAGAATTTCCATGCTTGTGACCTAGTCTATAGTTTAGCACCATATTCGACTACTCGTGATTTACATGCTAGTTTCTTGAAACGTCTCTTATGTGCTAAATTCATGAAATGCCTTACGTGTTCATAACTCGTTACATTGTTTCAACATAGGCCTTTCTTACTGCATATTACCCGTTCATACTAAACGCGAAAACACTCGTATTACACAAGTGAGACGACTTCACCAAAATAGGGGTGATGTCCACAATTTGGTGAACGAATCTCATTCCTCTTATTCTTTATTTTTCACGAAGTTACACCATCACGTTAGGAGTGACATCCACACCTTGATGGAAAACTTCCCATTCAAACTCTAGTGGACTCTTGTCAAAGTGTCGAAATTAATTTTGACCCGACGAGTAGCAACCCCACTTGGGGTACGAAATCTTCAAGTTAGGAGTGAAACCCGCACCTTAACGATTAAGTTCCAATTCCCGATTTTCAATCTAGCCAAAGTCTCAGTTTTTCGATCAATTTGAGACGTGTAGTAACTGGAAGGGTAAAATGTCGTTAATCGCTTCTCGACGAGAGCATTTTACCTATAGGCCAAAGCACGATACTCTAATTCTAAAGGATCTTCGATTCACTTTGGAATAGTCGACGTTTCTCTACCCGAAATAATCTAATGTTTTATGAGCTCCCTTTTATACTAATTCAATTTATATGTGATTTGCTTATTTATATACTTATTACCTTTACATTTCAAATGTCAAGTTATTTTAAGGTTTTTACACAAATCATACTAAACCTTTCCATGCGCTTATATTATTTACACCATGATTTCAAAACGTACCAACTAGACTTATATTCTTGAAATCCCAAAATGGAGACCAATCATCAAGATAGGAGTGATTTCTTTATCTTGACGATTAGCTCCGCTCCTCTCTTTTCTTCAAGCGACCTCACCAACGGGTTGGGGGTGATTCCCTTACCTAGGTGATCGTTACCAGAATTTTCCTTCAAAATACTTTATTATGTAAACACGGTCATGTTTTACACTTAAATCGTTTATCATTCATCAAAAATCCCTATTTATATCAATTTTAAAATGTACCATTTTATCAAACGTATTTACTTTCCTGTAATCTATTTCATATAAATCACATACACTTATGCCTGGTCACCACATAAAACGTTTTATTTCCCAATTTTCAAAACTTGATGGAATGCTACCTACCAACCTAATCGGTCTAATAAATACCTTGCCCGCAAACCTTATGTTTAACATAATCACTAATATACGCTCACATGATATCATTATGCTAAGGACTTTCACTTATAAACAAAAAAAAAATCAAACCAATATCGTATAAATATTATGGAATCGTTTGTACTAAAACTCTTTTCTCAATTAATAAAACTTTTTGCTAAAAACACTTTTCAACGATCATTAAATCCATTATCACACATTTCTCCTCAAGGGTCAACGTTTTCACGAGAACCTTCAAATTTCAATTTCTTATTGTAATGTAAGCCCCTTCAAAACGATGTAGACCTACTACTTAAAGACCTTTTCAAACACTGCACAATCATCTAAATTTCAAAACACATGGGCAAGAAAACTTTATAAGGACCAACCATTTTCGACTTACTTAAATTCTTCTAAAACAATGGTAGCACTCCCGTCCCCCACAAAACACGTCACGCATAACCAATAAATACTTTCTATTCTTTTACGTTCACAAACTAAATTCGACATTCTAAGTCAAACTAAAACCTATTTTGAATCGAAAATCTCAACGTTTTGCTCAAACCACTATACATGCATATCCTCGTTCATGATTTAGTCAAAATCACGCATGACAATTTTATTTATATCAATCGTTTTACATACTCAGACTTCTCGATTATTTTACATGATTAAAATTCGTTATACTTAATTTATGTCATGCACACAATCGTCGTCTTTTATGCTTGTTGATATTCATAATTATAGCATAATCATATGCATGAGCATACGTGCTATCATTCATACTTATACTTATATTCGCATACATGCTTATACGCCTTATATCCGTGCTTATACTCATACTCATAATGGTAATTATACTCATAGTCATACATTCACGCCTGTACGCGAGCGAAACCCGAGGGATTCGCTTACGTGTGCCCTTGTGCTTAGATGCACGCAAACATACTTATATACTACATTCTTACACGCACACAAACTTATTTTCAGAATTTTTATGTATACCCTAATTCATACGCCGCTAATACAAATTGTGCGGATCATGCGACGATCGGTATAATCACACGTGCACACGGGATTATAGTGATCAGCGCATGAGAACCATAGGGTGTACGCGTGTGGTAATACACGGAACGTAACATCGCAATCGAGAAACAAAACGGTCGCGACGTGGTCAAAACATGGTGGATATGCCGCCGGTACTTCCTATATATAAGTGTTTTTACCATGTAGCCAAAGTTTCGTAAAACGTGCCATGAGAAATTCAGTGTTTTACAGACCATAGTAAGACCTAATACGCAAACTCTAACAACTCACAAATGCATTGCTAAGCGCGTGATATCCGAACATCCACGACGAGACTTCATTCCTAACGCAACGTTATCGTTGTTCATATACATATGCCATCCTTATACTCGTATTCGTTTATTTAATCAAACGTTCACTCCCACATCTCCAGTATTCCACGTTATCCTTATCTCTACTCAACCTTGTTACAATCAATCGATTTAAACATCCGAACCTTAAACGTTTTCTTACGTTGGAAGCTACCTTCCATTCCTGTTTATGTGCAAACGCACTCGGTTGACCGCTACCTCCCTAAAACCGTTTTGTTCAAATATCAAACATTCTCATTCTCCTCTACATAAGCAATCTTTAATGGAAGCCAAGATTTATCAATTCTCTCCAAGACCGGTAAGACACTCTTGCAACCTACGGAGCAACCACACTTGTCATCAACTGCACACCGTTTCACACGAAAGCTTTTCTGCTTAGATGACAAGTCCTTTGACTTATACAAACTCGTTTAAACCACATGTCTATACACATACTTACACGTCTTACTAATGCTTGATGCCTCAAGTCATTCTAGTCAAGCGACTCCTTGTTGCAAACCTAACTCTTCGTTGCGCTAAACTTCATGCTTTCCCTCACGTATCCAGAACTCTTAGTCTTGATCATTAATCCTCATTCTTTAGCCAATTCCCTTCGAGTCTTCCTATTGAATAAAATTCGGGACAAAATTTCTTAAAGGAGGGGTGACTGTAATGCCCCGCGTTTAATTTTATAAAATGATAATAATTATAAAACTAATAATAATAATAATAATAATAATAATAATAATATTCTCCTATTTTTTTCGATGTAGGATTAGGAGACAGGTTTTAAAAACGTAAATCGGGCCGCTCAAAACCCTAAACACGAGTTAACAGGCCTTAGGCCCGGCACACAAGCCCATTTGGTAACCCTAGAACTACTAAAACCTTCTAAACCTCACCACATACAAAAAACCCTAGCCTCACATACATCAGCCGCCACCCCTTACCCTCTCGATTTTCCGGTCACCGAAAATATCTCCGGCCAGCCTCCTTCTCCACATCCGGCCACCCCCCCTTACTCCTCTCTCTCCCTGCTCACTCACGCAAACCCGACACCTATCCACATCTCCCGCGCCTCCTAAACCACCACCGAAAGCCCCTTTCCACCCCAATTAAACCTCCAGCCACCACCCTCTGGTGGTGGTGCACACCAGCGAGACCCTCCTTATTTGCTCCTCCCCCCTCGCGCTCCTCTCTCCCTCCGTAACTGAACGGCCGGCCACCGTTCAGGTGGCGGCGCACCAGTAGCCAAGCCGCAGCACGCGGCGGCGCACCAGCAACGGGTAGCGGCGCAGGTGGTTCACCGGCCGGCGAAGGCCAGTTGCCTTGGTTCCAATTCAGGTTCGAGTTTCAGTTGTTATCGGTTCGATTGTTTTTAGTTTCAGGTATAACCTCGGTTCTTAAATCAGTTCTTTAGTCGATTCTTAACTCAGTTTTGTTCGATTCCCAATTTCAATTTCAGATCTTGTCTTGTTAATTCAGTTAACACGGTTCACACTCGGTATACTAGGCTTAGTCCCGGCTTATATCGGCCCGAGCACTTGCTTCGGTTCGGATTCACACTTAACTTCTGGTCAAACCGGTCAACTAAGTCAACTGCTGGTCGACTCGGGTTAAACAGTCAACTATCGGGTCAACGCAGGTTGTGGTATAAAATAAGAACTCGAATATTTGTAATGGCGTCTCGTAATTAATTATTGTCTTAATTGTGTGACCAAACTTTGTATAATTTGTAAACCTAAATAGATATGTAAATAAATATTTTATATTGTTTAGTTGATCATTGCATTGTTATCATTGTGTTTTGGCATTGTTATCGACAACTTGCATTGTCGGGATCGTCCAAAAACAGAGGAAACTCTGCCCGATTATCGACAAATATATATTTATTTATTATATCTATCGGCAAACTTTATATTTGTTTATTTTATCACTTGACAAAATATATATATTGATTTACTATATCTATAGACGAAATAAATATATTTACTTAATGTACCTTTTGACAAGATATATATTTACTTATTAGATCTTTTTGACAAACACATATACATGTATACAATACACTTCCCTACAACATAAATATAAATATTACACTTTTTCGACAAAATATATATAAGTTATACTTTTCGGCAAAATAAATTTATTTAACGACGAAAGATATATATACTATACTTTTCAACAAAATATATTTATCTAGCGGCCAGAAATATATATATATATATATATATATATATATAACTCTTTTTGACAAATACATATAACTATTATGCTTTTCGTAAGATATATAAATATATATACATACTTTATAGTCGAAAACTAAAGGTAACGTATTGAGTTCAAATAAATTTTATATCGCAATAAATATAAAAGTTTATATTTTTATTTGTTAATTTCGACAACAATTCTATAACACTTTTTATAAACTTAAAATGGAAGTTATTACACAACCCATGTCATATATACACGTACTTTCAATTCCGATTCGAATCCTCCTACGTATTTTCAGTTATTCATACACGTTCGTTTGTCATTTAAGTAGGCATTGGTGTCCCCTTTCTCCCACTCATCAACTCGTCGCGGATTACCAAAGAAGACTTAGCAATCTTGTGAGTACACTCGAGCCACTTTCGTTTATAACACTTTTGGATGTAACATGTTTTCCATATACAAAAATCACAACACATAAAATTTATGAAATGCACAAACAATCCAATATTCATGAATACTTGAATCGTTTACTTGATGCTTATATCTTGGACATTCTTTATGTGATGCTTTAGTCATTAACTTATTTTTAAGCCTTCGTTTGACATGTATAGCGCTATAGGAAGTAACGCATCCCCCTCCTCATGAAATATAGAGGCCATGTTAAAATATCATGATTGCGTTAAGGTTTGACTAGTAGTATTGCATGCCTTGTATATGCTCTTGTGTGAATCATAGTTGCTCTGAGGATTGTTTTAAAACTTTATTCGTATACGTATGCTATACTTAAACTTGTGTACTCGCCTTTGCTTTTGCATTGACTTTATTTTAAACATGTTACAGGTTGACGAAGACGCACTATGAAATTGAAGTAGCGTTGATGCTAGATACACATATAGACCCTTAGGCTTAATCGTGTTGTGTAAATCTTATCCTTATTTGTTATTGTTATTGGAAATTCCATGTATTGTAATAATGATTTATTTGTGAAATGAAATTCGGTTTTAATTAATTATTGTCACATTTAGTTTTATGAGCAATGATCAATCTATTACGTCCCGCCTCGATGTTTTTGTCATCTGTTGGGGTGTGACAAGTTATGCATGCTAGATTTGCTTTGTCTATATTTAGGTTATATATTGATCGTTAGTCTATGGCAGGAAACTTAGTAGGTAAAGGACAAACTTGTTTGTGGTGATCCGATCGTCTAACGATTCCGAACGAATCATCGATCAATTAAATTTTGGGTTTTATTTACGAGATTTGTTTTTTTATCATGACAATTACACGTATTCAATTCTTGCACGATTCCGAACTCTTAATCAACTTCTGGAAGTGAAATCGCAAACTATTACGCAAACATAATCAGTTTTACGCGACGTACACTCCGGAACGATGTCATAAGCTAAACATACCCTAAATACCCTTTAAATAACTTAGAAATAAGTTTCGAGAGCTTCGGTATGGCAAAAACATGCTTTTGAAACTTCAAGGGCTATTTTGCAAATTCTGCGAAACTATGTCAATTCGCGTATTTTAATGATTGGAATGCAAAAATATCATTCGTTACGCGTTTACGGTCATTTGTGCGTTCGTTACAATTTTCGTCGTACTTAACCGAAAACCGCAACCGTATGGCCAAATGAACCGACATCCGAAATGTTTCCGAGCATTTTTCAACTTCCCTATGCTTTATCTTCCTTATAAAGCTTAAAAATGGGGTTAACGGGTGTTAAAAGTGCCAAAACGCGTCAAAAACAAGTTTTTAGGCTGCATGGACCTATTCTATAAATTCTGAAACTTGGGAATCCCAGGCGCCACGCGAGAGAGTCACCTAGATCTCCCGCGACGCGCGGGGGATGCCAGTTTTCAGCAATTACATGGTAGCTTCTTGTTCGTTTGACTTGACACCTATAACCCGTTTTTGCCACACTTCTCCTAGTTGCAACACCTCACTAAACACTTGTAATGATCCTACAACATCTCCTAACACTTGGAATGATCTTGTGGCTTCAAGAATTCTATAAATACCCCCATTGTTGCAACCAATTTCCTTGCTCATTCACTCTTTCTTTCTCTCTTGCTCTACTTGGAGGCTACCACTTAGTTGGAGGCTTCCTAACTGAGCATTATTAATCTTGGGGTTCTTCAAGTGTTCTCAAACACAAGTAAGTGCCCTCTCCTAGTCTTGTTCCATTTCTTTTAGCGTGTTTAAGCTAAAAGTCGAACAATTTGACTTTCTGTTTGACTTTCAGCTTTGACCATTAATTGGTCAAAGGAAAGTTCAATTGAACTTTGCAACGTGATCGTAATCAGGAAGGTTATGATCCTTAGCGATCATACCTACTGATTTACCACGTTACTAGTCGAAGTGACGAGTCAAAGTTTCGGTCAATAATGCGCAAAATGCGCATTATACAACGGAACTATTTTCGGGTATCAAAACCCTTTGTTTTGATACCAAATCAGTTTTATAAACCTTGTTAGACATGTTTAACATGTCAAACTCGTCACTTTTAGTTTAGTGCTTGTTTAGGATCATAAGTCGAGCGGTCTTGACCACCGCTTTGACTTTCGAATCCGACCCGTTTGGTCGATCTTAGGATCCGACCAAACACATATATGTGACCATAGTTGTATAGGGAATAAATGACCAAAATTCCCTTTTAGCGCATAAATCAAATTTAAGAATATGTGACCAAGGTTTTGAATATAAACTGATGTTGCAACTATATTAAACTTATTTTGGCATATTAGACTTATCATAACACATATCTAACTATCCGAACACGTTTTTACGTAAATGATCCGTTAGAGTAGCGTAAACTACCTTAACGAGTCATAACGGGTCAAAAGCACTTAGTAATCTTTCCAATTCAAAATGATACCTTTGTTAAACCATTTCATATGAGTTCCAACACTCATTTGGTTTACAAGACCTCATTCTATCCGATCCGCCGATTTAAGTCCCGATATTTACATAGTTATCCGATTTTAAGACACACTTGATTTCTCGGCCTTTTGAGCTTGTTTAATCTTTTATTCAAGGTTACTTTGCAATCCCAAGTGAGTACATAGCTCCCCTCTTTTATGTTTTTCAAGTATTTTGGGGTGACTCATATGTGCTAAATTGTTTTCAAGTTTTCAAATTACAAATGCTATGGTTTATATAAAAACGACGACTAAAATAATGTGAACGAACTTGTTGGTACGTTATATACATGACACGAATGACATTCATTAGCTTTGGCCAAGCCGACAGTAGTAAGTTATGGTACCATAGGACTGACAATCCCGTTAACAAGTTTCCCGATGTTTGTGGGGAAGTTTGGGGAACGACTGAAACTGTTTACTTTAATAAACCCTTTGGTGGTTTGTTATTGCAATTTAAAGATACCCTTTGGTGGTATAGACGACTCAACACAGGTTTGAATGTATTCACCAAAACGACCAAAAGTTTTCACAATTAAAACAAGGACGATTTGTTTAGACGGACGATAAACAATTGGTTTATGACACGAACAATGGATGAATGGTTTATGACACAAACAATGGACGAATGGTTTATGGTAAGTGATTTAGATAACGGTACTAGTGTAATGTGATAAAAGCATGGTGGATACGCCGCTGGTACTTACATATAAGTACTTTTATCGTATTACATCCGTGGCGTTATTTGCATAACTTGGAACAAAGGTTTTCAAACAATGGCACGCAACGAATTTTCAATTAAAGATATAAACCATACAAAGTTTCTTTAAGACGATTTACTACTCGAATTTACAAAACAAATGTTTTGGTCAAGATTCATGGCTACAAATCTTTTACAAACTATAACTAACTTGTTTTAGCTGGTTAGTTATCATTGCAATACCAAATACTTTTTGATAACAAGGTTTTCAATTAACGACTCTAGTAGTCTGACGAGGTATTGCAATATATTTTCAAGGCCATGAATTTGACACACTCACAAAACCTATGTACTCGCCGGCATATTTTTACTGACTCGTTTTCGCATATGTTTCAGGGAACAATGATTGATGTTGATGCATGCTCACTTAGGATCGGACGTGGACTTAGTGCCTTAAAATATGAAAGACAATAGTTTATTTAGTTTGTTTTAATCTCCAAGACAATGTAACTATGCAAATTTCAATATTCAATAAAACATAACTTTAACTACCACGTGTTGTTGAAACAATCTGTTAACGTGACTTCCCGACATTTCCGCCGCGGTTTGTTGTTTTTACGCGGTCGAGGTGTTACATATTGGTATCAGAGCACTGGTTATAGGGAATTAGGTTATTACTAATGCTTTGACCTAGACTATAACCTTCCTAGGACCCTAATACTTGCGTTTAGATTCTTAATACACTACCCTCACCTATCCTTAGGTGATTACCAAAAACAAGACAAAATTGAAGGCATAAAGTCAAAAATGAATCATCGGTCTCTTTTAGCCTTCAAGGTTTTCAAATCTCGTCAAAGTTTGGGTTTTATTAATGTGAACACATGCAATCTGGAAGGGTGGGTGCCTGTACCCTGAGTTTTCTGTCCAAGGTTAGAGTGTTCGTACAAATCCACTTAATCGGACCAGTCACTCTTACCTGGGAACTCTTGGGGTGAATATAGACTTATAGGCTAAAGCATGTCTTCGCGATACATTATAAAGACCCATTTACTTTGATTACTCACCGTGTGTTGTTTGTTTGTTTTGAGAAACGAACGAATGACCACCATCCTTATTTCGTCGATATTTTCAACACCTCTCCTGATTTATTTCGATCTCACATACCTTCCTTCATGTTTTCTTTTAGAATGCCTCCTCGATGTGATACAACTCAAAATGCCGAAATGGCAGCTATTATCGCTCACTAAATTGCTGCGGTACTCCCAAATCTCGTGACCCAACTTAATCAAGCGAACAATAACAACGCACCAGCTCCGTGCAACTATAAACAATTTTGTTCGGCTAAACTCTCGTTTTCTGGGTCTGAGGGGGCTACTGGGCTTCTGCAATGGTTCGAGAGCCTCGAAAGTACTTTTCGTCATGTGCAATACCCAAACGAGCGAAAAGTTGAGTTTACGTCGAGCGTATTAAAAACGAGAGCTCTTACGTGGTGGAATGGTATAATGAGAGATAGAGGTGCCAATGTGGCCTTAGCTCAAACTTGGGAAGAGATTAGGGCTCTAATGATGAAGGAATTTTGTCCTCGTCATGAGCAGAGGGCGCTCGAAAACGAATTCCATGATCTCAAACAGGATAGTGGTGAGCATCGTGCTTATACTGACCGGTACGAAGAGTTGAGTTTACTCTGTCCTTTAATGGTGACGCCTTTGGATAAGGCGATCGAGAAGTATATCGATGGTTTGCCTGATCCCGTTCAGGACATTGTTACCGGAAGTAACCCAACCACTGTCCGACAGGCCATTGAGCTAGCTGCGACTTTGACTGACTCTCAGGTCAAAAAGGGTAACCTTCATCGCAAAGGCGATAAGAAATCATCCACCAAAACCACTCAAGAGAAAAAAAGGGGAACAAAGCCGAGTCTTCCAAACGATCAAAGAAGTGTAAGGCTTCTCAGAACTTTGATGTTAATACACAACCCGCTCCAGCCGCTCAACCCAATCAAGCTCCTCAAAACCAACCAGCTCAACCTCTCGTGAGGAAGCCATATGCTGGTACTGCACCGTTGTGCAATCGGTGCAACGGTCACCACCAAGTTCATCAACCATGTCGTCAATGTACTACTTATGGAAGATTTGGTCAATTGGCCAACGTTTGTCGATCTATTCCAAACCAAGTTGCACAGAACCATGTCCAACCCCAAGCAAATCCCGTTCGACCTCACTTTCCACCCGGGTCATGTTTTAACCGTGGCGAGATGGGCCATTACAAGAACAATTGCCCGAAATTAGCCAATGCCAACCAAGCTCGTGGACGAGCATTCAACATTAACGCCAACGAGGCCCGTGCCGATAAGGAAGTCGTTAACGGTACGTTCCTTGTCAACAATCATCTTGCTGCTGTTCTTTTCAATTCGGGTGCCGATAGGAGTTTCGTGTCCTTAGCCTTTGAACCATTACTTTCAAAGCCAAGAACTAAACTAAGAAAGCCCTTGACGGTCGAAATAGCTAGTGGCGAACCTCTTAAACTAGATTCTATCATTCGTGATTGCCAATTGAACCTCAATAACCACCTTTTCGCCATTAACCTCACACCGATGCAACTCGGGAGTTTTGACATCATCATAGGAATGGTTTGGTTAACCAAACATCATGCCGAAGTTATTTGTTTTGACAAGATAGTTCGAATACCTCTTCCCTCTGGTGAAGTCTTAGAAGTTCGTGGAGAGAAACCCGCTAGTAATCTTAAACTCGTGACTTGTAACCAAGCCCAAAAATACCTACGAAAGAACTATGTTGCCTTCCTGGCACATATCGTAGAAGAGAAAGGCAAAGGCAAAATTGTTCATGATATCCCCATTGTCCGGGATTATCCTGAGGTGTTTCCTGAAGAATTACCTGGTTACCTCTTGTACGTCAAGTTGAGTTTCGCATTGATCTAGTACCCGGTGCCAACCCTATTGCTAAATCTCCTTACCGTCTTGCACCGTACGAGATGCAAGAGTTATCAAATCAGCTTCAAGAACTATTTGATAAAGGATTCATTCGTCCGAGCTATTCACCTTGGGGCGCTCCTGTCCTATTTGTGAAAAAGAAAGATGGATCTTTCCGTATGTGTATCGATTATCGTGAGCTCAACAAACTCACAATCAAAAATCGATATCCCCTACCTCGCATTGATGATCTCTTTGATCAGCTACAAGGTGCTAGTTACTTTTCAAAGATTGATCTGCGTTCTGGGTATCATCAACTTCGTGTGCTCGAAGAAGATATTCCCAAGACTGCTTTTCGCACTCGATATGGTCACTACGAGTTTACTGTCATGCCTTCGGTTTGACAAATGCTCCAGCTGTTTTCATGGACTTGATGAATCGAGTTTGTAAACCATATTTGGACAAGTTCATCACTGTTTTCATCGATGACATTCTTATTTATTCCAAGTCTCGAGCCGAACACGAACAACACCTTCTATTGACTATGGAACTACTAAAGAAAGAACAACTTTATGCCAAATTCTCCAAGTGCGAGTTTTGGCTAAAAGAAGTTCAATTCTTAGGACACATAGTCAACGAGCAATATATACATGTGGATCCTTCCAAAATCACTGCGATTAAGGATTGGAACACACCCACCACTCCCACAGAAGTTCGCTCCTTTCTTGGTCTTGCTGGGTATTACCGTCGATTCATCGCGAACTTCTCAAAGATCGCGGTTCCCCTCACCGCTTTGACTCAAAAGAATAAGCCTTTTGAGTGGGGACCCAAACAAGAGGAAGCTTTCCAAATTCTGAAACATAAGCTCTGCGATGCACCTATTCTATCTTTACCCGATGGCAATGATGATTTTGTTGTCTATTGTGACGCATCGAATCTAGGCCTTGGTTATGTTCTCATGCAACGAGATAAAGTCATAGCCTATGCGTCAAGACAATTGAAAGTCCACGAGAAGAACTACACGACTCATGATCTTGAGTAGGTGCTGTAGTTTTTGACCTCAAAATTTGGAGACATTACCTCTATGGTACGAAATGCGTGGTTTTCACGGACCACAAAAGTCTCCAACATATATTCAATCAAAAGGAGCTGAACATGAGACAACGACGCTGGGTCGAACTTTTAAATTACGACTGCGAAATTCGCCACCATCCTGGCAAGGCGAATGTCGTAGCCGATGCGCTTAGTCGTAAGGAACGTGTCAAGCTTCATTGTATTCGAGATATTCAGACACGTATCCTACAAGCACAACGTTCATGTGTGAACCAAAGCTTGTTGAAAAATGAGCTACCTCAAAATCTCGAAGTTCTACTCGAAACGAGAAACAATGGATTACTCTATTATTTGAACCGTTTGTGGGTTCCAAGTCAAGACAACCTCCGCACCTTATTGATGGACGAAGCTCATAAGTCTCGTTATTCAATCCATCCTGGTGCAGACAAAATGTACAAGGACCTTCGTACCCAGTATTGGTGGCCGGTTATGAAGAAAGACATTGCCTTGTATGTATCAAAATGCCTAACTTGTCTTAAAGTCAAGGCTGAACACCAACGCCCATCTGGTTTGCTCGAACAATCAGAAATACTGGTATGGAAGTGGGAGAACATTGCGATGGATCTCATCACAAAACTACCACGCACATCTAGAGGTCATGATGCTATTTGGGTAATCATTGATCGTCTAACAAAGTCAGCACACTTTTTGGCAATTCGTGAGGATTACTCTGCTGACAAACTCACCAAAATCTATGTCGATGAGATTGTATCTCGTCATGGTGTTCCTTTGGACATCTATCTGACAGAGATGCTCGATTCTCATCTCATTTTTTGAAGACCATGCAATCTGCTATGGGAACTAAACTCAATCTTAGCACTGCTTATCATCCTCAATCGGATGGACAAACCGAAAGAACTATTCAAACGTTGGAGGATATGCTTAGAGCGTGTGTGATCGACTTTGGTGGTAGTTGGGATTCGCATCTACCATTGATCGAATTCTCCTACAACAATAGTTATCATGCTAGCATCAATATGGCGCCTTTCAAAGCTTTATACGGTCGAAAATGTCGTTCACCTGTCTGTTGGAATGAAGTTGGAGAGTCTCAGTTTACTGGACCTGAACTTATTCATGACATAACAGACAAAGTCAAGAAAATACGCGATAACCTTCTGACAGCTAGAAGCCGTCAAAAGAGTTATGCGGATAAACAACGCAAGCCCTTGGAATTCCAAGTTGGAGATCACGTCCTACTCAAGGTATCCCCTTGGAAAGGGGTGGTCAGATTTGGAAAGAAAGGAAAGCTTGCACCACGATACGTTGGACCATTCAAGATCGTTGAAAGAATCGGAAAGGTGGCCTACCGACTAGAGCTACCTCCTAAACTTGGGAACGTTCACCCAACATTCCACGTATCCAATCTAAAGAAGTGTTTAGCCGACGCAACTCTTCACGTCCCTCTCGATGAAATTCACGTTGATGACACTATGCACTTCGTCGAGAAACCTGTGGAGATTTTGGACCGTGAAGTCAAGAAACTCAAGCGCAGACGAATTCCGATAGTCAAAGTTTGTTGGGAATCCAAACGTCGCCCAAAATTTACTTGGGAACGAAAGGATCAAATGAAAGCAAAATACCCACATCTGTTTCCACGAGTTTCCTCGAATTAAATTCGGGGCGAAATTTCCTAAAGTAGGGGAGACTGTGACATTTGTGGTGATCCGATCGTGTAACGATTCCGAATGAATCATCAATCAATGAAATTTTTGTGTTTTATTTACGAGATTTGTTTTTTTATCATGACAATTACACGTATTCAATTCTTGCACGATTCCGAACTCTTAATCAACTTCTGGAAGTGAAATCGCAAACTATTACGCAAATGTAATCAGTTTTACGCGACGTACACTCTGGAACAATGTCATAAGCTAAACATACCCTAAATACCCTTTAAATAACTTAGAAATAAGTTTCGAGGGCTTCGGTATGGCAAAAACATGCTTATGCAACTTCAGGGGCTATTTTGCAAATTCTGCGAAACTATGTCAATTCGCGTATATCGTTATCCGGAATACATACGCACATCCAAAAAAAATTTTAATCATTAAAAATGCAAAAATATCATTCGTTACAAGTTTACGGTCATTTGCGCGTTCGTAACAATTTTCGTCGTAATTAACTGAAAACCGCAACCGTATGACTAAACGAACCGACATCCAAAATGTTTCCGAGCATTTTTCAAGTTCCCTACGCTTTATAAAGCTTAAAAATGGAGTTAATGGGTGTTAAAGTGCCAAAACGCGTCGAAAAACAAGTTTTTAGGCTGCAGGACCTGTTCTGCCAATTCTGAAACTTGGGAATCCCAGGCGCCACGCGAGAGAGTCACCTAAATCTCCCGCGATGCGCGGGGGATGCCAGTTTTCAGCAATTACTTGGCAGCTTCTTGTTCATTTGACTTGACACTTATAACTCGTTTTTGCCACACTTCTCCTGGTTGCAACACCTCACTAAACACTTGTAATGATCCTACAACATCTCCTAACACTTGGAATGATCTTGTGGCTTCAAGAAATCTATAAAAACCCCCATTGTTGCAACCAATTTCCTTGCTCATTCGCTCTTTCTTTCTCTCTTGCTCTACTTGGAGGCTACAACTTAGTTGGAGACTTCCTAACTAAGCATTCTTATTCTTGGGGCTCTTCAAGTGTTCTCAAACACAAGTAAGTGCCCTCTCCTAGCCTTGTTCCATTTCTTTTAGCTTGTTTAAGCTAAAAGTCGAACAATTTGACTTTCTGTTTGACTTTCAGCTTTGAATATTAATTGGTCAAAGCAAAGTTCAATTGAACTTTGCAACGTGATCGTAATCACGATGGTTATGATCCTTAGCGATCATACCTACTGATTTACCACGTTACTAGTTGAAGTGACGAGTCAAAGTTTCGGTCAATAATGCGCATTATACAACGGAACTATTTTCGGGTATCAAAACCCTTTGTTTTGATACCAAAACAGTTTTATAAACCTTGTTAGACATGTTTAACATGTCAAACTCGTCACTTTTAGTTTAGTGCTTGTTTAGGATCGTAAGTCGAGCTGTCTTGACCACCGCTTTGACTTTCGAATCCGACCCGGTTGGTCGATCTTAGGATCCGACCAAACACATATATGTGACCATAGTTGTATAGGGAATAACCTTCTAAGGTTATACCTTATGTTCACGACGTTTGGTTAGTGTTATGTTAAGACGTTTATTATGCCCTATAAATGACCAAAATGCCCTTTTTGCGCATAAATCAACTTTAAGCATATGTGACCAATGTTTTGACATATAAACTGATGTTGCAACTATATTAAACTTATTTTGGCATATTAGACTTATCATAACACATATCTAACTATCCGAACACGTTTTTACGTAGATGATCCGTTAAAGTAGCGTAAACTACCTTAACGAGTCATAACGGGTCAAAAGCACTTAGGAATCTTTCCAATTCAGAATGTTAACTTTGTTAAACCATTTCATATGAGTTCCAACACTCATTTGGTTTACAAGACCTCATTATATCGGATCCGCCGATTTAAGTCCCGATATCTACATAGTGTCCGATTTTAGGACACACTTGATTTCTCGGCCTTTTGAGCTGGTTTGATCTTTTATTCAAGGTTACTTTGCAATCTCAAGTGAGTACATAGCTCCCCTCTTTTTATGTTTTTCAAGTATTTTGGGGTGACTCATATGTGCTAAATTGTTTTCAAGTTTTCAAATTACAAATGTTATGGTTTATATAAAAACGACGATTTCAATAATCTGAACGAACTTGTTGGTGCGTTATATACATGACACGAATGACATTCATTAGCTTTGGCCAAGCCGACCAGTAGTAAGTTATGGTACCATAGGACTGACAATCCCGTTACCAAGGTTCCCGGTGTTTATGGGGAAGTTTGGGGAACGACTGAAACTGTTTACTTTAATAAACCCTTTGGTGGTTTGTTATTGAAATTTAAAGATACCCTTTGGTGGTATAGACGAGTCAACACAGGTTTGAATGTATTCACCAAAACGACCAAAAGTTTTCACAATTAAAACAAGGACAATTTGTTTACACGGACGATGGTTTATGACACGAACAATTGACTGGTTTATGACACAAACAATGGACGAATGGTTTATGGTAAGTGATTTAGATAACGGTACTTGTGTAATGTGATAAAAGCATGGTGGATACGCCGCTGGTACTTCTTATATATAAGTATTTTATCGTATTACATTCGTGGCATTATTTGCATCACTTGGAACAAAGGTTTTCAAACAATGACATGCAACGAATTTTCAATTAAAGATATAAACCATACAAAGTTTCTTTAAGACGATTTACTACTCGAATTTACAAAACAAATGTTTTGGTCAAGATTCATGGCTACAAATCTTTTATAAACTATAACTAACTTGTTTTAGCTGGTTAGTTATCATTGCAATACCAAATACTTTTTGATAACAAGGTTTTCAATTAACGAATCTAGTAGTCTGGCGAGGTATTGCAATATATTTTCAAGTCCATGAATTTGACACACTCACAAAACCTATGTACTCGCCGGCATATTTTTGCTGATTCGTTTTCACATATGTTTCAGGGAACAATGATTGATGTTGATGCATGCTCACTTAGGATCGGACAGACTTAGTGCCTTAAATATGAAAGACAATAGTTTATTTAGTTTGTCTTAATCTCCAAGACAATGTAACTATGCAAATTTCAATATTCAATAAAACATAACTTTAATTACCACGTGTTGTTGAAACAATCTGTTAACGTGACTCCCCGACGTTTCCGCCCGGTTTGTTGTTTTTATGCGGTCAGGGTGTTACACGAGAAAAATCTGATTAAAAGGATCTACAAACTAGTAAAGGGTTTGCTTTAAATTAAGTAATATAGATAATAATTTTCTCAGTTCGTTAATGTACTATTGCTAGAACAATATAAGAAACTCTTAGATCACAAGGGATGAGTAAAAGACTTAGTTACTTAGAACCGAATAAGTAGGTGTGTCTATAGCCTGGTTATTTGGGGACATGAGGTTAACCTAAGAGGGCTCTAACTTTTTAATGCTACACCCTTATTACTAGTATCTATTATTGTAACGCTTCACATTTCTGCACTTTCCTTATTTAGGAAGTTGTAATCGTATTTCTATATTTTTAGAAACTTGTAATCATGTCGTAATTCGTATTTCATTTTCCAATCTTGTAATCCGAGACTTTGGTCATAATGGAGATATATATATATATATATATATATATATATATTTATTCACACTTGTTTATGCATAAATACATGATACTTAATCAATCTCGAATACGTGCTTAATATACAAAACCGAAATATTCTTGATGTTTAAATTATATTCGAAATCATACTCACATATATTCTTGATATTCACTGTCACACCCCGATTTCCACGTAGATTCCGGTGGGCCCAGTGGGGAATATTGTGACGTAAGATTGATATCATCATAACCAAACCACACAAAGTAACACAACGAAAGTCTTAGATTTAAAATATTATTACAAACCGAATGTTCTGACTTTCAAAATAAATATACAACGGCTTGTAATAAAGATCCACAGGCGGATCATAAAAATGTACAAAAGGTGTTCAACATACTTTAGGCATAACTAAGGACTTGCAAGATCCTCTACGTCGCTACCAAGCAGCTCCCAGCCTATTACATGTTGTACCTGTAGCTTAGTCTTTTGAAAATACGTCAGTTTACACTGGTAAATACAAATAACCGACACATATTGAAAATCTTTCAAAATTGTTTTAAGTGCACATGGCACATTTTCATAAATAACTTGGGACAATTCAAAATGATCTTGTATACAGTTTTACAGGTCTGTCAATACATATCGGGTCCGGTGCAGAAACCAAATAACCTGATTAACCGACACGCCGCTTAAATAACTCCTGAGAGTATATAAAATAATTTAGCATTAGCATCTGACAGGTGTATGCCTACACCTCGTGCATTGGTCGTGGCCATTAGTAACTTAAATAAGCCGAGGATATCCAGGACACGGTCGAGTTAACCCCCAATGTTTAAGTTATCAGACAATACAGATTAAAACGTGTTATGAGATTTAGTTAAATCACAACCCGTGATCCCATACCCGACCAAGCGGTAATAATATACTGTATCCCAAGCCCATATAGGGAAAATAGGTTAAAAGTATTTACCAGAGCTAATTCTTCAAAAGATTTAATAACTCAGTCGTTAATCAAATAGATAATTAAGGGTAGCAATCTACAGGAAGGATCTAGTCTGGAATGATGATATTAATAACCAATTAGAATGCTAACGGATCCTAATTAAGTCATAGACTCGGACCGGCTAGTCTTTAAATAATGAAATACGGTACGATATGCTAGATTAAGCGATGACCGCAATTGAATGTAGTTTAAACCCGACAAGTACTAAGACTTGTATAAGATGGGTAAACATATAACATTCTGGATTTTGAGGTAAAAATGATAAGGTTAAACCTGTTTCGGTTAAATTACGTAAACTAGTTACACAAGCTTAACCGTGCGCACATAAGCGATACCAGGTAACCGGATGAGTCATAGACAAGTTCCATATGCCATTATACTTTAAACATGTTATAATATAAGTGGGATATCAACATGTATGCTCGTTAAGGTATTAAAATCAAGTTACGCCTCATAAGGACGTTTTGGTCATTTTACGACTTATAAAAGGAGCTTGTGAGTAAACTGATGTTATGGTCATAAACATTTTGGAAAAATAATTATTTTGTGATGTTATATCAGTAGGATATCACATATATGCGTGGTTTAAAGTTTAGAACCAAACTATGCGTCGTAACGGCATTTTGGTCATTTCACACATAGTTTTGATAGCTTAATTGGGATTCTGAGTTTTGATTATGTACCTACCGTAAATAAAATTAAAGATAAGTTTTATAATCAGTAGGTAACAAGTATGGTTGGATATGATTTTAAACCATTCTATGTGCCAAAATGGCGCTAAAGTCGTTAAATGACGATTTAAGTGATGTTTAACGAAAATTGAAGTTATGATCAGGTTTATGTAACCATGATATGTTATTTAATATAACACATCAGCGGGTAAAAGGTTTTATATAAAATCCATGATTAAAACTCATTTAGGTGTCGTAAGGGCATTATCGTCATTTAAGGACTTAATACAAGAACTTGCATGCAAACTCAGTTTATAATCTGACTTGACATCCTAACAATCCTAATTATGATATTACATCGGTAGGTAATGAGTTTTGGTGAAGGAATTATGTTTAAAACCATTTTAGACGCCAAAGGGCGATTTGGTCACTTTAAAACATAATATATGCTATTTAATCAAAACTCAGTTTATGACCAGATTTATAACATCAAAATATGTCAATCAAGTTAACATATCAGTATATAATTCATTTGCATGCTCATTTGTATTTAAAACATTTTTAAACAAAAGGGCATTTTAGTCAACACAAGGCATAATAACGGAACTTGTGAAATAAACTCAGATTACTATATGACCATGTATATAACCTCAGAGGATTATACTACAATATAACATGGTCATAATGCAACTTAGAATCAGTAGCTAAAGTTGCTAATTCGGATCAGAATCAAAAGTCAAAGCAGAAATCAAACTTTGTGACTTTCGGTTGCGAACATACCTTAAACCTGGAATTGACGAGCCGAACATGTTTACACATGTTCTAATAATTATTACCAAGTTTTTTAAGTGTTAAATCATATTTAGAACATCCACATTATCAGATATGAATTAATTTAAAAACTGACTGGTTTGACTTTTTACATTATTAACTTTGACCCGTCAATTGACCAAACAAACGTGGTTATTAGGAGGTGCCCTTTTGAGGGATTAACACCTACCTAATTACGATCACGTAGCCATGTTCGTACCGAACAATGGTTGGACCATAATGGTCTTAACCGAAAGTCAAAGCATTTATCGAAAACGCTTGACTTTTTGCTATTAAAAGCTTATAAAAAGAAAAGAGCAGAGATGGAACACTTACAAGTGATCCAAAAGAATATTAGAACTCAATGGGATGCTCCTTATAGTCAGGAACTTCCAACTTAGAGTGACAGAGAGAAGAAATGAGAGGTGCAAGGAATGAGGTTGATGAACACTTCTATTTATAGTGAAATAAGGTGATCTTGGATCAAGCCAAGTGTTTAGAGAGCACTAGAGATTACTCCAGGTGTCCCATGAGGTGTTAGAAACCAGCAATGAGGCCATGGTTTCAAAAATGACGAGCTGAAGTGGTTTCAGTGGTGGCCAAGCATGCAATTCAGCAGCTGGCCACAACTTTCTGCAGCAGAGACCCTCTCGCGCCACGTGAGAAGGAGAGTGTAGTCTGTCGCGCCGCGCGATAGACACCAGTTTCAACAAAACAAGTTTCAAACCTGTCAGGATCAGTCCTTGGACCTTCAAGTTAGGTTTTAGGTATTCCCAAAAGTATAACCGGACATCGTTAGATTCCAGGTTCGTTAAAAGGTCACTCAGAGACACAGTTTAAGCATGTTGACACTTTTAGTCCCTCAAATTTATAATTGCCATTCAGAGGTTTTAATAACAACATAACGACGCATCAGTCCCTCTCGGCCAACACGTGGCATTCGAGGATCAGCAAGACACGTGTCGGGATTTAATTGGACATGATTTTATGAGGTGTTACATTCACACACATATATATCCCTTAAAGTTGCCAAAAAAAGCTGACCGTAGCCTGCGGCTTGCCATCCGTAGCCTACGGTGCTTGTTTAAAAAAGCGCAAATTTCACTTTTTTCCACCTTTTCCACCACTAATCACCTTCTAACTCATTTACATCTAACCCTAATCAACCCTATTATAAATAGGAGCCTCCATACACTCCTAAACACTTTTCAAACATCTAAAACACTCTCAAATCTTCTTATTTCTCTCTAATCTTCAAAACTTGGCAGAAAGGTTCAAGCATTCTAGGTGAGTTCCCACTCACTTTTCTCCTTATTTCTTCATGTGTTTATCATTCTACTTTGATAACCTCTAGGAAGGTTTCCACAAGTTTTTCATGGCAAACTAAGGTGGAACCTCACCATATTTGAGGTACAAAGTAGAGTTAAAATTCTGCTTTCATTGATGTTCTTGTATCTTGCATTTCTTGACTAAAACTTGGTGAAATTTTGTACCCACCAAGCTCCCAACTAAGCTCATATTTGTGGGTTTGTGTTGTGGTTGATTTCCCCCAAGAAACAAGCTTAAATCTTCTTTAAAATTCTGCCCAAACATGTTCTAAGTGTTGAAGCCATCAAAGCTTCCAACCTTCAAGTTAGAAGACTTGTGCATGTGTAAGTGTGAACCATGGAAGCCTTGGCTTTCCAAACTTGTTCCACTACCTCACTTGTCCTAAGTTGCCAAGAATACAAAGTATCTTCCAAGACTCAAAGTAACACAACCCCGCCACACCTCCAACATTTACCATGATGGGTATGGAACACCCGGGTTGATCTTACTTGGCTACTTGGCAAAATAGTTAGTTTAAAATTTTTATTATTATTCATGACCAACCGGGTTATCAACTATGTTGATAACCTGTTTATTGGATGTTTATCATCCTACCTCTATGCTTGACTTATATGACACTACATGATAATATATAATAGACTTATAATATAAAATATATATTTTTAGCCAAATCCATAATACTAACCGAGTTATGGTTTGATGTTATGAACTTAGGCTATATTATCTTAGTTCTTTATTCCTCGTTTGTGATTCTAATGGGCACGTAGGACCTATGAAAACACATTAAAATTTAGTGTCCAAACGAGTGTTTAGACAAGATATACTTTGTATATATATACTTTTTATACTTAAATTTAAATCCGAACTTCCCACAAACTCCAAATACTCATACACCTTCGTTTTCCCCGTATGGGGTAAACTCGGTGTCCTAATCTCAACGCGAGTCCAACTCTCGGTTAAATCGGAAAGCTTTACAATACCGTGAGTATACATGACCCCTTTTTCGTTTTTACACTTTTGGGTGCAATACATATATCATATAAAAACTCACACGAACACTTATAAGCAAACATAGTATTCATACAATCGTATCCAACTAACATGCTTTATACGTTTATACTTAAAAGTACTTACATGCTAGAAACTTTACATGCACGATACTTTGTCATTAACTTTGTACAAGCTTCCCTTAACATGTATAGCGTTATAGGATTAACGCACCACCCGTATTCTTGAGGTCATGTTAAGTAAACAAAACGGTCTTATCATTGTTATGATACGATTACGCTAGCGGGAATCTTTGGGTTGACAAATATAGTTGCATGATAGTATTGTCATGTTAGGTTCTTAGTATCCAAATTTTGCCATGTGGATTTGTTTATACTTTATACTTATGCTAGTACTTAAAACTTGTATGCTTGTCAATACTTTTGTGTTGACATGTACTTTAATACGTAAATTGATGATGATGATGATGATGAACGGAATCTAGTAGGATGAACGAGAAACCCATTTAAATTTTAGAACTTTGTTGTAATTTGCTTTTGTTCAACTTTGTTGTATTTTTGTTTCAAACGATGTACTTGATCTTAGAAATGAAATGAAATGAAATTCCGCTTATTAAATACTTGTCATAATTAGTGTTATAAAGTCTCTTGCAATCTCGTTTTCGTCCCGCTCCGATGTTCGGTTGGGGTGTGACAACTATGATGAGTTTTTCATAAAAACCATAATTAGCAAAGCTGCTTTGCTAAAGTATTAAGATGATTATAAACCTAGCTAGTTATTCTTCTTATAACTGTTTACAACACTTAATCATTAGGTTATTTAGTGTTTTCTTGGTCATTAAAAATTACTTAGGTTAGATACTACGAAAGAGATAGGTTAATGGATTTTGTATCCATAGATCGATACTTAGGTACTTACCTTAGCTATACTATATATTGACATGTACGCTTGTCTAGAACGTGTATAGATAAAATTTGTGCTTTTACCTTAAAACTGGTTTGTGTTTGTGTGCAATTTTATTTGTTACTTTCTAAGCACATCACTTGTACATACATAACCACATGAGACATAACATTACCATGGAAAGTCTTTACTGAGTATAATCATTAACTAGTATAGCCATGGATATTGTGAATAAATCTATTTGTTTTAACAAACCCTTCATGGTTGGTCGCGCTAACTTTGTCCGGAAAGGTTAATGAATGTATGATATCCATAACGGTCCGTGTTGGTGGTAAACACTGGTTTGGAGGCAATAATAACGTCAAGGTTTGCTTACACGACTCATGGTAGTATGACATGGTCACACGTGATATTACTTGCTTATATATAAACCTGTGAACTCATCAAACCTCTTGGTGGACACTTTTAAATAAGTTTTTCAGGTAAGTAATAATGTTGTTGATCTAGCAATAGGCCTTAGGAATGCTACTTTTGGAAGCACTGTTGTATGTCTTTGTTTTTGTTGAACTAAATTCAAACAAATTGATGATGTAATAGTACTATACAATTACTTTTGTGTGTGAATAAAATTTGAATGGATGTTTTAAGTTTCTCATAAACAGTGGCTAAGTTATCAGAAAGATCACACCCGGTTTTCGCCCTTCCGCTACAACGTAGGGTGTAACACACATGCCCAGACATCTCTATATCCCTTCCTTCATCTTACCTGAAATGTGTGTTCCTTGATTTATTTCAAAAAACTTCATTCCTTATCATGTTCAACCTTGAGTGCTAACACATCCAGTCTTCCACCTCAGCATATTCATCTCTACGAACTTTTGCCCGTGTGCCTTCTTGACGGACTAATAATTGGTTTTTCATAACAAGGTTTGGCGAACTGCAACCCCACATAATTTCCATGCTAATCTTGTTGGGAACATCTAGTCACACAAAACTACTATGATTGATCTCCACTTGCACCAAATGGTCTAAACTCAGTGAGCTCCATCCCTATCGATGGCATAGTCACTATAGACGAACGAACCTAAATACTTGAACTCTGTGAGCTTCTCACTATTGTTTCCCCATGTATAACCTTGAAGTCCTTCTACCAACTATGATACACTCACATCGTTAACATATAATCAATACTAAAAGTAATCAAATGTGATTCCCTTTTTTAAAGAACGAGTTTATAGTTTCTTAAAGGCATGTCACGTGTACCCTAGTAACACTACACCTTCTAAGCACATCTACCAACTTCAATAACTTACTACTAAGGGTTCCTATATCCCAAGGATTAAAACGCAAACTATACCCCATTTTCTTTTCCACGCATGCACCCTTAGTCTCTGTACACAATCTCAATGAAGCACTGTGTCTCCTTGTGTCAATGATACTGCAAATAAACCAATGAACAAGGAGAACAACGCACAGCAAACCAACAATGTCTCAGATGTAGCTAACACCGAAAACAAAATATTACCCGAGTGAACTTACCCGAATGACTGTGAGTTGTATATCACACACAACGGTGGTTTATGTGGTGGTTAATATGGTGGTTGGATGGTGGGTTACCTGGTTGGTAGTGGCAGACAGAAGCTTGAAAAAGAGAGAGAGAAAGAGAAAGAGGGAGAGAGTTAAAAACAACAAGAATAAGTACCTTTACATAAAACATTATTATTCATTGTCATTTATTTTTACAGCATAAAGACGGAGTTATTGAGATTAGTATTCAGATTAGGGTTTCTTTTGGGCATAAACGAATGAATGATGTTCGTATATTCGAATTGGTGAATCATATCTTGATACATACATACATATATATATACATGACGGTTGGATGCATAACCGCCACTACATATAATAAAACTAAACTATATAAATAAATGCATTATACTAACTAATATATCTAGCTTATATTCATTCTAATATTCCCTCCCGTAAGCTAGATGGCACCAAGATGCAAGAGCCCCTTGAGACGGAGAAAGTCTTTAGGTTGTAGCGCTTTTGTTAGTATATCTGCAGCTTGTTCTTTTTTCGTACAAAACTTGACTTCAACTTCATCTTCTTTAACAAGATCACGAATGAAATGATACTTCACTCTAATATGTTTGCTTTTCCCATGATAAACAGGATCTTTAGCCAGACAAATTGTGGATTTGTTATCACAGAAGATTACCGGTGGGCAATCCATATTCATTTTAGTTCATTGCAGAGTGCTTGAAATCCAACCATGGACAGTGCAATATATTCAGCTTAGGTTGAAGATAAGGCAACGACCTTTTGCTTTTTTGATTGCCATGCTATTGCTCCTGATCCTAAATGAAAAACATATCCCGAAGTGCTTTTACTATCATCCACATTTCCAGCATAATCACTGTCACTAAATCCGACTAATTTCCCTTTACTTCCCCTTGAGTAGATGATTCCATGGTTTACTGTCCCTTTTATATATCTTACGATTCGTTTTCCTGCTTCCCAGATACTTGTCTTTGGTTTCTCCATAAACCGGCTTATCTTGCTAACAGCAAACATTATATCAGGCCGAGTATTCGTCAAGTACATGAGACATCCCACTAGACTTCTATATAAATTTTCATCCACCTCATCTTCAAGGTCATTTTTTGATAATCGTTCACCATATTCCATAGGACTGGAGATTATGTTACATCTTTCCATATTGAATTTTTTAAGCAAACCTTTAGCATATTTCTGCTAAGATAGAGTAATATTTCCATCTTCATACTTGACCTCCATGCCCAAGAAATAGTGTAGAATTCCCAGGTCAGTCATCTCAAATTCCTTCTTCATCGAATCCTTGAGTTGATCTATCATGTTCAGAGAATCACTGGCGATTATAAGGTCATCAACATACAGACAGGTCACCATCTTAGAGGTTTGTGTATTCTTGATAAATAGAGTATGTTCATATACACATTTCTTGAACCCATTTGAGCCGAAAAATTTAGCTATCTTGCTGTACCATGCCCTTGGGGCTTGTTTAAGACCATATAGGGCTTTCTTGAGATGGCACACCTTTCGTTCTTCCCCCATTTTAATATATCCTTCCGGTTGTTCAATATATACCTGTTCACTTAGATCTCCATTTAAAACGCTGTTTTAACATCCATTTGATGTAGATGCCAGCCATTTCGTGCCGTAAAAGCCAGTATCAGTCTAACTGTATCAAATCATATACAGGTGCAATTACATCTTGGTAATCCACTCCATACTTTTGATTGTAGCCTTTAACCACTAATCTCGTTTTGTACTTATCCACATTTCCATGCTCGTCATATTTAGTTTTATAGATCCATTTAACTCCAATGGGTTTTTGATCTTTTGGAGGATCAACTAATTCTCATGTATCGTTTCTTCTAATTGACTCTATTTCCCTGTCCATTGCTTCTCTCCACTTAGTTTCTTTATGGGCTTCTCTGTACGTGGTTGGGTCTGCATCGGCGTATAATACAAAATTTGCTGCATCTTCAGTTGAATGTTGATCACCATATAAGTCATCTACTTGTTCCTGTGCGAGAGGTTCCGAATCTGCATATACATCCGCGAGACTTCTGGTTCTTAACTCAGCATTTTCCGATGATGATGACGAGTCTTCTTCTTCATGATTTTGATTCGGTCCTATTGTTTCCTCGTTATCCGATTCATTATTGCCTTGATCATTATTTTGGAATGCAGAGTTATATCCTTGAACATTTACTTCCTTCTCCTAATTTGTAACATTTGCATCCGGAAAGTTCAGTTGAATATTTGCATCTTTTATATGTCTTTCAATTCCTTCCCAGTCCTGGCTTTCATCAAAGATTACGTCTCTACTGATGATGGTCTTATTGGTTATTGGATATATAATTTATAAGCTTTACCGGTTTCATTGTAGCCTATCATGATTACTTTCTCTGTTTTATCATCCAACTTTCCTCGATTTTGCTTAGGAACATGAGAATATGCCACATCCGAAGATTCTCAAATGAGCAACATTTGGTTTCCTTCCACTCTATGCTTCTTGAGGAGTCATGTTTTGCACTCCTTTAGTAGTTGCTCGATTAAGAAGATAGGTTGCACATGATACCGCTTTAGCCCAGTAGATATGTGACAGGTTTTTCATTTTCATCATGCTTCGACAAAGTTCCATGAGGGTTCTATTTTTCCGTTCAGCTACTCCGTTTTGATGGGGTGTGTAGCTCGTAGTAAGTTGGTGATGAATTCCATTATCTTTAAGGAAGTTTTGAAACTCATGACCACAGTATTCTCCTCCTCTATCCGTGCGTATGGCCTTTATCTTAACATCAGCATGATTCTCTACTAATCTTTTGAAGTTCTTAAACTTTGTTAAAGCCTCGGATTTTAGTTTCAAGAAATACACCCATGTTTTCCTTGAGAAATCATCTATAAAGGTGATGAAGTATTTACATCCACCTATGGACGTGGTTCTCATCGGTCCACATACATCCATATGTACTAATTGCAATGGCTTGGCAGCATGCCATGTTGCTTGTTTAGGAAATGCTTTTCGAGCATGTTTACCAAACAAGCATCCTTCACATACACTATGTGATGATTTGGAAGTCGTCTTTGGTAAACCTGTTACAACTTCTTTTTCTCCCATGTTGTACAAGGTCTCGAAGTTTATGTGACCATATCGTCTATGCCACAATACCGAGGTGTCTTGGGTCATTACATTGCAGACTCTTGGAGTAACATCATAATATAAGTTTAACGGAAACATTTTGTTTCCTGTCATCCTAACTGTTCCCATGTGCTTTCCCGTTGGATCTTTGATACACACTCATGATTATGAAAGTTCACTTCATATCCTTTTTGCACTAGTTGTCCCACACTTAATAAGTTATGTTTTAGGCCTTCAACATAGAAAACATTCAGTACTCTTTTCTCTACTCCTCTAACTTTGATGGCTACATCACCACTTCCTAATACACTGAGCCTCTTGTTGTCTCCGGTTCTTACTTCCTTCTTTTCTGATTCGTTTAGTGTAATGAACAAACTCTTGTTCCCGGTCATATGATTGCTACATCCACTATCTAAATACCAGCAATCCTCTTTCGTTATCTCTTCTACGTTAAAGATCATAAATAGGGTTTCATCATTCCCATCTTCCGTCTCATCTTCATGTAACAGAGCATTGTTGCTCTTATCATTTTCGTCTCCCTTTTGACAAAAACTTGTCGTGTGCCCCAGTTTTTGACAATTATAACAGCGGATTTGTCCGCTAAACCTTCCTCTTCCCCTGCCTCTTCCTTTTCCATTATCTTGATCGATTCTGATTTTGGCTTTGTATTTGAAATGCTTGTTCGACGGGTACATCATCATATTGTTTCAACCTTAATTCATGAGATTGTAAAATCCCAAGTAACTCTTCTGTCGACATGACTGTTATGTCTTTTGACTCTTCTATGGCTACTACAACCGATTCATATTTCCTTGTTAAACTACGAAGAATCTTTTCAACTATTCGTTGTTCTGTAATGTTTTCTTCATTTAATCGTAATTGATTCACTATAACTGTAGTTCTATTGATATATTCTTCTATAGTTTCACTGTCTTTCATTCGTAATGCATCAAACTCACATCTTAGGGTTTGTAATTTTACCGTTTTGACTCTGTGTTCTCCTCTGTATGGGCCTTGTGAAGGATGTCCCACACTTCTTTGGATGTTTTGCTTGTTGCGATTCGTTCAAACAAGTTTCATTCACTGCCTGAAATATTATATGAAGCGCTTTCTTGTCCTTCTTCACTTTCTCCCTGTGAGCATTTTGATCATTTTCTGAAGCCTCGGCCGCCAGTTGATTGTATCCTTCTTCTACACTGGTCCACAGATCTTGTGATTCTAATAAAACCTTCATTTGTATGTGCTAATGATAGTAATTTTGCCCCAACAGTTTTGGGATCTGAGTTTGGATTCCGCCATTTGATGTTGTCATTTGAACGAGAAAAATTTGATGAGAATTGCAGCAATTACGATGTCAGTGAGTGCGGATCGTTGTGGCTCTGATACCACTTTATTGAGATTAGTATTCAGATTAGGGTTTCTTTTGGGCATAAACGAATGAATGATGTTCGTATATTCGAATTGGTGAATCATATCTTGATACATACATACATATAAATACATGACGGTTGGATGCATAACCGCCACTACATATAATAAAACTAAACTACATAAACTATATAAATAAATACAGTATACTAACTAATATATCTAGCTTATATTCATTCTAATAGGAGTAACCTTAAAAAAATAATCTTTGATTCAAATGTATCTAACAAATGGTGTTCATAAGATGTCTGGAATACACCCTCTAAACCAAGAGCAGTTTGCATTCCAGTAGCCTGTTACCAACTTCCATGTGGGTCACAACCAGATGTTTGAAACAATGATCCTTGTAGCTGACCAATTGTCGGTATGAATAAGATCCCGATTCATTCAACCTATGTAGCCTTCTTTGTATATATTTAATTTAAAGTAAAAACCATAGAAACGAATTTTTGTTATTTGGAGCATCAAATCTTGCAATCATCACAAGGGAGTGAAATCTTGGCCACATTTCACAAAGGGGTAATTACCATTGCAATGGCAATCTCTCAACGTGCCACCGTTGGCAATGTTGATCTCTCAAGAGGTCGTCATTGGTAATGGCAACGACCCCCATAGTAAAACATAACCAAGATTTTACCCCTTGTGATGCATGCAAACGGAGAGTAGCCCCCCAAAAAAACCATAAAAAACCGTCATGCTTTCTTATTTTACACGAATAAGTCTCTCAACATGGTTTTGATATATTAAAGTCTCTAACTTATCCAAAATATCCGTCAACCCAAACTTGGTATATTAAAGCCCATAAACTTGTATAGAATGCACAAACGTGTGAAAATAATAATAATAATAATAATAATAATAATAATAATAATAATAATAATAATAATTACTTGTTACTCGTAAAGCAGTGAACATGTGATGAAGTGACATTAAAATTATTTGCTAAAAAATATACCATCTTAATTTGATCAATCGAAGAGATAACAAGTTATTATTTGAACTTTTTTTCCAAGTGCGTGTATTCTAGAAAAATTAGGGACTTAAATGTACCAAAATTGGGTTGACTGACATTTCTCATTAAAATAAGAAAGTATGATGGTTTTTAATGGTATTAACCCTTTAATTTAATTAACCGGCATAAGGAGGATCGATGAAAGCCCATTTAAAAACTTGTTCATATTGGACCGCAGCATTATCCCATGAGTAATCTCTTTCCATTCCCCTCTTCATCAACCATCTCCAAGAAGTTTTGTGATTCCTGTAAGTCTCTATAGCTACCCATAGCGCCTACAATATCCACCATTTTAAAGTTGTTAACATTCATGGAAGCAGGTTTTGACATTCCATTCTCATATTTTTAGAGTCCACTCCTGACTCTTGTTTGCCTTTTAAGTCGGTCAAAACAGGTCGTTTTTTTACGACACTCAAAACAGGTTGGGTTAGGTTAAACCTGGAAACACTTTTGTCCAAGATTTATAATTTATCTAATGACTTAACTCCTGTGTCAAATGACATTATTAAATTAAAAAACTATATTCTTTAATAAGAGAGTACACTGCCAAAATGGTCCCTAACGTTAGGCCAGATTTGCCACTTTAGTCAAAAAAGTTTTTTTTGTCATTGGGCCCCTGGAAGGTTTTAAATTGCCGAAATTGCCCACTTTTTCAGATGGTGTTAACTGAGGTCTGATAACTCAGGGGCAAATATGTCATTTCTCACCACACGGGCCATTTTGGCATATTTCTCACCACTCTGGTCATTTTGGCATCATTTCTCACCTTAGGGCCATTTTGGCAATTTAAAAAAAAAACAAAATATTTTTATTTATTTTATATAAAACCCACCCCACCCTAACAATGGTGGCAATTCTTGACCTGACACGAAAAAAAACAGGTTTGGGTCGACTAACATGATCCGTTTAAAAAGACGGTTCAGATTTGTGTTGACCCGTATTAAAAACAGTTGGGGTTGACCCGAATAAAAACGGGTGGACACGTTCATAACTAAATTGATTGAAATTGGAGTTGGGATTAACTTACATCCAGCATGCTTCCTCTTGTCAAAGGTTTAAACGCCCACCTATAAAAGACAATGAAAATTTATATAGGATCAGGACTTTTCAAAATATATATAATTATATAAACGAATTTTACAGTCTCTTGTAACACATTGTACCAGATACATACCCGGTACCTTCACCTTTTCCTTCATCAGCAAATGGATTAAAAGTCTTTACAGTGTCCTACATAAAATCAAATATACACTTGGTCATGATATTGAGAAAACAAAATTAAACAATAGATATAATATAATATAATCTTGATTTTAACTCACTCCAAGTCCTCCAGTTGCATGGACTACTGGTACAGTTCCATATCGCATTGCATACAACTGATTTAAACCGCAAGGCTCGAACCTTGAGGGCATTAGTAGAATATCACATCTGCATAATAATTAAAAGTGGTGTCTGAACATAACTTAATCATCATATTTTTCCGAAAACACAAACGGGTTTCGTTTACCCTGCGGTTATCCGGTGCGATATAGGGACATCAAACCCGACCCATCCACGGAATTTATCTTTGAATGTTGCTTCAGTGGCTCTCATCCAGTCTTCATATTGTTTTTCTCCAGATCCAAGCATTATCTGGAATATAATAGATATGAAGGTGGCGCATAAGCGTATTTGATCCAATTTATAAACAAGTGCAACAATTTGAGTAATGTACTTACAAATTGAACATCATCTTGCAATAAGTCAGGAGTCCCCGAGAGAATTATGTCAATACCTTTCTGGTAGTCCAATCTCCCAATAAATCCTATCCGTTAAGAGTGTTGAGTTAGTGAATTGTATTGCATGTTACAAAAAAAGAATATATTTATAATGAGTTGTATGGTGTTTTACCAATGGGCAATCTGGCCGAATTGGTAGGCCTAATTCTCTTTGAAGTGCAATCTTGCATTCAATCTGTGCATATCATAAGCATATCCTTGAAGTGACTATAACCATATACTTATAAATGGGTTGATTTGAGTTAAGTTAGTTCTCTAATGGGTCAAACGGGTATGATAAAATTCATTTGCTTAAAAGAAAACATGTCATATGGGTTGAAAGTTGCCTAAAGTGGGTATCTAATACATACAACCTCCTAAGTCAATATATTCAAAAAAAGAGTAAAATGCCATTTTCGTCCCTCTGAGGTTTGGCTACTTTTGCGACTTTCGTCGAAATATTTGTTTTTCCGCATCTAGATCCAAAAGGTTTGAAATCTTGCCATTTTCATCCAACTCGTTAACTCCATCCATTTTTTAACGTTAAGTCATGGATATTTTCGTCTTTTTAGACATTTTTTTGTGATGATTAAAGGGTTTGGGTGAGGAGAAAGTCAACACAGATGGATATTTTTTTTCTTATAGTGTTTATATATAATAAGAAAAGTCTACAAAGATGGAAATGCCCCTCATTTAATGGAGAAAAATGAGTGGAGTTAACGAATCAGATGAAAATGGAAAGATTTCAAACCTATTGGATCCAGATGCGGAAAAACAAACCTTGAGATGAAAGTCACAAAAGTGGCCAAACCTCATGAACGAAAATGGCATTTTACTCGTAAAAAAGATTCTACTGAAAATGATTTAAGTCTAATCATATTTGACTCATTAATTACTGATAAAATAATTTAACCCTTTTAGACAAAAAGTAAATTACCCATTTCAACTGTAAATTACCCTTCTGACCTGAACGTGTTTTAACCCATTATCCAAATTGCATTGACCATTAGGCCATATCATCTATTTCAATGTGGTTATTCACATTTCACGGTAGAAAGAAAAGATAACAACCTTCCCTGAAAGGTCATCCAGAGAGTAATGATAAGGGATATGCTCATCTACAGATGGATTCCATTCAGTTACATCAATGCCGTTTGTGATCCCTAAACAACCATATAACTAGATTAAGAGTGAAAACACAAATATAAAGCAACATCATAAAAAAGGGGGTAGCGGCGCAGCTTGTTGCTCGCTTACCTGCAATTTTGATGTAACTCGGCCAGTTTTTATATTAATATATGATTACAAAAAAAAACATCATAAATATTATTGTGCTTAAGATGACTTAAATTCTAAGTCAAACAAGAAATCTCTATACATTTCTGAAAACCTATATTAATGATCACGTTGAAACAGTTAACTAATTGAAATTAATATAAACAAGTTAGTATAATATTAGGACTGCAAACTACGTACCATTAACAACAGTCTTTCGACTACTAAGAAGCTCATCTAGACCATTTCCACCTTCTGGGGTTGTAATTTCCCAAGAATAGCCCTGATCATAACAATCAAACACGTAAATAATCCAAATTGTTTATATTTTAGAGGTGGAAGTATGGGTGTGTTGAATAATGGGTTGAAACGGGTCATTTTCTAGTACGGGTTGTAACATACCAAGGTCAAACTGAACCACAGACACTTTTTTGTCCATTTTTTTTCAATTTTCTATAATTGATTAATGCAATACTTATGATTAGAAAAATGATGTTACAGTAGTGCTCGAACAAACAATTTCGGAGGTTCTATTTGACACGACACTTTCACACGCTTAACAATGGGTAGTTTTGTCTTTTCATATTACCTGGCTAACTGTCGGTATTCGGTCAGCAGTGACAATTGCACCTTTTAGAATATTAACCGCTTCACCAGTGTCAAGAGCATGTGTTCTTGCCCAAGTAGGGAATACCCACCCCAAAGCTCCATACCACTCTGGTGGCAATCCAAAATTGCTGTAAGTTGATGCAGGCTTTACTCCCTACAAAATAATTAACACTTGTCTAGCTTAAGCTTTTGTTGAAAAAAAGCATCTCACACGACAACAAATTAGCTAAATGAACACGACATTTTAACACGCCTAACAATGTAAAATTTGTGAAGTCCACATTTTCTTTAGTGGGAAGAAATTATTCAAGTTGCAACAAGTTGATCTCTAATTTTTAAGTGGACAAACTGCATATTTCTCATTCTCCACGTTTCTAATTATGAACTTATTTAAAAAAAGAGTAAAAAGCCATTTTCGTCCCTGAGGTTTGGCCAGTTTTGCGACTTTCGTCCAAAGGTTTTTTTTTTCGCATTTGGATCCAAAAGGGTTGAAATCTTGCCATCTTCATCCGGCTTGTTAACTCCAACCCATTTTTCTCCATTAAGTCAGGGGTATTTTCGTCATTTTTGTTAACTTAAAGGGTCATTCGGTCTTTTTCAGTGGTATTCGGTCTTTTTACATGAAGTGAAAAGGACTGAATTGCCCTTTAAGTTAGCAAAAAAAGACAGAAATATCCCTGACTTAATAGAGAAAAATGGATGGAGTTAACGAGCCAGATGAAAATGGTTCAAACCTTTTGGATCCAGACGCGGAAAAACAAACCTTTGGACAATAGTCGCAAAACTGACCAAACCTCAGGGTCGAAAATCTCATTTTACTCTTAAAGAATGTCTATACCTGGTGAGCAAGATTGTGTATCACAACAATACTCCTAGCATCCTTGTAAACTCCATAGGGGCGATACTTTGCTGCTAATAGTCTAAAGCATGATACAAAATGAGCAACAAACGCACTTTATTTAGGCAGAACTGTAAGCTAGATGCAAAGTATGATATACAGAAACATATATAAGCATGTAGTGAGTTAAGGACATACACCGGCACAAGACCAGCATGCCAATCATTGGCAAGGAACAAACATTTTTCACCATACGTATGCCCTCCCAAAGGAAGAACTAAAGGAGCTTCACATGCTGCGTGACAAAGTAAGGTGAACCGAAACTGCTCCAAAAATAATAATGATAGTGTTATTTTTTTTTAAACAGAAAGCACATGATTAATAAAATATTTGATTAAACCTGGTTATCCCCAAATGCACCATAAGTCCATAAGTATCACCGTACGGATTTCCAGGACGGTGGAAAGAAGGGTGATCCACAAATACCTGAAAACACCAAAATCAGCTGCAGCATAATTGTTACTAAAACTAGATGGAAAACTGAGGGTATGTTTGGCAAAAGTAGCTGATGGCTGGTAGCTGGAGGCTGGTGGCTGGAAGCTGGTAGCTGGAGGCTTTTTAGATATATTTAGGTGTTTGGCAGAGTAGCTGGAGTTTTTAATAAAATGTATAAAATGACCAAAATGGACATTAAAAAGTTGGTGCATTAAAAAATTCATTATCTTTAGAGGTTAAAATAGTCATTTTCCCTAAAAGCTTGTAGCTCCTTCTAAACGCTACTAGTAGGAGCGTTCAACCAAAAGCTTCAAGCTCCTAACTTAAAAGCTTGAAGCTCCTTCAACCAAACAAGGCTTTTTATTGAGCATGAGCTTTTTCTTAAAAGTTTAAAGCTAGAAGCTCCTAAAAGCTTCTAAAAGCTCCTTGCCAAACATACCCTGAGTGTGTTGAGTAACGAGTCAAAACGGATTATGTTGACCATTTAGGACAATATTGTTTGTTCTAACAGAAACTTGGAACTAGGATATCATTCTTTCTTACCCAATCGACACCTGCTTTGTACTCATGAAAGAACACAACCTCCTGAACCCCACCAGAACAAGAAACCTTAATTCGACAATCAAGATCAACAGCACTATCAAACTTCCTATCTGAAGGCTCGCCAGACAAATATCTAGGTGTAACAACCATCACACGATGCCCACGTGCTGCAAGTGCAATTGGCAAAGAGCCACACACATCTCCTAAACCTCCAGTTTTTGAGTAAGGTGATGCCTCAGAAGTAACAAAGACAATGTTGCGGGTCACTTCTGTATATGTTTTTTGTGCCAACTCATCATCCACAATCACTTCTTTTTTATCATCTGAAACATTATCATGAGTGTTGCTAACTTGGGAGTTCAAACATGAACTAATTGTTATTATGAAATGGTCAGATTCGATACTTTATTCGTAACATAGCCACAATCAAAGTAAATATGGAAAATACCAAAAGAATAAGTAACTACAGAAGCTAGTTTATACAATTTTGAGAAGAAATTTTAATGTGAGATGAGAAAGAACAAATGGCATAATGATAATACACTAAATACTTTATTTCTTCCCACATTAATTATTTTTTCCCTAATACTTTATTCTACACATATCGAAATTTGTCATACACATATCAAAAGTTATCCTACACATATCAAAATTCATCCTTAATTTTTTGAAAAGGTTATAAGTTTAAGTTAATTAGCTATTTTAAGACCGCTGGGTGTGGGCGGCGGTTTGGGGCGTGGGTTGCCCTTCAACGCCAGCTTTCCCACCCCGGCTTGGCGTTGGGCTGGGCGTTGCCCCTCTGGCGTGGGGATTCCGCCTAGCGTGGGACGGGGGTAGGGTGAGCTGGTTGGCTGGTCCAATATGGCTAGCTTTGGTTGGCTACTTTAGGCTGGCCACGCCACACCACACCCCACTTTTTTTGGGTTGGCCTGGTTAAGCCTACCTCCACCACGTGTTGTACAAAGCCCCCAACCCAAGCCCCACTGCACCCTGCGGTCTAAGGGAAAGACAATAAATTAATTAATTATGTCAATTAGCTCTATGCCCTTACAATAATATTGTATACAAATATTAAATAAAACATTCCAATTTATTGGTTTAAAATTATTATTTCTCATCTTACAAAACGTTTTCTTCTCATTTAAATCATCACACATTTACATATTGCATCATATACAAAGTTTATTTAATAGCTAACTATTTTTGTAGGTGACGCTATAAACCTATGAGATATATACAATTAAATTGCGCCTTGTGATATATATAAATAAATTGCGCCTTGTGTACAAAAAGCAAAACGTACCAGATTGAGGACCGAAACGAAATCCAACAACCGAACCAGATTCATCCATCGCAGCGCCCAATAACACGGCATTCTTCTTCTTCTTCTTCTTCGCATCTTCAACGAAAGAAGATCCGTCTTCTGAGCTCCTACTTATCGCTCTCAATTTCACATTACAGCTCTGCTTACTAATCGCAACCGTACGAAAACCAAAACACCTATGAAAACCTGGAGATTTCGCTACGAAATTAGGGCATGATCGGAGCAAAATCTCCATGAGAGAGAAACAAAAATGAAAACTGAGGATGTAATGGATCGTGAATTTGAATTTTGTAGGTTGATGTGTGTGAGTGTTTCGAGTTAGTTGACGAGTTTGTAATTAAAAATGCGCGAAAGCCAAAAAGAGATCTTTACGATCAAAGTGTGACTGACAATACGACGTCGTTTTATTTCTTTTTTGCCGACTTGATAATGAAGCAGGCAATGTCACGTGAAAAGTGTTGATTTCACGTCACACTTCCCCCTTTTCGTCTCAAGTGAGTAAAGTACAAACTTCGTGGCCATTAAAGCTTCTGCAACACATCTTGCTTCATATGGTATTGTTGTTCTCTGGGGTGGAGCGGTAAAGTGGTGGAGAGTTTACATTTACATCGTTGCCATCAAAGTTTACTTTATAAGGGAGTTGGTTTCGGTGCCGCATAAGGAAGAAGAAAGAGAGTGGGTTAATGGTGGCCCCACTCTCTTCTAGCATATCATAATTTTTTCTTTTATTTTTTCTTTTTAAAAATAATTATTTAGTCACACCATCCGTTATTTTTGGGTGAGAGATGGGATTTGTGATGGCACGGCCTGATTGGTTACTGGAGTTTATCTTTTCTAGAGAGGTCACCACCCATTACTCCCTAATAGTAAAGCCAAGTGTAGTTTAAGATACGTGAGAGGTTTGATGTCAGACGTATATCTTGTCGTATAGCCAAACTCGTCCTAGAGGATTTAAGTGTCTCGCCCTTTATCCTAACGAATTATATAAACTATTTTTAAATATATATATTAACGTTATAACCAATAAACATAGAAAAAATATAGGGTTTCTAATATGTTAAATAACTTCAATTCCATATAAACTTCATCATCATCAATATTCAATCTTTAGTTTTTGTTTTTTTTATGTTTTTAATATTTCGTTATTATTATCTATATAACATTTGCAGGGTTGATGAACAGTAAATATCCTTTTGACCTTTTTTTCTAAGTTTTTTATTAATATTTGTATTGACTTTCTTTTTCTTAATTTTCTTTTTTGTTATAATTTCGAATTACTATTACTAATCTTATACAATAAACAATATATGATTTAATGCAACACTTTTATTTTTTTCTTATAACTTTCGTACGTTAGTTTTATTTTTATTTTTTTTAACTAAATACGTGTTTACGTTATTTTTTTCTTGATATTCCGGTATAAATTATATTTAAAACGGAGATGTATTTTAAATAATGATACATTGATGAGCTAAGTTTGTACCGACCAACAACATTGATACCGATAACGGTGTTCGTTTTCATAGTTTTCGATGGATGTAAAGGATGACATTATTTTTTAACTTACATCATACAAATTTTGTGTAATAAAACCATTGTAAATATTAATTTACCGACCCAGTTCGTCATTTTACAGTTATTTCAGTACAACTTTTTTTCAAATACATTTTATATCGTAATGTCGAGAAAAAAACTTAAATATCATGACTTTAATCTATAATGGTGTGGGTATCGTACCGATACTGATATTATAGTTTTCGATCGATGTAAAGTAAGTTTCGTTATCTTTTAGGGCGTGTCATTACTTTAGTTTTTTTAGGTTCTCTTTCGATTATTGTAACAAGTGCTGGTACCATCATGAACCAAACTAACACCGGCCAAGTTTTCGCCGCAACGCGCGACAAATTTTTCTAGTTAATCACATTAGATAGATGTTTGGCTTAGCTAATGACTATGGATCAATCGAACACCAGTAGGCCCAATATGTTATTGGATTTTAGATATGGATAAAATAAACTATTTGAAACCCAATAAGTTGTAAAATTATTTTTGAGTAAAGTTCTAACTTGCTCCTTGTGGTTTGGTCCAGATATCTACTTTGCTCTAATAGTTTTATTTTGATTTTTTTGCTCGTTGTGGTTACTCAATTGGTTCAATATCTTCCCTAGCTTATACTTACACCCTTAAATTGATTTTTTATAAGGGCAAACAAGTCTTTTGCGTAGGGTATAGGTTTAAATTACTTAACTATATTAGTTAATTAATTTTTCAATAAACTCTCATTACATATACAATTTGTATACGTAAAAGCGGGATATACCAAATTGCTTTAATCTAATTTCTTTTAAAATTATGTAATTTTAAATATGTAAATCTTTTTATGCGTATATTTAGCAAAAAGTATCCTATTAAATAGATTTGTATGGTAAATAAGTATCTATTTGCCTTTATCTAATTTTCTTTTAACATATTGCAAATTTAAATATGTAAATCTTTTATGGCACACAAAAGTATAAGAGTGTGTAGTTGGTACTTGATACTACTTGAAAGGTGATATGTACTCAAAAATTTGATTTTTCACATATACAATTTAATAATAAATAATATTTAGTATTATACATTAACATAGAATGACTAAAGTGTTGTATATGATTTTGTTTATTCATATATGAAATTATAGTTAAAACAATCAGATTTTGACATACAGTTTGAATCTCCATATTGTATACAAAATCAAACCATATATATGATTTTAACAACTTTGAACGTATATAAATCAAAACACGATCAAACTAACTACGACATGGATCGAGAAAAGACACAGGAAAAAATCGAACTAGAAGAACACAGAAAAAATCCGAATTTGTTGTAGAAAATAAAAAATGCTTCAATTATATCTATACTTCAATTTGAAGGAATCTCATGAACGCTAAAAATCTATACTTCAATTATCAGGAACCCTAAAAATCTCCAAAACATGAAGTCATCTAATCGTTTGATCGATATAGAATTTGAAGGGTTTTAGGGGTTTATGAACTTGAAAGGCAAAAGACAAAATTGCCTGTATGCAAAATGTCACGGCCCCCGACCCCACCCCGGGCGGAAGCCGCGAGCAGTCAACTGGTGGTATCGGTGTTTATTAAATTGGCAGCGGAATATATCATCAGAATCGTAGTTAGGAAATATTTCAGAGTTTGTAAAACACCAAAGTTTAATATTAAATAAATGGGATAAAACCCATATTCCATTCAAATGTTTTTATAGGGACAAACCCTAATTAACAAAACATAAATTTCTTCTTTTATTTAGGTAATCATAGCCACTTTATTTAAGCCTTCAATGCTCCATAGCAGGCTTCTATGACTTTCACAGTAAGTTACCTAACGCGTTTAAAAACATTTTGCCGGTTAAAAATACTGGTGACTTCGTTCAAATTTTGTAAAAAGACACATTGTTATATTTCACAGTATCAAGGGAGATTACATTGTTTTTATCTAACAAAAACTCAATCAGTATTTATCACGGTGGCAGTTCCAATGAATGTGGTCATATTACTATTGGCTAACTTCCGTCCAATAGTAACGCTGGACTAGTAGTGTATACAAAACCCCACATATCGGCAGTAATTTCAGATAACAAAAACTTAATCACTGTAAATACAACTTGTAAAAACATTTAGGGTTTTGTAAATCATTTGGTAAAAAGAAAGAATGACTCACTTTGTTGTTTTAAGGTTGTTATCTTAGAGCTTCCTGGTGTTATTTCTGAGTTCCTAATAAAATTACAATGCAACACATGTCAGTGCAATAACCCAACTTAACTCTAACGATACATCACGAGACGAAACCCACATAGTAGTTAACAAAGTATAGCCTTAAATACAGGCAGCACTTTGACATCAGTTGCTGGGTTTTAGATCAATCGGACAAGGTATCGAATCAATGATTAGTGTTAAAACACTTACAACGGGGCAATGCTTCGTAGGTTTAGGGGTTTAGGGGTGTATTGTAAGAATAACGGGATACGAGAGTTTCTAATCAGAGAAATTAGATCGAAAATGAGCAACGACTTCAGCCCCAAGCCACTGCATTTATAGGTCAGCCTGGTCTCTCCAACGCGACGCGCCAGGTTCCAGGAAATCCCGCGCGTGGCGCGACATAAGACATCTAGGGCTAGTTCAGCCTTGTCAATGGTAGACTTGCCACATGTCGTGATCTGGTGACACATGTCTTGGTACTCTCCCACGCGTCGCGGGAGATGCCGGTGATTCTGGCGCATGGCGCTTGGGACGCCAGGGCGAGATTTCTTGTTTTTCGTGTCGGGTCTCGTCGTGCGTGCTCGAGGCTTCGATTATGGCTCGTTCTAGGGTGTTTTGGAGAGTTGTTACATCCTCCCTAACTTGTTTTAAATCGCGTCCTCGAGATTCATTGGAATAAGTAAGGATACTTTCACTTCATCTCAGATTCCAGTTCCCATGTATATTCTGGTCCTCTTCTTGAATCGCGTTTTACTTTGACCAGTATTAGCCTTTTTATGCTTGAGGTTCTTAATCTTTCTATCTTCAATTTGTATAGGCTTTTCAACAAATTTCAGTTTTTCATTTACCTCTATGTCTTGAAGAGGTACTATCAATGATTCGTCGGCTAAACATTTCGTTAAGTTACATACATGAAATACATCATGTACTCCTGTCATTTCTTAACTGTAGCTGATAAGCTACTGGTCCTATGCGTTTGATAATTTTAAAAGGTCCAACATACCTTGGGCTTAACTTTCCTCGTTTACCAAATCTAACGATTCCTTTCTAAGGTGAAACTTTTAGCAACACTTTATCTACGACTTGAAATTCTAATGGCTTTTGACGATTATCTGCATGACTCTTTTGACGATCTCGAGCCATTTTCAGTCTTTCCTTGACTTGAATTATCTTGTTAGTTGTTTCTTGTACAATCTCCGGTCCTGACAACTGGTTTTCTCCTATTTCCACCCAACATACAGGTGTTCGGCATTTTCGTCAGTAGAGTGCTTCAAATGGTGCAACATTAATGCTTGTATGATAACTATTGTTGTAAGAAACTTCTATTAATGGTAGATGATCATCCCAACTTCCTCCAAAGTCTATCACACAGGCTCTAAGCATATCTTCCATAGTCTGAATCGTCCTTTCACTTTGTCCATCTGTTTGAGGGTGATAAGTGGTACTTAGATTTAATCGAGTTCCCATGGCTTTTTTAAACTTGTCTAAAAATGAGAAGTGAAACGACTCTCTCTGTCGGACACAATAGATAAAGGGATTCCATGTAGTGAAACTATTTCATCCATATACAGCTTAGCTAAACGTTCCATGCTGAAAGTTTCCTTCATTTGTAAGAAATGTGCAGATTTTGTTAATCTATCTACAATCACCCAAATTGTGTCGTTTCCTTTTCGAGTCTTGGGTAGTTTGGTAACAAAATCCATTGTTATAAATTCCCATTTCCAAACTGGCATCTCTAATTGTTGAAGTAAGCCAGAAGGTTTCTGATGTTCAACTTTAACTTGTGAGCAAGTTAAACACTTAGAAACATAACTTGCTATGTTCTTTTTCATTCCTATCCACCAATAACTTTTCTTTAAATCTTGATACATCTTGCTGCTTCCAGGATGCATCGTATACGCAGATTTATGAGCTTTTTCTAGAATTTTGTCTCGTAAATTTCCTTGGATAAGTACCCAAATTCTTTTCTTAAGGAATTTCCACATTCCATCTGTTCCTTGTTCTAAATCTTTTATCATCCCCTTCATTCCTTCAGAATCATCCTTGATTGATGTTTCGTGGGTATTCTTCAGTTGTTTCATTAAATCTATCTATAGTTTTAATCTGAGAGCACGTACCATTTTTGGCTTCTCATGATACTTTCAACTTAGAGCATTAGCTGCTACATTAGCCTTTCCTTCGTGATATTGGATTTCACAATTGTAATCACTGAGGATTTCCATCCAGCGTCTTTGCTTCATGTTTAGTTCTTTTTGCCCAAAAATATATCTTAAAATTTTATGATCAGTGAAGATGGTAAACTTACTACCGTATAGATAATGTCTCCAAATCTTGAGGGCAAATATTATCGCTCCTAGCTCCAAATCATGTGTTATGTAGTTTTCTTCATGCTTCTTGAGTTGTCTTGAGGCATAAGCAATCACTTTCTGGCGTTGCATTAGTACACATCCGAATCCTAATTTTGATGCATCATAGCATACTATGAATCCTTCAGTTCCTTCTGGTAAAGCAAGTATCGGTGCGTTAGTTAATCTTTGCTTTAGGATCTTGAAAGCTTCCTCATGCTTTGGTCCCCATTCAAACTTAACTGATTTGCATGTTAATTTGGTTAATGGAATGTCTATTCTAGAGAAATCTTGAATAAAGCGTTTATAATATCCTGCCAGTCCAAGAAAACTTCTTACTTTCGTTGGTGAATTAGGGACTTTCCATTTGGTAATTACTTCGATCTTTGCGGGATCCACATGAATTCCTTCATAGTTAATAAATTTATCCTAAGAATTGCACTTCGTGCAACCAGAATTCACACTTTGAGAATTTAACATAAAGCTTCTCTTTTCTCGGCAATGTTAGTAGCACATGTAGATGCTTGGCATGTTCATCCTCGCTCTTGGAATAAATAAGTATATCGTCTATAAAGACAATTACAAATTTATCCAGGTTTGGCTTACATATGCTATTCATCATGTCCATAAATATTGTTGGGGCATTAGTTAAACCAAATGACATGACTGTAAACTCATAATGACCATATCTAGTTCTAAGAGCGGTCTTAGGAATGTCTTCTTCTTGTACTTTCAATTGGTGATATCCTGAAGGTAAATCAATCTTGGAAAAGAATCGAGCTCCTTTAAGTTGATCGAATAAATCATCGATTCTCGGTAGCGGGTACTGATTTTTAATCGTAACTTTATTCAATTCTCTGTAGTCAACACATGCGCATCAATCATCTTTCTTCTTGACGAATAGCATAAGTCCTCCCCAAGGCGATGAGCTAGGTTGTATGAAACCTTTTTCCAATAGTTCGTCTAGTTGCTTCTTGAATTCCAGCATCTCCGTCGGCGCTAAACGATAGGGTGCTTTGGCAATTGGTGCAGTTCCTGGTATTAAATGAATTCTAAATTCAACCTCGCGATCAGGTGGTAGTCTAGGTAGATCTTCTGGAAAAACATCTGAGAAATCGGATACTACAGTAATATCTTTCAATTCTTTTCCTTTAGTATTAATGATCGCAGAGTTCATATATACTATTCCTCCTTTTCGTGCGTAGCTTGCAGCTTTCATTACAGGGATGAATTTTGCGGATGATGTCGGCTTGTCACCCTGGATTGTGATACTTCCTCCTGTTGGTGTACGAACCTCAACAGAATTTTGATCACACAAGATTCGCGCATGATTGGCTACGAACCAATCCATTCCTAATACAACATCGAATCTGGCCAGATTCATTGGTAATAGGTTAGCTGTAAATTTATGACCTAAAAATTATATCTTTCCTTTCTGAAAAATTTCGCTTATGTTGATAGAATTTTCGTTTGCCGTTTCCACCGTGCATACTTGGCGTAGCTTAGTTAAGATTGATTGAAAAATTGACAGAAAATAGCATTTATAAAACTTTGGTTTGCGCCAGAGTCAAATAATACTTTAGCAGAACTAGGAACGTACCAGTAATCACATCGGGAATCAACTCGGCGTCTTCGGCTGTTAGTACGAAAGCTCTAGCATTCTTCTTAGGTCCTTCGGTTGTCTTTTCCTTGTTGTTAGGTGCTGGAGCTAGTTTTGGGCAGTTCGGTCGGATATGGCCTACCTCTCCGCAATTGAGGCATATTTTAGCATTAATTTTCTTTCTACACTCCTCTTCCTTATGTCCAGGTATCTTACAGAAATTGCAGTACCTGGCACATTTTCCTATATGCCTTCTTTTACAGAAATTACATAAAGGTGAAGAAGATGAACCTGCTCCTTTCTTACGGTAGGAATTACCAGAATGTAGTTCCTGGGTAATTCTTTGGACTAAATCTTTTTTCCTGGTTTTCTTCTCTTGTGCGTATCAACCCATCTGTAAGAGTGTTAGCAAGCTCTACTGCCTCTTCAATTGTTTGTGGTATGTAACAACACGATATTTTCCATATTCGTTTATTCTATTTTTAACCTATCAAAAGTTTCGAATTATTTCAATTTTATATATATAAAATGTTAAATGTATAAAAAAAAAATAAATATAATAACAGTTTAGTTTTTCGTACATAAATGGTGTTTAACAACTAATTATTTCATAAAATACTAAATACTCTTTTTAAAACTTTAAGATAATTGTTTAATGTAAAAAATAATAATAATAATATGAGTTAAATGCTTGGTTGGTCCCTGTGGTTTGCAAATATTGCAGACTTGGTCCTAGTGGTTTAATAATTACACACTTGATCCCGATGGTTGTAATTTTTGAACTCGTGTGGTCCTTATCACTAACATATGATAAGTTTTTCAGTTAAGTCTATATTAAATGACCAAAATACCCTTACTTATTAAATTAAAACAATACCACCCACCTACCACACCATCACCTGTCAAACTCCAATCACCTTCTTTTCTCAGATCAAACTCCACCCGGCAAGAAACAACAACCGTCGAATGAACATATGGAGAGATTGAAGCCTCTGCATAATTTCGATCTGTTGTACTTAAAGTGGGGGAATCAGAAGCTGTTACGCTGTATAAAGGTTGATTCGAAAGATGGCGTGTCGGCAGTTGATCGGAGACGATCGGCGGAGTATTCCAGAGGCGGTGGAGGTGTGTCGGGGAATACGGTTTCCGGCGACGGTGAGAACAAGGTGACTAGAGAAAAGTTGATGTTCGATTTTCAAACGGATGTTGGGAAGATGAAGGACGCGATTCTCAAAAGAGGAAATGAAAGCAGTTTCCGGCGACGGTGAGATCTGCCACGTAAGCCGAAGAAGCGACCGAGATATATATTAATTTCACTCTTTTAACTTAATATCATGATAATGAATAATTGAATTAATCATTGTTTAACTGAGTTATCTTTTTGTTTCAATACCACAAAATCTGAAAAGGTTTTTTTGATTGTGGAGTTTTTGACTTTGGTGTGTGGACTTTGATCTGAGAAGAGAAGGTGGGTGGAGTTTGACAGGTTATCGTGTGTGATGGTGGGTTTAGTGGTAGGTGGGTGGTATTGTTTTAACTAAATTCTTTTTATTTTTGTTTTTCTAATAAGTAAGGATATTATGGTCATTTAACATAGACTTAACTGAAAAACTTAACATATGTTAGTGATAAGGACCACACGAGTGCAAAAATTACAACCATCAGGATTAAACGTGTAATTATTAAACCACTAGGATCAAATTTGCAATATTTGCAAACCACAGAGACTAACCAAGCATTTAACTCTAATAATATTAAAACAATGACCACACCAGCCGAATGGTGGTGTTGTTCCTTGTCATCAAGCAAATGAAAATTTAAACACCATAGGGACTAAATCCAACAAAGTGTAAACTTTTAAAACATAAGAATACAACCCGCTTTGCAGGCCTTCTCCTCCGGTGTTTCCGGCTGGAATTTCGGCGATTATTCCGGCAAGCCGGTTGCCGTTATCTGCACGAATTCGTCTCGTTTTTCTTGTGTGTTACACTTATCTCTATCTCTTTTAACCAGATTATCCTTTAATTTGTTCAAAACGGTGCTAATTAGATAACCCACTTCACCTCCTAATTCCATTACGATTCTTACTCGTTCAATCGACCTCAATAAGTATAAATAGAGGTCCCTAAACACAATTCCGAACTCCCCACCCATAATTACACCTTCAAATTTTCTATCCTGTGACCTCCTCTAATCGCCAGAAAATTTTACTCCGACCGGCTCGTCTTTTGCATTCACCCGAGCTTCTTCAGTACAATTTTTATATATATTTGCTCGCCTAGTTCACACCATAAACGTCTAGATTCAACAGCGTATACATGTCCAGTTTTGGGATAATTTTGGGGAAGATGATGGAACACAAAGTCTGTTTAAATATAAAACGCAAGCAAAATTTTCATAAATGGTGAGCATGTCTCACTGGTCTTGTGTATTCAAAAGAGTCTGCTTTAGCTAGGTGCGCGAGTTCGATCCCATACATACCCTTTTTTTTCTCGTTTTTTTATATTCAATATGTTTTTCTTATAATAATGGTAAAAAAAAAGGAAAAACTCTATATAATAGTAACAAAGTTTCTCTTGTGTTTCACTAAAGTCACTCTATCTTTTTTTCTATCGTTAAGGTCACTCAAGTCTGATTTGTTGTTCTAATCTTGTGTAATTAGAAGGTTACCAGGTCACCATTATTTATTTTAATTTTTAATTCTTATTTAGATTTTGCAATTTACTTTTGTACCCTCTCAATTGAAAAAAGGAAAAAAAATAAATCTCATCCTTTTTTATTAAAAAACACAAGAATATCAAATCAATCTTCTTCCTTCTAGTATTATTACTATCGTTTCAACATGAAAGGGTACAAATTCCGGGTATTCTTCGATACATATTTCTGTCACCAGAACCTGCTTGCCTCCGCTTCCATAGCCGATCCCCGTGACCTACCTTGTTGTGGCGTCCATCCAAATCGATTTCACAGATCCAATTCAATTCACAGACCATAGATTCCGGCGAATGCTCTCACTTTCCGATCGACTACTCAACCATTTAAAATGCCTCTTAAATAGCACATTTAGTTTTCTCCATCCCTTTAGAAGCTTCGGCGAGCTTTTGGCCGTCAATGGAGCGTCGTACCGCCACCAATTGCTCCGATGAACTGGTTCACTCGTCGACGGACCGTTTACGGGACGAGGTGGAACATAGAGGAGACGAGCAATATTCCATTTGAAGAAGAAAGGTTCACGTTGACGGAGACGGGCAATATGTCGCCGATGTTCCTAGTTGCCGAATGTCAGGGTTGTGAAGATTTGAAAAGGGCGACATTCGTTTTCTTGTTTTTGTTCTGGTTTTTCTTTTGCATTGTTTATTTGTAAGGGTAAAGAGGTAAATATAAAATTCACAAAATCATTAAAAATTAATATAAATAGAGTTAACCTGTGTAACCTACTAATTACACAAGATTAGAACACTAAATCAAACTTCAATGATATTTAAGAGACAAAAAAAGATTGGGTGACTTTATTGAAACACATTAGAAACTCAGTTACTATTTTACAAAGTTACCAAAAAAACATAAACTATGGTTCATACTTTTCTTTCTACTCTGGCTTTATAAAGAAAATAATAATAAGTTAAAAAGGTTTTTTTTTAACTATTATAATTTATATTAACTTTATAAAATTTATAAAGCTTTACATATCATCATTTTATACTATCAAAATCTGTTTTTTTCGTAATACATTAAATTATTTAATCCCAATCAGTGAACATTTACAACTTTACTTATTTTTTTTTATTTTTTAAATCTTAAAAGTAGTTAAGTAATTATTTACTTAAATTCTTAGAATTTCCAATTCTATCCAAAATTCCCAAAATAAATAAATAAACAAGTTCCTACAAATTTTAAAATCCTTAATCGTAATCTACGTCCATTTATTAAACCATATCTCATAATGCGATTAGGATAATTACATGGATTTTCCAGCTTCTCTGCATCAACGACTAATTCTTTGTGTTTGCTAGCTACATTCATATGAGTTTACATAACCCTTTTCTTTAAATTTTTGAGTGAAACATATTACTTGAACTTTTCAATTACTTATGTTAAATTTTTATCTCTACACTTCTTGTCACAAACATAACTTTAGAAGCTTATAACTTAGTACAATCATTAACTTCGGCCAAGGCCACTGTAGTAGATTATAGCGCTATAGGTCCGACAAACCCATCCCCGTATGGATCTAGGGATGATCAAAACAGCAACATACACAAAGGTTAACTTTTCGCAGTTCCTTCAGTCACAAGGTTTGATTGTGCGCCCCATTTGTTCCTAAGTGTTGTTTTCACAAGATAGTTCTAGATAAAACTTGACATGCTACTTACTTACTTATTTTAGCAAACCTATGTATGCTCGTCAACTTTTCGAAGTTGACACTTTTATTTTCCACATGTTTCAGGAAACAATGCATGATGATTGCCATGATATCACATCTAGGATGCTTTGGGACTTAGATTAATTTTAACTTGAGCTAGTTATGTTGTTTGAACAAATTGGTTTTTCTTGTATGTATGATCTTTAAATTGATTAATGTAATATTTAAATTTTTAGTCGATCATGAGCTATTGAGCAATCTATTTACGTGACGCCCTGACGTTTCCGCCGTCATCGGTTGGGGTGTTACATGGTATAGCTGCTTTGACCATCTTATCTTCTTCATCATACTTACTAATAGTTAATACAGCTTCAGTCTTTTCTAGCCAGCTCAAAGCTGCAATGGCTCATTCATTACCAGAAAATTCAATTGGTTTACAGGATAAGAATTCTTTATAAGAATAGCCATAAGCGATGTTTTTTTTTCGTTTAAGAGATAGAGCTTTGACAAGAATGTCATTATCTCCATTGACGTTGTGACTAGGTTCAGTGTGAGTTCGTTTACTGCCTATAGTATTATTGTTGTTTTCAGGCATAGGATTCTTAATAGCATTAATAATAAATGGCATGGCATGGCATCAATTATTCCTTGAGCTACTATATGTTCTATAGCACTTTTATCCACGTGATTTCCGTGATCATTATTATTCCGAACTTCCCGATTTACTTCATTCGACATCTGAATTGCAAACATTATGAGATATTAATATCACAGAAACAAAATCAAAATGGACAAATATTCAAACACAATTGATCCAAAAACCGTCGAACATTGCGACGCTTTTACTCTTTATATATATATATTTATATATGCATCAATACAAACTATCACAATAATTATACACGTTAATATTTATTTTATAGTATGCATCGATTTTATTTGTATATGTGATATATATATATATATATATATTATACATTATATATTGTTATATATATAGTTTTTTTAAAGTATAATATATATATAGTATTATATTAGATTTGTTTGTTTTTATCAGAAGTGGAAATATCTCTCGTCGTACTTCCAGACGAGATTCTCTTCTATGGCACGTATCCGGTTTCCTTCGTTTATGAGTTCTTCGCCGTAGTGACGAAGTTCGGCTACGTTTTTTGGATTCATTTGCGGGTACATCATGGGTGCTGGTTCGTTATACATCGGAGGGAACATCACTGGTTCTGGTTCCATAGGTGGAAAATATGGATCATTTATCAGATTTTGAAACGCCCAATCGTTTGACACCCATTGTTCCAAGACATCTGGTGCTGGTAACCTGGGGATTTCTTCCGGGTTAAATGCTGGTATCGGCTGTGGATTTATTAGGTTAGGTTCTGGGTAAATTGGTATTGGTGCTATTGGTTGCTCTGGTTGAAATATTGGCAACTGTGGTTCAGGGTTTGCTAATAGGTTCAGGTTTAGCTGGTTTTCTGCAGGTTGGAAGAGATCACGGTTTGCTAGTCTTTGGTCCAATTCTTCCCACAGTGGTCTGGTAACAGTTATTTGAGTTGGTCCTTCTGGTAGGGTTATAGTTGTTTCTTGGTTTTTCTTTTTCCTTCTTTTTCCTTTTTGCTTTATTAAACCATCCCATTTTCTTATGTGGAAAGGTTTCAGCTGATTTGGCATGAAAAAAAAAGATCCTTATGTTTCTACTCATAACCTGATGTAGCTCTCAATGGCCCTTCATCCATCTCCGAATCAGCCATATGGAGAAAAGCATTGGATACACTTTTATCACTCATACTGTGGACTCGGAAATTGTTAAAATAATATAGAAATCATATTATATATATTGAAATTTGTTTTCACAGATGTAACACCTAAATTATTTCACATAAATCCTAACATTAATGGTTAAGTTTAGGTATTAAAGGAACACATAAATAGCTTAAACTAGTGGCTCTGGTACCACCTTCAGTCATGGCCCCCGACTCCACCCCGGACGGAAGCCGCGAGCAGTCAACTGGTGGTGTCGGTGTTTATTAAATTGGCAGCTGAAAATATCATCAGGATTGTAATTAGGAAATATTTCAGAGTTTGTAAAACACCAAAGTTTAATATTAAATAAATGGGATAAAACCCATATTCCATTCAAATATTAATTAATGCGATTACATTATTTTTATCTAACAAAAACTCAATCAGTATTTATCACGCTGGCAGTTCCAATGACTGTGGTCATATTACTATTGGCTAACTTTCGTCCAATAGTAACGCTGGACTAGTAGTGTATACAAAACCCCACATAACGGCAGTAATTGCAGATAATAAAAACTTAATCACTGTAAATACAACTTGTAAAAACATTTAGGGTTTTGTAAATCATTTGGTAAAAAGAAAGAATGACTCACTTTGTAATTTTAAGGTTGTTATCTTAGAGCTTCCTGGTGCTATTTCTGAGTTCCTAATGAAATTACAATGCACACGTGTCAGTGCAATAACCCAACTTAACTTTAACGATACATCACGAGACAAAACCCCCTCCCATAGTAGTTAACAAAGTATAGGCTTAAATACAGGCAACACTGTGACATCCGTTGCTAGGTTTTAGATCATTCGGACAGGGTATTGAATCAATGATTAGGGTTAAAACACTCACAACAGGGCATGCTTCGCAGGTTTAGGGGTTTAGGGGGTGTGTTGTAAGAATAACGGGGATACGAGAGTTTCCGATTAGAGAAATTCGATCGAAAATGAGCAACGACTTCAGTCCCAAGTCACTGCATTTATAGGTCAGTCTGGTCTCTCCAGCGCGTCGGGCCAAGTTCCAGGAAATCCAGCGCGTGGCGTGACTGAAGACATCTTGGGCTAGATCAGCCTTGTCAATGGTATAGACTTGCCAGATGTCGCGATCTGGTGACACGTGTCTTGGTACTCTCCCGCGCGTCGTGGGAGATGCCAGTGATTATGGCACATGGCGCCTGGGACGCCAGGGTGAGATTTCTTCATTTTTCGCGTCAGGTCTCGTTGTGCGTGCCCGGGGCTTCGATTATGGCTCGTTCTAGGGTGTTTTGGAGAGCTGTTACAAAAAAGTCTTGCTTGCCCTTGATAAAAAATCAACTTGGAGGATGTGAGTGTAAGGGAAAAATTGAATCAATTAGATAACCATAAGGAGCAAAAATGTCAAATTAAAACTATTGGAGCAAAGTGGATATTTGGACCAAACCACAAGGAGGAAAGTATAACTTTATTTATTATTTTTTATAAAGAGGGTCCAATAAATTACGTTATAAAATTTTATAGATTTTTGGATAATGGATATAAGAGGTGTACAAAACAGGTTTTGTGTCGTACCTGGACTAGGTGCAGCTCAATCGGGTACAACCGTACCCGGATATTCATAAGAACCAAGAAGGAAATGGAACCGAGTATTGAAAATCAGAATAGAACCCATTAGAACTAGTTCAGGTAGGGTCGCACCTAGAATCGGTAGGAATTGGGTAGGAGTAGATTTTTTAATTGTTACCGTTTGAAATCGCACCTAACGGTAATATAGTCGTTTGAAACCGGTTATATGTCGTTTTAACCCTCTAAATTATTATAAATAGGCTTTGAATGTTTATTTTTAACCACACTACCTCTCTAAGTCTCAAATACTCTCTAAAACATAAAACCGGTCAAGTTGTTTTTTTATCAACAACGATGGCAAGTAGAGAAAATGTTGTTTTGGAAGCCCTACGACTTATGTCTAATGTTGGCCAATACCGAGGTGGCTCGGTGCAAGTATTATAAGAAGGTCTTGAAAGCCGTGGCAAACTCAACTTTCAAAAAACATACAGATAAACATTGCTCGGTGAAAAATACTAAAAAAGAAGGGGATTCATCTGGATCCGCGAGCCAAAAGTAGTGTAGTAGTTTACTAGTGTTTAAGCATTTAAGTTCCACTTTTTGTGCTAGTTGTTTAAGTTTATTGTAAAGTTTTAGTACCTAAGCTTAGAATGTAATGTTTAAAGTTTACTGTTTAATGTGTAATGTTTAATGTTTATTGTTTAACTTTCTGTTTTAATAAAATAACATTAATATTAAACATAGGTAAACTTTACACATTAACACTAATACTAAAATACTAATGCTAGGTACATATGAACATCAATTATAAGCTTCCAAATTTCAAGCCTTATAAATGATTTTCCATTAACTCGTTCATATTCAGCCATTGATTCTTCAACAACAAGCTGATCGTCATTTGCATCTTCCAACTCATCTATTCGTCGGCGGTAAGTTTCGTGCAATCTTCCTATGGTTGTTCTATGCTTATGATCTTTGCTTTGAGATCATTACTTTTACAGTCGGTTTCAAGACCTATTTCCACGTTAACCTCTCCTTAACGCAAGCCCAAAAACCCACCCACAATCATTACTTGTACCCTTTCGGTCCTAACATATACAAAAGCCAGTCCCAACGCGTACTCCTCATCATCACTCCAAGCTTGTGACATTTTCGTAAGTTTTTATTTTGCGGTCTTTTGGGTTCGTTTGTGCGTTTTCGAGTTAGGTAATCAACCAATACATCCCAAAACTATTCATAATGATTTAGGATGACCAAGAACCGGTTCCAACGGTAAAAAAGAAAATTTGTAATATTATTGTTTTTTTAACGGCTAGAATCGGCTCCAGCCATTTTTTACCATTGTAACCGGTTTCTACCCGGGTAAAAAGGGTCTGGTAGGAACCGATTTAAAAATATATGTGGAATCGGGTAGGACTTATCGGGTTTATAAAGGATAGGGAGTGGTTCCTCCTCATATCGGGTAGGAACCGTAACCGGTTCCGGGTCAGGTTCGAAACGGGGTATTTTGTGCACCACTAATGGATATGCATCAAAATAACAATAATTGACCCAGTATGTTATAATTTTATATATGTATAAAAATAAAATTATTTGAGTGCAATACGTTATAAGATTAAATTCTCATAAAGAAAGTCCATTAAATTTTGGGAAATTGGCCTGTAATAATCCCACCTAGACCTTATTGGCCATTAATAATCCCACCTTAGAATATTCCCCCCACCAGTCCCATTTTTCACCTATTTTTCCTACAATGGTCCCTCGTTAAAAAAAACTTAACGGAGTTAAGCTTTTTTTCCAAATTACAAACAGATTTTTAGGGCTTTTGATTAGAATGACGATACGAGTCCATTGATGTAAAACTTGCCTCGAAATAGTGCTTCAAACGATGAAAACGACGCTTCAATTCGGGTGTTTAAATTTCCAATTAACCAAAATCAAGTCACTTGGAGCACTATTTCGAAGTAAGTTTTACATCAATGGACTCGTATCATCGTTCTGATCAAAAGCCCTAAAAAATCTGTTTGTAATTTGGAAAGAAACTTAACTCCGTTAAGTTTTTTTAACATGGGACCATTGTAGGAAAAATAAGTGAAAGGTGGGACTACTGGGGGGGAATATTTTGAGGTAAGATTATTAATGGCCAATAAGGTATAGGTGAGATTATTACAGACCAATTCCCCTTAAATTTTTCATTTTCACATTCTTAAAAAGGATTATATATACAAGAAACAAATTTAAAATCAGGCATCAGTCAGGGTGCCGCTTGCCCACCACCTAGGCTGAGCTTGCGTATAGCCTTTATTATTTTATCACATGCATTTATGAAAAAGAAAAGCGTACGAAAACTTTTTAAGAAGTAACTGGCTTTTAAACAAGTGTGACGCTAGGCTTGTGGTATGGGGAAACAAGCACGAAACAAGGATTTTGGACGAGAAACAAGCACAATGCAAATTGTGCGCATTGAGTGAGACTTGGGCCTATTTTTTATGATAATGTAAAGGGGAATGAAAATTGTAAAGTATGTGATATAAAGTTTATATCTTAATAGTATTGCTAGAATTTGGTTAAGTCTTATTTTCTAATACTTTTGCATTTGCTAGGTGCTTATATGAGTAAACTGTTATTTTGGTTCTAGTGGTTTGGGCAGTTTTGTCACTTTACTCTAAAACTTTCATTTTGGTCCGTGTGGTTTCAGTTTTGTACCATTTTAGTCCAAAAATGAAATCAGGTCATATTTCTCAAATTAAATCCTGCTTTTTGTCGGTTAATAAAATGACCATTTTGCCCTTGAGGAAAAGGACAAAAAAACTGTTTTTTTTATAAATCTGACTTGATTTCATTTTGGACCAAAATGGCAATAAAATTGAAATCACAGGGACCCAGATGCAAAATGTTTGAGATTTGGACTAAAATGGTAAAACTGGTCAAACCTTAAAGACCAAAATGACAGTTTACTCTGCTTATATTGAACCTTAGAGAAACTCTTCATGGAACATCCCTATGTTAAAAAGGTGGTTTCGTGAAACAAAAAGAAAACATAATTATGAACTTTTTCCATTTTCGAAACTCAACTATCACAAAATAAATACCATTGATAAGCATATAAAAGTATTTGGAACGTGAATATGATGATTTATGTTGAGACTTATGTTATTACACAAATTGATCTTCTTCATGATGTTGATAATTAGTGGCGGATCTAGCCCAAAAATCAGGAGTATCACATTTTTTTATTTTTTGGATCAGGGGTGTCTTTCTATAAAGAAATTTACATTACGTAGAGGGGTATTTTTACGAGACGGAGTTGAGGGGTAGCCCGTGCTACCCTGCTTCTACACTACCTCCACCCCTGCTGATAACTCATTTTCAGCAAACACCTAGGATACGATAACAAACATTCTCAGCAACACAACCACAAGTTCGAACTGCCCAATTAACGACCTTATTCTGAAAGATTGATAAGACGTGAGGTCAAATTCATGTTTGGGGTAGTGTTTGGTAACATGAATTGAGACAGCTTTATCTACCTTTGAGTGACGAGTTCCTCATTTATGTGTTGGGTGAAATTTAATTAAGAATATATATATAAGTTTACATATTTTTTTGCCTAAATGTATAATGATTGAGTCCAGCATCATATAATCTCAACTTGGATAAAGCTCTCTTTAAGACATTACCCCGTGTGGCCTTCAAAGCTATGTTTTTGTAAATTCATTTAGGGTTAAAATAATAAGATTACGAGAAACGGATAAGAAGTTGCAATAACTTTTAAAGGGTAAACTAAGTATATTATGGATTTAAATTGAAATTCAACTAATTACTTATTGTTAAATTCAAACGGATGTGATAAAAGAAAAGGTAATACTTCAAATAGTCAATTACATGACAAGTGACATCTCCCTTTAATTATGTTAGTTTTTTTTCATGATATATCAAGAAAGATACTTTCTTATTATTACGAGTATACGGTTATAACAATCTTAAATGTAAATTGAAAATAGAAACCATTATAAACATGATACATTTATATAGAAAGATGGTAATGTAACATATAATTCATTGATATCAATCTTATTTTATTATGTACCGATATATGTTTTGAATTATTCACATATGGAGGGATTTATGCCCCTTGATTATATAGCTATTTAGTTATTAGAGTCAGACATTTTTAATCTCTTTATCGATCTCAAAAATCAAAATCAAACGCATAAGCTTGTTAACAAATGGTCTTTAGTAATCTTTATATATAATTTCTGGAAGAGAGCTAAATAAGCTGGTCCTATGGTCTAGTGGTTAGGACATTGGACTCTGAATCCAGTAACCCGAGTTCAAATCTCGGTAGGACCTTATTTTTGTTTCATTAAACCGCAAATACTGGTTACCAATTATGAATTTGACGGCTACCTACTGCTTGCTAGCCTCACCGCACGCTGTTTTTTTTTTAAAGTTATAAACTGTCGTATTATTATTCTGCACGCTGTTTTTTTTTAAAAGGCGCATAAAATTAAATTGAAAAAGCTAATCAAGGTGCTCAAGCCAACAAGTACAAAGAGAAAAGAATAAACCCAGCCTCTATGAAAACATTACTTGAGCAAGTTTGTGAAACTAAAAGTTCTCCAAATGAGCTTTGAGCTGTGTCAGAGGTGTCACCGTACAGGGTCTAAAATATCTAGAGTCCAACTTAAAATCTATATGTATTTTACATATACACTTATTGTAGAAAATAATACATAAATTCATTTACGCGGCTATGCCGGGTTCGACTCCCATGCTAGCATCTTAACCATTCTATTTTCCTTGTCTCTTCATGTTGTTTATGTTTGGGCCTCAAGAGGCTGATTTAAGCTTATTCTTTTATTAATAGAGGGAAGGCCCTGCATGCTCACATCAATTACAACTTTGCAAGCTTAATTATTTAGTTTTGATTTTGATTTTTCACATAGAAATTTAGGCCTCATAAATTTGTAAGTTCTTTTTATTTTTTCTTCTCATTTAAACCATTTACAAAAACTTTACATGTTTTCTTGTTTAAATTTGTAGGTTTTTTATTTCTCATTTAACCATTTAGAATAACTAAATATCTAGTTCTATTTATTTAATATGTATGAAAAAATTTGTATTGACAAACTAATTTGGATATATTTACACATATTAGAGTTCCTTTTGTTGAAAAGATTCCGTGTTAGTTATTTTTACTTATCCGGAGGGTGGTGAAACTAATATTAGGTATATTAATTTATTTGTAACATAATACTAGGATTTATTCTTTTAATCGATGCTAATTTGAGTCGTGCATTCACTCTATGAACATGACTAATTGTGATACATTGAAATATAGAGAAGAATCGATATGTGCTATAAATACTTAATCAGGAGCTTTACTTCCAAAAACGGTAGGAGAGCCTCACAATTCGCTTATGTACTAATTTTGATCATTTTGATACACTACTTTTGTTTTGTTTATTTTATACTTCTGTTTTATTTCTATTATAACAATTATCGTCGTATTTTGGTAATTTGATATACGATGGATGATTATATTATAAGGAGCGGCCCAATTTGGTTGTCTCGCACAAGGCCCAAAAGTTTTATTATTACTCTCGTAGACGCCCATTTCCATAGTTCAACTCCAGGACGCCCATTTCGACTTAGGAATCGTTCCACATCTGCTCTCGCTTAATTTTGTCTCTCTGATGTGCTCTAAGTGGTTAACTAAAAACTAACTAATTTTAACCTAAACCGGACACGTTAGTTTTAAACTTATAAAACTAAGATTCTCTAAGACCTAAACCACACAGCCGACAAGTGTACCGGTCAATGCAGTATAGCTTCAGTAAGTTCGAGAACCCACGAGACTCTACCAATTACGTTTACTAGACTTGACTGACTAACTACTAGATTGACTCGACTTATTTATTTTTATTGATGGGGGGTTTCTAACAAGCTACTAAAATTAACTAAATAAACTAAAACTGACTAGACACACGAACTAAATGGGAGATCTGACTAGATGATAGAAAACACACTACCTAGGTCAGAATCCTACACATGCATGACAACCTTAAAATTAAATATAACTAGCAAAATTATACTTAAAATTAAATAGTGAAATGGAATCTAATGGGATCTTCTCACAAAGTATCTAACCCTAGCAATCTAACACTAAAGACGAATCAACAGCCTCTCACCTTATAGCTATCGAGATTGGTAGAATACTTAATCCTATTCAAAGACTCAATCACAGTTCATACTGAAATCGTGCACAATTAACTGTAAACTAATCATTAACACACAGTCTGTGATCGAACTAGCATTCATACATAGAAGACACCCACAAAAACGCAAATGAAACACGTGATGAAATTTAAATAAGATTAAATGCGTAAAAACATCTAATCATTGATATCCAAGTTCTTTACTTTATTATTTAACCCACACTTAGAGTCCAAAACCGAATAAAAACAGAATCATACCATGGTGTTCATCATACGACCTAGGTAGTGATAATAAAACTAGCCTAACATTACTATGCAAACAAGAACAATCATCTTCAAGAGTTTAGCAAACATGATAAAAAGAATATAAACGAAAGAACCAAGCTTAACACCTGAAAGATTCGATCCCATGCTTCAACTCTTCACTCCCAAGCTCTCTTGATCTTCAAAATTTCCGTTTTCAGCTTCTTAATTCTTCTCTAGTTTTCTCGTTATGATTAGGGTTGTTCATGGGCTTAAATAGGGTCAAAACTTGGACTTTTTCGCGCTGACCAGACCTCTACTTGCGTCGCGCGAACATGTTATGGGTTGATGGTCGCGGGACGCGACCAACACACGAACAAAGAAAACCGTTTTCGTCATAACTTCTTCGTTTCAACTCTGTTTTCTTCACCATTTTCGCCTACGGCTTTTTAATTCAATTTTCTATCATCTCATTTCTTAAATATCTATTTCCATGAGAATACTTCATTAAGCCCAAACCTTCTCCCGTGTGCTCGTTTCTTTAACGTTTTAGCTCATTTTTACTTCTGGAACCCTACAAAACACACAAGACACAATAATATACAAAACCAATGGTAAAAAGACACAAAATAAATTGAATTATTATACAAACAATACATGGAAACAAATGTAATTGACATTACATCACTGTCATTACTCGGATAACTCCCGCCCATAACGAACCAATTTAATCCAATCATTAAACTGAAATTTGATATCAAGACCCATTTATTCCAACCTACTACAGGCAAGGATCGGTATAAACCCAGATCGCACTTTCACCGTTTCCACAAACAGTTACACCTTCAATTTTCATGCTCAACCGCTCTATGACGCGTCGGAAACATACCGGAGATGTGGAACTCCGGTGAAGTCTAAAAGGTTCAACTAATCGTGTTACTGTGGTGGAGTGTTCGGTGGTTGAGGTGGATGGTGGTGGTGTGTGTTCAGTGGTGGATGTGAGATGGTGGTGGTGGTGCTTGTAGTATGGATGGTGATGGTTTGGGGGAGAAGAAGAAGTCGAGGTGGGGTGGGACCACAAAGATATATTGTTTTTAATAAAACTTTTTTTATTTTTGTTTTTCTTAATAATTAAGGGTACTTTGGTCATTTAACAGGACTTAACTGAAAATTTTAACAGATGTTAGTGATAAGGACCGCCCGCGTTTAAAAATTGTAACCACCAGGACCAACCCTGTAGTTACTGAAGCCTTGGGACCAACTCTGCAAAAATGGAAAACTACATGGACTAACCATGCATTTAACTCCACTTTTTATTATAACTAGTAGAATTCCTCTCAGGTGTTGCATCAAGAATTCGATTGGTATTGGTTTAGTTTATTGCGGTATTGGTAAAATATAAACATTTGGTATAGCAACTCGGAGATAAAACCAAAAAATAAAGTCGTTGTATGCTCAAAAGGATATTGACATGTATTTGATATCGTTTGAAAACCCAACAAAAGAATATCAATAATGGTTCCTACAGTACAAATATCGGATTACTGGTACCGGTGTTCGGTTGGAATCGACGTGGTACCAATATTGTTGGAACAATATCAGTTCGGTTCGTCACAATATTGGTACAATACCAACAGTCACGATATAAAAAAAAGGATATCACGTTATGAAAAGAACTCTGTTTACAAAAAAAATATATACTGGAGACAATAAAAACGAATATTGTTACCGCTACCGAAGATGTTCGGACGATATAGTTTCAATTCGTCATGGTAATGAACAAAAATTCAATTATACATGCCCTTTAAGATTTTAAACAAATTTTTATTGAAACGTAGAAAAAATACACACGCTACATCGGTGTGTTCTAAATTTTATAAAACATTACACATTACTATATTAGAAAAATAATGAAAAAAAGGGAAACAATGTAAATTTATAATAAAGGAACTAAATGTGAAGTATCATTATTAACACGTACTTTTGTGCTTCAATTACTTGTACATTGATACTCACAACTCGGTCGAGACATAGATAAAAATCGGCATGTCACAATGACATACTCAAAAATGTATAAAGCACCGTATCTTAAAAGTTATACGAGAGAAAAATTATACTTAAAATAAAATATAACTAGCATAATTCCGTGTGCGTTATGGCGGAAATTCGGTTGGTATCAGTTTGACTCATTACGGTATCGGTACAGAAACAACACTCGCTACAACAAGCGACAAAGAAAACCAATAAAATAAAGTCTTTGTATGCTTAAGAAAATATCGACACGTGCTTTACCTTAATTGAAAACCATAAAAACGAATATCAGTAACGGTACAATAATATTGATACCTATATTAATATTGTTCGGTTAGAATCATTTCGAATCGTCATGACACCAACACTTGTTATCTGTTATCACTTACAATAAAAACTTTATTTGAATAAACTTTGGTTTCGACATTTCGGGCGGAATTGACTGGGCTGGGATTTCGTAGTGTTATTAAAAGTATCGTACCCAACCATTTAAGTACCCACTTTTTGCGTATTCCGAGATTTGTACTATCGGTTGTTACCAGTATTTTAGTCATTTTTACCTTTGAATATTGTACCAAACTGAATATTTTCAGTACGGGTACCCATTTTTTGCGATTTTTAGTATTGATACATTTGATTTAGTTACGAGGTCACCCCTAGTTCTAACTACCCATCCTTTAATTATTTTCATTGACTTTATCCAAACCCGAGGTAAAGATATAAACCAAAGTATATTAATCGGGAAATCAGAGATAAAGAAACGAAAACACCTACAATGACACCAATCATAAAAACAAGATTTTATTTGAATCCGAGTAACTAGGTTTTACCCGTATATATAAATGAGTATACACAGGTTGACTCGAAACATGACCGAATTCAATTAGGCCCAACACTACCTGACATGCCACCACGAATAAGTATATGTGTCAGGTTAGTGTTAAAGAATAAACTCGTCAACACCTCAACTCGAAACTAGGGGTCTTCAACGAATAGAATAACAAATGTTCGAATTAATCGAATTGAATTTTTCAAATATTTATATATATGTGAATTCGTATTCGATTTGATTTATTCGATTCGATTCGTATTTGAAACTCGAATTCACATCGAATTCAAGTAAATTCGATTTAACTCAAATTCACCATAAACAATAGAATTATCTTACTTGTAACATTTCCGTTTTTATTATATTAAAATAAAATATATGAAAGTTATGAGTGGGTAGCGAGTAAGATGACCATTAATAATATGAGTTATCTAGACGAGCACATATTTTATAGGAACCGTTTAATAATAATAGTAAAATTTATTATGTTAGGCCATGCTTTATTTTTATTAAAGCTTAGGTTGAAGTGTAGAGAAAAATGAACACATTTTAAATGCATACTTAAAGTGTCATAGTTTAAAAGTTATAAGATAAAGATTTAAGTTGAATTAATTATAATAATAAATAAAACTTATAGCAAGTTTATATTCTTTTATGTATATAAACAAAAAGAAGAGTAATATATAAAACGTTATTTTAAGAATTAATAATGTGTGAGTAAAGATTTTAGTTATATGGATTGCTAATGATCTTGTCTTTTCAAATATAGACACACACGTAAGTTGTTTAGATAAAATAAAAATAAATAAATAATTAAATAAAGTAGGTATCTTTGCCATCAAGTAATGGCAGATAAGAATTTACAGGTAGAGAGCTAGACTTGTATATGTAGTCTTAATTCACTGCCACGTATATTTTGTTAACACCTCATAAAAATTTTGCTTGCGCACCAAGAATTTTAAGGGGTATATAAACGAATGAACTCCATAATTTAAAAATAAAGAAAAACTCAACGTAAGTGGGATAAAAGCAACATGAGTGTTTATTAATAAATTCACATTTTCACTGTTCAACAAATAACAAAGTTCTAAGCTGCCACTCAGCACGTTGCTAGTAAGGTGAATACATTTAACTATTTTTTTAAATGTTTATAATAGCATAAGTTGTGTTAAATATATTTTTACATATGGTATTCTATGGATAGCATTCACGTCATAAGTGCACATATAGTTTGATCAAATTGTAGACATGTTACAAACCGTAAAACCAGGCACGAAGTTCGATAGGATATATACGTAAAACCGGCATGAAGTTAGGTGGTAAAACGGGCGGAGAGCTCGCCGGATGTATAGATTACTAGTATGTTTTAAATAGATTTAATACCGCTTATGCTAAAGAAAAATGGTTTAGTGTCGGTTAAATGTTACTCACTAGTTTTTCGCTCACGTATTATTTTCAAAACGTTTTCAGGTAATCAGGAATAGTTATGAGTAGCAAGACTAGTGCTGAAAGGATTATGATTCCCTAGGCACAGAAGAACCTTGTGACTAAAATATTTTGTAAAATTGTCGTTATATAGAAATTTTGATTACCGTATGCATAAAACGTTTGATATGGAAAAAGGGGGTGTTTAACTCTCCGTTTATAAAATATGTTTCGTTCAACTTAAAGTTGTTCAAATAAATAAAAATAAATATAGACATTTTTCCGTTGCGTACTTATCAAAACAGGTACCAACCGAGTGGTCGCACGCCCGGGGTGTCGAATAACCGGGTGTGACAGGTTGGTATTAGAGCCACAGGTTTTAGCGAATTAGATACTTGGTTAGTATCTACGCTTGAACCAGATTAAGTTATGATACCTATATATAATAGGTAAATATAAAAATAAATAAAGAAAAATGGTTTCGTTAAAGAGAACTAGAATTTAATAACTAGATATAAGTCTACTGAATTACGGTTAATCTTGGTTACGTAAGTATAATAATAGGAAAAAGCATGAAATATTCTATTTAGATATTATGATTATGACACAAAGTTTTGATATCATTTATAACAAGAGAGAAGTTGGAGATTTCCTATAGTTAATAGAAATCCATAATAAGAATAAAATATTGAATAATATAATTGTGAAATAATTGTGTTGTAAAATAATTGATAAACTATGTAAAAAAAAATTTAATTACATCGAAAGATGATGTATGGAGTTAATTCAAATCATTTAATATAGCTAAAAAAAATTATAATAACACAAAGTACTCGTATGCTAATATTGCTTGAGTCACAACATAGAATTCCATTATTTTTATACTAGGTTATCTACCCGTGTGATACACGAGTTCAACAATTTAATTTTTATAAGAAATAAAAACTACAAAGAATGAAAATTATATAAAGCTTAAAAGTATAAATAATTGAAATTAAGCATTAACTGAAAAAATGAAATATGTATACGAAACACTTCATACATCTCTAAATATCTAAATATTTTCTTGCAATCATTGGATGGTATTGTAATATAATTCATATCTGGTATTAATAACTTAACACCGGCTTTGTTTCTTGCTCTTGCTATAATTCATCTCATTTTGGTTTTCGGACATACATCTTGACCGTCATCAAACCAATTATGTATCCACGTTCGAAGTAAAACTAATAATCACAGGGATCATGCATTGCGTCGAGAGAAATGGGACACTTAAACTATTTGTTGTTTCCTTCGGTACCTTCAGTATGTTCCCCAACGATTTGAGAGATCTGCAAACATGTTACACACAAAAGTGACATTCGTCTTTTTAGAGAAAAACATATTTCATATGGGTTGTTGAGTAGTATTAGAGCAAGCTGCAAGATATAGTGTTTCAATGTGTTTAAGTAACTAACATAAAAAAATGAGCAAAAAAACATTCTTTTATCAGAAAACATTGAATGAATTTCATCTCGTTTGACCCAGATCAACTCATTCAATGAGTTAAAGCTGCCAATTATAATACATGGGTGACTATGCCCATAATATACAAACACAAGATTTGAAGACAGTCTATACGTATTACAATTTTAAAAAAAACATATTATAATATCTTATTTTATTTTGGAATGCGCATTAATCAAATTAGAATTTTCCTATTTGCCCATTACCTGATGACGTTGTCATCATAAAATGGCATCCATGCCATATAATTGTGTTCAAACATTCTTATAAACAATTGACCAAACAAATGCTATAAATTTTACCGGACAAGGGTAGTATGAAGTAATAAATGCAGAATTATAGCTCTCTAATTGACTTCTAAAGATCTCACAATTAGTGTGCATGCAAAATATAATAAGAGTATATCATAGAATACATTGGACATCTCTGGAGAGCAAATCTCTCCTTGAAGACTTCCATTGACTTCTTCAACACCCTTACATTTGTAAGAGAATATAATATAATATAATAAACCAGTAAATTATACAATAATGCATATGGCATATTTTTTATGTAATAAGGTAAAAAAAAGGTAACAACCAAAATGAAAATAATAATAAAAATAGTCCATTTGTAGTGATGAAATGTACTTACAATATTGTCTTTCAAAAAGTGTCTTTTAACCTCAGATGCTGATTCCTGAAATTTCCCCAGCAAGAATATCCTTAATTAAATTCACATTCCACTATAAACACCACTAAGTCTTCATTTTGGTTTGTTGTCAATGCCAAGAGAGTCATATTCAATAACATAATCTTTTATTTAAATACATAACATATCAAATAAAAAAAATGTATGTAAATTATATAAAAAGAAAACCCATAATGAGATCAAGAAAAAGTATAATTCAAAAAAACAACAAGAAGATGAAGCTAAGAAACCTCTGCTGTTGTAATGAATCTTTTGCTTCAACATATGAGATCTTGCTAATGGCTATAACCAATCCTGCACACTCAAAATAAACATAACCATAATGAAACTCATAGTTTGATTTTAGATTCATATTAGAAAGCATGGGCTTAGGCCCAAACCGATAAGTCAATTTAAGATATGTGTGTTTTTAAAGCATAAGACCTACTAAAGCATCAAATTAAGGAACTAACTTATTATTGATATGATATAGGAGAATACCAATGACGCTACAGCTTGGATTGATGGGGGAAGAACCTACTTCTGACCAACAATATATAATAGTTGCTGTTCAGAAAAAAAAAAAATAACAATATATAATAGATTAATATCGATCCATCAAAAACAGTCTACATCGTTAAACAAATAAAGAACGAAAATAAAACTTACGAAATCAAATACCTAAAAAACGAAGGGTGTTTGATACCTCGATGATCAACTCCAGATTCGTAGACTTGAGCCAGATGAAAGTGATCGAAGTATACAAATCATAATCAAAGTAGACCCTAAATCGTTAAACAAAAAAAAGAACGAAAATAAAAATCTTGAAAGGGAGAAGCAGATGCATCCATCGATGATAAGCAAAAATAAAATTGAAACATCGTAAACAAAGATCTGAAACTTCGAACGCAATAACATATAGATTATCTAAAAACGATTTTGGTAGCTGGTTGATTGAATCGTTTTGAATGAGTTTGCTTGAACCAAAGGGCAACGAAGGAGATGTCTAGGGTTTACAAAAGAATGGGTAATACCTGATTTATAAATCGGTGTACAAAAAAGCTCAGCAAATCTCAGTTGAACACCATTAGGGTTTTGGAGAAAAAAAAGGTTAAGTAGAAAGCGAATGGGTTTTGTATTATGGGTTTAATCTTTGTTGGATAAAAACGGGTCAAGAAAACCCGTACAAAGAAATAAAAACGGATCCTCCAAAATGGACAGGAAATATAGATGGCTTGAGAATCTGCCACGTGTCCGAAAAGCAGTTTCTTTTATTATATTAGTAAGATTAATTGAATATGAATATTAGAAATTTATTTGAATTAGCTCAATAATTTATATATTAAATATACGAGAGACTAATTTATAAAAGACAAGGATACCATTTGTATATGTATAATATCGTATGACGTGTAATATTGTATAATATTAGGTTATAATATAGTCGTTTAGGGATTAATATATGCTTGTGTTTTCAAAACACAGAGTTAAGACGCTTCTTGTTAAATTCCTCATCTTAGAATGTCAAAGCCAGTAGAGAATAGTGGACCCTCACGAAACACGAGGGGATGCAAGAACAAAAACATAGAAGTCAACAACGTTGCTAAACCCATCATCAATAAAGGAGAGATTCAACAAATGATAAAGCACGGGATAGCAGAAGCTATACCTACACTAATAGAAGCCATGAAGCAGCAGGAATCTTCAGAACACGAATATGCAAGCTCAAAACTAAAAAGAAAGGTGGAAGACTACCAAAGCTCTAATGAAGGTAGTGACTCCGATAAGGATGAATCAGAGAATAAAAAGACAAAACAGGAGGGATGTACGTATAGGGCATTTCAAGCTTGTAAGCCTGTAGAGTTTGCTGGTAGTGAAGGAGCTGTTGCTGTCTTACGATGGTTAGAGAAAATGGAAGTTGTCTTAGCCATCAGTAAATGTGCTGACAAGGATAGGGTGTTGTCTACTACCAATTCGTTTAAAGATGAAGCACTAGAATGGTGGAATACAATTATTCAGACAAATGGTAGGAAAAGAGCATATGGAATGAAATGGGAAGATTTCTGTGAGCTAGTAAAACAGAAATTCTGTCCGACGCACGAGAAGGAGCAGATTGAGGAAAAGTTTCTGAATCTTAGGATGGAGGGAGCAAAAGTTTGAGAATATACAAAGACGTTCTTCGAATATTCTCGATTAGTACCAAATCTGGCGAAACCATAATCAAACTTGATCCGATGTTATATTTGGGGTCTTGTTAGTGAAATCAGGGACACCGTGAAGGCTGATATGCCTAGAACTATCGATTCAGTCGTGGAGTTGGTTGGATTGCTGACCGACGGGATGGTGAGAACGCAGGAGGAGAATAAGGAAAAAGAGGGGAAAAAGAAGGGTGATCATGAAATGAAAAGGACTGACAAGAAGTCAGGACGAAAGGACTTTCAAATTCCTGAGTGCAAGATTTGCAAAAAGAGACATTTAGGAAGATGTAGGTTCGAGAAACTTGTTCCTGTAACCATAGCAAGATATCAGGACATACAAGTGAAAATTGTTTAAAAAAGAAAGGATTTGGATGCTTCAATTGTGGTGAGCAAGGACATTTCAAGTTTAATTGTCCAAAACTGAAACAATATGGTGGAAATGAAGTTGGTAGAAATCAAGCTGGTAAAAATCAAGCAAGTGAAAATGAAGTTGGTAGAAATCAAGCTGGTAAAAATCAAGCAAGTGGAAGTGTAGCTGGTGGAAATGGTGGAGCAAAGAAAGGAAACACACGAGCGTTTGTGCTAAACACTCATGAAGCTGCTCAAGTACCGGACGTGATTACCGGTACGTTTCTCGTAAGTAATGTTTATGCTAGAGTACTATTTGATTCGGGTGCAAACCAAAGTTTTATAGATTATAAGTTTTGTAGTCTATTAAACGAGCCCTTAGTTAAACTAGCACAAACATGTGTAGTTGAAACTGCTGAAGGAAACCCAACTAAGATTTATGAAATCCTAGGGAACGTTAAGATAACTATACTAGGGAACGTCATACATGCGCAACTGTTGCCAGTAACATTAGCAGGGTTCGATGTCGTACTTGGTATGGATTTGTTAGCATCTAATTAGGCTCGAATTCTCTGTGACAAGAAAGCCATCGAATTTTGAGCGCCGAATGGAGAGAAAATAATCGTTTATGGCGATAAGTTAACAACCACGATCAGAATCATCTCAGTAATGAAAGCAGCAAAATGTCTAAGGAAAGGATGCTTAGCATACCTATTTTCCTTATCAGCTAATAATAAAGAAAAGAAACTTAAAGATGTACCAGTCGTGGCAGAGTATGCAGATGTATTTCCTGACGAGTTACCAGGACTGCCACCAGATCGCGAGGTGGAGTTCAAAATAAATCTAGTACCGGGTACGACACCGATTGCTAAGTCTCCCTACCGTTTGGCACCAACTGAGATGCAAGAGTTGAAGAAGCAGTTAGATGAACTATTAGAAAAGGGTTTTATTAGACCAAGTTCTTCGCCATGGGGAGCTCCAATCCTGTTTGTAAAGAAAAAAGACGGATCAATGCGTATGTGCATTGATTACCGTGAACTGAACAAGGTAACTATCAAGAATCGATATCCGCTTCCAAGAATCGATGACTTGTTCGATTAGCTACAAGGAGCGTGTTATTTTTCAAAGATTGACCTTCGTTCAGGCTATCATCAATTGAAAGTTTTGAAGGAAGATATTCCTAAAACATCTTTCAGAACAAGATATGGACATTATGAGTTCACTGTTATGCCATTTGGACTCACTAATGCTCCAGCCGTGTTCATGGATATGATGAACTGGATTGCAAACCATATTTAGATAAATTTGTTATCGTTTTCATTGACGATATACTTATTTATTCTAAAAATCAAGAAGATCACGAGAACCATCTTAGGCTATTATTTGAATTGTTAAGAAGCGAGAAGTTGTATGCTAAATTCTCAAAGTGCGAGTTTTGACTTCCCGAAGTACAATTTCTTGGCCATGTTATAAATGCAAATGGTATTCAAGTAGACCCTGCAAAGATAGAATCCATAGCTAAATGGGAGATTCCAAAATCGCCAACCGAAGTTCGAAGTTTCCTTGGTTTGGCAGGATATTACCAACGATTTATCCAAGACTTCTCTCGAATTGCGATTCCCTTGACATCTTTGACACGCAAGTCCGTTAAATTTGAATGGGGACCAAAGCAGAAATAGGCATTTGAAATGCTAAAGCAAAAGTTGACGAATGCACCCATCTTAGCCTTGCCAGATGGTATTGAAGATTTTGTTGTTTATTGTGATGCCTCACACACTGGCATGGGTTGCGTGTTAATGCAACGAAACAAAGTTATTGCTTATGCATCACGTCAACTAAAGACTCATGAGAAGAACTATACGACTCACGATTTAGAATTGGGTGCCATCATATTTGCTCTAAAGTTATGGAGGCATTATCTCTATTGAGTTAAGTTTACAGTTTACACTGACCATAAAAGTTTGAAATATATCTTTGGTTAGAAAGAACTTAACATGAGGCAGAGAAGGTGGATGGAAGTCTTAAGTGACTGTGATTGTGAAATCTGCTATCATGAAGGAAAAGCTAATGTAGTAGCTTATGCACTAAGTAGGAAAGAGAGAGAAAAGCCAAAAAGAGTTTGTACCCTGCGGCTTGACCTTCAAATTGATTTGTTAAGTCAAATAAAGGATGCTCAGAGGTTAGCCCAGGAAGAAAATATGTGGAGAAAGAAGGAATGAAAGGAATGATTAGTTAGTTAGTTAACGGAGATGACGGAATTCTAAGAATGAATACAAGAATTTGGGTGCCAATCACGGGCCATCTACGGGAAAGAATTTTAGAAGAAGCTCATAAGTCAAAATACATGATGCACCAAAGAAGTGACAAGATGTATAAGAATCTGAAAGGAAACTATTGGTGGATTGGCATGAAAAAGGACATTGCCATCTATGTAGTAAGATGTCTCACCTGTTCTCAAATGAAGGCAGAACACTAGAAACCGTCTGGTTTACTGCAAAAGTTAGAATTGCCAGTTTGAAAATGGGAAATGATAACCATGGACTTCATTACTAAACTTCCCCGAACCACCTGTGGGAATGATACAATTTGGGTTATTATAGACAGATTGACTAAGTCGGCCCATTTCTTGCCTATGAAGGAGACCTATAGCATGGATAGGTTGGCACGATTATACGTTGATGAGATCGTATCTTTACATAGGGTACCATTATCCATTGTGTCAGATAGAGACAGTCGATTCACGTCTCGATTCTGGCAAAGTTTTCAGAAGGCTATGGGCGCACGTTTGAACCTTAGCACTGCTTATGATCCGCAAACTGACGGGCAGAGTGAAAGGACAATTCAAACCCTAGAAGATATGCTCAGAGCATGTGTAATAGATTTAGGAGGTAGTGATGATCATCTACCCCTAATGGATTTTTTCATATAATAATAGTTATCACACAAGTATTCAGGCGGCACCGTTCGAAGCGTTGAATGGCAGAAAGTGCAGAACGCCTGTATGTTGGTCAGAAGTTGGGGAGAGTCAATTGTCAGGTCCTGAGTTAGTTCAAGAAACGACTGACAAAGTACTACAAATAAGTGAGCGTCTGAAAACGGCTAGAGGCAGACAGAAAAGTTATGCAGATAAAAGAAGAAAGCCGTTAGAATTTAATGTCGGAGACAAGGTGTTATTAAAAGTTTCACCTTGGAAGGGTATTGTCCGATTTGGTAAGAAAGGAAAACTAAGTCCACGTTTCGTTGGACCATTTGAAATTATCAAGAAAGTTGGACCAGTATCTTATCAGTTAAAACTACCAGAAGAAATGAACGGAGTACATGATGTGTTCCACGTATCAAACCTGCGCAAGTGTTTGGCTGATGAATCTCTAGTAATGCCTCTTCAGGACGTAGAGGTAAATGAAAAACTAAGATTTGTGGAACAACCAATACAAATCGAGGACCGACGAACCAAGAAACGAAAAAGGAAAAGAATTGTGTTAGTCAAGGTTAAATGGAATTCTAGACGAGGACCGGAATATACATGGGAATTAGAGTCGGAGATGAAAAAGAAATACCCACACTTGTTCAACTAAATCTCGAGGACGAGATTTTAATAAAGGTGAGGAGGATATAACATTTCCGTTTTTATTATATTAAAATAAAATATATGAAAGTTATGAGTGGGTAGCGAGTAAGATGACCATTAATAATATGAGTTATCTAGACGAGCATATATTTTTATAAGAACCGTTTAATAATAATAGTACAATTATGTTTGGCCATGCTTTATTTTTATTAAAGCTTAGGTTGAAGTGCAGAGAAAAATAAGCACGTTTCAAATACATACTCATAATTTTCTAAAGTGTCATAGTTTAAAAGTTATAAGACAAAGATTTGAGTTGAATTAATTATAATAATAAATAAAACTTATAGCAAGTTTATATTCTTTTATGTAAATAAGTAAAAAGAAGAGTAATATAAAACGTTATTTTAAGAACTAATAATGTGTGAGTAAAGATTGTAGTTATATGGATTGCTAATGATCTTGTCTTTTCAAATATAGACACACGTAAGTTGTTTAGATAAATTAAAAAAATAAATAATTAAATAAAATAGGTATCTTTAGTCATCAAGTAATGACAGATAAGAATTTATAGGTAGATAGCTAGACTTACATATGTAGTCTTAACTAGTTGATGACACGCCTGTGTTGTGGGGCGATGGCTGAATAATGAGCGAGTGTTAGGCAGCTCCTTGACATGGAAAACAATTAAATCGGGTCAACCAATTAAAACAAAACACTTTTATAGTTTTGCTAAGAAAACTAAAACAGTGGCAATACTGTTATTTTTAAATATGGGAAAGTTTTATTTTTTGACTGGGGTAAAATTGTAATTTGCTAAAAGCTAAAGTGATAGCATTACTGTAATTGGAACCAGGGGCAAAATTGTAAATTTGCGCAGGGGCAAATTCGTAAATTTGAACTTGGGGGTAACACAATATATAAATTTGAACTAAAGGCACAATCGTAATTTTAGGCCGGAGGCAAAATTATAATTTTGTTTTGAACCGAGGGCGAAATCGCAATTTTGAGTTGGGGGCAAAAGCATAATTTTATTTTGAACATGGGCAAAAACGTACTTTTAAACTGAAGGCGAAATAATAATTTTTTTAAAATGGGGGAAATCATATTTTTTAACAGAGGGCAAAATCGTAATTTTTAGCTCGGGGCAAAAACATAATTTTATTTTGAACCGGGGGCGAGAACATAATTTTGAGCCGATGGCAAGATCGTAATTTTGAATCGAGGGCAAAATCGTAATTCTGAGCTGGAGACAAAAGCGTAATTTTTTTTTAAGCTGGGGGCAAAACCGTAATTATAAGCAGAAGCAAAACAGTAATATTACGATGAATATAAAATAGTAAACATGATGGTCCAATGGGGGAGTGCCAGGCAGCTGTCTGACACTATTCCCCAGCCTAAAATTGTAGTATAGTAAGCTGCCTTGCACTATTCCTTCAGCTTAGAACTCCAGCTGCCTAATATTATTCCCCCAACTTAGAATTATAGTATAATAAGCTTCCTGGCACTATTCCTTACAGGCACGTATATTTTGTTAACACCTCATGAAAATTTTGCTTGGGCACCAAGAATATTAAGGGGTATGTAAACGAAAGAACTCCATAGTTTGAAAATAAAGAAAAACTCAACGTAAGTGGGATAGAAGCAACATGAGTGTTTACTAATAAATTCACATTTTCATTGTTAAACAAATAACAAAGTTCTAAGCTGTCTCCCGCTGCTAGTAAGGTGAATACATTTAACTATTTTTTAAATGTTTATAATAGTATAAACAGCCCGCTGCTAGTAAGGTGAATACATTTAACTATTTTTTTAAATGTTTATAATAGTATGAGCTGTGTTAAGTATATTTTTACATATGGTATTCTATGGATAGCATTCAGGTTATAAGTGCACATATAGTTTGATCAAATTGTAAACGTGTTACAAACCGTAGTGCCCGGCACGAAGTTCGGTAGGATATATACGTAAAACCGGGCACGAAGTTCGGTAGTAAAACGGGCGGAGAGCTCGCTGAATGTGTAGACTACTAGTATGTTTTAAATAGATTTAATACCGCTTATGCTAAAGAAAAATGGTTTAGTGTTGGTTAAATGTTATTAACCAGTTTTTCGCTGACGTATTATTTTCAAAACGTTTTCAGGTAATTAGGAATAATTATGAGTAGCAAGACTAGTGCTGAAAGGATTACGATTCCCTAGGCACAGAAGAACCTTGTGGCTAAAATCTTTTGTAAAACTGTCGTTAGACAAAAGTTTTGATTACCGTACGTATGAAACGTTTGACATGGAAAAAGGGGTGTTTAACTCCCCGTTTATAAAATATGTTTCGTTCAACTTAAAGTTGTTCAAATAAATAAAAATAAATATAGACATTTTTCCGCTGCGTACTTATCAAAACAGGTACCAACCGAGTGGTCGCATGCCCGGGGTGTCGAATAACCGGGGTTTGACATTACTTCATTTTTATAACTACTATAAACCAATTATTTTTAACATAAAAAATACAAATCGTCAAACTTAATAAACTATCAATATGTCAAAAGACCAAATTTTAGAAGTTAAGCCGGTTACCGGTAGTAATATAAGTTATGTAAGAATTTAGATATAAGTAATATAGGCTATTTGTCGTGTTAGGTTTGGTAATATTATAAATAATGGACTTATTACTTATGGTTGTAATTTATACTTTGGCCTAAATTTAGAAGTTATATTTGTGTGTGTATATATATATATATACTATATTATAATAATGCATAAGGGAAATGTATTTTAAGATACCAAAAAAAATGAGAACTCCTCCCCCCCTAATTTATTGATAGATCCCTAAAATGATGGTAATTTGATCATTTTAAACACTATTTATTTTTTAGCTCATACACTTATTTATTTATACTATCTTAAATTAGAAGATCAATGAATTTACTTGGATCGCGCCTTCGTTATCTTGGTTTGTACCCACATATGTCTACGCCTACTTTTGTTTTTAGTCATATTCATCAAAATGCATGACTTCATTGGCTTTGGAAGTATCCAAACTCAAAAGCAGTAATTCTGCGTCCAAATATAATTTATAATCTTAAGACATATTTTTCTTTTATTTCTCTCATACTTTGAGCAAATTGCACTATTGGTCCCTTGCTTTTGGTTTTATCAAATTGTATTTTTAGTCCCTTGCCTTTTCAATCAAATTTTCCACTACATTGGTTTTGCTACCCCAAGGTATAGTCGCCAAAATTTTTATTGTTTTAATTTTATTCCTTTATCACACATAATATACGTTTAACCTATAGTATTCTTTAATGATTTTCGTTCGCTAATTTCTTTTTAAAGAACTAATTTGTATGAATTCGAATTAATTTATATTTTGGTTCAAACGTACATTGAGTGAACTAAGTACATCGAGACATGCACTTTCATATGGTTTGCACATGACATAACGCTTGAATCCATTCAGTATTTGCAACGTGTCCACGGCGGATCACCTTCGGGTCATATTATGCAAATTGCAATTTATGTATCGGTATAAATTCGAGTTGACCTACGTTTCAACGTAAAGTTTTTTGAGGAAGAAAATCAGTTCAAATATAATGTCTTTTTTTGCTTATTATATGTATGTTTCAATTCACGTTTTGACCTCACCAGAACCCACTAGGGGTAAAATATACGCCCTTGATATGAATCTGCCTTTTGATTACACGTGTTAGATTTTTCTTAATACACATTTTACGCTTTTTGTACGTTTTCAATGTATGAGTCAGATCACATATAAATATAATATACTTTACATTTGTATCCAGCACCAATGCTATTGAGTTAAATTGGATACGTCAAAACATACGTGTTCATATATTTAACACATGACATAGCTCTTCGACTAATCTATTCGATATTTTTGCGGCGCGGGTCTAATTACTAGTTACATCTAAATCCATGAGTTTTAACAAAACTATAGATAATTAGTTACACTTTTTTCTCTCCGCAACAAACTTATAATTCTTTTACGTATTCTTGCAATATCTTATAAACTATAATGTTTTAAAAAACTCCAAAGATAGCATAACGACCTACACATTTTTGTCGACGTTTCAGTAGTTGTCTTGTTCAATATCAACATGCGGATTAAAAGGTACAAGTAGATGATGCTTTAGTGTACAAGTGATTAAAGAAAAAAATCTATACTATATTATAACGCATGAGAGAGACGTATTTTAAGATACCAAAAAAATAAGAACCTTTTCTCTCTTAATTTATAAATATACCCCTAAAGTGAGGGTAAATTTATCTTTTAAACAATAATTATATTTTAGCCCCTCATCTTATTACAATTAAATCCCTAAGTTTTAACATAATTATCGGTAACTAGTTACACTTTTTTCTCTCCACAACAAACTTGTATTCTTGTCATATCTTATAAACTATAATGTTTAAAAAAATCCAAAAGTATCGTGACGACCTACTCATTTCTGTTGACGTTTCGATAGTTGTCTCGGTCAGTATTGACGTGTGGATTAAAAGGTACAAGTAGATGATACCTTAGTGTACAAGTGATTAAAGCCAAACGTGCTTAGTCATTATCCCTGTAACACCTTGTAAATTTGTGTCCGATAATATACTGACACATGTCCATACTCTCAATTGAGCCACTTGTTGGACGAGAGGGGATAAATTGTACTTTTATACGAAAGTGTGAATGTGGAAGGACTAAAGGTGTCAACATGCTGAAACTATACCTCTGAGTGACCCTTTAACGAACCGAGAGCTTGACGATGTTCGGTCATACTCCCGGGTGTGCCAAATATTGGCCTTGAGGGATAATTTATACTATTATAACATTATATGAGAGTTTAAAGGTTAAGGGGCTAAAAGTGACAACTTTTAAAAGTTTTAAGAGGTTCTCGTGGGCTGCTAGAGAGTGCCAGCGACAGAAAATGCTTGGGGGCCACTCCAAGCTGCAAAACAACTCAATCTCGAAACCATGGGGTTGTTGTCTGCACTAGACATGTACATGGACACTTGTAGACACCTTATAACTCCCCTTAACACCTGGAAGCTCTTCCTTAATCCCACACAAGTATAAATAGGTGCCATGCTTCATTGTTGAACTTGCACCTTCTTGAAAATCATTCTATCTCCCTCCTCTGGAAGTTCCTAACTGAAAGGTGCATCCAACTCAGTCTATATTCATCCAAGGATCACTTGTAAGTGTTCATTTCCCTTGCATTTTCGTTTTTATAGGCTTTTAAAGCCAAAAGTCAAGCAATTTCGAGAATTGGTTTGACTTTCGGTTTAGACCTTAATGGTCGGACGAACATGACTACGTGATCGTAATTAGGTAGGTGTTAATCCCTCAAAAGGGCACCTCCTAAAAATCACATTTACTAGGTCAACTGACGGGTCAAAGTTATTATTCTAAAAAGTCAAGCGTGTCAGATTTTATAAATATTAAAATCCGAGTTTATAGATGTTATAAAATATATATTTTGACACTCAAACAAGTTGGTAATAATTATTAGAACATGGGGGAACATGCTCGGCTCGTCAATTCCAGTTTTAAGGTCGGTTCATAACTGAAAGTAGCAAAGTTTGACATCTGCTTTGACTTTCGATTCTGAACCGATTTAGATTAGTTTGCTACTGATTTAAGGTTGCATTATAATCATAATTTAATGTAGTATAACCCCCTGAGGTTATACTACATGATCATAATCAGATTCTGAGTTTTTACACAAGTTCATATATTATGCCATACTTTGACCGAAATGCCCCTTTTACAAAGAACAAGGTTTTAATCAATAACGAACTTGCAAATGACTTATGTACTGTTATGATAATGTAATTAGCATACTTTGATGTTATTAAACTGATCATAAACTGAGTTTTATATAAGATCGTAAATTGTGATTTTAAATGACCAAAGTGCCCTTTCGGCACCTAGAATGATTTTAGACATAATTTATCATATCAAACTCATTACCTATTGATATTGCAACTTATTTAAAATATTTTCACAGTAGGTAAATGATCATAACTCAGATTTCTAAATAAGACCTCAAGCTATGTGTGAAATGACCAAAACACCCCTACGGTGCATAGTTTGGTTTCAAATCACACAACTCACATATGTTTGATTACGCAATGATATTATAACATAAATTTAATATTTTTACAGAATGATCATGTACATAACATCTGTTTATGTGCAAGTTCTTTTAATATGTCGCGTAATGACTAAAACGGCCTTACGAGGCATAGTTTGATTTTAAAACCTTAACGGGCATATAAGTGGGTATATTACTGATATTACAACTTAGTTAAAATATAATGGCATATAGAACTTCTTTATGGCTCATCTTTTTATCCGGTATTGCTTATATGCATACGGTTAAGCTTATGTATATAGTTTACGTAAGTTTACTGAAACGAGTCAAAACTTATCATTTTATCTCAAATTCCAAAGTGTATAGTGTTTACCCATATTATAAAAGTCTTAGTACTTGTGGGGTTTAAACTACATTCTATTCCGGTCATCACTTAATCTAGCATATCGTACCGTTTCGATAAATTTCAGTTAACTGGTCCTAGTCCATGACTTGAATGAGACCCGTAGACATTCTAATTGGTTATTATACCATTCATTCCAGATTAGGGCCTTCTGGTAAATTGCAACCAACCTTAGTTAATTGATTATGACTGAGCTATTTATAATTCTTGCATATTACGAGTTTTAGCCCAGGTAAATACTCTTAACCTATTTTCTCTATACGGGCTTGGGATACGGTATATTATTACAGCTTGTCGGCTATGGGATCATATGTCGGATTGTGACTAGAAAATCCGCATAACCCGTTTTTAATCTGTTTTGTCTGATAACTTAAACATTGGGGGTTAATTCGACCGTGTCCTCGATATCCACGTCTCATTAAACTGCTAATGGCCACGACTTAAGCACGTGGTGTAAGCATACACCTGACAGATGCTAATGCTTTTATAACATATTTTCTTACCCATATTGGGGATACCCCTGCGTGGGTTAAAAGTGGTGTGTCGGTTAATCATGTTATTCGGTTTCTGCACCGGGCCCCATATGTATTGACAAACTTGTTAAACTATATACAAGATCATTTTGAATTGTCCCAAGTTATTTATAAAAGTTATGTGCCATGTGCACCTGAAACAATTTTGAAATATTTTCAAAATGTGTCGGTTATTGTATTTACAAGTGTCAGCTGACGTATTTTCAAAAGGCTAAGTTACATGTTGCAAGGATACGTAAATAGGATGAAAGTTGCCTGGTAATGCTAGAAGAGGAATTTGCAACTCCTTTGCATTTAGCCGAGTAGCCTGTTGATTCTAATTTGTACATTTTCGATCCGTCTGTGGATCTTTATTACAAACGTCTGTATTATTATTTTGAACATTTACGTTTGTAATATTATTTTAAATCCAAGACTTCCGTTGTGCTATTCGTGATTGTTTGACTATGACGATACATATCTTACGTCACGATACTCCCCATCCGGGCCCACCGGGTTTTGCTTGGAAATTTGGGGTGTGACAATCCCATAATGTTTAATAACTACAAAATGTCAAGTGATTAAAAACTCATCTTTAACAAAATTATAGATAATTAGCTGGTAGTTACACTTTATCCCCTTAAAAAGTAACCTCATTTTCCCCGATTTTTAAACGGTCACAACTTTTTGGTACATTAATTTTTTTAAATTACACCATATAAACGAGTATTCTATTCTCTTTAATTTGAATATGGTATTGTTATTGTTTTTTAACTAAAAAATTGATATGTTACGTGATTAACAATGTCTAAGGGTGAGTAATAATTGAATCGTTAACCAAAGACGAACCAAAATCAACAAAAAAATGAGTTAACTGAAAACTGATTAACCAAAACCCAAATTAACAAAAACGATTATTATATTATACCCAAATTAACAATGTCTAAGGTTATTCTCTCCGTTTTCCGGTGAACATCCGTCCGAACGAATAACCTTCACCGTTGGATCACTCGCCCTTGTTATATTATACCTGTAATTTCTATATCATGAATCACGAATAGTAAGTTCCGATTTCTCTATCTTTTTCTTAACCTAGGTTTAGCGTTTTGTTGTTTTGATTTTGTATGTTTCATCTGTTAGATCTGATCATTGTGTTACAATAAGTGTGATTTGTGTTGCATGATTCATCTTAATTGGATCTGTTTTATTATCTGATTTGATAAAATTTTGATCTCAGATTTGAAAGGTGAAAACAGTGTATATGAGGGCTATTGGTTTAATTAATCAAACGTAGAGAAATCAGGAAAGTGCATGTTTTTTAAGTATTTCATATTTGTTAGGAATCGATGATTTTTTTGTCCAATGTTGTTTAGTTTTTCATCTTTAAATTTCCATAACCTATTTTATAGATAGATAGAAAGAAATGGCTAATTCGATATAGCTATACGCGTGAACCAAATACAAACTATGTATGGAATTGTTTATATGGATTGGGAGGCTTATTAAATACATGAATAGTATCGAACAATTTATATGTAAAGCATTCATATATCTATTCATTATAATTATTACAAAAACCGAAGTTAAATGGAGATAACATCTCTCTAACGATTATTTTTTATTGCTTCTCTATAATAATACATTGTTGTGGGGGGGGGGGGGGGGGGTATGAAAGTTGATGAGCATTACATACTTCTTCTTTCCATCATAAGTTAGCTTTCTAAGCAGGGGCTATCAAGATAGTAGCATTTAATGTTGTTCACATAGTTGAAGGTCAACGCTATGTTAAGTTGAAAATGTCTGCAACAAGTCCTTCCCTAAATAATTTAACGGCCGGTTTTAACAAAATAATGCAACTTTGATTGCACCACATGATGTGTATTGCATGCTTGGTTTTAAAAATAACGCCTTATGAGTGAGACGATTGAGGCGGTGCATTGCTGGAGGTGATTTTCTCCTGAAGGCCCCATCATTGCGTGATGCGTTTGTTCTTCCACCTTCTATTTGAGGCGGCTGTTATGCAAGAACGAGGAGATGGAAAAAAGGGTTAAAGATTGGAGAAGGGATGATAGAGACAATGGAGAAAGCGGAGAATGATGGAGAAGGACAGCAGACGGTTGGAAAATACTAGGAGAGGAGGGAGATGGTTGCAATGCTCTTTATATAACTAAACCTTAATGTGAACACAGTAGACCTGTTATAAGGGCTCTTATTTTTTTATTTCTTTTAAAATTCGGCTTCATAGGGTTGTACTATAAGCCATATGAGTTGTTTAGAACCAAGCACTTTACTAGGTGTTTGTACCAACCCATTCTAACTCCTATAGACTATAGTGATTATTAATTTATTTCCAACGTTCTCTACCAACTTGGCATTATTGTAGGAGGCTATAAATGTTGTACTATATAGTTGACATTACTCGCTTAATTATCAAGGTGATAACGTTAAGACTTTCTCAACTCAGCAACATTGAGAATGCATGAACTGGTACCAACATAACATTGAAAGGGTACATACGTTACACACCAACCACATACAATGATTGATCTTTTGATAGACCTTTGGTATGTTTAGATCATCGTCGTCGATTAAAAAAACAACCTATAACGACCTCTCTCTGTATGTGACTAGGTGTTTATATGACTTATCGATAGTAGTGAAAGTAAATCTTTTCAACATTGTTCAAAATCATATGGCCCTTTTTATCCTGACTGTATTTCTTGCCATGTCTATTGCAGTGATTACTTGTTCAAGCTTTTGCTGATTGGGGATTCGGGAGTCGGCAAATCTTGTCTCCTACTTAGATTTGCTGTAAGACAATTACCTTTCTTTTAATATCCCTAGTTATTTTTTAATGCATAGAACCTCTTAAAGGGCAACAACAAATGGATCAGATAGTTAGATAGTTTGAAAGTCACCCGAAGTCTAGTTTTAATGCATAGAATCTCCTGAATCGCTTTTATTTAAAGATTTAGGTTAGTGTTAATTATGTTTTTCGTCCCTGTGGTTTGTTGAAAATGACAATTACAGTCCATTTGTTTAAAAATTGCCAACAGTACTAGTAGTTTCACTTTTGTAACATTTACAGTCCACCTTCGTTAACCAGCTTCAATTCATCGTTAAAGTTTTTGATGAAAAGACTAAAGTACCCCTCATTTAAAAAACAATATATAAACAAATGAGTTAATTACGTTTTTCATCCCCGTGGTTTATTGAAAATAACCATTACAGTCCATTAGTTTAAAATTTGCCAAAACACTAAAGTAATTTTTATAAGAATATTGTTTCTTAAACAACTAACTCATAGTTATTTATAAAAAGTTAAAATAGACAAAAGCCTTTTTCGGGTAAACCTGGACCGACGTGGTTTGACTTTCAGTATGCTGTATTTTCTAATATTTTTTAGCTCTTTAATACAGGATGACTCATATATTGACAGCTACATCAGCACAATTGGTGTGGACTTTGTAAGAAATGATTATTTATTTGAAAATAGCATCTCATTTGAAGTTTATCATGTAACATTTGTATGATGAATGTTTTATCTTCTCACCTATCCTGCAGAAAATCCGCACCGTTGAGCAGGATGGAAAAAACCATTAAGCTTCAAACTGTGAGTTTTTTTTAAGTAAAAAAGTATCTCAATGATTCTTATCAATTATCAATTAATTTTCTTTCTCTTTGGACCAATCAGTGGGACACAGCTGGACAAGAAAGGTTCAGGACAATTACCAGTAGCTACTACCGTGGGGCCCATGGCATTATCGTACGCTTTACAGTTCCTATCTGTCTTTATAGTAGAAAGGCATTGACTTTTTTGGTCAACTGAGGTTTTTTTTGGTTATTTTCTGCAGATAGTTTACGATGTTACTGACCTAGACAGTTTCAACAACGTTAGGCAATGGTTGAGTGAAATTGACCGTTATGCAAGTGAAAATGTGAATAAACTTCTTGTTGGAAACAAATGTGACCTTACAGAAAGTAGAGCCGTGTCCTATGATACTGCTAAGGTACACATTTAACTTCTTTTTTCGTTTCTTAACTTCTATCCATTTACTTATAAACGGGTCAATTTGGGTTGTTCTTTATCTTTAAAAGGGTCAAATAGGTTATATCAGAAACGTTATATCTTAAACGGAAACATGGCAAACAGTTCGAACGAGTAGGAAGTCTCCCAAAGTGTAATAGTAATGCATAAAACCTCCTAAATCGTTTTATATATACTTAAAATGCTATTTTGTCAACATCAACCAACTTTGGCCCCTCAACTTTGGTAATGACATATTTAGCCCCTCAACTTTGGTAATTACACATTTAGCCCCTCAACTTTAATACTAATATGTTTAGCTTCTCAACTTTATTAATGATATGTTTTAGCCCCTCAACTTTTGTCAGCATCAACCAACTTTGGTAATGACATATTTAGCCCCTTAACTTTAATAATGACATGTTTAGCCCCTCAACTTTTGTCAACATCAACCAACCTTGGCCCCTCAACTTTGTTAATGACATACTTAGCCCCTCAACTTTAATAATTACTTGTTTAGCTCCTTATTAACTTTAATAAGGTTTCTTTTTTTTAAATTTTCATTATTTACCCTTACACTTTATCATAGGTACTATTTAGACCTTTACTTATTTTTATCCACATTTCGAACCCGATGCGGAGCGCAGGTGGTAACCCACTAGTTTTGTTATAACTATTGGATCAACAATGAAATAATACAATTTTTGTAGTATTATTTGACATTAGTTATTTATAAAATATATTTTTTTTAACAAAGTAATTCGGGTCAGCACAGCTTGAACCAAAGGTACTTGTTTTGACCCATTACCCAACCCATCTGACATGTCCAATTTGCCCGCTATATGTAATGACTGTTAAAAAAAGAGGCTAAATCTTGTGCTCTTTTATTTTTAGGAATTTGCGGATAACATTGGCATTCCGTTTATGGAAACTAGTGCCAAAGATGCTACCAATGTTGAGCAGGCTTTCATGGCCATGTCCGCTGACATCAAAAACAGGCACCCACATATTTCTTCCCCATTTTCATTTTCCAATTTTTATGATCCATTACCCAACCTGCCCGCACGACTCATTTACCACCTCTAAATTGTAACCAAATTTATTGTGTTTTAAGCGAACCCTCTTTTCTAGAGTTGACGGATTGTAACTTGTTAAAATGGGGAAAAACATCATTTGTTGCAGGATGGCAAGTCAGCCTGGGTCAAACAACACGAGGCCACCTTCTGTGCAGCTCAAGGGTCAACCTGTTGGTCAAAAGGGTGGTTGCTGCTCATCTTAGAATACCAGTCTTGCAGCTGTTTGATTATAAAGGATCACCATGAATCCAACTGTCATTCAAGTTTTTTGCTATTTTATTTTCATATAATTCCCCTATAAAAGCTATTATAGTTTTTATTATTCAAAGAATTATTTTTTCTTTTAAATTGGTTGTACAAATTTGCAAGAATTATCTGGTGCTAGTGTTGGTTTGGTATTCTTTATTCATGTTTTGGGCTGCAGTTCTAAAGTCACTGCAACCAGAATTCATATTTGTTTAAATGTATGAAGCATCAATACATATATATATATATATCTTTTCAATAACATACCATTTGCAATGTCTCTGTCACTTATTATTCTTGATTCGGGTTGTATTATTATTGTCCACTTGTTTTGAGACATCATGTAACTAGTTCATTTTCTATAGAGTCGGCTGCATTCCTTTGTTGACTATATTCTTGATTCATGTTGTACTATAATATGGTTAGCTTGTTTTGACATAGGCTGTACTATTAACTCTCACTCGCACGAACATTCTCACTCGCACGAACTCTCACTCGCACGAACACACTCACTCGCGCGAACACTCTCTCGCACGAGTCACTCTTCTGCTCTCTTCCCTCTTCTCCTACAAATACCACACTTAGCACTCGTGCTCCTCTTGCTATCACTCGCACAAGGACTCCTTTACCCGCTTTTCTCTGTTTACAAGTAAGAAGACAACGCTTTCCACGCGAATCACAACGATTTTTACAACGATTTTACACGAGTTCAACTCCGATTTCATATAAACTTCTCTATTTACGAAAATCTTCATCTTTTTCATAAAATCTTCTGATTTTACTTTGAATTCACACTTAAACGAGTGTATTTGAGTTAGCTTTGGCTTCTCAACTTAGGAACCTCGCTGTTTCAAACTCACCAAGTGTTGATCCTAAGAAAACTGTTTAAAACTCGATTTTTATACAAAAACGGACAAAACAGTCATGAAAAGGGTTCGAAATCACGAAGACGCAAGAACAGTCACTTGTGCAAACTGGACTGGCTTGCACGAACCACTTGGGGTTCGTACGACCCAGTCTGCGTTTTCATGAGAGACTTACTCGCTCTAAAGACCTCTCCGGCACTAGGTTCGATCAGTAGCTTAAGGCTGGAGGGACGAACACTCCATTTCCTGAAGAAACGACGCGAAAACACTCGATTTTGGACACGAAAACAGGTCACTCGCACAAGCATCGCTCGCACGAAACATGACTCGCACGAGGGTGATGCCTCGCACGAGTCATGGCTCGTACGAAGCATGGCTCGCATGAGGGTGATGCCTCGTGCGACCCACCTGTTCCCCTGCACAACTCTCTGCTCAACTGATTAGCACTATGGAAGATTGATGCACTTCTGTTTCTACGCACAGGCTGACCCGACGATCCTTCCAGTCCAGCTCACTCGTGTCTGCTGTTTAAGCACTCACTGTGAGTATACTCGACCCCTTTTCGCTTTAACACACTTCTGAGTGTTACATACGTTCTCTATTAAACAAACACTACACACAACGCTAAAAAACGCTTTATAACACAAACCGCTCTCGTATTACTATACGTGAAACGCTGAACAGCTATGTGTTATTTGTATGCCTTGAGACTTGCCTACCACCCTTAACATGATAGTAGCTATAGGTTGACCCGCCACCCGTAGGTTCGGGGGTTGTTAAGGTTCGCTTTACTTACTTGTTTACGTGCATGGTCACTTCGATGGACACGTATCGCGCATACTCACTCGTGGTCTAATTGGTTAGTTGGTTTCGGTATAGATAACATATATGTTCACATGACTACGTTAGTGCATGCTGGTTTCGCCAAACGCTTTATTACTATTATTTATGATAAACTTGTGTACTCACCTTTACATTTTGTATTGACTTTATTTTAACGTATGTGACAGGTTGATGGATTATATGCTGCAAATGGATTAGGCCTTTAGATACTCACTTAATCTGGTTGTTTAATATTGTTTCATGGTTCGAGAAACTTGTAATACGTTTCAATTATTGTATGGATATTTGTTTAGTTTTATGGGAAATTGAACCTTGTTAAACACTGTCTTAGAATAGTCGTTATGGATTCTCTCGAACAATCTATTCGCTTAGTGTCACATCCCGATGATTCTGCCATCGGTTGGGGTGTGACAGATTGGTATCAGAGCCATAACTATAGGGAATTAGGGTTAATTGCATGATTAGTCCTAGTCTATAGTAGGAACCTATTTGACTACTCGTTCCTTATGTGCTTAAAAAATTATACTCACTAAATGTTACACAAAGTCTTTCCTAAGACTTTCTACACAATACACACAGCCGTGAAGATACTCGTATAACACAAACGAGTGATTGTGTCGAGATTAGGTGTGAAAACCAAGAACTCTCGATAAGATCACTCATCCCGCGCATTATTCCCTGCACGAGATTCTTTCGTTGAGTTAGGAGTGATATCCATACCTTGACGGAAATCTCCATCTCTATCCAGTGGAACTCCTGATTCGTTCGGTGAGAACAACCACAGTTATGGTAAGAAGCTGTTAAGTTAGGGGTGAAACCCGCATCTTAATAACTAGTTCCAATCCTCGATTTTCAATCTCACAAAAGTCTCAATTATTTCGTTGACTCGGAGGCGCGTAGTAACTGGAAGGATAAACGTTAAGGCATTTGTCTATTAGGCCAAAGCGCGTGTCCGAACTCAAGGGAATAGTCGAATCACTTTGGGTGGTCGATATCTCAAAACCCAGGATGCTCCATTGATTTTAAGCCTACAATCGTCGCTTTTACGCATCATCGAATTTTAATGTGTTTTAAATTGTGAATTTTTAACTTTTACGCTTTACCGATTTCTCGTTTTATCGCTTTTCGCTCTACGGACGTATGCACAACTCGCACATCTCTCGCAATCTAAAACACTAATTAATCGCGAACAAACTTAACGAACAACTCTTTACACGCATGCCCTCATACGCTGCCTTACTCACTAATATAGCGTAATGTAAGCTATATCACGCTTATCTCGCACGCGCTACGCATGATTGAATGAAGGTGAATACGTGCAAAATATGCGAATTATGTGAATACGTGCAAAATATGTGATTACGTGCTTATGTGGTTATGTGCTTATGTGATTATGTGCCTTATGTGAATAATAATAATAATAAAATATGGTGTATAAAAGCGCAAAAATTTTAAACAAAAACCGTTACAATCGAATCTCATCCAATCTCCTTGTGTAGATGGCTTCCATGGGATCTCACACTCGCAAGACTGTCTCAGCGAAACAACGCCGACAAACGAATTACCTCTCCCGTGGCTAAGGAAATGACCAAGGTGATTCCTTAGATTGTCAGTGAGATTCAAGCTGTCAGCAACTTCTCTTCAGTTGACTCCAAGAACGATGCGCCGAAAGCCTCGTTCAGCTTCAAATAATTCAAAGCCTGTAGTCCTATGACTTTCACAGCCGAAGATGGTCCCAACAAAATGTTTCAATGGTTCGACTCAATCGAAGTCACTTTCCACCAAAACGGATGTCCAGAGAATCTCTGCACCGTCAACGCTACCGGTGTATTTCAATCAAGGGCACTTGACTGGTGGACCGCTAAGCGCAACAAGCGCGGAAACGATGCAGCCTATGGACTCGCTTGGGAGGAACTGAGAGAGCTCATGATCAAGGAATTATGTCCTCCCCACGAAGTTCAAAAGTTGGAAGACGAGTTCTGGAACATCAAGCAAATTGGGGGTGATAACGAAGGCCTCACCACCCGATTCAAGCAGCTAAGTATTATCTGCCCAAGTCAAGTTGATACAACAGAGAAAGCTATCAAGAAATACCTCCGCGCTCTCCCAGACTGTGTCGCTGATTTTGTTCATGCAGCAAAACCGACCACTATTAAAGAAACTTATCAGCTCGTCGCAGAAATCAACGATAAACAAGTCCTGGCTGGAACTTTCCCAACCAAGAGTGTTAACCAAGCTACTGTTGAGCCAACCACCGATATCGCACCATCACAGGCCGCCAAGTCAAATCGCCAGGGTCGTAAGCAAAAGAATTCAAGCAAGAACTACGTTGTAGTTGCACCGTAGAACTCCCAGTCTCACAAGATTGCCACTCCCAACGCACCACCTGCTAAGCGTGCGTATACAGGTCCTCATCTTCTATGCCCTAAGTGCACTTATCATCATGCAGTTGGGGATAACTGTCGTTTCTGTTTCAGTTGCAACCGCTATGGTCGTTACACAGTTAGTTGTCGCACAGGCCCTCGTCAGTAAGCTCCTCAAGCTATCGCAGCACTGCCAGCTCCACCCCGCGCTCCTCAGGTCAACCCGACACCACAAGCACCAGTCGCTCCTGCACGTGCTTGTTACACTTGTGGCGATCCTAGTCACTTCAGCAATGTTTGCCCGCACCGCATCGTGAAACAAGAGCCGCATCAGCAGCAGCCGCAGCCACCACAGCCGCAGCAACAACAACAACCACAAGCTGTGCGTGGAAGAGCTTTCAACATCAACCATCGACAAGCTTAGAATGACAATACGTTGTCAATGGTACGTTCCTCGTAAATGGTATTTATGATTCTTGCTTATTTGATACTGGAGCCGATAATTGTTTGTATCATTTGAGTTCGAAAAGCTTTTGAAATGTGAACACCCTAAACTCCCAAAGACCTTCGATGTTGAAGTCGCCACCGGAAGAACCGTTACTGTTAACTCGTTCTACGTGATTGTAATCTCGATCTCAACAATTACTCCTTCTCGATCGATCTCATACCTATGAAATTAGGTAGCTTTGATGTCATAGTAGACATGGATTTTCTTTGTAAGAATCGTGCCGAAGTTGTTTGTTATGATAAGATGATTCGCTTCCCGCTTTCCAACGGTGATCAACTACATCTTTACGGCGAAGGACCCTCGAAAGAATTGAAGCTTATGTCGTGTATTCAAGCGAACAAGTACTTACGCAAGGAGTACATCGCTTTCCTAGCCCATATTCTGGAGACAAAGAACAAGAAGACAACTTTGAAAGACGTTCCAGTTGTATGTGATTTTCCTAAAGTTTTTCTCGAAGATTTACCCCCTACTCGTAAAATTGATTTTCGTATTGATCTCATACCCGGTGCTACACCTGTCGCTAAAGCTCCCTATCGCCTTGCACCATTCGAAATGCGCGAGCTATTTAGCCAACTTCAAGAGTTGCTTGATAAAGGCTTTATACGCCCTAGCACGTCACTATGGGGCGCACCCGTTCTTTTTGTGAAAAAGAAGGATGAATCTTTCCGTATGTGCATTGATTATAGGGAACTTAACAAGCTTACAATCAAGAACCGCTACCCACTTCCTCGAATCGATGATTTGTTTGATCAACTACAATGTGCTACTTGTTTTTCGAAAATTGATTTACGTTCCGGATATCAACAGCTACGTGTACATGAACAAGATGTTTCGAAAATCGCCTTTCATACTTGCTATGGCCATTATGAATTCGTGGTCATGCCTTTTGGTCTCACAAACGCACCTGCGGTCTTCATTGATTTGATGAACCGTGTGTGCAAAGCCTTCTTGGATCGTTTCGTCATTGTTGTTATCGATGATATTCTTATCTACTCGAAGTCGAGAGCCGAACGTGCGCGACATCTCTGTATAGTTCTCGAACTTCTTCAAGGAAATTATCTTTACGCCAAGTTCTCCAAGTGTGAATTTTCGCTTAAGAAAGTTCAATTCCTTCGCATCGTCAACGACCAAATTCACGTCAATCCCACGAAGATAGAAGCTGTAAAGAGTTGGAACACACACGAAGACTCTGTGACAAACGACAAATAATCGGTAATTTCGTACACTTTAATCACTATTTTATTTACATAATCTCATGCATTAGACTTAATTTTTGTATTAATTAATTCCATAAAATCTAGCAAAGTACAAGTACTTCATGTCATTCATAGGAAGTGTGGGTATGCGGCTAGTCTGTAAACGAACACGAACGTTGGTGATTGTATGAAATGTAAAATTCTAAAGTTAAATATTCTATTTTGCCTATTCATATGATTATATTGGTAGATATTAAATGATTAAAGATTGGTACCAATATAGATATGTATATGTATATAGGATAAGGATCCGTTAGGAACCACCCTTTATTATGAGAACCGCGAGCACAAGTGTGAACACAAACAGTAATACCTTAAAAAATAAAAAAACACCCGAATTTTTTTTTTATTTTTTTAATATTTTATATGAAAAATTTGCTATATTTCGTCAACAATAATTTTTTTTTAGTAACAGTTATCCATGCACATGTGCATTTTTATCATTTCTTTGACAAATTCCGTAATACATTATAAACATTCGACAATTGTACTTTCATTTACACTACTACGTGTAATACACTAATTTTTACGTTACCAATATTAGAAATGTACATGTGCATCTATATGTATCAACATGAAATAAGGTGTTTTGGTACACTACTTTGAATACACTTTCTCTTTCATCTATCATTCCATCCATAATACACTACCATGCACATGTGCATATGTATCATTTCTTCGACGAATTCCGTAATACTTTACAAATATTAGACAATTGTACTTTCGTTTACACTACCATGTGTAATACACTACTTTTTACGTTACGGATATTAAAATGCACATGTGCATCTATATGTATCAACATGAAATAAGGTGTTTTGGTACACTACTTTGAATACACTTTCTCTTTCATCTATCATACCATCATAATACACTTCCATTACCTCCTACCATCCATAATACAATATCATTACCTCCTACCATCTATAATACAATATCAATACCAATATATTCACTTTATTACATGTATATCAACACCATTTATACCATCAAATCAACATATTACATCATAAAGTGACAACTATAATCAAACCGTCAACCACTAGATATAACTAACAAAAAAACATGTATATGGGCCTACCTCATCATTCAAAATCATAAATTTTTTTTAACAAAACACGTTATATAATGGTTATACATAATGATGCACATGTGCATTTTGAATATTGGTAATGTAAAAAGTAGTGTATTAGGGATGGTATTGTAAATTAAAGTGCAATTGTCTACTACTAATAATGTATTACGGAATTTGTCAAAGTTGTATGCACATATGCATGGATAACTGTTACTCGAAAAAAAAAACATTTTTTTGGAGATGCAATATAGCGATTTTATAAAAAAAATATTAAAAAAAATTTGAGTGCTTTTTTGACTTTTTTAGATTTTATTTTGCAATAAAGGTGGTTCTCGCGGTTCTCGCAATAAAGGTGGTTCTCTCATGAACCTTACCCTATGTGTATATTTTCAAATGTGTATGCTCCTATATATACATCTCTCTCTCTATATATATATGACATGTATGCATATGACCAAATCATTTATATTTATTTTGATTTGAGTTAATCAAAATTTAAAGCGTTTGTAAATATGAGACGATTTAGTTCATAGATTTATTTTAAATATGGATTCTAGAAATTCTAAAATAGTCCTATTAGAAAGGTCTAATCCTAAAAATACACCACCTTCACTTATACTTTTAATGTTCGTTCCAAACCAATCCTAGATTAATTTAAATACCATTATATTGGAAAACCCATTGTCTAATCTCATTTATTTGATTTCTTATAAAGGGGTACACCTCTTGCAATATCTTAATCCAAATTGCAAGACCATTTTCTTTCCTTGTGGTTTGGGGTGTCAACTACAACAGGAAAATGAAAAGTTCAAAATATGATCAATCAAATCCCTTATGCATACTTTATTAATTTATTAATTTATGCATGACAAATTCCAAAATCCCATGCAAAGCCATCAACTTATTAGGTCATACATGTCCTAGATCCTACAAGCCATCAATTCATTCTTTTCTTTCCTTGTGTTTCAGACAGAGAGGCATGATAAGAAAGGAGGTGACCAAGTGCCATATTATTTCTTAAAACACATGCATGCTCCATTTAAACATTCAAAATAAAAACGCAGATTGTCATACAAGCATGCATGGAGATACGGGTTTAGAAATAAACAAATATATAAGTACAACAACATTTTCCATTCCCTCAACTAATCGGTTCTAGAATTGATTTTATTTCCAAAGAGACTAGTTCAAACATTAAGCTCCTAGTTAATTTCCGAAGATACTTATTTAATTCATTGATGCCATTTCTCCCACCTATAAATACTCCACAAGAACAATGCACTTTTACTTTTTTGAACAAATTACAAAATCCTCCATCTCTCCAAAAGCTACGGCTCCACCATCTTCACTCTAAACTTCACTTCAAGTGTGAGTCCTCCCTTTTCAAGCTCACATTGTCCATCCGTAAGGTACTCTCAAGCATTTCCAAGGTGTTCTAAGTGTGGTTAACATTCAACAATCGAACTTGTCCGAGACCGAGTATCGTCACGGTTCCGTTCAGCACCATTCTCATTGCGGTGTCGTCTAGTCGAACCCACTTTAGTATAAGTTTTCTTCCAAATTCGAACCTTAAATAACTAGCTTTCATAAATCCCCTTCTTATCTAGTCGCTTTTATGATCAAAGCTAGTTCGCAATCCACAAGAAACAAGTCTCAAATTCCCGGAAAGCGAGTTCGAGTTCGAGTTCTTCATCATCTTGTCTTTCGAACGCATCCTCGCTTGCTTTTGTAAGTGTTTCTTATGATTATCCTTGGAGTTTCTCATGTTGTTTATACGTCAAATCATCCGAGTAGTATTTTACCACAAGATCCATGAATCTATTTAGTTATATATATATTTGGTTAAACTTGGTTATTTCACCTAAAGTTCACAAAGTTGGTTTCACAGAGAGCTGTACTAATGGCTCACAAAATCCTTATAGAATGTTTAATAAGCATTCTTCTTTTGAACCTTGGGGTGTACATATTTTGTATCATATATGGAGTATATATATATATATATATATATATATTTTGTATCGTATATGGGGTATATATATTGGATAACGTATGGTACAGTTTGGTATGTTAAGAATCTAGACCTTTTATATATAATAAAAAACTATTTTTTTTGTTTATATCAAAACATTATATATAACAACAATGGCTCCACCTAGCAACCAACTAGGCAAAACCCAAACGCCAAACAGAAGTTCAAACACCAAAGGGCACATTCTGTAATTATAAGACTAAATTGTATGAATACGTTTTTTTATGGACTTGAAAGAATTTTTAGAATAAAAGGTCATAAATATGCATTTATGTGTCATAAAGCTTTTACAAGTGTGGATGGCTATTTTGTATAAAACTACGAACTCTTTTAGTAAAATGCCTTAAATGACATAATTTTAATGTTATGGGAATATTACAAGCATTTATGTAAGCAAGTGTAGACTTTTAACAAACAAATATAAACTTATCATTGTTTTTACATAAATATTGTTCGTATTATGAGAGTTAATTCTCTAAATAACATACTCGGATTTCAATATTGGATTACAAATATGACAATTTATAAGAAAACAAAACTACATGACTCGCTCAACTTTTGTTGATTTTTCAAATTACATGTATTTTAGGAAACAAGACATGAATGGTGATAGACCTCGTGAGTTCGGGAACGACATAGCAATGAATACCACTTTTGAAGGGTTTGTCTCTTATATCCCAACTTCGTATGGGTATATGGGAGTCAAAACCTTGACATATTCCATCATAATAACAAACTTACTTTTGTGATGTAACTTAACTTGAATGTTGTTTTTGGATAACATATGCAAACTTGTTGGAAACTTAAGAATTCACTTTGAAATTTGTAAACCTTGTTTGTAACTTAATGTACGATTATGGCTTCGTTGTTAATTATCATTTGTTTTCGCGATTGATTGCAATGATTACCTATAAGTCACACATTTGCGCTTCCGCTACGACCAGGGTGTGACAAACTCCATCCGAAATTCGTTCCTTTCTCGGATTGGCGGGTTACTACCGTCGATTCATCGCTAGCTTTTCAAAAATCGTTGTACCCCTTACCGTGTTAACTCACAAGGGTAAACCTTTTGCTTGGGGTTCTGAACAGGAGGAAGTCTTTCAAACTCTCAAGTGTATGCTTTGCGACACTCCTGTTCTCGCACTCCCCGACGGAAACGACGATTTCGTTGTTTATTGTGATGCCTCTAACCTAGGTCTTGGTTGTGTTCTTATGCAACGAGACAAGGTTATCGCGTATGCGTCTCGACAAATCAAGACCCACAAGAAGAATTACACTACCCAGGATCTCGAACTCGGTACAGTTGTTTTTGCATTAAGGATATGGAGACACTACCTTTACAGTACATGTGATATCCCGGGTTTTTCAGATAACTTACACGTGACACTTGTCGAATAAGATGTGTGCTAAGTATTAAACGTGCATGGATTAAAGACGTGTTGTGTGTTGTGTGATTGTCTTAAGTGATTGAATAATTAGATTAGATAGGTGCACAAACTGAGCCGAACCCTTTGTGAAACTAGGAAACTTGGAACCCAAGTCTTCGGCCAAAAGAGAACAAGAATCAAAGATCAAACCTAAACTTAAAACTCATTCCAATACTTGGCCGCAAGATCAAACTCGAAACCACAAGATCAAAACCCAAATCAAATTAACTCACCCTAGTCTCTCGGCACTCTAACTATTCGGCCACAATACACAAGCCTAACCGTAACCTTAATCTCTCGGCCGCAAGACCCAAACCAAACAACTCAAAATTCTCGGCCACAATACACAAACCCAACCCTATCCCTTGACCGCAAAACCCAAACCAAAACAAATCTGATTTCGACCGAGATCAAACCCAACCAACCATCCAAGTCCCTCGGCCATGAACACTTATCTAGAACCGTAAACCTCATCTAGTTGCACCTATATATATACAACTAACATGCATCTTCTTCACAATTTCTAAAACCCTAACAAGTAAAACAGCCGTCGGCTGTTTCCTCGTGCTTCATTGATCGCAAAACAGCCCCCATTCCTTCATCATCTCGATCAAACAACCACTTTATCAACACCCTTTCGGTCGCGGATCAGCCTTACTCTTTTCTTTCTCTCGGCCGCAGCAAGCAGCAGCCGAGTCGCACTTGTCCACATCTCGGCTTGTTGACTAGTTATTCAAGGTTAGGACCATACTTGATTATAAGATCATGTTTCGGTTAATTATATGTATGCTTGAATGTTTAAGATGTTTCGGATTAATTATATGTTTGAATGATTAGATTGTATGGTTTTCGGATTATGGGTATGTTTGAATGCCTAGTTGTTTCGGGTTCTATGTGTTGGATAAGTAATAGGCTGTTGTGATCATGTGCTTGTGAATAATTGTTTGCGGAAACCCTAAGTGTTTGAATGAATTGATTGTATTGTCTTCGGATCATGTATGCTTGCAAGTAATCGGCTGAATTGGTTATAAACATAATGATATTCGGATCTCATGAGGTTGCAAGTGTGTTTTGTTATAATAACTAGAAGTTATTGAGTAGGGTTTGCATGGATAGATTATTAGTATTAATCTATGATTAAAAATCGAATCTTGATCGCCTTGGCTAATCACATGAACGAGTTATACGAACTTATTATAAGGAGATGCTGAAACAGGATGCTGATTAAAAGAAACAGCCGACTTCATCAGGCTGTAACTTGGTCGTTAGTTGTCGAAAAACGGATTTTCTGATGTCTAGAACGTAGAGATTTGAATAAGGAATCCAAAGGCGCTGGATTCATAATTTTCTGAAATCGTTTGATATTTTTAAAGGGCTAAACAAGTTCAGTAGGTAAAGCTGTTAAAATTCTGGAATTTTGTTGGTTGTTTATCAAACTAGATTTTAAAATCAGTAGAGAGTTGAGTCATGATTTTTGTACAGCAACTAGGTATAGAAATTTCCGGGCAACTCCAACTGGAATTTTGTTAATCGGACGATTAGTGATTTTTAAATAAATTCTTCCGTGGACTGCAGTCAGAAAGCGGTAAATCTGACTGCAGCTTAGTGAATTAATATTTATGGTTAATTGGTAAAGATTTAGGACTTGAGAAAATTATATAAATTTCTATGGTATAAATGTCACCTACTGTAAAAATATGTGAATTTTTAGAATGCTGGAACTATTTTATAAAAATCCTAGAAAACAGCTGAATAATTGAGTGTTAAGCAGAAAGTTGTTAACTTGTGATTTTATGCATTAAAGTGTTGCATGGATTTGGAATGTGTTCATGATAAGTTGTTTGATCACTATGATTATATGAGAATACTTGCATGCATGTTTGAGTGTTAGATATGTTGTTTGTGTGTATCACTTTGTGAGTAAATTGCGTGTGGAATTTGTATTGGTGTGATTACACACTGACGTGGAATTAATTGGTTGTTAGGACGCAACTAGCGGTCCCATCTCTTATAACATCTTTGCCACACTAACCGAGCTAATAAAGGTGAGTTCACGGCCCCTAACTTTATACGGTTTTTAAACAACAGGGGGAGAAACATGTATACACTCTCAAACTCAAACTCTTTACGTTATACGAATGTAACGTCACATAACTATACGGTAACTAAGTTAATGTTAATGTAATGTTATGGTCACTATGCAGCTTTATCACTTAAGTCCTCGACAATCTCCTCGGATCGTTAGTATTTGGGTTAAGTAGCGGGGGAATTATAAGTAGTACTACTGGGTCTGACGAGCCCCATCCGAGCTAGTCGCGCTAGCCGACCGGGTATGGTCAACGGGTGTATGATTGGCCTAACATCCCATGGTCATGTGATAGACCTGGCAAAACGGAGGCACAACTGTCAGCTTCGATCGCGAACACTTAGTGACATGACTTTAGGCTAGCTACCTATATACATTAATATTGAACTTAATTACGGAACAACTTAATATTCCGGGTTTGGAATATTGGAACATCAACTTATTATCCCGGGTTGGGGATAATGGAAACACAACTTAATATTCCGGTTTGGGAATATTGGAAGCAACAACTTATTATTCCGGGTTTGGAATAATGGAACTGATATGTTATCCCGGGTTGGGGATAACGGAGTAACAAACTAAAACCGAACAACAAATTTATGAAAACCTGTGAACTCACTCATCTTTAATGTTGACACTTGTTTCTTTACATGTTTCTCAGGACGCTAGGAGCTCTAGGTGCACGCACATGCATTGAACAAGACATGATTATCGAGTCTCATTTATTAATATTGTTTTGGGATTTTTCCTTTGTTTTGGCGTTTGTGTTGGCGCCCGCATCATTACTTATTATTGCTTCCGCTCAAACTTTAAAAACTGATACTTATGCTAAAGATTGGTAATCTAAAATTACAACAAATGATTTTGGAAAACGTATTATCAAATCATGTAGAGTCGTTCGATGTACTAGTGTCTTAGATTCTGGTTTGTTCACACGTCTCGCGGTAGAACTCCGCAAGTGGAAATTGAGGGTGTGACAGATTGGTATCAGAGCCACTAGCTACAGAGAACCAGGTTTGCATTAGAAGTAGACCTAAACTATAGCTGATATCACGACACTAGACTTAGTTTGGCACCGAATTATTATATCTTGTTATGCAATATGCTACAAACGTGTTTGGTAGGGTATACCTTCATAATAAGAAATGAAAACAACTCGTAACTAACTACACGACCTAACAGGCAATGTCATCATCCTCATCGTCATCATCGTCCGACAGACTTACGCCACCAAGAGCATCAGGAAAGGCACCAATGGTGGAACCCATACCACCTTATGGCGTGGAGACACGCTCAGCAGCGAGGAAAAGGCTCGCTCTGGGGAGGAGTCATCGTTACGCCCAACTATTGCTGTACCGGTTGAACCGGTTAATCCTGTAGAAATAGGACTTGACATGCTTAGAATCCTGGTACATACACAACAAAAACAGTTAGAAAGAATGCAGGAAACCATCTTAGCACAAGGATGGATGATCCGACACCTTACGGGAAAGACCGACTCGCTCGAGGAAGAGCATCGTACGAGTAAGATAGCTCGTAACACCATAGCCAGAGATCTGCGTGCTGAGCAGATAAGAGCTGACTGGCTTGATGACAGAGTCCTGGAAAATAGTTGGAACATTCAGGAACTGCAAAATCAAGCACTTGAACCAGCACCTGCCCCTCCAGTGCCGGTAGAGGAGGATCCAGAAGAGGATCCAGAGGAGGATCCTGAAGAGGATCCGGAGGAGGACCCAGCTGAGGAAGCTGGAAATGCCGCACAGGATGACGGCAACGACAGTGACTTAGGGGATGGAGACGTAGACGACTGACACGTCTCGTTTATATTATTTGTTTTCCTTCAGTTTATTATTTTCCACTTGTATTTAAACTTGAGACTTTATAGTGAATTCGTATGTTTGATTTGCACTTTTGTAAGACGTTGAGATTTCAGTTAATCAAGTATTTCTTTTGACTATTTGACATATTGAGTTGACATAACTTAATAATTATTAAAGTACGAAGTAGGATAACTCTATTGGGTATATAGACTTATCGGAGTGTGTTTATGTTGTGTTTCGAAGATCTAAATGGCGACTGGAAGACGTGGAAACCTTAACTTGACGCCCGAAGAGCTAGCTGCCATGATCCAGGAGCATGTGAACGCAGCATTAGCGGGTGTGCAGAACCAGCCGGCAGGTAACCATTATTAAGTTTTCGCGTGAAAATCTAATAGTGAGGTTAGTGCAATTCCTTGCTGACTTCCTGTTCTCTGTCAGCAGGAGGGGGCTTTAACCCCTATAAGATGTTCCTTGACGCAAAGCCTAGCAAGTTCTCGGGGGCGGAAGGACCCATTGGATTGGTCCGCTGGATCGAAAAGTCGGAATCTGTTTTTGAAATGTGCAACTGCTTAGAGGCCAACAAAGTCAAATACGCCGCCTCAACACTGGAAGAGGGGCACTGACATGGTGGAATGCCCAAGTCCAAACACGTGGACTGTTAGCTGCAAATGCAATGGCATGGACTGAGTTCAAGGCCCTGATTAAAGAGGAGTACTGTCCACGAGACAGAGTGCAACAGTTAGAGCAAGCTTTGTGGAACCACAAGATGGTGGGATCGGAAATTGAAGCTTACACTGCAAAACACCATGACTTGGTATTTCTGTGTCCTGATTTGGCAAACACGGTGGAGAAAAGACTCGAGTTCTATCTCGGGGGTCTGGTTCCGGAAATTCAGGGTATGGTGATGTCTAGTAACCCTGTAACAGAACATCAAGCTATCCGATTGGCTCACAAACTCACCGATAAAGCGGTGGAACAGAAGAAACTGCCAGCACGGGGTACCACTGAAGTTGCCTCAGATAACAAAAGAAAGTTTGAAGACTCCACCATTCGACAGTCTTCGTCATCACATCCACAGCAAGGGAACCAGAAACGGTTCAATCACTACCACAACCACCGGGGTCATCAAAATCGTTCCAACAACAACAGCAACTACAACAACAACAACTACAACAATAACAACCAGAATGCAGGCGGCTATGTAGGTCGAAAGCCGCAGTGCAATCGCTGCAATCTTCACCATAACGGCCCTTGTGCCGGAAATCGCTGCCAAAGATGTGGCAAGATGGGACATGCGGCAAAGGATTGTCGTGGGGAAATTATGCCCCGACAAAATCAGAATCAGCCCCAAGGTCAGCAGCAGGGTATAAACCGGGGATGCTATCAGTGTGGTAGCACCGCTCATTTCAGAAAAGACTGCCCACAGTTGCGCAATAACAACAATAATGGTGGAAACAACCACAACAACCACAACAATAATAACAACAACAACAATGGGAACGGTGGCACAGGAGGTGCCAAAGGTCGTGCATTTACATTGGGCCGCGGAGAGGCCAGAAACGACACGAACGTGGTCACCGGTAAGTTTCCCCTTAATGAACATTTTGCTTCTGTGCTTTTTGATACGGGTGCGGATATGAGCTTTATATCTGAGTCTTTTAGGAAGAACCTAAATCTCACGCTTAAACCATTAGAGACCCCTTATGTGATAGAATTAGCCAATGGTAAATCTGTAAATGTGACCCAAATCGTATCCGGCTGTCAACTCAAACTCGCGGGCCACACTTTTACCATCGATCTGATGACAACTACCCTGGGTAGTTTTGACGTGGTAGTCGGAATGGACTGGCTATCCGACGTCCGGGCTGAAGTTCTCTGCTTCGAAAAGTCTATCCGTATTCCACTCACGAACGACAAAATCCTGACGGTACAAGGCGACAAGGCAAGCGCCGTCACCAACATTATCTCATTTATACAAGCTCAGAAGTATCTTCGGAGAAAGAATTCTTTCGCTTTACTCGCGCTAATTACCGAACAGCCTAAGGACGAGAAACGTATAGAAGACATCCCTGTCGTCCGTGATTTTTCCGATGTATTCCCAGAAGAACTACCTGGTCTTCCACCACATCGACAATTGGAGTTTGAAATCGAATTGGCAAGCAATGCAACTCCCATCGCCAAAGCTCCATACCGCCTAGCTCCAGCCGAGCTGCAGGAGCTGTCTACCCAACTTCAAGAGCTGCTAGAAAAAGGATTTATCCGACCAAGCGTTTCGCCATGGGGAGCTCCAGTCCTGTTTGTCAAGAAAAAGGACGGGACTTTCCGCATGTGCATCGACTATAGGGAACTCAACAAGGTTACAGTCAAGAAACCGATACCCGTTACCTCGCATCGACGATCTATTCGACCAACTGCAAGGGTCAAGTTACTACTCTAAGATTGATTTACGGTCCGGTTATCATCAGCTACGCGTCAGGGAGGAGGATATCGCTAAGACAGCATTTCGCACTCGGTATGGCCATTACGAGTTCTTGGTTATGCCATTTGGTCTCACTAACGCACCTGCGGTATTCATGGACCTCATGAACCGCGTGTGTAAACCATACCTCGACAAATTTGTCATTGTGTTCATCGATGACATACTCATCTACTCCAAAAGTGAAGAAGAGCATGCCGAGCATCTACGATTACTGCTAGGGTTACTTCAACAGGAAAAGCTATACGCCAAGCTTTCGAAGTGTGATTTCTGGATCCGAGAAGTTCAATTTCTCGGGCACGTAGTGAATGAAAAGGGTATCCACGTAGACCCTGCCAAGATTGAAGCCATCAAAGACTGGGAAGCACCTAAGACACCAACGGAGATCCGCCAATTCTTAGGATTGGCTGGTTACTATAGACGCTTCATCGAGGGGTTTTCAAAGATTGCACAACCACTCACTACCCTCACCCAGAAAGGCATCAAGTATGCTTGGGGTGAAAAACAAGAAGCAGCATTTCAATTGCTGAAGCAGAAACTTTGCAGTGCACCCATTCTGTCCTTGCCGGAAGGGACATATGACTTTGTAGTGTATTGTGATGCTTCCATTCAGGGATTGGGATGCGTACTCATGCAACGCGATAAGGTCATCGCGTATGCATCGCGACAGCTGAAAGTTCACGAGAAGAACTACACGACGCATGACCTAGAATTGGGAGCAGTAGTGTTTGCACTTAAGATTTTGAGACACTACCTTTATGGAACGAAGTGCACAATCTTCACTGACCACAAAAGCCTCCAGCACATCTTTGATCAGAAAGAGTTGAACATGCGACAGCGTCGCTGGGTCGAACTCTTGAACGATTATGAGTGTGCCATTCGGTATCACCCGGGTAAAGCTAACGTGGTAGCCGATGCCCTCAGTAGGAAGGAACACTTGAAACCTCGTCGCGTACGAGCACTACAACTCACTATTCATTCGGGGCTACCTGAACAAATACGCGACGCCCAGTTAGAAGCAGTTAAGGAGGAAAACAGCAAAGCCGAATCAGTGGGAAAAATGGAACGTGATTGGGAAGTAAAATCCAATGGAGCCCGGTATTTCATGAATCGCATATGGGTACCTCTCTACGGAAACCTCAGAGAGTTAGTCATGGATGAAGCTCACAAATCTCGATACTCTGTCCATCCGGGTTCGGATAAGATGTATCAAGACCTTAAAGTTGCGTATTGGTGGCCTAACATGAAAGCCGATATAGCCACCTACGTGAGTAAATGTTTGACTTGTGCAAAAGTCAAGGTGGAGTATCAAAAGCCATCGGGGCTACTCCAACAACCAGAGATCCCAGTGTGGAAGTGGGATCAGATCTCAATGGATTTCATCACTAAACTCCCGCGAACCTTGGGTGGTTGCGACACCATCTGGGTGATTGTGGATCGTTTGACTAAATCCGCACACTTCCTAGCTATTAAAGAAACAGATAAGATGGAGAAGTTGACTCGCATGTACATTAAGGAAGTAGTTTCTCGGCACGGAGTGCCAACGTCCATCATATCAGATAGAGATGCTCGCTTCACGTCAAACTTCTGGCAGTCACTCCAGAAAGCGTTGGGAACACGCTTGGATATGAGCACAGCTTATCACCCTCAGACTTATGGTCAAAGCGAAAGGACCATACAGACCTTGGAAGACATGCTTAGGGCATGCGTAGTGGACTTCGGAAATAATTGGGAAATTCACCTGCCTCTAGTGGAATTCTCATATAACAACAGCTATCACACGAGTATTTCGGCAGCACCGTTTGAAGCATTATACGGTCGTAAATGTAGATCACCGGTCTGCTGGGCAGAAGTCGGTGACAGTCAACTCACAGGCCCAGAGTTAATACTTGAGGCCACTGAAAAGATTGTACAAATCAGAAACCGCATGGCGGCGGCACGAGATCGACAGAAAAGCTACGCTGATCAACGACGCAAACCGCTCGAATTCCAAGTAGGCGATCGCGTCCTACTAAAGGTGTCACCTTGGAAGGGTGTAATCCGTTTTGGAAAACGGGGCAAACTTAACCCACGGTACGTAGGCCCGTTTGAAATCTTGAAACGAATTGGACCCGTAGCATACCAATTAGACCTCCCTGCCGAACTCAGTGGAGTTCACAACGTATTTCACGTGTCAAATCTGAAGAAGTGTCTATCAGATGAAACTTTAGTTATTCCATTGGATGAGATCCAAGTGGATGAACAACTACACTTTGTGGAAAAGCCTGTTGAGATCATGGATCGTGAGGTCAAGACTCGAAGGCACAGCAAGATTCCAATCGTTAAAGTTCGTTGGGACTCTAAGCGTGGACCGGAGTTCACGTGGGAAAGAGAGGATCAAATGAAAAGCAAATACCCACACCTCTTCACAACTGAGCAGCAAACTAACGATACCAGTAACTAAATTTTCGGGACGAAAATTCTTTCAACAAGGGGATGATGTGACAACCTGGAAATTTCTCATACTTTCGTGTACTATTGTTGACTAAATTCTTGTGCATGGCACTTGGAAATCTTTGTGTATGACCCTTGGGAACTTCTTGTAACATTGCGTACTATCATTAACAAACTAACTCTTTGTGCGTGGCACTCTGAACATGTACGTTACATGCTAAACCGCGTTTACTCAATTTTCGGGACGAAAATTCTTTCAACATGGGGATAATGTGATATCCCGGGTTTTTCAGATAACTTACACGTGACACTTGTCGAATAAGATGTGTGCTAAGTATTAAACGTGCATGGATTAAAGACGTGTTGTGTGTTGTGTGATTGTCTTAAGTGATTGAATAATTAGATTAGATAGGTGCACAAACTGAGCCGAACCCTTTGTGAAACTAGGAAACTTGGAACCCAAGTCTTCGGCCAAAAGAGAACAAGAATCAAAGATCAAACCTAAACTTAAAACTCATTCCAATACTTGGCCGCAAGATCAAACTCGAAACCACAAGATCAAAACCCAAATCAAATTAACTCACCCTAGTCTCTCGGCACTCTAACTATTCGGCCACAATACACAAGCCCAACCGTAACCTTAATCTCTCGGCCGCAAGACCCAAACCAAACAACTCAAAATTCTCGGCCACAATACACAAACCCAACCCTATCCCTTGACCGCAAAACCCAAACCAAAACAAATCTGATTTCGACCGAGATCAAACACAACCAACCATCCAAGTCCCTCGGCCATGAACACTTATCTAGAACCGTAAACCTCATCTAGTTGCACCTATATATATACAACTAACATGCATCTTCTTCCACAATTTCTAAAACCCTAACAAGTAAAACAGCCGTCGGCTGTTTCCTCGTGCTTCATTGATCGCAAAACAGCCCCCATTCCTTCATCATCTCGATCAAACAACCACTTTATCAACACCCTTTCGGTCGCGGATCAGCCTTACTCTTTTCTTTCTCTCGGCCGCAGCAAGCAGCAGCCGAGTCGCACTTGTCCACATCTCGGCTTGTTGACTAGTTATTCAAGGTTAGGACCATACTTGATTATAAGATCATGTTTCGGTTAATTATATGTATGCTTGAATGTTTAAGATGTTTCGGATTAATTATATGTTTGAATGATTAGATTGTATGGTTTTCGGATTATGGGTATGTTTGAATGCCTAGTTGTTTCGGGTTCTATGTGTTGGATAAGTAATAGGCTGTTGTGATCATGTGCTTGTGAATAATTGTTTGCGGAAACCCTAAGTGTTTGAATGAATTGATTGTATTGTCTTCGGATCATGTATGCTTGCAAGTAATCGGCTGAATTGGTTATAAACATAATGATATTCGGATCTCATGAGGTTGCAAGTGTGTTTTGTTATAATAACTAGAAGTTATTGAGTAGGGTTTGCATGGATAGATTATTAGTATTAATCTATGATTAAAAATCGAATCTTGATCGCCTTGGCTAATCACATGAACGAGTTATACGAACTTATTATAAGGAGATGCTGAAACAGGATGCTGATTAAAAGAAACAGCCGACTTCATCAGGCTGTAACTTGGTCGTTAGTTGTCGAAAAACGGATTTTCTGATGTCTAGAACGTAGAGATTTGAATAAGGAATCCAAAGGCGCTGGATTCATAATTTTCTGAAATCGTTTGATATTTTTAAAGGGCTAAACAAGTTCAGTAGGTAAAGCTGTTAAAATTCTGGAATTTTGTTGGTTGTTTATCAAACTAGATTTTAAAATCAGTAGAGAGTTGAGTCATGATTTTTGTACAGCAACTAGGTATAGAAATTTCCGGGCAACTCCAACTGGAATTTTGTTAATCGGACGATTAGTGATTTTTAAATAAATTCTTCCGTGGACTGCAGTCAGAAAGCGGTAAATCTGACTGCAGCTTAGTGAATTAATATTTATGGTTAATTGGTAAAGATTTAGGACTTGAGAAAATTATATAAATTTCTATGGTATAAATGTCACCTACTGTAAAAATATGTGAATTTTTAGAATGCTGGAACTATTTTATAAAAATCCTAGAAAACAGCTGAATAATTGAGTGTTAAGCAGAAAGTTGTTAACTTGTGATTTTATGCATTAAAGTGTTGCATGGATTTGGAATGTGTTCATGATAAGTTGTTTGATCACTATGATTATATGAGAATACTTGCATGCATGTTTGAGTGTTAGATATGTTGTTTGTGTGTATCACTTTGTGAGTAAATTGCGTGTGGAATTTGTATTGGTGTGATTACACACTGACGTGGAATTAATTGGTTGTTAGGACGCAACTAGCGGTCCCATCTCTTATAACATCTTTGCCACACTAACCGAGCTAATAAAGGTGAGTTCACGGCCCCTAACTTTATACGGTTTTTAAACAACAGGGGGAGAAACATGTATACACTCTCAAACTCAAACTCTTTACGTTATACGAATGTAACGTCACATAACTATACGGTAACTAAGTTAATGTTAATGTAATGTTATGGTCACTATGCAGCTTTATCACTTAAGTCCTCGACAATCTCCTCGGATCGTTAGTATTTGGGTTAAGTAGCGGGGGAATTATAAGTAGTACTACTGGGTCTGACGAGCCCCATCCGAGCTAGTCGCGCTAGCCGACCGGGTATGGTCAACGGGTGTATGATTGGCCTAACATCGCCATGGTCATGTGATAGACCTGGCAAAACGGAGGCACAACTGTCAGCTTCGATCGCGAACACTTAGTGACATGACTTTAGGCTAGCTACCTATATACATTAATATTGAACTTAATTACGGAACAACTTAATATTCCGGGTTTGGAATATTGGAACATCAACTTATTATCCCGGGTTGGGGATAATGGAAACACAACTTAATATTCCGGTTTGGGAATATTGGAAGCAACAACTTATTATTCCGGGTTTGGAATAATGGAACTGATATGTTATCCCGGGTTGGGGATAACGGAGTAACAAACTAAAACCGAACAACAAATTTATGAAAACCTGTGAACTCACTCATCTTTAATGTTGACACTTGTTTCTTTACATGTTTCTCAGGACGCTAGGAGCTCTAGGTGCACGCACATGCATTGAACAAGACATCATTATCGAGTCTCATTTATTAATATTGTTTTGGGATTTTTCCTTTGTTTTGGCGTTTGTGTTGGCGCCCGCATCATTACTTATTATTGCTTCCGCTCAAACTTTAAAAACTGATACTTATGCTAAAGATTGGTAATCTAAAATTTACAACAAATGATTTTGGAAAACGTATTATCAAATCATGTAGAGTCGTTCGATGTACTAGTGTCTTAGATTCTGGTTTGTTCACACGTCTCGCGGTAGAACTCCGCAAGTGGAAATTGAGGGTGTGACAGTACAAGTGTACGGTCTTAACCGACCATAAGAGCTTACAGCATATCTTTAACCAGAAAGAACTAAACATGAGCCAATGCAGATGGGTTGAACTTCTTAACGACTATGATTGTGAGATACACTACCATCCCGGAAAAGCGAATGCCGTAGCAGATGCCGTCAGTCGACGAAGTTATGTGTATAGCGTTCGTGACAATCGAGCCCATAACGAACTTGAAACCCTGATTCGCGAAGTTCAGCACACATGTTTCATTGAGAATACCTTGTATGGGGAAATGAAATGTGGTGCCAAAACCCAATTAGTGAATAAGTCTAACGGCATTTATTATCATCTCGATCATATATGGATTCTCAGTCGCAATAACCTCCTAGAGGTATTGATGACTGAAGCTCACAAGTCCCGATACTCCATTCACCCCGGTGCTGACAAGATGTACCAGGACCTCCGTTCTAAGTATTGGTGGCCGGGCATGGAAAAGGATATCGCTTTGTACGTTTCGAAATGCTTAACCTGCTCAAAAGTTAAAGCCGAACATCAACGACCCTCTGGTTTACTCGAGCAAGCCGACATTCCGATGTGGAAATGGGAAAGTATAGCTATGGATTTTGTTACGAAACTCCCTCACACAACCTCTGGTCACGATAGCATTTGGGTTATCGTTGATCCTCTTACGAAATCTGCTCACGAGAAGACTTTAAGGTTGAACGATTAGCACAAATCTATACCGACGAAGTCATTTGTCGACACGGGACGCCTCGTGACATCATCTCTAATCACGATGGTCGCTTTACCTCACGTCTGGGAGACATTTCAATCCGCACTCGGTACTACTTTTAATCTCAGTACCATGTTCCATCCTCAGAACGACATTCAGACTGAGCGCACGATCCGCACCCTTGAAGACATGCTTCGATCGTTGATGTGCTAAAAGTAGTTCAATTAAAAACAACTAAATTAACCTAAATCTAGACTCAAAGTAATACTCTAGACTCGCTAAAACACACTAAACTACTAACCGACAAGTGTACCGATCAACTCTAGTATAGCTAAGTAAGTCCGGATATCGAACCCACGAGACTCTATTAATTACGTTAATGACTCTATCTAGACTGCTACTGACACGGACATATTGATTATTTGTTTGATTTGGGAGTGGGGGGGGGGTTCTAAAAATCCTACGAATGCAATAAAATTAAACTAAATTAACTAGGTGAACTAAAGCTTATGAATTACCTTGGACTTTACTTAGAAGGTGGAAACACTACCTAGACTGGAATCTTGATTGATTTTAGTAATGATTTTGTTAGGATATTGATTAATATGGAATCGGGATCATAAAATTCTCACCTCTCGGGATATCTAATAGGACTCCTAACCCTTCTCAAGAGCACGCTATAGCACCCTCGAGGTTGTTCCGATTACCGGTTATTAGACTCTCTTTCAAGACACCTAATGGATTTATGAAAGTATCCTACAAGGCTCACTCCCTCTCGAGACCTAAACCAAGGATAGACTTGTTTTCTCAATTAGACTTGCTAGACAATAGCCAACAAGGTTACTCCTAATGGAGCTCCTACCTTGCGGTTTAATGACTTAGGCCTAACAATAACCCGCACCTTCTAAGGTTTAATGGCCAATTCAACCCTAAAGATTGTAGATTTATTATGTGATATAGACACTCACCAAAATCTAAAACCTAGCACAACTCTATTATGTGATAAAGACCGTCACCAAGATTCATGCGAAGCAATAAACAATAATCAAACACTATCAAGTACGCAAACATATCTAATCAATTGAACACGTCTTTTACAATTCATAAATAATCCATAAAAATCAACTATCCATAATGAAAAATAAAAACCTTAACAATCATTCATCCAATCTAGGTAGTTTAAAGAACTTAGCCAATCAAAGTCATGGAATTTATCAAAAACAAAGTGTATTCAAGAGAACAAAACATGGTAAAGAGAAAGAGACGAAAGTGAAGACACCCGAATGACACCAACGTGAACTGAATGCTTCCTTGAACTCTAACCCTTCAACCAACAGCTCCGAATGCTCGAAAACCCTTGCACAGATGCCCAAAGAGTTCCCAATTCGTAAGTTAGGGTTATCAGAACATTGAAAAAGTTTTTATATAGTTTTTCAGGTCAAAACTTAACCCAGATACGAATCTGTCTGACAAAACAACCCTCTCGCGGGGCGCGGGAGGGATATCCTTACCCGGTCGCGGCCTGCGACCGTCTTTATGACGTCAACATTCAATAGGCCTCTCGCGGGTGGCGAGAGGCATCTATTCTTCCTTTCGTGGCTCGATAGAAGGTCAAATTCAGCTTTTGCTATCCGTTTCAGCTCTCGAGCCTTCCAACACGTTCAAGGACTTGAATTTTTCATATTTTAACTTGTCTTCCTCACTTTTCAGTTGTTTTAAGCATACAAGACCTGCAAAACGCAATTGAATCAGAAGTATGCAAATTCTAATGAAAATAAACTATAACTAACGAAAACTATACAAACTGTACATGATAAACTGATGTATTTTACAATACATCAAATATCCCCACACTTACTCTTTTTTCATCCTCGAAAAAGAATCTATGCAAACGGAATCAGAGACTACTTATTAAAAATCAAAACATGTGTTAGCCGCGATTGCAAGTATACTTATCTCTTTAAACCCAAACCCGGTTCCAAGCCCTTATCATGCAATTTAGTTCAAGTGCGGTCAATCTACCTAGAGTCTCGCACTAGAAACCACAGTACATCTAATCCCGCCTCAGCTTATAGAACTAAGGGAACGAACATTTAACCCAATTCCCAACCGTTTTATACCAAAATTCAAAGAATTTAGAATAAAAATTTTTTTCTTCTTTTCTCTTGAGCATTCAACTTTGCTTCACCCAACCAAGAGGCTGTCTCAACTCGAGTCACTATCCCCGAGAGCGACAACTTAGGTGTCGGTAAATTTTGCAATTTTTCTTTCTTTCAACCACATCCTAGAGGCAATCTAAGTCAGAGTCACAATCCCCAATGAAGATTACATTGGTCTGGTCTACTTTTTCCAATCTAGCTCACTTATTCTATTTTTTTCATGATTAAAATTTATAGAAATTTTAGCTTATAACGGCATTCTTTATACTATTTTTGGCGGTTTCGACTTCCCATTTTTCCTAGATAAGTACCCACTTGTAAACCGACAATTAGGGTATATTAAGATCAAAGGATCCTAGAACCAAGTCGAGCCTACCCGCATATCACAAGCTAGACATAAGCTCGACTACTTTAAACTCATATTATTATTATTATTTGAACCCGAACAAAAATCCATCTTTTCTATCATTTTCCGTTCTTTATTTTGCAAACTTCTTATTCAAAAGACATTTTTAAAATTTTCAATTTTTTTTTGGATTTTGGATTTTTCAATTTTTTTATATTTTTCAAATTTTTATGACTCAAACTAACACTATAACTATGTATTCCATCCCCACACTTAAAGATTGCATTGTCCCTAATGCAAGAACGAGAATACGACTCAACTAACTACTAAAACTAAGAAAAGATAAAAACTAAATAAATACAAATATATACAAGTGAAACGATTTAGCTGAATATGCGAGACTGTCAATGTGCTAGTCAATTCCACATATGCCCTCCTCTCCGAATACGCTCAGCAAACAATTCCAAACTCTCGGTCACGCAAACGAAGCGGCAAACCAACACCATACCTATCACAACCAACATAAACATACCAACATAGCATACGACAGATAATGGTGTTTGACAATATCCAACCATAACCATCAACCAAACTACCCCAACACAACCAACCAAATATCCAAGTATCCAAAATTAGGGGTACAAACCAGATTAGATAAAAACATCATAAAAAGAAAAATAAAAACATAAGATACTGCATAAACTCCAACTGCTATCATCTCCAATCAATCCTCCTCTTCAGACCCCTCCTCAGGCTGCTGATAAACTTGATACGTCTCCACCCCCTGCATACCACTGGGTCCTACCTGCGCTGGTCTAAAATAAGGAGGAATACCCAAACGCAAACCCACCATCATGTACCTCATACCATCCTCCAATCTCTGCTGACCCTGCTCATGAACCCTTCTACTTTCCTCCAGCACCTGCCTAACCCACCGAACTGCTCATCTACATAGCCACGTAAATCCCCAAAACCCGTCTCCATCCTATCATATAAAGAATCCAAAGTAAGTGGGTCCTGTCGTGGCTGCCTCAACGGGTACTGTCTAGAAGGTATCTCCTGACGAGTCGTATGCCTCTGATAACGGGGAGGTATGGCAGACTGCATAGATGCTGAGGCATCATAACCTGGTGGAGGCTGAACCTGTGGTCCCTGGCAAATAAGGTCCCATGCCAGCGGATCAGTGTATGTCAAAATCCCTGCAGCCTGAAGATCCTTAACACTCATAAAGCCTGGCGCTGGCCCCTCTCTCATCCAATCCCTAGGGTACCGCACAGACACCCCCAAACTCCCCGCTAACCATGTAACATACGGCCCACAATATATCCTAGCTACTGACCACCTCTCCACAACCTCCTCATCGACCAAGCAAAAACAGTCGCCAAGTTGGCGGGCCGTTGCTCCACCATACACATCAAATAAAATAGACTAATACCTTATTATCACCCTGTCCTCTACCAACCAACGTGGCTGCATAAATCTTATGAATAAACCTGTAAATTGGATCAGTAATGTCACTAGCAACCATGTTGTTCGAATACGGGACCCGCAAAATCGTACTCCAAAACCTGACCAACTCGTCCACATGAACACTATGCGGATGCCTCTTCTTAAACACCCCTTGCAAACTCGTAAGAAACTCGGTTGACTGCACCTCCTCGGGTGTATAGAACTGTGTAGCCACTGCAAACTGTGGAATGGTCATCTCGTATGACTGCCTACCCAAAGCAAAGAAAACTGCATCCCGCTCATTAAAGTTCCCTTGCTTGTATTTAAAAGTGGAGTGGAACTCTAAAGTAATTTCCTTATATTGCCTCGCATCACAATCTAAAACTCTCCTAAACTTTGCACCCAACAACTGCTCAACTCTAGTTCTCGCACCCAAACGGTCCAACAAACCCAGTCAATCCTTCTAAATGGTAGCAGATCTATCGAAATCAGAGTAGCCAACCGTTAGTACTCACCCGAATCAAGCTCGAATTGCAACAACAGGCTATCCCGAATCTTTGTACTTTGACCATGAGGAATCCCCTCTCCAATATATTCTACTACCCTAACATAACATCTGGTTGCACTGGTTCCTGTTTGGCTGAGTCTCCTTGTGGACGAGCGGGTGGTCCTCTCTTCCTACCTCTTCTGCTTGAGGAACCTTCACCTGACATTCTGCAAAACAATTCAATTTTGACAAGACAAAGCAAAGCAGATTATTAGTCACAAACTATTTTTGGTATTTTTATTTTTTTTGGATTTTTTGTGAATTTTTTTTCAACTGAACAACCGTATAGCATTTCATTCGCGGTTGAAACAAAAAATAATAAATAAAGTGAACTTAAAAACGGGTTACTGTCTACAAAAGCATAAGTCATAAACAACCTCGCCCGAATGGAGATTGAGTACAGGCGAAGTGTTTTGTACCTGTACGTACATATAAGTAAACTCAAGACCAAACTAGACCTAAGACTAAACTACTCAAAATACAAGACTCAATGTACACTACCCCCCTCATGGCACTTTAATTGTCCTCAATTAAGTCACACGTGCCAAAACCAACCAACATTGAGTTCCAAACGCACTAAAGTTGAAAACTTTATAGTGTAACTAGTCAAAATGGGTCAAAATTGTGTCAAAAATCTCTTTTTCATCACCAAAATTACCAACCCGAATCCCCACACTCAATGTGTACCAAACCCTATCCTATGGCAGCCGCAAAACACAAGAATTTCAACCCAAACTAGCCCATCCGCGACCTGCATTATGCTAACTACCCAAACCGAGCCACCCGCAACCTCAAACAATCACTAAGCATACCTAAACACAAGGCTAGACAAGACCCGACACACTAACAAACCACTAAAACGACTAGCCATTAAAAACGGACTCATGTACACAAAATTACAAGAAAACATACCTTAGTGGTGAATTAGACAAGAGAAACTAGGATATTTGGTAAGCCGCTTGAAGACCCCTAAAAACTTGGTTCGAATGTTGAAAGCTTGAAGCTTTATGGTGGAAACCGAAAGTGTGATGGATGTATGCGAAATGGGAGTGCAGATTAGGGTGAAAAGGGTGATTTGCGGTGGTAGGAGGTGGTGGAAAGGGGTGTTCGGCGGGTTAATGGTGAAAACTAGGGTTAGAATGGAGAATTTGGGGATTAAAACGATCTGGGCTGCAGATGGAGTCTCTTGTGTGCCGCAAGACATATAAGCACTTCTCTCCCGCCACGCGACCGTGTAAAGAATTCCGGACTTTGTTGGCCCCTCGCGGACCGCGACTGAGACCTATCTGTCTCTCGCGCCCCGCCAGAAGCCGTTTTTCACATAAAGTTTCGTTTTTTAACCAGTTTCATGCCATAGAAAAATTTCTCAATTCTCCCAATCCCCCCAAAAATCAACTCCAAAATTTTTTTAACACTAGGACTTACCTAGAACCTCGTTTTCTCGTCAAATCTTGCACATTCTCAGTTATGAATTCCTGCAAATGACCCAAAAACACAAAAAAAAAGACCGACAAACTACCAAAAAAACAATCGTTAGCTACATAAAATAATCGACAATAAACGAAAATACAACTGGTACAAACTCTACACCTGAGCTTTCACTCAAGACACTAGGCAGTGGTGTTCGGCATGTCCTCGAGAGGAGTTTCCTCCTTCTCGGTTTTATTGATCGGCCCTCTTAAATAATGCTTCAATCTATGGCCATTCACCTTCCATGACCCCCGACTAAGTTTATCGTATAACTCAATTGCACCATGCGGGAACACCTCCTTCACAACATAAGGTCCCGTCCACTTCGATTTCAATTTCCCGGGAAACAACTTAAACCTCGAATTGTAAAGAAGCACTTTATCACCCGTTCTAAATTCCTTCAATCCCTTAAGTTTCCTATCATGCAACGCTTTCATTTTCTCTTTTATACTCCACAAACGCTCATACGCCGCATCTCTAAGGGCCTCTAACTCATGAATTTGGAAGTACCTTTTCCTAGCCGCTTCGGTAAGATCTAAATTGACGGTTTTAAGAGCCCAAAGCGCTCGGTGCTCCAATTCTACCAGGAGATGGCATGCTTTGCCATAAACTATCATGAACGGTACGAAATGCCCACAAAGCATCATCGAGTTTATCCGGCCAATCCTCACGACCTTTCCTACCGTTTTCTTTAATATCCTTTTCACTCCCCAATTCGCATTCTCCACTTGACCGTTCGTTTGTAGATGGTACGCGGTAGATAAACGGTGAGTAACTCCATAACGCTCTAACGCCTTCTCCATCACGGCATTGCAAAAATGTGTCCCTCGGTCACTAATGATGGCTTTAGGTATGCCGAAACGAGTGAACAACTTCTTTAGAAATCTCACCACCACTCGGGCATCATTTTTAGGTAAAGCTTGAGCTTCCACCCACTTAGAAACGTAATCGATCGCCACAAGGATGTACTTATTCCCACTAGAAACGGGAAAAGGTCCCATGAAATCAATACCCCATACATCAAATATTTCAAGAACTTGAATAGGATTTTGGGGCATTTCATTCTTGGATGAGATATTGCCGGTACGTTGGCAAGCGTCGCACTTCCTAATGAATTCTATAGCATCATCAACTACCGTGGGCCAATAGAAACCGCAATCAAAAACTTTTTGTGCGGTAGTGTGTGCCCCATGATGACCACCCGTCAACCCCTCATGGACGTGCCTAGGAATGTCTATACCTTCTTCCCTCGCGACACATCTCCTAAGAATACGATCTCCTTCTATCCTAAAAAGGTAGGGGTCGTCCCATATGTACTTTCTCGCATCCCTATACAACTTCCTCTTTTGTTGGGCACGGATATCCTTCATCACATACCCATTGGCAAGATAATTCGCTAAATGACTAAACCAAGGTAAACCTTCTTTCTCGGCCGCTACGAAATCTATGGATTCGTGAGGGAATCTATCTCCTATCGCCTCCTCACGAATCTCCTCCCTACTCGGATCCTCTAATTGCGAAAGATGGTCCGTCGCTACGTTCTCCGCTCCCGTCTTATCCTTGATTTCTATGTCAAACTCGGAAAGAAGAAGAATCCAACGTATGAGACGAGGCTTAGCATCCTTCTTTTGGAAAAGATAATGCAAAGCCGCATGATCGATGAACACTATGGTCTTTGAAAGCACAAGATATGAACGAAACTTATTAAAAGCAAAGACGACGGCTAGGTGTTCCTTCTCGGTGGTGTAGTTCTCTTGCGCGTCGTTGAGGGTTTTACTCGCATAATAGATCGGGTGAAAGTGGTTCTCCCGTCTTTGACCCAAGACCGCCCCAACCTCGTAGTCGCTCGCGTCACACATGAGCTCAAATGGTAAGCTCCAATCGGGGTGCACTTATGAGTTTTTCCTTAAGAATGTCGAAGGCTTTAAGACACTCCTTATCAAAGGTAAAAGGGACGTCCTTTTCAAGGAGTCGAGTGATCGGAGTGTCACGTCCCGGTCAAAGATAATACTTATAAGCCCAAATTACCCTTAATAAATGTGTTAGTGGCAGTAAGGGGTCGATCCATGAAGAGTTTATGGTTTACGAATAGAATAGTTTGATTATGAAGGTGTCACATTTTATGAAGCTTGCTATCTTAAATTATTTAGTTATTTGGGAAAATATGTTGGAATTAACCAACGATATTTGATTAACTACTACGAATGATTTGATTTTGATTAACGAAAACACAACTAATGATTCTAACAATATTTGATAAAAAGGGTTCACACCCAGTTTCGATAATTGCCAACCTAGGGTTTCTACAAGTTTTAGATTCAACTCAATTGTATAGTGGTTAACGGACTTAGTGTACCGTGACGTAGGTGCCAATAACTATCAACGCTCCGAAGAACGGACAAAAACGCACTTTATAATCACAACAAGTAAAAACTAATCATAACAATGCATGAATACACATAACCATTTCATAAAGTCATAACTTTATCATCGTTCGACAATTTACGAATACGAAACAAATGTAAGCTATTGTTAATGACTGCAAAACCAATACAAGTTGTCACAAAGTAAAATCAAACCACAATTAAAAACCCTAGATTAAACAACTACCTACACCGGGGTGAAACCAAGGTGATTAGCCGCTCATGGTTGAAGGAACTCGAATACCAGATGATTGAAAATTGGATCTTGACATCTCGAAGCCTTGAATGAGGAACTAGGGTTTGTGATGGAAAATGGATAATATGGAGGATGGTGATGATGGATTGGATTGAGTGTAAAGATGATCGATTTGATGATTCAGTGTTGATTGGATGGATTGGAAATGATCTAGGATGAAGGGAATGGTGTTCTTGGCTCCAAGGTGAAGGTTTCAAGTTCAAAATTGCGTAAGTCCGGAAGAAAGGTCAAATATGGCATTAAAACCCGTCAAAACATAACAAACAACACAAATCGGCGTCAGAGAGAAGGAGCAGGCGTCGCCGACGCAGCCCCGCGTCATGGATGCCACCTTGTTTCTTTCATTTTTCTGCCGACGCACAATCGTGCTGCCTACGCCAAATTTCGTCAACGCGATGCGCCGCTGACGCCACAGGTGCGTCGCCGACGCCCCCTCTAAGGGGATTTTCTCTGGTTCTTCGTTTCACGAGTTTCCGGTTGATCCCGTTCGCTCCCAGTACTCCGAATAGCTCCTTAAACTCCATTAGATCTGCAAAACACAATTCTAATCAAAAGTGGGCTATTTGAAACTAAAAGTTATGTAAATACACAAACTTAAACACATCATAACACCGGTTTTCGACCACGTATCACATCCCTACACTTGTCTTTTGCTTGCCGTCAAGCAAATCTGTTTTTCACTTTCACGTGGGTTGAATGAGAAACACACTTCCCATTCTTGAGACGTTAGTTAAGGTCTAATGTCATACCCGGTAAATGACTAATCATATAAAAATGGTTATCCAAGATTAACCCGCCCTTGAAACTCACAACTCACACACATCCCTCACAATGTTCACTCCACTCGGTTTATAACTTGGCTAATTTTGATGTATTAGCACTTTTGAAAATAATCACTCAAAACCGACTAGAAAACGTACCTGCATAGGCTTGCAACACAATCATTCTCCACCACCAAACATGAATACTAAGCATAAGTCAAAAGGTCTTTTAAGGGTTGTAACGAGGCTAGGCGAAGGTATGGAAAAGGATATTTGAAAGTCGCTAAAGTGATGAAAAAATCGATTTTTATCACAAAACAACTATTCTAGACAAAACGAACTATGAATATCAACTACGAGGCAATGATTTTCGCCTTTTATTCACCAACTAAAAACTCATATTTTTGTAATTTTCTCAATGATTTTCTATTCTTCTTTTTTCGCAACATTTTCTGATTTTTTTTCCACAACGTAAATCATAACTATACAAACAGCTAATCCTAAAATCGAATTTTCATCACGAGGGTTAAAAATGGTTTAATGGTTTAGGGCTAAATGGATGATCAAACGAAAAGTTTAGGCTCAAATTGGGCAACTAGGGGATTTTTTTGGGTAAGGATAGATAAATGGTTTTAAATGAAAAGGTTCACCTAATGCTTTAATCATTCTCGTGCTAGTATTCGGTCTACGGTCTCAAACGTATCAAAAGATGCAAGTTCTACAATACATGACTAATGGTCCACTCAAACAAAGAAATATATGTATATTTGTATAAAAGCGGCTCAAAACCTCACGTATAAAAGGGTATAGAATATGATATACACAAATTACAAGTTTCTTAGGCGGATTATTCCCAAATAACCATCCGCTAAATACCCATCATGCTATGAAATTGAACTTTGACCATGACAAAAGACTAAATGGGTTGTGCCATCCCTCATAACTTAGTTACTTTTGTTTTTAGATTGCTTCAAACAAAAACATTTTTGAATTTTTTTTTTAAATTTTCCCCCATCCCCACATTTGAGGTCAGCATTGTCCTCAAGGTGTAGTGTTTAAACGAACGGGTCAAAATCAAAAAACTTTTACTCCCCCATCCCCACACTTGAGGTAAAAATTGTCCTCAATGTACAAGAATAGGTCTTTTAAATCGCACAAGGGATGTGACACGGCTAACTTCCCCAAAATTTCACCCCGGAAAATATAATACAATTTACAATTCACTTATTAGCTAACTACAAATCAAAGATAAAAGGAAACGTATGCACCTGATTTTTGAGCTCATTTCTCATGTGCTCTTCATCCTTCAACAAAATGGTCTTCTCGCGAACAAGATGTACCTACAAAACTTAACCCTTGTGTAGAAGCATGCTTCTGACAACCATCAAAATTTGTTAGTCACCTAGTTCTACCACTTTTATGAAAACATTACCAAGCCATACGTTAGTTAACTTTGATTATTGTGGAAAATTAACGTACAACAAAGACAAACCTAACTCACTTTCGTAGGAATCACTTTTGCATTTAGCTTATGCAAAAAGCCCTTTTAAACCTTCCGATAGCTCGGGAGGACGAGTAGGTCTCGTGAGGGTTATATAGAGAACACACCCACGACGTTCATTTATCGAGGAAAGCAGTAAACTATCTACTAAAACAGGAAAAGAATACAACAACACAGACATACCTCGCCTCTCTCTGATAGCGCTCATACGGGTCAACTGGCGGGTATGGGTTATAGGAATACCCGGTGAGGGATGACATCACCTCCCTCCAATTGTCAAGGGGACCAGGTTCCCCTTCGGGCGGTGTCGGTAGCTATGGTGGGAGGAAACTAGAGCCCGGTGCTTCGGGCCAGTGAGGAGATGGATCTTATAGACCTCGTGGCACTGGGAGGTTCGAGTAATTAGTCCATCCTGAATGCTCACGAAATGGCAAACCAGCAAGGAAATCCCGCTGATGCCTCTCTAGGTTATGAAGAATCTTGGCGTTGTTGATCGCAAGTTGTTGGTTGGTACCCATTGCCATCCACCGGCGATCATCTGCATTGTTCCTTTCGATACGAAGACGAACCTGCTCGTCTTCCCATTCTCTCATCCGGGCATTCTCCTGGACCCGTTGTTGCTCCATAATCTCCCACTGGGATCGCTGTTGGGCTTGGAAAATTTGTTGATCTTCCACATACTTTTCCATCCTAACCCGATGTGCTGCTTCATCATCCCAACGTGTTTGTTGTTGGGCCTGGAAGCTTTGCTCTCGTTGTCTCCTCTCGTCATGATACTCACGGTTCTCCCCCATAACCGCGGACACGTTATCATAAGTATCTTGTGTCCCGAGAGGGTAACTGGCATAGGCTGCTCTTCGTCGGTTGTTAATAAACTGTGCTACTGTGTGCGACGATTCGTTATGTCACCGAGCATACCTTTGCCTAGAGGGCCTTCGCCCCCTATCTTCCTCCTCTTCTTCCTCATCACCTTCTTCATCACCTCCTTCATCACCTTCTTCATCACCTTCGCCCATTTCTTCCTCTTCACCCCTTTGCACATACTCAAATTGAAATCCTGTTTTCGATCAAAGATTTTTGCCTTCTTTTACAGAACCTCCACATATATATTCACCCCCGATCTCAGCTGAGCAAAATCAATCGTATCAATACCCTTGACCACCCAAAGTGAATTGTCGGGTAGGTGGTTTTGCTGAAAGATCATCGCACTAATGAGACAAACATAAGGAATCAACTTCCTTTTATACTGGTTCCTTGTGTCCCAAATGTTCATCATGACTATGTGTCGCCATGACAACTTAGGTGTACCAACTAACAAGACGTGCAACACGCGGAGATCCCACATCCGTAACTTCCCATAGTCTCCCAATCTAACCAAAACGTTCTCCACAGAAATGTTCTGTAGAATCTTCCTTTCACAAGACAAATGAATTCGTTCATATCTACGCATCGTGTAATTTGGCAAAGTGGTCACGGGCATATTAACTGGATCCGTCTGAACCAGTTCTGGTTGCCAAAACAGATTTGTATCATAGTAGAAATAACCATCAGTGCCCAACGAGTCAAAATTGGCAATTCGGTTCATTGTGTCAAAACACATTGTCATCTGACCCTTTCCTGTATCACAAACTAAACGCCACCTACTAGGGTGCTCATCCGAGTGCTCTAAATGCAACGTTGCATACCACTTTGCCACAACTTTCAGATAAACTCGTGGGGTCGCACCCTCACACCAATCCAAAGCTTGTTCCCAACCCAATCTTTCGAACTTTTGTGTAACCCCTATCTGGCGAAAATCTTCCACATTAACTACTCTTTCACATACACACACTTTGTCTATTGCACTCACTTTTGACATTTTAAATTTCCACAAATTAGCTTCGACTTGCTTGTTGTCAAACCGATATAAAGGTGTCTTCTGACTTTGCTCCCACTAAGCCCCGACGTTCGGATCATCAAATCGGGACCAATCCTAATTTTGCCTGAATAACCTGTCTTCAATATCCGACAAGTTGCATCGTTGTTGCCATTTAACCGGCATGCTACATGACGATGAAGCCTCTGCAGTCTTTGATCTTTTTCGGCTAGCCACGTCTACAAAACAACACCACAAAACAATCAATACACCCTTTAAACCTCTAAACAATTCAACTCTAAGTATGAACCATAATGATGAACTGAAGTTTAACCTCGAGATGTAAATTAGCCAATTTTAAACTCACCAAGTAGCAAACTTTAACATCTTAAAGGAATTAAACTTTCATGCTTCAATCCTAAATCTATAAGATTCAAACTTTAACAGTGTTCATACTTAACCATATGAACAAGTGGGTGTAATCACATCCCCATACTTGTTCTATGTTCAATTCCAACCCAATCCATGTTTTTACCCAGCATTCAAACTAATGCATCACAAATATATTATAAACAACCTACTCTTAAAAAATAAAGCTTAAAATTTCAGAAGAAACAACATACCATGCAATAATCAAGCCCAAAAGTTAGTAAATTTCATACCTTTATCAATGTAGAAGCAAGAAAACTCTAAGGAATGTAAAAACAAGTAATTTGTTCAATGCTCTATAGAAATACCGAAACTTGCAGCTCAAAAATCTCACAAATAAGCAAGAATTAGTGAAAACAAAGATGGGGTTTTATTGCTCTCAAAAATCTACACGATTTTTGCTTAAGAATCACTTGAATTGGCTGAGAATTGAAGGAGTTATGAAAGAAAGAAGGTTTTTAGGGTTCTTGGAAGTTTTGTGAAGAAGATGAAGTGAAAGATAGATGGGTTGTGGTGATAGTATGTTTAGAAGCAGATGGGTATAAGATTGGGTCAAATATATGGCTCAAAACTCATCCATGGGTGTTTAAAAACGGGTTCGGGTTACCCGATAAGTGAAAAACGAGCAAACAACAAAAACCAGTGTCGGCGACGCCAGCTTGAAAACCCAAATATGGCCGACTCCATTATATGCTGTCTATGTGCACTTTTGATCGACGCGATGCGTCGCTGACGCCACAGGTGTGTCGCTGACGCCCCCTCTAAGGGGATTTTCTCCGGTTCTTCGTTTCACGCGTTTCTGGTTGATCCGGTTCGCTCCCGGTACTCCGAATAGCTCCCGAATAGCTCCTTAAACTCCGTTAGACCTGCAAAACACAATTCTAATCAAAAGTAGGCTATTTGAAACTAAAAGTTATGTAAATACACAAACTTAAACACATCATAGCACCGGTTTTTGACGACGTATCATCGAGTCATGGGGCATGTGATTTTGGAGAAATCTCTAATGAAACGCCTATAGAAGCCCGCACGACCTAGAAAACTACGGATTGATTTCACACTAGTTGGTGGAGGAAGCCTACTAATCGTATCTATTTTCGCTCTATCTACCTCTATACCGGCCCTATAAATCTTATGTCCTCAGACAATCCCCTCCGTAACCATGAAGTGACACTTCTCCCAATTAAGCATCAACTTCATTTCAACACACCTCTTCATCATCCTCTCAAGATTACCTAAGCACTCATCAAACGAATCGCCATAGACTGAAAAAACATCCATAAAGACCTCCATAGAACTCTCAACCATGTCTAGAAAGATGGCTATCCTACATTGTTGAAAGTAGCCGGAGCGTTACATAATCCAAAAAGCATGCGTCGGTACGCGTACTTGCCGTATGGACATGTAAAGGTCGTCTTCTCTTAGTCTTCCGGCGCGATAGGAATTTGGAAGTAACCGGAAAAACCATCTAGGAAACAATAGAATTGTCTCTTGCGAGACGCTCTAGCATTTGGTCAATGAATGGGAGTGGAAAGTGGTCTTTCCGGGTGGCGTCATTGAGCTTGCAGTAGTCAATACACACACGCCAACCGGTGACCGTATGAGAAGGGATGAGTTCGTTTTTCTCGTTCACGACAATAGTCATCCCCCCTTCTTAGGGACGACTTGAGTAGGACTCACCCAAGAAGAATCGGATATCGGGTAAATCAAACCGGCTTCCTTCAACTTCAACACCTCCTTCCTAACTACCTCCTTCATGTTGGGGTTTTGACGCCTTTGGGCTTGCACCACCGGTTTAAATTCATCCTCCATAAGTATCAAGTTTGTGCAAAAAGTGGGGCTAATCCCTTGATATCAGACAACTTCCAGGCAATCGCCCCATTATGCTCTCTTAGCACCTCAACTAACTTCCCCTTCTCCTCCTTCGTCAATTTAGAAGAAATAATGACGGGTAAGCTCGAATTCTCGCCTAGGAAAACATACTCTAGGTGTGACGGAAGGACCTTAAGCTCTAATGGAGAAGTATCTACGGGTTTTCTCTAACTCTCTTCCTTAATTTCACAAAGCTCTAAGGTCTCGGGAACCCAATTCGTATCTAACTCCTCACCCTCATCGTCTAACTCCTCTTCAACTACTCCCTCAGTAACTAAATCGGCTCTACTAATGAAACCTAGACACTGCTCAACGCATGAAATGAAGGAATCTAGAAAGTAAACGGAGTGACACGGACCATTATAATCATCGCTACCGCTAGGGTGTTGCATGGCACTATGACCGCCTTTGCGGTTCAATGAATGGGCGGCCTAATATAATGGGAACTCTCTCGTCGGCCTCCATGTCTAACACCACAAAATCTACGGGAAACACGAATTTATCTACCTTAACAAGCAAATTCTCTATGATCCCTCTAGTATATTTGACCGAGCGGTCGGCCAAGGACAATGACATGTGCGTGGGAGAAAGCTCACCTAACCCTAATTTCTCGTAAAGAGAGAAAGGCATCAAGTTGATGCTCACACCTAAATCGGCTAAAGCATGAGCGGGGGTGGTGGAACCACCCAATAGGCATGGAACAGTGAATGTGCCCGGGTCGGTTAATTTCTCCGGTAGCTTATTCAAGACCACCGCGGAACAACCTGCGGTCAACGGAATATTAGAAAGCTCACCTATCATATCCTTACGTTTGAGAAGGTCCTTAAGGAATTTAGCATATTTGGGCATGGACTGTATGGCTTCGATAAAAGGAAGATTGATTTTTAATTGTTTGAACATCTCTAGGAAGTGCCCGTATTCCTTATCATATTTTTTATGCTTGAGGAGGGCGGGGTATGGAAGGCGGGAATGATCAACTAGCGGTGATGGCTTAACCCCTATCGGTTGCTTCTCTACCTGAGGCTCCTCGATGTGTGCGGTACTTGCTGGGTCTAGCCTAACGTGCACCTTACCGGGAGCTTCCATCTCTATCTCCTCATCGACCTCTTCCTCATCCTCTATCTCTACTCTCTATCGCACTACCTCACCTAAACTCTTTCCACTACGGGTACTAATAGCCTTAGCTTACTGATTAGCCGGGTTTGGGTAAGTATTACCCAAAAACTGACCAGGCGGGTTCTCTTGTAACTGCTTAGCTATACCACCTACTGTTCTCTGTAGATCTAAGAGCGCGGATTGTTGGTTTTTATTATGAAGCTCTTGACTCTTATTTATTTGATCTTGAGTTTTAGCGAAATTACTAAACTCATTTAAGGCTTTCTGGGTAACCTAATCCCTAGTTACCAACTGAGCAAGAAGCTCCTCAATCCTCCCTAGACTACCCTCTGAACCTTTATCACTAACCTAACCCTCTTGGTTCGACCCCCCACTAGCGAACTGACCCCCTGAACCTGAACTCCCAAACTGACCCTGCTGACCTGAACCTGAGTTCGTAAACAAACCCTGCCCCCTGCTTTGGTATTGACCGGATGGAAAACCAGGGGTTACCGGAAGATAGAAAATTGTTATTATTATTACTCCAGTTGGAGTTATAATTAGAATTATTATTATCAAACGGACCCCTAGACTGACCTGCTATGTACTCTACCTGCTCTAAAGTGATCGTGGGACAATCTATGGTATCATGGCCTCCTCTACAAACCTCACAACGATCTACTTTTTCTTGATCTCATTAAGTTCCTTAGTGAAATTTTTATAGAATCATGTCTAAAGCAGCAGCTACCGATGAATCCAGGCCAACTTGGGATACCCCTCGAACGGCCGAAGAGGTACTAGTAACATGAATAGAATTCCTGTTGGTAGCGGTATAGTCCGGGTCAGAATGTGCGAAGCTTTCGAAAATATCATTGCACTCAGCTACAAATTTCTTACCCATGAGTTGCCCACCAGCTGAAGTGTCAAACTGGGCTCTGATCTCTGGGGTGAGACAATTGTAGAACTTTTCTACAAGTGCCCAATCTGACAGGCCATGCTGTGAACAACGAGAGAGTAGGGTTTGAAATCTCTCCCAGGCCAGGTGATACGGCTCATCAGGTTCCATCCGGAACTAATGGATCTGATCGCGTAGACGAGATGCTTTCGCGGGTGGAAAGTATTTAGCTAAGAAAGCATCCCGTAAACCTGCCTATGTGGTAAAAGTACCCGTTGGCTGCGAATCTAACCAGATGGTTGCGCGGCCTGCAAGTGAAAAAGGAAATACCAGGAGATAGCGAGCATCAAGGTTGACACCTTCGATGGAGAAAGTGCCACACAAGCGGGTAATTCGGTTGATATGAGCCGGCGCATCCTCATCCTCACGACCGTGAAACTGCCAAGAGTTGGTAATGGCGGTCATGATGTAGAATGGGATTTGCCAAGATTTTTCGTTGGTGATGGCGGGTAAGGTGATGGGAGAGTTAGCACCGGTGAAGCCGGTGGTGGCTTGTTAGTAAACGGTTTGGTTGGCCATTTGGACAACGGGTGGTGGACTTTGCGGACGGGAAGGTGGGGGGGAATTGTGGGGTGATGACTTCGGTGTGAAGTCAAAGTTCGGTGGTTTAGATTGGAGGGTAGATTCAGAATGGGTGGAAGATGAAGGTGTAGAAGTACTTACCTTGAAAGAAGAAGACGAGAAGGAAGGCTTGTCCGTAGGCGGCTTCGGCGGAGGTCCTTGCGAACGCGTATGGGGCATCCACTGAAAAATTGAAAACAAACAAGTAAGACGACTCTAAAACTGACTCGACAAAACAGAAAAGAAAACGACACTATTTTAGACTCCTACGGCTCAAACACAACAAATAGCACGCATGATATCAAATAAGTCCAAACAAAGTAATTAATGCAATCGCCAAGAGTCCCCGGCAACGGCGCCAAAAACTTGATGTGCTAAAAGTAGTTCAATTAAAAACAACTAAATTAACCTAAATCTAGACTGAAAATAATAATCTAGACTCGCTAAAACACACTAAACTACTAACCGGCAAGTGTACCGATCGACTCTAGTATAGCTAAGTAAGTCCGGATATCAAACCCACGAGACTCTATTAATTACGTTAACCACTCTATCTAGACTGCTACCGACACGGACATATTGATTATTTGTTTGTTTGATTTGGGGGGGTTTCTAAAAATCCTATGAATGCAATAAAATTAAACTAAATTAACTAGGTGAACTAAAGCTTACGAATTACTTTGCACTTTACTCAGACGGTGGAAAAACTACCTAGACTGGAATCCTGATTGCTTTTAGTAATGATTTTGTTAGGATATTGATTAATATGGAATAAGGGTCATAAAATTCTCACCTCTCATTCCTAACCCTTCTCAAGAGCACGCTATAGCACCCTCGAGGTTGTTCCGATTACCGGTTATTAGACTCTCTTTCAGGTAAAAATTCTTGCACAGATGCTCCAAATTCGCCCAAAGAGTTCCCAATTCGTAAGTTAGGGTTATCGGAACATTGAAAAAGTGTTTATATAGTTTTTCAGGTCAAAACTTCACCCAGATACGAATCTGTCTGACAAAACAACCCTCTCACGAGGCGCGAAAGGGATATCCTTACCCGGTCGCAGCCCGCGACCGTCTTTATGACGTCAGCATTCAATAGGCCTCTCGCAGGTGGCGAGATGCATCCATTCTTCCTTTTGCGGCCCGCCAGAAGGTCAAAATTCAGCTTTTGCGATCCGTTTTAGCTCCCGAGCCTTCCAACACATTCCAGGACTTGTCTTTTTCATATTTTAACTTGTTTTCCTCACTTTTCAGCTATTTTAAGCACACAAGACCTGCAAAACGCAATTGGATCAGAAGTACGCAAATTCTAACGAAAACTAAACTATAACTAACAAAAACTGTACCAACGGTACATGATAAACTAATGTATTTTACAATACATCAATCGTGTGTCATAGATTTTGGTGGTAATTGGTATTCGTATTTACCCTTAATAGAATTTTCGTACAATAACAATTATCACACTAGTATACAAATGGCACCATTTGAGGCACTATACGGTAGAAAATGTCTATCGCCTATTGTATGGCATGAGAGCAAAGACGCACAGATCACCGGTCCCGAGCTAATACAAGAAATGACAGACAAGATTCTCCAGATTAGAGACAATCTCCTGTAAGCTTGCAGTCGTCAAAAGAATAACGCTGATAAACGACGCAAGCCCCTACAGTTCGAAGTTGGAGATCACGTTCTCTAAAAGGTTTCACCTCGGAAAGGAGTGATCCGATTCGGAAAGAAAAGGAAGCTAGCACCACGATACATAGGTCCATTTAAGATTCTGGAAAGAATTGGCAAGTGGCCTATTGACTCGAATTACCGGCGGAACTCAGCAACATAGACCCGATTTTTCACGTCTCAAACATCGAAAAGTGTTTTGCCGAAGAAAATCTTCACGTACCACTTGAATATTTACAAATAAATGAGACACTACACTTCGTGGAAAAGCCAGTAGAAATCATGGATTGAGAAATCAAGAAACTTCTACGCAGTCGCATTCCCATTGTGAAAGTCAGATGGAAAGGCAAACGCGGCGCCGAGTTCACTTGGGAACTCGAGAGTGATATGAAGGCTAAATACCCACATCTCTTAGCTACGTCTGCAACCTGAATTTTGGGACGAAATTCCCTAAAGTATGGGAGACTGTAACAACCTGACTTTTCGGTTGTTTCTATTATTACCATTTATTTCGCTTTATAACCGCTTGTACTCCGAGATTCGATGATAACGAGGTTAACTATATTTTTAAACGCATTTTTACCTCGCTTATCTATCGCATTTAAACGCTTAATACTCAAATGCTCAACACAAACTCAAACGCTGTTATTTATGTTACTTTATGTGTTTATGTGTTATATATGTTTTGTATATGTTATACTCACTCAAACGATCTCGCTCGCTCGCTTAAACTTGCTTTATCTCATTAACATGTAACGCATCGCTTAACGCCTTGCTAAATTGCTTAACGAATACTCTCACTCCCACAGACATTCTCACTCGCACGAACTCTCACTCGCACGAACTCTCACACACACGAACACTCTCACTCGCACGAATACTCTCACTCGCACGAACTCTCACTCGCACGAACACTGTCACTCGCACGAACACTCACTCGCACTGACTCTCACCCGCACGAACACTCTCTCGCATGAGTCACTCTTCAGCTCTCTTCCCTCTTTTCCTATAAATTCCACACTTAGCACTCACTGCTCCTCTAGCTGTCACTCGCATAAGGACTCCTTTACCCGCTTTTCTCTGTTTCCAAGTAAGAAGACAACGCTTTCCACGCGAATCACAACGATTTTACACGAGTTCAACTCCGATTTCATATAAACTTATCTGTTTACAAAAATCTTCATCTTTTTCATAAAATCTTCTGATTTTACATTGGATTCACACTTAAACGAGTGTATTTGACTTAGCTTTGGCTTCTCAACTTAGGAACCTTGCTGTTTTAAACTCACCAAGTGTTGATCCTAAGAAAACTGTTTAAAACTCGATTTTTACACAAAAAAGGACAAAACCGACATATATTTCGTTCACTAGATAGTGGAACGAAGTGGTGTCACCGTCATGAAAAGGATTCGAATTTACATCCGTTTCAGGCAAAAACTCAGTTCCGGTAGCACGAAGATACAAGAACAGTCACTTGTGCAAACTGGACTGGCTCGCAAGAACCACTTGGGGTTCGTACGACCCATTCTGAGTTTCCATGAGAGACTTAGTCGCTCTAAAGACTTCTCTGGCACTAGGTTCGATCAGTAGCTTAAGGCTGGAGGACGAACACTCGATTTCCCGAAGAAACGACACGAAAAAACTCGATTTTGGACACGAAAACAGGTCACTCGCACGAGCATCGCTCGTACAAGACATGACTTGTACGAGGGTGATGCCTCGTGCGACGCACTTGTTCCTCCTGCACAACTCTCCGCTCAATCGATTAGCACTATGGAAGACTAATGCACTTCGGTTTCTACGCGCAGGCTGACCTGACGCTCCTTCCAGTCCAGTTCACTCGTGTCTTCTGTTTAAGCACCCACTGTGAGTATACTCGACCCCTTTTCGCTTTAACACACTTCTGAGTGTTACATACGTTCTCTATTAAACAGACACTACACACAATGCTAAAACACGCTTTATAACGCAAACCGCTCTCGTATTACTATACGTGAAACGCTGAACAGCTATGTGTTATTTGTATGCCTTGAGACTTGCCTACCACCCTTAACATGATAGCAACTTTAGGTTGACCCGCCACCCGTAGGTTCGGGGGTTGTTAAGGTTCGCTTTACTTACTTCTTTATGTGCGTGGTCACTTCGGTGGACACGTATCATGCATACTCACTCCGGTATAACTGGTTAGTTAGTTTAAGTATAGATAACATATATGTTCACATGACTACGTTAATGCGTGTTGGTTTCGCCAAACGCTTTATTACTATTATTTATGATAAACCTGTGTACTCACCTTTATATTTTGTATTGACTTTATTTTAACGTATGTGACAGGTTGATGGATTATATGCTGCAAATGGATTAGGCCTTTAGATACTCGCTTAATCTAGTTGTTTAATTTTGTTCCATGGTTTGAGAAACTTGTAATATGTTTTGAGTATTGTATGGATATTTGTTTAGTTTTATGGGAAATTGAACCTTGTTAAATATTGTCTTAAAATAGTCGTTATGGATTCTGTCGAACAATCTATTCGCTTAGGTGCCGCATCTCGATGATTCCGCCATCGGTTGGGGTGTGACATTCACCATCCCCACCATTCACCACCACCACCACCATCCTCCACTGTTCCTCATCCCCACCGTTCACCACCACTATCATCGTTCACCGTCTCCATCATGCTCCACCGTTCACCATCCACAATTCACAACCACCAGCACATTTGACAAACAATGATCATTGATAACCCACCGTCATCATCATCCCCAAATCAAAACCCACCATGCCATCCAATCCAGGTGCTAAACACACCAATTACTAGTGGAACTGAAATTTGAAGCGACAAAATTCGGGATTTTGATGAGAACGTACCATTGTTTGAAACGAAGGTCCATCAGTTTAGGGTTTTCACCAGTAGGTTAGCTCCGGCGGCAAGTGATTGGCGGTGTTTGTGTGGTGGTGGAGATCAATGAAACAGTCGTCATTCAGATCTAGATACGATTGCCACCGTTTTTGTGGTGGCGATGGTGGGTGGTTGCCGATAGGGTGGTGGCAGGTGTTGGTGGTGTGAGAGTGTGTGTGAGAGAGAAGGGAAGAGTCAGGGAGAAAGAGAGAGAGTGTGTGTGTATAAATAAAAGTAAATGTTTTAAATTTATATATGTGTGTGTGTGTATTTTTTATGTATATTAAAAATAACATTAATTTTTATATATTAATATTTTCTAATTTTATTTTATTTTTGAGTAAATTGCCAAAATTGTCCCTGGTTAAACGACACCTTTTACCATGTTAGATGTTTGGATGAAAATGGTAAAAAAATGTCAAAAGTGAAGGGCAGTATAACACAAAAAAGTCGTTTTTCATGAAACTAGTAAAAGAGCCCAAATCTCAAGAATGACTTTAGCAATACACTCTAAAAACAATAAGATGATTTTCATCAAAATCACTTTTTTTCCAAAAAGCTGAAAATTTAGTTTTTATTTTATTAAAATAAAAGTTTTTTTAATAAGAGAAAATCAAGAAACTATTTTTTAATGATATGTCTATATAGTCATTTAATAATAGTATCACAAAGAGTTAAGTGTCATTTACGTCCTTTTGGTTTGTTCCACTTTAGCTATTTTAAGCCATATTTCAAAATCGCGCTATTCTCCTCCTCGACGTCTTTGAAACATGCAATTTCAATCCAAAAAATTAACCGTCGTTAAAAATGATGTTAAGTGAAGGTTAGAACGGTCATTTCACATATTTGTTTTCTTTATTCATTTTTTTACCCCTTTTATATTACAACATTTTTAACTTTCTAATTAGATAAATTAATTAAAAAATGAATTAATATTAATCAAAATTAAAAGCTACAAATCCTTTAAATTCTAATTTCCCCCTTTCTCTGTCTTCTTTAGTTTCACCACCGTATATACCTTTAAACTTTACCACTGTCTCAAACCCTTACCACTTCTCATATCTAAAACTTAGATCTGGACATCAGACTCCATCCATCCAACAACACCCAGGTCCATCTTTCTTCTCTCCCGTCCTCACACTTTCTTCTGAATATCTGATCTAGGCAACGAAAGGGGTGGCTGCTAGCGATTACAGTTTGAAAAAGGGTTCAGAACTCGAAAAGGGGTAGTGGTTGTTGGTGTTTATCGAGTGTTGGGGAAGTGGGAGATGGTATGTGGTGGTCTAATGGTGGAAGAAGAAGTATTGATCGGAATAGGTGAAATTGCAGTTGTCTGATGTCGTTGTTGATGATGAATCATGGTGATTTCCACCATTAATCATGTCAATTTGGTTGTTTAAGAGGATGTTGATTGACATGAATTGCTACCTTCCCGAGTCTCTTTATATTAAAAAAGGTTAGAAAAACATAAAACAAAACAAAATAGAGTAAACAACAATTTCGAGATTTAAAACATCAGGTTTCATCCACATTCAACACTATTGCTCTGACGTGGCTGAGTGTGAGTATATTTTTCTTGATATACTTTAGGTACTTTTTCACTCGTTTATGCAAGCTTTATATTTATAAAACACGATATAATGCTATCACTCTCTGCAACACGCTAGGGCAAGTACACCCGTCGTTGGTGTAATATAGTAATGGTAAGATACCGAGCTAGTCCAAGGACACAAGAGCTTTTAATACCGGATTATTGTCAACGTCTAATCGACCCGAACTTTGAGAACAGGTTTTGACAGGTAAATTAAATGAGTAAAATAAAATAAAAGAAACAAACAGACAAGATAGAATCACTTGGTTCCGACTCATCATTTATGTATCATTTGATAATTTCCACACTTTGGTTTTTTAATAGATCATTCTAGTTAAAGTGGCATATCCCTCTTTTGAAGGCAACGCTACCCTCAACCATATTGGTCTGAGTCAGCAGGGATACAGTCCTACAAGGCCGGAATATTGAAACATAATTAAGTATGTTATTAATGCAAAATGTGGCATGTCCCTCTTTTGGAGCTAATACTACCCTCGGCCATATTGGTATGAGTTAGCAGAAATACAATTCGCAAGGCCGGTTTAAAGTTTTAATAGTAGTTTATTTATAAGGGATTCAAGCCGTTCTTACTTCCCCCGATTTGATGCTATCTGCCTTAAAAGAAGTCCTAATATGCTTGAATCAAGTCCTTGAAGGATCTATACACTTGTAACAACCCGTTCTTTCGGATTGTTATCTGAATCCTGTTATTTCTGTTTATTTCTATTTAGAACTCGTTTGTACTCTGAGATTCATTGTAATGGTTAAACTAATTCGAAATGCATTTTATATTGCTTATTTATCGCATTTAAATCGCTTAATACACGCAACTCTCAACGCAAACTCAAGTCGCAAATTAATTATGTTACTTATGTGTTATGTGTGCTTTATGTTTTATGGTTGCACTGGTTATCACGACGCCCTCGCTTACACGAATTGTTGAATCGCATTAATTTAATAACGCAACGCTTAACGCCTCGCCAAAAGGCTTAACATAACTATCTTATACGAATAAACCACCAAACAAGCAACCAACAAATGGGAAGCAAAACCTAGCCAAGAGGCCAACTTCGCTCGAGCTTGTGCCAAGTTCGCTTGAACTGGCCAAGTTCGCCCGAACTTGTGCCAAGTTCGCCCGAACTTGTGCCAAGTTCGCCGAACTTGTGCCAAGTTCGCCCGAACTTGTCCCCTACCACCTTATTTCCTCCTCACCTATAAATACCCAACACCTCCATTGATTCACCCCTTGCTGCCACTTTGCACCAGAGCTCCCAAACCCGCATTTCTCTAATTTCCAAGTAAGAATCAACTCGTTTTATGCAAACCATAACGTTTTCCACTATGATTTTACACAAGGTTACCTTCGATTTAATCTAAACTTCTCTATTTATGAAAACCTTCATCTTTTTCCACAAAACTTCTTATTTTCACTTAGATCTACACTTAAACGAGTATTTTGGGCTTAGCCTTGGCTTCCCAAGTTAGAGATCTTGATGATTTCGACTCACCAAGTGTTAGATCTGAGAAAACTGTTTAAAGCCTTGATTTTTACACCATAAACGGACTAGATGACGTATGTTTCTTTCACTAAGTAGTGGAACGAGGCATTGTCAACAATATACTTGAAATGGATTCGAATTTACGTCTGTTTCAAGCGGAAACTTAGATCCGGAAGATCAAGGACGATACAGTCACTTCGCACGAGCTGGACTAACTCGTATGAACTGACAAGTTCGCACGGATTAGCCCAAGTTCCTGTAAAATGACTAAAACTCACTCTAAAAGACCTCTCCAACCTATGGTTTGCTCAGTAGCTCAAGGTAGGAAGGTTGGACACTCAATTTCCTCAGCAAAAGACGGGAAAACACACGATTTCGGACGCTAAACATGACAACCTCGCACCAAAAAGGACAAGTTCGCCCATAGTTGTCACCAGCCAAGTACAACTTCGCTCGAAATGCAACTTCGCTCGAACGCAACTTCACGCGAAGTGCAACTTTGCACCGAAAAGAACAAGTTCGCCCGAAGTTGTCACCAGCCAAGTACAACTTCGCTCGAAGTGCAACTTCGCTCGAATGCAACTTCGCGCGAAGTGTTCTGTTACCTCTCCGCACACTGTTTCGACCGTTTCGGCACTTCGGAAGACTGATGCATTTCTGTTCTCGCTTACAGGCTGTTCCGGCGCTCCCTTCAATCCATAAGCAGATTGTGTTTACTTGCTAAGCATGAACTGTGAGTATACTTGAACTCTTTTTCGTTTAAAACACACTTTTGGGTGTTACATACGTTCTCTATATCAAAACACGCTACACACAATGCTAACCTCTTTTAACGGTAACCGCTCTCGCATGTTATACGTGAATCGCTTAATGTTTGTTTGCTATGTGTGAATAATGAGGACTTGCACACCCTTAGCAACGATAGTACTATAGTTTGGACTCAGTACCCGATTGGTTTGGGGGTTGTTAAGGCATGCATATTTACTTTACGTGCGTGATCGCTGTTGTGAACACGTATCGCGCATACTCCACCTCCCAGTCGTGTTGGTTAGCTTGTATAATTATTGTTAGCTTACTTAAATTCACTTTCTCTACGTGTACATGTTGGTTATGCGTAAACACTTCATCACTATTATTGTGATATTAAACCTGTGTACTCACCTTTACATTATTGTATTGACTTGCATTTTAACGTATGTAACAGGTTGAGGATGTTATCGCTGCACATCAGACTTAGGATTATTCTTTAGAAACTTGTAATAATCTAGTTGTCAAATTTTGAATTGTTTGAGAATGTTTGGATTTGTAATGATTATGAAATGATTATATGTTAATTGTATGGGAAATTGACGTTTTAAATATTGTGTTTATAATAGTCGTTATGGATTCTCTCGAACAATCTGATTCGCTTAGTGCCGCGCCCGATGATTCCACCATCGGTTGGGGTGTGACAGATTGGTATCAGAGCCATAACTATAGGGAATTAGGTAGAATTGCCATGTTCGACCTAGTGTATAGTCTAAGTACTCAATTAGACCGCTCTTCGACTTAAAATACTTAAACTACTTGCCTTAAATGATTACATGCCTTTCCTAAGGCTAACACAATGTACACGCTTGAAAACGCTCGTATAACACAAACGAGTGATTGTGTCAAGATTAGGTGTGAAAACCAAGAACTCTCGACAAGATCACTCACCCCGCGTACTATTTACTGAACGAGATTCTTTCGTTAAGCGAGGAGTGATATCCATATCTTAACGAAAATCTCCACCTCTATTTCCGTGGAACTCCCGACGCGTTCGGTGAAAACCACAAACATGGAACGAAGTTGTTAAGTTAGGGGTGAAACCCGCATCTTAATAACTAATTCCACTCATCGATTTTCAATCTCACCAAAGACTCGACTATTTCGATGACTCGGGGCATGACGTAACTGGAAGGATAAATGCTGTTAACCGTAGTACGGTGAGAGCATTTGTCTATTAGGCCAAATCGTGTGCCCGAACTCAAAGAATTTTAGAACTACTTTGGGTAGTCGCTGTCTCAAAACCCAGGACGCTCCAAATTGTTTTAAGCCTTCAATCGCCGATTTTATGCATCATCGGGTTTACTATTAATTATGTGTTTAAATTTGTGAATTTTACGCTTCATCGATTTCTCGTTTTATCGCCTTTTGCTTTACGAAAATACGCACAACTCGCACAACTCTCGTAATCTAAAACGCTAAATAATCGCAAACTAAACTAAAACGCTCAACCCTCTTACGCGAATGTCCTCATACGCGGCCTCACTCGCTTATTACGCTTATACTCCTCGCATCTCATAGCGCGCTACACAAGTTTTAGTGAAGGTGAATATGTGCAAAATATGTGCTTACGTTCTTATGTGCTTACGTGATTATGTGATTACGTGCTTATATGCTTATGTGGATACGTGCGTACATGATTATATGCCTTAGGTGAATAATAATAATAATAAATATTATGGTGTAAAACGCAAAACTTTTGAACAAAACCCATTATAATCGAATCTCGTCTAAATTCCCTATGTGCCATTCTACAGAATCTCACTTTCGCAAATGGCATCCATGGGATCTCACACTCGCCGCACCACTCAACGCAACAACGCCGACAAACGCATCGCCTCTCTCGTAGCCAAGGAAATGACTAAGGTGATCCCGCAAATTGTCAGCGAAATACAAGCTGTTAGCAGCAACTCATCAGTCAACTCCAAGAACGATGCTCCGAAATCTCGGTTCAGCTTCAAGCATTTTAAGGCATGCGGTCCTGCAGCATTCACAGGTGAAGATGGACCAATCAAGATGTTTCACTGGTTCGACTCGATCGAAGTCACTTTCAGGCAATGCGGATGCCCTGAAAACCTCCGCACCGTTAACGCCACTGGAGTCTTTTAGTCAAGGACACTTGACTGGTGGACTGCCGAGCGCAACAGGCGCGGTAACGAGGAAGCCTACTCTCTCACGTGGGAAGAACTTAAGGAGCTCATGATCAAAGAGTTCTGCCTACCACACGAAATCCAGAAGTTGGAAAATGAATTTTGGGGTATCAAACAAATCAGTGGTGACAATGTTGGTCTCACTGCTCGCTTCAAGCAGCTCAGCCTCATCTGCCCAGGTCAAGTGGACACTACCAAGAAAGCTATCAAGAAGTATCTCAGCGCTCTCCCCGACTGTGTCGCCGACTTTGTTCAAGCTGCAAGACCAACTACGATCGAAGAGACTTACCAACTCGCAGCCGATATCAACGACAAGCGAGTCTTGGCTGGAGCTTTCAAGGTCTCAACCAAGAGCCTCAGCCAAGCTACTCTTGAGCCAAGCACCGATATTGCTCCATCTCAAGCCTCCAAGTCAAATTACCCGAACCACAAGCGAAAGGGTAACAACAAGAACTGCGCAGTAGTCCCAGCACCGAACTCCCAGTCTCGCCAAGCTGCTACTCCCAATGCACCAGTTGCTAAGCGTGTGTATACTGGACCTCACCCTCTGTGCTCCAAGTGCACATACCATCATGCGGTTGGAGGAAACTGTCGCTTTTGTGCCAATTGCAACATCTATGGGCACTTCACGGCGCACTGCCGCACTGGTCCACATCAGCAAGTTCCTCCCGCTCTCGCAGCACCGCCAGCTCCTCTCAATGCTATGCCAGTCAACCAGGCACCGCAAGCACCAGCAGTTCAGGCACGTGCTTGCTACACTTGTGGTGACCCGAATCATTTCGGCAATGTCTACCCAAACCGTGTTGTGAAACAAGAACCGCAGCAGCAGCTTCAGCAACAGCCACCACAGCCGCCCCAGCAGCAACAACCACAGGCTGTGCATGGAAGGGCTTTCAACATCAATCACCGCCAGGCTTAGAATGACAACAATGTTGTCAACGGTACGTTCCTCGTTAATGGTATTTATGCTTCTTGTTTATTTGATACTGGAGCCGATAACTGTTTTGTATCGTTAGAATTCGAAAAACTTTTAAAATGTAAACGCGCTAATCTCCCCAGTACCTTCGACGTCAAAATCGCCACCGGAAGAACCATTACCGTAAACTCCGTCCTACGTGATTGTACTCTCGAACTCAACAATCACAATTTCCTGATCGACCTCATACCTATGCAATTAGGTTGTTTTGATGTCATAGTAGGCATGGATTTTCTTCGCGAGAATCGTGTTGAAGTCATTTGTTTCGATAAAATGATTCGTTTTCCCTTTCCAAACGGTGATCAACTACATGTTTACGGAGAAACACCCTCAAAGAAGTTGATGCTTTTGTCATGTACCCAAGCGGACAAGTGTTTGCGCAAGCAGTGCATCGCGTTTCTAGCCCACATCATGAACCCGGAGAAGGAAAAGAAAACCTTGAAAGACGTACCTGTTGTTTGTGAATTCCCTAAAGTTTTTCCCGACGATTTACCTGGTTTACCCCCTACGCGTGATGTCGAATTCCGTATCGATCTAATCCCCGGTGCTACACCTGTCGCTAAAGCTCCCTATCGCCTTGCACTATCCGAAATGGGCGGGCTATCTAGCCAACTTCAAGAACTTCTTGATAAAGGCTTTATACGCCCGAGCACATCACCTTGGGGCGCACCTGTCCTTTTCGTGAAAACGAAGGATGGATCGTTCTGAATATGCATCGACTATAAGGAACTTAACAAGCTTACAATTAAGAACCGCTACCCTCTTCCTCGAATCGATGATTTATTTGACCAACTCCAAGGTGCTACTTGTTTTTCGAAGATTGAAGTACGTTCTGGATACCACCAACTACGTGTACATGAGCAAGACATTCCGAAAACCACCTTTCGTACTCGCTATGGCCATTATGAATTCGTGGTCATGCCTTTTGGACTCACAAATGCTCCTGCGGTCTTCATGGATTTGATGAACCATGTGTGTAAGGCCTTCTTGGATTGTTTCGTCATTGTTTTCATCGATGATATTCTTATTTACTCAAAGTCTAGAGCCGAAAACGCGCGACATCTTCATTTAGTTCTCGAACTTCTCAAAGGAAACCGTCTCTACGCCAAATTTCCAAGTGTGAATTTTGCCTTAATGAAGTTCAATTTCTCGGTCACGTCGTCAATGACCAAGGAATCCACGTCGATCCCGCCAAAATTGAAGTTGTAAAGAGTTGGAATACTCTGAAGAATTCGTACGAAATCCGTTCCTTCCTCGGATTGGCAGGTTACTATCACCGATTCATTGCCGACTTTTCGAAAATCGTCATACCCCTCACCTCTTTGACTCACAAGGATAAACCTTTTGTTTGGGGTTCCGAACAAGAGGAAGCCTTTCAGACCCTCAAGCGTATGCTTTGCAACGCTCCCGTTCTCGAACTTCCCAATGGAGATGACGATTTCGTTGTTTATTGCGATGATTCTAACGTAGGTCTCGGCAGTGTCCTCATGCAACGAGACAAAGTTATCGCGTTTGTGTCTCGACAACTCAAAATCCATGAGAAGAACTACACTACCCATGATCTCGAGCTCGGTGCAATATTTTTGCGTTAAAGATATGGCGACACTACCTTTATGGTACAAAGTGTACGGTCTTCACAGACCACAAGAGCTTACAACACATCTTTAACCAGAAAGAACTAAACATGCGCCAACGCAGATGGGTTGAACTTCTCAACGACTATGATTATGAGATACGCTACCATCCCGGCAAAGCAAACGTCATAGCCGATGCTCTCAGTCAACGAAGCGATGTGTATAGCATTCATGACGTTCAAGCCCAGAACAAACTCGAACCCCTGATTCGCGAAACCCAACACGCATGTTTCATTGAGAATGCCTTGTTTGAGGAAATGAAATGTGGTGTCGAAACCCAGCTGGAGAATAAGTCTAACGGGATCTATTACTGTCTTAATCGCATTTGGATCCCTAGCCGCAATAACCTTCGAGAGTTACTAATGACCGAAGCCCATAAGTCTCGATATTCCATTCACCCCAGTGCCGACAAAATGTACCAGGACCTTCGTTCCAGGTATTGGTGGCCGGGCATGAAAAAAGATATCGCTCTGTACGTTTTGAAATGCTTAACTTGTGCGAAAATTAAAGCCGAACACCAATGTCCCTCTGGCTTGCTCGAGCAACCCGATATCCCGATGTGGAAATGGGAGAGTATAGCTATGGATTTTGTTACGAAACTCCCTCGCACCTCTTCTGGTCACGATAGCATTTGGGTTATCGTCGATAGCCTTACGAAATCTGCTCATTTTATTGCCATACAAGAAGACTATAAGGTAGAACAATTAGCACGGATCTATACCTACGAAGTCATTTGTCGACATGGGACGCCTCGTGACATCATCTCTGATCGCGATGGTCGCTTTACTTCACGTCTCTGGGAGACTTTCCAATCCGCACTCGGTACTAAGCTTAACCTTAGTGTTGCATTCCAACCTCAAACTGACGGTCAAACTGAGCGCACGATTCGCACCCTTGAAGACATGCTTCGTTCGTGCATTATAGATTTTGGTGGTAATTGGGATACGCATTTACATCTAGTAGAATTCTCACACAATAACAGTTATCATACTAGTATTCAAATGGCACCTTCTGAGGCATTATACGGCAGAAAATATCAATCGCCTATTGTACGGCACGAGATCGGAGACGTTCAGATCACTGCTCCCGAGTTAATACAAGAAACGACAGACAAAATCCTCCAAATCAGAGACAACCTTCTGAAAGCTCGGAGTCATCAAAAGAGTTAAGCCGATAAACGCCGCAAGCCCCTACAATTCGAAGTTGGAGATCACGTTCTCTTAGAGGTTTCACCTTGGAAATGAGTGATTCGATTTGGAAAGAAAAGGAACTAGCGCCACGAGACGTGGGTCCCTTTAAGATCCTGGAAAGAATTGACAAAGTGGCCTACCAACTCGAATTACCGGAAGAACTCAGCAACGTACATCCGACTTTCCATGTCTCAATCCTCAAAAAGTGTTTAGCTGAAGGAAATCTTCACGTGCCACTTGAAGATTGCAAATAAATGATGCATTTCATGGAAAAGCTAGTAGAATCATGGATCGAGAGATCAAGAGACTTCGACGCTCTCGCATTCCTATTGTGAAAGTCTGGTGGGAAGGCAAACGCGGCGCCGAGTTCACTTGGGAACTCAAAAGTGATATGAAAGCTAAATATCCTCATCTCTTCGTTACGGCCGCCACCTGAATTTCGGGACGAAATTCCCTAAAGAAGGGGAGATTGTAACAACCGTTCTTTCGGATTGTTATCCGAATCCCGTTATTTCCGTTTATTTCTGTTTAGAACTCGTTTGTACTATGAGATTCATTGTAATGGTTAAACTAATTCGAAACGCATTTTATAACACTTATTTGTCGCATTTAAATCGCTTAATACACGCAACTCTCAACGCAAACTCAAGTCGCAAATTAATTATGCTACTTATGTGTTATGTGTGCTTTATGTTTTATGGTTGCACTCGTTATCACGACACTCTCGCTTACACGAATCGTTGAATCGCATTAATTTAACGCTTAACGCCTCGCCAAAACGCTTAACATAACTATCTTATACGAATAAACCACCAAACAAGCAACCAACAAAGGGAAGCAAAACCTAGCCAAGAGGCCAACTTCGCTCGAGCTTGTGCCAACTTCGCTCGAGCTTGTGCCAACTTCGCCCGAACTTGTCCCCTGCCACCTTATTTCCTCCTCACCTATAAATACCCAACACCTCCATTCATTCACCCCTTGCTGCCACTTCGCACCAGAGCTCCCAAACCCGCATTTCTTTGATTTCCAAGTAAGAATCAACTCGTTTTATGCAAACCACAACGTTTTCCACTACGATTTTACACAAGGTTACCTTCGATTTAATCTAAACTTCTCTATTTATGAAAACCTTCATCTTTTTCCATAAAACTTCTTATTTTCACTTAGATCTACACTTAAACGAGTATTTTGGGCTTAGCCTTGGCTTCCCAAGTTAGAGATCTTGATGATTTCGACTCACCAAGTGTTAGATCTGAGAAAACTGTTTAAGGACTTGATTTTTACACCAAAAACGGACTAGATGACGTATGTTTCGTTCACTAAGTAGTGGAACGAGGCATTGTCAACAATATACTTGAAATGGATTCGAATTTACGTCTGTTTCAAGTGGAAACTCAGATCCGGAAGCACAAGGATGATATAGTCACTTCGCACGAGCTGGACTAACTCGTATGAACTGAAAAGTTCGCACGGGTTAGCCCAAGTTCCTGTAAAATGACTAAAACTCGCTCTAAAAGACCTCTCCAACCTATGGTTTGCTCAGTAGCTCAAGGTAGGAAGGTTGGACACTCGATTTCCTCAGCAAAAGATGCGAAAACACACGATTTCGGACACCAAACATGACAACTTTGCACCTAAAAGGACAAGTTTGCCCGAAGTTGTCACCAGCCAAGTACAACTTCGCTCGAAGTGCAACTTCGCACCGAAAAGGACAAGTTCGCCCGAAGTTGTCACCAGCCAAGTACAACTTTGCTCGAAGTGCAACTTCGCACCGAAAAGGACAAGTTCGCCCGAAGTTGTCACCAGCCAAGTACAACTTTGCTCGAATGCAACTTTGCACAAAGTGTTCTGTTACCTCTCCGCACACTGTTTCGACCGTTTCAGCACTTCGGAAGACTGATGCATTTCTGTTCTCGCTTACAGGCTGTTCCGGCGCTCCCTTCAATCCATAAGCAGATTGTGTTTACTTACTAAGCACGAACTGTGAGTATACTTGAACCCTTTTCGTTTAAAACGCACTTTTGGGTGTTACATACGTTCCCTATATCAAAACACGCTACACACAACGCTAAACTCTTTTAACGCTAACCGCTCTCGCATGTTATACGTGAATCGCTGAATGTTTGTTTGCTATGTGTGAATAATGAGGACTTGCACACCACCCTTAGCAACGATAGTACTATAGTTTGGACTCAGCACCCGATTGGTTCGGGGGTTATTAAGGCTCGCATATTTACTTTACGTGCGTGATCCCTGTTGTGAACACGTATCGCACATACTCCACCTCGCAGTCGTGTTGGTTAGCTTGTATCATTATTGTTAGCTTACTTAGATTCATTTTCTCTATGTGTACATGTTGGTTATGCGTAAACACTTTATCACTATTATTATGCTATTAAACCTGTGTACTCACCTTTACATTATTGTATTGACTTGTATTTTAACGTATGTAACAGGTTGAGGATGTTATCGCTGCAAATCGGACTTAGGATTATGCTTTAGAAACTTGTAATAATCCAGTTATTGAATTTTGAACTGTTTGAGAATGTTTGGATTTGTAATGATTATGAAATGATGATATGTTAACTGTATGGGAAATTGACGTTTTAAATATTGTCGTTTATAATAGTCGTTATGGATTCTCTCGAACAATCTGATTCGCTTAGTGCCGTGCCCTGATGATTCCGTCATGGGTTGGGGTGTGACAACACTGAACGAGGCAAGAACTTTACCCATACCACCCTTCTAACCCCCTTCCAGACAGTTAACACACTATATATAGACCGTAAAGATACGAATGAGTGAATCAACAAAACATGAAGAAATGATAGAATAAAGTTCACTTTCAATATAAAAAACTATTTTTTAATACAACCCAATTAAAGAGTTAACCAAATCTAGGAAATCAAAAGTAATACATAAATAACTTATCTTGACCAAGTGATGCAAGAGATTAGCCAAGCATGTCATTTGTTTGACATAAACTCTTACGATCAATATTGAATCCCGAGACTACTACACACACTCTAGGATGGATGATGGATGAATGTGGTGGAGTGGTGGCAGGTGTGAGAGAAGTTGTTTGCCAAGGGATGAGTTGGAATAAAACCAAACACCCCTATTTATAGATGTAAACAGTGGCCTCACATGGTCCCGTGCCCTGCAGGCACGACCCATTGTCTTCCTTCTTCTATGTCTTCATTTAATGAGCATGTCAGATCAGCTGCTACACGACCTCGTGTGTCAACAGCTCGGCCCCGTGACCATTGTACTTGTTTTACTATCCAAGATACGTAAATATGGAAGTTGACCACGGCCCGTGTCTCTTGTCTGCATCTGTTTGTCTTCTTCTGCTCTGGAATCTTGAAGGGGCACGACCCCATGCCGAGGAGGCACGACCCCGTGATAGACTTCTGATCCATTGTTTTTGGTCTTGGGTTGAAGCTTGGAGGGTTGGTATAGTGTGTTATCTTCCCGTCTTCTATACTTATACTGGTATTTATCGTTAATTTGTTCCTTTTGTACAATTAAGCTATTTTAATCCCGAAAATCAAAAGTATACAAAGAAACACATTTTTTCCAACATTAGTACTAAAAACGGTTGATTTTATACCGTGTTTGATACAATTTATATGTTGCATTTGACGCATGTCATGCTCCTTGACGTTTCATGTTTTAACACTATGTATCCCTAGACCTAACATCCGTTGCTAAGTCCGTTAGTTTCCCCTCACGTGTCCATCACATTATAGGGGGTGAGCAATAACCAAACCGTGTATGAAATCCAACTGAAAATTGACGAAACCAAACTGAAATTAACTTAAAATCGAATTAATTGAAAATCGGTTATCGGTTCTTTTTAAACCCTCGACTAATCAAAACTAACCAAACCATTCATATATCCATATATTTATAGCTTTTATACCATTATTTACTGTATTCATGTTTATACCTCATTTCATGTATTTATACACCCATTTAATACATTTATATACTAATTTCATGTATTTTATATTCATTTTATGTATTTCTAAGCCAAAATTTAAACCCAAGTTTGGTTTTGGTTATTAACGAAATTGAACCGGAACTTGACAAAGTAACCGAATAAACCTAGCTTATTAACCGAAAACCACTAATTGGTTAATAATAAATAGATTAACCGATACCTTCCGTTTCGGCTGAGACTAATTACCGAACTGAATTGTGCACATCTATGAGAGAAAACCAACGATTTTAGGCTTGTTTGGCTAAGCTTATTTAACTCAAAAAGGACTTTTTGTTAAAAGGACTTATTGACTTCTGACTTTTTGAAAAGGAGTTTTTAGAAAAGTGTTTGGATTAGCTTATAAGATGGGAAAAGCTAATAAGTCAATAAATTGTTTTGTTAAAAGTGTTTGGCTTAGCTTATTCGTGTATTAGGGCATAAGGTAGGGTATTTGTGTTATTTTTTTGTGAAAAGTCACAAGGAGCTCCAAAAAGTCATTCCTTCCTGACTTTTCAAAATCAACTTATTTGCTTATACAAAAACTCATTTTGAAAAGTCCTTATTAGGGTATGTTTGGCATGGAACTTTTAGGAGTTTTTAAGAGCTTTTAGCTTTAAGCTTTTAAGAAAAAGCTCATACTAAGACTTGTTTGGTTGAAGGAGCTTGAAGCTTTTAGGTTAGAAGCTTGAAGCTTTTTGTTAAACGCTCCTACTAGTAGCGTTTAGAAGGAGCTACAAGCTTTTAGGGTATAAATGACTATTTTAACCTCTAAAGATAATAAACTTTTTAATCTACCAACTTTTTAATGTCCATTTTGGTCATTTTATACATTGTATAAAAGCTCCAGCTACTCTGCCAAACATCTACGTATTCTAAAAAGCTACAACTACCAGCTTCTAGCCTCCAGCCACCAGCTTCCAGCTACTTTTGGCAAACATACCCTTAGTTTGCCAAACACTTTTTCTCCTTATTTGCTTTTCAAAAAAGTAAATAAGTCATAAGGAGTTCTAAAAGCTTAGCCAAATAACGGACATTAGGTACAGGTAACAAAAAGTGCAGAAGAGAAATTAACGATTTATGCGAAAGTAAAACAAAATAAAATATAACAAAATAAAATAAAATTATATTAATTAGTTTTGTTTTTGTTGAGTGTAAGAGCATTCCAATCAAACCTCCTTCTCTATCTCTATAATTACACTAAAAATACTACATTTTCTTTCTCCTTTTCCATTAAATATTATTTTTTGTACTTTTATCATTACCTTTTCTCTCTCCGCACTCACAACAACTTTCAGAAAATATTAAAAGATTATAGAGGTGAACAATATCTCCTTCAAATTTACTAGTAAATAGTAATTTTTCTCTTTTTTATCTCTCCTCACTTGTAACCATTTACAACTATTTTAAAAAATAAAGAGTGCTCCTGTCACATAAATTTGGAGGTTTTGAGAACGCTCTAATGCAGTCGCTCGTTGACATTGTTGCTAAATCATACTCTTCTTGAGATTAGGGTTCAGCATCCAAGGTAATCACACCTATATTCGATTGTCCGTACTCGTCATTTAGCCCTGTTGTTTGATTTCCGATTACCAAAATTTGTTGAGTTCGTTTGTTGTATTTGCTTCACTGATTATCAAATACTTACGGATTTAAATATCTGCGATCAACAACGAGATAATGTCACTGTTATGTTCTTCTGTAATGTTAGCATGTATAGACAGACAGACAGACAGACAGACTATAAATGCTAACGTAAGTCATATCATATTGGGATTTGGGAGTTAAGGCCACACGGAGTGGAGTCCGGGTGACCATGGTCCAGCGTCAACATACAGATTTTGTGTGACTTCTCACCTGCTCTTAGGGATTTGGGAATGGAGATATACACACACAATACGTATAAATACACACACAATACGTATAAATACACACACACACTACATACGTATATATACACACCTTGCACATATACACACACACAATACATTTTATATATATATCCATACCCTGCACGTATACATACACACACAAAACTGGGAGTGCATTCCGGGGAGAAAGCTTATGTGGCACTGATGTGTCATACAGGGAAATCTAGGACGACTCCCTCCTCCCTAAAAGTTAATTTTAGATTACATTGGGTTGGGTAGATTAAACCAGAACTATGTTAAACTATTATCTCCTGAATGAACTCATCTAAAATCTGAACTCAAAACTTATAAGCTGTTTGTAAGTGGTAACTGCTATGTTTATGTGGTATGAAATGATGACCGACTCAGGAGAAGTTTTGATAAATAATTGTTTAGAATATAATCATATATCATCAAAGGATAACAAGGGAAGGTCAACCCTGAAAGAACAAGTTGTTGTATCATTAAAGTGTTTATTTCTTGTTGGAAAGGATGTATTATCATATTAAGCATCATCAAAAGTGTATAGTTACTAGGTTTGTTCAATGCAGGTCTACCAGGAACAAAAATGATTCTCCTTGAATAAGAGCAGATAGCTATGAGTTCCCGATTGGACATTTTTTAAAACAGAATGCCTGGCATCACTTTAGTTTCTCGAAAAACCATGTATGATTCATAGCCTCTCTGTGTGGAATGGATAGCCGGTGCATCATGTCGATAAATTATATTATAAGAAATCCATCTTATGCAATTTCATGAAACAGGAATTCTGTTTGCAATTGCAGTTCCTCCAGAGGCTCAAACCCGATGTGCCGCCGAGAATCTCATATTCAGTTGTCTCAGGAAGAACAACATGCTGCTGAAGAAAGCCTTTCAGCTTACTGCAAGCCTGTAGAATTATACAACATTCTTCAGCGCCGGGCAATAAATTATGTAATCTTCACTAAATTTTGCAATATTTTCTCCATTTTTTTTTGATTTACCATCTTTTAGGGGGTGATTAGTCGTTGTAGACTGGAGCTAAGCAGTTAATGAGGTAAAAAAATCGGATATCGGTCAAGGACCGATATTTGAGTTATAAGTTATGACGGTGGGATATCAGTAATTTTAATATCATGTAGAGTTTATATATATAGCAATTTAACACTAATGATTCAGTATAATTTCCTACCATCAACAAATTAACCTTTTGCAACTTGCAAAACACTATCAATTGTAGCAAGTAGGAACTGATTAAGACTTAATTTACTAACGTTTAATACTAATAATTAACAGGAAGAAAGACGAATGGTAGAACTAAGAAGAAAGATACTGATATCGGGAAAATCGGTGATATGTCGGTCAATATCGCCGATAATATCAGTACCGATATTCTGACCGATATTTTACTCGGGGACCGATAACCGATATATGTATATCACCGATTTAACTGCATAGGACTGGAGATTGTGTGACACTTGATAGTATAACTTACTAGCAGTGTCGCTTATCATATATCATTCACATTTTTGTTTGCTGCAAACATTAAATGGTATCCCTTCTATATGTTGAAATCTAAAATATATCTTATCTATGATATCCAGAGTCATGGTTTCAGTGACATGTGTGAAGAGTCTAACCTTATGTAGGGTCTCTAACTGATGGTATAATTTCGTGCAGCCGTTATTTTTACAAAGATGCTTGCGTTACAAGTTACAAGCTAAGAACAAGAGAAGGCAAGAATGCTACTACACAAATTCAAATTGATTTTTTTTACCATCATCATTGTTTACATAGCTTTATATTATATGGTTAATCGTTTTTGACCCATGGCTTAAAATTTGTGACATTTGTTGCTTCTATTCATTGCAGACTTCAAATTTCGGTATCCTTATCTGGAGCTATTAACGATGGAACTCATACTCAGAGCCTTTTCCCTTTGTACATATTACTGGCGAGGCCACTTTCTACCACTAACATGGAGGTAGTTCTATGCTTCTACTTTGAGTAAAATACCATATTCGTCCCTGAGGTTTGGCCAGTTTGCCACTTTCCTCCAAAGATTTTTTTTTCGCATCTGGATCCAAAAGGTTTGAAATCTTGCCATTTTCATCCGGCTCGTTAACTCCAGCCATTTAACTCCGTTAAGACAGGGTTATCTTCGTCTTTTTTGTTAACGTAAGGGTATTTTCTTTTTTTTTTGAATACTTGTACATTATGCTAAATGTTTGTACATTGTAATTGGAACTGGTATGAAGTGAAGAAGGAAATATGATTGTATTGATTGAATGTATATTTACACATGAAAAGGAACCCTCTATTTATAGAGAGAGGAGGGACCAACAAGAAAATACAAATTACATGTAGGAACACCTATAATTACACATAGGGACCTCTAGCTAACAACTAGGTCCTCATACTAACTAATATTTACAACTAACATACATAAAGTGAAAAGACCGAATTGCTCTTTAAGTTAACAAAAAGACGAAAAATACCCCTGCCATAATGGAGAAAAATGGTTGGAGTTAACGAGCCGGATGAAAATGGCAAGATTTCAAACCTATTGGATCCATATGCGGAAAAACGACGAAAGTCGCAAAAATGGCCAATCCGAAAATGGCATTTTACTCTTCTACTTTCGTATGAATTTATTTCTTAGGCACTTCTGATGTGTGTTTTTTTTAAACTTGTTTCATTTTTGTTAGCGTTCAGCTGTTTATCACTTCAGTAAGGCTAGTAAATTGACCGCTTTTGGAGCTGAAACCGTGAGTTGTGCTCAAGCCAATTTTATTCTACCAGAAATTAACAAATTATCAGCAGAGATCAAATCCGGCTCTCTTGCCATGCTGTTGGGTGAGCTGTGGTATGCTTTTTTGTTGCATTTCTAGACTACCTTTTCATATCATGTTTGTTTCGGTCTGTTAACGGTTAACACGCTCTATTTACTTTACAGTTGATGTTACAGACCGTCAAGAAATTGATCTAACTAAGGACCACATGTTTTCTTTTTCATGTACGTGTGGTTTTGGATAATGTATTATTTTAAATTTTATTTTGGCTTTTTATATTCTGTATCGGTTTACATTGTATGTACATACTGACAGCAAATGTTGAAGGTTACTGTTTATTGGGTCAGACCCCGATGGATTTACGTCATTTTGAAAGATCTTCAAATTTAAGTTTACGGGAGAAAGCTGAGATGACGTCAAGTGTTAGCATGCGGTCCTGCTATATGAAGGTACTCTTTTCTGTAATAGTCGAAAAACAAAAAAATAAATAATCCGCATAACGGTTGTTAAAATGATGAAAAATGTGTTTGCAGCTGAGGGGTTTAGATGATGAAAAATGTGTTTCTTTTCAGTTTCCAGATAATTCAGAAGCTGTGGTACAAAGAGTATATTTCAGCAGGTCCCAGTTATTGTTTCTGCAGAGGAGGTTGGGGCAAAAGACGTATCTGCGTATGATTCATATTCATTCAGTGATATACCAGATAATTCTCAGCCTCGTATTATGAGGTAGTTATGATTATCTTGATATATGCATATAGCATATTACTATTATGTATCTCATTGTTTTCTTTGGTTGGTTCTGGTCTCTGAGTTTCTTTTATTTTCGTATATTTTTCTATTTAGTACATTAGTGGTTCATAAATAATAATCTATCACTACCTCTTTGTTTCTATATGTGTGTATATATATATATTTTTTTTTTCTTCTTTTCCACCATAGTTGTCTTCTGTTGTTTTTGGACTTTCAATTCAAACGTCTGCTACCTTTGCTATCAGGATGAGAACCGGAAATGTCATTTTCAACTACAAGTATTACAACGATATGTTGCAGAGGACTGAAGGTAGTGGGAATTCATCGAATCCTATAAAAGTTCAAACTTTACATGTATTTTGCTGCCTGCATTAAATAATATCATTTATTTGAATTTTGATAGTGTGTGAATAGAATTTTTGCCTGCAAGAGTTTTAGGTATTTACTTGTATATACTGATTTTTTTTATAAAGTTTTGTCCACCCAAATAATGCAAGTTTTATGGAAGGGTATTCGGCTGCAGTTTTACAAAGCTTAAAAAAATACTTTACTGTAGTGAAGCCATGCCATCTTTTCTCTATATATCTAGTAATAATATGTCTATATGATGTTATTGGATGCCTTTGCTATCTTCTTAAACTTAAGAGTAAAGTACACGGATAGTCCCTGTGGTTTACCAAAATTTTGGGTTTGGTCCCTAGCTTTCCAAACATACATGGATGGTCCCTGTGGTTTGCACTTTGTAACGCATTTAGTCCCCAGCCAACAAATCTAAAGGTTTCAGGAGGTCCCCAGTTAGGGACTAAATGCGTGACAAAGTGCAAACCATATGGACCATCCATGTGACTTTCGGCAAAGTTGGGGACTAAATGTGTTAGAAAGTGCAAACCACCTGGACCATCTGTCTACTTTTGGAAAGCTAGGGACCAAATTCAAAGTTTTGGAAAACCATAGGGACTGTCCGTGTACAGTGTACTTTACTCTAAACTTAGTAAATTGTTCCAAATTGCAGTTACTGAAGAATTTTCGTGTCCATTCTGTTTGGTGAGATGTGCAAGTTATAAGGTAGATAAGTCTTATGTCTCTGTCTTTATTTTTGGTATCGTTTCTTAGTATTCGTTTAGTTTTCGTGTAATGTGATTATTATATGGTCATTTTGATGTCTTCAGGGCCTAAGGTTTCACTTGACCTCATCTCATGATCTATTTCGCTTTGAGTTCTGGGTTGGTAATTTACTTAATCTTCGACTACCTTGTCGACATTTTTAACTAGAATATCTAACCAAGTTGTGAGTGTATCTGTGAAGGCTGATACACGTAATTCTGAGGTAAGATTTGGACCATTACCATGATGTTGCTTGAATATAAACTACTTAGTTTTGTTTGTGGACAACACATGCTCATGTTCCTATTTATTTGCAGACAGAGATGGTTGTTTTTCTAAAAGGCAAAGTACACGGATGGTCCCTGTGGTTTATCAAAATTTTGGATTTGGTCCCTAGATTTTTAAAAGCACACGGATGGTCCTTGTGGTTTGCACTTTGTAATGCATTTTGTCTCCAGACAACAAATTTAAAGGTTTTAGAAGGTCCAAGTTAGGGACTAAATGCGTTACAAAGTGTAAACCACAAGGACCATCCATGTACTTTTGAAAAAATCCGGGGACTAAGTACGATACAAAGTGCAAACTACATGGATCATCCGTGTACTTTTGGAAAGCTAGGGACCCAATCCAAAATTTTGGTAAACCAAAGGGACCATCCGTGTACTTTACTCTTTTGTAAATAAAAGTGCTGAACTGCTGATATAGAGCTCTTGATTGGTTGTTGTAGAGGTGGCAAAATGGGCGGGTTGGTGACATGTGAAAAATGAGTAATTTTTGGTATGGGTCAGTTCAACCCGGATCTACTCTTAGTAATTAATTAGTGTTTAAAATATGACTAAAAAGTTATATTGCTGTAAAAATATACCTTGTTCATCAAATAATGTGTTTCTTTAGATAAATATTGATTTAGGAGGTTTTATGAACGGAATATACACCTTGGACCCGTTCGATCCATTTGACCGGTTAGAGATAAAAACATAACCCAAATTAACCCGGTCATAATTTCATGGGTCGAAATTTTCACCTGTACATGTTTTATATTTCTATGATTAGGAAATGCTCATGCTGTTGTGTCTTCACCATACACTGAATATAGTTTTTTCCAATTTGTAATTATTTTTGAATTTGATTTAATGTTGTATTTCTTTTGTTAACACTCTTTTCTCCTTCATTTGCTGCTCAGATTGCTGGTGATGGCATTGATCCCAGAAAACAGACGTTTTCGTTTTGGTAAGTTATGAACTATTTTATGCTACACTATAGGATGTGTATAGTTTCTTTTATAGTATAAGTAAAATTGTTTTGCTAACACGGGTGTGACCCACTTTATACAGCTATAATCCCGTTAGAAGCCGGAAAAGAAAGGGTAAAACTCAAAATACAGATCACGTGCATTCAGGTATCTGATAGATAACTATTGTTTTAGTCATAATTTCTTTAGAGTAAAATGCCTTTTCGTCCCTGAGGTTTGGCCATTTTTGCAATTTTCGTCCAAAGGTTTGTTTTTCCGCATCTGGATCTTAGAAGTTTTGAAATCTTGCCATTTTCATCCAGCTCGTTAACTCCATCCAGGCATCCATTTTTCTCCATTAAGTCAGGGATATTTTCGTCTTTTTTGTTAACTTAAAGGGCAATTCGATCGTTTGAAGACTTGTACATTACTCCATTATGCTAAATGGTTGTACGTAAAGTGAAAAAGGCCGAATTGCTTTTTAAGTTAACAAAAAAGACGGAAATACCCCTGCCATAACAGATAAAAATGGATGGAGTTAATGAGTCGGATGAAAATGACAAGATTTTAAACCTTTTAGACCAAATGCGGAAAAACAAACCTTTGGACGAAAGTCGCAAAACTGGCCAAACCTCAGGGACGAAAATGGCATTTTACTCGTTTATTTAGGTTAAAAAGGATAGTTTTAATTTAAAATGGTTTGATTGATTACAGAGGGTTCAAAAAATGATACTAATAGTCCTAATACAACGTGTATATCAAGTGGTACTGGTGCTTCATTTGCCGAACCAGATTTTGTACAATCCAGTCCGGATGCTAGCGCCGTAGCACCACCTTTGATGCTGCAATTTGCAAAGACAAGGAAGCTGTCTGCTGAACGATTTGACCCTAGAAAGTATGATTTCATTTTAGCTTTTTTTTTCATTTCTGTTCTGCCCCGGGGTGTGAATTACATGGTGGATTAGAGGTAGCAAAATGGTCGAGCAAGGTGGGTTGGCTAATGAGTGCTCTTTTGTTCATGTCGACCCAACTTTTGTTTTTGAAATTTTAGTTTCTTTTGTAAATGATTAGTGTGTCAAAAATGTTATACAACAACAACCATAACCTGTAATATCCCACCTGTAACAAAGCTATTGTTAGGGCCTAGAGAGTCTGCTTCCAGTGAGACCCCACCCCTAGCTCTAGAAAACATATTCTATAAATCCTTAAAACAAAAGGTCGGTGGCATATAAAAGACAAATACCCCATTTAACTCTCAAAAATGATAAAAACAAACCTCTGGACTTTCAAAATTGACATTTAAATTCTCTATACTTTCTGAAAGCTTTATAAAATGTCATTTTCACCCCTTTGAGTTCTAACTTCTCAAATTTACTCTTCGTATTTTCATTCTTTAGCTTAAAAGAAAAAAAACTATTTTCTCACGTGTTGGTATAAATTCAGGTTTCGATGTAACTGTTTTCGAAAACGAATGGGGCCAAATATAATGCATTTTCATGCTTTATTTTTATGTACGTCTTTAGTTAGTCTACGTTTTGACATTTTAATGTACGTGTCGGTATAAAATCACGTGTCAACGTAAACGATATACATTCACGTTTCCACATAAATGTTTTTCTCAGACGAGTCTGGTCAAATATCATACGTTTTCATGCTTATTTTTGCGTATGTTTTCGGTTGGTTTACGTTTTGACGTAAACTGTGTTTGAAAACGAGTGGGGTCAAATATAATACGTTTTCATAGGGGTTCGATTCCGTTTCTTTTGTAACCGCAGTGCTTCAGATCGGATACGTTGAAACACGTGTTTTCATATGGTTAACGCATCATATATGATATAACGTAGCTATGTATGTTGTCAATTAAATTTTGTATACATACTAGATTTTTGCCATAGGCTGCGTGCTGTGGCGGCAATGCCTTAGTTGTTTATAGCTGACATATATATAGGGGTGGGTTATCGTACAATAACCCCTTAACGTGCAACCGGTACGCGACTTAATTACGCATGTTATATTCATAATCACGCACGTTATTTGGTGGTCGCGTACCGGTTGCACGTTAAGAGCTTTTTGTATTTTAAACTTTCTATCATAGTTATCAAAAGCGCTCGCTCTTCCCGCCTAGGCGATATTTTTGGGCGAGTCGATCTACATGCGCTTCTCCCTCCTAGGTAAAAAAAGCCACGTGATTTTTTTTTAAATCTTATCTTATATATATACACCAGATTATAGTTACAGATATTTATCTATTTTTTTGGAAATTATATCAAAATCAAATTTGAATTTTGAAAAAGTTAAAGAGATATGATATCTTCTGGAAAAACATATTGTTATATACAACCTACACTGTAAACAAACGTACCTATGCTGTAAACAAACGTTCATTAAAGTTAAGAGATATCATATCTTCTATAAAAACATATTGTTATATACAACCTATGCTGTAAACAAACGTTCATCTTTTTGGCTGGCAAAACATACAATACTATTATTTTTCGACCTTATGAGGATTCCGCAGTATATTTTTAGACCTTATGAGGATTTTGCAGTATATTTTTCGACCTTATGAGGATTCATGATGATTTTGGTTTTATTGTAAGAATTAGGGTATTCAAATACTTTTGGAATTTGAAGAAAGTGATTTTTTAATACATAATATTATTTTTTTATGTTTTTATTTGCTTGCGCTTTTTCTTTTTCTAAAGCCCGCGCTTTTTTTGCGCTTCTCGCCTAGGCGACGGCGAGGCCTATGCGCCTAGAGTGCGCCTAGCGCATTTGATAACTATGCTTTCTATATATATGTGTGTGTGCGTGTGCGCGCATGCGCGTGCGCAGCATGCTAAGAACAGATAACACATCTTACAGACAAATACGAGCGGTAACATGCAAAGTCCACCAAAATAATATGACAAGCTAAGCCCCTAAGGCAAGAAATCTACTACAAAACTAAACTAACCTCCTAAAAATCCTTAACCTTAATACTACCTCTAACTGTGTCAAAGATGTTATAAACAATATAAATGTAGAAATTCAGGAAGTTTTATGCATTAAAATACACATTCGACAACTTTTTACCCCTTTCTTATCAGCCATTATTCTACCCATTTGACCTGTTAGCGACTCGGAAGCACGGAAACGCCATTGAGGTGCCGTCTCCCGTCCCGGGGACTGCTAGGGGACGGAAACGGCACGGGGACGGCCGGGAAACGTCTCCGGCATGTTGGATACGGCCTGGAAACGTGCTGCAGAAGGGGACGGGGTTTGGGGACGTGCAGGAAACGTTTCCGTCAAGTTTCCGTTTACCGGCAAAGTAAACGTTAACCTGTATATTCAGTGGAGAAACATTTTTGTAGCTTGACCCTTCAAAATGTATCTCCCAAAGCCACTAAAATGAAGAAAATAGAGTGAAGATGGCGTATTCTGAGCTTGCCGATGAGCTTCATAAATCTCCGGTGAAGAAAAGAAAAGAAAAGAAAGGTGAAAGGGAAGAAGATGATGTGACTTTTGGGTTTGGTACAAGTTATTTAATATTATATTATTAAATTAAAATAAAATATATACAATTGACAATGACAACTCCTTGCTTCTTTTGTTATTATTAGTTTAATAAAAAAAGTTACTGGATTTTAGTATTTACCCATCTATAATTGAGTTACCATATTATATGTATTTATCATTTAGTACACAACTATGAACTATGTTTTCTAGAATTTCTTTTGCACTAATTATCATAAAAGGTTTTAAATTTTTTAATGCTAGTTAGATTATTTAATATGTCATAATTATATTTGTTTTATAACTATATTTGATATGTATTTATTTTTTTATATGTTTTTATTCTCGTGCCCGTCCCGTCCCCGCTTCTTGAATTTTTAGTTTTGCCGTTTCCCGTACCCGTTCCCGTACCCGTACCCCGTTCCCGTACCTGTCCCAGTGCATCATAGGTTAGCGATCCAACATGACCCGAGTTAACCTAGAGGTGTACAAATCGGGTTAAAAAAACCGGTCCGGTTTTTAACCGAACCGGTTATTTTTGTGTGGGGAAAAAACCGGTTCGGTTTTTTAACCGGTTTTTCACGATGGGAACCCAAACTGGTATAACTGGTTCGGTTTATAACCGGTTTGTGCCAAAAAAACCGGTTTTTAACCAGTTTTAACGGGTTTTTTTAAAACCGGTTTCGAAGATCAAGATCCCGTATACTAACCGGCGGTTCGGTTCGGGTTGGAACCGGTTTTTTTGGTTTCTAAAAAAACCAGTTAAAGAAAAACCGGGTTCGGTCCTAAAACCAGTTTTTTGTACACCTCTAAGTTAACCCACTTATAAGTAAAATAGTTGATATAAATTTATAAGCACTATGTTAGATGCATGTAAAGATGGTATATATGTAACCACTTATCTCTTTTCTTTTTTCTTTGGTAATTGTAGCCAGGAACTCTTGCAGAAACGACAGTTCTTTCACTCACACAGAGCTCAGGTTACGAAATAACATGTTCTCAGTTTATCATAAATGGTCGTGTTATTATCTTCATAGGTGGATGTGGATGTGTATTACATATCATTGTGATAGGTTATGCATGAATAAAAGTAGATATGCAAAATAGTTTTGCATATTTCAAGGCTACAGAGGAAACACTTGTCAGGATCGCGTATAACAAATGTACTCAAGAAATGATTATTCTTGTGTTCTTCTCATGTTTTAATATTGTTTAAATTGTGGGAAATGAAATCCACCATCAAATAATAGAAATTTATGATTTTGTTTCATCGACTTTTCAGCCAATGGCTGTGGAGCAAGTTTTTGCAGAGCAAGATAGTGAAGATGAAGTTGATGATGATGTTGCGGATCTTGAAGACAGAAGGGTATGATCTGAAAATACAATATAATTGCTTTCATATATATGTGTGTGTTGAAGGGTACTTGACATATTTTTCAGATGCTTGATGACTTTCTAGATGTCACTAGTGACGAGAAGCAAACGATGCATCTATGGAATTCTTTCGTCCGAAAGCAACGGTAATTTATGTTATTTCACTAATAGTGTAATTTTCTAAACTGATGACACGTTAATAAAACACAATTCTTATTTTCTCACTAAATCTAGTCTCTCGAAAATATTGATATAGGACTTAGGAGGTTCTACTTGTTAAAAATGAACATTTGACTACATTCAATTAGGGGTTTCAATCATATCGGGTGGCGTGTTGATTCGTTGAACCCATACACGACCCGCGTATCTATTCGTGTAAAAGATATCAACTCTTGTATGGACACACTTAAAGTCGTGTAATTGAACACGAACCGTTTAACCTGATCAACTAAATGAGTCAAATGAGTTGACGGGTTGTAATCAAGATGTAAATGGGTTGGCGGGTTGTAATAAACGGGTTAAACAGGTCATAAACGGGTTGGCTTTTCATGTGATGATATCAGGGTGCTGGCAGAGGGCCATACTCCGTGGGCATGCGAGGCGTTTTCAAAATTGCATGGACTAGACTCTGTTCAGAACCCAGCACTTCTCTGGTATGTATTTCATCTTAGATGTGTATGTGTGTGTATATACGTGTACATATAGAGATAGACCTGGTCCTGTACGAAGTCGTCTTTTCATGCGTAGCATACAAGTCACTAGGGAGGCGACAGTTGTATTTTAGGCGAGGGTATATCGTATATGCATCCATATAATTACGCAACATATGTATGTAGCGGAAGGATCAAATACAAAACAACCTTAACCTAGGGAGTGTAGGAAACCGGGTCAAACAAACTCCGATTGACCTTATTTCAGCGGCGTTGGAAGCGTCTCGTCGAATCCTATTCAAATATATATATATATATATATATATATATATATATATATATATATATATAGAGAGAGAGAGAGAGAGAGAGAGAGGCCAGTTATTGTACAAAATGCCTTAACGTACGCTGCATACGAGATTCAGTATCAACATGCGAAATTTGGTTTATAACATGCGAATTTGATTTTGTTTCTCTAAATGCGAATTTGATTTATTTCTCTACATGCGATTTTGATTTATTTTTGAACATGCAATTTTGTTTTTTTCTTTATGTACATGCGATTTCAAGGTTTTTTGAACCATGCGATTTTCATTTTGGTATCATAACGTGCGATATTGCCATCGCGTACGCACGGTACGTTAAGGATATTGTATGATATACTTTTTGTGTATATATATATACAGGGCTTGGCTTTTAGCGTTTAGAGCTTAACTTTTAGGACTAGATTTTAGCTTTAGGGTTTAGTGTTTAGCCTTGGGTTTAGCTTAGGATTTAGGCTTTAAGGTTTAACTTTTGGGGTTTAGCTTTAGGGTTTAGGGTTAAGGGGTTAAAGTTTCTGGTTAGGTTTCGATTAGCCGGTTCCAACGTCACTGGAATGAGATCAATCGGAGTTCGTTTGACCCGGTTTCCTACACTTGGTAGGCTAAGGACATTTACCCTATGTTTGTAAATACGCATTGTATACTATACTCAAACTATAAAAATAATAACGTTTTTAGTTTTATTGTATAACACTTTTAGAAAAATAATTAAGTTTAAAAAAATTATGTACTGGATTTTAACAAGAAAAGGTGAACTGTAGAGGCTTTTTCGTTTTTAACCCTTTTATTCATTTTTTTAACATTTTTATTTACGATTTCGTCGTCACCTTTGTCTTGAGCATTAAAAAAATTCGACCAACGGACCATCGCACATTTCGCACCGGTTCTTATTTGATCTTGATGTGCGTGTGTGTGTATAATAATAAGTGGTAGTTATGGTGATTCCATTTGTGTGTGGTGTTGGCAGGTGCTGGAGATTATTCATGATTAAATTATGGAATGACGGTCTCCTTGACCAGCAAGCCATGAACAACTGTAACTTGATACTCCAACACTACCAAAACATTCATCATACAAACACTCCAATGTCAATGTAAGCGATTCGCTTTATTTCTGCTATTTCCTCTGTCTGCTTCATATAACACATTCCAACAAAAATACATTTATTAATGGGAAAATTTCACTACATTATTGTTCATCTCTCGAGCCTTAGGGTGAAGAGTGGTTAAACACTTGAAAGTAGCAAACTTCAAAATCAACCAATCAGAGGGTGCCATGTCATTCCACCTAAAAAGTTTAAACTATGCTGAAAAGTGTTGGCAATGGTTAAACACTTAAATTGAATTTTGCTAAACTTTTTTTTTGTTTTTATTTTTTTCTTTTTAAAATGTGTGTAAAACACAACGGTCAAAAGAAAGCATGCTTCCCCGTATCGGTAAACCTTTGCCGCTTGTGTTGTGATACCGATCGGGTAAACTGAGACGGCGCTGGTGTTACCAATAGGTAAACCGCTTTGCCGCTCAAGTTTACCGACCACTCCCTTCACCCTTATGAGCCAGCGTCTGCTTAGTCTGGTCCATCGAGTCCGCACCACTCTTTTACACACTTACTAATCCCGTGCCCACGATCGGTTCATCTAGTCAATGCATGGTTCATATGAAAACCACGTGCATGCATGTTTCCCTAAATTAGATAAAAAATTACACGTTTCCATGTTATGCAAACGCCGCCAACCCAAATCCGCCCGATGCCAAAAGGCCGGTGGTCACTGTCATCACCGTGGCGACAAGGACCGGGATGAATATCAACAGGACCAGAGTTGCCATAGTGCAATCAGTGGCGAACCTTAATTTTTTTTTTCTGGGGTGCGGAATATTTTTAAAGATTTTAGGCCTCTAACTATATAAAAAATCGGTTCATAGCGAGTCAGGTCGGGTCAAGAGAACATCAAACTAAAATTTATAGTCATAAAAAACACGTCAAACGTCATTACGAACATATTTAAAATTGCGCCTTACCAATTTTCATTTTTTGAAATCTATCCAAAACATCGTCTAAAGATACGTTCTTACTCATGGTTCCTATCACATATAAATCGCTCCATAAGTTCATAAAAAACACTAAACACTTAAACAAAATAAAAATATAAATTGTAGATTGGGATTTGATTGGGTTAAGTAATTAAGTGAATAAGTGATTAAAAAATAATTATATAAATTGTGTTATATACTCATGTATTAAATAATAATCAGTGTTTAATTTTTTTAATAGATTCATAATATTTTTTTCTAATTGGGCGGTTGAAAATTTTCAAAGGGTGCTGGTGAAAATTTCCAGGGAGCGCGGTAGAAACTTCCGGAGAAAAATAACACTAAAAAATATTTTTTTCAAGCGGTGCGTCCGTCCACCCACGACTTGGGGTGGGTACGCCCTTGCATTATACTCTCTGAAGGCTTGTGATTACAAGAAAATATTTCATGCGAATCAAGTTATCTAAAGCAGCGTTATGCTCGATCAAATATGATGCTATAGTTGATTATGGATTTTTATCACGTGTTATAGTTTGTTAATGTTTGTTTTATCTTGTTTAAGAAAAAAGAAAGTTAAAAAAAATCGGATTTTGCATTCATTTAAATCGTCTTGATGGATGAATCTTAAAGAGCTTTTTTTAGAAACAGTTGTAAAATACGTAAATTTGATTAATGCATATAAACATAAACTTGAATTTGTAAAATATGTAAATTTGATTAATGCATATAAACATAAACTTGAATACGACATTAATATCTAGAATAGACTTGAAATGAAGAGATGAAACATGTGATTATGAAATGGGACCTTGGAGAACAACTTGTCTTGCAACTTGGCTCTTTTTGTTTACATGCGAATTTATGGGCGGACCCACTTAATAGGTAACGAGTCAAGTTATTCGTAGTAGCTAACACACCCCCTTGTCATTCAAGCCAGAGGTTTCTTGAGTGTTGTAAGTTGCAACTCAAATGAACTTTAAAAATGGTTTGTTGGGATTTTTTGGTTTTGTGATTCATGAATAACTTGGATGTTTATGAGAAACGTGTAAAACCCTTTTAAATTGAAGTATTTTGTCGGTACGCATAAATTGAAGTAGTTAGCGATTACAATTGCCTTAAGTTCGGTTTTTCAATTGCTGCTCTAATTTCGTTAATGATCTTTGTATACTACTAAAAAAAACTTTAGTAATTAAGAACAATTTCCATACTGAATGCCCTGAAAGAACTAGTCTTAGGGTATGTTTGGCAAAAGTAGCTGGAGGCTGATGGCTGGAAACTGGTAGCTGGATGCTTTTTAAATATATTTAGGTATTTGACAGAGTAGCTGGAGCTTTTAATAAAATGTATAAAATGACCAAAATAGACATTAAAAAGTTGTTGCATTAAAAAGTTCATTATCTTTAGAGGTTCAAATAGTCATTTTTTCCCTAAAAACTTGTAGCTCCTTCTTAACGCTACTAATATGAGCGTTCAACCAAAAGCTTGAAGCTCCTAACTTAAAAGGTTGAAGCTCCTTTAACCAAACAAGACTTTTTATTGAGCATCAGTTTTTTTTCTTAAAAGCTTAAAGCTAGAAGCTCCTAAGAGCTTCTAAAAACTCCTTGCCAAACATACCCTTAGTACTGACAACCAAATTCACTACTGAACTTTAGTATTGATTTCGCCCATTTTCTTTTAGCTAATAATAATATATGCATTTCAGGCTTAACCCCAGTCAGGTGTGTTGCCCCTTGGACCACACCTGGGGATGCCGACCCTAGGACCCCGCTAAAAGAGGTGATGCCTCCGAACCCCGTTATCCTAACAATGATATAAGGATATAGAGATGGGCATAATCGGGTTTTCTTAATATCCGGAACCGGTTCCAAACCGAACACGGTTCCATTTGGTTGACAATGGAATCGGGTTTGATGTGGAACCGGGTCCGGTTCCTACCCGGGTTTACACAACAGAATCTGGAACCGTTTGGAACCGGGTACGGGTATTCCGGAACCGGGTACATTAGGAACCGGTACGGGTACTGTGTGGAACCGGTTACGGGTACAATGGGGAACTGGTCATATGGAGATGTTTATTATGTTTAATTTTTACTAATGTTTAGTGAGTTTAGTAAATTTAATGTTTTTTTATTCATTGATAATAAATTAGTTACATTAAAAACATTAATAATAACTAATTATTAGGAACCGGGACCGGGTATGGGTGGAACCGGGTACATTAGGAACCCGGGTACGGGTAGTAACCGGGTTCGGTTTGGAACCGGGTACGACCCGATTAAAATTAAAAAATGTGGAACCGGGTAGGAACCATCGGGTATTTTGAACCCGGAACCGGTTCTACTTTATGTCGGGTAGGAACTGGAACCGGGTCCAGTTCGGTTCTACCGGGTCGGGTTTGGAACCGGTTATTATGCCCATCTGTATAAGGATAAACACTTGGTAAAAATATCTACAAACTAACATTGTAAAATTATGTAACACTAAATATCTTCTAACATTTTCCAAGTATACTACGTAATTATCCATCTCAACCAAAAGTAATTTTGGTTATTACAAGCTAACGATAAAAAGAGAAGATATATGCATAATTAGAAATTCAATTCGTTCAAGACCCTACTTAGAAATTCAATTTACTCAACACCCTGTTTGTTCCTAATTGGCTTTTGTCTTTGTTTAAGAATTTCATGTTTTGGTGTTAGGCTGGTGTGTTATATTGTTTGATATTGTTTTCTTTTGTACTTCGTCTAGCTTCGCATTGGCTTTCTCTTTCCATTAATAATACTTGTCTTAGAAAAAGAAAGAAAGGAAGAAAAGAAACCGCTATCGTAGAGTGTGATGTTGAAAATTACTTTGTAGTTTTATTAAGATATGGCCTAATCATCTTCAATGGTAGAAATTAATGTGCAAGACATAACATGATATTAAGGTGAATAACAAAACCATCGTTTAATCACGTTACATGTATAGAGATATGTAGTGGAGAGAGCGCGAGATGGGAAGCGAGTGAGAGAGAGTGAGCGCAAGAGCGGGGAGGAGTAGGTTTATGTATCCCTTCTTTCTTAACCAAGTCGTAACTTTGACCGGTCGGATTTGGATGGCCCATCATGATTAAGGGGATAACTAGAATGGATTTAGGAACTCCGGTGTGCAAAAACCGAAAACTTAATTGTTAACCGAAAACATTAACTGAAAATTGACCAAATCCCATCGGTTATGGTTAAACAATCTTCCATAACCGAATTAACTGTAGCTGAAACCGAACTGAATTTCTAAAATATATAATTCAAGTTGGTGAACATTATGTTTTTATGAGTTGAGTTATTCTACAAAAGATTATAAAGATAAGAAGTGTAAGAAGAAACCATAGAGTGACAAGTGTTCATAAGAGAAAAAGATATACACATGCAAAAATCCAAAAAACCTAAACCCTCTCCCCAACTCAAGCTAAATGCTAAAAACTAAAAACTAAACCCCCTCAAAAACCTAACCCCCACCCTCAACCCAAGTTAAATGCTAAAAACTAAACCCCAAAAAAACTTTAAAAAAATCTAAAAAACATAATTTTTTTAATATTGTTTATAAAAAAACACTACTTTATCGTCACTAAAAATATTTTTTTTAGTGATAATAAAGTAACGATTATTTTAATAGAATATTGAAAAAAATTTGGATTTTTTTAGTATTTTTTATTGTGTTCACATTAAAGAATATTCCTTCTTTTACTTTTTACAATTAAAGTTCTTCGTATTTGATACTTTTTATATTTTAATAGCTTGCAATATTTGTTGTACTTAGTAATTAGGTTATAGAGTCTTAACTACTGTTGTTATTTATTTATAAAATCATATATTGTGTTTCGAAAAACTAACAGTGATCGTTTGGGTTTGGTAGTTTGTTCATATTTTGTGAATTTATTGATTTTTTCTTCATTTTTCAAAAATATGTTTCGATTATGTTTATAACATGAACCAAAATAACGGTTTTTTTTTTTTATGAGTATGACATGTTTTAACCCAAACAAACCCGTTATGACTTATTACCCCGCCTAAACAACCCACGGTTTCATGAGTTTAAGGAAGCAAGTTGCATGGTGGGGGTAGCAAAGCAAGCAAGTTGCATGGTGGGGGTAGCAAAGCAAGCAAGTGTGATAAAAAAGCCAAACCATCGATAAAACCAAACTCATTTGGCTGCTTCCTTCCTTCCTTCATCCTCGGACCACCCTCCCACCTCTCACCTTCAAATTCTCCCGTATAAATCAATCTCTCAACTCACTCCTCAATTTCCACTTCAAATTCAACTACTCAATTCCATTCATCATCAATGGCTTCCCATCAAGAATCCTCAACTCTAGACCTCATCCGCCAACACCTCCTCATCCACGACGCATCCTTCTTTCAAACCTACCCTCAAACTTCACCATCTACTAATGGTATCGTTGAAACTAAGTGTAATACTTTAAAAGAACGAAAACCCGCTATAAACATCTCAATTCCCTTAGTGGCGGAAAGAATACATTACAGAGGCATAAGACAGCGGCCGTGGGGGAAGTTCGCGGCTGAAATCCGTGACCCGAATAAAAAAGGGACACGGGTATGGTTAGGGACGTTTGACACGGCCGTACAGGCGGCTAAGGCGTACGACAGTGCGGCTTTTAAACTTCGTGGTAATAAGGCGATATTAAATTTCCCGTTGGAGATTGGGTGTTCGCTGGCGGAGGTGAAGAGTAGCGGGCGGAAAAGGGTTGTTAGAGAGACGGAAGTAGATGCTGAACCCTGTAAACAACTGAAAGTTGAGCCGGAAACGGAGGTTCCCTATAACGTCGTTAAGACGGATGGGGGTGTTGTTGTGCCGTTAACGCCGTCAAGTTGGACGGCTGTTTGGGATTTTGGTGACGGTAACGGGAAAGGGATATTTGAGGTGCCGCCGTTATCGCCTTATCCTGATGTGAAGTTTTCGTCTGGGTGTATAGTTGGTTAGATAAAGGGCTTCCATTCTAACAGCGTTTACTAAATTTGAAAAGACAAAAGGTCTACGTGGATGAATGCGTGTATATATATTTTGCTAATGTTCATTTTATTCTTAATAAAGTTTATGACGTAATACTATAAAGTTTATAATATTATTGATGGATTATAAGTGTAAGCGTGAAATAGTTTATTGTGGGTGCCACACTACGTTGCTATTGGTTCATTAAAGCTTCTGCAAGTGTAAGTCATAATGATCATTTTTCAGTCACCATGCAATGGTTTGTGCAAATGATGCATATTACGCTAATTATCACTAAGTTTGAGTACTTTAATTAGTTAAAATCTAATAAGTGATCTTAATGTGTACACACTTCTTTAACATGATATCCTTACAATTATGAGTGTAGATGAGTTGAATGTGTGTACGCATCTATAAGGGGTAGGGTGGTCATCACCGATCACTCATCGCTCACTCACAACCTCCAATCAAGTTCCGTTATGTTATCAAGCAACTTTTTTTTAGTGGAAATGGTCATCACTTGGTGAAATTCTATCACTTGCAATTTTTTTTATAAACAAATCAGCCAACGTTCATAAATTAACGGCTATACATTCGAATGTTAACGCGACGTGTTTAGAAGTTCACGCGTGAACTTTATGGGCGGCGGCGGTGTGCGAGAATCCATCACGTGTGACCGGGTGGTATCATGCGACCACACCGGGTCACCTAAGTGCTTACATTTTTATATAAAATCGCAACTGTTACTTGTGCTCGTTCGGTAAACACATATTCAAATATTATGTTATTAATTATTTAATTTACAAGATTCAACAAAAGAATTCAAATTTCTCTCTATGAAACTAAGCATCGATTTGAACGATCCATTTCTTGTCTCTCCCATTGAAGAAATATCGATCTATTCAAGGTATGTATTCATCCTTTAACTCGTCGAGTTCCATTGTTATAACTTATAAGATTTCTCGCTTACCAACACGTACCAAAGGGCCTGTAGCCTAACAGTATCAAAACAAAACAATGTAGTATAGATGTTCATCCCTAAAGTCGTCGAGGTATTTTGTGTAGATGTAGAAGTCGGTTTAGATCGTAGAAGTTATTAAAGAACTTATATGAGATTGCCATCATGTTTTGAGTCAACACAAGATGTTTAAAATTTAAATCGCCCAAGCTTTAGTGTGTTAATCGTTGTACCTTGTTTCAATTAATCTGCAACAAACATTTGTATCCATTACTATTTGCACACTAACCATGTGTTGGTCAGTACATATATAGTGATACATATTACGCTAACTATTACAAACTTCAAGCACAAGTTAAAGTCTAGTCTCAAATGAAGAATTAGAATCAGAATGGATATGGTTCTAGATATTGCGTGACTAGTTATAATACACGCACACAGAGAGCCATACCTAGACTTAGCAAAATAATTCTTAATAATCATGAAACCGTGCGCGCGAGCTCTTAACGGCGCATCCAACAAAACGACAGCTAATATGATGGCAAGAGTTGTAGCCAAGCAGCATACGCCAGACCCTGACCAGACAACTCCCACCATGGCCAATCGTGCAAGAGACAAAAAGTACGAAAGGACAGTGACGTGGAACAAATCAGGTTGTGGCGTTCATTGCTCCATGATCTCCACTCACAGCTGGTGACAAACTCGATAACAATGACAACCGCTAGACCACGTGGCTCTAATAACCGTGTGCCAACGTCACTATGCTCTGAAAAAACTAATAATCGTGTCAGAAGAGACAAACAAATTATTCCTTGTTGGAGACTTCCGTCCCAAGGCCCACCAACCCACTTCTTATCCACATTCTTCGGTTATAAATACCAGCCTTCAACCACAGGTTGAAGGATCGGCACTCTCACTCTCTTACTATTAACACAGACACTCATTTTATCTTCTGAAATGCTACTTATTCTCACGCCGGAGGGTGGTTACAAGGAGAACCCCCAACCTCTCCTCCTTGTAACTAATCTCACGATGATCAGTTTTGCAGATTGCTATGGGTTCATCCTCAAAAGGAAAGACTAAAAATTAACCCTTATTTGATAAGACCATTACCTCAAGGATAAATCCTTTGGATTTACACTTGGTGTTTCTACATTGGCGCCCACTGATTTTTCTCACTGTTTATCATCTTTTTTTTCCTTTTTTGTTCACCTACATGACTGATCAGGGAACTCCATTCCAGCATTTTGGTTCAAGCTCTCAGCATGCTCCGCTAGCGGACAGTGCACACGTCCAAACCCCGCATGCTGACGGTTATACTGAAAGAAATTTCACAGACGGTGGGGTTACACATGCGCATGGTAGTGTTGTGCGAGTGAACCAGCACACTACGACAACAACATAGCAGGCAAACCTCTCAGCACAAATTGCTTCATTACTTCCAGAAGGAGAAACACCCACCTCTTGGTTAATGAAGTCGCAAGCAGCATTGAACGCGGTGTACGCGCAACTGTGTGCGCAAACACCGACTACCACACAGGAGACTCCAATCGTTCAATAGATCCCAAGAGTCCTGGATTATACCTCTCTGCATTAACATTCGCAAAGAACGGGTCATATAAAACTCGGCTTATTTTGCAAACCAGATCAAAACGAATTAAAAATAAATGAGGAAATTTTATTCTAATAATAACACGCGTAACGCTAAAAATATTCGGGTTTAAAAATATTAATTATATAAAAGATCTATGGTTAGTTCTTTATATATATAGTAGGGATGAGCAAATGGTACCCGTTACCGGTACCGAACCGGGTACCTTTTCGGTATCGATTCAGTACCGACTTTTGACATTTTTAGTACCGTTCCGGTACGATATCGGTTTTTACCTCAAATACCGGTACCGAACCATACCATACTGGGTATATTCGGTACCGGTACCCACTTTTGGGGATTTTCGGTAGCGTACAATATTCCTTAACGTACGATGCATCTGAGATGAAATTACGCACGTTATAAACACACAAAACCCTAATCCTGCATGTTGAAAAACATAAATCACGCATGTCACGCAAATATAAACTCGGAATCTTCATTTAGACTTCACAAACTCGAAATCTTCATTCTTTCACAAACTCGAAATCTTTATTCTTTAAACATGCTTAATTATGTTTTCAACATGCATAACTCAGAATCTTCATTTAGACTTCACTACCGCGGAATCTTCCTTCTTTCACAAACTCGGAAAACTTAATTCTTCAACATGCGTAATTATGTTTTCAACATACGTAATTTCATCTCATACCCAATGTACGTTAAGGGATATTGTATTTTACACTTTCACTATATATATATATATACACACACAGATAGAGAGAGAGAGAGAGTCTTGTTATTGTACAATATGCCTTATCGTACCATGTGTACGAGATTGCCGTACAACATGCGAAATTTGGTTTACAACATGCGATTTCCCTTTTTCTTCATTTGTTTTTGGTAAATGCAATTTTAGTTTTATTTTGTACATGCGATTTCCTTTTTAAATGGACATGCGATTTTTGTTTTTTTATAACATGACTCGCGATTTGCCATCGTGTACGCTGTGTACGTTAAGGCATTTTGTACGTTACACTTTATATATATATATATATAGAAACGGGATCAGGAGAAAATAATTTGAAGTTTGAGAACGGTGAGAACGGATCCTGGCCTAACACATGGCATGAGCGCGCTAAATGGTACGCGGGGTACGATTGTCATTATTTAACCCGCTTAAAAGATGGCATTATCATTATTTCCATCGCGTTTTAATGTCTATTTGTTTTCAAAGCAATTTTTTATGAAAAATGTCTCATTTCTTCAAACCCGCCAAATATATGGCGTTATCCTTGTTTTCATTATATATAAGTTGTTAATGGCGTTTTAGACCTTTTTGTTTTGCAAATCTGATTAGTTTGTTAATTGTAAAAACAAGTTATCTTATGGCGCTTTACGTTTTTTTTTTTTGAAAATCTGATTAGTTTGTTAATTGTAAAAAAAGTTATCTATTCATTTTTATAGCGTTTCATTATGGTGTTTTACGCTTTTTTTTTTGCATATTTTGATTAGTAACCGTAAAAATCAGTTATTCCTATTTCGTAACAATTCAAGTTATGGCCTTTTAATTAGAAAGAAAGTAATTCATGGTGTTTTAATATGTAGTAGCCTAAAACAAAACACATTAGCCTACATTAGTCATCGTGAAAATTACAAAAAGAAAGAAATCCATGGCGTTTAACTTAATCTATATACTGTGCCATCCTTTGTTCTATTCTTCTGAATCCCTTTTAATACAATTCATTAATTTTTGCTGGCCATAACTTCAAAAACTTTTTTAAAGATTTGAGCACCTTTTTTCGGTGTTCATTTTTGTAATGCATTAGTAGTTTTGCAATGCATTTAATCCTGAGATCATTTAGTTGTCTTTGTTGTAGGGCATTTGGTGCAGTTTCATTTGCCAGACCACATTGCCAACCAGTCATGTCCCCCGTATACGTTTTCATATGCCTCATTGCAAAAATCCCACAGTCGATCACGTTTTTCTCTGTCCTCCAATCCATTTTTTTCCTAATAATAGGCGCGTTCTTCATGATCTGGGCCTTCGGGTGTTTTTGAATACGCAAGTAGTTTGCTGAAGCATCTTGCTGCAGTTTCACATTTTTTTATATATGATTATGGATTTTTTTGTCAACATAGTTTTTATATAAAAAGTTTTGAGATACTTACCAACTTTTCCACCCATCCTTCATATTTTTTCTTGATACTGGGGTCATCCTCTCTAGCGCTGTTTGTTCTTTAGATTGTTTGTTCTTTGATTATAATTTTCAACCAACCAATACCCAAGCATTGTAGGTATGCTGTCTATTTTCATCTTCAGCGTAGCACCAAATCCCATCTCGTTTACAGTCTGCCTTTGGTCTTTATTGAGATTTATAAACCAACCAGTCAAGTTTGTATGTTTTACTCTTAACAAAACTCTAGCCCCAGTGAATTGAAAAAATGGTTCATCAACCTCAACATTCTGACTTAAGGCTTTCCTCTTATTGGCGTTTTGGGTTTTGCATGTCTGCCTATTTATTGTTATCCTTAAACCTTCTTTGCCTGTGAAACAAGTTTAATTTAACGACGTTTTAGTACCAGTAAAAAGAGTTATAGAACCAGTACAATATAGACAACAACCGGCATTTTATGGCGTTTTAATAATACAAATGATGCAAGTAAGTTGGCGTTCTCATACAGTCTAAACATATCATAACGATTCATTTATTTTGGTGTTCAGAAACAAACTATCAAAGTTTAATTTAACGGTGTTTTAGTACCAGTAAAAAGAGTTATAGAACCAGTACAATATAGACAACAACAAGCATTTTATGGCGTTTTAATAATACAAATGATGCAAGTAAGTTGGCGTTCTCATACAGTCAAAAAATATCATAACGATTCATTTATTTTGGTGTTCAGAAACAAATTTTCAAAGTATATTACATGATATATGAAATTTTACAGATAAATACTATAAAAAATAACCATCTGTACCATGTTTTCCTGTTTTCTTCTGCTCGGTGGCTTTTTGGCGTTTTGGAGCAGGCGACTCCCCGGATTCCTCATTCATGGAAACTGAAATTAATGATAAATGTAAAACGCCTAAAACATCATTAAACTAGTATAATGTTAATCGAAGTTAACTTACCGTGTTTCTTGCTTCTGTATCTTGTTTGACGGTTCGACGCCATAATCTTCTAGGGTTCGCGTTTTCTAGGGTTTTCGCGTTTTCGATGGAATTGTGGGAGGTTTCTCTGGCAGTTATATGTTTTGGTCCCATGTTGTATGGGTTTTGTAGGTGCACATTACCTTTTTACCCTTAATGAAGCGCGTCCACGTTAGAAAGTTCATGTTATTTACAAAAACGTCATCGTGCTAATCTAATCCATTGATTGTTTTGATTCAACAGCTGATGGCCGTTCTCACCGTTTTCACACTTTAAACCGTTTTCTCTAAATATCGGCCCTATATGTATATATATATATATAGGTAAAGCATAGGAAGAAAACTCACGTGAGTTGAAAAAACTCAAGAAAATCCTATGTGACATTTCAATTTTTTTCAAAAAAAAAAAAAAAAACAGGGAATGTAACATACATATATTTGAACATTTTTATAAAAAAATGTAAAAAGCGCCGGCTAGCTTTTTTAAATAAAAATGTTCAAAATCTGTATGTTACATTTTTTTGACATATATATTATATAACATGGAATTTTTAACATTTAAAAAAAACTACTCGGCGCTTGTTTTTTTTACAAAAATGTTTAAATATATGTATGCCACATTCTTTATTTTTTTAGAAAAAAATATAAATGTTACATAGGTTTTTTTACAAAGGTTTCTTGAGTTTTTTTCAACTCAAGTGTGTTTCATTTTATCTTTCTCATATATATATATATATATATATATATATATATAGGGTTAGGGTAAAATGAAAACTCATAAGAGTTGTAAGAACTTAGAGAATTCACCCTTACGAAAGGTTTTTTCAAAATTCTCTTTTACCAAAACCCTAAAAAATCAATTTTTCCTAAAAAAGAAAAAAAACTTTTTTTTTCATTTACGACAGCCGTAAATGTTGTAAAAGGTGATGTCATGCTTATGTCATCATATTTTTACAGCCGCTGTAAAGGGCCGAAAAACACCACTTCGGATTTTTTTATATTTTTTTACGGCAGTGTTTTTAACATTTTAATCTAAGGGTGTGAAAAAATGGGGTCGAAACTCGCGCAAGAAGGTTGAGTTTCTAAGTTCTCACAACTCGGGGAGGTTTTTCCTTGATCCTCTCTCTCTCTCTCTCTCTATATATATATATATATATATATATATATATAGAGAGAGAGAGAGAGAGAGAGAGATAAAAATGAAAACCACATTGAGTTGTGAGAACTGTAGGAACCAATACTAACCATTAATCAAAGATGTTTTGATGGATGAGATTAAAAAAACAATAAAGCAAAATAATTATTGTGTTTTAATTAATGACATTTTGTTTTTTAATGAGAAAATGGCATATTGGTCTTTTTACTATAGCTTTAATGATTGTTATGATAAGTGATTTCATTTTAATTAATAAGATTGCTTTTTAATTAAAAAAATTGAACATGCATTATTGATTTTCTTTTAATTCTCAGATAATCTTTTATTTTAACTCTCAATTAATTTTTTTAAACATTAATTATTAATTTTGTTTTAAATCTTAGATAATTTTTTTACGATCGGTTTTTAAAACTTTTAACGCCCCGGTTTTAACTTTTTTGAAGACCCGTGTTTCAACATTTTTTACACGCCAGTTTAAAGTTTTTTTACGCACGGGTTTTAAGTTTTTTTACGCACTGTTTTTTACTTTTTTTCTCGCCTGTTTTTAAACTTTTTTACGCGCCGGTTTTAAATTTTTTACGCACACGTTCACACTTTTTTAAGCGCGGTTTCAAACTTTTTTACGCGCGGTTTTAAACTTTTTTATGTGCCGATTTTAAACTTTTTTTACTAGCCGGTTTAAAACGTTTTTTACGTGTCGGCTTAGAACTTTTATTACGCGCCGATTTAAAACTTGTTTACGCACGGTTTTAAACTTTTTTAACGTGCTGGTTTAAAAACTTTTTTGCGTGCCGGTTTTAAACTCTTTTTACGTGCTGGTTTTAAACTTTTTTGGTGCGCGGTTTAAAACTTTTTTTACATGCTGGTTTGTAACTTTTTTTACCCGCGGTTTTAAACTTTTTTACGCGCCGGTATAAAATTTTTTTTCGCGCGGTTTTAAACTTTTTTTGCGCACAATTTTAAATTTTTTATACGCACCGGTTTTATACTTTTTTTACGCACAGTTTTAAACTTCAAGATTGCTTCATAATAGACAAAGTTGGTTTATCCGGCCACCACGACAACCGCCCCCCCCCCCCCCCTTATTTCGGGTTTACGAAATTTGTGGATCTTAACAAACGAACTCACCCAAAAATCATGACTCGGTAGATGTCTCAGATAAGTTGATACTTATCATCATCGACTAAAAAAAAATAAACACCAACAAAAAAAATATACAGTGGGGTCTTTTTTTGGGGATTTATATTAAGTTTTAATAATATAAATCATTGACCAAATTAAATCATACTATAGAATGTAACATTTGTTAAATACCGTATGGAGGCTATTTTTCCAATTGACTTAAATATATATTAATATATTAATTTATTATAATTACATTGGTTAAATACTATCGTGAGGCTATTTTTCCAATTGACTTAAGTATATATTAATATATTAATTTATTATAATTTACTTAAGTATGTATTTAGTTTTATTATAAATTTTGGATAAAAAAAATCTGATTATAGAATGCTTTTATTTATTTATTATTATTTGTTTTTTTTTTTTTGAGAAAAAACTAGTTTTGATTTAGGTGAAAATATGAGTTTAAAGAGACAGAGAAAGTAGATATGACATTTAGAGAGAGATGATGGATGGAAACGTCTGATAAGATTTTAGAGAAAGAGAGGGTAGATGTTACATTTTGAGTAAATTACCAAAATAACCTTTGAGATTTAAAACAATAGTGTATAGGTTGCATTATCTGATTGGTGGGAGAGTGGTTCTCGTAATTGGGGATGGTCTTCATTTGAACCGATCCCTATATATATAGGGGATGGGTAAAATGAGAACCACCTTAAGTTGTGAGAACCGTAGGAACCAATATTAGCCGTTGATCAAGTTCGTTTTGATAGATGAGATTAAAAGACAATAAAGCAATGCAATGATTGTGTTTTTATTAATGACATTTTGTTTTTTAGTAAAAAATAAGCATATTCGTCTTTTTATGATTATTGATTTTGTTTTAATTAATAGGATTTTTTTTAAATTTAAACATGTACTATTGATTTTCTTTTAGTTCTCATATAATTTCTTATTTTAATTCTCAGTTAATTTTTTTAAACATGAATTATGAATTTTGTTTTAAGCATGAATTTTAATTTTCATTTAATTATTTTACTTGCGGTTTTTAGCTTTTTTTACGCACGGTTTTTAATTTTTTTCGCGCCTCTTTTTAAATTTTTTACACGCTGATTTTAAACTTTTTTACGCGCGGTTTTAAACTTTTTTAACGTAGGTTTAAAAACTTTTTTTGCGCGCCGGTTTTAAGTTTCTTTTGCGCACGGTTTAAAACTTTTTTTACCCGCCGGTTTAGAACTTTTTTTACGCACCGGTATAAAACTTTTTACGCGCTGTTTTAAACTTTTTTACGCACGGTTTTAAACTTTTTATACGCACCGGTTTTAAACTTTTTTTACGTCCCGGTTTTAAACTCTTTTTGCTCCACGGTTTTAAACCTTTTTAACGCGCCGGTTTTGGACTTTTTTTGCGCGCCGGTTTTGGACTTTTTTTACGCCCCGGTGTTAAACTTTTTTTACGCCCCGGTATAAAAGTCTTTTTACGCGTCGGTTTAAACTTTTTTACGCGCAGGTTTAAACTTTTTTTACGCGCCGGTATAAATAAAATTTTACGACCTGGTTTTAAAACATCTTTCACGCCAAATTTTTTTACGGATTTAAACTTTTTTACAAAAAAACTAGTGGGATTTACCCGCCCTCCGTGGCGGGAATTCGACTCGGTACGTCACGGTATCGTCCCGACTCTCGTATGTTTACAATACCGAAAAATTATGCAAACTACGTATTCGTTTTTTTTAAGAAAGCTAACAAACGTATTAAAAAACCAAATTAGTAAAATCATTAAAAACTTGAATTACATATATAGTGTGGGGTATAAAAATGAAAAGTAAAAGAAAAAAATTATTTATTTATTTTTCTTCACACCAAAACCAACCATTTCAAACAAAAGTATATTTTTTACTGCACAATAAACAATAATGACTAATTAAAAGTTGCAATTTAACAAAATTTTGCTCTGTAAAAAGAAAGTCAAATTAACCAATCAGAAAGAAACACCAACATAACATATTAATATTATGTATAATAGATATTTTACCAAAAAACAAACTTTTTTTAGATTTTAAGAGAGAGAGAGTAGATATGACATTTTGATGGATGAAAAAGTCTCATAAGACTTTAAACAGAGAGAGAGAGAGAAGACATGACATTTTGAGTAAATTACCAGAATAAACTTTAATATTTAAAATAATAGTGTACAGGTGACATGATCTGATTGGTGGAGAGTGGTTCTCGCAACTGGGATGGTTTTCATTTGAACCGATCCCTATATTATATATATATATATATATATATATATATATATATATATATATATATATATATATATGGCTCGGTTCAAATGAGAACCACCACGAGTTGTGAGAACTTTTTCTTCCAACGCGAATTGGGCGAAATGTTTTTTTTCACAAACATAAATATTATAAAAACATCTGTAAAAAAAGTAAAAAAAATGTCGAGTCGGTAGCTTTGATTGATGTAAGTTTTTTCTACGCGCTGGTGTAAATTTTGTACGAAGATAAATATTTTTTTACGCCTCATGTAAATGTGGGTATGCAGTATTTTTTTTGCTAAAACAAGTGATTTTTTATAAATTTTGAGGAAAAAAATTCTGAAAATCTTTTGGATCTTCTAGTTCTCACGGTTCTCACAACTCAATGTAGTTCTCATTTTAACCCATCCATATATATATATATATATATATATATATATATATATATATATATATATATATATATATATGATTAGTTTTAAGAGTGAACACTGGTGTATTTGTGAACACTGGTGTATTTGTGAACACTAGTTTTGACTGATCCAAGTTTTTTTACGCCTGGGCGTAAAGTTAAATTTTAAAATTTACGCCCAGACGTAAAAATAACTTGCATCAGTCAAAAACACTGCCTCGACAATTTTTTTTTTTACTTTTTTACAGATGTCTTTATAATGTTTTCATCTACGTTTGTGCAAAAAAAATTTTTGGCCCAACTCGCCCCAGATCAAAAAGTTCTCGCGGTTCTCGCAACTCGTGGTGGTTCTCATTTTAACCCATCTATATATACACATACTTGTGAACAACCTGCTTGATTGTGAACACTAGTGAACTTATCCTAACCATTGATTATCAGTACACATGTGTAAACACTAGTCTAAATCAATGGCAAGGATTTGATGATGAAAATACACTAGTGTATTTTATGATTTTGATGATATAAATCAATAGCCAGGATTTGTTTACTCAATAAATACACTAGTTTTCACTCTGAAACCCCACCCTATACATACATACGTACATACATACATACATACATGCATGCATGCATGCATACATACATACATACATACATACATATGGATATACTCATGTAACAACCCTCTAAAACTGCAAGAACCGTGAGAACTCCTACTTCTCCTGTGATTTTTTCAACCAAATTTTGCATAAAGGTAGATAAAAATCTAACTAAGAGATTTGTGGAAAAAAATCAGGGAATTTTTTTTACAAGCTAACACTTATTTGACATGTAAGTTTCAGTTGCACTGGTGTAAACGACTAATGATGTCAGCAGACCCAAAACGTTACGACAGTGTAAATCTTATTTACACCACCGTAAGAAGTCACATACATAATGTTTTTTTTAAAAAGAGACATAAAAAATAATAATTTCGTAAAGAAAAAAAAATTCAAAAAAGTTTTGTATCAAAATGTTCTTGAGTTTTTGCATGAAGACGTGGTTCCTATTTTAACCATCCCACACACACACATACACACACATATATATATGTATATATAGGGATTGGGTAAAATAAAAACTAGATTTGTTTTGGGTTATAAAATGTGGCGACCATTTTTTTAATTAAAAAACATTAAAAGTACATAAAAGAGCAATTCTGACGTTTTACATTCTATAACATTATGTCAGCTTCATATTATCCCATAAAAAATCCAATAAAAACCCATGTGTTGTCTTGGTTTACACCATAAGTTGCATCAACCAGGTCTGCAAATTACACAGCCCGTAAAAAAAGTCATACATGTAAAAATAATTTTTAGTACATTTACAAAAAACAAAAAGTCGTAACATGTCTTCCACCAAACATTAATGAACATGCATGATAAACCCAAACTCATATTTACATTGCCAAAAATAAATAAATAAACGCAACTCGTTCTTCGTATCTTGTTTGTTATCCTTGTCTCTTGTTTGTTATCGTCATCTCTGAACATAAAACACCAACACCTGCGAAAACAAAAAATAGCTTTCATAAAGCACCAACATATTAACGAAGACATAAAGAAAAATTAAAAGCAGACTTTGCATATATTTATACGTTTGTATTCATGTAAAAGCATATATTTATACGTTTGTATTCATGTAAAAGTTGATGTGCAAGCACCAAATTTTTATGAAAAACCGTAACAAAAAATTAAAATAAGATTGACAATATATTTACACGCTTGTAGTCGTGTAAAGTAGACGTAAAAAATTACGTCTAATTTTTACAAGCTTGTATACGTGTAAAAAGTTGACGTAAAACTTTTTTACGTCCAACTTTTACACGCTTGCATATACTTTACACGCTTGCATATACTTTACACGCTTGAATATATTTTTGCACGCTTTTATTCGAGTAAAAGTTGACATAAATTTTATTTAATTTTATTTACGTCCAATTTTTACACGTTTGTATTTGTGTAAAAGTTGACATAATTTTTTTACGTATGATATCAAATGTCAAAAAATTGCGTACGGTATCGAATGTAAACGTTCTTTTAAATGTCGAATGTAAACTCACACGCAAATGTTTTTTTACGTACGGTGTCGAATGTCAACAAAAAATTTACATACGATGTCGAGTGTTGAATGTCAAAATAGTTTTTTTACGTACGATGTCGAATGAAAAGGTTCTGAATGATATTATAATGCATGTTAGTTAAACAAGAATTTCTATATTGAAATATACCTTAAGTCCATAGAGTTCAAGCAAACACTTTAACTGTAGGTCCTCGGCTCTCTTTGTAGGTAATTCTGAATTCATAATAAGACAAATAAACAAATCACTAAGTGGTTAACATATTTAAATGGGTAGATATTACTGAGCTATCAATATATATGCGTATACAAAGGGTGGCTACCTTCAAGTTGGCTAAGAAGCTCGGCTTCCATCCCCGGTTCCTATCTCTGGTCACCGGCCTTCTCTCTCTCTCTCTAGTTTCTTGAATTCAAATTTGAGTGTGTGTGTGAATCTGAAAGTAATGAGAGGATAAAAAGAAGTGTGCGAGAGAGGAATGTGTGAAAGATAGAAATGAGTGTTTGCATATTGGGGTGTGTGGAGGAGGTTTACTGATAATAATGCCCTCCCTGCAAAAGCAATGAATTTACTGATGTGTCAACGAACTATTAGTTTAGAGGGTTTCTTTTGGTTCTTGTAACTGGGATTTGTTTTTCCTTTAATCGAATCATATATATATATATAGTAGGGTCATATAGAAAACTCTAAAAATTTGAGAAAACCCTAGAAAACCCAACCTCCCGACATTTTTTTTTGAAAAAATAACACATGTAATATATATGTTTTTAAGAGTTTTGAGCCAAAAAAACAAAAAAGCGCCAAAGGAATATTTAAAAAAAATAAACAAGTTTCAGCATTTTTTGTCTAACACATGTTAGTCACAAAAGTTGCTGAAATTTGTTTATTTTTTTAAAAGTAATCCTTCGGCGCTTGTTTGTTTTTTTACCCAAAAATCTTAAAAACATGTATATTACATGTGTTATTTTAAAAAAAAAATTTGTTGGGAGGTTAGGTTTTCTAGGGTTTTCTCAAATTTTTAGGGTTTTTTATCTAAACTTATCCTATATATGTATATATATAAATTATTAATTTGAAACATCTTAAGGATTAGTAACTTTTTATTTTGGTATTTTGTGGTTTTGTATTTTAGTAAATTTTAGGGTTTTATTTAAAAAAATACTTTGATAGATTTTTTTTAATCATTTTTCCACATAACTTAGTCAAGTTTAATTTATTTATTAGTTTTTGTTTCAAGCTTTTTCTAGATTTGGTGATTGTTCAGTTGCTACTTAGCACCGCACGGTGTTTGTTGGTCACATTTAGTCACTAGGGTTTTTGTTTTCCTTTGGTTGCTATTTAGCATGGTGTTTGGTAGTCCATTTGGTCCCTCAGGGTTTTTTCTACCCTCGACTTTCTAACACGTGTCGGTATAAACTCGACTTCGTATATTTTTAAATCACGTAAGTCACTTGGTGTTAAAAATCCGTATGTTCATTTTACATTTTTCCGGTTTTTGTCTTTTTCCAATTACTACTTAGCACGGTTTTACGCTCATGCCCCGCAACACGGAGGGCTTAAATTCTAGTTAAATAAATGGGTAACTTTGTAGAATAGTAACTATGTTTTAAAAGTGTTCCAATTAGGTCACTCAATAATCAACATTCATTTTTCATTAAATTAAGGGACAAAAACGATACGAGTGACCTAATTAGAACACTTTTAAAACTTGGTTGACATTTTCCCTTTGTATAGAATAGTAACTAAGTTTTAAAATTGTTCCAATTAGATCACTCAAGTTTCAAAAGTGTTCCAATTAGGTCCCTCAACATTCATTTTTTCATTAAAATTAGCGGTTTTTTCATCTATTTCATAGGTAACCGTAGTGATATGGATTTTTATTTCTTTTTTCCCTTTTATTTGATGCTAACGTCGAGTGATGACGTGAATTTTAACTTTTTTTTACATTTTAATGTAATTAAAGTGTTTTTATTTTTAATAAATATAAAACAACAACAACCACCTTACGCAGTTTATCCCACCTATAGCTAAGAAACTATTGGTAGGGTATGGGATAATGAGATGTAGGCACACCTTACCTCTATCCTATGGGATAGAGAGGCTACTTCCTGCGAGATAATCAGCTCCAAAGACAAATCAAGATATAATAGTCATAGAAAGCATACACCTACACGCTTCTACGCAAAAAAAAAAAAAAAAACAAAAAAAAAACCATATTTGGTTTAAAAGTGTAACGCCGCGCGTTTCCATACTTTCTATTTATAGCTACCTCGTATTTTATTTCTATTTTCGGAAAGCATTGTATCTCGTATTCGAATTGTCGTGGTAATCGTTGTATTCTGAGACTTGGATCATAATGAAAACTCGTATTTTATTCATATAATTCTTATTCATAACCGTTTTGTACTTATACATATGCAGACACTTGGAACATATTCGTGATACTCGTAATCGTGTGACAAACTTGCAAAACGTGATGGTTATACTTTTTCGAGACTTAAGCGTGATATTCGTACTTAATCGTATTCATTTTATACTTACACATATGTTACAACATGTTATTCATACTTATAATACCTTAACCTATCATAAAATGGACTTAAAAATGTAATAAACCCGTAACATTTGAACAAAACAACAAAAGGCACAACTTTGTCCCGGACCCGGTCCGTAAGGCATGCTGGGCGGGACAATAGGTTTCAAACCCGCGGGTTTGCACGAAATCCCAACTCTTTTCTTCACCCAATCACCTCTAAGCCTCCTTTAAACACCTCCTAACAACCCTAATTCATTCCAAATATACACCTCCTCCAAGCTATTTTACACTTTCACAACTCTATAATCCCACTAAAATCACCTTCAAACACTCTCAAGAACTTGCAACATCAGAATTTTCGGGCAGATTCACCCTCTTGCACAAAAGTGAGCATAACTTGTTCATTTCTTAATGGAATCACTTGATTCTTATTTCTAAATACTTGGATAATCTATAGGGTTGAATCCAAGGGTTCTCCATGGAGAATCCAGATCTGGAAATGCCCCTAAAGGGTCCCAAAACTTTCTGTTTGTTTTTAAAACTTTTCAAAACTTGTTAATCTTCATCCAACTTGAGCTAAACTCATCTCAAACCTATGTCCTAATGCTTACAACACTACTTGTGGTTGGTTAGGCTTAAAAACAAGGTTGAGACATTCAAAGTAGAGGATTTATCCTCACAAACATTCTGTTTTCATAGAGCTTTAAGCTCACAAGTGATGCCAAGCCAAGAGCTTGATGATAGTGTGTCCACCTTGGTTAGCTTGGGCTATCCTAATACTTTAGGACCACACATCACTTGATGATTTTCGTCATTATACCAAGTTAGTTTGCTAGTTTGAAAGTGTCACAACCCGGTCTAGCCTTTGACGTGTGTCAAAGTGTGCTCACCGGGTTGTATTTCACTTGGCTACTTGGTATCATGGTGACACAACTTACATTCTTGCCATTTACATTCTTGTTTATGTTCTTGTTCTAGTACCCTCCTTGTTACCTATGGTAACTTGTGTAGTGGTGAACATCATATGAGGTTCCAAAGTGGATGGTTAATCCTCCCACCTCCTACTTGAATTACAGGATACTAAGAGGTACCAAAGTGGATGGTTCATCCTCGCACCTCCTACATGATTATATAACTATATTTATACTTAAGGACTATAATATAATCCTCAAAACCGAACCCTTGATAATGACTAAATAAGCATCTATCAAGTTAATAAGTTTATCATTATGTGTGTAGTTCCTTGTCACGATTCTAATAGGTCTTGAACCTATGAAACCACATACAGTCCTTAGGGATTATTATAGTGTCAAAGACAAGTGCTAATACCTTAGTGACTATTTTCATATCTTATACTTTGTCATATTTTGAATCTTAAAACCGAATATCCCATCATCATCCCCAAAATACTCATACGCCTTCGTTTTCCTCTTGTAGGATAACTAGGCGTTCATCCCATCAAAACAACTACCTTCATGGACTTGGCAAGTTAGAAGACTTAGCAAAACCGTGAGTACACTCGACCCACTTTCGTTTATAACACTTTTGGGTGTAACATGTTTTCCTTATACAAAATCACAACACATAAACTTTATGAAATGCACGAACAATCCTATATCCATGAATACTTGAATCGTTTACATTTATGCTATATCTTGGACATTCTTTATGTAATACCTTAGTCATTAACTATTTAGCCTTCGTTTGACATGTATAGCGCTATAGGAAGTAACGCATCCCCTCCTCATGAAATCTAGAGGCCATGTTAAAATATCGTGTTTGCGTTAAGGGTTTGACTAGTAGTATTGAATGCCTTGTATATGCTCTTGTAAAAAATCATAGTTGCCATAAGGATTTGTTTAAACTTTATTCTTATACGTATGTTATGCTTAAACTTGTGTACTCCCATTTGCTTTTGCATTGAATTGTTATTTTAAAACATGTTACAGGTTGATGAAGATGATGCTATGAAATCAAAGTAGCAAGGACGATAGATACACATCTAGACATTTAGGTTTATTATTGTTGTATCAAATTTTGCCAAGTTTATGTTGTTATTTGAATTTATCTTGTAATTTATGACAATTTATGTATGAAATGAAATCTGGTTTAATTAATTATTGTCACAATTAGTTTTATGAGTAATGAGCAATCTATTTTGTCCGGCCTCGATGTTTCCGCCATCAGTTGGGGTGTGCCAAAAAATCATCCAGCAAAGAACTATAAAAGGCTAAGTTCCTAAGACAAGAGAGCCCCCTCCCTATAAGCACTTAACCTTATTTTTAATAAATATAATTTCATATGTTAAAATAACCCGACCCCGCAATAAGATGAAAAAAAAGGCATGGCTCGATTTGAATGTTAAATTATCTAATTGGGACATAAATAATATAGGTGACCTAATTAAAACACTTTTAAAACTTAATTACTATTTTTTTCTCTTAAATATATAAACATCCCTATCCATTACAATACCATACACATAACAAAGGCAATTGTTAATAATAATGTTTCTTTATTGGTCAAATTTGTAAGGTACAATATTATTAGTTTTTTTATTAATTTAAGTTTCTATGATAGGATCACTATAGAACACTAATTATTGTGAGAAAAAAAGAACAACTTTAAATTATTAAATTTTAGGATTTAAACTTCATATTTTTTAAATTTATATTTCTTACATTCATATGTGTATTATTTATACATAAATAAACCATATATTTCTATCTATACGTACCCTACATCCATGTAGATAATTTAACCTATACATAACCTGAATATGTGTAGGTTAAACTGAAAATATTCATATTTTGTTTTGATTCTAGTATGAGAAACAATTAATCTTATATTTGTAACATTCTCATTTACATTTCAGGTTTGTATGATTAAAAAAATAGGTCATTCATTGTTCTCTGCGTGTTCTCGCAATATTCAGTGTTCTGCATAGAACCTTCCCTTAAGTTTCTAAGTCCGAACTTTTATAAAGTTGGCATATGACCCCCTAAACTCTAATAACTCTTTTCTTATAAATGATTTACGTTTATACACTTGAATTTTGATAAATTATCATATAGGAAGTGTAACAATAACTCCTTTTTTATAACGATTTAAATTTTGTCTTCCAAATTTTAATAAAGTTATCACACGACCCTTGAAGTTTAATAAAGTTAATTTATTTCTTTTTTAACAAATATATGTTTTTTTATCATTTTTATAAGTTTTGCTCTTTTTTATTTTACTTATTATTTATTTAACTTATTATAGTTAAAGCTAATTTTCACCCTAGAATATTTATTTAATCACGTTACTTGCTTATTTTTACTGTGTTTTGGATTAAGGACTAGATGATCTATATTAAATCTTCAATATATCATGTAACACACTTAATTATTTTTATTTACCTTATTAAAGTTATAGCTAACGTTTAACTTTATGTTTCTTTAACCGTGTTGATTACTTATTTTTACCATTATTTAGATTAAAGCTTGTATGATCTATAATAATCCATTGATATATCATGTAACAAATACATACTCACGAAAATCCTCTTACAATCCCATCACAAAGCACGGGTTTCACTACTATTTTCATACATACATAATTGTATTATTGTCTAGCGTCTAGTGGTGGTGCAGCCGACACTAAGCGACGGCCGGAGCAACTGTAGAGGGCCACATGGGTTGTATTTAACTCAAATACAGTTAACACACGAACAGACAGAGATAATGACATGGGTCATATGATATATGTTTATAAGCTTTTTTTCTTATAAAATGCTATATTTATTCTATTTTATAAATAGGAACACACTACTTTTTATTTCTTTTTATCAGTGTTACTATCATCTATTGTGAAACAGAAATAACTTTTCCTTGATTTCTAAATTATTATGTTCATGAAAGCATGTCGGCACTTGGATCGTATTCGATTACTAAAATATAAAATTGTTATGTAACAAAAGTCAAATATCATCATCAAGATGGTCCCCATTGTCACAGAAACAAGGGTCCTTTTACTTCGAGGTGTTCATTACGTTCGGTTAACAATTTAAGTTTAATATTGACTGTTTAATCTAACGATTGGTCTGATTTGATATTTGGAATCGATAGTAAATGTCACCGTTTATATATCTTTTATACAGGTATGTAGATTTACTCATAAGCCATCTTTATTTTCTTAAATACTTTTACATAATCATTTTCATAGAAAAAAGGTATAAACCGCCAATGCATCAAAACCAAACTGTTAAGCCGGTGGTGTGGCCAACCCGACCGGCCGACCATATGGTTTGTCGCGCTTTTCACATATGCAGTTAACGGTCCACCCAAAATATTTTATAAAGACATGATAAAATTATCATTAAGACCTCTAGTTTTAGTTACATGTAAAAAATGCGGGTACATGCCTCAACCATTGACACCACCGTCACCTGTCTTCACTAGCCGCCATGAAAGCATATACAATATACAAACTCGTTTATTTACTTTTTTTTTTTATAATTAGAACGATCCATTTCAAGATAAGTCTTTTTTTCCTGCTGAATCCGTGTTAACATGTTACGTGAAATTAAACTTACCTTATCCTTAATACCCAAATTATCCTTGTAGGACCAAAAAAAGATGATTAGATAAAGATAAACTTCAAATCACAAGTTGGTATTTTGATATTAAAAGCGACTCCCCCCTTAATCCACTTGGTGTGTACCACAATGCGTGTGTTGTCTCACAAGTCACCAAGTTGGAAAATTAAATGATAGAGCAAAACCATGACTTGGGCTAGTTTCTATCACGTCATTAAACCTCAGATTCGTTCACCTGCTTATCTACATCCTTAACTATCGCTATTCCTGTCAATTATCTTACTCGTCTATTTAGGTGTTGTTTGTTTTTTAAAAGGTAAAATATATGCAGTCTACGAATCATATCTGCAGACATTTGTAGAAGAATAGGTAAACATTTGTAGAAGAATAGGTGGACTAAATATCTGCAGTCGGGTGGGTGGTGGACGGTGGAGGTGGTAATGGAAGGTGGTGGACGGTGGTAGTGGTGGTGATGGACGGTGGTAGTGGTGGTGAAGGATGGTGGTGGTGGGTGGACTAAGAGCCAGTATAACGTTTAACCATTAAGAGGCAAATGTCTAACCAATTCAGATTAGAGGTCTTAACCATTCAGATTTAGTATAATGCTTAACCATTCAGAGGCAAATGTCTTAACCATTCAGACATTTGCTCGTGAAACAAACAGTCTAAACCATTAAGTGCTGAACCAGTAAGAGGTCATAACCATTCAGAGCCTCATTAAGAGGTAAACAAACAGCCCCTAACTCAAAGGTATACCAAAACGTACATAAAAGTACACATAAAAATGTTTATTTTAAACAGAAACGTATTATATTTGATCTGATTCGTTTAGAGAAAAAAAAGTTTACGTCGAATTGAGCAAATCGAATTCATACGGACATGTACATAAAAATATGTACGTAAAAATAGTTTTTTTTAAGTAAAGGAGGTACAGGGGTAAACTCGAAACAAATTATTTTTAGTAAAAAAAATAATAGGCTAAACACATTTGTAAAATCGTGCCAAGTAGCCCCAATGCCACACCACCAACAACAGAAGAGCTCGTAAAATAAAATATTAAAAAAAGAAAACATAACACTGAACGAAAGACAGAGGTAAAATCGTTGAATTATGCACACCCGTTGCGGCATGTTAATGTGAAGAAATTAGAACGAAACATAAAACGTAGAAAGAAAAACTAAGTCGATTTAGGATCTGTGCATTGGAGCGAACTTGTTAAACGAAGATTAATAGACGCGTTGCGACAGGCTTGTCAAACGGGGAAAACAAACAAAAAAACGTTGAACCACACACACACGTTGCAGCGTGTTAATTCGCAAAATTTTGAACAAAACGAAAAACTTGCGAAAGATGAAAAGAATAGAGAAACAAAGTTGAATATAAAAAAAGTGTTGGGATTAAATTGCAAAATATGAAAGTTTTTGGGTTAAAAGTAAATAAATCAAAGAGGTCAAAATGAAAAAATAAAAACTTTTGGATGAAAAATGAAAAATCAAAATTTTTTTTTAAACACACCCTATGCATATGGTACAAGAACATAAAGCAATAAGAAGTTGCTTATTTATAGTACGAAAATAAACAAAAATAAAATAATAAAAAAACTCGTTGAAGCCATTGCTCACTTGGACCACAACAGGGTCATGACGCTTCAACAGTGGCTTTAACCAGCATCCAGTCAGTGACAGCTGAAACAATATTACAGGATGAATCTTGGTACTCACCTGGACCACAACGAATCTAACCATAACAAAAAAATTTGAGTTATTAAAAATGTATAACCTTTTTGTTAGTTTCAATTATCGGTTAAGTATACGAAACGGGCTAATAAACTGATTAACCATTATGTTTCTTTTTTAGGTTTATCATAAAATATTTCACTAAATTTGATATGTATTACCTTGATTAATATATGGATTTAAACATTAGTTTGAAATAAAACATTCAAACAACATAAGATGTAGTTCCGGTTATGATACAACCCATAACCGAAACCGAACCATAAAATTCGGTTTTTAGAAATGGTTAATCTTCTATACATATAATAAAATAAACTATTGAGGACACATGTCGCTTTATGAGGTGATCTCAATTCTCTTTTCCTGCCTAAATAAATATTTATTATGGAAAGTCGATTATTGATAATATTAAATTTAAAATTTGTAGATGAGATTTTGATGATAAGGATAAGGATAACTGATAACCATATAGTAGTTATTAAAATTATTTGTAGAAGAGATTTTGATGATAAGGATAAATGTAGCTGATAACCATATATTAATTATTAAAATTAATTTTTTTTTATGATAAGGACATAGATAACTGATAATTATATAATAGTTATAAAAATTAAAAAAATTATATTAATGTTTTTATAATTTAAAAGATTTAATTACTATTAGTTCTAATGTTTTATAAAAAAGTTTTAAATTTTATCTTTATTTACTATCTGAAAACCAACGGTAATGATTAAGTGTTAGTTTTAATTGTTTATACAAAAGTTTATAATCTTTATCTTTATTTACTATCTAATAACGAATTGGTAATGAAACCAATGACGAACTGAACTCAATTAAGAATTATATCTAAATTCCGATCAATCACATACAAAATTAGTTCAAAGGAGCAAAAAAAAATATATTTGTTGTTAATTCCTCTGCTACTATTATACTACGTTAATCTAATATTAACATCATACATGAAAAATTAAAAAAGTAAACATTTTATTTTTCTTTTAACATTTTCTGTTACTTTTTCGCTTATTAATAACTATTTAAGTTAACATTTCATTGATCTAACCATATATAACACACAAGTTTCTAACCTATTATTAAATAAAGAAAAAAACAAAGTAAGAATGTTAACCTGTGTAATATACGAAGTTCTAACCTGATAATTAAATATATAAAAAACAAAGTAAAATGTTATAATACATCATTTCAAAAAATATATCTTGACGACCAAATGTGTTAACCAATTATATTATATTTATTCAACCCGTGTAATATACGTTTTTATTCAACTCATGCAATACACGTTTTTAAAGATGTAACTTTTTTATTACCTAATATATAAAGTTGTATTTATTTAACCCGTGTAATACATGAGGTTATAACCTGATATAAATATAAAGAAAAACTACAAATATTAAGATATTATATCAAAACTTTTCCAACGTACGAGATATTAATTTCATAAAATTAAAGAAATTTATAAAGGTTAGTTGTAGTGTAGGTTCAGTTTAGTAAATTAAAATTATACATATATACATTGATAAGTTAACAATAAAAATCATTATAAAACTACTGGTTTGGTGTTTTAATTTTATATCGGTTATGGACCTTATGGTTTAATTTTTTGGTTTACATGTGTACCTATGCTTATTATTGATGTTGTCGTTGTTCTCGAAAATTTAGTATAATTAAATCAGGGTTAAGTCAAATACGCGTTTAATTATATTTATCTTTTGAAAGCAAATACGCGTATTAACGGAAACGCATTATAGGTTTATCAAATATACGAATCTTAATTAACAAGCTATTAACTCACCTTATTAGATAAACTATCCAAACACGCAAATCTCATTCAAAACCTCTAAATCATCGTTTTCTCTGATAATTCGATTTCAAAGCCATGGCAATCTTCAGAATTTTTCTACTTTTGTGCATACTTTCACTAGCTTTCTGCGAAAAACATTTGGACTCAGATCCTCACTTACTTTCAAGGCCTATGATGATCGAGCTTCCCGAAAACTTGGAACTGCAAAGAGATGATTCGATAGAAGAAATTCGATTAAGATGTATGAGTTGGAGAGTAGGGGTTGAGGCGAAGGATGTGAGTCCATGGAAGACGATTCCAGCTGACTGTGTTGATTACGTGAAGGAATATATGTTGGGTGGATCGTATGAGATAGATCTAGAAATCGTGTCGAATGAAGCAGCAGAATTCGCAAAGAGTGTTGAGTTGAAAGGTGATGGAATGGATGCTTGGGTGTGTTGATGTTGATGAAACTTTGCTTTCGAATCTAGCGTACTACGCTCAGCATGGTTACGGGTAGGCTTCTGTTCATCTCTAATTCTAGGTTATGATTCGGTTTTAAGTCGATGGTGATTGTGATTATGAAATGATCTTTGTGAATTCAACTTGTAGGGTTCTAGTTTTGTTGAATATAACATATATAGTGAAAAGGGTTTGATTAATATCGGTAATTTTCAAGTAAAGTTGGGTCGGGTTGTATATATTGTAAGCTCGTATAAATTCCGTTTGATTCAAGCTTTTAGTGAGCTGTTATGCGCTGTAATTAAACAAAAATAAACACGGGATCAGAATGGTAAAAACAATATGTGTATGTGAATTTAAATATTGATATTTATATGTTTGGTTGGAAAATATGAAATTATTCAAGATTTTTTTTACAGACAAGAATATAATGGTACTATAAATTGTTTTGAATTAGTCGATGCCCCGCCCGCGTTGTGGGGCGATGGCCGAATAATGAGCGACTGTTAGGCAGCTCATTGACACGGAAAATAATTAAATCGAGTTAACCAATTAAAACAAAACACTTTATACTTTTGCTAAAAAAACTAAAACAATGGCAATACTGTTATTTTTAACTAAGGGAAAGTTTTATTTTTTGACTGGGTTAAAATTGTAATGTGCCAAAAGCTAAAGTGATGGCAGTACTGTAAATTGGAACCAGCGGCAAAATTGTAAATTTGCGCAGGGGCAAATTCGTAATTTTGAACTTAGGGGTAACACAGTAACATAAATTTGAACTAAAGGCATAATCGTAATTTTAGTTTGGAGGCAAAAGCATAATTTTTTTGAACCGAAGACAACATCGTAATTTTGAGTTGGAGTCAGAAGAATAATTTTATTTTGAACAGGGGCAAAAACGTAATTTTGAACTGCGGGCGAAAGCATAATTTTTAAATGGGGAAAAGCTATTTTTGAAAAGAGTGCAAAATCGTAGTTTTAAGCCGGGAGCAAAAACATATTTTTCTTTTGAAGTGGGGCGAAAGCGTAATTTTGAGCTGAGGGCCAAATCGTAATTTTGAATCAAGGGCAAAATCGTAAATTTGAGCTGGGACAAAAACATAATTTTATTTTAAGCGAGGGGTAAAAGCGTAATTTTTAACTGGGAAAAAAACATAATTTTAAAGTATATAGAAAATATTAAACGGTTTGGTCCAATAGAGGAGACTGTCAGGCAGCTGCCTGACACTATTCCCCATCTTGTTTTTGTAGTAGTAGATATTAGATAATGAAATGAATAAAAAAAGTAAATATGATATTTTATGTGTTGGATATAGGTATGTTTGATATCTATAAATTTGTTTGAGTACATATATATAAAATATTAAATTACTCTTTTGACTTTAATGGTGTGTTGGATATAGGTATGTTTGATATCTATAAATTTGTTTTACATATATAAAATAGTAAATTACTCTTTTGACTTTAATGGTTATGCAGTTTAATTTTTTTTCTTTCAGTCTAAAAATAGAGTCTCTTTGATATAATGAATTTTGGCATACTAACTTTGTTATTTTATTACAGTTATGTGTAAAAGATAATTAGATCATTATATTATCTTAGGGATTGTTTTTTATAATTAGAAAGTTCTTTTTATATTTAAGGGCTAATGAAATTACTAAAGTTTTTTATTTCGTTATTTTCACAATTATTTTTATGAAAATATGTTTTAAATATACGTATAAACACTTGTTTTCTTTAACCGTTTGTTTTCTATAAACATTGATTTTAAAATCATTTGTTTTTAACCTTTAAGTAACAACCCTAGCAAAAAAAAGTAATAAAGTTAGTGTCAGGGGCCAAAATCATTATAAAATGCAACCTTAGGGTTTAATATGTCAAAATATTTTTTTTGAGCTGAAAGGGTTAAACTGGCTAAACTACATGGGCCAAAATGGTAATTTACTCTTCATGAAATTATAAAGTTTTGAACTGATATATAAATTTTCCTTGTAATGTATTCCACCAGGTCAGAGATTTTCGACCATGTTCAATTTGACAATTGGGTTCTTGAAGGAATGACACAAGCAATCAGGCCTACTTTGAAGCTTTACAAAGAGATTTCGAAGTTAGGATTTAAGATGTTTTTGTTAACGGGGCGAGCTGAGAACAAAAGGAGTATTACCATAAACAATTTGACTAAGGTCGGATTTGAGGATTGGGATCGACTCATTTTGAGGTAAGTATTAGAATCCAAACAATATCTTTTGTTATTTTTATTGCAACTAACATTCAAATTTGTTTAGGGGAGCTGATGATGATGGAAAAACTACAGTAGCATTTAAATCAGACAAAAGAAAACAGATTGTGGAAGAGGGATTTCGAATTATCGGAAATTTGGGTGATCAGTGGAGTGATCTAATAGGTTCATATGTGTCTATGAGATCATTCAAGCTTTCAAACCCTATGTATTTTATTTCTTGATTGTTAAGACAACTGTTACCATTGTGGTTGTTTGTTTTAGGGTTAATTGTGTGTTTACTATTGTAATGCCAATGTTGAGATCTCATATGAAAGTGTAAATTTGTTGTTTTTCATATGTTTTTGTACATTTACCATTTGTACATATATACATTTGGGTTCAAGTTTAACTAAGTATGTTTGAGTTGTAACTAAAACTAATGACGATTATAAACTTAAACAAAATAAGAATCGAGAAAAATAACTTTGCTATCATAAAATGAGAAGTCAAAGGGAAAGAGAACATATGAGACTTTCATAAGTCATCAATAAAGTTTAAAAGGTGATTGCTACTTTATGAAATTAACCTATTTTATGAATGGCTTAATCTATTCATAAACCCGGCTTGCCTATTTACACACCTTTGTGCCTTAGACGTCTTGTACAGGCCTAGACAGGGCGTCTAGACACTAAATTTAAGGGGTTCTAAACTAGGTGTTAGACACTGAATTTAAGAGAAGTATATGCCTAATACAGGCCTAGAGAGGACGTCTTGACGGGTAATGTTTTTTGTAGTTAAGAATTGTGTGTTTTGGTGAGATAATTTGATGTGTTTTTGATGAAAAGTTGTATTTTTTTGTATAAACATTTTACAAATATTTTACATTTTACTTTAAATATATCGTTCAAATACTTTACCGATATGAGTTTTTTATAATTAATATTAGTGTTATAATAATTAATATGAGTTTTTTATAATTAATATTAGTGCTATTGACATTAATATGAGTTTTTTATAATTAATATTAGTGTTATTAATATTAAAAAGAGAAAAAAATAAAAATATATATGTCGCATATAAGGCAAGACTAGGCGTCTAGTGTGGTCCAAAAGACCATTATAACCCTGTTTTGCCCCCTGTCTAGCCAAAACCCAGGGGTATAATAGTCTTTTAAACAACCCTAAACGCCCAGTCTATCTCTGTATTAGGGGTGTGCAAAAAAACCGAATTAACCAAACCATAACCGAATTAACTGACAAAACCGAACCAAATAAAAAACCGGTGGATCGGTTAATGGTTTTTTTAAAAACTGAAAGTAGCGGGTCGGTTATGGTTATCAATGTTTTCATACCTACCATACCAAACCGAACTGACATGTAATAAATCTTTGTAGGATTTAGGACTTTTCACCATTTTTTTGATATTTGATTTTTTTAATTAATTTTTTAGTATTTATAGATTATTTCATATCGTTTTGCGGTTTTGGTTGAATTTTTATTTGAATTTATGGAATATATCACATCACTTATTTGAATATTTGGTAATAATCGGTATTAATATTATAGATTATATGTATTTTTTAATACTATGTAATATAATAATAGATACAAATATGATATAACAATTTATCCAGCTTAAAAAATTAAGCTATTTTTAGCTAGGCTAAATATACGGTTAACCACCCACAACCGACCCACTATAACCATCAAAATCGATTAACCATAATCGCCATAATCGATCAGTTATGGTTATGGTTATCCATTAACCGACATCGCGGTTATGGTTATGGTTTTAGGTAAAAACCGACCCATGCACACCCCTACCCTGTATGCGGCGTATATTTTTATTTTTTTTGTTATCTCATTTTAATGTTAGTGTTATTGATATTAAAAAGAGAAAAAAAAAATATACGCCGCATACAGGGCTAGATTGGGCGTCTAGCGTGGTCCAAAAGACCATTATAGCCCTGGTTTGCCCCAGTTTAACCCTAACTCATGGGTATAATAGTCTTTTAAACAACCCTAGAAGCCAATCTAGCCTTGTATGCGGCGATATATATATATTTCTCTTTTTAATATTAGTGTTATCGATAGTAAAAAGAGAAAACAAAAAAAAATATATGCCGCATACAGGGCTAGCTGGGCGTCTAGTGTGGTCCAAAAGACCATTATAGCCCTGTTTTGCCCATAGTCTAGCCCTAACTCAGGAGTATAATAGTCTTTTAAACAACCCTATACGCCCAGTCTAGCCCTATACGCGGCGTATATTTTTTTTTTTTGCATAACTTCCCCCTGAAGTTTAAGAATTTAAAAATAAAATGACAAATTACCATTTTAGCCACGAGACACCCATTGTCTAGGCCTAAATTAGGGCTAAAATGGTAATTTGTCATTTTGTTTAAGACCCATCTAGCCTTATACGTGGCGTATGGAGTGACTGATGTGACGTTGTATGAGATCGCCAACTGGTCGGATAATTGAATCCTAGACACCCCATCTAGGCCTATACTAGTGTTATTGATATTAAAAAGAGAAAACAATATATATATACACACACACACACACACGCCGCATACAGGGCTAGCTGGCGTCTAGTGTGGTCCAAAAGACCATTATACCCTGTTTTGCCCCTAGTCTAGCCCTAACTCAGGGGTATAATAGTCTTTTAAACAACCCTATACGCCCAGTCTAGCCCTGTATGTAGTATTTAGGTATGTAGTCTTTTTACCTAACTTATGGGTTGTTTGTTTTTATAATTCGTTTTGTATGAATATGCATTTTCAGTTTGGAAGTCAAACGAATTACACTTTCACTTTGTATCTGATATGAGTTTCACCCAGCAATTTGGTGTGGTAGACAAAAAAGTTTACTTGACGTGACTAAAATTTTATGATTCATTGATGAAAAACTATTTATTTCACAACCTAGGGTCTTTTTTCACTCAGTTTAAGTTGCTTCTTGAGTTATTGAATTTCATGTGTGGTGGTTTGATGTCTACCGAGTGAACTTCATGCATGTATGGTTAATTTTATTTGACTACATAATGATTACATACACAAGATTTCTAAAGCACATTTGTCAATTTACTGATTGTAAGTGCAGCTCCTGCCGAGTAACCACGCTTTATCAGCTCTGATCAACTAAGGCATACATCCAAGTCAAAGTCAAAGAATAAGAGAAGAAGTTCCGGATGAGCAGGAGTTCCGGATTATCAAGAGTTCTAGACTACTGCTATTGTTCCGGATTATAGGATAATGTAAGTTCCGAGTTTACCTTGTTAAGTTCGGAACATCCTTTTGCTTTAGTGGCTTCCGGGTTTATGTTATAGTTCTCCAGAACATTCGTTGTTTCGTATTATTTGTTTTGTATCCCGGACAATGTGTTTTGTCCGGGTTTAGGACCTAGTCTATATATATGTGTGTATGGGGGCAACTCTTGAGGAATCTTTCTAGAGAGCCTCCTTGGTGAGCTCTGTGTGAGTCTAAAGAGAGAGAGAGAGAGAGACTATGTGTTAGAGAAAGAAAGATAAGGTTTAGATCTTAGAGCTTGTGTAGAAGATGTATACTCGTTCGACATTGTAAATATGAGATGATTGTTTCAGTAATAAAAGGGTTTTCATCTTCTACATCTTTCTATCTTGTTTATGTTTGTGTTTCACATCTCGAATCAAGCGCAATGATGTTGTTCGTCGACGATCCAGGGGTCCCGGGGACTTTCACTGATGACAATATCTTTGCGTTTAGCCAGGTCTTAAGATTCAATTAATTTATGAGTAGAACTTTGTATCAGTTCTAAAAATAAGAATATGATTAGAAAAAACATTAGATATAAATCTTTGAAAAATACAGTAAACTGTGAAAATGAAGAAGAAAGTTCAACCTTTCATAATAAAGCTAAATCTTCTTAGACTATATACATTTTACCAAAAGGCATGTATAACAGTTTGGTTCATGATGCTTATAGTTATGTGACCTTGATTTTGTTCGAAATGTTACATTTACTTTTGTCCAATCAAGATGGATTGAGTGCAATAATCTTCTATAGTGAAGCATGAGCTTTTTTTACAAAAAAAAGGAACACCTTGGTTTATACATGTTGCAAAGCGTAGATCCTTATTTAAAGTAAAAATAAATAAAAAATCATGGTTGGTTTTCCAACTTAGAATGCCATGAAATGTATCTTTGAATCATGGGTGGTTTTCCTACTTAAAATGCCATGAAATGTACTTTTTAGGTATCAATGAACACGGCTAGAGAAATAATAAAAAATATGTCACTAAGTTTAAAAAACATATTTTCATGAACAATGGCATCATGTGAGTTAAAAATCTTACTTTCATGAAAAATGTCATCTTCTTTCTCCTGTATGTGCGTCAATACTGGGGTGTTTAGTTGCATTTGGGATGCTTTTGTTAGGCTTAGATTGTTGGACTCTATTGTTTAAATAACATTAGATGTATCATGGACATGGCAAAATACTTATTTTACTTGCTGGTGTTTAGTGGTTAGAAAAAATAAGTTAGGTGAAACTCTTTCTCCGCTCACTAATACATTGGCTGAATCTTTATGTTTTTTTTTTCGTGATAGCCAGTTTCTAGCAATACCTGCTTCCAATACACTTGGTATTCAATTATTCATATGCATGCTTTAAATCAAACTGTTAATACTAAATACTATACTAACAGTTACAAATTTAGCTAATTGCAAAAATCAGAAATAGTTGGACAAAGAAAACTAGTCTTTCCAATAGCAGAAATCAAAACCAAGTACAAGCAAGATACGCTGGTAAATTTGTTTATGCTAAGGTAAATAAGTAGTTTGTAACATACTACATTAAAACACCAAATACAGCAAACCAAGTTACTTGCAAAGCAACATCCAAAACGTAAATGGTATTATGTTACACGCCCAAGATGCAAAGGCAAAGTCCATATCCAAAAGACTGAAATTCCATGATTCATTTGTGAAGACGATGGCCATGTTCCTAACCCATCTTTCATGTAAGTCCCTTTAAACCGTCCTATATAGAAACACATATTGTATGACCTATTTCTGAATTACTTGAAAAGATGACTCTAAAATAACAATTTAACCCCAATTATTAGGTACCGTGTAAACACAACTATAGACGATGAAAGTGACGAAGCAAAAGTTGTTTTCTTCAATGGAGCAATGAAATATATACTTGAAATACGGACCCCTCCCATAGTACGGTACGATGCAGCTGAAAAACTGAATAGGCTACCGCGCTTGCTAAGGTATGGTAGTCAAGGATGGATACACAGATCCGGAAACCATACATGCAGTCAAGGGGAAAACTGCACTTTTGGACATCTCAATGAAACAAGACAAATGAACAAAGCCGGAGTACCAACAATTATAATCCCAGCAACCTCGGATCCTAAAACAACAACTACCAAAAGAAGAGTACCGGATTCTCCAGGGATGTAGATTAACTCATACAAATTTATTTAAATTTTAAATGTAAAAGGCCAAACACATTAAACGAACTATAAACATCCCTTAACCGTTACACAGATAATGAAACAAAGGAAAAGCAAGCAAAGAAGTAAAAGGATAACGGGAAGGCAACATTTTTGACAAGCCAGAAAAACCCAAGATGCATCCTTGTTGATTTTCCAGGTGAGGTGCCTTCACAAAAGCTACCTCTTTTACGACACGCATAAACCAACAGCAAATGCTTTGGCTCCAGCACAATATTTTTGCCTCAACAACAAAATTGGGAAGGCAAAGACATCAACAAAATTAGGAAGGCAAAGACATCAACATTTGAAGTAATGGAAGACATTTTGGCTTCAGCGACAAGGCAACAAAACTGTGAAAGCAATTAGCAAGGACCATAACTTAAAAACCTAAAATAATAAGAATATTACTCTTATTTAAGTTTTTGTCTGACTGTTAATGCAACCAATTATCACCTATCCGATCCATAATTGCAATGTAACTGTGCCGCAACACGCGCGGGTAGAATTCCTAATTTGAATCATTTATTTGCTTATTAAGTCTTGAACTTTCACTTTTATATATCGACTCCATTAAACCGTGTATTTGTACATATGACAATAGAATAAATAACATATGTCCCATTCCTCCTTTTTTAGTGTCTCATAATGAACGGGATCCGATAATTTGATTTAAGAAGTTTGATAGTGGTGTTCGGGTTGGAGAGTAGAGGTGGTAGTGAAGAGTTTTAAGTCCTACCGGTCAAAGAAGACGATTCTAAAGGAATATAAGTTGTTCAAATTTATAAGATTAACTTTCAAATGTTATTTTTTGGATTGTTGAAACTTTGCATTCGAATCTGCCTTGCTATTATGATGACGAACATTGGCTACGAGTATTATATATGTTTTTATCTAATTAATCTGGATCAACGGTAATTTGTTTAAATAAAGAATGGGATAACAAATCTAAACTCGATTTTACTATAGTCCTTGAGATATTTTTCATGTTATCATAGATAACTAGGTTTAAGCTCCCTGCGCTGCGGTGCAGACGTCGTAAAGCTGTGTTACAAGTGTAGGGGCCGGGGGCCTAAAACCATTCTAAGTAGCAATCGAACGACGACCAAAACCAGAAAACAACGTAAACTAGAAACACGAAATAGAAACACCAAATGGACGTAAAACGTAGACGAAGGCGAATTTATATCGACATGTATAAGAAAGTCTAGAGGGTAGAAAATACTTAGGGAAAACATGTGACCACCAAACACTGAACCAAGTAGCAACCAAAAGAAAAGAAAAAAGATGAGGGACCAAAGGTGAATACTAAACACCATGCCAAATAACAATCAAACGACAACCAAATCCAAGAAAAAACATAAAACATCAACTAATAAAAACTAAATCTAGTAACTACCGTAGCAAATAATAAACAAATACTAAAGGATTTTTACAAAACTAAAAATCCCTAAAGTTTAAAAAGAAGAAGAAAACCACTAAAAGACAAAGTGTTAGTATATCTAAATATTCTATGAATTGATACATATAGAGAATTTCATCATGACGGGAATTTATAATTTTTTTTTAACTTTTGTGTATTCCATGTCTCGCAATTTATGGTTTCATTTACCTTTATATGAAAAATATGATTAACAAACATGGCAGGTATGATTAGATGCATAGTAATGAGTAACATTATTACACATGTACCCTTATGTCAAAAACTAGAATTTTGGCATGTGATTTCCTTATTGCCATTATGCATTTTTATAACTTTTAATCATACATAACTATCTAATTATTTATGTCCACACCCTTGGTGTTTTGGCCACAACGTTCTTCGGCCCTAAGGAGCTTCGGAAACGAGTGGCTAAGTACATACGATGATCTAGAGAGAGGGTTTTCCACATACGAGTGGCTTTGGATTAATTTTTTTATAAATAGATGGGTGGTGATCTAGCCAGGCTTCTTACTAGTCCAGTAATCGGGCCGATATCAAAATCTGGATTACATCAATTATAAGTTAAAAACTAAATACATTAACTAAAACAAAATAAGTAAGTGATTTATTTTCAACGAGTGTTTGAAATGTCAACAAAATATGAAGTCTTGGATAAATATAATAAGGATAATGAGATAGTAAGTGAATAAATAAATAAGATTTAAGAAGAAAACAAAATAAAAATAATAACTTTGAGAATGTGGTCCAACCACCACCCAGTTTGCCCATTCTTTCGGTCAATGACATTACGGTTTAAACGCGCTCAATTAGACTGCTTGCGTGCTCAATTTACACTAAGGCGATTCAAAAGTACTTGATCAAACTAGTTGTGTAGGTGGTTCTCAATTGTCCGTTGAAAACACTACTCTAGACATATAATGTCCAAAATGTAAGGTGCTCTGATAGTCATATAAATAAGGTTGCTTCGAGCTCTTCACTTGATTGATGTGGGTTATGGGGACGGGGCACCCGTCACACCCATATTTTATCAACTAACCAAGCGCAAGCTGTCACCTCATTTCCATCACTTGAACTCTCAAGTGACAAAATAAGTTGCGGCGGTGTATCACAATCGCTTCCCAAGAAATTCCCTTCATTGCTCTCCACTTTTCCTCCATCACTAACGTGACCATCATCACGAAAATGCATCATCACACCGTGATAAAATCACAAGGGGTGGTGTACCATGGCCATCACTATCACTACGAGATTCCATCACCGGGCGCCCCCTCCCCCCTTACGGGTTACCCCTTTATCTACAAAACTAAACAATTTTTTATATTGTTGTTAAGAGATATTTGTGACATTTTTATAACTTTGTTGTTTTTCTTTAGTTTTATTTTAATTTTAGGACTAAACATATTCTTTAGAAGAAAAGTAGCGACAAATGCTTGATATCAAGATTTGTGGTAAAGAGCATGGCCATAGAGCGGATGATCAAATAAAGGACAATTTTTTCGAAGCTATTTTCAAGCGGATGGTCTAAAAAATATCATATTTTCAGTTTGATTTGTCACTTCTCGTATACTTGGTTTGTTAATAGGGATCGAAATCGAATACTCGATGGAACAAGTGGAATAAGAACACCCTCCTTTTCATGTAATAATTTTTTTTAGATTTGTGAACTTTTTTAACCAAATTCGTTTTTATAAAATCTTTGTTTAAAAAAAATCCGCATGTCATCCAGCATTCTAAAAAAAATCACATCTATTCTTTTTTACCAACATCTAAGGATTATGACAAAATTTAACTGATTATTTCATATACCCTATACGTTCTACAACACAGAATATTTTTAAGAATTTGTGCATTTAATTTCCACTTCATCATACCGAAAGAAACAATATAATGATGATATGGGTCCAATTGCATTAGTTGTGAGTTATCTTTTTCATCCAACTACCCCATAAATCTTTATATATTAATTGTAACCTTGCAACAATTGATCCTAGACCCAATAATTTTTTTCTAAAAAGTAAAGTACAAATTATGTCTACAAATACATTATTTTTGTATTAAGTTGTTGAAAAAATCAAATATTTTTGGTACATCTCCCACTTGGTTAGAGTTGAGAATGGGTGTGTAAGGCTTATTTATTTTGTGAGTTAAATGCTTGGTTGGTCTCTGTGGTTTGCGAAAATTGCAGACTTGGTCCCAGTGGTTCACTAATTACACGCTTGGTTCTAATAGTTGTAATTTTTGCACTCGGGTGGTCCTTATCACTAACATATGTTATGTTTTTCAATTAAATACGTGCAAAATTACTAACTTGCCCCTAAACAAATAAAAAAAAAAAGAAAAAGAACTAAACCCCCTTTATCTTCTTCATCCTCTCCCCCCTCTCTCTCTAAAACCCACCACCCACCTCCATCGTCAGCCCATCACCACCACCACCGCCACCTTCAACCCACCACCACATCCTCCACCGCCTCCTTCAACCCATCACCACCACCTCCATCGTCAATCGACCACCACTAAAATACCTTAAATTGATGGAGTCTGACCAAAATATGCACTGTCCCAAAATTGATCAGAACCACAATTCGAATAAAATTCAGGCATTGAAACCCTAGTTCCCAAATGATCATCAAAATTCAACCATAAAAATGGTATATTAGAGTTACAATGTTATGGTAAAGAAAACAGTTATCCATCAAGACTGCATAAAAAACAGAATAGCCAGCAACAAAACACTCACTAAAGATTTTCAGGAGAAGCAATCAAGTTCTCGTGACTATTATCTGTAACATCAGAAGCCACGACCGAATGCTCCACGGTTTCGGTCGTCTTTATATCCTCCAACGGAGGAAGGGTTGACTGGTCCGAGGTTTCAGCAGCCGGTATGTTTGTAACCAAAGGTGGTGCAGACTCTCCTGAGGGTGCGGTTTCATGTGTGTTTACAACCTCCTGCAATGTCGTTTCCTCAGTCACCTGTGTGTTTGTAACCTGCGGCGGTGAAACTTCAGCAGGCGGTATGTTTGCAACCAGAGGCGGTGACTGCTCTAAAGTTTCGGTTGTCCGTGTGTGATCAACCACAACCACAGGCGGTGTTGATTGATCCAAAGTTTCAGTCGTCGCTGTGCTTGTAACCGGAAGCACAGGTGAACTCTCTGTAGTTTCAGTTGCCCGTATCTCCATTATAAACCTTCTTGTATACACCTGGAAAAACGGTCAAATTTATCGCTGGTGATGCAGCGGTTGAAGGAAGCGGTGGAGGAGGTGGTGGTGGGTTGAAGGTGGCGGTGGTGGTGGTGATGGGCTGACGGTGGAGGTGGGTGGTGGCTTTTAGAGAGAGAGAGAGGGGGGAGAGGATGAAGAAGATAAAAGGGGTTCATTTTTTTTTGTTTGTTTAGGGGCAAGTTAGTAATTTTGCACGTATTTAACTGAAAACATAACATAAGTTAGTGATAAGGACCACCCGAGTTCAAAAATTACAACTATTAGGACCAAGCGTGTAATTAGTGAACCACTGGGACCAAGTCTGCAATTTTCGCAAACCACAGGGACCAACCAAGCATTTAACTCTTATTTTGTTGTTGTTGTAAGAAGTAATCTGACGTTTGTGTTATAAAAACCATTTCACACTTGGTTAGAGTTAAGAACGGGTGAGTAAGGTTTATTTTTTGTTGTTGTAAAAAGTAATTGACGTTTTTGTTATAAAAACCATTTGGCTTTTTTCTAATCAACAAACACATATTTATTAGGAATTTCAATTCTCGATGCGACCCGGTACATAATATTAACACAGTGTTAAAATAATCAAGTTTTGAATTATTATATCTAACTCGTTTGATAAAAATGATGTGTTCAACGTTCACCTTATAAACTTGTTAATGACATATTTAACACGTTTACACTTTGATTACAACTAATTTACCACAAATCGTCGTGTTTGACTCGTTAAGATAGTTGGATTAAACGAGTTGTGCTTAGCTTGCATAGGGTTGATGTTTTAACACGAATGCATATATGGGTTTGTTTGGATCAACGATTCAAACCGTAGGAGCTTCTACGGTTCTAACCACGGTCATCGCCTGCCTGCTCCTAACATGTTCAGTCCATCTCAACCTCGCATCCCCTATCTAATCTAATATACTAGCTACCTTTAATGTTTCACTAAAGACCCCATTTGTATACCCGCTTACGTGCATGTGTCTACTTAATGATCTAACATGGTATTTCTATTCATTTAAAAAAAGAGGCTAATTTGGTTATATAATCAGAACATGGTATTTCGACTCATTTTTAATTACTTAGATCATAAGAGCGGTCGGGGCGCCCCGTGATGGCACCACCATCACGCGTTATAACCCGTGGAACACCACCGCCGGTCACCACCACCACGCGTGGTGAGTATAACAAGTGGTGCCGGCCATGCGTTTTCAAATCAAAAACTATCCGTTGGACATGTGTTGACCGTTGGCTCTTGACCGTTTGAGGTGTTTTTTTTATATATACACACTATTTATATACAATTCTCACCCAAAACCTTTACCTACAATCTCATTACCCAAATTTTTAAATTTCTATATTTCTTCAATGGCATCTTCTTCCGATCCGTTTCCGATGGATAGCGAAAGCGAAATGTCTTCAGACAACGACACGCTTGAATTTTTTGAGAAGGTGTACAACGTGCTTGAAGGCTCGAGCCGTCCGAAGAAGAAAATGGTTGGTCATGATCGAATACATGCCAACGAGGTGTTAATGAATGATTACTTTGTGGAGAATCCGGTCTACAATGCCGAAACTTTTAGGGAGCGGTTTCGTTTGCCAAAGGAATTATTTTTAAAGATTGTCGGAGACATTGAAACGAGCGAACAATGGTTTCAAGAACGTTACGACAGGAGGGGCAATTTATATTGTTAATTTATAATTTAAAAAAAAAAAAGAAAAAAAAAAGAAAAAAGAAAGAAAACCCATCACTAGTGATGGAGTGATGGTCACCCCTAGTAAAATCCATCACTAGTGATGGAATTTGGCTCGATGACGTGACGTAAGGTGATTGGATGTTGTGAGTGATGGGTGGGTGATGAGTGATGGACGTCCCTACCACCCTAATTCAATTATTTGGTTGTATCTTTGAGACATAACATTAACCCCAACAGAAACAAACATCCCTATTGGCTTCAAATTCTGTTGATCTCATAAATACACTTTTAGTATGAGCCCCACTTCCCTAACACCATTTCACTCAACAAACGCACCAAAGTCCTTCATTTCTCCAACCATTTAATCAAGATTCTACTGAAGTACATCACATGGAGGATACACACAAGATCATGCTAATGGTGGCATTATCATCGTCAACTTTTGCATTGTTCATCACTGTAGCCTTGATTTGCATATGCAGAAGAACATGGTGTTCAAGAAATGAATCATGGGATGAAGAATCAAGCTTTGAAGTTGCAGAAATGGAGATGATGAAGGAGGAGTTGATAAGGTTTGAAGGTGGTGAAGATCTCACTTGTTTTGATGTGTTAGATGCTCCTGGTGAAGTGATTGGTAAATCCAGTTATGGAACTTTGTATAGGGCTAATTTGGTTAGAAGTAATACATTTGTGGTGTTGAGGTTCTTGAGGCCAGCTTGTACTGGGAAGGTACAAGATGTTATGCATGCGGTACAACTTCTGGGGTCTCTTAGGCATCCTAACTTGGTTCCTCTTTGTGGGTTTTATGTTGGTAGTAGAGGTGAAAAGCTTTTGGTTCATCCTTTTTACAGGAGAGGGAATCTTGCAGAATTCATTAGAGGTGCTTCTCTCTTTTCTTTCACTTTTCATGAAACTATGCAAAATTATGTCTGGTTCAATTATTCTTTGTTATTAATCAACACTAATCCGGACACATTTAAAATCGTGTAACCCCTTTATCTAAACAAGTCAAACGATTTGACAAGTTATGATCAAGTTGTAAACGGGTTAAATGAGTCATAAATAGGTTGACGATAGTAGATGAGCAAAAAGAGGTTTGGTGGCACTAGCTGGGTTTATTATATAAAATATATTTTTAACTTTTTTCTAGTTTTAAAAGGGTTTATGGGTTGATTCGTTTTATTAAATGTGTTAACGTGTTTGTAAGCAAAATGTAAACGAGTTAATTGGGTCATAAATGGGTTGGTGGTTGTAGATGAGTTAAAAGGACTGGTGAAGTCACGTCTTTACTTTTTATTCTAATTTTAAAAGGGTTGACGGAGTTGTGTAATTAAACGAATTAAACATTTTATTTTAATCTAAACAAAGCCAAACAAGTTGACTGGTGAATCATTTGTCTAGGGTTAAATAGGTCATAAATGGGTTGGTGATGTAAATGAGTTAAAAGGGTTGATGGGTTGACTATAAAAGAAAGTTACCTTTTTACTTTTTTTTTTCTTCTAATTTCAAAAGGGTTAGCAAGTAGAGACAAGACGTTTCAATAAACTGAAAATAACCCTAAATAGAGTTAAAGAGGTTGACAAATTGTAATGGGTCAAATAGAATGGTGGTTGTGGATGAGTTAAATGGGTTGACTATACAAGAAATTACCTTTTTACTTATTATTCTAATTTTATTATGGTTGATGGATCGACTCCCTATTTTTTATTTTTTGAATGGTAAATTTAAATCATTAACGGATTATTGGAGTATCATCACGCTATTAGTGAAACCACGCAATTATATCCATCTCCACTAGGCAATAATGTCTATACACCAATTCACTAAGAAACCCAATAAATATGGGAAAACCTATTGTGAGAATCGAACTCAGGACCTAATGGTCTTTAAACCTTATTCCACCCCAAAATACCATTAGGCTATAATACCATAAACACATAGGTTAAATAGTAGGTTAAATAGAAAGATTTAAACATATCATGTTTATGAAAGAGTTAGAAAGATTTAGACCCATAACGTTATAATTTTGATGCAGCCTCAGGAATTGTACATAACTAAACCCCTTGCAATGTTTCTTTTGTTGTATATTATTCTTTCTTTATGGTTTTTGTTTTGTTTTTTTTTTTGACTTTTAATTGGGCAGATGGAAATAGTGAGTTTCAGAAATGGAGTGTGATTTTAAGGATATCAACTGGCATTGCTAGAGGATTAAATCATCTTCATACAAGCCTTCAAAAGCCAATCATCCATGGAAATCTAAAATCAAAAAACATACTTTTAGGTCGAAATCATATGCCATTTGTGTCTGATTTTGGTCTATCTATGCTCTTAAATCCATCTACGATTCAAGAAATGATCGAAGATGCTGCGGTTGAAGGTTACAAACCACCCGAGTTGATTAAAACAAATGATACAAGTGTTGAAACCGATATCTTCAATTTTGGAGTGATCTTACTCGAACTACTTACAGGTAAAGAAGCAAATCAGAAACCTAGCCCTAAGCAAGATTTTAGATCTAACTCAATCTTGGATCATCGTATATTTGGACCGGTTGATGAAGAAGACATTTTGAAACTGTATCATCTTGCAATAGCTTGTTGTTCGCCATTGCCTTTTTTTAGGCCCGACATAAAACACATTTGCAAGAAGCTACAAGAAATCGGATCGTGAAGACCAAAATCTTTATCACAATTGTGTTAACTGTTAAGATGAGATTTCTAGAAGCAAGGTTAAGCTTAATCAATAGTGTTTTATTCTTTGATTCTTCGTAATGAAATGGTAGCTAATACTGTATTCGTGTGATTTGAAATGACGCTTTAGGGTTGTTTGTTTTGATTAAAAGTTATAAACTTATAATACTTTTTAGCGGTAAATATAATAATGTTAGAAAAAAAACTAGAGAAACTTAAGATTACAAGCTGCTTAAAAAAGAAAAAAAAACTAAAGAAACATATTAAGATTACAAGCTGCTTAAAATAGAAAAAAAAAACTAAAGAAACATAAATAAAGAAACAACAAGAACAAACCGAATAAATCCCACTAATGGCAAAGCGATTCATAGGGTCTGGGAAGGGTGAGATGTAGGCAAATCTTACCCCTATCCGTGAGGATAGAGAGGCTGCTTCTAGAAAGACCCCCGACTCGAAAACAAACAATATGCAAACAAACCGAATTAGAAATATAACAATGGTACATAAACATAAGAGATGGTGACCTAATTGTCACACCTCAACCGATGGTGGAAACATCGGAGTGAGACGAAATAGATTGCTCGAGACTTCATAACACTAATATTTGCGACAAGTATTTAAATAACGAATTTCATTTAATTTCTAAAGAGTCAATTACATAGATTGAAATCAAATACAACAATCTTGAAATAAAAGAATTACATTACAATACGTATATAAAATTTAAAATGTGTTTCTAGGCATCCTACTAAGTTCCATGCGTCATCATCAAATCATCAATAACCTGCAACATTTTTAAAAGCATAGTTCAATACAAACATATTGGCGAGTACACTAGTTTTAGACACATGGCGTAAGTATAAAAAGTATTTCTCAATCCAACATAGCAATTTGGTATACAAGGTCAAACTAGCATGCATAACTAAAAGTGAAACCCAAGTGTCTACAAGAATTATATGTGTCCCTCGCCACAAAAGTAATGAGACTATTTACAAATAATAAGCATCCCTCGATACCGAAGTAATCGAGACCGTAAAGAATACAACTTAACAAAACCCCGTCGGGTGGTGTGCTACTCCTATAGCGCTGTAATTGTTAAGGTGGGCTAAAAAGTAGCATGAATTCTAGCATGAATCTAAGCATAACAAAGCATGTATACCTGATTGAGTGAATAAAGCATATTTGTGTGAATCGTGCATTTTAACAAGTAAACATGTTGCACCCAAAGTGTGTTAAAGCGAAAAGGGTCAAGTGTACTCACAAGTTTGCATAGCTTTCCGATTATCCGAGTATTGACAAGTTGGTGAGAATATGGAAATGAAGGTGTGTGTGCATTCGGAATGTTAATGGAAGATTTGGATTTGGAATATAAAGTAGGAAAAAGTATGTATTCAAAAGTAATTATCTAGACTTAAACACTCATTTTTGACACTATAAGTCTCGTAGGGGATAATGTGGTTTCATGGGTCGAATTGCCCATTAGAATCGTAATGAGAGGCTCAAGCCTTTGATAATATAACTTACTACTATGACAAGTAACCATGTCAATTATCATCAAGGGTTCGGTTATGTATTCATATATTTATAGTTTATATAATATAGTTCTAAGTTAAGTCCAACAAGAATAACATAGTTTATCATATAAGTCATACATAGAGGTAGGAGGAAAAGTATCCTTTAACCTCATTGTAAGATTCACCAATACACAAATCATCACAAGGATTCTTCGGATGGTCATGAATGAAAGGAAATGCACAACTAACCACTATATCAAGTAGCCAAGTAAACATTAACCCGGTGAGCCACTTCCGACATGGAAAGAGTTAACTAAGTGTCGAAGGTTAGACAAGGTTAGGTTACTTTTAATCTAGCAAACTACTTGAGATAGCAACGGTAAAATGAAGTTAGGATAGCCATGGCTTCCAAGTATTCACATCTATACCAAAACACAAGTCTTGCCATAAACTTCATGGCATGCTCGGATGGTTTCATCACTTATGGGTTGCATAAACTCTAGTAAAACAAAAATTTTGGACCTCAAAATGGTGATGTTCCACCTTAGTTTGCCATGGAAAACTTGTGGAAACCTTCCTAGAGGTTGCCCAAATAGCTTGAAAGAAGAAATGAAGAAAAGTGAGTGAAAACTCACTTAGAACACTTAGAGGTTTCTTCCTTGCTTGGAAGACTTGAGGGAATTTAGGAGTTTGAGAGAAAATTTGGTGTGTGGAAATGTTTAGGAGGTGGTGGAGGTTTGTATTTATAAGTGGGTATTATGGTTTCGGATTTAATGAAGGTGAAAGGTGATTGAAGGAGAAAGGAGCTGGAGAAGGGTGAAATATGATTGGCTTAAAAAAGGTGGAAGGTGATTGGAGGAGAAAAGAGGTGGAGAAGATGAAATATGATTGGCTTAAAAAAGGTGAAATGTGACTGGAGGAGAAAGGAGGTGGAAAATCTTTTGGTTTGTTCACTTTAAGTCCTTACACTTTGTAACTAGGTTATTTTATGGCGTTTTCTTGTATTTTAGTTTGTTTTTAGGTATCCAAACTGTTTATTAAGTCTCGGTTTTGCGCATAAACACGTATTTAAAGATTGATTGCCTAAATAACACAAATATGAAAGCTAACATGTACATGTATAAAATGAATTTCCATTATGATCAAAGCCTCGTATTACAAGATGAAATGAACCACAAAACCTGATTACAAGTTTCTAAAAATAGAAATGCAATTACACTTTCTAAATAGGGAAAGTATAAAATGCGAAGCATTACAAGAATAGCATAGTAAAATGGAAGTAGATATAAATCATGATACATAAGAAAATATAAATATAACATCAAAAACATCTGTATTGATACCAAGAGTAAATAGCATTGAATGACCACCTAAAGTTTAGGGAAATCTAAACCCCTAAGACAAAGCTAAGACCCACCCACACTCTTCCTTAAAGGTCTTTAACCTTAATCTTATGTCTCTACGAACTCCTATCCTAAGAGATATCCTCATAAAGGTGCAGATCTAACAAATCTTTCCTAATTCGCTCATCCCAAGTCAATTTAGGTCTTCCTCTAATCCTCTTCCCCTCCACAACAAGGGTTTCCACTGCTCTAAGTGGCGTTGTTGTCAACCTCCCTTTTCACATTCCCAAACCATCTCAATCTCCCATCCTTTATCCTACTCGATATACTAGCCACCCCTAGTCTTTCCCTAAAGACCTCATTTCTTATCCTAACTAACCTTGTGTGCCCACACATCCATCTCAACATCCTCATTTCTGCCACCTCCTTCTTGTCCAAAATTCAAAAAAATGTGCTTGTGTCTTCTTGATAGCTCAATTATCTATTCCATATAACATAGCAGGTCTAACTGCAACGCTATAAAAATTTTCCTTTTAATCTAATTAGGAACCTCCTATCGCATAATACATCGGTGGCTGCTCTCCACCTGCTCAAACCACTCTAGATGCGGTGGGCTACATCACTATCTATCTCCCCATCTTGTTGCGCAGACGATCCTAGGTACTTGAACCTAGCAACCTGCGGAACCACTTGGCCATCAATGTTGATATGAGTGTCCTCATAGCTTCCTGTACCACTAAAATCATATATACTCGGTCTTTGAGCAACTAATCCTTAAACCTAGGGGTGTGCATGGTTCGGTTTGGTTTGGTTCGGTTATTAGCAATATCCGTAACCATAATCGAAGTCATCGGTTAATCGGTTCGGTTAATTTTTTGGTTTTCGGTTCGGTTTGGTTAATTTTCGGTTAATAACTAATTCAAACAAGGACTATTTTTTTGCTTAGAAATACATGTAATGGAGGTAAAAATGTATAAATAAATGAAATAGAGGTATAAATGTATGAAATAGATGTTTAAATACATGAGATGGAGGTATTAATAAATGAAATGAAGGTATAAATGAATGAAATGGAGGTAATATTACATGAAATGAAAGTATAAAAATATGAAATACATGAAATGGAGGTATAAAAGCTAGAAATATATATAAAAAAACTAATGGTTCGGTTTGGTTCGGTTAATTTCGGTTAACCGATGGTAAAAAATATCCGTTAACCGACTTTCGGTTAATTCGGGTTCGGTTCGTTATGTTGGTTTTTGCTTTGGTTGCAGTTAACGATTCGGTTATTGCACACCCCTACTTAAACCTTTGCCCTCTTGAGCTGTCCACCACTCTTCTAACCTTGTGTGTAGGTTCTACCTAGTCTCTGCAAACTAACACAATATCATCTGCAAAAAGCATGCACCATGGTACTGTCTCCTTATTCGACTTTGACAACTCATATAGAACAACCGCAAAAAGAAACGGACTCAACGCAAACCCCTGGTGGAGTCCTACCTCCAAGGGGAAGAAATTGTTATCCCCTACAGGCGCAAGAACACTCGTTTCTATCGTACCATACATATCTCTAAGAACGTCTATATATTTCCTTGGGACCCATCTACCCTCTAGACTATCCCAAATCAGTCTACGTGACACACTATCGTATGCCTTTTCAAGATCAATGAACACCATATGAAGATACCACTTCTTCTCCTTATTCTTTTCTATCAATCTCCTAAGATTGTGTTTGCTTCTGTAGTCGACCTCCTTGGCATAAAACCAAACTGGTTTACCATAACCTGAGTTTCTCTTCTAATTCTAGTTTCAACCACCCTTTCCCATAGTTTCATGGTATGACCAAGCAACTTAATCCCTCTATAATTCTCACAACATTGGGCGTTTCCTTTATTTTTATATAGAGGCACTACAACACCACGCCTCCACTGATCTGGCATTTGTCTAAATTTGAAGATAAGGTTAAACTAAGTAGTTAACCATTGAACTCCTTCCTCTCCCAAGCACTTCCACACCTCAATCGGTATGTTGTCTAGACCAACTGTCGTGGCCCTTCCCATCTTCCTAGGTGATGTCCTGACCTCTCTAAGTGTGATATTTCTACAATAGCAGTTATTTCCTTGTCGCCTTTGGGTAGTATAGTTTTCACTTTGTTGTTGGTAACCCCTCCCGCCGTTAAAGAGATTATGGAAGTAGTTGACTAAAACACGTCCATCGTCCACCTTTATAAACTTCACAACCCGTAGGTCTTGCCTCCTACACTCCCCATCCTTGGAAATCTTGAACATATCATACTCCCCATCCTTTGTTTCCAGGCGCTCATACATCTTCTTATAAGCTACGTTCTTTGCCTCTGTCACTGCCTTCTTTGCCTCGCACTTGCCCTTCTTGTATCTCTCCCTCAATCTCACTCGCTCATCCTCATTTATGCACCTCATAAGATCCATAAAACTCTTTTGCTTATTCTTTATCTTAGTCTGTACGTTCTCACTCCACCACTAACATTCCTTACGCGTGCTTGTCTTCCCTGTTGTGACCCCTAGAATATCCTTCGCCACATTAGTAACGCCATATGCCATAACTTCCCACATATGGTTTACGTCTCCATCCAGTCGCGTTGTTGTCATGCGAGTGACCTTATCTCTAAACACTGAAATGTTGCCATTCTTCAAATTCCCCCATCGGATCCTTGGTCGAAATTCCATCTCCCCCATCTGTCAGCTTTTGTCTCAGAACTATACAGCCACTAACAAACGATGTTGAGCCACTTCTTTCTCCCTTGGTATAACCTTGTAGTCCCTCCACCATCTTTGATCTCCTCGCCTCATTAAGAGATAATCGATTTGCGTGTTATGTCCACCACTAATAAATGTAATCAACTGTGAATCCCTTTTCCTAAAGAACGAGTTTAAAATACCTAAGTCGTGGGCCACCTCAAATTCTAAAATATCTCTACCAGGCTAATTCCTATCACCAAAACCAAAACCCCCCATGTACGGACCGGAAACCATCACTATCATTACCAATGTGACCATTAAAATCACCTCCTATAATAATTCTCTCCTCTCTTGGTATATATCCTAATACTACGTCTACACAGTCCCAAAACTCCTACTTTTCCCGATCCCCTAGTTCCACGTGTGGTGCGTAAGCGTAAACCACCATCACTATTTCCTTACCTAATATTAACCTCAATACCATAATCTTATCAATATGTCGTATTACCTCAATCACATTCTTATGCAGTTTTATAGCTACTAGAAATCCTACTCCGTTCTTCACCCCATCAAACCATGAATACAACAATTTGTGCTCATTGCGCTCAACCGCTCTATGTCCCTTCCACCTAGTGTCTTGGAGGCATGCTATTTGTTGTCACACCCCAACCCAAGGCGGATATGGTATGGAGATGATGATTGCCCATAGCTTATGACACTATTATAACTTTAGATATTTGAAGTCACCAAATTAAATTTGTCACACATAATCATAGAAGGCATTTAACAAAATTCATACATTATACAAAAGAGAAATAGTTATGAACAAAGATCCAATTTATTACTAAGGCATGTCCTACGTGTCTTTGCCTTCAACACAATCTCCTATTTGTGTACCTGCATCATGCGTAAAAAGGTTTTGGATCAACAAAATGTTGTGAATAGATCTAGATTTTAAACAAAATGTTTTGCTTTATTAATTGATTTATTTTACTTAGAAATCTTTAAAAAATAAATTTAACATGCAACTTCATGTGTTGTAGAAACATCAGATATCACCACAATCACAATATAGATATAATAGAAACAATAAGACATAAAGACTATAGCATGCATTAGACTCAAGCCCCGAAGAGCGAGTCGAATACTGGTGGTGATACTAGGCTACAACCCATGGCCGTGGGGAACATAGTTAGCCAGGTGGATCCATGCGAAACCTGTGACACAGAGAGTAAACACATAGGCACACATGTATGCAACAATAGATACCAGAAACCATAGAAACCATAAATAAGAAACAATAGGTACTAGAAATAAGAACCGCAATACATAAGGACACATTAATTTGCATGTTGAAGATTTAACTTGAAACATTTAAAATATGACACATGATACACCCAAAAAGATTTGATGATAAAAAAATAGGAGAGTAATAGATATACTCACTGGTTGCAAAGAAATTATTCACAAGAATTAGCGCACGAAAAGAAATAGATAATATCTAAAACAAAAATCACCCTAAAAACATTAAATAAACATGGTACCAAACGAGCAAATAAACGTATACGATGAGATGATGATTTCCAGGTTCACATGATTTGGGGATTTTCTTGTTTAAATGATCAAACGATTTAAATGACTAAAATATATAAGTATAATTATATACAATAGTAAAAATATGACGAAGTTGTAAGATCTCGACTAAAAGATTGTCACACCACAACCGATGGCGGAAACATCGGAGTTAGTGGCACTAGGCGACCAGATTGTCTCACGAGAAATTTCCATAACACTATTTAATTAACAATATTTTAACGTCTTATATCCCATACTATTAAACAATACGTCATCAACAATCTCATGAAATACATGAATTTCCCATAAAACAATAAGGTTCGATTTTTCCTAGATTTATTACACTTGAAAACTAAACAAAACAAACTAAACTAAGCAAAGCTAAATCCAAGCATCCAAGCTAAATCCTCAACCTGTTACATACGTTAAAATACAAGTCAATACAATTAAGTAAATGTGAGCATACGAGTTTTGTAATACTAGCATAATAGAGAAACCATTCTCGAAATAATCCAATTACATATCATGATACACCAAAACACATCACACAGATAAACATAGGCTTATTTCTCATACTAACTACCGTGAGAAGGCTTGCGCGTCCATCCTAACTAGACCCCGTCGGGTGTTAGCCACACTATAGTACCATACTAGCTAAGGAGGCAAGTTAACGAAAATAAGTCCTAGTCACATGTTTCTAGTATCACGTAGTGAGCATATATAATCAGATTATTCGCGTTTGATAAAACTGTTTGATTTGTGAGGTGATTTTGCTATAGGAACGTATGTAACACACAAGATATTTTTGGGCATAGGTTTTTCTGGTCCAAGTAGTGCATTAAAGCGAAAACGGGTCAAGTATACTCACTGTGGGTGCATTTTAGGTGAGAGTAGACGACTGTCGAGAGGTGAAGAGGAGCGCCGGATCAGCCTGCATACGCTATCAGTCTCCGAAAAGCTGAAACGGTTAAGTTTGGGTTGGGCAGTAGGCAAGTTCGGCCGAACTTGTAAGGATTTGGTGAGATTTGAATCAAGTTCTGTCACACCCCGACCCGCAGCGGAAAAGGTGATCGGGACATGATTGGGTTATCATCAAAGCTCATGACATTTATTATAACGTTTCATATTTATTAATACAATTTAATGGGAAATTTGCAATCATAATTACATCATGTCCTAAACAACATTCTAGACTTCATTGTTTTCTTCTAAGGCATTTCCTATGTTTTCCTTGCTTCATCCTGTTCACCTGTATCATGTGTAAAAATGGTTTTTGGATCAACAAAAAGTTGGCGAGTGAATCCTATGAAAAACATTTGAACAAGTTTATTTAATTGATTATAAAATAAAGTGCACAACCACACATGAGTAAAAATAGATGTAAACTTAATCACAAAAACACTTAAACATTAGATAATGATTGTTTTGAGGCACGCGTTGCTCGACTCGTCTCCCACGAGGAACTGATGGGCCTAATGAATGATTTGCATATAATTGCAATATGAAATACATATTATAAACAATATAAACAATCTAAGTTTAGATCACAATATGGTATGGCACAAGTTTAAATAAACAAGTTAATTTTAGTGACACATGACACACCCCAAAACGTGTAATTAAAAAGGGGAGTTGTAAGATTCACTCACATTGGGTGCGTTCGGTTGATGATGTTGAATACGCACGAAGTTGGATTTAACCACGAGTGAAACTAACCTAGATAATAACATAATGGTTTGGTAAATAAGGGGATTTTATTAATCAATTTTAGTAGGATTGTTGGATGTATTTTTGTGAGTTTAAGGCCATTTTCTAACCTTAAAAATGTTATTTTTAAGTATTTTTAATTGATTTTTAAATAAAATAAATAAATAAAAATAATAAAAATGTTGACTTTTTTGCGACTGTTGACCGTTGACCGTTGACTTGTTGACTTTTGTTGACCGGTCAGGCTGTGTATTTGTGTGCGCCGGGTGAGGCTCGAACCCGAGACCTCCCGTTCGCGTGCACGCAGCTCTACCAACTGAGCTACGTGTCTAACCTGTAATATTTCTGTTTTTAAATATATTTATATACTAATTGATTTAAACCGAAATTCCTTTATTTTTAAAAACGATTTTAATGCATCGAACCGGTGTTCTCCACAGGTCTCGAACCCGGGACCTGTGGTTTGGGTTAACACACAGTCCACCGCTGGACTGTGTGTCTAACTTGTTAAATACTCTGATTTTTATTATACTTACATACAAACTACATTATTTTATTTCTGCTTATATAAAAAGTTTGATAATTGTCCGGACCGGTGCGGTAGTCCGGACTCGAACTCGTGACGTGTGATTAAACGTTCACACAGTCCACCACTGGACTATGTGTCTATCTTGGTTATTATTCCGGTTTTTATTAAACTTAACATTTATATGAAATGAGTCCGGTTCAGTAATAAAAAGGAACATTTTTATTAAGGCGAGTATGCGTGGGACATGTATCGAACTCGAGACGTAAGCGTGTTTTATGTGCACACAGTCCACCACTGGACTGTGTGTCTAACCCGAGTTATATCTCGATTTTAATTAAACTTATAGACAACTGAAACTGCGTCTTCTTCGTTGGACTCAACCAGAAACGGAGTCCGACTGGTTCGTCGATTAAATCATGTTCTTTCAGTGTGTTGCGGTTAATTACAGGTGAGATAAATAAAAAGAATGAAAGATTAAGCGTAAGGTATACCGAACAGGACTCCTCTGTTTCTCCGACGAAACTCCGGTGACAGCAGATTATTCCGGCGACGTGTGTCCTGCGGCAGAGAGTCTTCAGGGAGCTTGAGATGGATGTGAGTGGCTTCGGTATGAGTTCTGGGTGTTCAGTAAGGCTCAGAAGTGAAAGGCTCGGTTTTCCGGCGAGTTGCATCAGTTCTCCGGCGAGTGGAATTACGTCGGGAAAATGTGTGATTGTGAGCGAAAAAGCTAACATAGGTTAGAGGGGGTATTTATAGGGCAGGACATCGACGTATTTGGCCCGTTTTCCGACTTGATTCGTCGGTCATTACGTTTTCCGACGATTATGACTTGCGTCGCGGACTCAGGCGTCGGTTATAACTGATGTAATAGTTAAAGTTTACGTTAAAACTGAAGTAACCGTCCAATCTTGGCGAGATAGTCGGGATTTCCGACGACTGCGATTGGGCGCGTCGGTATTTGAATTCGAGATTTATTTTATGAATTAATTGTTTTCAATATTGAACAAGAAATACAAGTGGCGCAGTGGTTGGATGGTTAAGTGTTAAGTCGTTTGTTGATTCGCTGGCTGACCCGGGTTCGAAACCCGGCAGAAGCCTTTTATTTTTAAACCACTATTTTTAACAGTTTTTCAAAAACAAATTATATATTCCAATATACTTATTAATTATGTATCGTTTAAAATTAATTTGGGCATTAAATATGCAACGAAATTTTTAACTGATTGTTCGGTTAATAAACGGAGCGGGTTTGGTAAATCCGTTTTTTGTCGGATGTTACAGTATCCCCTGCTTTTTAGAAATTTCGTCCCGAAATTTAAGTAGTGATATATTTGACTAAAAATGATGGTGTTTAGTTTGACAGTTACATTCTTAGAAAAAGTAAGGGTTTAAGTTTCTGTTTGAGGCGGTAACGTTCCTTGTAAGGGTTAAGTACCCTGCTACAAGAATCGCTTTTTGTTGCCTACGGTAAAAATATTGATAAGCAGAGTTGATTCAATAAGTATGATATCAAGCGTAAGAGTTTTGATATGTTTGGAAGGATAGGGTTATATCCTAAAACAAAATTTCTAATACTACAACCTACATGGAACTTCTCATACCCGTCTAACAATGCCTCTGATCCTTTGACAAGAATACTTATATATAGGAAGTACCAGCGGCGTATCCACCATATTCTTGTCAAATTTTCATTGGTTTTATTAGTAAGTTATGATTGGTTCTATGATGTGACTCTAAACATAAATAAATGCCACAACCAATGTACCAAGAAATTACTAAATCCTACATAGAACTTCTCATAATCGCCTGACAATGCCTCTGATCCTTTGACAAGAATACTTATATATAGGAAGTACCAGCGGTGTATCCACCATATTCTTGTCAAATTTTCATTGGTTTTATCAGTAAGTTATGATTGGTTCTATGATGTAACTCTAGAACATAAATAAACACAACAACCAATATTTGAGTCCAAATTCTGATAGCATACGTGTTTGAATGGTGATAGTTCCTCTCTCGTTTGTTATGATGGAGAGGTTAGTTTATGTAGAAATAGAACACAATCCAATTTCTTTTAATGGCGAGATGATATGAATGTTAAACTAGTGAATGTAACACAAATTTCAACCAAAATAATACTAAATCCTACATGGAACTTCTCATAACCGCCTGATAATGCCTCTGATCCTTTGGCAAGAATACTATATATAGGAAGTACCAGCGGCGTATCCACCATATTCTTGTCAAATTTTCATTGGTTTTATCCGCAAGTTATGATTAGTTCTATGTGACTCTACAACAACACAACAACCAAAACTTGACTCTTAATTCTGATAGTATCCATGTTTGAATGATGACAATACCTCTCTCGTTTGTTATGATGGAGAGGTTAGTCATTGTGGAAGTGAGACATATCTCAACTTCTGAATTTGAAATACGCTGAAATGTATGATGAACAAACTTTGACCAAAACATACTAAATCCTACATGGAACCTCTCATAACCGCCTGATAATGCCTCCGATCCTTTGACAAGAATACTTATATATAGGAAGTACCAGCGGCGTATCCACCATATTCTTGTCAAATTTTCATTGACTTTATCCACAAGTTATGATTAGTTCTATGTGACTCTACAACAAACACAACAACCAAAAGATCGTATTGCATGTACTGAAAATAAAAAAATGTCTGTGCGATCAAGGCTCAATCAAACGGAGCCGATCGTATTGCATGTACTGAAAATGAAAAATGTCTGTGCGATCAAGGCTCAATCAAACAGAGCCGATCGTATTGCATGTACTGAAAATAATAAATTTAATCTAAACAATAATCACACAAACAGTTTATACATGGAACCTCTCATAACCGCCTGATAATGCCTCCGATCCTTTGACAAGAATACTTAATATAGGAAGTACCAGCGGCGTATCCACCATATTCTTGTCAAATTTTCATTGACTTTATCCACAAGTTATGATTAGTTCTATGTGACTCTACAACAAACACAACAACCAAAAGATCGTATTGCATGTACTGAAAATGAAAAATGTCTGTGCGATCAAGGCTCAATCAAACGGAGCGATCGTATTGCATGTACTGAAAATAATAAATTTAATCTAAACAATAATCACACAAACAGTTTATACATGGAACCTCTCATAACCGCCTGATAATGCCTCCGATCCTTTGACAAGAATACTTATATATAGGAAGTACCAGCGGTGTATCCACCATATTCTTGTCAAATTCTCATTGGCTTTATCCTTAAGTTAAGATTGGTTCTATGTAATTCTAAAACATAAAGAAAAACATAAAACTAAACGATTGGAGTTGAATCTTGATTTTCGGTGAAGGGAACTAGTTGGGCGTTTTCGTTTGGGCCGTCATTATCTTCGACAGGATTGGCGTTGATGTTGAACACTCTTTCTCTTGCTGGTGGCCTAATGATTGGGTTTTCTTGATTTACTTGGTTAACTGGGTTTGATTGACCTTGAGCGTTTATGATGTTAACCAGTCGAGGGCATGCGTTTCTAAAGTGGGTAGGGTCGCCACAATTGAAACAAGTTCGAACATATGGGAACATGGGGTATTGGGGTTGTTGATAGGTTTGGATCATGTTTTGAGTAGGGGGAGAGATTTGGTTTTGAGGGGTGCGGCAAACCTTGCTCAAATGACCATAGCGTCCATAATTCGCACATAATCGACAAGATAAGGTAGATGGATGGTGATAAAAACCGGTGTTACAATGAGGGTGAGGTCCAAGGTATGGTTTCTTATTCGGGTAAGTTGAGTCGGGTGCTACTTGAGTGATTGGGATAGCTTGGATGGGTATGGCTTGTGAAATTGGTTGATTACGTTGTGTGATAGCGAAAAGTTGCCCATCTCGTTTTCTCTTAAAAGTGGATTGAGAAGGGGATTCGGTTTGGGTGGAGTTTGAAGTTTCAATCGATGCCTTATCCTTCTTCTTCTCCTCCTTGAAGTCTTTGCTCCGAATTCGGTTTTCGGTGAGCTCTGTAGCTAACTCCATTGCTGCTTCCAAAGTTGCAGGCGTGGTACTTATCACAGAGTCTTGAATTTTTGACGGAAGACCTCGAATGTAGTGCTCGATCAAACGGTAGAGGGGAGTGAACAAGTTGGGAACTGTCACACCCCGACCCGCAGCGGATAAGGTGATCGGGGCATGATTGGGTTATCATCAAAGCTCATGACATTTATTAAACGTTTCATATTCATTAATACAATTTAAATGGAAATTTACAATGATTGCTACAACATGATCTAACTACAATCTAAACTTCTTTGTTCTCTTCTAAGGCATATCCTATGTTTTCCTTGCTTCAACCTGTTCACCTGTATCATGTGTAAAAAGGTTTTAGGATCAACATAATGTTGGCGAGTGAATCCTATGGAAAACATTTGAACAATTTATTTAAATTGATTATGAAATATGTGCACAACCAAACATGAGTAAAATTAGATGTAACTTGATCAATAATCATAAGATGTTAAATGAAAACACTCATGAACAATAATGGAACAATTAAAGGCACGCGATGCTCAACTCGTCTCTCACGAGGAACTAAGGGGCCTGATGAATGAATTGCATAAACATGATAAAATGAATAACACAACTACAAACAATATAAACTCAATGATACACACATGAACAATAATGAAATTGGTATGAAGCACGCGATGTTCTACTCGTCTCCCACGAGGAACTGATGGGCTTAATGTATTAGTTTCATATGACTTGACAAATGGCAATAAGTAAATCACAACAATAAAAACAATCTAAATTTAAGTCATGATGTGGTATGGCACAAGTTTAAATAAATAAATTAATTAATTTCATAACACATGACACACCCCAAAACGTGTAATTTAAAAGGGGGAATTGCAAGATTCACTCACAGTGGGTGCGTTCGGTTGATGACGTTGAATGCACGCGAAGTGGTTTTAACCACGAGTGAGATTTAACCTAGATAAACTGCATTATGGTTCGGTAAGTAAACGGATTTTATTAAACTATTTTAGTAGGATGGTTGGGTGCATTTTTGTGAGTTTGAGGCTATTTTCTAATCTTAAAAATGTTATTTTAAGTATTTATAATTGATTTTTAATTAAAAATAATTAAATAAAAAAAAAATATTTTATTTTTTTTCTGACCTTTGACTGACCCTTTGACCGTTGACCTGACCGTTGACCGGTTCGTTGGCAGATTATTGTGCGCTGAGTGAGGCTCGAACCCGAGACCTCCCGTACGCGTGCACGCAGCTCTACCAACTGAGCTACGTGTCTAACCCGTTATATATCCGATTTTAATTTCATATATACATTAATTAGAATTAACAGAAAATCATTTTTATTTTAAAAACAGTTTAAACGAACCGGCCTTGCACTCCACAGGTCTCGAACCCGGGACCTGTGGGTTAATCTAACACACAGTCCACCGCTGGACTGTGTGTTCAACATGTTATATAACTTGATTTTTATTATACTTAAAGACAATTTAGTTATTTCCTTTTTCTGCCTTATTTAAAAAGAATAGATAATTGTCCGAGTCGGTGCTGAAGACCGGACTCGAACTCGTGACCAGCGATATAAACAAACACACAGTCCACCGCTGGACTGTGTGTCTAACTTGGTTATTATTCCGGTTATCAATACACTTAACATATAGCTATATCGACTCCGGTTCAGTTAAACAAAAATTTGATTTTTATTAAGGCAGCGTGTGTGAGACGGGAATCGAACTCGAGACCTTTGCATGTATAACGTTTTATGTGCACACAGTCCACCGCTGGACTGTGTGTCTAACCCGATTAATTTCATGAATTATATTATACTTATATGATACAGCATTACGTCGTCTTCTTCATCCAGTTTGAACCAGAATCGGAAATCGACTGGTTTAAGATTCTTAGCGTTTTGCAGTCGATTAAGGTAAGATAAAAGTGAAAAGGAAAAGGAACTAGGCGGAGAAATATACCGACTGGATCCTCTGTTTTCCGGCAGAACTCCGGCGACAGAATTCACCTCCGGCGACGTGTTCCGTATAGCAGCTAGTCTCCGGAAAGCTTGGAAAAGGTAAGGGTGACTTCGGTAAAGGTTTAGGGGGTTCAATAAAGCTCAGGGATTAAAACTCGGTTTTCCGGCGAAAAACAGGTTTATTCCGGCGAGTGGAATTTTGCCGAGAAAAGGTGTGATTTTTGAGCGAAAGTGTTTGTCGTCGGTTGTGGGTCAATTTATAGGAGAAAACGAGATGTATTTGGTCTGATTTTGGACTGCATTCGTTTATTTAAAATTTCCGGCGGTTTTGAAAAGTGTCGCGGACTTCAAACATCGGTTATAACCGATATCTGTTTAATGGTTTACGTTATAACGTAAATTGGTGTTAAAACTCGCGAGAATTCCGGGATTCCGACGACTGAACCGTTTGGGCGCCGGTTTTGAATTTGTAACGACACTTTATCAATTAAATGATTTTATTATACAACAAACAAAGTCCGCGGCGCAGTGGTTTGTGTGTGAGGTGATAAATCGCTGAGTGACTCGGTACAGACCCGGGTTCGAAACCCGGCAGAGACAATTCATTTTTATTTTGCGATTTTTGACTGTTTTTCAAAAACTAAATATATATTCCCATATAATAATTGATTACGGATCGTTTAAAATATTTTGGGCATTTAATTCGCAACGAAAATTTTGACTGACTGTTCGGTTGATAAATGGAGCGGGTTTGGTAAATCCGTTTTCGACGGATGTTACAGTATCCCCTGCTTTTTAGAAATTTCGTCCCGAAATTTAAATAATGATATATTTTGACTAAAAGGATGGTGATGTTTTGTTTGACAGTTGTATGCTTAGCAAAATAAGGGCTTAAGTTTTTTGTTCGAGGCGGTAACGTTCCGTGGAAGGGTTAAGTACCCTATTCAGGAATCGCTCTTTGTTGCCTACTGTATGAGTATTGATAAACAGGAATGATTTGCTAAAAAAAATGATATCATGCATAAGAGTTTAGATACGTTTGGGAAAATACGGTCATATCCTAAGGCAAAACTTCTAACACTACAATCTACATGGAACATAAAAACACAACAGCTGATGTTTGAACATAAGTAAGCACAACAGCTAATATTCAAACATGAATGAACACATCAGCAAATATTTGAACATGAATAAACACAACAGTAAATATTCGAACATGAATAGACACATCAGCGAATATTTTGAACATGAATAAACACAACAGCAAATATTTGAACATGAATAGACACATCAGCGAATATTTGAACATGAATAAACACAACAGCAAATATTTGAACATGAATAGACACATCAGCGAATATTTGAACATGAATAAACACAACAGCAAATATTTGAATCCACATTCTGATAGCATATATGTTTGAACGATGGACGTTCCTCTCTCGTTTATTATGATGGAGAGGTTAGTTTATGTAGAAATGGAACACAATTCAATCTCTTTAAATAACATGATGATATAATTGTAACACAAATTCCAACCAAGGCAATACTAAATCCTACATGGGACTTCTCATAACCGCCTGATAATGCCTCTGATCCTTTGGCAAGAATACTTATATATAGGAAGTACCAGCGGCGTATCCACCATATTCTTGCCAAATTTTCATTAGTTTTATCCACAAGTTATGATTGGTTACCAAGAAACTAATAAATCCTACATAGAACTTCTCATAATCGTCCGATAATGCCTCTGATCCTTTGGCAAGAATACTTATATGTAGGAAGTACCAGCGGCGTATCCACCATATTCTTGCCAAATTTTCATTAGTTTTATCAGTGAATTATGATTAGTCCTATAACTCTACAACCAATACAACAAACATAAATTACTGAAATGAAATATATCTGTGCGATCAAGGCTCAATCGAACGGAGCCGATCGTATTGCATGTACTGAAAATGAAATGGATGTGCGCTCAAGGCTCAATCAAACGGAGCCGAACGTATTGAATGTACTGAAATTGAAATTGTGTGCTCAAGGCTCAATCAAACGGAGCCGAGCGTATTGCATGTACTGAATATGAATAACTTAACCACACAAACAGCCTATGCATGGAACCTCTCATAACCGCCTGATAATGCCTCCGATCATTTGACAAGAATACTTATATATAGGAAGTACCATCGGCGTATCCACCATATCCTTGTCAAATTTTCATTGACTTTATCCGTAAGTTATGGTTAGTTCGATGCGACTCTACTACAAACACAACAACCACAAGATACTGATAATGAAATTGTATGTGCGCTCAAGGCTCAATCAAACGGAGCCGAACGTATTGAATGAAATTGTATGTGCGCTCAAGGCTCAATCAAACGGAGCCGAACGTATTGAATGTACTGAAATTGAACAACTTAATCTAAACAACCATCACACAATCAGCCTATGCACGGAACCTCTCATAACTGCCTGATAATGCCTCCGATCATTTGACAAGAATACTTATATATAGGAAGTACCATCGGTGTATCCACCATATCCTTGTCAAATTTTCGTTGACTTTATCCGAAAGTTATGGTTAGTTCGATGCGACTCTACTACAAACACCACAACCATAAGATACTGATAATGAAATTGTCTGTGCGCTCAAGGCTCAATCAAACGGAGCCGAATGTATTGCATGAACTGGAAATGTAAATTGAAATGTGCGCTCAAGGCTCAATCAAACGGAGCCGAACGTATTGCATGTATTGAAATGTAAAATGAAATAACCGATCAAGGCTCAAACAAACGGAGCCGATCGTGCGGGCACGCCCTGATCAACCCATAATAAAATGGGGATCAAACTCAACCTCGATGGATGGGGAGCTACGGCCTCGGCAAAAGCATATACTGAAAACAATATATAATATATAATATCCAATAATTTCTCTAACAGTCTACACATGTGATAAAGAAAAACACAAGACTAAACAATAGGAGTTGAATCTGGATCTTCGGTGAAGAGGACTAGCTGAGTATCTTCATCTGGGCCGTCATTATCTTCGACAGGATTGGCGTTGATATTGAAGACTCTTCCTCTTGTTGGTGGCATAGTGGTTGGGTTTTCTTGGTTTACTTGATTAACTGGGTTTGATTGGGCTTGAGTGTTGATAACGTTAACCAATTGAGGGCATGTGTTTCTAAGGTGGGTAGGGTCGCCACAATTGAAACAGGCTCGCGCATATGGGAACATGGGGTATTGGGGTTGGTGATAGGTTTGGGCCATGTTTTGAGTAGGGGAAAAGGTTTGGTCTTGAAAGGTGCGACAAACATTGTTCACATGACCATAGCGTCCACAAGTTGTACATAGCCGGCAAGGTAAAGTAAGGGGATGGTGATAAAAACAGTTATTGCATCGAGGGTGAGGTCCAAGATATGGTTTCTTATTTGGGTAAGCTGAGTTGGGTGCCACTTGAGTGATTGGGATAGCTCGGATGGGTATGGCATGAAAAACGGGTTGATTTCGTTGAGTAGCAGCGAAAAGTCGCCCGACTCTTCTTCTCTTAGGATTGGGTTGAGAAGGGGATTCGGTTTGAGTGGAGTCGGAGGTTTCAGTCGATTCTTTATCCTTCTTCTTCTCCTCCTCGAAGTCTTTGTTTCGGATTCGGTTCTCGGTGAGCTCTGTTGCTAGCTCCATTGCTGCTTCCAAAGTTGCAGGCTTGGTACTTATCACAGGGTCTTGAATTTTTGACAGAAGACCACGAATGTAGTGCTCGATCAAACGGTAGAGGGGAGTAAACATGTTGGGAACCATTTGATGTAATTCGAGGAACCTTTTGTTGTAGGTGGTGTGGTCTCCTTCCATTTGCTTCAATGAGTAAAATTCATCTTCTAACTTCTTGATTTCGCTCCTTGGGCAAAATCGTCTGGTCATGATTTCCTTCAATTCATTCCAAGTTAAGGACATAGCATCTTCAACACCTCGTTTGGACTTCTCTGTGTTCCACCAAGTAAGTGCTATTCCATATAATCGACCGGTAGCATATCGCACTTTGCGATCGTCAGGGCAATCGCAATTTAGAAATGTGTTCTCCATTTCTTCAAACCAATGGAGGAGAGCGGTGACGCCTTCAGTCCCTTTGTATTTCGGAGGGTCGCATGATTTGAAATGCTTGTAGGTACATTTAGTGGTATTTGGGGGAGAGTTGAAAATGTTTTGGTTTGCTTGATTGACAGGATTAACGGTAAGTGCTTGTTGAACTTGGATTACAATGTTGGGTATTACGGCAACCATTTGTTGAGCGATTAAGGTAGCCATGCGTTCGCGGGCTTTTCTTGCTCTCGTCTTCCTACGGGCGAGGTTAGAAGACATCTACAATGAATACATGACAAGAGTATGAGTTGGATGCTTTTGGGATCATGGGTCGCATTCAAGAATGAACATTCATAAAATAATTATACAAAAATACTACATCCATAGGATGTCTTGGGCTTTGCTCGCTGTTAGGCCCGTCATGCCGCCATACTTTACCTGTGTAATCATGTGGGCCCCCATGAATACCGGTTTTTCATATGGTTCGCACGGTTTCTGCCTGGTTGCGTACACAAAACCCGGAGAAAATCGAGAAATATGTATACAACGTGTGATGTTCGGAATGTGTCCAGGTGTAGACACGGTGACACCTCAAAGTAGGGTTAGTTCGAACGACGTTTGGTGTGGCATGCTTTGGCCTAATAGGTCCTTCGTACTCTCATCGTTGGTCCCCAGGTAGGCAAACTGGTCCGTTATATTGGATTTATACGAATGCCAGCCTAGATAGGACGTTCCGACTACCGGTACTCGTACCCTTCCAGTTACTACATGCCCGTCGCAGAACTTACTTTGATGAGATTTGAAAATTGCACAAAATCTTTGGATAATGAGAATATGAAAATAAATTGAATACATGAACATCGATATATGTATAATGAATATGTATATATGTATAATGAATATGTATATGAGCATGTATGTTTGACTGGAATGTAAACAAATATGAAACAAATAAATATCACAAGTTTGTATGTAACCACCTAATCAATTTAAAATTTAGGCAGACTATAGTATAGGCTCTAAGGGTCTAATAACCTATCCTATATCCCTATAGTCATGGCTCTGATACCTATCTGTCACACCCCGACCCGCAGCGGATAAGGTGATCGGGGCATGATTGGGTTATCATCAAAGCTCATGACATTTATTAAACGTTTCATATTCATTAATACAATTTAAATGGAAATTACAATGATTGCTACAACATGATCTAACTACAATCTAAACTTCTTTGTTCTCTTCTAAGGCATATCCTATGTTTTCCTTGCTTCAACCTGTTCACCTGTATCATGTGTAAAAAGGTTTTTGGATCAACATAATGTTGGCGAGTGAATCCTATGGAAAACATTTGAACAATTTATTTAAATTGATTATGAAATATGTGCACAACCAAACATGAGTAAAATTAGATGTAACTTGATCAATAATCATAAGATGTTAAATGAAAACACTCATGAACAATAATGGAACAATTAAAGGCACGCGATGCTCAACTCGTCTCTCACGAGGAACTAAGGGGCCTGATGAATGAATTGCATAAACATGATAAAATGAATAACACAACTACAAACAATATAAACTCAATGATACACACATGAACAATAATGAAATTGGTATGAAGCACGCGATGTTCTACTCGTCTCCCACGAGGAACTGATGGGCTTAATGTATTAGTTTCATATGACTTGACAAATGGCAATAAGTAAATCACAACAATAAAAAAAATCTAAATTTAAGTCATGATGTGGTATGGCACAAGTTTAAATAAATAAATTAATTAATTTCATAACACATGACACACCCCAAAACGTGTAATTTAAAAGGGGGAATTGCAAGATTCACTCACAGTGGGTGCGTTCGGTTGATGACGTTGAATGCACGCGAAGTGGTTTTAACCACGAGTGAGATTTAACCTAGATAAATTGCATTATGGTTCGGTAAGTAAACGGATTTTATTAAACTATTTTAGTAGGATGGTTGGGTGCATTTTTGTGAGTTTGAGGCTATTTTCTAATCTTAAAAATGTTATTTTAAGTATTTATAATTGATTTTTAATTAAAAATAATTAAATAAAAAAAAAAATATTTTATTTTTTTCTGACCTTTGACTGACCCTTTGACCGTTGACCTGACCGTTGACCGGTTCGATGGCAGATTATTGTGCGCTGAGTGAGGCTCGAACCCGAGACCTCCCGTACGCGTGCACGCAGCTCTACCAACTGAGCTACGTGTCTAACCCGTTATATATCCGATTTTAATTTCATATATACATTAATTAGAATTAACAGAAAATCATTTTTATTTTAAAAACAGTTTAAACGAACCGGCCTTGCACTCCACAGGTCTCGAACCCGGGACCTGTGGGTTAATCTAACACACAGTCCACCGCTGGACTGTGTGTTCAACATGTTATATAACTTGATTTTTATTATACTTAAAGACAATTTAGTTATTTCCTTTTTCTGCCTTATTTAAAAAGAATAGATAATTGTCCGAGTCGGTGCTGAAGACCGGACTCGAACTCGTGACCAGCGATATAAACAAACACACAGTCCACCGCTGGACTGTGTGTCTAACTTGGTTATTATTCCGGTTATCAATACACTTAACATATAGCTATATCGACTCCGGTTCAGTTAAACAAAAATTTGATTTTTATTAAGGCAGCGTGTGTGAGACGGGAATCGAACTCGAGACCTTTGCATGTATAACGTTTTATGTGCACACAGTCCACCGCTGGACTGTGTGTCTAACCCGATTAATTTCATGAATTATATTATACTTATATGATACAGCATTACGTCGTCTTCTTCATCCAGTTTGAACCAGAATCGGAAATCGACTGGTTTAAGATTCTTAGCGTTTTGCAGTCGATTAAGGTAAGATAAAAGTGAAAAGGAAAAGGAACTAGGCGGAGAAATATACCGACTGGATCCTCTGTTTTCCGGCAGAACTCCGGCGACAGAATTCACCTCCGGCGACGTGTTCCGTATAGCAGCTAGTCTCCGGAAAGCTTGGAAAAGGTAAGGGTGACTTCGGTAAAGGTTTAGGGGGTTCAGTAAAGCTCAGGGATTAAAACTCGGTTTTCCGGCGAAAAACAGGTTTATTCCGGCGAGTGGAATTTTGCCGAGAAAAGGTGTGATTTTTGAGCGAAAGTGTTTGTCGTCGGTTGTGGGTCAATTTATAGGAGAAAACGAGATGTATTTGGTCTGATTTTGGACTGCATTCGTTTATTTAAAATTTCCGGCGGTTTTGAAAAGTGTCGCGGACTTCAAACATCGGTTATAACCGATATCTGTTTAATGGTTTACGTTATAACGTAAATTGGTGTTAAAACTCGCGAGAATTCCGGGATTCCGATGACTGAACCGTTTGGGCGCCGGTTTTGAATTTGTAACGACACTTTATCAATTAAATGATTTTATTATACAACAAACAAAGTCCGCGGCGCAGTGGTTTGTGTGTGAGGTGATAAATCGCTGAGTGACTCGGTACAGACCCGGGTTCGAAACCCGGCAGAGACAATTCATTTTTATTTTGCGATTTTTGACTGTTTTTCAAAAACTAAATATATATTCCCATATAATAATTGATTACGGATCGTTTAAAAATATTTTGGGCATTTAATTCGCAACGAAAATTTTGACTGACTGTTCGGTTGATAAATGGAGCGGGTTTGGTAAATCCGTTTTCGACGGATGTTACAGGAACCATTTGATTTAACTCAAGGAATCTTTTGTTGTCTGTGGTATGGTCGCCTTCCTTTTGCTTCAACGAATAGAACTCATCCTCTAATTTCTTGATTTCGCTCCTTGGGCAAAACCGTCTTGTCATGATTTCCTTCAACTCTTCCCAAGTCAAAGTCATAGCATCTTCAACGCCTCGTTTTGCCTTCTCTGTATTCCACCAAGTAAGTGCTATTCTATATAAACGACCGGTAGCACATCGCACTTTGCGAGCATCGGGGCAATCGCAATTTAGAAAAGTGTTCTCCATTTCTTCAAACCAATGGAGGAGAGCGGTGACACCTTCAGTCCCTTCGTATTTTGGAGGGTCGCATGATTTGAAATGCTTGTAGGTGCATTTAGTGGTATTTGGGGAAGGGTTGATAACGTTTTGATTTTCTTGGTTGACAGGATTAGCGGTAAGTGCTTGTTGGACTTGGATTACAATGTTGGGTATCACGGCAACCATTTGTTGAGCGATTAGGGCAGCCATGCGCTCGCGAGCTTTTCCTGCTCTCATCTTCCTACGGGCGAGATTAGAAGACATCTACAAGGAATACATGTCAAGAGTATGAGTTGAATGTTTTTGGGTTCATGGGTCGTATTTAGGAATGAACATTCATAAAATAAATATAGAAAAATAAATCTACTACATCCATAGGATGTCTTGGGCTTTGCTCGTCATTGGGCCTTGCATGCCGCCATACTTCACCTTCGTAATCATGTGGGCCCCCATGAATACCGGGTTTTTCATATGGTTCGCATGTGTTAGCCTGGTTACGTACACTAAAACCCGGAGAAAATCGAGAAATATGTAATGTATGATATTCGGAATGTGTCCAGGTATAGACACGGTGACACCTCAAAGTGGAGTTAGTTCGAAAGACGTTTGGTGTGGCATGCTTTGGCCTAATAGGTCTTTCGTACTCTCATCGTTAGTCCCCAGGTAGGCAAACTGGTCCGTTATATTGGATTTATACGAATGCCAACCTAGACAGGACGTTCCGACTACCGGTACTTGTACCCTTCCAGTTACTACATGCCCGTCGCAGAACTTACTTTGATGAGATTTGAAAATTGCGACAAAATCTTTGAATAACATAAGTATGAAGATGATTTAAATATATGAACATTGAAATATGTATGATGAATGTGTATGTAAGTATGTATGTTTGATTGTAAGTATAAACAAATATGAAACAAATAAATATCATAAGTTTGCATGTAACCTCAATAACAATAAAAATCTAGTCAACTATAGTATAGGCTCTAAGGGTCTAATAACCTATCCTATATCCCTATAGTCATGGCTCTGATACCAATCTGTCACACCCCGACCCGCAGCGGAAAAGGTGATCTGACATGATTGGGTTATCATCAAAGCTCATGACATTTATTATAACGTTTCATATTTATTAATACAATTTAATGGGAAATTTACAATCATAATTACATCATGTCCTAAACAACATTCTAGACTTCATTGTTTTCTTCTAAGGTATTTCTATGTTTTCCTTGCTTCATCCTGTTCACCTGTATCATGTGTAAAAATGGTTTTTGGATCAACAAAAAGTTGGCGAGTGAATCCTATGAAAAACATTTGAACAAGTTTATTTAATTGATTATAAAATAAAGTGCACAACCACACATGAGTAAAAATAGATGTAAACTTAATCACAAAAACACTTAAACATTAGATAATGCACATACATACAATAATGGATTGTTTTGAGGCACGCGTTGCTCGACTCGTCTCCCACGAGGAACTGATGGGCCTAATGAATGATTTGCATATAATTGACAATATGAAATACATAATTATAAACAATATAAACAATCTAAGTTTAGATCACAATATGGTATGGCACAAGTTTAAATAAACAAGTTAATTTTAGTGACACATGACACACCCCAAAACGTGTAATTAAAAAGGGGAGTTGTAAGATTCACTCACATTGGGTGCGTTCGGTTGATGATGTTGAATACGCACGAAGTTGGATTTAACCACGAGTGAAACTAACCTAGATAATAACATAATGGTTTGGTAAATAAGGGGATTTTATTAATCAATTTTAGTAGGATTGTTGGATGTATTTTTGTGAGTTTAAGGCCATTTTCTAACCTTAAAAATGTTATTTTTAAGTATTTTAATTGATTTTTAAATAAAATAAATAAATAAAAATAATAAAAATGTTGACTTTTTTGCGACTGTTGACCGTTGACCGTTGACTTGTTGACTTTTGTTGACCGGTCAGGCTGTGTATTTGTGTGCGCCGGGTGAGGCTCGAACCCGAGACCTCCCGTTCGCGTGCACGCAGCTCTACCAACTGAGCTACGTGTCTAACCTGTAATATTTCTGTTTTTAAATATATTTATATACTAATTGATTTAAACCGAAATTCCTTTATTTTTAAAAACGATTTTAATGCATCGAACCGGTGTTCTCCACAGGTCTCGAACCCGGGACCTGTGGTTTGGGTTAACACACAGTCCACCGCTGGACTGTGTGTCTAACTTGTTAAATACTCTGATTTTTATTATACTTACATACAAACTACATTATTTTATTTCTGCTTATATAAAAAGTTTGATAATTGTCCGGACCGGTGCGGTAGTCCGGACTCGAACTCGTGACGTGTGATTAAACGTTCACACAGTCCACCACTGGACTATGTGTCTATCTTGGTTATTATTCCGGTTTTTATTAAACTTAACATTTATATGAAATGAGTCCGGTTCAGTAATAAAAAGGAACATTTTTATTAAGGCTAGTATGCGTGGGACATGTATCGAACTCGAGACGTAAGCGTGTTTTATGTGCACACAGTCCACCACTGGACTGTGTGTCTAACCCGAGTTATATCTCGATTTTAGTTAAACTTATAGACAACTGAAACTACGTCTTCTTCGTTGGACTCAACCAGAAACGGAGTCCGACTGGTTCGTCGATTAAATCATGTTCTTTTAGTGTGTTGCGGTTAATTACAGGTGAGATAAATAAAAAGAATGAAAGATTAAGCGTAAGGTATACCAAACAGGACTCCTCTGTTTCTCCGGCGAAACTCCGGTGACAGCAGATTATTCCGGCGACGTGTGTCCTGCGGCAGAGAGTCTTCAGGGAGCTTGAGATGGATGTGAGTGGCTTCGGTGTGAGTTCTGGGTGTTCAGTAAGGCTCAGAAGTGAAAGGCTCGGGTTCGAAACCCGGCAGAAGCCTTTTATTGATTCGCTGGCGCAGTGGTTGGATGGTTAAGTGTTAAGTCGTTTGTTGATTCGCTGGCTGACCCGGGTTCGAAACCCGGCAGAAGCCTTTTATTTTTAAACCACAATTTTTAACAGTTTTTCAAAAACAAATTATATATACCAATATACTTATTAATTATGTATCGTTTAAAATTAATTTGGGCATTAAATATGCAACGAAATTTTTAACTGATTGTTCGGTTAATAAACGGAGCGGGTTTGGTAAATCCGTTTTTTGACGGATGTTACAAGTTCAGTCGAACTTGGTAAGTTTCTTAGGAAACTTGTCAAGTTTGGGCGAAGTTTTGAGAAAATCTTACTGGAGAGACAAGTTCGGGCGAACTTGCATAGTTTCTAAAGAACTTAGGCAAGTTCGCACGAACTTGTGAGGATTTTGTAAGGGAAAGACCCAAGTTCGGTCGAACTTGCCCCAGATGGGTACAAGTTCGGTCGAACTTGACCTGGGGGCTGGTGATTTTTGAGCGAACTTGATGTTTTTGGGTCCAAAATCTTGCGTTTTCGCGTTGTTTGCTGAGGAAATCGAGTGCCCATCCCTCCAACCTTAAGCCACTGAGTGAAGCTTAGGTCGGAGAGGTCTTTTGGAGCGAACTTAGCCATTTTACAGAAACTCGGGCTAAACCGGGCGAACTTGAAGGTTCGTACGGGTTGGTCCAGCTTGTGCAAAGTGACGATTTCGTCCTTGTGCTTCCGGATCTGAGATCTAGCTTCGACAACGCCTCGTTCCACTCAAAAGTGAACGAAACATACGTCATTAGTACGAAAATGGTGTAGAAATCAATGTTTTGAAAGGTTTTGCTCAGATCTAGTATAGATCTGAGTGAAAACAGAAGTTTTGATGGAAAAAGATGATTTTCGTAAACAGAAGAGATTTGATAAAAACGAAGGCAATGGCCTTGTGCAAAATCGTTGTAAAACGTTGTTGAACATCATTGCAATTGAAATCGGGTTGATTCTTACTTAGAAAACAGAGGGTTTCGGGTTTCAGGAGCTCAGAGCGAAGTTGCAGCAAGTTCAAATGAGAGAATGGATCTGAGTATTTATAGGAGAAGGAAAAATGGAGAGCTGGTGGGTCAAGTTCGGCCGAACTTGCATGGAATCATGCAGGTTCGAGTGGACTTGAGAGATATTGAAGAAAGTTGAGTTAAGTTCGGTCGAACTTGCTGAATCCCTAGAGATTCAGGCAAGTTCGAGCGAACTTGAGTAGAGGAGGAGAACCTGAGTTTGGCCAGTCAAGTTCGGCCGCACTTGGTATCACCAAGTTCGAGCGAACTTGACCCAAATGTTGGGTTTTCTTCGTTTGTTTCGCGTTAAGAGTTCGTTTAGCGATTCGGTTTGTATTAATTAGTTATATTAAGCGTTAAAATTGATATAATAGTGTGATTTAGCGATTTGAGTGTGCGAGAGCGATGCGATAGCGAGCGTAATCATAACCACAAACATACATAACACATAACTAACATAAAACCATATAATTAACTGCGAGTTGCGATGCGAGGAGATTAGCGATGCGATTTAATAAGCGATTTAGATGTGATATAACATACATAATTGTAATTAATTAACATAGATTTTTCTTATAAACGAATCTTGAGATTACAAATAGGAAAACAAAGGAAAAGAGATAACAACGAAATTTAGAGTTGTTACAGTCTCCCTACTTTAGGAAATTTCATCGCGAAATTTTAAGTAGTGGCCGTAACAAAGAGGTGCGGGTACTTGGCCTTCATGTCACTTTCCAATTCCCAAGTGAACTCTGCGCCGTGTTTGCCCTCCCATCGGACCTTCACGATAGGGATGAGAGAGCGCCGTAGTTTCTTGGTTTCTCGGTCCATGATCTCGACAGGCTTTTCCACAAAATGGAGAGTCTCATTGATTTGCAGATCTTCGAGAGGTACATGGAGATTTTCTTCGGCTAGGCACTTCTTGAGGTTAGACACGTGGAAAGTCGGATGAACGTTATTAAGTTCCGCTGGTAGTTCGAGACGGTAGGCTACTTTACCGATCCTTTCCAGAATCTTAAAGGGACCAACGTATCGAGGCGCTAGCTTTCCTTTCTTCCCGAAGCGGATCACTCCCTTCCAAGGTGCAACCTTTAGGAGAACGTGATCTCCCACTTCGAACTGTAGGGGCTTGCGGCGTTTATCGGCATAACTCTTTTGACGACTCCGAGCTTTCAAGAGATTGTCTCTGATCTGGAGGATCTTATCTGTCGTTTCTTGAATCAGCTCGGGACTGGTGATTTGTGCTTTTCCGATCTCGTGCCATGCAATAAGCGATCGACATTTTCTTCCATACAGCGCCTCTAAAGGAGCCATTTGAATGCTGGTATGATAACTATTATTGTACGAGAATTCGATTAAAGGTAAATGCGTACGAAATCTATGATGCACGCATGAAGCATGTCTTCGAGGGTGCGGATCGTGCGCTCAGTCTGACCGTCGGTTTGAGGGTGGAAAGCGGTACTGAGATTGAGAGTAGTACTGAGGGCGGATTGAAAAGTCTCCCAGAGATGTGAAGTAAAATGACCGTCTCGGTCAGAGATGATGTTACGAGGCGTCCCGTGTCGACATATAACTTCGTCGGTATAGATTCGGGCTAACCATTCTACCTTAAAGTCTTCTCGACATCGAACGTATTTTTTTTGGGATTTAACTTCATGTTTATGCTCTGGAGCTCGGTGAAGGTTTCAAGGTTATCTTTATGTCTTCATCATTGCTATTAATTATGATATCATCATTGTATACTTATAGATTTTGTTCGATCCGGTCCTTAAACGCTTTGTTCATCAAACGCTAGTACGTAGCTCCTGCATTCTTTAAGCTGGAAGGCATTTTGGTGAAACAATAGATTCCTTCAATTGTGACGAATGTCGTTTTGTCTTCGTCTTCGACGACCATCTGAATCTAGTGATACCCTTTGTAAGCATCCAAAAAATATTTTAGTCAGAACGTGGCAACAAAATCAATTTTCTCATCGATTTCTGGGAGTGGGAAACAATCTTTTAGGCAGACATTATTCAAGTTTGTGTAATAAATGCATATTCTCCATGAATTATCCTTCTTTCAAACCATGTCTGGGTTGGAGATCCATGTCTGTCATCGCACTTCTCGCATGATTATCACATCCAAAAGGATTCTTACGTCCTTAGCGATAGATATAGCCCGATCTGGAGGCATATGCCTCTTTTTCTGTGTTATTGGTTTTACCGATTCTTTGACATTCAAGCGATGTTGCGCCAATGATCGCGGAACGCCTTACATATCAGAGTGTTGCCAAGCAAACACATCTATTGAACTCATAAGCATGTTCCAAAGGAGCTTTTTGGTGCAGTCAGGTAACTGGGCTCCGATTGCTATCTGCTGCTCTGGGAATTCTAGTTGATTAACCACAACTCAGTCGGTGCTTCCGATTTCTTCAAGCTTGTTGTTGTTGTAGCCTGTCTAACTTTTCTACACACAAGGCAGACTCAGAATGTATCATGGCGATGCCTGATTCGGTGGGAAAGTTTATAGACCCGTGGATCGTGGAGCTTACAACTCCGAGGGCGCACATCCTGGTCGACCGATAACGTTATGGATGGACTTGGAGCCTACAACCAAAAACGTGAGTGGCACAGTACGAGACTTGCTACCTTCTTTTAGTGTGATCGGGATAGTGATTTGTCTGATTGGTTGGACTATTACCCCAGAAAAACTTTCTAGGGGGGTTGAAACTTCCACCAACTTTTGTTTCGTTTGTGTGGTGAGTTGTTGGAAACATTGCATGTACATTATTTCAAAGGTGCTTCCCCCTTCAACGTAAACTAGCTGAACATGATGTCCGACAATTATCGTTGATTTGATGATAGGGCCGTCCCCAGCGTCGCTGGTGCGATTGCTGGGAAATAAATATACTGTTGCATCTAAACCGCCATGTGTTGGTTCGATCGCTTGGTTCCTCGGTGTTGTTGATACTAGCTTCATTGTTTGGATTATCCATAGTTGCCATTGGCTTTTTTTCCATCCTTAACCTCCTTGACAAGGTGTGAGGTTTACAAGATCGAATGACTTTTTCAATTTCCTGCTCCAGCACCTAACATTCATTGGTGGTGTGCCCCTTGTCTCGGTGACATTCACAATATTTCTTGGAGTTCTTGTTGGACGTAGGCCGCTGCTTTAAGGGGATTAAGAATCGGTTGCTTTAAGTGCTTAGAATCTCGCTTGGAGATTTTGATAATTCGGAGAAGGTGTTAAACCGTATTTGGCCAGTTCGAATGTTGTTGTGATCCGGTTTGTAATACGGGTATCGGTGTCTGTTCCAATTTTTGCTTCAATCCTTCAGAGGAGACGTGTTCCTTCTCCATTATGTGGTTCGAGCCTTTGAGCTTTTAGAGTTTACATCATTTGGCTGCCCACAAGCACTTTTGCCTCGAACGAAGGCTCTGCTCGTTCCATGAGGACTTCCATAGTATTTGGTAGATCTTTGGGAAGCTTTTCTACTAACTGGTTATTACGGACTCCGTGGCAGAACCCTGAACCCGTAGCTGATCTATTGCTCTGTTAATTGCATACTCTCTTTGTTGAAACGATTGAGGAAATCTTCCACTGACTCTCCGTCTAATCGTTTGATAGACGGACTTCCATGATATCCTTGGAACAACGCCTTTGCTGCCAAAAGTTCGGGAGAAAAAAACGCCAGGAGTCTTCAAAATTACTGATCGACCCTTCTGGCAAGCCATCAAACCAAACTTTGGCCGGACCAGTGAGCGTCTGTGAGAACATATGGCACCAGGCTGGCATGGGCCATAGCTCGACTTTAGCAGCTCCAGCGAAGGAGAACATGTGATCATCCGGGTCATCATAATATTTTAATGAAGAAGGCATTTTCAGCTTTGAAGGAAGCGAGGCATTTGCGATCCTTAGTGTGAACTTTGACTGAGAGGATATGGAGGTTGGCCGATACGTTACGATTAGCTCTTCGTATCGAGGATCGAGTCCAAGGGATCCCTGGCGACATAAGCCATTTAGGCCATTACCGAGATTAACATATGAGGGAGTGAGACCCTGCGAATTATGTTACGGAGTGGAGGTGGTGATAATGGAACTTACCAGGGGTCTGGAGGAAAAAGTTCCCATGGAGATTGAGCTAGACCTTGAATGAGAGCCTCCAAATAAGTTCGCACGCAAGCCCTGCAACACTTGCCACTGCTTGAGTTTCCGTAGGAGATCTGCATTTCGCTTCAGAAAAGTATCATCAAATTCAGACATAACTGAGGAAACAGGAGCGCTGACTGTGGCGGATACTATCGAACTAATGGTACGTGGTGCAATCTTTGTGTCATAAGACACATTAGAGCCCACGAAAACTGTTGAGAATAATGCCGTAGAGGTGGTATTTCTTGCCTTGATATCATCGAAAGATGAAAAAGATGATGTCATAATGCAGAGAAGATGGATTGGAAGAAAATTTCCTGCCATGAGATCATTGAATGATGGAAAAGATGATGTCATAATGTGGAGAAGATGGATTGGAAGAAAATATAAGGTGCTGTTTGTTTTTGATAAAACGTCTGCGGAGGCTCTTCTGTCTGCGAGGCGCAGACCACGTGCAGACTGTTTGTTTCTCCGAAGACGTTTCATTAAAAAATGTTTGCGCGAGGTCTTTTTGGTGCAGACTTTGTCCAACCACTTCTAAGATCTTCTAAGGTCTGCAGAGAGACACCACCACCCCCAAAACCCACCACCACCGGCCACCACCGTCCACCACCACCACCGTCCACCACCCACCACCACCGGCCACCACCCACCACCACCAGCCACCACCACCGTCCACCACCCACCACCACTGGTCACCACCACTACCGTCCACCGCCCACCACCACCGTCCACCACCACCTCCGTCCACCACGATCACCGTCCTCCCACCATCACCACCCCCACCATCGTCGACCACCCACCACCACCGTCTACCACTACCGTCCACCACCCACCATTGTTCTACACCACCACCATCCACCACCCACCACCACCCACCACCACCACGGTCCACCACCACCACAGTCCACCACCCACCACCGTCTGTACACCTCCACCAGGTTATTTTAGAAGTCTACATACGTTAAAAAACAAACAGTCTTCTTCTTGCAGACTGCAGACGTTTGTCCACCTCTTCTTCAACAGATGTCTGCATATATGGTCCGCAGACTGCAGACATTTTACCTCTTAAAAAAAACAACACCTAAGTGAATTCAAGAGGATGGCGCCACTGAAGACTCAAGAACTAGCAGCTTGAACTGAGTGTAAGATGAGTCTCAAGAGGATTATTTGCAACTTGTATAAGATCACGGAAAGAAAAGCACACCATTAGCCTCGTCACAGGGAGGGGGCAACTCTGTGACCAAGGTCGGGCGTGAGAATAAGAATGGAAAGTACAATGGAGAAGTCATAGAGAGAGTTTTGGAAAGTGAGAAAGTATAGAATACCCGTTTTTGGAGTTCTAAGTGGAGTATTTATACTTGTGGGGATGCTGACCTGCCGGACCAGTTATTATCAAGCGGTTACGAATGTGGGCCCCAAGTTAGTTATAGAAGATCCTGCTGGTCGGACGTCCCTTGGGGGTCGGAGCGCGGTGTTCGAGCTATTTTATGCTATGTTCGGTCCAGTAACTCGGACGTCTCCTCTTCAGTCATTGATGAGAGATATGGACGTTCATGACTCCATAAGACTAGCACAAAGAGAAAGAAATCGATCTACCTTTTTAATAATTAATGTCATTAAATATTATATTATATTTTTACAACTGTTGAACAATAAACAGAACTGTAACTAGTAAAAGGTGGCGTTGCAATTGTTTATCATAATAATAACAAATATGTCAACTGCAATGCATCATTCTGGTTTCTATCGATTGTTGTTTTCTATGTTTTATAACACCAAACCGAACAGAATCACAAGTTATATTCCTTCTTGTATTAAATTGTGAGTCCCATCTTGATTTGATCTTTAAAAAAAAAGTTACATCATCATGTTTTGCCGCTGTCAACAGATTCACAAATTTGTCTAATGCATGTTGGCAGCTCTTATTCAGACACATAATTGTCCAACTACATCCAAATTTATTCATTTGATGATACGCATCTTCTTTAAGGTATATCTTAATGATAAAAACAAGGAATTACAAGGTTGCAATATTAAATCAATAACTACTCAAATAACAAATTAGTTGTTTTTATCCACACATAAACACAACAACTCTGAAAACAATATATTGGACGGATTAACAAGAATATATGAAAACCGCATAACACTTGTACGTATAGATAAAAATGTGATAGATAAGTGATTATATAAACGTCTCGCACTATACTATGCATAAGTGCTTAGACCTTGTTGTTTCGTACCAGACTTACTTACAAGGACAATGAAGAGCCCCCATGACTCCCCGAACCACTGGCGTTTCTCATGGACGGAAGATCGAACCTGACGGAAAAGTCATCATCTATGGGTAAAATTTCAGGTAATTATTTGGTGTACAAAAAAAAGCAGGATGAATATTCCAACAATAGAGTGGAACACAGGAGATCATACAGCTCAAGTAGTCCCTATTACAAAGGCCTTCTCTGTCATGAAAAAGTTTCAACCCAACCAGATTGTACTAAAACTCCTATAGCACATGATGTCCAGAACTTGCTCTCTCCAAGTCCTTACTACAAAGGGCTCCTCTACACTGAAAGAGTTGATACTGGTACGGGTACGGGTACAGATCCAACTTTTGAAGTAGAGACTACTGCTCCTATACCACATGAGTACTTGGTTAGTCCTTGTTACAAAGGGCTCCTGAACTCAGCTACAAGCCTGCACTGCGACTCTACGAATGCAAGCTCGAGTTCCAGAATGAAGAAGTCACAATTTGGGTTTTCCAAGTTTAACGCAAAAGAACCCCCAACAATGGTAAAGGTTTACTCTACGGAAAATTTGAATGAACAGGAGTCGGGAGGATCAGAGCCAACATCGCCACAGTTTTCACCACCTTTGTCGATTCCAGAACCTCCATCAGAACCTCCGCTGCCGCAGCCAATTGTGTTGCAATTTGACGCCTTATGCGCTTTACGTTAATATCTATTGATCAAGTTAAATATTTATTTTGATCCAGCTTATCTGTTTTTTAATTTATTTACACATGAAAATGCAGCTTGGTGCAATTCAGTAGCTTATTGTTCTTCCAAAGCTAAGCTAATGTATTATTATATTAATATACTATTTACTCGGCTGCTTCCTGTTCCTAACTATCTGGTGCAATTGTTCAGTTTAATTCCCGATTCTTGTCGCAACCCACCAAAAGTTTTCAAATCTAATGTGTTATATTAATATGCGATTGATGAACGTAGCCTTTTTTTCGAATATGCTTAAAGTATTAGTTGATAGATGTATACAAACAACAACCATGCCCAGTATAATCCCACTCATAGCCAAACTATTGGTGAAGTCTAGGGAGGGTGAGATGTAGGCGAGTCTTACCTCTATTCCGGGATAGAAAAGCTGCTTCCCGTGAGACCCCGGCTCTAAAGTTACGTATATCCATAAAAGTCAAAGTAAAACACATATAGCTACTCGCAAATCTCCACTCACACATGCACACACAAAAAAGGTATAAAACACATGATATGGAAAAGTAAGTAAGTAACGCACCAAATAGACACATAGAGTAACGATAACATGCAAAGGTTACCTAAATAAACTTCAAAGTTAAGCTACTAAGCAAAAGCTTAATTAGAAAACACCAAACCATCCACCTAAAAATAGGGATGCCAATGGGTCGGTTATGGGTTACTGTTAAATACCCGAAAAAATACCTGATAGGTAATGGGTATGACACAAGATTTTACAACCGGGTTGCACATAATTAAATATACATGTATTAATTTATGCTAAAACTTATATTTGTTTCAAAATTATACTTTGAAACTTATTTACTAATATTTTGATACAAAGTTTCTACTTTTGGAAAACCTATATTTTGGACATGCGCTTGTGTGATCATTGTCCTCGTTAGATATGTTTGTCTATGTATAACAATAATTGTGTGCACTAATGTTATTCTTAGTCCAACTTAAAATGTACTCAACAGTTATTGGCTAATAGTAAACTTCTCTTCTCTCACTGCCTCTGCTTTCTACTGGTTTAGAACCCTCAAAACAACAATGATTGCTTCAAGCTCCACCTCTTAATAGAAGACCCAATCCATCTTCTCTTAAATCTCGACATTTCATTTGAAGAATAAAAAATAATTAGCACATTCCGATTGGAGAACGTATTTGCACGGGGGCTACCTTGTGGGGAAGGCTGTTGATTGTAATATCTGGGTCATTGGGATTGAGTTCCTCATACTTTTTGATGGTTTAATATTCACACTTTCTTCAGGGACGAGTCCAACATACTCACTGCGGGTTAGATTGCCCGTGTGTCAACCAGATAAATCCCTTTTGAAATGGACAATGTGAGTTTGTCAAATGCTCAATGAGCCGCTCCATTAGCGGCACATAAACTAATTAGTCAGTTGGGAAAAAGAGGGTTGGGATTCAAAAGAATCAGGCGAAGTGTTTGCTCCCAAACAATGGAAGTGTAAAGACACTAAGGGAGACAGATATACTCCTTTATTTTTGTAATAGCCGAAATTGTATGACAAATTTGAAAAGCTCCTTTCCTAATAGACCTTCCTCCTTCCATTATTGATAATTGCATTATGGTCCAATCATAGTAATATTTTTTGATAGACAATATTACCATGTCTTCATTTTTTAAATATGAAGAGTTGTTTAGTGGAAACAGTATCAAAAGAAAAATAATAATCAGAACTCGTTTTCGTATTACATTGATTGAATAGAATTACAAACAACTATTTATAACCCAAACAACCCTTGGCCTGCAAGAAACCTCTCTGAAAATTCCTATGGTTTATAAGTAATCACAGTTTAGCCCTCATACTTGCAAACCTTTACAAGATTAGTCTAAGAATCACCCCGCCCACACTCCCACCCCACTAATCTTGTAACACCAACAAGGTGTCGCATCTCTGCAAACTTCAGCCTTGGTAATCCATTTGTAAGAATATATTCCTTCTGCAAGTTCCCAACTACGTGCTCAACCTTGATCTCTTCTCTTTCTACACACTCTCTAATGAAATGATAGTGTTATGAATATGCTTGCTACACCCGTGGAACACCAGGTTCTTCATTAGAGCTATAGAAGATGAATTGACAACCTTCAACGTTACTTCCTTTTCTTTGGTTACCTTTGATAATAAGCCACGAAGCCACATTGCGTGACAAGATGCCGATGTGACCTCACAAGATGAAAATGCAACAGTTCCATGTTTTTGTGAAACCCAACTCCCTGCTGCATCACCATATTAAACAGACATACTTCTTCCGTATCTACTGAATGACTACTGTCACTGAAACTGTGTAAGGTACTAGCTCCGCACTTAGGATAGAACACGCCATAGTTAACACTTCCCTTCAAGGATCGCTACATTTGTTTCACAACTTGCGTATGTGATACTTTAGGTTCTTGCATAAAACGAGACACGTAACTTTCCGAATAACCCAGATATGGATCTATATGCACAACATATCTTAAGCTCCCGACGATCCCTCAAAACTCAGTTGGATCAACTTTGTTACGTGTAAAAAATGGTGATCACGAGTTGATGAGCTAAGATGAGAAGATGAAGAAGAATCACAAAGAAAGAAGAAAGAAGAGGAATAATCCCAAATTAAAGCTACTCAATACATTCCATCATCTCTGTATTTGTACAATCAGGATATTCACTGGACCCCCTACACTAATCAATTATTACATTTAAGCCCTCCTATTTATTTAACACCTATCATTACTCCCCCTCAAAAGATTTTTGTCCCCAAAAATCAGAACAAAGAGGGAAAAAAAATTAATCAAAAGTATCAATTCGAAACTGTGACCACTGGATTTGGTTAAAACAGCCAACATTAGAACAATTGAAACACCAACATAGCTTGCAATTCTTGAAGTTTTGAACTTGAATCAACACTACCAATTCAGTCAAAATCTCGGTCAACTGGTCTTTAGATGTTTTAGCTATATGGGCAGCCACAACCCTTTGCAAACCTATGGCTTGATTTAGCCTTGGATCATCATGTATTTCACCAACACTTGCACTTACTTTTCCATTTATTATCATTTTTGTGTAATATTCATATAAAACTCTATATCCACCAGCCCAAAGAGCCCAAAGAATTGGAACATTAACTTCAGCCTTCTCTCCCAACTACTAAGCAACCCAACTAATTCTGTGTCGTAGTGCTGACTATTACTGAATCTGTTGATAGTATTGTCAACCCAAGGAATGGGTATGCACCCACCCCGTGAATTAATAACAAAAACCAGAACCAAAACATGATGTGTTGATGGCTTATAACCACTACAAATCTCAAGCACCTTTTGGTAAAATTAACCTCCTTTTTCAACAATTAATTCAACTTCACAGACTCTATTTTTGTTTACTAGTTCTTTTACAATTTTAATCTCCATAATCTCTCCACCTTTACATTTCATACTTACTCCCCATTCAATACACTTTATAGTGCAATTCTTTTCAGCCGCCTGCTTCTTAGCAAGTTGGTCAAAACAAGCTCCTTTATAATTCTGATGATATCAACCCAAGGTACCATCCAAATAGCATACCCCCTCGATTGAAAACATAAGTTCTGTTGCAGCCACGTGTGGGTCATGAGCAACTTCCATTTGTAATACATTTGGAGCCTATTGTAGTGACTTAGAACAATAGGGATATAACCCCATTGAACACCATGAGCTAATAAGTACCACAGTTGTTCAGTTTCTTCCTTGTTAACCATATCCTCCATAACATTCTTAGCAATTTCAAAATCATAAGGCAATGGCTCACATTTTTCGACCCTTAACTCCTTGTTTTCATATAACAACTTTTTCCACTCGAAATGTAAATTTCCATAATTGTTTTCATAAACTTCACTTACACAAGCTACACTACATTTATAATAGAACATTTCACTATCTTTACCTTCCATGTTGCAAACCCAGCCGGTATTTACCCAATCTAAATACTCCTTCCTTTTCCAAGAACCTAATTCTTTTGTGAAACACAAGATTTTACAACCGGGTTGCACATAATTAATTATATGTGTATTAATTTATGCTAAAACTTATATTTGTTACAAATTATCCCTTGAAACTTATTTACTAATATTTTGATAGAAAGTTCGTATTTTTGGAAAACCTATATTTTGGACATGCGCTTGTGTGAATATTGTCCTTGTTAGATATGTTTGTCTATGTATAACAATAATAATTGTGTGCAATAATCTAATTCTTAGTCCAACTTAAGATGTAGTCCACAGTTATTGGCTAATAGTAAACTTCTCTTCTGTCGCTGCCTCCGCCTTTCTACTGGTTTATAACCCTCAAAACAACAATGATTGCTTCAAGCTACACCTCTTATAGAAGACCCAATCCATCTTCTCTCAAATCTTGACATTTCATTCGAAGAACAGAAAATAATTAGCACATATGGATTGGAGAACGTATTTGCACGGGGGCTACCTTGTGGGGGAAGGCTGTTGATTGTAATATCTGGGTCATTGGGATTGAGGCCCTCAGAGTTTTTGATGGTTCAATATTCACACTTTTTTCAAGGACCAGTCCAACATACTCACTGCGGGTTAGATTGCCCGTGTGTCAACCAGATAAATCCCTTTTGAAATGGACAATGTGAGTTTGTCAAATGCTCAATACACCGCTCCATTAGCGGGTTGGGATTCAAAAGAATCAGGCGAAGTGTAAAGACACTAAGGGAGACGGATATACTCCTTTATTTTTGTAATAACCGAAATTGTATGACAAATTTGAAAAGCTCATTTCCTAATCGACTTTCCGCCTTCCGTTATTGATAATTGCATTATGGTCCCACCATAGTAATATTTTGATGGACAATATTATCACGTCTTCATTTTTTAAATATGAAGAGTTGTTTAATGAAAATAGTATCAAAAGAAAAATAAGAATCAGAACTCGTTTTCGTATTACATTGATAGAATAGAATTACAAACATCTATTTATAACCCAAACAACCTTTGGCCTAAAAGAAACCTCTCTGAGGGAAACAATCTCAAATCCCTATGGTTTATAAGTAATCATAGTTTAGCCCTCATACTTGCAAACCTTTACAAGATTAGTCTAACAATCACCCCCACCCACCAACAAGTTGTCGCATCTCTACAAACTTTAGTCTTGGTAATCCATTTGTAAGAGTATATTCCTTCTCCAAGTTCCCACTTACGTGCTCAACCTTGATCTCTTCTCGTTCTACACACTCGCTAATGAAATGATAGTGTTATGAATATGCTTGCTACACCCGTGGAACACCGGGTTCTTCATTAGAGCAATAGAAGATGAATTGTCAACCTTCAACATCACTGTCTCTTCTCTTCTTTTTCTTTGGTTACCTCTAACAATAAGCCACGAAGCCACATTGCTTGACAAGATGCCGATGGGGCGGCCATAAACTCGGCCTCACAAGATGAAATGCAACAGTTCCTTATTTTTGTGAAACCCAACCCCCTGGTGCATCACCATAATAAAATACCACTCCAGACGTACTTCTTCCGTCATTACTATCTACTGAATGACGACTGTCACTGAAACCGTGTAAGGTACTAGCTCCGCCCTTAGGATAGAACACGCTATAGTTAACACTTCCCTTCAAGGATCGCTACATTTGTTTCACAACTTGTATATGTGATACTTTAGGTTCTGGCATAAAACGTGACACATAACTTTCCGAATAACCCAGATCTGGTTGTGTATGCACAACATTTCATAAGATCCTAACGATCCCTTAATACTCAGTTGGATCAACTTTCTTTTTATCACTTTGTTTTGACAACATTAATCCTAGGTCAAGCGGAAACTGTGTTGCATTACTTTCCCATAAACCAAATTGTTATAGGATCTTGATGGCATAGGTTGTTTGCTTCACTCTGATTCCTCTTTCACTTTGCTTTACTTCAATTCCAAAATAATGATGAAGCACTCCTAGATCACTCATCTCGAATTGTGTCTCCGTCTTTCTCTTGAACTCTAGAATGTCTTGAAGTGACTCTCAGGTTACCATAAGATCGTCAACATGCGTACCAACTATGAGAAACTGCTTATTTTTCTTTCTTTTATAAATAGATTGCTCGTGTTTGCATCTTTCAAAACCGAGTCCCTTTAATGCTGCATCGAGACGTTGATTCCAAGCTCTTGGAGTTTGACGAAGCCTATATAACGTTTTAATCAACTTATAAACCTTTCCCTCGTGCCCGGCTTTAACATAACCTTCTGGTTGTCGTACAAAGACATTATCCTTTAGTTCACCATGAAGAAACCCTAACTTGACATCCAAATGATGGACTTCCCACCCTCGATTAGTTGTTATTGCGAGAAGATATTCGAGCAACCAGCGCATACACCTCTTCGTAATCGATCCCAATCGATCCCAAACTGCTGAACGCACCCTTTAGTGACAAGCCTTGCTTTGTATTTTGTTATTACCCCATTTGCATCTCTTTTCATCTTGTGTATCCACTTAAGGCCTATAGGTTTTACATCAGGAGGAGGATCAACTAATTTCCACATATGATTCCTTTCGATAGAAGAAATCTCACTATCCATAGCTTCCTTCCAATGTAGCTCCTTATCCGCTTCTTTAAAATTTGTTGGTTCATCATCAAGTGATAACAATATACGTCTTCATCTTGATTTGGATGTGGGCTCGAAGAATTGCTAGGTAATCCTTCAACTACATAGTCTTAAAACCAACCTAGTACTTGTTTACTCCTTGCTGATCTTCGAAGTGGACCAGTCGTATTTTGAGGAGCTCTGGTCCCTTGTTCCTCGTTAAAACTACCTTCGGACTCATCAGCCACCCATGTGTTGTCACCCGAACTACCACCTGAATCTAAGTTACCATCCGATATTTCGTTAAAACCTTCACTGTTTCAATGGAAATGATTCTAGGTTACGGTCTCGTTTACGACCACAAATTTTGTCTTGCATGGATCAGTGGTGTCAACATTTTTCGAGTAATTCGTCCAAGTATACCTTTTCCCTTCTTCAAACTCTATGTCTCCCTCACAAGCAACTTGTATTCAGCTTTTAACCGGTTCATACGTGCGATACGACAAGGTCTCTGGCTGATTTCCCAAGTGGACCATAAGACCACCTCTATCATCCAACTTATTCAAACCATTCACCAAGTCCTTTACATAACCACACACCCGAATATCTTTAAACAAGAGAAATTTAGTTCCTCACTTTTTATCTTTTCATATACAGTTATCGAGTTTTCTAATGCTTTCGTTGGTGATCGGTTCAACACGTAAACTGACTGATGTACAACTTCGCTCCAGAAGCTTTGTGGCAGCCCTTTTGCTTCCAACATGCTTTGAGTGGTGCCCAAAATTGTCTGATTTCTCCTTTCAACCACCTCATTTTGTTGTGGCACATATGGTGATAAATTGTCTCAATTCCCTTTTGCTTACAAAGATCACGCAACACATGTGAAGTAAACTCGCCTCAATTATCAGTTCTCAATGCTTTAACCTTCTTGCTATACATGTTTCGAGTCATGTTAGTAACTCGAATAAAAGTCTTAGCACTTGGTCTTTGGTTCTTATCACCTTTATGGCGTGATTGGACCACATACATCCGCATATAAGAGTTGTAGTGGTTCTGTGGTTCGATGAAGTGACTCCTTTTGAAACGGCCCACATGTTTGTTTCGCTAACACACATGAGTCATGCGTTTGCATGGGGTGTGATATGGTGGGAAGACATATTGCATGCTTGGAAAGCTCTTGATTGTGTCAAAGTTAAGATGCCTGAGATGAGCATGCCATAGCCAGGCCTCTTCCTCCAAATTAACATGTAAACATACCGGAGATGCTACTTTTAAGTCAATTTTATAGATTTTGTTAGAAGATCCGGGTACCTTCATCAACAAGGTGCCATCCTCTTCGAACATCTGTAAAATACCAAGTTGAATCCCAATTTTGTGTCCTGATTCATCCAATTGCCCTACACTTATTACATTAATTTTTAAGAAAGCAATATAATAAACATTATGTAGTATTCGTTGTTATCCACGTGCAAACCGTTGTCGAAATTCACTTGCCTCGAATTCGACTTTCGAGGTTAGTAAACCACTCTCGTGCATGTGGTTACTTGCTCCGTTATAAATAAACCGTGTGTTAACCTTGTGTGGACTTGAATCAAACTTCTTTTGGGTTTACACCTTCTTTGTTCAAGAAAACTACTTGATCTTAACTGCCATGTAAAGGACTGTTTCATTTCTTCCTGAACTAGATTACTTGCCCCTCGTTTACGAGTTGGACATTCTTAAGAAAAATGGCCTAACCAATCATGTCGATAACACTTAAGCTAATAGCAATCTCTCATCTCTTTTCCTTGTTCCTTTTCTTTACCACACCCTACTGATTTCCCTCGGCCTCTTTGGCTGTATTCCATTGCCCCCCTTCCCCGATCATATCACTCTTCTTCTTTGCTTCCCATTCCTCGAAGGTTAACCAAAGTTGTTGTTCCCTCTTAATGGCTTGTGTTTTTTCTTATAGACTAATTCTGTCTTCATAAGCCTTCATCTGTCCAACAATATCATCAAAGGTTATGGTTTTTAAATCAAGAGTCTGCTCAAGGAAGGCAACCATATGAATATACATATCTGGTAAACCATTTAGGAACCCTTTAACTAGTTTTTGATCCTCTATCACTGTTCTAAGTAAGGCTGATATCAACGTAGTCCTAGTTATACTGTTTATGAATTCATCTACAGTGCTAGACTCATTGATCTTTAAGGCCTCAAACTTAGATGACAGAGTCTGCAACCTTCCTTCAACAACTCAGTCTGCTCCTTGATGTCGGACTTTTACTATGTCCCACATTATCTTGGTCGTACGGAGATTACCTATTCGAAGAACTTGATCTTTCGGTAGTGCTTTGTTGGGATTGAACCTTTGGAAATGAACAGATGATACATAGTCAAAACACACCATCCGAGCTTTGATCTAACCATCAGAGGTTTCTAACCGTTGATGAGTATTGACTGCTTGCAATAAACAGATTGCTTCCTATCCTCTGACAGAAGAAATTCTCAATCGCTGATAGAAGATCACAAGAACAGAGGATAGCCAGAAGTGCTTAGTTTAGTATTAGATTAATCAATATAACAGTGCTATGCACTGGTAGTTTTGTCTAAGCAGTGTTTGTAGTTAGTTATTTCTTGTTAGCTGTCACTATCAACCCTGACGTCATTGAAAGACGATCAGTGGTTAGACAATTAGTATAAATAGGCGCTTAATGTAACTGTCAACACTCGTCTTCTTAAAAAGATCAATTTCGCATATCTTATTCATTTCTTACTATAAACGATCGTTATTGGGCTAAGGGGGAGTTTGTGAATCACATGCAATAGTTTAATTACTTGAAAGCATGATGGTGATAAAAACAAACGACCGATTGATTGTTGTAAAAGTTTCCATTAATCCGCTGCATTTATTTTCTGTTTTTCAATCATTTTCCATTACTTGAAACAAAAACAACAATCAATTCAAACTTAGATCCTGACAATTGGTATCAGAGCTTGGTCAATCGATTTTGATTTAAAAGTCAAATTGATTTGAACAGATCAGCTCTTTGTTGCTAATTTCGTTTGATAAGTTTTGCTTGAATACAGAGTTTTATTACTACAAAAGTTTTTAAACACAAATACGTTGTAAACAAGAGAAATGACACAAACACACCGGAATGCAATATTGGATCCATGTTCAACCCACCTATGTTAAAACGAAATGAATATTTTATTTGGCAACGTAGGATGGGTCATATTCTCGCCCAACAGAACACCGGATGTTGGAGACCCGTTGTATTTGGACCACACGTCCCCATGGTTCCAAGTACAGAGGATCCCCACACTCAAGTCCCTAAGAAACTCGAAAATTACTCTAACTCAAAATCGAATTGGATGCTAAGGCTTTTAGCATCGTTGCTTTGGCTTTGCCCAATGAGATTTATGTGGGATTACTTAATTGTAATAGTGCTAAAGAGTTATGGGATGCTCTTAAAGAGCAATTCGGTGGTACTGAAGAGGTGATGTAGAATAATAGAGAAGTTTTAAATCAACAGTATGAAACGTTTTGTCACATTAAGGGTGAGTCATTAACCCAATAGTTCGAACGATATAGCTGTCTCATCAGTGAGCTCAAATTGCTAAATGTGGAATTTCCAAATTCGACTGTCAATAGTCGTTTCTTGAGATCTTTACCTGAGAAATGGGAGACTGTAGCTTATGTCACTCGAACAGCTGTTGGTTACGAGGAAATGACCTTGACACAACTTGATGGTCGACTCCTCACATATGAGAGAGAGTTGAACCTGAAAAAGAAGTTACAAGAGTTAGGGAAAATGACCGATGACTATACTCTGGGAAACACTGGAGGGGTCTGGCAGTGGAAAGGATCAGAGTTTTGATCATTACATTGACATAACTTCTGGAAACAATTTCAACTCTTATCCCTGTACACCCAATTTTGCTTTTGCTGCAAATTGTGAAAGCCAAACCTCAGACAATCTGAGTTTTGAGATGAATGACCTACAACACTTTGAACCCACGGATTTGGAAGAAATGGACATCCTACACCAGTTGGCACTTTTGAGTGTCAGGGCCAGTAAGTTTTACAAAAGAACTAGTAGGAGGTTTCCAGGTTTGCATGGGGGGGGGGGTTAAAAGTTGGGTTAGATAAATCAAAGATAAAATGTTTTAAGTGCAATAGGATGGGACATTTTGCCAGGGAATGCAGAACTCAAACTGCAGGACCAATTATCACACATCCTGGCCCTAATCCTCAAAGCACTATCTAATATTCCCAGTTTGTCCCTGCACAACAAATGCAAAACACTGCTCATTTTGCAAATCCTGTAACAACTGTCCCTATTCATTATGTCCAAACCTCTGCACCACATATTCAATATGTTCAAGCACCACCTCAAATGCATGTGCAACAAGTTCCACATGTCACTCAAACTACTCAAACCACTGCTACACCAGCAGAGGTTACACAACAAAGCTTCTTTACCCAAGGTTTTGTTGACTTGAGTAGTTTGCCTGAGGATTTAACTGATGAAAACTTTGCTCTCATAGCCAAAAATGATTTTGAAAATGAAAACTTGTGTTTAATGGCTCTTGAGACCATAGTTGAAGGTGATGAGTCTGTGGAACAGGAGTCAAAATCTGATGTGGTTGAATGTTGTGAAGCAGTGGTTACACCAGAAGTTACACATGTGGTTGAAACAAATGCCGTCGATGTTGAAAAAGACAATCTATCTGACCCACGGGACACAAAGGTGTGTGAAGAAGAGTGTGACTGTGCTCTTATGGCTGCTTTGAAGGTATCACCTTAGATCCTTAAAGATCTATGTTCTGAAAAATGCATTATTGCTTTTGCAAACATAAAACAGGTGAATGAAAACCTGAGAAACAAAATTTTAGAAGATGAACTTAATTTTGAAAAACTTGTTAAAGAGTTGAAAACAAAGTTAAGTGAAAAAGATTCTGAAATGAGTAGCCTAAGGCATGAATCAAGCATAACCAAAGATCAGCTCCAAACTATGGTAGAAAAATACCAAGTTCACAAACAGGAGCTAGAATCTACCCATATCACTTGTGAAAAATGGGTAGAGTCTTGCAAAGGTTATGAGCTTATGCTTGATGCTCAAGTCAAGAGCAACATAAAGTTTGGATAGTCTTTAGGGAATATGACCATACTTGTGAAAATGCTGTAAAAATTGACTCTGAGCTGGTTGAAATAGTCCCCACAAACTTGGCTGGTGAAGAAATTAAGATCACTGATAAAGAAGGAAACAAAATTGTTCTTGAAAAACTAGAGGTTTCACCAAAAGAAAAAGAAATTGAAAAATATCAGTTTAAACCAACCTGGTCAGATGAATGTGATATTTTGGAAAACTTCAAGCCAATGGACTTTTCAACTCTTGATGGTATAAAAGCACCAAAAGCATTGGTGATCCCTATCAAGACTTGCCAGCAGAGGTTACACTATCTGCTCTCAAAAAGTCTGATAGGAAAAGGAAAGAAAAGGTTAAACACTAGTTTTGTGAATTTTGTGAAAAGAGAAATCATGATACGACATACTGTTTTCTTTTGAAAGCTAATAACATAAACAAAACCTGTGTTATACCTAAATCTCCTAGATGCACCATCTGCAACAAAACAAATCATCCAACTCAAGAGTGTGTCTATCTCAAAACCTATCATCAAAAGGTAAAAGAGATTAGAGAAAAAGCTCTAGAGAGAGAATTCAAATTCTGCCAAACAGAAATTTAAATAATGTGAAACATCTGTCACCAAAGATTTAAATCAAACCCCTGTTCACAGAGAAATTCAAGTAACAGATGCACCTCCATCAAACCAGATTCCAAGAGGTAAAAGCCAGCCTAATTACCAAAGGTGCCTATGACTTATGAGACTTACAAAAAGCCTTCTAAGCCAATGGTAAACAGGCATCCTCATGGTTACCAACAGTTGATAGGAGGTAGCTCACAGTAGTGGTTACAAAAACCTGATCTAACCACTGCTCATCAATCTGAACTTGATTCTGGATCATCAGATACCCCATCCAAAGCCATTTTGGCTTTGGAGACCCACCTGAACAAATTATTTCAAAACATGTGCAGGGAGCTTCTACTTGCCTTGACACTCTTTGGTATGTAGATAGTGGAGGCTCCAGGCACATGACTGGATGTAAAGCCCTGCTCGAAGATTTTAAAGCTCATGGAGGGGTGATATACCTTTTGGAAATAATTCAAAAGGGAAGGTGTTGGGGTCAGGATGTGTTTCAGCAGGAAAACTCAAGTTTGAAAATGTGAATCTCATTGACAATCTAAAATTCAACCTCTTAAGTGTCTCATAGACGAGTGATAAGGGTTATGGTTCCTTCTTCACAAAGAAAACTTGCCAAATAGTAGGGCCATAAGTTGTCAAAAAGATTGATCAAATCATTGTAGAGAGCAAAGCACGGTTGATTGCTCATAGAGTAGGAAATGTGTACGTGGTTGATATGGTAAAGGATAATCCTGTGTCAAATGCATGCTTGTTCTCAGTTGCTTCAAGCAAAGAGATAGAGCTATGGCATAAAAGGCTAGGGCACACAAATCTAAAAACCATCTCCACTCTCTCAAAACAAAGTCTGGTTAGAGGTTTGCCCCAAAAACAATTTACTTATGAAGAGCCTTGTGTTTCATGTTTAAAAGGTAAACAACATAAAAGCTCTTATAAGTCAATTGAGGAGTCCAAAACAAGTCAGTGTCTACAGTTGCTTCATATGGACTTGTTTGGACCTGTACAAATCATGAGCTTAAAACACAAAAGATATTGTCTGGTGGTAGTTGATGATTTTTCCAGGTTCACATGGACTTTCTTTTTACACTCTAAGGATGAAACAACAAACATTTTGCAAAACTTTGTCAAACAAGTTGAAAAGCAATTTGATCTTCCTGTAAAAATCTTTAAGAGTGATAATGGGACAGAGTTTAGGAACAAGGAGTTGGATGCTTTCTTGAGTCAAAAGGGATTGTTAGACAATAAAACATCCCTAGAACTCCAGAACAAAATGAGGTTGTTGAAAGGAAAAACAGAACTTTAATCGAATCAGCAAGGACCATACTTGCAGACTCAGGTTTACCCTTGTCTTTTTGGGCAGAGGCTGTAAACACTGCTTGCTATGTCCAGAACAGAGTTTTGATAAACCCTAGGCATCAAAAGACTGCCTATGAATTGCTTTACAAAATCAAACCTCTAATCTCTTATTTCAAAGTCTTTGGCTGCCCATGCTTCATTTTAAACATCAAGGATTTAATATCCAAGTTTGCAGCCAAAGTTGAATGTGGTTATTTTCTGGCATACTCAACCACTGCAAAAGCCTACAGAGTTTTTAACTCTAGGACCAAATGTTTTGAGGAAACTCTAAATGTGAAGTTCAATGAACTCTCATCTTTGAAAATCCCAGCAAATGGACCTGCTGAATTGTTTGATTTATCTAAATTTACATTTGAAGATGTGTCTGTCAAGACTAACCCTGCAGGTACCCCACAATCATCATTTCAAGAGCAAGGATAAGATTGCATTCTTCCAAGTTTCAAAATCAATCCTACAAGCAGAGGAGCAGATGTTAGTAGCAATGGTGAAACCTCTGCTAGTCCAACATTGGTTAGTACTCAAACCTCTGCCAGCTCTTCAAACCAAACATCTGTTGATAATAGTCCACAACAAATGGACAAAAGTCAACCCACTTTCACTACCATTCCACCAATCCCTTCACCACCATTCCAATCAGAGGCTGGACCATCAATTTCACCAGCAGAGTTAGCTCAGATGATACACATTTGCAAGCTTCACCTCAAAATGCCATTGTCCCATATCAAGGTGATTTGATCTTCCTCAAAAGCCATCCATGGGATCAAGTTATTGGCAACATAAATGCGGGTGTACTCACAAGAAGCCAAGCCCAAAACATTTGTCTTTTTGTTGGTTTTCTATCACTCACACAGCATGTCAAGTACCAAGAGGCACTTAAAGAAAACAGCTGGGTAGAGGCCATGCAAGAAGAGCCCCTACAGTTCAAGAGATAACAAGTATGGGAACTTGTACCACTGCCAAAAGATGTGAGTCCCATCGGCACAAAGTGGGTCTTCAAGAACAAACTTGATGAAAGGGGTATTGTTGTCAAGAACAAAGCAAGGCTCGTGGTTCAAGGCTACAGACATGAAGAAGGGATTGACTACGATGAAACTTTTGCTCCAGTAGCAAGGTTAGAAGCCATTCGCTTGTTCTTAGCCTTTGTTGCTAACCACAACATCAAGGTGTATCAAATGGACATCAAGAGTGCATTCTTGTATGGAAAGATAAAGGGAGAAGTATATGTTTGTCAACCTCCTGGATTTGAGGATCATTTTCATCCTGATCATGTTTACAGGTTAAACAAAGCACTGTATGGTCTAAAACAAGCACCAAGAGCCTGGTATGAAACTCTATCCACTTTTCTCTTATCCATTGGTTTCACCAGAGGGAGGATTGACAAAACCCTATTTTTAAAATGGAAAGGAAAATATTTGATGCTTGTCCAAATTTATCTGGATGACATCATTTTTGGATCCACATGCACTGCCATGTGTGAAGAGTTTAGAAAACTCATTGCAGCAGAGTTTGAGATGAGTGCAATGGGTGTGTTGCAATGTTTTCTTGGTTTACAAGTCAAACAAATGCAAAAAGGAATTTTCATTCATCAAAATAAGTATGTGAAAGAACTACTTAAGAAATTTGATATGGATGATTGTAAACCTTGCAGCACACCCATGGCAACATCCAAGCTAGTCACTGTAGATGGTAAAGATGACCTTGTTGATCAAACTTTATACAGAAGCATGATTGGGTCTTTATTGTACCTAACTGCCTCAAGGCCACACATTATTTTTGCTACTTGTGTTTGTGCCAGATCATAGTCATTGCCAAGAAAATCAGACCTTATTGCTGTAAAAAGGATATTCAGATACATAAAAGGTGCTCCCACACTTGGTATCTGGTATCCAGCTAAGGTAACATTGAGCTTGCAGGATATTCTGATAGTGACTTTACTGGATGTAAAACAACAACAAAGTCCACATCTAGGGGAGCCCAATTCCTAGGAGATTGCCTAGTGTCTTGGCAAAGGAAAAAAGCAAGTTGCAGTATCCACATCCACTGCTGAAGCCGAATATATAGTTGTTGCAAGTTGCACCTTTTTGGCTTCAAAATCAACTCCTGGATTTTGGTGTGACTGCTTTGATGTAGGACGGATCCTAATAGCATAGGAACCTAGATTTAATATCTAATGTCCATAATAGAAGAAATATTATGACACGATTACCAAATAACAAGAAATAATCAGTTAAACGTCAATTTTATTGATAAACTTCAAATATCCAGTTTGACAGAGCTTCGCTACTCAGAGCACCAAAGTTACAAATGACAAAGCTAGCTATTTATAGGATATTAAGTTCGCTGGTGGAGGGGAAGTTCGGCCGAACTTGACTTCACAATACCATCACAAGTGAACTTGACCCTCCATTACATAAATACTTGATTTTACTAGCCTGTTCACATCTAATCTATATAGACTCGATATAAGACTAAGACATAGACATTCTGCACCAACAGACTCCCCCTTGGATATCGTCTTTGTCTTTTATTAGTCTTCAGAACTCTGTCTTCAATAAAACTTTAACCCGTACGACCAAAGAAGTTCTTGTACGGCTTCTTTCGTCTTTCCTGCTTTGGATCTGTTGTCTGATCAGTAGGTGGCACTTTATTCATAAATTGGTACCTTCTGAGCCTTTCCGCCCTACCTCTTTCATTAATCTCTTTGAGACGCTTTTCTTCCTTCAAAAATTCTACATGTTCAGCATCCCTCCAACTCGATTCCCACATCCTACCAGAGTTTACTTCACGTGCATAACAAACATTCACGACCCTCTGATATTGCATTGCTTGCTCTTTTTCACATTCTTCAAACACAATCTTGTTGTAGAACAAACACTTGATGTCTTCCTTCGAGCAATTTACTAGCCACATTGGGTCTAGTATCCTGATCGTCCTCCACAACCCTCTCAGACCTTGAGCTCCAAACATTTCTTACTCTTTCCTTAGTAATATCTAGATGATCTTCAAATCGTAGTACAATCACAGCTTCACAAGTATACCATTTGAACAAAGGATAAAAGTCTTGTTCGATCGGCATTAAAGGCATGTTTCTCATCGCTCTCAGACGTTTCATAAACAACGTGATATCTTTCTCCCCTGTCTTCTTGTTCGTTTTGATACGACGTCCCGGGAAGAAAGGCTTCCAATATCTAAAACCCTTCGTAGCTTCAAACTTGATCATTTTCCACAGTAATTGATCGATAAACTTCATGTGGATGTGACATTCCTTGTTTGAACAAGCTCTTCCACATCCCAGTAAGGTAGTGTCTTGAAATCTGCCAGATATTTGAAGTATTGAACTCCAAATTCTCGTTTAATGGCATACACATTCAGTTCCTTGAACCACCCGAGCTTAAAATATCACCTAATGACACATCTTTGTCTCTGGTAAAGAATGCTAGCACGTTGTCGAAACTTTCTTTCTCGTGGCATCTCTTTAAACCAGGATTTCTTAGCTTGAGCGATCTCTTCCTTAGTCATCGGCTTCGGCACTTTCCCATCACGAATAGATTCCTCTATCTTTTCCTTTAGCGTATCCTCATTCAGCTGCTTATACATCTCCTCAAAAGTTGGGAAACAATCTGTATTAGGACCGACGTTCTCAGCTTCATCCTTTTCTTCATCAAAAGACCAATCTTCCACTATAACCCTGTTATATTCATCTGCCTCGTATCTTTGTTGATAATGATACTCATTCGGCTCAAATGTGTTTACATTCAGAACATGCTCTTCAAAATCAAAATCAAGTGATTCTGCATCAACATCAATCAACTTTGCTAAATCCTCTTTGGAATAGTTGTGCACGAATTCACACTCTTCAACATTATGTTCAAGCATAAGTATCAACGGCTTTATTGGAACTGTAGTAACAGGTTGTGTAGAAGTAATAGCATTAGACAAATCAACTTCATCTGACTGCCATGTTTGCCCTGACTCCCCTGATTTTGATCATCCATAACATTCGCTTCATCGTTTAGAAGATTAGAGAAGTCAAAACTTTCATTAACTGTTGCATCAACCACCTTTATCCATGTACCACTAGGATCATCATCATTTCCTCCATCATGGTCAGAATCATCTTTAGGATCATCAGTTGGTGGTTCATCATCTTTTTCTTCATTTTTTGCTTCATAATCGTCCTTATCTTCAATAACATTTGCAGTATCAGAAGGCTTGACAGATTCGTCAACCTTAGAAATCTCGGACTCAGAAGCTTTCTCAACATTTTCATCAACAGGCTTTTCAGCTTCAGAAGATTTTGGTGCATCACCTTCAACACCTTTGCCTTTGCCACTTTCTGCAAGTTCTTTCTCAGCTCTTTCTCTCGCTTCTTGCCTATCCAAACGATCATATTCAGCGATAAAATCAATACAAGGCTATTAGATAACACTTTCAGCATCCTTGTAAATCTTCTATCATTTAGGGCTTGTATCGTTTTCGGATCAGTAATCTCTGTCTGTAGCTTTTCATTGGCATCTTGTAAGCTTTCGATTAATGCCTTGAAGAATTCACGATCATTTTCTAACACCTTGATCTTATCTTCCATCATTTCTTTCTCAACACAACTTTGAGTTACTTTCTTGATTAGCTCGGCCTTTTCATCTTCATTCTTTGCTACTTTATCTTCCAAGATCTTCACACGCTTTTAAAGAACATCAACATCTGATTTAGGAAAGAAATCATCTAGATATTGAAGATCCACCGACACATTCGGAATATCATCAAATATCTCTGACTTTGGAGTTTTTAGTGTTGATTTAGTAGTAGCAGCCTTTGGTGTAGAAGCCTTTGGAGTTGAGCTTTTAGGATGAACAAATTTAGGATCAGGAGATTGAATTACCGGAACTTCAAGTAATACAGTCTTAGGAGGTTCATGTGTAACTCCTGGATGTTCTGCTTCAGCTATGATAGAAACAGGAGGTTCTTGTGTAGGAGGTTCTTGTGTGACTCCTTTCTCCTGTGCACCAGAAGGTTCTTGTGTGACTTCTGTGCTCTTTGGCTTTCCAGCATATCTCCTGCTTGCTGGTTTCCGAGATTTGTTTGTTTTCTTTCCTTTAGCCTGTGGAGACCTTGTAGTCTTTTTTGTTGAAATTACTGCAGACTTCACACGCTTTGTTCTTTTCTTTGGTCTCTCTTCGTCAGATTTTTTTTCCTGCTCAGGATCAAAGTCAGCATCGGTTTCTTTAACCTTTTCTGCTTCTATTTCCGCTATTGACTTCTTTGTAGCTTTCTCGATCGAATCATCACTATCATCGTCATTATCACAAGTTGCAGAAATCACATCGTCCTCTTGAGTAGTCTTTTCAACTTCCTGGACTTTCTGTCACTATTGCTGCACTCGATCCAGTCTCTGTTTGCACGTTTACAGGCTCGTCTTCATCTATAAGCATAGTATCAACTTTCTTAGACATACGCTTCTTTTTCTTCTCGACCTCAGCTTTTAAGAACCATTCACTGCGAGCTTTCGGCTTGAACGTTTTAAACCATTGCTTTTCAGCATTTAATTCTTGTTCATCACCACTACCGTCGTTTCACCACTTGTTTTCAGCCGGCGCAACATAATTTTCGTTCTTCAACGCCCCAAACAATGGTTTTGCTACAGGTGCTGAATCCTGCTTCTGAAACTTGAGCAACTTCTTCACAGTAGTTTCATCGAGATGACTGAAATATAGAATATCATTTGGATCACGTGCAATATCTGTAAACTTCTCGTCGATGAGCATTTGGACAAACCTTGGATACAAACACAATCTAGTATCTTCCATATTCTTCGACATGTGAGTAAATACGAGCTTCGAATAGTTGTACGACTTTTTCAAGATCAACGCCGTAGCCATGCAGCCATATAATCTTGTACATCATCGAGACCTGCTTTATGATGGCTGAATGTGTGTATAATTGCGTGCATGAGAAGCTTGTAGGGGTTTGGAACTTCCCCTTTCTTCAACGTAGGCTTGTTTACGCTTCCTTTATAGCCTATTCGATAAAACAACCACGAACCATCTTCTCGTCTAGAAAAATAGGATCATCTTTGTCATCGTTAAACTATAAGATCCTGCGAGTATCCTCCTCAGTGACTATGATCTCTTTATTCTCGTCTCTGACTTGTACTGACGAAGTGATAGTATTCTTATCATCACTAAGACTTGCGTTCATCCAAAAATGATAAGTGTGTGATCGATAAGACACCGTTCTTTCCGTGATAGCGTGATGAATCGGACACTCTTTTAAAAAGTTCAAAATACTTTCATATTCCTTCAGCAATGGACACAACGCCTTATCAAGCGTAATACAGGCGTTGTGGAACTTAGAAAAATCCATCGTGATTACCCGCGCTGGAACTGGAACCTGAAAATCGACGCAAAACATGTAGCACACATTCCGAGAAAAAATTACAAATTTTTTTATCACTTTTCATCCAGTTCGGGCGAACTTGATGTTGAAATTACAAACAGTTTTATGTCAAGTTCGCCCGAACATGTCTCAACACATGTTCAACAGAAAAACATCTTAAGTTCGGGCGAACTTATGATTAACAACTTTCAAACTTCTAAATCCTAAGTTCGGTCGGACTTGTATTCTGATCAGATTTTATTCATGTTTTCATTAGCAAGTTCGGGCGAACTTGATAACAAGTTCGGCCGAACTTGTTATCTCCTTCAACAAAAACCTGCAATTTCAATTTATAACAATCTGAATAAAACCATCTAAATTTTATGGTCGATTTATGTTGATTATCATCAATCAAAGTCCAATTTGTCCAACACACACCTAGATCTACCAATTTTATCATTTTTTAGATCTTGATTACATGATTAAGTTCAATTCACGGTTCATATTGTGATTTCTCACCTCAGCCACTGAGAATGGTATGCAAATCACCACAATCAATCTAAATTTTGGCAGCACAACGAATCTAGATCAACTAATTTGACAAATCGCACAATTTCTCTAAGTTCGCTCAGAGGTTTTCAAGAACACATACTGAAGTTCGGTCGAACCTGCTTGCTATATATACTCTAGCAAGTTCGGGCGAACTTATAAGCCCATAATATGAAAGCCCAAAGTATATTCGGTCGAACTTATCCAAACCTTATTAATATCCAAACAAGTTCGGTCGAACTTGTTACAAAATGAATCTTTAACCTGTTAAGCAAGTTCGGCCGAACTTGCCTAAACCAAGTTTCAAATTTTCAAGATTTTGCAATTTTAGTCCCTGAACTTTTCACATTTTAACAGTTCTAAAAATCCACTCAGTTGACCAAGTCCAAGCTAATGACCTTGGTTAACCGATTTCTGTGTCGAGTCCAAGTTAATGACCCCGGTTTGACCCGTTATGAACAAACTGTTGACTTTTTCAAAAATCAAAGTTTCAAATTAATGAACTTTCATCGTTTTGGCTTATCAGATTTTACAGATTAGCTCCCAGCCCGTTGTCAATTTAGATTCCCACCAGTTTAGCACCTTACCAGACTTCGAAGACCCGTTTTCCAACATTGGTTTGCTGCAAACAATGTAAAAACAAAATCTTTTTGTATTTTTGTAAGTTTATGCTAAAACACACCGAAAATCATTTTGGTTTTTATCTGTAAAGCAGATAAACTATGTACAGGAAAATGTAGACTATGTACAAACATATTTACAGACATATTTTTGTGAATTCGTGTATAAGGATCATATCAGTTGATTGAGACTTATCACCAGTACCGTTGACCTTTAGATGACTTTAAGTTTTAAACTCGTTTTCCTAGATTGTCGATATGTTTATCCACTTAAACTTCATCACGTTTCTCAATTGTTCTAAGATATATTAGGATATGATTTATGAAACTTGACTTAACTGTGTTTCCCACTTCTTGAATGTACTCCCGAATCCAGATTCCTTAGATTTCATCTTACAGGTGAATATAGCGTAATTGATATCTGTATCTGGGTTATGCGAAGCCTTAAGAGCTCAGGTTAATACCACCGTATCGAGAAAGAGATGAAGGCTCGACTTAAAGGTGTGTTCCATTTAAGGAATCTTTTCAGCACTGCAAATGATTAAATTTTTTATTCTTTTCAAGTTTTGCATGCAGTATAGGGTTTAAAGCGAAAGTATTATAGAAGTTCTAGGCTATTGCTTTCGCAAAATCAGAAGAACTTGTATAGTACCCCAGATATCAACTATCTATAAAGACCTCGTATCTCAGAATCAGGCAACCTTTCAATCGAAATTTCAGCGTACTAAGTCCATATATCCAAGATATGTTAATCCACAAGATTAAGTAGTTTCTAAATTTAGTTTATATCTCGGAAATAATTTACTAAACGTGTCAAGCCTATCGACACATCCACAGTAAGACTTGTCTATCACTTTTAAACTTTCCATTTCTTTAGCATACTGTGATAGTCCACTGATGTATTATCATTTCCTTTTGTGACACCGAATTCTTTTTCAAAGTTTTTGTACTTTTTGATTTTTCATATGTTTTTGTATTTTCTCAAAATTTTCTCCCCCTAAAATCAAAAACATATTTTTGTATTTTAGTTTTTTTTTAAGAAATACTAAGCTAAAAGATAGACAAACCAATGTGGATCACGTGAACTTGTCGTCCAATCCGTATTCAACCTCAGCTTCTGCACCTGTCAGCAAATTTTTAATACTGTTAGGCCTCATTAGATATTTAAATCTTGTTAAAGGAAATGCTTTGGTATAAAAATCAGCTTTTTGTTCATCGGTGTGGATTTTTTCTATTCGCACCAACTTCTTTTCGTAACAGTCACGAATGAAGTGATAACGAATTTCAATGTGTTTAGTGCGTGAGTGATGAACAGGATTTTTCGTGATATCGAGCGCTGCCTATTATCTACAAATAGAGGCGTATCAAGAAACTGCAGACCATAATCCCTCATCTGTTGTTGAATCCAGAGGATTTGAGAACAACAGCTGGAAGCAGAAATGTATTCTGCCTCACAGGTAGAGAGAGAGAGACCGTGGTCTGTTTCTTGCATTGCCATGTTACCAAACAAGTTCCGAAGAACTGGCAACCTGCGGTCGTAGACTTAGAGTTCAACTTGTCCACCCCGAAGTCTGAGTCAGCATATCCCGTGAGATCAAAATTGTTGTTCTTTGGATACCACAAGCCGGTGCTTGGACATCCCTTCAAGTATCTGAAAATTCGCTTGACTATCTGCATGTGTGACACTCGAGGACTAGACTGGTTTCTCACGCAGAGGCTGGTAGGATACATGATATCTGGGCGCGATGCCGTCAGATACATCAAAGATCCTATCATTGATCGATAGAGTGTGTCATCAACTTTGGTTCCAGTCTCGTCAATGCAAATTCCATGGTTCAGTGCCAGCGGAGTCGAAAGCGGCTTCGAGCTATCCATTCCAAACTTTATGAGAAAGTTGTGAACATACTTTGTCTGATGAATGAATATGCCGTCTGGTAACTGATCGACCTGTAATCCAAGAAAGAATTTCATTTCGCCCATGGAGGACATCTCGAATTTCTTCTTCATGATCTTTTCGAACTCTTTGCAAAGACTATCACCCGTTGAACCAAAGATGATATCATCCATATAGATTTGTACAATGATTAGATGACTTCTGACTTCTCTGGTAAACAATGTACTATCCACTCTGCCTCTTGTAAAGCCGTTTCCAACGAGATGTTGCGATAACGTCTCGTACCAAGCTCTCGGGGCTTGGTGTAATCCGTATAAGGCTTTGTCCAGGAGATAAGCTTTGTTCTTGTTCAACGGATCGACGAACCCTGGTGGTTGGCCGACATAAACTTGTTCACGTAGTTTACCATAGAGAAATGCGGATTCTACATCCAACTGGTACACTTTAAAACCTTTCCAAGCTGCGAACGCGAGGAAAATGTGGATTGACTCTAATCGTGAAACCGGCGCATATACATCTGTGCAATCAATACCCTCTTGCTGGTGGAAACCTTTGACAACCAACGAGCTTTGTTTCTGACAATTACTCCCCGAAATCGTCCCTTTTACACTTGAAGACCCACTTCGTATCTATAGCTTTCTACTTCAGTGGTAAGTCTACAAGCCTCAAAACACCCAATTTCTCGAACTGTAGTAGTTCCTCTTGCATTGCTATCACCCAGTTCTCATCACCCAGAGCTTCATTAACAGTTTTTGGCTCTATTTGAGAAATGAAACATGAATAATAGCAGTAGTCTTGAGTAGGAGCAACTTGGGTGTAGAAACAACTAAGTGCTTTGTTGTTTTGGCTTCGTGTACGCACACCAGTTTGTAATTCATCTATATTCGTTGAAGGATGGTAAGAATATGATCTTGGCATTTCTTCGCTAGGAACATCAACTGAGCTTTGCTGATTTGAGATGTTCAGATCAACGTTCAATTCAACGTTAGGAGCACTTGATGAATCTTCGTTCTGATTGCTCGGGCTAGCAGATTGATTTAACATGTTAGATATCTGCTCAACTTCTTCATCCGATGAGGATTCACCATCAGTATCAAATGTCGGCGCTTCATCAGAGTCAGAATTCTGATTCTGAGGCATACTTGGCACTGTTGTTGCATTTTCTGGTTCGGAAGAAACATTCGATGGAGTTATAGACGGTGTTGCTTCTGCTTCAGAAATATTTTTAACTTGAACACCGCTATTACTAGGACCTGCTCCGGAAGATGAAGAATCCAACGTGGGTTGATTAACCACAATTGGTCTAATGATTTGTTCCTAATTCACGGACTGTTGAAGATAATATAACGCTGCAATTTCTTATTCAGACGGTTCTTCCGGCAAGTCGAATGACTTCCAAAGATCTTGGTAGTTGAACAGCCATGCGTCGCCTCTTCTTTGAATAGGATCCGTATAGTTGAAGCAATCAACATGCTGTGCTTCAATTACCTTTCTCAATGAGGGAACATACACTCTTCTTAGCGGACTCGCATACCCGACAAAGAAACCTTCAAGCGATTTGGCCCCGAATTTACCATCTTGATCGATTACAGTACATGGCGCACCAAAAGGCTCTAAATATTTCAAATTTGGCTTTCGTCGGTTTATCATTTCAAAACATGTCTTTTCGGATGGTTTAACAATTAAGACCCTGTTTAGTGTATAGCAAGCCGCTGCAACCGCCTCACTCCAGAAGCTGACGGGAAGTTTAGAATCCGCAAGCATAGTTCTTGCCGTTTCGATTAAAGTTCTATTCTTCCTTTCAGCTAAACCGTTTCCCTTGGCGTTGCAAAATTCTTTCATCTTATTGTTCTTGAATTCTGTGCCATTGTCACTGCGGATTCGTCGGACAGGGAGATGACAAAGGTTTTCTAGCTTCTTGAAAAGAATCACCAAGTTTTCAAATGTTTCGTCTTTTGATTCTTGGAAGAAAACCCACGAATAACGTGAATAGTCATATGTCACAACTAAGCAGTATAAGTCTCCTGAAATACTTCGAATGTTCACAGGACCAAACAAATCCATATGGAGATGTTCAAGCGACAACTTAATAGAATTTAGAATCTTCTTCAGATGTGACTTTTTGATCTGCTTCCCCTTTTAACATTCTAGACAGTTATTAGACACATGGAAGCTCCGAAGATTAACACCCTCAACCAGATCATTGTGTACCAGAAAATTCATTTTACGTAAATGAATGTGCCCCATTTTTCGATGCCAAAGAATAGAATCTTTCTCGGTAGCTTTCGTCACAAAACATTGAGCTGATCTTGATGATGTGGTAGCGACATCCATATCTAAGACATATAAATCGTTCTCGCGCGGGGCTCGCATCAGAATCCACTCATCAGGTATTTTGAAAACCGGCTTTAAGATCATACACTCTTTATCGTTGAAATGCACCGTGAACTGTTTGTCACAAATCTGCGAAACGCTCAGAAGATTATTCTCAAGCTCAGCAATGTAGTTCACACTATCAAACGATACTACGCCATTGGAGAGTTTTCCCTCAGTGACATTCCTTCCACCTTGATTACCGGCAAATCCAACATATCCGCCATTAATAGCTTTTATGTCGAACAAAAGAGCTTTCATCCCTGTCATATGTCTGGACGCTCCACTATCCAAAATCCACTTTGAAAGAACGGATCTTTGGAGCCCCTACACATATTAAAATCTAGTTAAACAGCGCGACCCAAGCCTTCTTGGTCTTGGGTTTGGAATAAAAAGCTTGGTAATCATCCTCATAATCTCCATCTAAGCCTCCACTGTCAGTTACATTTTCAAAGTTCACTTTCTTTTTACCTTTTGTTGATTTGACAGTTTCGGTTTTGATCTCAGATTTTAATTCTTTCTTATTATCAGTCTTAACAAGCTCAGACTTGATAACCTCAGATGTTGTTGACTTTTTCTTAGCAATCCAGGTTTGTGATTTTATGTTTGCCTTTTTGATGTAAAACTTGTTTTCGTTTGCCCTGGAAGTTTCACCTTTTTTGAAAGTTGAGTTTTCAAGTTTCTTTTCAGTTTTAGGTTCAACTTCAGGTTTTGATTCAGTTCTTTTCAAAATCCTTACAGGTTTTACAAACTCTGGTTGCTTTGGTTTTACAACATCTGAACTTTCTTTCCTTAGAAGATAGGCCGGCTTAGATTTCGGACACTTCCGTGCAATATGACCAACTTCATTGCACTTGAAGCAAGTCCGATCATCATGTGAATGACCACTAGTGGATTTTACACCACTTGCAGCTTTGGCCTTATCTCGAAGTTCCTTCTGTTTCTTTAACTCACCGTTTGATTGTTTTCCAATCAAACTTTCCTCGTGAACCGTACTTGTCCCATAAACAAACTTCATGTTTTTATCTTTGTACTCGTGAAATGGTGACATTTTATTTACCGGTTCTTCTTCCTCATCTAAACCCAACCCAGCTCTCTGGTTTTCCAGATGATCACCACCCTTTCTCCGGTAGTTATTGTAATTTCTTTTGGGTTTAGAATATAATTTCTTTTAATTCTTCTCTAGGTCCTCTGATGTGACTTCAACCAGTTTGAACAGTTTATCAAGTTGTTCTTCTTTGACATTCCGAATCGGAAAACTGTCATTAAAGTATAATCTATCAGATTCCTTAACCTTGTACACGACAACGTTAGGATCATCACATAGATCATATTCCTATGATGTATCGTCATCTTCGTATTTTGTGTCCGAACTATTCAAACTCGAGGTGGCGCTCTCAAAGCTGACATCATCAGAATCATTCAGAATATTTTCAACCACATTTTTAACCACCGCATTATTTTCATCATCTGTTGTAGTATAGATTACATCAACGTTCTCTGGCAACTCAATTTTCTTTTCAGATAATAACTCAATGTTGAGTGCCTTATCTATCCCATCAACAGTTTTGCGACAATATAACTTCTTAAAAGTTGTTGAACACGTCCGGTTTCAATTTTCATGTCCTGGAGTTGTTGTTTGGTTTCAGCAATGGTGTTGATGTAAATATTTATTGCTATTTGTTTATCCATTACTGTCTCTTTTAGCATCCTTATAGTGTCGTATTGTTCGACATTGTTTCTATCGAGCCTGCCATAATCATCTTTCATTTTGTCATACGCTTCCTTCATTGTACGATAATCATATTTAAAATGTTCGTTATGTACATTGAGTTCAACGATGATTTGTGATTTTTCGGCACCTTTAGCACATGGCTCGGTACATTTTGTACAAGGTTTCTCAACCTCCACAAACTGCACTTTGACAACTTCCTTTTCGACTATCTTTACCTCTGGACCTACCTTAGTTAGATGTGCCATCAAAGCTCTACTGGCAATGTCCGTGAGGTTTTCAGCATTCACTTCTTGAACAACATCAATAACTTCTTCATCAATCAATTTTTCTTCAACCATTTGCTCCTGAGAACTTCCATCAAAGTTACCTGCAAAACTAGAAGTTGAGTTAGGAGTTAAAATACCTTGTGTCTTCATGGGAAGATAAGTCTCCTCTTCTTCCTATTGTTGCAGATATTGTTCAAGGAGAGCATTCTCCAGAGCTACGTTCTCCGCAGATGTATCTTCGACAATTTCAGCCATTAATGCAACTCCTGTCTTCTTACCAATATAAGAATTCCAATCAAAACCATCATCTTCGTTGGTAGCAACCATCCCCTTCTCGGTATTGTTGGATGATTTTTCTTGAATATCAACTTGAGTCTTTTTCGGAAATGGTTTATACTGTAACGACTTCTTATAGTATTCGTTACCACCTCAAAAGGACTCTGATTGCCCGTTGCTTCAGGATTTTTGCATTCTCTCTTGAAATGCCATTTCTGTCGGCATCTGAAACAAGTGACCCTTGATTTGTCGAACCCTAGCTTGTTGCTTGAATTTCCGATATCTCTGCCTGTGAGTGCAACAAACTTTGTCACTGTTCGAATGATAGAAACTAAAGACCATTTTATATCCATCAGCTCAAGTTCTTCTTCGTCCACTTGATCGTAATCTTCTGCTGTCATTTCTAGATTGTCAATTTTTCCGGCCACCAGACTTTCATACGATTCAAGAACAAGAACTGTGGCGAGAAGAGTCATGTGCTGCTTAGCAACTTGCTCAGAAACAACATTGTTTAAGTTGACAGCAATGTTACACTTGTACACATTCGGATCAGAATTCGTTTGTTGTGTTGGTGCACCTGGTGTTCGTCAGTTGTCGAATAGGCTAGATAGAGTGTGTGTCGAATATTGTATAGGTTAGAATCGAACACACGACCGCAATACGGAGATTTCAGTGTAAAAGGGATCAAGTTCGCTCGAACTTGACCTGTATTGGTCAAGTTCGCTCGAACTTGATGTGCCTTTAGTCAAGTTCGCCCGAACTTGTCATGTGAAGGACAAGTTCGCCCGAACTTGACCATAGCACATCTGGGCGAACTTGTCTCCCTATATATATGTGTGTGTTCATTTGTCATTTGAGTTTTTGCCATCCCTACGGGGAGGTGCTGCCGGATTCTCTCTAGGAACTCCGGCAGCTGGACTTATAAAGATGTATACTCTTTCGGTATTAATGAAGACTTCCGCTGCATTCTACTTCTACTCCATTCTTAATAACATTCTACCGAATTGGTTTACGTTTACGCATTAACTTCAGTCTAGAACCACCTGATCACGGACCTTCAATTGGTATCAGAGCTACGGTTATCACCTACGCTCATGAATTTGGACATTTATGGACATTAGGAGAGGTTAGACGTAAATCATCAAATAAACATATAATCCATGGACAAAATCTAAAATTGAACGGATAGGATTGTTAGAAAACCATTTTCGACCAGATCTATGGTGGAATCATCTCGAAATCGGAGAAATAAGGATTTTGGATCAAAAAATATGAAAAAGGCTAATTTGGGAGACCAAGTTCGGCTGAACTTGACCTGTAGAGGTCAAGTTCGCCCGAACTTGACAAGGTTTTTCAAGATTTCTCTCAAGTTCACCCGAACTTGACTGATTTTCTTTGAAATTAAGCACAAGTTTGCCTGAACTTGTCTATTTCATGCAAGTTCGCCCGAACTTGGTGGTGGCCAACCAAGTTCGCCCGAACTTGTCTCAAACTGATTAAGTTCGCCCGAACTTGTCAGGATGCCTAAAAAAATTATTGCTCGGTTTGATGAGACGGGTGTCCAGAAAAAGTTTGGTGATAGAAATTTTTTCAAAATTTTAGCGTCCGATACTGACTATTCGGGGACACCGTCGGAGGCCTTAGAGAGAGGCTGAGATGATGAGGTTAGAGATGGTTGAAGATGAGAGGGTAGTCATTGATACCTAAGCAATTTGGTGATCATTAGCGTTGAAGACTATCGATGGGCCTTAAAGTAAATTCCGCATTTGTTAAATACAGAAAATTCCGAATTTGAGGGGGAATTTCAGTGAAAAAAATTGGTATGGTCAGAATTTGCAAAAATGAGGGGGAATAAAAATTTCATTTACATGAATATTCCAGCATTTTTGAAATTCGTGACTCTGCAACAGTATTCGGGTGGTTTCCGACTATAGATTAACCGGGAAATACAGAGTTGGGATTCTTGATCACAGGAAGTTCAGATTATTCAGATCATGATATAGATTGATGCTTAAGGGTTAGAGTCCTGATCTCTGGTGAAGGAACAGTTAGCTGGATTAGCAGTCATTAGTACCAGTGAGGAACTGAGGACGTTCATATCGTTCGGTGATGATCTAGGAATTAGTGACTAGTTCTGAAGACGGATGGTTTCAAAATTACCAAGGAAATCTGATGATAGCTTTTGGTGGCCATTATTTTTAGTCTTCAAGCATATGAATCATTCTTCCCTTTGGACTAACCGCCGTTGGATGATAATGTTTGGTGATTAAGTGGCGCTGGTCTACCGGAGATAGCTATATATCAGACATTGTGACTGAAGAAGAAGAATGTAATTTTGATCGCGGACGAATGTTTCTCAGAGTCGAAGTGTTACTAGATTATTTGGTTCTGATGAAGATTTGATGATTGTAAAAGATTACCGATTTGCTGATCTGGAGTGATTACGGAAATTGTGATTTCAGATTATTGCGGGTAAACATTGATTTGAAATTTACCAGTGTGGTAATTCGAAGTTTCTATCAATTGCCGGTTGAGTTTTTGAAGATCGGAAGATTGAGCATGGGAGATATGCGCTAAAACTGAACGCGGATGTGGTTAAAGTTGAAATGGAGAAGCTGTATTGATGAATTTCAAGTTGGTGTCTATTCAAGATATTCCGCCGGTCAAGTAAATCAGAGGAGGTTGTAAACTATGCAAACAAATATCTGAACTAGAGATTTTAGGGGGAATCTAACGTGGATAATGCAAAACCGGATCATTAATTAAGGGGGAATTTGTTGACGCGTTACGACGACATCGGCATATACCTTGATTGAAGTTGCAGAATATTCAAACATGGCTCAAATTTGAAGACCAAGATTCGACAGTAACGAACAAGGGGGAATCTGTTGGTGCACCTGGTGTTCGTCACTTGTCGAATAGGCTAGATAGAGCGTGTGTTGAATATTGTATAGGTTAGAATCGAACACACGACCGAAATACAGAGATTTCAGTGTAAAAGGGATCAAGTTCGCCCGAACTTGACTTGTATTCGTCAAGTTCGCTCGAACTTGATGTGCCTTTAGACAAGTTCGCTCGAACTTGTCCTATGAAGGACAAGTTCGCCCGAACTTGACCATAGCACATCCGGGCGAACTTGTCTCCCTATATATATGTGTGTGTTCATTTCATTTGAGTTTTTGCCATCCCTAAGGGGAGGTGCTGCCGGATTCTCTCCAGGAACTCCGGCAGCTGGACTTATAAAGATGTATACTCTTTCGGTATGAATGAAGACTTCCGCTGCATTCTACTTCTACTCCATTCTTAATAACATTCTACCGAATCGGTTTACGTTACGCATTAACTTCCGTCTAGAACCGCCTGATCACGGACCTTGATGTTGATTCTGATAAGAAGAATTTGAACCAGTGCTCGAAAACGAAGAACTCTGCGGACTTTGATCATATTATGGCAAATGATTCGAAGAATTCATGTTTGCACTGAATGATGTTTGAATCTTTGGGCTTGAAATGCTGTCTTGCATTCCGTTCTTGTAATATAGACCAACATCTTGAACAATGTTAGCATTCTTCGACTTTGCGATCTTTAGAAGTTCCATCTCATGACCTTCGAGTTTGTCGATGAATGTAGCCAACTTGAAGAATTCCCAGTTGTCACTTTCTTTCAATACCATGAGATAGGTAGTCCATTCTCCGTCAGGTAACGCATCAGCAAGTTTGTCGATGTATTCCGGCTCCGTCTTTTGAAGACCGTGTCTCCTCATTTGGACCTTCAGATGACAAAACCGTTCAATCATCTGTTTCATTGTCTCGCCCTTCAACATGGTAAAAATATCGAATTCCTTCAAGATAAGAGCTTTTTTACTCTTGATCATCTCTGCGCTTCCTTGGTATTTCTTTTGCAGTGATAACCATAGTTCTCTCGCAGTCGTGTATTCAGGAAACAAGACCAAGCTATCCCCTTTAACATATTGTATAATGAGACTTATCATCTTTTTCTCAGCAATGTACTCATCCTTTTGTATTGTGGAGTACTTGTACTTCTCCAAAATTTGCTGATTTTCGTCTAACGGAACGACATATCCTCTCTCAATAGCCACCCAGCTTTGGAAATGCATGGCTTGAACCCAATAACTGAACTTCTCCTTCCATCCCTCGTACTCGTCCATACTCATTAACTTCGGAGGTTTGACGGACGTGCCCATTTCGTTGTCAAGGTTGACTTGTTGTATCACATTAGCGTTGGACATACCCACCTGACATAAATGCTCTCTGAAGATCATCCATTGCGAATATCGACACACGTACGCTGAAAACACGTTCAAACTTTGAAAATGATTAGACTTACTACAAGTTCGGTCGAACTTGCAGTGGCAGAATGAAGAATTTCAGATTTTACACACAAGTTCGGTCAAACTTATGTATTTTGATTTGAGAATTATCCTGAGAACTTCGAGCGAACTTAAGGTTGAAAAAATGAAGACTCTTTGCAAGTTTGAGCGAACTTAGAATGAATTACTTGATTTTTATCAAGTTCGAGCGAACTTGATAAAGAATCAATGAAAATCAAGTAAGTTCGAGCGAACTTAACAGAAATTCTTTCAAAAACTCTCAAGTTCGAGCGAACTTGATAGAAAATCACTCAGAAAATGATTTTCTAAGTCAAGTTCGGCAGAACTTGGCTTATAAGTTCGATCATGAAGGTTTGTTCAAACATGGTTTTTGCAACAATTTGACAACAATTCCTTTAATTTTAATCTCCAAACTCTCAGGGGTTTATCTATGATGTATTTAACATGACATATTCAAATTTGGACAGAATTTGCCTGTAAATTCTTCATTTTAGTGTAAAAGTTAAGAAAATAAGAAGAATGGAGTAGAATTAGAGTTATTCTTATCTTGATATCAATCAAATCAGGCTATTCTAGCTCTGATACCACTTGTAGGACTGATCCTGACAGCATAGGAACCTAGATTTGATATCTACTGTCCATAATAGCAGAAATATTATGACACGATTACCAAATAACAAGAATTTATCAGTTAAACGTCAATTTTATTGATAAACTTCAAATCTCCAGTTTGACAGAGCTTCGCTATTCAGAGCACCAAAGTTACAAATGACAAGACACAACCTAGCTATTTATAGGATACCATCACAAGCGGACTTGACCCTCCATTACATAAATACTTGATTTTACTAGCCTATTCACATCTAATCTATACAGACTCGAATAAGACTAAGACATAGACATTCTGCACCAACACTTGAGGTCTCCTCTCAAAATTGATAGTCAAGCAGCAGAAAACATCATCAAAAATCAAGTTTCACATTCAACCACCAAGCACATTGACATTAGATATCACTTTGTGAGGGATTGCTATGAAAAAAGGTATGATTTCTTTACAACGTTTCCATACCACGGATCAACGAGCAGATGTGTTGACAAAGGCACTAGATGCTTCCACATTTGAAAGTTTGATATCTTGGCTTGGAATGCTAAACATGGATTAAAACAAGTTCTCCTTGTAATTCATGGGTAAATAGCAATAAAATGTTTTTAGAAAATCAAAAATCGATCGTTAAAAATAGTTAAAATTGTATTTTTTTTCAATAAATCCTTAAAGTCCGTTCAAACCTCTGATAGCACAAAAACACTGTTGTTTCGAAAAATATATCCACTGATGCAAACCTCTGATAGTGTTTAAAATTTGGTTAGAACCACTGATAGATTGCTATAACAGTGGTTAGTCAAACAACTATTTTCCATTGTCAGACAGAGGTTACACATGGACAGATGTTACTCGACAGATGTTGCATTAGACGCCACATCATTTGCACTTTTTGAAAAACCCTATAAAATCCTGTTCTATCCCCAAACAGAGGTTTCACTTTTCTTGTGCGATTTCAAATTTTTCAAAGCCCTTCTCTAAAAAATCTTCCAAAATCATGGCTCCTAAAATCAAATCGAAGAAGAAATCGACACAAGAACAACCCCCATTTATCCTAATCATCAAAACACCACACAATTACACCGCAATTCTTGAAGAAACTTACGCAAACACTCGCTATCATCCAATGATCCGGATTCTGAAAGAATCAAAATTTAAGCTCATGTTGGAAGTCAAAGCCCCAGTTTACATCGACTCTTTAAGAGAATTTTGGGCAAATGCTAAAGTAAACTCATCCGCTGATTGTGTGCCCTATTCCATCACTTCCAAAGTTGGTGGCACACGAATGAAAATAAGCCCATAATCTATCTCCCAAGTTTTCATGTTAAATGATATGCAACATCTGGTATCATTTCCTTTGAGGGAGATGCAGCATGAGTTTGTTGAAAGAGGTTACACCGGGCAGTTGAAAGGTATGACAATCTTCAAATCCAGTTTCACACATTGCTTACCTGTGTCTCTTCAAAAACTACTGCTTTTAATGAGATCCCTTTAAACATGCAATATCTGGGATTTGCAATCTTAACTGACTCTGATTTTAACCTTTCCCAGGTATTATTCAATGATCTCATTAATAATTTTATAAATATTGAAAAAAGAAAAGCTTTCTTGATACATCCTCGATTCTTGAGTGTTTACTTGCAAGACCAGATTAAATCAGATGCAAGTAAACAAGGTGCCGTAACCAACCCTGGTCGCCTCAATCATGAAACCTTTACACGAATAACAAATCAAGACAAAGTTTCCAAAGCAGATGAGGCTGAGCCTATTTTACAGGAACAAAATATTCAAACTCAACCTTCGGCTGCTGAGCCTACTTCACTAGTTGATCAGGGCATCACAACCGCTGCCCTGAAACCCACACCTAAAATCTCCAAAAAGAAACCATCCAGAGCATCCCGAAACCCACCAAACCCAAAAAGGGTCCTGTGGAAGATGAGATCCCAGAGGTAAACTCGGTGACAACACCAAAGTCACCAACCACTGCTGCTACTTCTTCACAGCAGATGGTAGAAAGATCACAACCTGGCTTTGAAACTCCTCCTGCATCCTCACAAAAGGATCAGGTTGTAGGCACAGGGACACCAAATTATGAAGCTCTAGGACCACTTGGTTCTTTCTTCCACATCCCCTCTCCCAGGGTAATGTCGCTTTCTACACAGCCACTCTCACCATTGACATCACTTCCACCAACAATGTTACCCTTGTTGAATGCAATAAATATTGAGCAGACATTATCCAGTACTTCTCACCAACTCGTCAATGGGAATATACTCCAACAAGAAGCTGGGTTGGACTTATTTCTAATTGCTAGACCATCAGCAAATGAAGAGGCTACATCCTTTGGGTTACATGTAACCCTTGGTGATAGTTCAACAACGGCAGCCACTACAATTGCTAAACTCCCAAGATCTCAATTGGACAGTGGTTACATAGCTAAGACCTTGTTGAAGGCAACCGCTACTGAAGCTACTAAGGTAACCTCTGTTCCAGTGGGAAGTCCCCAGAACCAAGAAAAAGGGGCATCTAAGATTGAAGCAAGTGGCAAAACACATGCTCATGATATCTTAGATAAAACTACCACATCTGGTAGGAGTTCAGATGATCCTATTAAGTTAGGTGATGAGTTAAAATACTAGAAATTGACGTAGAGGGTTACCAATGTTGAAAACACTGTTGATGAAATTAAAGATCTGTTGAAACAATTGAACACTATTCAGAGTCAACCCTCTATTCCAACCGCTGCTGAGCTCAAATCTGCAATAAATCCAATCTTTCAACAAGAAAAGCATTTCCTGGAGTTAAACATAAACATCAGATGATGGAACTCAGGAATATGGTTGATGCAAGATACAATGATACTGCTGCAGATATCAAGGCAATCAAAGCCCACTTGCTCACCACCACTGGTAAATCTCATCCAACTGTCATTTTTGTGAGTCCAGATGAAGCCAAAAAGGGGGAGAAACCTTTGGGAAAAGAAAAACTGAAGATGGATGATACAAAGGCAAGGCCTACAGTGAAAATCCCTAAGTCAGATGGCTCAAAGAAATCTGAAACAACTAAAGGTATCCTGGCAAGGGCAAAGATGTCTCATAAGAAGACTGTGTTTGATGAAGGCAAGGTGCTGGTTGAGAAAAAGATTGATCAGCAGTTAGAAAAGGGAAAGACTGGTACCTCAAAAAAGAGGAGATCTTCTACAAAAGCAAGACAACCAGAATCCACACCTCTCAAAACTAAAGTGGCTACCAATCCAACCACAAAAACCTATGTCATCACAAAATCAACCACATCTTCTCACACAACTCCCATATCCACCCCAACAGATGTTACAAGAACTGTTGTGCCAACATTTGTTGACACAACAGAGGTTGGAGCAGATGTTATCACAACCACTGCCGTCATCACCTTTCCCACTTCCACACGAATACTACCAACACCACCCATAATTCCAAGTCATCCATCGTCACCATCAATCAGTTTTAAGAGAAGGAAGGTATCAAAGGTCATAAATGAAGAAGAGATCCCTGCTCCTATGCCTCTTGCATCTGCACCAATGTTAAATCTAACCTCTGCTTCCCCAGCTACAACATCTGTTCCTTCAAAAAAAAAGTGGTTCCCACAGCTTTAAAGTTTCCTCTTGATTTGCCTGTAGTTAGGAAAGAAATCAAGTCTTTCTACGCTGAAGAAGATCCAGACAAAAGACATTTCCCATCTCTTTAAGGTTATCCAAAGCCTGCTAATAATGGTAAGTATCTGGAACTCAAAGAAAGGCAGGCAGAGGATATTGCTAAGAAGTTGTCTGAAGTCAAATGTGATAGAGAAGTGCAAAACCAATACCAATTTCAGCTAAGCAAAGTCCAATCACTGGAAAGATTTTCAAAGAATCTATCAAAACAGATTTCTGAAGCAGATGATAAATTTTTGAAAGATAAGTACATCTCTCACATCATGGAATACAAGAAATATGCTGCAACTAGGGCACATTTCAAAGATTGGTCTGTGAGTGAGCTTCAAGAAGAAATTACAAGAATAGAAGAACAACTGAAAGATCCTCACAACAAACCTACATGCCTAGATTGGAACAAATACAAAAAGAATGTACCTGAAAAGACCCTGAAGCTCAGAAGAATGAAAGAAGAGCTAATTCAAAATCATTATGGGTCAAAGAACCAGGTAATGAGATGGGGGGAGTTAAGAGTGTTGGATACTTACAAGAAGCTGGAAGCCAGAAGGAAAAAGGATCCATCAATGCCTCCTAAACCTGATTATACCAAAGAAGATGCTGCTCTCAAAGCCCAACTTTCTAAAAAGCCCAGCTTAACATCTGCCCAATCCACACTTGCCTTGCTAAAGCGAAAAAGGCAAGGGGAGATGTCAGAGAAGGTTGACAGAGAGTTTGAAGAAGTATTCATCAAAGAAGGTATCAAAAATATGATGGACTATCCAACAGATGATACAAGTGCCAAGTTGGCAGAAGATCTGACAAGAATAGCTCCTTTTCTAACCTCAGCAATAAAGGCTCCTTCAAGAAAGCCTTCAGACCCAAAAATTCAAAAGTGGAAGGTCAACAAAGACACCCACGAATTGACTCTGCTCAAGTCTGATGGTAAAGCCACTAAACTATCCATGGAAGCTGCTTATGGGCTTACAGTAGAAGACTTCCACGAACTACTAAGTTTAGAGCTTGAGAAGGATGCTGATGATTTAGATTCTCTTAACTTTGAACTACAATTCAAGGGTCAAATAAGAGAATTCTCTCTGAGGAATAAAGATCAAGAATAAGGTGTTTTTGGCATCATCTGTTCCAGGGGAGATTGTTGGGATTGAACCTTTGGAAAGGAACAGATGATACATAGTCAAAACACACCATCCGAGCTTTGATCCAACCATCAGAGGTTTCTAACCGCTGATGAGTATTTACTGCTTTCAATAAACAGATTGCTTCTTATCCTCTGACAGAAGAAATTCTCAACCACTAATAGAAGATCACAAACAGAGGATAGCCAGCAATGCTTAGTTTAGTATTAGATTAATCAATGTAACAGTGCTATGCACTGATAGTTTTGTCTAAGCAGTGTTTGTAGTTAGTTACTTCTTGTTAGCTGTCACTATCAACCCTGATGTCATTGAAAGATGATCAATGGTTAGACAATTAGTATAAATAGGCACTTAATGTAACTGTTAACACTCGTCTTCTTAAAAAGATCAATTTCGCATATCTTCTTCATTTCTTACTATCAAACGATCGTTATTGGGCTAAGGGGGAGTTTGTGAATCACATGCAATAGTTTAATTACTTGAAAGCATGATGGTGATGAAAACAAACGACCGATTGATTGTTGTAAAAGTTTTCCATTAATCCGCTGCATTTATTTTCTGTTTTTCAATCATTTTCCATTACTTGAAACAAAAACAACAATCAATTCAAACTTAGATCCTGACATGCTTGATAAAGCAGAGCAGTTGTTAGGTGATTTTTATTTGATCATTAGTAGTTCTAGGTTCAATCATGTCCCACGCACCATTTACATTGAAGATAACAGTCATCTTCGTCGCCGAAACTGAGTAGTTCGTTGTGGTTAGCAACAGACACTGTAATGAGGTCGAACTTCCTTCCGTAACATTTACCGTGCGATTGTTATTATCACCCATCATGTTTCGTGGTTCATTTGATGTTGGGATTGAATCCTTTACAAAGGAACAGATGATATTAAGCCAAAATACTCTATCCGCGGTTTGGTCCAACTATCAGAACCTAAACTCTGTCTTCCTAAAGTCTGCTACCTATACATCACTGCTACACCAATTATTGGCATTGAACCCTTTACAAAGGAACAGATGATATAAAGCAAAAATATTCTATCCGTGGCTTGGTCCATCTATCAGAGTTTAGATCCTCTGATTACCTAAACTCTGCCTTCCTAAATTCTGTTACCTATGCATCATCTGCAACACCAATTATCAAAGGTCTTACAGAAGAAAAGAAGCAAAGCTTGGTCATCAGTGTTTTGCACTATCAGATGTTAGGCATCGGTGTTTTGAGTTTGTTAGTTTATTGTTAAATGTCACTACCAACCCTGACGTCATCAAAAGATGCTCAGAGGTTGGATATTTAGTAAAAACAGTTTAAGTCGATGTAAAAGTGAAATTTGTCTTCGTAAAAAGATATTTACACCAATCAACTTCTTCCATTTTTGTACTACCAAACTGTGTTGCAATAGGCTGATGGGGAGTTTGTGAATCACATGCAAAGTTTACAAACTTGAAAGCATGATGATGATGAAAACAAACAACCTTTACTTGTAGTAAAGGTTTTCTATCCTATTCTGCTGCATTTACTTTCAATTTTAATCATATTTCCATTTTTGAAACAAAAACTACAAGTATATCAACTCAGATCCTAACAATTGGTATCAGAGCTTGGTCAATCAAAATTTGATTAATATCAATTTGATTTAAAAGATCAGCTCTCCCAGCTAATTAGTTTGATAGTTTTAATTGAAACAGAGTTTTATTACGTTCAAAGTTTTTAAAACACAAATCTGTTGTAAACAAACAGAAATGTCTCAAAACACACAAGAATCCAACATTGGATCTATGTTTAAACCACTGATGCTAAAACGAAATGAATATTTCATATGGCAGCATCGGATGGGTCACATTTTAGCTCAGCAGAACACCGGTTGTTGGCGATCCATTGTGTATGGACCACATGTTCTTATGGTTCGCAGTACAGAGGATCCCAATACTCAAGTGCCAAAAAAGTCCTGAAAATTACTCCGAGCAGGATTTCCAGAAAATAGAGTTGGATGCTAAGGCATTTAGCATTGTTGCATCTGCCTTACCCAGCAAAATCTATGCTGGTCTGCTCCACTTCAATAGTGCAAAGGAGTTATGGGATGCACTAAAAGAGCAATTCGGTGGAACTGAAGAAGTGATTGAAAAAACAATAGAGAAGTTCTGAATCGACAGTATGAAATGTTTTGTCACGTAAAGGGTGAGTCATTAACACAACAGTTCGAATGTTTTAGCTGTCTCATCAGTGAATTGAAACTGGTTAACGTGGAATTTCCTAATTTGACTGTCAATAGTCATTTCTTAAGATCGTTACTAGAAAAATGGGATACTGTAGCTTACGTTACTCGAACATCTGTTGGTTTTAAAGAAATGACTCTCACACAACTTCATGGTCGACTCCTCACATATGAGAGAGAGTTGAACCAGAAAAAGAAGTTGCAAGAGTCAGGGAAAGTAACAGATGACTATACCTTGGGTAACACTTCTCTTTATAGCCATGAAGAGGGTTCTGGAAATGGAAAGGATCAGGGCTATGATCATTTTATTGATTTAACCTCTGGATGAAGCTTTAACTCTAATCCTCATCCACCCAACTATGCTTTTACTGCTAGTAGGGAATGCCAAACCTCTGATAATCTCTCTTTTGAGTTAAATGACCTCCAACATTTTGATCCAAATGACTTAGAAGAAATGGACATTTTACATCAAGTTGTTTTGCTAAGTGTGAGAGCAAGCAGGTTTTACAAAAGAACCGGTAGAAAATATCCAGGGTTGCATGGGGGTCAAAGGTTGGGTTAGAAAAATCTAAAATCAAGTGATATAAATGTAACAGGCTAGGACAGTTTGCCAGAGAGTGTAGATCTCAAGTTTCAGGACCTATTGTAACACATCTTGGCCGTAGACCTCAGCACACACAAAGCATTGCCCAATATTCCCAATACACACCTGTTCATCAAGCGCAAAACATTGCTCATTATGCACACCCTGCTGCCAATGTTCCTGTGCACTACGTCCAAACCACTGTTCCTCAAATTCAGTGTGTCCAAGCATCACCACCTCAAGTGCATGTGCAACAAGCACCACAAAGACCTCAAGTGGAATGCTAAACATGGATTAAAAACATTTTCTCTGGTGATCCTTGTGTAAATAGCATAAAATGTTTTCATAAAATCAAAATTTCATCATTAAAAATAGCTTAAAATTGAATTTTTTAATAAATCCTTATAGTCTGCTTCAAACCACTAATAGCTTCAAAACACTGGTCGTTTAGAAAAGTTTATCCACTGTCGAAAGTGTATCCTCTGATAGTTTCAAAAAAAATTTCACATCCACTGCCCATGTCTTTCAAGAGTGTTTGTCCAAACAACTGTCTTCCATTTTCAAATAGAGGTTACATGTGGTCAGACATTATTCGTCAGTTGTTTGCATCAGATGACATGTCACCGTCACTCTTTCAAAACCCTATAAAACCCATTTTTATTCATAACAGAGGTTTCACTTTGCCGTGTTGAACTCAAAATTCTCAAAACGGTTCTTCTTCAATCATGGCTCCAAAGCAAAATCTAAAGCAAAATCTAAACCAGAACCACCCCCATTCACCCTCATAATCAAAACTCCTCACAACTATACAACAATCCTTGATGCAACCGATTCAAACACAAGATATCACTCAATGATAAAAATCTTGAAAGAATCAAAATTTTTGCGTATGTTAACCGTCAAAGCCCCTATTTATCAAGACGCACAACAACAATTTTGGGCAAACGCAGAGGTTCATTCTCAAAAGGATGTTCCTTATGCTATTGTATCAAGAGTGGGCAAAACACTTATGCAAATTAGCTCTCAATCGATTTCCCAAGTATTCAAATTGAATGATATGGCACATCATGTGTCCTTCTCTACAAATGATATGCATGCCGAATTTTTGGAAAGGGGTTACATTGGGCAACTTAAAGGTATGACAATCTACAAACCCCATTTTCCTGCTAAGATGAGATTTTTCTTTCACACTCTTTTAACTTGTCTTTCAGCAAAGACCACAGATTTTAATGAAATACCATTGAACATTTAGTATCTGGGCTATGCCATTTTAACTGGATCAGATTTTAACTTTTCTTAGATAATGTTCAATGATCTTGTGGCAAATTTTAATAACATTGCAAAACGGAAAGCTTTTCTGATTCATCCATGATTCTTGAGTGTTTATCTTCTTAATCAGTTACCTGATATTGATGTTAAAACAGGCTCTGTTTCACAACCAGACAGTCTAACTCATGAAACTTTTACTAGAATTACAAATCAGGATTTCAAAACACAAGTAGAGGAGGTTGAGCAAGCTTTACAAGAACAAAATGTTCAATCTCTACCTCCTACTACTAAGCCCACTGCTCCTGGTGATCAGGGCATTACAACCACTGCTCTGAAACCCACACCAGCAATCTCCAAAAAGAAACCAAAGAAAATCTCCAAAAAAACCCACCAAACCCAAAAAGGGCCCTCTGTAAGATGAGATCCTAGAGGTTAACCTAGTGATAACACAAAAATCACATGAAAACACTGTTGCAACTTCTTCACAGCAGATGTTAGAATCTCAACCTGGCTTTGAAACTCCTCATTCTTCATCACAAAAAGGAAAAGGTTGTAAACACAGGGACACCAAATTATGAAGCTCTGGATCAACTTGGTTCAATCTTCCACAGCGCCTCTCCCAGGGCATTGTCTCTTTCTGCACCACAACCTTCACCAACAAAATCACTACCACCCAACATAGTACCTTTGCTGAATGCAATTGAATTAGAACAGACATTAACCAGTTCTTCTCACCAACCTATCAATGAGAATAAACTCTAACAAGTGACTGGGTCTAATTTTGTACTCATTGCTAGCCCCTCAACACATGAAGAGGATACATCCCCCCTTGGGTTACCTGTAACCCTTGGTGATAGTTCAACAAGAGCAGCTACTACAATTGCTAAACTACCAAGTTTTCAATTGGACAATGGTTACATATATAAGACTCTGTTGAAGGCAACCACTGCTGAGGCTACCAAGGTAACCTCTGTTCAAATGGGAAGTCCCCAGTTCCAAGAAAAAAGGGCATCTATGTTTGAAACAAGGGTTGTAACCTCTGTTCATGACAACATAGATACAACTACCACTTCTGGTAGGAGTTCAGATGATCCTATTAAGTTAGATGATGATCTAAAATACCAATATCTGACGGAGAGAGTTACCAAAATTGAAAGCTCTATTGATGAAATCAAAGACATACTGAAGCAGATGTTAGCTACAAAGAGCAAACCCTCTGTCCTATCCTCTGCTGATCTCAAACAAGCCTTAGACCCTCTGTTTCAACAACAAAAACATTATGCTGATCTTCAACACCAACATCAAATGCAAGAAGTTAGAAACATGGTTGATGCTAGATATATAGATACTGCTGCAGATATTAAGGCAATCAAGGCTCATCTCCTTCAAACCACTGGTACTCCTCCCACAGTAATCTTGGTCAATACTAATGATGCCAAAAAGGGGGAGATACCTTTATATAAAGAAGTCCTAAAGCTTGATGACAAAAATGCACGTCCAACAATGGTTATCCCTAGACCATATGGTTCTAAATCAGTTGATGAAACAGTTGGTATCTTTACAAGGGAAAAGGAGAATACAAAGAAAAGGGTAAGGGTTGAGAGTAGAGCGTTGGTTGAGAAAAAGAATTCTCTGCAAATAGAAAAAGGAAATGTTGGTTCTTCAAAAAAGAAGATGCTTGTTAGAAAAAAACGGCAATCAGCATCCATACCTTCCAAACCTGAGTCAGTTGTTAAGCCAATCTCATCCTCTGCTCCCACAAAAACTCCTACGCCTCCTTTTTCAAAAGCAGTTGATACACCAACCACAAAAGATGTTACAACACCTGTTGTGTCAACATCTGTTGACACAACAGAGGTTCTAACATATGTAAATCCAACCATTGCTATGATCATATTTCCAACTTCCACCATATCTCCACCCACACCCAAAAGGAGAAAAACCACAAATGTTGTACTTGATGATAAGATCATCCCTTCTCCTATACCTGTGTCATCCAAACCAGTGTCCACCACAGCAGTTGTCAAACTTACTTCTTCTCACATTACAATAGTGCCTCTTGCCACTCAATTCCCACTGAAGCTACAAGCTGTTAAACCAGAGATCAAATCCTTCTTTTCAGAAGAAGATCCAGATAAAAGGGAATTTATATCTCTGAATGGTTATCCCAAACCAAGAAACTTAGAAGAATACAAGAAGCTTAAAGTCAAACAAGCAGAAGATATCACAAAAAGGGATACTCAGGGAAAGTCTGACAAAGTAATACAAAATTACTGGCAATATCAGTTGAGCAAAATCAGAAGTTTAGAAGATTATGCAAGAGATTTGAGCAAACAACTGTCATAGAGAGAAGACAAAAGCCTTAAAGAACACTACATCAATCACATCATGGAAACCAAGTTATACAAGGCTACAAGGGCACTATTCAAATACTGGTCTGTGAGAGAGTTGAAAGAAGAAGTACAAAGAATGAAAGATATGCTGAAAGATCTTAACAAAGAGCCAACTCCTCCAGATTGGAATAAGTACAAGAAACTTCCTGAAAAGAACTTAAAGTTAAGAAGAATGAAGGAAGAGTTGATTGCTGCAAATTATGGGTCAAAGAACCAAATCATGAGGTGGACAGAGGTTAAGGTGGTTGAAATATACGAATGGCTTGAGAAAAGAAGAAAAACTTATCCATCATTGCCAAAGAAGTCAGTGTATGCAACAGAGGATACATCTCAACAGACCCAACACTCTTCAAAATCATCAGAAACATCTCCTGTATCTATTCTGGCCTTAAATCAAAGAAAAAGGCAAATGGATATGGTAGAAGAAGAAAAGAGAGTATTTGAGCATATAAAGGAAGGAATCCAAAACATGATTGATTTGTCTCAGATAGCAAATCAATCAATTCTTCCAACCTCAACAATAACATTCCATCCTAGAAAGCCTTCAAACCCAAAAATTCAAAAGTGGAAAGTTGACAAAAACTCTCACGAATTGACTCTGCTCAAGTCTGATGGCACACCTACCAAGATGAAAATGGAGGATGCATATGGGCTATGTGTAGAAGACCTCCAAGAACTTATGGATCTGGTACTGGAAAAGGATGATGATGATGAGGAATCTCTGTGTTTTGAATTGCAATTCAAAGGGCAAATCAAAGAATTCTTGTGGAGGAATAAAGTCCAAGAATAGACGGTGTTTTTGGCATCATCTGTTCCAAGGGGAGATTGTTGGGATTGAACCCTTTACAAAGGAACTGATGATATAAAGCCAAAATACTCTATCCGTGGTTTGGTCCATCTATTAGAGTTTAGATCCTCTGATTACCTATACTCTGCCTTCCTAAAGTCTGTTACCTATGCATCATCTGCAACACCAATTATCAAAGGTCTGACGGAAGAAAAGCAGCAGAGCTTGGTCATCAGAGTTTTAGTTTATTAGTTTTAAATTCAATGTAACAATGCATTTGCATTATCAGATGTTAAGCATCAGTGTTTTGAGTTTGTTAGTTTATTGTTAAATGTTACTATCAACCCGGACGTCATCAAAAGATGCTCAGAGGTTAGATAGTTAGTATAAATAGTTAAGTCGATGTAATAGTGAAATTTATCTTCTTAAAAGATCTTTACACCAATCATCTTCTTCCTTTCTGTACTATCAAACTGTGTTGCAATAGGCTGAGGGGGAGTTTGTGAATCACATTACAAACTTGAAAGCATGATGATGATGAAATCAAACGACCTTTACTTGTAGTAAAAATTTTCCATTCTATTCCGCTGCATTTACTTTCAATTTCAATCATATTTCCATTTTTGAAGAAAAAACTACAAGTAAATCAAACTCAGATCCTAACACCAATATACCAAAGGTCTGACAGTAGAAAAGAAGCAGAGGATGGTCATCAGAGTTTTCGTTTATTAGTTTTATATTCAATGTAACAGTGCATTTGCACTATCAGACGTTAGGCATTAGTGTTTATAGTTTGTTATTTTGTTGTTAAATGTCCTTAGCAACCCTGACGTCATCAAAAGATGCTCAGAGGTTAGATAGTTAGTATAAATAGCTAAGTTGATGTAACCGTGAATTTTGTATTGTTAAAAAGATCTTTACACCAATCATCTTCTTCCTTTTCTGTCCTATCAAACTGTGTTGCAATACGCTGCGGGGGAATTTGTGAATCACATGCAAAGTTTATAAACTTGAAAGCATGATGATGATGATGATGAAAATGAACGACCTTTACTTGTAGTAAAAGTTTTTCATTCTATTCTGCTACATTTACATTAAATTTCAATCATATTTCCATTTTTGAAACAAAAACTACAAGTAAATCAAACTCAGATCCTAACAATTGGTGTCAGAGCTTGGTCAATTAAAATTTTTTTAACATTAATTTGATTTGAAAGATCAGCTCTCCCTGCAAATTAGTTTGATACTTTTACTTGAAAATAGAGTTTTATTACATTCAAAGTTTTTAAAACACAAATCTGTTGTAAACAAGCAGAAATGTCTCAAAACACACAGGATCCAACCTTGAATCTATGTTCAAACCACCGATGCTAAAACGAAATGAATATTTCATATGGCAGCGTAGCATGGGTCACATTTTAGATCAGCAAAACACCGGTTTGTTGGCGATCCGTTGTATATGGACCACATGTTTCTATGGTTCCCAGTACAGAGGATCCCAATACTCAAGTGCCAAAATGTCCTTAAAATTACTCCGAGCAGGATTTCCAGAAAATAGAGTTGGATGCTAAGGCATTTAGCATTGTTGGATCTGCCTTACCCAACGAAATCTATGATGGTCTGCTCCACCGCAATAGTGCAGAGTTATGGGACGCACTAAAAGAGCAATTCAGTGGTACTAAAAAAGTGATCGAAAACAATAGGGAAGTTCTGAATCAACAGTATGAAACGTTTTGTCATGTAATGGGTGAGTCGTTAACACAACAGTTCGAACGTTTTAGCTGTCTCATCAGTGAATTGAAACTGGTTAACGTGGAATTTCCTAATTCGACTGTCAATAGTCGTTTCTTAAGATCGTTACCAGAAAAATGGGAGACTGTAGCTTACTTTACTCGACATCTGTTGGGTATAAAGAAATGACCCTCACACAACTTCATGGTCGACTCCTCACATATGAGAGAGAGTTGAACCAGAAAAAGAAGTTGCAAGAGTGAGGGAAAGTAACAGACGACTATACTTTGGGTAACACTGCTCTTTATAGTCATGAAGAGGATTCTGGCAATTGAAAGAATCAGGGTTATGATCATTTTATAGATATAACCTCTGGAGGAAACTTAAACTCCGATTCTTATCCACCTAACTATGCTTTTACTGCTAGTGGAGAATGCCAAACCTCTGATAATATCTCTTTTGAGTTAAACGACCTTCAACATTTGATCTAAATGACTTAGAAGAAATGGACATTTTACGCCAAGTTGCTTTGCTAAGTGTGAGAGCAAGCAGGTTTTACAAAAGAACTGGTAGAAAATATCCAGGGTTGCACGGGGGGTCAAAGGTTGGGTTAGACAAATCTAAAATCAAGTGCTATAAATGTAACAGGCTAGGACACTTTGCTAGAGAGTGTAGATCTCAAGTTTCAGGACCTATTGTAACACATCCTGGCCCTAGACATCAGCACACACAAAGCACTGCCCAATATTCCCAATATACACCTGTTCATCAAGTGCAAAATACTGCTCATTATGCACACCCTGCTACCACTGTTCCTGTGCATTATGTCGAAACCACTGTTCCAAATTCAGTATGTCCAAGCATCACCACCTCAAGTGCATGTGCAACAAGCACCACAAAGCACTCAAACTACTCAAACCACTGCTCCGGCAGAGGTCAACCAGCAAAGCTTTTTCACACAAGGCTTTGTGGATTGGAGTAGTTTGCCTGAGGAATTATCTGATGAAAATTTTGCTCTTATGGCCAAAAATGATTTAGAACATGAAAATTTTTGTTTAATGGCCTTATAGACAATTATTGAAGGTGATGAGTCTGTGGAACAAGGGTCAAAGTCTGATAAAATTCAAAATTGTGATGAAGCAGTGGTTACACTAGTGATTACACAAAACCACGTTGACGAAGAAAAGAACTCTCTATCTGATCCATGGGATTCAAAGGATGGTGATGATGATTGTGATTGTGCTCTTATGGCTGCTTCTAAGGTATCACCTCAGATCCTAAAGGATCTCTGTTCAGAAAAAAGTATAATAGCTTTTGCTAACATTAAACAGGTGAATGAAAACCTTAGGAACAAAATGATAGAAAATGAACTTAATTTTGAAAAGCTTATCAAAGTGTTAAAACCAAAATTGGTTTCAAAAGATTCTGAGATAAGTAGCCTAAAGCATGAAGCTAGCATAACCAAGGACCAACTCCAAACTATGGTAGATAAATACCAAGTTTGCAAAAAGGAGTTAGAAGATACCAAGATCACATGTGAAAATGGGTAGAATCTTTAAAAGGTTTTGAAATTATGCTAGAAAAACAGATCAAGAGTAACATAAAATTTGGCATTGGTTTTGAAACTGAAGAAGAAGCCATTAAAAATGTTATAAAAATTGATTCTAGAAAGGTTGAAGTAGTTCCAACAAATTTGGCTGGAAATGAGATAAAAATCACTGATAAAAATGGTAAAGAAATTGAGAATGGTCTTCAGCTTTTAAAGAAATTGAGAAATACCAATTCAAACCCACACGGTCAGATGAATGTGATATTCTTGAAAATTTCAAGCCAATGGACTTCTCAACCATTGAGGTGTCAAGGCACCAAAGGCTAGAATCATTCCCATCAAAGACTTTCCAGCAGAGGTTACAACAACTGCTGAGAAGAAATCTGATAAAAAGAAGATGGAAAAATCAAACATCTGTTTTGTGAATTTTGCAACAAAAGAAACCATGTAGCAGAAAACTGTTTTCTTTTAAAAGCATATAACATAAACAAAACACATGTAATCCCAAATGATTCAAAATGCTTTATCTGTGGGAAACAAATCATCTAACTCATGAGTGTGCTTATCTTCAAACTTATGATAAAAAATTAAAGAGATCAAAGCAAAAGCTCTTGAGAAAGAAAGTTCAAGCTCTGCTATGAATGAATCTAAGCAGACTTTTGAATCTGTTGAAACATCTGTCACTAAAGCATTGATCAAAACCTCTTTTCCCGGAGAGGTACAAGTGACAGATGCTCCACCTGACAACATGTATCCAAGAGGACATGGACACCCGGTTTATCAAAAAGTTCCTATGAGCTATGAAGGTTACAAAAAACCTTTAAAGCCTAAAGTGAATGGATATCCTCATGGTTACCAACATCTGATAGGAAATGGTTCACAACAGTGGATACAAAGGCAAACTCAAACCACTGACCATATTCCTGGATTTGAGAGTACAATCTATGAACCCATCTAAAGCCATCCTGGCTTTGGAATCTCATCTAAACTAATTGTTTACTTGTGTGCAGGAAGCTTCTAATTGCCTTAATAGTTTATGGTATGTAGATAGTGGAGGCTCCAGGCACATGACAGGATGTAGAGCCCTTCTCAAAGACTTCTTGGCTCATGGAGGGGGTGATATATCTTTTGGTATCAATTCAAAAGGGAAGGTGTTGGGTTCAGGGTGTGTTCAGGCTGGGAATCTCAAATTTAAAAATGTTAATTTAATTGACAATCTAAAATTCAATCTTCTGAGTGTCTCACAAATGAGTGACAAAGGATATGGATCCTTCTTTACAAAGAAAACTTGTCAAATTGTAGGACCAGAGGTTGTTAAAAGGATTAATCAGATTATTGCTGAGAGCAAAGCACAACTTGTTGCTCATAGGAGTGGCAATGTGTATGTGGTTGATATGTTGAAAGATAACCCTATGTCTAATGCATGCATGTTCTTAGTTGCTTCCAGCAAAGAGACAGAGTTATGGGATAGAAGACTTGGGCACACAAATCTAAACACAATCACCACACTCTCTAAAAATTGTCTTGTCAGAGGTTTACCACATAAACAATTTACTTGTGAAGAACATTGTGTTTCCTATTTAAAAGGTAAACAACATAAAAGTTCTTACAAGTCAATTGAAGAGTCCAAAACAACCCAGTGTTTGCAATTATTGCACATGGATTTGTTTGGCCCTGTAAATCATGAGCTTAATGAAGAAAAGATTATGTTTAGTCATTGTTGATGATTTTTCAAGGTTTACATGGAAATTCTTTTTGCACTCCAAAGATGAAACAGCTGGTATATTGCAAAATTTTGTCAAACAAGTTGAAAAGCAATATGACCTTCCTGTAAAAATCTTTAGGAGTGATAATGGGACAGAGTTTAGGAATAAGGAGTTAGATGCCTTCTGTGAATCAAAAGGGATTGCTAGGCAATTTAGTATCCCAAAACCTCCAGAACAAAATGGGGTAGTTGAAAGGAAAAATCGAACTCTAGTTGAATCTGCAAGAACCATGCTAGCAGACTCTGGTTTACCCTTGTCCTTCTGAGCAGAGCCTGTAAATATTGCTTGTTATGTTCAAAACAGAGTTTTGATTAACCCCAGTCATCAAAAGACTGCCTATGAACTGCTTTACAAAATCCAACCTTTGATCTCATATTTCAAAGTTTTTGGCTGTCCTTGTTTTATTTTGAACTTAAAAGATTCTATCTCTAAGTTTGCAGCCAAAGTTGACTGTGGTTATTTTCTGGGATACTCAACCATTGCCAAAGCCTACAGAGTGTTTAACTCTAGGACCAAGTGTGTTGAAGAAACTCTGAATGTGAAGTTCAATGAGCTTTCATCTTTGAAAATCCCAGCAAATCCTGCTGAATTGTTTGATCTAGAAAAATTTACATTTGAAGATGTGTCCGTTAAGACTAACACTATAGGTACATCACAGTCATCAATAGTAGAGCAAGGATATGATTGCATTCTTCCAAACTTCAAGATCTGTCCTTCAAGCAGAGGAGCAGATGTTAGTAACAATGGTGAAAGCTCTGCTAGTTCAACAATGGTTAATTCTCAATGCTCTGCATGCTCTCAAAACCAAAACACTGTTGATAAAAATCCATCAAAACTGGATAAAAATCAACAAACATTCACTACCATACCACCCATACCACCCATACCACCACCTCCATTATAATCAGAGGCTGGACCATCAAATTCACCAACAGAGGATGCTCAGATGATACACATTGCAAGCCTCACCTTAAAATGCACTTGGCCCATATCAAGGTGATTTGATCTTTCTCAAAAGCCATCCATTGGATCAAGTTATTGGCAACATAAATGAGGGAGTTCTCACAAGAAGCCAATCCCAAAACATTTGCCTCTTTGTTGGTTTTCTATCACTCATCCTACCTGTCAAGCACCAAGAGGCCCTGAAAGACAATAGTTGGGTAGAAGCTATGCAAGAGGAGCTCCTTCAGTTTAGAAGACAACAAGTTTGGGAACTTGTACCACTGCCTCAGGATGTAAGTCCAATTGGCACAAAGTGGATCTTCAAGAACAAAATAGATGAAAGGGGTATTGTTGTCAAGAACAAAGCAAGGCTCGTGGTTCAAGGTTACAAACAGGAAGAAGGCATTGACTATGATGAAACCTTTACTCTTGTAGCAAGGTTAGATGCCATCAGACTGTTTTTAGCTTTAGCTGCAAACCACAACATCAAAGTGTTTCAAATGGACATCAAAAGTGCATTCCTATATGGAAAGATCAAGGAAGAAGTGTATGAATGCCAACCTCCTGGATTTGACGATGCAGTTCATCCTGATCATATGTATAGGTTAAACAAAGCACTAAATGGTCTTAAACAAGCACCAAGAGCTTGGTATGAAACTCTATCCACTTTTCTCTTATCCATAAGTTTTTAAAGAGGTAAAATTGATAAAACCTTGTTTTTAAAATGGAAACGAAAAGATTTGATGATTGTCCAAATTTATGTGGATGACATCATTTTTGGATCCACATGTACTGCCATGTGTGAAGAGTTCAGAAAACTCATGGCAGCAGAGTTTGAAATGAGTGCAATGGGTGAGCTGCATTGTTTCCTTGGCTTACAAGTCAAACAAATACACAATGGCACTTTCATCCATCAAAATAAGTATGTCAAAGAACTGCTTAAAAAATTTGATATGGATGATTGTAAACCTTGCGGCACACCCATGGCAACTTCAAAGCTGGTCACTATTGTTGATAAAGATGACTTGGTTGATCAAACACTTTATAGAAGTATGATTGGGTCTTTATTGTACCTAACTGCTTCCAGGCCAGACATCATGTTTGCAACATGTGTTTGAGCCAGATCCCAGTCACTACCTAGAAAGTCTGATCTTATTGTTGTCAAAAGGATATTCAGGTAAATAAAAGGTGTACCAACACTTGGTATCTGGTATCCTGCTAATGGAAATATTGAGCCTTCAGGTTACTCAGATAATGATTTTGCCGGATGCAAGAAAACAAGAAAGTCAACATCAGGAGGTGTCCAATTCCTAGGTAATTGCCTAGTGTCTTGGCAAAGTAAAAAGCAAGTTGCAGTTTCCACATCCACTGCTGAGGCTGAATAGTTTGTTGCTGCAAGTTGCACTGCTCAAGTCTTATGGCTTTAAAATCAACTTTTGGATTTTGGTATCACTGCTTTAAAGACTCCTCTCAAAATTGACAGTCAAGCAGCAGAAAATATCATCAAAAATCTTGTTTCTCACTCCACAACGAAACACATTGACATCACTTTGTGAGGGATTTCTATGAAAAAGGTTTGATTTCTTTACAACATGTCCATACTAAGGATCAGCTAGCAGATGTTCTAACAAAAGCAGTCGATACATCTACTTTTGAAAGCTTGATCTCTAGGATTGGAATGCTAAACATGGATTAAAAACCAACTTTTCTGGTGATCCATGTGTAAATAGCATAAAATGTTTTCAGAAAATCAAAATTTCATCCTTAAAAATAGCTTAAAATTGAATTTTTCGATAAATCCTTAAAGTCTGTTTCAAACCACTGATATCATCAAAACACTGGTCATTTAGAAATGTCTATCCACTGTCAAAAATGTATCCTCTGATAGTTTCAAAAACACTATTCACATCCACTGCCCATGTTCTCAAACAGTGTTTGTCCAAACAATTGTCTTTTATTTTCAAACAGAGGTTACACATGGTCAGACACTATTCGTCAGTTGTTTGCGTCAGATGACACGTCATCATCACTTTTTCTAAACCCTATAAAACCCTGTTCTATCCATAATAGAGGTTTCACTTTACCGTGTTGAATTCAAAATTCTCAAAACGGTTCTTTTTTAGTCATGGCACCAAAATCTAAACCTAAAGCTAAATCCAAACCAGAACTACCACCATTCACCCTCATGATCAAAACTCCTCACAACTATACAACAATTCTTGATGCAACCGATTCAAACACAAGATATCATTCAATGACAAAAATCTTGAAAGAATCAAAATTTAAGCATCTGTTAACTGCCAAAGCCCCTATTTATCAAGACACACAACGACAATTTTGGGCACAAGCAGAGGTTCATTCTTTAAAAGATGTTCCTTATGCTATTATATCAAGAGTGGGCAAAACACTGATGCATATCAGCCCTCAATCGATTTCTCAAGTATTCTAATTGAATGATATGGCACATCCTGTGTCATTCTCCAAATGAGATGCATGCCGAATTTCTAGAAAGGGGTTACATTGGGCAACTTAAAGGTATGACAATCTACAAACCCAATTTTCTAGCTGAGATGTGATTTTTCTTTCACACTCTTTTACCTTGTCTCTCTACAAAGACCACATATTTTAATGAAATACCATTGAACATTCAGTATCTGGGCTATGTCATTTTAACTGGATCAGATTTTACTTTTCTCAGATACTGTTCAATGATCTTGTGGCAAATTTTTATAATATTGACAAAGGAAAGCTTTTCTGATACATCCATGATTCTTGAGTGTTTATCTTCATAACAGTTACCTGATGATGATGTTAAACAAGGCGCTGTTACACAACCAGGTAGCCTAACTCATGAAACTTTTACTAGAATTACAAATCAGGAAAGTTTCCAAAACATAAGTAGAGGAGGCTGAGCAAGCTTTACAAGAACAAAATGTTCAATCTCAACCTCCTGCTACTGAGCCCACTGCTCCTGGTGATCAGGGCATTACAACCACTGCCCTGAAACCCACACCAGCAATCTCCAAAAAGAAACCAAAAAAACTTACCAGAAAACCCACCAAAACCAAAAAGGGCCCTCTGGAAAATGAGATTCCAGAGGTTAACCCAGTGATAGCACAAATATCACATGAAAACACTGCTGCTATTTCTTCACAGCAGATGTTAGAATCTCAACCTGGCTTTGAAACTCCTCCGTCTTCCTCACAAAAGGAACCGGTTGTAAACACAGGGACCCCAAATTATGAAGCTCTAGCATCACTTGATTCTATCTTCCACAACCCCTCTCCCAGGGCATTATCTCTTTCGGCACCACAACCTTCACCAACAAAATCACCACCACCTACTATATTGCCTTCGCTGAATGGAATTGAATTAGAACAGACATTAACCAGTACTTCTCACCAACCTATAATTGAGAATATACTCCAACAAGTGACTGGGTCTGATTCTTTATTCTTTGCTACACCATCGGCAGCTAAAGAGGATACATCTCTTAGGTTACGTGTAACCTTAGAGGATAGTTCATCAAGAGCAATCACTACAATTGCCAAACTCCCAAGTTTGAAATTGGACAGTGGTTCCATTCTTAAGACTCTGATGAAGGCAACCACTGTTGAGGCTACTACGGTAACCTCTGATTATGTGGGAAGTCCCCAGAACCAAGAAAAATGGGCATCTATGTTTGAAACAAGGGTTGAAACCTCTGTTCATGATAACATAGATAAATTTACCAATTCTGGTAGGAGTTCAGATGATCCTATTAAGTTAGGTGATGATCTAAGATACAAGGATTTGACGGAGAGAGTTACCAAAATTGAAAGCTCTGTTGCTAAGATCAAGGATTTACTGAAGTAGATGTTAGCTACAAAAGCCAACCTTCTGTCCTATCCACTGATGATCTCAAATAAGCCTTAGACCCTCTATTTCGACAACAAAAATATTATGTTGATCTTCAACACAAATATCAAATGCAAGAGGTTAGAAACATGGTTGATGCCAGATATATGGATACTGCTACAGATGTTAAGGCAATCAAGGCTCATCTCCTTCAAACCACTGGTACTCCTCCTCCTACAGTAATCTTAGTCAACAATGATGATGCCAAAAGGGGGAGATACCGTTAAAGAAAGAAGTGCTAAAGCTTGATGATAAAGATGCACGTCCAACAATGGATATCCCTAGGCCAGATGGTTCTAAAAAGGTTGATGAAATAGCTGATATCTTTGCAAAGGAAAAGGAGAATACAAAGAAAAGGGTAAGGGTTGAGAGCAGAGATTTGGTTGAGAAAAAGATAGCTCTGCAAATAGAAAAAGAAAATGTTGGTTCTTTAACAAAGAAGATGCCTGTTAGAAAAACAAGGCAATCAGCATCCATACCTTCTAAACCTAAGACAGTTGCTAATCCAACCACATCCTCTGTTCCCACAAAAACACTTACACCTCCTTCTTCAAAAGCAGTTGATAAACCAATTACAAAATATGTTACAACACCTATTGTGTCAACATTTGTTGACTTAGCAGAGGTTATAACAAATGTTAATCCAACCACTGCTTTGGTCATATTACCAACTTCCAACATATCTCTATCCACACCCACAAGAATTCCACAACCACAATCACCCGATCTCAGGTTCAAAAGGAGGAAAACCTCAAATGTTGTACTTGATGACAAGATCATCCCCTCTCCATTACCTATGTCATTTAAACCAATGTCCACCACAGTAGCTGTTAAACCTCCTTCTTCTCAAATTGTTGTAGTGCCTCTCGTCACTCAATTCCCACTAGAGCTACAAGTTGTCAAATCAGAGATCAAATCCTTCTTTTCAGAAGAAGATCCAGATAAAAGGGAATTCCTATCTCTGAAAGGTTATCCCAAACCAAGAAACTTAGAAGAATTCAAGAGGCTTAAAGCCCAACAAGCAAAGGATATCACAAAAAGGGATACCGAAGGAAATTTTGACAAAATAATACAAAATTACTGGCAATATCAGTTGAGCAAAGTCAGAACTATAGAAGACTATGCAAGAGACTTGAGCAAACAATTGTCAGAGAGAGAAGATAAAAGCCTTAAAGAAGATTACATCAATCACATCATAGAAACTAAGTTATACAAGGCTACAAGGGCACAATTCAAGGACTGGACTATGAAAGAGTTGGAAGAAGAGGTACAAAGAATGAAAGAAATGCTGAAAGATCCTCACAAAAAGCCAACTCCTCCAGATTGGAATAAACATAAGAAGCTTCCTGTAAAAGAATTTAAAGATAAGAAGAATGAAGGAAGAGTTGATTGCTACAAATTATGGGTCAAAGAACCAAATTATGAGGTGGACAGAGGTCAAGGTGGTTGAAACATATAGATGGCTTGAACAAATAAGGAAAACATCCATCACTACCAAAGAAACCAGTGTATGCAACAGAGGATACAACTCATCAGACCCAACACTCTTCAAAAACATCTGAAATATCTGCTTTATCTATTATGTCCTTAAATCAAAGAAAAAGGCAAAAGGATATGGCAGAAGAAGATAAGAGAGTGTATGAGCATATAAAGGAAGGAATCCAAAGCATGATTGATTTCCATACCGATGAAACCAGTCAAAAGCTTGCAGAAGATCTTTCTCAACAATAACATACCATCCTAGAAAGCCATCAGACCCAAAAATTCTAAAGTGGAAAGTTGACAAAAACTCCCACGAATTGACTTTACTCAAGTCTAATGGCGATGCTACAAAGATGAGAATGGAGGATGCATATTGGTTGTGTGTAGAAGACCTCCAAAAACTTATGGATCTGATACTTGAAAAGGATGATGATGATGTGGAATCTCTGAATTTCGAATTGCAATTTAAAGGTCAAATCAGAGATTTTCTTTTAAGGAATAAAGACCAAGAATAAAAGATGTTTTTGGCATCATCTGTTCCAGGGGAAGATTGTTGGGATTGAACCCTTTACAAAGGAACAGATGATATAAAGCCAAAATACTCTATCCGCGGTTTGGTCCGTCTATTAGAGTTTAGATCCTTTGATTACCTATACTCTGCCTTCCTAAAGTCTGTTACCTATGCATCATCTGCAACACCAATATACCAAAGGTCTGACAGAAGAAAAGAAGCAGAGGATGGTCATCAGAGTTTTCATTTATTAGTTTTATATTCAATGTAACAGTGCATTTGCACTATCAGACGTTAGGCATCAGTGTATAGTTTGTTATTTTATTGTTAAATTTCACTATCAACCCTAACGTTATCAAAAGATGCTCAGAGGTTAGATAGTAGTATAAATAACTAAGTCGATGTAACCGTGAATTTTGTCTTGTTAAAAAGATCTTTACACTAATCATCTTCTTCCTTTTCTGGACTATCAAACTGTGTTGCAATAGGCTGAGGGGGAGTTTGTGAATCACATGCAAAGTTTATAAACTTGAAAGCATGATGATGATGAAAACAAACGAACTTTACTTGTAGTAAAAGTTTTCCATTCTATTCTGCTGCATTTACTTTAAATTTCAATCATATTTCCATTTTTGAAACAAAAACTACAAGTAAATTAAACTCAGATCCTAACAATTGATCTCTAATCCTATTACTGAATGCTTCTTATCAATCGGCAAATACGAGATCCTACTTGAAACGAGTAAATTACAAAAATTGTCCTTTGTGTTGACACCAGATTGCAAACTATGTCCTTTCTCTTCGAAAGTATAAAAAATGTACTCAATGTTTGCAACCCCTTGCACGTTATGTCCTTCAGCCCTAACTCAGTTAGTTTTCTTGGTTAAATCGGACCAAATGAACCACATCAAATTAGTCTTTTACCCATTTATTTTAAGTATTTTAATAATAAACAAAATCAAATTTAAAAAATTCTATACATATTTTTAACCTCATCCACCACCACCTCCCATCACTACTACTACCATTCCACCTGTCTTTCTTTCCCTCTCCACTACCACCACCCGACCACCAAGAAGAAGAAACCGACTGCAAAACCAAATTTCAAGCGTATAAATGCATGGAAGAATATCGACAGTGAGGATCCAATCGCATCCACTTCATTGGAAAAGTGTTGAAAAAAACCCAACCCAGTTACATGAATGAATCACCATTTGCCGGCATCTAGAGTTTCGATCTTTTGTGGTGATTGTGTCGCAAAAATGGTTCAGGTGAGCCTCGTTTAGGCTTCCCCGCCCCCAAGATCTCATTCTGACTTAGGGGCTATTTTGTCACACCCCAACCGATGGCGGAAACATCGGGATGAGACGAAAACGAGATTGCTCATTGCTCACAACATTAATAAGTGACAATAATTAATCAAACCATATTTCATTTCATAAAAATTGTCAAATACATCAATGTAACAAATCAAAGAAACAACATAACATTTGCAAAGTCATAACAAAATTGATACATCAACATTAAACCTAACGTCTAATTTGTGTGTATCTAGTCCTTGCTATATTGTTTTCATAGCATCATCTCCTTCAACCTGTAACATGTTTTAAAATAATGTCAATGCGAAAGCAAAGGCGAGTACACAAGTTTAGGCATAGCATACGTATACGAATAAGTTTAAACAATCCTCATGGCAACTAAATCTATACAAGAGCAATATCAAGGCATGAAATACTAATAACCAAACCCTTAACGCAATCACGATGTTTTAACATGACCTCACGAATAACACGATGGAGGTGGATGCGTGAATTCCTATAGCGCTATGCATGTCAAACGAAGGCTAAAAATAGTTAATGACTAAAGCATAGCATAACGAATATCCAAGACAAGCAACAAGTATATGATTCAAGTATTCATGGGTATAGGATTGTTTGTATGTTTCATAAAGTTTAAGTGTTCGTGATTTTTGTATAAGTAAAAACATGTAACACCCAAGAGTGTTATAAATGAAAGTGGGTCGAGTGTACTCACGATTTGTTAGTCTTTTCTACACTTGACAATCCGTGAAGACGTTGGTTCGAGGATGCCGTCGAATTATCCTACAAGAGGAAATGAGGCGTATGAGTATAGAGTTTAGATGGGAGATGAGGAGTATTCGAGCATGATTAAAAATAAGTTTGATAAAGTATTATGATATGAAAGTATTCACTAAGATGTAACACTCGTTCTTGACACTATAGTAACTCTTACGAGTTGGACGTGATTTCATAGGTTTGGGACCTATTAGAATCGTGACAAGGAATTACATACTTTAGTGTTAAACTTAATAACTTGATAGTTGATTATAAGGTCATTATCAAGGTTTCGGTTTTAGGATTATAATATAGTTCCATATAGTTATATAATCATGTAGGAGGTGGGAGGATGAACCATCCACTTTGGAACCTCTTAGTATCTGTTAGGACTAGATTTTTATTGCTTAAGAATCAGTGATCCTTCATTATATCGAGGATATATTATCCATGTACTGAGTACTGAATACTGGGAGGATCAAGGATCCATAATGAGTATAACGGTTTCTAACAATTGACTTCAATTTTTTTTTTGATTGTAGTGCAGGTGTCGATAGTGGACTTTGTCAAGCAAAATATTCGTGGAATATTCGGAGGATTAAGCACGTGCTGAAGGTTAAATGGACGTTATGCATGAACGTGGAGGATCCCGGATATTTCGGATAGTCAGTTATAAGTTCAAAACGTTAATATTTTAGGGGGTATTGAGCTCGTTAGATACATGAATCCATTAGCAAACACTGACATCACAAGATCACTTGGAAACTCCCGAGAAAGACACACACATTACACTATAGATCGATTGTAAAAGCTCAATATCTTCCAAAGTTGTAATCTTACTTGTGAAATACACTTGGTGATCGGTAGTTTCCATCACCCGAGGTTTTTTATGCCGAAGATCATACATCGATCAAGGGCTTTTTCCTCGTATAAATCTCGGTGTTGATTGTTCATTACATTTCACGATTGTTCACATCATTGTTCAACACATAAGCACTCAACCTCACATACAAAGTTTGGTCACATTATCCTTAGTGCGATTTTTGACCAAAACAGTTTGGCGCCCACCGTGGGGCAATCGGTGCTTCAATTCTAAAAATTCCGTTCATTTCATTCATTTTCATCCGTTCTTTTCAACTACATGGCTTCTCATGGAAAATTTGCTTCAAGTGTCATGCCGGCGGTTACCTCATCTCAGGCTTGTGCATCATTGCCTCCCATTCCCCCTGCACCGGCGAGGAGTGCTGATAATGCTCAGAAGAAGCCAACACCAGTTTTCTCGAAGGCTTCCACTGTTTCACCCTCTACACCTACTAACAATGATCTGTCTACTTTGATTTTGAAGATGAAAGGATACATGGAACAGCAGGACAAAACTAACCAGGGGATCCTTCGTGAAATTGATGAAATCAAGAAACAGAAGAGATCAGCGGAGGATCACTCTCCATTGATGCCCAGATTGTTGGATTTCGCCACTCCTGCAACAACCATTCAGCATTCCAAGGCTTCTGGTATTCAGCGTCATGGATCCTCAGGATTGCAGCATGGATCATTGGCAATGACGCAGCCGCAAGCATCTCATTACCTACCTTATGGATCCTCAAATCAACATCAAGGAGACTATCTTAGCTCAGGAGGATATTTGGAGACAGTTGCACCAAAGGAATCCTATTTCCAGCATCAAGAATCCTTTTCTAAGGATCAAGGATCCTATGCTTGGGATAAGGTTCAAGGATCCTCCTCTCAGGTTCAAGGATCCATGCGGTATCCTTCAAGACCTTCAGCACCCATGTATCCTGGACCCAATGTCTTTCAGGATCAAGGATCTTCTGGGAGTCAGATATTCAAGGATTCTTAAGTTCACAAAGGGGACTTCATCCCTATGCAGACTATTGCTTCATCTGGTCCAACTGTTACACCTGAAGTGTCCACCTTTGGATATACTTCTAGCATACCACTTCCAAACCAATCTGGAGGTAACAATGTCAATACATCTTTTGGCACTAATTTTGGTTTTATGCAGGATACAGGTATCAATCAGGCTATGGCGCGGGAGCTCTAGAAGCTCAAGGATATGATATCCAGCGTCCCAGGAGTGGTTAAGCCCATTCTTGAGATCCCAGATGGAAGTCACGGGGTGTCTCGCTTCGCACCTCCTATATGCAATGCTGAGATACCAAAACGCTTTCAAACCCCCAACATGAAGCTGTACGATGGCACAACTGATCTGGAGGAGCATCTGACACAGTACCAGGAAAGAATGGAGATCAATCCCATTCTAGAAAGATTAAAGGAAGCCTACTTTGTAAAGGCTTCGGATCCACACTCACCGGATCAGCACTCGAATGGCTGCTAAGTCTTCCTCCTTACTCAATTACTTCGTTTTCTCACCTAGTTAATTTGTTCAATAACCAATTTTCATGTAGTAGAACTTTTGAACGATTAACTAGTGATCTATATAGGGTAACACATGATCATGATGAATCATTAAGAGGTTACATCACTAAGTTTAGTAGAGAATCCTTAGAAATCCCTAATTTGGATATTGCCACTGCTGTAGAAGCGTTCAAAATGGGCTTACTTAAGGATTCCTCATTCTATGATGACCTTGTTATGACCCCTTGCAGGAATTAGATGAAGTGAGGAACAGGGCATTGAGATTTATTCGTTTAGAGGATGACAAAAGGATCCAGGAAAGACTCTCAGGATCCTCAAAACAGAAAAAACAAGGATCATTCTTTAAGAATAATCGATCCAAGCCATATTCTAAACATGACAATCATAATGTGAACGCAGTTGAACAAGACGAAGACGATGAGGATTGTCCTCCAATACCTGAATATTGTTTTTCTGCTGGTAATAATGAACCTTGCTATGTAGAATTTATGTGACAAGGCTAGATGGCCAAGGAAAACTGATAAACCTGGAGCTACTAAGGATAAATCCAAATGGTGCGCTTATCATGAGGATTTTGGCCACCTTATTGATGAGTGTATAGCGTTGAGGGAGGAAATTTGATATCTTCTTAGCAAAGGGTATTTGAAGGAACTGTTAGGAAGGAAACGTTCAAGGACTTGGGATACTGAGAAAGTGCCTGAGAGAGCTCCTCCACCGCCAGCAGATGCTCAGATCATTAATTTATTTCCGGTGGTTCTGATATCTGTGGAACTTCGTTTTTAGCGGCTAAAAGGCATGCTAAGGAGACGAAGATGGAAAATGGGGAGAGACCAGTTTGAACACACAGCAAAAAGTGATATCCTTTGATGAGGAAGATTGCGTAGACATTCAGGATCCTCATCATGATGGTCTTGTCATTACTTTGTTTATCTCTAATCATTTTGTTCGCAGGATTCTTATTGATGGAGGGAGTTCGGTGAACATAATCCAGCTGGATGTCCTCAAAAAGATGAACATCCCTGATCTGAGATCATACCAAGATCATCGGTGCTCGTGGGATTCAGTGGGGAAACCAAGAATACATTAGGGGACATCAAACTGCCAATTTACATAGAGGGAGTGAATTCTATCCAAAAATTTTGTGTAATAGATAGCTTATCTTGTTGTAATGTTATCCTTGGCAGGCCATGGATACATGACATGAAGGCGGTCCCATCAACATACCACCAGTGTGTCAAGCTTCCAAGTCCGTGGGGAATAGTCAAGATAGAAAGTGATCAGCAGGAGGCGAAGAATTGCTACACTTCCTCGATGAAACCTGCTTCCAAGTCTAGGGAAGCATAACAATTAAAGCATCCTCCAAAAGACGTCATGGAGGCAAGAGAACAGGACGTCAAGGATATACTTTTAGATCCTAAGGATCCTGAATCCAAGGTGTATTTAGGATCCGGGATCCAGGAAAGCATAGAGCAGGATCTAGTATCCTTCCTTAAACGAAGAAAATCTACTTTCGCCTAGAAGCACAAAGATATGATAGGTATATCTAAGGATGTTATTACTCATAAAGTTGGCATTGACAGGTCTTTCAGGCCAAGTCACCAAAAGAGAAGAAAGTTTGCTCCTGAAAGAAATGCAATCATCCTAGAGGAGGTAGATAAATTGCTAAGGGCAGGTATCAAGTATCCAAGGTGGTTAGCCAATGTGGTTGTTGTTCAAAAGAAAAATGGAAAGTGGAGGGTATGTGTCGATTTTACTGACTTAAACAAGGCATGTCCCAAGGGTCCTTTCCCCTTACCCCACATTGACACCATGGTGGATGCCACGGCGGGTCATGAGTTGTTAACTTTTATGGATGCTTCGTCTGGATTTCAGCAAATTCAGATGGAACCATCTGATCAAGAGGATACTGCATTCATGAAACCCACTGGCATATATTGTTATATTGCTATGCCCTTTGGTTTAAGAAATGCAGGTGCTAAATACCAAAGATTGGTGAATATGATATTCAAGGAGCAACTTGGACATACAATGGAAGTATAAATAGATGATATGGTGGCCAAATCTAAAAGAGCCGAGGATCACCTAAAGGATCTTGAAGTAGCATTCAATATCCTTGACCAATACAATATGAAACTAAATCCTTCCAAATGCCATTTCGGAGTTAAAGCTGGAAAGTTCTTAGGATATATGGTGACCAAGAGAGGGATCGAAGCAAGTCCGGAGTAGATAAAGGCCATAATCAACATCAAATCTCCTGCCAATGCTAAGGATGTGCAAAGATTGACAGGAAGAATCGCCGCTCTGAACAGATTCATTTCAAAATCCTCAGAAAGATGCAAGGATTTCTATGATATTCTGAGGAAGAATAAGAAGTTCGAGTGGACGGAGAAGCATGAAGCTGCTCTACAATCTCTCAAGGATTACCTATCCTCAGCACCGGCTTTAATGAAACCTAAAAATGGGGAACCACTATCCTTATACCTAGCTGTTTCAGGTAAAGCAGTAAGTGCGGTCCTTGTTAACGATCATGAAGGCCAACAACATCCGGTATACTATGTAAGTAAAAGTTTACTTGATGATGAGGCCAGGTATTCTCATTTAGAAAAACTTATTCTTGCTCTAATCATGGCTTCTACTAAATTAAGACATTATTTTGAAACTCATACTATTGTTGTTAAAACTAACTTTCCTATTAAGAATGTTCTTAGGAAACCAGAGATGTCGGGAAGAATGGCAAAATGGGATGTTAAACTTAGTGCATATGACATTAAGTATGAGCCTAGAACTGCTATTAAATCTCAAGCTTTGGCTGACTTTGTGGCTGATTTCAGTAGTGATCTACAAAGAGAAGTTGAATTGGAGGTACAACAACTTGAGGAGACCAAGGATCCTTGGATACTCTTCACAGATGGAGCCTCGAATGTCAAAGGAACTGGACTAGGCCTACTACTAAAATCGCCACAGGGGGACATTATACCCCAATCAATAGCATGTGAATTCCAAACCACTAATAATGAGGTAGAGTATGAGGCCTTGATAGCAGGTTTGCAATTAGCTAAGCACATGAGGATCAGGTATCTTCAAGTATTTGTAGATTCTTTATTAATCACTAATCATTATAACGGATCCTATGCTATTAAAGGTGAAAAGCTAATTAAATATTTGGAGATAGTCAAGAAATTGGCGGATTCTTTTGCTTTTTTCAGTCTAACACAGGTACCCAGGGAAGAAAATGTAGAAGCAGATGCCTTGGCTAATCTAGGATCCTCATTGAAGATGCCTGATGATGTGAAGATACCCATTACCATGTTCTAACTCCCTCAATTGAGGAGAATGAGACAATGGAAATAGTGGACGATGCTGCAACCGTACCTAGGGATGATGCACAATCAACTCCAGGATCGTGGATCCTTCCAATCCTGAATTATATCCAAAATGGGGAAGTTCCCATTGGAGAAAATCCTAGAACCTTCAGGATAAAGGTATCCCAACTCACTATCATTAATGACATGTTATATAAGAGATCTCTTGCAGGACCCTATCTATGATGTGTTGAGGATCCTGAGATCCAAGAAGTCTTGAAGGATTTTCATGAAGGAGATTGTGGAAATCATACTGGGGGGCAGGGCACTATTTTCAAGGATCCTCGGAACAGGATATTAGTGGCCTACAATGAAGAAGGATGTTGTGGAGTATTCAAGGAAATGTGATGCTTGCCAAAGACACAGTAATATCCTTCATCGGCCCGCAGAACCTCTGCATCCTATATCCTCCTCTTGGCCATTTATGAGATGGGGAATGGATATAGTAGGCAAGCTTCCCAAGGCACCAGGAGGAAAAGAGTCCATGTTAGCTATGACTGATTATTTCTCCAAGTTGATAGAGGCTGAAGCCTTTGCTCAAGTCAGAGAAAAGGAAGCTATATCCTTTATTAAAAGAAATATCATTATTAGATTTGGTATTCCTTCTGAGATTGTTTGTGATAACGGATCCCAGTTTATTGGGAACCGTACTACTAACTTTTGTGACAGCTGGGGGATTAGGATGATAACATCAACACCAGTCCACCCACAAGCTAATGGTCAGGCAGAATCATCCAACAAGATCATCATCAACAATTCGAAGAAAAAGATTGGATCAAAGAAAGGAAAGTGGGCTGAAGAACTACCCTATGTCTTATGGGCAGATAGAACAACTCCCAAGAATGCTACGGGTCAAACTCCTTTTTCTTTAGTCTTTGGAACTGAGACAGTGATTCCTACAGAAATGGTAGTCCCTACAGCCAGAACAAGCATCCGTGATCCTGAAGCCAATGCTGAGACTCTGGCTCAAGACCTAGATAACGTGGAAGAATTAAGAAACTTGGCAAGGATAAGGCTGGCTAGTTATCAACAAAGGATGGTTGGCGCCTATAATAAAAAATATCAGGATAAGAAGATTTAAAGTCGGTGACATGGTGCTGAGGAAAGCATTTCAGAATACCACGAATCCTACTGATGGCAAATTGGCACCAAAATGGGAAGGCCCCAATTTAATTGAAGCCGAGGCAGGAAAGGGGGCATATCGATTACTGACTATGGATGGTGACCTTCTTCCAAGAGCTTGGAATGCTATCCACCTAAAAAAGTATTTTATGTAAAGGATCAGGGATCCTTAAGTATCCTAATGATCAACTCAGATTGAAGGATCCTCAGAGGATATGAGATTCTTGATTTGGTAACGTTTTACTAATGCTTTCATTCTTATTGTACTTCTTATTATTTGTTTTTGAGTAAGGATGTTGAATTTTCAACATTCAACCTTATCAAGTTTTAAGTTTTGCAGAAGTTATTACAAAGGATAAAGAGGTTGGCCACCTCTCCAAGACTTTGGGCATGTCCCCAGCTAAGGTATCTATTACCTCCTACGGGTCTTTACCATTCACACGAATGGGGTTCCGACACCCTCTCCAGTTGCGCATGTTATCCACGTATAGTTAGAGGCAATGGGACTGGTACCCGCTTTAGGGGCTGAAAATTTCATTGTTATTGGCTATATGGAGGATCCTAAGTATAATGGTAGACGTACCATACATCCGTTCCTAAGGTTTCTAACATTTTCATGTTAGCTAAGGTTTCGACATTTTCATGTCGCTCACGATTGGATAGATACCAGTTTGGGCCATACTCCAGTTTACACCAGTTATTTGGGCTTGTCCCCAGTTATTTGGGCTAGTCCCCAGTTATTTGGGCATGTCCCTAATTGTTTGGGCTTGTCCCCAGTTACTAATGATTCTTTCATTTGATATTTGGCTTAGTCCTAAGCTATATACTGTCACAGGTCTATGAAATTGACCAGCTAAGGATCTTGAATCCTAAGATTGAATCAATTGTTATACTTTGACTGACACGACTGTAAGTGTAAAGGATATAGAATCCTAACTTGGATTCCCTGGTATGTCTTATACTTATTATAATGATTCGACCCTTAACCATGGAATTAGAGATAAGTCGTTCAAGATTATATGGCGTTCTATGCCTAGCAGTTGTTACGATTGCAGACTTAAAATCTTTTTATAAAGTCGAAATTTTAGGAATTTTACACAATATGATTTTGCCAAACACGAACATGTAAAGGTAGTAATTCAAAAGCAAATTTGTAACACCAAACATAGTCAAAAGTTTAATATTATTAGGCCCGTCAATATTTATCAAAAGTATCCAGCCTGGATTTCACCAGCAAAACATGGACCATCCATCCAGGCCGGATCGGGTTCATCTAATGGTTAATGTTTGTGCAGAAAATTAAAAGTGAAGGGTGTCACAGGCTTCATCCTCCACAAACAGAAGGATCCATCCACCTTTATCACCGCCCATTGTTTCAAGGATCCATGATCCTTAACCTACGGAAACTATTGTTCAAAATGCAAAGCACGAATTACTCAAGTAAAACAACCAATCTAAGGACCTAAAAATGTGGGCTCCGGCCGCGTCTAGAAATATCCATCATCGCCCACATAGGCAGCCTACACTGTGGCCACCTCACCACCTTCACCTTCACCAGCTTAACCCCCAGCACCTTCAACCGCCATGTCCTCTGCTTCCATCTGCACTCCACTAGGACATGCTTCATTTGCGGTTGTCGATTGCTCCAGCTCATCGCCATTCAGGTTGCTCAATGCTACCTCCCAAGAGGCCAGGTCCCATGAAGATCTATCAAATCCAGGATCGTCAGCTTCTTTGGCCATCTTGATCATGGACTGTAGAACCGTCTTGGCAGCGCAGACCTTGGCTGCTTCAATAGCATTCATAGCAGCCTCATGAACCCCCACTTCAGCAATCAGCAGCTGTTCCTCAAGGCTCTCCTTCTCCTTTTCCAGCACTTTGTTTTGCTTTTCAAGCCTCGAGAGATCCTTATCCTTGGCAGCAGCAATGGCCTGCATCCCAGCTACAGTCTCTTTGTGTTCAGCCAACTTCTTCTCATAAAAGATCCTCATGCGACTGAATTCCTAGTAATAAACAAGACAAAGAAATATCATGATCAAGGATCCTAACAAACGGGTAAAGTAAAACCCAAGGATCAACGATCCTTACCTCGGTCAGAGCATCATGGAGACGTTTCTCGATAGAGACAAGATCACTCTCAGGATCGGAAGGCTTCTTCCTTTTTGAAGCAGATTTGGCTATGGTGGTAGCTGGGCGACGCTCAACAGGAGGAAGCTTCTTCATTGTCTCCTTTTTCACAGCCTTGGAGATGATGATGTTTTTGATGTCATCAAGAGCGAAGTCTGCAGACTTGGAAGTAGATTTTTGAACATCTACCAACAGACATCAAAAAGATAAGTTTCTAATTTAAATTAGAAATTTCTTTTAAAGATTTACTATATCATACAATTACTTACTTGACATATTGTAGGGGAAGATGCCTGTACTTCTTCGCTAGGATCCTGGATCCTCACTTTGAATGTTATGTCTATTGGGTCAACGCTCAAAAAGGCTTTCACTCATCAATAGTTCATGGATCCTTCGCTAAAGTTGCAAAGTTCTTCATTGCAAGAAAACAGAAAGATCAAAAGACAGTTACAACAAGGATATAACACATATGAGACCTCTAAATCCTACCCTTGAGTATCCATTTATGAGGCAATGAATCCCCTTCTGGCAGAGAATCTCGTTTAACAAAGAAAAACTGATTTTTCCAAACAGAATAATTTTGGGTTGTTTTGAAGACAGGAGCTGGTTGGTGGGCTTTTACTTTAAACAAAATTCGGTTAGAGCCATGGGTAGTCAAAGAGTACATGAAAGCTAGGTCTGAAAGGTTTAGTTGGAGCCCTTTCTTTTCAATGATTTCTTCAATGATGAACAATGTTATCCACATCGGCATGACCTGACTAAAGCTAATGCCGATTAGCTTAAAAAAGCTTTGGGTTAGGGTCGGAAAAGGATATGAGAACCCAAGGTTAAACGGTAAGGTAGGAAAGCAAATCCAGGTGTCGGATACCGCATCGCTCCGAGCAGAAGGATCGAAAGGTCTAAAAATGGCCTCCGATGGAAAACAGGACTTTAGGTTCTCGATTTCTGGATCTGTAAACTTACAGATCTCAGAGGAGGGGTCCTTTAGTATGTTTTGTGATTGAAGGAGATCGCCGGATTTTTTGGAGGCGGGATTCAGAGAAGATCGTGTATTCATGGTGCCAGAACTTAAGAATAATCGAGAAGGGAAGAGAGAAGAATACCTGGTTCACAATGCTTGGTGTGGATTTATGATGGATTTGTGTAGATTTTAAAGGGAGTTATCTCTTCCCCATAAATAGTGATGATGGTTGTGAAGGCTATGCGAGTCCCATCTGTCACCCTAACGGCTATATTTGAATTAAAGATAATATGACAGCTGTGATCTACTATTACAACCGCCATATTGGGGGCAATTTAGATTTTTATTAAGATTCAGTGATCCTTCAGTATATCGAGGATATATTATCCGTGTACTAAGTACTGAATACTGGGAGGATCAAGGATCCTTAGTGACTATAACGGTTTCTAACAATTGACTTCAATGTTTTATTTGATTGTAGTGCAGGTATCGATAGTGGACTTGGTCAAGCAAAATATTCGTGGAATATTCGGAGGATTAAGCACGTGCTGAAGGTTAAATGGACGTTATGCATGAACGTGGAGGATCCCGGATATTTCGGATAGTGAGTTATAAGTTAAAAACATTAATATTTTAGGGGGTATTGAGCTAGTTAGATACACCAATCCATTCGCAAACACTGACATCACAAGATCACTTGGAAATTCTCGAGAAACACACGAATCAGTTTTTCTTTGTTAAACGAGATTTTACTTTAAACAAAAATTGGTTAGAGCCATTGGTAGTCAAAGAGTACATGAAAGCTAGGTCTGAAAGGTTTAGTTGGAGCCCTTTCTTTTCAATGATTTCTTCAATGATGAACAATGTTATCCACAACATCGGCATGATCTGACTAAAGCTAATGCCGGTTAGCTTAAAAAAGCTTTGGGTTAGGGTCGGAAAAGGATATGAGAACCCAAGGTGAAACGGTAAGGTAGGAAAGCAAATCCAGGTGTCGGATACCGCATCGCTCCGAGCAGAAGGATCGAAAGGTCTAAAAATGGCCTCCGATGGAAAACAGGACTTTAGGTTCTCGATTTCTGGATCTGTAAACTTACAGATCTCAGAGGAGGGGTCCTTTAGTATGTTTTTTGATTGAAGGAGATCGCCGGATTTTTTGGAGGCAGGATTCAGAGAAGATCGTGTATTCATGGTGCCGGAACTTAAGAATAATCGAGAAGGGAAGATAGAAGAATACCTGGTTCACAATGCTTGGTTTGGATTTATGATGGATTTGTGCAGATTTTAAAGGGAGTTATCTCTTCCCCATAAATAGTGATGATGGTTGTGAAGGCTATGCGAGTCCCATCTGTCACCCTAACGGCTATATTTGAATTAAAGATAATATGACAGCTGTGATCTACTATCACAACCGCCATATTGGGGGCAATTGTTAGGACTAGATTTTTATTAAGAATCAGTGATCCTTCAGTATATCAAGGATATATTATCCGTGTACTGAGTACTGAATACTGGGAGGATCAAGGATCCTTAGTGACTGTAACGGTTTCTCACAATTGACTTCATTGTTTTATTTGATTGTAGTGCAGGTATCGATAGTGGACTTGGTCAAGCAAAATATTCGTGGAATATTCGGAGGATTAAGCACGTGCTGAAGGTTAAATGGACGTTATGCATGAACGTGGAGGATCCCGGATATTTCGGATAGTGATTTATAAGTTAAAAACGTTAATATTTTAGGGGGTATTGAGCTAGTTAGATACACGAATCCATTCGCAAACACTGACATCACAAGATCACTTGGAAATTCTCGAGAAACACACACACATTTACACTATAGATCGATTGTAAAAGCTCAATATCTTCCGAAGTTGTAATCTTACCTGTGAAATACACTTGGTGATCGGTAGTTTCCATCACCTGAGGTTTTTTATACCGGAGATTATACATCGATCAAGGGCTTTTTCCTCGTATAAATCTCGGTGTCCATTGTTCATTACATTTCACGATTGTTCACATCATTGTTCAACACATAAGCACTCAACCTCACATACAAAGTTTGGTCACATTATCCTTAGTGTGATTTTTGACCAAAACAGTATCATGTAAGTCAAGTAGAAGGTGGGAGGATTAACCATCCACTTTGGAGAGGTGTCCCAACCTATTACAGTTGGCACATTTTCGACATGGGGTACCGACGGGATGGTGGTAGTTGCAAGTAGTACACTGAGGTTGAGGGCCAGTGTAACCTAGTGCAGGTTGGTTGCTGTTTTGGGTAGTGTCGATGGCATTTAGGGGTACAGGGTTAGGCGGAGTGACGACCGCGTTGTTTTGAGAACAAGCCTTCGGCTTCTTGTTCTTGTTGTGGGGCTTTTTGGATGGAGGTGTAGGTAATTCGGTGGTGTTGGCAACGGCTTGGTGCCCATGCTTCGTAGGGACCTTGACGTAGGCCCCCTAAAGTATGCAGTTATGGTTGAGCTGGATGGTTATGGCATAGGCTTCCTCGATGGTTTTTGGGTTGCCTGCGGCTACATGGTTCATGATCCTTGGTGAGAGGCAACGGATGAGCTTGGAGATTGACTTGGGAACAGTGTCAACTTGCCCAGGGCAAATGATACTTAACTGTTTGAAGTGCGCGATCAATCCTTCAGCGTCGCTCCCCTGTTGTGTGAGATTCTAGAACTCGTTTTCAAGTATCTGCGTCTCGTGGGGAGGACAGAATTGCTCCTTCATGAGCTCCTTAAGCTCTTCCGAGGCATCGCGTGGGCAGCTTCATTGCCACGCGTGTTTCGTTTGGTGGTCCACCACTCAAGGGCTCTCTTGCGAAAGACCCCAATGGCATTAAGGGTTTGGAGTTCCTCAGGGCAGCCGCCCTGAAGGAAGATAAGCTCCATTGAATCAAACCAATTGATCATGGGTAACACCGTCCATGCCAGTGAATTCCACTGGTTTACAAGCCATAAAATGCTTGAATTGGTAAGATGGTTTGGGGGTATCGGCTTTGGAATCAGCGGATGATTTAGGTGTGGCTTCGTCGTGTATGGTGTGGATTTGGCTAACAATGTCGGGTATGATCTTAGCCATTTGCCAGGCCATTTGCTCCGAAACGAGCCCAATCAGTTCTTTCTTCGATATCGAGTCCTCGTTGTTGGATTCCTTCTTGGAACCCGACGTCTTGGAATTTTTGTGGCAGTTCATCGAGTTACGGAAAGGAGGCATAAAGAGGTTGTAAACAAGACAAAAGCATGAGACTTGATCGGAATAAAAGAAAATAGGTTTTGCATGCATGAGTATGAATAAAGTTCACATTAGTTTCACGTACAATTCATGGAATCAACAAGTATAGCATGTATAATCACGTATGAATGCGAATGAAGAGTATAAATTTAGTTTGTTCACGAGGATTAGTTTTGTTTTTTATTGCGATAAACGTGCGAGTGTGTAACGGTTTTGAAATGAACGAGGTAACAAGCATTAAAACACATAAAAATTGAGTCACATAAAAGAATAGGCTCATAAAACATGGGAATGATTCGGGTAGAGAATCGTCGGCAATTCCAAAGTGAATCGAAGACCCTTTCAAATTAGAGAAAACGTGCTTTTGCCTATAGGTAAAATACTCTCATCAAGAAGCGACTAACGGTATTTTACCCTTCCAGTTACTACACGTCTCTAATCATTAGAAAATTCGAGACTTTGGCGAGATTGAAAATTGAGGAATGGGACTTAATCGACAAGGTGCGGGTTTCACCCCTAACTTGACGATTTCGTACCCTAAGTGTGGTTGTTTCTTCATAAACGAGGAGCATATTCCGACTCGTTTGTAAGATCCACTAGAGTATGAAATGGAAGTTTCCATCAAGATGTGGATATCACTCCTAACTTGATGGTATAACTTCGTGAAAAATCGAATACGTGGAATGAGAGATTTCACCAAAAATTGTAAGTCATTGGACCTATTTTGGTGCAAATCGTCTCGTTTGTGTTACGAGTGTATTCAAGCGTCCAAACGTGTATTGTGTAAGAGTGTCTTAGGAAAGACATCATGTATATGTATTAAGACCAAAAGAAAAGAGAGAAGAAAAGTAGGAAGCATAAAGTTCTAAGCATAAACAAGAATGGTCAAAACGGGTACTTAGAACTATAGACTAGGTCGAACATGGCACAATTCTACCTAATTCCCTATAGTTATGGCTCTGATACCAATCTGTCACACCCCAACCGATGGCGGAAACATCGGGATGAGACGAAAACGAGATTGCTCATTGCTCACAACATTAATAAGTGACAATAATTAATTAAACCATATTTCAATTCATAAAAATTGTCAAATACATCAATGTAACAAAACAAAGAAACAACATAGCATTTGCAAAGTCATAACAAAATTGATGCATCAACATTAAACCTAACGTCTAATTTGTGTGTATCTATTCCTTGCTATATTGTTTTCATAGCATCATCTCCTTCAACCTATAGCATGTTTTAAAATATGTCAATGCGAAAGCAAAGGCGAGTACACAAGTTTAGGCATAGCATACGTATACGAATAAGTTTAAACAATCCTCATGGCAACTAAATCTATACAAGAGCAATATCAAGGCATGCAATACTATAATCAAACCCTTAACACAATCACGATGTTTTAACATGACCTCACGAATAACATGATGGAGGTGGATGCGTGAATTCCTATAGCGCTATGCATGTCAAGCGAATGCTAAAAATAGTTAATGACTAAAGCATAGCATAACAAAAATCCAAGACAAGCAACAAATATATGATTCAAGGATTCATGGGTATCGGATTGTTTGTGTGTTTCATAAAGTTTAAGTGTTCGTGATTTTTGTATAAGTAAAAACATGTTACACCCAAGAGGGTTATAAACGAAAGTGGGTCGAGTGTACTCACGGTTTGTTTGTATTTTCTACAGTTGACAATCCGTGAAGACGTTGGTTCGAGGATGACGCCAAATTATCCTACAAGAGGAAACGAGGCGTATGAGTATAGAGTTTAGACGGGATATGAGGAGTATTCGAGCATGATTAAAAATAAGTTTGATAAAGTATTATGATACGAATGTATTCACTAAGATGTAACACTCGATCTTCACACTATAGTAACTCTTACGAGTTGGATGTGATTTCATAGGTTCGGGACCTATTAGAATCGTGACAAGGAATTACATACTTTAGTGTTAAACTTAATAACTTGATAGTTGATTATAAGTTCATTATCAAGGTTTCGGTTTTAGGATTATAATATAGTTCCATATAGTTATATAATCATGTAGGAGGTGGGAGGATGAACCATCCACTTTGGAACCTCTTAGTATCATGTAAGTCAAGTAGGAGGTGGGACGATTAACCATCCACTTTGGACCTCATATGATCGTTCACCACTTCACGAGTCACCAAAGGTAACAAGGAGGGTCTTAGAACAAGATAATAACATACAAGAAAGTAAATAACATGAATGTAAAGATGTGTCACCATGATACCAAGTAGCCAAGTGAAATACAACCCGGTGAGCACACTTTGACATACTTCAAAGGCGAGACGGGGTTGTGACACTTTCAAGCTAGCAAACTAACTTGGGATAATGATGAAAATCATCAAGTGATTTGTGGTCTTAGAGTTAGGATAGCCCAAGCTAACCATGGTAGACACACATGAACAAGTTCAAGACTTGCATCACTTGTGAGCTTAAAGCTCCGTGAAAACAGAAAGTTTATGAGGATAAATCCTCTAAATTTGAATGTCACACCCTTGTTTTTAAGCCCAACTAACCATACAAGTGATTATGAGCATTAGGACATAGGAATGTGTGAAGAAAACATGAGTTTTCTTGTAAAACATGAAGAATCAACAAAATGAAAATGAGCAGAATTTTAGGTGCACTTTGGACCTTAAAAATGGTGAGGTTTCACCTTAGTTTGCCCAAGCAAACTTGTGAGAACCTTCCTAGAGGTTGTACAAGTGTTATAGAAGAAGAAACAAGAAGAAAATTGAAATAGAAGTTAGTTAAAACTCACTTTTTAAGGCTGGAACTCTAAAAAACGTGGCTGAAACTCAGCTGAGATTGGGAGAGTTGTTGAAGTGTTTGGTGGCTTGCAAAAGTGGAATAAGGAGTGGGGAGGTGTTTATTATATAGGGAAGGGATTAGGGTTTAATTGGGTTGGGCTTTGGACAAGATTTGGGGGAGTTTAGACTTGAAACTAGTCCACTAAACCCAGCCCAAAGCTGAAAATTAGGGGCTGCCATTTTTTATTTTTTTCTATCTTTTTGTTATTTAATGTTATGTATTAGGTTAATAGATGTTATGTATTATGTACATAACATGTATTATCATGAGACAAGTTATTTCGGGAGTATGAACCTCATAAGTTAGAGTTTTATTAGCAAAAAGAGCGGGTTTTGAAGTTTTAAAAATTCCTAAGATGGTTACAAGTGTAGATTTCATAATTATACTTTTTGCGATCGAATAATCAAGTCTCTCGTGTGAATGAAGCTTGTACGCATTACGAATAAACGATAAGGACTTACGATTTAACTCATGTTTAGAAATCATGTAATGAATGTATGCACGAATCAATGTATATATAATATCTCGCATAAAATATAAATTTCATTACAATCAAGTCTCGGATTTACAATGATTCGAAAATGAGATACAATTATAAGACGACAAATTTCCGAAAATAGGATTCCGATTCGTCCTTTATAAAAATAGAAAGTTGTGAAAGGCGAAGCGTTACAGTCTCCCCTCCTTTAGAAATTTCATCCCGAAATTTAGGAAGGTGTAACGAACAGATGTGGATGCTTAGTCTTCATATCGCTTTCGAGTTCCCAAGTAAACTCAGCGCCACGTTTTCCTTCCCATCAAACCTTCACGATAGGGATTCGACTGCACCTTAATTGCTTGGTCCCTCGGTCCATGATCTCGACTGGTTTTTCCACAAAATGCAATGTTTCGTTGATTTGAAGATCATCGAGTGGGACTTGAAGTCCTTCTTCCGCTAAACACTTCTTCAAGTTTGAAACGTGGAAGACTGGATGAACATTGTTGAACGCTTGAGGTAGATCCAGTCGATACGCTACCTTGCCAATCCTTTCGAGAATCTTGAAAGAACCTACATGAAGAGGAGCGAGCTTGCCTTTCTTACCAAAACGACAACTCCTTTCCAAGGTGAGACCTTGAGGAGTACTTGATCACCAACATTGAATTCCAAGGGCTTACGTCTTCTATCAGCATAACTCTTTTGTCACTTTCGTGCTTTGAGTAAGTTGTCACGTATTTGCAGGATCTTGTCCGTCGTCTCTTGTATTAGTTCGGGACAGGTGAGTTGTACGTCTCCGATCTCGTTCCAACAAATAGGCGAACGGCACTTGCGACCATACAATGCTTCAAATGGAGCCATTTGAATACTTGCGTGATAGCTGTTGTTGTATGAGAATTCTACCAAGGGTAAGTGCGAATCCCAGTTGCCGCCAAAATCGATTACGCATGATCGAAGCATATCCTCTAGAGTTTGGATAGAACGCTCGGTCTGACCGTCAAATTGAGGATGAAAAGCGGTGTTAAGATTCAAACGAGTGCCAAGGGGGGATTGGAAAGTTTGCCAAAGTCGAGAAGTGAAACGAGCATCGCGATCAGAAATAATATCAAGAGGAGGACCGTGACGACTAATGATTTCGTCCGTGTAGATACGAGCCAATTTCTCGACTTTGTAATCTTCACGAATGGCAAGGAAGTGAGCGGATTTCAATCAACGATAACCCAAATGCTATCGTGACCCGAGGTAGTACGAGTGTAAAGTAGTCCAAAGGGAGTTACGGTCGGGGATCCACATACGATTGTTGAAGTAAAAGATACCATCAGCCTTAGCAACGAATAGACGCTGGTCACCGGTTTCCAGTTCAGACTCGAGATAGCCTTCACTTATGACCGAATGTTGAGCGTCGCGAATGAGGTCAAGAAGGTTTCCCACAATTTGGTAGCAAAGAGTACTCATAACATGAGTTTTACGACTAAGTGCATCGGCCACAACATTCGCCTTACCAGGATGGTAGCGAATGTCGCAATCGTAGTCGTTCTACCCAACGGGGTTGATGCATGTTGAGTTCTTTTTGGTCAAAGATATGTTGTAAGCTCTTGTGGTTGGTGAAGACCGTACATTTGGTACCATAAAGGTAGTGTCGCCAAATCTTTAACGCAAAAACAACCGCACCAAGTTCAAGGTCGTGCGTAGTTTTTCTCATGAATTTTGAGTTTCCTTGACGCGTACGCGATTACTTTGTCTCGTTGCATGAGAACGCAACCAAGACCCTGGTTAGAGACATCGCAATACACGACAAAGTTGTCGTTTTCATCAGGAAGAGTAAGGATAGGAGCATTACAAAGCATGTCTTTGAGTGTTTGGAAAGATTCCTCTTGTTCGGGACCCCAAACTAAAGGTTTATCTTTCTGAGTCAACGAAGTTAAAGGAACAGCGATCTTTGAAAAGTTCGAGATGAAACAGCGATAATATCCAGCTAAGCCAAAGAACGAACGAATTTCAGAAGGCGACTTAGGTGCAATCCAATTCTTAACAGCTTCTATCTTTGCGGGGTCAACATGAATACCGAGTTCATTGACGGTGTGACCCAAGAATTGAACATCTTTTAGCCAAAATTCACACTTGGAGAATTTGGCGTAAGACGTTCGGTTTCCAAAAACTGAAGAATGAGACGCAAATATCGTCCATGCTCTTCTTTTGTTTTGGAATAGATGAGAATATCGTCGATGAATACAATGACAAAACGATCCACAAATGGCTTACACATGTGGTTCATAAGGTCCATGAATACGGCGGGTGCGTTAGTCAAACCAAAAGGCATGACCACGAACTCTTAGTGTCCATATCTTGTGCGGAAAGCGGTTTTAGGTACATCTTCTTCGAGAACCCGAAGTTGATGATAACCAGAACGGAGATCCATCTTTGAAAAGCAAGTTGCGCCTTGTAATTGATCGAAGAGATCGTCAATGCGAGGAAGAGGATAGCGGTTCTTGACTGTGAGCTTATTGAGCTCACGATAGTCAATACACATGCGAAATGATCCATCCTTCTTCTTGACAAAGAGTACGGGAGCGCCCCAAGGAGAAGTGCTAGGGCGTATAAATCCTTTATCAAGAAGTTCTTGTAGTTGGCTCGATAACTCCTGCATCTCCGAAGGTGCTAAACGATAGAAGCCTTCGCAACAGGATTTGCGCCAGGAATGAGTTCAATACGAAAATCAATGGCTCGAGGAGGCGGAGGACCAGGAAGATCCTCGGGAAAAACAGAAGGAAACTCACAAACGACAGGAACGTCACTTAGGCTTGGACCTTTGTCTTTATTTTCCACAACGTGGGCCAAAAAGGCAAAGTATTCCTTGCGTAAGTATTTGCGAGCTCGGATAGACAACATTAGCTTAAGGCCTTTAGAAGGCTTCTCGCCATAGACGTGTGGGGAGTCACCTTGAGGTAGGGGAAGACGAATGAACTTCTCGGAACAAACAACTTCGGCGCGTACTCCTTAAGCCAATCTATGCCTACTATGATGTCAAAACTACCCATTTGCATAGGTATGAGGTCGATGGAAAACTTATGATCGTTTAAGATTAGAGAGCAACCAGAAAGAACGGAGTCAACGGAGATGGTCTTGCCATTAGCGACTTCGAAAGCAAAAGGATTAAGCATTTTAGTTCGTTCGCACTTAAGCAAGGGTTCGAATTCAACAGACACAAAACTTCTATCTGCGCCAGTATCAAATAGACAAGTAGCATAGATATGGTTCACAAGGAACGTACCAGCGATGACGTCATTCGAGCTTTGGGCTTGAGCTGAGGTGAGAACGAAAGCTCGTCCTTTTGCAGGCACAGTTTGCTGATGTTGCTGGTTGTTGGTGCGTTTCGGGCAAACGTTGCCGAAATGGTTAGGATCGCCATAATTGTAACAAGTTCGAGCCGGAGTCGCTTGAGCTTGGCGGTTTGGGTTCGGGTTAGGGTTAGGACTGGGTAACAGGGCCAGGTTTGCTAGCTCTGGGGTAGGCGGCGACAAAAGTTGGAGAGGTGTCCCAACCTATTACTGTCACACCCTGACCCGTAGCGGATATAGCACAGGGTATGATATGATTTTTTCATAGATTTTGACATTTATTTAAAGTTTGAATATTTAGTATCATCAATATTAATTTGTCTCACATAACCAAATAATTGTTCCAAATAAAACCATATAATATTCAAAATACAAAAGATATCATAAGTCTTGATTTTAATTATTCTAAGGCACAATCCTATGTGTCTTCTCAAGTAGCTATCAACCTTGTATACATGTTTCATGTGTAAAAGAAATTTGGATCAACAATAGTTGGTGAATAGATATTTATTTGTTTTTATTTAACTTTAAAAGTTTAGTTGATTTTATTAAATAAAAATTATTTAACATGCAATAGTAAGTGTAATAAGTGACATAAATCAATTAATTCGAAAATCAATTAATCCATAAGTAAAGAATGTAACATGACATAACGAAACATAAGAAATGAAACAATGATGCGATTCAAGCCTCGTAAGGGAAAAAGCGATACTATGAAACGATGATGCGATTCAAGCCCCAAGAGGCGAAAAGCGAAACTATGTAATCCATGACACAAAGCAGTAAACACGTATGATGAAACAAGTAATGCAACATACGAAACAAACAAGAGCACATATGACACTTAGCTTGGCATGTTATTGAAAAAGTATTCAGAAATATGACACATGAAACACCCCAAAAAGTTAAAGTGACAAAAAGGGGAAAAGTAAGATCACAGTGTTTGCGTTTACGATTCCTTGAATAACTAAGCGTACGAATGAGATTAGGAAACTTGAAACGGTGGGAGTTATCCTAAAATATGAAATACGAAGAACTAAAAATATGTACCAAAACATAATTAATTATATATATTAATTCTTTGAGTTTTTTTATATCTTAATTCTTTGAGTTTATTTATTCGCATGATGCATCCTCAAGAAAATATGCAAACCCAAGTCCCATATTTACGAGATAAGTTCTTTTCAGTTATTAAATCTAAAGGTTTGTGTCTTAAATGTTTCCCGTTTTGGACACAGCACTAAGTCATAAAAAAATAACTTTCAGCATGTTATATATACATATAAATATTTGTATTCATGAGTTTCGATCATAACTCATGTTTGACATCCAAGGTTAATACCCTCGCGATTAGTATTTTACTATAGTCTATGGTTAAAAGTCATGTTTGTTCTAAAACAATTTATTATACTTCGTAACCTTCTGATTAAAATAAAACTAATAACATATTAAGAGAAGTCATATTGCAAGGTTATATATATATATTTAATGATATGTCATAAAAAAAAAAAAAAAAATCTCGTTAATTTCATGGTTGAATAACAATAAAATAATTAGTTTTATTTGTAGTAAAAGAAAACGTGTAGAATTATCCTTATAAAAACATATATAAAATTTATTAATATTGATATAGTCAATATATTGTTATGTAGAATGATTTGCAAAGCACATTCAAACTCGATCAGTGGAATATAATACAAACACCTTTAATCCCCTAAATTGATATATATCAATACGTTAAGCTTGTCGGGTTTTAATCAAGTTTTCATAAATTTAAAGTAATAATATAAAGTTTTCATATTAAATCATGACACAAAATAGCAATTATTCAGACACAAACATAAGCAACACCGGTCATCTTCTCCGGTTATCAGATTTAATGACCGGAACTTTTCGCCCTTATATCGGTGTTGTTACTCGAGTTTGACCAAGTATCTAAAGGTTATGATACGTATGAAATACATGAGTCTTACCTGGTATCAATAGCAACGGAAGCAAGCAACTGACCCGACTTGATTAGATCTATAATGGATACCCGACGATGTCGCAGCTCCGGACATACAAGTTTGTAACCCGGTAAGGACCAGAATAAACGCCGCAACACAGTGAACTCCCCCGGTGGTGTAGCACATCAGCGGCAATGGCCTACTCAAGTGGAACGACAGCAAATTTTAAGCTGCGGCCGGGGCTTTAAGATTCTTCCATCGATCACCGAAATAATACAGAGATTTAATTGGAAGTGTAATGATGTTGTGAAGGGTTCGAATGAAGCTTGTGGTCTTAAAATCAACCGACACAAGCAAACAAAAAAGGAAGTCATGATTTGGAGATGATATACGGTTGCCTTTCGGGTGCGATTCGGTTCCAATTTAACGAGATACGACAGAAAGTTATGCGTAACATTGGTTCGTTTGACGTCTAGTTTCATGATTCAAACTTGGAAACTTAATTTCAATTAAAAGATGAATATATGGAAAGGATTTGAATGATCAGCAAAGAGGACTGGTTGGCGTGTGGAAATCTTTTTAGCATTTTAAAAGTTTTAGCATTTAATCGATAATGGTCCCTATAGTTTCGTATATGGTAGAATATGATGATCTCACAATGAACTTTTAAAAATAAAGAAAATAAAATAAATAGCTTTCAAAAAAAACGGGTTGAATTTCGGTAGTTCGTTTTGGCGGATGTTACAGTCTCCCCTGCTTTTAAGAATTTCGTCCCGAAATTAGGAGGAAGTCGTAAACGGTAATCGTTAGTACTAACCCTAAGAGTTTAAATTAGGATAGAATCAAAGTAGAGTTTAGGTTCAAGAGTGGCGGTAACGTTCCTATTAGAGGAATCACTCTTTGTTGCCAGAGGTGTTAAGGTGAAAAGCGTGACAACACGGAGATAGCTTGTAACATGACAAGGATTTAGTACTGAGTTGTATTCATACTCATGATGTCTAACCGGAAATTGTATCATGATAAGGGATTTTGAGAATGATCGAAGTGTCATAAAGATAAAGTTACATATGAGATCATAAAACAAATCATCGACCACATAGTTATCCAAATTGAGATTGCCACTACCTACACAGAACTTCTCATGACAATCTAACAACGCTTTTGCTCATTTGACAAGAACACTTATATATAGGAAGTACCAACGGCGTATCCACCATGTCCTTGTCAAATTTTTATCGGCTTTGCTATCAAGTCATAATTAGTTCTATGTGACTCGTCCTAAAATATACCAAACATAAACAATCACAACAACCCATGCTTGAGTCTCGAATCCGAAGAAAACAAGACTAAATGATGGCTGTACCTCTATTTGGTGTTATAAGGAAGTGGTCAGCCTATGAAAAAGTGAGACGTGACCCACTTTCCCTAAGTTATGAGATGAGGTCCACCGTAATGTATGATGACATGAAATGACATGATATGATATGAAATGTAATGAAAAACAATTGACATAGCATAATATGAATTGCAACGATGGGAATAATATGAAATAATGTTAACTTGAAACTTTAAAACCACAATTGAAAACAATGGTAACTTGAATAGTCAAAACAAAAATGGAGTTGATAAAAGCTTGAAATAAAACTAAATAAATAGCTGGAGTGGAGTCTTGGGTCTTCTTGGTGGAGAAGCTAGTTGGGTTGCTCGTTTGCTCCGTTGGCGTTGACCTCAGCTGGGTTTGCGTTGATGTTGTAGGCTCTACCTGTTGCTGGTGGGGGTGCTGGGTTTGCCTAGTTTGCTTAGTTAACTGGGTTTGCTTGGGCTTGAGCGTGGATGATGTTAAACAGTTTAGGGCACGTGTTTCTGAAGTGGGTAGGATCTCCACAATTGAAACAAGCTCTAACATAAGGTACCATGGGGTAGTTCGGCTGTTGGTACGGTTGGGTCATGTTTTGGGTAGAAGGTAGAGCTTGGTTTGGAGGGGTACGACAAGTGTTACTCAAATGACCATATTGCCCACAATTGGCACACAATCGGCAAGGTGTGTGAGGCTGGTGATGGTAGCGACAGTGTCCACACAAAGGGTGAGGACCAGTGTAGGGCTTTTTGTTTGGGCGAATTGTCACACCCCGACCCGCAGCGGAAAAAGGTGATCGGGGCATCATTGGGTTTTCATCAAAGCTCATGACATTTACTATAAAGTTTCATAATTATTATTTCTTTTTAAAGAACATTAAAATAAGCATACAAATACAACATGTTCAAATACATTTTTTATAACTTCATTATTTTTCTTCTAAGGCAATTTCCTATGTGTCCCTTGCTTCAACCTGTTCACCTGTATCATGTGTAAAAATAGGGTTTTGGGTCAACAAAAAGTTGGCGAGTGAATCTTATTTAGACATTTGAAAGGATTAGTTATGTTAGTTATTTGAATAAAATTGTGCATAACCAAATATGAGTAAACATTAATGTAAATTAAATCACAAAACACATAATATCAAATAATACACACGCACACACCAAATGAATGTTTTTGAGGCACGCAATGTTCAACTCGTCTCCCACGAGGAACTGATGGGCCTAATGAATGATTTTGAGGCACGCGATGTTCAACTCGTCTCCCACGAGGAACTGATGGGCCTAATGAATGATTTTGAGGCACGCGATGTTCAACTCGTCTCCCACGAGGAACTGATGGGCCTAATGAATGATTTTGAGGCACGCGATGTTCAACCCGTCTCCAACGGGGAACTGATGGGCCTAATGAATTGATTTGCACGCAACTTGACTAAATGTAAACACACATTACAATAAACCATATTTGCATTATAAGTTTAGATCATATAATGGTAATAGCACGAGTTTGAATAAGAGAAGTAATTAAAGCGACACATGATACACCCAAAAACATGAATAAAAAGGGAAATTTGTAAGAATTCACTCACATTGGGTGCGTTCTTTTGATGATGTTGGATGCGCACGAGTTTTGGGATTTGATCGACGAGGAAAACTAACCTAAAATAATAACGAAATGGTTCGGTAAATAAATGGATTTTATTTGAGACTAATACTTTTAATTAACAAACTTAATAGGATTTTTAGATTTATTTTGTGAGTTTAAGGCTATTTTCTAACTTTAAAAATATTATTTTTAAATATTTTTTAATTGATTTTTAAATTAAATAAGTAAATAAAAAGAAAATAAAAATTTTGACTTTTTGACCGTTGACCGGACCGTTGACCGGTCGGACTATGGAAATGTTGTGCGCTGAGTGAGGTTCGAACCCGGGACCTCTCGTACGCGTGCACGCAGCTCTACCAACTGAGCTACGTGTCTAACCCGAAATATCCTATGTTTTAATTATATATATATACTGATTAGCTTGTTATTTTATTTGGTATATATTAAAAAGGATTTATATGTCGAACGGTTGCAGGGACCCGGATTCGAACTCGGGTCCTTCGGTTCGTAAGCGCACAGCCCAACCAGTTGGGCTGTGTGTCTAATCTGTTTAACTTATGGTTTATATTACTCATATAAACATACTGTGACTAGTTCTGATTCAGTTTTAAAAAGGTTGGTTTTAATTCTGAAAATCGGTGCGTTGTAAGGTTCGAACTCGTGACGTGCGCTGTGTGATTGCACACAGTCCACCACTGGACTGTGTGTCTAACCTGGTTAAATATTCTGTTTTAATTAAACTTATACACAATGTTCGACTTCATCTTCTTCATTCATAAAGACACAGACAAAGATGTCCAACTGTTCTTGTTTAAATCGTTCGTCTAACATATAATTGATTGAAATGTAATGGATAAAGAGAGTTACGAAATCGAATGTACCGAATAGGATGTTTTTCTCAGATTTCCGGCAAGGGTCGTCGGCTCTGATTTGTGAATTCCGTCTGAGTGGATCAATTAACAGTTTTGATCAACGAATTATGAAATTAAGTTATTAAACAAGGGTTATCAGGGGGTTTAGATGATTGTACCGATTCACAGCGTGACTTCGAATTTCCAGTGATTTTCCGGCGAGTGCAGGAATTTCCGGCAACGTCGTTTGAGACCGATTCTGGTTGAAGGAATGAAGTTAATATATGTCTAACAATAGATTGAAAACGAAAGAGTCGAGAAAATTACCGATTTGGTGTAAGTCTCGGTTTTCCGGTGAAAGTCCGGCGAATGCAGAATATCTCAGGCGAGTGCTAAGACTTCGAGAAATTGTGCGCTTTTGAGCGAAAAGATTACCAGAGACTTAGGTGAGTATTTATAAGGAAGAAACAGAATGAATCGAGTCGAATTTGATCTTGATTCGTGGTCAATGTTTCTCCGGCGGTTACGACTAGGATTGGGGAATTAGACATCGGTTATAACCGATACCGAAGTTAATTCACACGTTCAGTCAAAGGAAACGGTCGTGATTTCGCGAAATCGTCGGTATTTCCGGCGACTGCGGATTGGGCGCGCTGATTTCAGGATTTGATTTCGAGTTTTATTTTAAGTATTAATTGTTTCAGTATATTAACAAAAGACTCATGTGGCAGAGTGGTGTAGTGGTTGTTTGTTGGATCTGCTGACCCGGGTTCGAAACCCGGCAGCTTACCTTTATTTTTTATTCACTTGTTTTTACCATTTAATAATTATAGTTTTTAAATTTTAAAATGTTTATTAATTATGTATTGTTTAAAATTAAAATGAACAATATATACGCAACGAAAATTTATAACTGACTATTCGATTAATAAACGAAGCGGGTTTTGGAAACCCGTTTTTCGACGGATGTTACAGCATCCCCTACTTTTAGAAATTTCGTCCCGAAATTTAAGTAGTAGTGGTATATTTGACTTGAAGGGATGATGTTTTAATTTGACAGTTACATAATTAGAAGAGGGTGAGAGTTTAAATCTTATTTGAGGCGGTAACGTTCCTAGTAAGGGTTGAATACCCGACTACAGGAATCGCTTTTTGATGCCTAAAGTATAAGAATACGGAACATGGATAAACAGAGTTGATTGACTAAGTATGATTTTATGCATATGAGTTTTGAGAGATTTGATACGTTTGGAAAGACAAGGTTATATCATATAATAAAACTTCAACCATGACGATACTAAAACCTACATGGAACCTCTCATAACCGCCTGACAATGCTTCTGATCTTTTGACAAGAATACTTATATATAGGAAGTACCAGCGGCGTATCCACCATACCCTTGTCAAATTTTCATTGACTTTGTCAGTAAGTTATGATTAGTTCTATGTGACTCTAAAACATAAACAAACACAACAGCCAAAGCTTGAGTCTCAAATCTGAAAGGATACATGATTGCATGATGACAGTACCTCTATCGTTTGTTATGATGAAGGGGTTAGTCTATGTAAAAGTGAGACACAACCCAACTTCTTTGATGATGAGATTGAGATACGTCGAGATGTATGATGATATGAATGTTAAATCAGTGAGTATAAAACAAAACTTGAAATAGTAATTCGCATTAAGATTCTTGGATACATAAATTTCAAATTTATAATTGAGATACGTAGAGATTGAGATAACATAAAGAAAACATAAAAACTAGACGGTTGGAGTTGAGTCTTGATTCTTGGTGAGGGAAGACTAGTTGGGAGGCTCGTTTGGGCCATTATTATCTTCAACAGGATTGGCGTTGATGTTGTAAGCTCTTCCTCTTGCTAGCGGTGGAGCTGGGTTTGCTTGATTTACTTGGTTAACTGGGTCTGCTTGAGCTTGGGTGTTTATGATGTTAGCCAATCGAGGGCACGTGTTTCTAAAATGGTAGGGTCGCCACAATTAAAACAAGCTCGAACATATGGAAACATGGGGTATTGGGGTTGTTGATATGTTTGGATCATGTTTTGAGTAGGGGGGTGAGGTTTGGTTTTGAGAGGCGCGACAAGCCTTGCTCAAATGACCATAGCGTCCACAATTCGCACATAGTCGACAAGGTTAGGTAGATGGATGGTGATAAAAACAGGTGTTGCATAGAGGGTGAGGTCCAATGTAAGGTTTCTTATTTGGGTAAGTTAAGTTGGGTGCTACTTGAGTGATTGGGATAGCTTTGAGGGGTACGGCTTGTGAAGCTGGTTGATTGTGTTGAGTGACAGCGAAAATTTGCCCATCTCCTTTTCTCTTAGAAGTGGGTTGAGAAGGGGATTCGGTTTGGGTGGAGTTTGAGGTTTCAGTTGATGCCCTATCTTTCTTCTTCTCCTCCTTGAAGTCCTTATTTCGTATGCGGTTTTCGGTGAGCTCCGTAGCTAACTCCATTGCTACTTCCAAAGTTGCAGGTGTGGTACTTATTACAGGGTCTTGGATTTTTGAAGGAAGACCTCGAATGTAGTGCTCGATCAAACGGTAGAGGGGAGTGAACAAGTTGGGGACCATCTGATTTAACTCAAGGAATCTCTTGTTGTACGTGGTGTGGTCGCCTTCCTTTTGTTTCAAAGAATAGAACTCATCCTCTAATTTCTTGATTTCGCTTCTTGGACAGAAACGTCTTGTCATGATCTCTTTCAGCTCTTCCCAAGTAAAGTCATAACATTCTCAGCACCTCGCTTGGCCTTCTCCATATTCCACCATGTAAGTGCTACTCCAAACAAACGACCGGTAGCATATCGCACCTTGCGATCATCGGGACAGTCGCAATTGAGGAAAGTGTTTTCCATCTCCTCAAACCAATGGAGGAGAGCGGTGACACCTTCAGTCCCTTCGTATTTTGGAGGATCGCAAGATTTGAAATGCTTGAAGGTGTATTTAGTGGCTTTTGGGGGAGGATTGACAGTGTTTTGATCTTCTTGGTGGATTGGGTTGACGGGATTAGCGGTAAGGGCCTGTTGTACTTGAATTACGATGTTGGGTATTACGGCAGCCATTTGTTGAGTGATTTGGGCAGCCATGCGCTCGCGGGTTTTTCCTGATCTCATTTTTCTACGAGAGAGGCTAGAAGACATCTACAAGAAACACGTATCAAGAGTATGAGTTTGACGTTTTAGGGATCATGTGTCGTATTTAGGAATGAACATTCATAAAATAAATGAAGAATAATAAATTTACTACATCCATAGGATGTCTTGGGCTTTGCTCGTAATTGGGCATTGCATGCCGCCATACTTTACTTTCGTAATCATGTGCGCCCCCATGTTTTAGCTATGGTTGACTATGATTATTTATGTATTAGAGTCACATAGAACTAATCATAACTTGCGGATAAAACCAATGAAAATTTGACAAGAATATGGTGGATACGTCGCTGGTACTTCCTATATATAAGTATTCTTGCCAAAGGATTAGAGGCATTATCTGGCGGTTATGAGAAGTTCCATGTAGAATTTGGTTTTGTCTTGATTGAAGTTTGTTTTCGTACTCATTGATTTAGCATTTATAGCATCTCATCACTTAAAGAAATTGGTTTGTGTTCCATTTCTACATAGACTAACCTCTCCATCACAACAAACGAGAGAGGAACTGTCACCAATCAAACATGTATGCTATCAGAATTGAGACTCAAGCTATGGTTGATTATGTTTATTTATGTATTAGAGTCACATAGAACTAATCATAACTTGCGGATAAAACCAATGAAAATTTGACAAGAATATGATGGATACGCCGCTGGTACTTCCTATATATAAGTATTCTTGTCAAAGGATCAGAGTCATTATCAGGCGGTTATGAGAAGTTCCATGTAGGATTTAGTAATGTCTTGGTCGAAGTTTGTTCATCATACATTTCAACGTATTTCAATTTCATCGTTTAAAGAAGTTGAGCTATGTCTCACTTCCACACGGACTAACCTCTCCATCCTAACAAACGAGAGAGGTACTGTCACCATTCAAACATATATACTATCAGAATTAAGACTCACGCTTTGGTTGATTGTGTTTATTTATGTATTAGAGTCACATAGAACTAATCATAACTTGCGGATAAAATCAATGAAAATTTGACAAGAATATGGTGGATACACCGCTGGTACTTCCTATATATAAGTATTCTTGTCAAAGGATCAGAGGCATTATCAGGCGGTTATGAGAAGTTCCATGTAGGATTTAGTATGGTGTTGGTTGAAATTTGCGTTACATTTACTGATTTAACATTCATATCATCATCTAAAGAAATTGGATTGTGTTCCATTTCTACATAGACTAACCTCTCCATCACAACAAACGAGAGAGGAACTGTCACAAATCAAACATGTATGCTATCAGAATTGAGACTCAAGTTTTGGTTGTTGTGTTTGTTTTAGAGTCACATAGAACTAATCATAACTTGCGGATAAAGTCAATGAAAATTTGACAAGAATATGGTGGATACGCCGCTGGTACTTCCTATATATAAGTATTCTTGCCAAAGGATCAGAGGCATTATCAGGCGGTTATGAGAAGTTCCATGTAGGATTTAGTATTGTCTTGATTGAAATATGAGTTATACTCACTGATTTAGCATTCATATCATCTCATCATTGGATTATGCCACCATTCAAACATGTATACTATCAGAATTAGGACTCAGACATTGGTTGTTGTGTTTGTCCTGTTTAGAGTCGTATCATAGAACCAATCATGACTTACTGATAAAACCAATGAAAATTTGACAAGAATATGGTGGATACGCCGCTGGTACTTCCTATATATAAGTATTCTTGCCAAAGGATCAGAGGCATTGTCAGGAGGCTATGAGAAGTTCCATGTAGGTTGTAGTATTAGAAGTTTTGTTTTAGGATATAACCTTATCTTTCCAAACATATCAAAACTATTGCATGAAATTACTCAGTGAATCAACTCCGCTTATCAATATTTTTACCGTAGGCAACAAAAAGCGATTCCTGTAGCAGGGTACTCAACCCTTACAAGGAACGTTACCGCCTCAAACAAAAATTTTAACTCTTACTCTTTTTCTAAGTATGTAACTGTCAAATTAAACACCATCCTTTTTAGAAAAATATGCCACTACTTAAATTTCGGGACGAAATTTCTAAAAAGTAGGGTATACTGTAACATCCGTCAGAAATCGGATTTACCAAACCCGCTCCGTTTATTAACCGAACAATCAGTTAAAATTTCGTTGCGTATTTAATGCCCAAATTAATTTTAAACGATGCATAATTAATAAGTATATTGGAATATATAATTTATATTTGAAAAAGTATTAAAAATAATGAAATAAAAATAAAACCAGGCTGCCGGGATTCGAACCCGGGTCAGCCAGGTCAACATGGTCAACAAAGCCTTAACACACACGCGCTCAACCACTCCGCCACTTTGGGTTTTTGTTAAGATACCGAAACAATTAATTCAAATAATGAAACAGAAATCAAACCCAGTCAACAGCACGCCCAAATCCGCTGACGCCGGAAAATCCGACGATTTCGTCAATCACCGTCGGTTACCTATGACTCAACGTAAACATTAACAACGACGTCGGTTATAACCGATGTCCAGTCCGCGACACAAGTCATAACCGTCGGAAAATTATTAACCGACGAATCAAGACGGAAAACGGACCAAATTCGTCAATGTTCTGCCCTATAAATACACCCTCTAACTTCTGTTAGCCTTTTCGCTCACAATCACACCCTTTCTCGACGTAATTTCACTCGCCGGAAAACTTCTGCAACTCGCCGGAAAACCGAACCCTTTCACCTCTGTGCATCACCCTAAAAACAGAACACCTAGAGTTCATACCGAAGCCACCCACACTCACCTCAAGCTTCCTGAAGACACTCTGCCGCAAAATACACGTCGCCGGAATAACCTGCTGTAATCGGAAAACTCGCCGGCAAAACAGGGGACCTCTGTCGGTATATCTTATACCTAATATCTCTCATTTTTTTTATGAATCTCACATGTAATTAATCACAACACACTAAAGAACTTGATTAAATCGTCGAACCAGTCGGACACCGATTCTGGTTAAGTTTAACGAAGAAGATGAAGTTTTCAGTTGCATATATGTTTAATTTAAATCAAGATATATCTCGGGTTAGACACACAGTCCAGCGGTGGACTGTGTGCAAATAAACACGCATACGTCCCGAGTTGGATTCTTGTCCCGCGCACACTCGCCTTAATAAAAATGTTTTTTTTTAAACTGAATCGGATTCACTGCAAATAGATGTTAAGTTTAATAAAAACCGGAATAATAACCAAGATAGACACAAAGTCTAGCGGTGGACTGTGTGAACGTTTAAATCACACGTCGCGAGTTCGAATCCAGACTACCGCACCGGTTCTGGCAATTATCAAACTTTTTATATAAGGCAGAAATGAAATAATCTAGTTTATATATAAGTATAATAAAAATCAGATTATTTACCAAGTTAGACACACAGTCCAGCGGTGGACTGTGTGTCAACCTAACCCACAGGTCCCGGGTTCGAGACCTGTGGAGAGCACCGAGCGAGACATTAAAATCGTTTTTAAAATAAATGATTTTCGGATTAATTCAATTAGTATATAAATATAATTAAAAACAGAAATATTTCAGGTTAGACACGTAGCTCAGTTGGTGAGCTGCGTGCACGCATACGGGAGGTCACGAGTTCGAACCTCACTCAGCGCACATAATAAACACAATCAAACCGGTCAACAGGTCAACGGTCAACGAGTCAACGGTCAAAAAGTCAACATTTTTTTATTATTTTTATTTATTTATTTTATTTAAAAATCAATTAAAAATACTTAAAAATAACATTTTTAAAGTTAGAAAATAGCCTTAAACTCACAAAAATATATCCAATAATCCTACTAAAGTTGATTAATAAAATCCGCTTATTTACCGAACCATTATGTTATTATCTAGGTTAGTTTCACTCTTGGTTAAATCAAACTTCGTGCGCATTCAACATCGTCAACCGAACGCACCCACTGTGAGTGAATCTTACAACTCCCCTTTTTAATTACACGTTTTGGGGTGTGTCATGTGTCACTAAAATTAACTCGTTTATTTAAACTTGTGCCATACCATATTGTGATCTAAACTTAGAGTGTAAATATTGTTTGTAGTTATGTCTTTCATATTGTCAAGTTGTATGCAAATCATTCATTAGGCCCATCAGTTCGTAGAACAACGCGTGCCTCAAAACTCATTTATTAGGCCCATCAGTTCCTCGTGAGAGACGGGTTGAGCAACGCGTGCCTCAAAACAATTTATTATTGTATGTGTGTGCATTATCTGATATTAAGTGTTTTATGAACATGTTTACATCTATATTTACTCATATGTGGTTGTGCACTTTATTTTATAATCAATTCAATAAACTTGTTCAAATGTTTTTCATAGGATTCACTCGCCAACTTTTTGTTGATACAAAAACCATTTTTACACATGATACAGGTGAACAAGATGAAGCAAGGAAAACATAGGAAATGCCTTAGAAGAAAACAATGAAGTCTAGAATGATGTTTAGGACATGATGAAATTAAGATTGTATGTTTCCCTTTAAATTGTAATAATGAATATGAAACATTATAATAAATGTCATGAGCTTTGATGATAACCCAATCATCCCCGATCACCTTTTCCGCTGCGGGTCGGGGTGTGACAGATTGGTATCAGAGCCATGACTATAAGGATATAGGATAGGTTATTAGACCCTTAGAACCTATACTATAGTTGACTAGATTTTAATAGTTTATGTGGTTACATGCAAACTTATGATATTTATTTGTTTCATATTTGTTTATACTTACAGTCAAACATACATACTTACATACACATTCATCATACATATTTCAATGTTCACATATTCAAATCATCTTCATACTTTTGTTATTCAAAGATTTTGTCGCATTTTTCATTTTTAAAAATCTCATCAAAGTGAGTTCTGTGACGGGTATGTAGTAACTGTAAGGGTACAAGTACCGGTAGTCGGAACGTCCTGTCTAGGTTGGCATTCGTATAAATCCAATATAACGGACCAGTTTGCCTACCTGGGGACTAACGATGAGAGTACGAAGGACCTATTAGGCCAAAGCATCCAACACCAAACGTCGTTCGAACTAACCCCACTTTGAGGTGTCACCGTGTCCACACCTGGATACATTCCGAATATCATACGTTACATACTTATTTCTCGATTTTCTCCGGGTTTTAGTGTACGTAACCAGGCTAACACATGCGAACCATATGAAAAACCCGGTATTCATGGGGGCCCACATGATTACGAAGGTGAAGTATGGCGGCATGCAATGCCCAATTACGAGCAAAGCCCAAGACATCCTATGGATGTAGTAGATTTATTATTTTATATTTTATGAATGTTTATCCTAAATACGACCCATCCCAAAAACATCCAACTCATACTCTCGATATGTATTCCTTGTAGATGTCTTCCAGCCTCGCAAGCCGTACCCCTCCAAGCTATCCCAATCACTCAAGTAGCACCCAACTCAACTTACCCAAATAAGAAACCATACCTTGGACCTCACCCTCAATGTAACACCTGTTTTTATCACCATCCATCTACCTTACCTTGTCAACTATGTGCGAATTGTGGACGCTATGGTCATTTGAGCAAGGTTTGCCGCACCCCTCAAAGCTAAATCTCACCCCCTACTCAAAACATGATCCAAACCTATCAACAACCCCAATACCCCATGTTACCTTATGTTCGAGCTTGCTTTAATTGTGGCGACCCTACCCATTTCAGAAACACGTGCCCTCGATTGGTTAACATCATAAACGCCCAAGCTCGAGCAAACCCAGTTAACCAAGCAAATCAAGGAAACCTAATCCCTATGCCACCAGCAAGAGGAAGAGTTTTCAACATCAACGCCAATCCTGTTGAAGTTAATGACGGCTCAAACGAAACCACCCAACTAGTCCCCTTCACCAAAAATCAATATTCGACTCCAACCGCTTAGTTTTATGTTTTTCTTTATGTTTTAAAGTCACATAGAACCAATCATAACTTACGGATAAAGCCAATGAAAATTTGACAAGAATATGGTGGATACGCCGCTGGTACTTCCTATATATAAGTATTCTTGTCAAAGGATCAGAGGCATTATCTGGCGGTTATGAGAAGTTCCATGTAGAAGTTAGTATTGTCTTGATTGAAGTTTGTTTTGTACTCACTGATTTGGCATTTATAGCATCTCATCATTTAAAGAAATTGGATTGTGTTCCATTTCTACATAGACTAACCTCTCCATCATAACAAACGAGAGAGGAACTGTCATCATTCAAACATGTATGCTATTAGAATTAAGACTCAAGCTATGGTTGATTATGATTATTTATGTATTAGAGTCACATAGAACTAATCATAACTTGCGGATAAAACCAATGAAAATTTGACAAGAATATTGTGGATACGCCGCTGGTACTTCCTATATATAAGTATTCTTGCCAAAGGATCAGAGGCATTATCTGGCGGTTATGAGAAGTTCCATGTAGAATTTGGATTTGTCTTGATTGAAGTTTGTTTTCGTACTCATTGATTTAGCATTTATATCATCTCATCACTTAAAGAAATTGGTTTGTGTTCCATTTCTACATAGACTAACCTCTCCATCACAACAAACGAGAGAGGAACTGTCACCAATCAAACATGTATGCTATCAGAATTGAGACTCAAGCTATGGTTGATTATGTTTATTTATGTATTAGAGTCACATAGAACTAATCATAACTTGCGGATAAAACCAATGAAAATTTGACAAGAATATGGTGGATACGCCGCTGGTACTTCCTATATATAAGTATTATTGTCAAAGGATCAGAGGAATCATCAGGCGATTATGAGAAGTTCCATGTAGGATTTAGTGATGTCTTGGTCGAAGTTTGTTCATCATACATTTCAACGTATTTCAATTTCATCATTTAAAGAAGTTGAGCTATGTCTCACTTCCACAAGGACTAACCTCTCCATCCTAACAAACGAGAGAGGTACTGTCACCATTCAAACATATATACTATCAGAATTAAGACTCAAGCTTTGGTTGATTGTGTTTATTTATGTATTAGAGTCACATAGAACTAATCATAACTTGCGGATAAAACCAATGAAAATTTGACAAGCATATGGTGGATACGCCGCCGGTACTTCCTATATATAAGTATTCTTGTCAAAGGATCAGAGGCATTATCAGGCGGTTATGAGAAGTTCCATGTAGGATTTAGTATGGTCTTGGTTGAAATTTGCGTTACATTCACTGATTTAACATTCATATCATATCATCATCTAAAGAAATTGGATTGTGTTCCATTTCTACATAGACTAACCTCTCCACCACAACAAACGAGAGAGGAACCGTCACAACTCAAACATGTATGCTATCAGAATTGAGACTCAAGTTTTGGTTGTTGTGTTTGTTTTAGAGTCACATAGAACTAATCATAACTTGCGGATAAAGTCAATGAAAATTTGACAAGAATATGGTGGATACGCCGCTGGTACTTCCTATATATAAGTATTCTTGCCAAAGGATCAGAGGCATTATCAGGCGGTTATGAGAAGTTCCATGTAGGATTTAGTATTGTCTTGATTGAAATATGAGTTATACTCACTGATTTAGCATTCATATCATCTCATCATTGGATTATGCCACAATTCAAACATGTATACTATCAGAATTAGGACTCAGACATTGGTTGTTGTGTTTGTCATGTTTAGAGTCGTATCATAGAACCAATCATGACTTACTGATAAAACCAATGAAAATTTAACAAGAATATGGTGGATACGCCGCTGGTACTTCCTATATATAAGTATTCCAGCGGTGGACTGTGTGAACGTTTAAATCACACGTCGCGAGTTCGAGTCCAGACTACCGCACCGGTTCTGGCAATTATCAAACTTTTTATATAAGGCAGAAATGAAATGATCTAGTTTGTATATAAGTATAATAAAAATCAGATTATTTACCAAGTTAGACACACAGTCCAGCGGTGGACTGTGTGTCAACCTAACCCACAGGTCCCGGGTTCGAGACCTGTGGAGAGCACCGAGCGAGACATTAAAATCGTTTTTAAAATAAATGATTTTCGGATTAATTCAATTAGTATATAAATATAATTAAAAACAGAAATATTTCAGGTTAGACACGTAGCTCAGTTGGTAGAGCTGCGTGCACGCATACGGGAGGTCACGAGTTCGAACCTCACTCAGCGCACATAATAACACAATCAAACCGGTCAACAGGTCAACGGTCAATGAGTGAATGGTGAAAAACACAACATTTTTTTATTATTTTTATTTATTTATTTTATTTAAAAATCAATTAAAAAATACTTAAAGATAGCATTTTTAAAGTTAGAAAATAGCCTTAAACTCACAAAAATATATCCAATAATCCTACTAAAGTTGATTAATAAAATCCGCTTATTTACCGAACCATTATGTTATTATCTAGGTTAGTTTCACTCGTGGTTAAATCAAACTTCGTGCGCATTCAACATCGTCAACCGAACGCACCCACTGTGAGTGAATCTTACAACTCCCCTTTTTAATTACACGTTTTGGGGTGTGTCATGTGTCACTAAAATTAACTCGTTTATTTAAACTTGTGCCATACCATATTGTGATCTAAACTTAGAGTGTAAATATTGTTTGTAGTTATGTCTTTCATATTGTCAAGTTGTATGCAAATCATTCATTAGGCCCATCAGTTCGTAGAACAACGCGTGCCTCAAAACTCATTTATTAGGCCCATCAGTTCCTCGTGAGAGACGGGTTGAGCAACGCGTGCCTCAAAACAATTTATTATTGTATGTGTGTGCATTATCTGATATTAAGTGTTTTATGAATATGTTTACATCTATATTTACTCATATGTGGTTGTGCACTTTATTTTCTAATCAATTCAATAAACTTGTTCAAATGTTTTTCATAGGATTCGCTCGCTAACTTTTTGTTGATCCAAAAACCATTTTTACACATGATACAGGTGAACAGGATGAAGCAAGGAAAACATAGGAAATGCCTTAGAAGAAAACAATGAAGTCTAGAATGATGTTTAGGACATGATGAAATTAAGATTGTATGTTTCCCTTTAAATTGTAATAATGAATATGAAACGTTATAATAAATGTCATGAGCTTTGATGATAACCCAATCATGCCCCGATCACCTTTTCCGCTGCGGGTCGGGGTGTGACAGACACGGTGATACCTCAAAGTGGGGTTAGTTCGAACGACGTTTGGTGTGGCATGCTTTGGTCCAATAGGTCCTTCGTACTCTCATCGTTAGTCCCCAGGTAGGCAAACTGGTCCGTTATATTGGATTTATACGAATGTCAACCTAGACAGGACGTTCCGACTACCGGTACTTGTACCCTTACAGTTACTACATGCCCGTCGTAGAACTCACTTTGATGAGATTGAAAAACGAAAAATGCGACAAAATCTTGAATAAAGGAATATGAGGATGACTTGAATATGTGAACATTGAAATATGTGTGATGAATGTATATGTAAGCATGTTATGTTTGACAATAAGTATAACTTATTAAATATCACCCAATATGATAGTGGAAGTGTTTGCATGCATTTGTGTATGTAATAAATATGAAACAAATAAACATCATGAGTTTGCATGTAACCACATAAACAATTAAAATCTAATCAACTATAATATAGGCTCTAAGGGTCTAATAACCTATCCTATATCCCTATAGTCAAAAGCTCTGATACCAATCTGTCACACCCCGACCCGCAGCGGAAAAAGGTGATCGGGGCATGATTGGGTTTTCATCAAAGCTCATGACATTTACTATAAAGTTTCATATTTATTATTTCTTTTAAAGAACATTACAATAAGCATACAAATACAACATGTTCAAATACATTTTTTATAAGTTCATTATTTTTCTTCTAAGGCAATTTCCTATGTGTCCATTGTTTCAACCTGTTCACCTGTATCATGTGTAAAAATAGGGTTTTGGGTCAACAAAAAGTTGGCGAGTGAATCTTATTTAAACATTTGAAAGGATTAGTTATGTTAGTTATTTGAATAAAATTGTGCATAACCAAATATGAGTAAACGTAAATGTAAATTAAATCACAAAACACATAATATCAAATAATACACACGCATACACCAAATGAATGATTTTGAGGCACGCGATGTTCAACTCGTCTCCCACGAGGAACTGATGGGCCTAATGAATGATTTTGAGGCACGCGATGTTCAACTCGTCTCCCACGAGGAACTGATGGGCCTAATGAATGATTTTGAGGCACGCGATGTTCAACCCGTCTCCAACGGGGAACTGATGGGCCTAATGAATTGATTTGCACGCAACTTGACTAAATGTAAACACACATTACAATAAACCATATTTACATTATAAGTTTAGATCATATAATGGTAATAGCACGAGTTTGAATAAGAGAAGTAATTAAAGCGACACATGATACACCCCAAAACATGAATAAAAAGGGAAATTTGTAAGAATTCACTCACATTGAGTGCGTTCTTTTGATGATGTTGGATGCGCACGAGTTTTGGGATTTAATCGACGAGGAAAACTAACCTAAAATAATAAGGAAATGGTTCGGTAAATAAATGGATTTTATTTGAGACTAATACTTTCAATTAACAAACTTAATAGGATTTTTAGATTTATTTTGTGAGTTTAAGGCCATTTTCTAACTTTAAAAATATTATTTTTAAGTATTTTTAATTGATTTTTAAATTAAATAAGTAAATAAAAAGAAAATAAAAATTTTGACTTTTTGACCGTTGACCGGCCGTTGACCGTTGACCGGACCGTTGACCGGTCGGGCTGTGGAAATGTTGTGCGCTGAGTGAGGTTCGAACCCGGGACCTCTCGTATGCGTGCACGCAGCTCTACCAACTGAGCTACGTGTCTAACCCGAAATATCCTATGTTTTAATTATATATATATACTGATTAGCTTGTTATTTTATTTGGTATATATTAAAAAGGATTTATATGTCGAACGGTTGCAGGGACCCGGAGTCGAACTCGGGTCCTTCGGTTCATAAGCGCACAGTTGGGCTGTGTGTCTAATCTGTTTAACTTATGGTTTATATTACTCTTATAAACATACTGTGACTTGTTCTGATTCAGTTTTAAAAAGTTGGTTTTAATTCTGAAAATCGGTGCGTTGTAAGGTTCGAACTCGTGACGTGCGCTGTGTGATTGCACACAGTCCACCACTGGACTGTGTGTCTAACCTGGTTAAATATTCTGTTTTAATTAAACTTATACATAATGTTCGACTTCATCTTCTTCATTCATAAAGACACAGACAAAGATGTCCAACTGTTCTTGTTTAAATCGTTCGTCTAACATATAATTGATTGAAATGTAATGGATAAAGAGAGTTACGGAATCGAATGTACCGAACAGGATGTTTTTCTCAGATTTCCGGCAAGGGTCGTCGGCTCTGAATTGTGAATTCCGTCTGAGTGGATCAATTAACCGTTTTGATCAACGAATTGTGAAATTAAGTTATTAAACAAGGGTTATCAGGGGGTTTAGATGATTGTACCGATTCACAGCGTGACTTCGGAATTTCCAGTGATTTTCCGGCGAGTGCAGGAATTTCCGGCAACGTCGTCTGAAACCGATTCTGGTTGAGGAATGAAGTTAATATATGTCTAACAATGGATTGAAAACGAAAGAGTCAAGAAAATTACCAGTTTGGTGTAAGTCTCGGTTTTCCGGTGAAAGTCCGGCGAATGCAGAATATCTCAGGCGAGTGCTAAGACTTCGAGAAATTGTGCGATTTTGAGCGAAAAGATTACCAGAGACTTGGGTGAGTATTTATAAGGAAGAAACAGAATGAATCGAGTCCGAATTTGATCTTGATTCGTGGTCAATGTTTCTCCGGCGGTTACGACTTGGATTGGGGGATTAGACATCGGTTATAACCGATACCGAAGTTAATTCACGCGTTCAGTCAAAGGAAACGGTCGTGATTTCGCGAAATCGTCGGTATTTCCGGCGACTGCGGATTGGGCGCGCTGATTTCAGGATTTGATTTCGAGTTTTATTTTAAGTATTAATTGTTTCAGTATATTAACAAAAGACTCATGTGGCGGAGTGGTGTAGTGGTTGTTTGTTGGATCTGCTGACCCGGGTTAGAAACCCGACAGCTTACCTTTATTTTTTATTCACTTGTTTTTACCATTTAATAATTATAGTTTTTAAATTCTAAAATGTTTATTAATTATGTATTGTTTAAAATTAAAATGAACAATATATACGCAACGAAAATTCATAACTGACTATTCGATTAATAAACGAAGCGGGTTTTGGAAACCCGTTTTTCGACGGATGTTACATGAATAGTCGGTGTGACATGGTTCAATGGTACGGTTGGATAGGAGGGTTTGTGGTAACCGCATAGTTTTTTCCATTTCCCTTGTGTTACTTCTTAAAGCCAGAGTGAGAAGACGACTCATCTTTTGTTTCTTTTACCTCCTTTGGCTTTTCAACAGGAGCCTTGTCCGATGAACCCTGATCCCCTTTGCGTTTCAGGTCTTTTGACTTTACTCGATTTTCAGTGAGCTGGCCAGCTAGACGCATGGCCTCTTCGAGAGTAGCCGGCTTACTACCTTCCACTGTGTCCTTGATAATTGCTGGGAGACCCTTAATGTATTATTTAATGAGTCGGGTAAGAGGAGTGAATAGATACGGAATCATTATTGTGAGCTCGTGGAACCGCTTGTTGTAAGCCGTGTTCTCACCTTCAACCTGTTTCAAATCCCAAAATTCATCTTCTAAGTTCTTGATTTCATGTTCGGGGCAAAACTGCTCCTTCATAATCTCCTTGAGCTGCTCCAAGGTCAAGGCCACAGCAACTTCCTCACCACGGGTAATTTTCTCGGCATTCCACCAAGTTAATGCATTTCCTAGCAAACGGCCCATAGCATATCGAACCTTACGATTGTTGGGACATTCGGAGTTCAGAAACGTACTCTCCATTTCTTCGAACCAACGGAGAAGAGTAGTAGCACCACCGGTGCCTTCATAAGTAGGAGGATCACAAGACTTGAAATTTTTGTAGGAGCATTTGGAAGAACCAGAACCACCATGGTTCTCTTGGTCATCGCCCCCCTTGAGGGTTTGGTGAACTTGAGCCACGATGTTAGGAAGGTTAGCAACCATCTCTTTGGCAATGTGAGACACCACACGACGTCTAGAATTTCCGACACGCTTTCCGTTGAGGTAGCGTTTGGCAGAACATCTATAAGGATTGAACGCAATAAGTTGTGAGTTTTGAGTATAAACAGATGGACATAAAGAGTGTTGAACACAATAAATAAGAAACTTATGATATATAGAGAAATTCGAAGCTTATGATATAAATAATGTGAAACATGACATCTCATTAATAAAATATAATAAATAAACATTTCATCATGAAATCATATAAATCATGGAGTCAAATGAAAACTTAGAATAAAATAATATTTCAAAATGAAATACTAAAAGTTTTAGGGTTGGTGTACTTAGAGTTTCAATATGCCTTCCATGCATCACTTTCGTAATCACGTGGGCCCCCGTGATTAACGAGCGTTTGCATGTCCCGCATATGTCTACCCCATGACATACAACTAGTCCAAAAGAAATCATGAAATGACAGGGTTTGGGGTGATATGAAACATTGTGGGAGGGCACCCATGACTTAACGTGGTTACGTTTGACTTATCAAAGTGTTGTTGGTTTACGTGACGTTTGGTGAGACATGCTTTGGCCTAATAGGTATTGGTACTCTCATCGATGGTCCCTAGGTAGGCAACGAGTCCTTAATGGATTTATACGAATGTCAAGCCTAAACAGGACGTCCCGACTACCAGTACTTAACCCTTCCAGTTACTACATGTCCGTTACATAAACCCACTTTGACGAGATAAGAAACTCAAATGAAATTCAGAACTTAAAATAAATGAAATCCAAGTAACATTAAAAAGAAAAATTCAAATTAAAACTTTAGACATATCGATACTGAAATAATAAATTATATATATTATGTTTATGTTGTGTAATATGTGTGAACGTGACATGAATAAAAGAGGAATAACAATACTTAGAATAATAACGTAACACATATTAACATGTAATGTATATTAAACACATAACAATTTATAAGTAATCAAGTGGATGTGTACTTTAAATATTTTAAAGCTATAAACAATTAAACAAGTAAGCACATAAATACCTAAAAACAATTATGACTATAGTCTAAGTCTAGGGGTCAAATAACATATCTTAATTACCTATAGTCTCAGGCTCTGATACCAAGTTCTTTTCAGTTATTAAATCTAAAGGTTTGTGTCTTAGAATAATTAAATCAAGACTTATGATATCTTTTGTATTTTGAATATTATATGGTTTTATTTGGAACAATTATTTGGTTATGTGAGACAAATTAATATTGATGATACTAAATATTCAAACTTTAAATAAATGTCAAAAGCTATGAAACAATCATATCATACCCTGTGCCATATCCGCTGCGGGTCGGGGTGTGACAATTACAGTTGGCACATTTTCGACATGGGGTACCGACGGGATGGTGGTAGTTGCAAGTAGTACACTGAGGATGATGGCCAGTGTAACCCCGTGCGGGTTGGTTGCTGTTTTGGGTAGTGGCGATGGCATTTAGGGGTGCAGGGTTAGGCAGAGTGACGACCGCGTTGTTTTGAGAAGAAGCCTTCCGCTTCTTATTCTTATTACGGGGCCTTTTGGCTGGAGGGGTAGGTGATTCGGTGGTGTTGGCAACGGCTTGGTGCCCATGCTTCGTAGGGACCTTGTCGTAGGCCCCCTAAAGTATGCAATTATGGTTGAGCTGGATGGTTATGGCATAGGCTTCCTCGATGGTTTTCGGGTTGGCTGCGGCTACATGGTTCATGATCACCGGTGAGAGGCAACGGATGAACTTGGCGATTGACTTGGGAACAGTATCGACTTGCACAGGGCAAATGATAATTAACTGTTTGAAGCGCGCGATCAATCCTTCAGCGTCGCTCCCCTGTTGTGTGAGATTCAAGAACTCGTTTTCAAGTTTCTGGGTCTCGTGCGGAGGACATAATTGCTCCTTCATGAGCTCCTTAAGCTCTTCCCAAGGCATCGCGTGGGCCGCTTCATTGCCACGCGTGTTTCGTTTGGTGGTCCACCACTCGAGGGCTCTCTTGCGAAAGACCCCAATGGCATTAAGGGTTCGGAGTTCCTCAGGACAGCCGCCCTGAATGAAGGTAAGATCCATTGAGTCAAACCAATTGATCATGGCGGTAACCCCGTCCATGCCAGTGAATTCCACTGTTTACAAGCAATGAAATGCTTGAATTGGTAAGATGGTTTGGGGGTATCGGCTTTGGAATCAGCGGATTATTTAGGTGTGGCTTCGGCGTGTATGGTGTGGATTTGGCTAACAATGTCGGGTATGATTTTAGCCATTTGCCTGGCCATTTGCTCTGAAACGAGCCCAATCAGTTCTTGCTTCGATATCGAGTCCTCGTTGTTGGATTCCTTCTTGGAACCCGACTTCTTGGACTTTTGTGGCAGTTCAATGAGTTACGGAAAAGAGGCATCTAGAGGTTGTAAACAAGACAAAAGCATGAGACTTGATCGTAATAAAAGAAAATAGGTTTTGCATGCATGAGTATGAATAAAGTTCACATAAGTTTCACGAACAATTCATGGATTCAACAAGTATAGTATGTATAATCACGTATGAATGTGAATGAAGAGTATAAATTTAGTTTGTTCAAGAGGATTAGTTTTGTTTTTGATTGCGATAAACGTGCGAGTGTGTAACGGTTTTGAAATGAAGGAGGTAACAAGCATTAAAACACATAAAAATTGAGTCAAATAAAAGAATAGGCTCATAAAACATGGGAATGATTCGGGTAGAGAATCGTTGACAATTCCAAAGTGAATCGAAAACCCTTTCAAATTAGAGAAAATGTGCTTTGGCCTATAGGTAAAATACTCTCATCGAGAAGCGACTAACGGTATTTTACCCTTCCAGTTACTACACGTCTCTAATCGATTAGAAAATTCAAGACTTTGGCGAGATGAAAATCGAGGAATGGGACTTAATCGACAAGGTGCGGGTTTCACCCCTAACTTGACGATTTCGTACCCTAAGTGTGGTTATTTCTTACTAAACGATGAGCATATTCCGACTCCTTTGTAAGATCCACTAGAGTATGAAATGGAAGTTTCCATCAAGATGTGGATATCACTCCTAACTTGATGGTATAACTTCGTGAAAAATCAAATACGCGGAATGAGAGATTTCACCAAAAATTGTAAGTCATTGGACCTATTTTGGTGCAAATCGTCTCGTTTGTGTTACGAGTGTATTCAAGCGTCCAAACGTGTATTGTGTAAGAGTGTCTTAGGAAAGACATCATGTATATGTATTAAGACCAAAAGAAAAGAGAGAAGAAAAGTAGGAAGCATAAAGTTCTAAGCATAAACAAGAATGGTCAAAACGGGTACTTAGAACTATAGACTAGGTCGAACATGGCACAATTCTACCTAATTCCCTATAGTTATGGCTCTGATACCAATCTGTCACACCCCAACCGATGGCGGAAACATCGGGATGAGACGAAAACGAGATTGCTCATTGCTCACAACATTAATAAGTGAGAATAATTAATTAAACCATATTTCAATTCATAAAAATTGTCAAATACATCAATGTAACAAAACAAAGAAACAACATAGCATTTGCAAAGTCATAACAAAATTGATGCATCAACATTAAACCTAACGTCTAATTTGTGTGTATCTAGTCCTTGCTATATTGTTTTCATAGCATCATCTCCTTCAACCTGTAACATGTTTTAAAATAATGTCAATGCGAAAGCAAAGGCGAGTACACAAGTTTAGGCATAGCATACGTATACGAATAAGTTTAAACAATCCTCATGGCAACTAAATCTATACAAGAGCAATATCAAGGCATGCAATACTAATAATCAAACCCTTAACGCAATCACGATGTTTTAACATGACCTCACGAATAACACGATGGAGGTGGATGCGTGAATTCCTATAGCGCTATGCATGTCAAACGAAGGCTAAAAATAGTTAATGACTAAAGCATAGCATAACGAAAATCCAAGATAAGCAACAAGTATATAATTCAAGTATTCATGGGTATCGGATTGTTTGTGTGTTTCATAAAGTTTAAGTGTTCGTGATTTTGTATAAGTAAAAACATGTTACACCCAAGAGTGTTATAAATGAAAGTGGGTCGAGTGTACTCACGGTTGTTTGTCTTTTCTGCACTTGACAATCCGTGAGAACGTTGGTTCGAGGATGACGCCAAATTATCCTACAAGAGGAAACGAGGCGTATGAGTATAGAGTTTAGACGGGATATGAGGAGTATTCGAGCATGATTAAAAATATGTTTGATAAAGTATTATGATACGAAGGTATTCACTAAGATGTAACACTCGATCTTCACACTATAGTAACTCTTACGAGTTGGATGTGGTTTCATAGGTTCGGGACCTATTAGAATCGTGACAAGGAATTACATACTTTAGTGTTAAACTTAATAACTTGATAGTTGATTATAAGTTCATTATCAAGGTTTCGGTTTTAGGATTATAATATAGTTCCATATAGTTATATAATCATGTAGGAGGTGGGAGGATGAACCATCCACTTTGGAACCTCTTAGTATCATGTAAGTCAAGTAGGAGGTGGGAGGATTAACCATCCACTTTGGACCTCATATGATTGTTCACCACTTCATGAGTAACCAAAGGTAACAATGAGGGTCTTAGAACAAGATAATAACATACAAGAAAGTAAATAACATGAATATTAAGATGTGTCACCATGATACCAAGTAGCTAAGTGAAATACAACCCCGTGAGCACACTTTGACACACATCAAAGGCTAGACGGGGTTGTGACACTTTCAAGCTAGCAAACTAACTTGGGATAATGATGAAAATCATCAGGTGATGTGTGGTGTTAGAGTTAGGATAGCCCAAGCTAACCAAGGTAGACACACATGAACAAGTTCAAGACTTGCATCACTTGTGAGCTTAAAGCTCCATGAAAACAGAAAGTTTATGAGGATAAATCCTCTAAATTTGATTGTCACACCCTTGTTTTTAAGCCCAACTAACCATACAAGTGATTATGAGCATTAGGACATAGGAATGTATGAAGAAAATATGAGTTTTCTTCCCAAACATGAAGAATCAAAAAAATGAAAATGAGCATAATTTTAGATGCACTTTGGACCTCAAAATGGTGAGGTTTCACCTTAGTTTGCCCAAGCAAACTTGTGAGAACCTTCCTAGAGGTTGTACAAGTGTTATAGAAGAAGAAACAAGAAGAAAATTGAAGTAGAAGTGAGTTAAAACTCACTTTTTATGGTTGGAACTCTAAAAAACGTGGCTGAAACTCAGCTGAGATTGGGAGAGTTTTTGAAGTGTTTGGAGGCTTACAAAAGTGGAATAAGGAGTGGGGAAGTGTTTATTATATAGGGAAGAGATTAGGGTTTAAGTGGGTTGGGCTTTGGACAAGATTAGGGGGAGTTTAGACTTGAAACTAGTCCACTAAACCCAGCCCAAAGCTGAAAAATAGGGGCTGCCATTTTTTATTTTTTTCTATTTTTTGTTATTTAATGTTATATATTAGGTTAATAGATGTTATGTATTATGTACATAACATGTATTATCGTGCGACAAGTTATTTCGGGAGTATGAACCTCATAAGTTAGAGTTTTATTAGCGAAAAGAGCGGGTTTTGAAGTTTTAAAAATTCCTAAGATGGTTACAAGTGTAGATTTCATAATTATACTTTTTGCGGTCGAATAATCAAGTGTCTCGTGTGAATGAAGCGTGTACGCATTACGAATACACGATAAGGATTTACGATTTAATTCATGTTTAGAAATCATGTAATGAATGTATGCACGAATCAGTGTATATATAATGTCTATCTCGCATAAAATATAAATTTCATTACAATCAAGTATCGGATTTACAACGATTCGAAAATGAGATACAATTATAAGACGACAAATTTCCAAAAATAGGATTCCGATTCGTCCTTTCTAAAAATAGAAAGTTGCGAAAGGCGAGCGTTACATGTTTGGCAACTTCTACATATCACAACTAGATTCATCACCACCAGCCAGCGAATACGACCTAATCCACCACGTCGCCACCGTCAGATCCACCGGTTCAAATCGAGCGATTCCGGCAGCGGTTGATCGGGTTGAGTTTGAAGTCAACTTTGGAGAAACATAAAATCTTGCAAAAAGGTTTGCTTGTTTTGGCTTTACTTGGTACTTGTCTGGTCATCGGTGAAGGAGTTTTAACTTCGGCAATATCCGATATGCAAATCTTGAAGTTTAAACTATAAAGTTTTGAACTTTTTGTGTTGTTTGATTTTGATGATCAAAAGTCAAGGCCTTTTCTTTCATTTGTGATTCTTGTAGTTTTCTCTGTTGTTATTGATGTTATCCAAGAGCTCAACATATGGTTGACTTTAGGCTTACGATGGAGCCTTTAACATATCTGCACATTAGACTTATAGACTGTCGACTGATAATGATCATGCAATCTTCAGCTACGTGTGAGAAGGGCGTGAAAACTTACTAACTTTGAGACAATGTATGATAAAGAAAATGCAGTAGATCTAGCAAAGCAGCTTCTGTTATTGTGATGGTTGAACTATAGACTTTGTAATTACCAAATTGGAATACTACTCATTAAATATTTTGAGATTTGTTTTTTTCTACAGAATTTTTATATGATTAAAACGAAGTAAGAACAGATCGGTTTGGTTATGGCTTCCTGGAGAAGAAGGAAGAATTGAAAGCTACAAATGGAGGCTTTTAGAGGGATTATATTTGTTATAAGGGTTTCTAAAATACAAAATTAACATAATGTCCTTTGTTTTCTAGGTAAAAGGACAGAAATGCCCAAGTCAACTAACAGTTGACTGACAGAAGTTTGTCCCATGGGTTTAATTGGATCAAATTGAGAACGTGTGGGACTAAAGTGTTGAATTTTTTTCAAATAGGGATTAAACCTGCGAGCAAGTGTTAACCTCAGGGACTGAAACTGTACTTTACTCGTGATTTAATTAGGGGGAATCAGGAGGGGGGAAGGACGAATCTGCCCTCACGTGGGGACCACATGACCTAATTTAATGTTAAAAATAAATAAGGTTTTGGGGAAAAGGACGTGTTTTGTAAGGGTTTGCAAATATAGAGTATGTTTTTTATACTTTTTGAAGACAAAGGAAATAGTTTGCAATCCATTGTCAATATAAAGGACATTTTTTTGTAATTTAGAGGTTGTTTGGCAACTTCTGAAAGGTTAAGTGCTGAAGCAGTAAGAGGTCTGAACAATTAAGAGCCAATATAATAATGTCTCATGAATTTAGATTAGAAGCCTTAACCATTTAGCCTAAGTATAATGTTTAACCATTCAGAGAAAAATGTCTAAACCATTAGACATCTGCTCGCGAAACAAACAATCTGAACCATTAAGTACTAAACCAGTAAGAGATCCGAACCATTAAGAGCCTCATGAAGAGCTAAGCAAATAGTCCCTTACTCTTCTTGAAGCCTGTCGCAGATTCTTGGTGTTGATCGTTATTAACCTTAAACGATCAAACCCTATTTTCGGACTTCTCTTGATCTTCGACTTGCGGGTTGACTTTTTTCATACCAAGCCCTAGGCTCTGATACCAATTGATGAAAACAGTATCAAAAGAAAAATAATAATCAAAACTCGTTCTAGTATTGCATTTATCAAATAAAATTACAACATCTATTTATAAGCCAAACAACCCTTGGCCTACAACTACAAGAAACCTCTCTTATTAAATAGGAAACTATCTCAAACCCCAATGGTTTACAAGTAATCACAATTTAGCCCTCATACTTGCAAAGCTTTACAAAATTAGTCTAACATTGTTCATCGATTCTTCTCAATTTCCAATTAATCAGTACACCAACTTTGAATCAATACACTTAAATGTTGTTATGTGAGAAATAAGGAATAACACCGTTTCATAATATATGTATCTCAACATCAAAGGATCCAACTTTGCAAATTCTTGTTAAAGATAAGACACAACCAAGAACGTTAACAATGAGATCATCAAACACAAATTGTTGATATAGAACTACTATAAAACTTAAGATAAGATGACAAAAAACTAATCAAAATGTGAAAAAGAAATAAACACTAATGCTAAGTTTGTATATGTACATGGAGCCCTCCATAAATATATGTTATACAGAACACCCCTCCCCTGGCCAAGGGTACCTGCATAGTTTGTTTCTAAGGTCCAGAAACTGAAGGCCTGCTACAAATAAAAGACGTCAGACATACGTTTAGACATGAAGAACTCCCACGTCAATATATACACGCGCATGTACTCACTTTTGATGATTTATATTAAGGAAAAGAAAGAATGAAGACCAACTTTTGTTGTTTTGCAACTTTCCACAACACTTAATTGGTATCATTTGGTTGCAATACTTTCTTTTTCAAAACCAATATTTCTATTTCCTGCTCATTCTTGAGATAACTCTGTGCGGTTGAAGTTACGATCGTGGAAAAAAAATTCAACAGCATCAGCCATATGACCGAGTTCCAAACGGAAGCAAATGAAAATTTCCATGATTCCACCTAGAAGCAAGAAAATTAATTAAAATACAATTTAATAAAGAAATCATGTGCTGCTCTTGATTAAAGGCTGGAGGCTGTCTTTTTAATAACCAAAAGGAGACAGTGTAAATACATATATATATATACACACACACAGTATACGATCTACGTGTATACAACCCGTCAATCTACATACATTTTTTTTCCAATTTTTCTTTTATTTAGGTAAAGATTAGTAACATATAAATAAAAACTAAAAAGGAAAAAGATTTAAAAAATTTTTGCTTGGTTGATAGTCGTTCTCTCGGTTCGCAAATCTCCATGTGGTTCTCATTTGATCCTAATCCTATACATATATGTGTGTGTGTGTGTAGTGGGAGGCTCAATGGGGAACACTAAAAAATGTGTGTATATGTATCATACAATAAGTATGGAAAAAAAATGTGGGTATTCGCCATTTTTTATAAACGTTGTATTTTTTACTCTCCAAATTTAATTATTACACACTTTATATCATCTTTTTTTAATATGTGATACATGTTATGTGAGTACGATCTTTTAGAGTTACCTTGATGTTTGACGACTCTGGAGGAGGGGCGGCCATATATTTATTCTTTAACGCGTGTAACTTAGCTACAATTCCAGGCAGGACAGAAGCAACACCAGGGATGAAGCTAAGTGTCCATATCAACTCACTTTCAATCCAGTTAAGAAGTTGATTGTTGCAGACTGAGATGACGAATACAGTCTGCAAAGAATGTTGTCAACCCCGAGGCCAAAACAGCCCTCTAAAACACCTTGTTTATACAAATATTAAACATCAAAATGATTGGTATAAAATTCAAGCCTAGGAAACCTGTATGTGAGCTTTGATGATTGCCTTCCCGATAACTGTTGCAAAAAAAAACTCCCAAAATGGAATCCCGAATTGGCCACACATTATTCCAGCAAGGTCAAATAGAGGATTAGGTACCTACAAATTGGGTCAGTCAGCTAATTAATGGAGTTCAAGTTAAGTAATCGAACTGATGCAATATGATATAAAAGAAGATACATCAACAAATGTAGATAACAGACCCATGAAAGCAAGGTTTAGTTCCATACTAGTAAATAGCAATCTAGAAGATAAAATATACAGTTTTGATTATTTTTTTCTGTGCACATCGGTATAAACTTTACTGAAAACTAAGTTGTATTCGACATAAAGTATTTTTTGGTCTTGTATTATCTAAAAAATACTTTTATGTTCATGTTTTCAATAGAATTAATATCGAAACGTATACAAAAAAAAAAAAAAACTAAACAAAATTTGTATATTAAGATTTTTATTGACATAAAGATTAAAACTATATCTTCACTGAAAAAAAACCAAGACAAAAGTTATATTCTTGTTACTGTAATTTGAAAAAACAAAACAATTTTGTAATAGTTTTTTAACTTTTCTAGTAATGAGACTAACCGAAGCAAGCAGTAGAATCGTAAAGAAGTTCAAATATTGTGCATGTGAAAGAAACCATCGCTTTAATTGATTCATGTGTGAAGAAACTCCATTATTGTCTCCATTGAGCTCTTCTAGTTCATCCGCTTTGCCACCAGAGATACTTGCTGCGTAAAGATACACACTTCAGTATATATTTACACATACAAAGTCTTTTTCAGACGATATCTAAGAATACATGAAAATGTACATAATTTCTAATGAACCTGCTCTTGAAATAAAATAGGGAGGGAGCTCGCCGATTGCAGTTCCAATACCCCAAAGAATAGATTCCATCTGAACTTGTGATATAATGCTACTAAGTGAGACGTGAGAACCGTTTGGAGGACCAAACTCTGAGCAATTCTTGTTAAGCCATGTAGGACTTCGGTTTAGTGATATTGTATCGTATCGAGCACTTTTGATATCCACTCGACCGCACTGCATTGCCTTCATCGTGAAGAAAGCAATGTGGGGACCCAGATACAGGACAAAGGTGTGCAAGCCAGACCCTGATCATAATCGAATAATAAGAAGAAATGCAGAATAACTTAAAAAGACGGCGGTGCTTACCGAGACCAATAGAAGATGCAACGCCAAGAGCCATCCACCACAATCCAAATCTTAGATATTCTACAAGCACTTCAACATGCTGCACAAAACACCACGTGAACCACATTTAACCGTTTTACATGACATGACCACTAAATTAAATTGCTGCTAGAAGAAGGAAAAAAAGTATACATACATCTTTTGTTGTCATTTGTACAGTTTATGATTATGAATCTATGCATCTTCAAGAATATAAGTGTGGTGTTACAAAAACACAAGATGTAATACCTTTGTATGAGGACCATCATCAGTCACAAGTAACAGTCCGACCCCCATGACCGCCACTATCAAAAGCATAAGCAAGAAACCATGTGTAACAATGTATACTGCAGATCTATTTATGTGTTGAAGAATAGCCAAAGTAAAAAACTTGAGCGTCTTAAAAGGTTGTGATGTGAGTGTCAGCTTCTCCAATTCACGTTTATGCTTCTGATGCAATTCTACAAAGAAACTGGCAGCCCATGAAAATTGTTCTTTCATAAAGTGTTGCTAGTGGAACAAAAACTCATAATAGTTAACGCAGAGTCACAAATAGCTAGCCTCGATCGGGTTTAATACAAATTAATGTTGTTGGATCACATACATATATACAAGCATGATCAATTTATAACTTATTTTTTTGTTGGTTACTTCTTTTATGGGTGCCGTTTATTAATAACCAAGTGACAAGTAACTGACTGTAAGCTCTTTAGATAACGCTACTTGTAGGGAATCCAAAGACGCCTCATGTGCTACAGCAAAACTTTATATACATATTTCCACACAAGAATGTCAACAGCTACGCATAATGAAATGATCACGAGCCAAACGAAGGACTGAATGGGGACAGCATTCCTACATACAACCTGGCATGTAGCAATGTACACAAACGTTGATCCGACATATATAACCGTTCAAACCTAAGCCATAGCAATAACGAACGAACTCCCTCACTCAATAACTGTGAAATCGAAAACTAGAAACATACAGCATGCACCAGCATCATGAAAAACCTATTTACATTTAAATTTAGAAACAACAATTTGCTAGTTACAAACACTTTCCTGATATGGCTTGCTTAGGATGTATTTAACCTAATGTACATGATGACACTAGCTAGCTACACAAACAAATAATGTTTTTTTAACATTAAAATTCCAAAGGATAACAGAAATAATCATTCCAATTATGTGCGTTAATCGTATGTATAAAAGGATCAGAAAAAAGTTGCCTGAAATAGACATGGCTGGCAAAAACAGAGAGACGATAACTTGTTCGGTTACATGTTAAGATTGATAATCAATCAACGGCAATATTCGAAATCTGCTGCATTCCGGTGGAATTGAAATCGTATGTATGATTTGGAACAAGGAAGGAAGTTTTGTGGACGATCACCACTGCTTTTGCGGTCTCCCTTTCCTTTTCTTGTTGCTGCCATTTTTCCAACCACATTATTCCAATTTCAGGGCTCTACATTTTTATAAATCTAAATTACCAATTTTTTAAATGTTATCTTACAAAGGAATTAACGTGTTACTTTGTTTACCTCTTAATTAGCCTTTGAATGGTTCAGAACTCTTGCTAATTCAACAGTTTAAACTGTTTTTTACGAGTAAATGTCTATATGGTTTAGACGTTTGTCTCGGAATGGTTAAACATTATACTGAGTCTGAATGGTTAAGACCTTAATCTGAATTGTTTAGACATTTGCCGCTAAACGGTTAAGCTTTATACTGGCTCTTAATAGTTCAGACCTCTTACTGGTTCAGCACTTAATGGTTCAGACATCTTATTGATTCAGCATTTAACCATTCAGAAGTTGTCAAACAGCCCTTTAGTAATACTTCTCGTTGGTACCAATATGAAAAGTACCGGTACCGTACCAAAAATGCTATAAAGTGGGTATCGAAAAGAATTTGGTATCGATGTCGTTGCGGTACAAATGCTCATCCCTAGGGCTAGAAACGCCAAACGGACACGAAAAAAACTTTGTTTGTGAATAATGTATTCATGAACTATTCATGAACTAAGAAAATAATGTATTCTTGAACGATTTATGAATACTTACCGAATAATATTTTTTGTTTGTGTTTGTTCATTAAGGTTAATGAGCGTGTTCATGAACACAAATAAAATCTGTGAAGGCTAGAGATGGATGGCCGGAGGCAACAATGCTAGACGTTGAAACCATAATCGTGGAATGGAGGTCGATAATATATATCGATGTGAATAATGAGAAGGAAAGAGGTACGGTGCATAAACAAGGTGAGAATATGGTTTCCTATATTATTTGTTAGGTTAATAAAATAAACAAAAACTAAAGATATAAGACATTTAGATAAAATTTATAAATGCACAAAATCTTTAATGAACAACATAAACTGACGAACATTAACGAATGTTCATATCATATTACCGAACGTTTACAAATACAGTTCAACGAACAAGACATCTGTTCGTGTTCGTTCATTTAACTAATCGAACAAAATTTCTTCTTCATGTTCGTTGATTGATTAAACGAACGAACATAAACGAACTTTCCGCCAAACGGTTCATGAACTGTTCGTTGAAAGTTCGGTTCATTCAACCCTACTCATCCGTAATGCTTATGTCAAAATCCGATGTTGTATAACATTATGATTTGAAAAGAAAAAAAAAGATTTGTCTTATTATTTTTTTCTCTTATGAGGGTGTAAGGGTGAAGGGGTGAGTTCTAGATTGATAGAGGGTTAGGTTGGGTACACAACCACAACCTATGCGAGTATGGGAAGCGAGTTGTACAACTCGAGAACATGTAACAATTTTCAAGGGATGCTTGGATGGTGGTGTGCATAGTTGGTTCAAGTAGGAGATTGAATTTGATTAAAATAAGGTGGTACAATATTATTAGCTGGTGGTGTGGGTACTTATGTGTTGCGTTAAGAGTGTCCCTTCAACCCTAAGAAGTTGTGCTTGGTTATTAAATAAACTTGAAATTTTGGTTTGATTTGAATCCTTCAACATAAACATAGCTCTTGATTAAACTTATCATCGTGTTGTGTTAGGTGATACGCATGGGCGTTTATTTAGGTGGTATGCAGTTTTAAGAACATAGATATAAGAGCATTCACATCCCTTCTACCTAGGGATGAGCAAATCATATCTAAAACCGGTACCGGTATCGAATTTACCGACTGGGTACATTTTCGATACCGATTCGGTACCGACTTTTGACATTTTCGGTACCGGTACGGTATCGTTTCGGTACCGGTATTTACCATTTTTACCCTCAGATACCAGTACCGAACCGTACCGTACCGGGTATATTCGGTACCAGCAATTTCGGTTCCGGTACCGGTCGGTACCGAGCTCATCTCTATTTCCACCAAATTCTGTGAGTGAGGTTTTTATAATATAAAGAGTATAAAAAGTGGTTGTGAGTAAGAAGAGAGGAAATGTTACCGTTCATTGTGTATATTTGGGGAGACACTATTCACCCCCTATAATTTTTTAATATATTTTGAAAGTGGTTATGAGTGGAAGAGAGATAAAATGTAATGATAAATGTATAAAATATTATTTAATTGAAAATTATAGAGAAAATGTAGTGTTTTTTAGTATAATTTAGGGTGAAAATATGGTGGAATGGATGTGAATGCTCTAAGAGATACATTCAAGGTATGTTTGGCAAAAGGAGCTGGTGGCTGTTGGCTGGTAGCTGGTGGCTAAAAGCTGGTAGCTTTTTTAGATATAATTAGGTATTTGGCAGAGTAGCTGGAGCTTTTAATAAAATGTATAAAATGACCAAAATAGACATAACTAATAAAATATATTTAGGTATTTGGCAGAGTAGCTAGAGCTTTAGAAGTTAAAATAGTCATTTTTTCCTAAAAGCTTGTAGCTCTTTCTAAACGCTAATAGTAGTAGCGTTCAACCAAAAGCTTCAAGCTCATAACCTAAAAGCTTCAAGCTCCTCCAACCAAAATAAGGCTTTTTATTAAGTAAGAGTTTTTTCTTAAAAGCCTAAAGTTTGAAGCTCACAAAAGCTCCTAAAAGCTCCATACCAAACATACCCTCAATATAAAAAGTATCAATTAAAGTAAACTATGATAATCGAATAAGCATATGCAATAAAGAGCCTATTGTAAATCTTTTGGGTTTTCCTCTAGGTACAATCACGAGAACGAATAAAAAACGAAAAACGCGATCTAATGTTCACACTGATTTTTTACGATCTTTTGTGATAATCAGTGAGTAAGTAAATGATATCTAACATATATTTTGTAGATTTTCATTATAAAAGTAAGGGTAACTTTGCATAATAGTAACAACGTTTAACATTTATTTCATGTTTTCTCAATCTTACCCAATTACCAGATTAATAGGTATAGGTCACCACTTGTTGGCATGTCAAATAATTTATTTTATTCTAAATGCTTACGTAGATTATATAAATAACAACGTGGCTTTCCTAATTAATTTTTTAAATAGATATTACAAAAACATCTGTTTATGACCCTAGAGCTCTACTTCTCTAGAATTCCTGGATGCTAACTTTATAAGACTAAAGAGAGTGGGGCTTTTTTTTAAGATGGCATCTTGTGACATGTGACACTAACATATAAAAAATTGACGCTAAAGTTAAATATATAAAAAAATTGAAAACAAAATTTAATAAAAATACCTTTACAAAGTGTGTGAGTGACTCTCGCGCAGTCCTGGCAGACATTCTCAGGTACTCGTCAAAAGAATCAACGCTTGAGCCATATGCAAGTTGTCGGATGGCCACAATACACTTTTGTAAGAATGTATGTTATAAAAATGGTGTTGTATATTTTAGAGTGTGTTATAAAAATGGTGTTGTATGGTGGATGTATATATAGGTGATTTGGTTAAAAAATAAAAAACTGATCAAAGTAGCCGTTAGGGGGGGGATTCTTGAAAGTTTGGGTTTTCAACGGTAAATTTCTTGGATTTGTGTGTGGGAGATGGCGACCAAAAGAGGACGCCATATAGGAAGACGCCGTGAAGGACGCCTCTGGGGGCGGTGTTCCAGGCGGCCTACGGCGACGCGGGGCAGGAAGTCACCCCACTCCCTTCAGTCTAAGAAAGAATCATTCTCTCCATTCTTACTGTTTAATTTTTTTGCTTTTTTTTTCAACTATAAAATTTTAAAAGCTCATGATCCAAATAGCTCATATTTCAAACTGTCCCGCCATGAAAACCAATTGCCGGTTTGGGCGTGTGCCAAATTAATCAATTCCACGTTTGAAGCGTCTGCCAAATCTTTTTGCCTAATCGAACTGAATCAATTTGAATACATCTATGTTTGTTTATAAGAATATTCATGCTTGCAAGCAAGAACAAACTTGAGTTGAAAAAAAAACAATTAAAAGGGCTAAAACACAGAAAAAAAAACACATTACAAGATGCCATGAATACATCTATGATGGACTGGCTAGTTGTTTTAGTTTGCCTTGCAACACTATTGCTGCCTCATGCTTTTCTTCTTGCTTGTCACCTGCTTAAACAAACGCATTATTCATACTTCAAAGCTTTTCCACCATCTTGTTTGTCACCTTTTGGTTTTAAAAAGTGTAAGGAACTCCTAGGATTTAGGAATTAGCCTTTTAATCACGTAAACCATTCATATTCTCCTGTCATTTTTATTTTTTACATGCCAAGACCAATTTTACCCATGTTAAAGCAACAGTATGCCGGGGGAAGGTCTAGGATCAACTTCTCAGGATAGCTCCTTGGTCGGAATCTGCAATCAAAGAACACCGTTAGCCTTAACGCAAGAGGTGGCCTTCCGCGTTTGGACTCCGGGTTGAGAATCAGCAGAGTGATCTTAAGAGTCTAAGCGAAATGAAAGGATAAGAGTTTAGAATGAGAGAGAGAGAGAGAGAGAGAGAGAGACTGACATACTTAGGGCTGAGATAAGACTTTCCTTTTATAGACAGATTGCTCTGCCCAAGGGAGCCTCATACCAGCTGGCACCTTCTAGTGTTGGTAAGCTTATCCTTCCCAGATGTTTCTTGCAAGGTTAGCCTTGCCTCTTTGGGTATGTTTCAGGTTTGTGTGTCTCGAGGACACCTTTACATGTTGTAGAGAGAGGTAAAATCAGTTTGACCTGTTTAGTTCAAGTTCCAAGGTTGTATAGTAACCTTGGCTTCCAATCACCAGCCGTTGGTGTATTAGCTTCGTGTCGGGAGCTTCCAGCTTGCGACTTTTAGCTTCTTCCTTTTAGTTTATGTTTTCAATATTCTTTATTATTTTCTTGCAATTGTTGCTGACTTTGACTTTGCTGACTTGGATCTCCGGGTACCCACGTCATCAGCCCCCTAGTCATGAGTATCGATATTGAAAATAACGGTCCTTATGACTCTAAGTCTAGGGGCTTTTTGTTTCTTTCTCTTACAAGCCTCTACCTTTTGTTATGCTTATGTGGTGTGTTAGATAAAATGCAAGTCATTTTTAGAGAGAGAAAAGGTTTGCATTTTACCGAATTGGTGAACCAGAAGCATTGGGTTTTTGTGTTTGTGGCAATAGGCTTCTTTTCGGAAGGTATTCTTCCACCCTTGGTCTTTTTTCCTAACTTCCTTTGTTATTTCTTCATGTGACCTTTACAATTAAAGCCCACTTGTCCACTTGTGTTAACTAGGCGGCCCAGAAGTGACTGATGGGAGACTGCCGCAGGGTCGCCTTCGAGTGCCCTAGGCTGCCAGCTGTGGTAGTTACAACCTGCCCCTCCACATGTCCGATTTTTTTAGGGATTTGAACATTTGAACTTTGCAACTTCCTTATAACTGTTTGCTCCTTCATTCTTCCCATTTTACTCTTCTTTTCCTCCTTCGAATTCTTCTTTTATCCAATGGTTTTTCCAGTGAGATTTTCCGGCGATCCCTTTTTATAAATTTGGTAAGTTGTTCCTTCTTTTCTTTACTTTTTATGGCGTCAAATAAGAACGATATCAATGTCCAGTTTTCTAAACTTACCGAGTCGGAGATTGATAAGTTTTGTTTGGATCATGGAATTGATCCTTCCCTTAAGACTCAAGTTTCGGGGATAAAACTGCAAATCAATGTCCGCAGGGTTTTCTTGTGTTTTATACCCGTATCCTTGACCAACCAAACTTGCATTACCCTTTTACAAACTTTTTCCTTGAAGTGTTAAAATACTACCGTCTTTCTTTGGATCAGTTGTTGGTGTTGCACGCATAATGCACTTTGAAATTATTTGTCGTGCATTGAGTTATGAACCTTCATTACTGATGTTCTGTCGCTTCTTCTTGCTTGCCCGGAATGGTGACTGGTTCACTATTGAGAAAACTCAATCTGAGGCTCCCCTTCTTTCCAGTAGTGTTGCTCATACTTATGCTTGGAAAAATCAGTTCTTTTTGTTTCCAATCGATTGCTCCTTTTCACTGTTGTGCCTCGTAAATTTTCAGAGGGTTTTAATGAAAAGGAACCGGAAGTCCATGAACTTGAACGGGAATTGCTTTTCAGGCTTCGTGCTTATCGTACAAAGTTAAGGGCTTATCCGGAGGAGCTTCTTGTTGTGTTGGGTATTAGTCAAGATTGGGTTGATTCTGGTTTTGAGCTAGCCTTTTTTGTTAATCAAAAGGGTAGGTATTTTTGTGATTCTCGTGTTCTTATATTTTTTCATGGTCTCATTATCTCTTATGTTTATTTGTGTTGCAGAGATGAGTTCTTTGGACTTCATTTTGTTGAATGATCCATCTGGTGTGGAGATTGAGCAAAGGGAAATACTGAAGGTGGTCCCTCTATAGTTCGTCGTACTGAGCATGTTAGAATTGCTGGTGATTTGGAAAGTGTCGATGTCCAGCTTATTATGGATGGTTCTTCTGCCAAGAAGCTACCTGCTCCGATTCGCGGGTCCACTAAGGGAACTTCTTCTCCTAATATTGAGAGTGGTGATGAAGATGATGTTAGTGTGATTACTTATTTTACTAGGATGAGGCTTGTTATGAAAGAAGTTTTGGAAGCTTCTAGTGGGGCAGTTGAGGTTCCTGGCCAGAAGATAGCTGCTGTTTTGAAGAAGTTGAATGAGACTAAGACGAGTGTTCCGAAGAAGTCTGTTTTGGTTTCGAGTGGTGCGAAGACACCAAAGCTTGTTTTGAAGAAGAAGGTTAAAGAAGGTTCCTCTAAGCCTACTTCCCCTAAGGGAGGTGCTTCTGGTGAAGTTGAGAAGGAATTTGTTTCATCTTTGGTTATTAAGGAAGGAGAGAAAGAGAAGGTGGTTGTTAAAGATAGGGAGAAGGAGAAAAAGAAGGAGAAGTTGGAGATGATTGAAAAAGAGAGTGTGGAGGTTGACAAGGGGAAGAGGCCTGTTAAGGCTATTTCACCTGTTTTTGTGCCTCAATGGAAGGTTTGCTCTTCTGATACTACCAAGAGTAGTGCCGTCTGTCATGATATGTTGAAGAACATGACTACCCCCGCTGAGAAGGAAGCCTTGTCAAAGTTGTCTGATGAAGATGCTGTCTACCGGGTTATTACTCAAGCTGCTCGCCTTCTCACTTCTCTTCCTTATAGCATTGAGCGTTGGGCTGCCTCTGTCAACAAAAGTGATGATCTTACCGCTGCTTTGGAGAAGAAAGAGGTAGAATTTAAAACTTCCCAAGACGATCTGGCAGCTTTTCAAGTTAAGGTAACCGAACTTGAAGGTCAACTGCTATCTTCATAAGCCAAGATGGACGATGAAATGAAGAAAGTTGAAGTTTATGTTGGACAGCTGTCTGATTTCAAGAATCAGCTTGCCTAGGAAAGAGCCGAGTTTGGGATTGAAACGGCTAAGTATAAGCAGGAGCGTGTTGCCGATGAAGCAGGTATGGAAGAATTGAGGCAACAAGTGAAGCAGTTGAAGAAAGATAGGACATGGTTTTTTATTGGGTCTGGCATTCGCCGTTGTGACATACCTCATCCACAGTCAAGAGTTTAACCTTCATCTTGCAGGTTTATATTCTAAGGTGATGGCTCTTGGTCGCCATACAGGTCTTCTTGTAGGAGTCAATGCTGCCTCCTGGGGGGAAGCTGTGGATAAGCTTCCTGCCTTCAAGCCAGACTCTCTTTCTGACTTTGTAGCTGTCGTAGTGCCGTGAAGAAGATGGAGGCTCTATCGTCTCCTTATGTGGAGGCTTTGTCTTAAATGGTGGATTGTCCTGTAGCTGAGCTGGAAGCTATGGAGCCGGAAGGTCTAAAAAGGAGCTTTGTGTGCAATTACTTTCTGTGGCTTCAGTTAAGCAAGCCTTGTTTGAGACTAGTGATGAGGAATGTGGAGATGTTGGGCCGTCCTCAAAGAAGTTGAAGGTAATCCCGGAGCCTGAGCTGGTTTTTTCCATGTGTATTTTCCCATTGATGCCCCCCTTTGTCTTTTTTGAGGGGTGAGCTGGCTCCTCTTGTTCCTGGTGATGATGAAGGCCTTGGATTTAGATGGTTTATATGATGACCTTCCCCAGAACAAGAATCCCTTCTTCGGGGATGTTGACGGTTCTAGCTCAGCTTGACGATCCTTTCTACTTTCTTTTGTGGTTGTAATATGAGCGATTTGGACCTACTTTTGAAGGTGTTTTTAGTTGGTTGTGCCCTTATGAGGGGTTAATTATGTATGCACTATGTTAACTTTTAATGGTATGGAAGCTGCTCGTTAGGGGTGTTTATCTACCCTTTAAGTTTTATACTTGTGCATTTATATTGTTTATTTTTGTTATCAAACTTGTGTTTGGCATATGTCGTGGGAGAACTTATGTTTTAGCTTCCCTTTGATAGTTGTATTTTGCAATGTCTTTATCCATAGATAGAAACTATGTGTTGTAGTCTCAGCTTGAACCTTCTATAAAAGAACCGTTGCAAGTTGTTGTAGTTCTATTGCTTTTTTAGTCCACATTTCATTTTTATTATTGTGGTATATTGGACATAGGCTTTGTATGTTTTATACGTTTTAGCGTAAGAAGCTGACTTGGTGTGAGGTGCTTACCCTCTTTCATGGACTTTTATTTCTTTTTTGTTTGTGGGTTTATGGAGTCGTATTGTAATAGGGACTCACCCTTTATATAGGAAAGTATAGCGCCTTGTTCCCTGTTGAGTGATATGGCCTAGGAGTTCATCCCTTTTTCATGGGTAGATATAGTGTCAGATCCCATGGAGCTTTGTTTGGAAGAGCTCACCTTAGGATAGAACAATAGTAAATTTTTAGCAAAAGTGTTATCTTTCTTTCCATTAAACGAATATAGCCAAGTACAAGTTTGTTTTCATCATTACGTTAGTCATTTAGACTATGAATTTTTTGAGGTGCTTCCCGTTCCAATGTCTTGGTACCTTCTTGCCATCAGGTGTCTCAAGTTTGTAGGAACCTCCCCCGTACACTTCACCGATAACATATGGGCCTTCCATTTTGGGCTCATTTTTCCCAAGTCCTCTTGTCTACTTGCCTCAATGTTTCTGAGTACCAAGTCACCAGGCTTGAAAGCTTCTTTTTTGACCCTTGCATTGTAGTAGGCTTCCAGTTTTTGTTTGTATCTTGCCTCCCGGATCAAAGCATCTTCCTGGGATTCTTCAAGTAGATCAAGGTTCAAAAGTATTTCTGAATCATTGGAGGTGTTATCTTTCTTGAGCTTCTATGTATTTTAACTCCGATCTCAGCTGGTATCACAACTTTTGAACCATACACGAGGCTGTACGGGGTCTTCTGATGGCTTGTCTTTTCTAATGTGTGAATGGCCCATAATACTCTAGGGAGCTCCTCTACCCCATTGTTTGCCATATCTTCCTAGCCGAGCTTTCAACCCCTCTACAATGCTGCGATTCATTGTCCCTTTGATTTTGGGTAACAGACAGAGCTGAAGACTTGCTTGATTTGTAGGTCTTGACACCAAGTACTTAATGATTGTTCTGCAAACTGCTTTCCATTGTCGGTTACTATCTCACACTGTAGCCCGAACCTGCACACTATCTGTTCCTAGACAAAGTTGATGACATTTTTTCCTGAGACCCTTGCTAATGGCTTGACCTCCGGCCATTTTGTGAAGTAGTCTACTGCTACCAGGAGAAATTTCACTTGTCCAAGTAACATGGGGAAGGGTCCCACTATGTCCATTCCCTATTTATAGAATGGCCAGGCAGCTATGATGGGGACAAGGTCATGCTTCGGGCTTGTCTTGACGGGAGCGTGTAGTTGGCATGCTTCACATTTGTGGATGACTTCTTCAGTGTCCTTGTGCATCATGGGCCAGAAGTAGCCCATATTCATTAGCTTTGCTATAATTGTTCTTACTCTAGCGTGTGACCTGCAAATGCCCTTGTGGACTTCTCTGATTAGGTAGTTGCTTTGGTTAGGACCTACACAACGTAGTAATGGGGAGAGGTAACCCTTCTTATAGAGCTTTCCTTTTTCTAGGACGTATTGTTTGGCTTTTGTCCTGATCTTGGCAGCTTCTGCCTCTTCACGGGGGAGCTTTCCTTCTTCCAGGAACCGTTGTATGGGCATCATCCATGTGTCTTCGTTTTCTATTACCACGTCTTGGATCTCAACTTCTTCAATAGATCTTGCCTTAAGCACCTCAACAAGTACCATATTTATAAGGTGTGCAAATGTTAGGGAAGCTAGCTTACTCAAGGCATCGCTTGCTTATTCTTTGTTCTTGATACTTGGGTTAAGGATCAAGATTCGAGCTGTCCATTAGTTCCTTTACTTTCTCTTTGTACTTTACCATTGATGGTTCCCTTGCCACGTACTCTCCTCCCACTTGGCATGCTACCAATCTTGAATCGTTGAAAGCATGTAGCTCCTTTACCTTCATGGTTTTGGAGTCTCAAACCGGCTAATAACGCTTCATATTCAGCTTCATTATTTGTGCGTGGAAAGTAAAGACGAAGTGCATAAGTATATTCAGTTCCATGGGGGTCTATGATGATGAGACTTACCTCAGAACCTTCTATATTAGAAGCTCCATCTGAGAATAGCGTCCACTTCCCTGGGTTTATCGTTTGGCACCCTTCTTTTTCTATCTCATGTACCTCCTTGATTGTTAGCATTTCTGTCAAAAAATCTGCTAACACATGCCCCTTGTAAGCCTTCCTTGGTATGTACTCAATCTTGTGCTCCCCTAGTCCTATAGCCCACTTAGCCAACCTTCCTGAATCTCCAGGTTTTTCAAGGGTGGATCTTAGTGGCTGATTGATGATGACTTGGATTGGGTGAGCTTGGAAGTATCTTCTTAGTCTTTTGGTTGTGTGCACTAGTGCAAGTACCATCTTCTCGATCGGGGAGTAATTGATTTCTCCTGCCTTTAGAGCCTTGCTCACGAAATACGCAGGTATTTGCTCCGTTCCTCTTTCTACCACAAGTACAGAGCTTATTGCTTCTTGTCCTGTGGATGAGTGCATTTACGGAGCTATTAGTATATATGACCGTGAACATAAAGCTCATGGTTTATAAAGCAAATGAGATATGTGTAGTCTTTGAACCTGTCGACAGGTAGACTGTGACAGTTTCTTCTCTCATGGGTGTTGCCATTGTAGGCAGGGAAGTTATGATCTCCTTCAGTGCTATGAAGGCTACTTCTGCTTCTTTTGTCCACGCGAAGTTTTTCTTGTCAAGACAGTCCTTCAATGTTTTGAAGAATGGCATCGACTTTTATGCTGACTTGGGGAGGAAGCGTTTGAGAGCTTGTTATCTTTCCGTTGAGGCTTTCAAACCTCTTCTTGGTTTTTGTAGATTTCATCTCTATGACAGCCCGGACCTTGTCCTTGTTTGCCTTTATACTTTGCTTCCCCACTATGTGACCGAGGAACTTTCCTTCTTCATACCCAAAGGAGCATTTACTTGGGTTTAACTTCATGTTGCTTTGAGGTTGTGGAATGTTTCTTTGATGTCTTGGAGCATGCCTCTTCCGTGTGACTTTTTATTACATGATCATCGACCTATGCCTCCATGTTTCTCCCGAGTTGCTTGGAGAAGGCTTTGTCCACGAGACGTGGGTATGTTGCCCCTGCATTTTTTAACCCGAAAGGCATTTTTTTATAATAGTAGATCCCCTTGTCAGTGTGAAATGTTTTTTTTTCTTCATCTTCCTCCATCATCTGGATTAGGTGATACCCTTTGTAGGCATCACGGAAGCACTTATATTTGAAAGCCATGAGTGATTCTACCTTCCAGTCAATTTCCGGTAATGGATAGCAGTCTTTAGGGCATGCCTTATTGAGATCTTTGAAGTCGACACACATCCTCCAAGAACCGTCAGGTTTTTTGACCATGGCAGGGTTTGCCAGCCAAGAGTGGTACTTGACCTCCTTTAGGATGTCAGCTTCCACTAACTTTTCTACCTCCTGACAAGCAGCTAAGCTTCATTCAGGAGCTAAGCTTCTTTTCTTTTGGGTGACAGGCTTATAGGTGGGAGCTATATTTAGCGCATGCTCGGCTATTTCTCTTGGTACCCATATCATGTCTCCTGAGCACCAGGCGAACACATCTGTGTTCTCTCGGAGGAGGTCTTTAAGCCTGTGCTTTATTGCCCCAGTTAGGTGGTTGTTGATTCTTATATTCTATTCTGGGTAGGAGTCGTTGATGCTTATCTCCTCATCTGGGTTTTCGCTTGCTTTGCTGCATTCCCCCTTCTTCGTTTTCCATGGATGCAATCAAAAGAGCTTATTAGGTTGGGACCACTGAAGCAGCACCCTTATCTATCAGAAACTTCATTATTTTGTGCGTCGTAGACCCTACAACATCGAATGCCGCAAGTCCCGGTCTTCCTATCAATAGGTCATAGTTTGAATGGGAGCTTATAACAATGAAAGTAAGCTCCTCTGTTCTTGACAGGTCACTGTCCTTGAAACATAAGTAGAGCGTTAGCTTCCCTAAGGGTTGTACCTTTACCCAGGTGAAGCTTCTGAGGGATGTATCAATGGCTTGTAGTCGAGCCTTTGTTTCATTTTGAGTTGGTAGAAACATCTTCGGTACATGATGTTGGAGGCGGCTCCTTGATCCATGTATACCCTGTCAAGGAGGGAACCTTCTACCTCGGCTTCCATGATGATGGGAAGCTCCAGCTTGTCGTTTGGATCCGTTGGAGGGTAACAGATGAACTGCTGGTTCCATGGCACGGTCCTTCTCCTTTTCCCTTATTGCTTATTCTCCGACCATACCATGTTTATATTGACCTCCTTCTTCCCCTCATCTTTATCTTTTATTTCTTTCACCAAGTGAGCCAGTTCCCCTGATTTTATAGCTTCTTCTATCCTTTTTCTTAACTAGTAGCAGTCATTTGTGTGGTGTCCTGCGTCGTTATGAAAAGCACAAAACTTGCTTGTGTCTTTTTTGTTAGCGGCTTTGGACATAGGTCTAGGAGGTCAAAAGTTGTACTTGACCTCCTCTGTTGACAAAATTTCTTGGGGTGTCTTGGTGAGGAGGGTGAAGATGTTTTTATCTTTGTCATGGTTTTTCTTTGGTCGAGGAGATCTTCTTCTTTCTTCAAATCTTCTTCTTTCGTAGGGCTTGAACGAACGCCTGTTTATGAAGGGTTGAAATCTTGACCTTTTGGATGTGGGAGGTGGCTCCCTCCAGCTACCTTTCTGGATGCTTGTTTTTTCAAGGCTTCCTCACCCTTTAGGATTTTAACCTTTCAAACGCTTCTTCCATCGTTTGGGGGTGGTTTTCATGAAACCTTCTGAGGAGTTTCTTGGGCTTTATGGCATTCAAGAAGGCGGATACCCTCATTTTTTCAATTGCCCCACTGTACATCAGACCGTCTCTTTTAAACCTTTCGATGAAGGCCCTGAGGTCTTCATGGTCTTTTTGTTGGAGCTGATGCATGACAGTGGCATCTCTAGTACATTTCTTTTGAGGGGTGAAGTGAGCCAGGAAGCTTCTATGTAGGTCGCCGAAGGACGTTATGCTCCTAGTGGGGAGCCCACAGAACCATAACTTAGCTGGTCCAATAAGGGTCTGCATGAACATGTGACAACACTCAGCATTATTCCAACGTTCAACCGTAGTAGCTCCTGTGAAGACCTGTATATGGTCCTCGGGGTCTTCAAAACCATCATATGGTTTGATATTTGAAGGCATCTTTATCTTTGTCGGAAGACATAGTTGGCTATCTCCTCAGAGAAGCATGACAAAGAGTTTGATGTGTAAGGAATGGAAGGTATGTCAGTATTTGCCCCTGCTTCACTCGAGCTGGCCGCTCCCTAGACATTTGGTTGGACCTGAACCTACGTTCCAACTGGGGTGGCTTGCCATATATGGTTTCCTGCAAGTTGCTGGCTCAGTTGAGCCAGTTGGGCATCTATTTGAAGATACTGAGCACCGTACATTGGGAAGCCTGGCTGGAAGCTTGAAGATAGTGACAAGCTTGCAGCTACAGCTCTGCTGGCTAGGGGGAACGATCGGAGTGCCTCTTCAAAGGTTGTCTGTGGAGACGGGGTAGCCGCTTGAGCCTGTTGGAGGAGCTGCTCGACAGTACAAAGCAATCCATCAGGCATAAGATATGGATTTGGGTCAGGACTGGGTCCTGCTCGGCTAACACTTGGAGATGTGGTAGTGCACAATAAAACGGGCATACGGGAGAGTGTTACCTCCTGCTCGTCATAAGATAAACATAGTCTAACCCCTTTTGTCCGTTCTTCTCGGACATACCCATTCAAGAGTTCCCTCAACTATATAAAGTTGCTTCTTACTCCCTCCGAAGATATTTCCATGGTTTCAACGGGGAAGAGAACTCCACTCAGAAAAAATTGAGGAACTCGTGTAGAGGGAGGCGTTTGGAATTGTTGTGCATCTTGTGATACCGATGCGACATGAAGTCCTTCCGTGTTGGTGGAGCAGCTGCCAACTACGGGAGTAGCCGGAGGGCTAGACCGAGGTAAGGAACTGCTTGAGACTTCCTTAGGATGATGATCCTTTCCGGCCACAAATGAAGGTAACTTGGGAACAAGACTGGACTAACGGGAAACTGTTCTAAGTATTGCAGCCCCACAGTGGGTGCTACTTGTTAAAGCAACAAGAGTATAGCAGGGGGAAGGTCCAGAATCAACTCCTCGGGATAGCTCCTTGGTCGGAATCTGCAATCAAGAACACCGTTAGCCTTAACGCGAGAGGTGGCCTCCTGCGTTTGGACTCCGGCATGAGAATCAGCAGAGTAATCTTAAGAGTCTAAGCAAAATGAATGGATAAGAGTTTAGAGGGAGAGTGAGAGCGAGAGAGGGATTGACTTACTTAGGGATGGGATAAGACTTTCCTTTTATCGACAGATTGCTCTGCCCAAGGGAGCCTCATACCAGCTGGCACTTTCTAGTCTTGATAAGCTTATCCTTCCCAGATGTTGCTTGCAGGGTTAGCCTTGCCTCTTTGGGTATGTTTCATGTTTGTGTGTCTCGAGGACACCTTTGCATGTTGTAGAGAGAGGTAAAATCAGTTTGACCTGTTTAGTTCAAGTTCCAAGGTTGTACAGTAACCTTGGCTTCCAGTCACCAGCCATTCATGTATTAGCTTCATGTCGGGAGCTTCCAGCTTTCGACTTTTAGCTTCTTCCTTTTACTTTATGTTTTCAGCATTCTTTATTATTTTCTTGCAATTGTTGCTGACTTTGACTTTGCTGACTGGGATCTTCGGGTACCCACGTCATCAACCCACATCCCTGTGGCATTTTTCTAATCACCTTGAGCGCGCTTTTTAAAACCCAGCTTATCATCCCTGCTAATACGGAATTAGTAGTATGAACATGGCAAAACCAAAATGTAAACCTTATCCTCAACTTCAGGTCCGTAGAAGAAACATAAATGCCCCATTAGCTGTTGACAAAAATGTAAGATGTATGTTGTGGTTCTTGTTCATTTTTCAATCTGGTTGCTTTTACGTTGAAGTTAACAGACAAGATCGTAACTGCATATCGTATCTTGTAAGTGAAAATAGGTGGTATGTTGCTACACGTTACTTGTTCGCCATGATAAAATCTATAACATCATAGAAACTGCGACATTGGGATTCGAGTTTATCAATGAATTTGCATACATAGCATACATAGATATTCGTTAGCAATTTACTTCAACAAAACAAGCTACGTGCCTCACTGAAAGAAAACATACCTCCAAAAGTTGGTCATAGTATAATTTCAGCTAGTTGATTTTACGTTCGCATTAGTCCTTCCCTTCCTCCATAGTTTTCTATTAACACATACACAGAGAGATTAACAAACAGAAGATATTTTTATTCGGCAATTTACCATTAATGTGTGAAAACCCCTCAAAATAACTCATCAAGTTTTGGTTGCTGATCTGCTATATGAACGGTAATTTTGATATACTCATCTTTTTTAATTCAGATTCAAATGCTTATTTGGTCATGTATTTTGCCTTACTGGTTTTGACTAATCAATGGTTGTTATGTGCTGAACGAGTGGTCGTTTTCTTCTTGCTTTGTAAAGACAAATCCAAACAAAATGTTCTGCATGATTTTCACTTGCTTTTTGGTTTAAGTTTTAACAATTATTTGATTATATGGATTAGATTTGAAGAAGGTACTTTCTACAAGTTAATAGAATTTTTAGGCACTAAAAGGTTTTAGATTTTTTAGGTTTCCCTATATTTTCATTTCTAATTTTGAATGATCTGCTTTGTGTTTTGCTTATTTAATATTGAAGATAAGCGTATATCCTAAGAATGCTTTGAAGAAGAATGATTACGATGGTAAGCGTTGGAGCCTCTCTAGAAGAGGTCCCAGAACTTCCACTGGTTTCTGCCTTGACTAGCTTGAAGGTCACATGTCCAACGTAAGTTTCGTTTTACTTGATCCCATTAATTAGCTAGAGGGGTATTGGTGGGTCCCATAACTTTTCTAAAAAAAAATTACCAAAGAAGATGAATATACTTAAAATACCCCTATTTAGATCAAGGTGGGCTCGGGATTGGCAATATTTGTGCGGCCAACATGGCTTTATTGTCGAAGTGGCAAAACCTAGGCATCAAGCTTACCATCAACACTATTTTCCTCAATGTCCAGGGAAAGTATCCCAGTGAGGAACTTGGAAAGACATTCAATAACCGTGGACTAAACTAAAAGAAGAGTAAATTACAAAGATCGTCCTTTATGTTGACACCAAATTGCAAACTATGTCTTTTACCTTCAATAATTACAGAAAACGTACTCTATGTTTGCAAACCCTTGCACGCTATGCCCTTTGGCCCTAACTCAGTTAGTGCCAATGTAAATCAATTATAGGGGCTTCAAGGGGAAAAGTGGTGCCATGTAAGCCACCATCATTCACCTACATCCTAACTCACAATCAAAGTGAATATCTTTCCACGCCACAACATATAGCCTTTGATTGGAACGACCAGTGTATGCTCAATTATGGTTTCTATCTTAATAAAAAGGTTCATAATAGATTTGAGCCTACTTTTATTTAAAACCAAGTTTCCAAACGATATGATATTTGCAATCCCTAAATCATAAAAACACATGTAACAAAAGAAGAAACATACCTCAATAAAATAACCAGTACCAACATCAACGAGAACTTTTTGGGCATCATCTAGGGTTCCATGAACATAAAGATAAGCCGTCAAGGGCCAACATTTTCTTCCCTGTTTCAAAATCATAAAGTGCAAATTGAGAAAATGAATCAACACAAGTGAATGATGATTGATATAAATATGCCTCAAGGTCGGAGAGATAGATCATTGAGAGCTATAGAAGCGAGATCAAGATGAGTAGTGGCGGTACAAATGTTGTTGAGGCTGTCTTGAAGAAGATTCACTTCTTGATCGCTTTGTTCTTTGATTGCTTTTAGATGCTCCATGCTCATCTTCTCTAGTTCGGCTGTCATCACCCTCCTTGTCACCATTGTTTCTCTCAACCACTTGCTCACTCAGAACCCTAGCAAGCAATCGTCTCACCCACTAAGTTTTAATTACCAACACACTTTTAATTTGGGTTGTATTATTGGAACACTTTAAAACCTTTAATCGACATATGACCCGTATTATGCAAAAATCAATTCATAAGGTCAGTTAAAGGCTGACAACGCTTTCACACGTGCGACCCATACGAGTCGTATAGGTCTATACAACCCGTATCATAACGAGGTTGTCACTCATTCCCGATAGAAAGTGTTAACGTGCAAATCCTATACGGGTCGTATAGGCCTATAAAACCCGTATTAAGGACGAGGTTAGATTTCTTTCACTCAACAGTGACAAAAAGTAATGGATGTGAATAGTACATCAGCCCTACACGGATCCTATAGGGCTATACGACCCGTATTGGTCTGTAAAAGATGAATAGACTTCTGCCTTTATAAACAACGAAAGAGGCGAAGCTTTCGTTGTTTTGTCTTCTCTTCTTTCTATCTTTCCTTAATCGATTCTACCATGTTCTGGTTCAATCTCAATTACGTCTTTGGCGAGTCGTCCGGCAACAACACGGGCATGCTTATTTTGGAAAGCAACGTGATATAGTATTTATTAACTTGTTTGTTTATGAAATACTTACCACACCGTTGTTTTAGAAGGGGTTTGCTATCCCAGATTCTTACGATGGGAGAGTAAATGATGAACACGCGGAGGATGTCGTGTCCGGCTTTCGTACCCATCACAAGGAATCGTTGTTGCCAGACCTAAACGAGGTAAGCATTTATTTACTAATTTGTATTTGGCAGTAAGTTTACCTTTATCTTTTACCCATTGGTTTATTTTAGTTTGTTGTGCCTCGTGAACCGTTGTTTCCAGTCCTGAACAAGGTAAACATTTTTCTACTTATTTTTAGTTAGGCGTTCGATGTACCGTCATCTTTTAATCGTTGTTTTTTTCAGGTTGTTGTGCCTAGCGGGGATTACGGTTACGGGTATCCGGGTTATGAAGACGGTTATAATGCCTCATACTGATAAGAAAACTTTGGCAATAACTTTGTCATTAGTGATGCCTCGTACGTACAACAAGACGTTGGTGGGCATTCTTACGCCCAAGAGTCATTGGGTGACGAGCAACCCGCTTACCCAGAAATTTTGCACAAAACTGATAGGGTATGAATTATATATATTTTATTAAGGCGGTGTGAAACAGAAATTGCGTTACGAACCCCTGCAAGTGAAGAAAAGCATGATGTCGAAGATCAAGACGGTGTTAAACCAACTTATGAGCGATAAAAAACCTCCCTTCATACAAGAAAACACTCGCGGGCATCCAACATCGAAGGTCCAACAACAAAGGAGAGAACGGACTGCTAGACATAGCTCAGTTGAGCCTTCCGAACAAAGCAGGTGTGACCCTCCCTGACACAGCTCCTACGTATCATCGCAAGACTCACTAATACCATCTACTTCTGCACTGTCTCAAAAGTCGTTAATGCGACGTAGTCGTTCAACAGCTTCTCGAAAAAAAGAGCAACGCGAGGACCATGGGTTTCCGTAAATCCAAGGGAATGAATCGGTTAATTATCTTATCAGATACAAAAATCAAATTCCAGAACTGTTCTGCAGATACATTTCAAGAATAACTATGGATTTTGGGCTATGGCTGTGGGTTTTGGGTCAGAGCAAGACTACTTTGATTCTCTTCGGAGCGAACTAGTTGAGGAGTTGACGGGCAGCAACAAAGAAATGTGGAGGTACATTTTTTACGGGGATTTCGTGAGAGACTACCATGGGCAATTAAAGAGAATAAATTTTAAATGATGGTGGTGTTCGAGTATGAATAAACATATATGTATCGTCGTTTTTGTTCAGGATTAGTGTTAGAAAATGAATCGCAAAACAGGTGATCATGATGTTATGAATTGATATTAGAGAGAGATTATGCAAAGACAATTATCAAGTAATGAATGAAAATAAACGCAAATAAATAGAAGGTTTGTAAACATGAGCTTCATGTGAGGGAGGGCTTCTTGGAGGCAATTATCATTTTCGTGGGAACTTTCGATTTGTTCATGCATGCTTTCAATTATAATATTAAAAAGGGAGAAAATTTAAAGAGATGCATGTCTTAGGGAGGAGTGTGTCAGGATCTAAGTTTGAATTGATTGTTGTTTTTGTTTCAAGAATGGAAAATGATCGAAAAACAGAGAATAAGTGCAGCGGATTAATGGAAAACTTTTACAACAATCAATCGGTCGTTTGCTTTCATCACCATCATGCTTTCAAGTAATTAAACTATTGCATGTGATTCATAAACTCCCCCTTAGCCCAATAACGATCGTTTGATAGTAAGAAATAAAGAAGATGTGCAAAATTGATCTTTTTAAGAAGACAAGTAAAAACTGTTACATGGAGCGCCTATTTATACTAATTATCTAACCACTGATCGTCTTATAATGACGTCAGGGTTGATAGTGACAGCTAACAAACATAACTAACTACAAACACTGCTTAAGCTAAACTATCAGTGCATAGCACTGTTACATTGATTAAACTAATACTAGACTAAGCACTGGTGGTTATCCTCTATTCTTGTAATCTTCTATCAGCGGTTGAGAAATTCTTCTGTCAGAGGATAGGAAACAGTGTGTTTATTGAATGCAGTAAATACCCATCAGTGGATAGAACATCTGATGGTTGGACCAAAGCTCGGATGATGTGTTTTGACTTTGTATCATTTGTTCCTTTCCAAAGGTTCAATCCCAACAATCTCCCCTTGGAACAGATGATGCCAAAAACAACTTATTCTTGATCTTTATTCCTCAGAAAGAATTCTCTTATTTGACCCTTGAATTGTTGTTCAAAGTTAAGAGATTCTAAGTCATCAGCATCCTTCTCAAGCTCTAAACTTAGTAATTCATGGAAGTCTTCTACTATAAGCCCATAAGCAGCTTCCATGGATAGTTTAGTGGCTTTACCATCAGACTTGAGCAGAGTCAATTCGTGGGTGTCTTTGTCGACCTTCCACTTTAGAATATTTGGGTCTAAAGGCTTTCTTGAAGGAGCCTTTATTCCTGAGGCTAGAAAAGGAGCTATTCTTGTTAAATCTTCTGCCAACTTGGTACTTCTATCATCTGTTGGAAATTCCATCATATTTTTGATACCTTCCTTTATGAATACTTCCTAAAACTCTCTGTCAACCTTCTCTGACATCTCCTCTTGCCTTTTTCGCTTTAGCATGGCAAGTGTGGATAAGGCAGATGTTGAGCTGGGCTTTTTAAGAAAGTTGGGCTTTGAGAGCAGCATCTTCTTTGGTGTAATCAGGTTTAGGAGGCATTGATGGATCCTTTTTCCTTCTTGCTTCCAGCATCTTTTATGTATCCAACACTCTTATCTCCCCCCATCTCATTACCTGTTTCTTTGACCCATAATGATTTTAAATTAGCTCTTCTTTCATTCTTCTGAGCTTTAGGGTCTTTTCAGGTACATTCTTTTTATATTTGTTCCAATCTGGGCATGTAGGTTTGTTGTGAGAATCTTTTAGTTGTTCTTCTATTCTAGCAATCTCTTCTTGAAGTTCACTCACAGACCAATCTTTGAATTATGCCCTAGTTGCAACATATCTCTTTGTTTCCATGATGTGTGAGATGTATTTTTCTTTCAAGAATTTATCATCTGCTTCAGAAAATTTTTTTTAAGTTCTTTGAAAATCTTTCCAGTGATTGGACTTTGCTCAGCTGGAACAGGAGTTGCTTCTACACTTCCCTATCACTTTTGCCTTTAGACAACTTCTTAGCAATATCATCTGCCTGTTTTTCTTTGTGTTCCAGATACTGATAAATATTTGCAGGCTTTGGATAACCTTGAAGAGATGGAAAATGTCTTTTGTCTGGATCTTCTTCAGCATAGAAAGATATGATTTCTTTCTTAACTGCAGGCAAATCAAGAGGAAAATTTATAGCTACAGGAACCACTTCTTTTGAAGGAGCAGATGATGTAGTTTGGGAAGCAGAGGTTAGGTTTAACATTGGTGCAGATGCAAGAGGCATAGGAGCAGGGATCTTTTCTTCATTTATGACCTTTGTAACCTTCCTTCACTTAAAACTGATTGATGGTGACGATGGATGGCTTGGAATTCTTGGTGGTGTTGGTAGTTGTTGTGTGGAAGTGGGAAAGGTGAGGATGGCATTGGTTGTGATAACATCAGCTACAACCTCTGCTGTGTCAATAGTTGTTGGCACAACAGTTGCTGCACATCTGTTGGGATGGATATGGGAATTGTGGGAGAAGATGTGGTTGATTTTGAGATGACAGAGGTTTTTGTGGTTGGATTGGTGGCAACTTGAGGTGTGGATTCTGGTTGTCTTGCTTTTAAAGAATATCTCCTTATTGTTGAGGTACCAGTCTCTCACTTTTCTAACTGCTGATCAATCGTTTTCTCAACCAGCACCTTGCCTTCATCAAACACAGTCTTCTTATGAGACTTATTTGCCCTTGCCAAGATATCTTCAGTTAAATCTGGTTTCTTTGAGCCATCTAGCTTAGGGATATTCACTGTAGGCCTTGCCTTAGCATCATCCATCTTAAATTTTTTGTTTCCCAAAGGTTCCCCCCCTTTTTGGCTTCATCTGGACTCACAAAAATGACAGTTGGAGGAGATTACCAGTGGTATTGAGCAAGTGGGCTTTGATTGCCTCGATATCTGCAGCAGTATCATTGTATCTTGCATCAACCATATTCCTGAGTTCCATCATCTGATGCTTATGTTTTTGCTCCAGGAAATGTTTTTCTTGTTGAAAGATTGGATTTATTGCAGATTTGAGCTCAGCAGTGGTTGGAACAGGGGGTTGACTCTAAATAGTAATCAAGTATTTCAAAAGATCTTTACTTTCATCAACAGTGGTTTCAAAATTTGTAACCCTCTCCATCAATTCTTGGTATTTTAGCTCATCACCTAACTTAATAGGATCATCTGAACTCCTACCAGATGTGGTGGTTTTATCTAAGGTATCATGAGCAAGTGGTTTACTACTTGCTTCAATCTTAGATGCCCCTTTGTCTTGGTTCTTGGGACTTCCCACTGGAGCAGAGGTTACCTTAGTAGCCTCAACAGTGGTTGCCTTCAACAAGGACTTAGTTATGTAACCACTGTACAATTGAGAACTTGGGATTTCAGCAATTGTAGTGGCTGCCTTTGTTGAACTATCACCAAGGGTTACATGTAACCCAAGGGATGTAGCCTCTTCATTTGCTGATGGGCTAGCAATTAGAAATAAGTCAGACCCAGCTTCTTGTTGAAGTATATTCTCATGGATGAGTTGTTAAGAAGTGCTGGATAATGTCTGCTCAATATCTATTGCATTTAGCAAGGGTAACATGGTAGGTGGTGATGATGGCATTAGTGAGAGTAGCTGTGTAGAAAGCGACATTTCCCTGGGAGAGGGCTGTGGAAGATAGAACCAAGTGATCCTAGAGCTTCAAATTTTGGTGTCCTTGTGCCTACAACCTGATCCTTTTGTGAGGATGCATGAGGAGTTTGAAAGCCGGTTTGAGATCTTTTTACCATCTGCTGTGAAGAAGTAACAGCAGTGCTTGGTGACTTTGGTGGTGTCACCGGGTTTACCTCTGGGATCTCATCTTCCAGAGGACCCTTTTTGGGTTTGGTGGGTTTTCGGGATGCTTTGGATGGTTTCTTTTTGGAGATTTTTGGTCTGGGTTTCAGGGCGGCGGTTGTGATGCCCTGATCACCTAGAGCAGTAGGCTCAGCAGCCGGAGGTTGAGCTTGAACATTTTGTTCTTGTAAAATAGGCTCAGCCTCATCTGCTTATGTTTTGGAAACTTTGTCTTGATTTGTTATTCGTGTAAACGTTTCATGGTTTAGGCTGCCAGCGTTTGTAACTGCGCCTTATTTACTTGCGTTTGATTTGATATGATCTTGCAAGTAAACACTCATGAATCTTGGATGTATCAAGAAAGCTTTTCTTTTTGAAATATTTTTAAAATTAATTACAAGATCATTGAACAGCACCTGGGAGAAGTTAAAATCAGAATCAGTTAAAATTGCAAATCCTAGATACTGCATATTCAATGGAATCTCGTTGAAAGCAGTTGTTTTGGCAGAGACACATGTAAGTAATGTGTGGAAAAAGAAATTCATCTCTGCAGGAAAGTTGGGTCTAAAAATTGTCATACCTTTCAACTGTCCGGTGTAACCTCTTTCAACGAACTCATGTTGCATCTCCCTCAAAGGAAAGGATACCAGATGTTGCATATCATTTAACATGAAGACTTGGGAGATAGATTGTGGGCTTATTTGCAGTTGTGTGCCACCAACTTTGGAAGTGATGGAATAGGGCACACCTTCAGCACATGAGTGTACTTTAGCCTTTGCCCAAAATTCTCTTAAAGAGTCGACATAAACTGGGGCTTTTACTTCCAACATGTGCTTAAATTTTGTTTCTTTCAGAATCCGGATCATTGGATGATAGCTAATGTTTGCGTCGGTTTCTTCAAGAATTGCGATGTAATTGTGAGGTGTTTTGATGATTAAGATAAATGGGGGTTGTTCTTGTGTCGATTTCTTCTTCGATTTGGTTTTAGAAGCCATGATTTAGAAGATTTTTGAGAGAAGGGATTTGAAAATTTTGAGATCGCACAAGAAAAGTGAAACCTCTGTTTGGGGATAGAACAAGGTTTTATAGGGTTTTCAAAAAGTGCATTTGACGTGGCGTCTGATGCAACATCTGTCGAATAACATCTGTCCACGTGTAACCTTTGTTTCGCAATAGAAAACAGTTGTTTGGCTAACCACTGTTAGAACAAAACTACCAGTGGTTGTGACCAATTTAAACACTATTAGAGGTTTGCAACAGTGGATAATTTTTTCTAAACAACAGTGTTTTTGTGCTATCAGAGCTTTGAACAGACTTTAAGGATTTTATTGAAAAATTCAATTTTAACTATTTTTAAGTATGAATTTCTGATTTTCTAAAAACATTTTATTGCTATTTACACATGGATCACAAGAAACTTTGTTTTTAATCCATGTTTAGCATTCTAAGCCTGGAAATCAAACTGTCAAATGTGGAAGCATCAAGAGCTTTTGTAACACATCTGCTAGTTGATCCTTAGTATGGACATGTTGTAAAGAAATCAGACTTTTTTCATAGCAATCCCTCACAAAGTAATGTCTGATGTCAATGTGCTTGGTTGTTGAATGTGAAACTGGATTTTTGATGATGTTTTCTGCTGCTTGACTATCAATTTTGAGAGGAGTCCTCAAGGCAGTCACACCAAAATCCAGAAGTTGATTTTGAAGCCACAAAATTTGAGCAGTGCAACTTATAGCAACTATATATTCTGCTTCAGCAGTGGATGTATATACTGCAACTTGCTTTTTGCTTTGCCAATACACTAAGCAATCACCTAGGAATTGAGCTCCCCCAGATGTGGACTTCCTTGTTGTTTTACATCCAGCAAAGTCACTATCTGAATATCCTGCAAGCTTAATGTTACCATTAGCTGGATACCAGATACCAAGTGTGGGAGCACCTTTTATGTATCTGAATATCCTTTTTATAGCAATAAGATCTGATTTTCTTGGCATTGACTGTGATCTGGCACAGACACATGTGGCAAACATAATGTCTGGCCTTGATGCAGTTAGGTACAATAAAGACCCAATCATGCTTCTATACAATGTTTGATCAACAAGGTCATCTCTGCCATCTACAGTGACTAGCTTGGACGTTGCCATGGGTGTGCTGCAAGGTCTATAATCATCCATATCAAATTTCTTAAGTAGTTCTTTCACATACTTATTTTTGATGAATGAAAGTGCCTTTTTGCATTTGTTTGACTTGTAAACCAAGAAAACATTGCAACTCACCCATTGCACTCATCTCAAACTCTGCTGCCATGAGTTTTCTGAACTCTTCACACATGGCAGTGTACGTGGATCCAAAAATGATGTCATCCACATAAATCTGGACAAGCATCAAATCTTTTACTTTCCATTTTAAAAATAGGGTTTTGTCAATCCTACCTCTGGTGAAACCAAAGGATAAGAGAAAAGTGGATAGAGTTTCATACCAGGCTCTTGGTGCTTGTTTTAGACCATACATTTTTTTGTTCAACCTGTAAACATGATCAGGATGGAAGTGATCCTCAAATCCAGGAGGTTGACAAACATATACTTCTTCCTTAATCTTTCCATACAGGAATGCACTTTTGATGTCCATTTGATACGCCTTTATGTTGTGGTTAGCAGCAAAAGCTAAGAACAGGCGAATGGCTTCTAACCTTGCTACTGGTGCAAAAGTTTCATCGTAGTCAATCCCTTATTCCTGTCTATAACCTTGAACCACGAGCCTTGCTTTGTTTTGACAACAATACCCCTTTCATCATTTTGTTCTTGAAGACCCACTTTGTGCCGATGGGACTCACATCTTTTGGCAGTGGTACAAGTTCTCATACTTGTTTTCTTTTGAACTGTAGGAGTTCTTCTTGCATGTCCTCTACCCAACTGTTGTCTTTCAGTGCCTCTTGGTACTCGACAGGCTGTATGAGTGATAGAAAACCAGCAAAAAGACAAATGTTTTGGGCTTGGCTTCTTGTGAGCACACCCTCATTGATGTTGCCAATAACTTGATCCAATGGATGGCTTTTGAGGAAGATCAAATCACCTTGATATGGAACAATGGCATTTTGAGGTGAAGCTTGCAAATGTATATCATCTGGGCTAACCTCTGCTGGTTGATTTTTGTCCATTTGTTGTGGACTTTTATCAACAGATGGTAGCTTTTAAGAGCTAGCAGAGGTTTAAGTATTAAACACTGTTGACCTGGCAGAGCTTTCACCATTGCTACTAACCTGTTCGATTGATTTTGAAATTTGGAAGAATGCAATCATATCCTTGCTCTTCAAATGATGATTGTGGGGTACCTGCAGGGTTAGTCTTGACAACACATCTTCAAATGTAAATTTAGTTAAATCAAACAATTCAGCAGGTCCATTTGCTGGGATTTTCAAAGATGAGAGTTCATTGAACTTCACATTCAGAGTTTCCTCAACACACTTGGTCCTAGAGTTAAAGACTCTGTAGGCTTTGGCAGTGGTTGAGTATCCCAGAAAATAACCACAATCAACTTGGCTGCAAACTTGGATATTGAATCCTTAATGTTTAAAATGAAGCATGGGCAGCCAAAGACTTTGAAATAAGAGATCAGAGGTTTGATTTTGTAAAGCAATTCATAGGCAGTCTTTTGATGCCTAGGGTTTATCAAAACTCTGTTCTGGACATAGCAAGCAGTGTTTACAACCTCTGCCCAAAAAGACAAGGGTAAACCTGAGTCTGCAAGCATAGTCCTTGCTGATTCAATAAAAGTTCAGTTTTTTCCTTTCAACAACCCCATTTTGTTTTGGAGTTCTAGGGATGCTATATTGTATAACAATCCCTTTTGACTCACAGAAGGCATCCAACTCCTTGTTCCTAAACTTTGTCCCATTATCACTCCTAAAGATTTTTACAGGAAGATCAAATTGCTTTTCAACTTGTTTAACAAAGTTTTGCAAAATGTTTGTTGTTTCATCCTTAGAGTGTAAAAAGAAAGTCCATGTGAACTTGGAAAAATCATCAACTACCACCAGACAATATCTTTTGTGTTTTAAGCTCATGATTTTTACAGTTCCAAACAAGTCCATATGAAGCAACTGCAAGCACTAACTTGTTTTGGACTCCTCAATTGACTTGTAAGAGCTTTTATGTTGTTTACCTTTTAAACAGGAAACATAATGCTCTTCGCGAGTAAATTGTTTTTTGGGGCAAACCTCTAACCAGACTTTGTTTTGAGATAGTGGAGATGGTTTTTAGATTTGTGTGCCCTAGCCTTTTATGCCATAGCTCTGTCTCTTTGCTTGAGGCAACTGAAAACAGGCATGCATTTGACATAGGATTATATTTTACCATATCAACCACATACACATTTCCTACTCTATGAGCAGTCAACTGTGCTTTGCTCTCTGCAATGATTTGATCAATCTTTTTGACAACCTCTGGCCCTACTATCTGGCAAGTTTTCTTTGTGAAAAAGGAAACATAACCTTTGTCACTCATCTGTGAAACACTTAAGAGATTGAATTTTAGATTGTCAATGAGATTCACATTTTCAAACTTGAGTTTTCCTGCTGAGACACATCCTGACCCTAACACCTTCCCTTTTGAATTATTTCCAAAGGATATATCACCCCCTCCATGAGTTTTAAAATCTCTGAGCAGGGCTTTACATCCTGTCATGTGCCTGGAGTCTCCACTATCTACATACCAAAGACTGTCAAGGCAAGTAGAAGCTCCCTGCACATGTTTTGAAATAATTAGTTCAGGTGGGTCTCCAAAGCCAAAATGGCTTTGGATGGAGTATCAGATGATCTAGACTCAAGTTCAGATTGAGGAGCAGTGGTTAGATCAGACTTTTGCAACCACTGCTGTGAGCTACCTCCTATCAACTGCTGATAACCATGAGGATGCCTATTACCCTTGGCTTAGAAGGCTTTTTGTAAGTCTCATAAGTCATAGGCACCTTTTGGTAATTAGGCTGGCTTTTACCTCTTGGAAACTAGTTTGATGGAGGTGCATCTGTTACTTGAATTTCTCTGTGAACAGAGGTTTGATTTAAAGCTTTAGTGACAGATGTTTCACATGATTTAAATTTCTGTTTGGCAAGATTTGGTTTTTCTCTTTCTAGAGCTTTTTCTCCAATCTCTTTTACCTTTTGGTGATAGGTTTTGAGATAGACACACTCTTGAGTTGGATGATTTGTTTTGTTGCAAATGGTGCATCTAGGAGATTTAGGTATAACACAAGTTTTGTTTATATCATTGGCTTTCAAAAGAAAACAGTCTGCTGTGTCATGATTCCTTTTTTCACAAAATTTATAAAACAAGTGTTTAATCCTTTTCCTATCCTTTTTTGAGAGCAGATGATGTAACCTCTGCTGGCAAGTCCTTAATAGGGGTCACTAGTGCTTTTGGTGCTTTTATACCATCAAGAGTTGAAAAGTCCATTGGCTTGAAGTTTTCCAAAATATCACATTCATCTAACCAGGTTGGTTTAAATTGTTATTTTTCAATTTCTTTTTCTTTTGGTGAAACCTCTGGTTTCTCAAGAACAATTTTGTTTCCTTCTTTATCAGTGATTTTAATTTCTTCACCAACCAAATTTGTGGGAACTATTTCAACAACTCAGAGTCAATTTTTGCAGCATTTTCACAAGTATGGTCATATTCCCTAAAGCCTATACCAAACTTTATGTTGCTCTTGACTTGAGCATCAAGCATAAGCTCATAATCTTTGCAAGACTCTACCCATTTTTCATAAGTGATATGGGTAGATTCTAACTCCTGTTTGCAAACTTGGTATTTTTCTACCATGGTTTGAGCTGATCTTTGGTTATGCTTGATTCATGCCTTAGGCTACTCATTTGAGAATCGTTTTCACTTAATTTTGTTTTGAACTCTTTAACAAGTTTTTCAAATTTAAGTTCATCTTCCAAAATTTTGTTTTCAGGTTTTCATTCACCTGTTTTATGTTTGCAAAAGCAATAACGCATTTTTCAAAACATAGATCTTTTAGGATCTGAGGTGATACCTTCGAAGCAGCCATAAGAGCACAATCACATTCTTCTTCACACACCTTTGTATCCCATGGGTCAGATAGATTGTCTTTTTCAACATCAGCAGCATTCATTTCAACCACAGGTGTAACTTCTGGTGTAACCACTGCTTCACAACATTCAATTATGGTCTCAAGAGCCATAAAACATAAGTTTTCATTTTCAAAATCATTTTTGGCTATGAGAGCAAAGTTTTCATCAGTTAAATCCTCAGGAAAACTACTCCAGTCAACAAAACCTTGGGTAAAGAAGCTTTGTTGTGTAACCTCTGTTGGTGTAGCAGTGGTTTGAGTAGTTTGAGTGACACGTGGAACTTGTTGCACATGCACTTGAGGTGGTGCTTGAACATATTGAATATGTAGAACAGAGGTTTGGACATAATGAATAGGGACAGTTGTTATAGGATTTGCAAAATGAGCAGTGTTTTGCATTTGTTATGCAGGGGCAAACTGGGAATATTGAACAGTGCTTTGAGAACTGGGCCAGGATGGGTAACAATTGGTCCTTCAATTTGAGTTCTGCATTCCCTGGCAAAATGTCCCATCCTATTGCACTTAAAACATTTTATCTTTGATTTATCTAACCCAACTTTTAACCCCCCATGCAAACCTGGAACCTCCTACCAGTTCTTTTGTAAAACTTACTAGCCCCGACACTCAAAAGTGCCAACTGGTGTAGGATGTCCATCTCTTCCAAATCCGTGGGTTCAAAGTGTTGTAAGTCATTCATCTCAAAACTCAAATTGTCAGAGGTATGGCTTTCATCATTTGCAGTAAAGGCAAAATTGGGTGTATAGGAATCATAGTTGAAATGGTTTCCAGAAGTTATGTCAATGTAATGATCAAAACTCTGATCCTTTCCACTGCCAGACCCCTCATGACTATAGAGAGCATTGTTTCCCAGAGTATAGTCATCGGTCATTTTCCCTGACTCTTGTAACTTCTTTTTCTGGTTCAACTCTCTCACATATGTGAGAAGTCGACCATGAAGTTGAGTTAAGGTCATTTCCTTGTAACCAACAGCTGTTCGAGTGACATAAGCTACAGTCTCCCATTTCTCAGGTAAAGATCTCAAGAAACGACTATTTACAGTCGAATTTGGAAATTCTACATTTACCAATTTGAGCTCACTGATGAGACAGTTATATCGTTCGAATGGTTGGGTTAATGACTCACCCTTAACGTGGCAAAATGTTTCATACTGTTGGTTTAAAACTTCTCTATATTCTCGATCACCTCTTCAATACCACCGAATTGCTCTTTAAGAGCATCCCATAACTCTTTAGCGCTATTACAATGAAGTAATCCCGCATAAATCTCATTGGGTAAAGCTGAAGCAACGATGCTAAAAGCCTTAGCATCCAATTCGATTTTGAGGAAATCCTGTTCAGAGTAATTTTCGAGTTTTTTAGGGACTTGAGTGTGGGGATCCTCTGTACTTGGCACCATGGGAACATGGGGTCCAAACACAACGGATCTCCAGCATCCGGTGTTCTGTTGAGCGAGAATATGACCCATCCTACGTTGCCAAATAAAATACTCATTTTGTTTCAACATAGGTGGTTTGAACATGGATCCAATATTGGATTCCTGTGTGTTTTGTGCCATTTCTCTTGTTTACAACGGATTTGTGTTTTAAAAACTTTTGTAGTAATAAAACTCTGTATTCCAGTAAAACTTATCAAACGAAATTAGCAACAAAGAGCTGATCTGTTCAAATCAATTTGACGTTTAAATCAAAATCGATTGACCAAGCTCTGATACCAATTATCAGGATCTAAGTTTGAATTGATTGTTGTTTTTGTTTCAAGAATGGAAAATGATTGAAAAACAGAGAATAAGTGCAGCGGATTAATTGAAAACTTTTACAGCAATCAATCTGTCGTTTGTTTTCATCACCATCATGCTTTCAAGTAATTAAACTATTGCATGTGATTCACAAACTCCCCCTTAGCCCAATAACAATCGATTTTTTAACCCAAGTAGCCCCTATAGCTCAACCAGCATCTACAGCCCAAGTATCTACCAAAAGGCCATATGTAGGAAACTTACCACTATGCAACACCTGTAGGTATCACCATCCTGCCTATATACTCTGCCGCTTGTGCACCAGATGTGGTAAATTTGGACACCTAGTGAATACTTGTCGTGGGACTCTCCCACCTAATACCAACCAGCTAGCCGCACATGTGCAGCCTGCAGCCGCTCCTGCCCAAAACGCTAGATTTAACACTGGTCACTGCTTCGAGTGTGGTGATCCAAACCATTATCATAATCAATGCCCAAGACTTACCATTGTGAACCAAGGTGCCCGAACCATCAATACAACTGAAGCTCGAGCTAACAATGATGTAGTGAACAATTAGTACCACCTAGTATTTTCCTGTTGCATTTTATTTTTCCCTCGTACTTATCTTTCATTCAGTTAGTAAAACAATTGGGTACTTCTTTTATGAACTTGTTATTTATGAAACTTGATTTGTTTGCTTGTCCATGAAACATTGATTTACTTACTTGCTGCATTGTCTTTGATTTTTGTGTCCCTTTGACCCGCATTCAACAGGATAAACTATGCGGACTATGCGATGAATCAAGTAATTACGGGTGCACACGTTATTATAAGATTCGGTGCATGGAAATCATATAAGTTATGTCGTGTGCCATAACGTAGAACTAATTGTGATTAGGAATAACAAAACATATGCAATATGGTAAGGACATGATGGATACGCCACTGGTACTTCCTATATATAAGTGTCGATATCATTTTGTCAAATGCAATGTTCTTCTCTGTCACGTGAAGTTCTTCTATGGTATTATTAGACCTTTGACCAATCCTAGTAAAATTCTTTTCTTTTGTGTTAACTATTAAGGCATGGATATACCCACTCTAAGCTAATCTTAAACAACCTGTCATTATCCTAACTCCAAATAATGCATCCTATCCTTGGAATCCAAACTATACCTCAACCCTTCCCCCTCGTCTCTCCAACAACTCAACCTTTTATTCTTATTTATCCCTAACTTTGAATACCCACAAACATCATGTGCAAACGATCCTCACTTAAGTTCATTTAAAACCTCTACTTTCTCAAAATTTCCGCACTCCTCTAAATCTAGCTCTTAAATTTCAACATTTCCAAGTAATCACAACCTTACCAACAGTTTTCTTTAATTTAAATTTCGGGACAAAATTTTCTAAAGTAGAGGAGACTGTAACATTTGATATTTTTTCAAGATCGTTCAAATTGTTTTATCACTTTTGTTATTCAAATTCTGTACATATATTCGATTATACAGCCAAATATATTTTGACATAATATTTTCGGTAAAATTGGTGTTAAAAAATATTTATAATTAATGTTAGTTATGACTTTACAAAAAGATAAAAAAATGTTATGATAATTATTTGATTTTTTTTAAAGTTTGCACGTTTGATAAAAAAATAATAAGCTATCTCTATTTTTTTAAGAAGCTTTATTAAATATACTTAAATCATAATACAAGTCTTATTATTATTATTTTTGAACGGCTAACTGCTTTCCATGTGTAAACCCAGTCTTTCAGAGCTATGTCCAAAGGCCGACTACTCGACCACCGCTAGAAAGCGTAGCACACCCCTGATGCGCAGAAACCCTGTGGAATAGGTAAAACTGCGCCCCCCTTTGGACTCGAACCTGGGTAAAACCCCAGGCCAAGCTTTCACCGAGATGGGAACAACCACTATGCTTAGTGGAGGACCCACAAGTCTTATTATTATTATTAGTTAAATCTAATTATCGTCATGCCATAAATTACTCTGATATATCGTTATAAGAATCAATCCGACATACGAGAATGGTTTTGTCGACACATTTCCAAACTATTTTTTTTAAAAACATTGTCATATTTGCGGGGACCATTTTGCAATTTTTTCCAAACCTGATTTCAAACAAACAAAAGAACTGTTTTATGATTATCTTCTCCAGCAACTTCTCGCCGGATTCCGGCGAATCCGGAAGGCCCTAAGATGTTCGTTTCAACTTGTTTTTAGCGATAACTATCATCTCCACCCCGTATCAAACTACAACTCAAATCTTATCCCATATAATCTGCCCCATCGTTTTATCCGATCACCAAACGCCTCCGCAAAATCCTAACTCGATCCCCATCGGTTAACCGCCTTCGATTAGTATAAATAGAGACTCCCGGATGCCATTCCAAGAGGCTAGAACTAAATTCCACTTTCAGTTTCGCTGATTCGTTTCAACTTTATCTCGTCGGAATCTTTACATTCCGGCCATACTTCGATCTATTTCTTTCCGAGCTCGTTAGGTATGTACCTTGTATGTGTTTTGTTTGCCTTTAACCTTTGATCAAAAGCCTTAAGACAATTGATCGTAACAACAGTCTTTACTTGATCGCTTTTGATTTACAAGAAGTGGGATCGTATCTAATTGATTTGGGAAATAAGGTGTTAATACAATTATACATAATTAAAATTTGAAAATAGCATTTGCTTAAAAAGTTGAGCTTGGCTCACTTGCTTGTAACGGTGCTATATATAATCTAAGTCGGGTCTAACCCGAGTTCGAGTCTTGCCATATCTTTTGTTTTCTGTTCTTGTTCTTTTACTTTTATAGATTCTGATTGATAGTGATAAACCATTTTCTTTTATATAAACAGATATTTAAAAATTTATTACAATTCAGTTTATTAAATACTGATTCTATATATTATATTTCATTATTTTATTAAAAAATTACTGATAGGAACAAAACTAATATATCGATTAACAAAACATAAACATATGAATCAGGAGCTTTTCAACATGTGTTTTGAAATTAGTGAAAATTGTTGGAGCTAGTTTTTACATTTTTTTAACCATATAGTTAAATTACCTTAAAAGTAGTTTTGAAAACTTCAAATATTGACACTCTACGTAACCATTGAATTGATTTCTAAGGGTGATGATTGACAAAGAGAATTGAATTATTTTTCCTTGTGTTAAACAAAATTATATCTGAATCTATAATTATATATATCTGGTTTATAGTTCGATTGTATTTTTGCAACAATAATTTTAACCATACTATGTATGTTATTTATTATTTCTATTAAATAGTTAATAACGCTTTTTTGTAAACGAATATTCTAGCAAATGTGATGTAGGAGCATGCTTATCTTTTATTTATTTAAAATTTAAATTTAAAATTCAAATTTTCTATTTTATCTTTTTATTTCCTAGTCTATAAATTAAGGTCTAGAGCTTATTGTTAGTCAGTTTTTGGTTTATTAATATTTGAAGAACAATTTCTTGGAATTTTTGGGTTCGATTTATCGTCTTTGATTATCAATAGTTTCTTGAGCCATTTGATTGCACGTGAAACTGCATCAGTTGGTACAGAGCTATGGTTTATCAAATGGCTCGATGTGATAGAGAATACTCTTGTGTCCGTAGAGTCGCCGACCGAGGCAACGTCAGAGGTGGTCCCGACTCACATGCTCGTGGAAAAGACCGACATCTTACCCGCAGAATCGCCGACCGAGGCAGTGGAAGAGTTGGTACTGACTCACGGGATTTTGAGATCAAAAGGCTCCGACAACGAGTTTGAGATCTTGAAGAGATCAAGCGGCTCCGCCAACGAGTCCGAGATCTTGAAAAGATTAGACGGCTCCGTCAAAGAGTCCGAGATCTTGAGTTACAAAAGGAGATGAGCAAGAAACCGAATCGGTAACCTTTGTCCGGGACGAGGCGGGCGAGGAGGAGGAGCATCTTTCGTGCTATTTCCACACCCAGTTCTATGAGCCGACTTATTCCGAGGGCGAGTTGCAAGATGAGCCTAAGTTCGATGAAGACGCAGTTGAACCCAGATTTGATGAAAATGGAAGTGACTTCGATGAAGAGGAATATTTATGGGTGCATCAAGGTGTTAATGGAGTGCTCAATCGAGAGGAAGAAGAAAAGGAAAACGAAAATCATAAACCTTCAAAGGTTTCTCCAGGTATTTTTGCTGCAATTTTTAAAGATGATGCGGTGGCCAATGGTGGTGCTACGGTGGTTACGAGTGACACTATGATGGTTAATGGTGGTGTCACGGGTGATGATGAATCGGGTTTGAAATTTCGTATCAATAAGCCAACAATTACGGGAAAGTTAATGATGTCTCCCCTAAACAAGGGATCTGCTATCAAAAATATCGAAATTCAAATGGGAAAAGATTTTAAATTTGATGGACTAATCCCGGTTTTCATGGATAAATATTTGTTACATGAGATGAATGACCTCATGCCACCTATGCATGAGGATAGCACACGTGGAAGCCATATTGCAAATAAGATTTTGCATGTGGAGATGAAAATAAATAGTAAGTTAGTGGGATTATTTGAGAAAAATGGTTTCTTGCATGGTCATGTATATGATCCATATACTGGATCCACTCTGGTATTGTTTAATCATTTGGGCGACCATACAAACTCTTGTGAAAAGCCTGTTACACGAAAGTCACAAGTTGAAGTTGAATTATTTGAGCAAGTCAAGTCAATTGTGAATAGGAGAAGGTCAAGCTTGCCATTCGACCCAGGTGGTACAAGTCTAGAGTCGACTGAGATGATCCGTGAAGTCGGACAGTTTGGGCAGGTGGTGATAATAGTGCAAAAGAATCGTGTTGATGTTCCGTTTGATCCAGGTGGTCGTGGTCTGGGTTCATCTTGTTCAGCTTATGAAAACTCGAGGACGAGTTTTTCGAAGATGGGAGTATGATGTAGGAGCATGCTTATCTTTTATTTATTGAAAATTCAAAATTCAAAATTCAAATTTCCTATTTTAACTTTTTATTTCCTAGTCTATAAATTAAGGTCTAGAGCTTATTGTTATTCAGTTTATGGTTTATTAATATTTGAAGAACAATGTTCTTGGAACCTTTGGGTTCGATTTATCGTCTTTGATTATCAATAGTTTCTTCAGCCATTTTATTGCACAGTTTCACGTGCAATCAAATGTCTCAAGAACGTGCAATCAAATGTCTCAAGAAACTATTGATAATCAAAGACGATAAACAGACCAGAGGGTTCAAGAACATTGTTCTTCAAATATTAATAAACCAAAAACTGACTAACAATAAGCTCTAGACCTTAATTTATAGACTAGAAAATAAAAGATAAAATAGAAAATTTAAATTTTAAATAAATAAAAGATAAGCATGCTCCTACATCAAAATGATTGAAAACTATTTCCTATATAATACTCCATTAACTATTACACATATATTAATTACATTACACATATATTTCACATTACACTACACATATATTAGTAAACATTACACATATATTACATTACACATATATATATTAGTAAACAAAACTAATGAATAGTAATTTTATTATTACAATAATCTATATATTTATTATTTTCACTTTTTTTATTTTAATATTATAACAATAATTATTTTCTTTATTATTTTTCTCAACTTTAATAATTTTTTTATTACGGGTTGGGATAAATGCTACCTGTTACCACTTACTCATCCCTGATCACAGGTACCGTACGGACAACAACGGTATCTTTGTAGCTTTTCTTCACATTTCAATGATTCTTTTTAGTTTCAGGGGTAGGGATGAGCTCGGTGCCAACCGATACCGAATCGGTACTCGTACCAAAAATACCGGTTAAGGTACAAGTATATAAAGGTAAAAACCGGTAGCGAACCGGTACCAGGAATGCCAAAAGTCGGTACCGAATTGGTACTTCAGAGCTTTCGGTTCTGGAAATTTGGTACCGATACTCAGTACCATTTGCTCATCTCTCACCATGGGTTTCTTACAAACAACATCATTACCATACAACCTTTTTGGTTGATTTTCTTTCGGTTATCTTTTAATGTTTTTTTACATTTTCTTTTTATTCTTGTCAGCGGTTCCGTGCGCAACATGCTTGTAGTGATTTCAAAAAAACATTTAAACACATACTAGATAACAAAAGAAGTTCGTCGCAACGCTGCGACGATGATAAACCTAGTTACAAATTCAAAACCTTAGATATTCCCAAATTAGTTTAGAGATCCTAACTTACTATAATTCTAGTATGCCTTAGAAATTAAGTTCTATACCAATTAAACCTTATCACTTGCATATATAATAGGATAACACTTTGGGATTCTTCCAATATCTTCAATAACCGGTTTGTGTGATTATTTGCTTGCTAAGGTGAGTTTACATAGCCCTTTTTTCTTTAAACTTTTGGGTGAACAGGTTACTTAAAGTTTTCAATTACTTATGTCATGCTTTTATCTTTATACTTCTTGTCTTAAATGATGCTTTAGGAGCTAACTCCGTACAAGCCAACTGTAGTAGATTATAGCGCTATAGGTCTAACAAACCCATCCCATTTGTTTTCCGAGGATAATTGAAACAGCATACATACATACAAACTTTTGGTTTTCAAATTGATTCAGTCACTAGGTTTGATTGTACACATCATTTGTTCCAAAGTGTTTGTTTTCGCAATATAGTTTTAGATAAATTTGACATGATACTTACTTACTTATTTTCGCAAACCTATGTATGCTCACCAACTTCTTTTAGTTAACTCATTATTTTCCACATGTTTCAGGTAATAGAGTTTTTGATGCTTACAAGATCTACTACACACATAGGAAGCTTATTGGGACTTAGATAAATCTAATACGGATTACTTTGTATTTACTCGTTTTCTGGATGTAAATGATTAAAATTAATTAATAAACATTTAATTTATAGTTCCATGTGCTTTTATACAATCTACCATGTGATACCCCGATGTTTTCGCCATTGGTTGGGGTGTTACACTATCTAACCACTGATCGTCTTATAATGACGTCAGGGTTGATAGTGACAGCTAACAAACGTAACTAACTACAAACACTGCTTAAGCTTAACTATCAGTGCATAGCACTGTTACATTGATTAAACTAATACTAGACTAAGAACTGATGGCTATCCTCTGTCTTGTAATCTTCTATCAGCGGTTGAGAAATTCTTCTGTCAGAGGATAGGAAACAGTGTGTTTATTGAATGCAGTAAATGCCCATCAGTGGATAGAACATCTGATGGTTGGACCAAAGCTCGGATGGTGTGTTTTGACTTTGTATCATCTGTTCCTTTCCAAAGGTTCAATCCCAACAGAGGGGCACATCGTTATGGAGTGTGGTGGCCGGTGACCACGCGTGGAACACCGCCGCCACCCAAGGTGACCACGTGTGGTAGCCAAAATGCGTTGTCCCGAGCACACGTGAAGGAGATGATTATTTGGGAAGTTGAGAGTGGAGCATGATGGATTTGGTGAGTGATGTGTGCTAAACAGACTATTAATTAAAATTAACTAAATTAGACTCTCTAAGCTAGACACTAAAAAGCTTTAAATCTAGACTCGACCTAAACCACACAACCGGCAAGTGTACCGATCAATGTAGTATGACCTAAGCAAGTCCGGATATCGAACCCACAGGACTCTACTGATTACGCTAACTAGACTCATATAGACTCGGACAGACATGACTCAAACTGTTTCATTGTTTGGGCGGGGGTGGGGGTTACTAAAAGTCTAATGAAATCTATCAAACTAATAATTAACTAAAATTATGCGAATGCGAACTAATACGAAAACTGAACTCAGATGATGGTGAAAGCTACCTAGGCTAGAATCCTGGATTGATTTTAAGTAATTACCGATTAAGTCAATCACACGTTTTATGCAACCGGGATCTTGTGAACTAAAACCTATTAAGACACCAACTAAGCCCCTCAACCCTTTTCGAGGTGAAACTTATGGCACTACCTTGGCCGTTAATCTTACCGGTTATTAGACTTCTTTCCAGTTATCTAATTATTGTGTAAGTACCTTAATGGTTGACCTCCTCTTTTCCAATTATAGATCTAGGGTAGTTTGAGTGTCTTGATTTGACTTGATAGACTAATAAACCGAAGGGGCAACTAAGGCACGACTTTTTCCAAAGATTGTCTAAAGCAATTCGTCGGGTAAGACCTACCAATAGCCCCGCACCTTCCAGCTATAAGGACTAGTAGAGCACTAAAATCTAGCAAACCATTAACTATTACTTCTAAGGTTTATTCACCCTAAAGGTCAAAGACACAAGGTCAAAGATCTAGCATGAACCTATTCCATAACAGACAACCACCAAGATTCACACGAAGTAATCGATAACAATAAACCAAATCAAAGCACGCATACACACCAAATCAATCAACTAAACTTTTTACAAAACACAATCAACCCATAAAAACGTGCAATTAACTAAAAAGGTTCAAACTTTATTCAATCCATTCATCATAGTCTAGGCAGTTAAATGTTTAGCCAAGCATGGTTATTAACGAAAGCAAAACAAGGTTAATCAAACAGGAATTCATCGTTACAAGTTTTGAAAAGAGAAATCAAACAAACAAGGATTGTAAAACCCGAGCTAGTCTTCAATCTTCAATCGTCGCTTAACCGAATGATTCCCGTGCTTCAAAACCTTCAAACGCAGCTAATTCACCTCCAAAATAAGCTCTAGAACTTTCAAAATTCGTAACCCTAACACCGGAGGCAACTTGTTCTATTTATACGCCGAAACACTCATCAAAAACCCGAAACGAACAACCTGGCTGCGAAAATACCCCCGTCGCGCTACGCGACGGGTAAGGGACCTGGGCGTCGCGTATGGCGGCGCCCCCTATCCTGATGTTTTATTTTTCTTCCAACGTTCAGTTTCCCGATTCGCGTACGACTTCCGTTTTTCTTCCAAACTGCTCGTTTAACTCGTTTTTCATCACTTTAAGCAACGGGACCTGAAATCAAAGCTTAACGTCAGCAGTATCGAAATTCTAACCTAAACTAGACTCAAACTACCTAAAAACTGACCAAAATACACACTATAAACACATTTACTTTGCAGTACATCAAACATCCCCACACTTAAGACTTTTACGTCCCTGAAAAAGAATCTATGCAAAACGGAATCAGAAACATAAAATTATTCGGGTTAAAGTATATATTACTTATTAACGCCAAAACCCATGTTAGCCACGATTGCAGGTATACTTGTCCTCATAAACCCAAACCCGGTTCCAAGCCCTTATCATGCAAGTTTAGTTCAAGTGCGGTCAATCTACCTAGGGTCTCACACTAGAAGCCACAATCCATCTAATCCCGCCTCAAGCTTATAGAATAAAAGGAACGATCACTGGACCAATTCCTAACCGTTTTATACCACAATCGAAAGAACTTAAAACCAATTTTTTCTCATGTTTTTTCTTTTTCAATTTTTTTCTTTTCTTTGAGCGTAGACGTTGCTTTACCTAACCCAGAGGCTGTCTCAACTAGAGTCACCATTGTCACACCCCGACCCGCAGCGGAATAAGAGTCGGGGCATAATTGGGTTATCACCAAAGCTCATGATGTTTACTAAAATGTTTCATATTTATTAAGTTCAAATTACAACTTAAATATCCAAATCAAAATTCATACAATTACAAGGAAATGAAACTATATAAATAATCCAAAGCTTAAACTGGTTTATTCTTCTAGGCCTTCCTATGTGTTTCTTGTCTCAGCTGGATCACCTGTATCATGCGTAAAACGGGGGATATTTTGGGTCAACAAAAGTTGGCGAGTGAACCTTGATAAAACATTGTTACTAATTTCTTGTTTTACTTAATAAAGAAAATTTGTGCAATAATCACATGTGAGCAAACATATATAAATAAACAAACACAAACCACTTTGGGTGAGTATATGATATGAATGATGATGTATGTGAGATCAAGGCTCAATCAAACGGAGCCGATCTAATGAGGCACCTGATGCTCAACCCGTCTCCCACGGGGAACTGATGGGCCTAATGAAATGCGTGCACTGAAAATGATAAATCCAATCTACATATAATTCACACAACAATTGATACACATTTGGTACACATTTGATCACGGATATGATGTATGCACAAGTGTTTAAATATAATAAAAGAATTATACGACACATGACACACCCCAAAACATGATTAAAACGGGGAATTGGTAGAGATTCACTCACGATGGGTGCGTTCTTTGATGATGATGAAGGCGCACGAGTTTATGATTCGATTAACGAGGGAAGAACTAACCTAGATAATAACAAAATGATTCGATAAATAAATAAATTTTGGTTGAGGTTAATATTTTTAATTAGTGCTCTTAAATGGGATTTTTAGATTTATTTTTATGAGTTTAAGGAAATTTTCTAACCTTAATAATCCTATTTTTAAGTATTTTTAAATAATTTTCTAATTAAATAAATAAACAAAAAGAAATAAAAAAAATGACTTTTTTAAACCGTTGACCGTTGACCGTTGACTGGTCAGATTGTGTTTTTATATGCGCTGAGTGTGGTTTGAACTAGGGACCTCTCGTATACGTGCACGCAGCTCTACCAACTGAGCTACGTGTCTAACCCGAAATATTCTCTGTTTTAATTTATATTTATACTAATTAATTTTAAACTTATTTGGTTTTTATTAAAAACGATTTATATAGCCGAACCGGTTGTAGGGACCCGGAGTCGAACTCGGGTCCTTCGGTTCGAGTGCGCACAGCCTAACCAGTTGGGCTGTGTGTCTAATCTGTTTAACAAATGGATTATATTACTCTTATAAACATCCTGTGACTTGTTCTGATTCAGTTCTAAAAATGTTGGTTTTAATTCTGAAAGTCGGTACGTGTGCGATTCGAACTCGGGACGTGCGCGTTATATTTGCACACAGTCCACCGCTGGACTGTGTGTCTAACCCGTTTAATTATCTGGTTTTAATTATATTAATACACAACTCAACTTCGTCTTCTTCATTTATAAAAACTCAGAAACAGTGAATTCCGACTGTTCTTGTTTAATCGTTCACGACTTATACTTGATTGAAATGGACAGAAAAATTAAATGATATGGTATACCAGAACAGCGGGTTTGCTTCGGTTTTCCGGCAAGTGTCGTCGGCTCTGATTTGTGATTTCCGGCGGTATGAACTGTTTAACAGTTTTGATTATTGGTTGGAACGATTAAAGTATAAATTAAGAGATAGCAGAGAAGTTTAGACAGTTATACCGACCGATGAATGAACGCGGTTTTCTGACTAGCGATTCCGGCAGGATTCCGGCGAAATTGGAAATCTCCGGCGACGAGCTTTTGAGGAATTGCAACTTCGAAAAAGTGTGCGGTTCTGAGCGAAAGGATTTCCGGAAGATTGAGTGGGTATTTATAGGGAAGAACTGGATGAATTGTGTCCGGTTTTGAGTCTTGATTCGCGGTCAAAGGTTTTCCGGCGGTTATGACCGAAATTGACGGCCGGCAACGGTTATGATTGATGTGGCGATCGGTTATTGTGTTTTAGTCAAAAGGGAAATGGCCAAAATCGCGGATTGCCGGATTTTCCGGTGATTGCGAGTTCTGAGTGCGCGGTGATCTCTGGTTTTGAATTCGGGTTTTACTTTAAGTATTATTTATTTCAGTATTTTCACAAAGAAGGCGTGTGGCGGAGTGGTGTGTTGTGTGTTTGTTCATGCGGGTGACCCGGGTTCGAAACCCGGCGTCTCCATTTATTTTTTTTATTCATTATTTATTATTAATTATAAATTATGGTTTTTAAATTCTAATATATTTATTAATTATGTATTGTTTTAAAATTAATATGAACCATAAATACGCAACAAAATTTATAACTAAATATTTGATTGATAAACGAAGCGGGTTTTGAAACCCGTTTTTCGACGAATGTTACAGTATCCCTTACTTTTAGAAATTTCATCCCGAAATTTAAGTAGTAGTGGTAACAGGAAAAAGATGCGGGTATTTTTCGCGCATTGAGTCTTCACGTTCCCAAGTAAACTCAGGTCCTCGTTTTGACTCCCAACGTACCCTGACAATTGGAATACGACTTCGTCTTAAAAGCTTCTCTCCGAAGTCCATGATTTCTACTGGTCTTTCAATGAAATGCATAGATTCATCGACTTGAATGTCTTCTAGAGGAATATGGAGGTTTTCATCGGCGAGGCACTTTTTCAAGTTTGATACGTGAAATGTGGGATGAATTCTGTTGAGCTCTTCTGGTAGGTCAAGCTTGTATGCTACAGGACCTACTATTTCGAGTATCTTGAAAGGTCCTACGTAGCGTGGTGCTAGCTTTACCCTTCTGGCCAAAACGAATCACTCCCTTCCACGGGGATACTTTTAAAAGTACTTGATCACCAATGTCAAACTCCAAGGGCTTTCATCGTTTGTCTGCATAACTCTTATGACGACTTTGAGCTGCTAGAAGATTGTTTCGAATTTGAATGACCTTGTCGGTTGTTTCTTGAATTAATTCTGGACCGGTGATTTGTGATTCCCCAATTTCGTGCCAACATATTGGAGATCGGCACTTACGGCCATATAAAGCTTCAAAAGGAGCCATGCCGATACTTGAATGATAGCTATTGTTGTACGAAAATTCAACTAATGGTAGATGAGCGTCCCAATTCCCTTTGAAGTCTATGACACATGCTCGAAGCATGTCTTCAAGAGTTTGGATGGTGCGTTCAGATTGACCATCAGTTTGAGGATGAAAAGCGGTACTGAGGTCTAATCGTGTACCCAAAGCGGTTTGTACGGCTCGCCATGTTCGTGAAGTGAAACGACCATCACGGTCTGAAATGATGCTTAAAGGTACACCATGACGGCTTACGATCTCGCTGATGTAGATACGAGCTAACTTCTCGTTCTTGAAGTCCTCGCGAATCGGAATGAAGTGAGATGACTTTGTAAGACGATCGATTATTACCCATATAGTGTCATACCCACTGGAGGTGCGAGGTAACCCGGTAATGAAATCCATGGTTATGTTTTCCCACTTCCATACAGGTATTTCGGGTTGGACTAGAAGTCCTGAAGGTCTTTGATGTTCAGCTTTTACTTTGGAACAGGTAAGGCACTTGGAAACAAAAACAGCGATATCCTTTTTCATGCCAGGCCACCAGTAGGTGTATCGTAGGTCTTGATACATCTTGTCGGCTCCTGGGTGTACAGAGTACCGTGTTTTGTGCGCCTCATTCATGAGGAAATCACGAAGGTTATCGCGATCAGGAATCCATATGCGATTTAAATAGTATAGAATACCGTCGGATTTGGTTTCGATTTTGAGTTCAGCTCCACATGACAGCTCCTCGCGTACGTCATTTTCTGTTACAGAAACATGTTGAGCTGCTCGGATTCGATCTTTGATGTCGGTTATGATTTGCGAACAGAGAAGACGAATGGAGTTCGCATAACCTTTTCGACTGAGTGCATCAGCCACCACGTTTGCCTTGCCAGGATGATACTGAATTTCACAGTCGACTTCGTTAAGAAGTTCGACCCATCTTCGTTGCCTCATATTCAACTCCTTTTGGTTGAATATATGTTGGAGACTTTTGTGGTCAGTGTATATTTCACACTTGGTACCGTAGAGGTAATGTCTCCATATCTTGAGAGCGAACACAACGGCTCCAAGTTCCAGGTCGTGGGTGGTGTAATTCTTCTCATGAACCTTGAGTTGCCTAGAAGGATAGGCTATCACTTTTCCTCTTTGCATTAATACACAGCCTAGCCCTTGCCCTGATGCGTTGCAGTATACTACAAAGTCATCGCAACCCTCGGGGAGTGTGAGGATAGGTGCGTCACAAGTTTTTGCTTTAGAGTTTGGAAGGCTTCTTCTTGTTTAGGTCCCCATATGAAGGGTTTTCCTTTATGAGTCAAAGCCGTGAGTGGTACAACAATACGGGAAAAATTGGCAATGAAACGTCGATAGTAACCAGCCAAACCAAGAAATGACCTTACTTCGGTAGGGGTACGTGGCGCTTGTCATTCTTGTACTGCCTTGATTTTTTAAGGATCGACATGTATTCCCTTGTCATTGACGACATGTCCAAGGAATTGTACTTCTCTTAACCAGAATTAGCATTTTGAGGACTTAGCGTAGAGCTTTTCGGTCCTTAAAAGTGTAAGGATGAGTCGAAGGTGTCGCTCATGATCGGATTTAGACTTGGAGTAGATAAGAATATCGTCGATGAAGACTATGACAAAACGGTCGAGGTAGGGTTTACATACCCTATTCATTAGATCCATGAAGACAGCGGGGGCGTTGGTTAAACCGAATGGCATGACCATGAATTCGTAATGACCATAACGAGTCCGGAAAGCGGTCTTTGGGATATTTTCTTCGTGCACTCTAAGCTGATGATAACCAGAACGAAGGTCGATTTTTGAAAAGTAGGTGGCGCCTTGAAGTTGGTCTAGGAGGTCATCGATGCGAGGTAGTGGATAGCGATTTTTAACCGTTAACTTGTTGAGTTCTCTATAATCAATGCACATGCGAAACGTTCCATCTTTCTTCTTCACAAAGAGAACAGGTGCACCCCAAGGCGAGGAGCTAGGACGTATGAATCCTTTGTCAGTCAGCTCTTGCAGTTGACTGGCCAGCTCTTGCATTTCGGATGGGGCTAACCTATAAGGAGATTTTGCGACTGGTGTAGCGCCAGGTACAAGATCGATGCGGAATTCGACTTCTCTCACAGGAGGGAGTCCTGAAATGTCGTCGGGAAAGACTTGTGGGAATTCTTTCACAACTGGGATATCTTCGAGTTTCTTCTCCTTGTTTCCCTTTTTGACGACGTGAGTTAGGAATGCGACATAGTTCTTGCGGAGATATCTTCGGGCTTGAAGGCAGGACATTAATTTGAGTCCTTTCGAAGGGGTTTCTCCAAAAATACGTAGGGTCTGACCGTCTGCAAGAGGAATGCGAATGAACTTTTCGCGGCACACTACTTCAGCGTGATGCTGGCTGAGCCAGTCCATACTGATTATAACATCGAAACTTCCCAACTTCATAGGAATGAGGTCAACTGGAAAATCGTGATCGTTTAGAGTGAGGGTACAATCGCGTAAAATAGAATTTAATGAAACAGGTTTTCCATCAGCAACTTCCACCGTTAGAGATTCCATGAGATTAACACGAGTTTGGTTGAGGATAGGTTCAAATTCTAAGGACACAAAACTCTTATCCGCGCCAGTATCGAATAACATGGATGCATAACTACCATTGATGAGAAACGTACCGTTAACCACGTTGTTGTCAGCCCTGGCTTGGTTGGCATTGATGTTGAAAGCTCTTCCTCTGGCAGGTGGAGGTGCTTGGTTAGCTTGGTTTACCGGGTTTGCTTGAGCTTAGGCATGGATAGCGTGGACATGTGTTCCTGAAGTGGTTTGGGTCCCCACAGTTGTAACAAGCTCGCATGGGTTGCATCATGGGGTAGTTGGGTTGGTAGTAAGTTTGGGCTGTGTGTGGTGCAGGTGGTAGAAGTAAGGGTTGTTGGGCTTGACCCACTATCTGATGGTGGGTTTGGATTGGGGGTTGATTGCGGTTCATTCGTTGAAGAGTACGACAGGTTTGGATGGTGTGACCTGCGCGGCCACAGCTTGTGCAATGTTGGCAAAGAGTTTCGGGAGGGTGGTGGTATTGACAACGGTTGCATTTTGGGTGTGGGCCGGTGTATGGCTTTTTAAATGGTGCAGCTGAGGGAGCAATTTGGGTGATCGGTGCAGCGGTGATAGGAGGGTTGGTTTGAGTGACAGCAAAATTCTGCTGTTTCGTTTCCTCTTACCTGCAAACTTTGAGGAGGAGACTGAGTGGTTTGTAGTTGAGGTCTCTATGGGTGCTTTCTTCTTTTCATCTTTGAACTTGCCGTTTCGAATGCGATTTTCAGTGAGTTCTGTAGCTAACTCCATCGCGGCTTCAAGTGTTGCAGGCGAAGTGCTTAAAACTGAGTCTTGAATTTTCGAGGGAAGACCTCGAATGTAATGTTCAACCAAGCGGTACACGGGGGTGAACAAATTTGGGATCATCTGATTTAGCTCGAGAAATCTTTATTATAGGAAGTGTGATCTCCTTCCTTTTGTTTTAGCGCGTGGAATTCATCTTCCAACTTTTAGATTTCGCTTCTTGGACAGAAGCGTCTTGTCATGAGTTCCCTTAACTCTTCCCATGCTAAGGCCATGGCATCTTCAACTCCTCGTTTACCCTTTTCCGTGTTCCACCAGGTAAGGGCTACCCCAAACAGTCTTCCACTTGCATAACGTACCTTGCGATCCTCGGGACAATTGCAATTGAGGAAAGTGTTTTCCATTTCTTCAAACCAGTGAAGGAGGGCGGTAACACCTTCGGTCCCTTCATATTTTGGGGGATCGCAAGATTTGAAGTGTTTGTAGGAGCACTTTTTGGAGGGAGGGTTGGCGACGCTCTGGTCTTCTTGCTTGGGAGGGTTGATGGGATTTGCGGTGAGAGCTTGTTGAACTTGAATCACGATGTCAGGAAGCAATGCGGCCATTTGTTTAGCAATTTGTGTGGCCAAGCGTTCATTTGATCTTTCTGACTTTCTACCTCCACGTAGTTGCCTAGCCGACATCTACAGGAACATACATAGGAAGATTGTGAGTTTAAGAAGTTTTTAGGTGTCATGTGTCGTTAAAAGAATGAAAAATAACATAACTGACAATAATGCAACTACATCCATAGGATGTCTTGGGTTTGCTCATGTTTGGGCCTCTAATGTCCCCCATACCATCGCCTGTGTAGTCATGTGGGCCCCCATGACTATTGGGCTTGGTAGGTTTCACATTGGTGTTGGCGGATTAACACTTGCACCACCCGAATGAAAATCGAAAAATATAATTGCGAGATGTATGGTAGGAGGGTGTCCAGGTGTAGACACAATGACAACTCAAAGTGGGGTTAGCTCACACAACGTTTGGTATAGCATGCTTTGGCCTAATAGGTCCTTCGTACTCTCATCGTTAGTCCCCAGGTAGGCAAACTGGTCCTTTATTTTGGATTTATACGAATGCCAAGCCTAGACAGGACGTTCCGACTACCGGTACTCGTACCCTTCCAGTTACTACATGCCCGTCATGAGAACTCACTTTGATGTGATTTGAAAATACAAAAATCATTGCAAAAATCATGGGAATTGTGAGGTGTGTGCTCTCATGGATATGATATGTTATGAGGATATGATTTATGATGAGCATTGTATAATAACATGTATTTGTGAGCATGCTTGCATAACATTGAGTGTAAAAATAAACATAAAGCATATAAACATCATGAATTTTGTATGTAACGCATAAACAATTTAAAATTTTAATCAACTATAGTATAGGCTCTAAGGGTCTAATAACCTATCCTATATCCCTATAGTCATAAGCTCTGATACCAATCTGTCACACCCCGACCCGCAGCGGAATAATAGTCGGGGCATAATTGGGTTATCACCAAAGCTCATGATGTTTACTAAAATGTTTCATATTTATTAAGTTCAAATTACAACTTAAATATCCAAATCAAAATTCATACGATTACAAGGAAATGAAACTATATAATTATTCCAAAGCTTAAACTGGTTTATTCTTCTAGGCCTTCCTATGTGTTTCTTGTCTCAGCTGGATCACTTGTATCATGTGTAAAACGGGGGATATTTTGGGTCAACAAAAGTTGGCGAGTGAACCTTGATAAAACATTGTTACTAATTTCTTGTTTTACTTAATAAAGAAAATTTGTGCAATAATCACATGTGAGCACACATATATAAATAAACAAACACAAACCACTTTGGATGAGAATATGATATGAATGATGATGTATGTGAGATCAAGGCTCAATCAAACGGAGCCGATCTAATGAGGCACCTGATGCTCAACCCGTCTCCCACGGGGAACTGATGGGCCTAATGAAATGCGTGCACTAAAAATGATAAATCCAATCTACATATAATTCACACAACAATTGATACACATTTGATCACGGATATGATGTATGCACAAGTGTTTAAATATAATAAAAGAATTATACGACACATGATACACCCCAAAACATGATTAAAACGGGGAATTGGTAGAGATTCACTCACGATGGGTGCGTTCTTTGATGATGATGAAGGCGCACGAGTTTATGATTCGATTGACGAGGGAAGAACTAACCTAGATAATAACAAAATGATTCGATAAATAAATAAATTTTGGTTGAAATTAATATTTTTAATTAGTGCTCTTAAATGGGATTTTTAGATTTATTTTTGTGAGTTTAAGGAAATTTTCTAACCTTAATAATCCTATTTTTAAGTATTTTTAAATAATTTTCTAATTAAATAAATAAACAAAAAGAAATAAAAAAATTGACTTTTTTTGACCGTTGACCGTTGACCGGGTCTTGACCGGTCAGATTGTGTTTTTATATGCGCTGAGTGTGGTTCGAACTCGGGACCTCTCGTATACGTGCACGCAGCTCTACCAACTGAGCTACGTGTCTAACCCGAAATATTCTCTGTTTTAATTATATTTATATACTAATTAATTTTAAACTTATTTGGTTTTTATTAAAAATGATTTATATAGCCGAACCGGTTGTAGGGGCCCGGAGTCGAACTCGGGTCCTTCGGTTCGAGTGCGCACAGCCCAACCAGTTGGACTGTGTGTCTAATCTGTTTAACAAATGGATTATATTACTCTTATAAACATCCTGTGACTTGTTCTGATTCAGTTCTAAAAATGTTGGTTTTAATTCTGAAAGTCGGTACGTGTGCGATTCGAACTCGGGACGTGCGCGTTATATTTGCACACAGTCCACCGCTGGACTGTGTGTCTAACCCGTTTAATTATCTGGTTTTAATTATATTAATACACAACTCAACTTCGTCTTCTTCATTTATAAAAACTCAGAAACAGTGAATTCCGACTGTTCTTGTTTAATCGTTCACGACTTATACTTGATTGAAATGGACAGAAAAATTAAATGATATGGTATACCAGAACAGCGGGTTTGCTTCGGTTTTCCGGCAAGTGTCGTCGGCTCTGATTTGTGATTTCCGGCGGTATAAACTGTTTAACAGTTTTGATTATTGGTTGGAACGATTAAAGTATAAATTAAGAGATAGCAGAGAAGTTTAGACAGTTATACCGACCGATGAATGAACGCGGTTTTCTGACTAGCGATTCCGGCAGGATTCCGGCGAAATTGGAAATCTCCGGCGACGAGCTTTTGAGGAATTGCAACTTCGAAAAAGTGTGCGGTTCTGAGCGAAAGGATTTCCGGAAGATTGAGTGGGTATTTATAGGGAAGAACTGATGAATTGTGTCCGGTTTTGAGTCTTGATTCGCGGTCAAAGGTTTTCCGGCGGTTATGACCGAAATTGACGGCCGGCAACGGTTATGATTGATGTCGCGATCGGTTATTGTGTTTTAGTCAAAAGGGAAATGGCCAAAATTGCGGATTGCCGGATTTTTCGGTGATTGCGAGTTCTGAGTGCGCGGTGATCTCTGGTTTTGAATTCGGGTTTTACTTTAAGTATTATTTATTTCAGTATTTTCACAATGAAGGCGTGTGGCGGAGTGGTGTGTTGTGTGTTTGTTCATGCGGGTGACCCGGGTTCGAAACCCGGCGTCTCCATTTATTTTTTTATTCATTATTTATTATTAATTATAAATTATGGTTTTTAAATTCTAATATATTTATTAATTATGTATTGTTTTAAAATTAATATGAACCATAAATACGCAACGAAATTTATAACTGAATATTTGATTGATAAACGAAGCTGGTTTTGAAACCCGTTTTTCGACGAATGTTACAACCATCCCCGAGAGCGACAACGTGAGCGTCGGTAAAGTTTTCGCAATAATGATTTCGACACCATCCCAGAGGCATTCTAAGTCATTATCCCCAACGAAGATTACGTAGGCCGGCGCTAATTTTCTTAGTTTCTACCTCAATTTATTCTCTTTTTTTTCTATTTTCTCATGATTAAAAATTCTAACAATTTTGGCTTATAACGACATTCCTTATACTATTATTGCCGGTTTCGATTTCCCATTTTTCCCAGATGAGCACCCACTGGCAAACCAACAATTAAGGTATATTTGTATCAAGGGAACCTAGAACCGACTCAAGCCTACCCGCATATCCCAAGCTAGACACAAGCTCTGCTATTCTATTCTCATGTTATCATTATTTGAACCTGAACCAAAATCCATTTTTTCTATCATTTTTTGTTCTTTATTTTGCAAACTTCTTTATTTAAAAGACATTTTCTGATTTTTTTCAAATTTATTTTTTATTATTTTTTTAAACTTAAAAAGTAAAATTAAACTACAACTCACTGCGACTCTAATGTCCCATCCCCACACTCGAGATTTGCATTGTCCCTAATGCAAGAGTAGAACAAGACTCAACAATTCAAATTAAAACTACCGACGAATTCAAAAACTAAAGAAAAATAAAATTACAAAACTCTACAATAAAAAAGACATAGCTCGAAAAATGTGAGACTGTCAACGTGCCAGTCAATTCCACATATGTCCTCCAATACCAAACGTGCTCAGCAAACAATACCAAACTCTCTCTCACACGAACGGAAAGCAGCTCCAATCATCAACCTAAAAACAAACATACCATACCAAACCAACCAAACACAAATATCCAAAATACAATCATCCGAAGTTCAAAAGATAAACAAAAATAGTCTTAACTAATACAACCCAATCGAAATACCAAAACAACATGAAATAAATAAACATAAAAGGATATATGCCGCTTCGAACCATCTCCATCACTCATCATCCTCCTCCTCATCCTATGTTGTACCCCTGAATCTCCTGCCTGCTGCCATCCATACTGAACACCATAACCATAACCACTATGCCCACCCCAGGGCCGGCCATGAGCAAGTGCCGGGTGGGCGACGGCTCAGGGCCAAAAACCTAAAGGGGCCCATATTTTTTTAAAAAAATTTCGATTATCATTTATTTGTGTGAAGACTATTAATATTTATTATATTGAAATTGGAAACACCTGCTTCTATAGCTTGGTGGATGTCCGCTACTCATCTGTACAAGGCGTCCAAGGTTCGACTCTGCATTGCTGCCAAATATTTTCATTTTTTAATAGGGAACTTTCATCTCAAAAAACCCATATCATACATTATATAATCCAATTGGGCCTGTCATTTTGCCAGCACCAAGGTAATAATTTTTTATAACTAATTTAATTATATCTCAATTAACTTTCATACATTCTTTATTTTCAGATAAAATATCTTAAGCAATTTTGTTTTTATATTTTATACTAGGTTATGGCCCCGTGTGTTACACGGGTTGATTAATTTATTATTTGTAAATACTTATTAATTTTTTATCTACTCTTGATAGTTTTGATTGAACATACATGATAAATTCATAAGTTGTCATTAAAAATATTGAATTTCATGGGACACAAACCTCCTAAAATTATAAAATAAAAAACAAAGTTATCAAAATCACACCAACAAAACTTGGGAAAATTTGAATTAAAGAAATAATATTGGATTTTAATAATCCAACTATTCGTCGTTGGCCGCTAACAGTCCCAACTTAAAAAATAAACACTCAACTATTAACATATTGGCTTCTAATCGAACCTGACTAACAGAACCCTAACGATGTTAGTCTCCGATCGCAGGAAAAATGTTTTTAGCCGGAAAAAGGTTCCTAAACGTCCGATCTAACGTTACAAAGAGGTTTGAGGCGAAAATGTTGAGTTTTCCGGACAGAAACTTGAGTTTTCCGGACAGAAAATTGAGTTTTCCGAACAAAAAGAAGTTTTCCGGCGATAAAAACGTTTAAGGCGACCTCATATAATTGGGGCTTTTAGTAGAAAAAGGTTCCTAAAGTCCGTAATAAGGTCACAAAGAGGCTTGGGACAAAAGGTTGAGTTTTTGTGATCGGAGACTAACGATGTTAGGGTTATGTTAGTCACGTTCCATTGGAGGCTAATATGCTAGGGTGGAAGGGGCACCTTCGGTGACCCCTTCGGTGACCCATGTTTACCGAGCGGTGTGCTTTACTTATTGAAAAGAAAAGTCTTGATATCAATACATGCATCTCAACTCAATAGAAAATGTCCCAATTTTATTTCTTTTATCATATAACCACGTGTATTGTGCTAGTTGAATAAATGAAATTTTATATATCAAAAAATAAAAAAGTTACATATTTAAAAACCTTGTTTCTTGCAGGGTTTGAATAAATGTAATTTCATATACTAAATAACAAAAAAACCAATGTATTGCACGGGTTGAATAAATTTAAGTTTATATACCAAATAATTAAAAAGATAAATATAAATGGAAAACAAAACAATAAAAGATAAAAAGATAAAATTATTACTTTTATTTTCATTTATAATTTTATACTAAAAATCTAAAACATTAGTAGAAGGCATGAGTTATCTATACTTATTTTATTATAATTCAATTTTATTAATCCTATTATAAAGTAAAGATATGATGGAAAAAATAGTAAAAGATAAAATTCGTAAATTAGAATAATATCTTCTTTATTTGAATCTTATTAATAAATATAATCTATATCTACTAGTTTTGGGTAAAAAATAAAAAGATAAAATTTATGGATTAAAATAATATATTTTTATTTAAATCTTATTAAAAACTATTATCTATATCTATTTATTTAGGCAGGAAAAATAGTTGAGACTACCTAATAGAGCGCCATGTGTCCCTCATACGATTTACTTTATTATATGTATAGTAGATATAGATATGTGATTGATGCATTTATATTATAGTGGGGTAGGGCCCGGTTTCCTTATCTTGCTCAGGGCCAAAATTTATTTTAACGTTTTCGGAGACGGGCCTGTCCACCCCACTGATCATAACCCGGATACTGTCCATAAACATACTGGTTCTGCTGCTCACCACCATAAACTGGCGGTGGAAGTAATCTGGAGAAATGCGGTGGCACATTCAGATTCATACCGGACATCATGTACCTCAACATTTCATCCTGGCGGTGGTGGCTCTGCATCGTCCACTGATGATCAACTCTCATTCTCTCCTCTAGCTGATCAAAGCGCTGCTGGTTCAGGTCATAAACAACTTCATGAGTAAAAGGATCGGGTCGGGTCGTGGCTGGCGTGGTGGGCGAAGTGGATGCTGCTGAGCTGGGATCTCGTGCCTCTGCCTAGGCCTCTGCTGACGTGGCGGAAAAGCACCATGTAATACATCAGCCGCCTCAGTACCTGCTGGCGGCTGAACCTGTGCACCCGGATAATCCATCCATTCTGGTGGGTCCGAGTATGTCAAAATACCCGCTGACTGCAGATTCCCAACACTCTAGTAACTCGTTGGAACATTCAGTCTCATATGCTCCAACTTATACTTCGTGAACGCACCCAGATTATTCGCTAACCTAGCAATGTATGGCCTAAGATCCAACGCCGCCCGATTTCCTCCTCTGCGAGTCCTATTACACGACCAAGCGAAGAAACTCGCCAAATTCCAATTTCGCCTCTCAACCATACACATTAAGGCAAAGATATCCAACCAATTTGCCTTGTTTTCACCCGACCTCCGTCCCACAATCGTCGTTGCTAGCACCTTAAGAATTTACCTATATACCGGATCACGAACCGAGCTGGTAAGGTTCGTACCAGCGAATGGTACGGTAGCAATCGACTCCCAAAATCTGGCCAACACACTCCGCCCCAAACAATTATCCCTCGGGTGGTTGTACACCCCTCTTAACCCATCAACAAACTCATCTGTATGTACCTCCTGCTCCGAATAAAAACCCAAAGCTACCCCAAACTCGGCTATACTCATCTCATACAAATTTCTACCCAGCGAGCACGATACCGCATTTTTCTCAGCAAAATGTACCCTCTTGTGATGAAAGGTACAATGAAACTCAATAGTCAGCTCTGTATATTGTGGCTAACGACAATCCAACACCGCAATCAATCTCGGCCCAAGCAAATTAGCTACTCGTTCACTAACTCCCATTGTTTGTAACCAATCCCAGTCAATCGTACGGTGTTCCAACAGATTTGTTTTTACAAACTTCACCAACTTTTCCCTCTCCTCACTGTCTTCCTCAAAATCCAAGATCGGGTGGTCAACGATCCTTTCAGGTCGACCATAAAGTCTCCGATCTCGATTACGATATCTGATCTTCCTTTTTCTTGGATCCGAAAGACTCTACTGTAAACGCGGATCTCCTTGTGGACGAGGAGCTGGGCCTCTTTGTCTCTTTGGATCCCTGGAAGAACCTTCACCTGACATTTCCTGCAAATACAAGATAAAGATTTAAGCAATACGAATCAAACAAACACAAACTATTTTTGGTATTTTTGAGTTTTCTATTTTTTTTTAAACTTGGAAACAGCTGTATAGCATTAGTTCACGACTGAGACCGAAAAAATAAAATTAACTAAAAATATGGGTTACCGTTTACAAAAGCTTAAGTTATCAACAAACTTGCCCGAATGGAGATTGAGTATGGGCAAGATGTATTCGACTTGTACGTGCATATTAATAAACCCGACACTAAACTCTAAGAACTAACTAGCTAGACTCAAAAACTCAAACGACTCAAGACTCAATGTACACTATCTCCTCCCGGCACTTTAATTGTCCTCAATTAAGCATAAGTTCCAATATATCCCGACACTGAGGCTAAACAAAAGAAAGTTTGAAACGTTTAAGCAAAAAGGTGACGTTTTGTGCAAAAGGTTTATTTGGAAAACGACTTGAATTCGCAAAATCAGTTCAAAAACTTATTTTTTAACGAAAAACAACTTAGTTTAGCCAAGATAACCCAAAAACATCCACACTAGTAGCCCCGATGTCCAAACATAACCCGCAAAGCTCAACTAACCTCCATCAAACCAACCCGAACCACCCGCAAACCACATTATGAATGATCATCCGAACAAACCCAACTACAACCTCCAATCATCATCTAATCATGAAAAATCACAACTTTAACGAACCAACCAAACCCTACACCTAACAAACAACTGACCCGACACTTACAAATGATAAATGAAGTTACCTACAAGTGAGAAATCATAGAAAACATACGTTGGAGTCGGATTAAGCAAGAAAATTGAAGACTTGGGCTTGTGGTGCTCGAAGTTGCCCAAACACGTGAATAGATATCGCGAAATTAGGTGAAAACGATGGTGGGTATTGTAGGGAAAGTGATTGTGGTGATGTGGGAAGAAAAATGGTGTAATTTGGTGAAGAAATGAGTGAGTTATTGTGAAAATGGTGAGTTTAGCGGCTAGGGTTTCGTAATGGAGAAGTGGAGGTGATATGCAGCAAAGGGGTCACGGAAAACATTTTGAACTGGTCTGGGGGGCCTCGCGTAGCGCGACGGCATGTGACCCCCCCCGGTCGCGTAGCGCGACGGCATGTGACCCCCCCGGTCGCGTAGCGCGGCGCCTCAAAATAATTAGTTTTTGAACTGACCCCGTCGTATTGTGCGACAGGCCCTGGCGCTACGCCAGGGTCTGTTGTCACACCCCGACCCGCAGCGGAATAAGAGTCGAGGCATAATTGGGTTATCACCAAAGCTCATGACATTTACTAATATGTTTCATATTTATTAAAGTCAAAGTTACATTCCAAATAATCTAAACATGTCCATACAATACAAAGAAAATAAACCAAACATAACAATCCCAAACTCTAAATCATTTTATTCTTCTAGTCCAATCCTATGTGTTCCTAGCTGTTGCTGGTTCACCTGTATCATGTGTAAAAAAATGGGGGTTTTTGGGTCAACATAAGTTGGCGAGTGAACCTTGTTAGATAAACATTTATTATTGATTTACTTGTTAGTTTATCAATGAAAAATTGTGCATAATCATAAATGAGCAAATGTAAATAATCAAGCAGTGGCAATTAGCAATCACAACTATAACATACAATAACATATGATAAATAACATAAATGAACTGTGCGATCAAGGCTCAATCAAACGGAGCCGATCGTATTGCATGTACTGAAAATGAAAATGTCTGTGCGATCAAGGCTCAATCAAACGGAGCCGATCGTATGTGGGCACGCCAGGTTCACGCTCATAATGAAATGGGGAATATGCTCAACGCTCATAATGTAATGGGGAGCGGCGGCCTATGAAATTGCATGTACTGAAAATAATAAATTGCATCTAACGATAACCACACAACAATTGAAACAAACTGATTACACATGTCCATGATATGATGTATGCACAATGAGTTAAATATAATACTTAGCAAGACACATGATACACCCCAAAACGTGATTAAAACGGGGAATTTGTAAGATTCACTCACATTGGGTGCGTTGGATTGGAGATGGTGAGATGCGCACGAATTGGATGAGTGGAACAACGAGAAATACTAACCTAAATAATAACGGAAAAATATATTAAATGAGTGGATTTTATTAAGGATTTTAATGAAATTTTTAGATATATTTTTGTGAGTTTAAGGCTATTTTCTATCTTTAAAAATGTTTTTTTAAGTATTTTTAATTGATTTTTAAATTAAATTAAATAAATAAAAATATTAAAAAAAATTGTTTATTTTGCGTTGACCGTTGACCGTTGACTTGTTGACTTGTTGACCGGTTCGGTCAGTGGAATTGTTTGGGCCAGGTGAGGCTCGAACCCGAGACCTCTCGTACGCGTGCACGCAGCTCTACCAACTGAGCTACGTGTCTAACCCGAAATAATCTTGTTTTTAATTATATTTATATACTAATTCAGTTTAACCAAAATTCTTTTAATTTCAAAAACATTTTAATTCAACAAACCGGTGCCAGTAACGGGTTTCGAATGCATGACGTGCGACTTAGTGTTGCACACAGTCCACCGCTGGACTGTGTGTCTAACCTGGTTATTATCTCGGTTTTTATTATACTTAACAACTAACGGGATTAACCCGGTTCAGCTTTTATCAAAAAGGCATTTTATTACTTAGAGGTGCGTGTATCAGGGATCGAACTCGTGATGTGTGCGTAATATTTGCACACAGTCCACCGCTGGACTGTGTGTCTAAACCCGTTTAAAATAACAATTTTAATTATACTTATAGTGTTATCACAGTCATCTTCTTCATTGAATTTTACAGGCAGTCGATTATACCGTTATATCTTGTGTAGTTCGATTGTTAAACATTGTACAACCTAATATGAAATGGTAGAAACGATAATTAGAAGTGAACATACCGATGAACGGTTTATTTCAGAATTATGGCAATGTGTCGGTCCCTGTTTTTATGCTCTTCAACCGAACAAGACAATTAACCGTCTTGATTAGCTAATCGTGAAACTGAAGTGATCAGCAAATGTTAACAGAGGGTTTGAATGCCCTTACCGATTCTCAGATGAACATAGAGATTTTCAGAACTTTTCCGGCGAACTGAACTAGCTGAATACAGTGCCTGAATTCGATTTCAATTGAAAGGTTTAAGTTAGAAATAGCCTAACAATTGTTGGACTACAACGTTATTGAAAGAATTACCATTTTGATAATGAATACGGTTTTCCGGCGAATCTTGAAGAAATTTCCGGCGAGTTGATTTAAGCGTTCTGACGGACTGAAAATGTGACGAAAGTGAAATGGAATGTTGGTCTGATGTTTCTGAGTCGCGAGAGGGATCTTGAGTTGAAGTAATTGGGACTTTGATTCTTTTCGGTTATAAAAACCGATAATAATGAAAATTGATGTTCAATCACTTCTGAATTGATTAAAATCATCGGTTCATCGGTTATAAACGTGAATGTGCGAGTAATCAAACGATTTGACGATTGAATTGCCGATTTCCGTTTCTCAGTTGGCGCAACCGGTTTAACCGAGTTTGTGTATAAATGTTATTTGTTTCCTAGAGATAACAGAAAACAACAAGTGGCGGAGTGGTGATGTGGGTGTGTGTTAAGACTTTGAAGTTATGAACCGGCTGACCCGGGTTCGAGTCCCGGCAGCAACATTTCTTTTTTATTTATTTTGTTTTCACTTTTTATCAAATATAATTTTTATAGTTTAGTTTGTTTATTAATTATGTATCATTAAAAACCATAAATACACAACGTGACATTTATAACTTGATATTCGATTACAAAACGGAGCGGGTTTTGGAAACCCGTTTTTGACAAATGTTACATCTGTTTTTTACAGAAAGTTTCTTAAAATTTTAAGCTCCATGCCTTAGAAAAATTTTCCAATTCCGAAATTTGTCACCCCAATGCCTTAGAAACTTTTTCAATCACCTTCCACCATCCAAAACCTCCAAAATTTTTCTAAGTATCAAACAAACATACCCGAGACCTCTTTTCTCATGCTTTCTCCATTCCGTAACGATGATGAAACCTGCAAAATTCTCAACCACACAAAACAAAGACCGACAAACTACCAAACTAAACATTAGAAAGTAATGAAAGACTCAAACGATGACACTATACAAAAGGTACATTTGAGTTTTCACCCAAAACACTAAGTGGTGGCTTTCGGTGGAATTTCGAGAGGAGTGTCCTCTCTCTCATTCTTATCTAGCGGTCTGCCAATGTAGTGCTTCAAACGATGGCCATTCACCTTCCAACTCCGGCCATCGGACTCATCCATAATCTCGACCACTCCATACGGAAACACATAATGCACCATGTAAGGTCCCGACCACTTCGACTTCAACTTCCCCGCAAACAACTTCAACCTCGAATTGTAGAGAAGCACTTTATCCCCCTCACTAAACTCTTTGATCTTCTTCAACTTATGATCATGTAGGGCTTTTGTTTTCTCCTTAATGCCCCAAGATCGAGCATAAGCCGCATCCCTAATGTAACATTTGTCAAAAACGGGTTTCCAAACCCGCTCCGTTTTGTAATCGAATATCAAGTTATAAATGTCACGTTGCGTATTTATGGCTATTTTGATTTTTAATGATACATAATTAATAAACAAACTAAACTATAAAAATTATAATTGATAAAAAGTAAAAATAAAATAAATAAAAATAAAATGAGGCTGCCGGGACTCGAACTCGGGTCAACCGGGTTGTGAACTCCAAAGACTTAACACTCACACGCATAACCGCTCCGCCACTTGTTGTTTTCTGTCATCTATGGGAATCAAATAAATCTTATAGACAACCATAAATCAACCGGTTACGCCAACTGTAACCGAAATCGGTCACCAAACGTCCAAAGACGTTTGATTGATCTCGGTTTACTGAGTTTAACCGATGCACCGACGCTTTCAATCAAGTTTGCCTTGAATAAACTTAAATTCGAGAAAGGATCGGTTTTTATAACCGAAACTTTCAATTCCAGGAATACTTCAATCTTTGTCCCCTCTTGCGACTCAAACACACTCTATAAACCTCCAATTACATTTCCGCACAATTTTCAGTCCACCGGAGAAGCTCTTTGAACTCGCCGGAAAGTTTCTGCAAGTCGCCGGAAAACCGTATTCTCCATCAAAACGGTAAGTCTTTCAATACCGTCATGGTTTATCAATTGCTAAGCTATTTCTAACTCGGACCTTTCAATTGAAATCGAATTCAGACGCTGTTATCAGATAATTCCAGTTCGCCGGAAAATTTCTGGAAATCCTTATTTTCAGCTGTGAAACAGTATGGACATTTAAACACCCTGTTAACGCTTGTTTAGCATTTCAATTCCACGTTTAGCTAATCAAAACGAATAATTTGCTTGCTCAGTTGAAGTTCATAAAAACAGAGCCGACGCCTTGCCGGATTTCTGAGTTGAATTATTCCTCCGGTATGTTTGTTTCCAACACAGTCTTTGTCATTTCATCTCAGTCTTATGAATGTGTTAATCGTTTTAAAACAAGAAAACAGAGGGGTAATCTACTGTCTGTAAAAACTAACGGGGAAGATGAACTATGCTAACATTATAAGGATAATTAAAATTGGTATTTTAACGGGTTAGACACATACTCCAGCGGTGGACTGTGTGCAAATAATACGCACACGCCGCGAGTTTGATCCCTGATACACGCACCCTCTCCGTAATAAAAAACGTTTTATTTTTCTAACTGAACCGGGTTAACTTACATTAGTTGTTAAATATAATAAAAATCTGTATATTAACCAAGTTAGACACACAGTCCAGCGGTGGACTGTGTGTAGCGTTAAAGCACAGGTCCCGGGTTCGAGACCTGTACATGGCACCGGTTCGATGATTTAAAATGTTTTTGAAAATAAAAGAATTTTGAATAAGCTGAGTTAATATATAAGTATAATTAAAAACAGAATTATTTCGGGTTAGACACGTAGCTCAGTTGGTAGAGCTGCGTGCACGCGTACAGGAGGTCTCGGGTTCGAGCCTCACCTGGCGCATACAATTACACAATAAAACCGGTCAACAAGTCAAACGGTCAACGGTCAATGAAAAAAAGTCAACATATTTTTATATTTTTAATTATTTAATTTAATTTAATTTAAAAATCAATTAAAAATACTTAAAAATAATGTTTTTAAAGATAGGAAATAGCCTTAAACTCACAAAAATATATCTAAAAATTCCATTAAAATCCTTAATAAAATCCACTCATTTACTATATTTTCCGTTATTTATTTAGGTTAATAATTCTCGTTGTTCAACTCTTCCAACTCGTGCGCATCTCACCATCTCCAATCAAACGCACCCAATGTGAGTGAATCTTTACAAATTCCCCGTTTTAATCACGTTTTTGGGGTGTATCATGTGTCTTGCTACTTATTATACTTAAACCATTGTGCATACATCATATCATGAACAAATGTGTATTCAGTTTGTTTCAATTGTTTGTGTGGTTATTGTTAGATTAAATTCATTATTTTCAGTACATGCAATTTCATAGGCCGCCGCTCCCCATTACATTATGAGCGTTGAGCATGTTCCCCATTACATTATGAGCGTGAACCTGGCGTGCCAACATACGATCGGCTCCGTTTGATTGAGCCTTGATCGCACAGACATTTATCATTTTCAGTACATGCAATACGATCGGCTCCGTTTGATTGAGCCTTGATCGCACAGTTTCATTCATGTTATTTATTGTATGATGTTGGTATGTTATTGTATGATATTATGTGTTATTGTATGTTATAGTTTGTGATTGTTATTGCTACTGTTTGATTGTTTACATTTGCTCACTTATGATTATTGCACAATTTTTCCTTGATAAAATAACAAGAAAATCAATTATAAATGTTTATCTGACAAGGTTCACTCGCCAACTTATGTTGACCCAAAAACCCCTATTTTTACACATGATACAGGTGAACCAGCTGCAGCCAGAAACACATAGGATTTGCCTAGAAGAATAAAATGATTTAGAGCTTGGAATTGTTTAGTTGGTTATTTTCTTTGTATTTGTATGGACATGTTTGGATTATTGAGAATGTAATTTTGATTTAAATAAATATGAAACATAATAGTAAATATCATGAGCTTTGGTGATAACCCAATTATGCCCCGACTCTTATTCCGCTGCGGGTCGGGGTGTGACAGATTGGTATCAGAGCCATGACTATAGGGATATAGGATAAGTTATTAGACCCTTAGAGCCTATACTATAGTTGAATAGAAATTTTTAAAATTTTTGTGTGTTACATGCCAAATTTCATGATGTTTATATGTTTTATGTTAAATGTTTCATTCAATGTTATGCAAGCATGTTCATAAGTATATATTATCATATAATGCCTATCATATTCTCATAACATATCATATCCATGAAAGCACACACCACGTCATTTTCATGATTGCTTTTACAATGATTTTTGTGTTTTCAAATCTCATCAAAGTGAGTTCTCATGACGGGCATTTAGTAACTGGAAGGGTACTAGTACCGGTAGTCGGAACGTCCTGTCTAGGCTGGCATTTGTATAAATCCAAAATAAAGGACCAGTTTGCCTACCTGGGGACTAATGATGAGAGTACGAAGTACCTATTAGGCCAAAGCATGCTATACCAAACGTCGTGTGAGCTAACCCCACTTTGAGTTGTCATTGTGTCTACACCTGGACACATTCCGACCATACATCTCGTAAACATATTTTGTGGTTTGCATTCGGGTGATGCGAGTGTTAAATCGCCAATACTAATGTGAATCCTACCAAGCCAATAGTCATGGGGGCCCACATGACTATACAGGTGAAGGTATGGGGGACATTTGAGGCCCAACATGAGCAAACCCAAGACATCCTATGGATGTAGTTGCATTATTGATATTTATGTTATTTTCATTTTCTTTGAGACACATGACACCTAAAAAGACTCCATAAACTCACAATCTTCTTATGTATGCTCCTGTAGATGTCGTCTAGACAACAACGAGGGGGTAGAAAATCAGGAAGGTCTCACGAACGCTTGGCCACACAAATCGCGAAACAAATGGCCGTAGTGCTTCCTGACATTGTGGTTCAAGTACAACAAGCTCTCGCCACAAATCCCACTAATCCTCCCCAACAAAATGACCAGAACATCGGCAACCCTCCTACCAGCAAGTGCTCATACAAACATTTCAAGTCTTGCGATCCTCCTAAATTTGAAGGGACCGAAGGTGTCACTGCTGTCCTCCACTGGTTTGAGGAAATGGAAAACACTTTCCTCAATTGCGATTGTCCCGAGGATCGCAAGGTACGTTACTCAACCGGGAGACTATTTGGAGTAGCCCTGACCTGGTGGAACACAGAGAAGGGTAAGAGAGGAGTCGAAGATGCTATGGCCTTAACATGGAAGAGTTAAGGGAAATAATGACAAGGCGCTTCTGTCCAGAAGCGAAATCAAGAAGTTGGAAGATGAATTCCACTCGTTAAAACAAAAGGAAGGAGATCATACTTCCTACAACAAAAGGTTTCTAGAGTTGAACCAAATGATCCCCAACTTGTTCACACCAGTGTACCGCTTGGTTGAACACTATATTCGAGGTCTCCCCTCAAAAATTCAAGACTCAGTTCTAAGCACTTCGCCTGCGACACTTGAAGCCGCGATGGAACTAGCTACCGAACTCACCGAAAATCGCATTCGAATCGGTAAATTCAAAGAGGAGAAAAAGAGAGCCCCCATCGAGGCTCAAACTTCAAACCATTCTGGTTCCTCTTCGAAGTTTACTGGTAAAAGGAATCAAAACACAAGAAACTTTGCTGTCACACAAGCAAATTTCCCTATCCCTGCTGCACCCATCACTCAAGTTGCCCCTTCACCTGCACCATATAAAAAGCCATACTCCGGCCCATTACCAAAATGCAACCGTTGCCAATACCATCACTTTCCTGATCATCCCTGCCAACATTGCACTGGCTTTGGTCGCGCAGGCCATACTGTTCAAACCTGTCGCATACCTCAGCGAACGAACCGCCACCAGCCTTTAACCCAAACCCACCAACAAATAATGGGTCAAGCCCAACAACCCCTACTACTACCACCTACCCAACATTTAGCCCAATCATACTACCAACCCAACTATCCCATGGTGCAATCTATGCGGGCTTGTTACAACTGTGGAGACCCAAACCACTTTAGAAACACTTGTCCACGTTTGGTGAACATCATTCATGCCCAAGCTCAAGCAAATCCGGTGAATCAAGCTAACCAAGCTCCACCACCTGCAAGAGGAAGAGCTTATAACATCAACGCCAATACTGTTGAAAATAATAACGGCCCAAACGAATCACCCAACTAGTTTTTCCCCACCAAGAATCAAGACTCAACTCCAATCGTCTAGTTTTAATGTTTTCTTTATGTTATCTCAATCTTTCCGTATCCCAGTTGTAAAATTTGGAAATTATGTATCCAAGAATTTTAATGCGATTTGATATTACAGTTTTGTTCTATACTCATTGATTTAACATTCATATCATCATACATCTCGACGTATCTCAATCTTATCATTTAAAGAAGTTGGGTTGTGTCGCACTTTTACATAGACTGACCCCTTCATCATAACCAACGAGAGAGGTACTGTCATCATTTAGTCATGTATCATTTCAAAATTGAGACTCAAGTTTTGTTCGTTGTGTTGTTTATGTTTTAGAGTCACATAGAACTGATCATGATTTACTGATAAAGCCAACGAAAATTTGACAAGAATATGGTGGATACGCCGCTGGTACTTCCTATATATAAGTATTCTTGGCAAAGGATCAAAAGCATTACCAGGAGGATATGAAAAGTTCCGTGTAGGTTTAAATATCGTTATGGTTGAAGTTTTTGTTTTATGATACATACCTTACCATTACAAACGTATCAGTTCCCTCAAAACTATTATGCATAAAATCGTAAGCGACATCAAAGATCAAATCCGAGAAGCCCAGCATGTTTCAGTAACAAAAAAGAGACGTACGCAAGTAGCCGTCTTGTGGAGCTAAACTAAAAAAAATAAAATTTGAAACTAAATCCGACTGTATTCTATACTGTCTAGATCGCTTATGGATTCCTGACCACAATAACCTTCGTGATTTTCTTATGAATGTGGCGCACAAAACACGATATTCTATACACCCAGGAGCCGACAAGAGGTATCAAGACCTTCGATACACCTACTGGTGGCCTGGAATGAAAAAGGATATTGATGATTTTGTTTCCAAGTGCCTTTCATGTTCCAAAATATAAGCTGAACATCAAAGACCCTCAGGACTTCTGGTCCAACCTAAAATACCTGTATGGAAGTGGGAAAACATAACCATGGACTTCATTACCGGGTTACCTCGCACTTCTGGTGGGTATGACACTATATGGGTAATCATTGACCGACTTACAAAATCAGCTCACTTTATTCCTATCCGTGAAGATTTCAAGAACGAAAAGCTAGCTCGTGTTTATATCAGCGAAATCGTAAGCCGACATGGTGTACCGTTAAGCATTATTTCTGATCGTGATGGTCGTTTCACTTCCCGAACATGGCAAGCAGTACTAGCCGCTTTGGGTACGCGATTAGATCTCAGTACCGCCTATCATCCTCAAACTGATGGTCAATCTGAACGCACCATTCAAACTCTTGAAGATATGCTTCGAGCATGTGTCATAGACTTCAAGGGAAATTGGGACGCTCATCTACCATTAGTTGAATTTTCGTACAACAACAGCTATCATTCAAGCATCGGCATGGCACCTTTTGAAGCCTTATATGGTCGTAAGTGCCGATCTCCAGTATGTTGGCACGAAATTGGGGAAGCTCAAATCACTGGTCCGGAATTGATTCAAGAAACCACAGACAAGATCCATCAAATTCGAAACAATCTTCTAGCAGCTCAAAGTCGTTAAAAGAGTTATGCAGATAAACGACGGAAGCCTTTAGAGTTTAACATTGGTGATTATGTACTTTTAAAAGTATCACCGTGGAAGGGAGTAGTTCGTTTTGGTCAAAAAGGCAAGCTAGCATCACGCTACGTAGGACCTTTCAAGATACTCGAAAGAGTAGGACCTGTAGCATACAAGCTTGATCTACCGGAAGAACTCAACAGGATTCATCCCACATTCCACGTATCAAACTTGAAGAAGTGCCTCGCTGATGAAAACCTCCACATTCCTCTGGAAGATACTCAGATTGATGAATCTATGCATTATATTGAAAGACCTGTAGAGATCATGGATTTCGGAGAAAAACGTCTTCGACGAAGTCGCATTCCAATTGTTAGGGTACGCTGGGAGTCGAAACGGGGACCTGAGTTTACTTGGGAACGTGAAGACTCGATGCGCGAAAAATACCCGCACCTTTTTCCTACTACTACTACTACTTAAATTTCGGGACGAAATTCCTAAAAGTAGGGGATACTGTAACATTTGTCAAAAACGGGTTTCCAAACCCGCTCCGTTTTGTAATCGAATATCAAGTTATAAATGTCACGTTGCGTATTTATGGCTATTTTGATTTTTAATGATACATAATTAATAAACAAACTAAACTATAAAAATTATAATTGATAAAAAGTAAAAATAAAATAAATAAAAATAAATTGAGGCTGCCGGGACTCGAACCCGGGTCAGCCGGGTTGTGAACTCCAAAGACTTAACACTCACACGCATAACCGCTCCGCCACTTGTTGTTTTCTATCATCTATGGGAAACAAATAAATCTTATAGACAACCATAAATCAACCGGTTACGCCAACTGTAACCGAAATCGGTCACCAAACGTCCAAAGACGTTTGATTGATCTCGGTTTACTGAGTTTAACCGATGCACCGACGCTTTCAATGAAGTTTGCCTTGAATAAACTTAAATTCGAGAAAGGATCGGTTTTTATAACCGAAAATTTTCAATTCCAGGAATACTTCAATCTTTGTCCCCTCTTGCGACTCAAACACACTCTACAAACCTCCAATTACATTTCCGCACAATTTTCAGTCCACCGGAGAAGCTATTTGAACTGGCCGGAAAGTTTCTTCAAGTCGCCGGAAAACCGTATTCTCCATCAAAACGGTAAGTCTTTCAATACCGTCGTGGTCTATCAATTGCTAAGCTATTTCTAACTCGAACCTTTCAATTGAAATCGAATTCAGACGCTGTTATCAGATAATTCCAGTTCGCCGGAAAATTTCTGGAAATCCTTATTTTCAGCTGTGAAACGGTATGGACATTTAAACACCCTGTTAACGCTTGTTTAGCATTTCAATTCCACGTTTAGCTAATCAAAACGAATAATTTGCTTGCTCAGTTGAAGTTCATAAAAACAGAGCCGACGCCTTGCCGGATTTCTGAGTTGAATTATTCCTCCGGTATGTTTGTTTCCAACACAGTCTTTGTCATTTCATCTCAGTCTTATGAATGTGTTAATCGTTTTAAAACAAGAAAACAGAGGGGTAATCTACTGTCTGTAAAAACTAACGGGGAAGATGAACTGTGCTAACATTATAAGGATAATTAAAATTGGTATTTTAAACGGGTTAGACACACAGTCCAGCGGTGGACTGTTTGCAAATAATACGCACACGCCGCGAGTTCGATCCCTGATACACGCACCCTCTCCGTAATAAAAAACGTTTTATTTTTCTAACTGAACCGGGTTAACTTACGTTAGTTGTTAAATATAATAAAAATCTGTATATTAACCAAGTTAGACACACAGTCCAGCGGTGGACTGTGTGTTGCGTTAAAGCACAGGTCCCGGGTTCGAGACCTGTACATGGCACCGGTTCGATGATTTAAAATGTTTTTGAAAATAAAAGAATTTTGAATAAGCTGAGTTAATATATAAGTATAATTAAAAACAAAATTATTTCGGGTTAGACACGTAGCTCAGTTGGTAGAGCTGCGTGCACACGTACGGGAGGTCTCGGGTTCGAGCCTCACCCGGCGCATACAATTACACAATAAAACCGGTCAACAAGTCAAACGGTCAACGGTCAATGAAAAAAAGTCAACATATTTTTATATTTTAAATTATTTAATTTAATTTAAAAATCAATTAAAAATACTTAAAAATAATGTTTTTAAAGATAGGAAATAGCCTTAAACTCACAAAAATATATCTAAAAATTCCATTAAAATACTTAATAAAATCCACTCATTTACTATATTTTCCGTTATTTATTTAGGTTAGTAATTCTCGTTGTTCAACTCTTCCAACTCGTGCGCATCTCACCATCTCCAATCAAACGCACCCAATGTGAGTGAATCTTTACAAATTCCCCGTTTTAATCACATTTTTGGGGTGTATCATGTGTCTTGCTACTTATTATACTTAAACCATTGTGCATACATCATATCATGAACAAATGTGTATTCAGTTGTTTCAATTGTTTGTGTGGTTATTGTTAGATTAAATTCCTTATTTTCAGTACATGCAATTTCATAGGCCGCCGCTCCCCATTACATTATGAGCGTTGAGCATGTTCCCCATTACATTATGAGCGTGAACCTGGCGTGCCAACATACGATCGGCTCCGTTTGATTGAGCCTTGATCGCACAGACATTTGTCATTTTCAGTATATGCAATACGATCGGCTCCGTTTGATTGAGCCTTGATCGCACAGTTTCATTCATGTTATTTAATGTATGATATTGGTATGTTATTGTATGATATTATGTGTTATTGTATGTTATAGTTTGTGATTGTTATTGCTACTGTTTGATTGTTTACATTTGCTCACTTATGATTATTGCACAATTTTTCCTTGATAAAATAACAAGAAAATCAATTATAAATGTTTATCTGACAAGGTTCACTCGCCAACTTATGTTGACCCAAAAACCCCTATTTTTACACATGATACAGGTGAACCAGCTGCAGCCAGAAACACATAGGATTGGCCTAGAAGAATAAAATGATTTAGAGCTTGGAATTGTTTAGTTGGTTATTTTCTTTGTATTTGTATGGACATGTTTGGATTATTGAGAATGTAATTTTGATTTAAATAAATATGAAACATAATAGTAAATATCATGAGCTTTGGTGATAACCCAATTATGCCCCGACTCTTATTCCGCTGCGGGTCGGGGTGTGACAGATTGGTACTCTAGCTCATGAATTTGAAAGAAACGTTTCCTAGCGGCTTCGGTCATATCAAAGTTAACGGTTTTCAAAGCCCAAAGTGCCCTATGCTATAACTCTACTGGGAGATGACAAGCTTCTCCATAGACGATCATGAAAGGTGTGGTTCCTAATGGTGTTTTGTAGGCGGTTCTAAACGCCCACAATGCATCGTCTAGCTTGTCGGACCAATCTTTCCTATTCTTACCGACGGTTTTCTCTAGAATACGTTTGATACCTCGATTCGCGTTCTCCACTTGTCCACTCGTTTGTGGATGGTAGGCGGTAGACAAACGATGAGTGACTCCGTAGCGTGCAAGCAACTTCTCCATCAATGCATTGTAAAAGTGAGTACCACGGTCACTAATTAAAGCCTTTGGTGTACCGAAACGGGAAAAGAGTTTCTTAAGGAAATTCAACACTACTCGGGCCTCATTTTTAGGAAGAGCTTGAGCCTCAACCCATTTGGAAATGTAATCAATCGCCACAAGTATATATCGATTCCCTTTTGAGACCGGAAAGGGTCCCATGAAATCAATGCCCCAAACATAAAAAACCTCCACCACTTGGATAGGGTTTTGAGGCATCTCATCTTTAGCCGAAATTTTGCCAAGCATCACATGTTTTCACGAACTCAACGGCATCATGAAGTACGTTAGGCCAGTAGAACCTACAATCAAACACCTTTTGTGCGGTGGCATGCGCACCATGGTGGCCTCCCGTTAGACCCTCATGCACATGTTTAAGGATATTCCAACCCTCCTCTCTCGACACACACCGTCATAGAATCCTATCTCCTCCTACCCTAAAGAGGAATGGATCATCCCACACATACTTCCTCGACTCACTAACGAACTTCCTATGTTGTTGTATGGTCATCCCCCTAACAATATTGCCACTTGAGAGATAATTCGCTAAGTCACAAAACCTGGCAATCCCTCCATCTCGGCTTCTACAAACTCAATAGACTCGTGAGGAAACGTATCCCCTATCTCCTCCTCACGAATCTCCTCTCTCCTAGGGTCTTCTAACCGTGAAAGGTGATTGGCGGCTACGTTTTCGGCTCCCCTCTTATCTCTAATTTCAATATCGAACTCGGAAAGCAAGAGAATCCAACGAATAAGTCGTGGTTTGGCGTCTTTCTTTTGGAAAAGAAAACGCAACGCGGAGTGGTCGGTGAAGTCTATGGTCTTGGAAAGCACGAGTATGAGCGGAATTTGTCGAATGTGAATACTGCGGCTAAGAGCTCCTTCTCCGTGGTGGTGTAGTTCTCTTGAGCATCATTCAATGTTTTGCTCATGTAGTATATTGGGTGAAAGTGCTTATCCTTTCTTTGTCCTTATACCGCTCCAACGGCATAGTCACTCGCATCGCACATGAGCTCAAACGGCAAGCTCCAGTCGGGCGAGATAAGAATGGGTGCACTCACAAGTTGGTCCTTCAAAAAGTTTAAGGCCTTAAGACACTCCTCGTCAAAGACGAATGGAACATCCTTCTCCAAAAGACAAGTCAAGGGGCGCGTGGTCTTAGAGAAATCCCTAATGAAACGTCTATAAAATCCCGCATGACCTAGAAAACTACGAATCGACTTCACGCTAGTGGGCGGAGGTAACCTACTAATGGTATCTATCTTCGCACGATCTACCTCAATCCCATCCCTCGAGATCTTGTGACCTAAAACAATCCCCTCGGTCACCATGAAGTGACACTTCTCCCAATTTAGCATCAACTTCGTCTCCACACATCTCTTCAACATCCTCTTCAACACTGATCGAACGAGTTACCATAAACCGGAAATCGTCCATGAAAACCTCCATGGAACTCTCAATCATATCCTGGAATATGGCAACCATGCACCGCTGAAATGTCACTGGAGCGTTACACAGCCCAAATGGCATGCGTCCATATGCATAAGTGCCATAAGGGCATGTGAACGTGGTTTTATCCTGATCCTCCGGTGCGATGGAAATCTGAAAGTAACCGGAAAAACCATCGAGAAAACAATAAAATTGTTGACCCGTAAGACGCTCCAACATCTGATCGATAAAGGGCAATGGGAAGTGGTGCTTTCGGGTGGCATCATTCAATTTACGGTAATCGATGCACACTCGCCAACCCGTGACCGTGCGAGAAGGGATAAGCTCGTTTTTTGAATTCATGACAACGGTCATCCTTCCTTTCTTAGGGACAACCTGAGTGGGACTAACCCACGGTGAATCTGAGATGGGATGTATCATCCCGGCATCCATGAGCTTCAGAACCTCTTTCTTCACTACCTCTTGCATGTTTGGATTGAGGCGCCTTTGGGGTTGCACCACCGGTTTAAAATCGTCCTCCATGAGAATCAGGTGAGTGCAATAAGAAGGGCTTCTGCCCTTAATGTCAGACAACCTCCATGCAATGGCCTCTTTGTGGGCCCTCAACACCTCCAACAACTTCGACTTCTCACTATCCTCCAACTTCGACGAGATGATAACGGGTAGCTCGAACCCCTCACCTACAAAGGCATATACTAAATGAGATGGAAGGGCCTTAAGCTCTAAGGGTGGGGGTTAGGTGGTGTCATTACTAACGTCTAACACTTCGGGAATCAAAGGAATCCCCTCGTCGTCTATCTCCTCTAATCTTAACGACTCATCTTCAACTACCTCTCCTCTTACCAAGTGGGCCCCACTCGGATGGTTCATGGAACGATCGATCTCAAAGGTAATTCTCTCCTCACCGACCCTAAGTGTAATCTTACCATCAAAAACATCTATGAGAGCTTTAGCGGTACGCAAGAATGGACGACCGAGTATGATAGGAACTCTCTCATCAGCTTCCATATCAAGAATAACGAACTCAGTGGGAAAAACGAACTTGTCGACCTTGACAAGAAAATTCTCGACAATACCCCTTAGGTATTTCACAGACCGATCGGATAAGGATAATGTCTTTCGGGTAGGTGAAAGTTCGCCTAAGTCTAGCTTCTTGTAGAGAGAAAAGGGCATCAGGTTGATGCTAGCACCTAGGCCGGCTAAAGCACGAGTATTGGTATTGCTACCGAATAGACATGGGATGGTGAAAATACCGGGATCGGTATCCGGAAGCTTGTTCAGAACGACTGCGGAACACCCTCCGTTCAATGGAACATTAGACAACTCCCCTAACTTCCCTTTGTTCCTAAGAAGATCTTTTATGAATTTGGCGTACTTAGGCATGGATTGGAGTGCCTCAATGAAAGGTAGATTAATCTTCAATTGCTTGAAGATATCTAAGAATTGCCCGTATTCCCTAGAGTACTTTTGGTTCCTAAGACGTGACGGGAATGGAACACGGGAATGATCCACAAGTGGAGATGGTCTAACGTCTGCGGGTGGTTTCTCTACTCGTTGGGGCTCACCGGGCTGTGCGGTACTTCCTGGGACTAGCCTCGGTTGCACTTTGCCGGCAAGCCTCCATCTCGATCTCTTCATCTACAATCTCCTCATCTTCTTCTACTTCTCTCTCCTCAACTCTCGGGTTCCCTACGATTTTGCCACTACGAGTGGTAATGGCTTTGGCATGGGCGTTAGGGTTTTGTTGGGTGTTACCTGCAAACTGACCGGGAAATCTCTCATCTAGTTTTCTAGACATGTCACCTACTACCCTCTGAATGTCTTGGAAGGAAGATTGGCGGTTCTTAAGCATAAGGTCGTGTTCGGTGAAGACTTTTTGAGTGGTTTGGTCCTTCACAATTACCTGACTCATCATGGCTTCTATCCTCTCAAGACTACTCCCACATCACTATTTGAACCCTGAACTGGTGGAACCTGACTATTTGAACCCCATCCCTGACCTGACCATTGAACCCCTAATTGAACTGCCCATTCGACCCCCCACCAAAAAGTGAACCCTGCCCCCTGTTTGGATTTTGAGCGAATTGGAAACCATGGGGGTTACCGGTGAAACGAAAGTTATTATTATTATTGAAATTATTATTATTATTACGCCACCCTGAGTTGAAGTTACTACCAAACCCACTTCCCAGACCTCTACCTAGACCGCCTCCCACAAAATCGACCTACTCCTCACCAACTAGCAATGGACACGCACCCGTATCATGACCCCCTCGACAGTACTCACACTTATCAACCTTCGCTTAATCTCTTTGAGCTCTCTAGTGACGTTTTCCAATATGGCGGTTATACTAGGATCCATGGTGACATGGTTCACCCCACGGGTGGGTGCACTAGTAGTGGCATTTGAATTGCCACTTGCATACCGTTGCTTGGATCGCGACTGAGATTGAGATTGGGTAAAGTTCTCAAAACGCTCTAAACACTCAGCAACAGTAAGTTTTCTTATCATATGACCTCCCGCATTAGTGTCAAAACGATCACGAGTCTCTTGGGTGAGACCGTTATAAAATTTCTCGCAAAGAGCCCAATCGGAAAGACCATGTTGGGAGCAACGAGCGACAAGGTTTTGGAACCGCTCCCAAGCAAGGTAGTAGGGCTCGTCGGGCTCCATGTAGAACGAGTGAATTAGATCTCGAAGACGTGAGGCTTTTTGCGGGCGGGAAATATTTGTTTAGAAAGGCTTGACGGAGACCCGCCCAAGTGGTAAAAGTGTCGGCCGGTTGAGAATCCAACCAAGTAGCTGCACGGCCGGCAAGTGAAAACGAGAAGAGTTGGAGATAAGGAGCATCATTGGGAGCTCCTTGAAGGTTAAATGTGGCAAGCATGCGAGAGAAACAGTTTATGTGGGAGGGTGCATCCTCGTCCTCACGGTCGTGGAACTGGATATTATTGGTGATGGCTTGCATGGCATACGATGGAATCTGCCATGAGTTTTCATTAACTATGGGTGGAACGGTAATGGGTGAAGTGAGACCAATGAAATCGGCAGTGCCTTGTTGATGGACGGTTTGTCTACGGTTAGCCATTTGGACGACGGGGGGCTTTGTGGACGGGAAGGTGGTGGGGAATTATGGGGTGAAATCAAAGTTTGGTGGTTTAGATTGGAGAGTAGAGTCAGAATGGGTGGAAGATGAAGGAAGTGGTGTACTTACCTGGGAAGATAACAAAGCGAAGGTTGACTTGTCCGTAGATGGCTTTGGCGGAGGTCCCTGTGAGCGAAGATGTGGCATCCACTGCAAGCAAAGAACTCCTACGAACGAAAGAACAGACATTAGTTACTAAGACTCAACCTAAAAATTAAAAGACTCCAAACAAAACAAAACACGTAGCACGTATATGTCAATTAAGTCTATCAAAGTTAATAAACGCAATTGCCAAGAGTCCCCGGCAACGGCGCCAAAAACTTGATGTGTGCTAAACAGACTATTAAAATTAACTAAATTAGACTCTTTAAGCTAGACACTAAAAAGCTTTAAATCCAGACTCGACCTAACCACACAACCGACAAGTGTACCGATCAATGTAGTATGACCTAAGCAAGTCCAGATATCGAACCCATGGGACTCTACTGATTACGCTAACTAGACTCTAAAAGATTCGGACAGATACGACTCAAACTGTTTCATTGTTTTTTTTGGGGGATGGGGTTACTAAAAATCTAAGGAAATCTATCAAACTAATTATTAACTAAAATTATGCGAATACGAACTAATACGAAAACTGAACTCAGATGATGGTGAAAGCTACCTAGACTAGAATCCTGGATTGATTTTAAGTAATTACCAATTATGTCAATCACACGTTTTATGAAACCAGGATCTTGTGATACTAAACCTATTAAGACACCAACTAAGCCCCTCAATCCATCTCGAGGTGAAACTTATGGCACTACCTAGGCCGTTAATCTTACAGGTTATTAGACTTCTTTCCAGTTATCTAATTATTGTGTAAGTACCCTAATGTTGACCTACTCTTTTCCGATTATAGATCTAGGGTAGTTTGAGTGTCTTGATTTGACTTGATAGACTAATAAACCGACGGGGCAACTAAGGCACGACTTTTTCCAAAGACTGTCTAAAGCAATTCGCCGGGTAAGACCTACCAATAGCCCCGCACCTTCCAGCTATAAGGACTAGTAGAGCACTAAAATCTAGCAAACCATTAACTATTACTTCTAAGGTTTATTGCCCAATTCACTTTAAAGGTCAAAGACACAATGTCAAAGATCTAGCATGAACCTATTCCGTAGCAGACAACCACCAAGATTCACACGAAGCAATAGATAACAATAAACCAAATCAAAGCACAATCAGCCCATAAAAACGTGCAATTAACTAAAAAGGTTCAAACTTTATTCAATCCATTCATCATAGTCTAGGCAGTTAAATGTTTAGCCAAACATGGTTATTAACGAAAGCAAAACAAGGTTAATCAAACAGGAATTCATCGTTACAAGTTCTGAAAAGAGAAATCAAACAAACAAGGATTGTAAAACCCGAGCTAGTCTTCAATCTTCAATCTTCAATCTTCGCCTACCGAATGATTCCCGTGCTTCAAAACCTTCAAACGCAGCTAATTCACCTCCAAAATAAGCTCTAGAACTCTTAAAATTAGTAACCCTAACACCGGAGGCAACTTGTTCTATTTATAAGCCGAAACACTCATCAAAAACCCGAAACGAAACAACCTGGCTGCGAAAATACCCCTGTCGCGCTACGCGACGGGTAAGGGACCTGGGCTCGCGTATGGTGGTGCCCCCTATCCTGCTGTTTTATTTTTCTTCTAACGTTCAGCTTCCCGATTCGCGTACGACTCTCGTTTTTCTTCCAAACTGCTCGTTTTAACTCGTTTTTCATCACTTTAAGCAACGGGACCTGAAATCAAAGCTTAAAATCAGCAGTATCAAAATTCTAACCTAAACTAGACTCAAACTACCTAAAAACTGACCAAAATGGAGAGTGATGGGAACCCCCACTACAATCCATCACTAGTGATGGAACCAAGCTCGATGATGTGGTGAATGATGGCTAGTTGCACCCCCATCCACCTTATATTATGTATATAAGTTACCGAACAGTGATATACCATTTTATGAAACATTGTAATGGTTCAAAATGAAGTTGCTTTTTGTGGGATGAAAGCTTGGTCATATCAATTAGAAGGAAGGGGTGTGTTAAACAAAAGATCAATTAAAAGGAACGAGTATGTGTGTTAAATAAAATAGTATATGTGTTAAACAAAAGGGTATGTGTTAATGAAAGGATTATATGTGTTATACAAAGGGGTATGTGTTTATCAAAAGGATGTATGAGTTAAATAAAGGGGTATATATATATATTATCTATATGACTGATTATATTGAACTGCATTTTTTGTTAACCCATATACAACCCATTGACACAGTCAACTTGTTTGACCTGTTTAAAAAAATTGGTTAAACCGGTGTGTTTCAGGTTACACGATTTTACACGTGTTCGGGTTAGAGCAACAATCTTTAAAACAAAATGAAAATTTGGTCGTGTTTGGGTTCTATAATTCAAGTTGTCAACCCGCAAACATAACACAATTGACACTCATCGTCAGTGGAAGTCTCGAAATCAGACATGGTAATCAAATTTGTTGATTTTTTAGTATTATTCCTTTTTTTCAACGGCAAATTTGGATCACTAGCGGACCACTAGAGTATTATCGTATCACTAGCGGAACCACCGGACTAGAGTATTATCGTGCCACCAGCAGAACCTACCGACCATATCCATCTCCACTAGGCAATAATGCCTATACAGCTATTCAGAAGAAACCCAATAAAAATGCGTAAAAGAATCTACCTTGTAGGAATCGAACCCATAACCTATTGGTCATAAGCCTTGTTCCACCCTCAAAATGCCATTATGCTATAACGCCATGGGCTTTTTAATATTAATCTAAGGGAGATCTATTTGAAACGAAAGCCTTACTTCGACTTTGAAAAGGAAATAACTTTTTAACCCAAGAAATTTACATCGTAAAAGAAGTTATTGCATAATAGTTCTTTTTTTTCATTTCAATATTTTGTATGTTTTTCTCATGTAATTCAAACCTGTGATAATTAAGACGATGGTTGAATTTGATGGTGAGTTTCTTGAAATTGTTTAAGAGTAATTACAAAATTTGTCATTTATGTTAACACCAGATTGCAAAGTGTCTGCTTTGTTTTTTAAAAGTACAAAATATATACTCGATGTCTACAAACTCTTGCATATTATGTCCTTTAGCCATAACTCAATTATTTTTAAGGTTAAATTTAACCAACTAGACCCCAAATAAGGGTATTTTGCTATTTTTACCCTTATAAATAATTATAAAAAAAACAACATACATAATCTCCCTCTCTATCTCAACTCTCCTTGTTCAAACTCTAGGAAGAAAATCTGTAGAATTAGTGTATGTTAGCATAGGAATAAGTTTGAATGGGACCTGTGAAACCCTAACATATGATGATTGGTACTGAATTTGGAGTGATGATGTTAGGGTTTACAAGGTTCATTTTCCTAATGAGTACAGGGGGTAACAAGAAGAACAGGTTACCGGTTACATTTGTCACTAATGTGACAAAACACGAAGTCGAACATGGCCGCGAATGGCTTGTAGCCGTTGTGGAACTTGGCCCGGTGGAACTTGGCCCGGAATGGCTTGCGGTGTTAAGGTCTTTAGGAATGGAGAAGATGAAGATGCTGATATTTTAAAAGAGAGAGAGTGAGATAAATCTGGTAGAAAGAGAGATAGAGAGTTAAAAGAGTGGGTTGGATTTTTAATTTTTTAATATGAGTAAACTGGGTAAAATGATCAAAATATCCTTATGTGAGATCCACTTTTTCAGATTTAACTATGAAAAATAACTGAGTTAGGGTTAAAATAACATCGGGTATGCTTTTTATACTTTTTGAAGACAAATGATACATTTTGCAATCTAGTGTCAACATAAATGACAAGTTTTGTAATTGACTCATTTGTTTATTATAATTTTTAATTCAAGCATTTTTCATAAAACATATTTAATCGTAAATCTAATTCTAATAAAAAAACTCCAACTAATGTCACATGACATTTTTTTTAAATTCCAACTAATGTCAAATGGTATTTTCTTCTTTAAATCATTAATAATATTATTTATTTAATTACTATTTAATTCTAATTAATGATTATTAATAATATTATGTTATTAATATTAATTAAATTAAAATTCAAGATTGATGAATAAAAAAAGGGATATAGGATTTAAATAACCCCAACTTTCACCAATTGGCCGACAACACTTCCAACTTTTGATTTGTACACCAGCACTCCCAACTTTCAACTTATTGCCTGATAACACTCCCAAACTGAATGAACCCTAACCCAGTTAGTTTTTGCTGACGTGGCATCTGACGTGGCCCTTATTGCTGACGTGGCAGCTGATGTGGTATTTTTTGATGATGTGGCAGCTAATGTAGCGGCTGACATGGCATTTTTGATGATATGGCAGCTGATGTGGCAGCTGACATGACATTTTTGATGATGTGGCAGTTGACATCAGCTTGCTAGGTTAGTGTTCAGTTAGTTAGGGAGTGTTATCATCCAATAAGTTGAAAGTTGGGAGTGTTGATGTACAAATCGAAAGTTGAGAGTGTTATTGGCCAATTGGTGAAACTTTGGGTTATTTAAATCCAATATATGCTTAAAGTTTTATTAAAAGAAAATTTCAACTTTTTTTTTTCAAACGACAATTATCTATAATCTTAAAACCTATTATTTTAATACTTTTTAAAATGGATAATTATACTAAAGTTTTTTCATAGGATCTACAATTTTCAAATTCCACATATTAGGTGTGGTTTTCGATTTATTCTTGCATTTTACAATAATTTATACTTAAGGTGAATATTATTAATTACTAAGGTCAATCACATATTTTAATACGATTTTTTTAGGAAGTGTTTGAATCTTATTTATCCTTCTCTTCAGGTTGTAATGGGTTCATGTCAAAACGAGTGATTTTTGACAGATCAAAAGGATTTTAGACATGTTAGGCCAACCCTCAACATCTTTTGTACATTCTATTTTATATGTATATATATATATATATATATATATATACATTTTGTAATGTTTGATGTATTGTTTATAAGTAGCGAAAAATATTATCAAAAGTATGATATAAGATTTATTTCTAATAAAACGATTAGGAACATTTTAAGCATTCAAATACTTTTAACATATTTGGTCATTTCACTTTTTTGCTTTTTTTTTTTTAAATGAAACATCCTACCCAATGGAATCTTTCCCACAAAATACGACTCTAATTGATCGTTTCTACTATCATATGTAAAAATGTAATTTCAGTCCTATGATGTGTTTATATATATATATATATATATAGGGACCAGTTCAAATGAAAACCATTCCCAGTTGCGAGAACCGCGAAAACCACTCTCCACCAATCAGATCACGCCACCTATACACTATTATTTTAAATCTTAAAGGTTATTTTGGTAATTTACTCAAAATGTCACGTCTTCTCTCTCTCTTTAAAGTCTTATCAGACTTTTCTATCCATCAAAATGTCATATCTACTATCTCTTTCTCTCTTTAAATCTAAAAAAAGTTTTTTGATAAAAAAATCTATTATACATAATATTAATATTATTTGTTTTTAATGAAATTACTATTCTGTCTTTTTTTTTTGTTTACTGTTTTATACATACAAAAGGTAATTTTATTGATGGATTAATATGTAATTTTGATGTTATTTAAAAATAGTAACCGGTTATAAACTCACTCTTGCGAGTAAAAAAAGTTTAAAACCGGGGCGAAAAAAGATCTTAAAACCGGGGCGTAAAAAAGTTCAAAACCGTGCGTAAAAAAAGTTTTATACTTGCGCGTAAAAAACGTTTAAAACCTCGACTAAAAAAAGTTCTATATCGGCGCATAAAAAAAGTTCTAAACCGGCGCGTAAAAAAAGTTTAAAACCGCGCGTAAAGAATGTTTTAGACCGCACGCAAAAAAAAGTTTTTAAACTTGTGCGTTAAAAAATTTTAAAATTGTGCGTAAAAAAGTTTAAAACCGGCGCGTAAAAAAAGTTTAAAAAATGCGCGAAAAAAATAAAAAACCGCGCGTAAAAAAAAGCTAAAACTGCGCGTAAAAAATCAACTGAGAATTAAAATTCATGCTTAAAACAAAATTAATAATTCATGTTTAAAAAAAATTAACTGAGAATTAACATAAAAAATATATAAGAATTAAAAGAATATCAGTAATGCATGTTTAATTTTTTTAAAAAACAATCTTATTAACTAAAACAAAATCAATAATCGTACCAATCATTAAAGTTCTAGTAAAATGACCAATATGCCCCTTTGTTACTAAAAAACATAATATCATTAATAAAAACACAATCATTACATTGTTTTATTGTTTTTTAATTTCATCCATCAAAACTAACTTGATCAATGGCTAATATTGGTTCCTACGATTCTCACAACTCAAGTTGGTTCTCATTTTACACATCCCCTATAGATATACCCGCACAATTCATGCAATATGTAGGTCAATAACCTAGTAAACTAATAAAGTCTAACAATTATAGGTTTACCGTTCAAAGAATTTTCATTAAAGCGAGAAAAGTGGGCTCTTCATAAGAAATTTAGCTATACTATACACAACGTTTCTTAAAGGCATTTTAAGATACCCAAAAATTAATATCTTTTTTGTTACTTTAATGTATAAGATACAACTATAAAATTAGGGTAAACAGGTCTTTCAAACACTAATTACATTTTAATCATCTCATCTTATTTATGTTTTAATTTCCTAATCTTTAACCAGATTGTAACGCATAAGATACAACCATAGAATTAGGGTAAATAGGTCTTTCAAACACTAGTTAGTAGTTACATTGTATCCACTTGTAAAAAACTATCTACACCCCCCCCCATTTTTAAATGGTCATAACCTTTTCGTACTTTGATATCTTTTTCTGCTTCCAAACCTGCTCCAATTACTATCCTCCAAACATGTAACAATCAAACATGAAGAGATACAATAAATTTCGTGTCACACCCGACCTGCAGCCGAATAGATCACCAGGACATGATTGATTGCTCATAGCTTACCACAAGATAATTAAAATTTAAATATTATTAATGATTACATTTAACAATGACACAATACATATAACAATCCATTACATCACACAAATTGGTTTATTTCTCTAAGGCACCATCTTTAAGTGTCATCATCCACTCTTCGAACCAGTTCACCTATATCATGTGTAAAAATAGATTCTGGGTCAACATAAGTTGGTGAGTAAATCTACTCTTGAGGTACTTGATTATTTAAATGCTAAAATCTATTAGTTACTAGACATGTGTAACACTTATGACATATATCTACTACAATGATGTTACAATAAATATTATACGAATAAGAAAACTAACAGAAACAAGTAACACAATGCAAAGTGTCACCTCCGCTGAATGACACGAGCACCTTGCAAGTAATATATAAGGTTTGTAAAAAAGTATTTTTCTTGAACCTCCTATAAATGATTGTTACTATAAAATACAGAACTAGCAAGAAGAACTAGCAAGAAGTAAGAACCTATCAAAACAAGTGCATAATTATCACCCCGCCACGTAAAGCTTGTACTTTTAATCTGATGGGTTTCCATGGTGATCAGTTAAAATTTTATTTATCAAAACCCGGTTCAATAAATAATAGTAAATTAATTAAGAGAGTTAATTAATAAAACGCAGCGGAAATAAGTGAGTGATCAACAATAAACGAAACCCGACAGGATCCGGTTACATGCAAATACGAGCACAGTGATAAAACTTTAACTACTGATGAGAAAGATATACCTCGGTTAATGACTAACCGGTTGAAACACCGAGGTACAATGAACACGTGCTAGTGAACGAACAAACGGAACGGAGTATAAGCCCGAGTAGCGGCGACGGCGGTTTACCGACGACAGCACCCGGTGGCGGCGGTTGCGGCCGGCTGCGGCGGACCAGCGGCTGCTGCGGCGGTGGTCCAACGGCGACAGAGGGGCGGCGGCGAAGCAGGAACGGGTGTGAGTGTCTTGAGAGTTTTTCTCGAATTTCACTAACCACTTTACTCTTGATCTCCATGTTTGGTTTATGTAGAATATGGAGGTCCATACATGTGCGACAAATGGCGGACATGCACTAGGAGATAGACAAGTGTCGAGAAGGTCATGCATGCTTGCCAAGTGGCGCATATGCGTAGTGCATGTGTTGCAATTGGCCAAGAGTTTGGTGCGACAAGTGGCGGTAGATGGATGCATGTGCGACATGTGGCGCAGCAAAGGTGTATGCGCGGCAAGTGGCGTAGGGTGAGCATTCTTGTCTCACTCGGTCCATGTACCCGTCTCTCAGTTAATACCCGCAACAATAATCCCGCTCATGATCATAAATATAATTATGATCCGTTTCGCCTATTGTTCGTAATTACCAGTTAAACTATTTAAGTGGATTTAAGTTTGTTGCCCATGGTGTAACTCTTACAGGTCAAGACCGGTCGGTAGCTTTGACTTATCAAACCGGACATAAATATCCAACAGCTCCCACTTGGACGGTTTCTGATAAGATCTCAACGCAGACATCCAGCGGTGCTCTAGCTACACATAGCTTTCCCCAACAGGTCATGACACTTTAAAGTCACTAACCAAGGTATCTTCCCTTCAGCAACAACTTGCTACTTGAAGACAATAGACTTATGGTAATCATCGTCATCTATCCTTTCTGTAAAAGACATCAATTGAACAATGAGACATGGATCAGATTCAATCTCACATGCGTTCAATCATTATCGTTCTCGTTCATGAATCAAAGTGGTCCAATCAAACACACAGTAAGTTTGGGTAAGGCCTTACACTTCACCAGTTTGAATCAACGAGGGCGCACAGATGTCTAACTATTACATTTATTGTAAGAGTACATAATCCCATCTTGACTACATACAACTCCCACTAAACTTCAGAACTACTCCCAACCAATGCCTTTATGACTGGCAGTTACGCGACAGCGTTTGACACTGATCAAAGAATAGTCTTTAGTAAACGAAAGTTCTAGTATGTATCTCAGGTCAGAGGATACTAACTGAGTATACCAAAATCAAATACATTTATGACTAAGATCCATGAAGATGATTTGATACGAGTTACATCCAACGTCATTCATAATGAGGTCTGTGAGTTTGGAAGTCAACTCCTTGAGTCCAAATTCAGAATAGTCTTAATTCAGAGTCGTTCCCACGAGTCTGACCGACTACGGATAATTTGGAATACAAGATTCATGGATTAAACGTATTAAAATCGAACACAGTTGTAAGATTGAAGCTTTGCATTTAACCAGTAAATCAAAGGTGAATTCAAAAGGTACAATTGTTTGAATGTTCATACATCCAAATACTAAATCAAAACAAATGGCTAGCTAGTCTAAGACCGATAGCATTCCTATGTTGGTCATGCTTGTTCTGAGTCATCGGTTAGTGAACCGGTCTGCTAGGTTTTGATATGTGTCTAATTTGCTCATTAAGATGTCTCATTGTTCCAGTATTTCCCATATATAGTGGAACTTTCTTAGAATGTGCTTGGCCCTGTGATGAGATATGGGCTCCTTGGTTTGAGCAATAGCTTCTGTGTTATCACAGGACACCTCGATTGGTTTTTGAATATTCAAAACCACATTGAGGTCAGTGATGAACTTCTTCATCCAAGCATCTTCTTTTGCAGCATCTGATGCAGCAATATATTCGGATTCAGTGGTTGAATATGCCACTACACTCTGTTTGGAGCTTTTCAAACGAACAGCTCATCCATTGAGAGTGAATACGAATCCTAATTGTGAGCGAGAATCATCTCGGTTTCTTTTGGAAGCTAGCATCAGTGTAACACCTTACATTGAGCTCTTCTTCCACTCCTCCAAACACCAAAAACATATCTTTTGTTCTTCTAAAGTACCTCAGAATGTTCTTTACTGCAGTCCAATGGGCAATGCCAGGACTTTGCTGAAAACGACTGGTCATGCTTAAAGCATACAAGACATCAGGTCTAGTACATAACATAGCATACATGATAGAATCCAATCGCTGAAGCATATGGAACTTCTTCCATTTGCTTTATTTCAATGTCCATTGAAGGAGATTGCGATTTGTTCAACACGGTTCCTTTAGTCATAGGAACACCTCCTTTCTTGGAGTTTTCCATCTTAAAGCGTGATATCATTACATCTATGTAAGTACTTTGACTTAGCCCTAGAAGCCGCTTAGATCTATCTGTATAGATCTTGATTCCCAGAATGTAAGCAACTTCTCCAAGATCTTTCATTGTGAAGCAAGATCCCAAATAGTGTTTAATATCATTAAGCATAAGGATGTTGTTTCCAATGATTAGTATATCATCCACATACAGGATGAGGAATGATACGGTGCTCCCACTAGCCTTTCTGTAAACACAAGGCTCATCTTCATTCTTGACAAAACCAAACTCTTTGATATTCTAGTCAAAACGAAGATTCCAGCTATGAGATGCTTGCTTGAGTCCATAAATGGACTTATTTAGTTTGCACACCTTAGTTGGATATTTAGGATCGACAAAACCTTCAGGCTGAACCATATAGACATCTTCAGAGAGATGTCCATTAAGAAAAGCGGTTTTGACATCCATTTGCCATATTTCGTAATCATAGTACGTAACAATGGCAAGCAATATCCAGATTGATTTAATCATAGCAACGGGCGAGAAGGTCTCATCAAAGTCAATACCTTGAGTTTGAGTGAAACCCTTCACAACTAGCCGTGATTTATAGGTGTGGACATTTCCATGCATATCGGTTTTTCTCTTGAAAATCCATTTGCTCCCTACTGCCCGACAATCGAGGGGTAGCTCAACCAAGTAACATACTTGATTCTCACGCATAGATTGCATCTCGACCTTCATGGCTTCTTGCCCTTTCTTAGATTCCGGATCAAAGATTGCAGATTTCTAGTTAGCAGGTTCGTCGTTAGAGTCAACTACTAATAAGACTTCGGGACCATTTAGATGCCATAGGTATCTATCAGGTTCTTGGCGAATCCTACTAGTTCTGCGAACGTCTGTGTGTATGTCTGATTCATTGGCAACAACTACTTGTTTATCAGATGGTCCGACTTAATTAGCGGTTGTTTGTGGTTCTCGAATTTCTTCAAGATCAACCACATACTGAATTGACAATGCGGGCAACGATCATAAGAGCATAACCTCAAAATAAGTGAGGCAAGTTAGTTCTACACATCATCGATCGAACCGCATTAAGTAGGGTTCGTTTTCTCCTTTCACTCACGCCATTAAGTTGGGGCGTGCCAGGTGGAGTGGGTTGTGAAACTATTCCACGTTCCTTTAGATGATCGAGAAATTCTAAGCAACGGTATTCGCCACCTTGATCTGATCGAAGTACTTTTATCTTTCTAGTAAGCTGGTTTACTACTTCGTTTTGAAACTTTTGAACTTTTCAAAGTTTCGTGCTTATTCTTCATAAGATAGACACAAGCATATCAACTGTAATCGTCGATAAAAGTAACGAAGTATCCTTCATGGTTTCTAGTCGTGTTCTGAAAGGGTCACATATATTAGTGTGAATGAGTACTAGAAGACCATTGGCCCGTTCACCAACACCAGTGAAGGGGTGCTTTGTGAGTTTGCCATTTAAGCAAGATTCGCAATCATCAAGGAGTCCTGTCCAATGGATTCAAGAATCCCTTCGGACTGGACCTATTTTATGCGTGTCTTACTTATGTGGCCAAGTCTACAATGCCAAAATTATGTTTCATTTATACCAGCTTTGTTACGCTTAGAAAGATGATATATGTTATTATTTATTTGAACATCAATACCATTTTGAGGTTTAGCCTCAAAACAAAAGAAATTATTCAAGTAGGCAGAAATGGAAATTCCATTAGAACGTACTTGAATCCTTGTTCAAATAGTGAAGAAACTAGAATAATGTTTCTGGTCAAACCAGGTGCAGACAAACAGTTATTTAAAGTAACTACGAGGCTAGAAAGACATGAAAAACAAAATGTTTCAGTTACCAGTACTGGAACTCTCTTTCCGTCAACAACTATGAGTTCCATGTCGCCTTGTTTCAGTTTCTTCCACTTTTCAGGTTCTTGTAAGACATGAACGATGTGATAACCACATCCGGTATCAAATACCCATGTGTTGCTAGAAACAGTGAAAAGTTTAATAACATAAATGAGAATACTAGAAGAAGTGCCAATGTTATTGGCCTTGTTCATTTTCAGCTTGGCTAGATACTGTGGCCAGTTTCTTTTCAGTGCCTCATTTGTTTGCATTCAAAGCACTGACGTTCCTCAGGAGGGTGTGGTTTTTGCAACGTGCTTGTTGTTGGTGACATTTCTGGCGGCAACAATAACCTTTCTCTTGCCTTTGCTCTTATGATCTCTTTTCTTGTCGTTGGGCTTCTTAACACCACCATGTATCCTTTCATCTTAAGCACATGAGTACTGACACATGATCCTTCCAGCATTTTACAGCTTATGATCTGTTTCATGGTGTCATACCGCTCCTGTCGGGCTTGTTTCTGAAACATGCCTTTCAGTTGCTGGATTATGTCATAAGTATCTTTATCTTCCATGTTCTTCTAAAGTTCAAAAGACATGGTGGCTTGCATAAGGCAGGCTACCTCAATGACATCCTCGTTATGTCTTTCCAGTGCCTTGCGAGCAGCAGTAGTGTTACCTTCAGGCTCGGTCGGGACTAGGCCATCTAAGATACATAGCTTTTTCGCCATCTTAAGAACTATTCTCAGAGTGCGATGCTATTCATGAAAGTGGGTGTTATTCAAATTTTTCTTTTTCAAGTATAGACTTGAGAATGAAAGAGTTGTTTTCTTTAGACATCTATTATATAAGCAATGATTTTAATTAGTATTTTCGATGTCCTTATTTAATTAATGACCCATTACAGTAATCAGAACAAGGAATGAGAATCCGGTTAGAAGCTCTTTCTAAAGGCAGCTGTAGCACGCAACATTAGCAAGGGGTTCAAGCGAGGGGTTCAAGCGGACTGACAACGATTGTCAGTTGTGAGAAGAGCACAACTCTCGGGTATGAGGCCGCTAAGACAACTCTTGTCTATGCATTGATACGTTTAGCCTCATCTATGCCATTTTTGTTCTCGAGACAGCTGTAGCATGTAACATGAGAAGAAAAGTAATAGTCATCCTAAAACGGTCACATGTGGAAGGGTCGGATGTGTCGACGAAGCCCTTGAACCTTGGAAGGATAAACTAGACACCAAGTGTTGTGTTGTGGCTCCAACACTGATGGTTCGCATTATGCCCCAAGTGTTACTTGTAGTAGGATGGTATCGACCATTGATTTTAATTATGGGTTAATTTTAATTTTTAGTATATATTTTAGTCGTGACATCTTGATGAACCCTTTCATCTCTCAGGACACTTAGTTTTAAATATCCTATTAAAACTAAATTGTCGCGACTTGAATTAACCAATTTTAAGTTAATAGAAAACTATTAATAGTTTTGGAAAACTGAATTTTGCAAAACTTAATTGGTTATTTGTTTGTTTTTCAAAAACAACCTTTGTTTTATAACGAAATTTTAACAAGTTGTAAAACAATTTAGAACTTGTTATAATGTGATTGTTTTTAATATTTTAAAACTCCTTTTAAAAACATGTTGGTATTTAGGTTGGTTATGTTATAACAACTTATAAGATAAAAAGCAACCACAATAGCAAGACAAATATGTAAATCTATATGGCCAAAAATTGTTCGATCTTGCTAGAGCCTAATAGCAAGATTAAATGGGTCACGGGGTCACAACACACAAACAGCCACAAGGATGGACTTGAGTGCATCCAGTCATCTCGAGCAACTCCCACTGACTTCATGACTCCTGTTTTAGCGTCCTCGGTTTTGTCTTTGGTCTTCGTTTATTACAATATTTTAAAAATATAATAAAGGAAGAAACCCTATCTATTACAACTTTGAACCATCTAAATGGCCATAAAATATATTACAAAACCGAATAAAATATGCAACCACAAAACAAGGTCGGGCCAGATTTACATATTCCACAACAATCACAAATAAACCGGGCAATCTTTTGGTCAAGCAAAACAAATAAAATATTGACCAAAAATAAAGTTGCCCTTAAAATTATTTTAGATCAAAAACTTTAAAAAATAAAGTTTGTGTTCTAATTCCTGTGAAAAGACCGGTACCGACTCGTATGTTGTAACCAAGGCTCTGATACCACTGATGGGTTTCCATGGTGATCAGTTAAAATTTTATTTATCAAACCCGGTTCAATAAATAATAGTAAATTAATTATGAGAGTTAATTAATAAAACGCAGCGGAAATAAATGAGTGATCAACAATAAACGAACCCGACAGGATCCGGTTACATGTAAATACGAGCACAGTGATAAAACTCTAACTACCGATGAGAAAGATATACCTCGGTTAATGACTAACCGGTTGAGACACCGAGGTTTAACGAACACGTGCTAGTGAACGAACAAACGGAACGGGGTATAAGCCCGAGTAGCGGCGACGGAGCGGCGACGGCGGTTTACCGATGACGGCACCCGGTGGCGGCGGTTGTGGCCGGCTGCGGCGGACCAGCTGCGGCTGCAGCGCGGCGGCTGCGGCGGTGGTCCGACGGCGACAGAGGGGCGGCGGCGGAGCGGGAACGGGTGTGAGTGTCTTGAGAGTTTTTCTCCAATTTCACTAACCACTTTACTCTTGATCTCCATGTTTGGTTTATATAGAATATGGAGGTCCATACACGTGCGACAAATGGCGGACATGCACTTGGAGATAGACAAGTGTCGAGAAGGTCATGCATGCTTGCCAAGTGGCACACATGCGTAGTGCATGTGTTGCAATTGGCCAAGAGTTTGGTGCGCGACAAGTGGCGGTAGATGGATGCATGTGCGACATGTGGCGCAGCAAAAGGTGCATGTGCGACAAGTGGCGTAGGGTGAGCATTCTTGTCTCACTCGGTCCATGTACCCGTCTCTCAGTTAATACCCGCAACAATAATCCCGCTCATGATCATAAATATAATTATGATCCGTTTCGCATATTGTTCGTAATTACCAGTTAAACTAGTTAAGTGGATTTAAGTTCGTTGCACACGGTGTAACTTTTACTGGTCAAAACCCGGTCAGTAGCGTTGACTTATCCAACCGGACATAAATATCCAACATAATCCAACTCTATTAACTTGTTAATAATGAACTATCTTTTGTTGTCGAAGACGGCATTATTTCTCACAAGCCAACAAATGAAATGGGTCACCACACAGACTATTTATTTTTTAGCCAAAACTTTAGGATTCTTTTCCTTATTTCTAAATTTGTAAAAATGCTATCATTTAAAAGGTAAAATATTATTTGGACATTTACACTGTTTCCATAATCTTGTCTATAAGAGAAAAAGAACATGCATATACAAAAACCAAAAAACGTAAACCCCCCACCCTTAGGGGTGTTCATGAGCCGATCTGATCCGAGCGAGGGTCTGCTCGTGCTCGGATTGAATTACAACCGATCTGATCTGATCGGATCGAATTTGCAAAACCGAGCACAAAAGTGATGCTCGTGCTCGGATTGAATTTGAATCGAGTGGATCGTTTCGCTCGGTTTTCTCAGCACCAAAATTAAAACATGTGTAGCAACAAAAAAAACTGAAATCAAGACTATTACAAGGGTGCATTCAACAAAAACAAATCCTAACTTAATTAAAATATGTCCAACACATTACTAACAAAAGCAATACATAACTAAAATCAGGATTCTAAAAATGTTCTTAACAGTATCAAGAAGCACAAAATTAAGTGTGAAATACAAATTGGTATTTAGCTCAAAATCCATAAACTTCTTCTTTAAGCTTGATCATCTCTATCCACAAAATTCAACTTCAAATCAACATATATAACCTATAAACACAAGCATTAAACAAAACAATTAAGTTCTGCACATTACATAACAAATTTTATGATTTGTTAATTATAAAAATACCTTTCATTTATTATCAGACCCGTCCGGAGTCAACACATCAATTTGTAAACTGAGCAGCGAGGTAGGAGATTGTACCGTATCCGTATGAGTTGAATTTGAGCAGCAACGAGATATGTGGCAGGAGGTATGTAGCAGGAGATTAGGTGCTGATTTGAATTATTAGGAATTAGGTTTAGGTTTTGGTATTGTGTTGGGCTAGTATGTTTCTTGGGGTTTTAATTTTCTTAGGCTACTTATCTATATAAGTATATATATATATATATATATATATATATATATATATAATCTTTAAAATCTATAAATATATATTAATTATTTAATAAAAATAATTCGAGCAAAACCGAGCGATCGACGAGCGAGCGGACCTTTGCTCATGCTTGGCTCGTTTTCAAATCGAACGAGCCGAGCGGCTCATTTACAAACTGGAGAATATTCCTTCTTACCCTTCTTACAATAAGAGTCATTTGTATTTGATCCTTTCTCTACACTTAAATATTTACTTAGATTTTGTGCATTGAAACTTACATCAACATAGCAATTTGACGAAAATGAACTGGGTGGCGTAGGAATGAGTCACTTGGCCCAAGATTAAAGGGGATTTGGGTATAAACAAGCTTATTGAGGTCAATGAGAACCTTCTTTCTAATGGGGTTGGAGATATGGGTTGAAATCCAAAATCTTTGGAGGAAAGTGATGGAAGCTTGCCATAGTAAAAACAATCAAAGAAACTTCTTACCGCTCAATGGGAATATCACGGGATGTTGTCAAAATATTGTGAAGGTGTTCTCTAAAATTAAACTAAACAGGAAAGGTTTAAATCGGTTGATCACGGGGAAGGTGGGGAATGGGGTAGACATTCGTTTTTGGATTGACATCTGGGTGGGCGACCTTCCTTTCATGGATAGATGGCCCCGTTTGTTTGGTTTGGAATTGTTTAATTTTGCAGGGTTGTGGATAGAGTTCAAGGTAATAGGGGCTTTACATGGTTTTTGGTCTAGACTTCCTGATTCGGATGAAGAACTTACAGAATGACAAGAATGTATTGATGTCCTTAATATGATGAGGCTTTCCAACGATAAGGATTTGTGGATCTGGAATGATGGTAGCCAGGATGGTTTCTCTCTGAAGTCCGTCAAAAAGGCTCTAATTAACAAGATAGGTACTTGTCAACTCCCTAACTTCGTCTGGTGTAAATGCGTGCCTCTCAAATGTAATGTTGTGGCTAGGCCGGGTAATTTGGATAGGCTTGCAACGAGAGTTAATTTAAGGCGAAGGAATGTGGAGATTACATCGGTATTGTGTCCTTTTTGTGATGAATATGAGGTAACGGTGGAGCATCTATTTACTGCATGTTCGGTGGCTATCAAGGTGCGGATGACCTCTAGTGCTTGGTGCAACATCCCTACAATGTTCGCTTTTGACTTCAAGGACATTTTGGATACTCACAACCACATTCAGGTCGGAAAGAAAGCGAAGAAGATCTTTTACGGATTGATGATTATTGCGTGTTGGTGTATATGGAAAGGAAAGAATGAGGTGGTTTTCAATCAAAATAGAAGGAGTTCGCAAGACATTACAGGGGAGATAAAATCGAGAGGTTACGTTTGGGTTAAAAGTAGATATTCATGTAATTATATCAATTGGGCGGATTTGTGTAAATATCCGTTGTATTTGTCTTAATTTGTTTTACCCTTTGCCCGCTTAGGTCGGGGGTGTGTGTTTGTTTGGCCTTTTGCCTGATTGGATCGGAGGTGTATTTTAATAAAGTTCATTTAAAAAAAACAAAGCAAAGTATTAAATTAAATTATAAAAATGGTCCGGAGTTTGACTTTTAAGTTAACAGTGGTGGAAAACGTATTTAGTTTGATTCTACTTGGAGTTGAGAATATGTTTGTGGTGTTGACACATCAAGAATGTTTTTTAGTGTGAAGGATTGAGCGTCTACCGTAGACACGACGGAACATCACGGAATTATATATGTTTTCTTTCATTCGAGGATGGATTACTATCAACGTTAAAGCTTTTGATTTATGGGGCTTCACACTTTCACACACACCCGTACAAACATGATGTATATATATGCACATTAATATAAAAATAAGTTTTGATAGGAAAATACAGCTTTTGCTCGCGCAAACGTAGGATGTGGGTATCTCTCCTTCAAGTGGGCTGACTCAACAGACAACGGTCATCTCTCTCAGCGGCGGACCCAGGTATAATCCTGGGTGAACAGACGCACCTTGAAAAGAAAACTTTAATGTATTTTTTGACAAAAATTCTGACCGCACCCTTTGAAAATATGCTTGAACCATTCATCCGCACCTCCAGTAAATAATTCCTGGGTCCGTCACTGATCTCTCACCTTCCCTTTCAGATTCTTCGCACCAACCCGGTCGTTAGTGTGTAAGCGAGCCAATCCACTTGTGAGTTACTTGAGACTGACACACCATAACCTTGAATTGCGCCAAGCATAAACAAGCTCGAGCCCTAGCTCGGGCCTAAAAATAAGCTTGTTTAATAAATGAATCATACCCCAAGCTTCAGTTATGGAGTTTGAATATGTTTGTGTGTCTAAACTAGCCATTTATTGACATATATATATATATATATATATATATATATATATATATATAGTGGAGGGTTCAAATGAGAAGAATTTTTTTGTAAGAAGAAGTTTCAACCAATAAGAATGCTTTATTTTACTTAATTTAATATTTGCATTTAATTTTAATATAAGGGTATATTGGTAAACTTACATAGATCATTAATTTGTATTCTTCTTCTTTAATAACTAAGTAAATTGAATTTGTAACTCCTTGTTCAAAATATATATTTTTTAAAATTAAAAAACAACTTAATTTAAAGTGTAGAATAAATTACTACGTGTGTAGGATAATTACGAGTTGTGTAGGATATATATCGAGGTGTGTATGATACATTTAGACGTGTGTAGGATAAAATTTTATAATGTGTAGGATATATGTAGGAAAATTTTGATATGTGTAGGTTTTGTAGATTATATGTAGGATAATTAATGATTAGTTGACTAATTAAATAAAGACAGAAAAATTAATGAGATGAGTTATAATTGAATTATTATTTTACCAATATATCATTTCTTCTTTTTCTTCTCAAATGAACATTTCCATATATATATATATATATATATTTACACACACAATAATTATTATGTATAAAATTATATGATAAAACACTTAAGAATTAATTAATATGTATTATATTAAATATACAAATTATAATAAACAAACCGAACTCAAGTTTGAAAAATAAGGTGATGTATGTTTTTTAAGAGGTAAAATGTCTGCAGTCTACGGACCACATCTGCAGACATCTGTTGAAGAAGAGGTGGATCAAACGTCTACAGTCTGCAAGAAAAAGACTGTTTGTTTTTTAACATATGTAAACTTCTAAAATAAACTGGGGATGGTGTACGGACGGTGGTGGGTGGTGGGTGGTGGGTGGTGGACGGTGGTGGTGGGTAGTGGACATGGACGGTGGTGGTGGTGGTGGATGGTGGCCGGTGGTGGTGGTGGATGGTGATGGTAGTAGACGGTGGTGGGTGGGTGGTCGACGGTGGTGGTGGTGGTGGACAGTGATTGTCACACCCCGACCGCGTAAAACAACAAACCGCGGTGGAAACGTCGGGGAGTGTTGTAACAAAAGTATTGTTTCAACAACCATGGTAATTAATGTTTTGTATTATTACATTAAGTTTGATTACGTTGTCTTGGAATAAAGGAAAACATAACCGAAATTAGATTGTGTTTGCGAAATAACAACACTACTATTGTCTTGTAGATTTTAAGTCACTAAAGCCCAAAGTCCATCCTAAGTGTCGCATGAATCAACCTCAAAATTAGCTCCTGAAACACATGTGAAAATAGTTACGTCAGCATAAAAAGCCTGTGAGATACATAGGTTTTATTGATGAGGATTCATAACTCGAAAGTTAAAATAGATGTTAAACGAAAAGTAGTCATGAACCTTATAAAGTGTTTCTTTTATAAAATCACAAGAAAATTAAATGTTTAAAAGAAATTATGCATAGTTGAATAAATGTCTAATAAAAATGAATTGTGTAAAATATGTCTTGGTTTGAAATAAAATATGTGTAAAAGATGTCATGTTTTGTAAAACTGTCACGTCTTGTACTAATTGAAGTGGTTTAGATAACGATACGATATGTAATATGATAAAAGCACTTATATATAGGAAGTACCAGCGGCGTATCCACCATGCTTTTATTACATCACACACATTTCGTTATTTAAATCACTTACCAAAAATCATCAAGTTATGTCTTGTTTAAACCAATGTCAATTATCATGTGTAAACAATGTCTAATGTCAGTGTAAACCATGTCTTGTAAATCAAATGAAGTGTAATAACCATTTGTCTTGTATGGCAAGTAAAAGTCTATAGTCAAACCATATGTAATAATGTCATGTATAATTGAATGTCTTGTACAAAACAATGTCTTAGAATAAACAAAGGTTTAAATCAAAAGTTATGTTCTGAAAACCATTGCTTTATTTGATACGAACATTTATCAGAGTTTTGTTTATCGCATACATTCAAGCCTTGAGACTGTCAGATAAACCCTTATCTATCAAAAAAAGTATTCGGATTCTGTCATCCCTTACTTCCAAACAAACCTAGGAAGCGGGGAACGGGATTTGTCAAGTCCTATGGTACTATTAAATACTATCGGGCGGCGTGATCAATGTTAATGAATGTATTATGTCCCGTTAAACATACCAAATGTCAGTCAATGTAAGCAATGTCATAAAAATGTGTTTAAACCATGTACTAAGTATGCTAAGTCAACATACGAAGTAGAAATGTCCAAGAAATCAATGTGCTAGCATGCTCAGTCAACATACATAGCAAAAATGTAATGTAAATCAATGTGCTCATATGCTAAGTCAACATATGCTGCAAAAGTATCTTTGAAATCAACGTGCTAGCATGCTTAGTCAACATACATAGCCAAACATAATTGAAATCATGTACTATATATTGTACTAGTTGAACATGGCAAGTATATGTCATGAAAGCGTGAAAACATGAAAGTATCGAGTAGGCACATGTGTATCACCCCAAATCATTTGAAAAGGTAAAAGAGGGGACTATGTACTCACTTGGGGTTGCAAAAGTATCCTTGTTCAAATGGATATACAAAGTTCAAGAGTACGTTGAAATCAACTGAGTCCTAATATTGGATAACTATGTTAATGTCGAGACTTTAATCGGAAGATCGGATAGAATGAGGTCTTGTAAACCAAATGAGTGTTGGAACTCATATGAAATGGTTTAACAAAGTTAACATTCTGATTTGGAAAGGATCCTAAGTGCTTTTGACCCGTTATGACTGGTTAAGGTAATTTAAGCCACTTTAACGTGTCATTTACGTAAATAAGTGTTCGGATGGTTAGATATGTGTTATGATATGTCTAATATGCCAAAATAGTTTTAATATTGCTACTACATCAGATTACATGTCAAAAAGTAAGTTACATATGCTTAAAATTGATTCATTCGCAAAAAGGGCGTTTTAGTCATTTATGAAGGCATAATAGATAACTTAACGTAGCACTAACCAAACAACGTGATCATAAGGTATAACCTCAGATGGTTATTCCCTATACAACTATGGTCACAAATATGTGTTTGGTCGGATCCTAAGATCGACCAAACGGGTCGGATTCGAAAGTCAAAGCTGTCACACCCCGACCCGCAGCGGAAAAGGTGATCGGGGCATAATTGGGTTATCATCAAAGCTCATGACATTTATTATATGTTTCATATTCATTAATACAATTTAATGGAAATTTACAATAAATGATACAACATGTTCTAACTATCAATCTAAGCTTCTTGGTTCTCTTCTAAGGCATATCCTATGTTTTCCTTGCTTCAACCTGTTCACCTGTATCATGTGTAAAAAGGTTTTTGGATCAACATAATGTTGGCGAGTGAATCCTATGGAAAACATTTGAACAAGTTTATCCAATTGATTATAAATAAGGTGCATACCACATATGAGTAAATGTAGATGTAAATTTATTCACACAACACATAATATTGAATATTGAACACATAAACACCAAATAATTGTTTTGAGGCACGCGTTGTTCGACTCGTCTCCCACGAGGAACTGATGGGCCTAATGAATGAGTTTTGAGGCACGCGTTGTTCTTACGAACTGATGGGCCTAATGTATGAGTTTTGAGGCACGCGTTGTTCTTACGAACTGATGGGCCTAATGTATGAGTTTTGAGGCACGCGTTGTTCTCGTCTCCCACGAGGAACTGATGGGCCTAATGAATGAGTTTTAAGGCACGCGTTGTTCTCGTCTCCCACGAGGAACTGATGGGCCTAAATAATTTGCATACAACTTTGATAATATGTAATACATCACAACCAATAATAGTTACATTCTAATTTAGTTCATAAAATGGTATAGCACGAATTTGCATAAGAGAATTAGTTTAAGCGACACATGATACACCCCAAAACATGAATAAAAAGGGGAGTTTGTAAGAATTCACTCACATTGGGTGCGTTCGGTTGATGAGGTTGAATGCACGCGAAATGGTGTTAACCACGAGTGAAATTAACCTAGATAAATCGCATTATGGTTTGGTAAGTAAACGGGTTTTATTAATCTATTTTAGTAGAATTGTTGGGTGTATTTTTGTGAGTTTGTGGCTATTTTCTAACCTTAAAAATGTTATTTTTAAGTATTTTTAATTGATTTTTAATTAAAATAATAAAAATAAATAAAAAAAATATTTTATTTATGCTACAGTTGACTTTTGACCGTTGACTTTGACTAACGTTGACCGGTTCGGAAGGCATATTATTGTGCGCTGGGTGAGGCTCGAACCCGAGACCTCCCGTACGCGTGCACGCAGCTCTACCAACTGAGCTACATGTCTAACCCGTCATATATCCGATTTTAATTACATATATACATTAATTAGAATTAAACAGAAATCCCTTTATTTTAAAAATGGATTAAATCTGGCGAACCGGTGCGCTCCACAGGTCTCGAACCCGGGACCTGTGGGTTAACGGACACACAATCCACCGCTGGACTGTGTGTCTCACTTGGTTATAAACTCAGTTATCAATATATTTAACATATACTTAAATCAACCCGGTTCAGTTTGCTGAAAAAAGAATTTTTATCAAGGCGGCGTGTGAGGGACAATACTCGAACTCGTGACCTTAGCGTTAAAAGTGCACACAGTCCACCGCTGGACTGTGTGTCTAACCCGGTAAATAACTTGATTTTAATTATACTTAACCATTACTGAAACGTCGTCTTCTTCACTGGTTTTTAACCGGAAGTGACGACTGACTGGTTCAAAAAGTTGATTCAAGATCCTTTAGTGTTTTATGATCAATTACAGTCGAGATAAAAGTAAAAAGGGAAGGAATTAGGCGTGAGAAGTACCGGCTGTTTCTCCTCTGTTTTCCGGCAGAACTCCGGTGGCAGCAAGTTCTTCCGGCGACGAGTCTCTTGCAGCAGAGAGTCTTCCGAAAGGTTACAAAGGTTGTGGGTGACTTCGGTAAAAGTTTAGGGGTTTCAGTAAAGCTCGGAGACTAATAATACGGTTTTCCGGCGATGTATCAAATATTTCCGGCGAGTGATTTTTCGCCGAGAAAAGGTGCGATTTGAGTGTGAAAGGTTTCTGGCGAGTTGAGGGTGTATTTATAGGGTAGTATTGAGATGAATGGGGTCTGAATTCGGTCTCAATTCAAAGTCAGCCGTTCTCCGGCGGTTACAGCTGATGTCGCGGGTTCATATGTCGGTTATAACCGTCGTAATAGTTAAGTCATCGGTTACATTGGGCGAAAACGTAATTAAACGGCGAAGTCGTCGGGATTTCCGACGACTGCTAATTGGGCGAAATTTACTGAATTTAACTTTGGAACTTGAATATTTGAATTAAATGTTTCCTTGTGTTAACAGAAAATCAAAGTGGCGGAGTGGTTGTTTGGCTAGGTGATAAGTTGTTGGTTTGAACCGGTACAGACCCGAGTTCGAAACCCGGCATGAGTAAAACATTTTTATTTTGTTATTTTTGACAGTTTTTCAAAAAATAATTATATATCCCCGCATAATAATTGATTACGTATCGTTTAAAATTATTTCGGGCATTTAATTCGCAACGAAAATTTTAACTGACTGTTCGGTTGATAAACGGAGCGGGTTTGGTAAATCCGTTTTTGACGGATGTTACAAAAACGGTGGTCAAGACCGCTCGACTTACGATCCTAAACAAGCACTAAACTAAAAGTGACGAGTTAGACATGTTTTGACATGTCTAACTAAGTTATAAAAGTATTTTAGTATCAAAACAAAGTGTTTTGATACCGGAAATAGTTCTGTCGGATAATGCGCATTTTGCGCATTATTGACCGAAACTTTGACTCATCACTATGACTAGTAAACGTGGTAATCAGTAGGCATGGTTGCTAAGGACCCTAACCTTCGTGATTACGATCACGTTGCAAAGTCCAACTGGACTTTGACTTGACCAACTAATGGTCAAAACCGAAAGTCAACCAGTAAGTCAAACTGTTTCACTTTTGGCTTAAAATAGCCAAAAGAAATAAACAAGACTAGGAAGAGCACTTACTTGTGTTGGAAAAACACCCAAGTGCTCAAGAAAACTCAGATGGGAGACCTCCAACAATGTGGTAGTCTCCACTTAGAGTTATAGAGAGAAAGAAGGAATGAGCAAATTGTGAGGTGAGTTTGAGGGCCTATTTATACTTGTGGGTGATGCACAAGATCATTCCAAGTGTTAGGCACTGATTTAGGATCATTACAAGTGTTAATGGATGTGTAATGAGCAGCAGGAAGTGGCAAATTTGCGAGCTAGGTGTCAAGGAATGCAGCTGGAAGCTGCTAGCTAATAATCTGTTGTCTGATGGTCTATGGCACCCCGCGAGAGAAGTGGGCTTGTCTCTCTCGCCCAGCCAGAGGCCAAAATATCAGAAATGTCAGTTTTAGTCCCTGTAGCCTACAAACTTGTTTTTCGACACGTTTTGGCACTTTTAACATTCGTTAATCCCATTTTAAGCTTTATAAGGAGGATAAATCATAGGGAACTTGAAAAATGCTCGGAAACATTTTGGATGTCGGTTCATTTGGTCGTACGATTGCGGTTTTCGGTTAATTACGACAAAAGTCGTAACGAACTCGCAAATGACCGTAAATGCGTAACGAATGATATTTTTGCATTCAAATCATCAAAATACAATATTTTAATGATTACAAAAATTTTTGGATGTGCGTACATGTTCCGGAATAGGAAACTCGCGTAACGGCATAGTTTCGTAGAATTTGCAAAATAGCCCTTGAAGTTGCAAAAACATGCTTTTGCCATACCGAAGCCCTCAAAACTTATTTCTAAGTTATATAAAGGGTATTTAAGGTATGTTTAGCTTATGTATTTGTGCAGGAGTGTACGTTGCGTTAAACGGATTACGTTTGTGTAACGGTTTGTGATTTCACTTCTAGAAGTGGTTTGACAGCTAAGAATTGAACAAGGATTGAAAACATGAAATGCCATAAGTAAATACACAAATATTGGAATAAAACATAATGTTATTAAATACAAAATTGTTTCGGAATTGTACGATGATTAAAATACACAGATGTCACGGTGATGGTGGTAGACGATGGTGCTCGGTGGTGGCGAGTGGTGGCCGATGGTGGGTGGTGGACGGTGACGGTCGGTGGTGGCTGGTGGTGGTGGTGGCCGGTGGTGGTGGATGGTGGTGTTTAACCCTCTGCAGGCCTTAGAAGATCTTAGAAGTGGTTCGACCAAGTTTGCACCAAAAAGACCTCGCGCAGACCTTTTCTAATGAGACATCTTCGGGAAAACAAACAGTCTGCGGGTGGCAATGTCTGCGCGTGGTCTGCGCCTCGCAGACAGAAGAGCCTGCGTAGACGTTTTATGAAAAAGCAAACAACACCTAACTCACAAGCCGAGTTAATGAATTAGAAATAAATCTTGAAATGAGCTAATCTCGAACTTAAGCTCCCATATGATAAACGAGTTGAGCTCGACCTTAGTCGAGTTTGGGTTGAGGTCAACTCATACATTTGCACCCCTACCCACCAGTGGTGAAGCTTGCCTTCGAAAACCGGGGGGCGAAAACGTATATACCAAAAATTCGGCTAAATTGCACTTTTCGTCCTTTATGTTTCAAGGTTTCGACAGGCGCTGTCCTTTAACTTTAAAAATTACACTGTATGTCCTTTATGTATGCAATAATTAACGGGCGGTGTCCTTTCAGCTAAACCCAGTTAACTTTTTATGTTAAAACCCTTATGTGTAACTTTTTAAACATCAGGGACCATATGTGCAAAATCAGATGCAAGGCGATTGATGGCGATTTTCCGGCATGTTTTCTGGCGATTTTTCCGGCACGTATCAGCGCGTACCCCCTAAATCGGGTCTTCTAAACCCGATTGAAGTTCTTATATATGTGATCAAGATTGTGAGGTTTGTTGTTGTTCGATTTCTTTTGAGTGTATATAATGTACACACAATCTGTTTCCATTATATTTTGATTTCTAAATGACATATTACAATGCAAGAATCTGTTGACCCCTTAATGGCTCAACATGTGCCTTTGTTCTTGATGTGGCCAAATGATCTTTTTGAGTTGGGTCAAATACTCAAGTGACATGGAAGAGAGGGTGTTCGTTAAGGGAGGGGCTCGGGTTAACCGAGTTTAACACTAGACAAGGATAGAGTCTACATTACTGTCGGCAGGTCAGTGTAAAAGATTCAAAGTCAGTACAATGTATGCATTCATCCATCTTTATGAGATTTGGCAAATGTCTTGTACGGCTGCTGGAGCCCAAAACAACCACCTCCGATGCTCAAATCGGAAATCCGTCACCGGAATCAGGTTCAGAAGACCCGATTTAGGGGGGTCCGCGCTGATACGCGCCCTCAATCGCCTTGCATTTGATTTTGCACATATGGTCCCTGCTGTTTAAAAAGTTACACATAAGGGGTTTTAACATAAAAAGTTAATTGGGTTTAGCTGAAAGGACATACAGTGTAATTTTTAAAGTTAAAGGACAGCGGTTGTCGAAACCTTGAAACATAAAGGACGAAAAGTGCAATTTAGCCAAAAATTTCTATAGAAACGGGGGGGGGGGGGGGGGGGGGGGGGAAACGTATATACCCAAAAATTTCTATACGAAAACTACATATATAAAACTACTGAGCGAAAAATTCGGGAGGGCGGGTGCCCCTCCCCTTGAAGCTGCACCCCTGCTACCCACCATGGAGAAGGATTTCACTCTACTCTCCCTTTGCCACGTCAGCGTTGTCCATGTTTCTTTCTTCCTCTATCTTTCATGTCAGCCACAAATCTCTTTCACCTTGTTACATTGAAGATGGTTATTTGTACGTAAATAAAAAAAACATATAAAAATAAGGTACTTGACTGTCATTCTTATAAAATATTTGTAAGAAATAAAGGATATTGACCTTGGTCAAAATATTGATGGGAAGGAAATAAGCGCGTATAACGATGAGAGTTAGGAATGTGCTTCATTAATCCATGTGAGATGAAATTTCTAGTGGATTTAGGAACAAAAGAAAATATCAAAAACATCATTGTAACAGGAGGTCACCTCTTTAATCCATCTTGATAAGCGTAAATTAAAAATAACCGTCTTTAATATTGACACCAAATTGTAAACTATGTCCTTTACTTTAAAAAGGTAAAAAAAAACATACTTGATGTTTGCAAACTCTTGCACATTACGTCATTTGACCCTAACTAAATTAGTTTTAATGGTTAAATCTGACTAAGTGAACCCATATGAGGGCAAATTAGTCTTTTTTTCCCCTTTAATCTTACTTATATTATAATAGTTAAACATCACACTCGCTTTCCAAAATTATTTAGAAAGAGAAACCTGTAAATAAGAGAGAGAGAAAGAGAGCAACGAGAGAGAGGAATAGAAATCTAAGAGAAAGAGAGAGATCATAAGAGTTAAGTAGGAATAGAAATCTAAGAGAAAGAGAGAGATCATAAGAGTTAAGGGAGAAGGACAATGGTGACTGTGATGTCGGCCATGGCCTCCGGCAAGCCACCATCTCTCTAATCGATCTTCATCTAGGGCTGGCAAATCGTGTCTTATCAGGTTTAACAGGTCTCTGATGACGCATATAATACAAGTATTAAATATGAATACAACTCATTTAACTACTTGATATCCATGGCTATAATACAGTTTTATGTTTTATCCACCAAGAAAAAGAAATGATGGATTCTAACCTCATAATTTTATTTATTTTTAAATAAGTAAAAAATCACGTTGTGTACTTTTTCAGTAAACAGGTGTAATCGTGTCTTAAACAAATATCTATAGTTAATCTATATAACCAAGTAGACCTGACCCACATTTTCATCTAAAACACCCGTAAAAACGGATCTTTGAAAAACCGACCTGTTTTGAAAATCGGATCTGAACCGTAACAAATATAAAGGCGAAATTTTATAACTTATTACTTACGTTTTGTCATGTAATAATTTATTTAACATAAATATTTTCGAGATTTAAAAAAGTTAATTTTATAAAGATCTCGGTTGGACACTTAATCTATAATAACCCGTTTGTACACCAGATCCTACGTAATCAATAAAAATGGAATTATTAATATTATTTATATTATTGTTGTGTCTTAATTTAATTACTGTTCGGGTTTTAAATATTAAATGTATAAATAAATTTCGTTAGATCTGTTAAGTATATAAAGAGATCACATAACTAAAGTTCAAATAGTGGTTTGTATAGTTAGTTTATAAAGGAAATGATTAATGGAGTTAGGGATTTAAGGTTATTGAAATTATAAATTTAAGGGGTTTAAAGTATCAAACTTTGAAACACTTCATCAATGAAAGGAAAAAGTGGAAAACCGGGCAAACTCGTACCTGATCAGCTTTACATGCGGCGTGGGAACCACTGCGCTGCAGTGTGTTTGTTGAAGACAACCCGAGTCTGCTTGTATCAAAGCCCATCTCAATAACCCCAAATCCCATTTCTTCTTCACCACACAATGTAGCCACGCAACCTGGTTCACACACAAACCCAACCTGACTTGATCTCCTCAATTATGTAGCGTATGACCTTCAATCTGGTCCCATTTGGTTCGTCTGCTTGGCGAATTAATACCTAGATCGATCAATCGTCTAATTAACGTGAATAATCAATTAAACAAATTCAAAGTTCCATCACCGTTCACACCTTCATGACCACATTTGGGTTTCCTCACTTTTCGTAAAATTGGACCACAATTCTTATAGCAATAGAAACCTCTTCTAAAATCATACAAAACTCCATTGATACTTGCCATTAACATCAATCGTACAACTAGAATTAATCCGAAAAACAAATTAGGGCTCCTAACTTCAACCTACATTTCTCCTTGAATTCTTAACCAAATTAGGTAATTCCAAAGTTTAATCTCAATTATTTTTCAAGCTCTACAAAAGCCCTCCATCAGTTTCTGTAATAGAGGGCATACAAATTCAGATTTGATTTCTTGATAAATTAAGGTTCTCGAGTTCTTTAATTTGGAGCTTTTGAACCTAGAAACTTGTTTTGATAAAATTAAAGTTTTGTTTCTGTTCTATATCATATTAGATTAGTTTGTAGAGATCTTGGGAATGTTTGGACTTCATATGGATTTATTATGAATTTAAACATGTTATATTACATTGGAAAACATATAAAATACTAATTTACCAAAATATTATATACCCAAAAAATATATTCTAATTTTCAATGAATAGATTGTTTGTAGAATTTATCTAACCAATTTCTTAATTAATTGGTTAATTATTTATTATATGTGATTTAACAACTTCTAAAACTAGTTATGATTTTTTTATAAAAGTGACTAATATAAATTTTACAAAATAATTATTTGGACAACTTGAAGAAGAAGCTTGGATCCAAGAAAGGAAAGTGGGCTGAGGAGCTACCCTATATCTTATGGACGGATAGAACAACTCCGAAGAATGCTATAGGTCAAACTACATTCTCCTTGGTCTTTGGAGCTGAGGATGTGATCCCTACAAAAAATGGTAGTTCCTATAGCCAGAACAAGTATCCATGATCCTGATATAAATGCTGAAAACCTAACTCAAGACTTAGATACTGTAGAAGAGCTCAGTGATTTGGCAAAAATAAGGTTGGCTAGCTATCAACAGAGAATGGCTGGAGCTTATAACAAGAATGTCAGGGTCAGAAGATTTCAAGTTGGTGATCTGGTGTTAAGAAAAGCATTCTAGAACACTACGAATCCTACTGATGGCAAGTTAGCACCGAAATGGGAAGTCCCTAACTTGATAGAAGCTGAAGCTGGAAAGGGGGCATACCGTTTGTTGACTATGGATGATGATCTCCTACCAAGAGCTTAGAATGCCATTCATTTGAAAAAAAAAAATACTTTATGTAGGAAGGATCAAGTCCTTAGAGATTTCAAGTAGTCCGTCTCAGGATCGACTCGATCCTTAAGGAATATTTCCCTACTTTGGTAACATTCACACTTTTTCAGTTTTTACTTATTATTCATTATAAGAAAAGGGTGTTAGACTCTTAACACCTAATCTCATCAAGTTTCAAGTTTTTGCAGAGGTTTTAACACCTTTTACAGAGGTTTTAGGGGTTGGCCACCTCTCCAAAAACCGGCTTGTCCCCATTTAAGGTATCTTTTACCTTCTAAGGTTTAAAAGTTTTCACCTTTCACATGAATTGGGTTTTGACACTCCGCCAGTAGCGCACGATATCGAAGTATAGTTCAAGACAATGGGACCAGTACCCCCTTTAGGGGCTGACAATTTCATTGTTGTTGGCTATATATAGGATCCTAAGTATAATGGTAGATGTACCATACATCCGTATCTAAGGTTTCTAACGTTTTCACATTAGCTAAGGTTTTGGCATTTTCATGTCATTCATGATTGGGACATCCGCCGGTTTGGGCCAGACCCCAGTATCCTAAGGTTTCTAACGTTTTCACGTTAGCTATGATGTTGGGCTTGTCCCCAGTTTATTTGGGCTTGTCTCCAGTTATGATGGGTTTATCCTCTGGATATTTGGCTCAGTCCTTAGTTCTTTTTTATAGGTTCTTAAAGAAGCAAAGGTTTGAGAATAAGGATCTTGAATCCTTGAATCTTAATTCACTTCATTAATTTGTTAACGCAATTGTAAGTTTCAAGGATATAGGATCCTAACTTGGATTCCCTGGTATGTTTTATCCTTAGTTCTGCATATCTTATTGAATATTCCCTAGACCTTCCAGTTAAGGATGTACGATCCTTGATCATATAACTTTATGCATTTTTATAAAGTGTTATGCTAAGAGAATAGATGTGTCATGCACAATCAGAAATTCTCTAAGTGTTGTAAAGTAAAGTTAATGATAAATATAAACATGTCAAAACAATATCATAAGAATAAAAAATATAATGCAAGGTATAGCCAAAAAGTTGATATTTATATTCAAACCCATTTTAAAGGCGGTCAAAATTGTCAACCAAAATTTCTACCAATGAAAAATGGCCCGTCCATTTAGGTTGACAAAGGGTGACCATATTAACGGTTCAAAAGTTGCAGGAAATTAAAGGTGAGGGGCGTCAAAGTCTACATCCTCCACAAACAAAAGGATCCCTCCACCTTTGCCACCCCCTATTGTCTTAAGGATCCTGGATCCTTATCCTAGAAACTATTGTTTAAAGATTACAGACCATAAATTGTTTAAAAAAAAAACATCATTAAACCAAAAAAAACCATAAAAAGTGGGCTCGGGTTTAGTCATCAGTATCCTTCATCGCCCACTCAAGCAGCTTCATCAACTGCTGCGTCATCACCTTTTGCTTCAGCACCTTCACCATCACTTCCAACTGCCTCCTTAGCCGACTCCTTCGTCCCGCTTGTCCCAGCTTCCAGCATCGCCACTGGCTACGGCTCCTTCTCGCCACCAAGCTCCAGCAGTCTCACTCGCTAGCTAGGTAGATCCCATTTAGACCTGTCTAAGGCGGGATCCAAGGCTTGTTGAACAATCTTTATCATGGCCCGGAGGATGGCTTGAGCTGCATAAACTTTCGCTTCATCAGCAGCCTGTAACATTTGTCGAAAAACGGGTTTTCGAAACCCGCTTCGTTTAATGACCGAACAATCAGTTTTAAATTTTTGTTGTTCATTTGCGGCTTATTTTAATTTTAAACGATTCATAACTGATCAATAAATCAAAATATATAAATTAAAAGTTTAAAAATATAAAAATGAGTTAATTAAAAAGGAAAACCGGCTGCCGGGAGTCGAACCCGGGTCAGCCGGATATTTCCTCAAGGTCTTAACCCTCACTCAATAAACCACTCCGCCACTTTGATTTTCTGTGAAGATAATAGATTTATTAAATCAAATAATGATGTTCGGAATTCAAACTCAATCAACTCGCGCTCAAACAGCTGTCGTCGGAAATTCCGACGACTTCGCCCATAAATTACGCAATCACTCAATTTAGCCAATTAGTTGACTCCAGCGACAGCTAGCCAACGACTGGAAACCGCGTCATCATCCCTAATCGCCGGAGAATGGTTGACTTCGAATTAAGACCGAATTCAGACCCCATTCATCTCGATGCTACCCTATAAATTCACCCACAATTCACCAGAAAACCATTCACTCTCAAATCGCACCTTTTTTCGACGGAATTTAACTCGCCGGAAAACATCTGCAAGTCACCGGAAAACCGAGACTTCCTCCTGCACGGTAAATACTTCGATTTTTCTGGCTCATTCCTTTATTAGACAAATTCTAATATAAATCCCTCACCCAGAATCCTTTGTAGTCGACGCTGCCGGATTATCTGATTCGCCGGAGAAATTTCTGAAATTTCAGGGGAACTGCTGATTATCGGTATGATTCTTCTGTTTCACTGATTAGTCATTACCCAGTAGTCCTACCACACATCTAATCCTTCCAAATTGTTGGTAGATTCTATCAACCGCAACTCACCAAGACGGAGCCGACGACCTTGCCGGACGTCTGAAGAAAAGCGAGCAGTCGGTACAATCAACTCTCCAATCTCTTTCCATTCATTTTCTTTTCGATGTCTCATAACCTTCATTGAACAATCTAAGCAAATAACAGTCCTTTAATCGATGATGATGTTTTGAATGAAGAAGACGAAGTGCGGTATAATATAAGAATAATTAAAATCGGTTTAATAAACGGGTTAGACACACAGTCCAGCGGTGGACTGTGTGCAACAAACATACACGAGACGCAAGTTCGAAACCTGTCCCAGCTTTACCCGTTTGAAATAAAAATCCGCCTTTTTAACTGAACCAGGTCGACGCACAGTATATGTTAAGTATAATAAAAACCGAGTTAATAACCAAGTGACACACACAGTCCAGCGGTGGACTGTGTGTACGCTAACCCACAGGTCCCGGGTTCGAGACCTGTGGTCAGCACCGGTCCGATGAGTTTAAAAGCTTTTTAAAAAAAAATAAATAATTTTCGGTTTAAAGTAAATAGTGTATAAGAATAATTAAAAACAGAATTATTTCGGGTTAGACACGTAGCTCAGTTGGTAGAGCTGCGTGCACGCGTACGGGAGGTCTCGGGTTCGAGCCTCACTCAGCGCACAATTTCACACAATTAAACCGGTCAACAGTAACGGTCAACGGTCAACGCTCTCGGTCAACGGTCAAAGTCAACTTTTTTTTATTTATTTATTTTATTTATCTTAATCAATTATTTAAATTAAAAATCAATTAAAAATACTTAAAAATAACGTTTTCAAGGTTAGAAAGTAGCCTTAGACTCGCAAATTTATACCCAAAAATCTTATTAAAATAGTTAATAAAATCCACACACTTACTCTACCTTTCGTTATTTTTTTTTTGGTTAGTTATCTCTCGTCGATCTATCCCTTAAACTCGTGCGCATTCAGCGATCCTCAAGCAAACGCACCCAATGTGAGTGAATCTCTACAAATTCCCCGTTTTAATCACATTTTGGGGTGTATCATGTGTCGTACTTATTTATTATAATTAATCATTGTGCATCCATCATGTTTATGATCAATGTGAATTCAAGGTGTATCAATTGACTGTATGGTTAAAGGCTAGGTTAATGTTGTCATTTCAGTACATGCATTTCATAGGCCGCCGCTCCCCATTACCTATGAGCGTGAGCTGTTCCCCATTACCTATGAGCGTGAACCAGGCGTTGCCAACATAAGATCGGCTCCGTTTGATTGAGCCTTGATCTCACATACATTAGCATAGGCCGTCCGTTCCCCATTACCTATGAGCGTGAACGGGACGTTGCCAACACATACATTGTTACTTCTATATCATGTTTAAGCAAGGTGGTTTGTGATTGTTATGTTTACATACATTTGTTCATATATGATTATTGCACAGTTTTTCCTAAATTAAATTACAATAATTAATCAAAAACAAATGTTTTAAACAAGGTTCACTCGCCAACTTTTGTTGACCCAAAATTTCCCATTTTTACACATGATACAGGTGATCAAGTTGAAGCAAGAAACATTTAGGGCGGCCTAGAAGAATAAACCAGTTTAGATTATGAATTTGTTTAGTTAATCTTTCTTTTCCTTGTATTGTATGAATTTGAACTTTGAAATGTAATTTGGATTTAATAAATGTGAAACATATTAGTAAACATCATGAGCTTTGGTGATAACCCAATTATGCCCCTACTCTTATTTCCGCTGCGGGTCGGGGTGTGACAGATTGGTATCAGAGCCATGACTATAGGGATATAGGATAGGTTATTAGACCCTTAGAGCCTATACTATAGTTGCTTAGAAAATTTAAATTCTGGTGTTACATGCAAAATTCATGATGTTTGTATGCTTTATGTTTATTGTTACATTCAATATTATGCAAGCATATTCATAAGTATATACTATCATATATTGCTTATCATGAACCATACTCTTATAACATATCACATCCATGAAAGCACACACCACATCATGATTGCTTTTACAATGATTTTCGTGTTTTCAAATCTCATCAAAGTGAGTTCTCATGACGGGCATGTAGTAACTGGAAGGGTACCAGTACCGGTAGTCGGAACGTCCTGTCTAGGCTTGGCATTCGTATAAATCCAAATTAAAGGACCAGTTTGCCTACCTGGGGACTAACGATGAGAGTACGAAGTACCTATTAGGCCAAAGCATGCTATACCAAACGTCGCAGGAACTAACCCCACTTTGAGTTGTCATTGTGTCTACACCTGGACACATTCCGACCATACATCTTGTAAACATATTTTGTGGTTTTCATTCGGGTCATGTGAGTGTAAATCGCCAATACTAATGTGAATCCTACCAAGCCAATAGTCATGGGGGCCCACATGACTATACAGGTGAAGTATGGGGGACATTTGAGGCCCAACATGAGCTAACCCAAGACATCCAATGGATGTGATTGCATCATTGATATTTATGTTAATTTCATTTTTTTTTGACACATGACCCCTAAACATTCCATAAACTCACCATCTTCCTATGTATATTCCTATAGATGTCGGGTAGGCAGCTACGTGGAGGACGGATGTCAGGAAGGTCAAACGAACGCTTGGCCGCTCAGATAGCAAAACAAATGGCCACAGTACTTCCTGATATTGTAGTTCAAGTTCAGCAAGCTCTCACCGAACCAAGAGGATCAAAACATCGACAACCCCTCCTCCAAGAAGTGCTCCTACAAGCACTTCAAGTCTTGCGATCCCCCGAAGTTCGAAGGGACCGAAGGTGTCACCGCTCTCCTCCACTGGTTTGAGGAGATGGAAAACACTTTCCTAAATTGCGATTGTCCCGAGGATCGCAAGGTACGTTACGCGACGGGGAGATTATTCGGGGTAGCCCTGACCTGGTGGAACACCGAGAAGGGTAAGAGAGGAGTGGAAGACGCGATGGCCTTAACTTGGGAAGAGTTAAGGGAAGTAATGACAAAACGCTTCTGCCCAAGAAGCGAACTCAAGAAGTTAGAGGACGAATTCCACTCACTGAAGCAGAAGGAAGGGGATCACACTTCCTACAACAAAAGATTTCTTGAGCTGAACCAGATGGTTCCAAACTTGTTCACCCCCGTGTACCGATTGGTGGAACACTATATTCGAGGCCTTCCCACGAAGATTCAGGACTCAGTCCTCAGCGCTTCGCCTGCAACTCTCGAAGCCGCCATGGAGTTAGCCACCGAACTTACCGAGAACCGCATCAGAAACGGTAAGTTCAAAGAGGAGAAAAAGAAAGCCCCCGTTGAGGGCCCAACTTCCAACCACCCCACCTCATCCTCAAAATTTTCAAACAAGAGAAAGCGAAATACCAGAAATTTTGCCGTTACTCAAACAAATTTCCCCACCTCTGTTGCTCCCATCACACAAGTTACTCCTTCACCCGCACCACACAAACGGCAATACTCTGGCCCTTACCCAAAGTGCACCCGTTGCCAATACCATCACTTCCCCGATTACCCCTGTCAATACTGCACCGGCTGTGGCCGTGCAGGGCACACCATTCAAGCCTGCCGCACACTGCAACGAATGAACCACAACCAACCCACAACTCAAACCCACCATCAAATGATGGGTCAAACCCAACAACCTTTTCAACCACCGCCTACACAACATACAACCCAAACCTACCATCAACCCAACTACCCCATGATGCAACCCATGCGGGCTTGCTATAATTGTGGTGACCCAAACCATTTTAGAAACACGTGTCCACGCTTGGTAAACATCATACATGCTCAAGCTCAAGCGAATCCAGTGAACCAAGCTAACCAAGCTCCTCCACCTGCTAGAAGGAGAGCATTTAATATCAACGCCAACCAAGCTAGGGCCGACAACAACGTGGTTAACGGTACGTTTCTCGTTAATGGTAGTTATGCATCTGTGTTATTTGATACTGGCGCGGATAAGAGTTTTGTGTCCTTAGAATTCGAACCCCTCCTCAATCAAACTCGTGTCGAGCTTATGAAATCCATAACGGTAGAAATTGCTGACGGAAAGCCGGTCTCATTAAACTCCATTATCCAGAACTGCACCTTTACTCTAAACGATCATGATTTCTCTGTTGACCTCATTCCTATGAAGTTGGGAAGTTTTGACATTATAATCGGCATGGACTGGCTCAGCCAGCATCAGGCTGAAGTAGTATGCCGTGAGAAGTTCATTCGCATCCCCCTTGCAGACGGTCAAACCCTACGAATCTTTGGAGAAACCCCTTCGAAAGGACTCAAGCTGATGTCCTGTCTTCAAGCCCGAAGGTATCTCCGCAAAAATTATGTAGCATTTCTAACCCACGTTGTCAAGAAAGGAGGCAAAGAGAAGAGACTCGAAGATATACCCGTAGTGAAGGAATTCCCGCAAGTTTTTCCCGACGATATCGCCGGACTTCCTCCCAAGAGAGAAGTCGAATTCCGTATCGACCTTATACCTGGCGCTACACCTGTCGCGAAATCCCCTTATAGGTTAGCCCCATCCGAGATGCAAGAGCTGGCCAGTCAATTGCAAGAACTGACCGACAAGGGATTCATACGTCCTAGCTCATCGCCTTGGGGTGCACCTGTTCTGTTCGTAAAGAAGAAAGATGGGACTTTTCGCATGTGTATTGATTACAGGGAACTCAACAAATTAACGGTCAAAAATCGCTATCCGCTACCTCGTATCGATGATCTTCTAGACCAACTCCAGGGTGCTTCTTGTTTTTCAAAGATCGACCTTCGTTCCGGCTATCACCAACTCAGAGTACATGAAGAAGACGTTCCAAAGACCGCCTTCCGAACGCGATATGGTCACTATGAATTTATGGTTATGCCATTTGGTCTCACCAACGCTCCTGCCGTCTTCATGGACTTAATGAACAGAGTTTGTAAACCCTATCTTGATCGTTTTGTTATAGTCTTCATAGACGATATTCTCATTTACTCAAAGTCTAAGACTGATCATGAACGACACCTTCGGCTCATCCTCTCACTTTTGAAGACCGAAAAGCTTTATGCTAAATTCTCCAAATGCGAATTTTGGTTAGAAGAAGTACAGTTCCTTGGTCATGTCGTAAATGACAAAGGAATTCATGTCGACCCCGCAAAGATCAAGGCAGTACAAGAGTGGCAAGCGCCACGTACCCCAACCGAGGTACGATCCTTCCTTGGGTTGGCTGGTTACTACCGTCGGTTCATATCGAATTTCTCTCGTATCGCTGTACCACTCACGGCTTTGACACATAAAGGAAAACCCTTTGCATGGGGACCTAAACAAGAAGAAGCCTTCCAAACTCTTAAGCAAAAGCTTTGTGACGCTCCTATCCTCACACTCCCCGAAGGTTGCGAAGACTTTGTAGTATATTGCGACGCATCAGGACAGGGATTAGGCTGTGTCTTAATGCAAAGGGGAAAAGTGATAGCCTATGCTTCTAGGCAGCTCAAAACTCATGAGAAGAACTACACTACTCACGACCTAGAACTTGGCGCCGTTGTATTCGCTCTTAAGATATGGAGACATTACCTCTATGGTACCAAGTGTGAGATTTACACTGACCACAAGAGCCTCCAACATATCTTTAACCAAAAGGAGTTGAATATGAGGCAACGAAGATGGGTCGAACTTCTTAATGATTATGACTGCGAAATTCGGTATCATCCTGGCAAGGCAAATGTGGTGGCTGATGCACTCAGTCGAAAAGGTTATGCGAACTCCATTCGTCTTCTATGTTCGCAAATCATGACCAACATCAAAGACCAGATCCGAGAAGCTCAACATGTTTCCATAACAGAATACGACATACGCAATGAGTTATCTTGTGGAGCAGAACTTAAACTCGAAACAAAATCTGACGGCATTTTGTATTATCTCGATCGCCTATGGATTCCTGATCACAACAATCTTCGCGATACCCTTATGAAAGAGGCACACAAGACACGATACTCTGTACATCCAGGAGCCGACAAGATGTATCAAGACCTTCGATACACCTACTGGTGGCCTGGCATGAAGAAGGATATTGCTGTTTTTGTTTCCAAGTGCCTTACCTGTTCAAAAGTGAAAGCTGAACACCAAAGACCCTCAGGACTTCTGGTCCAACCTGAAATACCCGTATGGAAGTGGGAAAATATAACCATGGACTTCATCACCGGGTTACCTCGCACTCCTGGTGGGTATGACACAATATGGGTAATCATTGATCGCCTTACAAAATCAGCTCACTTCATTCCAATTCGCGAGGATTTCAAAAATGAGAAGCTAGCCCGCATCTACATCAGTGAAATCGTAAGCCGTCATGGTGTACCTTTAAGCATTATATCAGATCGCGATGGTCGTTTCACTTCACGAACCTGGCAAGCTGTACAAGCCGCTTTGGGTACGCGATTGGATCTCAGCACTGCCTATCACCCCCAAACTGATGGTCAATCTGAACGCACCATTCAAACTCTTGAAGACATGCTCCGGGCATGTGTCATAGACTTCAAGGGGAATTGGGACTCTCACTTACCATTAGTCGAATTTTCGTACAACAACAGTTTTCATTCTAGTATCGGCATGGCACCATTCGAAGCTTTATATGGTCGTAAGTGCCGATCACCGATATGTTGGCACGAAATTGGAGAAGCTCAGATCACCGGTCCAGAATTAATACAAGAGACAACTGACAAGATTCATCAAATCCGAAACAACCTATTAGCGGCACAAAGTCGTCAAAAGAGCTATGCTGACAAGCGACGAAAGCCCTTGGAGTTTAACGTTGGCGATCAAGTACTTTTAAAGGTATCGCCGTGGAAGGGAGTAGTTCGTTTCGGCCAGAAAGGCAAGCTAGCACCACGCTACGTAGGTCCTTTCAAAATACTCGAGAGGGTAGGACCTGTAGCCTACAAGCTTGACTTACCGGAGGAACTCAATAGAATTCATCCCACATTCCACGTATCGAACTTGAAGAAGTGCCTCGCCGATGAAAATCTCCATATTCCTCTAGAAGACATTCAAGTTGATGAATCTATGCATTTTACTGAAAAACCAGTAGAAATTATGGACTTCGGAGAAAAACGTTTAAGAAGAAGCCGCATCCCAATTGTCAGGGTACGCTGGGAGTCGAAACGAGGACCTGAGTTTACTTGGGAACGAGAAGACTCAATGCGCGAAAAATACCCACACCTTTTCCCTGTATCTACTACTACTTAAATTTCGGGACGAAATTCCTTAAAGTAGGGGATACTGTAACATTTGTCGAAAAACGGGTTTTCGAAACCCGCTTCGTTTAATGACCGAACAATCAGTTTTAAATTTTTGTTGTTCATTTGCGGCTTATTTTAATTTTAAACGATTCATAACTGATCAATAAATCAAAATATATAAATTAAAAGTTTAAAAATATAAAAATGAGTTAATTAAAAAGGAAAACCGGCTGCCGGGAGTCGAACCCGGGTCAGCCGGATATTTCCTCAAGGTCTTAACCCTCACTCAATAAACCACTCCGCCACTTTGATTTTCTGTGAAGATAATAGATTTATTAAATCAAATAATGATGTTCGGAATTCAAACTCAATCAACTCGCGCTCAAACAGCTGTCGTCGGAAATTCCGACGACTTCGCCCATAAATTACGCAATCACTCAATTTAGCCAATTAGTTGACTCCAGCGACAGCTAGCCAACGACTGGAAACCGCGTCATCATCCCTAATCGCCGGAGAATGGTTGACTTCGAATTAAGACCGAATTCAGACCCCATTCATCTCGATGCTACCCTATAAATTCACCCACAATTCACCAGAAAACCATTCACTCTCAAATCGCACCTTTTTTCGACGGAATTTAACTCGCCGGAAAACATCTGCAAGTCACCGGAAAACCGAGACTTCCTCCTGCACGGTAAATACTTCGATTTTTCTGGCTCATTCCTTTATTAGACAAATTCTAATATAAATCCCTCACCCAGAATCCTTTGTAGTCGACGCTGCCGGATTATCTGATTCGCCGGAGAAATTTCTGAAATTTCAGGGGAACTGCTGATTATCGGTATGATTCTTCTGTTTCACTGATTAGTCATTACCCAGTAGTCCTACCACACATCTAATCCTTCCAAATTGTTGGTAGATTCTATCAACCGCAACTCACCAAGACGGAGCCGACGACCTTGCCGGACGTCTGAAGAAAAGCGAGCAGTCGGTACAATCAACTCTCCAATCTCTTTCCATTCATTTTCTTTTCGATGTCTCATAACCTTCATTGAACAATCTAAGCAAATAACAGTCCTTTAATCGATGATGATGTTTTGAATGAAGAAGACGAAGTGCGGTATAATATAAGAATAATTAAAATCGGTTTAATAAACGGGTTAGACACACAGTCCAGCGGTGGACTGTGTGCAACAAACATACACGAGACGCAAGTTCGAAACCTGTCCCAGCTTTACCCGTTTGAAATAAAAATCCGCCTTTTTAACTGAACCAGGTCGACGCACAGTATATGTTAAGTATAATAAAAACCGAGTTAATAACCAAGTGACACACACAGTCCAGCGGTGGACTGTGTGTACGCTAACCCACAGGTCCCGGGTTCGAGACCTGTGGTCAGCACCGGTCCGATGAGTTTAAAAGCTTTTTAAAAAAAAATAAATAATTTTCGGTTTAAAGTAAATAGTGTATAAGAATAATTAAAAACAGAATTATTTCGGGTTAGACACGTAGCTCAGTTGGTAGAGCTGCGTGCACGCGTACGGGAGGTCTCGGGTTCGAGCCTCACTCAGCGCACAATTTCACACAATTAAACCGGTCAACAGTAACGGTCAACGGTCAACGCTCTCGGTCAACGGTCAAAGTCAACTTTTTTTTATTTATTTATTTTATTTATCTTAATCAATTATTTAAATTAAAAATCAATTAAAAATACTTAAAAATAACGTTTTCAAGGTTAGAAAGTAGCCTTAGACTCGCAAATTTATACCCAAAAATCTTATTAAAATAGTTAATAAAATCCACACACTTACTCTACCTTTCGTTATTTTTTTTTTGGTTAGTTATCTCTCGTCGATCTATCCCTTAAACTCGTGCGCATTCAGCGATCCTCAAGCAAACGCACCCAATGTGAGTGAATCTCTACAAATTCCCCGTTTTAATCACATTTTGGGGTGTATCATGTGTCGTACTTATTTATTATAATTAATCATTGTGCATCCATCATGTTTATGATCAATGTGAATTCAAGGTGTATCAATTGACTGTATGGTTAAAGGCTAGGTTAATGTTGTCATTTCAGTACATGCATTTCATAGGCCGCCGCTCCCCATTACCTATGAGCGTGAGCTGTTCCCCATTACCTATGAGCGTGAACCAGGCGTTGCCAACATAAGATCGGCTCCGTTTGATTGAGCCTTGATCTCACATACATTAGCATAGGCCGTCCGTTCCCCATTACCTATGAGCGTGAACGGGACGTTGCCAACACATACATTGTTACTTCTATATCATGTTTAAGCAAGGTGGTTTGTGATTGTTATGTTTACATACATTTGTTCATATATGATTATTGCACAGTTTTTCCTAAATTAAATTACAATAATTAATCAAAAACAAATGTTTTAAACAAGGTTCACTCGCCAACTTTTGTTGACCCAAAATTTCCCATTTTTACACATGATACAGGTGATCAAGTTGAAGCAAGAAACATTTAGGGCGGCCTAGAAGAATAAACCAGTTTAGATTATGAATTTGTTTAGTTAATCTTTCTTTTCCTTGTATTGTATGAATTTGAACTTTGAAATGTAATTTGGATTTAATAAATGTGAAACATATTAGTAAACATCATGAGCTTTGGTGATAACCCAATTATGCCCCTACTCTTATTTCCGCTGCGGGTCGGGGTGTGACACAGCCTCCAACTGATCCTTGTTAGCCTGAATCTCGGTCACCATGATTCGTTTCTCTAGGCTGGTGACCTCCTTCTCCAGGTGGGAGATCTTCTTATCCTTGGCAACTGTGATGCTATGAAGATCGGTTAGAGCTTCTTCGGCATCAGCTAGGCGCTTACCCTACACAGCCTGGATTTGGACGAGTTTCTTCAAGTGACAAGACGTAATGATCAGGATAGGTGATCCTTAAGAGGAACATTTGGATACAAGCATCAGTGATCCTTACCTCGGAGACGAAGTCATGGATCTGTTGTTCAAGCTGAAGGGTGTCCTCGGCAGGCTCGCTTAGCTTCTTCCTTTTGTATCCAGCTTTGGCCCTGGTGGTGATACTCTTTGGTTCCCAAAAGCTTGGGCCTTTAGCCAACTCCTTCTTGATGGACCGGGGAGAAATGATGTTGTTAACATCCTCCAGGCCAAACTTGCTGGTGGATTTTTGAGCACCTACATCATGAACAAACAGATAAGTCTACTTACTTTACATAACTTGTTTAATACAAAATTATCCTTTTATGAACTGCACAAATACTTACTCGACATTGTATAGGTGGTGGAAGTGTTGGCTTCTGGATCCTTTATCTTCGGTTAAATGCCCAGATTGTTGAATCAAGAGCCCAAAACGCAACGATTCTCTCTTCCGTTCTCGGTGAATTGGCAAGGCAGGCAAAGTTGGTCACTACATGCAACCAGGGAAAACAAACAAGTTAGAATATAGATATAACCTTCTACAACAGTTATCTAAGGATCCTATATCCTACCCTTCACGATACACTTTTTGGGCAAACTATCCCTAGAGGAATAGAGTCCCTTCGCACAAAGAAGAATTGATTCTTCCATATGGAACCATTTTGAGTGGTATTGAAGATGGGAAGCGACTGGTGAGGTTTAGCCGTCAATGAGAAGCGATGGGAACCATGGGTGACAAGGCTGTAGAGGTAGGAAAGCTTAGACAGGGTGAAAGGGATTCCTTCGGTGCTAATGATCTGCTCAATGGTATACAGCACCCTCCAAAGCATTGGCATAGCTTATGTCAGTGAGGGTGAAGAACCCTTGAGTGAGATCAGGGAAAGGATAGGAGTAGCCAATAAGGAAAGGTAAAGCAGGGAAGCATGCCCATACAGAAGAGGTAGCGTCACTCTTCATCGTCGAATCGTATGGCCGGAAAACTGTCTTTGGCGGAAAGCAGGTGTACAAGCTATCGATCTCTGGTTTAGTGAACTTGCAAAGCTTCGAGGATGGATTGGACAAGAGGTTTTGGCTTTAGGGTATGTCATCAGTATTCTGGCTTTTGCCCGGAGAGGACCTGGTAGCCATCTTGGCCATAATCGAGAAGTGAAGATGAAGGGTCAGAAAGATGAAAAGAATAAGAGAGAAAGAATACCTGATTTGTTTCTAGAATGGAGATATAAAAAAGGATTTGTTGATCTTTAAATGAAGGCTCAAGCTTATCTCTATCATATATAGCGCAATGATGGTTATAGTCTATCCCATTAGTGACGTCAAACCATATAACAACTAGTTACATGCAGCAACAGCTAGTTCGATATTAATGGCAATATGACAGTTGTGATCCTTATCACAACCGCCATATTGGGGGCAATTGTTAGGACATATGTTTTAATAATTATGGATCATGAATCCTTAAGTGTTGCCTGGATCAGTTATCCTTAGCGGATGGCACATGAACCCGGAGGATCAAGGATCCTTAACTTTACTTATAATTTCAAACAATTGTTCTCTATTTTTTAATGATTGTATGCAGGTTGTGGACGACATGGACCAAGTCTTAGCTGGAATCTCGGTCAATATCCGTTGGATATGCCACATGTGATGAATTCCACTAACGTTCATGAGCTAGGACGTGGTCTTCCATGAAAATCGGACTTAGTTTTTAGTTTAATTCAAAAATGGGTTGATCAAGTTTTTAGATATTCATGCATACAGACTTACACGAACACACTCTCTCGCATATATTGTAGAAACTCTCACAACACACTTAGAAAATACTCTTTGTACCATACTTGATCAACATCCAAAGTTGTAATCTTTCTTGTTTAATATAGTTGATAGTGATAGTTTTCAATATCCGAGGTTTTTATGCCAGCGATCTACTAGTGATCAAAGGCTTTTCCTCGTTAAATCCTTGTGTTCATCATTATTTATAGTTCGTATACGTTCATATAATTGTCCAACGCATTAGCACTCTACCTCACAATCAAAGTTTGGTTACATTATCCTCAAACTGATTTTTGACCAAAACAATAGGTACAATTTGTTTTTTAAGAAGTAAAATGTCTGCAGTGCGGACCACATATATAAACATATATAGAAGAAGAGGTGGACCAAACCTCTACAATCTGCACGAAGAAGGATGCTTGTTTTTTAACGTATGTAGACTTCTAAAATAAACTAGTGGTGATGTATGGAGGATGGTGGTGTACGGATGGTGGTGGTGGACGATGGGACGTGGATGGTGGGTGGTGGTGGACGTGGACGGTGGGTGGTGGGTAGTGGTGTTTAACTCTTTGCATATCCTAGAAGATCTTAAAATTGGCTGGACCAAGTCTGCAACAAGAAGAGCTCGCGCGGACGTTTTTAATAAACACCTTCGGAAAAACAAACAGTCTGCAAATGAAAGTGTCTGCGCGTGGTCTGTGCAATGCAGACAGAAGAGCTATGGAGATCTTTTTTAGGTAAACAAACACCACCTTAGAATGACTTTTGTTTTATCCTTGACACGATAGCTAATACTTCATTTTAGTGATACGACGCTTTCTTTTTAACACAATCCAGACAAACATAATATCCGCAACACCTTTCTTATTAGGTTGCAATATAGAATTGAGTTATATATATTTGATCACATGCCCTAAGACATTTACAAGAATACATTATATGATTTTCGTAAGTTGAACTCGTTCAAATCCATGTCAGTGTGCTTTCTTTATTTTTTATTTACAAAACAAACTTTATAGAGCCAAATATCCATTTAGCAAAACATTAACTCGGCCAAATAAAAAACGAGCAGTTACATGAAAAGAGCGAGTTTTTTAACCACTCGGTCCACCCGACTTTACATTTTCTAGAACGACTAGAGCACTACAAATAAGACATAGAAATAATGAACTTCAGCATAGAGATGTCAGTGTGCTTTCTAAGAACTTTAGCTTTTGGAATAGATCATGATTCTAAACATATGTTTAAATATATTTCTTTTCAACAAACAATTTTTTACACCTAAACCAATTATCTATCAACCTACATGCTACACATTGAACCCACGCAATTGTTACGGAGGGCAATCACCAATGTTACTAGACCACAAGACCATGGATATCATTAGATCACTTATTTGATGGTATATTTCAAATTAAAATTTACATTGAATTGAAACTTTATTTTTAGCAACTTACATAAGTAAAATTCTTTCAAATCTCAAGTTGTCTTAAATCGTATCTCCATACAAAACTCTTTATACTTTTGTGAGAAAGGTGGTGTGTAGTAATGATAGTCTTTTGGAAGGATGCATGTCTTGGACTCTTGGCGCCATTGATTGGTTCATGAACCGCTAGTCAAGTCTCACCTCAGTCATTTGTAAAACATGAATCTCCTGAGTTCTGTTCGTGATTACCAGGGTCGTCTTCGAAAATCAAAATAAAAAAATTGGTCTTATGCGAGATAAAAAACTTGGGCCCTATTCGAAAATCTCTATTTAATATAAATTTATCAATCACTAAAATTTATGTGGATGTAAATTAAATAGTTATTTTTAAGTAAGTTTGGAAAGTAATTTATTATTAAATGGAAAAATGTAGTTGACAAAATTAAGCATGAAATGCCCACTAAAAAACCAAAAAAATAAGCTAAAATAAATAATTTGGAGACGCTGTGATTAGAACTTGTGTCTCCTTATTTAAACAAGACATTAACCACTAGTACACAAGTTCATTTATATTAACACTCGATTCAGTGCATATATATTTTATCTTACACAACATAAATTCTATACAAATTAAAAAGTTTTAGGCCCTCAAGGGGTTTGGACCTTGTGCGGTCGCCTACCCGCACCCCTTACGGGCCAGCCCTGTGATTCTGATCTCTCTGACGGTGAATTATCAACCTGGTGTGATGGGCCAATAAGTTGGTTACACTATGGGTAGTCTACTGATCATTATATCAGTGTTTTATTTAGTTCACTCAAAATTCAAACTTCAAAATTACATATGCGTAACTGTAAGACATCATTACCAAAGGTAGTGTGTTTTAATTGAAATATGCAGCTTTACATTATTAGCCCAGGTTGTTAGGCCCCTTACCAACCACGTTCACTCAGTAAATTAAAAGCTATGCTTGTCGTTACATTTCACTATCATCTTGAATTCTTGATGATGTGATAGTACTGGTACATGACCGACTCAAAATATTGTAGGATCGAAGCGTATAACATAATTGAGGTCCATTTCGTAAAAAATAAAAGAAAAAAATGTTTTTGATACTATGATTCATATACCATCTCTATGTATACATAGTTATGTATCATAAACCTCAACCTCTAACAATTTTAAAGCCAAAATCACCTACATATAACATGTTTTCTTAAGAATTTTGGCCCTAGGAAAGTGGAGGCCTAAAACGCTTGCTTTATTTCACTCGCCCTTGAGCCGGCCCTGTACAAGTAACAAAGATTTGTGTTAAAAGATGTATCTAATGTTCGGATGACAATGTGTGTTTTCGAATGATAAATTGATAAGAAGAGAAGTGATGAGATTTTTAGGTTGTTTAAACTTTGAGCATGCTTTCAATCGGGGCATTTTATTTAGTGTTTTCACGATCTGATAGACTACCGGTTGCCTAGCTGATCCGATTATTCCTCTTAGAACCATTCCCATTTGAACTATCCGGTTAGAAGTCGGACCAGATTTCAACTTTTTTCTTCAAAATCTTTGATTCATTTAGCATTTCATGCTCAAAGTTCTTTCTAATTTAGTTTTAATATTTATATTATATTAAATTTGCAATTTTACACCAAATATAGAAGTATCTTCATATCTTTTTGGTTTTAATTTTTATAATGTTTATACGTTATCTGCTTCTTAAATTCAGTCCGACCAGTGTAGTAGTAACGCCACCATTACGTTCTCAGTCTGTTATGTGATTTAATTGGTATTTAGCTCCCTAAGTAATAAGCCAATTAAAAAAAGAGTTAAATGCTTGGTTGGTCCCTGTGGTTTGTGAAAATTGCAGACTTGGTCCTAGTGGTTCACTAATTACAGAGTTGGTCCTAATAGTTGTAATTTTTTCACTCAGTTAGTCCTTATCACTAACCTCTGTTAAATTTCTCAGTTATATGTATATAAAATGACTAGATTACCCCTAAGCAATTAAAATAAACTAGACCCACCTTTTATCTTCTTCCCCGGTTTCTTCTTTTCTCTCCCTCCAGAAAACCTACATGTACCTGCAACCATACCTCCTCTCTCTATCTCCTTAAGATCTGAGGTAAACAACAACACCACGCCTGCGAACGTCACCATCTTCCGACGGATCTGAGGAAAACAAGAAACACTAAGCAGGTCCATTTCCACTCCGCCACTATCGATGAAGATAAAAAGAGGTACTTATGTATTGATGCAATTGGTGGTTCAATTTGCTGGACAATTTCATCTTTATCAACATCTTGATAGGTTTGATTTTAAAGTTTGGATAAGGGTTTTGTGGCAAGAACGATTGGATGTATGTTTTAATATCTAAGTTTGAACGAGCTTTTGACCGGAGATTGGTGTTGAAGAATATCCATTTTGGTGTTATCTATCTTGATTATCATGAATAAAGTGAAGTAAAATGTATGAATGATCTGATTTTGATACAAAGTGGTACTTATGTATTGATGCAATTGGTGGTTCAATTTGCTGGACAATTTCATCTTTATCAACATCTTGATAGGTTTGATTTTAAAGTTTGGATAAGGGTTTTGTGGCAAGAACGATTGGATGTATGTTTTAATATCTAAGTTTGAACGAGCTTTTGACCGGAGATTGGTGTTGAAGAATATCCATTTTGGTGTTATCTATCTTGATTATCATGAATAAAGTGAAGTAAAATGTATGAATGATCTGATTTTGATACAAAGTGATTTATGTATATGGGTGGCTTGTGTCTTGACTATATGCTGTTGACTTTGACCCTTTTATACCGTTCGTAACAGAATTGTTTAAAAGAGAGAAATGTATCAATATTGATTTTGAGACCATTAATGGCAGCTTCAGAACCATTGTTTTCATCGTTTGTTGTGCCTTTTAATTTGGGTTTGATATTATATTTCATGTTCAATTTCAAGAATAATCTGGTGGGGTGGCGGCTTAGGGTGGGGGTATGATGGTGGGTGGTGTGATGGTAGTTGTGGTAGAAGATGAAGTGGGGTGGGCCCATATGTTTTTTTAATTGCTTAGGGGTAATCTCGTCATTTCACACACATTTAATTGATAAATTTAACATAGGTTAGTAATAAGAACCACCCGAGTGTAAAATTACAACTATAAGGACCAACTTTGTAATTAGTGAACCATTGGGACCAAGTCTGCAATTTTCGCAAACCACAAGGACCAACCAGACATTTAACTCTTAAAAAAATTGTTGTTACTTAATTCAACCAACAAATTTAGTTTCTTGATTTTAAGTTGTAATTGTCAAATATTTAGAATAATATTAGTGATTATATATGTTGAGTAAGGCTGTGGGGTATGGGGCTTGGGTTTCGGCGTGGGTTGGGTACAAACGCCCAAGTCACCACCCCGGGTGGGCTTGGGTTTCGACGTGGCCCCTTGGGCGGGGATTTCAGCCCGGGCGTTGGGCGGGTCTAGCGGTCCACTGTGGCGGTTTCTTATTGGATGGCTTGGCTAGGCCGCTGACTAGGTTTTTAAATTCAAATTTATAACCGTTTGGCCAAGCCAAATGGCCACCCCGAGTTTAAATTTATAACCGTTTGACCTTCTTCGAAATCTACCTAACGCTTTAGGGTTTTTTTTATGTTTAATTATGTTTTTTTTAGATTTGTAATTTAGGGTTTTTTAAGATTATGTTTTTTTTTTAGATTTGTAATTTTTAGGAAATTTTAATAATATTTTTAGGTTTGTTTTATTTTGGTTTTTTATAACAAAATTGAAAAAAAAAATACACGTGGCCTAGCCACGCGGGCTAGCCATGCCCAACCATACCCATCTATAATGGCACTGACTGGCGATGCCCCTCTAAGTCCACGTGTCGAGCCATGCCCTAAAGTCATGCCCCATCATACCGCATAGTCTAAGGATATGTGCATATTCATGATAATGAGAAAACACGAACCCATATGTGTATTCAGTAAGGATATAATTCTATAATCGTTGAATCTTTTTTCGTTAAAATAATAAAGATATACAATTAGTTAGTGTGTTGGCGGAGAAGGTGGGCTTTGTGTGTTTTGGAGGTTGTTTAAATATACAAAAAGAATTTACCATGAATGAAAAGGAATGCCATCATAATTACTTTTATGAATTTTGAATTAAGTTGACTTCGTTCATTAGTCAACAAAAGGCATAATCATCACCACTCATGATCTAGATTGAGACTCAATTTTCTTTCCTTACAGCTGATATCCCAAAAGACATGAAGGCCATGTCCCACCACATACTAGTTGCCTTTGTGTATGATTTTGTTATTCCCAGATTTGTAAACCTATTTCCACACAAGTAAATATTGTTGTTGTCAAATGTGTATATGTAAACAGAACACTTTTTGATAAATAAGTATTTTTAGTAAACTGGTAAAATTCCTCGCACTACGTGGAGGGAATACAGTATGTATCAGTTTTTTTTGTTATGGTATCGCTACGGTACTAGCACTCGTTATAGCTACTTAAATAGAATTCAAAAGGAAAAGTCGTACGATAGACCTAAAAGGATGCCAACACATGTTATAATCAGTTTAAAACTATAAAAACAAATGTCACTGATACTTGTACTGATATTTTTTGGTCCGGTGTAGAAACTATATCAAGAGAGACTAAGGGTGAAGCAATGAAGTCTTTTTTTTATACTTATATGTCTGTTTTTGTTCTTCTGAAACATATCATATGAATGTTTCATGTGCTTTTCACCATAATTTTAATTTTAATTTTAATTTGATTTAAATTATGTTAGTTTAGTAATATTCTTTTTTGTTGATTTTAAAGAAAATTATGTTTATACTATTTGCTAAAAATAATTTATAGGTTGTCTTTCATTTTCATCTAATCGTTTTGTTGATTTTAAAGAAAATTATATTTATACTATTTACTAAAAATATATTTATAGGTTGTCTTTCATTTTCATCTAATCTTTCCATGGGCCTTTAAAAAAAAATAACTTTTTTTCTAGGATTGATGAAAGTCAATATGTATGGGTAACGATGAAATTTCAAAAGACATAAAGGTCAAAACACACATAGAAGTCTTTGGTTAGATTATGAGTTAATATCATGTGAATTTAAAAGGGTTATTGGATTTTATCACCTTCAACTATTGGCAATTGACCGCTGCCACCCTCAACTATTACTTTGACGCATGTCACCCCGGGCATTAAAACTTAGTGTGTTATGTCACCATGTCGTTAACTGATCACTAACTTTTGACCTTGTTACTATACTTCTGGGGTGTCCTAACATCCCTAAAACCTTCCTAAGATCCCTATGACACCCCCAAAAGTATAGTACCAAGATTAAAAGTTAGTGATTAGTTAACGACGTGGTGACATAACACATTAAGTATTAAGTTGGGGGTGACGAGCGTCAAAATGATAGTTGAGGGTGGCAGCGGCCAGTTGCCAATAGTTGGGGGTGATAAAATCCAATAACCCAATTTAAAATGATTGTAGGTAACAACATCCTCTATGACATATATAATAATACTATTGCAGTCAAATATGTATGATTTATGTTCTACTTTCTTTTAAAGCCCAATATTCGAATCTGATTTTGAAACACGTTTAATGTGAAAGCCTTAATCCTTCACGAAGCTCATAACTCAAATCTTTTCATATCCTCACCCAACCAATATGTATAATGAATTACCAATTGACTATGGTAGTATGGAATGAATCATAATATTGTGAAATATGTTAGAAAAGTGTTTAGACGATACGTGGTGGGCATTATAGGGGCTTGATAATGCCTCCAACACCGTCCTACTGGTCATTTTAAGGGCATGAATAGGAAGGGACATTTCTAGTATAGTGTCAAATGGATAGAAAAAAAATGAAAAGTAATAATTGAAAGGGTATTAAAGGACGTCAACCATCACACATTTTTTAAAGGGGTGTTATGATGCTTAAGTGACGAAAGATGCCCATTAGAAGGCGTTAACCATTACGGTTGTTATTAACATAAAGTTAAGAGGAGCCTTAAAAACATTACTAATAGATTCAAGTGTTTGAAATCCTAATGTGAAAATGGGAATATATCACTATGGATCTTGTGACAAAATTGTAAGAGACAACAAAAAGGGTTTGATGCTATATAAATGAATGTATTATTCGGTTAACAATGGGTGCCCCCACTGGCCTTCTACCTATCTGTGATTCACACTCCTCATAGCGTATGTCATAGTGTATTTTGAAAGTAGTTTTTGAGGAAATAGCAAGAGGGGCTGGGAACCAAGTTGTCGTCGCATATCAATGATGTTTGGGTTATTTTTATCAGGTTTCAGGTTACATATGTCAGGTTATTCAACTTTTTTGTTATAAAAATATTGCCCGATTACCGACCTAATTAAGATTTAGGTTAATTAGTTTCGGGTTTTTTTTGGGTCAGGTTAATCGGTATTCTGATTTTTGAAGGATAAGTTGTAATACATACTTTACAATTTAACTAAATAAGCACAAAATGGCAAATAAAAAAGAGTCCAGATATGATCTTTCATTTAAACCCATGCAATGAACACTTATATTAACTAAAAGAACGTCAAATAAAAATAATCACAAAACTACACTATATCAACCAATCGTATAAAATATAAAGAAAACCTGAAATGTAATAAACCAAACTAAGCCTTTATGTTGATATATATGAGAGGACGACAAAAGCAACATATATATGTATATACACACACATACAAACAACAACAAAAGAACATATGAGAGAAAAACTAGACTTTTCTGTTGATTATGTTTATATATATATAATCGGCATTTTTTATGTCAATTCAAGTTAACCGGGTTAACTCAATTAGCCATTTTTAACCTAATCACTGAACTGAATACTACATTCGGGTTGCGGGTTCCATCTCAATTGGGTTCAGGTTGTTTGTGTTTCATTCTAATCGGGATTGGGTTAATTCAGGTCAGATTGAATTCGGTATTCGGAGTTGGGTAAAACCGACACCCATACATATCACGTGTAGATCTTTGGTCAAAGTGAAAGAATAATCTTTCTAAAATTGGCATATAGGACGGTCGCGGCAGTGGCAACCAGGTTAGAACGAGTTGATTAAAAAATGGTTATATTGATTCGAGTTAGAACAAAACATGTTTGGGTCAGAATGCGTTTAGGTGAGAATGGTTTTGGATCAGAATGGGGTTGGATCAAAACGGGTTGATTCAAAAATGGTTATTTTGAACAAAAGATATAGGGTTTCCATGTAGGCCAATTCTATGAAAGAAACATTATGGTTCTTCTTAAGGCCGCACACCCAACCTGTTTTTCCTGATTTCATAGCCCTTTTGACACTTAGAGACATAAAATTGATTTTAGAATTTCATTCCCCAGTTCGCCACTAATTAATGATCCAACATGCTGCTAAAATCTACTCAACCCACACCAAGACATTCTATAACCTCAATTCTAGGTTAGCTTCTTTGTTTAAATCATCATTACTAGTAGGATTGCTATCATGTCAAGGATCAAGCCCTAGACCCTAGACCATGACCTTGATAATCAGCTTTGGCATCTTGGTCCTCTAGCCAGTGGAACTAATAACCGTCATCTTCTCTACTACCGTCCCCGCTGAAAGAGTCAGGAACTGATTATGTAAAATCAACCCTCCCCCTTGTTTTTGATGTCTTTCTATTATACTTGCAAAGGTTCCTTTTAGGTCGCAAATGTAACATTCGTCGAAAAACGGGTTTCAAAACCCGCTTCGTTTAATAATCAAGTATTCAGTTATAAGTTCGTTGCGTATTTATTGTTCAGATTATTTTAAATAATACATAATTAATAAACATTTTAGAATTTAAAAACCATAATTAATAAATAATAATAATAAGTAAATAAAAAATAAAATAGAGTCGCCGGGTCTCGAACCCGGGTCTCCCGCAAACACAAACACACACCACACCACTCCGCCACACACTTCACTTGTGTTAATTACAGAAACAAAGAACACTTAAAGTAAAATCCGAAAGTCAAAACCGGTAATCAGCGCGCCCAGAACTCGCAGTCGCCGGAAAAACCGAAATTTCCGCAAATGTTGCCATTTCCCTTGACTGAAACGAATAAACTGATTTCGACATCAGTTATAACCGTTGCCTGGCACTTAATTTCAGTCAAAACCGTCGGAAATCATTGACCGCAAATCATGACCTTAATTCGAACCCAAATCAGCTTGTTTCCATTATAAATACCCACCCAAACTTCTGGTAAACATTTCGCTCAGAACCACACTCACTTCCTGAAGCTTTAGTCCTTTCAGAGCACGTCGCCGGAGATTCTCGCACTCGCCGGAATATCACCGGAGAACCGAAGCCTTACTCCTAATCGGAATAATCATCTAAACCTTTCTTGCTATCTCTTGATTAGTAATTTAATTAACACAATAATCGAAACTGTTAAATCAGTTCACTCAGTCGGAAATCGCAAATCAGGGCCGACGAAAACTTGCCGAAAATCTGAAGAAAACTCTCTGTCTTGGTATATCATCTTACTTAATCTTTCTTTTTCTATTTTATTTCAATCGAGTATAAGCTTATTGGTCGATTAAGCAAAACAGTCGGGTTCACTGTTCTGCGTTATTCTTAGGGAAGAAGACGAAGCCTAAGTTGTGTATTAATGGAATTAAAATCGGGTATTTAATCGGGTTAGACACACAGTCCAGCGGTGGACTGTGTGCAAATATAAAACACACGTCCCGGGTTCGAATCACGCATGTTTCCGACTTTCTGAAATAAAAACAACATTTTTAAAACCTATTCAGATCAATTCACAGTATGTATATAAGAGGAATATAATCCAGTAGTTAAGCAGATTAGACACACAGCCCAACTGGTTGGGCTGTGTGCACTCGAACCGAAGGTCCCGAGTTCGATTCCGGGTTTCTGTAACCGGTTCGGCCATATTAAAACATTTTTAATAAAAACTAAATAAGGTTAAAGTTAGTTAGTATATATATATAATTAAAACAGAGAATATTTCGGGTTAGACACGTAGCTTAGTTGGTAGAGCTGCGTGCACGTATACGAGAGGTCCCGAGTTCGAACCTCACTCACCGCATAGAATACATACAGTCTGACCGGTCAGACCCGGTCAAACCTGACAAGTCAACCCAAATTTTTATTTTCTGTTTTCTTTTTATTTATTTATTTAATTGAAAAATTAATTAAAAATACTTAAAAATAAGGTTTTTAAAGTTAGAAATTTGCATTAAACTCATAAAATTAAATCTAAAAATCTCATTAAAGAGCACTAATTAAAAATAATAATCTCAAATAAAATTTATTTATTTAATCGAATCATGTCGTTATTATTTAGGGTTGTTTTCCCTCGCCGGTCGAATCATAATATTCGTGCGCATTCATCGTCATCAAGAAACGCATCCACTATGAGTGAATCTCTACCAATTCTCCGTTTTAATCATATTTTGGGGTGTATCATGTGTCGTACTATTCTTTTATTTTATTTAAACACTTGTGCATACATCATATCCGTGATCAAATGTGTATCAATTATTGTGTGAGTTATATGTAGATTGAATTTCATCATTTCAGTGTACGCATTTCATTAGGCCCATCAGTTCCCCGTGGGATACGGGTTGAGCATCAGGAGCCTCATTAGATCGGCTCCGTTTGATTGAGCCTTGATCTCAAATACATCATCATTTCATGTCATATACTCATCCAAAGTGGTTTGTGATTGTTTACATATATGTTTGCTCACATGTGATTAATGCACGAATTTTCTTTATTAAATAAAACAAGAAATTAGTTAAAATGTTTTATCAAGGTTCACTCGCCAACTTTTGTTGACCCAAAATCTCCCCCGTTTTACACATGATACAGGTGATCCAGCTGAGACAGGAAATACTTAGGAAGGCCTAGAAGAATAAACAAGTTTATGCTTTGGAATAAATATATAGTTTCATTTTCTTTGTAATTGTATGAATTTTGTTTTGGATATTTAAGTTTGTAATTTGAATTTAATAAATATGAAACATCTTAGTAAATATCATGAGCTTTGGTGATAACCCAATTATGCCCCGACTTTTATTCCGCTGCGGGTCGGGGTGTGACAGATTGGTATTAGAGCTTGTGACTATAGGGATATAGGATAGGTTATTAGACCCTTAGAGCCTATACATAGTTGATTAAATTTTAATTGTTTATGCGTTACATGCAAAATTCATGAAGTTTATATGTTTCATGTTTATTTTCACACTCAATGTTATGCAAGCACGCTCACAAATACATGTTATTATGCAATGCTCATCATGAATCATATCCTCATAACATATCATATCCATGAGAGCACACACCTCACGATTCCCATGATTTTTGCAATGATTTTTGTATTTTTCAAATCTCATCAAAGTGAGCTCTCATGACGGGCATGTAGTAACTGGAAGGGTACGAGTACCGGTAGTCAGAACGTCCTGTCTAGGCTTGGCATTCGTATAAATCCAAAATAAAGGACTAGTTTGCCTACCTGGGGACTAACGATGAGAGTACGAAGGACCTATTAGGCCAAAGCATGCTATACCAAACGTCGTGTGAGCTAACCCCACTTTGAGTTGTCATTGTGTCTACACCTGGACACCCTCCTACCATACATCTCGCAATCATATTTTACGATTTTCATTTGGGTGGTGCGAGTGTTAACCCGCCGACACCAATGTGAATCCTACCAAGCCCAATAATCATGGGGGCCCACATGACTACACAGGCAATGGTATGGGGACATTTGGAGGCCCAAACATGAGCAAACCCAAGACATCCTATGGATGTTAAATTATTGTCAGTTATGTTATTTTTCATTCTTTTTACGACACATGACACCTAGAAAATTCTTAAACTCACAATCTTCCTATATATGTTCCTGTAGATGTCGGCTAGGCAACTACGTGGAGGAAGAAAGTCAGGAAAGTCAAGTGAACGCTTGGCCACACAACTTGCTAAACAAATGGCCGCAGTACTTCCTGACATCGTACTTCAAGTTCAACAAGCTCTCACCGCTAATCCCATCAACCCTCCCAACCAAGAAGACCAGAGCGTCGCCAACCCTCCTTCCAAAACCCCCAAGTGCACCTACAAACACTTCAAATCCTGCGATCCTCCAAAGTATGAAGGGACCGAAGGTGTTACCGCCCTCTTTCACTGGTTTGAAGAAATGGAAAACACTTTTCTCAATTGCGATTGTCCCGAGGACCGTAAGGTACGTTACGCCACTGGAAGACTGTTTGGGGTAGCCCTTACCTGGTGGAACACGGAAAAGGGTAAGCGAGGAGTTGAAGATGCCATGGCCTTAACATGGGAAGAGTTAAGGGAACTCATGACAAGACGCTTCTGTCCAAGGAGCGAAATTAAAAAGTTGGAAGACGAATTCCACACACTGAAACAAAAGGAAGGAGATCACACTTCCTATAATAAGAGATTTCTCGAGCTGAACCAGATGATCCCTAATTTGTTCACCCCCTTGTACCGCTTAGTTGAACACTACATTCGAGGCCTCCCCTCGAAAATTCAAGATTCGGTTTTAAGCACATCGCCTGCAACACTTGAAGCCGCAATGGAGTTAGCTACAGAACTCACTGAAAATCGCATTCGAAACGGCAAGTTCAAAGATGAAAAGAAGAAAGCACCCATTGAGACCCCAACTCCAAACCACCCAGTCTCATCCTCAAAATTTGCTGGTAAGAGGAAGCGTAATGGCAAGAATTTTGCCGTCACTCAAACCAACCCTCCTATCACTGTTATACCAATCACCCAAGTTGCTCCCCCAGCTGCACCATTCAAAAAGCCATATACTGGCCCACACCCAAAATGCAACCGCTGTCAATACCATCACCCTCCCGAAAATCCCTGCCAACATTGCACAAGCTGTGGCCGTGCAGGTCACACCATCCAAACCTGCCGTACCCTTCAGCGAATGAACCGCAATCAACCTCAAACCCAAACCCAAAATCAGATAGTGGGTCAAGCCCAACAACCCTTACTTCTACCACCTGCACCACACGCAGCCCAAACTTACTACCAACCCAACTACCCCATGATGCAACCCATGCGAGCTTGTTTCAACTTTGGGGACCCAAACCACTTCAGGAACACATGTCCACGCCTAGTGAACATCATCCATGCCCAAGCTCATGCAAACCCGGTAAATCAAGCTAACCAAGCTCCCCCACCTGCCAGAGGGAGAGCTTTCAATATCAATGCCAACCAAGCCAGGGCTGACAACAACGTGGTCAACGGTACGTTTCTCATCAATGGTAGTTATGCATCCATATTATTCGATACTGGAGCGGATAAGAGCTTTGTGTCCTTAGAATTTGAACCTATCCTCGACCAACCTCGTGTTAATCTCATCAAATCTCTAATGGTGGAAGTTGCTGACGGAAAACCCGTTTCATTAAATTCTATTATACGTAATTGTACTCTCACCCTAAACGATTTTCCAATTGACCTTATTCCTATGAAGTTGGGAAGTTTCTACGTTATAATCGATATGGACTGGCTCAGCCAGCATCACGCTGAAGTGGTGTGCCACGAAAAGTTCATTCGCATTCCTCTTGCAGACGGTCAGACACTACGTATTGGGGAAACCCCTTCGAAAGGACTCAAATTAATGTCCTGCCTTCAAGCCCGAAGATATCTCCGAAAGAACTATCTCGCATTCCTAACTCACGTCATCAAAAAGGGAAACAAGGAGAGGAAACTCGAAGATATCCCAGTTGTGAAAGAATTCCCACAAGTCTTTCCCGACGACATTTCAGGACTTCCTCCTGTGAGAGAAGTCGAATTTCGCATCGATCTTGTACCTGGCGCTACACCAGTCGCAAAATCTCCTTATAGGTTAGCCCCATCCGAAATGCAAGAGCTGGCCAGTCAACTGCAAGAGCTGACTGACAAAGGATTCATACGTCCTAGCTCATCGCCTTGGGTGCACCTGTTCTTTTTGTGAAGAAGAAAGATGGAACGTTTCGCATGTGCATTGATTATAGAGAACTCAACAAGTTAACGTTAAAAATCGCTATCCACTGCCTCGCATTGATGATCTCCTAGACCAACTACAAGGCGCCACCTGCTTTTCAAATGACCTTCGTTCTGGTTATCATCAGCTCAGGTGCACGAAGAAGATATCCCAAAAACCGCTTTCCGGACTCGTTATGGTCATTACGAGTTCATGGTCATGCCATTTGGTTTAACCAACGCCCCCGCTGTCCTCATGGATTTAATGAATAGGTATGCAAACCCTACCTCGACCGTTCTTCATAGTCTTCATCGACAACATCCTTATTTACTCAAGTCTAATCCGATCATGTAGCGACACCTTCGACTCATCCTTACACTTTAAGGACTGAAAAGCTTTACGCTAAGTTCTCAAATGCGAATTCTGGTTAGGAAAGTACAATTCCTTGACATGTCATCAATGACAAGGGAATTCATGTCGATCCTTCAAAATCAAGCAGTACAAGAATGGCAAGCGCCACGTACCCGAGTATCTCTGTTTGCTGTATATCGCGCTTCATTGCATTTCCGTATGCTGACATCCGCTAATCAAAGAAACTCATAGGGACTAGCAAGAGAGTCAACTTAAGCAAATTGTGAGCACCTTCTCAACTCCTGAGTGCGAGATTGTAGTATTTGCGAGCATCGGCAGGCTAGTGTGCAAGAGAAAGTGATAGCCTCCTCTAGCATCGGTTCACGAGAAGAATTACACCACGACTGGAAGTTCGCATTGCATGTATAAGAATCACAAGTTACGTAAATCGCTATCACTGCCTCGCATGAGACTCCTGACCAAAGCCACTGCTTTCAAAATCGACCTTGTGGTTCACAGCAGGGGCGAAGAAGACCAAACCGCTTTCCGGACTCTATGGCATTAAGTTATGGCATGCCTTCGGTACAACGCCCGCTTCCTATGTTATGAATAGGTATGCAACCTACTGACGTTCTCATATCTTCATCGCATCCTTATTTATCATCTAAACATCTGACGACACCTTCGATCATCCTTACACTCTTAGGACTGAAAAGCTTTAACGCTAAGTTCTCAAATGCGAATTCTGTTAGGAGAAGTACAATTCCTTGGACATGTCTGTAATGACAAGGGAATTCATGTCGATCCTTCAAAAATCAAGGCAGTCAAGAATGGCAAGCGCCACGTACCCTACCGAAGTTAGGTCATTTCTTGGTTTGGCTGGTTACTATCGACGCTTCATTGCCAATTTTTCCCGTATTGCTGTACCACTCACGGCCTTAACTCATAAAGGAAAACCCTTCATATGGGGACCTAAGCAAGAGGAGGCCTTCCAAACTGTAAAGCAAAAACTTTGTGACGCACCTATTCTCACACTCCCTGAGGGTTGCGATGACTTTGTAGTATATTGCGACGCATCAGGGCAAGGGCTAGGCTGTGCAAAGAGGAAAAGTGATAGCCTATGCCTCTAGGCAACTCAAGGTTCACGAGAAGAATTACACCACCCACGACCTGGAACGTTTCGCATGTGCATTGATTATAGAGAACTCAACAAGTTAACGGTTAAAAATCGCTATCCACTGCCTCGCATTGATGATCTCCTAGACCAACTACAAGGCGCCACCTGCTTTTCAAAAATCGACCTTCGTTCTGGTTATCATCAGCTCAGGGTGCACGAAGAAGATATCCCAAAAACCGCTTTCCGGACTCGTTATGGTCATTACGAGTTCATGGTCATGCCATTCGGTTTAACCAACGCCCCCGCTGTCCTCATGGATTTAATGAATAGGGTATGCAAACCCTACCTCGACCGTTTCTTCATAGTCTTCATCGACGACATCCTTATTTACTCCAAGTCTAAATCCGATCATGAGCGACACCTTCGACTCATCCTTACACTCTTAAGGACTGAAAAGCTTTACGCTAAGTTCTCAAAATGCGAATTCTGGTTAGGAGAAGTACAATTCCTTGGACATGTCGTTAATGACAAGGGAATTCATGTCGATCCTTCAAAAATCAAGGCAGTACAAGAATGGCAAGCGCCACGTACCCCTACCGAAGTTAGGTCATTTCTTGGTTTGGCTGGTTACTATCGACGCTTCATTGCCAATTTTCCCGTATTGCTGTACCACTCACGGCCTTGACTCATAAAGGAAAACCCTTCATATGGACCTAAGCAAGAGGAGGCCTTCCAAACTGTAAAGCAAAAACTTTGTGACGCACCTATTCACACTCCCTGAGGTTGCGATGACTTTGTAGTATATGGGGACGCATCAGGCAAGGGCAGGCTGTGCAAAGAAGAAAAGTGATACCTATGCCTCTAGGCAACTCAGTTCACAAAATCACACTCACCTGACTGGAACGTTTCGCATGTGCATTGTATAGATTCACAAGATCAACGGGTACAAGGCTCCAGCTGCGGAATGATGATCTCTAGAACCAAGTACAAGCCACCCCACCTGACTTCGTTCATAGAGAATTACGTACCTATCGTCTGGTTATCAGGCAGCTCAGGGTGCACGAAGAAGATATCCCAAAAACCGCTTTCCGGACTCGTTATGGTCATTACGAGTTCATGGTCATGCCATTCGGTTTAACCAACACCCTCAATTTCCACTTGCGGAGTTTTACCGCGAGGCGTGTGAACAAACCAGAATCTGAAACACTAGTACGTCGAACGACTCTATATGATTTGATAATACGTTTTCAAAAATCATTTGTCGTAGATTTTATATTGTCTTGATTAGTTACCAATATTTAGCGGAAGCATTAGTTTTTAAAGTTGAGCGGAAGCATAAATAAGTAGTGAAGCGGGCTCCAACACAAACGCCAAAACAAATGAAAAACCCCAAAGCAATATTTATAATTGAGACTCGATAAAAGATGTCTTGTTCAATGCATGTGAGTGCACCTAGAGCTCCTAGCGTCCTAAGAAACATGTAAAGAAACAAGTGTCAACATTAAAGATGAGTGAGTTCACAGGTTTTCATAAATTCGTTTGTTCGGTTATAGTTTGTTTTCCCCGTTATCCCTAACCCGGGATAACGAATCAGTTCCATTATTCCCATCCCGGAATAATAATGATGTTGGTTCCATTATTCCAAACCCGGAATAATAAGTTGTTGTTTCCATTATTCCAAACCCGGAATAATAAGTTGATGTTTCCATTATTCCAAACCCGGAATAATAAGTTGTTGTTTCCATTATTCCAAACCCGGAATAATAAGTTGTTGTTTCCATTATCCTCAACCCGGGATAATATAGTTGCTTCGTAATTAAGTTCAATGTTAACATATATAGGTAGCTAGCCTAAAGTTATGTCACGTAAGTGTTCGCGATCGAAGCTGACTGTTGTGCCTCCGTGTTGCCAGGCCTATCACTGACCATGGCGAAGTTAGGCCGAATTATTCACCCGTTGACCATACCCGGTCGGCTAGCGCGACTAGCTCGGATGGGGCTTGTCGGGCCCAGTAGTACTACTTATAACTCCCCCGCTATTAAACCCAATACTAACGATCCGAGAGATTGACGAGGACTTAAGTGATATAGCTGCTTAGTGACCATAACATTACATTAACATTAACTTAGTTACCGAATAGTTATGTGACGTTAAATTCGTAAAACGTAAAGAGATTGAGTTTGAAGAGTGTATACATGTTTCTCCCCCTTGTTGTTTAAAACCGGATAAAGTTAGGGGCCGTGAACTCACCTTTATTTGCTCGGTTAGTGTAGCAAAGAAGTTGTAAAGGATGGGACCGCTAATTGCGTCCTAACAAGCCAATTGATTTCAAGTCAGTGTGTGATCACACCAATACAAATTCTACACTTAATTTACGCACAAAGTGTTACACACAAACAACATATCTAACACTCAAACATGCATGCAAGTATCCTCATGTGAACCTAGTGATCAAAACAACTTATCATAAACATAAACCAATCCATGCCACAATTTGGTGCACACAATCACAAGTTATCAAATTTCAGCTTAACACTCATAATTCAGCTGTTTTCTAGGATTTTTATAAAATAGTTCCAACGTTCCAAAAATTCCAATATTTTTACAGCAGGTGCCATTTATACTGTAGAAGTTTATATAAATTTTCCAAGTCCTAAATCTTTACCATTTAACCATAAATATTAATATACTAGGCTGCAGTCAGATTTATCGCTTTCTGACTGCAGTCCACGGAAGAATTTATTTAAAAATCACTGATCGTCCAATTAACAAAATTCCAGTTGGAGTTGCCCGGAAATTTCCATACCTAGTTTCTGTACAAAATTCATGACTCAAATCCCTACTGATTTTTAAAATCCAACTCGATAAACAACTAACAAAATTTCAGGATTTTCACAGCTTTAGTTACTGAACTTATTTGGCCCTTTAAAAATATCAAACGACTTCAGCAAATTATGAGTCCAGCGCCCTTAGATTCGTTATTCAAATCTCTACGTTCTAGACATCAGAAAATCCGTTTTTCGACAACTAATGACCGAGTTACAGCCAGATGAAGTCGGCTGTAACTATTACTCAGCAACCTGTTTCAGCATATTATTATTATAAGCCGTCCATATTATTAACCTAGGCGATCATGAACCGTTTCCTAGTCATAGATCAATACTAATAACATATCCATGCAAACCCTAGTTCATACCTCTAGTTTTTACAAACAAACTCAGCCTATACTTTTCAGATTTCAAACAAACATCACTTGCAACCTAGCCTTAACAATCCGAAAACAACACAACCGTTTCATTCAATCACACAAATCCGAAAGCAACAAAATCAAAACACATGTATCCGAATATGATCTTGTAACATATGATAAATTCTAATCTTTTAACGATAGGGTAAATGAACCGTGAGTAAGATAAGGAACCGGTGATCAAAGATAGTTGCGATCGAGAAGATGAAAAGAACAAGCTGCTCGCGGCCGAGAGATGAAGATGGCGAGGGCTGCTGCTGCTGCGACCGAGAGGAAAGAAAAGGGAATGCTGTTGCGCGACCGAGAAGGCGAACTAGGCTGATCTCGCGACCGAATGGGATGTAACAAGGGCTGCCGACGGCTGTTTGCTATTAGGGTTTTGTGTTGTGGAGGAAGCATGCATGAGAGTTTGTATATATAGGCGCAATAGAGATAAGGGTTACGGTTTGGCTTGAGCTCGTGGCCGAGGAACTTGGGTTGGTTCGGTTTGGGTTTGAACACAATGAGTTTGCGGTTTGGGCTTGAACTTGTGGCCGCATAGTTTGAGTTTAAGGTTTCCTAGAGTCACAAGGAGTTCGGTTTGTGTTTGATCTTGCGGCCGAATAGTTTGAGTTTAAGGTTTGGTTCGTGTCGCGGTTCGGTTCGGTTCGTGTACATATTTACCATGATTATTTTATAACTAAAACAATCACACAATCACACATCACGTATTCATTAACTCGTACACGTTTAATACTTAGCATATAATTTATTCGACAAGTATTGCGTTTAAGTTATCCTAAAAACCGGGATGTCACATTATCCCCATGTTGAAAGAATTTTCGTCCCGAAAATTGAGTAAACGCGGTTTAGAATGTAGCGTACATGTTTAGAGTGCCACGCACAAAGAGTTAGTTCGTTTATGATGGTACGCAACGTTACAAGAAGTTCCCAAGTGCCATGCACAAAGATTCCCAAGTGCCATGCACAAGGATTTAGTTAACAATAGTAGACGAAAGTATGAGAAGTTTCCAGGTTGTCACATCATCCCCATGTTGAAAGAATTTTCGTCCCGAAAATTTAGTTGTTGGTGTCGTTAGTTTGCTGCTCAGTTGCGAAGAGGTGTGGGTATTTGCTTTTCATTTGGTCCTCTCTTTCCCACGTGAACTCCGGTCCACGCTTAGAGTCCCAACGAACCTTAACGATCGGAATCTTGCTGTGCCTTCGAGTCTTGATCTCACGATCCATGATCTCGATAGGCTGTTCCACGAAGTGTAGTTGTTCATCCACTTGGATCTCATCCAATGGAATGACTAGAGTTTCGTCTGATAGACACTTCTTCAGATTTGATACGTGAAAAACGTTGTGAACTCCACTGAGTTCGGCAGGAAGGTCTAATTGATAAGCTACGGGTTCGATACGTTTCAAGATTACAAACGGGCCTACGTACCGTGGGTTTAGTTTGCCCCATTTTCCAAAGCGGATTACACCCTTCCAGGGTGACACCTTTAGTAGGACGCGGTCGCCTACTTGAAATTCGAGCGGTTTGCGTCGTTGATCAGCGTAGCTTTTCTGTCGATCTCGTGCCGCCGCCATGCGGTTTCTGATTTGTACAATCTTTTCAGTAGCCTCAAGTATTAACTCAGGGCCTGTGAGTTGACTGTCACCGACTTCTGCCCAACAGACCGGTGATCTACATTTACGACCGTATAGTGCCTCAAACGGTGCTGCCGAAATACTCGTATGATAGCTGTTGTTATATGAGAATTCTACTAGAGGCAGGTGGATTTCCCAACTATTTCCGAAGTCTATGACGCATGCCCTAAGCATGTCTTCCAAGGTTTGTATGGTCCTTTCACTTTGACCATCAGTCTGAGGGTGATAGGCTGTGCTCATATCCAAGCGTGTTCCCAACGCTTTCTGAAGTGACCGCCAGAAGTTGGACGTGAAGCGAGCATCTCTGTCTGAGATGATGGATGTTGGCACTCCGTGCTGAGAAACTACTTCCTTAATGTAGATGCGAGTCAACTTCTCCATCTTATATGTTTCTTTAATAGCTAGGAAGTGTGCGGACTTAGTTAAACGATCCACAATTACCTAGATGGTATCGCAACCACCCAAGGTTCACGGAAGTTTAGTGATGAAGTCCATCGAGATCTGATCCCATTTCCACACTGGGATCTCAGGTTGTTGGAGTAGTCCCGATGGCTTTTGATACTCTACCTTGACTTTTGCACAAGTCAAACACTTGCTCACGTAGGTGGCTATATCGGCTTTCATGTTGGGCCACCAATACGCAGCTTTAAGGTCTTGATACATCTTATCCGAACCCGGATGGACAGAGTATCGGGATTTGTGAGCTTCATCCATGACTAGCTCTCTGAGGTTTCCGTAGAGAGGTACCCATATGCGATTCATGAAATACCGGGCTCCATTAGGTTTTACTTCCCAATCGCGTTCCATTTTTCCCACCGATTCGGCTTTGATGTTTTCCTCCTTAACTGCTTCTAACTGGGCGTCGCGTATTTGTTCGGGTAGCCCCGAATGAATAGTGAGTTGTAATGCTCGTACACGACGAGGTTTCAAGTGTTCCTTCCTACTGAGGGCGTCAGCTACCACGTTAGCTTTACCCGGGTGATACCGAATGGCACACTCATAATCGTTCAAGAGTTCGACCCAGCGACGCTGTCGCATGTTCAACTCTTTCTGATCAAAGATGTGTTGGAGGCTCTTGTGGTCTGTAAAGATTGTGCACTTCGTTCCATAGAGGTAGTGTCTCCAAATCTTAAGTGCAAACACTACTGCTCCCAATTCCAGGTCATGCGTCGTGTAGTTTTTCTCGTGAACCTTCAGTTCTCGCGATGCATATGCGATGACCTTATCGCGTTGCATGAGTACGCATCCCAGTCCCTGAATGGAAGCATCACAATATACTACAAAGTCATCTGTCCCTTCCGGCAAGGACAGAATGGGTGCACTGCAAAGTTTCTATTTCAGCAATTGAAATGCTGCTTCTTGCTTGTCACCCCAAGCATACTTGATGCCTTTCTGGGTGAGGGTAGTAAGCGGTTGTGCGATCTTTGAAAATCCCTCGATGAAACGTCTGTAGTAACCAGCCAATCCCAAAAATTTGCGGATCTCCGTCGGTGTCCTGGGTGCTTCCCAGTTTTTGATGGCTTCAATCTTGGCAGGGTCTACGTGGATACCCTTTTCATTCACGATATGCCCGAGAAACTGAACTTCCCGAATCCAGAAATCACACTTCGAAAGCTTGGCATATAGCTTTTCCTGTTGAAGTAATCCTAGCAGTAATCGTAGATGTTCAGCATGTTCTTCTTCACTTTTGGAGTAGATGAGTATGTTATCGATGAACACAATGACAAACTTGTCGAGGTATGGTTTACACACGCGGTTCATGAGGTCCATGAACACCGCAGGTGCGTTGGTGAGACCGAAGGGCATGACCAAGAACTCATAATGGCCATACCGAGTACGAAATGCCGTCTTAGCGATATCCTCCTCCCTGACGCGTAGCTGATGGTAACCAGACCGTAAATCAATCTTGGAGTAGTAACTTGACCCTTGAAGTTGGTCGAAGAGATCGTCGATGCGAGGTAACGGGTATCGGTTCTTGACAGAACCTTGTTGAGTTCCCTGTAGTCGATGCACATGCGGAAAGTCCCGTCCTTCTTCTTGACAAATAGGACTAGAGCTCCCCATGGCGAAACGCTTGGTCGAATAAATCCTTTTTCTAAAAGCTCCTGTAGTTGGGTAGACAGCTCCTGCAGCTCAGCTGGAGCTAGGCGGTACGGAGCCTTGGCGATAGGAGTTGCATTGTTCGCCAATTCAATTTCAAACTCCAATTGTCGATGGGGTGGAAGACCAGGTAGTTCTTCTGGGAATACATCGGGAAAATCACGGACGACAGGGATGTCTTCTATGCGTTTCTCGTCCTTAGGCTGTTCGGTAATCAGTGCGAGTAAAGCGAAGGAGTTCTTTCTCCGAAGATACTTCTGCGCTTGCATGTAAGAGATGATGTTGGTGACGGCGCTTGCCTTATCGCCTTGTACCGTCAGGATTTTGTCGTTAGAGAGCGGAATACGGATGGATTTTTCGAAGCAGAGAACTTCAGCCCGGACGTCGGATAGCCAGTCCATTCCGACTACCACGTCAAAACTACCGAGGGTAGTTGTCATCAGATCAATGGTAAAAGTGTGACCCGCGAGTTTGAGTTGACAGCCGGATACTATATGGGTCACATCTACAAGATTACCATCGGCTAATTCTATAACATAAGGGGTCTCTAATGGCTTAGGCGTGAGATTAGGTTCCTCCTAAAAGACTCAGATTTAAAGCTCCTATCCGCACCCGTATCAAAAAGCACAGTAGCAAAATGTTCATTAAGGGGAAACTTACCGGTGACCACGTTCGAGTCGTTTCTGGCCTCTCCGCGGCCCAATGTAAATGCGCGACCTTTGGCACCTCCTGTGCCACCGTTTCCATTATTGTTGTTGTTATTATTGTTGTTGTGGTTATTGTGGTTGTGGTTGTTTCCACCATTGTTGTTGTTGTTACGCAGCTGTGGGCAGTCTCTTCTGAAGTGGCCAGTGCTACCACACTGATAGCATCCCCGGTTAATACCCTGCTGCTGACCCTGGGGTTGATTTTGATTTTGTCGGGACATGATTTCCCCACGACAATCCTTTGCCGCATGTCCCACCTTGCCACATCGTTGGCAGCGATTCCCGGCACAAGGGCCGTGATGATGAAGATTACAGCGATTGCACTGCGGCTTTCGACCTACATAGCCGCCTGCATTCTGGTTGTTGTTGTTGTTGTTGGCGGGTTGATTTTGGTGACCCCGGTGGCTGTTGTAATGATTGAACCGTTTTTGGTTCCCCTGTTGCGGCTGAGATGACGAAGACTGTCGAGCAGACGAGTCTTCAAACTTTCTTTTGTTATCAGGGGCAACTTCAGTTGTACCCCGTGCTGGCAACTTCTTTTGATCCACCGCCTTATCGGTGAGTTTGTGAGCCAGTCGGATTGCTTGATGTTCAGTTGCAGGGTTACTAGCCATTACCATACCCTGAATCTCCGGAACCAGACCCCCGAGATAGAACTCGAGTCTTTTCTCCACAGTGTTGGCCAAATCGGGACACAGAAATACCAAGTCATGATGTTTTGCGGTGTAAGCTTCAATTTCAGATCCCACCATCTTATGGTTCCATAAGGCTTGCTCCAACTGTTGCACTCTGTCTCGTGGACAGTACTCCTCTTTGATTAGGGCCTTGAACTCGGCCCAGGCCATTGCATTGGCAGCAATAAGTCCACGCGTTTAGACTTGTGCATTCCACCATGTCAGTGCCCCATCTTCCAGTGTTGAGGCTGCATATTTGACCTTGTTGGCCTCTAGACAGTTGCACATTTCAAATACGGATTCAGATTTTTCGATCCAGCGGACCAGTCCAATAGGTCCTTCCGCCCCCGAAAATTTGCTTGGTTTCGCGTCGAGGAACATCTTGTAGGGGTTAAAGCCCCCTCCTGCTGACAGAGAATAGGTAGTCAGCAAGGAATTCGACTAGCCTCACTATTAGATTTTCACACGAAAATTTAATAATGGTTACCTGCCGGTTGGTTCTGAACACCCGCTAAAGCTGCGTTCACGTGCTCTTGAATCATGGCAGCTAGCTCTTCGGGCGTCAAGTTAAGGTTTCCACGTCGTCCAGTTGCCATTTAGATCTTCGAAACACAACACAACACACCCCGATAAGTCTATATATCCAATATAGTTATCCTACTTCGTACTTTAATAATTATCAAGTTATGTCAACTTAATATATTAAATAGTCAAAAGAAATACTTGATTAACTGAAATTTCAACGTCTTACAAAAGTGCAAATCAAACATATGAATGCACTATAAAGTCTCAAATTTAAACACAAGTGGGAAAATAAATAGACTGGAGGAAAGTAAATAAAATAAGCGAGATGTGTCAGTCGTCTACGTCTCCATCCCCCAAGTCACTGTCGTTGCCGTCATCCTGCGCGGCATTTCCAGCTTCTACAGCTGGGTCCTCCTCCGGATCCTCCTCTGGATCCTCCTCAGGGTCCTCCTCTGGATCCTCTTCCGGATCCTCCTCCACCGGCACTGGAGGGGCCGGTGCTGGTGCAGGTGCTTGATTTTGCTGTAGCTCCTGAATGTTCCAACTATTTTCGAGGACTCTGTCCTCGAGCCAGTCGGCTCTTATCTGCTCAGCACGCAGATCTCTGGCTAAGGTGTTACGAGCTATCTTACTCGTATGATGCTCTTCCTCGAGCGAGTCGGTTTTACCTGTCAGTTGTCGGATCATCCATCCTTGTGCTAGGATGGTTTCCTGCATTCTTTCTATCTGTGCTTGTTGTTTATGTATCATGATTCTAAGTAGGTCAATTCCTACTTCTACAGGGTTAACCAGTTCAACCGGCACAGCAATGGTTGGGCGTGATGACGACTCCTCCCCCAGAGCGAGCCTTTTCCTCGCAGCTGAGCGTGTCTCCACGCCATAAGATGGTAAGGGTTCCACCATAGGTGCCTTTCCTGGCGCTCTTGGTGGCGTAAGTTTGTCGGATGATGATGACGATGAGGATGATGACATTGCCTGTTAGGTCGTGTAGTTAGTTACGAGTTGCTTTCATTCCTTATTATGAAGGCATAATCTACATAACACAGTTGTGGTATATTGCATATCAAGATATAACAGTTCGGTGCCAAACTACGTCTAGTGTCGTGTATTCAGCTATAGTTTAGGTCTACTTCTAATGCAAACCTGGTTCTCTATGGCTAGTGGCTCTGATACCAATCTGTCACACCCTCAATTTCCACTTGCGGAGTTTTACCACGAGGCGTGTGAACAAACCAGAATCTGAAACACTAGTACGTCGAACGACTCTATATGATTTGATATACGTTTTCAAAAATCATTTGTCGTAGATTTTATATTGTCTTGATTAGTTACCAATATTTAGCGGAAGCATTAGTTTTTAAAGTTGAGCGGAAGCATAAATAAGTAGTGAAGCGGGCGCCAACACAAACGCCAAAACAAATGAAAAACCCCAAAGCAATATTTATAATTGAGACTCGATAAAAGATGTCTTGTTCAATGCATGTGAGTGCACCTAGAGCTCCTAGCGTCCTAAGAAACATGTAAAGAAACAAGTGTCAACATTAAAGATGAGTGAGTTCACAGGTTTTCATAAATTCGTTTGTTCGGTTATAGTTTGTTTTCCCCGTTATCCCTAACCCGGGATAACGAATCAGTTCCATTATTCCCATCCCGGAATAATAATGATGTTGGTTCCATTATTCCAAACCCGGAATAATAAGTTGTTGTTTCCATTATTCCAAACCCGGAATAATAAGTTGATGTTTCCATTATTCCAAACCCGGAATAATAAGTTGTTGTTTCCATTATTCCAAACCCGGAATAATAAGTTGTTGTTTCCATTATCCTCAACCCGGGATAATATAGTTGCTTCGTAATTAAGTTCAATGTTAACATATATAGGTAGCTAGCCTAAAGTTATGTCACGTAAGTGTTCGCGATCGAAGCTGACTGTTGTGCCTCCGTGTTGCCAGGCCTATCACTGACCATGGCGAAGTTAGGCCGAATTATTCACCCGTTGACCATACCCGGTCGGCTAGCGCGACTAGCTCGGATGGGGCTTGTCGGGCCCAGTAGTACTACTTATAACTCCCCCGCTATTAAACCCAATACTAACGATCCGAGAGATTGACGAGGACTTAAGTGATATAGCTGCTTAGTGACCATAACATTACATTAACATTAACTTAGTTACCGAATAGTTATGTGACGTTAAATTCGTATAACGTAAAGAGATTGAGTTTGAAGAGTGTATACATGTTTCTCCCCCTTGTTGTTTAAAACCGGATAAAGTTAGGGGCCGTGAACTCACCTTTATTTGCTCGGTTAGTGTAGCAAAGAAGTTGTAAAGGATGGGACCGCTAATTGCGTCCTAACAAGCCAATTGATTTCAAGTCAGTGTGTGATCACACCAATACAAATTCTACACTTAATTTACGCACAAAGTGTTACACACAAACAACATATCTAACACTCAAACATGCATGCAAGTATCCTCATGTGAACCTAGTGATCAAAACAACTTATCATAAACATAAACCAATCCATGCCACAATTTGGTGCACACAATCACAAGTTATCAAATTTCAGCTTAACACTCATAATTCAGCTGTTTTCTAGGATTTTTATAAAATAGTTCCAACGTTCCAAAAATTCCAATTTTTTACAGCAGGTGCCATTTATACTGTAGAAGTTTATATAAATTTTCCAAGTCCTAAATCTTTACCATTTAACCATAAATATTAATATACTAGGATGCAGTCAGATTTATCGCTTTCTGACTGCAGTCCACGGAAGAATTTATTAAAAATTACTGATCGTCCAATTAACAAAATTCCAGTTGGAGTTGCGCGGAAATTTCCATACCTAGTTTCTGTACAAAATTCATGACTCAAATCCCTACTGATTTTAAAATCCAACTCGATAAACAACTAACAAAATTTCAGGATTTTCACAGCTTTAGTTACTGAACTTATTTGGCCCTTTAAAAATATCAAACGACTTCAGAAAATTATGAGTCCAGCGCCCTTAGATTCGTTATTCAAATCTCTACGTTCTAGACATCAGAAAATCCGTTTTTCGATAACTAATGACCGAGTTACAGCCAGATGAAGTCGGCTGCAACTATTACTCAGCAACCTGTTTCAGCATATTATTATTATAAGCCGTCCATATTATTAACCTAGGCGATCATGAACCGGTTTCCTAGTCATAGATCAATACTAATAACATATCCATGCAAACCCTAGTTCATACCTCTAGTTTTTACAAACAAACTCAGCCTATACTTTTCAGATTTCAAACAAACATCACTTGCAACCTAGCCTTAACAATCCGAAAACAACACAACCGTTTCATTCAATCATACAAATCCGAAAGCAACAAAATCAAAACACATGTATCCGAATATGATCTTGTAACATATGATAAATTCTAATCTTTTAACGATAGGGTAAACGAACCGTTAAGATAAGGAACCGGTGATCAAAGATAGTTGCGACCGAGAAGATGAAAAGAACAAGCTGCTCGCGGCCGAGAGATGAAGATGGCGAGGGCTGCTGCTGCTGCGACCGAGAGGAAAGAAAAGGGAATGCTGTTGCGCGACCGAGAAGGCGAACTAGGCTGATCTCGCGACCGAATGGGATGTAACAAGGGCTGCCGACGGCTGTTTGCTATTAGGGTTTTGTGTTGTGGAGGAAGCATGCATGAGAGTTTGTATATATAGGCGCAATAGAGATAAGGGTTACGGTTTGGCTTGAGCTCGTGGCCGAGGAACTTGGGTTGGTTCGGTTTGGGTTTGAACACAATGAGTTTGCGGTTTGGGCTTGAACTTGTGGCCGCATAGTTTGAGTTTAAGGTTTCCTAGAGTCACAAGGAGTTCGGTTTGTGTTTGATCTTGCGGCCGAATAGTTTGAGTTTAAGGTTTGGTTCGTGTCGCGGTTCGGTTCGGTTCGTGTACATTTTACCATGATTCTTTTATAACTAAAACAATCACACAATCACACATCACGTATTCATTAACTCGTACACGTTTAATACTTAGCATATAATTTATTCGACAAGTATTGCGTTTAAGTTATCCTAAAAACCGGGATGTCACACGATGCACTCAGTCGAAAAGGTTATGCGAACTCCATTCGCCTTCTATGTTCGCAAATCATAACTGACATCAAAGATCGAATCCGGGCAGCTCAACATGTTTCTGTAACAGAAAATGATGTAAGCGATGAGCTGTCATGTGGAGCTGAACTCAAAATCGAAACCAAATCCGACGGTATTCTATACTATTTAAACCGCATATGGATTCCTGATCGCGATAACCTTCGTGATTTCCTCATGAATGAGGCGCACAAAACACGATACTCTGTACACCCAGGAGCCGACAGATGTATCAAGATCTACGATACTCCTACTGGTGGCCTGGCATGAAAAAAGGATATCGCTGTTTTTGTTTCCAAGTGCCTTACCGGTTCCAAAGTAAAAGCTGAACATCAAAGACCTTCAGGACTTCTAGTCCAACCCGAAATACCTGTATGGAAGTGGGAAAACATAACCATGGATTTCATTACCGGGTTACCTCACACCTCCAGTGGGTATGACACCATATGGGTAATAATCGATCGTCTTACAAAGTCATCTCACTTCATCCCGATTCGCGAGGACTTCAAGAACGAGAAGTTAGCTCGTATCTACATCAGCGAGATCGTAAGCCGTCATGGTGTACCATTAAGCATCATTTCAGACCGTGATGGTCGTTTCACTTCACGAACATGGCGAGCCGTACAAACCGCCTTGGGTACACGATTAGACCTCAGTACCGCTTTTCATCCTCAAACTGATGGTCAATCTGAACGCACCATCCAAACCCTTGAAGACATTCTGCGAGCATGTGTCATAGACTTCAAAGGGAACTGGGACGCTCACCTACCATTAGTGGAATTTTCGTACAACAATAGCTATCATTCAAGTATCGGCATGGCTCCTTTCGAAGCTTTATATGGTCGTAAGTGCCGATCTCCAGTATGTTGGCACGAAATTGGGGAAGCGCAAATCACCGGACCAGAATTAATTCAAGAAACAACCGACAAGATCCTTCAAATTCGAAACAATCTTCTAGCGGCTCAAAGTCGTCAAAAGAGTTATGCAGACAAACGACGAAAGCCCTTGGAGTTTGACATTGGTGATCAAATACTTTTAAAAGTATCACCGTGGAATGGAATGGTTCATTTTGGCCAGAAGGGCAAGCTAGCACCACGCTACGTAGGACCTTTCAAGATACTCGAAAGAGTAGGTCCTGTAGCATACAAGCTTGACCTACCAGAAGAGCTCAACAGAATTCATCCCACATTCCACGTATCAAACTTGAAAAAGTGACTTGCCGATGAAAATATCCATATTCCTCTAGAAGACATTCAAGTCGATGAATCAATGCACTTCGTTGAAAGACCGGTAGAAATCATTGATTTCGGAGAGAAGCGTTTAAGGCGAAGTCGTATTCCGATTGTCAGGGTACGTTGGGAGTCAAAACGAGGACCCGAGTTTACTTGGGAACGTGAATACTCAATGCGCGAAAAATACCCACATCTCGTTCCAGTTACCACTACTACTTAAATTTCGGGACGAAATTCCTAAAAGTAGGGGATACTGTAACATTCGTCGAAAAACGGGTTTCAAAACCCGCTTCGTTTAATAATCAAGTATTCAGTTATAAGTTCATTGCGTATTTATTGTTCAGATTATTTTAAATAATACATAATTAATAAACATTTTAGAATTTAAAAACCATAATTAATAAATAATAATAATAAGTAAATAAAAAATAAAATAGAGTCACCGGGTCTCGAACCCGGGTCTCCCGCAAACACAAACACACACCACACCACTCCGCCACACACTTCACTTTTGTTAATTACAGAAACAAATAACACTTAAAGTAAAATCCGAAAGTCAAAACCGGGAATCAGCGCCCAGAACTCGCAGTCGCCAGAAAAACCGAAATTTCCGCAAATGTTGCCATTTCCCTTGAGTGAAACGAATAAACTGATTTCGACATCAGTTATAACCGTTGCCTGGCACTTAATTTCAGTCAAAACCGTCCGAAATCATTGACCGCAAATCATGACCTTAATTCGAACCCAAATCAGCCTGTTTCCATTATAAATACCCACCCAAACTTCTGGTAAACATTTCGCTCAGAACCACACTCACTTCCTGAAGCTTTAGTCCTTTCAGAGCACGTCGCCGGAGATTCTCGCACTCGCCGGAATATCACCGGAAACCGAAGCCTTACTCCTAATCGGAATAATCATCTAAACCTTTCTTGCTATCTCTTGATTAGTAATTTAATTAACACAATAATCGAAACTGTTAAATCAGTTCAGTCAGCCGGAAATCGCAAATCAGGGCCGACGAAAACTTGCCGAAAATCTGAAGAAAACTCTCTGTCTTGGTATATCATATTACTTAATCTTTCTTTTTCTATTTTATTTCAATCGAGTATAAGCTTATTGGTCGATTAAGCAAAACAGTCGGGTTCACTGTTCTGCGTTATTCTTAGGGAAGAAGACGAAGCCTAAGTTGTGTATTAATGGAACTAAAATCGGGTATTTAATCGGGTTAGACACACAGTACAACGGTGGACTGTGTGCAAATATAAAACACACGTCCCGGGTTCGAATCACGCATGTTTCCGACTTTCTGAAATAAAAACAACATTTTTAAAACCTATTCAGATCAATTCACAGTATGTATATAAGAGGAATATAATCCAGTAGTTAAGCAGATTAGACACACAGCCCAACTGGTTGGGCTGTGTGCACTCGAACCGAAGGTCCCGAGTTCGATTCCGGGTTTCTGTAACCGGTTCGGCCATATTAAAACATTTAATAAAAACTAAATAAGGTTAAAGTTAGTTAGTATATATATATAATTAAAACAGAGAATATTTCGGGTTAGACACGTAGCTTAGTTGGTAGAGCTGCGTGCACGTATACGAGAGGTCCCGAGTTCGAACCTCACTCACCGCATAGAATACATACAGTCTGACCGGTCAGACCCGGTCAAACCTGACAAGTCAACCCAAATTTTTATTTTTTGTTTTCTTTTTATTTATTTATTTAATTGAAAAATTAATAAAAAATACTTAAAAATAAGGTTTTTAAAGTTAGAAATTTGCATTAAACTCATAAAATTAAATCTAAAAATCTCATTAAAGAGCACTAATTAAAAATAATAATCTCAAATAAAATTTATTTATTTAATTGAATTATGTCGTTATTATTTAGGTTAGTTTTCCCTCGCCGGTCGAATCATAATATTCGTGCGCATTCATCGTTATCAAGAAACGCATCCACTGTGAGTGAATCTCTACCAATTCCCCGTTTTAATCATATTTTGGGGTGTATCATGTGTCGTACTATTCTTTTATTTTATTTAAACACTTGTGCATACATCATATCCGTGATCAAATGTGTATAAATTATTGTGTGAATTATATGTAGATTGAATTTCATCATTTCAGTGCACGCATTTCATTAGGCCCATCAGTTCCCCGTGGGATACGGGTTGAGCATCAGGAGCCTCATTAGATCGGCTCCGTTTGATTGAGCCTTGATCTCAAATACATCATCATTTCATGTCATATACTCATCCAAAGTGGTTTGTGATTGTTTACATATATGTTTGCTCACATGTGATTAATGCACGAATTTTCTTTATTAAATAAAACAAGAAATTAGTTAAAATGTTTTATCAAGGTTCACTCGCCAACTTTTGTTGACCCAAAATCTCCCCCGTTTTACACATGATACAGGTGATCCAGCTGAGACAGGAAACACTTAGGAAGGCCTAGAAGAATAAACAAGTTTATGCTTTGGAATAAATATATAGTTTCATTTTCTTTGTAATTGTATGAATTTTGTTTTGGATATTTAAGTTTGTAATTTGAATTTAATAAATATGAAACATCTTAGTAAATATCATGAGCTTTGGTAATAACCCAATTATGCCCCGACTTTTATTCCGCTGCGGGTCGGGATGTGACAGCAAACGAACCCCATCCGGAATACTAGTATATAGATCCGGTAGGGACCCTCTTTTAATCTTCCTTTCTTAGCCTAAAGAAATTGGATCTTAAAGAATTTGGAGAAGCATGTTTCCTTTTATTATAAGCAATACCTTGCCCCTCCATAAGTGGTTGGGCAAAGGGTTCAAAAGACTATGCCTAGGTCAAGGAAGGCGTTGGGTGGGGTTGTAACACCCCAACCCGGATAGGGCTGACGTGTCACAATATTAGAGACAGAAAGAATAGTTCCATTTATTTAATTAAAAGTCATAGGTTACAGACTGAAAGGTAGTTCACAACTTAAAGGGCAAAATACATAATATTATACATAAGTGACAGACATCTTCAAATAACATCCTATGGTTTGTTCCTCTCTCTTCACCTCGCCCAAAGTAACCTGTGAACCTATATGGAAATAAAGTTTACAGAATGAGCCGAATGCCTAGTACGGAATAATAGGCTCAAATCATCGTAGCATTAACAGATGTAATAGTAGTAATAGCATTAGTGTAGTAACAGTAACAGTGTCAGAAGTGGATGTGATACGATGCAAAGTAAGAAAACTAAATAGAATGAATCACACAAATGTATCCATAAGCTAAACAAAGGTGATGGTCACAAAGTCTGTCACATGAGGTTGTTCTGCAGGTTGGCCTACCCAACATCCATCTCCAGAAATGTACCTAGGCAACATCCATACGCGTCCTAGTAGCTATATACCCCACTTGTACCTAGGGACGCCATGAACTGATAACTCCTTCTTGGAAGGAGCCAGAGCGCTTAGAGTAGCAGACCTGGGTCAGTTAGACACATACAACAATACACGATAACAAAATACATATCAGAACATGCGACAATGATTACGCTATAATCATAACCTATAACATGTTATAAATCAAGTAGCGTTAGAACAAGAAACGAACAGACGGTCAAACGAATCAAGGTGTCAAAGACATTAAGAGTACCTAAGGTATAGATATAATAAAAAGGGTCTATAAACAATCGAATCAGATAACAAAGAAAAAGGGGTAGTGATCCGTACCTTAGCCGTTGAAAAGTTGTCTTATACAAACGAAAGATATATGTTACCCGCTTTTCATGTCCTACATTGAGTTTGATACGTATCATAAGGTCATGCACAGAGGAAAAAGTTTATTCTTATTTCACTCATATTTCCCATTGTATAGTTCCAAGTCTTGCAATTAATAGATCTTGTTTATTTTAAATTAAGGGATTAACCAAACGGTGGTTTTTACGAAAAATGATTGTTTAATAAACACTAATTAGGGTTAAAAAGAATTATCTAGTTTTAAAACATTTCATAAAAATTATGAAAATATCATTTAACAAGGTTTTCTAAATAAAAAGATTTATTTACAAAAATTTGATGCTTGTAGGATTTGAATTTATGACCTCTGATTAAATGTTAATTAATTTGACCAGTGGACCAAACAATATGTTTGCTAAACTATCTAACATTTATTTTAATAACTACTAACAGAGCTGGGTTTTTCTGAGTGGGTTCATTATGGTATAGTTGTGTGCAGATTATGGTTCAGTCATCTACAGACAATCATTCAACAATATGCAAACGAGGGTTCAGTCGTCTACACACGATGGTTTAGAAGGGTTTAGTTGGGTTCACACGGGGTTTCAGCTGGATCCAAAATATGGTAAAAAATAATGTCACCAGGATTCGAACTTGGGACCCTTGGGATGTAAAGAAGAGTCTTAACCAACTAGACTGCCTAAATCCTTGTGAATAAATATTATGGATCTGTTTAGTATAGGGTAATAAAACGAACGAGGGAATGGAATGGATGAAGCAATGGCATCGACAAAGGAATGGAATCGATCATTACCATTCCATGGTCATGTTTCGTTACCATGTGAGAATGGTATTAATCATTTCCTTGTGTTGTTTGGTAGGCAGGAAAATACGAAAGAATAAAATCTGCGATGGGTGGTTGTAGTGGGAGGCGGCGGGTGTTTGGTTGTTGGTGGCTCCGACAACGGTCAATGGCGATGGGTGGCGGTCGGTGGCAGCAACAGGTTGCGTCTACAGCATGGGTGGTGGTCAGTGTCGGTGGTGGAGCGTGGCGGGTTGTGGTGGTAGAGGGTGGTTCTGATGAATGGTGGTCGCGGTGGTCGGTGGTGGCGTTGATGTTTGGTATCGGAGGGTGACGGCGACGGTGGGTGGCGGTGGTCTTTGGTGGTAAGTGGTGGTAAAGGGTAACAACGGCGGTGGATGTGGTGGTTGGTGGTGGCGGGTGGTTGCGATGGGTGCTGATGGCGGTGGTGGCGTGGATGGGTGGTGGCGACGGTGGTCAGTGGCAGTGGTGGATGGTGGAAGGTGGTGGCGGCGATGGGTGGTGGTGGCTCCGATGTTTGGTGGCGAAGGGGGTGGTGGTGGGGCCGGTGTTCGGTGGCGGAGGTTGGCGACGGTGGGTGGTGGGTGGTGGTGGGCAGTGGTGGTGATGAAGGTGAGAGAAGGGTGGGCAGTGGTGGTGATTAAGGTGAGAGAAGGAATGGAATGTAGAAAATAACAAGGGTAGTGGATGAAATGAATTTGAGAGAATGGAGTGACTTATGTAACAGATGATTCCATTATCTTACCAAACACATTTTCTTCATTACCTCATAATAGTCCATTCCATTTTGCCTCTTATTCCGGCATTCCAAACACGACGTCTTTAATTACTTATTTACGCAATTCACTAGTTCAACTTCTTCCTCATCATCTTTTACTAAGAAACTAAAGTTCACATATTTAATCAATCATATATTCCATTTTCTTTCTAGATTAACATTCTAAGTTTCAAAATAAGTATTTAAAAGGTTTATAAATTGGTTACCTTAAGTCGGAGCGGTGTTTCCGGTTGTTACAACGGTTTTGCCAAAAACATGAAGGATGTCATAGCTTTGTGAAAATGGTCCCTTTGGTGACTCAGTTCCACATCTAAAGCTTCGGGTAGGTCATCAAAAGGGTAGAGGGGGTGGTTTGAGTGGTCACAATACACCAGGTTGGTTTACGTTGTTATAAAGGTGATCGGTATGGTGTTGGGTTTTGGTTACGCTTACCAAAACCTGGGTTTTTTTGCCATAATTGAAAGGATGATTGTAAGGTGATATATGACAAATGCGTAGAAAATGGGATGACGAAGATGATTGATTTGGGGTTCTATATATATGTTTAAATTGAAGGTTCTGAATTGGTGCAAATTGGCAAATGCTAAACGGGTATGGAATGTGTAGTGATTTTTCAGAAGATGTTTCTTATCTTCATATCAAATAATAATGCGTATGCATGATATGTATCTTACCTCTATTCACCCAAATTCCACGTGCAAAGTTGTTGATTTTTCACCCTATATATATATTTTTACCCACATGCAATTTAATGCCATGGATATACAATTTAGATTCTAGAAGATAAAATTTTGTATTATTTTCTTTGTTATTTATTTTTGACGTAGGAAAATATTAATTTTTGGGTTATTTAATGGGCCCTTCCCATTCTTTAGACTGCATCGGGGAAAAGTGTGCCGAAGAGCATCCAGCACACTAGGGTTAGAGCTGGGCTTGGGAATATCGGAGTGGCAGTTAGCGTTCCCCATGAGAGGGCCAATGGTTTCGATTGACCTTTCAAACTTCTCAATCGTTGCATCTGCTCTGACATCATGATTCTCTGACAAAGTCGGGCAACTATTGCTATTGGTGGTAGGATTGAAAGAACTCAATGGTTGGGACGTGAACACCACCTCTAAATGGAAGTTATGAGCCCAAACATTAGATTCCTCGGAGATCGAGCTCCTAAAATTATGATTTTTGCAGCTAATAATGTCAGATTTATCAATGGTGCAACCACTATCCAATAGAACCCCCTCGGTGACATAGGAAAGATTTCCATCTTTTGTGCTGATCATCAAACCTTATCTTTCCGTATTTATCGGCTATCTAGTTGAGAGCCTACATATCCAAAAGGTCCAAAGGTGGATAGGCACACCCTTTATTTTGAGCCATGCAATTTGTTCAAATGAAACTGTCAAAAGTCTAGACAGGGAAAAGATTTCTTTCGTGAACTTCCGCGGTTGAATGGAAAATTTTCGTCTTTGCAAATGAGTTGAGGGTTAGAAAAACTTTTCGACTTCCCAAGTATCTTAATGTTATGTTTCGGACGTCGAATATGCAGAGGATTACTTCATCTCACAAAGGCATTTTATGTCCTTTGCTTCCCCACGAGGGATGAGTTCTTCTAACATAGCATAACATTGATAACCATGTGAACTTTGATGATTTTTTGCAAGCAGACAGCTTCTGAATCCTCGTGAGGATATCTTTGAATGATCTGTTAGACTCAATCTTCATATCCGAAACCAAGGGAGAGCTTACTCCTTCCTAACTGTGATGATGCTCAACCGTAGGAACATGGTTTCTTTTTGTTAACTCCACATTCCTCCCTTGTTTGTTAAACCTGGCAACATTTGATTTGATGATCATTTTGTCCAACTTCATGCGATCGAGAGCCTTAAGAAGCTTGTTGGTAGCCTTAACCTTGTAGAATCTCACGAATGAAAATTTGTTACCCATTTTGTCTCTCTTTCTCGCAATGTATGCATCCACCAGTTTACCATATCCCCAACATTCGAACTACAAATCATTATCAGCAAGGGAATTTGGAAATTTTGATAGGTAAAAAGAGATTTCATCCCTGTTGAAGGAGGTTCCATGTTCTGTTTTACTAATCCGCTCGTTGTTTTGAAATCTTGACTTCCTATGACGTACCTCTTGCCACCAATTTTTTTGGGTGCTAATTCTTCCGGTTGTCTTGTTCTTCCTTTGCTCCCCTCTCTTCTCCATAAATATATAAGCTTATATTTGGGGGGCTCATTTTTTCTACTTGTATAGGGTCCCTGGATTCTTAGGAACGACTCTAAGTGTCGGTAGTGTAACAAACTAAATTGAATTGATGTCGACCAAATTCTCACTATATAGAGTGTGCAAATCCCACTAGTTTATTTAAAAATATAAAAGTACTAACATAGTTCATAAACTTAGGTACTACTTGCCGTTCATTGAAATATAATCATAGACGTATAATACAATGTTGGGTCAGAACACGAGTCACACAAACACTAGAACAATACACAACAAACTCACACACTCTAAATCACAATAATAAGAACACAAGATTTATAGTGGTTCGGTCAAATCTGACCTACATCCACTCTCCACAACTAGTTATTCTTTGTATTAGGTGCTCAAAGTTTACAGTACAAGAAGAGAAGTATATATATGGGGTTACAATTAGGGTTGTTGACTTTAAACTACAGTAACAGAGAACACCCCTGCTAGATGCAGAAAGAGTATAACAAAGAACACCCCTGTAGTCAAATCCTCTACAACCCAACAATCTCCCACTTGGAGGCTTTGAAAACTTCAAACTACACTCCATGCACCTACTTATTCATAGGTACCTCTGTAACTCTTCATCTTTACTAGTAGTGGGCGGCCTTCTCATCAATTAACCTGAAGGCTCATTGAAGCTCTCACTGAGCTTCAACTCATCAGTCACTACTAGTGACTCGTTCTCGGCCCCTTGTGGCTCCCACTTCAGTGAACTGCCAGACCGTTAGAAAACCTGTGAACTAACACTCTCCATCATAAGCAGGTAATTCACTGGAGAGACTTTCATTGCTGGAATACGAGTTTGCTTAACCCATTGTCGTCTGGGAGTTCTAACTGAAGCGCTACTTGTGCTCGCATTGTCACGAAAACCCCTGACTGGTTTCTCTGAACCTTTCCTAGCACGTTCAACCTGAATCTGATATGTGACTCTGGGTTTATCTCCTGCAAAACAAACCTTCTTCTGCCCCCGAGTGTCACACCCCAACCGATGGCGGAATCATCGGGGCGCGACACTAAGCGGTTCAGGTTGTTCGAGAGAATCCATAACGACTATTATAAATGACAATATTTAAGCGTCAATTTCCCATACAATCAACATATAATCATTCCGTAATCATTACAAATCCAATATTCTCAAACAATTCAAAATTCGACAACTAATTTATTACAAGTTTCTAAAGAATTTCCTAAGTCCATTTTGCAGCGATAATCATCCTTAACCTGTTACATACATTAAAATACAAGTCAATACAATAATGTAAAAGTGAGTGCACAGGTTTAATAGCATAGTAATAGTGGTAAAGCGTTTACGCATAACCAGCATGTAACACGTAGAGAAAGTGAATCTAAGTAAGCTAACAATAATGATACAAGCTAACCAACACAGCTGCGATGTGGAGTATGCGCGATACGTGTTCACAACAGCGAACATGCACGTAAAGTAATTATCCGAGCATTAACAACCCCTGAACCAATCGGGTGCTGAGTCCAAACTATAGTACTAACGTTTCTAAGGGTGGTCTGCTAGTCCTCATCATTTACACATAGCAAACAAACAACAATTCACGTATAACATGCGAGAGCGGTTAGCGTTAAAAGAGTTTAGCGTTGTGTGTAGCTGTTTTGATTTAGAGAACGTACGTAACACCCAAAAGTGCGTTTTAAGAGAAAAAGGGTTCAAGTATACTCACAGTCGGTGCTCAACGAAGAAACACGAACTGCTGTGGATTGAAGGGAGCACCAGGATCAGCCTGTAAGCGAATAGAAGTGCATCAGTCTTCTGAAGTGTTGAAACGGTCGAAATGGGTGAGGTTAGGTGATGTGTGCTAAATTGACTATTAAAATTAACTACATTAAACTCTCTAAGCTAGACACTAAAAAGCTTTAAATCTAGACTCGACCTAAACCTAAACTACACAACCGGCAAGTGTACCGATCATTGTAGTACAACCTAAGTAAGTCCGGATCTCGAACCCACGAGACTCTACTAATTACGTTACTAAACTCTAGTAGACTTTGACAGACACGACTCAAACTGTTTCATTCTTTGGGGGGGGGGGGTTACTGAAAATCTAAGGAAATTTATCAAACTAATTATTAACTAGAACTATGCGAATACGAACTAATAGGAAGAGTGTTCTCAGATGTTGATGAAGACTACCTAGACTAGAATCCTGGATTGATTTTAAGAATTTACCAATTAAGTTAACCGCATGTTTTATAAAACCGGGATCTTGTGATACTAAAGCTATTAAGACACCAACTAAGCCCCTCAACCCTTCTTGAGGTGAAACTTATGGCACTACCTAGGCCGTTAATCCTACCGGTTATTAGACTTCCTGCCGGTTATCTAATTATTGTGTAAGTACCCTAATATTGACCTACTCTTTTCCAATAATAGATCTAGGGTAGTTTGATTATCTTGACTTGACTTGATAGACTAATAAACCGACGGGGCAACTAAGGCACGACTTTTTCCTAACACTGTCTAAAGCAATTTGTCTGGTAAGACCTACCAATAGCCCCGCACCTTCCAGCTATAAGGACTAGTAGAATACTGAAATCTAGCAAATTATCAACTATCACTTCTAAGGTTTATTGGCCAATTCACCCTAAAGGTCAAAGATCTAGCATGAACCTATTCCATATCAGACAACCACCTAGATTCACACGAAGCAATAGATAACAATTAACCAAATTAAAGTACGCATGCACACCAAATCAATCAACCAAACTTCTTACAACACACAATTAATCCATAAAATACATGCAATTTACTAAAAAGGTTCAAACTTTATTCAAATCCATTCATCATAGTCTGGGCAGTTTAAGCGTTTAGCCAAGCATGCTATTTAATGAAAGTAAAACAAAGTTGTTCAAACAAGAATTCATGGTTACAAGTTTTGGGAAGAGAGAAATCAAACAAACAAGGAACTCAAAACCCGTGCAAGTCTTCAATCTTCAAACCGAACTCGAACGAATGATTCCCGTGATTCAAGCTCTTCAAACGCAGCACTTCAACCTTCATACTAAGCTTTTGGACTTCACAAATTCGTAACTCTTTGCCGGAGGCAGCTTGGTTTGTATTTATACCTGAAAACCTCTGATCAAAACCTAACAAACTTTTTTTGCGTATTTGACCCCGTCCCGCTACGCGACGGGTATGTGCCTAGGGCGTCGCGTATGGAGGCGTCCCCTATCTGCAGTTTTATTTTTTCTTTGTTCATTCAGCTTTCCGACTCGAATACAAATCCCGTTTTCCTTCCAAACTGCTTGTTTTAACTCGTTTTTTTCTTCACTTTAAGCAACGGGACCTGAAATCATAGCTTAACGTCAACAGTATCGAAATTCTAACCTAAACTAGACGCAAACTTCCTAAAAACTGAATAAAAACCCAAACTCGAAAAAGATATATGCAAACGGAATAAAAAATAAGTGAATAATCCGGTCAAAAGCTATTTATACTTATTAAAGTCAAAACTTGTGTTAGCCACGATTGCAAATATATTTGTCCCTTTAAACCCGAACCCAGTTCCAAGCCCTTATCATGCAAGTATAGTTCAAGTGCGGTCAATCTACCTAGGGTCTCACACTAGAAGCCACAGTCCATCTAATCCCGCCTCAAGCTTATTGAACAAAAAGAACGATCACTGGAACAATTCCTAACCGTTTTATACCAAAAGTAAGAGAATTTAAAACCAAATTTTTTTCTTCTTTCTCTCTTCTTTTTTCTTGAGCGTAGACGTTGCTTTACCTAACCCAGAGGCAGTCTCAACCAGAGTCACCATCCCCGAGAGCGACAACATGAGCATCGATAATTTTTTTGCAATTTTGATTTCGACACATCCTAGAGGCATTCTAAGTCAGAGTGGCCTGCGCTACTTTTCTTAGTTTCTAGCTCAATTTATTCTTTTTCTTATATTTTCTTATGATTAAAAATTCTAACAATTTTGGCTTATAACGGCATTCCTTATACTATTATTGACGGTTTCAATTTCCCATTTTTCCTAGATGAGTACCCACTAACAAACCGACAATTAAGGTATATTAGGATCAAAGGAACCTAGAACCAAACCGGGCCTATTCACATATCCCAAACTAGACACAAACCCGACTATTTTTATTTCTTATTATTATTATTTGAACCCGAATAAAAACCCATCTTTTCTATCATTTTCCGTCTTTATCATGCAAACTTAAATTCAACAGACATTTTCGGATTTTTTATTATTTTTTTGTATATTTTTACTAAAAAGAATGACTCAACCACTACGCTACAACTCTAATGTCCCATCCCCACACTCGAGATTTGCATTGTCCCTAATGCAAGAGTAGAACAAGACTCAAACGTTCAAAACTAAAAACTACTTACGAAATCAAAAACTAAAAGAAAATAGATATACAAACTCTACAATGAAAAAGACTTAGCTCGAAAAATGTCAGACTGTCAACGTGCCAGTCAATTCCACAAATGCCCTCCAATACCGAACGTGCTCAGCAAACAATACCAAAACTCTCTCTCACACGAACGGAAAACAACTCCAATCATCAACCTAAAATCAAACATACCATACAAAGCAAAGTACTACCAAATATTCGAAATACAACTATCCAAAGTTCAAAAGATAAACAAACATATTGTCTTACTAATACAACCAAATCGAAGGATTAAAGCAGCATAACATAAAATAAACATAAAAGGATATGTGCCGCTTCAATCCATCTCCATTACTCGTCGTCTTCCTCCTCATCCATCTGCTGCACACCTGAACCTCCTGCCTGCTGCCATCCATACTGGCCACCATAACCATAACCATAACCACTCTGTCCACCCCACTGAGCATAACCCGGATACTGTCCATAGACATACGGGTTCTGCTGCTCACCACCAGAAACTAGCGGTGGTAGTAATCCGGAGAAAGGTGCAGGCACATTCAGATTCATACCTGACATCATATACCTAAGCATGTCATCCTGGCAAGGGTGGCTCTGCATCGTCCGCTGATGATCAACTCTCATCCTATCCTCTAACTGATCGAAACGCTGTTGGTTGAGGTCATAAGCAGCTTCATGAGTAAATGGATCGGGTCGTGGCTGTCGGGGCTGGTGAAGTGGGTGCTGCTGAGCTGGAATCTCATGTCTCTGCCGAGGTCTCTGCTGACGTGTCGGAAAAGCACCCTGTAAGACATCAGCCGCCTCAGTCACTGCTGGCGGCTGAACCTGTGCACCCGGTCTGCCTATCCATTCCGGCGGATCCGAATATGTTAAAATACCCGCTAACTGTAGATCCCCAACACTCCAGTAACACGTTGGAACATTCTCTTTCATATGCTCCAACTTATTTCGTGAAAGCACCCAAATTAGTCGCTAACCTAGCAATATACGGCCCAAGATCCAACGCTGCCCGGTTTCCTCCTCTGCGAGTCCGGTTACAAGACCAGGCCAAGAAACTCGCCAAGTTCCAATTCCGCTTCTCAATAATACACATCAAGGCAAAGATATCTAACCAATTAGCCTTGTTCTCACCCGACCTTCTTGCCACAATCGTAGTTGCCAAAACCTTAAGAATATAGCTATAGACCGGATCACGAACCGTAGTTGTAAGGTTTGTGTCGGCGAATGGTGCAGTAGAAATCGTCTCCCAGAATCTAGCCAACTCATTCGAACCAAAACAATTGTCTCTCGGATGGTTATACACACCTCTCAACCCATTAACAAACTCATATGTCTGAACTTCCTGAGCCGAGTAGAAACCCAACGCTACTCCAAACTGAGTGATACTCATCTCATACACGTTCCTGCCCAACGAAAACGACACTGCATTTTTCTCAGCAAATGTACCCTCCTTGTGATAAAAAGTACAATGAAACTCGATTGTCTGCTTAATATATTGTGGCCAACGGCAATCTAATGCCGCTCTCAGTCTTGGCCCAATCAAGTTCTCTACCCGTTCACGGACTCCTAAAGTTTGTAACCAATCCCAATCGATCGTGCGGTGTTCCAGAAGATTAGTTTTCACATACTTCTCCAGCTTTTCTCTCTTCTTCCCTGTCTTCTTCAAAATCCAAGATTGGGTGATCGACTACCCTTTCTGGTCGAGCATAAATTGTCCGATCTTGACCCCGATATCTGATCTTCCTTTTGCCCGGGTCCGGGAGACCCTGCTGTAAAGCCGGATTGCCTTGTGGATGAGGAACCGGGCCTCTCCTTCTCTTTGGGTTACTGGACGAACCTGCACCTGATATGTTCCTGCAAACACGAAAGAAAGATCTAAGCGATACGAATCAAGCAAACACAAACTATTTTTGGTATTTTTGGATTTTCTATTTTTTTTCTTTTTTTTCAAAAGAATTTGGAAACAGCCGTATAGCATTACGTTCGCAACTGAACCGAAGATAAAGTTGAAGAAAAACATGGGTTACTGTTTACAAAAGCGTAAGTTAAAAACAAACTTGCCCAAATGGAGATTGAGTACGGGCAAGATGTCGTGAACTTGTACATGCATATTGGTAAACCCGACACTTAACTCTAAGAACTAACTAGCTAGACTCGATGATTCAAACGACTCAAGACTCAATGTACACCATCTCCTCCCGGCACTCTAATTGGCCTCAATTAAGCATGAGTGCCAAAATAGACATTGAGGCTAAACAAGTGAGAGTGTGAAACTTTGAAGCGAAAAGGTGACGTTTTGTGCAAAAGGTTCATATAGAAAACCAATTTGAATTCGCAAAATCAGTTCAACAACTTATTTTTTTAATGACAAACATCTTAGTGTAGCTAAACATAACCTACAAACATCCAAACTAGTAGCCCCAACGTCCAACCACAACCCGCAAAGTTCAAACAACCCCAAACAAACCAACCCGAACCACCCGCAATCCACATTATGTATAAACATCCCAAACAAACCCAACCACAGCCTCTATCATTATCGAAACATCAAATATCACAACTTTGACGAACCACCCAAACCCTAGACCTATAATACAACTGAGTAGACACTTGCAAATGGAAAATGAAGTTACCTACTAGCGAGAAATCACAGAAAACATACCTTGGAGTCGGATTTAGCACGAAAAAATTGGACTTGGACTTGTGGTGCCCGAACCCGCCAAAAACGCGAAAAGTTATTGCGAAATTGGGTGAAAGTGATGGTGGGTATCGTAGGAAAGTGATTGTGGTGATGTAGGAAAAAAATGGTGTGATTTGGTGGAGAAATGAGTGAGTTATGGTGGATTTTGTGAAATTTGTGGCTAGGGTTTCGTATGTGAGGAAAAGGGATGTGATATGCAGCAACAAGGGCCAAAAATCGTTTTGAACTGAGTCACAGGGGCCTCGCGTAGCGCATCACTACACCCCCACACCCGTCACATAGCGCAGCGTGTCCAAAATCCATCAAAAATTAACTGACCCCATCGTGCTACACAACGACCCTTAGCGTGACACGAGGGGTCGTTTTTTATAGAAAGTTTCGAAATTTTGTTGCCTTTATGCCCTTAACTGACCCCATCGCTCTGTGCCACGACCCTAAGTTTTGAACGAACATACCTGAGACCTCTTTTTTGGCGCTTTCCCCGTTCCGTAGCGGTGATCAAACCTGCAAAATTCTCGACGAAACAAAACAAAGACCGACAATCTACCAAACTACTGTTAGAAAGCAAAAAGGACTCGAACGACGACTCTTATACAAACGGTACAAAATGTACACTTGGGTTTTCACCCAAAACACTAAGTGGTGGCTTTTGGTGGAAGTTCGAGATGAGTTTCCTCCATCTCATTTCTATCAATTGCTCCTCCAATGTAGTGCTTCAAACACTTACCTTCCAACTCCGATCATCGGACTCATCCATAATCTCAACCACTCCATACGGAAACACATAATGGACCATATACGGTCCCGACCACTTTGACTTCAACTTCCCCGCAAACAACTTCAATCTCGAATTGTAGAGAAGCACTCTATCACCCTTACTAAATTCTTTGATCTTCCTCAATTTACGATCATGTAGGGCTTTCGTTTTCTCCTTAATGCCCCAAGATCTAGCATAAGCCGCGCCCCTAAGTTCCTCAAGCTCATGGATTTGAAAGAAACGTTATCTAGCGGCTTCGGTCAGGTTAACGGGTTTTAAAGCCCAAAGTGCTTGGTGTTCTAGCTCTATGGGAAGATGACAAGCTTTTCCATAGACGATCATGAATGGTGTGGTTCCTAAGGGTGTTTTGTAAGCAGATCGAAACGCCCACAATGCATCGTCAAGCTTGTCGGACCAATCCTTTCTATTCTTCCTGACGGTTTTCTCTAAAATATGATACCGCGATTCGCGTTCTCCACTTGACCACTCGTCTGTGGATGGTAAACGGTTGACAAACGATGAGTGACTCTGTAATGTGCAAGCAACTTTTCCATCAATGCGTTGCAAAAGTGAGTACCGCGGTCACTAATTAAAGCCTTTGGTGTACCGAAACGGGAGAAGAGTTTCTTAAGGAAATTCAATACTACTCGGGCTTCATTTGTAGGAAGAGCTAACCCACTTAGAAATGTAATCAGTTGCCACAAGTATATAACGATTCCCTTTTGAGACGGGAAAGGGTCCCATGAAATCAATGCCCCTAACATCAAAACCTCTGACACTTGGGTTGGGTTTTGAGGCATCTCATCTTTGGCTGAAATGTTCCTAGTTCGTTGACAAGCATCACATGTTTTCACGAACTCAACGGCATCACGAAGTATGTTAGGCCAATAAAATCCACAATCGAACACTTTTTTTGAGGTGGCATACTCACCATGGTGGCCTCCCGTTAGACCTTCATGCACATGTTTAAGGATATTCAAATCCTCCTCTCTCGACACACATCAACTAAGAATCCTATCTCCTCCTATCCTAACGAGAAACGGATCATCCCACACATACTTCCTCGACTCACTATGGAACTTCCTTCTCTGTTTTGTGGTCATTCCCCTTACAATATTACCACTCGAAAGATAATTCACCAAATCACAAAACCATGGAAATCTCTCCATCTCGGCCTCTACAAACTCAATTGACTCGTGAGGAAATGTATCTCCTATCTCCTCCTCACAAATCTCCTGTCTCCTAGGATCCTCTAAACGTGAAAGGTGATCGGCTGCTACATTTTCGGCTCCCTTCTTATCTCTAATCTCGATGTCGAACTCGGAAAGCAAGAGAATCCACCGAATAAGTCTGGGTTTGGCGTCTTTCTTTTGGAAGAGAAAATGCAACGCGGAGTGGTGGAAAACAATGGTCTTGGAGAGCACGAGGTAAGAACGGAACTTATCGAATGCGAAAACTACTGCTAAGAGTTCCTTCTCCGTGGTGGTGTAGTTCTCTTGAGCATCATTTAACGTTTTGCTCGCGAAGTAAATCGGGTGAAAGTGCTTGTCCTTTCTTTGTCCTAATACCGCCCCGTAGTAAATCGGGTGAAAGTGCTTGTCCTTTCGAATCGACTTTACGCTAGTGGCTGGTGGGGGCAACCTACTAATGGTATCTAGCTTCGCTCGATCTACCTCTATCCCATCCCTCGATATCTTGTGACCTAAAACTATCCCTTCGGTCACCATGAAGTGACACTTCTCCCAATTCAGCATCAACTTCGTCTCAACACACCTCTTCAACATCCTCTCAAGATTTCTCAAACACTCATCGAACGAGTTACCATAAACCAAGAAATCGTACATGAAAACCTCCATGTAACTTTCAATCATATCCTGGAATATGGCAACCATACACTGCTAAAAGGTAGTTGGAGCATTACACAGCCCAAATGGCATGCGTCGGTACGCGTATGTGTCATAGGGGCATGTGAAGGTGGTCTTATCCTGATCCTCCGGTGCAATGGAGATCTGGAAGTAACCAAAAAACCGTCGAGAAAACAATAGAATTGTTGACGCGTGAGACGCTCCAATATCTGATCGATAAAGGGCAGTGGGAAGTGATCCTTTCGGGTGGCATCATTCAATTTCCGGTAATCGATGCACACTCGCCAACCCGTGACCCTACGAGAAGGGATAAGCTCGTTCTTGGAATTCATGATAACGGTCATCCCTCCCTTCTTAGGGACAACCTGAGTGGTACTACCCCATCGCGTATCTGAGATGGGATACATCATTCCGGCATCCAGGAGTTTTAGAACCTCCTTCTTCACTACCTCTTGCATGTTTGGATTGAGGCACCTTTGGGGTTGCACCACCAGTTTGAAATCGTCCTCCATTAGAATCCGGTGAGTGCAATAAGAAGGGCTTATGCCCTTAATGTCGGACAATCTCCATGCAATGGCCTCTTTGTTGGCCTTCAACACCTCCAACAACTTCAACTTCTCCCCATCCTCCAACTTCGATGAGATGATAACGGGTAGCTCGGAACCCTCCCCTAAAAAGGCATATTCTAAATGAGATGGAAGGACCTTAAGCTCTAAGGGTGGGGGTTGGGTGGTGTCATCACTAACGGCTAACGCTTCGGGAATCCAAGGAATCCCCTCATCTTCTATCTCCTCCAACCTCAACGACTTCTCTTCAACTACCTCTCCTCCTAGTAAGTCGGCTCCACTAACGAACTCTAAACAATGGTCAACGCACGAGATGAATGAGTTCAAGAAATAAACGGAATGGCAAGGACCACTATAGTCATCGGAGCCACTTGGGTGGTTCATGGAACGATCGATCTCAAAGGTGACTCTCTCCTCACCGAGTCTCAGTGTGATCTTACCATCGAAGACATCTATGAGGGCTTTAGCGGTACGCAAAAACAGACGACCAAGTATGATAGGAACTCTCTCATCAGCTTCCATATCAAGAATGACGAAACTAGTGGGAAAAACGAACTTGTCGACCTTAACAAGCAAATTGTCGACAATACCCCTCCGGTATTTCACGGACCGATCGGCTAAAGATAATGTCATGCGGGTAGGTGAAAGTTCGCCTAAGTCTAGCTTCTCGTAGAGTGAGAAGGGCATCAAGTTGATGCTGGCACCTAGGTCGGCTAAGGCTCGAGTATTGGTGTTACTACCGAATAGACATGGCATGTTGAAGAAGCCGGGATCGGTGAGCTTCTCCGGAAGCTTATTCAGAACGACTGCAGAGCACCCTCCGTTCAATGGAACATTCGACAACTCCCCCAACTTCTCCTTGTTTTTAAGAAGATCTTTTAAGAACTTGGCATACTTGGGCATAGATTGGAGTGCCTCAATGAAGGGTAGATTAATCTTCAATTGCTTAAAGATATCTAAGAATTGTTCGTATTCCCTAGAGTACTTTTGGTTCCTAAGACGTGTAGGAAACGTGACTCGTGAATGATCTATGAGTGGAGAAGGTCTAATGTCTATGGGTGGTTTCTCTAGTCTCTTATCTCCATGGGGCTCACCGGTCTGTGCGGTACTTGCTGGGTCTAGCCTTGGTTGCACCTTGCCGGGAGCCTCCATCTCGATCTCTTCATCCACAATCTCTTCATCCTCTTCTACTACTCTCTCCTCAACTCTCGGGTTCCCTACGGTTTTGCCACTACGATTAATGGCTTTGGCATGGGCGTTTGGGTTTTGTTGGGTGTTACCCGCAAATTGACTGGGTAACCTCTCCTCAAGCTTTCTAGACATGTCGCCTACGACTCTTTGAAGGTCTTGGAATGAGGATTGGTGGTTCTTAAGCATAAGGTCGTGTTCGGCGAGGACCTTTTGGGGGGTTTGGTCCTTAACAACTAACTGGCTCATCATGGCCTCTATCCTCTCAAGACTACCCCCTAAATCACTAACTGAACCCTGAACTGGTGGAACCTGACTATTTGAACCCCATCCCTGACCTGCCCATTGAACCCCTTATTGAACTGCCCATTTGAACCCCCACCAAAGAACGAACCCTGCCCCCTGTTTGGATTTTGAGCTAATTGGAAACCAAGGGGGTTATCGGTGGAACGAAAGTTATTATTATTATTATTAAAATTATTATTATGCCAACCGAATTAAAATTACTACCAAACCCACTAGGCTGACCTCTACCTTGACCCCCTCCCACGAAATCAACTTGCTCCCTACCAACTAACAATGGCACACACCCGTCTTGTGATCCCCTCGACAAAATTCACACTTATCAACTTTTGCCTTAATCTCCTTGAGCTCTCTAGTGACGTTTTCCAACACGGCGGTTATACTAGGATCCATGGTGACATGGTTCACCCCAAGAGTGGGTGCACTAGTAGTGGTATTTGAATTTCCACCGGGAGATCGTCGATCGGATCGCGACTGCGATTGAGATTGGGTAAAGCTCTCGAAACGCTCTAAACACTCGGCAACAGTAAGAATGCCCATCATATGACCTCCCGCGTCTGTGTCAAAATGATCATGAGTCTCTTGGGTGAGACCGTTATAAAATTTCTCGCATAGGGCCCAATCAGAAAGACCATGCTGGGAGCATCGAGCGACAAGGTTTTGAATACTCTCCCAAGCATGGTAATAGGGCTCGTCAGGCTCCATGTGGAATGAGTGAATCTGATCGCGAAGACGTGAGGCTTTAGCAGGTGGGAAGTATTGTTTAGAAAGGCTTGACGGAGGCCCTCCCAAGTGATAAAAGTACCGGTTGGCTGAGAATCCAACCAAGTAGCCGCACGGCCAGCAAGTGAAAAGGGGAAGAGCTGTAAATAGGTAGCGTCGTTTGGGGCTCCATGAAGGCTAAACATGGCGAGCATACGAGATAAACGGTTTACGTGGGCGGGTGCATCCTCGTCCTCACGGCCGTGGAACTAGATGTTATTTGTGATGGCTTGCATGGCATACGATGGAATTTGCTATGAATTGTCGTTTACTATGGGTGGGACAGTGATGGGTGAAGTGAGACCGGTGAAGCCTTGGGTGGCTTGTTGGTGGACGGTCAGTCTTCGGTTGGCCATTGGTTCTAAGTTTATTTGGACCGAGGTGCTAGAAGTGGGACTATCAGGTGGACTATCGGGTGGAGAAAATTTAGGTGAATGGTGTGGTGAGGAAAATAGGGTGGTTAACGGGGTGGTATCGAAATTTGGGAAAGTAGAAAGAGAAGAAGATGAAGTACTAACCTGTGGGCCTTGGCCCACTTGAGATGATGACGCTCTGACTGGTGGCTTCGGCGGCGCTCAGTGTGAGCGCAAATGTGGCATCCACTACAAGCAAGAACCTACAATGAGGGAACAGACACTAGTTACTAAGACTCAAACTAAGAATAAAAGACTCAAAACACAACAAAACATGTAGCACGTATATATCAATTATCAAAGCTAATAAACGCAATTACCAAGACTCCCCGGCAACGGCGCCAAAAACTTGATGTGTGCTAAACAGACTATTAAAATTAACTACTTTAAACTCTCTAAGCTAGACACTAAAAAGCTTTAAATTTAGACTCGACCTAAACCTAAACCACACAACTGGCAAGTGTACCGATTACTGTAGTACAACCTAAGTAAGTCCGGATATCGAACCCACGAGACTCTACTAATTACGTTACTAAACTCTAATAGACTCTGACAGACACGACTCAAAATGTTTCATTGTTTTGGGGGGGGGGGTTACTGAAAATATAAGGAAATTTATCAAACTAATTACTAACTAGAACTATGCGAATACGAACTGATATGAAGATTGTTCTCAGATGATGACGAAGACTACCTAGACTAGAATCCTTGATTGATTTTAAGAATTTACCAATTAAGTTAACCACATGTTTATGGAACCGGGATCTTATGATACTAAACCTATTAAGACACCAACTAATCCCCTCAACCCTTCTCGAGGTGAAACTTATGGCACTACCTAGGCCGTTAATCCTACTGGTTATTGGACTTCCTTCCGGTTATCTAATTATTGTGTAAGTACCCTAATATTGACCTACTCTTTTACAATTATAGATCTAAGGTAGTTTGAGTATCTTGACTTGACTTGATAGTCTAATAAACCGATGGGGCAACTAAGGCACGACTTTTTCCAAAGACTGTCTAAAGCAATTCGCCGGGTAAGACCTACCAATAGCCTCGCACCTTCCAGCTATAACGACTAGTAGAATACTGAAATCTAGCAAATTATCAACTATCACTTCTAAGGTTTATTGGCCAATTCACCCTAAAGGTCAAAGATCTAGCATGAACCTCTTCCATAGCAAACAACCACCTAGATTCACACGAAGCAATAGATAACAATTAACCAAATTAAAGTACGCATGCACACCAAATCAATCAACAAAACTTCTTACAACACACAATTAATCTATAAAATACATGCAATTAACTAAAAAGGTTCAAACTTTATTCAAATCCATTCATCGTAGTCTAGGCAGTTTATGCGTTTAGCCAAGCATGCTAATCATTGGAAGTAAAACAAAGTTGTTCAAACAAGAATTCATGGTTACAAGTTTTGGGAAGAGAGAAATCAAACAAACAAGGAACTCAAAACCCGTGCAAGTCTTCAATCTTCAAACCGAACTCGAACGAATGATTCCCGTGATTCAAGCTCTTCAAACGCAGCACTTCAACCTCCAAACTAAGCTTTTGGACTTCTCAAATTCAAAACTCTTTACTAGAGGCAGCTTGGTTTGTATTTATACCTGAAAACCTCTGATCAAAACCTAACCAAACCAACTTTTTCTGCGTATTTGACCCCGTCGCGCTACGCGACGGGTATGTGCCTAGGGCGTCGCGTATGGAGGCGCCCCCTATCTGCAGTTTTATTTTTTCTTTGTTCATTCAGCTTTCCGACTTGCATACGAATCCCGTTTTCCTTCCAAATTGCTTGTTTTAACTCGTTTTTCATCACTTTAAGCAACAGGACCTGAAATCACAGCTTAACGTCAGCAGTATCGAAATTCTCACCTAAACTAGATTCAAACTACCTAAAAACTGACCAAAATATACATTATAAACATATGTACTTTGCAGTACATCAAACATCCCCACATTTAACATTTTTCGTCCTCGAAAAAGAGATATGCAAACGGAATAAAAAATAAGTGAATAATCGGGTCAAAAGCTATTTATACTTATTAAAGTCAAAACTTGTGTTAGCCACGATTGCAAATATATTTGTCCCTTTAAACCCGAACCCGGTTCCAAGACCTTATCATGCAAGTTTAGTTCAAGTGCGGTCAATCTACCTAGGGTCTCACACTAGAAGCCACAGTCCATCTAATCCCGCCTCCAGCTTATAGAACAAAAAGAACGATCACTGGAACAATGCTAACCGTTTTATACCAAAATTAAGAGATTTAAAACCAATTTTTTTCTTCTTTCCTCTTTTTTTTTCTTGAGCGTAGACGTTGCTTTACCTAACCCAGAGGCTGTCTCAACCAGAGTCACCATCCCCAGAGCGACAACATGAGCATTGATAATTTTTTTGCAATTTTGATTTTGACAGATCCTAGAGGCATTCTAAGTCAGAGTCACTATCCCCAACGAAGATTACATAGGCCAACGAAGATTACATAGGCCTGCGCTACTTTTCTTAGTTTCTAGCTCAATTTATTCTTTTTTTAATAACGGCATTCCTTATACTATTATTGACGGTTTCAATTTCCCATTTTTCCTAGATGATTACCCGCTAGCAAACCGACAATTAAGGTATATTAGGATCAAAGGAACCTAGAACCAAACCGGGCCTATTCACATATCCCAAACTAGACACAAACCCGACTATTTTTATCTCTTATTATTTTTATTTGAACCCGAATAAAAACCCATCTTTTCTATAATTTCCCGTCTTTATCATGCAAACTCAAATGCAACAGACATTTTCTAATTTTTTATTATGTTTTTTTTTTGTTTTTTTACTAAAAAGAATGACTCAACCACTACGCTACAACTCTAATGTCCCATCCCCACACTCGAGATTTGCATAGTCCCTAATGCAAGAGTAGAACAAGACTCAAACGTTCAAACCTAAAAACTATCTACAAAATAAAAAACTAAAAGAAAATAGATATACAAACTCTACAATGAAAAAGACTTAGCTCGAAAAATGTGAGACTGTCAACGTACCAGTCAATTCCACAAATGCCCTCCAATACCGAACGTGCTCAGCAAACAATACAAAAACTCTCTCTCACACGAACGGAAAGCGGCTCCAATCATCAACCTAAAATCAAACATACCATACCAAGCAAACTACTACCAAATATCCGAAATACAACTATCCGAAGTTCAAAAGATAAACAAACATATTGTCTTACTAATACAACCAAATCGAAGGATTAAAGCAGCATAAAATAAAATAAACATAAAAGGATATGTGCCGCTTCAATCCATCTCCATCACTCGTCGTCGTCCTCCTCATCCATCTGCTGCACACCTGAACCTCTTGCCTGCTGCCATCCATACTGGCCACCATAACCATAACCACCTTGTCCACCCCACTGAGCGTAACCCGGATACTGTCCACAGACATACGGGTTCTACTGCTCACCACCAGAAACTAGCGGTGGTAGTAATCCGGAGAAAGGTGGAGGCACATTCAGATTCATACCTGACATCATATACCTAAGCATGTCATCCTAGCAAGGGTGGCTCTGCATCGTCCACTGATGATCAACTCTCATCATGTCCTCTAACTGATCGAAACGCTACTGGTTGAGGTCATAAGCAGCTTCATGAGTAAATGTATCGGGTCGTCGCTATCGGGGCTGGCGAAGTGGGTGCTGCTGAGCTGGAATCTCATGTCTCTGTCGAGGTCTCTGCTGACGTGTCGGAAAAGCACCCTGTAAGACATCAGCCGCCTCAGTACCTGCTGGCGGTTGAACCTGTGCACCCTGTCTGACTATCCATTCTGGTGGATCCGAATATGTTAAAATACCCGCTAATTGTAGATCCCCAACACTCTAGTATCTCGTTGGAACATTCTCTCTCATATGCTCCAACTTATATTTCATGAAAGCACCGAAATTAGTCGCTAACCTAGCAATATACGGCCCAAGATCCAACGCTGCCCGGTTTCCTTCTCTGCGAGTCCGGTTACAAGACCAGGGAAGAAACTCGCCAAGTTCCAATTCCGCTTCTCAACCATACACATCAAGGTAAAGATATATAACCAATTAGCCTTGTTCTCACCCGACCTTCTTGCCACAATCGTAGTTGCCAACACCTTAAGAATATACCTGTAGACCGAATCACGAATCATAGTGGTAAGGTTCATGTCGCCGAACGGAGCGGTAGAAATCCTATCCCAGAATCCAGCCAACTCATTCGGACCCAAACAATTGTCTCTCGGATGGTTATACACACCTCTCAACCCATTAACAAACTCATCTGTATGAACTTCCTAAGCCGAGTAGAAACCCAACGCTACTCCAAACTGAGCGATACTCATCTCACTTTCCTACCATCCAAAACCCCCAAAATTTTTCTAAGTGTTGAACGAACATACTTGAGACCTCTTTTCTCGCGCTTTCCCCATTCCGTAGCGGTGATGAAACCCGCAAAATTCTTGACGAAACAAAACAAAGAACGACAATCTACCAAACTACTGTTATAAAGCAAAAAGGACTCGAACGACGACTCTTATACAAACGGTACAAAATGTACAATTGGGTTTTCACCCAAAACACTAAGTGGTGGCTTTTGGTGGAAGTTCGAGAGGAGCTTCCTCCATCTCATTTCTATCTATCGCTCCTCCAATATAGTGCTTCAAACGGTGGCCATTTACCTTCCAACTTCGGCCATCGGACTCATCCATAATCTCAACCACTCCATACGCAAACACATAATGAACCATATACGGCTCCGACCACTTTGACTTCAACTTCCCCGCAAAAAACTTCAATCTCGAATTATAGAGAATCACTCTATCACCCTTACTAAATTCTTATATCTTCCTCAATTTACGATCATGTAGGGCTTTCGTTTCTCCTTAATGCCCTAAGATCTAGCCTAAGCCGCGTCCCTAAGTTCCTCAAGCTCATGGATTTGAAAGAAAAGTTATCTAGCGGCTTCGGTCTTATCCAGGTTAACGGGTTTTAAAGCCCAAAGTGCTCAGTGTTCTAGCTCAACGGGAAGATGACAAGCTTTTCCCATAGACGATCATGAATGGTGTGGTTCCTAAGGGTGTTTTTGTAAGCAGTTCGAAACGCCCACAATGCATCGTCAACCTTGTCGGACCAATCCTTTCTATTCTTCCTGACGGTTTTCTCTAAAATATGTTTGATACCGCGATTCGCGTTCTCCACTTGACCACTCGTCTGTGGATGGTAAACGGTAGAAAAATGATGAGGGACTCCGTAATGTGCAAGCAACTTTTCAATCAATGCGTTGCAAAAGTGAGTACCGCGGTCACTAATTAAAGCCTTTGGTGTACCGAAACGGTAGAAGAGTTTCTTAAGGAAATTCAATACTACTCGGGCTTCTTTCGTAGGAAGAGCTTGAGCCTCAACCCACTTGGAAACATAATTGATTGCCACAAGTATATAACGATTCCCTTTTGAGACGGGAAAGGGTCCCATGAAATCAATGCCCCAAACATCAAAAACCTCTGACACTTGGATTGGGTTTTGAGGCATCTCATCTTTGGCTGAAATGTTACTGGTTCGTTGACAAGCATCACATGTTTTCATGAACTCAACGGCATAACTACGTTAGGCCAATAAAATCCACAACCGAACACTTTTTTTTGCGGTGGCATGCGCACCATGGTGGCCTCCCGTTAGACCTTCATGCACATGTTTAAGGATATTCAAACCCTTCTCTCTCGACACACATCACCTAAGAATCCTATCTCCTCCTATCCTAACGAGAAACGGATCATCCCACACATACTTCCTCGACTCACTAAGGAACTTCCTTCTCTGTTGTGTGGTCATTCCCTTTACAATATTACCACTCGAAAGATAATCGCCAAATCACAAAACCATGGAAATCCCTCCTTCTCAGCCTCTACAAGCTCAATCAACTCATGAGGAAATGTATCTCCTATCTCCTCCTCACGAATCTCCTCTCTCCTAGGATCCTCTAAACGTGAAAGGTGATCGGCTGCTACATTTTCGGCTCCCTTCTTATCTCTAATCTCGACGTCAAACTCGGAAAGCAAGAGAATCCACCGAATAAGTCGAGGTTTAGCGTCCTTCTTTTGGAAGAGAAAACGCAAAGCGGAGTGGTCGGTGAAAACAATGGTCTTGGCGAGCACGAGGTATGAACGAAACTTATCGAATGCGAAAACTACTGCTAAGAGTTCCTTCTCCGTGTTGGTGTAGTTCTCTTGAGCATCATTTGACGTTTTGCTCACGTAGTAAATCGGGTGAAAGTGCTTGTTCTTTCTTTGTCCTAATACCGCCCCAACGACATAGTCACTCGCATCACGTATGAGCTCAAACGACAACCTCCAATCGGGCGAGATAAGAATAGGTGCACTCACAAGTTGTTCCTTCAAAAAGTTGAAGGCCTTAAGACACTCCTCGTCAAAGACGAATGGAACATCCTTCTCCAAACGACGGGTCATGGGGCGAGTGATCTTAGAAAAATCTCTAATGAAGTGCCTATAGAAGCCCGCATGACCAAGAAAACTTCAAATCGACTTTACGCTAGTGGGTGGGGGCAACCTACTAATGGTATCTATCTTCGCTCGATCTACCTCTATCCCATCCCTCGATATCTTGTGACCTAAAACTATCCCTTCGGTCACCATGAAGTGACACTTCTCCCAATTTAGCATCAACTTCGTCTCAACACACCTCTTCGACATCCTCTCAAGGTTTCTCAATCACCATCGAACGAGTTACCATAAACCGAGAAATCGTACATGAAAACCTCCATGGAACTTTCAATCATATCCTGGAATATGGCAACCATGCACCACTGAAAGGTAGTTGGAGCGTTACACAGCCCAAATGGCATGTGTCGGTACGCGTATGTGTCATAGGGGCATGTGAAGGTGGTCTTATCCTGATCCTCCGGTGCAGTGGAGATCTGGAAGTAACGAATAAAACCGTCGAGAAAACAATAGAATTGTTGACCCGCGAGACGCTTCAACATCTGATCGACAAAGGGCAATGGGAAGTGGTCCTTTCGGGTGGCATCATTCAATTTCCGGTAATAGATGCACACTCGCCAACCGTGACCGTACGAGAAGGGATAAGCTCGTTCTTGGAATTCATGATAACGGTCATCCCTCCCTTCTTAGGGACAACCTGAGTGGGACTACCCCATCGCCAATCTGAGATGGGATACATCATCCCGGCATCCAGGAGTTTTAGAACCTCCTACTTCACTACCTCTTGCATGTTTAGATTGAGGCGCCTTTGGGGTTGCACCACCGGTTTGAAATCGTCATCCATGAGAATCCGATGAGTGCAATAAGAAGGGCTTATGCCCTTAATGTCGGATAATCTCCATGCAACGGCCTCTTTGTTGGCCTTCAACACTTCCAGCAACTTCAACTTCTCCCCCATCCTCCAACTTCGATGAGATGATAATGGGTAGCTCGGAACCCTCTCCTAAAAAGGCATATTCTAAATGAGATGGAAGGACCTTAAGCTCTAAGGGTGGGGGTTGGGTGGTGTCATCACTAATGGCTAATGCTTCGGGAATCCAAGGAATCCCCTCATCTTCTATCTCCTCCAACCTCAACGACTTCTCTTCAACTACTCTCCTCCTAGTAAGTCGGCTCCACTAATGAACTCTAAACAATGGTCAACGCACGAGATGAATGAGTTCAAGAAATAGACGGAATGGCAAGTTCCACTACAGTCATCGGAGCCACTCGGGTGGTTCATGGAACGATCGATCTCAAAGGTGACTCTCTCCTCATCGACTCTCAGTGTGATCTCACCATCGAAGACATAGCGGTACGCAAAAACAGACGACCAAGTATGATAGGAACTCTCTCCTCAGCTTCCATATCAAGAATAACGAAATCAGCGGAAAAAACGAACTTGTCGACCTTAACAAGCAAATTCTCGACAATACCCCTTGGGTATTTCACGGACCGATCGGCTAAAGATAATGTCATACGGGTAGGTGAAAGTTCGCCTAAGTCTAGCTTCTCGTAGAGAGAGAAGGGCATCAAGTTGATGCTGGCACCTAGGTCGGCTAAGGCTCGAGTATTGGTGTTACTACCGAATAGACATGGGATGGTGAAGATTTCGGGATCGGTGAGCTTCTTCGGAAGCTTATTCAGACCGACTGAAGAGCACCATCCGTTCAATGGAACATTCGACAACTCCCCCAACTTCTCCTTGTTTCTAAGAAGTTCTTTTAAGAACTTGGCGTACTTGGGGATGGATTGGAGTGCCTCAATGAAGGGTAGATTAATGTCTATGGGTGGTTTTGGTTCCTAAGACGTGTAGGAAATGGGATTCATGAATGATCTATGAGTGGAGAAGGTATAATGTCTATGGGTGGTTTCTCTACTCTCTTCTCTCCAAGGGGCTCACTGGTTTGTGCGGTACTTGCTGGGTCTAGCCTTGGTTGCACTTTGCCAGGAGCCTTGTGTAAAATCGTAGTTGAAAACATTGTGGTTTGCATAAAACGAGTGGTTCTTACTTGGAAAAACAAGGAAATTCGGTTTTGGGAGCTCTAGAGCCAAGTTGCAGCAAGTAGAGCATGAATGGAGGTGCTAGGTATTTATAGGTGAAGGAGAAACAAGAAGGCAGGCAACAAGTTCGGGCGAACTTGCCCTTTTCTCTTGGTTTGGATAGCGAATTTGTCCTATATTTCTGCCTGGTCAACAACTTCGGGCGAACTTGGCCTGGTGGCTGAGTTTTGTTCATTATTTGTTTGTTAGGTGCTCGTTTGGCAATTCGATTCGTATTAGTTAAGCGTTTTGGCGAGGTGTTAAGCGTTGTGAAAAATAAAAGAATGCGATTGAGCGATTTGTGCGAGTGAGAGCGTTGCGATAGCGAGTACAACCATTAATCATAAAGGACACATAACAATAAGTAACATAATGTAACATAATTAACCACAATTTGAGTTTGCATTGAGAGTTGCGAGTATAAAGCGATTTAAATGCGATAAATAAGCGATATAATATGAGTTTCAAAATAGTTGTAAACCATTATAATAAATATCAGAGTACAAACGGGTTTAGTACCGAAATAAATGGAAATAACGGGATTCGGATAACAATCCGAAAGATCGGGTTGTTACAGTCTCCCCTCCTTTAGGGAATTTCGTCCCGAAATTCAAGTGGCGGCTGTAACGAAGAGATGAGGATATTTGGCTTTCATATCACTTTCGAGTTTCCAAGTGAACTCGGCGCCGCATTTGCCTTCCCATCGGACTTTCACAATAGGAATGCGAGAGCGTCGAAGTTTCTTGATCTCTCGATGCATGATTTCTACTGGCTTTTCAACGAAATGCAGTGTTTCATTTACTTGCAAATCTTCAAGTGGCACATGAAGATTTCCTTCAGCTAAACACTTTTTGAGGTTTGAGACATGGAAAGTCGGATGTACGTTGTTGAGTTCTTTTGGTAATTCGAGTCGGTAGGCCACTTTGCCAATTCTTTCTAGAATCTTAAAGGGACCCACGTATCGTGGCGCTAGTTTCCCTTTCTTTCCGAAACGGATCACTGCTTTCCAAGGTGAAACCTTTAAGAGAACGTGATCTCCCACTTTGAATTGTAGGGGCTTGCGGCTTTTATCGGCATAACTCTTTTGACGACTCCGAGCTTTGAGAAGGTTTTCTCTGATTTAGAGGATTTTGTCTGTCTCCGATCTAGTGCTATACAATAGGCGATCGACATTTTCTACCATATAGTGCCTCAGATAGTGCCATTTGAATACTAGTATGATGACTGTTATTGTACGAAAATTCTATTAAAGGTAAGTACGTATCCCAATTACCACCGAAATCTATGACACACGATCGAAGCATGTCTTCAAGGGTGCGAATCGTGCTCTCGGTCTGACCGTCAGTCTGAGGATGGAATGCGGTACTAATATTAGTTTAGTACCGCGTGCGGATTGGAAAGTCTCATAGAGAAGTGAAGTAAAGCGACCGTCACGACCAGAGATGATGCCACGAGGCGTCCCGTGTCGACAAATGACTTCGTCGGTGTAGATTCGTGCTAATCGTTCCACCTTATAGTCTTCTCGTATGGCAATAAAATGAGCATATTTCTTAAGGCGATCAACGATAACCCAAATGCTATATTCTCCCATTTCTATATCGGAATATCGGGTTGCTCGAGCAAGCCAGAGGGTCGTTGATGTTCGGCTTTAACTTTCGCACAAGTTAAGCGTTTCGAAACATATTAAGCGATATCTTTTTCATGCCCGGCCACCAATATTAGAACGGAGGTCCTGGTACATTTTGTCGGCATCGGGGTGAATGAAATATCGAGACTTATAGGCTTCGGTCATTAGTAACTCTCGAGACTTATAGGCTTTGGTCATTAGTAACTATCGAGACTTATAGATCCCGTTAGACTTATTCTCCAGCTGGGTTTCGGCACCACATTTCATTTCCTCAAACAAGGTATTCTCAATGAAACATGCGTGTTGGGTTTCGCGAATCAGGGTTTCAAGTTTATTCTAGGCTTGGACGTCATGAATGATATACACATAGCTCATCGACTACGAGCATCGGCTACGACCTTTGCTTTGCCGGGATGGTAACGTATCTCACAATCATAGTCGTTGAGAAGTTCAACCCATCTGCGTTGGCGCATGTTTAGTTCTTTCTGGTTAAAGATGTATTGTAGGCTCTTATGGTCGGTAAAGACCATACACTTTGTACCATAAAGGTAGTGTCGCCATATCTTTAATGCAAAAACAACGGCACCGAGCTCGAGATCGTGGGTAGTGTAGTTCTTCTTGTGGATTTTGAGTTGTCGAGACGCATACGCGATAACCTTGTCTCATTGCATGAGAACACAACCGAGACCTAGGTTAGAGGCATCGCAATAAACGACGAAATTGTTTTCTCCATCGGGAAGTGCGAGAACGGGAGCGTCGCAAAGCATACGCTTGAGAGTTTGAAAGGCTTCCTCTTATTCGGAACCCCAAACAAAAGGCTTATCCTTATGAGTCAAAGAGGTGAGGGGCACAGCGATTTTTGAAAAGTCGGCGATGAATAGGCGGTAGTAACCTGCCAATCCGAGGAAGGAACGGATTTCAGACGGATTCTTCGGAGTATTCCAACTCTTTACAGCTTTGATTTTGGCGAGAATGACGTGGATTTCTTGGTCATTGACGACATGACCGAGAAATTCATTAAGCCAAAATTCACACTTGGAGAATTTGGCGTAGAGATGGTTTCCTTGGAGAAGTTCGAGAACTAAACGAAGGTGTCGCACGCGTTCGGCTCTCGACTTCAAGTAAATAAGAATATCTTCGATAAAAACAATGACCAAACGATCCAGAAAGGCTTTGCACACACGGTTCATCAAATCCATGTAGACCGCGGGCGCGTTTATAACTCCAAAAGGCATAACCACGAATTCATTATGGTCATAGCGAGTACGAAAAGCGGTTTTCGGAATGTCTTGCTCATGTACACGTAGCTGGTGATATCCGGAGCGTAAATCATTCTTTGAAAAACAAGTAGCACCTTGGAGTTGGTCAAATAATTCATAGATTCGAGGAAGAGGGTAGCGGTTCTTAATTGTAAGCTTGTTAAGTTCCCTATAGTTGATCCACATTCGGAACGATCCATCCTTCTTTTTCACAAAAAGGATGGGTGCGCCCCATGGTGAGGTGCTCGGGCGTATAAAGCCTTTATCAAGAAGTTCTTGAAGTTGGCTAGATAGCTCGCGCATTTCAGATGGTGCAAGGCGATAGGGAGCTTTAGCGACAGGTGTAGCATCGGGGATTAGATACGAAACTCGACATCACGAGTAGGGGGTAAACCTGGTAAATCATCGGAAAAAACTTTAGGGAATTCACAAACAACAGGTACGTCTTTCAAGGTGTTCTTTTCCTTCTCCGGGTTCATGATGTGGGCTAGAAAAGCGATGCACTGCTTGCGCAAATGCTTGTTCGCTTGGGTACATGACAAAAGCATCAACTTCTTTGAGGGTGTTTCGCCATAAACATGTAGTTGATCACCGTTTGGAAGAGGAAAACGAATCATTTTATCGAAACAAACGACTTCAGCACGATTCTCGCGAAGAAAATCCATGCCTACTATGACATCAAAACTACCTAATTGCATAGGTATGAGGACAATCGGGAATTTATGATTGTTGAGTTCGAGAGTACAATCACGTAGAACGGAGTTAACGGTAACGGTTCTTCCGGTGGCGATTTCCACGTCGAAGGTACTTGGGAGGTTAGCGTGTTTATATTTTAAAAGTTTTTCGAATTCTAACGATACAAAACAGTTATCGGCTCCAGTATCAAATAAGCAAGAAGCATAAATACCATTAATGAGGAACGTACCATTGACAACATTGTTGTCATTCTGAGTCTGGAGGTGGTTGATGTTGAAAGCTCTTCTACGCACAGCCTGTGGTTGTTGCTGCTGCGGCGGCTGTGGTGGCTGTTGCTGAAGTTGCTGCTGCTGCGGTTCTTGTTAAACAACACAGTTTGGGCAGACACTGCTGAAATGATTCGGGTCACCACAAGTGTAGCAAACACGTGACTGAACTGCTGGTGCTTGCGGTGCCTGTTGACTGGCATAGCATTGAGAGGAGCTGGCGATGCTGCGAGAGCGGGAGGAACTTGCTAACGTGGACCAGTGCGGCAGTGCGCCGTGAAGTGCCCATAGATGTTTCAATTGGCAGAGAAATAGCAGTTTCCTCCAACCGCATGATGGTATGTGCACTTGGAGCACAAAGGGTGAGGTCCAGTATATTCATACTTTGCAGCTGGGGCGTTGGGAGTAGCAGCTTGGCGAGACTGGGAGTTCGGTGCTGGGACTACTGGCAGTTCTTGTTTTTACCCTTTCGCTTGCGGTTCTGGTTACTTGACTTGGAGGCTTAAGATGGAGCAGTATCGGTGCTTGGCTCAACAGTAGCTTGGCTGAGGTTCTTTGTCGGGACTTTGAAGGCTCCAGCCAAGACTCGCTTGTCGTTGATCTCGGCTGCGAGTTGGTAAGTCTCTTCGATGGTAGTTGGTCTTGCGGCATGAACAAAGTCGGCTACACAGTCGGGGAGAGTGCGAATGTACTTCTTAACGGTTTTCTCGGTGGTGTCCACTTGACCTGGACAGATGAGGCTGAGCTACTTGAAGCGAGCGGTGAGACCAGCATTGTCACCACCAATTTGTTTGATACCCCAAAATTCATTTTCCAACTTCTGGATTTCGTGTGGGGGACAGAATTCCTTTATCATTAGTGCCTTGAGTTCTTCCCATGAGAGCTCGTAAGCTTCATCGTTTCCGCGCCTGTTGCGCTCAACGGTCCACCAGTCAAGTGCCCTTGACTGAAACACACTAGTAGCGTTAACGGTGCGGAGATTTTCGGGACATCCGCTTTGCCTGAAAGTGACTTCGATCGAGTCGAACCAGTGAAACATCTTGATAGGTCCATCTTCGACTGTGAATGCTGCAGGACCGCAGGCCTTAAACTGCTTGAAGCTGAACCGAGATTTCGAAGCATCGTTCTTGGAAGCGACTGATGCGTTGCTGCTAACCGCTTGAATTTCGCTGACAATTTGTGGGATCACCTTAGACATTTCCTTGGCTACAAGAGAGGCGATGCGTTTGTCGGCGTTGTTGCGTTGAGTGGTGCGCCGAGTGTGAGACCCCAGGATGCCATCTAAAGACAAAGATTGGATGAGATTTGATTATAATGGGTTTTTGTTTAAAAGCTTGGCGTTTTACAATATATACTTATTATTATTACTATGCACATAACGCACAAAACACGTAAGCACGTATCCACGTAAGCACGTATCCACGTAAGCACATATCCACGTAAGCACATAATATTTTGCATGTATTCACCTTTGCTAGATCTTGCGTAGCGCGTTATGAGATGTGAGTCGTATAAGCGTAATATGCGAGAAATACCGCGTATGAGGACATTCGTGTAAGAGGGTTGAGCGTTTTGGTTTGATTTGTGATTATTTAGAGTTTTAGATTACGAGAGTTGTGCGAGTTGTGCGTATTTTGTAAAGCGAAAAGCGATAAAACGAGAAATCGATAAAGCGTAAAATTCACAAAATTTAAACACATAATTAATAATAAAACTCGATGATGCGTAAAATCGGCGATTGCAGGCTTAAATCAATTTGGAGCGTCCTGGGTTTTGAGACTACAACTACCCAAAGTAGTTCAAAAATTCTCTGAGTTCGGGCACATGATTTGGCCTAATAGACAAATACTCTCGTCGTACTATGGTTAACGGCATTTATCCTTCTAGTTACGTCGTGCCCCGAGTCATCGAAATAGTCGAGACTTTGGTGAGATTGAAAATCGAGGAGTGGAATTAGTTATTATGATGCGGGTTTCACCCCTAACTTAACAACTTCGTTCCATGTTTGTGGCTTTCACCGAACATGTCGGGAGTTCCACTGAAGTAGAGGTGGAGATTCTGTGTCGAGGTATGGATATCACTCCTAACTTAACGGAAAAATCTCGTGCAGTAAATAGTACACGGAGTGAGTGATCTTGTCGAGAGTTCTTGGTTTTCACACCTAATCGCGACATAATCACTAGTTTGTGTTATACGAGCGTTTTCAAACGTGTACGTTGTGTTAGCCTTAGGAAAGGCATGTAAGCATTTAAGACAAGTAGTTTAAGCATTAAGTCGAAGAGCGTCAAATTGGGTCTTAGACTATAGACTAGGTCGAACATGGCAATTCTACCTAATTCCCTACAGTTATGGCTCTGATACCAATCTGTCACACCCCAACCGATGGCGGAATCATCAGGGCACGACACTAAGCGGTTCAGACTATTCGAGAGGATCCATAACGACTATTATAAATGACAATATTTAAGCGTCAATTTCCCATACAATCAACATATAATCATTAAAAATCCAAATATTCTCAAACAATTCAAAATTTGACAACTAATTTATTACAAGTTTCTAAAGCATTTCCTAAGTCCATTTTGCAGCGATAATCATCCTCAACCTGTTACATACGTTAAAATACAAGTCAATACAATAATGTAAAGGTGAGTACACAGGTTTAATAGCATCATAATAGTGGTAAAGCGTTTATGCATAACCAGCATGTAACACGTAGAGAAAGTGAATCTAAGTAAGCTAACAATAATGATACAAGCTACCCAACACAACTGCGATGTGGAGTATGCGCGATACGTGTTCACAACATCGAACACGCACGTAACGTAATTATGCGAGCCTTAACAACCCACGAACCAATCGGGTGCTGAGTCCAAACTATAGTACTATCGTTGCTAAGGGTGGTCTGCTAGTCCTCATCATTTACACATAGCAAACAAACATTCAGTGATTCGCTTATAACATGCGAGAGCGGTTAGCGTTAAAAGAGTTTAGCGTTGTGTGTAGCGTGTTTTGATATAGGGAACGTATGTAACACCCAAAAGTGCGTTTAAGTGAAAAAGGGTTCAAGTATACTCACAGTCGGTGCTCAACGAAGAAACAGGAACTGATGTGGATTGAAGGGAGCGCCGTGATCAGCCTATAAGCGAATAGAAGTACATCAGTCTTCTGAAGTGTTGAGACGGTCGAAACGGGTGAGGTTAGGTACAAACTTCGGGTGAAGTTGTACCAAAACTGAGGTTTGGTAGCAACTTTGGGCGAAGTTGTATCCCAACTGAGGTTAGGTAGTAACTTCGGGCGAAGTTGTACCAAATCTGATGTTTGGTAAAAACTTCAGGCGAAGTTGTACTACTTCTCTTTGGTCAACACAAGTTCGGGCGAAGTTGGCACCAGTCAGGTGACAACTTCGAGCGAACTTGTCCCTTTTAGAGCGAACTTGTCGTTTTGGTTCCAAAATCGAGTGTTTTCGCGTCGTTTGCTGAGGAAATCGAGTGTCCATCCCTCCAACCTTGAGCTGCTGAGCAAACCATAGGCTGGAGAGGTCTTTCAGAGTGAGTTTTAGCCATTTTACAAGAACTCGGGCTAATCCGTGCGAACTTGTCGGCTCATACGAGTTAGTCCAGTTCGTGCGAAGTGACTGTATCGTCCTTGTGCTACCGGATCTGAATTCTTACTTGAAACAGACGTGATTCCGAATCTATTTCAAGTATTTTAGTTGACAGTGCCTCGTTCCACTACTTAGTGAACGAAACATACGTTGGTTAGTCCGTATTTGGTGTAAAAATCAATGCTTTGAATAGTTTTCTCAAATCTAATACTTAGTGAGTCAAAATCATCAAGATTTCTAGCTTGGAAGGCCAAGGTTAAGTCCAATAGACCCGTTTAAGTGTAGATTTAAGCTAGAATAAGAAGTTTTGTAGAAAAAGATGAAGATTTTTATAAACAGAGAAGTTTTGATAAAAACAAAGGTAATCCTTGTGTAAAATCATAGTGGAAAACGTTGTGGTGTGCATAAAACGAGTGGTTCTTACTTGGAAAAACAAGGAAATTCGATTTTGGGAGCTCTAGAGCGAAGTTGCTGCAAGGGGAGCATGAATAGAGGTGCTGGGTATTTATAGGTGAAGGAGAAACAAGAAGGCAGGCAACAAGTTTGGGCGAACTTGCCCTTTTCTCTTGGTTTGGACAAGTTTAAGCGAACTTGTCCTATATTTCTGTTCTGGTAAACTTCGGGCGAAGTTGAAGTTGGGTAAACCTAACTTCGGGCGAACTTGGCTTGGTGGCTGATTTTTGTTCGTTAGGTGCTCGTTTGGTGATTCGATTCGTGTTAGTTAAGCGTTTTGGCGAGGTTTTAAGCGTTGTGAAAAATAAAATATTGCGATTGAGCGATTTGTGCGAGTGAGAGCGTTGCGATAGCAAGTACAACCATAAATCATAAAGCACACATAACACATAAGTACATAATGTAACATAATTAACTGCGATTTGAGTTTGCGTTGAGAGTTGCGAGTATTAAGCAATTTAAGTACGACAAATAAGCGATATAATATGAGTTTCAAAATAGTTGTAAACCATTATAATAAATCTCAGAGTACAAACGGGTTTAATACGAAAATAAACGGAAATAACGGAAGTCGGATAACAATCCGAAAGATCGGGTTGTTACACCGAGATTCTGTGAACCGGATCTTAGTCTTCTTCTGAGCTGGGATAACCTCTCCCTCTGGCGGTACACTAACCATGTACAATGAGCCTCTCTTCTTGCTACGTGCAACTACTAAATTTCCCTTAATTACCTTCCACTCTCCACTACCGAACTTAACCTCGTGACCCTGATCATCCAGCTGCCCGACTAAAATAAGCATTTTCTTCAAGCTTGGAATAACTCTCACGTCTCTCAAAGTCCAAGTAGATCCAAATGAAGTAACTAAGTCAATATCACCCATGCCTGTGACATCTAAGACTTCATCATTTGCACGTCGTACCTTGTCAAATTCCCCAATTTTAAGATTCCGTAGTGCTTCACTGGTGTGGGTAGCGTAAAATGAAGCACCCGAATCCATAACCCAGGAATCCACACTACTCTCCACGTTACAGATCAAAACTTCATCATCTGAGTGGTCTACTGCAGCGTTAACTTCTTTCTTGTCGTTTGGACGTTGATTCCTGAAATGTCTAACCTCTTTACAGTTCCAACAGGTCACATCATTTGGAGCCCTAGACTGACTCCTCTTTCTGTTATTACTGCCACTACCTGTGTTATTCTTCCTTCCTCTGCCAACATGCATTAAATCACCCGATGATACACCTGAATTTCTTCTTCTGACATCTTCGCCCAGAATAAGATCTCGCATCTTCGCAAATGTGAACTTACTCATATCTGAAGAGTTCATAACAACAGTTACGGTTCCGGACCAACTATCAGGTAATGAGGACGATAACAATAGGGTTTGGGCGTCATCATCAAACTTGATATTCACAGACACCAACCGAGACAAGATCGCGTTTAAGTTATTGATGTGTGCTGTGACTGAATCATCTTCCCTCATCCTAGTATTCACAAGCTCTCGAATAAGATAAACCTTGTTCGCTGCAGAGGGCTTCTCATACATGTTCGATAATGTTGCCATCATTCCTCTAGTTGTGGTCTCCTTCTGGATGTTGAAGGCAACACTCTACGATAGAGAAAGCGTTATCACTGCTCTGGTTTTCTTATCCATCTTATCCCAATCTGCTTGTGACATTTTCTCTGGCCTTTCATCCTTGAGCACTACATCTAAGTCTTTCTGACAAAGTAGTACTTCAATCTGCACCTTCCACCAACCAAATTTCCTCCCGTCAAACTTCTCGATTTGAATTTTTCCGTCTTCTGCCAAGATAACACAAATAACATGACTAATCGAAAAATTGAAACCGAAATATAAACTGAAAAATCAACACTGAAACAAATAGAAACAGAAAACACCTGATTCACGTTTCTTTGATCTTCAAACAAACGGTTAAGCACTTGTATCTCAGTACTTATCTCTTTGGTCAAAGTTGAGGGGCTTCTTTGTCAATAATGGAAACTTGATTTTCCCTTAAAAGAAACTAAAAAAAAGAATGCCCTGTTATGTTCTTCATTTTCTTCCTGCGCACCCTGCTCCCACAAACTTCACAAAATCAGGTGACTAAGGTGCAAAATCAAAGCCCTAATCTTCGATTTTGGAACCCTAGATGCGATATTCAGCAAGGATTGAAACCCTAGACTGCGACGACTGGGTTATCGGAACCCTAGTCGCAATATTTCTTCAAACGGAGCCCTAATCGGAGTTAGGAACCAGCGGCGATGGCGGTGGCTATGCTAGTGGCGGCTGGTTCAGAAACCCTAATCGCGATGCCTGCGACTGTGACTGAAACCCGAGACCACAGCTTGTTCTTCGACATGTAAGTGTTCTCTTTCTTCACCTCTTACCTAGTTCGTGTGAACCGATCAAGAGCCTGAGCTCTGATACCAGTTATCGGGTCAGAACACGAGTCACACGAACACTAGAACAATATACAACAAACTCGCACACTCACACACTCTAAATCACAATAACAAGAACACAAGATTTATAGTGGTTCGGTCTAATCTGGCCTACATCCACTCTCCACAACTAGTTCTTCTTTGTATTAGGTGCTCAAAGTTTACAGTACAAGAAGAGAAGTATATATATAGGGGTTACAATTAGGGTTTTTGACTTTAAACTACAGTAACAACAGAGAACAACCCTGCTAGATGCAGAAGGAGTATAACAAAGAACACCCTAGCTAATCAAATCCTCCACAACCCAACATAAAATACATCATATCATAAACACTATACGCATGAGTAAACTAAGTTCGTCATGTCTTGTTATAAGTTATCTACTTGCTCATATCTGACTAGTGCCATGCTTAATCATCTTAACAAGTCAGCAAATACACATCGTTTAAGATAACAAGTATCAACTATAAAGTTGAGTAAAAAAAATAGATATATTCATAAAACAAGTAATAAAATCGTCAATTTATACAAATCTTTAACAACTTTTTGTTAAAACTATTTTTTTCCGCTAACAAAAAATAACTGAAATTGTTCCATATACTTATTTATGTAAATGTGGTGCTTTTAGTCTCGCATGGGATTTTGCTTTGGTGCTTTTAGTCTCGCATGGCATTTTGCTTTGGTGCCTTTTTAATTTTGTTTTTTCTTTTGTTGGTTTATAAGTGTTTTCTTATTTTATTTAGTTTCTTGCTAGTTTTTGTGAAATGAAAGTGTTTTTTGTCGTTAAAGAAAAACTTAAATATGTAAAAAGTGCATGTGTTCATTATTTTTTTAATATTTAGTTACGAATAAATTTAAATCTTTATATAAAATAATTTATTTCATTTTTTTAAGGTTACTCTTATTTATAAGAGAATTTCCTATTTCTCACAACATTAAATTGTAGATATTCCGTTTTCCAACCGAAAACAAATTAATAAAATTTCATATTTTTAATTTATATTATTTTCCATAAGAAGCACATTAATTTTTTTCTCCAATTCCCCCATCCTAAAATTGTGATTGTTGTTTTTAATCAAGCGTTTTTATCTTATCTTCTTTGTATATTAGGTTTTAGGTCTTTATCTTTATTATATTAATTTTATTACCTTATCTTTCATTATCCTTTGTTCATGGAAATACTTTTATCTCATAAAACCACATGAAGGATAATTCTTGGACTATTAAAACCTTACATGGTTAACTCATGTCATGGTAAACTCATGTGTATAGATAGGATGTTTAGGTGACAACTCACTACGCCCGACTAAGTAAAGGAGCACAAAAATAGTTTATCACCGTCTTCTTTGAACAAAGGTTATACGCATTTAAAAATCACTGTGTTTGTGTGTGTGTGTGGGGGGGGGGGGGGGGGTTGTTGCCATGGTGTCGCTCCCAACGATTAAGAATGCTAATCGTGTCAGGTAGGCGGGGTAATGGGTTGGTTGGTTGAATTGTTTAATCTGAACACGACCCATATATTAATCTATGCCAAAATATCAACCCTAACCCGTACATACTTAATATCATGTAACCCGAACATGACTCGTTTAACTCATTATCTAAACGTGTCAAAAAGGTTGACGAGTTGACATGTAGTAATCAAGTTGTATACATGTTAATTGGATTGTTGGGTTGTAAAAATGGGTTAAAAGGTTATAAATGTGTTTGTGGGTCGACATGTTTAACTAAGCGGATTAAACTACAATCCGGACACGACCTGCTTAATTAAAGATGTTAACCCAAACAAAATTCACTTATTTAACAAGTTATATATTACAACTTAACATATGATTCATCTGTCGTGTTCATGCCGTGTTGAAAAATTGAAACTTATAATTAATCCCATCCACCAATAGAAGGGCTGAATTGAGTAAAAATACATTCGGGTTATTAGCTCCACTTAAATTTTACAACTAGTCATTTTGTCTGGATCAAAGTACATATCGAGTAAAAAAATGGATCACTCATATTACACTTTTTAAACCTAAAATGAGATCAAATGAACGAACAACACGCACAACCAATGTATGTTATCACCATCTATTGATTGTCTCATCCACCATCTAATGATCTCCACTGTCATTGACATAACCAATGCTATTACCACCACGACAATCATCACCGCCACCACCATCATCACTGCCACCACTACCAGTGGCAAATACAGATTTTTCTTGTAGGGTGGGCACAATACGAATTGACTAAAAACAAGTTAGAAAAAAAAGAAATAACGAACAAAATTATATTGTCATTTAATATTTAAATATAATATAGAAATACTATATAAGTGGGTAAACATATGCTCCTTGTTTTTTCAGTATTTTCATAACTAAATCTGATGTCAACTTGTTCTTTTTACTGGTTCCCTGGTCGGTCAGACCGAATTTAAGACAATTGATATATATATATATATATATATATATATATATATATATATATATAAATATTACTTTAAAATAATAAACGAAATTAACACTGTAGATATATTATAAACTAAATGAGATAAACTAATAAAAATAAATATAAGTAAAGTTCTAGTAAAATATAAGGATTGCTTTAAGTTTTTTATTATATAAAAATAAATATAAGTAAAGTTCTAGTAAAATATAAGGATTGCTTTAAGTTTTTTATCATATTGATTTACCATCGTAGTAGAGCTTTTTCTATGTAGCCATTATCTTCCTCACAAAACCCCCTTTCATCCCCTGTAATAATGTTCGCACATATCTGACAAAAATATTCCAATGAACCTTTTCCCACCTATTCAACAAGGTTATTTCCGGTGGCTGGAGTACGGTGGGCACGGGCCCACCCTCCCGAACATGTAAATCCGTCACTGACCACTACTGCCAACATCACCACTACAACCACCAATGCAACCACCGTCATCGCCAACCCTCACTGCCTTCTTCGACTACCAATAGTGGCACCACCATTTCCGTCGACACCACTACTTCGGTCACCATCTTGTTTATCGCCGCCTCCACCATGACCGCTAATATCCGTCGCTACTAGTCCTCATAAAAATAAATATAGCGGATGAACCCATTTTGATTCATTTGTTTTGTTAAACATCTTGTTTTTTTAAATAAAATATTGCTGAAAAGATAATCTTTCATCCCCAATCTAATTTTAGTTTGAACCGGTTTTGACCAAAACAATGGCGATACTTATCTAAACAACCAATATATACGCGAGCTTATTTTCACTCAAACCTGTTTTAATCCAAACCCATTTTTCCCTTGAAACCCAACCCTACCAGCCATGTACTTCTATGCTACTGCTTGATCCCAATATTATAAGAGAAAATTACACTTTTCGTCCTTTATGTTCTAGTGATTTTGCAGAGATGTCTTTTAAGTTTAAAACCCGTATCCTTTATGTTTAAACATGATTCTTTAAGTTAAAATAGTCATGTGTCTCTCACATAAGGGCATAAATGTCTTTTTACCTTCTTTTAATAAATAAAAAAACTAAAAGAAAAATAGATATTTCTCTACCCTCACTCCCCACCCCCCACCAAACACGATCGGAGTTCCCACTCCGGCGAAAATTTCGACAAAGCGCCTAAAGGTGAGTTTGAAAGTGTTTGTGATGTTGCGAAAGAACTCAGGAATGTTGATGTGTTTCCTTTATATACAGGTTCGATTGATACTCGTTACACAAGGATTTGAAGTTTGTTCAGGTACAAAGATTGAAATATGAATCATTGATGCACATAATGAGGAGATAAAAGAATAGAGTTTCAATGGAGTGATTCGCGGTGGTTGGAAAATCCGGAAAAACGGTCGGATTCGAATTAAAAAAATGATAGGAACATATGAAATCTTCAGTTTTGATTTGCGTTGGGTTTTGTAAAAAGGATATCACCTGCAATAATGTTCAAACATAAAGGACAACCAATGTACTTTTTAAACTTAAAGGACACCGTCTGTTAAATCACCGAAACGTAATGGAGGAAAATTCCAATTTTCTCATATTATAATCCTTAACAAATAAATACACTTATATTAAAACACACAAAATTAAGAAATAAAAAAATTAAATATATTTTGGCATTTGAAGTTTCAAGGTAACCAACAATTGCCGTTAGGAACCGGCTTTTCTGCCGTCATGATTTTGACCCCTCTCACACCATCGACGTGTTTCAGTTCACATAAACGGATTCCGTTACGGTTATAAATACCCCAACACCCATATCTCTCTCTCTCTCTCTCTCACATACACTCTGTAACTGCATTTTCAAGTGAACAGAAGTTGATGTAGTTTTAAATGAATGCTTATATTTGAAGTCACATTACACAATCTCTGTTCCTCCTTGCGTTTCACTTTCTTCCATATTAGAAAATGGTTAACAAAGATCACAATTCTTCCTCTGATTCTCCCCAAATTCAGAAAAACAGAATTGAAGCTGTTCTTCATATTCTCCGAAAACCTTCTCCCCTCACTCTCAAACAGGTTTTTTTTTTTTTTTAATTTGTTTTTTTATTATCATCTTCGTTACATACATGTTTTATTTCCGCATTTGTAACAATTGTATCCTACAGGAAAAATTCTGCAATGAAGCTTGTGTCCGGAGATTTTTGAAAGCGAAAGGCGAGAATGTGAAGAAAGCTGCAAAGCAGCTTCGTGGTTGTCTCTCATGGCGAGACAACCTTGGCGTCGGTATGAATCATAGTTCAAATATTTCTTAATGTATTATTCCGTGTTCCAGATACTAGAATAAATATCTGACTTTATGAAGTATATTTATTTTCTTAACTGAAATTACAATAAACTTTTTTTAAAATTTTGTAGAATAAACGCACCACAAACTTTTAACTCTTTGATTTTGAATTACACCAGGGAGGAAAAAAGAAGTTATAGCAAAGTTTCTAGAGCAGAAAAATAGTTAGAGATATGTTCCAAATATAGGTCCTGCTTTTTGAAGAGTATAATATTATTCATGTGGTTGTGAATGTGATTATAATATCATTACATGATATGTAATTATATCTCTGTAAAAGTATGGTTTTACCTTTTATAATTGAATCTCCCCTTTTTATACCTTTATTTATTTGTTCTAGCCATCGAGAGAATCTTACCTTGAATTACCTCTTCAATAAATGCACTTTATTATGATGATTAAAGTGAATTTTTATTTATGTCTTTTTTTTATATACTTTTGGCTGTGATTAAACAGATGAGTTGATTGCCGATGAGTTTTCCGGTGAGATAGCTGAGGGTATGGCTTATGTTGCCGGTCATGATCCCCAATCTAGACCTGTGGTGGTATGTGTATCTTAGTTATTCAAATTTAGAATTTTGCCTTTGCAACTATTTTAACTAAATCTCTGCGAATTCTTTTGTCACAGATTTTCCGAATCAAGCAAGACTATCTCAAGTTTCGTTCGCAAAAGCAGTATGTTACTACTCAAGTGTGTGTGTATATATATATATATAAATATACATGGATTACACTAGTGTTGGGTTTACCGGTTGAAATTAATCAACCCCAACACATTTATATATTTTTTGCATGTCAAATGCAAAATCATAGCCCGTGCACACTTTGAATAACATTACGTTAACATGGTACATTTAACCTTTGTATACAAACGGGTTTGATGAGTTGGGAATGAGCTGTAAAGTGATAAAACGGCCGTAAACACATAAAGTAAATATTTTTTATTTTGTTTTTTGAAATATTAATTTTAAACAAGTTGATCGAGTTGCTTACTTAGCATGTAATATGTGTATTAATTTTAAAGGAACATGTTAAACATATCACATAAAACACTATATGTTAAGTGATTTTGTTATGTAATTATTACTACCCACATACATGTATATGTTATGTGTGTATGAATTGTTAATATTATAATTTTGAATTGTATAGGTTCACCCGTTTGTTGGTTTTCACTTTGGAGGTTGCAATTCAAACAATGGCAAAATCCGTAGAGGAGTTGGTTGTCTTATTTGATGCAAGTAAGTCACTTACATTGGAATATAAATAATTTCACGAATTGACACTTGTTACATAATTTAAATTTAGATTCCACCAACTTAATATTTAAATATTATACTTCCCAATATGTCAAACAAATATCACTTTTTATTATTTCTGTATAATACTCTAAAATACTATAAATTATAAAATTACTAGGGGTAAATATGTAAATACCCTGTGGACAGAACATTTAGACTAGCTTTACGTCAGTTTGATGTTGGAAATTAATGTACATTCTCCCAACGTTTGTCCTTCCCAAAAACTATTTTCACAATCTGCAATGTTTTTTTTTTTTTTTTTTTTTGCCATTCCTTAATTTTTATACTACTTTAGTTATATAAATAATGTCACGCCTTATGACATAATTAATGTCTAATTAATTCTAGCTTTTATGTGCCGATATATGTGTCGGAAAACCGGCAAGCTTTCTCAGACCTTTTTTCAGAAATTGCCGGATTTGCCCTTATTATGTCGTGCTCACACGAGTTATGTGAGTTCAGAGTTATCTGAGTTTGTTCTTTTCTTGGAAAAAAAAATAGAATAAAAATAACAGATATTAAGTAAATCTATTTTCATCTATTAAGGCATTTTTCAATTCTAAGATATATTTTTGAATATACAAACGACACATATTAAAGATTTATTTTATGGGTACTATGAAATCCGAGTTTGAATATGCTAATTCATAGGTTTATTGTATAATGGCACAAGTTATATCAAGGGTATTATTTTTTTTATATTTTGACACAAGTACCTTTTTATTGTGCAAAGATTTAGGTAGTATAGTTTAAAGTGTATAGAAAAGAAGAATATTATATTAGATATATTATTAAAATACTTTTGATTTCAACAATTCAAACGAGAATTTATTGCCTACAAATCATTGAGACTCTTAACAAACAAAATCTAGTAGCAAATTATCATTGATATCCCCACTTGATTTCGCTCATGTCGTTGGTTATAAACAAAACAAAGACATTCCTTATGAGCGAGCATGTACGTTTGTTTATGCAAAGAGCGTCACTGTTTAAATAGCCAATATTATCGGCTAATATGTGATAATTTGGATTACGGAAATCCAATTTGGATATGTATAAAAAAGTTATATATAACTGAATATAAAATTAAGTATTTTGAGACTATAGCTGATATAGGTAAGTATTATATTTTTTAGTAGGTAAGTATCATATTACTAATGGTTTTAACGGTGTTATGAATTGCTTACAATTCAAATACTAAAAAACATATATATTGTTTAAATGACATAATTATACAATTGTAATAGATAATATATGCATTCTAAAAACAGAACCATATCTGATCAAGAAGTGACTTTCATCGTCACTCCACATTATTGATTTTAAAAGTCAACTACTTTTTCGGTGGCATTGTCGACTGTGGAGGATGATGGATAATTGGTCCCAGGACAACATTAATCCATCAACTTTTCTTCTTTTCATTTCAAAAATATAATAATATTTATTTAATATAACATATCAAAAGTTAAAGTTAGAACACAAATGATTTTCATAAGAAAACAAAATTATGTTGAGGAAAATGCATGCAGGCTTTTTCAGGTCAGCATCAGGGTTTATGAACACAGTGGTGGCAGCACTGAAGATCATAGGGGAGCACTATCCTGGTCGTTTACACAAAGCTTTTGTCATTGACCCTCCCTCACTTTTTCCATATCTTTGGAAGGTATTATAACATAGCAACCTTTTTTTCTAATTGTAAAAATAAATCAAAGTATTTCATTTATATGTTTAAGTTGGTGATTATGCTGTTAATTGTAGGGTGTAAAGGCATTTATCGAGTTATCATCGGTCACGACAATAGTCTCCTCACTTGATTTTGATGATTTTTCGGAGTTCAATCACTTCACTTCGTACCCACGGGCTGCATCTCTTCGCTTTAATCCTTCCTCCGTGCCAACCAAACCTAAAGTTGGCTCATGCTCTTCTTCACGGTTTTCGTTCACGGTTTCCCCCCATCTTGACACACTTAAACCATGGCATTTGACTTTGACTGACAAGTCGTCCATTAAGGTGGGTCCTACATCCACATCTATACTTGGGTCTGCTCTCATCTCACCTGTCAACGCCCGATCCTACTCATTTGCATCACCAACCACAAGGAACATCAACCCAATGAGAAAAAGTTTCTTCCCGTCAACCCCTTTGCCACAAAAAACCCAAATCATGGATCACTCTGGGGTCAACCACCCGAGAACCCCTAAACCATCATTCCTACACTCACCCGCCTTATTTTTCAAAAAAGAGTGCCACTTAAGTAAACTTGACAAGTGTCGAGAATCTTTTATTCCGTTTTTAAGATTTTATAGACAACCATATGATGAAATGATCTATCGATCAAAGATGAAACCTCCACTAGGTGGTCTAATCTCGATTGTATCCCCACGTATTAAACGCTATCACATGTCAGTCTCTCAACGGTTTTAACAACATCAAAAGAACCGTACATATCATATATCACATTGACATTGATAGTGTAATAGTTTTATTATCTTTTTTTATATGTTAGTACTTCTACTTAACAAAGCAAATTAATGTTGCTTTAGTGTGTCTAGTGCGGTTAATTGCATACCAACTCAAAGATAGGCTCATTTTCATAACAATTTGTCCATTGACATTAGGTTTAGTGAGTTCAATACTCATTTAATTTAAAAAAATAATAAAACATTACAGATAAGCACATTTTTTTCAAACTTGAACAGAGGACATGAATTATTAGAGACGCCCATAAATATTACATAGAAATGGTGTAAGAAAAAAGAAACAGACAACATGCAAATTTGGTTGGCATGGATAGATAAACAAATTATTAAATACGTACATAACGCTATGTTTAAATAAACTATTAAAACAACTTTATTCAATAACAAATCATGCATTTAACATTAAATACACTAAGAGCATCCGTAATGGTTAATGTCCTCTAAGAGGTATTTTCCGTCACGTTAGCATCATAACGCGTCTTTAAAATGTGTAATGGTTAACGTTCTTAATTCTCTTTCAATCATTACTTTCCGTTTTATTTTCTCTCTATTGGGCATTATACTAGAAACTAAGAAACATCAATCCCTTTTCATGCCCCTATAATACCCAGAAGGCAGTATTAAGGATGTTATCAAACTTTTCATGTCTCCATAATGTCTCATTACACATGACTTAATTATTGAATCACTATGATTATAGTGTATTTTTGTTAAATATATATATTTACTACTGAAAACACAATGTACCCATTCTTATTTGTTAAAGCCATATATTTAATATTGAGAACACAATTTACTCACTATTAATCAGTAAAACTACTTTGTGAGACAAATTTATTATTCAACTTTGTATCTTTTGGGTCACCTGTCCGGTGTTGAATCCACTACCCATTTTTCCATTTGGTAATGTTCATTTTGTTTTATGTTTTTTTCGGTACATTCTTTTATGATTATACATTTGTCATCGTCTCTTTTGATTGATTATCAAGATTTTTTATTATCAATTTCTTTTATCTTTTCTTTTTTTAAACTAATAAACTCTAAATAAATATCACTATTTACTTTACTTTTTTAATTACATTTATTTCAAATTACAAGTATTATTAGCTAAATTCTTTAAAACTTCAAAATTTCTAAATACGAATATTACTGCAATTTTTATCTATTAAATTAAATAATATCTACTATAGAAAGATTTCATTATTTTTCATAACTGATACCGGTATTTGTACGGATATTGTAATGAACTAAACTGATATCGATGGATGTCCGTAAGAACGCACTTGGAACTCCACTATACCATATAAATTCTAACCAGTTTGAATAATGTTCTTTACCTTTTCGACTTAGTTATTCTTTTATATGTTTAACGTTTTTTTTTTCGTTTCGATTTAGTTATATTTTTCTATGTTCTACATTTCAATCTAATTTTACGAGTTAACACGTGAACGTAGTTCAATGGTTTTAACAGTCCCGCCACAAGGTATGGGTACTAATTACTAGTTTGTATGATAATTAAAATATCATTGTGTATATACTAGTAAATAAAATGTTTCATAATGGATAGAACGTATTAAAAAACAAAACATAAAAAATAATAAATGGTAAATTAAAGGAAACGTGAGTAGTCCTGGATACCTTCATATTGTAGACAAAATTCTTTACCCGAGGACGACCGACAATCATCACCAGATCTCACTGTTAATGGATGATATTTCGTATATTTTGTATACAAATATTGGTTTTTTCCACTCTATATATAAACTAGTTGATGCCCCGTCCGTGTTGCGAAGGGATAGCCAAATAATTCTCAACTAATTAAAAAAACAGTAATATAATTTTGCTAGAAAAAAAAAACTAAAACGATGAAAAGACCGTAATTTTGAGCTTATTGCAAAACAGTAATTCGTCAGGACTGATGAGCGAGTGTTAGAAGCTAGTTGACATGGAAAACAAATAAATCGAGTAAACCAATTTAAACAAAACACTTTTATAGTTTTACTAAAATAAACCAAAACAATGGCAGTACTGTATTTTTAACTGAGGGTAAAGTTGTATTTTGTTTAATGTATCCAAAAGCTAAAGTGATGGCAATACTAAAATCGTAAAATTGCACAGGGCCATATGCATAATTTTTAACTTGGAATAATATCGTAATATGAATTTGAACTAAGGGCACAATCGTAATTTTTAGCTGGAGGAAACCTTAATTTTATTTTGAATTGGGGGCAAAATTGTTATTTTGAGTTTGGGGAAGAAGCATAATTGTACTAACTGGGGGCAAAATGATAATTTTTAACAGAGGGCAAAATCGTAAATTTGAACCGTGGGCAAATTCGTAATTTTGAGAAGAGGGCAAAAACATAAGTTTATTTTGAGTTGAGGGCGAAAACGTAATTTTAAAGTGAGTATAAAATAATAAACTGATTGGTCCAATGGTGGAGTGCCAGACAGATGGCTGACACAATTCCCCCCCGTTTGAAACTAATGGCAAAACTGTAACATTAAACGAGGAAAAACCGTAAATTTGAACCGAGGGCAAAATTGAGAATTCTAGCTAGAGCAAAAGCGCCATTTTATTTTTAACTGGCGGCAAATACGTAATTAAACTAATGGCAATCGTAGTTTTTAGCGAGGATAAAAACATAAATTAATTGGGTTAATAGGGGAGTGCCAGACAGTTGCCTGACACTATTCCCCTTACCGTCCAAGTCAGCCAATGAAAGGCAAAAGCTATTCTCGCCGACTTCTGTTTTTGTTGGTATTGAAATTATATATGGTTTTTTCCACTCTATTATATAGGATGGCAAAATAAATGGTACATGGCGTGGTCGAACCGGTGAACACATGCGTTGGGAATAGTTAATTACATCCAAATAAACAAGTTATTCAACAACACGAAAGTCAATTTTTCCATTGTCAGTTTCCTGTTGTTTCATATCTTGGTTTGAGTAAATAAATATAATCCTTAATGCTACAAATATAACCTAACTAGTTGATGCCCTGTCGGCGTTGCAGGGTGATGGTTGAATAATAAGCGAGTGTTAGGCAGCTCATTGACATGGAAAAAAATTAAATCGAGTCAACCAATTAAAACAAAAACACTTTTATAGTTTTGATAAAAAAAACTAAAACAATGGCAATATTGTAATATTTAACAGAGGGAAAGTTGTATTTTTTTACTGGGGTAAAATCATAATTTGCCAAAGCTAAAGCGATGGAAGTATTGTAAATTGAACTAGGGGCAAAATTGTAAATTTGCGCAGGGGAAATTCGTAATTTTGAACTTGGGGTAACAGCGTAATATAAATTTGAAGTAAAGGCACAATCGTAATTTTAAGCTGGAGACAAAACCACAATTTTATTTTGAACAGAGGGCAAAATCGTAACTTTGAGTTGGGGACAAAAGCGTAATTTTATTTTTAACTGGGGCAAAAAAGTAATTTTTAACTGAGAGGGAAATCATAATTTTTAAACGGGGAAAATCATATTTTTTGACAGAGGGTAAAATCGTAATTTTTAGCTAAGGGAAATAACATAATTTTATTTTGAACGTGGGCCAAAAGATAATTTTCAGCTAAGGCCAAAATCGTAATTTTGAATTGAGGGCGAAATCGTAACTTGGGATAATATCGTAATATGGAATTTGAACTAAGGGCACAATCGTAATTTTTAGCTGGAGGAAAACCTTAATTTTATTTTGAATTGGGGGCAAAATTGTTATTTTGAGTTTGGGGAAGAAGCATAATTGTACTAACTGGGGGCAAAATGATAATTTTTAACAGAGGGCAAAATCATAAATTTGAACCGAGAGCAAATTCGTAATTTTGAGAAGTGGGCAAAAAACATAATTTTATTTTGAGTTGAGGGCGAAAACGTAATTTTAAAGTGAGTATAAAGTAATAAACTGGTTGGTCCAATGGTGGAGTGTCAGGCAGCTGGCTGACACAATTCCCCCGTTTGAAACTAATGGCAAAACTGTAACATTAAACGAGGAAAAACCGTAAATTTGAACCGATAGCAAAATTGAGGATTCTAGCTGGGAGCAAAAGCGCCATTTTATTTACTGGCGGCAAATACGTAATTAAACTAATGGCAAAATCGCAGTTTTTAGCGGGGATAAAAACATAAATTAATTGGGCCAATATGGGAGTGCCAGACAGTTACCTGACACTATTCCCCTTACCGTCCAAGTCAGCCAGTGAAAGGCAAAAGCTAGTCTCGCCGACTTCTGTTTTTGTTGGTACTGAAATTATATATGGTTTTTTCCACTCTATTATATAGGATGGCAAAATAAATGGTACATGGCGTGGTCGAACCGGTGAACACATGCGTTGGGAATAGTTAATTACATCCAAATAAACAAGTTATTCAACAACACGAAAGTCAATTTTTCCATTGTCAGTTTCCTGTTGTTTCATATCTTGGTTGAGTAAATAAATATAATCCTTAATGCTACAAATATAACCTAACTAGTTGATGCCCCGTCGACGTTGCAGGGTGATGGTTGAATAATAAGCGAGTGTTAGGCAGCTCATTGACATGGAAAACAATTAAATCGAGTCAACCAATTAAAACAAAACACTTTTATAGTTTTGATAAAAAAAACTAAAACAATGGCAATATTGTAATATTTAACAAGAGGGAAAGTTGTATTTTTTACTGGGGTAAAATCATAATTTGCCAAAGCTAAAGCGATGGAAGTATTGTAAATTGGAACTAGGGGCAAAATTGTAAATTTGCGCAGGGGAAATTCGTAATTTTGAACTTGGGGTAACAGCGTAATATAAATTTGAAGTAAAGGCACAATCGTAATTTTAAGCTGGAGACAAAACCACAATTTTATTTTGAACAGAGGGCAAAATCGTAACTTTGAGTTGGGGGCAAAAGCATAATTTTATTTTTAACTGGGGCAAAAACGTAATTTTTAACAGAGAGGGAAATCATAATTTTTTAAACGGGGGAAAAATCATATTTTTGGACAGAAGGTAAAATCGTAATTTTTAGCTAAGGGAAATAACATAATTTTATTTTGAACATGGGCCAAAAGGTAATTTTCAGCTAAGGCCAAAATCGTAATTTTGAATTGAGGGCGAAATCGTAATTTTTAGCTGGGGACAAAAACATATTTTTATTTTGAGCTGAGGGCAAAACCGTAATTTTAGACAAGGGCGAAAACGTATTTTTAAAAGGGATAAAAAATAATAAACTGATTGGTCCAATGGGGGAGTGCCAAGCACACATAATATTATTTTGAACTTGGGGCAAAAGGTAATTTTGAGCTGAGGCCAAAATCGTAATTTTGAATCGAGGGCGAAATCGTAATTTTTAGCTGGGGACAAAAAACATAATTTAATTTTGAGCTGAGGGCAAAACCATAATTTTAGACAGGGGCGAAAACGTATTTTTAATAGGGATAAAAAAGAATAAACTGGTTGGTCCAATTGGGAGGTGTCAGGCTATTCCCCCCCCAACTTAGGATTGTATTCTGCCTGGCACTCCCCCCCCCCCCCCCCCCCCCCCCCCAACTTAGGATTGTATTTGTAGTAAATGTCTATATTCTTACAATTTTTTATAAAGATATGTTTTATTCACGACGCCCAACCCAACAAGGGCGACAAACCACAACGGAAAACTACATTATGTTGAAATTACACTAATTGTCCTAACTAATCGAACTACACTTTGATTTATTTTTAAACCATAGGTGCTCAATAGACTTACATTTTCTAACGGCTGGAAAATGTATAAAAATTCAACAAGAAAACTGAGGAAGATCTGGAACTAAACTAAGTGTGAACTTTATGTTCACATACCATATAATTGCGTACATATTTACATTCTATTAGACATATGTAATGGTTTAAACCGCGTTTTCAAGTTATATGGACGTCCGTCAATATGGGCATTTCAAGTTCCTTTATACCCCTTCAGTTAATACATAATTATTTCTTTAGTCATTTTTTTCTCAGTTATATAAAAAAATAAAGCATAAAATCATTATCATTAAAAGTGAATTCATGGATAATTTAAATTTCCAAAAAAATCAAACTCTTATTGGCGTCTTTGAATATTTATAACTCAATATAAATGCTAAAACAATAAAATCATTCTTTATGCTACTATTAAATAAAATAAAATATACATGCTAAAACAATACAATCATTCTTTATGCTACTATTAAATAAAATAAAATTTATATATGAAAAAGAAAAAAAGTAAACTCCAAGTTTGGTTCCCGTGGTTTATATGAAATTAAATTAAAATATTTTACAAATTTGAAAAGTATGGTTAAAATCATCACCCAGATTTACATTCGTTGCGATTTTTGTTCACTTCACTAATACCAGTTCCCCATAGATAAATGTTTGTTCATCACCTAGACTTCTTATTACCGTGTACTTATTCTAATCATGGAAGCCCAATATGCCATCAGTAGTGGAATGGTCTACTACCTTCTTTATCCTTTTGATTGGATTGGTGAGTGGTCTATGAAAGCAAATTCTCCTCTGACAATTCTTTGCCGATAGAAGTTCTTGGTCATGGGACCAAAAGGTCTTTCACTTTCTTCTTCCCATTCTCTGTAGAAATGTTTGAGATGATATTCAGGAAAAAACATATTTTCATTTGAGACTTGTAGTGTGTATCTTGTGACATTTGTTGGGAGATCTAATCTAGGAATCATTCTTGACTTCATTAAGGAAGTTGTAGTTTCTTCCCATCTTCTCTTGACTCCTTGTACTAGGATAAGGTAAATTTGGTATCACCAGAAGTTGTCTGTTTGGGTGATGCTTGCTGTTTTTCCTTATTCTTGAGTTCAGAGAATGGTTGTCATCTTACTTGTTGTGTTTTTCCTAGCTCTTTTGCAATATCCGATGTGGTTTCTTTTGCTGTTGGAAGCAGGAGTATGGCCTTTTCTTAATTTCGTGTAGGAGGAGGACCCACTTGTTCTGTCTTTTCTTTAGTTGTAGGTGGTGTTTCATTTGTTGCTGCTGATGTGGGTGTTGCTGCTGAAGTCCCCTAATCTGGTATTGGCTTTATCAGATCTTGTATGTTTATTCTTGATACTTGTGCAATATTGTAGGAAAACCTTTTTAACAAGGACTTTACATCAATGATTAAGACCTTGTTGTCATCTCCTCAGCATGCATTGTACTTAACTATGATTGAAGTTTTTCTTTGTGTTCACTCCAATCTTCAATTAGTCTTACAAGTGCAACTGCAACTGTGTTGTTACTCACTTTTACATTGTTTAGATCTTCTTCAATCTTGGTGTTGTTAGAAATTGCTTCTCCTTTTGACTTTACCACTTCTTCCATCCGATTCTTCATTTCTTTTAGTTCCTGGGTCACTTTTCTAAATTCTAATGTGAATTTATTGGTGTCTTTGAGAGTTTGTTGGGGTCTCTTGCATGCTCTCCAGCTTCTTTGTGTTTTCTTATGTTTGCTATCTGATGATTTCAACATAATCTGACAATTTCCCGATGTCAAAATTTTGACTTTGTAGTTCACTAAGCAAACGATCTAGCTTGTCTTCAACATCGGACTTTGACTGTTCTGTAGGTTGCTTCTTTTCTCCTAACTTATTCATAACCTATTTCAGCACTGCATCAAGTTCCACAGATGTCACAGTTTGTGATTTTGGGTGAGGTGGAACAAAAGATTCCTTCTACTAAACAAGCAGAAGACACACTTCCTGCAATTGTTAAAGGTCTAAATTGATCATAAGACCAGTCCGTAGGACCTTTACAAGATTTTTGAAACAGATTCACATCTTGATTTTCCTCATTTCCCTGAACTATATTTTCAGATTGTTCTCCATGAGTTGTTCGAAAAAACAAATTTTCGTTTACCAGGTTTCCTTGATCAAAAATATAATCTCCACCTGTTGTCATCTCATCCTCCTCCTCTTTATCATATTTAGAGTCAAGATCAACGGGGTCACTAATTCTTTCTTCTAGATTAATGTTTGGTTTTCTTGCAGCAAATTCATATTTGACATCAACAAAATCATTATAATCTTATTTTGTTAAATCTGGTACATATCAGAAATAAGATTGGTTTGTACACCTGATCTGATGAAAGTCTCTAATTCAGTTTCCTGGTTCTGATCTTCTCCTACTAGCATAACTTGATCAATGTCAGCTCCTGCAATTTTAGGTACGGAATCACTATCAGATTGAGGAATATCTTTAGCTTTAGATTCGTGAGTTGTGTTTTCTATAGTTGTGTCTTGAATTCTAGAGACTTGATCATCATCTGATGAAGAGCTGCTATCAAACCTCTCTTCTTTGTTGAACAATTCTTCATGTATCTTTTTAAAAGGGAGAATCTTGAGCCATTACTTCTAACATGCAATGTTCGTATGTAACTTACTGATGTCCTTCCCCTATCAGAACACCATGGTACCATCATTGGTGTCTTCCACATTTCCTCAGATGAAGGAAGTTCAATGTTTCCTTCATCAAACACTTCAGCAATCATTACTGCCCAAAACCTGGGATATGGGAGATGAGTTGTGATACGTCCATATTTAGCAAATACCGACTTCTTCATTAGATTGAAGATATTTTTTTCATAATCAATAGGGTACCCTGTTATGAGTCTATACATGATAGTCAAAATTGAATTGTTGATTTGATCTGCTCCTCTTATCTTTGAAGTCAAGCATTTGTTTAGTGTTTCCATGAGAACTTGCAAAAATGCAGGTAACTCATTTCTCTTGAAGACTCCTATCTTTGTGATGTTCTCCTTGTAACCTAGATTCTTAAAAAAATTGAGCATTTGAGTCTTTTTAATGCTTCCACATATTGACCTTTGATGGGTAGTTCCAACAATTCTCTATTTTCTTGGGGGTGATTGTGACACCCGGTTATTTTGGCCCTGTACTAGTGTGACACGTGTTATGAATAAATAAAAGGCAAAATTTTAATGATTTAGTGTTATTTGTTGGTATTTGATGTGTTAATAAATTTAAAGTTTATTAAAAATTATGTTGGCAATATTAAGATAAACTCTTATCGCGTAACGAATAAAATGCGAAACGAACGTTGGTGACCGCCCGATTAATGTTAAAATCCTAAAAAATATTCCATTATGATTAAAATTGTATTTTTAATCATGTTCATGAGGAAAAATTAATTTAAAACGCTTAGAAACTCTATTCTTCGAGTTTAAACGCGTACCGCGCTACACAGTACGTATACTGCCAAATACGGGCAACACAGCCAGTCTAGCCAAATAAAATATTGTTCATCAATATTTTGGTGAGTTTATTTTTATAGAGTGATAAAAATAATTTAAAACGCCATAAACGGGATTAAAACGCTAGATAAAATACCCGGTATCTAGTTAAATACCAGCTTTAGCCTATGTATTATATATATATATATATATATATATATATATATATATATATATATATATATGCGTGTAATATGAGAGAGAGAAGGAGAGGTGGCGGCTTGGAAGCCCACCACTCTCTTGAAATTGCCAAGTGTTGGCCTAGGGTCTTGGACACAATCATTTTGCCTTTACACACACTCCATTTATGCAACCAATACCAACACAAATCATCTCACTCTCTCTCTTGATACCTCACGGCCGAAACACACACATACACACACTACATTTTCAAAACTTTGAAGTTCTTGGAGATTCAAAGCCATATCAAGGTGTTTCCAAGTCCATTTGAAGATCCAAAGGTGATTCCAAGGAGTTTCAAGCAAGAACCAAGCTCCATATCATCACACTTTGTCAAAACCTACTTGAATCTTGAAGGTATAAAATCATTTCTTTTAAACGTGTTCTTGATTCTTGGTGATAAAGATAATAGTGGAAGGTTTCTCTTGTTCTTGGATTTAAACACAAACTTGAAACAAAAGCAAATGGGTTTTTAAAGAGAATCAAAATGGATGTGTATGTGAGTATATATATGTATGAGAGTTGAGTTTTGACTTTTGATTGAATCTTGTTAGACATGATGCTTGAAAGGTGATGTATGTGTAATCTAGAGAATGTTCTAAAAAGTTTTGGTCATTTGAAATGGACATGTAAAAGTAGAAACTTGGAATCATATGTGTGCGTGTATATATATATATATATATATATATAACCGTGTATGTATGTATACATGCATGTGAATTTTTGTTGTTAAATCTTAAATTTGTAGAAAGTATATAAGTCCTGCATTTATGAAAAATGATAAGGTGATGATCATATGAAGATTAGAATATCTTGGATTATTTGAACATGAGTTAATTGAATGTTTGGATGCATTTAAGTTCATGCAAGATGATGATAATATGAGAAATGTGCATTAGATACTTGTACATAAGCATGCATGTTAATAAAATGAGTATAAGATGTGAAAATAATATGATATGACAAAAATGGTTTAAATCAGTTTATAAACACTAAAAATGACATTATTTGGTGTGATATATTAGCATGAAACTTTGTCATAGTTTTGGTAGCTTTGCATGTTGTACATGTAGCTTAAAAAGTTGTAAAATATGTGAAATCACATGATTTATGAGGGCTACATAAAAACTGCACTAATCTAAATAATGCATCATTTTAATCAGTAAATAACATGTATTATGTTAAATTATCAAGTTGTTACGATTTGGAATGCTTATAGTAAAGTTCGGTACAAGACTATGCATTAAAAACGGTAAAAATCGCCTTTTAAAGAGATTTTGTAAAACTGTTTTAGATCAGTAAGTAAACTGATATTTTTGACATAAAAATAGGTATTTTAACTTATATTAAGTATCCTTCGTGTTTGGATAGTCGTAAGTGACTTCCGACGTTCGAAAACAATACCGAAAGCGTCAAAATACGCATATTTCAATATACACGAACATGGATTGTTCAAGAGTGAACTTTGTGTAATATAATGTGATATGTTATTATGAGAATATGTTATGTGATGCTAAGTGATAACATGATAGTAGGGATTTAGAATATGCATGTACACTTGTGCGGTTGAAACGGTAATATCGGTGAATATCGCGTTAAATGTGTAACTTGTTTGTCGAGCATGAAAACGATACATAGGTTAACTTGATAAGTTATTTCATGTATGCATGCTTTAAGTATGATAAAATACATGAGTTCACAAAATACGTGTATTACGATATTTAATAATCTGTTCACGTTTATGTATATATATTACGACGCGCAAATCGTAGATATATTGCTTATAAACGGGTGTGATAACGGATATAACATAATGAGGTTCACCACTAAAATCGTTCAAGTCACAATATCTTCAATATATATATATATATATATATATATATATATATATATATATATATGAACACATATATATAAATACGACAACATAATAAAAAAATAAAGACTTTTCGAGGAGTATTGGAGAAACTTAGGGATTTTGTGAAATTTTGATTGTTAAATTGTTCCTACGTATATTAGGACGTGTAGAATCAATTTGTAAGAATTGCGCTAATTCAATTACGCACCCAAAGGTGAGTGTCACTAAACCCCTCTTCTACTGTTTTGTATATGTTTTGGGGAAAGAACACACCTTAAAAGGATAAGTATACGATTTTGTATAAAATATGCCTTTAAATAAAATATTAATATATTTTCGTGGAAAAATATGGTTTTGATGGAATATAAATATGTTTCGGGATACAACGGATTTTGGAATAATGAAATATACGTTTCGGGGATGAAACGGGGATCCTTACGGTATTTTGGGGATAAAACGACCATGTAGATTTAAAAATGTTTAAATCTAAGTTGTGACGAATTAGCATGATCCCAAGAGGGTAAGTATTGGAATTGGCTTACGTTTCGGTGGGGACCATGTGGATATTCGTACAACATGTTATATTAAAATTTTCACTGTTGTAGGATATATGTATTATACGTGAGGCATGCATTATATAAGAGACCCATTGCGGGCTCTTGCGCAAGTTTTTTCGTTTAATCATTAACACTGGTATGCGTGGAATTGTTGATAGATCTATCGGGTTGACCACCCTGTCGTGACCGGTAGCTCCGCTTCAAGTCAAGCGATGAATTAATATTCTACAGGGTTTAGCTTTGATTAGTCCTTCATTGTAAATATGTAGCTCGTAACGTCTTACAAACATATGAATTTGAACACTGGATGCTAGAAATTTAATGTGTGAAACCTTGGAATAAATCGGGAATCTAAAGGCTTTCATAAAGGGAAAACGCTTACAATGATTGACCCTTGGAATTTGTATAAAGGGAATTAAATGGACTTTCTTAAGATTATATGGATGTTTTAATAATAAACACATAATATGAAAGTTTTTTCCTTGAATCAAATTAATTATAATTTGGTATATACGTGAACTCACCCTCCTTTGTATTGACACTTGATTTTAATGTGTTCCTCAGGTACATGAGTTCGGTTTCGGGAATCTTTGGCGTATCTTGTGGTTGTTGATGCATGTTATGTTTAATAATAATTTTGACAACTTTTAAAACTGTTTACTTTGGGACCACGGTTGTATTAAGATCCATAAGGATCAAGACAACTTAACTATTTTATGGTCATGTTTAAACGTTAAACTTTAAACTATGTTTTTAATTAAGTTAAATGTCCAAAAATCAATAATGCGTCGTCTACTAAAATATTTATGGGCACCAACTTCTGTCACCATTACGTTTGTAATTCCGCTGCGACGTTTTTGGGGTGTTACACTGATGGTCACATAAATGCTACCCCAAAGGTGTGTAGACATCTCTTCATTGTCTTTATCTGCTAAGTTTTCCAGAGTGCCAACTAGTTGTTGAAGTATAATCACTGGTACTTCTGCGGTTTTCAGCATAGCCTGCTTTAACGGACATCATATATTCAACCAGGATTTGGCTCCTTTGATCATGTAAGTTATGCTGAGCATTCATGTGAAGATTGTTGTCTTTTAGGGGCTAAAATCTATTCTTGTTGATGAGAGTTACCGCATGTTCTATAGCAGGAATGTTGAGGTTAACTGAAGTTGAGGCAGACATGATGATCTTAGAAAGAATTTTAGGTTTCAAAAATAGTTTTCTAGGGCTTGTATGTGGGATTTGAGTTTCTGAGTGAATGAAGGTTTTCTTGTTGAAGAAGGCTATATATACCGACCGGGAGTTGTGGTGTCCCATGTATCAAGGTCGTGGGTTATTAGTATTTAAGTTGGTTTATGATTTGTTAATTGGTGATTAACTTATCAAAACCGTTTTAAACTATTAATGTATCTACTGATTATTTTCAAAGAATTATTAAAATTCTGAATTTGTTTATTGATGAATACTAATGGCCAAGTTGTACCTTTTTCTCTTGGTGGGTCCTCCTTTTGAAAGTGGTCCACTACCATTCATCTAAATTCTGAGAAACTTGTTATTCTTCCCTTTTTGAAAGATAAAATTCTTTTTGCACATGTGGGCAAGTTGGTCTTGGAAATATTTCTGATAAGTACTTGTGATCAGAAAATTAATTTTCTTGTCATTGGATATGATCATGATTACTAGATAAATTTCTTTCTTATCGCACGTTGTTATCTACAGGTTCCTTTGTAAGATCACCATTAAAATATGTTTTCTGATAAATTCTGATGACATTTTTCTTTTTCCAATGAAATTTGATAATTTGATCATGTTTCTTCATACTGGGTCTCAGATCTACCAGAATGTTTTATTAGAATTTGATCATAAATAGTCAAGTGTAATGTCCCTTTTTTTAGATGAGAGGGAATAAGGATTGATGAGAGTTTGGACTTACATAGCATTCTCCCTGAATGATAGATCTATCAGAATATTCTATTAGAATCTGATGTTTTGATAGACTCATCTGATTTCGTTGATGTCATCAGAAAATCTGGCACTCTTTTCCATTTTTTTGGCAAAGACATATACATTTTGAAAGTAGTTTCTTAGAATGCTTTGTAAAGTGGGAGAAATAGAAATCACATAGTTTTGAAAGTAGTTTCAGAAAAGACTTTTAATATATCTTAAATGATGTTTATCAAAAAATTATTGCTTATGTTAAATGATTTTCTATCTGATATTTGCAAAATTTTCTTTAATCATTTTAAAGTTCTCCATTTTGACGATTTCAAATATTTCCTTTTGATGTTATTGTGAATGATTTTCTCTCTAAAAATATAAACAATGATTTGTTGTCCTGTGTTTGATCAAAACCTTGTTCACTCAGATTTAAAGTTATTTTGACTTTTGTTCCCCCTTGATTATTGTTCATTTTCAATTTTACCCCTTTTGTTAATAAACTTCTCTTTTCCTTCCCTTTTTTAATTAAATGTAAAAAATAAGAAGATGAAAATAAACAAAGGTAAATATATTATAGTCAAAAGAAAAGAAAAAAGTTAATCAACATCATAGATCAAGGCGATGAAAGCCCATAGGCTTGTGGCAACTCCTGTGTGATTCTCCATTGGCATCAGTTGTGAGCACTGAAAGTTCTCCTGGAACAGTATCTTAGCTCTTGGAAACCATACCAGAACAACACTAAAATCCAGTTGGCTGGTGATAACCTTCATTAAGAAACGAGGGTACATCAGGAAGTGTTGGCTAGAATAGATGTTACAGACGAAATCTCTCATCAGGTAGTGGGAAAATTTGAACGGAACCCCATGCACTAGTGCATGAATGGGTTCCATGAGCTTGTATGAGATTTTTTTGAAGTTCACGGTCTTCTTTGAGAAGCGAGTTGTGTCACTAGAAACTGCCAAGGTTTGGTGAACCCAGACTTTACAATCCGCCTTGTTGGTGCAAGCACCCTTTATCCCATTTTCCACATGGTCTCTTCAAGCTGATCGTGAGTGAAGGCGATCACGTTTGTGTCATCATTCAAGTGAAGGGCCTTCCTTATGGTATACTCATTTATGATAATAAGTCTACCTAATAACCACTCGACAATGGAGTTAAGTATGTCGTCCACAATGGTAAGACAAGCAGAATACCGAACTGCTGGAGGATGTCCGAGTGCATTGAGAAGCAGGCTTTCAGTGCAAAGGCCAGGGGGCTGCTCATGATCAGTGCAAGATAGTACTGCATTTCTCCCAAGCCTGTCTGGAAACTTCCATCCGGATCCTCAAGTTGTGTCGTGGGATGTATGGAAGAGGGAACTTGGTGAGGTGAATGTGTTCCATGGTATGATCAAAATGAAGTTGAAAAGTAGGGTTAGGGTTTTGATGAGAGATGAAAGCGACTTTTTTTATAAGAGTGAATGATCCAAGTGGTTGTTATTTATAAGTGAAAGTGCAGATGTCATAAATGGGATATACCAACCTAGATTTTGTACTCCTATTCTTCTCATTATGGAGATCTGTTGTCAGGAGAATAAAGAGATGCCAAGACTCTCTCAGACTTCTCATTTATGATTTAGGCGACATGATTTTGTAGAGGATCGATCATTTAATGTCTAGGCGTCACCATTTTCTTCTCTAAATTCAGATGAGTAAGCAATGAATATGATGATAGAGAGTGAGCAAAAATTAAATTTATGTTCAGCACATTGGTTTGATGACATGAGCAAAATCTCAAAACTGTGCTTACACGTTAATGTATACGTATGCTTATACGTTAATGTATACGTATAGAAAAAATACGAAGATAAGAAGAAAATAAAATAAAATAGAGAACAAGAAAGTAAAAAAAAATATATAAATAAGTATAGTTAACGTGATGTGCATGCATGTAACTACAACTGATGGTGACATTTTTTTGATAATTCATCATATTTCTGATAGATACATTAACAGATTTCATTATTATATCAAAATTTTGATATGTTAACAATCATCAGATATCTGATCGTTATCAGACATGCTTGTGATAGTTTTTCTTTCTTCATGTTTCATATTGACCATTCCCAATTTACTGATTAAGTGATTATGCCTTTTCTCATCAAGACGTTTCGTAAAGATATCAGCAACTTGGTTTTCTATTTGTACAAAGTACATTTCTATGTAACCTTTTTCCACATGATATTTTATGAAGGGATATCTGACAACAATGTGCTTGGTTCTAAAGTGACAAACTGGATTTGATGTTATTGCAATGGCACTTTTTATGTCACAAAGAATTGGTATCTTTGTTAGATGTACTCCATAATCTTTGAGCTGAGTTTGCATCCAGAGAACTTGTGAACAACCGCTTGCTGCAACCACATATTCTGATTCTATTGTGGAAGTAGATACACGGTTTTCCTTTTTACTCACCCAACATACCAACTTTTCTCCTAACATCTGACAAGCACCAGCTGTGCTCTTTCTGCGAAGTTTGCAACCTGTATGATCTGCATTTGTGTATGCAATAAGGTCCAAACTTGTTCCTTTAGGATACCATAAACCAAGGTCAGATGTCCCTTTTAGATATTTAAAAACCTTTTTCACAGTTTTCAAATGAGATTCTTTAGAACTACATTGGTATCTTTCTAGAAAACATCTTGTAAAAATTATGTCTGGTCTACTAGTAGTTAGATACAACAAGGATCCCATCATAACTCTGTAAGTTTTAATGTCTACATTTTTACCATCATGATCAGAATCTAGTGTGTTTCCTATGGCCATAGGAGTTTTTGTGTAACATCCCGACATTTCCCGTGTCTCTATCTTATCGCTTATTTTGTTTCATAATAGGAGTTTTTGTGTAACATCCCGACATTTCCCATGTCTCTATCTTATCGCTTATTTTGTTTCGTAACCGCCTGTACTCAAAATTCTATTATGATGAGGTTAACGATATTTTAAACACATTTTTATCTCGCTTAATTATCGAATTTAAACGCTTAATACTCGAACGATCATCACAACGCAAGCTTAACACGGTTAATTATGTTATTATGTGTGTTTATATGTTATATATGTTTATACTCGCTTAAACGCTCACTCGCTCGCTCGCTTAACTCGATTTAACACACTAATACACAAAGCAACACTTAACGTGCGGACTGGATACCTCGCACGAGGCACACCAGCCTCGCACGAGGGGCACCAGCCTCGCATGAGGCACCACTTACTCGCACGAACCACTCTTGGCTCGCACGAGGCCCCACTCGTACGAGGACTCCCTCGTACGGGGCATCCTCACTCTCCTTTGCTCCTTTCCTATAAATACAACACTTGTGCACACACATGCTCTCTTGCTGTCACTCGCATAGAACACACTTTACCCGTATTTCTCTGTTTTCCAAGTAAGTAACAATGCTTTTCACGCAAACCACAACGTTTTCTACAACGATTTGCATGAGTTTATCTCCGATTTCATCCAAACTTATTCTGTTATGAAAACCTTCATCTTTTTCATAAAACTTTCTGTTTTTACCTTGGATTCACTCTTAAATAAAACTTTCTGTTTTTACCTTGGATTCACTCTTAAACGAGTATATTGGGCTTAGCTTTGGCTTCCTAAGTTAGAAATCTTGTTAACTCACCATGTGTGTAATTCCAAGAAAACTGTTTTAAACTCGAGTTTCACACAAAAATGGACAAAAATGACATATGTTTCGTTCACTACATAGTGGGACGAAGGAGTGTCTAAACCGTCATGAAAAAGACTCGAAATCACATCCGGTTCAGATGAAAACTCAATCCCGGACACAAGAAGACGCAAGAATAGTCACTTGTGCGAACCGGACTTGCTCGCATGAAGCACGCTTCGTACGACCCAGTCCAAGTTCCCATAAGATGCTAAACTCACTCCAAAGACCTCCCCCGCCCTAGGTATGATCAGTAGCTTAAGGCTGGAGGGATAAAAACTCGATTTCCCAAAGAAAGACGCGAAAAACACTCGATTTTGTGTAACATTTGTCAAAAACGGGTTTCCAAAACCCGCTCCGTTTTGTAATCGAATATCAAGGTTATAAATGTCACGTTGTATATTTATGGTTATTTTGATTTTTAATGATACATAATTAATAAACAAACTAAACTATAAAAATTATATTTGATAAGAAGTGAAAACAAAATAAATAAAAATAAAAAGTTGCTGCCGGGACTCGAACCCGGGTCAGCCGGTTTACAATTTCAAAGACTTAACACACACACACATCACCACTCCGCCACTTGTTGTTTTCTGTCATCTCTAGGAATCAAATAACTTTTATACACAAACCTAGTTAAACTGGTTGCGCCAACTGAGAAACCGAAATCGGCAAATCAACCATTTAATCGCTTGATTAGTCGCACATTCAGGTTTATAACCGATGCACCGACGATTTTAAATCAATTCGGATTGAATGAACATCAATTTTCATCATCATCGGTTTTTATAACCGAAAATAATCAAAGTTCCAATTACTTCAACTCAAGACCCATCTCGCGACTCAGAAACATCATACCAACATTCCATTTCACTTTCGTCACACTTTCAGTCCGTCAGAACGCTTAAATCAACTCGCCAGAAATTTCTGCAAGATTCGCCCGAAAACCGTATTCATCATCAAAACGGTAATTCTTTCAATAACGTTGTAGTCCAACAATTGTTAAGCTATTTCTAACTTAAACCTTTCAATTGAAATCGAATTCAGGCACTGTATTCAGCTAATTTCAGTTCGCCGGAAAAGTTCTGAAAATCTCTATGTTCATCTGAGAATTTGTAAGGGCATTCAAACCCTCTGTTAACATTTGCTGATCACTTCAATTTCACGATTAGCTAATCAAAACGGTTAATTGTCTTGTTCAGTTGAAGAGCATAAAAACAGGGACCGACACATTGCCGGAATTCTGAAATAAACCGTTCATCGGTATGTTCACTTCTAATTATCGTTTCTGCCATTTCATATTAGATTGTACAATGTTTAACAATCGAACTACACAAGATATAACGGTATAATCGACTGCCTGTAAAATTCAATGAAGAAGATGACTGTGATAACACTAATAGTATAATTAAAATTGGTATTTTAAACGGGTTAGACACACAGTCCAGCGGTGGACTGTGTGCAAATAATACGCACACGTCACGAGTTCGATCCCTAATACACGCCCCCTCTAAGTAATAAAATGCCTTTTTGATAAAAGCTGAACCGGGTTAACCCCGTTAGTTGTTAAGTATAATAAAAACCGAGATATTAACCAGGTTAGACACACAGTCCAGCGGTGGACTGTGTGCAACACTAAGTCGCAAGTCACGCGTTCGAAACCTGTTACTTGCACCGGTTTGTTGAATTAAAATGTTTTTGAAATTAAAAGAATTTTTGGTTAAATCGAATTAGTATATAAATATAATTAAAAACAAGATTATTTCGGGTTAGACACGTAGCTCAGTTGGTAGAGCTGCGTGCACGCGTACGGGAGGTCTCGGGTTCGAGTCTCACCCAGCGCATCCTGGCACCCTGACCGAACCGGTCAACAGTTCAACAAGTCAACGGTCAACGGTCAACGTAAAATAAACAATTTTTTTAAATTTTTATTTATTTGATTTAATTTAAAAATCAATTAAAAATACTTAAAAAATAACATTTTTTTTAAAGATAGAAAATAGCCTTAAACTCACAAAAATATATCTAAAAAAATTTTCATTAAAATCCTTAAAAAATTCCACTCATTTACTCTATTTTTCCGCCATTATTTAGGTTAGTAATTCTCGTTGTTCATTTCTCCCGACTCGTGCGCATCTCATCATCTCCATTCAAACGCACCCAATGTGAGTGAATCTTTACAAATTCCCCGTTTTAATCACGTTTTGGGGTGTATCATGTGTCTTGTTATATATATTATATTTAAACCATTATGCATACATCATATCATGAACATATGTATTCAGTTTGTTTCAACTGTTGTGTAGTTATTGTTAGATGCAATTTATTATTTTCAGTACATGCAATTTCATAGGCCGCCGCTCCCCATTACATTATGAGCGTTGAGCATGTTCCCAATTTCATTATGAGCGTGAACCTGGCGTGCCCACATATGATCGGCTCCGTTTGATTGAGCCTTGATCGCACAGACATTTTTCATTTTCAGTACATGCAATACGATCGGCTCCGTTTGATTGAGCCTTGATCGCGCAGTTTCATTTATGTTATTTATCGTATGATGTTGGTATGTTTATGTATGCTATCATAAGTTATTGTATGTTATAGTTGTGATTGCTATTGCCACTGCCTGATTATTTACATTTGCTCATTTATGATTATGCACAATTTTTCATTGATAAACTAACAAGAAAACCAATAACAAATGTTTATCTAACAAGGTTCACTCGCCAACTTATGTTGACCCAAAAACCCCCATTTTTACACATGATACAGGTGAACCAGCAGCAGCCAGAAACACATAGGATTGGACTAGAAGAATAAAATGATTTAGAGTTTGGGATTGTTATGTTTGGTTTGTTTTCTCTGTATTGTATGGACATGTTTGGATATTTGGAAATGTAACTTTGACTTTAATAAATATGAAACATATTAGTAAATATCATGAGCTTTGGTGATAACCCAATTATGCCCCGACTCTTATTCCGCTGCGGATCGGGGTGTGACATTTTGTACACGTACTGGAGAAACTCGTACAAGGGTTAGTCGCACGAAGCACCCCTCGCACGAAGCACAACTCGTGCGAGGCAACCCTCGTACGACGCACCCCTCATGCAAAGTTTCACTCGTACGAACAACTTGTTCCTTGCACCGAACGCCGTTTTAACCGTTTCAGAACTATGGAAGACTGATGCGCTTCTGTTCCCGCATGCAGGCTGATCCGGCGCTCTCCTCACTCCATCAAGCTCGTGTTTTACTGCTAAGGACGCACTGTGAGTATACTTGACCCCTTTTCGCTTTAACACACTTTTTGGGTGTCACATACGTTCTCTATAAAACAAACACTGCACACAACGCTTAAACGTTTTAAACGCAAACTGCTCTCATATGCTTATGCGTGAAACACTAAATTGTTGTGTGCTACGCTTACACTTGACGACTCACACAACCACCCTTAACAGGATAACATCTACAGGTTGACTCGCCACCCGTAGGTTCGGGGGTTGTTAAGGCATGCTTTACTCTACTGGTTTAACGTACGTGGACACTTCGGTGAACACGTGATATGCATACTCCCACGCGGTCTGCTGGTTAGCTTGTATCAATACTCTTAGCTTACATGATTCACATGCTACGTTTATACTTGCTGGTTTTGTGAAACGCTTTCACTACTATTACTTATGCAAAACATGTGTACTCATCTTTACATGTTTGTATTGACTTTTATTTTAACGTATGTAACAGGTTGATGATTCGTTTTACTGGAAATGGATTTAGGCTCTAGAAACACGCTTAAAGTTTGTTATGTTTTGTTATGTTGTTTGAAACAATTGTAGTTCATATTTGGGATGCTTTGTATGGATTATTTTTTAGTATTATGAAAACTGAACTTAATTAATTATTGTCGCAAAATAGTCGTTATGGATCCTCTTGAGCAATCTCGTCACTTAGTGCCACATCCCAATGTTTCCACCATCGGTTGGAGTGTGACAGATTGGTATCAGAGCCATAACTATAGGGAATTAGGTTGATTGAATAATTAGTCTTAGTCTATAGTAGGTACCTATTTGATTACTCATCGTTTATGTGCTTAAAATGTTATTCTCGCTATCTCGCTTCCTCGCCTATCAGCTTTGGTCTTTAAATATTATACAAAGTCTTTCCTAAGACTTTTTACACAATACACGGAGCCGTGAAGATACTGGTATAACACAAACGAGTGATTGTCTCAAGATTAGGTGTGAAAACCAAGAACTCTCGATAAGATCACTCGCCCCGTGTAATATTTCCCGCATGAGATTCTTTCGTTGAGTTAGGAGTGATATCCATATCTCGACTGAAATCTCCATTTCTATCCAGTGGAATTCCCGATTCATTCGGAGAGAACTACCACAACTAAGGTACGAAGTTAAAGCTAGGGGTGAAACCCACTTCTTGATGACTAGTTCTACTCTTCGATTTTAAATCTCACCAAAGTCTCAATTATTTTGACGACTCAGAATACGTAGTAACTGGAAGGGTAATGCCGTTAGCCACATTTCGGTGAGAGCATTTACCTATTAGGCCAAAGCGTGTGCCCGAGCTCAAGAATAGTCGAATCACTCTGGCTAGTCGATGTCTCAAACCCCAGGACGCTCTGTTGATTTTAAAGCCTATAATTACTGTTTTACGCATCAACGAATTTTATTCTGTTTATGTGTTTTAAATTTGTGAATTTTAAACTTTAACGCTTTAACAAATTCTCGTTTTATCGCTTTTCTCTCTACGGACGTATGTACAACTCGCACAACTCTCGTAATCTAAAACGCTAATAAATCGCGAACAAACTAAACGCACAACTCTCTTACGTGCATGTCCTCATACGCTCTACTACTCGCTTATGTACGCTATGTTACGCACATCTCATACGCGCTACGCATGATTTAATGAAGGTGAATACGTGCAAAACATGTGTTTATGTGAATACGTGCAAAATATACGATTAAGTGCCTATGTGATTATGTGATAACGTAATTTTGTGCCTTATGTGAATAATAATAATAAAATACGTTGAATAAATCACAAAAAAAATCCGTTATAATCGAATCTCATCCAATCTCCTCATGTAGATGGCATTCATGGGATCTCACACTTGCAGAAACGTCCAACGAAACAACGGCGACAAACGTATCGCCTCTCAAGTGGCAAAGGAAATGGCCAAGGTGATTCCTCAAATTGTCAGTGAGATTCAAGCCGTCAGCAGCAACTCAGCCGTGGACTCCACGAATGATGCGCTGAAAACTTCGTTCAGCTTCAAACACTTTAAGCCTGCAGTCCTAGGACTTTTACAGGCGAAGATGGTCCCAGCAAGATGTTTCAATGGTTCGACTCAATCGAGGTCACTTTCTGCCAAAGCGGATATCCAGAGAATCTCCGCACCATTAACGCTACCAGTGTATTCAGTCAAGGGCACTTGACTGGTGGACCGCTGAGCGCAACAGGGGCGAAAACAAAGCAACCTATGGACTCGCATGGGAGGAACTGAGTGAACTCATGATAAAGGAATTTTGTCTTCCCCATGAAGTTCAAAAGTTGGAAGATGAGTTCTGGAACATCAAACAAATTCGGGATGATAACGCAGGCCTCACCGCCCGATTCAAGCAGCCAAGTATCATCTGTCCCAGTCAAGTTGATACGATGGAGAAAGCTATCAAGAAATACCTCCGCGCTCTCCCAGATTGTGTTGCTGACTTTGTTCTTGCAGTGAAACCAACAACTATCAAGGAAACCTATCAACTCGCCGTAGAAATCAATGATAAGCGAGTCTTGGGTGGAACTTTCAAGGTCCCAACCAAGAGTGTTAGTCAAGCTGCTGTTGAGCTAAGCGCCAATACCGCACTGTCTCAAGTCTCCAGGTCTAAAGGTCGCAAGCGAAGGAACACAAGCAAGAATTGCTCGGTAGTCGCATCACTAAACTCCCAGTCTCACCAGATTGCTACTCCCAATGCACCACCTGCTAGGCGTGCGTATACTGGGATTCATCCCATGTGCCCTAAGTGCACTTATCACCACACAACAACTGCAACTGTTATGGTCACTGTTGCCGCACAAGCCCTCGTTAGCAAGCTCCTCAAGCCATCGTAGCACTGCTAGCTCCACCCCGCACTCCTCAGATCAACCCAACACCGCAAGCACCAGTCGCTCCTGCACGTGCATGCTACACTTGTGGCGATCCCAGTCACTTTAGCAATGTTTTCCCGCACCACATCATGAAACAAGAGCCGCAGTCTCAGCCACCGCAGCAGCAACCACAGGCTGTGCGTGGAAGAGCTTTCAACATCAACCTCATTCAGCTCAGAATGACAACAATGTTGTCAATGGTACATTCCTCGTAAATGGTATTTATGATTCTTGCTTATTTGATACCGGAGCCGATAATTGTTTTGTATCATTTGAATTTGAAAAACTTTAAAAATGTGAACGCGCTAAACTCCCAAAGACCTTCGATGTCGAAGTCGCCATCGGAAGAACCGTTACTGTTAAATCCGTTCTACGTGATTGTATTCTCGATCTCAACAATCACACTTTCGCTATCGATCTCATACCAATGCAATTAGGTAGTTTTGACGTCATAGTAGTGATCGGAATGTCGAGCTCTGGTCAAAGATAATATTTATAGTCCCAAATTACCCTTAACAATGCGCTAGTGGTAGTACGGGTCGAACCATGAAGAGTCCATGGTTTGCAATCGGATATGATTTATTTAAACAAATGTTCACTTTTATGAAGCTTGCTACGAAAATAGTAGATTTGTTTGGTTGTTTGAAAAGGATGTCGGAATGAACCAGCAAGTTTGGTTTGATTACTTAGCTACTAAACTTTAAACGATTGCAGAAAAACTTAATTAACGATTGTAAACAATGATGAGAAAACAAGGTTCACACCCGGTTCAACAATTGCAAGCCTAGGGTTACTACGTGTTTTAATTTGGTTTAATCAGATTAGTTCATTAACGATTTAGAATCACAAGGCTTAGGTGCCAATTGCTATCAACGTCATAGACAAAGGACCACAATGCACTTCTTACCTTGGACAAGTGAAATCTATCAAAAGATAAAGCATAAGTACGCATATTCATTTCACAAAGACAAATTTCATAACTCATTCGTCAATTCACAAATACAACACAAACGTAGGAAATTATCTAATGATCAAATGCAATTCAATTAGTCATAAACCACATGTTTAACAAACAGTAAACCCTAGAAACCTTACAAAAGTCTACACCGGGGTGAAACCATCAGGAATTAGCCGCTCATGGTGAACGGAACACGATCAACAACGGATGAGAATTCGAGTCTTCACCTCTTGAAGCTTTGAATATGATGAAGGTGATGATTAGGGTTTAGATTTGATGGTGATGATGAATGGATTGGTGATTGATGGATGATGGTGGATTAGGGTTAGGATCCGTGGGATGATTCGGATGATTGGTGGTGATTGTTGATGGTGGTGGATGAGTTCTTGGCTCCAAGATGATGTTCTTAAACTCAAAAACTCCGTAACTCCCCAAAATAGGTCAAAAATCTGTGTTATACCCGTCCCCCAACAACCAAAATCAAATTTTTTACGAAGTGAGAAAGTAGAGGGCATCGCCGATGGCCCTTTTGGGCGTCCCGACGGCCCCTGGAAGTCTCAGTTTGACCCGACTGCTTAATCTGCTGTTTATGAAGGTTTCTGGCCGACGGAACAATCCAGAGGGCGTCACTGACGGTGCCTCTAAATCACATTTTTTGTTTTCTTCATAACTTCTTCGTTATAGCTCCTTTTACTCAACGTTTTCGCTCACGTACTCGTAATTCAGCCCTCAATCATGCCATCTTCAAATATCTTCATTTTAAATCAATTATCATCCCCCCAAAACACATCCAATCTTCATGGTTAACCCAGTTTTGTTCATTTCACATCCCCGGTTGACCCCGTTCGCTCCCGGTGCTTCGTAAAGCTCCCGAATAGCTCTTTAAACTCTCTTAGACCCGTAAAACACAAATCCCATTAAAATAGGCTATTCAAGATTAAAAGCTATGTAAAAACATCAACTTAAGCATAAGCGATCACCGGTTTTCAACCACGTATCACATCCCCACACTTGGCTTTTGCTTGTCCTTAAGCAAATCTGTTTTTCACTTTCACGTGGGTCGAACAAGAAATACACTTCCCATCCTTGAAACGTAAGCTAAGGTCTAATGTCATATCCAGTTCATGATTCTTACAATTTTTAAAATATAGCAGTAAAATGATTAATCATATAAGAATGGTTACCCAAGATTAACCCGCCCTTGAAACTCACAAATCATAAAAACCCCTCACAAAGTTATCTCTTCTCGATTTACAAATTGGCTAATTTGATTATTTATTAGCACTTTTAAAGTAATCACTCAAAACCGAATAGAACACGTACCCGCATAGGCTTGCAACTCAATCATTCTCCACCACCGAACACAAATACTAAGCACAAGTCAAAAGGTCTTTTAACGGGTTGTAACGAGGCAAGGCTAAGGGTGTGGAATAGGATATTTGAAAGTGTCTGAGGTGATGAAAATTAGATTTTTATTACAAAACAACTAATCTAGAAATGACTACTATAAATAGACAAACTGAGAGGCTAAGAATTTAGCCTTTTATTCACTGGCTAACACACTTCTTTTTGTGTTTTTCTCAACGAATTTTCTCGTATTTTTCATGATATTTTCTTAATTTTTGATTTTTTTTTACAAAGACAAACAACTAAACCTCAAATCGAATTTCCATCACACGGGTTAAAAATGGTTTAATGGCTAAGGGCTAATTGGGGTGATCAAATGAAAGGTTTAGGCTCAAAGTTGGTGACTAGGGGATAGAATTCGGGTAAAGGTAAGAAAATGGTGTAAAAGAAAAAGGTTTACCTGATGCCTTAATCATCTCGTGCTTGTATTCGGTCTATGGTCTCAAACATATCAAAAGATGCAAGTTCTACAATACATGACTAATGGTCCACTCAAACAAAGAAATATATAATGTATAAAGGTGGCTCAAAGATCTCACGTATATGAAGGGTATGATATGTGGTATGCATAAATTATAAGTTTCTTAGGCGAATTATTCCCAAATAACCATCCGCTAAATACCCGTCATGCTATTAACTTGAACTTGACCATGACAAAAGACCAAATGGTTTGTGCCATCCCTCATTAGCTTAGTTACTTGTACTTTTTAGATCGCTTCAAACAAAGATATTTTTGAAAATTTTTTGAAATTTTCCCCCATCCCCACACTTGAGGTCAACATTGTCCTCAATGTGTAGTGTTTAAATGAACGAGTCAAAATCAAAAAACCTTTTCTCCCCCCATCCCCACACTTGAGATAAACATTGTCCTCAATGTGTAAGAATGTAGCTTTTAAAACGCACAAGGGATGTGACACGACTAACCTCCCCAAAATTTCACCCCGTAAATTAAAATACAAAATACAATACACTTATTACTAACTAATAATCAAAGCAAAAAGGAAACATATGCACCTGTTTTTTCGCTTGTTCTTCATGTGCTCTTCATTCTTCAATAAAATTGATCGTCTCAAGAACATGGTGTACCTATAAATCTCAACCCTTGTGTAAAAGCATTCTTCTCACAACCATTAGAATTTGTTAGTTAACTAGTTCTACCATTTTTATGAAAATATTACCAAGCCATACATTATTTCATCTTTGATTTATGTGGAAAAATAATGTACAACAACAACAAACCTAACTCACTTTCGTAGGAATCACAGTTGCATTTAGCTTATGCAATAAGCCCTTTTAAACCTCCCGATAGCTCGCGAGGACGAGTAGGTCTCATGAGGTTTATATAGGGAACACAGCCACAAAGTTCATTTAACTACTAAGCAAAAAAAAAATACAACAAAAACTAAATACAAGAAAGATAAAAATAAATAAACAAAATAACTATAACAAAGAGCACTAATATACAACAACAACTAACTTACCACCCCATGGTGGTCGAACTGAGTGCTTGTCGCCCACAAACTCTTCCATTTCACCGATCGGTGACTCATACCATCTATTCCCGAACGGGCCGAACCTCCTTAATTCCTCCTCTTCCTTTTTCTCTTGAGGTGACTTTTTCGCCTTCTTCTTCTTAACCAGTTTCTTCTTTGATACACCAAACCTACCAACCATAGCACATATCTTTTTGTTCGGACTCATGTCCTCCTTAGGACACTTATCCTCACCGAGCAGGTTAGTGATTTAGGAAAAACATTCAAATTTAATTCCCGGTCCCCAAATTTCATGCTTATCATTTCCGTTGCACAATTTATTATGGCATTAGCAAGTGTCAGGAACGGTCAACCCAGTATGACTATCTGTTGTGTGTCCTCAACACACCCAACATAGTCAACTATCAAAAAGTCAACTGGGTAATAGCAATCTTCAACCTTCACTATCACATCTTCCACCATCCCCCTTGGATGCGTGGGAGTCTTATCGGCCAACACCACGGGGATGTCAAACTTTTTCAAAGGACCAAAATCATATTGGTCGTACAGACTCCCAGGCAAGATACTCACACAAGCTCCAAGATCTAGGAGCCCCCTCTTAATTTTAAATTTACCAATTTGGATTGGAATCAAGGGGTCTCCCGGATCTTGAGCTTTCTGGGGAGGGCACTCGATAAGACGACACTAACATGAGATATTAAATCAAATTGTTTTGGTAGTTTGTTGTGCCGTTTCTCGGTGCTCAACTCTTTCAAACACTCTACATGAGCCGGGACCTTTTTAATGTCATCAAGTAACGACAAACTAATTTTTGCTTGTTTAAAATTTTCCCACATCTCGTCCTTTGGTGGGCACCGTTTTTCACAAGTTGATGCATTAATAGGTTTTAAGAGAGCCAACGGGTATGGGATGGTATTAAACGCCACACCCATATCATTGGCCCTAGCATGCATTTCATTTTAACAACTTTCACAAAAAAAAAATTAGTTACTTTTCCAATTTTAGTTTGTGAAATCGTTTCTTGCTCATTTTTACTTCCCGACTCATCACCTACATCTTCCACTACACCATCAACAAGTTGTGGTGGTGGAAAGCTTTCGACACTACAAACCGCATCATTTGAAAGAAGACTTACCGCGCTAATGTGTACATTACTCATATTGCTTGTGATTGAGCTTTGATGTTTCGGGTTCACCGTAGTGTCACTCGAAAGTCTTCCTCCACTTCCACGCATTTGGGACATCTCCTCCGCAAGTTGCCCAACTTGGTTTTTCAATACCTTGTGCGATTTATCACGTACCTCGAACTCTTTTCTCATCTCCGCCTTGATCTCTTGATTGACATGGTTATGGTATTCATGATGGCATCTAACTTAAAATTAAGCAAATCGTCACCACCCATTTGAGAGTTCGACTTACCGCCCCATTACCACCTTGGTTGTAACCCCTTTGATAATTTCCCTAACAGTTTTGATACGATTGATTACTCCCTTGGTTGTAATTTCTTTGGTAACCCCCTTGATTAACACCTTAACGGTTTTGGTACGATGAACCACCTTGGCCTCCGCCTTGATTCCCCGGTTGGAAATTCAGGTTCATTTGATTTGAAGCATTAGCATACCGGAAATTCAGATGGTTTCTCAAATCCAGGTGATACGTGTTGGAGTTCATGTCATATGGTTTCCGATCACCGTACACTTGGTTCACCTCTTCGGTGATTGTGCCATATTCACTTGGCACTATTCGGTTCGATGGCCGATATCACCACAATCTTCACATATCGCAACCTGAACCGCATTAACATCTTTTTTCTTCATACGGGCCAACTCTCGTTCTAACGTAGAAATGCGATCCTTCGAACTAGAATCAAGATCGGGAAGTGACCGAGAAATAGGGTGCTTTTTGGCTCGGTCGGCTGACTCTTTAGCTTTGGATCTCTTAGCCATTCTCTCGAGGAACTCCCAATCGTCATCCTCGTGATTGCTTAATATTGTCCCATTGCTAGTCGACTCCAAATGATTCCAAGTTTCTCCATCTAAGCCTCTCACAAAACACTTCACCAATTCCAACTTTTCAATTTGGTGATATGGGCATTTCCGAATCAACTCTTTGTACCGCATTTGGTGATGTGGGCATTTCCGAATCAACTCGATAATTGCTTGAATGCTCGAATCTCATCCCATGCATCATCAGTCTTGGCCATCGAATAATACTCACCCAAAAACGCTTGTTGCATCTCAACCCAGTTGTGAATACTATTCGTGGGTAGTGTCAAGAACCACTGCTTAGCCTTATCCTTCAAAGAGAATTGGAATAACCGCAACCAGATCTCATCTTGAAAAAAATGACCACCCCCAATAGTACTACATATAGCCGAAAATTTCGCCAAATGGGTATAAGGCTCGTCATTCGATCGCACATTAAAAATGAGGAAGGATGTTGATGTAATTCGGCTTGCAATCAAAAGCCGCTCTTCCTCTCGTGGTGATACAATCAGAGAATCATTCTCCGATATCATCGGTCGAAACCGACCTTAACTCCTTGCGGTGGTTGACGTTCGTTGTTACGATTGTGTCGGTTATCCCTTGGTGGACCGTTCACCTCTAGATCCCCATTCTTCTATTCCCTCTTCTATCACCATCTCTATTACCCATTTGATTCCCGCCACCCACGTATTTTGGAATTCGATTACGATTAGTATTTTGATTGTTGTAATTGTAGTTACCATCGTCTCAGTTCCTATTGTTGTTACGTGGTTGACGGTTGTTCCCATAACCGTCGTCTCTACCGTACTTGTAACCATATCCATCATAATTCCCCACAAAGTTTTCATTTTGGTACCCTTCATCATCATAACCAACATTTCGAGCATCATACATGAACCCTTCATTGTCATTTTCCCATCCATCACCTTCAACCCGATCATTATAATATCCCCCATCATCGGAATGTTCCGTGTGAACTCTCACATGTTCCGACGATTGATAACCGGGTACACTAAGTGGATCATCATCGGGGATATTGTTCCTCAAGTCATCAAGATTGAGAAATCGATCTTCATTTGCGGGATTTCCGCGATTCACATTAACACCACGGTTGACGTTAGCATTACAGTTGTTGACATTTGGTGGTAGAGGGTTTTGTCGATTTCGGTTTGAGGTGGAGGTGTGTGTGCACGTTGGTTGAGGTTTTGGTTACTACCTCCTGGTTGGTTGTTTGGGTTTGGAGGTGGGTAGTTGGGGTATTGGTATTGGTGTTGATTGGCGTTTTGGTTATCCATTGGAACGATTCCAACAGATGAGGTACTTGGTGTGTTGGGTTTGGGTGGATTAAAGACAACAGTTGCCTCTAATCGGTTGGCTAGGTTTCTTCTAACAACCCGCTCAATTTCCGGTTCGAACACCAACGGTGAAGTTCTCCCGGAATTTCGTGTACGCATGCACTACCTATAACCTGCACAAATAACACACCTGCGTAACACAAAAGTAGATACAATTATAAGAAAACAAGCAACTAAACAGTTAATCATAAAAACCAATAAATCCAAACACAAAGCACACGAACTCCCTGGCAACGGCACCAAAATTTGATCAGAATGTCGCGCTCCGGTTAAAGATAATATTTGTAGTCCCGAATTACCCTTAACAATGCGTTAGTGGTAGTAAGGGGTCGAACCATGAAGAGTCTGTGGTTTGTGATCGGATATGATTGATTTAAACAAATGTGTCACTTTTATGAAGCATGCTACGAAAACAATAGATTTGTTTGGTTGTTTGAAAAGGATGTCGGAATGAACCGACAAGTTTGGTTTGATTACTTAGCTACTAAACTTTAAACAATTGTAGAAAAACTTAATTAACGATTATAAACAATGATGAGAAAACAAGGTTCACACCCGGTTTAACAATTGCAAGCCTAGGGTTACTACATGTTTTAATTTGGTTTAATCAAATTTGTTCATTAATGATTTAGAATCACAAGGCTTAGGTGCCAATTGCTATCAACGTCATAGACAACGGACCACAATGCACTTCATTACCTTGGACAAGTGAAATCTATCAAAAGATAAAGCATAAGTACGCATATTCATTTCACAAAGACAAATTTCATAACTCATTCGTCAATTCGCAAATACAATACAAACGTAGGACAATTATCTAATAATCAAATGCAATCCAATTAGTCACAAACCAAATGTTTAACAAATAGTAAACCCTAGAAACCTTACAAAAGTCTACACCGGGGTGAAACCTTCAAGAATTAGCCGTTCATGGTGAGCGGAACACGATCAACAACGGATGAGAATTCGAGTCTTGATATCTTGAATCATTGAATATGATGAAGGTGATGATTAGGGTTTAGATGTGATGGTGATGATGAATGGATTGGTGATTGATGGATGATGGTGATGATGGTGGATTAGGGTTAGGATCCGTGGGGTGATTCAGATGATTGGTGGTGATTGTTGATGGTGGTGGATGAGTTCTTGGCTCCAAGATGATGTTCTTAAACTCAAAAACTCCGTAACTCCCCAAAATAGGTCAAAAATATGTGTTATACCCGTCCCCCAACAACCAAAACCAAATTTTTATCAAGTGAGAGAGTAGAGGGCGTCGCCGACGGCCCTTTTGGGTGTCCCCGATGGCCCCTGGAAGTCTCAGTTTGACCAGACGGCTTAATCTGTTGTTTACGAAAGTTTCTGGCCGACGGAACAATCCAGAGGGCGTCGTTGACGTACTCTTAATTCAACCCTCTATCATGCCATCTTCAAATATCTTCATTTAAATCCATTATCACCCCCCAAAACACATCCAATCTTCGTGGTTAACCCGGTTTTGTTCATTTCACATCCCCGGTTGACCTCGTTCGTTCCCGGTGCTCCGTAAAGCTCCCGAATAGCTTCTTAAACTCTCTTAGATATTCAAGATTCAAAGATATGTAAAAACATCAACTTAAGCATATGCGATCACCGGTTTTCGACCACGTATCAAGTAGGCATGTCTTTTCTTCGTGGAAATCGTGTCGAAGTTGTTTGTTATGATAAGATGACTCGTTTTCCACTTCCAAACGGTGATTAGCTTCATGTTTACAGCGAAGGAACCTCAAGATATTTGAAGCTTATGTCGTGTATTCAAGCGAACAAGTACTTACGCAAAGAGTACCTCGTTTTTCTAGCCCATATGTAGACGAAGAAGAAGAAGAAAACCATGAAAGACGTTCCAGTTGTAGGTGTCTTTCCTAAAGTTTTTTCCAATGATTTACCTGGTTTACTGTCACAACCCCCGACCCCCCCCCCCCGGGAGCGGGGGCCGCGAGACACAGAGCTGGTGGTACCGGTGTTTATTAATTTGGCAGCAGAATTACGACATCAGGATCGTAGTTAGAAAATAAATATCAGAGTTTCAAAACACCAAACTTTCATATTAAACAAATGGGGTAAAACCCATGTTTCCATTACAATACATATTTTTAGGGACAGACCCTAATTTATGGAAAACAGAAACTCCTTTTTATTTAGGTAACTTAATAGCCACTTTTCTAAGCCTTCAGTGCTCTCCAGCTGGCTTCTGTTAGCTTCACATTAAGTTACCTGAAACGCGTTTTAAAAATATTTTATCAACAAGAAATACTGGCGAATCCATCTCAGTTTTATCAAAACAAGTGATTATACTTTACGGTTATTCAGGAGCATCCGCATTTACAATGTTTATATCTACATAATTACTCAATCAGTACTGTCAATCCTGACTTGTGGGTCATATTACTTTGGGTCCTGTCACCCAACAGTAACGGTTCCTGTCACATTCCCATTACTTTGGAGTAGCAATGTATACAAAACCCCAACATACCGGCTGTAATTGTAGAATACATACACTCAATTACTGTTAAGCATAATTAAAACATTTGAGGTTTTGGTAACACATTTTGACTCACAAAAAGATTTACAAAAAGAGAATGTACTCGCCTTGAACACTTAAGTATTCCTACAGAGTTCCTGGTGATAGTTCTTGATTACTTCCTGGGATTTCTAATAAAACATACAATGCACATGTGTTAGTAATTTAACCCAAGTCACTTTAACCATACAACGTTCGACAGAACTCCAACAAACGTAGTCAGGCAGGGCCTTGACATGCGTTGGCGATTCTAGATCGATTGGGTAGGGTGTCCATACAACACGAGATAGGATTTCAATGAGCGTAGTTGGGCAAGGCCTTGACATGTGTTAGACCTAATCTCGGGTAGGATAGTGAATTAGTGATCGAGGGTTAAGTTACTTACAGCGGGCAGCGCTTCGCAGGTTTAGGGGTTTAGGGTTTTAGGGGGTATTGTTCAGGGATAGAGAGAGTATACGATCGAATTTTTCGTTCGATTTTGAGCACAGAACTCAGTCCCACGCTGCTCCTTTTATACCCGATTTTGACCTCCCCCGCGCGTCGCGCGTGGAAATAGGTTCCCTCTCGCGTGGCGCCTGAGGTGCCTAGCTAGGCTAGGTCAGCCTGGTCACAAGTGTAGGGTTGCCAAATGGCGCGAAATGGTGACACGTCACCTGAACACCTCCCACGCGTTGCGACAGAGACTGGGGTCTCTGGCGCGTGGCGCCTGGACTGTCAAGGTGGACCTGTCTCGTTTTGCGTGCTGCGTCTCGATTTTCGTGTCTGGTTTTACATTTCGGCTGAATTCGGGGTGTTTTGGAGAGTTGTTACATATACCCCTTACTCGCGATATTGATTTTTGTATTGATCTTGTTCCCGGTGCTACACCTGTCGCGAAAGTTCCTTATCGCCTTGCACCATCGGAAATACGCGAGCTATCTAGCAAACTTCAAGAGTTTCTTGATAAAGGCTTTATACGCCCGAGCACGTCACCATGGGGCGCCCCCATTCTTTTTGTGAAAAAGAAGGATGGATCCTTTCGAATGTGCATCGATTTATATGGAACTTAACAAGTTTACGATCAAGAACCGCTACCCTTTCCCATGAGTCGATGATTTGTTTGGTCAACTTCAAGGTGCTACTTGTTTTTCGAATATTGGTTTACGTTTCGGATATCACCAGTGGTGGGCGTTAAGTGTGATATATTTTTAGTAATACTTTAAGTTCATTTTATGCATTAGTCAAGTTTTAAATTTATAAAACACGATATTGTACTAATTAAACACACACTTGGGTAAGTGCACCCACCACGAGCGTAGTATAGTGTTGGTAAGATACCATGGTCGTCCAAGGACACAAGAGCTTTTAATACCGGTTTATCGTCAACGTCTAATCGATCTAAATTTTTGATAAAAGTGTTGGGATTGAACCCTTTACAAAGGAACATATGATAGAAAGCCAAAATACACTATTCCGTGGTTTGGTCCAACTATCAGAGTTTAGATCCTCTTATCACCTAAACTCTGCCTTCCTAAAGTCTGATACTTACGCATCATCTGCCTACACAAATTGCCAAAGGTCTGACAGAAGAAAAGGAGCAGAGCTTAACCATAAGTTAGTTTATTAGTATTATAATCAATGTAACAGTGCTTTTCACTATCAGATGATAGATAGCAAAGTTTCTAGTTAGTTATTTTCTTGTTAGATGTCACTATCTACCCTGACATCATCAAAGATGCTCAGAGGTTAGATAGTTAGTATAAATAGTTGTGTCAATGTAACAGTTAAATTTGTCTTCTTAAAAAGATCTTTACACCAATCATCTTCTTCCATTTTCTGTACTATCAAACCTTCGCAATAGGCTGAGGGGGAGTTTGTGAATCACATGCAAAGTTTATATACTTGAAAGCATGAAGATGATGATGAAAACAAACGACCTTTACTTGTAGTAAAAGTTTTCCATTCTATTCCGCTGCATTTACTTTAAAACTTCAATCATATTTCCATCTTTGAAACAAAAACTACAAGTAAATCAAACTCAGATCCTAACAATTGGTATCAGAGCTTGGTCAGTCAAAATTTGATTAATATCAATTTGATTTGAAAGAACAGCTCTCCCTGCTAATTAGTTTGATAGTTTTACTTGAATACAGAGTTTTATTACGTTCAAAGTTTTTAAAACACAAATCTGTTGTAAACAAGCAGAAATGTCTCAAAACACTCAAGAATCCAACATTAGATCTATGTTCAAACCATCGATGCTAAAACGAAATGAATATTTCATATGGCAGCGTCGGATGAGTCACATTTTAGCTCAGCAAAACACCGGTTGTTGGCGATCCGTTGTATATGGACCACATGTTCCTATGGTTCCCAGTACAGAGGATCCCAATACTCAAGTGCCAAAAAGTCCTGAAAATTACTCCGAGCAGGATTTTCAAAAAATAGAATTGGATGCTAAGGCATTTAGCATTGTTGCATCTGCCTTACCCAATGAAATCTATGCCGGTCTGCTCCATTTCAATAGTGCAAAGGAGTTATGGGATGCACTAAAAGAGCAATTCGGTGGAACTGAAGAAGTGATCGAAAACAATAGAGAAGTTTTGAATCAACAGTAGAAAACGTTTTGTCACGTAAAAGGTGAGTCGTTAACACAATAGTTCGAACGTTTTAGCTGTCTCATAAGTGAATTGAAACTGGTTAACGTGGAATTTCCTAATTCGACTGTCAATAGTCGTTTCTTAAGATCATTATCATAAAAATGGGAGATTGTAGCTTACGTTACTGGAACATCTGTTGGGTTTAAAGAAATGACCCTAACACAACTTCATGGTCGATTCCTCACATATGAGATAGAGTTGAACCAGAAAAAGAAGTTGCAAGAGTCAGGGAAAGTAACAGATGACTATACCTTGGGTAACACTGCTCTTTATAGTCATGAAGAAGGTTCTGGCAATGAAAAGGATCAGGGTTATGATCACTTTATTGATATAACCTCTAGTGGAAACTTTAACTCGGATTCTTATCCACCCAACTGTGCTTTCACTGCTAGTGGGGAATGTCAAACCTCTGATAATCTCTCTTTTGAATTAAATGATCTTCAACACTTTGATCCAAATTATTTAGAAGAAATGGACATTTTACATCAAGTGGCTTTGCTAAGTGTGAGAGTAAGTAGGTTTTACAAAATAACTGGTAGGAAAATATACAGGGTTGCATGGGGGTTCAAAGGTTGGGTTAGACAAATCAAAGGTCAAGTGCTATAAATGTAACAGGCTAGGTCACTTTGCCAGAGAGTGTAGATCTCAAGTTTCAGGACCTATTGTAACACATCCTGGCCCTAGACCTTAGCACACACAAAGCACTGCCCAAAATTCCCAATATACCCCTATTCATCAAGTTCAAAACACTGCTCATTATGCACACCATGCTGTCACTGGTCCTGTGCACTATGTCTAAACCACTGTTCCACAAATTCAGTATGTGCAAACATCAAACCTCAAGTGCATGTGCAACAAGCACCACAAAGCACCCAAACTACTCAAACCACTGCTCAGGCAGAGGTTAACCAACAAAGCTTTTTCACACAAGGCTTTGTGGATTGGAGTAGTTTGCCTGAGGAATTAACTGATGAAAACTTTGCTCTTATGGCCAAAAATGATTTAGAACATGAAAATTCTTGTTTAATGGCTTTAGAGACAATTTTTGAAGGTGATGAGTCTGTGGAACAAGGATCAAAGTCAGATATAATTCAAAACTGTGGTGAAGCAGTGGTTACACCAGTGATTGCACAAAACACCATTGATGAAGAAAAGAACTCTCTATCTGATCCATGGGATTCAAAGGATGGTGATGATGATTGTGATTGTGCTCTTATGGCTGCTTCTAAGGTATCAGATCCTAAAGGATCTTTGTTCAGAAAAATGTATAATAGCTTTTGCTAATATTAAACAGGTGGATGAGAACCTTAGGAACAAAATGTTAGAAAATGAACTTAATTTTGAAAAACTTATCAAAGAGTTGCAAACAAAATTATTTTCAAAAGATTCTGAGATAAGTAGCTTGAAGCATGAAGCTAGCATAACCAAGGACCAACTCCAAACTGTGGTAGATAAATACCAAGTTTGCAAAAAGGAGTTAGAGGATACCCAGATCACATGTGAAAAATGGGTAGAATCTTCAAAAGGTTTTGAAATTATGCTTGAAAAACAGATCAAGAGTAACATAAAATTTGGCATTGGTTTTGAAACTAAAGAAGAAGCCATTGAAAATGTTACAAAAATTGGTTCTTGAAAAGTTTAAGTAGTTCCAACAAATTTGGCTGGAAATGAGATAAAAATCACTGATAAAAATGGTAACAAAATTTTTCTTGAAAAACATGAAGGTTCTTCAACTTTTAAAGAAACTGAAAAATACCAATTTAAACCAACATGGTAAGATGAATGTGATATTCTTGAAAATTTCAAGCCAATGGACTTCTCAACCATTGAAGGTGTTAAGGCACAAAGATCTTCCAGCAGAGGTTACAACATCTGCTGAGAAGAAATCTGATAAAAAGAAAAGGGAAAAGATCAAACATCTATTTTATGAATTTTGCAACAAAAGAAACCATGTATCTGAAAACTCTTTTCTTTTAAAAGCTTATGACATAAACAAAACACATGTAATCCAAAATGATTCAAAATGTTTTATCTGTGGGAAAACAAATCATCTAACTCATGAGTGTGTGTATCTTCAAACCTATGATAAAAAGGTAAAAGAGATCAAAGCAAAAGCTCTTGAGAAAGAATGTTCAAGTTCTGCTAGAAATAAATCTAAGTAGACCTTTGAATCTGTTGAAACATCTATCACAAAAGCATTGAACAAAACCTCTGTTCCTAGAGAGGTACAAGTGACAGATGCTCCACCTGCAAACAAGTATCCAAGAGGACATGGACAACCAGTTTACACAAAGGTTCCTATGAGCTATGAAGGTTTCAAAAAACCATCAAAGCCCAAAGTGAATAGATATCCTCATGGTTACCAACATCTGACATGAAATGGTTCACAACAGTGGATACAAAGGTAAACTCAAACCACTGACCATATTCCTGGATTTGAGAGTGGAACATCTGTGAACTCATCCAAAGCCATTATGCTTTGGAATCTCATCTAAACTAGTTGTTTACTTATGTGCAGGGAGCTTCTACTTGCCTTTTAATAGTTTATGGTATGTAGATAGTGGAAGTTCCAGGCACATGACAGGATGTAGAACCCTTCTCAAAGACTTCTTTGGTCATGGGGGTGATATATCTTTTGGTAACAATTCAAAAGGGAAGGTGTTGGGTTCTGGGTGTGTACAGGCTGGGAATCTCAAATTTGAAAATGTTAATTTAGTTGAAAATCTAAAATTCAATCTTCTGAGTGTCTCACAAATGAGTGACAAAGGATATGGATCATTCTTTACAAAGAAAACTTGTCAAATTGTAGGACCAGAGGTTGTTAAAAAGATTGATCAGATTATTACTGAGAGCAAAGCACAACTTGTTGCTCATAGGAATGGCAATGTGTATGTGGTTGATATGTTGAAGGATAACTCTATGTCTAATGCATGCATGTTCTCAGTTGCTTCAAGCAAAGAGACAGAGTTATGGCATAGAAGACTTAGGCACACAAATCTAAAGACAATCACCACTCTCTCTAAAAATTGTCTTGTCAGAGGTTTACCACATAAGCAATTCACTTGTGAAGAACATTGTGTTTCCTGTTTAAAAGGTAAACAACATAAAAGTTCTTACAAGTCAACTGAAGAGTCCAAAACAACCTAGTTATGCAATTGTTGCACATTGTTTCATTTGGCCCTATAAAAATCATGAGCTTAATGAAGAAAAGATTTTATTAGTCATTGTTGATGATTTTTCAAGGTTTACATGGACATTCTTTTTACACTCCAAAGATGAAACAGCTGGTATATTGCAAAATTTTGTCAAACAAGTTGAAAAGCAATATGACCTTCCTGTAAAAATCTCTAGGAGTGATAATGGGACAGAGTTTAGAAATAAGGAGCTAGAAGCCTTCTGTGAGTCAAAAGGGATTGCTAGGAAATTTAGTGTCCCAAGAACTCTAGAACAAAATCGGGTAATTGAAAGGAAAAATAGAACTCTAGTTGAATCTACAAGAGTGTGCTAGCAGACTCTGGTTTACCCTTGTCTTTTTGGGCAGAGGCTGTAAACACTGCTTGTTATGTTCAAAACAGAGTTTTGATTAACCCTAGGCATCAAAAGACTGTTTATGAATTGCTTTACAAAATCAAACCTCTGATCTCATATTTCAAAGTTTTTGGCTGTCCTTGTTTCATTTTATACTTAAAAGATTCTATCTCAAAGTTTGTAGCCAAAGTTGACCGTGGTTATTTTCTGGTATACTCAACCACTGCCAAAACCTATTGAGTGTTTAACTCTAGGACCAAGTGTGTTGAAGAAACTCTGAATGTGAAGTTCAATGAACTTTCATCTTTGAAAATCCCAGCAAATCCTGCTGAATTGTTTGATCTAGATAAATCTACATTTGAAGATGTGTTTGTCAAGACTAACACTGTAGGATCATCATATTCATCACCACAAGAGCAAGGATATGATTGCATTCTTCCAAACTTCAAGATCTGTCCTTCAAGCAGAGGAGCAGATGTTAGTAACAATGGTGAAAGCTCTGCTGGTTCAATAGTGCTTAATTCTCAATCCTCTGTCTGCTCTCAAAACCAAAACACTGTTGATAAAAATCCATCAAATCTGGATAAAAATCAAAAAACATTATTACTATACCACCCATACCACCACCTCCATTCCAATAAGAGGTTGGACCATCAAATTCGCCAACAGAGGTTAGCTCAAATGATACACATTTGCAATCTTCACCTCAAAATGCACTTGTCCCATATCAAGGTGATTTGATCTTCCTCAAAAGCCATCCATTGGATCAAGTTATTGGTAACATAAATGAGGGAGTGCTCACAAGAAGCCAATCCCAAAACATTTGCCTCTTTGCTGACTTTCTGTCACTCATCCAACCTGTCAAGTACCAAGAAGCACTGAAAGATAATAGTTGGGTAGAAGCTATGCAAGAGGAGCTCCTTCAGTTTAGAAGACAACAAGTTTGGGAACTTGTACCACTGCCTAAGGATGTAAGTACAATTGGCACAATGTGGATCTTCAAGAACAAAACAGATGAAAGGGGTATTGTTGTCAAGAACAAAGCAAGGCTTGTGGTTCAAGGCTACAGACAAGAAAAAGGCATTGACTATGATGAAACATTTGCTCCTGTAGCAAGGTTAGAAGCCATCAGACTGTTCCTAGCCTTTGCTGCTAACCACAACATCAAAATGTTTCAAATGGACATCAAAAGTGCATTCCTGTATGGAAAGATCAAGGGAGAAGTGTATGTGTGCCAACATCTTGGATTTGAAGATCCATTTCATCCTAATCATGTGTACAGGTTAAACAAAGCACTTTATGGTCTTAAACAAGTACCAAGAGCCTGGTATGAAACTCTATCCATTTTTCTCTTATCCATAGGTTTTTCAAGGGGTAAAATTGATAAAACCTTGTTTTTAAAACGGAGAGGAAAAGATTTGATGCTTGTCCAAATTTATGTGGACGACATCATTTTTTGGATCCACATGCACTGCCATGTGTAAAGAGTTCAGAAAACTCATGGCAGCAGAGTTTGAAATGAGTGCACTGGGTGAGTTGTAATGTTTTCTTGGTTTATAAGTCAAACAAATGTACAATGGCACTTTCATCCATCAAAATAAGTATGTCAAAGAACTGCTTAAAAAGTTTGATATGGATGATTGTAAACCTTGCAGCACACCCATGGAAACTTCAAAGCTGGTCACTATGTTGATAAAGATGACGTGGTTGATCAAACACTTTATAGAAGTATGATTGGGTCTTTATTATACCTAACTGCTTCTAGGCCAGACATCATGTTTGCACATGTCTTTGTGCCAGATCCCAATCACTACCTAGAAAGTCTGATCTTGTTGTTGTCAAAAGGAGATTCAGGTACATAAAAGGTGTTGTAGGTAGTGATTGGGATCTGACACAAACACATGTTGCAAACATGATGTCAGGCCTGGAAGCAGTTAGGTACAATAAAGACCCAATCATACTTCTATAAAGTGTTTGATAAACCAAGTCATCTTTATCAACAATAGTGACCAGCTTTGAAGTTGCCATGGGTGTGCTGCAAGGTTTACAATCATCCATATCAAACTATTTAAGCAGTTCTTTGACATAATTATTTTGATGGATGAAAGTGCCATAGTGTATTTGTTTGACTTGTAAACCAAGGAAACATTGCAACTCACCCATTGCACTCATTTCAAACTCTGCTGCCATGAGTTTTTTTGAACTCTTCACATATGGCAGTGCATGTGGATCCAAAAATGATGTCATCCACATAAATTTGGACAAGCATCAAATCTTTTCCTTTCTATTTTCAAAACAAGGTTTTATCAATTTTACCCCTTGAAAAACCTATGGATAAGAGAAAAGTGGATAGAGTTTCATACCAGGCTCTTGGTGCTTGTTTAAGACCATAAAGTGCTTTGTTTAACCTGTACACATGATCAGGATGAAATGGATCTTCAAATCCAGGAGGTTGGCACACATACATTTCTTCCTTGATCTTTCCATACAGGAAACACTTTGATGTTGTGGTTAGCAGCAAAAGCTAAAAACAGTCTGATGGCTTCTAACATTGCTACAGCCGTAAAGGTTTCCTCATAGACAATTCCTTCTTCCTGTCTATGGCCTTGAACCATGAGCCTTGCTTTGTTCTTGACAACAATACCCCTTTCATCTGTTTTGTTCTTAAAGATTCACTTCGTGCCAACTTGACTTACATCCTTAGGCAGTGGTATAAATTCCCAAACTTGTTGTCTTCTAAACTGAAGGAGCTCCTCTTGCATAGCTTCTGCCCAACTATTGTCTTTCAGTGCTTCTTGGTACTTGACAGGTTGGATGAGTGATAGAAAGCCAGCAAAGAGGCAAATGCTTTGGGATTGGCTTCTTGTGAGCATTCCCTCATTTAGTTGCCAATAACTTGATCCAATGGATGTCTTTTGAGGAAGATCAAATCACCTTGATATGGGACAAGTGCATTTTGAGGAGAAGCTTGCAAATGTGTATCACCTGAGCTAACCTCTGTTGGTGAATTTGATGGTCCAGCCTCTGATTGGAATGGATGTGGTGGTATGGGTGGCATAGTAGGGTATGTTTGTTGATTTTTATCCAGATTTGATGGATTATTATCAACAATGTTTTGGTTTTGAGAGCAGGCATAGGTTTGAGAATTAAGAACTGTTGAACCAGCACCTCTGCTTGTTACTAACATCTGCTCCTCTGCTTGATGGATAGATCTTGAAGTTTGGAAGAATGCAATCATATCCTTGCTCTTGTGGTGATGACTGTGATGTACCTGCAGTGTTGGTCTTGACATACACCTCTTCAAATGTAAATTTATCTAGATCAAACAATTCAACAGGATTTGCTGGGATTTTCAAAGATGAAAGTTCATTTAACTTTACATTCAGAGTTTCTTCAACACACTTGGTCCTAGAGTTAAAAACTCTGTAGGTTTTGGCAGTGGTTGAGTATCATAGAAAATAACCACAGTCAACTTTGGCTGCAAACTTAGAGATAGAATCTTTTAAGTTCAAAATGAAACAAGGACAGCCAAAAACTTTGAAATATGAGATCAGAGGTTTGATATTGTAAAGTAGTTCATAGGCAGTCTTTTGATACCTGGTGTGACATTTGTGGTGATCTGATCGTGTATCAACTCCGGACGAATTATCAATCAATGAAATTTTGTGTTTTATTTTTGAGATATGTATTTTTATCATGACAATTGTACGTTTCGATTCTTGCACGATTCCGAACTCTTAAACGACTTCTAGAAGTGAAATCGCAAACTATTACGCAAACTTAGAGATAGAATCTTTTAAGTTCAAAATGAAACAAGGACAACCAAAAACTTTGAAATATGAGATCAGAGGTTTGATATTGTAAAGTAGTTCATAGGCAGTCTTTTGATACCTGGTGTGACATTTGTGGTGATCTGATCGTGTATCAACTCCGGACGAATTATCAATCAATGAAATTTTGTGTTTTATTTTTGAGATATGTATTTTTATCATGACAATTGTACGTTTCGATTCTTGCACGATTCCGAACTCTTAAACGACTTCTAGAAGTGAAATCGCAAACTATTACGCAAACGTAATCAGTTTAACGCGACGTACACTCCGGAACATCGGCATAAGCTAAACATACCCTAAATACCCTTTACATAACTTAGAAATAAGTTTTGAGGGCTTCTGTATGGCAAAAACATGCTTATTCAACTTCAGGGGCTATTTTGCAAATTCTGCGAAAATATGCCAAATCGCGTATTTCCTACTCCGGAACATATATCCAAAAAAATTTTAATCATTAAAATCTAGTATTTTAATAATTGGAATGCAAAAATATCAATTGTTACGCGTTTACGGTCATTTGCGCGTTCGTTACGATTTTCGTCGTAATTAACCGAAAATCGCAACCGTACGACCAAACGAACTAACATCCGAAAAGTTTCCGAGCATTTTTCAAGCTCCCTATGCTTTATCTTCCTTATAAAGCTTAAAAATGGGGTTGACGAGTGTTAAAAGTACCAAAACACGTCGGAAAACAAGTTTTAGGCTGCAGGGGCCTGTTCTGCCAGTTCTGAAACTTAGGAATCCCAGGCGCCACGCGAGAGAACCCCCAAGATCTCCCGCGATGAACGGGGGATGCCTAGTGGCAGCAGCTACCTGGCAGCTTCTTGTTCATTTGACTTGACACCTATAACTCGTTTTTGCCACACTTCTCCTGGTTGTAACACCTCACTAAACACTTGTAATGATCCTACAACATCTCCTAACACTTGGCATGATCCTAAAGCTCTCCAACAACTATAAATACCCTTGATCTTCAAACAAATTCCTTGCTCATTTCCATCTTTCTTCTCTCTAAACTCTAAGAGGAGTTGCTACCTTATTAGGAGGCCTCCCATCTGACTTTTTCTAAATAATCTTGGCTTCCTTGAGTGCAAGTAAGTGTTCTAACTTAGCCTTTTTCATTCATTTTAGCTATTTCAAGCTAAAAGTCAAACAGTGTTTAACTTTTTGCTTTGACCATTAATTGGTCAAAGCAAAGTCCAATTGGACTTTGCAACGTGATTGTAATCACGATGGTTATGATCCTTAGCGATCATGCCTACTGATTACCACGTTTCCTAGTCGAAATGACAAGTCAAAGATTCGGTCAATAATGCGTAAATGCGCATTGTACGACGGAACTATTTTCGGGTATCAAAACCCTTTGTTTTGATATCAAATCAGTTTTATAAACCTTGTTAGACATGTTTAACATGTTTAACTCGTCACTTTTAGTTTAGTGCTTATTTAGGGTCGTAAGTCAAGTGGTCTTGACCACCGCTTTGACTTTCGAATCCGACCCGTTTGGTCGATCTTAGGATCCGACCAAACACATATATGTGACCATAGTTGTATAGGGAATAACATTCTGAGGTTATAACTTATGGTCACGACGTTTGGTTAGTGTTATGTTAAGTTGTCTATTATGCCCTATAAATGACCAAAATCCCCTTTTTGCGCATAAATCAACTTTAAGCATATATGACCAGTGTTTTGACATATAAACTGATGTTACAACTATATTAAACTTATTGTGGCTTATTAGACTTATCATAACACATATCTAACCATCCGAACACGTTTTTACGTAAATGATCCGTTAAAGTAGCGTAAACTACCTTAACGAGTCATAACGGGTCAAAAGCACTTAGAAATCTTTTCAAATCAGAATGTAAACTGTGTTAAACCATTTCATATGAGTCCCAACACTCATTTGGTTTACAAGGCCTCATCCTATCCGATCTGCCGATTAATGTCCCGACATTTACATAGTTATCCAATTTTAGGACACGTTTGATTTCTCGGACTTTTGAGCTTGTTTGATCTTTTATTCAAGGTTACTTTGCAATCCCAAGTGAGTACATAGACCCCTATTTTTACATATTTTGTGGTGACTATGTGAGTACATAGCTCCCCTCTTTTATGATTTTCAAATATTTTGGGGTGATTCATATGTGCTAAATTGTTTTCAAGTTTTCAAATTACAAATGCTATGGTTTATATAAACACGACGATTTCAATAATGTGAACGAACTTGTTGGTGCGTTATATACATGACATAATGACATTCATTAGCTTTGGCCAAGACGACCAGTAGTAAGTTATGGTACCATAGGACTGAAAATCCCGTTACCAAGTTTCCCGGTGTTTGTGGGGAAGTTTGGGGAAAGACCGAAATTGTTTACTTTAACAAACTCTTTGGTGGTTGTTATTGCAATTTAAAGATACCCTTTGGTGGTATAGACGAGTCAACATAGGTTTGAATGTATTCACCGAAACGACCAAAAGTTTTCACAATTAAAGCAAGGACGATTTGTTTACACGGACGATGAACAATTGGTTTATGACACGAACAATGGACGATTGGTTTATGACACGGACAATAAACGATTGGTTTATGGTAAGTGATTTAGATAACAAAACGTGTGTAAGGTGATAAAAGCATGGTGGATACGCCGCTGTTACTTCCTATATATAAGTGACTTTATCATATTACATTCATGCCGTTATTTGCATCACTTGGAACAAAGGTTTTTCAAACAATGATACGCAACGATTTTCAATTAAAGATATAAACCATACAAAGTTTCTTCAAGGCGATTCACTACTCGAATTTACAAAACAAATGTTTTGGTCAAGATTCATGGCTACAAGTTTTTTATAAACTATAACTAACTTGTTTTAGTTGGTTAGTTATCATTGCAATACCAAATACTTTTGATAACAAGGTTTTTAAATTAACGAATCTAGTAGTCTGACGAGGTATTGCAATACATATTCAAAGCCATGAATTTGACATACTCACAAAACCTATGTACTCGCCGGCATATTTTTGCTGACTCGTTTTCACATATGTTTCAGGAAACCAAGTTTGATGTCGATGCATGCTCATGTAGGATTGGACGCGGACTTAGTGCCTTAAAATATGAAAGACAATAATTTAATTAGTTTATTTTAAACTTCAAGACAATGTAACTATGTAATTTCAATATCCAATAAAACATAACTTTAATTACCATGTGTTGTTGTAACAATCTGTTAACGTGACTCCCCGACGTTTCCGCCACGGTTTGTTGTTTTTACGCGGTCGGGGTGTTACAGATCGGTATCAGAGCACTGTTTATAGGGAATTAGGTTATTAGTAATGCTTTGACCTAGACTATAACCTTCTTAGGACCCTAACATGAGTTTACTTGCGTTTAGATTCTTAATACACCACCATCACCTATCCTTAGGAGATTACCAAAAATAAGAAAAAATTGAAGGCATAAAATAAAAAATGAATCATCGGTCTCTTTTAGCCTTCAAGGTTTTCAAATCTCGTCAAAGTTTGGGTTTTATTAATGTGAACACATGTAATCTGGACGAGTGGGTGCCTGTACCCCAAGTTTTCTGTCCAAGGTTAGAGTGTTCGTACAAATCCACTTAATCGGACCAGTCACTCTTACCTGGGAACTCTTGGGGTGAGTGTCCACTTATAGGCTAAAGCATGTCTTCGTGATACATTATAAAGACTCATTTACTTTGATTAGTCACCGTGTGTCGTTTGTTTGTTTTGAGAAATGAACGAATGACCACCATCCTTATTTCATCTATATTTTTCAACACCTCTCTTGATTTATATCAATCTCACATATCTTCCCCCGTGTTTTCTTTTAGAATGCCTCCTAGACGTGATACAACTCAAAATGCCGAATGGCAGCCATTATCGCTCAGCAAATTGCTGCAGTACTCCCAAATCTTATGACCCAACTCAATCAAGCGAACAACAATAACAATAACAATGCACAAGTTCCGTGCAACTATAAACAATTTTGTTCGGCTAAACCACTCTCGTTTTCTGGGCCTGAGGGAGCTACTGGGCTTTTGCAATGGTTTGAGAGCCTCGAAAGTACTTTTCGTCATATGCAATGCCCAAACGAGCGAAAAGTTGAGTTTGCGTCGAGCGTATTCAAAAAGAGAGCTCTTACAAGGTGGAACGGTATTATGAGAGACAGAGGTGATAATGTAGCCTTAGCACAAACTTGGGAAGAGCTTAGGGCTCATATGATGAAGGAATTATGTCCTCGTCATGAGCAAAGGGCGCTTGAAAACGAATTCCATGATCTCAAACAGGATAGTGGTGAGCATCGTGCTTATACTGACCGGTACGAGGCGTTGAGTTTACTCTGTCTTTCAATGGTGACGCCTTTGGATAAGGCAATCTAGAAGTATATCGATGGTTTGCCTGATCCTATTCAGGACATTGCTACCGGAAGTAACCCAACCACTGTCCGACAGGCCATTGAGCTAGCTGCGACTTTGACCGAGTCTCAGGTCAAAAAGGGTAACCTTCATCGCAAAGGCGAGAAGAAATCATCCACCAAAACCACTGAAGAAAATCAAAAGGGAAACAAAGCTGAGCCTTCCAAACGTTCAAAGAAGCGTAAGGCTTCTCAGAACTTTGCTGTTACTACACAACCCGCACCACCGCTCAACCCAATCAAGCTCCCCAAAACCAACCAGCTCAACCTCATGTGAGGAAGCCATATGCTCGTACTACACCGTTGTGCAATCGGTGCAACGGTCACCACCAACTTCATCAACTATGTCGTCAATGTACGACTTGTGGAAGATTTGGTCACTTGGCCAACGTTTGTCGATATGTTCCAAACCAAGCTGCTCAGAATCTTGTCCAACCCCAAGAAAATCCCGTTCGACCTCACTTTCCACCTGGGTCATGTTTTAACTGTGGCGAGATGGGCCATTACAAGAACAATTGCCCGAAATTAGCCAATGCCAACCAAGCTCGTGGACGAGCATCAACATTAACGCTAACGAGGCCCGTGCTGATAACGAAGTCGTTAACGGTACGTTCCTTGTCAACAATTATCCTGCTTCTGTTCTTTTCCATTCTGGTGCCGATAGGAGTTTCGTGTCCTTAGCCTTTGAACCATTACTTTCAATGCCAAGAACTAAACTAGGAAAGCCCTTGACTGTCGAGACAGCTAATGGCGAACCTCTTAAACTAGATTCTATCATTCGTGATTGCCAGTTGAACCTCAATAACCACCTTTTCGCCATTAACCTCACACCAATGCAACTGGTAGTTTCGACATCATCATAGGAATGGATTGGTTAACCAAGCAACATGCCAAAGTTATTTGTTTTGACAAGATAGTTTGAATACCTCTTCCCTCTGGTGAAGTCTTAGAAGTTCGTGGAGAGAAACCCGATAGTAATCTTAAACTCATGACCTGTAACCAAGCCCAAAAATACCTACGAAAGAACTATGTTGCCTTCCTGGCACATATCGTAGAGGAGAAAGGCAAAAGCAAAACTGTTCTGGATGTCCCCGTTGTTCGAGATTATCCAGAGGTGTTTCCTGAGGAACTACCTGGTTTACCTCCTGTACGACAAGTTGAGTTCCGCATTGACCTAGTACCTGGTGCCAACCCTATTGCTAAATCTCCTTACCGTCTTGCACCGTCTGAGATGCAAGAGTTATAAAAACAACTTCAAGAGCTATCTGATAAAGGATTCATTCGTCCGAGCTATTCACCTTGGAGCGATCATGTCCTATTTGTGAAAAAGAAGGACGGATCTTTCCGTATGTGTATTGATTATCGTGAGCTCAACAAACTCACGATCAAAAATCGATATCCCCTACCTCGCATTGATGATCTCTTTGATCAGCTACAAGGTGCTAGTTACTTTTCAAAGATTAATCTGCATTCTGGGTATCATCAACTTCGTGTGCTCGAAGAAGATATTCCCAAGACTGCCTTTCGCACTCGACATGGTCATTACGAGTTTACTGTCATGCCTTTCGGTTTGACAAATGCTCCAACTGTTTTCATGGACTTGATGAATCGGGTTTGTAAACCTTATTTGGACAAGTTCATCATTGTTTTCATCGACGACAATCTTATTTATTCCAAGTCTCGAGCCGAACACGAACAACACCTTCGATTAACTATGGAACTACTAAAGAAAGAACAACTTTATGCCAAATTCTCCAAGTGCGAGTTTTGGCTAAAAGAAGTTCAATTCTTGGACACATAGTTAACGAGCAAGGTATACATGTGGATCCTTCCAAAATTGCTGCGATTAAGGATTGGAACACACCCACTACTCCCACAGAAGTTCGCTCTTTTCTTGGTCTTGCCGGATATTATCGTCGATTCATCGCGAACTTCTCAAAAATCGCAGTTCCCTCACCGCTTTGACTCAAAAGAATAAGCCTTTTGAGTGGGGACCCAATCAAGAGGAAGCTTTCCAAACTCTGAAACAAAAGCTCTGTGATGCTCCTATTCTATCTTTACCCAATGGCCATGAGGATTTCATTGTCTATTGTGACGCATCAAACCTAGGCCTTGGTTGTGTTCTTATGCAACGAGATAAAGTCATAGTCTATGCGTCAAGACAATTGAAAGTCCACAAGAAGAACTACACGACTCATGAGCTTGAGTTAGGTGCTGTAGTTTTTGCCCTCAAAATTTGGAGACACTACCTTTATGGTACGAAGTGTGTAGTTTTTACCGACCACAAAAGTCTCCAGCACATTTTCAATCAGAAAGAACTAAACATGAGACAACGACACTGGGTTGAACTTTTAAACGACTACGATTGCGAAATTCGCTACCATCTGGGTAAGGCAAATGTCATAGCTGATGCTCTTAGTCGTAAGCAACGTGTCAAGCTTCATTATTTTCGAATTCAATCTAATATCCAGACACGTATTTTCCAAGCTCAATTTACTTGTGTTACACCAGGTATGATGGGTAGTGAATTACCGCATCAACTTGAGCTTCGTCTCATAACGAAAGACAATGGATTACTCTATTATTTAAACCGTTTATGGGTTCCAAGTCAAGACAACCTCCGTACCCTATTGATGGACGAAGCTCATAAGTCTCGTTATTCAATCCATCCTGGTGTAGACAAAATGTACAAGGATCTTCATACCCAGTATTGGTGGCCGTGTATGAAGAAAGACATTGCCTTGTATGTATCAAAATGCCTAACTTGTCTTAAAGTCAAGGTTGAACATCAACGCCCATCTGGTTTGCTCGAACAACCAGAAATTCCGGTATGGAAGTGGGAGAACATTGCGATGGATCTCATCACAAAACTACCGCGCACATCTAGAGGTCATGATGCCATTTGGGTAGTCATTGATCGTCTAACAAAGTCAGCACACTTTTTGGCGATTCGTGAGGATTACTCTGCTGAAAAACTCGCCAAAATCTATGTCGATGAGATTGTATCTCATCATGGTGTTCCTTTGGACATCATATCTGACAGAGATGCTCGGATCTCCTCTTATTTTTGGAAGACCATGAAATCTGCTATGGGAAACAAACTCAATTTGAGCACTGCTTATCATCCTCAAACGGATGGACAAACCGAGAGAACTGTTCAAACATTGGAGGATATGCTTATAGCATGTGTGATCAACTTTGTGGTAGTTGGGATTCGAATCTGCCGTTGATCGAATTCTCCTACAACAACAGTTATCACGTCAGCATCAACATGGCACCTTTGGAAGCTTTATACGGTTGAAAATGTCGTTCGCCTGTCTGTTGGAATGAAGTTGGAGAGTCTCAGTTTACTGGACCAGAACTTATTCATGGCACAACAGACAAAGTCAAGAAAATACGCGATAACCTTCTGACAGCTAGAACCCGTCAAAAGAGTTACGCGGACAAACAACGCAAGCCCTTGGAATTCCAAGTTGGTGATCACGTCCTACTCAAGGTATCCCCTTGGAAAGGAGTGGTCAGATTTGGAAGGAAAGGAAAACTTGAACCACGATACGTTGGACCATTCAAGATCGTTGAAAGAATCGGAAAGGTGGCCTACCGACTTGAGCTACATCCTAAACTTGGAAACGTTCACCCGACATTCCACGTGTCCAATCTAAAGAAGTGTTTAGCTAACACAAATCTTCACGTTCCTCTCGACAAAATTCACGTTGATGACACTATGCACTTTGTTGAGAAACCTGTGGAGATTTTGGACCGTGAAGTCAAGAAACTCAAGCGAAGACGAATTTCGATAGTCAAAGTTCGCTGGGAATCCAAACGTGGCCCAAATTTTACTTGGGAATGAGAGGATCAAATGAAAGCGAAATACCCACATCTATTTTCACAAGTTTCCTCGAATTAAATTTCGGGACGAAATTTCCTAAAGTAGGGGAGACTGTGACATTTATGGTGATCCGATCGTGTATCAACTCTGGACGAATTATCAATCAATGAAATTTTTGTGTTTTATTTTCGAGATTTGTATTTTTATCATGACAATTGCACGTATTCGATTCTTGCACGATTCCGAACTCTTAAACGACTTCTAGAAGTGAAATCGCAAACTATTACGCAAACGTAATTAGTTTAACGCGATGTACACTCCAGAACATCGGAATAAGCTAAAATACCCTAAATACCCTTTACATAACTTAGAAATAATTTTTGAGGGCTTCGGTATGGCAAAAACATGCTTATTGAACTTCAGGGGCTATTTTGCAAATTCTGCGAAACTATGCCAAATCGCGTATTTCCTACTCCGGAACATATACGCACATCCAAAAATTTTTGTAATCATTAAAATATAGTATTTTAATGATTGGAATGCAAAAATATCAATCGTTACGCGTTTACGGTCATTTGCGCGTTCGTTACGATTTTCGTCGTAATTAACCGAAAACCGCAACCGTACGACCAAACGAACCGACATCCAAAAAGTTTCCGAGCATTTTTCAAGCTCCCTATGCTTTAGCTTCCTTATAAAGCTTAAAAATGAGGTTGATGAGTGTTAAAAGTGCCAAAACACGTCGAAAAACAAGTATTAGGCTGCAGGGGCCTGTTCTGCCAATTCTGAAACTTAGGAATCCCAGGCGCCACGCAAGAGAACCCCCAAGATCTCCCGCGATGTGCGGGGGATGCCCAGTGGCAGCAGCGACCTGGCAGCTTCTTGTTCATTTGACTTGACACCTATAACTCGTTTTTGTCACACTTCTCCTGGTTGTAACACCTCACTAAACACTTGTAATGATCCTACAACATCTCCTAACACTTGGCATGATCCTAAAGCTCTCCAACAACTATAAATACCCTTGATCTTCAAACAAATTCCTTGATCATTTCCATCTTTCTTCTCTCTAAACTCTAAGTGGGGTTGCTACCATATTCGGAGGCCTCCATCTGAGTTTTTCTAAGTAATCTTGGCTTCCCTGAGTGCAAGTAAGTGTTCTAACTTAGCCTTGTTCATTCATTTAACTATTTCAAGCTAAAAGTCAAACAATGTTTGACTATCAGCTTTGACCATTAATTGGTCAAAGCAAAGTCCAATTGGACTTTGCAACGTGATCGGTATCAAGATGGTTATGATCCTTAGCGATCATGCCTACTGATTACCACGTTTCCTAGTCGAATTGACAAGTCAAAGATTCAGTCAATAATGCGCATTATACGACGGAACTATTTCGGGTATCAAAACCCCTTGTTTTGATATCAAATCAGTTTTATAAACCTTGTTAGACATGTTTAACATGTTTAACTCGTCACTTTTAGTTTAGTGCTTATTTAGGTCGTAAGTCGAGCGGTCTTGACCACCGCTTTGACTTTCGAATCCGACACGTTTGGTCGAACTTAGGATCCGACCAAACACATATACGTGACCATAGTTGTATAGGGAATAACCTTCAGAGGTTATACCTTATAGTCACGACGTTTGGTTAGTCTTATGTTAAGCTGTCTATTATGCCCTATAAATGACAAAAATGCCCTTTTTGCGCATAAATCAACTTTAAGCATATGTGACCAATGTTTTGACACATAAACTGATGTTACAACTATATTAATATTTTGGCATATTAGACTTATCATAACACATATCTAACCATCGGAACACGTTTTTACGTAAATGATCCGTTAAAGTAGCGTAAACTACCTTAACGAGTCATAACGGGTCAAAAGCACTTAGGAATCTTTTCAAATCAGAATGTAGACTTTGTTAAACTATTTCATATGAGTCCCAACACTCATTTGGTTTACAAGGCCTCATTCTATCCGATCCGCCGATTAATGTCCCGACATTTACATAGTTATCCAATTATAGGACACGTTTGATTTCTCGGACTTTTGAGCTTGTTTGATCTTTTATTCAAGGTTACTTTGCAATCCCAAGTGAGTACATAGACCCCTCTTTTTACATATTTTGTGGTGACTATGTGAGTACATAGCTCCCCTCTTTTATGATTTTCAAATATTTTGGGGTGATTCATATGTGCTAAATTGTTTTCAAGTTTTAAAATTACAAATGCTATGGTTTATATTGTAACATTCGTGTAAAACGGGTTCCAAAACCCGCACCGTTTATTAATCAAGTGTTGGTTATATGTTCGTTGCGTATTTATTAGTGCCGATTATTTTAAATTGTCACAATTAATAAATGTTATTATAACTTAAACCATAATTAATAAATAAAACAATAAGTAAGTTAAGTTAACTTTTAAAATAATAGGTCAAAAATTAAAATAGAAAGAAATGGGGAAACCGGGAATCGAACCCGGGTCTTCCGCACATACACGCACAGACTTCACCACTACACTACACACACATTCGTGAATAAAACTGAAACAAAATGAGTAATCTTGTCTGAAACCGCCATCTCAGTCAAGCTCAAATTCTGGTTAACGGAAAACAGTTACGGTTCTGAAATCAAAACCGAATTAAAACTCCAAACTGTTTAATCATTAACCCGTAAATAAAGCTTCGAAACGGAAATCCTAGGATTAGGATTCACTATAAATACCGATGCACACACCACAAAAAGACTCGCTCAATCCTTTCGAAAACTCACGAAAATTCTCTCTGATCGAAGTCTTGTCCGCCGGAAAGCGACTGCGCCAGCCGGAAACTCTCGCCGGAAAAATCTGTGACAAATCGGAAGTTCGCCGGAAAACCGAAATACTCTGTCGGTATATCTTTCGCTTAATCTCTTTCATTTTTATTTATATCACGTGTAGTTATTTAGAGTTTGATAAATAAATTGATAAACAAATCAAACCAATCGCGATTTCAACGTATCTTTTCAAATTGAAGAAGAAGATGAAACTGAGTTTATGTCTAAAAGAATTTTAAATTTGTATTTCAACCGGGTTAGTCACACAGCCTAGTTGGTTAGGCTGTGTGCATACGAAGCTCATGGTCTCCGGTTCGAGTCTGTTAGTGTTCCGATCCACTGAAATAACATACCTTTTTTATAAAAGCCAAATCCTGAAGCATGTTTATAAGTGTATAAGAGAATTAAAATACGGATATTAATTGGGTTAGACACACAGTCCAGTGGTGGACTGTGTGCATTTCACGTGACTAGTACCGAGTTCGAACCTTGAACCACATCGATCCACTGAAAGAAAATCCATTTTTTGAAACCAAAACAGATTGTCCCACAGTATGTTGTTAAATATAATACAAGAACTATATAATATGGGTTAGACACCCAGCCCAACTGGTTGGGCTGGGTGCAACACAACACTGGAAACGAGGGTTCGAGTCCAAGCTCTCACACCGGTTCGACAGTTTAAATCCTTTTTAAAAATTGAATAATTTCTAAATAACTTAACTAGTATATAAGAATAATAAAAGCAGAGATTATTTCGGGTTAGACACGTAGCTCAGTTGGTAGAGCTGCGTGCACGCAACCGAGAGGTCACGAGTTCGAACCTCACTCACCGCATAGAATAAACACAGTTTGACCAGTCAGACCCGGTCAACGGTCAACGGTCAAAAAGTCAACCTTTTTATTTCTTTTTATTTATTTATTTAATTGGAAAATTATTTAAAAATACTTAAAAATAAGATTATTAAAGTTAGAAAATTTCCTTAAACTCACAAAAATAAATCTAACAATCCCACTAAGAGCACTAATTAAAAATATTAATTATTTATTTACCGAATCATTTCGTTATTATATATGTTAGTTTTTCCCTCGTCGGTTGAATCATAATATTCGTGCGCATTCATCGTCATCAAGGAACGCACCCACTGTGAGTGAATCCTTACAAATTCCCCTTTTTATTCATGTTTTGGGGTGTATCATGTGTCGCTTTAATTATTTCATTTATTCAAACTTGTGCTATTACCATTATATGACCTAAACTTATGATGTAAATATTGTTTGTTGTGATGCGTGTTTACATTTTGTCAAGTTGCGTGCAAATCATTCATTAGGCCCATCAGTTCCTCGTGGGAGACGAGTTGAACATCGCGTGCCTCATTAGATCGGCTCCGTTTGATTGAGCCTTGATCTCATTGTTCATCATTGGGTGTGTGTGCTTGTTCATTAATTGATATTATGTGTTTTGTGATTAAATTTACATTTACGTTTACTCATATGTGGTTATGCACCTTTTTATAACCAATATAACAAATTCGTTCAAATGTTTTCATAAGATTCACTCGCCAACTTATGTTAACCCAAAAACCCTATTTTTACACATGATACGGGTGATCCAGTTGAGAAAAGAAACACGTAGGATGGCCTAGAAGAATAAACAAGTTAATGCTTTGGAATGGACATTTAGTTTAGTTTTCCTTTGTAATTGTATGATTTTTGTTTAATGGATACTTTAGTTTGTAATTCGAATGAAAATGTATTTGAATAGGTTGTGCTTGTATGTTTATTGTAACTTCTTCTTTAAAGAGAAATAATAAATATGAAACTCTATAGTAAATGTCATGAGCTTTGATGATAACCCAATTGTGCCCCAACTACCATTTCCGCTGAGGGTCGGGGTGTGACATATATAAACACGACGATTTCAATAATGTGAACGAACTTGTTGGTGCGTTATATACATGACACGAATGACATTCATTAGCTTTGCCCAAGCCGATCAGTAGTAAGTTATGGTACCATAGGACTGACAATCGCGTTACCAAGTTTCTCGGTGTTTGTGGGGAAGTTTGGGGAACGACCGAAACTGTTTACTTTAACAAACCCTTTGGTGGTTTGTTATTGCAATTTAAAGATACCCTTTGGTGGTATAGACGAGTCAACACAGGTTTGAAGGTATTCACCAAAACGACCAAAAGTTTTCACAATTAAAACAAGGATGATTTGTTTACACGGACGATGAACAATTGGTTTATGACACGAACAATGGACGATTGGTTTATGACACGGACAATGAATGATTGGTTTATGGTAAGTGATTAGATAACGAAACGTGTGTAATATGATAAAAGCATGGTGGATACGCCGTTGGTACTTCCTATATATAAGTGCCTTTATCATATTACATTCGTGCCGTTATTTGCATCACTTGGAACAAAGGTTTTTCAAACAATGACACGCAACGATTTTCAATTAAAGATATAAACCATACAAAGTTTCTTCAAGGCGATTCACTACTCGAATTTACAAAACAAATGTTTTGGTCAAGATTCATTGCTACAAGTCTTTTATAAACTATAACTAACTTGTTTTAGTTGGTTAGTTATCATTGCAATACAAAATACTTTTGATAACAAGGTTTTTAAATTAACGACTCTAGTAGTCTGACGAGGTATTGCAATACATATTCAAAGCCATGAATTTGGCACACTCACAAAACCTATGTATTCGCCGGCATATTTTCGCTGACTCGTTTTCACATATGTTTCAGGAAACCAAGTTTGATGTCGATGCATGCTCATATAGGAGTGGACGCGGACTTAGTGCCTTAAAATATGAAAGACAATAGTTTAATTAGTTTATTTTAAACTTCAACACAATGTAACTATGTAATTTCAATATCCAATAAAACATAACTTTAATTACCATGTGTTGTTGTAACAATCTGTTAACGTGACTCCCCAACGTTTCCACCGTGGTTTGTTGTTTTTACGCGGTCGGGGTGTTACACCTGGGGTTAATCAAAACTCTGTTTTGAACATAACAAGCAGTGTTTACAGCCTCTGTCAAAAAAGACAAGGGTAAACCTGAGTCTGCTAGCATGGTTCTTGCAGATTCAACAAGAGTTCGATTTTTCCTTTCAACTAACCCCATTTTGTTCTGGAGTTCTTGGGACACTAAATTGCCTAGCAATTCCTTTTGACTCACAGAAGGCATCTACTCCTTATTTCTAAACTCTGTTCCATTATCACTCCTAAGGATTTTTACAGGAAGGTCATATTGCTTTTCAACTTGTTTGACAAAATTTTGCAATATACCAGTTGTTTCATCTTTGGAGTGTAAAAAGAATGTCCATGTAAACCTTGAAAAATCATCAACAATGACTAAACAAAATCTTTTCTTCATTAAGCTCATGATTTTTACAGGGCCAAACAAATCCATGTGCAACAATTGCAAACACTGGGTTGTTTTGGACTCTTCAATTGACTTGTAAGAACTTTTATGTTGTTTACCTTTTAAACAAGAAACACAATGTTCTTCACAAGTGAATTGCTTATGTGGTAAATCTCTGACAAGACAATTTTTAAAGAGAGTGATGATTATCTTTAGATTTGTGTGCCCAAGTCTTCTATGCCATAACTCTGTCTCTTTGCTTGAAGCAACTGAGAACATGCATGCATTAGAATAGGGATATCTTTTAACATATCAACCACATACACATTGCCACTCCTATGAGCAACAAGTTGTGCTTTGCTCTCAGCAATAATCTGATCAATCTTTTTAACAACCTCTGGTCCTACAATTTGACAAGTTTTCTTTGTAAAGAAGGAACCATATCCTTTGTCACTCATTTGAGAGGCACTCAGAAGATTGAATTTTAGATTATCAATTAAATTAACATTTTCAAATTTGAGATTCCCAGCCTGAACACACCCTGAACCCAACACCTTCCCTTTTGAATTGTTTCCAAAGGATATATCACCCCCTCCATGAGCCAAGAAGTCTTTGAGAAGGGCTCTACATCATATCATGTGCCTGGAGCCTCCACTATCTATATACCATAAACTGTCAAGACAAGTAGAAGCTCCCTGCACATAAGTAAACAATTAGTTTAGATGAGGTTCCAAAGCCAGAATGGCTTTGGATGGGTTCACAGATATTCCACTCTCAAATCCAGGAATATGGTCAGTGATTTTAGTTTTCCTTTGTATCCACTGTTGTGAACCATTTCCCGTCAGATGTTGGTAACCATGAGGATATCTATTCACTTTGGGCTTTGAAGGTTTTTTGTAACCTTCATAGATGTCCTCTTGGATACTTGTTTGCAGGTGGATCATCTGTCACTTGTACCTCTCTGGGAACAGAGGTTTTGTTCAATGCTTTTGTGACAGATGTTTCAACAGGTTGAAAGGTCTGCTTTGATTTATTTCTAGCAGAACTTGAACTTTCTTTCTCAAGAGCTTTTGCTTTGATCTCTTTTACCTTTTGATCATAGGTTTGAAGATAAGCACATTCATGAGTCAGATGATTTTTTTTTTCCACAGATAAGGCATTTTGAATCATTTGGGATCACATGTGTTTTGTTTATGTCATATGCTTTTAAAAGAAAACAGTTTTTAGCTACATGCTTTCTTTTGTTGCAAAAATTCACAAAACAGATGTTTACTTTTTCGCTTTTCTTTTTATCTGATTTCTTCTCAGCAGATGTTGTAACCTGCTGGAAGATCTTTGATGGGAATGATTCTTGCCTTTGGTGCCTTGACACCTTCAAGAGTTGAGAAGTCCATTGGGTTGAAATTTTCAAGAATATCACATTCATCTGACCATGTAGGTTTAAATTGGTATTTCTCAATTTCTTTAAAAGTTGAAGAACCTTCATGTTTTTCAAGAGAGATTTTTTAACTTTTCTATAAGTGATTTTTGTCTCATTCCCAGCCAAATTTGTTGGAACTACTTCAACCTTTTCAGAATCAATTTTTGTAACATTTACTTTGGCTTATTCTTCAGTTACAAAACCAGTGCCAAATTTTATGTTACTCTTGATCTATTTATCTAGCATAATTTCAAACCTTTTGAAGATTCTACCCATTTTTCACATATGATCTGGGTATCCTCTAACTCCTTTTTGCAAACTTGGTATTTATCTACCATAGTTTGGAGTTGGTCCTTGGTTATGCTAGCTTCATGCTTTAGGCTATTTATCTCAGAATCTTTTGAAAATAATTTGATTTTAACTCTTTGACAAGTTTTTCAAAATTACGTTCATTTTCTAACATTTTGTTCCTAAGATTTTCATTCACATGTTTGATGTTAGCAAAAGCTATTATACATTTTTTCAGAACAGAGATCCTTTAGGATCTGAGGTGATACCTTGGAAGCAGCCATAAGAGCACAATCACACTCATCTTCACACACATCAGTATCCCATGGGTCAGATAGAGAGATCTTTTCTTCATCAACAGTGTTTTGATCAACCACTGGTGTAACCACTACTTTATCACAACTTTGAACTTCATCAGACTTTGACCCTTGTTCCTTAGACTCAAGACCTTCAACTATAGTTTCTAAGGCCATTAAACAGATATTTTCATTTTCAAAATCACTTTTAGCCATTAGAGCAAAGTTTTCATCAGATAAATCCTCAAGCAAACTACTCCAATCAACAAAGCCTTGTGTAAAGAAGCTCTGTTGGTTCCCTTCTGCTGGAGCAATGGTTTGAGTAGTTTGTGTGACATGTGGGGCTTGTTGCACATGCACTTGAGGTGGTGCTTGAACATACTGAATCTGTGGAGCAGGTGTTTGGATATAATGGACAGGGACACTAGTAGCAGGATGTGCAATATGTTGCATTTGTGGTGCAGGGGTATAATGAGCAGTGCTTTGAGGTATAGGGCCTAGGTGAGTCACAATTGGACCTACAGTTTGAGATCTGCATTCCCTGGCAAAGTGTCCTAACCTATTACACTTATAACATTTAATTTTGGATTTATCCAACCCCACTTTCAACCCCTCATGCAATCCTGGAAACTTCCTACCAGTCCTTTTGTAAAATTTTATTTGCTCTAACACATAACAGTGCCAGCTGATGTAAAATGTCCATTTCTTCCAAATCAGTTGGTACAAAATGTTGTAAGTCATTCATTTCAAAGGACATATTGTCAGAGTTTTGGCTTTCCCCATTTGCAGCAAAAGCAAAATTGGGTGTGTAAGGATCAGAGGTAAAACTGTTTCCAGATGTTATATCAATATAATGATCATAACCTTGATCCTTTCCATTACCAGAACTCTCTTCATGACTATAAAGAGCAGTGTTACCCAAAGTATAGTCGTCAGTTGTTTTCCCAGACTCTTGTAACTTCCTTTTTCTGATTCAACTCTCTCCCATAAGTGAGAAGTCGACCATGAAGTTGAGTGAGGGTCATCTCTTTAAAACCAATAGATGTTCGAGTAACGTAAGCTACAGTCTCCTATTTTTTTGGTAATGATCTCAAAAAGCGACTATTGACAGTTGAATTTGTAAATTCCACATTAACCAGTTTTTATTCACTAATGAGACAGCTAAAACGTTCGAACTATTCTGTTAATGACTCACCTTTTACGTGACAAAACGTCTCATACTGTTGATTTAAAACTTCTCTATTATTCTCTATCACCTCTTCAGTCCCACCGAACTGTTCTTTTAGTGCATCCCATAACTCTTTTGCACTGTTGCAGTGGAGAAATCCAGCATATATTTCGTTAGGTAGCGCGGAAGCAACGATGCTAAATGCTTTTGCATCCACTCTATTTTCTGGAAGTCTTGCTCAGAGTAATTTTCGGGACTTTTTGGCACTTGAGTATTGGGATCCTCTGTGCTGGGAACCATTGGAATATGTGGTCCATACACAACAGATCGCAAACAGCCACTATTTTGTTGAGCTATGCTGTGACCCATCCGACGTTGCCATATAAAATATTCATTTCGTTTCAACAATGGTGGTTTAAACATGGATCCAATGTTGGAATCATGTGTATTTATAGCCATTTCTGCTTGTTTACAACAGATTTGTGTTTTAAAAACTTTGAACGTAGTAAAATTATCCAACTGATTAGCAGGGAGAGCTGATCTTTCAAATCAAATTGATATTAATCAAATTTTGATTGACCAATCTCTGATACCAATTGTTAGGATCTGAGTCTGATTTACTTGTAGTTTTTGTTTCAATAAAGGAAATATGATTGAAATTGAGAGTAAATTGCAGCGGAATAGAATGGAAAACTTTTACTACAAGTAAAGGTTGCTTGTTTTCATAATCATCATGCTTTCAAGTATATAAACTTTGCATATGATTCACAAACTCCCCCCTCAGCCTATTGCAACAGTTTGATAGTACAGAAAATGGAAGAAGATGATTGGTGTAAAGATCTTTTTAAGAAGACAAATTGTACTGTTACATTGACACAACTATTTATACTAACTATCTAACCTCTGAGCATCTTTGATGAAGTCAGGGTTGATAGTGACATCTAACAATAATATAACTAACTCTAAAGATGAGTTGGATCCAACTATTTATACACAACTATTTATACTAACTATCTAAGCTCTGCTCCTTTTCTTCTGTCAGACCTTTGGCAATTTGCAAGCAGATGGTGTAAAGGTATCAGTCTTTAGAAAGGCAGAGTTTAAAGATCATAGGATCTAAACTCTGATAGAAGGACCAATCCGCAGATAGAGTATTTTGGCTTTATATCATCTGGTCCTTTATACAGGTTCAATCCCAACAATAGATAACAGAGTTTGTAGTTAGTTATTTTCCTATTAGATGTCACTATCAACCTTGACGTCATCAAAGAGCTCAGAGGTTAGATAGTTAGTATAAATAGTTGTGTCAATGTAACAGTTAAATTTCTCTTCTTAAAAAGATCTTTACACCAATCATCTTCTTCAAGTTCTTAACTATCAAACCTTCGCAATAAGCTGAGGGGGAGTTTGTGAATAACATGAAAAGTTTATATACTTGAAAGCATGATGATGATGAAAACAAACGACCTTTACTTGTAGTAAAAGTTTTCCATTCTATTCCACTACATTTACTTTAAAACTTCAATCATATTTCCATCTTTGAAACAAAAACTACAAGTAAATCAAACTCAGATCCTAACAAAAGTTTTTAAACATAAAAGTAAATCTAAAGATTGAAAAGATAAATAAAATAAAATACAAATAGACAAGATAGAATCATTTGGATCCAACTCATCTTTAATGTACCCTTTGATGATTTTCGCACTTTCGGACTTTTCAAGAGATTATCTTAGTTATAGTAGTAGGCCCCTCTTTTGAAGGTGACGTTACCCTCAACCCAGTGGTTTGAGTCAGCAGGGTTACTGAAGGTCCGTGATCAGGCGGTTCTAGATGGAAGTTAATGCGTAAACGTATATAACAGTTTCGGTAGAATATTATTAAGAATGGAGTAGAAACAGAATGCAGCGGAAGTCTTCATTCATACCAAAAGATTATACATCTTTAAAAGTCCAGCTGCCGGAGTTCCTTGAGAGAATCCGGCAGCCTCCCCGTAGGGATGGCAAACACTTAAATGAAAAATGAACACACGCCACCTATTTATAGGGAAGCATATCAAGTTCTCTTGACATGTGCATAGGAGGACAAGTTCGGGCGAACTTGTCTACCAAATGACAAGTTCGAGCGAACTTGACTGCCACATGTCACGTTCGAGCGAACTTGACCGCCACAGGTCAAGTTCGGGCGAACTTGACCTCCACAGGTCAAGTTCGGGCGAACTTGTTCCCTTTTACACTATAAACTCCGCTCCGTATTTTGGTCGTGTGTTCGATTCTAACCTATACAATATTCAACACACACTCAATCTAGCCTATTCGACAAGTGACGGACACAAAATGCATCAACAGATACAATTCCATAGGGTCAGAATATTGGAAGATAATTAAATAAGTTATTAATGCAAAAAGTGGTAGGCCCCTCTTCTGAAGGTGACGTTACCCTCGGTTAAGTCATTTGAGTCAGCAAGGATACAATCCCAAGAAGCCGGTTTAATGTTTTAATAGTAATTTACATATGAGGTGTTCAAGCTATTCACACCTCTGCCATCCAATACCTTTGGGGCATTGAAGGAGGCCCTGGTAAGCTTGAACCAAGTCCTCACAGGATCTATACACTGAACAAGACAAGAACTTTACCAAACTACCCTTCTAACCCCCTTCCAAGTAGTTAACGCGCTTTATATAGACCGTAAAGACACGAATGAGCAAATCAATGACATCATGAAGAAATGGTTAGGAAAATTCACTTTCAACATAAGAAATTAGTTATTAAAGTCATTAATACATATCCAATTAAAAGGTGCTGAAAGGTTAAAAATCAAAAGTAATAGATTAGATTTGTCTTCACCAAGTGATGTAAGAGATTAGCCAAGCATGGCCCTTGTTTGACAAACCCTTACAATCAATCTTGGATCCCAATACTACTACACACTCTAAAGATGATAGATGGATGATGGTTGTGGCTATTGGTGTTTTAGTGGTGGTGGAGTGGTGGCAAAGTAAGAGAGAAGTGGTTTTCCAAGGGATGCCTTTGAAGTGAACCAAGCTGTAGGTCCATTGTACGGATCGTTCTGGTCCTAATTTGGCAAACCTAAGGTAAACGTGCAGAATCCGTTTGCATAGGCGACATTGTAGACAACCTTGTTACTGATTAATCACTGTTTCATTGATTAGTAGACGTTACAGATCCTGGAAACACTTGGACAGGGCTTCGCCTCTGTCGTGACAAAATCTCTGAATCTTACAAATGAAATGACAAGACACCTATTTATAGATCACAAGTTCGCTTGGGGAGTGCAAGTTCGGGCGAACTTGCTTAGTCAAGTTCGGCCGAACTTGACTATAACATCACAATCTCAAGCGAACTTGGCTATAAACTTTAATGAACTTCGACATTTCGCTTTTAAATACAGTCTGGATATTATACGATGACATAGGCAACAGACATATGCATCAACACAAGCACCCCTATTTATAGTCCAAACAGTAGCCAGGCCATGGCCCCGTGTCCAGCGGGCACGACCTGTGGCCAACTCCTTCTCTTCCTTCATTAATTGCACCTGTCAGCAGAGGGCCCCACACGACCCCGTGTCTTCTGGGCACGGCCCTGTGGTCAACTCTTCGTTGTACTATCAAGATTCTACAAATCTGAGAGTTGACCACGCCCCATGTTGGTCTACGCACGGCCCCATGGTGGGCGTAGAAGCTTCTGAAGGTTTTGTCTTCAAGTGCAATGGCTGACCACGCCCTATGCCTTCTGTCTCTTGTTTTGGTCTTTGGGGTGTTGCTGAGGGGTCGGGTATAGCACGTTATTCCTTCTTTGTGTGTTTATGTTGGTTTTGGCTGCTTATTTGCTTCTTTTATTCTTTTAAGCTCATTTTATCCTGAAACGTGCTTTTTCCAACATTAGTACTAAAAAAGGGTTAGTTTTATACCTCATTTGATGTAATTTATATGTTGCATTTTGCATACATCAACCAGCTACATGTACATGAGCAAGACATTCCGAAAACGGCGTTTCATACTCGCTATGGCCATTATGAATTCATGGTCATGCCTTTTGGTCTCACAAACGCACCTGCGGTCTTCATGGACTTAATGAACCGTGTGTGCAAAGCCTTCTTGGATCGTTTAGTCATTGTGTTTATCGATGATATTCTTATCTACTTGAAGTCGAGAGCAAAACACAAGCGACATCTTCATTTAGTTCTCGAACTGCTTCAAGGAAATCGTCTTTACACCAAATTCTCAAAGTGCGAATTTTGGCTTAAGGAAGTCCAATTCCTCGGTCACATCGTCAACGACCAAGGAATTCACGTCGATCCCGCGAAGATAGAAGCTGTAAAGAGTTGGATTACGCCGAAGACTCCATCCGAAATCCGTTCTTTTCTTGGATTGGTGGGTTACTACCGTCGATTAATCTCTGACTTTTCAAAGATCACGATACCTCTTACCGCGTTAACTCACAAGGATAAACCTTTTGTTTGGGGTCCCGAACAAGAGAAAGCCTTTCAAACTCTCAAGCGTATGCCCTGTGACACTCCCGTTCTCGCACTTCTCGATGGAAACGACGACTTCGTTGTTTATTGTGATGCCTCTAACCTTGGTCTTGGTTGTGTTCTTATGCAACGATACAAGGTTATCGCGTATGCATCTCGACAACTCAAGGTCCACGAGAAGAACTACACTAACCACGATCTCGAACTCGGTGTAGTTGTTTTTGCGTTAAAGATATGGCGACAATACCTTTACGGTACGAAGTGTGTGGTCTTCACCTACCATAAGAGCTCACAACATATCTTCAAACAGAAAGAGCTGAACATGCTCCAACGCAAATGGGTTGAACTTCTCAATGACTATGATTGTGAGATACGCTACCATCCCAGCAAAGCAAACATCGTAGCCGATGCTCTCAATCGACGAAGCTATGTGAATAGCATTCGTGACATTCGAGCCTAGCACGATCTCGAAGTCATGATTCGCGACGCTCAGCGCGCATGCTTCATTGAGAATACCTTGTATGAGGAAATCAAATGTGGTGCCAAACTCAACTAGTGAATAAGCCGAATGGCATCTATCACTATCTCGATCGTATTTGGATTCCCAGTCGCAATAAACTCCTAGAGTTATTGATGATTGAAGCTCACAAGTCTCGATACTCCATTCACCATGGTGCCGACAAGATGTACCAGGACCTTCATTCTAGGTAATGGTGGCCGGGCATGAAAAGGGATATCGCTCTGTACATTTAAAAATGCCTAACGTGCGCGAAAGTTAAAGCCGAACATCAACGACCCTCTGGTTTTATCGAACAACCCAAAATCACGATGTGGAAATGGGAAAGTATAGCTATGGACTTTGTTACAAAACTCCCTCGCACATCCTCTGGTCACGATAGCATTTGGGTTATCGTTGATCGTCTAACGAAATCTGCTCATTCCATTCCGATACGAGAAGGCTTTAAGGTGGAATTATTAGCACGAATCGATACCAACGAAGTCATTTGTCGACACGGGACGCCTCGTGACATCATCTCTGACCGCGACGATCGCTTTACCTCACGTCTCTGGGAGACATTCCAATCCGCACTCGTATTACTTTTAATCTCAGTACCGCATTCCATCCTTAGACCGATGATCAGACTGAGCGCACGATCCACACCCTCGAAGACATGCTTCGATCGTGCATTATAGATTTTGGTGGTAATTGGGATTCGCATTTGCCCTTAATAGAGTTCTCGTACAATAATAGTTATCACACTAGTATACAAATGGCACCCTTTGAGGCACTATACAGTAGAAAATGTTGATCGCCTATTGTTTGGCACGAGATCAGAGATGCACAAATCACCAGACCCGAACTAATACAAGAAACGACAGACAAAATTCACCAGATTAGAAACAATCTCTTGGAAGCTCGCAGTTGTCGAAAGAGCTATGCCGATAAACGACGCAGGCCCCTACAGTTCGAAGTTGGAGATCACGTCCTCTTAAAGGTTTCACCTTGGAAAGGGGTGATCCGGTTCGGAAAGAAAGGGAAACTAGAGCCACGATACGTGGGTCCCTTTAAGATTCTAGAAAGAATTGGCAAGGTGGCCTATCGACTCAAATTACCGGTGGAACTCAACAACATACACCCAACCTTCCATGTCTCAAACCTCAAAAAGTGTCTAGCCGAAGAAAATCTTCACGTACCTCTCGAGGATTTGCAAATACATGAGACACTGCACTTCATGGAAAAGCCAATGGAAATCATGGAGCAAGAAATCAAGAAACTACGATGCAGTCGCATTCCCATTGTGAAGGTCAGGTGGGAAGGCAAACGCGGTGCCAAGTTCACTTGGGAACTCGAAAGTCATATGAAAGCTAAATACCCACATCTCTTTGTTACGTCTACTACTTGAGTTTCGAGATGAAATTTCCTAAAGTAACAGCCTGACATTTCCTGTGTCTCTGTTTTATCGCTTATTTTGTTTGTAACCGCAAGTACTTTGAAATTCTAGTATAACGAGGTTAACGATATTTTAAACGCATTTTTATCTCGCTTAATTATCGCATTTAAACGCTTAATACTCGAACGCTCATCACAGCGCAAGCTTAACGCGGTTAATTATGTTATATGTGTGTTTATGTGTGTTTATATGTTATATATGTTTATACTCGCTTAAACGCTCACTCGCTCGCTTGCTTAACCCGATTTAACGCACTAATACAAAACGCAACGCTTAATGCCTCGCTAAAACTCTTAACATACTTAAACTAACTAATACGAACGAAAAACCGAACGAAACAGCCAATGCCCGGACTGGATACCTCGCATGAGGCACACCAGCCACGCACGAGGCACCACTCACTCGCACGAGTCACTCTTGGCTCGCACAAGGCCCCACTCGTACAAGGACTCCCACGTACGGGGCATCCTCACTTTCCTTTGCCCCTTTCCTATAAATACCACACTTGTGCACACACATGCTCTCTTGTTGTCACACGCACAGAACACACTTTACCCGTATTTCTCTGTTTTCCAAGTAAGTAACAACGCTTTTCACACAAACCACAACGATTTCTATAACGATTTGCACGAGTTTATCTCTGATTTCATCCAAACTTATTCTGTTACGAAAACCTTCATCTTTTTCTTAAACTTTCTGTTTTTACCATGGATTCACACTTAAACAAGTATATTGGGCCTAGCTTTGGCTTCCCAAGTTAGAAATCTTGTTATCTCAACTCACCATGTGTGTAATTCCAAGAAAACCGTTCTAAACTCGACTTTTACACAAAAATGGACAAAAACCGACATATGTTTCGTTCACTACATAGTGGGATGAAGCGGTGTCTAAACTGTCATGAAAAGGACTCGAAATCACATCCAATTCAGATGAAAACTCAGTCCCTGACGTACGAAGACGCAAGAAAAGTGACTTGTGCGAACCGGACTGGCTCGCACGAAGCACGCTTCGTATGAATCAGTCCAAGTTCCCACAAGTAGCTGAACTTGCTCCAAAGACCTCCCCGACCCTAGGTTTGATCAGTAGCTTAAGGCTGGAGGGATGAACACTCGATTTCCCGAAGAAAGATGTGAAAAACACTCGATTTTGGACACGAATAGGACAAATTCGCACAAGGCTCACTCACACGAAGCACCCATCTCACAAAACACAGCTCGTGCGAGGAAACCCTCGTATGAGGCACCCCTCGTGCGAAGCTTCACTTGTGCAAACAACCTGTTCCTCGCACCAAATGCCGTTTCGACCTTTTCAGCACTATGGAAGACTGATGCACTTCTGTTCCAGCATGCAGACTGATCCGACGCTCTCCTCACTCCATCCAACTCGTGTTTTACTGCTAAGCACGCACTGTGAGTATACTTGACCCCTTTTCACTTTAACACACTTTTTGGGTGTTACATATGTTCTCTATAAAACAAACACTGCACACAACGCTTAAACGTTTTAAATGCAAACCGCTCTCGCATGATCATACATGAAGCGCTGAATTGTTGTGTAATATCTTACATTGATGACTAGCACTACCACCCTTAATATGCTAACAACAATAGGTTGACCCGCCACCCGTAGGTTCGAGGGTTGTTAAGGCACGCTTTACTTTACTGGTTTAACGTGCATGGACACTTCGGTGAACACGTGACGCGCATACTCACACGTAGCCTGCTAGTTAGCTTGTATCAATTAGCTTACATGATTCACATGCTACGTTTATACATGCTGGTTTTGGAAACGCTTTCATTACTATTACTTATGCAAAACTTGTGTACTCCCCTTTACATGTTTGTATGGACTTTTATTTTAACGTATGTAACATGTTGATGATTCATTTTGCTGTAAATGGATTTAGGCTCTAGAAACACGCCTAATGTTTGTTATGTTTTATTATGCTGTTTGAAATAATTGTAGTTCATTTTTGGGATGTTTTGTATGGATTATTGTTTAGTATTATGAAAGCTGAACTTAATTAATTATTGTCGCAATATAGTCGTTATGGATCCTCTCAAGCAATCTCATCGCTTAGTGCCACATCCCGATGTTTCCGCCATCGGTTGGGGTGTGACATTTTGAGGATGAGCAATTTTCTAGTGATTATTTCTTTGAAATTGTTCTGAGATATTTTGAATGACTTTAAATATATACCATCAGATTCTTGTTTTACTTGAAGTCCTAAAAAGAAATTTAACTCACCCATCATACTCAGTTCAAAATGACTGATCATTAGTTTTTAAAACTCTTTGCAAAAAAAAGGGTTGGTTGATCAAATACGATGTCATCAACATATATTTGACCATGAAAGTGTTCCCTTTGTGTGTTCTGAGAAACAATGTTGTATCTATTGTACCTTTTGTGAAGCCAGATTTGATCAGGAAGTTTGAAATAGTTTCATACCAGGAACTTGCTTCAACCCATATAAAGCTTTGTTAAAATTATAAACATGTTTTGGAAATTTTGGATCAACAAAGCCTTCAAGTTGTTTGCACATATACTTCTTCCTCAATCTTACCATTTAAGAAGGCATATTTGACATCCATATGATAAACTTTAAAGTCCTTTGACGCTGCATATGCAAGGATATTCTCAAAGCTTCCAACCTTGCTACATGTGCAAAGGTTTCATCATAGTCAATCCATTCTTGTTGACTATAACTCTTGACCACCAGTATTGCTTTATTCCTCGTTCATAAAACTGAATACCCATTTTGAGGCTATAATAGATTTGTTATTTGGTTTGGGTGCCAGGTTCCACACTTGACTTTTCTCAAACTGGGAAAGCTCTTCTTGCATTGCTTGTACCCAATCTGAGTCTCTAATTGCTTCATTGATAGTTTTTGGTTCTATGATGCTTAAGAATTCTGCATGAAGACACTTATGTGTTGTTGCTGATCTTGTTCTGACACCTTCTATAGGATTTCCAATTATATTTGTAGTAGAGTGCCCTTTTCTCCATCTTAGATTGCTAGACGGAATTATCAATCCCGAATCTTTATCAGATGAGAATCTTCCTACTTCCCCTGAATGATTACCTGTTCTAAGCATGAAGGATCAAGAATCTGACTTGTTTGTTGATTTTCTGATTGAAAATCAGAATTCTGATCATATGTTCCTTGTATTTCAACAATTGGCTCCAGATTTTCTGCAGGGTTAGTATGTGTTTGGTTTTTATTAATTTTACCATAATTATCCTTCCAATCATATCCTAGTAGCTCTTCAGTTAGTTGATTAAGAATATGTTGATGATTTTCTTAATTTTGTTTATTAGTAAACTTTATGATGTCAACAGAAATTTCTATTTCTGATGTATCATCAAAGGATACATAGAAGCTCTCTCTTATGGTCCTTGTTCTGATTACAAATACCCTATATGCTTTTGATGTAAGAGAGTATCCAAGAAAGACACGTTTTTCAGCTTTTCTGTCAATTTTTTCAAGACTATCAAAATCATTAATTAAGAAACACCTACTTCCAAAAGTGTGTAGAAATTTGATACTAGGTATCCTATTGTTAATGATGTGGTATGGTGTATTCTTATGCCTTTTGTTAATGATAGTTTTGTTTTGTGTGAAACATGAATTTGCTATAGCTTTTGCCCAAAAGTATATAGACAATTTGGTATAAGCAAGCATTATTCTGGTTGCTTCTACCAGTGTACCTTGAGTAATCATCTACAATGACTAAGATGTATTTCTTTCTTGAAAAACTTTTTGTACTCAAAGGTCCACATAAGTCCATATGCAAAAGTTCGAGATTTTGAGAAAATGAAGATTCTATTACAATTTTGTGTGAGCTCCTTTTTTTATTTTCCTTGTGGCGTGCTTCACAAAGTTTATCCTTCTTGGAAGAGATACATGGTAAACGTTTCACCAGGTTCTTGTTTGCTACTTGGTTTAAAGTTTTAAAATTCAAGTGAGCTAATCTTTTGTGCCATAACCAGTTACTCCCTTTGTTGTCTTAAAAAACACAGTTGAGGATGTTCAACCGTTTCTTTAAAATCAAAGTAGTAAATGGATTTTATTCTTTTGTCACTTAAATAAATTTTATAATCTTCTAGTCCAATCAACAAACATGTATTAGGTAAGAAGGTTAACTTGAAGCCTTTGTCACAGAATTGTCCACAACTGGGATGTCTTCAAGCTTCTTCTCTGTACTTTGCTTCTCCACAATATGAGCCAAGAAGGCCACATAGTCTTTGCGTATGTACTTTTGGGCTTGGATTCATGACATCAACTTTAAGCCCTTGGGAAGGTGTTTCATCGAAAATACAAAGAACTTGACCATCTACGAAAGGAATTTGGATATACTTTTCAAAGCATACTATCTCAACATGGTGTTGGTCTAGCCAGTCCATACCGATAATGATGTCGAAACTCCCGAGCTTCATTGGAAAAAGATCGATGACGAAAACATGCTCGTTAAGACTAAGAGTGCACCCACGAATGATAGAATCTATTGTAACGGGCTTTCTGTCTGCTACTTCCACGGTGAAAGATTCGTCTAGATTATCGCTGGAAATACCAAGAACATACTCAAACTCTAGAGATATAAGACTTTTATCTGCTCCCTTATCAAAAAATAGATGCATAGCTGCGTTAACTGGGAACGTACCGTTAACCACATTGTTGCCAACCCAGGCCGGATTCACATTTATGTTGAAAGCTTTGCCCCTTGCTGGTAGATTTGCCTAGTTCACTAGATTGGATTAGGCTTGGGCATTAATAATGTTCACCAACCTTGAGCAAGTGTTGCGGAAATGCGTAGGATCACCGCAACTAAAGCAATCCCTTATCTGTGGCATCATCGGGTAATTGGGCTGAAAGTAGGGTTGCATCATGATTTGAACTGGAGGTGGTGCCATAACTTGTTGTGGCCGATAAAATGGTCGGGCCACTAGTTGGTTATTTGGCTGGGCTCTAGCTTGATTTTGGGCTTGTTTCTGAGTGACCAACACGCCCACAACCAGCGCAGTATTGGCACTGGGTTCCAACTGGGTGGTGATATTGGCAATAATGAGTACCAGTATAAGGCTTTTTATACGGCTTGAATGAGTGGATTGGTTGTATTGGGTGGGTAGGTTGGGGTCACAGCAAAGTTCTTCTCGTTTTGCTTTCTTTTGGAGTTGAAACGAGAAGAGGATTCAGTCTTAACCTCTCTTGATTCTTAGAAAGCTTCTGCTAGAACCTTGTCAGAACTACACTTGTATCCCTTTCGCTTCAAATCCCCCGACTTAACACGATTTTCGGTGAGCTGATCGGCTAGGCGAATAGTCTCTTCGAGAGTAGTTAACTTGTTGCTCATTACAGGGTCTTGGATTATCACCGGGAGACTCTCAATGTACCTTTTGAATAAGTGAAGGAAGAGACGCAGCCAGATATAGAACCATTTTTTGCAGCTCATCGAATCGTTTGTTGTAGGTTGCACCCCACTATCCTACTTTAGGGTCCAGAATTAATCTTCTAAGTTTTCACCCTTATTAATTAGGAAAGGATCCGATTACCCATGGTTCGGGTTTTAGGACCCTTTTTGACGGATGTTACATAACTTGCCTTAACTGTTCATACCAATTATGGGTTCGGGTGCATAACTGCACCCTTCCCATGGTTTCAATCTCAATCCCTTTTTAAAGTTTCTTAGTAATTGTTTTATAATAGTTTCTTACCGGATTTCACGATCAAGCCTCGAACGGAACACATTGATCCTTAACCTTAAGCTTCAAATACCACTTGTAAGACCCGTCTCATTTTATGTATAAAGTTAATATTTTATACGAACTATTATACGAACAGATTACAAATTTTAACAAACATAAGCTATTCAAGGTAATAGATTCGATGTAAAAGTACATGTCCTTAAGTTTTAAGTTTAGAATCATAATTAACAAAACACGGAAGCAAAAAAGAAGATTTAAGATGTGTTCGGTTCTTCGCGCAACTTGATTTTCGTCCGGTTTCCTAAGGTGGGTATTACCTGACATTTAAACCCATTCAATGGTTAGTAATTACAGCATTTAAATGGAACGGTTTAACCCGAAAATGAAAAAACCCATCCACATATATTATTATTTGGTGTTATTTTACTAACTTCTTTAGTCTATAGAATGAGTGATCAAAGTACTTCTGACGCCTACCGTCACCTACCTCATTCTCTGATGGATGAAGGAACATCCCAGCCAACCACAGACTACACCGCTGATTCCGAAGATGTTTTTGTTTTCAATGCCAAATCTGTAGAACCTTTTCCCCCTAAAAAGAGAAATTGGTTTAGTAGAGCCAAAGTAGAGAAAAGGAAAAGACTGAGACAAGTACAACATTAAGCCATAGCAGCTAGAACTGAGAGAAACACCCGAAACCCAGAAATTAGACCCTTGTGGGAGGAAGAATTGGATAGGCAGCTAGCAACTTTTCACATGTTTGGAAATGCAGAAGGAGAACCTAATTTCAATCAAGTAGTAAATCCAGAACCCCCGTTGCTTCCCTTATTTCCTAACCAACCCATAAACGTAGAGCGGAACCAGGAAAATCAATTCCCAATACCAGCCTTTAACTCCAATGAGATACCTAGAATTCCAGCCCCAAACCCTTTAGATCTATGGTGGGCTAATAACTGGGCTATTCAGAACCTGCTAGAAAACTCAATCCCATATGAAGAACCAGTTCCACCTTACCCTGAACCAGTGCCAGCCCCAATACTACCCAGGGAACATGTGAAAGAACTCCGCCAACTTGGAGATGAATTGGTGGAGGAAGGAAACCGAATTCACCACATCGGAGAGAAGCTCGTCTGGAAGTATGACGAGTGAGAAATGCAGTTTTAAGGAAGCCATAACTTAATATATAATATATATGTGTGTGTATTTTGTAACGTTAAAAAAACATAAAGTAATATCACTTATATAAGTATATCGATGCATAGGCTAGTAATATTTGAATTCCAGTTATGCTTGTACTAGATGCATATGTATGAAAAGAGTAAAAGTCGCAATGTTCGATGATTTTGGTTCACTGTGTTGGTGTAATTGTTATTTAATTTATTATGTGATATTAATACCTGCTAAATGTTTATAATTCAGATGTCAGACGAAGTAAATCAGGAAAAACCCAGAATAACGATAATAACGGGAATCAAATGAATAAAGTGCTATCGAACACATAGTGGCCCAAGGAATCATAGATTCTATGCCCTATATTATCGACACAATTAAAAAGGCGGGAAATAATGATTCCATAAACGGGAATAGACGTATACCCCCTGAATCAAATCACAGCATGAATGGAAATCCCGAACTGTTAATCCAAGCTCCAATTCCAAAAAGAAGAAGAACCATCTCATATGGTTGTTCTTATAAAGAATTCTTATCATGCAAACCGATAGAATTCTCAGGTAATGAAGGAGCTATTTCAGCCTTGCGCTGGATAGAAAAGACAGAAGCCGTCCTCAAGATAAGTAAATGTGCAAATGAAGATAAAGTCATGTATGCTTCTAATCTTTCTAAAGATGCAGCTTTAGAGTGGTGGAATACCATTCTTCAGTCCAAAGGAAATGACAGAGTTTACAGTATGGAATGGAACAACTTTAAGGAAATAGTTGAAAGGAAATTCTGTCCTCCTAATGAAAAGGAGCAGATTGCTAATAAATTCCTAAATCATAGAATGACTGGGGTAAATTGCAGGGAATATACTACCACATTTTTTGAATATGCAAGGATTGTACCAACCCTGGCCTCACCAGAACCAGTATTAATCTCCCGTGACATCTGGGGATTAATCCGTGAGATCAGACATGTAGTCAAAGCAGCTAGACCACAAACCATAGAAGAAGTGGTAGAGCTAGCAAACACTTTGACAGATGAATTGATACGTACGCAAGAAGAAAACCGGAAAAGGAACCTAGCTCAAAAGATCACCCAGGAACTACGTTATGGAAATTCCAACCGTGGGAAAGGGGCAAGTTCTTCCTCACCTCCGTGTAAGTACTGCAAAAGGAGATATTCAGGGAAATGCTCTACATACTGCAATTTTTGCAAATTTCCAGGGCATAAGGAAAAAGACTGCAGAAAGAAAGTTAGCAATGGGCTATGCTACCATTGCGGGGAAGCCGGTCATATTAGAACTAACTGCCCGAAACTAGCTCTAGCGGCAAACAATAAAGCAAAGACAGTCGAAGGACCCAAGAAGACTGCCAGAGCGTTCGTGCTGACCGCTGAAGAAGCAAAGATGATTCCGGATGTGATTGCCGGTACGTTTTTAGTTAATGATGTTTATGCAAAAGTATTGTTTGACTCTGGTGCAAACCAAAGTTTCATTAATATTTCCTTTTGCAATTTTTTTAATCAACCATTAACTAAACTTCACCAAAACTGTCTGGTGGAGATGGCAAATGGATCTTCTATCCAAATAAGCAAAATCCTACGAGGAGCAAAGATAGGAATTTTAAATCATAATTTTTCTGCTAACCTTTTTCCAATGGATCTTGCCGGATTTGATGTCGTGTTAGGAATGGATTGGTTGGTAGCCAATCAGGCATGAATAATATGTGATCAAAAGTCTGTAGAAGTAAATGTGCCATCTGGTAAAAGGATCACAATTAAAGGAGATAAGTCGACAAGATCAACAAAGTTCATCGCTGTGATGAAAACTGCAAGCTATGCACGGAAAGGAGAAATAGTGTATATGATTTCCGTAATCATTAACACTAAAGGAAAAGAATTAAAAGATATTCCTGTAATATCTAATTTCTCAAATGTCTTTCCAGAAGAATTGCCTGGATTACCACCAGATCGAGAGGTTGAATTTAGAATTCACCTAATACCAGGAACGACACCGATTGCCAAAGCACCCTATCGCCTAGCACCGACGGAGATGCAGGAACTGAAGAAACAACTAGATGAATTACTAGAGAAAGGTTTCATACAACCTAGCTCATCGCCATGGGGAGCGCCGATGTTGTTTGTTAAGAAGAAAGACGGATCAATGCGTATGTGCATTGACTACCGAGAATTGAATAAGGTTACAATTAAAAATCGGTACCCACTACCGAGAATCGATGATCAGTTTGATCAACTCCAAGGAGCCCGATTCTTTTCTAAGATCGACTTACGCTCAGGATATCATCAGTTGAAAGTACAGGAAGAGGACATTCCTAAAACAGCTTTCCGAACAAGGTACGGCCATTATGAATTTACCGTCATGCCATTTGGTTTAACCAATGCCCCAGCTGCATTTATGGACATGATGAACAGGATATGTAAACCATACCTGGATAAATTCGTACTTATCTTTATAGATGATATTCTAATTTACTCTAAGAGTAAGGAAGATCACGCAGAGCATTTGCATATACTCCTGTCATTGCTAAGGAAGGAAAAGCTTTACGCATATTCTCAAAATGCGAATTTTGGTTACAAGAAGTACAATTCCTTGGACATCTGGTGAATCACGAAAAAATTCATATAGATCCCACAAAGATCGAAGCAATTACCAAATGGAAGGTTCCAGAATCACCCACGGAAGTAAGAAGTTTTCTTGGATTGGCAGGATATTATAGACGTTTTATTCAAGATTTTTCTAGTATAGCCATCCCGTTAACCAAGCTAACTTGCAAATCGGTTAAGTTTGAATGGGGACCAAAACAGGAAGAAGCATTCAGGATTTTGAAGCAAAAGTTAACAAACGCACCAATACTCGCTTTGCCAGAAGGAACTGAAGATGTAGTTTATTGTGATGTGTCTAAGTTAGGTTATGGATGTGTGCTGATGCAACGTCAAAAGGTTATTGCTTATGCCTCTAGACAACTTAAGAAGCATGAAGAGAATTATACAACCCATGATCTAGAGTTAGGAGCAATAATTTTTGCACTTAAGATTTGGAGACACTATCTTTATGGTAGTAAGTTTGTAGTATTCACAGATCATAAGAGTTTAAGATATGTCTTTGGACAAAGGAATTAAACATGAGACAGAGGCGATGGATGGAAATCCTTAGTGATTATGATTGTGATATCCAGTATCATGCAGGAAAAGCTAACATAGTAGCTGATGCTTTAAGTCGAAAGTATCATGAGAAGCCAAAAAGAGTACGCTCTCTTAGAATAAACCTGCAGATAGATTTAAATGAGCAAATTAAACAAACACCGGAAACAGCAATCAAGGACGATGTTGAAGGATTAAAAGGAATAATTAAAGAATTAGAGAAAGGAACAGATGGAATTTGGAGATTCCATAAAAACAGAATTTGGATCCCTATCGAAGGAGATCTACGAAAGCGAATACTAGAGGAAGCCCATAAGACTAAGTATACAATGCATCCTGGAAGTGATAAGATGTATAAAGACTTGAGAAAGAATTTCTGGTGGATAGGAATGAAAAAGGATGTAGCAAGCTACGTTGCCAAATGCCTAACATGTTCACAGGTTAAAGCTGAACATCAGAAACCTTCAGGCCTGTTGCAACCATATACCTATTTGGAAATGGGAAATGATAACCATGGACTTTGTTACCAAACTACCCAGGACACGAAAAGGTAATGATACTATCTGGGTGATTGTAGATCGGTTAACCAAATCTGCTCATTTCTTACCGATGAAGGAAACGTTCAGTATGGAACAATTAGCTAAATTATATGTAAATGAAATAGTTTCATTGCATGGAATTCCTTTATCTATTGTATCTGACAGGGACAGCCGTTTTACCTCTCATTTTTGGACAAGTTTCCAAAAAGCAATGGGAACAAGACTAAATCTGAGTACAGCATATCATCCTCAAACAGACGGTCAAAGTGAAAGAACAATTCAAATAATGGAAGACATGCTTAGAGCTTGTGTAATTGATTTCGGAGGAAATTGGGATGAACATTTGCCTTTGATAGAATTTTCCTACAACAATAGCTATCATACCAGCATCAATGCTGCACCATTTGAAGCCCTCTACGGGCGGAAATGTCGAACTCCAGTATGCTGGGCAGAGATTGGAGAAAAGCAACTATTGTAACATCCGTCGAAAAACGGGTTTTCAAAACCCGTTCGTTTATTAATCGAACAATCAGTTTTAAATTTGTGTTGTTTATTTATGATTAATTTTAATTGTAAACAATACATAATTAATAAACAAATTAGGATTTAAAAACAAAAATTGTTAAATAGTGAAAATAAGAAAATTTAAAAATAAAACAAGGCTGCCGGGATTCGAACCCGGGTCAGCCAAAGTTTTAACTCTCATTCACCAAACCACTCCGCCACTTGTGTTCTTTAGTAATATATCAAAACAATTAATTCAAATATCAAATCTAGATTTCAAATCAGTCAACCGACGCGCCCAACTCGCAGTCGTCGGAAATCCCGATGATTTCGCCTTTTACTGTCGGTTTCTTGTGACTTAACGTATATAATAACTCTTACATCGGTTATAACCGATGTCCAGTCCGCGACATCAGTCATAACCGCCGGAGAATTTTTGACCAACGAATCAAGACGGTAATCAGACTCAATTCATCGATGTTCTTCCCTATAAATACACACTCTAGCCTCTGATAATCTTTTCGCTCACAATCACACCAATTCTCGACGAAATTTCACTCGCCGGAATTTTTCTGTCATCACCGGACTTTCGCCGGAAAACCGAGACTCACATCAACACGGTAAATACCTCGACTCTCTCTGTTTCATTCCATTGTTAGACCATTACTAACACAAATCCACCATCCAGAATCAATCCCAGATGACGTTGTCGGAATTTCTACATTCACTGGAAAACTTCTGAAATTTCCAGAATCACGCTGAGAGCCGGTATGATCATTTAAACCTACTGATAATCGTTGCTCAGTAGTTCAATTTCACATCTAATCCATCCAAACTGTTAATTGATCCTAACAGCCGGAGTTCACAAAACAGAGCCGACGAATCCTTGCCGGAGTTCTGTGAAAGACACTGATCGGTACATCCTTTCCCCAAACTCTCTCCGTTCATTACCTTTCAATTGCTTATAATACTTGTTAATCAAATTAGAGATGAAACAGTTGAATTATCATTGTCTGTGTCCTTGAGCGAAGAAGACGAAGTCCGGTTATGTTATAAGATTAATTAAAATCAGTTTTATGAACGGGTTAGACACACAGTCCAGCGGTGGACTGTGTGCAAACAAATACATACACGTCGCGAGTTCGATTCCTGCCCCAACCTCACTCTCTTAAATAAAAATGCTCTTTTTAACCGAACCGGGATAACTCACAGAATCATGTAAGTATAATAAAAACCGGATTATTAACCAGGTTAGACACACAGTCCAGCGGTGGACTGTGTGCAACACTAACTCATATGTCCCGGGTTCGAGACGGGTTGACGGCACCGGTTCAATGCAATTAAAATCCTTTTTAAAAATAAATGATTTTCGGATTACGTTAAAAAGTATATAAATATAATTAAAAACAGAAATAATTCGGGTTAGACACGTAGCTCAGTTGGTAGAGCTGCGTGCACGCGTACGGGAGGTCACGGGTTCGAGTCTCCCCCAGCACACACATAACGGTCATGGCCAACGGTCAAAAGTCAACATTTTTTTATTATTTTTATTTATTTAATTAATTTAAAAATAAATTAAAAATACTTAAAAATAACGTTTTTAAAGTTAGAAAATAGCCTTAAACTCACAAAAATATATCCAAAAATCCTATTAAAATTGTTAATAAAATCCACTTACTTACCGTACCTTTTCGTTATTAATTAGGTTAGTTATCTCTCGTCGATCAATCCTCTAAACTCGTGCGCATTCAACATCTTCAAACAAACGCACCCAATGTAAGTGAACCTCTACCAATTCCCCGTTTTAATCACATTTTGGGGTGTATCATGTGTCGTTATTATTTATTTAAATTAAACACTTGTGCATCCATCATATTCATGATCAAATGTGTTGCCAATATATATTAATTGTTTGTGTGGTAAATGTTTAGATTAAAGTTATCATTTTCAGTACATACATTATCATAAGCCGCCGCTCCCCGTTACCTATGAGCGTGAGCCGTTCCCCATTACCTATGAGTGTGAACGAGGCGTTGCCAACATAAGATCGGCTCCGTTTGATTGAGCTTTGATCTCACATACATCATCATAGGCCGTCCGTTCCCCATTACCTATGAGCGTGAACGAGACGTTGCCAACATATACATTGTCATTCATATCATATACTCATGCAAGGTGGTTTGTGATTGTTTGTTTACATACATTTGTTCATATATGATTATTGCACAATTTTTTCATATTAAATGCAACAAGGAATCAATAACAAATGTTTTTAACAAGGTTCACTCGCCAACTTTTGTTGACCCAAAATTCCCCATTTTTACACATGATACAGGTGATCAAGTTGAAGCAAGAAACATATAGGGCGGCCTAGAAGAATAAACCAGTTTAGATTTTGGATTGTTTAGTTAATTTTTCCTTTCCTTGTATTGTATGAATTTGACTTGAAACTTTGAGATGTAATTTGAATTTAATAAATATGAAACATATTAGTAAACATCATGAGCTTTGGTGATAACCCAATTATGCCCCGACTCTTATTCCGCTGCGGGTCGGGGTGTGACAACTATCAGGTCTTGAAATTGTGCAAGAAACAACTGACAAGATCATTCAAGTCAAGGAAAGACTGAAGCGGCTCAAGATCGCTAGAAGAGTTATGCAGATAAGTGACGTAAACCCTTGGAATTTCAAGTCGGAGATAAAGTGTTGTTAAAAGTCTCACCCTGGAAAGGAGTTGTAAGATTCGGCAAGAAAGGAAAACTAAGCCCAAGGTATGTTGGACCTTTTAAAATTGTCAAACGAATAGGGCCAGTAGCCTATCAGCTACAATTGCCAGAGGAAATGGCAGGAATACATGATGTATTTCATGTATGCAATCTCAAGAAATGTCTAGCAGACGAATCATTGGTGATACCTTTTCAAGATGTACAGGTAAATGGGAAACTAAAGTTCGTTGAGAAACCCATTCAAATTGAAGATAGAAAGATCAAGAATCTTAAGCGCAAGAAATTAGTTATAGTAAAAGTAAAATAGGATTCAAAGAGAGGACCAGAATATACATGGGAGCTGGAGTCAGAAATGCAAAGAAAGTATCCACACCTATTCAAGTGAATCTAGAGGACGAGATTTAAAACAAGGTGGGGAGGATGTACAACTCTCCAAAACACCCTGAAATTAGCCGAAACGTAAAACCGGACACGCAAATCGATACGCGGCACGCAAAACGAGACAGGTCCACCTGGACAGTCCAGGCGCCACGCGCCAGAGACACCAGTCTCTGTCGCGATGCGCGGGAGGTATCCAGGTGACGTGTCACCGTTTCGCGCCATCTGGCAACCCTACACTTGTGACCAGGCTGACCTAGCCTAGCTAGGCACCTCAGGCGCCACGCGAGAGGGAACCCAGATCCCCGCACGACGCGCGGGGGAGGTCAAAATCGGGTATATATAGAGCAGCGTGGGACTGAAGTCTCTGCTCATTTGCGATCGAAAATATCGTTCGTATACTCTCTGAATCTCTGTTTCTTCGTGCAACACCCCCCTAAAACCCTAAACCCCTAAACCTGCGAAGCTCTGCCCGCTGTAAGTAACTTAACCCCCGATCATTAATTCACTATCCTACCCGAGATTAGGACTAACGCATGTCAAGGCCCTGCCCGACTACGTTTCTTTGAAATCCTATCTCGTGTTGTATGGACACCCTACCCAATTGATCTAGAATCACCAACGCATGTCTAGGCTCTGCCCGACTAAGTTTGTTGGAGTTCTGTCGAGTGTTGTATGGTTAAAGTGACTTGGGTAACTTACTAACACATGTGCATTGTATGTTTTAATAGAAATCCCAGAAAGTAATCAAGAACCATAACCAGGAACTCCGTATGAATACTTAAAGTGTTCAAGGCGAGTACATTCTCTTTTTGTAAATCTTTTTGTGAGTCAAAATGTGTTACCAAAACCTCAAATATTTTAATTATGCTTAACAGTGATTGAGTATATGTATTCTACAATTACCGCCGGTATGTTTGGGTTTTGTATACATTGCTAGTCCAAAGTCACGGGAAGGTGACAGCAACCGTTACTGTTGGGTGACAGGACCCAATGTAATATGACCCAAAAGTCAGGATTGACAGTACTGATTGAGTAATTACGTAGATATAAACATTGTAAATGCGGATGCTCCTCAATAACTGTAAAGTATAATCACTTGTTTTGATAAAAATTGAGATGGATTCGCCAGTATTTCTTGCTGATAAAATGTTTTTAAAACGCGTTTCAGGTAACTTAATGTGAAGCTAACAGAAGCCAGCTGGAGAGCACTAAAGGCTTAGAAAAGTGGCTATAAAAGTTACCTAAATAAAAAGGAGTTTCTGTTTTCCATAAATTAGGGTCTGTCCCTAAAAATATTTATTGTAATGGAACATGGGTTTTACCCCATTTGTTTAATATAAAAGTTTTGTGTTTTGAAACTCTAATATTTATATTCTAACTACGATCCTGATGTCGTAATTCCGCTGCCAAATTAATAAACACCGGTACCACCAGCTCTGTGTCTCGCGGCCCCCGCTTCCGGGGTGGGGTCGGGGGTTGCGACAATTTGCACTTTCAGTTTTTAGCTGTAACAAATTAAAAGATACCGAATGGATTTCGAAGCAAGATTCGTACGTTTGTGTAGAATACGGTAGTACTAAATCGCGAACTTGTACATGTACAGGTTGACTCTGATTCTGATTTATTGATGTGCGAAGTTTGAAGATCTGTGTTCTGATTTGAGTTTATTTATGAACTGTGTAGATGGGGGTAAGAACCCTACGTTTCAAGAGAAATTTGTGCACACCCTAATTGAAGGATTACGAGAGTTGGTTGTTAAGGTTTGGAACAACAATACGATCAAACATGATACCTTCATTGGCAGCGGAAAGTAATTATTATTATTATTATTATTATTATTATTATTATTATTATTATTATTATTATTATTATTATTATTATTATTATTATTATTATTATTATTATTTATTTTAGATTCTGCAGATCCAAGGCATTGTTCTTCCAGATCCAGATGGAGGGTGGCGATATGAACCAGAAGGTGGAGATGGAGGGTCACCAGCAGTGGAGGGGGTGAGATAGGGTTCAGCCTCATAAGCCGACGGCGGTGATTCGGGATGTTACTGGCACTGGACGGGTGAGCGTGAGGGTTCTTGATCGCCGGAGTTTGACGGTGGTGCTTCACCGGAGCAGAAGACCAGGTGTGGCAGGTCGGTGGTGATAGTGGGAGTAGGTGGTGGTGTAGGGTAGATAGAGATGGAGGAGTTTGGGGTTGTGTTGTCTGTGTAGTTAAAACACAATTGTTTTTATTTATTATTTTTTAGATTAGATTATGATTTTTTATTTTAGTAAAATGACCAAAATATCTTTATGTGGGGTATATTTGGTCAGATTTAACAATGAAAACTGAGCTAGGGCTAAAGGACATAACATACAAGGATTTGCAAACATCGAGTATGTTTCTTGTATATATTGAAGATAAAGGACATAGTTTGCAATATAGTGTAAACATAAAGGACGATTTTTGTAATTTACCTCACAATTATATTACTAATAATGCTATTTTTAACAAAAAAAATAATAGAAAATATATAATTTTTAAATAGAATATAATAATATTAAATATGTGCCATAACGCCCCTCTTCCACACCCCTCCTCCTTTCCACCACGCCACTATTCTGACGTACACTGACATGGCGTCCACATGTCGAATAATGACCATTCTTCATGCCCCTCCACATTGTGTGGGCTTAGTTTGAGCATCAGCGATGGAAGGTCACACCTCACATCTTGTCCCAAGGATCCTCACCAAACTACCGTTATTCCTGTGGTTGATGTTGGCTTTAGGGCTTTTCAAAAAGCTCGGAGCTCGCTCGGATTTAGCTCGGAAAAAGCTCGCTCGGTATAGCTCGGTTTGAAAGTGACCCGAGCCAGCTCGGCTCGGTTAGAAAGTGAGTTAGCTCGGCTCGGCTCGAACGACCCGGATTAGCTCGGTTTGGCTCGTTTGTTAGCTCGGATTATTTTACTTATAATATATTTTATTTTTCTATGCATTACGATATATTACAAAAAACTAATTATTATTTACATGTATTTTGGTTTGTTATTTGATATCTATGACTTATTGGAATGTTTATTATCATGCTAATGAACTAATAATGTATTTCGGCAAAGCTTAAAACGTATTTTGTATTGTTTAACTTGATTTTGGCTTGTGATGTATTAGGTTGAACTTATTTTAGATATGTTATTTTGAAGTATTAAATAATATTTTAGAGTACTTAATTTTAGAGCTATATATTAATTTTTATTTTTAAAAACGAACCAAACCAAGCCGAGCCCGAGCTTTGATTTTCAGCTCGGTTTCGAATCCGAGCCGAGCCGAGCCAGCTCGGTTTATAATCGAGCCGAGCCGAGCCCGAGCTTGGCCTAGCTCGGCTCGGCCGGCTCGACTCATGAACAGCCCTAGTTGGCTTGGTTCTTTTAAGTTGGACTTCCTTTATCAAACACTCACCCACATAACACATATAGTGTGGGAGGCACCGCATACTCTAAAGTGCATTTAGAGAATGGAGTTACCTATATAACCACCATACATGATTACAATGTCTACTTGTACGCTTTTTTGCGAAGTGCTCCAACGTTATTGAGTTTCCTAAATAACTACCAAAAAGTAGAAATAATTTGTGAATTCCTTTTAACTTTTCGTCCATTAGAGCCTCCCTTCAAACACTATCTACACAACTTTATATTTATTTTTTTGTAACCATATTTTTACATGTAAGAACATGTAACTCTTCTTACTATATTTTACTAACAAGTTATGAAAACTGAGCTACTTCAATTTTGCTTTATCGAGTAACTTTTTTTGGCAGTTTTGACGAATGCAGCCACACATGTGTTTGTTATTTTGAAGAAAAAGATTAAAATGAATAATCATGTGTTGCATTTTATAGTGAGACAGAGATAGTTTATCATGCCTAAATAAGACCATATGTTATGTTTTATAGGAGTCCGCCGAGCAATAGGAGTCCGCCAACCTTTAGGAGGAGTCCGTTGAGCAATGGGATGAGTCGGCCAAGCCACTAGGATGAGTCCGCCGAGCAATGGGAAAAGTCAACCAACCTTTATGCCAGACGCGTCAGCCACCTTTTTGGCTGGGAAAAGTCGGCTGTCGACGCATCAGCTTTGTTGGACACGTGTCAGCTCCTGATACATGAACTCTTCAAGGTTATAAACAGACTCATCCCATGGTGCAGGAGTCCATCCAAGGGGGCTTAAGGGTGACAATTTGGTAATGTTGGTTGGTCAACCGACAATTTGGTAATTTTCCCAACTCCTTTACTTACGAGCATTATGAGGACAACGACGCAAGGCCCTCTTACATACACCCGCTTGAGTGTGGCACGGTGTGTGAGTGATAGTGAGTCAAACCCTACAACATCTACCCTAACATTTGCTTCAACGATCAATTTAGCAAACAATCAATAAAAGGATATTGGATGATAGTTCCAACTTTTAGAGTCAATATACTGTCATTTGAGATGCACACAAACAAAACAACTCCTATAAAAATCCCAAAAGGCATAGCAATCCATCAAATAGAAAAACAGTAAATGTTATAACTTCAAGATAACAGTAGAATCCAAACAAAAGATAAAGATGAGAAACTAAACTCTGCCTGAAGTTTCAAAAAGCTTGGAAATTGACGAATCAATCTTCATCATCAATGATCTTTGTGCCAAGCCCCTTGAGTCCTTCTGCTGGGATCTCAGCAACGGTAACGAGTGAGTAAAGTTCTTCCTTAGCATCCTCGTCATCGTTCCTCTTTCTGGCAATCCTAACCCTAACTCTCCTTGGAACACTTCTGATTCCTCGGCTCCATACGTACTTGTTTAGCTTCACATCAACTCTCACATCGGTTGTTCCCATCGCGTTTTGTGCAAACTTCTTGATCTCCTTAATCGCCTTAGGTGCCTTCTTCTTGAATGTGCTGCCAAAACAAAAACAAAAAAAAACTTTCAAAACCAATAGAAAAACAAACATATGCTTTCATTCTTAACATCTGGAACAAAAACTAATCGCGGTTCGTTTATATAAAAATTGGGCTAGCTAAGATTGCTAACAAAAGCAATGAACTTGTAAACAAATTGTCGGTTGACCAACCAACATTACCAAATTGGTTGAGAGTCATATAACTCATGTGAAATGAAGCTGTAAACAAATAATTATGGCTTCTAAAAAGTTAAATCTTATAAAAAAAATGACTTGTTTAAGATTGTTAGCATGGTTGTCAATAGTGATCATAGCAATAGCACGCTACATAGCGTATAGGTCCAGTGTCGCTATTTGGTTGTAGCGAGAATAACGACACTTTCTTTATATTTATTTATTTTTAAATATAAATAGCAAGTAAATATAGCAATAAAATAGCTAGATTTTAAGTTTTTTTTAAATACACGTCAACTAGCATATATACCAGGGTATTTTGATATAATATACATATAAACTTTTTAAATTCTTTTCCTAGTGTATCACTATTTATAAAATAGCCGCCCGCTATATATCGTTATTCGCTATGTAGCATATAGGCAGGTAGGTACCTTATCGCTATTTATCTCAATTCGCCATTAACAACTATGATTGCTAGATAAGTAATGTGTGCAATGAACTTGTAAAAAGCAACAATGCCTTCTAGAAAGTTAAATTAAATAAAAATAAACTAACTGAAACAGTTAAATAAAGTTAAGAAAAGGTAATCTAACTCAATACTGCAGAAATACAAACAACAATTAAACACATGTTGATCGAATCAAAGTGAAAATTCAATAACATATAACTAAATAGCACAATTAAACACAAAAGAAATCGAAAAAAAAAAAACAAATGTGTTACCATCCATGGAGGCGCTTGTGGAGGTTGATGGTGTACTCTCTGGTAACAACCTCTTCTTTTCTTCCTTTGGTTTTCTCCACCATTTTTACTCTCGTAACTACACCTTACCTGCAAATAACAAAGTCAGTAGGATTTAATTGGTAGATGATTTAGGCTGATTGAATATATGTTACGGGATCAATTAACATGGTGTGTAACTTGTTTGTGAGATTGAAAGATAACAGCGAATGTACCTGGATGGGGGAGCTGGAGCAGACGATGAAAACAGAGGCGTAGAAATGATGAGATTGGAGAATAAAAACCCTAACAAAAGGTGCTGCTAGGGTTTGGTTTGGTTTTGGGCCTAAGAAGCTATTGGGTTAAAGAAAAAGGCTCAATGCCCACGAAACAGTTCGTTTTATGGTCCATGTAGTTTTTTTTATTAATCACAAAAGAGTTAACTCCTATTTTTTGCGCCTAGTGGTGCACAAATCGGGTTTTTTAAATACCCGGTTTCGGGTATGAAAACGGGTCGGGTACGACCGGATTCTATAAAATCGAGTATTGAAAATACACAGTCCGGGTTTTATACAAAAAATGTATACCATATATACCCGGGTTCGGGTAGGGCCCGGGTCGGTTATGGATCGGGTTGGGTTCGGGTATGCCTCAGGTATGGATCGGGTTTGGTTCGAGTATTCATTTTTTTTGTTTTTGCATAAAACATAGAAATATAAAATGCAAAACCTTTTTATTTCATAAAACATAGAAATACATGACACCTAAATAATCATAGAACCGGGTCGAATAAGATGATGAACACAGATAGCTTCGAATAACTTGATCGTCTTCGTTTATTGTTGGTCTCCAGGATAACACTTGCGGTTAAACCAAACATCAAAGACCCGTTTATAGGGTATAGAAATACAATGTAAACAAAAAAATGGTCAAAATACAATTTCTAACGGCTATATAGCCGTTACCAAGGTACAAAACTCGAAAAAACACAAAAAAAAAAAACCGAAAAAACCTGAACAGGATATTGGAAAACCCGGACCGGGCATTGAAAAAACCCGGTTCTTGGTTCGGGTTGAAACCGGGTATTCGTAAAACCCGGGTTGAAAACGGATATAAAAAACCCGGTTCCGGGTTCGGGTTTTATAAGGGTTCGGGTTTTATAACAGAAATGCATACCCGACCCTATGAAAAACCCGGGTTTTATAATACCCGGTTCTGGGTTTTTTCGGGTCCGGGTTCGGGTTTTTTGTGCACCACTATTTGTGCCTCTGATTTGTATAATTATGTCAGTTCATACCAAATTTCAAATTTATATCATTTCTGTTCCTGGCATTCTCGAAACATGCCAATTCCGTTAAAAAACTAACATTGAATCAAATAATTCGACAAACTGCAGAGACGAAAATGGCAGTTAATTCATGTTTTTTTAACGGGACTGGTATGTTTCAAGAATGCCAGAGATGAAAATAGTACAAACTTGAATTTTTTGCCCGAACTAATGTAATTAAATAAACCACAGGGATGAAAATGACAGTTAACTCATCACAAAATAAAGAAACCTTACCTCGTCTAGAATCAAATGTCTTACATATGGTACCGTTATGATAAATTTATTTAATATAGAGATGAACGTTGAATTTTTAACATATAGGGCTGTTTGTTTACCTCTTAATGAGGCTCTGAATGGTTCAGACCTCTTACTGGTTCAACACTTAATGATACAGACTGTTTGTTTCACGAGTAAATGTCTGAATGATTCAGACATTTGCCTCTGAATGGTTAAACATTATACTAAGTCTGAATGGTTAAGACCTCCAATCTGAATTGGTCAGACATTTGCCTCTTAACGGTTAAGCATTATACTGGCTCTTAATGCTTCAGACCTCTTACTGGTTTAACACTTAATGATTCAGACCTCTTACTGATTCAACACTTAACCATTTAGAAGTTGTCAAACAGCCCCATAGTTTCATTCAATTTTACAAATTTACATATAGCTTTAAATTATTTAATATAGAGATGAACGTTGAATTTTTAACATATAGTTTAATTTAATTTTACGAATTTACCTATAGCTTTAAAACTAGACTTTTTCCTTTAATTGTAAAGCGATTGGAACATCTAACTTTTTTTGACAATTATTTACTTTCGGTAATGTAATAATAACGTGGGAGAATTACTTAACATTAATTTGAAGAATTGGTAGGTTTGACGTTTCACTCTCTTTACTCTTTAGATAGTGAAGAGAGTTTTATTGTTGTATGTGTCTTATGGGTGAAATATAGAAGGGGAATTGAAAGAAACCAAGAGAAACATGAAGGAAAACAAGATATCAAACCGGTAAAGACTTGGGGAAAATCTCTTTATATAAATTGTGGTCGATGAATTAGAGAATTAAGGATTTTGGAAGGATCAAGAGGCCAACATGTAATGGCCCTAAACCTTTATAGTTTGATGATTTAAAGTCGCGAAAAGTATGATATCCTTTCAAAACATAAGTGGTATGGAGTTAATTCTAATCTCATTTGTTGTTGATCGATTCTGCATGTCGATCTAAGTTCTGAAGTAGGAATTTTCATACAACAATTTTCAAGGCTGAACTAGAGATTTATGTAGCACTTAGCTTTCAAATCAAAGTTTTTGTCTAAACACAACCCAACCACAATTCGAATTATAATCCAACACTTTTGTTAATAAAAATACTAAGCAAAACTTAAAAGTTTGAAAGTTTAGTTCCAAAACCATTTAAAAATACAAGCTTAACATAAATTGTTGCTAAATGTTTATTATCATTGAAATGTGGGGAGGTTTAGTTACAAAGGCCAGAACAGGGTTAACAAGCAAGCACTTAAAGCATCCTTTCGTCATCACCACTTTGGTAGGGTGGTAGAGGTTTTGTGCTTCTTACGGATAGACCAGTTCAATTCCTGGCATTGGATAAACTTGATGTAATTTAGGAGTAGCGATTATGTACCTTTGCAGTAAAAAAAATACTTATTTTAGACTTGCAACCTTATTTTAGATGACCGAAATGTCTATATGATATGTAAACAATAAGTAACCTTATTTTAGATGACCGAAATGTCTATATGATATGTAAACAATGTTGATTATATCTATAAACATGGGTCAGAATTATAGAACCTAATCATGTTTATTCAATCATGTCAAAGATATTAGACATTAAATCAGTAAAACTTACTTGTTTAGACAGAGATCTGAGACGAGAATGATGAATACACGATTCCCGTTATGGTACCTTATGTTGATGGATCACACTAGAGAGAATTGATATTATTGGTGTTCTCCATGAGTTTTTGATCACTTATCATCAATATATAAAGATCAATGAATAATGATCATGAATAGTGATCTGTTATACTCTATGTATTCTCTATTAATGGTACCTAAAGGGAAATAATATTGCCCCTTGAACTAATCAATATTTACAATTACTACCATCAAGTAATTGTCGGGACTAGTTATGTCATATTGGTAATGTTACAAAATGATCCGTAAGGCCACATCAACCGGTTATTTCTAACATTCTCCCACTTGGCTGAGTGATCATTTGTGATAACCATAAGTAAGTTTGGCCAAGTAAAAACATTAATCAATGTTTCAAATTGAAATTGCAACAGAAAAATACAATCATTGAGTTATTGTCAACTCAAGACCCCCATTAATTATGTTACAACCCAAAATCAAAACATACGTAAATTTTAGACCAAAATGACTGAGGTAAACCCTTTTATTTAATTTGTATAATTATTGTCTATAAGTCATTAGGTGCACATATACGTATTTATAGACAAACAAATTTAAATAATTGAGGAAATTTAATATCTAATCATTCATAAGTACGATATGCTATTATGTAAGGCCTTTAGTAAAACCTGTCTTTATTATAAGCTCTTAAAAAGACTTTGGGTGTAGACCTTAGTTAACGGATCCGCAAGCATATCATGAATGTAAATGTATTCGATACAAATATTTAGTTTCCTCTTCTTATTCATAATTGAACAATAACTTCGTATCGAAGTTTAATGCAACACATCTCGAACTGTTACTCTTCCATGAAACAAGGTAGATGACTTTTAACAATAAGTCTTCAATATTGTATTTATATGGACTCAATAAGTTTATGAGTCCACTGATAAGTTTTTAACAACATTTAGTGACAATTGCGTTGTTCATAACAACATATTATGTCATTATAATTTAGGTTGTTTTTATCAGTTTCTTATGACTCCTGCATGAGATAATTCTGCCTGCTAACATAAGGATACACCCCAAAGTTGAGATTTCGTTTCCTTTGGATATAACAAGGTTAGAGTAATCAACTGGTTTAAGTTCTCACTCCTTCATTAAATTATAGTCTCTCGCTTCTTAAAGATATTATCATATGCTTCACAATAATCTAGACTGGTCTAGCATTCAGCAATATCTATACGAGGATAGACTTGAACCTACATAAGACTTCTAAAATGAAGCATAAGGAAAAATATCATTTATCATTTTGCCCTCTAAAGGAGAGTAGTACTGTTTGTTACATGTGTAAGACCTGCTTTAGAGTAAAGCTCATGGAACAAAAAATAATGTCCCATTGGGTCTATCTCGGTATATTTTGACATCATATCTTATAAGAGGTATCTCCAAGATTCATCATATCAAAGTATGTTTGAACAATGCTTTAACTTATGTAACACATACTTGTCAAAATAATGTCAGCTATATTAGGACAAGTTTATATTAGTTGCTCCCACTTATCTTGAGGTAGGTACATCAATCCACTGGATATCTGTTGAAAAGAATTACATTAAGATTTCATCACATTTGGATGTTTTCTTCAACCCATATATGGATCTCATCGACATACAAACTAAGTTATCTTGACCTTTAGTTTAGAACTTTCGTGTTGTTTTGAACATGTAAGTCTTTGCTTATAGAAAGTTGTTTTAATATTCATTTGATGTAGCTACAAATGATTATAAGCTACTAGAACAACAATGATCCCCAAAGAAACCTTTTGTAAGAAAGGTAAGATGATTCTTCGATAACTTATTCTCTTCTGAGTATAACATTTAAGAATCAATCATGCTTCTTAGTTTCTTAAAGTTTCTATTCGGATTTAGGTAATTCAACATAATCCCGAACATTATTCTGACACATAAAACCAATTTTGCTAAAACAATTTTTATTCCATTTAGAAAATTGGTTGATGCTAATGGCTTAATTAGAAGAGGTAGGATCGGTAAACTTTCCAATGTCCATTTCAATTTTAGTCAGGGAGAATACATAATCATCAAAGTTAGTAGGCTTATAAACCTAAATGACCTCCTTGGTTGATTACTGGGTTTATTAGGAGTGTTAGTTTTGTGGATTAACTCTTGACTAAGTCGTTATCACTTTCAGAATTCTAAATGTGTAAGAATCGGTGCAATATGGTGTGCAAGAGGTGTAGACGGAGTAAAATTTAATGAGTTTTCCCCCCATCTCTTGCACTTCCGACAAGTCAAGATAAGGACTTTTACTACTCCTAATGATCTTAGAAATCTTTAGGAATTTCGCATGCTAATGGTCAGCGTTAGAAGACCAATAGTATCTATTAGAGAAACAAGTTAATGATGTCACTCGTTGTAGTTTCTCTTGTTTGAGGATTATAGTTTTGGCAAGAAATCTGAGTGTGCCCATGTTTAAGCAACAATGAAACTTTTGTAAAAGTAGCATTAGATTCTTAAAGAGACGTTGTGAAGGAGCCGTGTCTTGTACAAGATGTGCACAACCTTTTATATTAAGACACTCCCCACCTCTTGTAACTCTCGCAACTTAAGATTAAGACACTTAATACTCCCACTAACCTTTTAGATCTCTAGGAATGCTACAAGATAAGTTTCATTGATGTACTTGTTATTGGTACTTATCACATATATTAGACTCGATTTCCTTAATGTCCAGACGTTATAAGTAACTTAGGGACATATTTAGAAGGAATCATAGTATATATGAATTAATTCCTTTACTATCTTGATCCATATAAGACATATTAGATACAAGTAAATATTATGATAAATGAAGAATGTCTGGATATCCACTTTGGGATAAGTTCCAATGAAATATAATTTCTAATTGAACTTGATTTGTTCCCTTAGCCATTTAATTATTAATGCTTATAACACATGCTCGTAAGTCACTAAGAACGAGATTTGATAAAATTTCACCCTTCAATTAACCTAGTCATGATTTCTCATGAAATTTGGTCTCAATGATGAAGTTTGTAGGTCTCATTTTTCTTTTGTTAAATTTTCATTTTCATGATAACAAAAGGTTGTGAAAAGTGTAGCATCATCTAGTTCTATCTTATAAGGTTTGTATCCAAATTGAGATGACAAATAATATGAGATTTAAGGTAAGAGTGACTTTGTTTTAACTATGCAAACCTCACAACTGTCATAATGTAGCTTTCATATTGATACTAAATTCTGAATAATCTACAGAACATATAAGGTATCATAAAGCCCAATTATAAAACAGTTTATTATGGTTCTTATAGTCTTAACATAAAATTTTTCCACTAACTCTGATATTAATTATTTGTTGATTTCTTGTAAGTAAACGTATAGAACTAGACACAACCCGTCATGTGTTAATTGGAATATTATCATTAGCAGACTTAAATATCATAAATATATAACTACTTATCTTAGCCAGCTGTTCCATTGAATTATGGATAGTCTCGATTCTCATGCCTAGTTTAATGACATAAATTTGTAGTGAGACTTTCCTTTGAAGAAACTTATAGCTGGAAGTAGTACTTGTACATATATCTGAATCTTAAAAAATATTCTCATTTTAGGTTTAGTGGCTATGAGGTGAACAACATCTAATTTTCCAGTTTATTGCATTTCTTTTCTTTTACATATGTTGCTAATCAACACTCTCATTTTCCTTTGGTATTTCTGAGTGGTATAGTTGATTCTTAAGGCAACTTATAGTATTATTGGAAAAGTTATTATGTAATGCACCGGAAAAGTGTATTGTTTTCATGTGTAAACCTTTAAATTATGGGTCATGGTATTGTAGATCATGATATATTCACAGATGCCAGTAAACTTTATGGTTAGAATCTAGAGTAAATGCATGCGTCTTAGGAGGTATTTTGGTTCTTCCAAAGAAAACAAATTAATCTTATGAAATTCAGAATCTGAATAGCTCCCGTGATAACAATAATTAAATGAGTTCTTGATTATCATAAGAAATATAATGATTGACTTATCCTACTAGTCATGCTCTATTTTTCTTATGTAATATTTTTATCAGAAAATATCAGTAGGATTGTCATGTCTTAAAAGATAATCAACAATCAATTAGAATAAATTTTGTAAAAACTCTTTAGTAAGCAAAACATCTTAGGTTTTTGAAATTAGAGTGGATGTAATAGATCAATAAAAATAGAAGAGTTGAAATAAGCTAATTAGGGTAATCAAGTAAAGCAAATAAAAAAATATTATATTGAAGGTACAATCTACTATAACACCAAAATAGTAGACTAACTTAAGGTTCTTCCTGAGTTTTGGCTTCACTTTGGCTTTGACCAAAATTCAGACATTATGAACATACATAAATAACAAACTGTCTTGATGTTCTACATAAATTTGGCTTCGCTTTGGCTTTGACCAAAATTTATGTATTATGAACATACATAATTGACTAACTTATTGTTCTACATAAACTTTGGCTTTGCTTTGTCTTTGACCAAAATTCATGTATTATGAACATACGTAAATAAAAACCAACTTAATGTTCTGTTTGAATTTTGGCTTTGCTTTGACCAAAATTCATAAATTATGAACCATATAAATAATAGACTGTCTTTAATGTTCTACATGAACTTTGGCTTCGCTTTGACCAAAATTCTAGTATCATGAACATGCATAAGAGACTGATTTAATGCTCTACATGAACTTTGGCTTCGCTTTGGATTTGACCAAAGTTCATGTATTATGAACATGAATGAATAATACTGTATGACACATAAATAAAACATAACACATTTAGGCCATAAATGATTTATTTATGTAAATTAGCCTAATAATTCATTATGTGTGTCATCATATAGTTAGTTGTTGGCTTTATCATATAACACTACTAATTATGTCAAATAGGTTTCAAGACATAAGTAAAAAGATTAATTTCGCTTAATATGAGGAACCCAAAACATAATAGAATCTCATAGTCAAGACCGGATAAAATCATTTCCTTCGATATATTATATTCTCGTACATAAAAAATAATTTCACATAAGGAATGCTTATATGTTATCCCAGTATTTTTAAAAATACATCAAAATATAGTAACGGTGAGGATTTTAACATAATTCATCTCAGTATATTTAAATCAAATATAAAGATTTGCATAAATATAAATTCAAACATTAATTCATGAAGACTTTGTAAACTATTAATTCAAAACTCATGAATACATAATCAAATTCCGTAATGCATTGTAAAATTATCAATTATAAGTTCATCGACATTGCAAAAATTTAAATTACATTACTTTCATTAATCCAATATTAAATAAAACTCTCATGTCAAATCAATGGAATTAGTTGTAAAATAACTCAAATAAAACATTTATTTATCCATAGAATGAATTCAGGAAACTAAAATGTTCCATCTAATTTTACATCTGATAATATTAAATTGATTTATAATGGACAATATAAAATTACTTAAGATGATGTAAGATTCCATCATCAGAATGCAAATCAATATCTTTATAAATATATTGATATTACTAAAACCATTCGCAGAAAACAATATGAATTGATAATTAGAAAATATTTATTTACGGCAGTGGTTATTTTATTCCTTTTTTTTTGTTACCATTAAGGAACTTCAAACGATCAACATCAAATTTCTTGATTGAATCGAGATAATAAACATTGCTCTGATACCACATGTGGATTATATCTATAAACATAGGTCAGAATTATAGAACCTAATCATGTTTATTTAATTATGTCAAAGATATTAGACATTAAATCAGTAAAACTTACTTGTTGAGACAGAAATCTCAAGATGAGAATGATGAATCCACGATTCCCGTTATGGTACCTTATGTTCATGGATTACACTAGAGAGAATTGATATTATTGGTGTTCTTCATGAGTTTTTGATCACTTATCATGAATATCTAAAGATGAATGAATAATGATCATGAATAGTGATCCGTTATAAAAACTCTATGTATTCTCTATTAATGGTACCTAAAGAGAAATCATAATTGCCCCTTAAACTAATTAATATTTACAATTACTATCATCAAGTAATTATCGGGACTAGTTATGTCATATTTGTAATGTTACCAAATGATCCGTAAGGTCACATCAACCGATTATTTCTAACAAACAATTTTAACAATCACTTTCCACTTTCCAGGATGAAAAGACTTTGCAAATCAATGCAAACGGATAACTAAAGCATTAATGATCCATCTTATCTAACACCTTTACAATCAACCCCACATCACTTTTACCCCCAATCATCACTTCAAAGAAGCTCCTTATAACTAGGGTGTGGATGTTCATGGCTTTATAGCCTAGTGGTCTCTGGTGGTGGGATAAGACTTTGGGACCAATAAGTCTTAGGTTCGATTCCCACAAGGGGTTTTCTCATATTTATTTGGTTTCCTTCTGAATTAGTGTGGCATTATGCCTATTGGAGATGGATATGATCGGGTGGTTCCTCTGGTGGCACGATGATACTCCAGTGGTCCGTCAGTGATCCAAATTTGTCGTTTAAAAAAAAAACTAGGGTGTGAATCGTGTTAGGTCGATGGATTGAATTTTATTTATTCATGTGATAGACATTGACCCTAACTCATACACTTAAAATCATGTAATTTGAACACGAGTCACTTAACCTATTTATCTAAACATGTTAGATATCAAATGGATAGACATGTTGTAAGCAGGTTGACGAGTTGAAATTGAGTTGCAATCAACATGCAAATAAGTTGTTTACTTAAACAGTTGGACGTAATAAAATATATTGTATATCCTACATTTATAATCAACATGTTTATTAAATGCATTAAACATGCCAACCATTATAAATAAGTTTTAAATATGATATGTCGACCCCACATACTTAAAATTCCAAGTCTAAACCAGTTTCATTATCTGTTGGTAGAGTACGTATTCTTGAGAAAAAAAAGGCCGCTATCTCCATGGCCTGAGGATGTTCCTCACCGCGATAGAGCCATGTTTGGTATGATGGTAGAAACCCACTCTCTTGTATGTGGTTTGTTATATATTGTTTTCAAATCATGTCGTATCCCATTGCAACATCGTCTACACGGGCAAAACGCTTTACCTTGGTCGCTAACATGGCTTTTAGCAATCTCTATAAAGTTGAGAATGCTGTTCAAGAAATCTACAGAATTTCGATTATCCCATTTAACCCAACTCTTATCAATTGTCATAACTATTTCAATACATACCCATAAAAAGCACACATATACACAAACATGCATATATACAATAAATGATAAAAATGAATGGGTATTATGCAATCGATGCTCTAAGGCGATGGATCCTATCCCACTTTTTGGGTATTCTAACGAGTTGTCTATTTAAGAAAAAAATGGCAACATTTCCCCTATGCGTATAAACCGCATACTCACAAGAGTAGGAGAAATAGCTAACAATTTCTTCTTAAATGCTAACCCGTCAAAATGTATACATACTGTAACTGAGATAGAATATTCAAAAAGCAATTCCAAATGGAGATGATCCGGAATTTATCTCTATTAGAATATTAGATAAATTTCGGACGTGTATATTCTAAATGGTATATTACAATCAATAATATATTGACCCGTTTAACCCATTTGTTTTTTACTTTATTTTTTAATATACTTTATGTAACAAATTATATTGGTTAGTTTTTATATGCTTAAATAATATAATAAATTTGTTAATTTGTTTTTTATATATATTTTATAATAAGTTATGAAAAAAAAAAACATTCGGATCAAAAATCGTGTTAAATACAAACACATATATATGTAACAAGCAATTTTTGCAATTTTTGGTGTAGTCAAAAAGTGTTACCTAAAATCAAATGAAAATAATAATAGAATCGAAAACAAATGCGAAGACAAGCCTATATTCTTCCCAAATTATAATAAATAAAACCCTACAATTTCGTTACAAACTTAGTTAGATATAAATCATTAAATAACACAAGTTAAAAAAACTAAATAAATAATATGCCTATATACAAACATAGACATATACTAACATGAGGACACATTTCCCTTTAAACAAAAGGCATTTTTCATTAAACCAACTAAAGAGAAGAATAAAGATTATACAAAGTGCAAAAGAAGCCGAATAACTAGTGTGTTTAAAGGTTACATGACAAGGTTAATCAAGGATTCTTTGAGTCATTAGGTTAAATGTGATAAATGGAACAACCGAACAACTAACAATGTTTGATACACCAGTACTGACATAAAATTGCATTATTCAACTCATGTTACAATGTCAAAAGTCTAACCAAAAGAATAGTGGATACAGGTCCATACTGAACCAAAGAAACACTTAAAAGAATTCAAGAAAACATCTTGAATACAATATCCTAGTGACAATAGAAGAACGGACATCTTCTGTTTGAACTTACAAACAAGATAAAGCATTTATAGGGTATTTTAACCGTTAAATTAATCGTAAACTGGTGTAGTCGCGTGTGTGTATCATGTTCAATTTAGCTAAATTCTAGTCGTTATATGAAGAGTGGATTCCAACACTTAAACAGATACAAAACCAATACAACTAACGGATGGTTGAAATTGTTTACCTGGATTCGTGATACTTAACAAATAGAATGGGAATGAGTGTAGGTTCACTGTTTCGCCGCAGAGTCCGGTGTTTGAAAAAAGATTGGGAGAAGGAGGATGTAAAGAAATTAGGGGACATCGATGATTTGTCGTGTCTATAGGTTAAAAGTTTATACCAAACACGTTTTTTCTAAAAGAAAACCAATAAAAAATTGTAGTAACCTATAGAGATGACTTATGTTGTCTCTATAGGGTGAATATAGGGTGAAGGAGTGATGAAGAATTTTCCTACCTAAATGAATTTTTTTATCACTTAAACATTGTGGAGATCACATACTCCCAGTATAAGTTAAAATATAGTGTTTAATTTGTTTTCTTAACTTTTGATTATAAAATAAAAAAAACGTACTAAACTTGTAGAGACGACGTGTTGTCTGTACACGTTAAAATAATTTTTTTGTGTTTCTAATTTATCAAATTAGAATTAAAAAAATATATTTTCACCCTACAAAGATGGCATGTCATTCCTATGCAGGGTAACCTATGTAACACTCCGCATTTCTATACTTTCAATATTTAGAAAGTTGTATTCGCGTTTCTGTTTTAGAAACTTGTAATTGTGTCGTATTCGTGGTTCATTTCCAATCTTGTAATCAGAGGCTTTGATCATAATGGAAATTTATTTTATACATATACGTGTTACCTTTCATATTTGTGTTATATACACAATCTATCTTTAAATACGTGTTTATACGCAAAACCGAGACTTAAAATACACTTTGGATACCTAAAAACAAGTTTACAAGAAAACGACATAAAATAACCTAGTTACAAAGTGCAGGGACTAAAAGTAAGCAAAACCAAAATATTTTCCACCACCTTTTTCTCCAATCATCTCCCACCCTTCTTTAGCCATTAGATTTCACCATTTTCCACATCCTTTCTCCTCCAACCACCCTTCCCCCTTCTTTAGCCAATCACGTTTCACCATTTTCTACCTCTTTTCTCCTCCAATCATTTTCCACCTTTATTAACTCCCAAACTCTAATCCTCACTTATAAATACAAGCCCCCACCGTGTTATAAACACTTCCCACACACTAATCTACTCCCAAACTCTGTAGTCATCTTAACAATTCCAAGCAAAGAAGAATACTTTCAAGTGTTCTAAGGTAACTTTGGTGCTCCACCCTCCAGGACTCGTCAACTCACGTTACTTTGGAAAGCTTTGCAAACCGTGAGTATACATGACTCCCTATTTTACTTTTAACACTTTTTGGTATAATACGTATATGCTATTAAACTCACGCTGTCACACCCCAACCGATGGCGGAATCATCGGGGCGCGGCACTAAGCGAATCAGATTGTCCAAGAGAATCCACAATAACTATTTCTGATGACAAATATTTAATACGTTAATTTCCCATACAATCAACAAACATTCGTCCAATAGTCATTACAAATTTCAATATTCTCAAACAAAAAGATCCGACAACTAGATTTAAGTGGGTTTCTAGAGAGTCCTAAGCTTGATTCGAGATAACCTGCGTTTAACCTGCAACATACGTTAAAATAATGTCAATACAAAAATGTATTGGCGAGCATACAGGTTTTGATACAATAGCATAGTAGAGAAAAACGTTGCGAAAAACCATATACAAAAAATGATAAACACATATAAACTAATCAAGACAAATTTCACATGTTAAGTTCCGAGAGAAGGCTGGTAAGCGCGATTTGTGACTTCTTAGCTAGACCCCGTCGGGTGTCAGCCAAACTATAGTACCATACTAGCTAGTACCATACTAGCTAAGGTTGGAGTTAACGAAAAAGTGTACTATTATATATGTATCAAGCATCATGTTTAGCCATGTGTAACGAGTATTCGCGTGTGATAATCAGTTTAGTTCGTGTTGTGTATTTTGATATGAACGTATGTTACACCCAAAAAGTGCGTTTAAAGCGAAAAGGGGTCAAGTATACTCACAGTGAGTGCGTAAACAACAAACACGAGCGAGATGGAGTGAGGAGAGTGTTGGGTCACCCTGCGGGTAGAAACAGAAGTGCATCAGTCTTCTAGAGTGTTCAAAAAGTCGGAACGGAGACTCGTGCGGGAACAGCATATTTCGCATGAAAATGGAATTTTCGTGCGAAAATGCATGTTTCGTGTCCAAAATCGAGTGTTTTCGTGTCATTCTTCGGGAAATCGAGTGTCCATCCCTCCAACCTTAAGCCACTGGTCAAACCTTGTGCCGGAGAGGTCTTTAGAGCGAGTGAGTCGTTTGTGGAAACTCAGAGTGGGTCATCACCCAAAGTGATTCGTGCGAGCCAGTCCAGTTTGCACAAGTGACTGTTCTTGCATCTTTGTGCAACCGGAACTGAATCTTCGCTTGGAACGGACGTGATTTCGAATCCATTTCAGGCTATTTTGGACACTGCTTCGTTCCACTACTTAGTGAACGAAACATACGTCGGTTCTATCTGCTTTTGTGTGAAAATCGATTTTATAAAACAGTTTTGTTAAGATAAACACTGTGTGAGCTTGAAACAACAAGGTTTCAGATCTGAGAAGCCAAGGCTAACTCAAACATGCTCGGTTAAGTGTAGATCTAAGTTAAAATCAGAAAGTTTGATGAAAAAGATGAAGGTTTTTGTAAACAGAAGAAGTTTAAATGAAATCGGAGATAAACTCGTGTAAAATCGTTGTAGAAATCGTTGTGATTCTCGTGAAAAATGTGGTCTTCTTACTTGAAACAGAGAAAACGAGCTAGAGAGCGTGTTGGTGCGGAATCAGTAAGCTGAGAATGAATGACAAGGGTTGGTATTTATAGGAGGAGAGGAGTGAGGGTGATCTGGTGAAATTTTCGTGCGAAAAATGTCATTTTCACATGAAAAATGTCATTTCGGGCCAAAAATATGTTATTTTCGTACGAAATTAGCCATTTTCGTAGTTACAAATTTATTTATTTATTTTTGTTTCGTTAGGTTAAGTACGTTAAGACTTTTGACGAAACATTAAGCGTTTAAATTAAATTAAATTAAAATAAATAAATAAGCGAGATAGTATGCGTCTCAGTTCCAAGTCTTGTGAGTGTCGCGTTGTGGTTTAAGCGATCGAGTCGTCTTGGAAACATCACGTGATTGTCATAGTATAAGCGATTGTGTTGTAAGCGTTAGCGTTGTGAGGTGCGATGTAGTTTTTTGAAATAAGCGATGTAGCGTAGTAAGCGATATAGTTTACATTATGATCCGAATCTCTGGTGCTAGGCGTAACTAGAGTAACGAGGTGCGAAAAAGCGGGTTGTTACACACGCCATCACATACTTTACGCTTAAATCACAAACAAATAATCTAACATACATGCTTAATACGTTATCTTGAACTCGTATATGCTGGAATTCTTTATGATTTATACCTGCCATTAACTTCGTACGAGCCTCCCTTAATATGTTTAGCGCTATAGGATTAACGCACCACCCGTTTTCTTGAGGTCATGTTAAGTTAAACAAAACGGTCTTGTCATTGCTACGACAAGATTACGCTAGCGGGAAACTTTGGGTTGATAATTATAAGATGCATGCTAGTAGCGTTATGTTAGTTCTTAGTCGCGATTATGCCATGTGGATTCCTTCAAATTGTTTATACATATACTAGTAATCAAACTTGTATGGTCACCAACACTTTATGTGTTGACATGTACTTTAATACGTATTGCAGGAGATTGATGATGATGATGATGATGATGATGAACGGAATCTAGTAGGATGACTAGAAACTCATTTTAATTTAGTCATTGTTATTGTATTTTGTTTCTTGTCAACGTGTTGTATTTGTTTCCAAAACAATTGTATTTTGCCTTAGTAATGAAATGAAAAATCGTTTAATAAATATTTGTCACAAATAGCGTTATGAAATCTCTTGCAATCTGTTTTGTCCCGCACCGATGTTTCCGTCATCGGTTGGGGTGTGACAACCTAACTTAAAACACAGAAAAACTTGTAGTGACGATATGTGATGTCCCAAAAAAATATTTTTGTTGTAAAGCCACCCCATCATGAGTCTATCGGGAGACATCTAAATTATACTTCTCTTATACTTTTTAGGATGCCTCAAATAGAGCTAGAGATTAATCATATAATTTTAGTTTATTTTTTATTCGAGAAGAGGCTGGAATTAGGGGTGTTCATAAAATCCAATCCGAAACCAAAATAAAAAAAACCCGAAAAAGCCAATCTGAAATCTTATTCAAACATTCGGATCGGAATTATTTGGATTATTCTGATATCCAAATAAACCAATTAAGCTTTAATATATCTGCATAAACCAAATAATATTTAATATATCCGAAATCTGAGGCATAATTAAAATAATTCACGAGTTCAATTATGACGCCGAAAGACATGACGATTGGGAAACGTTGCAACACAAAGGAACTGGAGATGAGTATGAGAATGATGATCCAGAATCTATGGAGTAAACGTTGATTACTATTAAACTTCGGATTCTGTTAAAAAAACATGTAAGTAGTGATGACGATGATTAGGAGGAGGAGGGTGTTGTTGAAGATAAGGTCAACAAGGAAGATGATGAGAAGGAAAAGACAAGGAAGATAATGAGAAACATAATAAAAACACACACATGCACACATAACCTAATTAACCATGAATCCATCGTCACGATCATCATCATCCTTCGTTATGTTCCTCGGCTTCCTCCTCTTCCTCCTTCTTATCATCATTTTCCTCGTCTTCCATCTCTTCTTCCTTCTCCCCATCCTTCTCCTCATCTTCCTCGTCAACCTCATCTTCAACAACATCCTCCTCTTACTCCTCATCATCATCACTACTTGCACACTTTTTTCAGATCCAGAGTTGCAGGGTATCAACAAACTCCTTATATTATGTATCATCGATCTCATACTTGTCTCCAGTTCACGTGTTGCAATGTTTCCCACTCGTCATTTCTTTCTGCATCGGAATAGAACTTAGGGTTGTTAGTCATGTTGAATTGGTAGCTTGAATTTCGAGAAGAGTTAGATGAAAGTGTTGTTAGAAATGGAGTTTAATGAGAGTGATGATCATATTTAATGGCGGAAATCATAAAAGCATTCAAAAATTGGCGTGGGTCTAAGACTTACCTCTAAAAGCACCTGGTCGAACCAACATGTGTTTAGAAGATTTACAAAATTGTGGAATCTTTTTGGTCCTCACTAATTCTATAATATGTATTACACAATTTCACATGCAAAATATGAGGCTAGAATTAGGGGTGCTCATAAAATCCGAAACAACCCGAAAAAAGCCATCAGGATTATTTGGATTATTCCAATATCCGAATAAACCAAATAATATTTAATATATCCGAAATCTGAAACATAATTAAAAAAACTCATGAGTTCCATTCGGACTCCGAAAGACATGACAATTGGGAATCATTGCAACATAAAGCAACTGGATATGAGTATGAGAATGATGATCGAGAACATATGGAGTAAACTTTGATTACTCTTTAACTTCGGATTCTGGAAAAAAAACGTGTAAGTAGTGATGAAGATGATCAGGAGGAGGATGTTGTTGAAGATAAGGTCAACGAGGAAGATGATGAGAAGGAAGAAGAGAAGGAAGATCATGAGAAACATAATAAAACACACACACACATAACCTAATTAACCATGAATCCATCGTAAAGATCATCATCATCCTTAGTCATGTTCCTCGGCTTCCTCCTCTTCCTCCTTCTTATCATCATTTTCCACGTCTTCCTTCTCTTCTTCTGTCTCCTCATCCTTCTCCTCGTCAACCTCATCTTCAACAACATCCTCTTCTTACTCCTCCTCATCATCACTACTTGCACACTTTTTTCAGACTCCGGAGTTGCAGGGTAATCAACAAACTCCTTATATTATGGATCATCCATCTCATACTTATCTCTAGTTCATGTGTTGCGACGTTTCCCACTCGTCGTGTCTTTCGACATCGGAATCGAACTTCGGGTTGTTAGTCATGTTGAATTAGTAGCTTGAATTTTGAGAAGAGTTAGATGAAAGTGTTGTTAGAAATGGAGTTTGATAAGGTTAACGAGGAAGATGATGAGAAGGCATAATAAAACACACACACACATAACCTAATTAACCATGAATCTATCATCATTATAATCATCATCCTTCATCATCTTCCTTGGCTTCCTCCTCTTCCTCCTTATCATCATTTTCCTCGTCTTCCTTCTCCTCATCTTCCTCATCAACCTCATCTTCAACAACATCCTCCTCTTACTCCTTATCATCATCACTACTTGCACACTTTTTTCAGGCTCCGGAGTTGCAGGGTAATAAAAAAAACTCCTTATACTATGGATCAACATTTTCATACGTATCTCCTATTCATGTGTTGCGACGTTTCCCACTCGTCATGTCTTTCGGCATCGATATCAAACTTAGGGTTGTTAGTCATGTTGAATTGGCAGCTTGAATTTCGAGAAGAGTTAGATGAAAGTGTTGTTAGAAATGGAGTTTAATGAGAGTGCCAATTATATTTAGTCGAGGAAATCATAAAAGCTTTCAAAAATTGGCCTGAGTCTAAGACCTCTGAAAGCACCTGGTCGAACCAATATGTGTTTAGAAGATTTATAGAATTGTGGAATCTTTTTGGTCCCCACTAATTCTATAATTTGTATTACACAATTCACATACAAATAATGAGGCTGGAATTAGGGGTGCTCATAAAATCCAAAAAAAAAACCAAAAAAAGCCAATCCGAAATCTTATTCGGATCGGGATTATTTGGAATATTCCGATATCCGAATAAACCAATTAAGCTTTAATATATCCAAATAAACCAAATAATATTAAATATATCTGAAATCTGAAACAGAATTAAAAAAATTCATGAGTTCCATTTTGACGCCGAAAGACATAACGATTGGGAAACGTAGCAACATAAAGGAACTGGGGATGAGTATGAGGCTGATGATCCAGAATCTATGGAGTAAAAATAGATTACTCTTTAACTTCGGATTCTGGAAAAAAACGTGTATGTAGTGATGACGATGATCAGGAGGAGGAGGAGGATGTTGAAGATAAGGTCAACGAGGAAGATGATGAGAAGGAAGAAGAGAGGAAACATGATGAGAAACATAATAAAATACACACACACACATAACCTAATTAATCATGAATCCATCGTCATGATCATCATCATCCTTCGTTATGTTCCTCGACTTCCTCCTCTTTCTCCTTCTTATCATCATTTTCCTCGTCTTCCTTCTCCTCATCTTCCTCGTCAACCTCATCTTCAACAACATCCTCTTTTGACTCCTCATCATCATCACTACTTGCACACTTTTTTCTGACTCCATGGTTGCAGGGTAATCAACAAACTCCTTATATTATGGACCATCCATCTCATACTTATCTCCAGTTCATGTGTTGCGACGTTCCCCACAATGTCTTTCGGCATCGAAATCGAACTTAGGGTTGTTAGTCATGTTGAATTGGTAATTTGAATTTCGAGAAGATTTAGATGAAAGTGTTGTTAGAAATGAAGTTTGATGAGAGCGATGATCATGTTTAACGGCGGAAATCATAAAAGCTTTCAAAAATTGGCCTTGGTCTAAGACTTACCTCTAAAAGCACCTGGTCGAACCAACATGTGTGTAGAAGATTTATTGAATTGTGGAATCTTTTTGGACCCACTAATTCTGTAATCTTTATTACACAATTTCACAAACAAAATATGAGGTTGGAATTAGGGGTGTTTATAAAATCCGAAAAAACCCAAAAAAGCCAACGAAATCTTATTCAGATATTCGGATCGGGATTACTTGGATTATTCGCATATCCGAATAAATCAATTAAGCTTTAATATATCCGAATAAACCAAATAATCTTTAACATATCCGAAATCCGAAACATAATTAAAAAAATCATTAGTTTGATTCTGACGCCGAAAGACATGACGGTTGGGAAACGTTGCAACATCAAGGAACCGGAAATGAATATGAGAATGAGGATCCAGAATCCAAGGAGTAAACGTTGATTATTCTTTAACTTCGGATTTTGAAAAAAAGTCCAAGTACCGATGATGTTCAGGAGGAGGAGGATGTTGTTTAAGATAAGGTTAACGAGGAAGATGATGAGAAGGAAGAAGAGAAGGAACATGATGAGAATGATGATGAGAAACATAATAAAACACACACACACACATAACCTAATTAACCATGAATCTATCATCATGATAATCATCATCCTTCATCATCTTCCTTGGCTTCCTCCTTCTTATCATCATTATCATCATTTTCCTCATCTTCCTTCTCCTCATCTTCCTCGTCAAACTCATCTTCAACAACATCCTCCTCTTACTCCTCATCATCATCACTACTTGCACACTTTTTTCAGACTCCGGAGTTGCAGGGTAATCAACAAACTCCTTATACTATGGATCATCATTTTCATACGTATCTCCAATTCATGTGCTGCGACGTTTCCCACTTGTCATGTCTTTCGGCAACAGAATCGAACTTAGGGTTGTTAGTCATGGTGAATTGGTAGCTTGAATTTCGAGAAGTGTTAGATGAAAGTGTTGTTAGAAATGGAGTTTGATGAGAGTGATTATCATATTTAATGGCGGAAATCATAAAAGCTTTCAAAACTTGGTGTGCGTCTAAGACTTAAATATGGAAGCACCTGGTCGAACCAAAATGTGTTTCAATGATTTATAGAATTGTGCAATCTTTTTGGTCCCCATTAATTCTATAATGTGTATTACACAATTTCTCATACAAAATATGAGGATGGAACTAGGGGTGTTTATAAAATCCAAAAAAAGACCCGAAAAAAGCCAATCTGAAATCTTATTCAGATATTCGGATCAGGATTATTTAGATTATTCGAATATCCGAATAAATAAATTAAGCTTTAATATATCTGAATAAAGCAAATAAGCTTTAATATATGTGAAATCTGAAACACAATTAAAAAATCATGAGTTTGATTCTGACACAGAAAGACATGACGATTGGGAAACGTTGCAACATCAAGGAATTGGAGATAAGTATGAGAATGATGATCCAGAATCTAAGGAGTAAACGTTGATTACTCGTTAACTTCGGATTCTGAAAAAAAAAACATGCAAGTAGTAATGATGATCAGGAGGATGTTGTTGAAGATAAGGTCAACGAGGAAGATGATGAGAAGGAAGAAGAGAAGGAACATGATGAGAAACATAATAAAAAATATACATACACACATAACCTAATTAATCATGAATCCATCATCATGATCATCATCATCCTTCGTTATGTACCTCGACTTCCTCATCTTCCTCCTCCTCCTCCTTCTTATCATCATTTTCCTCGTCTTCCTTCTCCTCATCTTCCTCGTCAACCTCCTCTTCAACAACATCCTCTTTTGACTCCTCATCATCATCACTACTTGCACACTTTTTTCAGACTCCGTAGTTGTAGGGTAATCAACAAACTCTTTATATTATGGATCATCCATCTCATACTTATCTCCAGTTCATGTGTTGCGACGTTTCCCACAATGTCTTTTGGCATCGGAATCGAACTTAGGGTTGTTAGTCATGTTGAATTGGTAATTTGAATTTCGAGAAGAGTTAGATGAAAGTGTTGTTAGAAATGGAGTTTGATGAGAGTGATGATCATGTTTAATGGCAGAAATCATAAAAGCTTTCAAAAATTGGCCTTGGTCTAAGACTTACCTCTGAAAGCACCTGGTCGAACCAACATGTGTTTAGAAGATTTATTGAATTGTGGAATCTTTTTGGACCCACTAATTCTATAATCTGTATTACACAATTTCACAAACAAAATATGAGGTTGGAATTAGGGGTGTTCATAAAATCCGAAAAAACCCAATCCAAAATCTTATTCAGATATACGGATTAGGATTATCTGGATTATTCGCATATCCGAATAAATCAATTAAGCTTTAATATATCCGAATAAACCAAATAAGCTTTAATATATATGAAATCCAAAACATAATTAAAAATCATGAGTTTGATTCTGACGCCAAAAGACATGCGATTGGGAAACGTTGCAACATCAAGGAACTGGAAATGAATATGAGAATGAGGATCCAGAATCCAAGGGGTAAACGTTGATTACTCTTTAACTTCGGATTCCGAAAAAAAGTCCAAGTACCGATGAAGATCAGGAGGAGGAGGATGTTGTTTAAGATAAGGTTAACGAGGAAGATGATGAGAAGGAAGAAGAGAAGGAACGTCATGAGAATGATGATGAGAAACATAATAAAACACACACACACACACATAACCTAGTTAACGATGAATCTATCATCATGATAATCATCATCCTTCATCATCTTCCATGGCTTCCTCCTCTTCCTCCTTCTTATCATCATTATCATCATTTTCCTCGTCTTCCTTCTCCTCATCTTCCTCGTCAACCTCATCTTCAACAACATCCTCCTCTTACTCCTCATCATGATCACTACATGCACACTTTTTTCAGGCTCCGGAGTTGCAGGGTAATCAAAAAACTCCTTATACTATGGATCATCATTTTCATACATATCTCCAATTCATGTGTTGCGACGTTTCCCACTCGTCATGTCTTTCGGCATCGAAATCAAACTTAGGGTTGTTAGTCATGTTGAATTGGCAGTTTGAATTTCGAGAAGAGTTAGCTGAAAGTGTTGTTAGAAATGGAGTTTGATGAAAGTGCCAATTATATGTAATGGAGGAAATCATAAAAGCTTTCACAAATTGGCATGTGTCTAAGACCTCTGAAAGCACCTGGTCGAACCAAAATGTGTTTAGAAGATTTATATAATTGTGGAATCTTTTTGGTCCGCACTAATTCTATAATCGGTAATACTCAATTTCACATACAAAATATGTTTAAAATTTCATGTATATGCTTTTATTTATACGAACTTGGAGTCCATTGTATAATAATATGAGTCAAGCTAACTTGGTTTGTAATGTGTAATCCGCATTAGAAAGTTAACTCGTATTCTACTTAAGATAGATCGTGAGTTTAGGTGTTTTCAAAAAATACGAAATCCAAAAAACCGAAAAAAACCGACCTGAAATCTTATTTGGATATTTTGATCGGAGCTATCCGAATTCGGGTTCTTATTTGGATATTTGGATCGGATTAAGGTTTTAAAATTAAAAATATTTGGATTATTCGGATATCTGAAAAAACCTAATAAGCTTTAATATATGTTTTGGAGTAATCTTTTTATTTGTGTTTTAAGACTAATTAATATTATAGAGACTTCTTTTTTGTAGTTTGAAGTTTGTATTTGTGTTTTAAGACTATTTTTCAGGTTTTGTACATTTATCGTGAATCTCAATTAGTCAAATGTTAGGAATCAGACCAAGGAAAAATCATAAACTTATAAAAATATGTTATTCGGTTTAATTTGGATTATTTGGATATCCATTCGGATCATAAACTTAGAAAAATAAGTTGTTCGATTTAATTTGGATTATGGATATTCATTCGGATTATTCTAATTTACCCGAATCTGATCCAAACTAAATTCTGATAAATTTGGATTGGATGAGAATATTTCCAATTCAGATCGAATCGGGTTTCGGATAGGTACCTAAAATTTTCAAATCCGAATATCTGTTGTGAGATCCAATGAACACCCTTAGCCATGGTTGTAAAAAATGTCTCGAAGGTCGAGTACTCCCCATGTACTCATTACAAGGTAGCTTGACGAGGCCTGGGTACTCTTCGTATAAGTTGAATACTCCCAGAGTACTCTCCACCTAGGCCGATTACTTCCCTAATACTCTCAAATCCGACTAGAGAGCGCCTATCGACTTTTGCAAGGCCTAGCTGAAATGGCTTTGATTTCATTCAAGTACTTCACGTTTTGCCACAATGCATCATGTAACATGTTTCTAGCATTAACCCATGTAATTAGTAGCCATTTTCTAGCGCAACACATAATATCATATGCCAAATCACACATTTGACGAGCTCCAAAGTTGCGTGAATATTTATTTTCCTAGCAAACTTAATCAAGAAGCCATCAAAGTTACATGCAACTATATTATAGCGACTAAGATTACATTACATATTATTACATTTCATACCATATATCGGATAAAGGGACAACTTTCTCTTCTTAAATTTAATGTTTCAGATAAAATGACATGTTTTGATCGTATCTTTTAGTTATGTCATAACACACGCACACACAACGACAGTTGTTCCAAAATTGTATGAGTACCGAAGAAACACCCATTCTAATCAATAGGGATAAAGCCTAAGTTGGTATCTCGACAGGGGTTATCTTTAATCTCTTATCTGATTAGTACAGCCGAAGTAATATCGGGAGCAAATCTGCAAAACAGACATCGTGACTCGTTATTGTCACACCCGGACTCGTGGTGGATTATCAATCGGAGCGAGATTATTGTTCAAAGATTATGACAATATTAAATGTTCTAATATTTATTCATGTCACATTAGACAAAACATATTCCAAATAATCCAAACATAATTTAATACATAAACATAGAAAAATTCTGTTTATATAGTCTAAGGCAATCCCTACATGTTCTTCGTCCATGCATCCTCACACCTCGTTCCTATACCATGTGTACAATATTTTTTGGTTAACTAAAAGAAGTTGGTGAGTAAATCTAACTTTAAATAAAATAATTTATTTTAAAAGTTAATTTATTTTTAAAAGTAAACATGCAACTCATGTGATATTCAAATATCCAAATAACAAACAAGCAACCAACAACAAACAAAACAACCAATACTTGAGTCTCGAACCCAAAAAGGATGTGACTAAATGATGACGGTACCTTCATCCCATTAGTCATAGGAAATGGTCAGTCTATGAATAAGTGAGACGATACCCACATCAAATGTCATGGGTAAAGGGTTAGCCTATGAATAAGTGAGATGATACCCGCATCTCAAAAATTATAAATTATGAGGGAAGGTCAACCGGGTGTACGTGAGCCTATAAATAAGTGAGGCACTTACGAATTGAGTAACAATTGCACATAAATTAAATAAACAAGTAAATCACGTAACACATAAACTTCACAATGACCTTGCATGTTGATAATAAAATTGAATAAACATGAGAATTTACGTGACATGATACATCCCAAAAAGTTTAATTATAAAAAGTGTAATAGAGATCTACTCACAGTTTGCGAAGAATTAATCCATGAAAATGATAATGATATCGCACGAGTATGACTAACTCAACAACCAAAATTACCCTACAAAAATATATATACAAATATTCTAAATAAATGCATCAAAACATATAACAATACTAACAATTTGGGTTCTTGATTTTGGGACTTGGGTGTAAAGACGATGCTAAATATAAAGTTGTCTCAATCCATAACGATTGTTTATTAGGAGTTCTGTAATTATTTGGAGTTCTGAAATGATCCTCACCCTATATATATATATATATATATATATATATATATATATATATATATATATATATGATGAATTATATATTTTAAAATAAAAAATAACTTTCGTTAATAACAATATTATTTATTTTAACACTTTTGTAAACTTGTATTCTAGTAACGATGAATGACCGACAATCCTACTAACTAGATATATATGTCCAAATCACAAATTTCCCAAATTCACAACATGTCTAAATAAAGTGAGTTAATATGCATCCGATGGAAGTTGTCTAGGATATAATAACATTAAAATACTTAAGTTACTATATCCTTTATTTGTGAATATTTAATCTAAGTAATATAATTTAACCACTAGATGATTATATATGTTTCAAATGTAGCACATTATGTCTATATTCACAAAATGTTGTATGATTATATGAATTTCTACTTAAATATAATGACATTGGAAATAATAAAATATTTATGATGCCTTACATTTTGTAAGAATGCCAAATTTAAATATACTGACATTGTTCGTCTAAAGGGTTTATAATTATGATTATCTTAAGTTTATAACAAACATAAATTAAATTTAATATGTTCTTAAATTATTAAAAATATATTACCAATAATTACCATATTTGTTATAAGAAATTATATAATTTATATATTTTTTGTAAAAATCAGAAGTCAGATCGTTACATATTATTTTGCTAAATTTGTATTTTTAACATGATTTTCCTATATAATATAAACATAATTTAATCCAATATAAATCCATATAAAATCCAAAACTTACCAAAATCTCTACAAACTAATCCTGTATGATCAAGAACAAAATCGCAACATCAATTTCATTAAATGAAGTATCTAAGGTCAAAATCCCCAAATTTTAGATTTCAAGAACCCTAATCTAGCATGGAATCGGATTTGTATGCCCTCTATCACAGAAATGGATAGAGGGTTTTTGTAGGGCATGAAAAATTAATAAACTAAGGTAGCGTTCGTTTCACGGAATGGAATTGGAATTGGAATTGGAAATGGATTTTGATGGATTCCTTTGAAATCCCATAATGTGTTCGGTTGATATAACTATTAATGGAATTGGAATTTAAGTTATGCAAAATGACATAACTAGCCTTTAAAATTAGCAAATATAAAAACCCACATAAATTCATATATTTAAAAAAAATAAAAATCTTTATAATTAGACTAGTACCAATCCAAACCCCCCCCCCCCCCCCCCCCCCCACACCACACACACACACGCAAAAAAAAACTAATTTGATTAAAAGTGAATCTTAAACTTACTAATTATAAAAAATACATTCGGGTTTTTTTATTAATAAAAAATCTAAAACACATTATAAATTGATATGAAATAGAAAGATGTTGTAACGACACTTATTCCATCTAATTTAAATAAGCTATGAATTAAAAAAATATTAAACTAACGCAAATTTTAACAAGCTGTGATTTAGCAAAATATTAAACTAACGCACATTTTCAAACATAGGACGAGAAGTTCAACATATGACCATAGGTGGTTCATACGACAATAGGCGGTTCAACATACGACTACAAGTCTTAAACATAACTACACAACTACAAGTCTTAAACATAACTACAAACTTCAAAACCATTTTTTTCCTAACCAAACTTACCCCGACAACAGAAACCTAATCCAAGCCTCTCTTTCCTCTTCACCCAAGCTCCAAAAGGTCATCACCCTAATCTCATCATCTTTTATTTTTTCAATTGCTTTAAACCTTTCCAATTGAGTCAAAGACTTCATTTTCGAAAGCTCTTCGGGCATCATCAAAGTTTTCTTTTTTATGCCAAGTTCAAATTTTATATCTTCACTTATTTCAGCCGAAGTTTCCTTAAGTCGGTCAGCAAACAAAACAACCGCATCACTGAAACTCTGAACCAAAGGATCTTGCCTCGCCCGTTTCCTCTTCTTACCACGAACGCTTGAAGTTGATTCAACTTGAAAACTTGAACCGGTACCAACGTTATGGCCAATTTCATCAAAATCTTCATTTCTTTGGTGCTCTTCTTCTACCATGTTCACTTCTTCTTCCATCTCGACCACAGTTTTGGCTTTCTTGCTTGAGCTCGGTCTTTACCAAATATAACGCACAATTCATCATAGTGAGGAAACTTTTTATTTTTCCATTTGCCCGCCTTTTTATTCTCCTGTTTCACATGATAAGAGTAAATAAACAATCAAAGATTAGTCTTGTATAGAATAGATGGACTTATTTCTCATATCAAAACTATTTTTAATCCTAAAACACCATTGACATCAAATTATTACTCATGTTGAAACTAAAACAACATAAACTGTAGACCAATAACATAGGGGTGAGCATCATCAAAGAACCGACCGAACCAACTACTACCAGACCCGACCCGATACCCGACTTGACATAAAATCTGAACCTGATCCTTGTACCTAGACAATCATGATTTTACAGCTGGCTTTATTGGTGTAAAAGAACTAGACAATCATGATTTTACAGCTGGCTGTATTGGTGTAAAAGAACTAGACAATCATGACTAGTATGGACGATCTGCAGAATAATGAGCAGCCTGAACCTGGAGTTCAGAATTGCAGCGCCTTGTCTGTTTGACCTGGATTTCGGAAGACTGGAACTTGCACAGTTGCACATAAGTTTTTTTTCTGACTTGTGAAAATATGTTCTAGTCGGGTTTCGTTTCTTTTTTGGACCGGAACCGACCCGACCCGAAAATATGTGAAAATTTGGAACCAACTTAATAACCTACATGAATCTGTACGGGTCGGATTCGGTTTTTTATGGGGTCGGTTCTCGGTTCTTTTCGGGTCGACTCTAAATATGCTCACCCCTACAATAACAACATAAACATTATAAAATATGTTTTTTTAAACTCTCATAAAAAGGATTTTCGGGTTGGCAGGTTGACCCATTTAACCCAATAAAAAAATCGGGTTGAACTGGTCGGGTTCGGGTCAGCCTCTGAATATTCGGGTTGGGTTCAGGTTCGTCTAAAATTTTCGGGCCAACCCGCGAACACGACCCGTTTAGCACCCCTATTTAACACACAACTTAATCATACATAACACGTACCTCAAGATAGGAATTCCAAACTTCGTCATCAGCCGTGACAGATTTGTTTCTTTATCGTAACCAAATCCGCTAGCATTTAGCATATCATAAACAATTTGCCAATCTTTCTTCATTGTTTTAATTCTTGACTCAATATGGGGTTTACCCAATATTCCCGACTCTGGAAGTGATTCTTTTAAGGATGCTTCAAGATGTGGTATATATCCGGTTCTAAAGCTATTATCAGATTTAAATTTTCCAGTGTTAGTCATGTTTAATAAAGCTTCAACAAGCTTTTCATCTTCAACTTCGGTCCACACTCGATAATTTCTGTTACTAGTCGTCATTCCTTCCTGTAAAAAAAGTAAACTAAAACATAAAATATGCACAACGCACTTTCTAAATCATAGCCTGGTAGTTTAATAAGAGGCTTTAACTAATAATCAACACACTCTACATTCTACAGTGGCAAAGTAAGTTGCATCAGCAATATGAATATTGACAACAGTAGTTACCTGTTGTTCAGAGATCAAGTAGTTACCTAATTAAGATATATAGGTATAGATTTTCTGTTTATCATGCATAATCGAACGCAAGACTGTATACTAACAAAAATAGCACTACCAGCTGCTATATCAATGAATAATATGTTCGTAAAACATAAAGTTAATGCATCAAATCAGCAATCCAATAGATAGTCAGATTAGAAATTGAACAAATAACATCTAGCATAAATAATTACTTATCATGTTCCAACTTGGCACAACTTCAACCTATAACTCTGTCTGGATTCCAAACCAACTGAGTTTATATCTACAGTTATCGGAAAACTAAAGCCTATGCATATTTGCAGTTAATGATAGGTCTTGAAAGAACCTTACTAAGGAGTTCAATATTTTTTTTTAATCAATGCTAGCTGCAACAAAAAAACATCACAAAAATTGACAATCAGGCCTAAAATGCAAGAAGTTGCAACAATCAGTTACCAAACTATCTTGTATGAATCAGTTAAAAACTTAACAAATTATTATCATAATACACAATATAATTGATTAATTGAAACCTAATCCTCGAAATCAAACTGGATAAACGCATTATAAACATCAATATGAAACATATATGACTTTGAATGTATCAATTGATGTTAATCATGAAGTATGACATAAATAAACTTGTATAATTGGAAAAAAAAAATCTGCCTATTATAGTGAATCTGCCTAATGCTATCAAGATCTTAACAAAATTAATCAGATTCGAGTAGTGATAGATAGCAAAATCAATATATAATCGATCGATTGGTAACCTGGTTCGAGTATGTTGTGCGTTCACTCCGGCGTAGAGACGAAGGCGGTTTGCTCCGACGGTTGAGATGGAGACGGTTTGTTCTGATGGTTGAGACGACATTGTATTGCTTCACCGGTTGAGACGGCGGCGGTTCGCTCCGATGCTTGAGATGGCGGCGGTTGGCTCCGATCGTTGAGACGGCGACCGTTCACTCTGATGGTTGACACGGCGTTAGTTTCTCCGGCGGAGAACCGACGGTTTACTCCGGTAGAGAGCTTGCGTGTTTGTGTAAGAAGATGAACTGAAACAACCAGATTGATTTCTAGGGTTATAAGGCTATTTTGGTAAATTGACATGAAATCCTACGCTTTTTAAAAAAATCCTCCAAGTTTTGAAGGGTTTCAAATCTCATTGTTTGAAGGATTTTGTGGGATTTTGATTCAATTCCAATTCCATTTGTTGTTGAAAGGAAGAGCCTAGGGAATGGAATTCACATTCCATTCTATTATGTGAAACGAACGCTACTTAAGAATCACCTAAAAAAGTTGCGTATTGAAGGAGAAATTGTTGAAACAAGATATGAGCCCTAGATCCTACTTCACTTGAATTAGGGTGACTTGAGAGAATGTTAATTGGATTGGAAGGTGAGTAAATGTGTGAAAATATGAGAGGATTATGAGAGGATTCTAAAGGCAACCGAGTTTAAGGTATATGGCCAACAAATTTGCCAAAAGCCATTGATGTTCTTAATATGTTTTAATGGTGAGTTATTTTGAATTAAGAATATCAATTATGGTTAGTAATGGAATAATTAAATAATATAAGATTAATTTCTTCATGAAGCCGGACATAATGGGAACATATGAAGTTATACAATCGCAAATGGTTGATGTTTGATCCGGGTCGGATTTGGAGTCGGGCTGGGTATCGAACGAAGGAGAAATCAACAGATGGATGTCATTTGATGAAGGTGTTGGTTGTATCAAAGTCAATTGGATAATATCTATTGCCGGTTAGATGATGTCGTTTAAAAATCCGATGTCGTTTGGAGTAGAATATCCTTATAGTTATACTATTCCTTTATATTTACTAACGACTAACGGATATGATTTATTAAGTTAATATTTTAAAACCAAACTTAATTTTTATTAATTCTTTTAATATTTGATAATAGTATAAATAATAATAATAATAAAATTTGTATTTTCATTTATTACGATACGGATCCGGTTTACGAATGGGTCGCATTTCTAGGATTCGTTTTTGGCGGACGTTAAAGTTATGAGAAGGATATGTGGGGGGTTCTTCTCGTAACCACCCTCTGGTATGAGAATAAGTATATGTTTTTTCAAGTAAGAAAGGGAACATGTGTGTGTTAAAAGTGAGGGTGTGAGAAATCAGATCCTTAAACCTTTGGAAAAGGACAGTATTTATAGCCAAAGGGTTTGGAGAAGTAGGTGGGCTAATGGGCCATGGGTCACGCGTCGCTTTTATGGAATATCCATTTGGTCCCCCTGACACGACATGTATTATCTTCAAAGGTTTCAAATGAGGAGGTATGCTGGTGCCTCGTGATTGGCTACACGACACTTGCCAAACGTACATGTTATCGTGAGTGTCTACAGCAATGGAGATCATGGAGCTGTGAATGGCATATGCTGATTGGCTACACGTCACTGACCTTTTGTACTCCTTGTTCCTTACATAATTGATCTTCATGGGGATTGTATGGACAAAGCCTGGAGCACGTTGATTGGTTGCATGCTACTTGTCACGGCCCCCGACCCCTACCCTGGGAGCGGTTGCCGCGAGACAGTTAAGTGGTACCGGTGTTATTAATTTGGCAGCAGAAATTATCATCAGGATCGATGTTAGGAAAATAAATTCAGAGTTTATCAAACACCAAAATTTTAATATTAAACAAATGGGATAAACCCATATTCTATTAGAATGTTTTATAGGGATAAACCCTAATTAACAAAAACATAAGTTCTTCATTTATTCAGGAAATCATAGCCACTTTATTTAAGCCTTTAGTACTCCATAGCTGGCTTCTATGACTTTCACAGCAAGTTACCTGAAACGCGTTTTAAAAACATTTTGGTCAGTTAAAAATACTGGTGAGTTCATTCGTTTTTATAAAAAGACACATGGTTATATTTCACAGTATCAAGGGCAATTACATTGCTTTTATCTAACAAAAACTCAATCAGTATTTGTCACGTTGGCAGTTACAATGACTGTGGTCATACCACTATTGGCTAACTCTTTGTCCAATAGTGACGCTGGACTCAGTAGTGTATACAAAACCCCACATACCGGCAATAATTGCAGATTAGCAAAAACTTAACCACTGTAAACACAACTCGAAAACATTTAGGGTTTTGTAAAAGCATATGAGAAAAAGAGAATGACTCACTTTGTGGATTTAGATTTTTAACTTTAGAGCTTCCTGGTGCTATTTCTGGTTTCCTAATAAAATTATAATGCAACATGTGTTAGTTCAATAACCCAACTTAACATGAATGATACTTCCCGAGACAAAACCCCAACGTAGTTAACAAAGCATAGCCTTATTAACGGGCATTACTTTGGCATCCGTTGCTGGATTTTAGATCAATCGGGCAGCGTATCGAATCAGTAATTAGGGTTAAAACCCTTACAACAGGGCAATGCTTCGCAGGTTTAGGGGTTTAGGGGGAATCGGGCAAAGAAACGAAGATATGGAGGGTATTAGAACGATTTTTACGATCGAAAATGAGCGCAGACTTCAGTCCCACGTCTGTCTTCTTATAGGTCAGATAGGCTTCTCCTGCGCGTCGCGCCAGGATCTGGGGACTCCCTCGCGACGCGCCTGGGCAGCCTATTTGGCCTAGACAGGCTACGTTGCATGCATAGCCTTGCCAGACGTCGCGATCTGAAGCTATGTGTCCTGGTACTCTCCCGCGCGTCGCGGGAGATGCCATGGATTCTGGCGCGTGGCGCCTAGGATGTCCTAATGAAAATTTTTCGTCTTTCGCGTCGGGTCTCGTTGTGCGTATCTGGGGCTTCGATTATGGATTGTTTTAGGGTGTTTTGGAGAGTTGTTACATCCTCCCTACCTTGTTTTAAATCTCGTCCTCGAGATTTACTGGAATAAGTAAGGATATTTTCGCTTCATTTCTGATTCCAGTTCTCATGTATATTCTGGTCCTCTTCTTGAATCCCATTTTACTTTGACCAGTATTAGCCTTTTATGCTTGAGGTTCTTGGTCTTTTTATCTTCAATTTGTATAGGCCTTTTAACAAATTTCAGCTTCTCATTTACTTCTACATCTTGAAGGGGTACTATTAATGATTCATCGGCTAGACATTTCTTTAGGTTACATACATGAAATACATCATGTACTCCTGCCATTTCTTCAGGTAGCTGTAGCTGATAATCTACTGGTCCAATGCGTTTGATGATTTTGAAAGGTCCAACATATCTTGGGCTTAACTTTCCTCGTTTACCAAATCTGACAATTCCTTTCCAAGGTGAAATTTTTAGCAATACTTTATCTCCCACCTGAAATTCCAATAGCCTTCGACGATTATCTGCATAACTCTTTTGGCGATCTCGGGCTGTTTTCAGTCTTTCCTTGACTTGAATTATCTTGTCAGTTGTTTCTTGAACAATCTCAGGTCCTGACAATTGCTTTTCGCCTATTTCTGCCCAGCATACAAGTGTTCGGCATTTTCGTCCGTAGAGTGCTTTAAATGGTGCAGCATTAATGCTTGTATGATAACTGTTGTTGTAAGAAAATTCAATTAATGGTAAATGATCGTCCCAACTTCCTCCAAAGTCTTTTACACAGGCTCTAAGCTTGTCTTCCAGTGTCTGAATCGTTCTTTCACTTTGTCCATCTGTTTGAGGATGATAAGCTGTACTTAAATTTAATCGAGTTCCCGTAGCTTTTTGAAAACTTGTCCAAAAATGAGAAGTAAATCAACTATCTCTGTCGGACACAATATATAAAGGGATTCCATGTAGTGAAACTATTTCATCTACATACAGCTTAGATAATCGTTCCATACCAAAAGTTTCTTTCATGGGTAAGAAATGTGCAGATTTCGTTAGTCTGTCCACAATCACCCAGATTGTGTCGTTACCTTTTCGCATCTTGGGTAGTTTGGTAACAAAATCCATTGTTATCAATTCCCATTTCCAAACTGGCATTTCTAATTGCTGGAGTAAGTCTGAAGGTTTCTGATGTTCAGCTTTAATCTGTGAGCAAGTTAAACACTTAGAAACATAACTTGCAATGTCCTTTTTCATTCCAATCCACCAATAACTTTTCTTTAAATCTTGATACATCTTGTTGCTTCCAGGATGCATCGTATATGTGGATTTATGAGCTTCTTCTAAAATTCTGTCTCGTAAATTTCCTTGGATAGGTACCCAAATTCTTTTCTTATGGAATCTCCATATTCCATCTGTTCCATGTTCTAATTCTTTTATCATTCCCTTCATTCCCTTAGAATCATCCGTGATAGATATCTCCTGGGTCTTCTTTAATTGTCCTATTAAATCTATCTGCAGATTTAATATGAGAGCACGTACTCTTTTTGGCTTCTCATGATACTTTCGACTTAGAGCATCAGCTACTACATTAGCCTTTCCTTCGTGATACTGAATATCACAATCATAATCACTGAGGATTTCCATCCAACGTCTTTGCCTCATGTTTAATTGCTTTCGCCCAAAAATATATCTTAAACTTTTATGATCGGTAAAGATAGTAAACTTACTATCGTAAAGATAATGTCTCCAAATCTTGAGGGCAAATATTATCGCTCCCAATTCCAGATCATGGGTTGTATAGTTTTCTTCATGCTTCTTGAGTTGTCTTGAGGCATAAGCAATCACTTTCTGACGTTGCATCAGTACACATCCAAATCCTAATTTTGATGCGTCACAATATACTATAAAATCTTCAGTTCCTTCTGGCAATGCAAGGATTGGTGCATTACTTAATCTTTGCTTTAGGATTTCGAAAGCTTCTTCCTGTTTTGATCCCCATTCAAACTTGACTGATTTGCAGGTTAACTTGGTTAATGGAATGGCTATCCTAGAAAAATCTTGAATAAAGCATCTATCATATCCTGCCAGTCCAAGAAAATTTCTTACTTCTGTTGGTGAATTAGGGACTTTCCATTTGGTAATAGCCTCGATCTTTATGGGATTTACATGAATTCCTTTATGATTAACTATGTGTCCGATAAATTGTGCCTCTCGCAACTAGAATTCACATTTTGAGAATTTAGCGTAAAGCTTTTCCTTTCTCAATAGTGTCAGAAGTGTTTCTAAATGTTTAGCATGCTCTTCCTTACTTTTAGAATAAATAAGTATATCGTCTATGAAGACAATTACAAATTTATCAGGTATGATTTACATATTCGATTCATCATGTCCATGAATGCTGCTGGAGCATTTGTCAAACCGAATGGCATGACGGTAAACTCTTAATGACCATATCTAGTTCGGAAAGCAGTCTTAGGAATGTCTTCCTCTTGGACTTTCAATTGATAATATCCTGAACGTAAATCAATTTTGGAAAAGAATCGAGCTCCTTGAAGTTGATCGAATAGATCATCAATTCTTGGTAGTGGGTACCGATTTTTGATTGTGACTTTATTCAACTCTCGGTAATCGATACACATGCGCATCGATCCATCCTTCTTCTTGACGAATAACACCGACGCTCCCCAAGGCGATGAGCTAGGTTGTATGAAACCTTTTTCCAGTAGTTCGTCTAGTTGCTTCTTTAATTCCAGCATCTCTGTTGGTGCTAGACGATAGGGGGATTTAGAAATTGGTGCAGTTCCTGGTATTAGGTGAATTCTAAATTCAACCTCGCGGTCGGGTGGTAAACATGGTAGTTCTTCTGGAAAACATCTGAGAACTTCGATATTACAGAAATATCTTTTAGTTCTTTTCCTTTAGTACTAATGATCGCAGAGATCATATATACTATTCCTCCTTTTCGAGCGCAGCTTGCAGCTTTCATCACGGAGATAAATTTCGCAAATGTTGTTGGCTTGTCACCCTGGATTGTGATTGTTTCTCCTGTTGGCGTACGAATCTCAACAGAATTTTGATCACACAAGATTCGTGCATGATTGGCTACTAACCAATCCATTCCCAATACGACATCAAATCCGGCTAGATTCATTGGTAATAGGTTAGATGTGAATTTATGACCTAAAAATTCTATCTTTCCTTCCTGAAGGATTTCGCTTATATTGACAGAAACTCCGTTTGCTGTTTCCACCGTGTACACTTGGCGAAGTTTAGTTATAGGTTGATTGAGAAATTTACAGAAAGTAGTATTTATGAAACTTTGGTTTGCGCCAGAGTCAAATAATACTTTAGCATAGACATCATGAACTAGGAACATACCGGTAATCACATCGGGAATCAACTCGGCTTCTTTGTCTGTCAATATGAAGGCTCTAGCGGTCTTCTTAGGTCCTTCAGTTGTCTTGGCCTTGTTGTTGGTTGCCGGGGCTAGTTTTGGGCAGTTTGGTCGAATATGACCTGTTTCTCCGCAATTGAAGCACACTTTAGTGTTCATTTTCCTTCTACATTCTTCTTCCCTATGTCCCGGTAATTTGCAGAAATTGCAATACCTAGTACAATTCCCTGAATGCCTTCTTTTACAAAACTTACATAGAGGTGAAGAAGATGAACCTGCTCCTTTCTTACGATAGGAATTACCAGAACCGTAGTTCCTGGGTAATCTTCTGGGCTAAGTCTCTTTTCTGATTTTCTTCCCTTGTGCGGATCAGTCCATCCGTCAGAGTGTTGGCAAGCTCTAATGCCTCTTCAATTGTTTGTGGTCTAGCTGCTTTGACTATGTCTCGAATTTCGCTAATCAATCCCCATATATAACGAGAAATTAATACCGGTTCTGGAGATGCTAGGGCAGGTACTATTCTTGCATATTCAAAGAATTTGGTAGTAAATTCACGACAATTTACCCCAATCATTTTATGGTTTAGGAATTTGTTAGCTATCTGTTCCTTTTCGTGAGGAGGACAAAATTTCCTTTCAACTATCTCCTTAAAATTATTCCATTCCATATTATAGACCTTGTTACTCCCTTTTGACTGAAGAATGGTATTTCACCATTCCAATGCTTCGTCTTTGAAAAGATTAGAAGCATACATTATCTTATCTTCTTCAACACATTTACTAATAGTTAGTACGGCTTCAGTCTTTTCTAGCCAGCGCAAAGCTGCAGTGGCTCCTTCATTACCAGAGAATTCAATTGGTTTACAGGACAAGAATTCTTTATAAGAACAACCATAAATGATGGTTTTCTTTCGTTTAGGAGATGGAGCTTTGATAAGAATGTCGTTATCTCCATTAACGTTGTGACTAGGTTCAGGGTGAGTACGTTTACTGCCTATAGTCTTACTGTTGTTTTCAAGCGCAGGATTCTTAATAGCATTAATAATAAATGGCATGGCATCAATTATTCCTTGAGCTACTATACGTTCTATAGCACTTTTATCCACGTGATTTCCGTTATCATTATTATTCCGGACTTCTTGATTTACTTCATTCGACATCTGAATTGCAAGCATTATCAAATATTAATATCACAGAAAGAAATAAAGGTAGACAAATATTCAAACATATCTTGATCAAAATCGTCGAACATTGCGACTTTCTACTCTTTTTATATATATGCATCAGTACAAACTATTATAATTATACATGTCGATATTTTACATTATGCGTTGTTATATATGTATAGGTGATATTTATATTATGCATCATATATGTTATACATCGGTTTTTGTTTGTTGGTTTGTTTTCAAAATATGATATATATGCATATATATAGTATTATATTAAGTTTGTTGTTTTTAGAAATGCCCATCCCTCTCGTCGTACTTCCAGACGAGGTTCTCTCCTATAGTGCGTATTCGGGTTCCTTCGTTTATAAGTTCTTCCCAATATTGACGAAGTTCTGCTACGCGGTCAGGGTCCATTAGTGGGTGCATCTCGGGTTCGGGTCCTATTGGTGGAAAAGATGGATCTTTTATTAAATTTTGGAATGCCCAATCATTTGACATCCACTGTTCCAGGGCATTGGGTACTGGTGCAGGAAACCTCGGGATTTCCTCCGGGTTGAATGCAGGTATTGGCTGTTGGTTTACTAGGTTGGGTTCTGGGTACATTGGTATGGGTGCTATTGGCTGCTCTGGTTGAAATAGTGGAAATGGTGGTTCAGGGTTTGCTAGCCAATTCAGGTTTAGCTGGTTTTCTGTTGGTTGAAAAGATCACAATTTGCCAGTCTCCGATCCAATTCTTCCCATAATGGGGTGGTAACATTTATCTGAGCTGGTCCTTCTGGTTGGGTTATGGTTGCTTCTTGGTTTCTTTTTCCTTCGTTTTTCATTTTTCTCTTTATTAAACCATCCACGTTTCTTTGGTGGAAAAGTTTCAGCTGATTTGGCTCGGAAAACAAAAGATCCTTTGGTTTCGGCTTCGTATCCTGAGGTGGCTCCAGATGGTCCTTCCCCCATTTCCGAATCAGCCATATGGAGAAAAGCATTTGATACACTTTTATCACTCATGCTGCGAACTTATAAATTGTTAAAATAACAAAGAAATTAAATTATATATTTTGAAATTTATTTTTTTACAGATATAACACATAAGTTATTTACACAAAATTCCTAACATTAGTGTTTAAGTTTTGGTATTAGAGGAACACCTAAATAGCTTAAACCAGTGGCTCTGATACCACCTTCTGTCACGGCCCCCTACCCCTACCATGGAAGCGGTTGCCGCGAGACAGTTAAGTGGTACCGGTATTTATTAATTTGGCAGCGGAAATTATCATCAGGATCGATGTTAGGAAAATAAATTCAGAGTTTATCAAACACCAAAGTTTTAATATTAAACAAATGGGATAAACCCATATTCTATTAGAATGTTTTATAGGGATAAACCCTAATTAACAAAAACATAAGTTCATTTATTCAGGTAATCATAGCCACTTTATTTAAGCCTTCAGTGCTCCATAGCTGGCTTCTATGACTTTCACAGCCAGTTACCTGAAACGTGTTTTAAAAACATTTTGGTCAGTTAAAAATACTGGTGAGTTCATTCGTTTTTTTATAAAAAGACACATGGTTATATTTCACAGTATCAAGGGCAATTACATTGCTTTTATCTAACAAAAACTCAATCAGTATTTGTCACGTTGGCAGTTACAATGATTGTGGTCATACCACTATTGGCTAACTCTTTGTCCAATAGTGACGCTGGACTCAGTAGTGTATACAAAACCCCACATACCGGCAGTAATTTCAGATTAGCAAAAACTTCTGTAAATACAGCTCGAAAACATTTAGGGTTTTGTAAAAGCATTTGAGAAAAAGAGAATGACTCACAAACGGTGAGAAAAAGAGAATGACTCACTTTGTGGATTTAGATTTTTAACTTTAGAGCTTCATGGTGCTATTTCTGGTTTCCTAATAAAATTATAATGCAACATGTGTTAGTGCAATAACCCAACTTAACATGAATGATACTTCCCGAGACAAAACCCCAACGTAGTTAACAAAGCATAGCCTTATTAACGGGCATTACTTTGGCATCCGTTGCTGGATTTTAGATCAATCGTGAAGCGTATCGAATCAATAATTAGTGTTAAAACCCTTACAACAGGGCAATGCTTCGCAGGTTTAGGGGGTATCGGGCAAAGAAACGAAGATACAGAGGGTATTCGAACGATTTTTATGATCGAAAATGAGCGCAGACTTCAGTCCCACGGCTGCCTTCTTATAGGTCAGATAGGCTTCTCCCGCGCATCGCGCCAGGATCTGGGGACTCCATCGCGACGCGCCTGGGCAGCCTATTTGGCCTAGACATGCTACGTTGCATGCATAGCCTTGCCAGACGTCGCGATCTGAAGCCACGTGTCCTGGTACTCTCCCGCGTGTCGCGGGAGATGCCATGGATTCTGGCGTGTGGCGCCTAGGATGTCCTGATGAAAATTTTTCGTTTTTCGCGTCGGGTCTCGCTGTGCGTATCTGGGCTTCGATTATGGATTGTTTTAGGGTGTTTTGGAGAGTTGTTACACTACTGCCACTTGTACTAGATATAATTCATGAGCTGTCATGGTTGCGCATCCACGGGTGTAGCCTACGTAGGAACCTTGGAACTTGTTGAGCGTTTTAGGTACTAAGTGTGGGTATGGTCCTGGGTGTGCATGCTTTGCGTGGCATTTGGGACCATACCCCTTTAAGTACCTTGATGAGATAACAAGTTACTTGAAATTTAATATAAAAAGTGAAATATAGTACAATGATCGTACGATGAACAACTTTTACTAGTGAATGATAATTCTTGTGGAACAAGATGATGTAACTACAAGTTTTTTCCTTTATGTTTACACCAAATTGCAGGCGCTGTCCTTTTTTCCTAAAGTTTACAGGCGGTGTCCTTAACCTTCCAAAATCTTACACGTTATGTCCTTTAGGCCAAACCCAGTTAGATTTTTTAGTTAAATCTGGTCATGTGCATTACACATGAGGGCATATTTGTCTATTCACATTTTCAAGGGCTATTTTGTAATGACATTTAATGCAAGGACAATTTTGTATTAAACTTAAAGATAAAAATATATAACCTCTCACCCTCTCTCTCTCTTAATCAGAAACTCCCTCCCTCTTTCTTCTCTCTCTCTTGCAACAGGTTGGCACCACTCTTTGTGGCGGCTCACGGTGGCGCACCGCCTTACCCGTGGTGGAGGTGGTTGTGGTGTTAGGTGATGGCAGGTGGAAGTGTTTTTTAGCGGTGTGGTTCACGACGACAGCAGCGGTGGTGGTTCTAGTTGGATCTGTTAAGATCCCGGTTCAGGGTAGTTGTGATGGTGGGTTAGGGGGCGGCGATGGGTGAAGGGGTGGTTGTCATGGTGGGTTAAGGGACGGCGGTGGGTGATGATTTTTTGGATGGTGATGATTTGAAGTACAAATCCATCTAAAGAAACGATGTAGATGAAGATTAATGTTTACTTTAATATATATTTGTTTTTTTTACCATTTTCTTGTAATTTAATCCACAGGTTGTAAATAAAGAAATACACCAATTCGAATTTCTTACATTCAAAACAGAGGCACACACATACATCTAATCTAAATCAGTACATATATGAACACATATGGATATGTGAAGAGAAGACCATGAAGCTGCAAACAATTTTAATTACAAACTCGTGTAAAGAAACACAAGCATTCTCCTTATATTAATAAGTTAGTTTGACCCCAAATAACCAGTAAGACAGTAAAACTTGATGAATGATATACAAAATGACAATTTTTTAATCTAGGTTAAAGAGAATTTACATTAAATGGATGAAAATTGGAGTTGAAGTGAGAGCGCCGGTCATTAAGTAAATCGAAACTGTATTTACAAGTGTTGCAAGTCCGTCTCTCGGAATAAGCAGTAGCCTTTTTCCGACGACGTTTCGATTTCGTCGAAAGTATATCTGGTAGAGGCTGATGGTGGCGGTGGCAAAGAGGGAGAGATGGGTGGGTCGCCGGAGATGGTGGTGGTGGCGGGTTAATGGTGGTCTATGGTGGCTGAGAAAGAGAGATCGAAAGAGAAGAAGAGAGAGAGACTGAAGAGAGAGAAGGTTTTGACTTTATATATGTTTTTATTTTTTGTTTTTTTTAATTAACAATTTTGTAAGTAAAGGGGTAAAATGACAAAAGTACCCTCATCTATTTACTAAAATTACAAAAATACTTTGATTTAACAGACAATTTTAATTGGGTTAGGCTCAAAGGATATACCGTGCAAGATTTTGAAACATCAAGTACAAAACTCGTCAACTTTTGCGCGAAAGAACAGCGACTGCAATTTGGTGTAAACATAAAAGGCATAACTTGTAATTTACTCTTTAATTTGTCTCTTTGATCAACATAGGCATTTTTCTTACAGAGTAGCTGCATATAACTGTGGTTACAAGCATAAATGCAAAAACAATGAAATATCCAATTCAGTTGAACTCATGAGGAACGAACAACACCAACACAAGTGAGAGAGGTGCAAGAATGGCCGAGAGGCAAAAAAAACTTTCCAAGATGATGTAGAACCGTTTCTTGATCTTATTTTCTAAATTATACGGTCTCATATAAAATAAAAGAACCAAAGCTGGAATAGTGATGACATATACAACCGCACTTATATTGGTTAAGAAACCCTGAGTTTCAAAAGGCGACAATATGTCTTGATACTTGAGTTTAGCAAGTCGTGTCAACGTTGGATACATGACTACAATAGCCCCTGCATATACAAGACACAATGATATTCCGTGGTAATTATACCCTGAAATAAAGCACACACATACACACACATATATATATATGTAGGATAAGGATCCAACCACCCTTTATTGTGAGAACCGCGAGAAACCAGTGTGAACACAAACAGTAATACCTTAAAAAATCAAAAAAACACCTAAAATTGTTTTTTTTAATATTTTTTATGAAAACGTCGCTATATTTTGTTAAAAATATTCAAAAAAAAAATAATAATAAATTTTGAGTAACAGTTATCCATGCACATGTGCATTTTTATCATTTCTTTGACAAATTCCGTAATACATTACAAACATTGGACAATTGTACTTTGATTTACATTCCCACGTGTAATACACTAATTTTTACGTTACCAATATTAGAAATGCACATGTGCATCTATATGTATCAACATGAAATAAGGTGTTTTGGTACACTACTTTGAATACACTTTCTCTTTCATCTATCATTCCATCCATAATACACTACCATACACATGTGCATATGTATCATTTCTTAGACAAATTCCGTAATACGTTACAAATATTAGACAATTGTACTTTCATTTACACTACTATGTGTGTTGGTGCATATGTCTGTTGCCTACGTCATTATGTATCGAGTCTGAGTGAATAGGGCTTAATCTGTTAGAAACTAGGCGTATTTAAGTAGTTTGGAGGTCAAGTTCGCTCGAGAAGGTTATGAGAAGTCAAGTTCGCCCGAACTTCATCCCTCACCAGCGAACTTCCAAATGTCAAGTTCGCCCGAACTTCATCCCTCACCAGCGAACTTCCAACTCTATAAATAGGTGCCTTGGGATTTCATTTGTAAGAGTTGGAGATTTTGGCACAGAGGCGGCGAAGCTCTGTCGGATCCGGTTCTCGAATGTATTGAACTTTAGATAAATGAAAACAATATTTAAATGAGTAATTCTTGTTATTTGGGTAACTTGTCATTAGTTTCCGTCTAATCTGACAATATATAACAAATTTAGGTTCTCGTACTAATCGTGGACGTTCCTACAAATGGTATCAGAGCCTAGATAACTAAATTTGCTGGAATCAAGACAAGAATCTCTCTATTTCATCTCCATTCTATCATTTTTCTTAACATTTTCACATATTTGATGAATTCATGAAAATCAGCTAAAAATTGAATATGTAAAATACAGTTGTGATAAACCCTGAGAGTTTGGACATCAAATTCAAACGAATTAATAACAAAAAGTTCAAAAAACCATGAATTGCAAATTGATTTTGGCCGAACTTAACATTAAGTTGAACTTGATAAAATCTCATTGATTTTACTCAAGTTCGACCGAACTTGATAGAATTTTTTAGGATTCCTTAATAAGTTCGCTCGAACTTGAAAGATAATTCATCATTTTTTATCAAAGGTCGACCGAACTTGATCAATTTCTGTTGAAAGTCTCTTACAAGTTCGCCCGACCTTGATATTTTCTTGAAAATTTACCTAAGTTCGACCGAACTCATTGTGTTTCTTGAAACTTTCTCTCAAGTTCGCTCGAAGTACAATTTTTTCTCAAAATCTACATCAAGTTCGACCGAACTTGAGGTAGTGTGATAAAATTTGAACCTTGTCATGTACGTTCGATCGAACTTGTGAAAACCTGAAATCAAAAACTGTTTTCACACAAGTTCGACCGAACTTGTCTGTTTCTAATCAATCTTTGAGTGTTTTTGTTCGTATTCTCAGATAAGTCTTCAGATTGACAAAATGGAAGATTTCCACAACTTGTTCGTCTCTCAAATGGCTTCTTCATCAAACACTAATGTTCTTGCGGCAAACCAGATGAATATCGACAAGGAAATGGGTACTACGTCGAAACCTCCAAAGCTAATGAGCATGGATGCATTTGAAGGATGGAAAGAAAAGTTTGTGAATTGGATACAAGCTAATCAATTCAACAGCTGGGTTGCAGTTGAGGATGGTTACAAATGGCCAAAAGATGAGCGTGATCAAGACCTTCCGCTGAACAAGTTTTCAAATACTTACAAAGATAATTATGTCGCTAAGAAGAAAATGATCAGCTTGATACAACAATCAGTGAAGGAAGACATCTTGATATTATTGCCAGAATATGACACTTCGCAAGAATTATGGCATTCTCTTTGTGAAAAATTCAAAGGAAGTGATGAAATGATCAAAAGCAAAAAGGCTTTAATCAAGAAAGAATTCGAGATTTTTACGATGATTAAAGGTGAAACAATGAAGCAGATGATCGATAGATACTGTCACCTCATGGTCCAGATGCGGAGACATGATATCAAAAGATCTAATGAAGAGCAAATCGAGAAGTTGGCTGATGCACTTCCAGAAGGAGAATGGACAACATATTGGACGATTCTGAAGAATAGTCCATCTTGGAGACACTTCAAATTGTCATCTTTCATTGACAAATTGGAATGTCATGAAATGGAGTTGATGAAGATTGCTAAATCAAAGAATGCTAATGTTGTTCAAGATGTCGGTGTTTATTACAAAGGAGGTGTTCCAGATATTCCTATTCAAAACCCGAAAATTCAAACAGCATTTAGTGCAAATACAAATTCTTCTCCAAATCAGAATTCTCCATGTGCTGGATATACCTCTTCATTCCAAAATCAGACAAGGCAAGCTAATTCTGATTCAAATGTTTTCCAGTGCAACATAGCAGTTGATTTGAAGAATGTATTTCCAGAAAAAGTGGCTAAACTGCACATAGCACTTCTCGCTACCGTTCTTGAATCATATGAAAGTCTCGTTGCTGGAAAGATGGGTAATCCAAAGATGACCGCCGAAGATTATGATCAGGTGGACGAAGAAGAATTGGAGTTAATGGATATCAAATGGAGTCTTGCATCCATTATCAGAAGAGTTTCCAAATTTGTGGCGCTCACTAAAAGGGATATAGGTAATTCAAGCAACAAGCTGGGATTTGACAAGTCTAAAGTCACATGCTTCAGGTGTCGACAAAAAGGGCACTTCAAACGAGAATGCAATAATCAAGAAGCAAGTGGAAACCAAAATCCTTTCGGTAGCAACAATGGGTACTACAAGAAAGCTCTTCAATACAAGCCATATCCAAAAAGAACACAAGTCGAAGTTGAAGATAAATCTGCAAAGAAAACCGAACAAGCACTTGTTGCTAATCATGAAGAAGATGGTTTTGACTGCAACAGATACATCGGAAAGAAAACTGGTGTTGCTACGATAGCAGAGTTAGTGGATGAATCTGATACATCATACATTGATGCTGCTCCAGAAAATGCTATTCTGGAAGGTTATAGGCAGAGAGCTGAGGAAGAAGAGTTAGCTTACCTTGAGATGCAAAAACAAGAAGCTTTGAAATCATTGGAAGAAAATATAAAAGCTGAGGTAAAAATGACTGAAAATGAAGTTGTGAAAGTTGTGGAGGTTGAAAAACCTTGCATAAAGTGCACAAGTTCTTGTGAACCATGTCTTGATAAAGTCAAAGTCATAAGAGAATTGACTGTACATAATGAAAACTTTCGTTATGATTACAGAACCATAAAAGAAGCTTATGACAAAATATCAAGCAAATATAAATATGTTGAAAATGCTAATCGTGAGCTAAATGCTAATGTCAAAATGTTAAATGCAACTGTAATTGAAAAACAAAAGGCAATTAACATGTACATTAACACCATTGCTGAGACAAAGCGTGAGCTTCACGACATAAAGATAGAAACAGAACGGGTAAGACAACTTCTAAAGAGCTACACCACAAACGCGTATGTCATTGATCACATTTTACCTACGATTAAATCGGAGGAAAATAGCGATAAATCAAAGCGTAAAGAATACGGAAGTGTTCCTCCACCACTTATTGCAAGTTATTCCTGAAAGAAAGATGATGAGATTGAAAAGGCATTTAATTTACTCATTTTGTCAGAAAAGAAAAATAAATTGCCTGAGAACATTGACGTAGACTTTACGAAATCAGATGATGACAATGAAGCGGTGGTAAAAAATGTGGTTAAAATGTGTTAGGAAATGATTCTGATGACGGCAGCTTTGAAAGCGCCAAATCAAGTTCGAAAAACTCGGAATCACATTCTGAAGATAACGATACTTCATCAAAACATGATCTAAGTGATGATCCTAATGTTGTCATGTACAAAATTAAGGAATCTGATAGATTATACTTTGATAATAGTTTTCCGATTCAGAACGTGAGAGATGATCAACTTGACAAATTTTTCAAACTTGTAGAAGTTTCATCAGATGATCTTGAGAAAAATGAGAAAAGATTTTACTCGAAACCCAAAAGGAATGCTAACAATTATCGAAAGTTTGGTGGTGATATTCCTGAGAACAGGAGAGCAGGATTGGGTTTGGAGGAAAGTGAAGAAGAACCAAGAAAGAACCAGAAGTCACCATGTCATGAATACAAAGGTAAACACAAGAAATTTGTGTATGGGACGAGTACGGTTCAAGAAGAAGGTATGATCGGTAAGCAATCAAATGAGGATTTCAAGAAAGAGAAAGAACTTCGGGACAAGGCTAAGATCACGTCCACAAGTGGAGTAAAACCCACTAGTGGAAATGTTTCTGATAATCGGATTTGCTTTAAATGCAATACTGTTGGTCACATTGCTCGCAAGTGTTTGAATCTAAAGCATGTGTTTCCATGAAGAAAAAATGTTTCAAAAGATGAAAAGCAAAAACAACCAGAGATTGTGAAATTTGTCACAGAATCAAATAGAAACTATGAATCTAAAGAAGAAGTGAAACCTAAAACAAGTTCAAAGTTTGAAAACTCTACTTTTGAAAAAGGTGAAACTTCAAAATTAAATGAAAACAAAGATTCTAGATTCTATATCAAGAAAGCTAGAAACAAGCTACAATCTTGGGTTGCTAAGAAAAAGCTTTCATCATCTGATAAATCAAAGTCTGTTGCTGACAAACTGAAAATGTCAAAACAAACGAGTCAGTAATCAAAACAGATAAAGAAAGAAAAGGTCGAAAAAGTTTCAAAATTATCATTGGAAGAAATGCTTGATGATGATTTTGTTTATGATGATGGTTTGGAAAGTGATTATGAAGATTGTTATTCTTACAAACCCAAAACCAAAAAGGTTTGGGTTTCATTTTTCAAATAGTTTCTTGTGTGTGCAGGAGTCTCAAGATCCGCTTTGTCAAAGTTATATCTGGATAGCAGAGCTCCATGAGTTTTAACTTATCTAGAAAGTCATAATCCTTGTCATTTTTGAATTACAAGTGGTTGAAAAAGAAACATTGAAAAGAATGTTTAAAAATCAAATTTGAGAAAATCCACACCGTTAAACAGAACACTTATTGTTATATTGAAAAACCATTTAAAATTTGACTTTCCTACAAGAGGTTTTTACAAGTGGTTCTTACAAGTTGAGGTTAACAAAGTTTAATGGTTTGTTCTGTTATCAGGTGATGATGCAGAAGTTGAAAACAAAAGGATCGGACGACGAGTTCTCGGGATCCACATTGATTTGTTACATTTTTAAAAGAATTTCTTTAAATCCAAAATCCAAAAATATGTTTTTGATTTTAGGAGGAGTAAGAAAATTTTAAAACAATTTTAAAAAAATTGTTGAAAAATAAAAAACATATGAAAAACAAGTTGAAAATTCAAAAACATTGAAAAATTCAAAAAGTACAAAAACATTGAAAAAGACAAAAAGAATTTGGTTGTCAAAAAGGAAATGATAGTACATCAGTGGACTATCACAGTATGCTAAAGAATTGTAAAGTTTAAAAGTGATAAACAAGTCTTACTGTGTATGTGTCGATAGGCTTAACACGTTCAGTAGATTGTTTCCGGGATATAAATTAAATTTTACAACTGCTTAATCTCAGGGATTAACACATCTTGGATATATAGACTTAGTACTCTGAAATTTCGATTGAACGGTTGCCTGATTCTGAGATACGAGGTCTTTATAGATGATTGATATATGGGGTATTATACAAGTTCTTCTAATTTTGCGGAAGCAATAGCCTAGAACTTCTATAATACTTTCGCTATAAACCCCTAAAACTGCATGCAAACTTGAAAAGAATCGAAAGATCTAATCATTTGCAATGCTTAAAAGATTCCTTAAGTGGAAGACACCTTAAAGAAGAGCCTTCATCTCTTTGTCTGTACGATAGTACTAACCTGAGCTCTCAAGGTCTCGCGATAACCCAAAGACAGATATCAATTACGCTATATTCACCTGTAAGATGAAATCTATGGAATCTGGATTCGGGAGTATATTCAAGAAGTGGGAACCATAGTTAAGTCAAGTTTAATAATTTTTATCTAACATATCTTGGAACAATTGAGAAACGTGATGAAGTTTAAGTGGACAAACATATCGACAATCTAGGTAAACGAGTTTAGAACTTAAAGTCTCAAAAGGTCAACAGTACTAGTGATATGCCTCAAACAACTGATATGATCCTTAGACACGAATTCACAAAAATATGTTTGTAAATATGTTTGTACATAGTTTACTTTACTTGTTAAAAGTTCTGTAAATACTTTACTTGCTTTATAAAGATAAAACCAAAAAGATTTCAGTATGTTTTAGCATAAACTTTCTAAAATACAAAAAGATTTTGTTTCTTCATTAGTTTCAACGAGCCAATGTTGGAGAACGGATCTTCGAAGTCTGGTAAGAAAACCTAATGAATGTTTTTAAAAGTTCATTAATTTGAAACTTTAAAATCAGATTGTTCATAACGGTTTGTCAAACTAAGGTCATTAATTTCGACTGAGTTGACATATTTGGTTAATCAAGGTCATTAACTTGGACTTGATCAACTAAGTAGATTTTCACAAATGATAAAGATGTGAAAGTTGAAGGACTTAAATGTAAATTGTATTTAAGGTCATTATTTGAACTTGAATCAACTAAAGTTTTTGAAAAGATTGAAGTGAAGATTAAAGTTTGAAATGTTGATATTACTAAAATTCAAAGTTCGAATCTGAAATATTTATTTGAATGTCAGAAAATATTTAGACAGGAAGTAAAGATTGAGGGGGAGTTTGATAAAGCAAAGTCTAAAGACTCCAGAAAGTTTAAAGCTAGGGGGAGCAAAGCTTAAAGTAAGGGGGAGTAGTTTGATTAAAGTTTTATCAAAGCTCAAGAAAGAGAAAGAGGATATAAAGATCAAGATGTTAAAGTTTATTCAAGAACTAAAGATCGGAAGATTCAGAAGATTTTAAAAGTCAATGACTACGGCAACATCCAAGGGGGAGTCTGTTAGTGCATATGTCTGTTTCCTACGTCATTATGTATCGAGTCTGAGTGAATAGGGCTTAATCTGTTAGAAACTAGGCGTATTTAAGTAGTTTGGAGGTCAAGTTCGCTCGAGAAGGTTATGAGAAGTCAAGTTCGGCCGAACTTTGTAACATTTGTCGAAAAACGGGTTTTTCAAACCCGCTTCGTTTATTAATCGAATAATCAGTTTCATATTTTGTTGCTCATTTAATGCTTAATTTAATTTTAAACAATACATAACTAATAAACACTTTAGATTATGGAAATTAAAATTGTTAAAGAATAAAATTAAAACAATTAAAAATGAAAAAGGGCTGCCGGGTTTCGAACCCGGGTCAGCCGGAAACTTTAAACATCAAACATATAACCACTCCGCCACTAGCTGACTTTGTGAAATCTAGGAAGCAATTAAAACATATGTGCAACCGTGAATCAACCTGTTTGCGCCAAACTGAAACCGATATCGGCTTCCAAACGTCCAGGGACTTTTGAGTGATCGCGGATTGTTGCTTATAACCGATAAACCGACATTCTTAATCAATTCAGCCTTTAATGAACTTGAATTCATGTGATGTTCGGGTTTAATAACCGAAAACATTCACTTCCTGAATTACTCCAACAATATCAGTATCTCGCGACTCAAAATCATCCACAGAACTCTCAATTTCACTTTTGCTCTATTGTCAGTTCGTCGGAAACGCTTTTTGAACTCGCCAGACTTTCGCCGGAAAACCGTGTCTTTCATCAAAACGGTAAATTTCTCAATTCTTTCATCTCCTATCAGTTGTTAGGCTTTTGCTAACTCAAACCTTTCAATCAGGATCAATCCCAGACGACGATATCGGATAATCAACACTCGCCAGAAGTTTTCTGAATATTCCTACATTGCACTGTGAAACGGTATAATCATTCAAACCTTCTGATAACTCTTGTTTAGTCCTTCAATTCCACAACTAGTTAATCAAAACTGTTAATTGGTCCGCTCAGACGGAGTTCATAAAACAGAGCCGACGACTTCGCCGGAGTTCTGAGAAAAGTCATCATTCCGGTATGTTCATTCCCAAAACCTTCCCTATTCATTTCATTTTAATCATTTATATGTCCCTCAATCGAATTAGACAAGAACAGTAGAGTAATCGTTGTCTGGGTTATTGTAACGAAGAAAATGAAGTGAGTCTGTATATAAATTTAATATAAATTGGATTATATCTCGGGTTAGACACACAGTCCAGCGGTGGACTGTGTGCAATTGAAACACAGCGATACCGGGTTCGAGTCCGCCCTTATTCCGATTCGTCACAATATTCAGACTTTTTATAAAACCCAAATATGAAAACTTCCAGTTAGTATATAAGAGAATTAAAAACAAGTGTTTTAACCAGGTTAGACACACAGTCCAGCGGTGGACTGTGTGCAACGTTAATCAACAGGTCCCGGGTTCGAGACCTGATACGCACGCCGGTTCGATAGAATTTAAATCCTTTTTAAGAAATGAATTTTGGAATAAATTAAATAGTATATAAATATAATTAAAAACATAAATATTTCGGGTTAGACACGTAGCTCAGTTGGTAGAGCTGCGTGCATGCGTACGGGAGGTCACAAGTTCGAACCTCATTCAGTGCAAATAATATACACGACCGAACCGGTCAACAAGTCAAAGTCAAAAAGTCAACGATCAACCCAAAAAGTCAACATTTTTTTATAATTTTATTTTAAAAATCAATTAGAAATACTTAAAAATAATGTTTTTAAAGTTAGAAAATAGCCTTAAACTCACAAAAATATATCCAAAAATCCTATTAGAATTGTTAATAAAATCCACTTATTTACCGTACCTCTTCGTTATTATTTAGGTTAGTTATTCCTCGTCGATCAATCCTCTAAACTCGTGCGCATTCAACATCTTCAAACGAACGCACCCAATGTGAGTGAATCTCTACAAATTCCCCGTTTTAATCACGTTTTTTGGGTGTATCATGTGTCGTATTATTTATTACATTTAAACAATTGTGCATCCATCATATCCATGATCAAATGTGTATTCAATTATGTATCAACTGTTTGTGTGGTTATTGTTTAGATTAAATTTATCATTTTCAGTACATACATTATCATAGGCCGCCGCTCCCCATTACCTATGAGCGTGAGCCGTTCCCCATTACTTATGAGCGTGAACGAGGCGTTGCCAACATACGATCGGCTCCGTTTGATTGAGCCTTGATCGCACATACATTTCATCATAGGCCGTCTGCTCCCCATTACCTATGAGCATGAGCCGTTCCCCATTACCTATGAGCGTGAACGAGACGTTGCCAACATTTACATTATCATTCATGTTATATATTCATGCAAAGTGGTTTGTTATTGTATGTTATTGTTATTGTTATTGTATGTTTATTTACGTTTGCTCACATATGATTATTGCACAATTTTCCATAATAAATATAACAAGAAATCAATAATAAATGTTTTCTAACAAGGTTCACTCGCCAACTTTTGTTGACCCAAAAATCCCCATTTTTACACATGATACAGGTGATCCAGATGCAGCAAGAAACATATAGGATGGCTTAGAAGAATAAACCGGTTTAGACTTTGGATTGTTTAGTTAGTTATTTTTCTTTGTAATTGTATGAACATGTTTGGAATATTGAGGATGTAATTTTGAATATAATAAATATGAAACATATTAGTAAACATCATGAGCTTTGGTGATAACCCAATTATGCCCCGACTCTTATTCCACTGCGGGTCGGGGTGTGACAGATTGGTATCAGAGCCATGACTATAGGGATATAGGATAGGTTATTAGACCCTTAGAACCTATACTATAGTTGATTAGAATTTTTAAAATTATTTGTGTGTTACATGCAAAATTCATGATGTTTATATGTTTTATGTTTATTGTTACATTCAATGTTATGCAAGCATGTTCATAAGTACATATTATTATACAATGCCTATCATGAATCATATTCTCATAACATAACATATCCATGAGAGCACACACCACACAATTTCCATGACTTTTGCAACGATTTTTTTTTATTTTCAAATCACATCAAAGTGAGTTCTCGTGACGGGCATGTAGTAACTGGAAGGGTACAAGTACCGGTAGTCGGAACGTCCTGTCTAGGCTTGGAATTCGTATAAATCCAAAATAAAGGACCAGTTTGCCTACCTGGGGACTAACGATGAGAGTACGAAGGACCTATTAGGCCAAAGCATGCTATACCAAACGTCGTGTGAGCTAACCCCACTTTGAGTTGTCATTGTGTCTACACCTGGACACCCTCCGACCATACATCTCGCAAACATATTTCATGGTTTTCATTCGGGTGATGCGAGTGTTAAACCGCCAATACCAATGTGAATCCTACTAAGCCAATAGTCATGGGGGCCCACATGACTATACAGGTGAAGGTATGGGGGACATTTGAGGCCCAAACATGAGCAAACCCAAGACATCCTATGGATGTAGTTGCATTATTGATGTTTATGTTATTTTTATTATTTTTAACGACACATGACACCTAAAAACTTCTTAAACTCACAATCTTCCTATGTACGTTCCTGTAGATGCCGACTAGGCAACTACGTGGAGGTAGAAGGTCCGGAAGGTCAAACGAACGCTTGGCCACTCAAATCGCAAAACAAATGGCCGCGGTGCTTCCTGACATCGTAATTCAAGTCCAACAAGCTCTCGCCGCAAATCCCAACAATCCCCCCCATCAAGAGGACCAGAACGTCGACAACCCTCCCTCCAAAAAATGCTCTTACAAACACTTCAAGTCTTGCGATCCCCCGAAATTTGAAGGGACCGAAGGTGTCACTGCTCTCCTCCACTGGTTTGAGGAAATGGAAAACACCTTCCTCAATTGCGATTGTCCCGAGGATCGCAAGGTACGTTACGCAACCGGGAGACTATTTGGAGTAGCCCTGACCTGGTGGAACACATAGAAGGGTAAGAGAGGAGTCGAAGATGCTATGGCCTTAACACGGGAAGAGTTAAGGGAAATAATGACAAGACGCTTCTGTCCAACAAGCGAAATCAAGAAGTTGGAAGATAAATTCCACTTGTTAAAACAAAAGGAAGGAGATCATACTTCCTACAACAAAAGGTTTCTAGAGTTGAACCAAATGATCCCCAACTTGTTCACCCCAGTGTACCGCTTGGTTGAACACTACATTCGAGGCCTCCCCTAAAAAATTCAAGACTCAGTTCTAAGCACTTCGCCTGCGACACTTGAAGCCGCAATGGAACTAGCTACCGAACTTACCGAAAATCGCATTCGAAACGGTAAATTCAAAGAGGAGAAAAAGAAAGCCCCCATTGAGGCTCAAACTTCAAACCATTCTGGCTCCTCTTCGAAGTTTACTGGTAAAAGGAACCGAAACACCAGAAACTTTGCTGTCACACAAAAAATTTCCCTATCCCTGCTGCACCCATCACTCAAGTTGCCCCCTCACCTGCACCAATAAAAGGCCATACTCCGGCCCATACCCAAAATGCAACCGTTGGCAATACCATCACTTTCCTGATCATCCCTGCCAACATTGCACCGGCTGTGGTCGGGCAGGTCACACCATTCAAACCTGTTGCGTACTTCAGCGAACGAACCGCCATCAGCCCTCAACCCAAACCCACCATCAGATAGTGGGTCAAGCCCAACAACCTTTACTACTACCACCTACCCAAACATGTAGCCCAATCCTACTACCAACCCAACTATCCCATGATACAACCTATGCGGGCTTGTTACAACTGTGGAGACCCAAACCACTTTAGAAACACTTGTCCACGCTTGGTGAACATCATTCATGCCCAAGCTCAAGCAAATCCGGTGAATCAAACTAACCAAGCTCCACCACCTGCAAGAGGAAGAGCTTACAACATCAACGCCAATCCTGTTGAAAATAATAACGGCTCAAACGAATCACCCAACTAGTTTCCCTCACCAAGAATCAAGACTCAACTCCGATCGTCTAGTTTTAATGTTTTCTTTATGTTATCTCAATCTTTCCGTATCCCAGTTGTAAAATTGGGAATTTATGTATCCAAGAATTTTAATGCAAATTGATATTACAGTTTTGTTTTATACTCATTGATTTAACATTCATACCATCATACATCTCGACGTATCTCAATCTCATCATTTAAAGAAGTTGGGTTGTGTCTCACTTTTACATAAACTGACCCCTTCATCATAACAATGAGAGAGGTACTGTCATCATTCAGTCATGTATCCTTTCAGAATTGAGACTCAAGCTTTGGTTGTTGTGTTTGTTTATGTTTTAGAGTCACATAGAACTGGTCATGATTTACTGATAAAGCCAACGAAAATTTGACAAGAATATGGTGGATACGCCGCTGGTACTTCCTATATATAAGTATTCTTGGCAAAGGATCAAAAGCATTACCAGGAGGTTATGAGAAGTTCCATGTAGGTTTAAATATCGTCATGGTTGAAGTTTTTGTTTTATGATACATACCTTATCATGTCAACGTATCAATTCCCTCAAAACTATTATGCATAAAATTATAACCGACATCAAAGATCAAATTCGAGAAGCCCAACATGTTTCAGTAACGGAAAACGACGTACGCAAGGAGCTGTCTTATGGAGCTGAACTTAAAACCGAAACTAAATCCGACGGTATTCTGTACTGTCTAGATCGCATATGGATTCCTGACCACAATAACCTTCGTGATTTCCTTATGAATGAGGCGCACAAAACACGATATTCTATACACCCAGGAGCCGACAAGATGTATCAAGACCTTCGATACACCTACTGGTGGCCTGGAATGAAAAAGGATATTGCTGTTTTTGTTTCCAAGTGCCTTACATGTTCCAAAGTAAAAGCTGAACATCAAAGACCCTCAGGACTTCTGGTCCAACCTGAATACCTGTATGGAAGTGGGAAAACATAACCATGGACTTCATTACCAGGTTACCTCGCACTTCTGGTGGGTATGACACTATAGGGGTAATCATTGATCGTCTTACAAAATCAGCTCATTTCATTCCGATTCGCGAGAACTTCAAGAACGAGAAGTTAGCTCGTATCTACATCAGCGATGTAACATCCGTCAAAAACGGATTTACCAAACCCGCTCCGTTTAGCAACCGAACAGTCAGTCAAAATTTTCGTTGCGAATTAAATGCCCAAAATATTTTTAAACGATCCGTAATCGATTATTATACGGGAATATATATTTAGTTTTTGAAAAACTGTTGAAAATCGCAAAATAAAAATAAAAGTACTCTGCCGGGTTTCGAACCCGGGTCTGTACCGAACCAGCAAACAGAATTATCTCTCAACACACAAACCACTGCGCCGCGGATTTTGTTTGTTATATAATGAAATCATTTAAATCATAAAGTAACGTTACGAATTCAAAACCGGCGCCCAAACAGTTCAGTCGTCGGAATCCCGGAAATCTCGCGAGTCTTAACTACAATTTACGTTATAACGTAAACTATTAACCAGACATCGGTTATAACCGATGTTTGAAGTCCGCGACCAAAACCATAACCGCCGGGAAATTTAAATCAGTGAATCCAGTCGGAAATCAGACCAAATACACCTCGATTTTCCCCTATAAATTCACCCTCAGTCCATTGAAAACCTTTTCGCTCAAAACCACACTCTTTCTCGGCGAAAACTCCCTCGCCGGAACTTTTCTGTTCGTCGCCGGAAAACCGATTTCCTTATTTCTGAACCTCACTGAACCTCCTAAGTTTATACCGAAGTCACCCTTACCTTTTCCAAGCTTTCCGGAGACTCGCGGCTGCAAGACACCTGACGCCGGAGCTTATTGCTGTCGCCGGAGTTCTGCCGGAAAACAGAGGGTCCAGTCGGTATACCTTTTCGCTTATTTTCTTTATCTTTTCACCCTTATCTCACCTTAATGGACTGTAAATCGCTAATGAAACTTGAATAAAACTCGAAACAGTCAGATTTTACCTCTGGTTATATTTCAGTGAAGAAGACGATGTATTCGTTATCATATATGTTTAATATAAATCATGAAATTAATCGGGTTAGACACACAGTCCAGCGGTGGACTGTGTGCACATATAAAACGCAAAACGTCTCAAGTTCGAATACCGTCTCACACACGCTGCCTTAATAAAAACCATTTTTTTTTGTTTACTGAACCGGAGTCGCCTTAGATATATGTTAAGTATATTAATAATCGGAATAATAACCAAGTTAAACACACAGTCCAGCGGTGGACTGTGTGTATGTTAAATCTCACGTCACAAGTTCGAGTCCGGTCTCCTACATCGACCCGGACAATTATTAACTTTTTAAATAGAGTCAGAAATGAAAGCAGATAATTTGTATTTAAGTATAATAAAAGTGGAAATATATAACATGTTAAACACACAGTCCAGCGGTGGACTGTGTGTTAGATTAAACCACAGGTCCCGGGTTCGAGACCTGTGGAGTGCATGTCCGAGTCGCTTAAACTGTTTTTAAAATAAAAATGATTTTCGGTTTAAACTAATTAATATATATATGTAATTAAAATCAGATATATAACGGGTTAGACACGTAGCTCAGTTGGTAGAGCTGCGTGCACGCGTACGGGAGGTCTCGGGTTCGAGCCTCACTCAGCGCACTTGTATTCCGAATTGAACCGGTCAACGGTCAGGTCAAATGGTCAACGGTCAGAAAAAAAATCAATTTTTTTATTATTTTTTTATTTAATTATTTTAATTAAAAATCAATTAAAAATACTTAAAAATAACATTTTTAAGGTTAGAAAATAGCCTCAAACTCACAAAAATACACCCAACAATCCTACTAAAATAGATTAATAAAATCCATTTACTTACCAAACCATAATGCGATTATTCTAGGTTAAACTCACTCGTGGTTAAAACCACTTCGCGTGCATTCAACGTCATCAACCGGACGCACCCACTGTGAGTGAATCTTACAACTCCCCCTTTTAAATTACACGTTTTGGGGTGTGTCATGTGTTATGAAAATAATTAATTTATTTATTTAAACTTGTGCCATACCACATCATGACCTAAACTTAGATTGTTTCTTTTTATTGTTGTGATTTACTTATATTCCTTTTGTCAAATTATATGAAACTCATACATTAAGCCCATCAGTTCCTCGTGGGAGACGAGTAGAACATCGCGTGCTTCAATTCAAATTCATTATTGTTCATGTGTGTATCATTGAGTTTATATTGTTTGTAGTTGTGTCATTCATATTATCATGTTTATGCAATTCATTCATCAGGCCCCTCAGTTCCTCGTGAGAGACGAGTTGAGCATCGCGTGCCTCTAATTATTCCATTATTGTTCATGAGTGTTTCATTTAATATCTTATGATTGTTGATTAAGTTACATCTAATTTTACTCATGTTTGGTTGTGCACATATTTCATAATCACTTTAAATAAATTTGTTCAAATGTTTTCCATAGGATTCACTCGCCAACATTATGTTGATCCAAAAACCTTTTTACACATGATACAGGTGAACAGGTTGAAGCAAGGAAAACATAGGATATGCCTTAGAAGAGAACAAAGAAGTTTAGATTGTTAGATAGATCATGTTGTAACATTTATTGTAGATTTCCATTTAATTTGTATTAATGAATATGAAACGCTTAATAAATGTCATGAGCTTTGATGATAACCCAATCATGCCCCGATCACCTTTTCCGCTGCGGGTCGGGGTGTGACAGATTGGTATCAGAGCCATGACTATAGGGATATAGGATAGGTTATTAGACCCTTAGAGCCTATACTATAGTCTGCCTAAATTTTAATTGATTAGGTGGTTACATACAAACTTGTGATATTTATTTGTTTCATATTTGTTTACATTTCAGTCAAACATACATGCTCATATACATATTCATTATACATATATACATATTCATTATACATATATCGATGTTCATGTGTTCCATTTATTTTCATACTCTCATTATCCAAAGATTTTGTGCAATTTTCAAATCTCATCAAAGTAAGTTCTGCGACGGGCATGTAGTAACTGGAAGGGTACAAGTACCGGTAGTCGGAACGTCCTGTCTAGGCTGGCATTCGTATAAATCCAATATAACGGACCAGTTTGCCTACCTGGGGACCAACGATGAGAGTATGAAGGACCTATTAGGCCAAAGCATGCCACACCAAACGTCGTTCGAACTAAACCTACTTTGAGGTGTCACCGTGTCTACACCTGGACACATTCCGAATATCACACGTTGTATACATATTTCTCGATTTTCTCCGGGTCCTTGTGTACGCAACCAGGCAGAAACCGTGCGAACCATATGAAAAACCGGTATTCATGGGGGCCCACATGATTACACAGGTAAAGTATGGCGGCATGAAGGGCCTAACAGCGAGCAAAGCCCAAGACATCCAATGGATGTAGTAATTTATTTATATATAATTATTTTATGAATGTTCATTCCTAATGCGACCCATGAACCCAAAAGCATCCAACTCATACTCTTGTCATGTATTTCTTGTAGATGTCTTCTAACCTCGCCCGTAGGAAGACGAGAACAAGAAAAGCCCGCGAGCGCATGGCTGCCTTAATCGCTCAACAAATGGCTGCCGTAATACCCAATATTGTAATCCAAGTTCAACAAGCACTTACCAATAATCCTGTCAATCAAGCAAACCAAAACATTTTCAACTCTCCCCCAAACACCACTAAATGCACCTACAAGCATTTCAAATCATGCGACCCTCCGAAATACAGAGGGACTGAAGGCGTCACTGCTCTTCTCCATTGGTTTGAAGAAATGGAGAACACTTTTCTAAATTGCGATTGCCCTGACGATCGCAAAGTACGATATGCTACCGGTCGATTATATGGGATAGCACTTACTTGGTGGAACACAGAGAAGGCCAAACGAGGTGTGGAAGATGCTATGACCTTAACTTGGAACGAATTGAAGGAAATCATGACCAGACGATTTTGCCCAAGGAGCGAAATCAAGAAGTTAGAAGATGAATTTTACTCATTGAAGCAAATGGAAGGAGACCACATCACCTACAACAAAAGATTCCTCGAGTTACATCAAATGGTTCCCAACATGTTCACTCCCCTCTACCGTTTGATCGAGCACTACATTCGTGGTCTTCCGTCAAAGATTCAAGACCCTGTAATAAGTACCAAGCCTGCAACTTTGGAAGCAGCAATGGAGCTAGCAACAGAGCTCACTGAGAACCGGATCCGAAACAAAGACTTCAAGGAGGAGAAGAAGAAGGATAAAGAATCGACTGAAACCTCCGACTCCACTCAAACTGAATCCCTTCTCATCCTAACCCCAAGAGAAGAAGAGTCGGGCGACTTTTCGCTACTACTCAACAAAATCAACCAGTTTTACACGCCATACCCATCCGAGCTATCCCAATCACCCAAGTGGCACCCAACTCAGCTTACCCAGATAAGAAACCATATCTTGGACCTCACCCTCGATGCAACAACTGTTTTTATCACCATCCCCATACCCTACCTTGTCGTCTATGTGCAACTTGTGGACGCTATGGTCATTTGAGCAATGTTTGTCGCACCTTTCAAAACCAAACCTTTTCCCCTACTCAAAACATGGTCCAAACTTATCACCAACCCCAATACCCCATGTTCCCATATGTTCGAGCTTGTTTCAATTGTGGCGACCCTACCCACTTTAGAAACACATGCCCTCAATTGGTTAACGTTATCAACACTCAAGCCCAATCAAACCCAGTTAACCAAGTAAACCAAGAAAACCCAACCACTATGCCACCAGCAAGAGGAAGAGTCTTCAATATCAACGCCAACCCTGTCGAAGATAATGACGGCCCAGATGAAGATACTCAACTAGTCCTCCTCGCCGAAGATCCAGATTCAACTCCTATCGTTTAGTTTTATGTTTTTCCATGTGTAGACTATTAGAGAAATTATTGGATATTATATATTATATATTGTTTTCAGTATATGCTTTTGCCGAGGCCGTGGCTCCCCATCCATCGAGGTTGAGTTGGATCCCCATTTTATTATGTGGTTGATCTTGGCGTGCCCGCACGATCGGCTCCGTTGTTTGAGCCTTGATCGGTCATTTCATTTTACATTTCAATACATGCAATACGCTCGGCTCCGTTTGATTGAGCCTTGAGCGCACATTTCAATTTACATTTCCAGTTCATGCAATACGTTCGGCTCCGTTTGATTGAGCCTTGAGCGCCCATACAATTTCATTATCAGTATCTTGTGGTTGTGGTGTTTGTAGTAGAGTCGCATCGAACCAACCATAATTTACGGATAAAGTCAATGAAAATTTGACAAGGATATGGTGGATACGCCGATGGTACTTCCTATATATAAGTATTCTTGTCAAATGATCGGAGGCATTATCAGGCGATTATGAGAGGTTCCATGCATAGGCTGTTTGTGTGATGGTTGTTTAGATTAAGTTGTTCAATTTCAGTACATTCAATACGTTCGGCTCCGTTTGATTGAGCCTTGAGCGCACATACAATTTCATTCAATACGTTCGACTCCGTTTGATTGAGCCTTGAGCGCACATACAATTTCATTCAATACGTTCGGCTCCGTTTGATTGAGCCTTGAGCGCACATACAATTTCATTATCAGTATCTTGTGGTTGTGGTCTTTGTTGTAGAGTCGCATCGAACTAACCATAACTTGCGGATAAGGTTAATGGAAATTTGACAAGGATATGGTGGATACGCCGATGGTACTTCCTATATATAAGTATTCTTGTCAAATGATCGGAGGCATTATCCGGCGGTTATGAGAGGTTCCATGCATAGGCTGTTTGTGTGGTTAAGTTATTCATTTTCAGTACATGCAATACGCTCGGCTCCGTTTGATTGAGCCTTGAGCACACAATTTCAATTTCAGTACATTCAATACGTTCGGCTCCGTTTGATTGAGCCTTGAGCGCACATCCATTTCATTTTAGTACATGCAATACGATCGGCTCCGTTCGATTGAGCCTTGATCGCACAGATATGTTTCATTTCAGTATTTTATGTTTGTTGTATTGGTTGTAGAGTTATAGGACTAATCATAATTCACTGATAAAACCAATGAAAATTTGACAAGAATATGGTGGATACGCCGCTGGTACTTCCTATATATAAGTATTCTTGTCAAAGGATCAGAGCATTATCGGACGGTTATGAGAAGTTCTATGTAGGATTTATTAGTTTCTTGGTAACCAATCATAACTTGTGGATAAAACTAATGAAAATTTGGCAAGAATATGGTGGATACGCCGCTGGTACTTCCTATATATAAGTATTCTTGCCAAAGGATCAAAGGCATTATCAGGCGGTTATGAGAAGTTCCATGTAGGATTTAGTATTGCCTTGGTTGGAATTTGTGTTGCATTTATATCATCATGTTATTTAAAGAGATTGGATTGTGATCCATTTCTACATAAACTAACCTCTCCATCCTAACAATCGAGAGAGGAACTTCCATCATTCAAACATATATGCTATCAGAATGTGGATTCAAATATTTGCTGTTGTGTTTATTCATGTTCAAATATTTGCTGATGTGTTTATTCATGTTCAAATATTTGCTGATGTGTTTATCCATGTTCGAATATTAGCTGTTGTGTTTACTTATGTTCAAATATCAGTTGTTGTGTTTTTAATTATGTTCCATATAGATTGTAGTGTTAGAAGTTTTGCCTTAGGACATAACCATAATTTTCCCAAACGTATCTAAACTCTTATGCATGATATCATTTTTAGCAAATCATTCCTGTTTATCAATACTTATACAGTAGGCAACAAAAAGCGATTCCTGAATAGGGTACTTAACCCTTACAAGGAACGTTACCGCCTCGAACAAAAACTTAAACCCTTATTTTTCTAAGCATACAATTGTCAAACTAAACATCATCATCCTTTTAGTCAAAATATATCATTATTTAAATTTCGGGACGAAATTTCTAAAAAACAGGGGATACTGTAACATCCGTCAAAAACGGATTTACCAAACCCGCTCCGTTTAGCAACCGAACAGTCAGTCAAAATTTTCGTTGCGAATTAAATGCCCAAACTATTTTTAAACGATCCGTAATCGATTATTATACGGGAATATATATTTAGTTTTGAAAAACTGTTGAAAATCGCAAAATAAAAATAAAAGTACTCTGCCGGGTTTCGAACCCGGGTCTGTACCGAACCAGCAAACAGAATTATCTCTCAACACACAAACCACTGCGCCGCGGATTTTGTTTGTTATATAATGAAATCATTTAAATCATAAAGTAACGTTACGAATTCAAAACCGGCGCCCAAACAGTTCAGTCGTCGGAATCCCGGAAATCTCGCGAGTCTTAACTACAATTTACGTTATAACGTAAACTATTAACCAGACATCGGTTATAACCGATGTTTGAAGTCCGCGACCAAAACCATAACCGCCGGGAAATTTAAATCAGTGAATCCAGTCGGAAATCAGACCAAATACACCTCGATTTTCCCCTATAAATTCACCCTCAGTCCATTGAAAACCTTTTCGCTCAAAACCACACTCTTTCTCGGCGAAAACTCCCTCGCCGGAACTTTTCTGTTCGTCGCCGGAAAACCGATTTCCTTATTTCTGAACCTCACTGAACCTCCTAAGTTTATACCGAAGTCACCCTTACCTTTTCCAAGCTTTCCGGAGACTCGCTGCTGCAAGACACCTGACGCCGGAGCTTATTGCTGTCGCCGGAGTTCTGCCGGAAAACAGAGGGTCCAGTCGGTATACCTTTTCGCTTATTTTCTTTATCTTTTCACCCTTATCTCACCTTAATGGACTGTAAATCGCTAATGAAACTTGAATAAAACTCGAAACAGTCAGATTTTACCTCTTGTTATATTTCAGTGAAGAAGACGATGTATTCGTTATCATATATGTTTAATATAAATCATGAAATTAATCGGGTTAGACACACAGTCCAGCGGTGGACTGTGTGCACATATAAAACGCAAAACGTCTCAAGTTCGAATACCGTCTCACACACGCTGCCTTAATAAAAACCATTTTTTTTTGTTTACTGAACCGGAGTCGCCTTAGATATATGTTAAGTATATTAATAATCGGAATAATAACCAAGTTAAACACACAGTCCAGCGGTGGACTGTGTGTATGTTAAATCGCACGTCACAAGTTCGAGTCCGGTCTCCTACATCGACCCGGACAATTATTAACTTTTTAAATAGAGTCAGAAATGAAAGCAGATAATTTGTATTTAAGTATAATAAAAGTGGAAATATATAACATGTTAAACACACTGGACTGTGTGTTAGATTAAACCACAGGTCCCGGGTTCGAGACCTGTGGAGTGCATGTCCGAGTCGCTTAAACTGTTTTTAAAATAAAAATGATTTTCGGTTTAAACTAATTAATATATATATGTAATTAAAATCAGATATATAACGGGTTAGACACGTAGCTCAGTTGGTAGAGCTGCGTGCACGCGTACGGGAGGTCTCGGGTTCGAGCCTCACTCAGCGCACTTGTATTCCGAATTGAACCGGTCAACGGTCAGGTCAAATGGTCAACGGTCAGAAAAAAAATCAATTTTTTTATTATTTTTTTATTTAATTATTTTAATTAAAAATCAATTAAAAATACTTAAAAATAACATTTTTAAGGTTAGAAAATAGCCTCAAACTCACAAAAATACACCCAACAATCCTACTAAAATAGATTAATAAAATCCATTTACTTACCAAACCATAATGCGATTATTCTAGGTTAAACTCACTCGTGGTTAAAACCACTTCGCGTGCATTCAACGTCATCAACCGGACGCACCCACTGTGAGTGAATCTTACAACTCCCCCTTTTAAATTACACGTTTTGGGGTGTGTCATGTGTTATGAAAATAATTAATTTATTTATTTAAACTTGTGCCATACCACATCATGACCTAAACTTAGATTGTTTCTTTTTATTGTTGTGATTTACTTATATTCCTTTTGTCAAATTATATGAAACTCATACATTAAGCCCATCAGTTCCTCGTGGGAGACGAGTAGAACATCGCGTGCTTCAATTCAAATTCATTATTGTTCATGTGTGTATCATTGAGTTTATATTGTTTGTAGTTGTGTCATTCATATTATCATGTTTATGCAATTCATTCATCAGGCCCCTCAGTTCCTCGTGAGAGACGAGTTGAGCATCGCGTGCCTCTAATTATTCCATTATTGTTCATGAGTGTTTCATTTAATATCTTATGATTGTTGATTAAGTTACATCTAATTTTACTCATGTTTGGTTGTGCACATATTTCATAATCACTTTAAATAAATTTGTTCAAATGTTTTCCATAGGATTCACTCGCCAACATTATGTTGATCCAAAAACCTTTTTACACATGATACAGGTGAACAGGTTGAAGCAAGGAAAACATAGGATATGCCTTAGAAGAGAACAAAGAAGTTTAGATTGTTAGATAGATCATGTTGTAACATTTATTGTAGATTTCCATTTAATTTGTATTAATGAATATGAAACGCTTAATAAATGTCATGAGCTTTGATGATAACCCAATCATGCCCCGATCACCTTTTCCGCTGCGGGTCGGGGTGTGACAAGCGAGATCGTAAGCCGTCATGGTGTACCGTTAAGCATTATTTCCGATCGTGATGGTCGTTTCACTTCACGAACATGGCAAGCCGTTCAAGCCGCTTTGGGTACACGATTAGACCTCAGTACCGCTTATCATCCTCAAACTGATGGACAATCTGAACGCACCATCCAAACTCTTGAAGATATGCTTCGAGCATGTGTCATAGACTTCAAGGGAAATTGGGACGTTCATCTACCATTAGTTGAATTTTCGTACAACAACAGTTATCATTCAAGAATCGGCATGGCACCTTTCGAAGCTTTATATGGTCGTAAGTGCCGATCCCCAGTATGTTGACACGAAATCGGAGAAGCTCAAATCACCGGTCCAGAATTGATTCAAGAAACCACAGACATGATCCATCAAATTCAAAACAATCTTCTAGCGGCACAAAGTAGTCAAAAGAGTTATGCAGACAAACGACGAAAGCCCTTGGAGTTTAACATTGGTGATCATGTACTTTTAAAAGTATCACCGTGGAAGGGAGTAGTTCGTTTTGGCCAGAAGGGCAAGCTAGCACCACGCTACGTAGGACCTTTCAAGATACTCGAAAGAGTAGGACCTGTAGGATACAAGCTTGATCTACCAGAAGAACTCAACAGAATTCACCCCACATTCCACGTATCAAACTTAAAGAAATGCCTCGCCGATGAAAACCTCCATATTCCCCTGGAAGATATTCAGATCGATGAATCTATGCATTTCATTGAAAGACCAGTAGAGATCATGGACTTCGGAGAAAAACGTTTAAGACGGAGTCGTATTCCAATTGTTAGGGTATGCTGGGAGTCGAGACGGGGACCTGAGTTTACTTGGGAACGTGAAGACTCAATGCGCGAAAAATACCCGCATCTTTTTCCTGTTACCACTACTACTTAAATTTCGGAACGAAATTTCTAAAAGTAGGGGATACTGTAACATTTGTCGAAAAACGGGTTTTCAAACCCGCTTCGTTTATTAATCGAATAATCAGTTTCATATTTTGTTGCTCATTTAATGCTTATTTTAATTTTAAACAATGCATAACTAATAAACATTTTAGATTATGGAAATTAAAATTGTTAAAGAATAAAATTAAAACAATTAAAAATGAAAAAGGGCTGCCGGGTTTCGAACCCGGGTCAGCCGGAAACTTTAAACATCAAACATATAACCACTCCGCCACTAGCTGACTTTGTGAAATCTAGGAAGCAATTAAAACATATGTGCAACCGTGAATCAACCTGTTTGCGCCAAACTGAAACCGATATCGGCTTCCAAACGTCGAGGGACTTTTGAGTGATCGCGGATTCTTGCTTATAACCGATAAACCGACATTCTTAATCAATTCAGCCTTTAATGAACTTGAATTCATGTGATGTTCGGGTTTAATAACCGAAAACATTCACTTCCTGAATTACTCCAACAGTATCAGTATCTCGCGACTCAAAATCATCCACAGAACTCTCAATTTCACTTTTGCTCTATTGTTAGTTCGTCGGAAACGCTTTTTGAACTCGCCGGACTTTCGCCAGAAAACCGTGTCTTTCATCAAAACGGTAAATTTCTCAATTCTTTCATCTCCTATCAGTTGTTAGGCTTTTGCTAACTCAAACCTTTCAATCAGAATCAATCCCAGACGACGATATCGGATAATCAACACTCGCCAGAAGTTTTTTGAAAATTCCTACATTGCACTGTGAAACGGTATAATCATTCAAACCTTCTGATAACTCTTGTTTAGTCCTTCAATTCCACAACTAGTTAATCAAAACTGTTAATTGGTCCGCTCAGACGGAGTTCATAAAACAGAGCCGACGACTTCGCCGGAGTTCTGAGAAAAGTCATCATTCCGGTATGTTCATTCCCAAAACCTTCCCTATTCATTTCATTTTAATCATTTATATGTCCCTCAATCGAATTAGACAAGAACAGTAGAGTAATCGTTGTCTGGGTTATTGTAACGAAGAAGATGAAGTGAGTCTGTATATAAACTTAATATAAATTGGATTATATCTCGGGTTAGACACAGACTCCAGCGGTGGACTGTGTGCAATTGAAACACTGCGATACCGGGTTCGAGTCCGCCCTTATTCCGATTCGTCACAATATTCAGACTTTTTATAAAACCCAAATATGAAAACTTCCAGTTAGTATATAAGAGAAATAAAAAGAAGTGTTTCAACCAGGTTAGACACACAGTCCAGCGGTGGACTGTGTGCAACGTTAATCAACAGGTCTCGGGTTCGAGACCTGATACGCACGCCGGTTCGATAGAATTTAAATCCTTTTTAAGAAATGAATTTTGGAATAAATTAAATAGTATATAAATATAATTAAAAACAGAAATATTTCGGGTTAGACACGTAGCTCAGTTGGTAGAGCTGCGTGCACGCGTACGGGAGGTCACAAGTTCGAACCTCACTCAGTGCAAATAATATACACGACCGAACCGGTCAACAAGTCAAAGTCAAATAGTCAACGGTCAACCCAAAAAGTCAACATTTTTTTTATATTTTTATTTTAAAAATCAATTAGAATCACTTAAAAATAATGTTTTTAAAGTTAGAAAATAGCCTTAAACTCACAAAAATATATCCAAAAATCCTATTAGAATTGTTAATAAAATCCACTTATTTACCGTACCTCTTCGTTATTATTTAGGTTAGTTATTCCTCGTCGATCAATCATCTAAACTCGTGTGCATTCAACATCTTCAAACGAACGCACCCAATGTGAGTGAATCTCTACAAATTCCCCGTTTTAATCACGTTTTTGGGGTGTATCATGTGTCGTATTATTTATTACATTTAAACAATTGTGCATCCATCATATCCATGATCAAATGTGTATTCAATATGTATCAACTGTTTGTGTGGTTATTGTTTAGATTAAATTTATCATTTTCAGTACATACATTATCATAGGCCGCCGCTCCCCATTACCTATGAGCGTGAGCCGTTCCCCATTACCTATGAGCGTGAACGAGGCGTTGCCAACATACGATCGGCTCCGTTTGATTGAGCCTTGATCGCACTTACATTTCATCATGGGCCGTCTGCTCCCCATTACCTATGAGCGTGAGCCGTTCCCCATTACCTATGAGCGTGAACGAGACGTTGCCAACATTTACATTATCATTCATGTTATATATTCATGCAAGGTGGTTTGTTATTGTATGTTATTGTTATTGTTATTGTATGTTTATTTACGTTTGCTCACATATGATTATTGCACAATTTTCCATAATAAATATAACAAGAAATCAATAATAAATGTTTTCTAACAAGGTTCACTCGCCAACTTTTGTTGACCCAAAAATCCCCATTTTTACACATGATACAGGTGATCCAGATGCAGCAAGAAACATATAGGATGACTTAGAAGAATAAACCGGTTTAGACTTTGGATTGTTTAGTTAGTTATTTTTCTTTGTAATTGTATGAACATGTTTGGAATATTGAGGATGTAATTTTGAATATAATAAATATGAAACATATTAGTAAACATCATGAGCTTTGGTGATAACCCAATTATGCCCCGACTCTTATTCCGTTGCGTGTCGGGGTGTGACAAACTTGACTATGTCAAGCTCACCCGAACTTCATCCCTCACCAGCGAACTTCCAACTCTATAAATAGTTGCCTTGGGATTTCATTTGTAAGAGTTGGAGATTTTGGCACAAAGACGGCGAAGCTCTGTCGGATCCTGTTCTCGAATGTATTGAACTTTAGATCAATGAAAACAACATTTAAATGAGTAATTCTTGTTATTTGGTTAACTTGTCATTAGTTTCCGCCTAATTGGACAATAGATAACAAATTTAGGTTCCCGTGCTAATCGTGGACGTTCCTACAATGTGTAATACACTACTTTTTACGTTACGAATATTAGAAATGCACATATTCATCTATATGTATCAACATGAAATAAGGTGTTTTGGTATACTACTTTGAATACACTTTCTCTTTCATCTATGAGACCATCCATAATACACTTCTATTACCTCCTACCATCCATAATACAATACCATTACCTCATACCATCTATAATACAATACCAATACCAATATTTTCACTTTATTACATGTATGTCAACACCATTTATACCATCCAATCAATATATTATATCATAAAGTGACAACTATGATCAAACCATCAACCACTAGATATAACTAAGCAAAAAACATGTATATGGGCCTACTTCATCATTCAAAATCACAATCTTTTTTTTTACCAAAACACGTTATATAATGGTTATACATAATGATGCACATGTGCATTTTGAATATGGGTAATGTAAACAGTAGTGTATTAGGGATGATATTGTAAGTTAAAGTTCAATTATCTACTACTGATAATGTATTACGGAATTTTTCGAAGTTACGATACGTATGAACATGTGCATGGATAACTGTTACTCGAAAAAAAAAGTTTTTTTGGAAACGAAATATATCGAATTTTACAAAAAAAAATATTAAAAATTTTTTGAGTGTTTTTTTGATTTTTTTAGATTTTATTTTGCAATAAAGGTGGTTCTCGCGGTTCTCGCCATAAAGGTGGTTCTCGCATGAACCTTACCCTATATATATATAGGATGGGGTTCTAGAGTGAACACAAGTGTATTTGCGAACTGAGTGAACAAATCCTGGACATTGATTTATACACGTATATGGCTAGGGTTTCATCATCAAATTGAAAAATACACTAGTGTATTTTATCATCAAATCCTGGCCATTGATTTACACACGTGTATGGCCAGGATTAGTTCACTAGTGTTCGCAAAAAATCGCGAGAACTTGGTCAAAAACAATTCAAATTCAATTTTTTTACACTTATCATTATTATTCGAATACAATGTTATAAATTTACGTAAATTCGTAAATAAAGAAATTTTATATATGTGTAAGTTTGCCATTTACACATGTGTAAATCTGCTATATTTACACATGTGTAAAAAATCTAAAAAGAGTGATTTTGGAGGGAGAAATGAATTATTTGATGTTGTAAGTTCTTTTTTGATGTTGTATCTTAATTACAATGAGGTTTGTTTTAAAAAAATTGGTTTTGATTGGTTTTTTACTTCGTTATCACGGTTCTCGCAATATTTAGCGTTCTCAAGATAACCCTCCCTTTTATATATATATATATATATATATATATATATATATATATATATACTAGGTTATAAGTTATAACCGGGGAACTTCCCGGGCAGAAAAAGTTAAATGTCAACGAACCCAGATAACTAAATCAAAATGCAGAGTCATGAACCAAAAAGAGATGATTCAAATCCAAGGCATGAGGAAAAGTAACACAACATAACAACGAAGACCCAAATACGCCTACCGGCTACCTAAATTAAAACATAAAAAATGAAGTTGAAAGATCCAAATACACATACGAGGGAGCTAAATTAAAACACGAAAGTGAAGTGGAAACAATGTTGATCCAAGAGGACTCAGTTTGTTTGAGGACACCAACAAAATAAAAGAGCAATAAAAAACTCATATAAAATACATAAAATGAAATTATTATATGTGATTTAATCATGAAATTACTATATGTGAATTAGTCATTATCCATATTTTACGTGAAACCCACATAAATATTTAAAAAAAGGCCATCACCAACCATTAACAACCTAAACCGATCACATTCATGTTGTAAAAGTCTTGTTGAACTAACATCACAAGTAAAATTGCAGTTGTTAATAAACATACAAATATGCCTTGTACACAGCATTTGACGTTTATTTTCTAATCTTACCATCTTTATCTATGATTAGTAGTTTCAATACGTCTTTACTATTGACTCTCCAATAATGAAACTTGGTATAAAGTGTGAAGTTGAACTGAATACATGGGACCTTCATGAATCAAACTCATCATCCTCTTGGTGAAGCTTTCGACCATGTTCGAGTTGGTTTCCTCAATTGGATCTAGTGATTATCAGCTGGCATATATTCAAAATCAAACCAAAGAAAATGCAGATGTTGGTTAGAGAAATTAGCATCATTGGAAGCAGGGGTTAGTTTAACTATATTGCTTACTTCTAACAATCCAAAAAAGTAACCAAACATCTATTTGTTTAAGTGTAAAATAGATAAAGTACACTGATGTAAAAAAACTTTTAGTTTAGATTTTATTTTTTAAACCAACATAAATGATTAAGTTAATAAATAGAATCTAAAATAAGATTAAAGATATGTTATAATGACTAACATAACACAAAAAAAAAATACAATCGCATGCATTAGGTGGTTGGTATCACCCCACACTCCGTTTATGAACTTCTGTATACCCAACACGTAAAAAGTTTAGAATTTCAACCCGAAATGGGTTGCGACCACTCCTCCCACAAGATTTTCATACTCGGCCTTTTGAAACCCAGCATCTGCGATCATTAAAGCAAAAACCTATTGATAAAGCACTTGGTGGTAAATGATGTATTCCCCTCATTCATACATATGCTTATTTGCCATAAACTATATCTGTCAAAAGGCGGATGACAATATTTTTTATAGTAATGTTAGCTTCTTAAATCAAGTAAGTTACATATGAAGACGAATGAATTGCACATAAAACTGCTCATCAATATTGCATACCCGAACAGTCCCTTGGTAATATGGAATGTGAAAGAAAAAGATGAAGATGTGGTATGCTACTGTTAGATTCTTCTATTACATATAAATACAAATCGGATCAAGATGTGGATATGCTACTGTTAATTGATGATATGCATTTATCATGCTTTATTTTGAAAATATAACTCATAAGAGCTAGAAAATATAACTCATTAAGCATACTCAATTATACGAAGAATAACAGTAGCATCAAATTAAAAAATAGGTTTTTATGTTCAATTTAAATTTCAGTCCGTTCTCGTGGTTCAATTTAAGCACAGGTGGGTGGGAACCTACCGACCCGGAAGTGATATTTCAAACAAACCTAAAACCAGAAACCAATCACTATCTATAAAATAGTTTGTTCCGCGGTTTTGGAGGGTCAGATCCAAGGTTCTGGTGGGTTGGAAACACTAAACGCCGACCCTAATTTCCAGCGGCAATAATCACTGGAATTACGAATCTTAATCACACGAACCAGAAGCTATATTTCGGGCCAAATAAGTTGAACTACCAATTTTGCACTCAAAAGTGCAATCCAACGATGGACTATAAGACACCCAACTGAGCCTAAACACAACAAAGAATGCAGTCCAATTGAACTGTAACGTCTCGTTTTTTGTAACTTTCCTTATTTAGAAAGTGTATTCGAAATTCTATTTATGGAATCGTGTACGTCTTTCAATTTCAACCTTGTAATCCAAGACTTTGATGGTAATGAAACTCATCTATTATACGCACTTGTTATGCTTACAATTCAACTTATATACACATTTGATACTTATTATACGTACATTCTCGATACTCAAGTTATACTTGCATACACTTATACTATACTTTATTACACTTTAAATACCCAAAAACATGCTTAATAACGAGTTTCTAGCACAAAATGATTGGAATAATCAAACTCTAGGGGTCAAATAGTAAATTTTAGAAAGTTTCTTGAAATTTTGCACTTTCGCATTATCATGCACTTGACATTGCATGACCATGCAAGCTGTGATTGCACTTGACATTGCATGACCATGTAAGCTGAGATTCGCATGACCATGCACTTCACATTGCATGACCATGCAAGCTGTGATCCACATGACCATGCATCCGAATCCGCATGACCATGCAGGTCTGTTGACAGCTACGAGATTTATTGCTTTTTAACCCCTTTTTCACCACCAATCACCTCCTAACTCATTAAATCAAACCCTAATAACCCCCCCCCCCCCCCCCCCGCCGGTTATAAATATGAGCCTCCACTCTTTCCTTTTCACTTTCCAAACACCTAATCACTCTCAAAACACTCCAAATCATCCACAAATTCTAAGTTCTTGGCAGATTCATACCAACTCATTAAAGTGAGCATAACTTCCTCATTTCTTAATCTTTTTCTTTGATTCTTCTTTCTAATCACTTGGAACAACCTTAGGTATGATTCCACGGGTTTTCCATGGAAAATCCAGACCTGGAACTTCACCAAAAAAGCTCCAAAGTGGACTGAACTTTCTGTTTTGATTTTAAACTTTGTTAAACTTTACTAAACTTGAGTTCTTTCATCTCAAACCTATGTCCTAATGCTCATAATCAAATTGAATGGTTAGTTGGGCTTAAAAACAAGGCTGAGACATTCAAAATTAGAGGTTTAATCCTCACAAACATTCTGTTTTGTTTAAGTTTTTTTACCATCAAGTAGTGAACAAGCTTGAAGCTTGATGTTTATGTGACTAAGATTAGCTTGGGCTATCCTACTTGAAAGTCCACCATTACTTGATGTTTCTTAGATTAGTTATGTTCTATTTCATTTCCTTATTATACATGTTTATAACCCTCCTTGTTGCCTATAGCAACATGTGTAGTGGTGAAACCTAAAGAGGTCTTAAATTGATGGTTTGATCCTCCTACCCATGCTTGACTTATATGAATCTATCGAGGTCTTAAATGGATGGTTTAATCCTCCTACCTCCTACCTCCTACTTGACTTATATCTATATTATAATCTATATAAAATACCTAAAACCAAACCCTTGATGTTAACCAAATAGTTATTCGTCAAGTTATTAAGTTTAATCACCGAAGTGTTTAGTTCCACGTTACGATTCTAATAGGTGTTACACCTATGAAATCATACTAACCCTTATGGGTTCTCATAGTGTCAAAAACAAGTGCTAAACCTAGGTGACTACTTTCTTGTATATATACTTTGTCATACTATACTTTCCAACTTCCAAGTTCTCCGTTATCATTCTAAAACACACACACCTTCGTTTACCCCATGTAGGGTAATCTCGGTGTTTCCATCTCCAACCTCACCAACCTTCACGGAGTAACAAAGGAAAATCTTTGCAAAACCGTGAGTATACTCGATCCCATTTTCTATTTTAAACACTTTGGGTGCAACATGTACAAAATCACAAATCACTATAAAACTCGTTCACACAATTTACTCTATCCGTTATTAACATGATACTTATCCATATGCTTGATTATCGCATGCTATGTTAGACTTGTGTTATATGCTCATTAACTTTGCTAGCCTACCTTAACAAATATAGCGCTATAGGATTAACGCACCGCCCTTAAACTTGTGGTTTTGTTAAGTAAACTATATTACACCCCTTTTGTTTCGATGATTTGGGTAAACACGATTGCGTTAGACTTTGGATTGACATATAAGAATCACATGTTTAGTATGCCGCAACGAATATATGCCATGATTACCATGTTGGATAAGAGACACTTTTATCACTATTATGCTATGTAACAAACTTGTATGCTCGCCAACTTTTGTTGATATATATATTATTTTAATACATGTTGCAGGAAACTAAGTTGATGCCATTGAAGAAACATGTTAGGGTGGATTAGATACACATCTAGTTTTAACTTAATGTATTTCGTTCCTTGTTGTATTATCATTTGGTACTTGTATTTTCCCTTTTTGAACCATTGTAACCTAAATTTAGCATCAATGAAATTTTGAATTATTAAATATTGTCGCAAAGTAGTATTATGACGTTTTGAGCAATTTGTTCGTCTCATCCCGATGTTTCCGCCATCGGTTGGGGTGTGACAGATTGGTATCAGAGCCATAACTATAGGGAATTATGAAAATTGCCATACCCTTGACCTAGTCTATAGTTTAAGTGTCCAATTTTACCATTCTTTACTCATGCTTAAAATGTTAATTCTTCCTACTTTGCTCCTATATCTTCTTGTCTTAAATATACAACGTGTCTTTCCTAAGGCACTTACACAAATTACACACTTGAAGACACTTATGTTACATCAACGAGACGATTTGCACCAAGATAGGCCCAATGGCCCGCAATTTTTGGTGAAATCCCTCACTCCGCGTTTACGATTTTACACGAAGTTACACCATCAAGTTAGGAGTGATATCCACATCTTGATGGAAGACATCCATTTCAAACTCTAATGGACCCTTACCAACGAGTCGGAATTCGCTCCTCGTTGGGTAAGTACCAACCACATTAGGGTACAATGTTATCAAGTTAGGGGTGAAACCTGCACCTTGTTAACTAGTCCCATTCCTCGATTTTCAATCTCGCCAAAGTCTCGAATTTTCGATTGACAAGGGACATGTAGTAACTGGAAGGGTGAATACCTTTAGTCGCTTCTCGATGAGAGTATTCTACCTATTAGGCCAAAGCATGTTTCCCTAACTCGAAAGGATCTTCGACCCACTTTGGAATAGTCGACGTTTCTCTACCCGAAACATTCCAATATTTTATTGAGCCTATCTTTTATGTTTGTTCAATTTCAATGTGTTTTATACTTTGAACGTTTGTAACTTCGTTTCAATCACACAATTTGCACTTTCCTCGCAATCTCAAACAATAATAATCCTTCGTGAACAAACTAAATTTACACTCTTTTATGTCAATGTTTGTGATTACACAATATGAATTCTTATATTGCCTATGTAAACTATTTGAAACTATGTGCTACATGTTACATGCTAAATTATGCAAATTGTCTTTTCAAAACATTATGATCAAGTCTCATCTTTTATCATCAACCTTGTAGATGTCTTCCAACCGTTTCTCCAACTCCAAGAGGAACCACAAGTAGAACTCAAGCAAGAAGATGCTTGCGTTCATGGCTAAGTAGATGGCTCAAGTAATCCCTGATATCGTGAGCAAAGTTACTGTTAATACCCCCAACTCATCGGTCGACTCTAAAGCCGCCCAACCTAAGCCAACCACCTTCAACTACAAACATTTCGGTTCTTGCAACCTTAGGTCGTTTACTGGCAATGATGGTGTCACCGCAATGCTTGAATGGTTCGAGAGCATTGAAGTGACGTTCATCAACAGTGAATGTCCCGAGCATTTGAAAACCCGAAGCGCAACGGGCGTCTTCCAATCGCGAGCCCTCGAGTGGCGGACGAACGAGCGCAACCTTCGCTCCAATGAAGAAGCCTATGCCCTCCCTTGGCCCGAGGTTAGGGAAATGATGATGACGGAATTTTGTCCTCCGCACGAGCAAGAAAGGCTCGAGGATGAGTTTTGGCACTTCCGACAAGTGGGTGACGATAACCTCACGTACACCACCGCTTCAAACAGTTAAGCATCATTGTTCCCCATATTGTGAACACGCCCGAATGTGCGAACAGGAAGTACCTCAACGGTCTTCCTCCCGCCATTCGGGACGCTATTCAAGCCTCCAGACCCGACAACATCGAGTTGTGTTATCTTTTAGCCGCTGGAATTAACGATAAACGCGTGCGAGATAAGCTATTCAAAACCCCCGCCTTCAGCAAGTCTGCCAACCAAGCCACCACCGAACCCAACGAACCCAAATCTCAACCGCGAAACAACAATGGCAAGAAAAGAAAGTTTCAAAACCAAAGTTGCAACGCAATTACACCAGCCGCTAACCCAAATCCCCCTCAAGAACCCGCAAGAAAACCGTACGTTGGGAATCATCCCAAATATACCATATGCCATCACCATCACCCAGCCAACATCGCATGCCGCCATTGCACCAATTGCAATCGGTTCGGGCATGTAGTCGCCGCCTGCCGAAGTGGTCCTACACCACAAGGCAACCAAAACTAGCGACCTCCCCAAAACCAAAACCGTCAAAACCCTGCCAACAACGTCCGGGCCTGCTTCAAATGCGGTGATCCAAATCACCTTCGTCCCCAATGCCCTCAGATCAATCAAGAGCAACAACAACAAGCTCCTCGTGGTCGCGCTTTCAACATCAACGCAAACCAAGTGCAACATGACAATGAAGTCGAGAACGGTACGTTCCTTGTCAATGGTTTATATGCTTCTTTACTATTTGATACTGGTGCGGATAAAAGTTTTGTATCCGTAGAATTCGAACCAATGTTAAAATGTACACGTTCCAAGCTTCCAAAATCTTTCACCGTCGAAGTTGCTAATGGCAAGTCCATCACCGTTGACTCTGTTCTTCGCGATTGTTTTCTCACTCTTAATAATCATGTGTTCTCTATCCTTCTCATACCTATGAAATTGGGTAGTTTCGATATCATAGTAGGTATGGATTGGCTTCGTAAGAACCATGCTGAAATCGCTTGTCACGAAAAGTTCGTTCGATTGCCTCTTCCGTCTGGTGACACCTTGCACGTCTATGAAGAAAGACCCTCAAAAGGTCTCAAACTCATGTCATACACCCAAGCGAACAAGTACTTACGTAAGGAGTACTTTGCCTTTTTAGCCCAAATTGTGGAAGAAAAGGGCAAGGGAAAAGACGTAAGTGATGTCCCAGTGGTGTGTGATTTCCCCGATGTTTTTCCCGAAGACCTTCCTGGTCCTCCTCCTCCTCGTTCAATTGACTTCCGCATTGACCTCATTCCTGGCGCTACGCCCGTCGCCAAATCTCCTTACCGCCTAGCACCCTCGGAAATGCAAGAGCTATCAAGCCAGCTTGACGAACTTCTTGATAAAGGCTTTATACGCCCTAGTACTTCCCCTTGGGGCGCTCCCGTTTTATTTGTCAAAAAGAAGGATGGTTCGTTTCGTATGTGTATTGATTATCGTGAACTCAACAAACTCACCGTCAAGAACCGTTATCCTCTCCTCCGCATCGATGACCTTTTTGATCAACTCCAAGGCGCAACTTGTTTTTCCAAGATTGATCTTCGTTCTGGCTACCATCAACTTCGAGTCCTCGAAGAAGATATCCCTAAAACCGCCTTTCGTACTAGATACAGTCACTACGAGTTCGTAGTTATGCCATTCGGTTTAACGAATGCACCCACAGTCTTCATGGACTTAATGAATCGGGTGTGTAAGTTATACTTGGATCGCTTTGTGATCGTGTTCATAGACGATATTCTCATCTATTCCAAGACTCAAGATGAGCACGAGCGACACCTGCGTCATATCCTTGAACTTCTACAACGTGGAAAACTATACGCCAAATTCTCCAAGTGTGAAATTTGGCTAAAAGAAGTTCAATTTCTCGGTCATGTTGTGACCGAGAAAGGCATTCACATTGATCCCGCAAATATCGAAGCCGTAAAGAATTGGATCGCTCCTAAGTCTCCTTCCGAAATTCGCTCTTTTCTTGGTCTAACTGGCTACTATCGTCGCTTCATTTTGAACTTTTCAAAAGTCCTCGTTCCCCACACGTCTTTGACCCAAAAAGATAAACCTTTTGTTTGGGGTCCCAAACAAGAGGAGTCTTTCCAAACGCTCAAGGACATGCTTTGTAATGCTCCTATTCTCGCTCTTCCTGATGGAAACGACGATTTTGTCGTGTATTGCAATGCTTCAAACCGAGGTCTTGGTTGCGTTCTTATGTAACGGGACAAGGTTATTGCTTACGCTTCAAGACAACTCAAGATTCATTAGAAAAACTACACTACGCACGACCTTGAACTTGGTGCAGTTGTATTTGCATTGAAGATATGGCGACACTACCTTTATGGTACCAAGTGTGTGGTCTTCACCGACCATAAGAGCCTTCAGCACATCTTCAATCAAAAGGAACTAAACATGCGTCAACGTCGGTGGGTAGAGTTGCTCAACGACTACGACTGCGAAATTCGCTATCACCATGGTAAGGCGAATGTTGTAGCCGACGCTTTAAGTCGTAAACCTCATGCAAAGAGTATCCACTGTTTCCAGATCCTAAGTAATCTTCAGGATCGAATTCGTAAAGCATAAGACTCGTCCATCAACGAGAACAATCTGTACAGTGAGGTGAAGTGTGGTGTTGAAGAACAACTCTCGTCCAAAGCAGATGGTATGTTATACTATCTCAATCAAGTCTGGATCCCGAATCGTGACAACCTTCGTGACTTCTTGATGAAGGAAGCCCACAAATCCCGATACCCTATTCATCCTGGTGCCGACAAAATGTACCAAGACTTGCGTACGTCTTATTGGTGGCCTGGCATGAAGAAGGATATCGCACTCTACGTCTCGAAATGTCTCACGTGTTCTAAAGTGAAGGCTGAACATCAACGTCCCTCTGGTTTACTCGAACAACCAGAAATTCCCGTCTGGAAATGGAAGAGTATCGCCATGGACTTCATCACTAAACTTCCTCGTACGTCCTCTGGTCACGACAGTATCTGGGTCATCATTGACCGTTTGACCCAATCCGCGCACTTTCTCCCTATTCGTGAAGATTATAAAGTCGAGAAATTGGCTCGTATTTACACGGATGAAATCATTTGTCGTCATGGTATCCCCGTTGACATCATCTCGGACCGTGATGGTCGTTTCACTTTTTGGCAAACCTTCCAGAAAGCTCTCGGTACTCACCTCAATCTTAGTACTGCTTTTCATCCTCAATCCGACGGTCAAACCGAGCGTACTATTCAACTCTGGAAGATATGCTTTGTTCTTGCGTAATCGATTTTGGCGGCAATTGGGATTCACATTTACCATTCGTAGAATTCTCGTACAACAACAGTTATCACACCAGTATTCAAATGGCTCCATTTGAAGCATTATATGGTCGAAAATGTCGATCGCCTATCTGTTGGCACGAGATTGGTGAAGTTCAACTCACTGGTCACGAACTCATACAAGAAACAACAGACAAGATCTTGCAAATACGTGATAATCTACTCAAAGCTCGAAGTCGTCAAAAGAGCTACGCGGATAAAAAACGCAAACCATTGGAATTCAACGTGGGTGATCAAGTACTTCTCAAGGCATCCCTTTGGAAGGGTGTAGTTCGTTTTGGTAAGAAAGGGAAACTCGCACCTAGCTATGTAGGTCCTTTCAAAATTCTCGACAGGATTGGCAAGGTTGCGTATCGACTGGACCTACCTGAAGAGCTCAACAACGTTCATCCTGTCTTTCATGTTTCGAATCTCAAAAGGTGTCTAGCTGAAGAAGGACTTCAAGTCCCACTCGAAGATCTTCAAATAAACAAGACTTTACACTTCGTGGAGAAACCTGTCGAAATCATGGACCGAGGAATCAAGCAATTGAGACGCAGTCGAATTCCTATCGTCAAAGTTCGATGGGAAGGAAAACGTGGCGCCGAGTTTACTTGGTAACTCGAAAGTGATATGAAGACTAAGTATGCGCATCTGTTTGTTACACCTTCTTAAATTTCGGGACGAAATTTCCTAAAGGAGGGGATACTGTAACGCCTCGCTTTTTGTAACTTTCCTTATTTAGAAAGTGTATTCGAAATTCTATTTATGGAAACTTGTATCTAGTATCGTGTACGTCTTTCAATTTCAACCTTGTAATCCGAGACTTTGATCGTAATGAAACTCATCTTTTATACGTACTTGTTATGCTTACAATTCAACTTATATACACATTTGATACTTATTATACGTACATTTTCGATACTCAAGTTATACTTGCATACGCTTATACTATACTTTGTTACACTTTAAATACCCAAAAAAATGCTTAATAACGAGTTTCTAGCACAAAATGATGGAATAATCAAACTCTAGGGGTCAAATTGTAAATTTTGGAAAGTTTCTTGAAATTTTGCACTTTCGCATGATCACGCACTTGACATTGCATGACCATGCATGCTGTGATTGCACTTGACATTGCATGACCATGTAAGCTGAGATTCGCATGACCATGAACTTCACATTGCATGACCATGCAAGCTGAGATTCGCATGACCATGCACTTCACATTGCATGACCATGCAAGCTGTGATCCACATGACCATGCATCCGAATCCGCATGACCATGCAGGTCTGTTGACAGCTACGAGATTTATTGCTTTTTAACCACCTTTTTCACCACCAATCACCTCCTAACTCATTTAAATCAAACCCTAATCACCCCCCCCCCCCCCCCCGCCGGTTATAAATATGAGCCTCCACTCTTTCCTTTTCACTTTCCAAACACCTAATCACTCTCAAAACACTCAAATCATCCACAAATTCTAAGTTCTTGGCAGATTCATACCAACTCATTAAAGTGAGCATAACTTCCTCATTTCTTAATCTTTTTCTTTAATTCTTCTTTCTAATCACTTGGAACAACCTTAGGTATGATTCCACGGGTTTTCCATGAAAAATCCAGACCTGAAACTTTACCAAAAAGGCTCCAAAGTGGACTGAACTTTCTGTTTTGATTTTAAACTTTGTTAAACTTAACTAAACTTGAGTTCTTTCATCTCAAACCTATGTCCTAATGCTCATAATCAAATTGAATGGTTAGTTAGGCTTAAAAACAAGGCTGAGACATTAAAAATTAGAGGTTTAATCCTCACAAACATTCTATTTTGTTTAAGTTTTTTTACCATCAAGTAGGGAACAAGCTTGAAGCTTGATGTTTATGTGGCTAAGGTTAGCTTGGGCTATCCTACTTGAAAGTCCACCATTACTTGATGTTTCTTAGATTAGTTATGTTCTATTTCATTTCCTTATTATACATGTTCATGACCCTCTTTGTTGCCTATGGCAACATGTGTAGTGGTGAAACCTAAAGAGGTCTTAAATAGATGGTTTGTTCCTCCTACCTCATGCTTGACTTATATGAATCTATCGAGGTCTTAAATGGATGGTTTAATCCTCCTACCTCCTACCTCCTACTTGACTTATATCTATATTATAATCTATATAAAATACCTAAAACCAAACCCTTGATGTTAACCAAATAGTTATTTGTCAAGTTATTAAGTTTAATCACCGAAGTGTTTAGTTCCTCGTTACGATTCTAATAGGTGTTACACCTATGAAATCATACTAACCCTTATGGGTTCTCATAGTGTCAAAAACAAGTGCTAAACCTAGGTGACTACTTTCTTGTATATATACTTTGTCATACTATACTTTCCAACTTCCAAGTTCTCCATTATCATTCTAAAACTCACACACCTTCATTTACCCCATGTAGGGTAATCTCGGTGTTCCGTCTCCAACCTCACCAACCTTCACGGAATAACAAAGGAAAATCTTTGCAAAACCGTGAGTATACTCGATCTCATTTTCTATTTTAAACACTTTGGGTGCAACATGTACAAAATCACAAATCACTATAAAACTCGTTCACATAATTTACTCTATCTGTTATTAACATGATACTTATCCATATGCTTGATTATCGCATGCTATGTTAGACTTGTGTTATATGCTCATTAACTTTACTAGCCTACCTTAACAAATATAGCGCTATATGATTAACGCACCGCCCTTAAACTTGTGGTTTTGTTAAGTAAACTATATTACACCCCTTTTGTTTCGATGATTTGGGTAAACACGATTGCGTTAGACTTTGGAATGACATATAAGAATCACATGTTTAGTATGCCGCAACGAATATATGCCATGATTACCATGTTGGATAAGAGACAATTTTATCACTATTATGCTATGTAACAAACTTGTATGCTCGCCAACTTTTGTTGATATATATATTATTTTAATACATGTTGCAGGAAACTAAGTTGATGCCGTTGAAGAAACATGTTAGGGTGGATTAGATACACATCTAGTTTTAACTTAATGTATTTCATTCCATGTTGTATTGTCATTTGGTACTTGTATTTTCCCTTTTTGAACCATTGTAACCTAAATTTAGCATCAATATTATTTTGAATTATTAAATATTGTCGCAAAGTAGTATTATGACGTTTTGAGCAATTTGTTCGTCTTATCCCAATGTTTCCGCCATCGGTTGATGTGTGACATGAACCTAAACACAACAAAAGGTCGGTTGGGGCACATGAAAGACCATTTGGGTCAATATGCCGTTGATGGCTGGAAAAACTTTGCCGATAGCCTACAAAGAATAGGAATAAAATATGTTTTAAAAACTTGATTTTCCTAAATTAATAGATGCTAGAATAAACAAAAGATGTGTCGTTGTTAATTATAACTATTATTGTTAATAATAATATTTGTTGCACCAGTTATTTATTAAAAGCTGTGTCAAGAGAACTTGTTTAACCTCATACAAAAAATTAACCTATTTTCACCTTGTACTCAACCCAATTTAAGTTGTGGTTTATCATAACAGTGCATAAAACTCGTAAATGTATATTATTGTTGTGATACTATTGCTTTTAATTATCACACTTAGTGCATTATTTATTTACAAAAGGTTTTTAAAAATGAATGAAAAAACTATTAATGGGCCAATCTCATTTCAACCGACTCAGTTTGTTCATATTAAGATCATTCCTAAATTATAATACATAAAGGAATGTAAGTTTGAGAATGTCTTTAACGTGGGAATAATGTTGCAAAAAGCCAATAGGAAATCCACAATAAGAATATTGTGGACATGACTAAAGGAAATGGAGTTTATAAGGTCACAACAATAAGAAGAATTATTATTACTTATAGGTGAAACTACAACTTACAAGTTTTAAGCGATTAGGAAGCCTTCAGATAAAAAATGCTGAATTGTAACCACATTTAGCAAATATCAGGTTGCTTTTGTTTCCGACTACTCATTTGTTTAGTCAAAGATCCAAGCTTCATTAGTCTTACCTTGACTTCTCGTATCCTTTTCTCCAACGCCTTCACAAAGCTTTACCTGAATAGTTTAATAAAACATAAATATGCATTCAGTATCATCTCTGAATTCTCGTTTTTATTCTTTACTGTGATATTTGTTACAATTGAGTTCAAGCTATCAGAACCACATACCTTCCTATTAGGTTGGTTCCTTTAGTGAATCGATAAAGTATAGTGTCTTCAGCAAGAACGTCCTGGTCTGGTTGTGAATCAATCAAATATAAACTTAAAACTATGTCTCATTAACTTGTTGATTTTAGATAACATATATATGATCATTTTTAACACATTTTTAAGTCCATTCTGGGTGAGACCCACATAATGGAAGTAACTTTTAGTGATGAAAGTTCATTGAGGAAGTAGGAATTAAGGGGATACCTTATTGCAGCCATAGGACACCATAACTTCCAAGAGATTTATACTACCAATGATCTTATTGTTGTAATACATCGCACACTTTCACCAACTTCCTTTAATCCAACAAAATGTATAATGACATCAAACCTATATTCCCACCTGATTCATAGAGATGCAAAAGTTAATAATACCATCCAAAAAGATGAAGGAAACAATTGGCTACCATTTGTCTTCACATGATGAAAAGGGTTTTTTTAATAATAAATAAAGTTTTGAAAACAAACCTTTTAATAGAAAAATATTAGTACATTAGGGTATATTCTTGTCACTCCACGTTGCTATACTTTACTGGTGTGAGTAAAGGTAAAAATGAAATCAAAACTGAAGAAGACACACATGTTTACCCAAGAACTTGATGCATTTTAAGGTTTAAAGTTGCATTAATAAATAAAGAGACCAACCAATATTCAACTCTTTTTCATCACTGGCACTACTATACAACACACTAAAATATGTATCACTGGCAATTTAAGTGTTTTAAGGTTTAAAGTTATATTAATAAATAAGGAGGTCAACTAACTATTCCATTATTTTCATCACTGGCACTACTTTACAACACACTCAAATATGTATTTAGTTTTGTTTCTTGAAGTTAACTTGTTTCACCTTAAATCCATTTTAACCCGTTACCCAACCTACCTGACCTAACCATATTGCCACTTCTAACTGGAACAACTACTCAATTCAAAACCAAGTTAGCTCCTTACAAGCCCGCTCAAGTGCCTTAACACACTTACTCAAGAAAGCAAGACCGATACGTATAATTCTAATATAAACCCTGAAATAACATCTAATGGTTGGAGCTTTGTTTGGAGCACTAATTTTTCTACTGTAATCGTTAAATAAAATAACAATCCAATCCAAACAGCTTAGTATTTCTATATCTATTTAAAAATCAATTGTACATATTTAAAACCTATTCAATTTAAGAATATGAAAGCAAGTGCAAAACATACAAAATAACACTTGAATGACAACGGAAAATTCAGAGAATTTAAATTCAACTCTTTCAATTTGGTTACCAGAAGTTGAGAATGAAACCACTACCTTCAAGCCCTGTTTCCTATGTCGATTACCCCACATACGAACCCTATAAATTCAATTTTGTGTTAATAAACAACATGACAAAAGAAAAACACATATGAAAGTAGGATTCCTAACCTGGTGATCCTCTTCATTTCGAACAGTGACGATGAGGTCTCTAGGGTTTGCTGAGTCTCATCATTTAGTTCACCAACAGGGAGAAAGCTTAAGATCCAAACATAAAATCATTGAATGATGGAATAGATTTAGGTATGGGTGTGGGAGAACTGCGTAGTAGGATTAGGGCTTCGTGAAAAAGAAGATGAAGTGTTTATATGGTTCCGTATTAACTTTTTGGAGCAGGTTATCAAATTGGGATGTGGAGCGGGAATTCAAATTTGAATCCAATATCTGGCGCCTAAACACGTGATATGCATATTTGACTTTGGGATTTATTAAAAAAAAATATAATTCTCACAAAATGACACATCAGCTGAAACCAAAGGGGGGAGCTTGTTAAGCTGACACATAGGATTTTCAACCTTTGCTTTATTATATTTAGATATATATATATATAGGGATGGTTATCTTGAGAACGCTAAATATCGTGAGAACTGTGAGAACAAATGAAAAAACCAATCAAAACCAATTTTTTAATACAAACCTCATTGTAATTAAAATACAACATCAAAATAAGAATTTATAACATCAAATAATTCATTTCTCTCCTCAAAATCACTCTTATTAGATTTTTTACACATGTGTAAATATAACAAATTTACACATGTGTAAATGACAAACTTACACATGTGTAAAAAATTATTTACGAATTCACGTAAATTTAAACGTGTAAATTAAATTTCTAACATTGTATTCGAATAATAATGATAAGTGTAAAAAGAAATTTTGAATTTGAATTGTTTTTGACCAAGTTTTTGTGATTTTTTTATTCGTTCTCACGGTTCTCGCGGTATTTAGCGTTCTCATTTAAACTCTCCCATGTATATATATATATATATATATATAATATATATGGGTTAGGGTAAAATAGGAACCTTACCAAGTTAAAAGAATTGTAAGGAACTAATACACATCCTTGATCATAAAGCTATAAATGGTTGAGATGAATTTGATTTTTTTCACTTTTGTCTTATTTATAATAGATTAAAAAATATTATTTAGTACAATCAGTTGCAATTTGGTCATTTTAATTATCTTTCTTTTTTCACTTGCCAGACAGACAAATCAAACAAAACCTATCATATGTATATATTTTCTACCTTTTCTAGTCCTCTGTTGCAAAAAAAATATGCATCTAATAAAATATATAAAAGACTTTTCAATAAGTAAAAATGGTCTTACGATTCGGGTTTTACATACATGTAAGCAGATATTTACACTAACATAAAATCATACAAAAAATCATTTCTTGCCCGTAACTATCATTTCGCTCTTGTCTTTTATTTATCACAACCGCTGGGAGAATATCTACACCCACGCCTTCTGCGTAACTATCGTTTGCAGCAAACGTAAACCTCCAAAACAACCTACAAAATCACAACTTATTAGTACAAATCCCAAACCCAAACATTTTTCTCATTTACAAGTACTTTAAACACATTTTTCCCCTCATTTTACACATAAAAAACTGACATTTTTCTTATTTTACAAGTGTTGTAAAAAACGCTATATTTAGAACTTGATATCGGTGCAACACCCAAACCCAAACATTTTTCTCATTTACAAGCATCGTAAAAACACATTTTCAACAATGTAAACCCCATGAATACGTAAACCGTAAACCCAATGAATATGCAAAAACTGACTGATTATGCAAACATTTACATCGATCTTTTTTAATCCAAGACAACTCTTTAAATTTTCATCCACCCTAGGATTTCAGCAATAATCTAAGCCCCAATTTAATCATCATAACCTTAACCCAATTTCAATGCCTAGAAGCATTCACAATAAAATCCTTAAATATATGTGAGGTATGTTAGTTATATTATACGGAATGGTTGTTAGTGTTTTTGATTGTTTGTGAGTGGATGAGAGATAAAATATACGGGAAAGTTACTGTTCATCTGTAAATATATGGGGAAAAAATCTGGAGAGAGAAAACTGTATAATTTTTTTAATATTTTTAGAAATGGTTGTGAGTGAAGGAGAGAGAAAAGATAATGATAAAGGTATAAAATATATTATTTAATTGAAAAGGAGAGAGAAAAAGTAGTTGTTTTTAATGGAAATCTATACATCCTAATAAAGAACATACCTAGTGTCCCACATGGCACTTTTCTAGCCTCCATTTTACACATGACATTTTTAGGCCACATTTGACACGTGACACTTTTCTAGCCTCCACAATCATTATTAAACATATTTATTTTGTTTCCAAATTCCATTTTAGATTCCTTATATATTGTTTTGACTTTTTTTTTAATTTTGAAATACTAAATATTTAATGTTAATCAGTTACATATATCCATATTTACTAAAATTATAAAAATTTTATCTTATTTCCAAGGTCACGGTTATGAAAATATCACATCAACGCACAATTATAAATAAAACCCTAATTCTCTTTTCATTGTTGCACCAAGAGCGCCGCATCTGGCACCATCGGTTTAATCTTTGCTTCGTTGCCGATTTTGGTGTTTTCATCCCCTCGAGTCGCTCTCTGTCTCTCATCCATTCTCTGCGAAATTGGTTATCTTCATCTTCAAGGTATGATTTCATCTAATAATCCAATCTCTTTCTTTATTTTGTTAGGTTTCATTACGAATTTTTGTTTTTGATTCGTTTATTTCCTCTGCGTTCAGATCCTTCTTTTATCCTTCCATCTTGCTTTCTCTAATCACAGGTACGATTACTTTTTCAAGTTGGTATTAATGTGGATTTTATGATATTAGTTTGTTCTATTTGATTATATTACCCTTAACTAAGGATTTCGATATTTTTAGTCCTTATCTTTTTGTTGACAAATGAGGTCATAGTATTGAACTATAAGCTCCATCTGAATGAGCTTCCATGTCACAAATTAGGGTTAGGTGTTGGAAAATTACATTCGGTATTTTAACATTCATGTCATTTTGAATTATATTGTGTTAAAAAATTTCCAGATTTATTTTTGCTACTTTTTCAAAAAAAAATACAAGTGTTATCGTTTTCATGTTTTATCTTTTATTATGCCTTAATCAGATGTTGTGTAAAGATGTTTCAATTTATTATTTTGTTATTTACTTTGAATGAAATATTGTTTATTAGGGTTTTTTATTCACTGTTAAGGTTAGGGACTTAGGGTTGGAATAAGAGAATTTGATTTGTTGGTAACATTTTATTTCAATAATAGAATTATGAGCTGTTGGGTTATTTGTTTTAATAGAGATTAATTTTAGAAATCGGGTTATGGCTATAAAACAGTGAAATTGCTAGATATTTGTACTTTGGACCGGACCGAATTCTTATTTTTCTTTAAAATGGTTGTCCACAATCAGGAGAACATAGATTTCTGTTGGAAAGAAAGAGATCGATCGGTTTTTATTATTGAGTTACAATCGATGTGGAGGTATTATCACTCTACAATTACCACTACTTTCTTCGGACAATATTGATCTTATTTTACTCTAAATTTTTCTGCAGGTAGGTTTCGTATCTGCACAGTTCTTCTTTCCATTGAAGATTGTTTTCTTCATTCCTCTATTAATTTAATTTTTTTAACTTACGTAGTATTAGGTTTTAGGATTGTACACATGGAAGGGATGATGATGATGATACATTCTTCTGGGATCTTGCTTATGGTTAGTTGCTTCATGATTGGTTTTGAACTTTCAAAAGTTTAAGATTTTAGTACCACTTAAGAGATGAACTAGGGAGTTTGATTTAAATCGAGTATCTATTCACTTTTTTAGGTTTGAAATTTGATGATACGCACGAAAGAAAAGCTGAGATGGATCGCCAAGCTGACGCCTTTATCGCTAATCCGGGTATAGTTTCATTTATTGTTTCATAAAGATTAAAAATCTTGAAATTTGGTGAATTTTTTTCAAGTGGTTATGACAACTACTGGAAGTCATTACATGATACAAAATTCATCATAAACCCATACGAAAATTAACACCCACATGTTGTACATTATGTATAAAAAGTGGTATTCCAGTAATGTTAGATTCTCAACGTAGTTGAATATAAAAAAGGTATGAATCTCAACGTAGGTATATGCTTCAAAATTGCAACTATTATTCCATTATGTTGACAAATTAATCTAATTTGAAAGATTGTTATGTCTTATACCAATTCTCAAGTAAGAAAAATAATATGTGATTGAGCCCAAGTTCACTTACAAAACCACGGGTGAGTGTCTCGAGTAACAAAGCCTACAAAGTCAAACAAAGCTTGGTGTGTTGGGGTGGATATATCAAGTATATGTGGATTGTTGTCACATTGATATGACATATATTTATCAACGAAACAAATATCAAACTTTCATACTTTGTTGGTGGTAGAATGTGACTTGAAATACTCATAAAGTATTCTCTTGATTATGTATTTCTATATGGCATTATATTAAGACTAAACAATGTCGTCAAAAATTTAACTTATATTCTAGATTATTATCATTACGTAAGTGATTTGATTGGTTGTCTGTAGTAGAAAAATATTGTCTTGAATTTTTTAAACAATTTTTGAATTATTAAACATATTAATTTTGTTTCCATATTCCATTTAGTTTTCTTATATATTGTTTTGACTTTTTTTAAAATTTTGAAATGCTCAATATTTAATCTTAATGAGTTACATATATCCATATTTACTAAATTTTATCTTATTTCCAAGGTCATGGAGATTGATAAAAAAAAAATTCAAAATTTAAATATGAGTCTCTTCTTAACATTGTATTAATTTCCCTATTTTTTTTCCAGCCATACTAAATTCGAATAACAATTTTTTCGGTAAATAATCTCCTATATTTTTAAAACCTAAATGGCCTCCGTATTTAACTCCAAAGTTAGTGGTTCATATTAAATCATATACATTGAGTTTTAGTTAGAAAAAAGAGCATACATTAACACATATTTTCTTCCTATATTTCTTTCATTATTTTTCTTTTAGAATTTGTTCTATGTAATAACATTTACAAAATTGTTGTGTTGTTATCAAATGTAGATCTTTCCAAATTAATTACTGACTTAGATTGTTTAGATGAGTTTTCTAAAATGAAGATTACAGTTGTTGATGAAAATAAATGGTTTATGAAACTCTGTAGAGAGAATATTGATGGTCAAACAAGGTTTGTCAATCCATTACTCATATTATTGATTAGTTTTATTTTAGCTTTTACTATATTTATCAATTAGTTACTAATATATTTTCTTTCATATAAATTGTTTACAATAGGTTTAGTGTTATTGGATGGTATGATATGATTCAAGTCAAACATATTTCGTTAGGTGACGATTGTTTTTTTTTTTCCAATTGGTCAACAACGAATGCAAGATTATTGGTTACAAAGCTCCAAAAAGCAGAAGTATTAAATTACTAACGTTTCTATTGATATTTTGAGCTACAGAAACGTAATTGCATCACATATTTATCTTTCCGTTTTATTTATATCAATAGTACGTTGTTGTTTCATTTACTTCATGAACCTGAGAGTTCCATAATAACTTCTTTCGGATAATTTCGTTATGACCATCATAAATGTATAATGTTCTTTGTCAATACCTCGAAAACATATTATTTTGTCAAAACCGCGAAGTTCACGGGTACTAGCACTAGTATATGAATAAAGATATGGAATTCATTGTGAATGCTCTAAAGCCCCAATTTCATTACCGTAAATATTCCAAAAAAATATTGAAACAAAAAAATCACTGATATACTGTAAAGTACATATGTTATAGTGTATATTTTGGTCAGTTTTTAGGTAGTTTGAGTCTAGTTTAGGTTAGAATTTCGATACTGCTGACGTTAAGCTGTGATTTTAGGTCCCGTTGCTGAAAGAGATGAAAAACGAGTTAAAACGAGCAGTTTAGAAGAAAAACGGCATTCGTGTGCGAGTCGGAAAGCTGAACAAACAGAGAAAAAATAAAACTGCAGATAAGGGGGCGCCGCCGTACGCGACGCCCTAATGCCATACCTGTCGCGTAGCGCGACGGGGTCTAATACGCAGAATGATGTTTTGGTTGGGTTTTGATTAGATGTTTCAGCATATAAATAGAACAAGTTTGCCTCCGGTGATAGGGTTACGAATTTGTGAAGTCCGAGGGCTTATTTTTGGAGGTTGAAGTGTTGCGTTTGAAGAGCTTGAATCACGAGAATCATTCGGTCAAGTATGGTTTAACGATTGAAGACTAGCTCGGGTATTGAATTCCTTGTTTGTTTGATTTTTCTCTTTCCAGAACTTGTAACTATGAATTATTGTTTGAACAACTCTGTTTTGTTTTCGTTTATTAACATGCTTGGCTAAACGCTTAAACTGCCTAGACTATGATGAATGAATTTGAATAAAGTTTGAACCTTTTTAGTTAATTGCATGTATTTTGTGGATTAATTGTGTTTTGTAAGAAGTTTGGTTGATTGATTTGGTATGCATGCGTACTTTAATTTGGTTAATTGTTATCTATTGCTTCGTGTGAATCTAGGTGGTTGTCTGCTACGGAATAGGTTCATGCTAGATCTTTGACCTTGCGTCTTTGACCTTTAGGGTGAATTGGCCAATAAACCTTATAGGTGATAGTTGATAATTTGCTAGATTTCAGTACTCTACTAGTTTCTGTAGCTGGAAGGTGCGGGGCTATTGGTAGGTCTTACCGGCGAATTGCTTTAGACAGTCTTTAGAAAAAGTCGTGCCTTAGTTGCCCCGTCGGTTTATTAGTCTATCAAGTCAAGTCGAGATATTCAAACCACCCTAGATCTATAATTGGAAAAGAGTAGGTCAATGTTAGGGTACTTACACAATAATTAGATAACAGGAAGGAAGTCTAATAACCGGTAAGATTAACAGCCTAGGTAGTGCCATAAGTTTCACCTCGAGAAGGGTTGAGGGGCTTAGTTGGTGTCTTAATAGGTTTAGTATCACAAGATCCCGGTTCCATAAAACATGTGGTTAACTTAATTGGAAAAAACTTAAAATCAATCCAGGATTCTAGTCTAGGTAGTCTTCATCACCATCTGAGAACAGTCTGCATGTTAGTTCGTATTCGCATAGCTCTAGTTAATAATTAGATCGATAAATTTCCTTATATTTTCAGTAACCCACCCCCCAAAACAATGAAACAGTTTGAGTCGTGTCTGTCAGAGTCTATTAGAGTCCAGTAACGTAATTAGTAGAGTCTCGTGGGTTCGATATCCGGACTTGCTTAGGTTATACTACATTGACCGGCACACTTGTCGGTTGTGTGGTTTAGGTTGAGTCTAGATTTAAATCTTTTTAGTGTCTAGATTAGAGAGTCTAATTTAGTTAATTTCAGTAGTCTGTTTAGCACACATCAAGTTTTTAGCCGTTGCCGAGGACTCTTAGCAATTGCGTTTATTAGCTTTGATATACTTAATTGATATATACGTGCTACGTGTTTTATTTTGTTTTAGAGTCTTTTAATTTGAGTCGTAGTGACTAGTGTCTTTTCTCTCATCTTTGGTTTCTGCTTGTAGTGGATGCCACATCTGCGCTCGCACAGACCACCGCCGAAGCCACCAGTCAAGGCATCATCATCTCAAGGGGGCCAAGGCCCACAGGTTAGTATTTCATCTTCTTCTCTTTCTAATTTCCCAAATTTCGATACCACTCCGTTAGCCACCCCATTTTCCTCACCACACCATTCACCTAAAATCTCTCCACCTGATAGTCCCACTTCTAGCACCTCAGCCCACATAAACTTAGAACCAATGGCCGATTGAAGACAGACCGTCCATCAACAGGCCACCCAAGGCTTCACCGGTCTTACTTCACCAATTACCGTCCCACCCATAGTAAACGATAACTCATGGCAGATTCCATCGTATGCCATTAAAGCCATCACCAATAACATCCAGTTCCACGGCCGCGAGGACGAGGATGCTCCCGCCCACGTAAACCGTTTCTCTCGTATGCTCACCACATTTAACCTTCACGGAGCCCCAAACGATGCTACCTATTTACAACTTTTCCCATTTTCACTTGCCGGACGTGCGGCTACTTGGTTGGATTCTCAGCCGTCCGGTACTTTTACCACTTGGGAGGGCCTCCGTCAAGCCTTTCTAAACAAGTACTTTCCACCCGCTAAAGCCTCACGTCTTCGCGATCAGATTCACTCATTCAACATGGAGCCCGACGAGCCCTATTACCTTGCTTGGGAGCGTTTTCAAAACCTTGTCGCTCGTTGCTCCCAACATGGTCTTTTTGATAGGGCCCTTTGTGAGAAATTCTATAATGGTCTCACCCAAGAGACTCGTGATCGTTTTGACACTAACGTGGGAAGCCATATGATGGCCATTCTTACTGTTGCCGAATGTTTAGAGCGTTTCGAGAGCTTTGCCCAATCTCAATCTCAATCGCGATCCGACCGACGGTCTCCCGGTGGAAATCCAAATTCCACTATTAGTGCACCCACTCGTGGGGTGAACCATCTCACTATGGATCCTAGTATCGCCGCCGTGTTGGGAAACGTCACTAGAGAGCTCAAGGATATTAAGGCAAAAGTTGATAAGTGTGAGTATTGTTGAGGGGGTCACGACACGAGTGCGTGTCCATTGTTAGTTGGTGAGGAGCAGGTCGATTTCGTAGAGGGGGTCAAGGTAGAGGTCAATCTAGTGGGTTTGGTAGTAATTTTAATTTGGGTTGGCGTAATAATAATAACTTTAATAATAATAATAACTTTCGTTTCACCGGTAACCCCCTAGTTTCCAATTAACTCAAAATCCAAACAGGGGCAGGGTTCATTCTTTGGTGAAGGTTCAAATGGGCAATTCAATAAAGGGTTCAATGGCCAGGTCAGGGATAGGGGTTCAAATAGTCAGGTTCCACCAGTTCAGGATCCAAATAGTGATGTAGGGGGTAGTCTTGAGAGGATAGAGGCCATGATGAGCTAGTTAGTCGTGAAGGATCAAACCACCCAAAAGGTCCTCGCCGAACATGACCTTATGCTTAAGAACCACCAATCCTCTTTCCAAGACCTTCAAAGGGTCGTAGGTGACATGTCTAGAAAGCTTGAGGAGAGGTTACCCGGTCAGTTTGCAGGTAACACCCAACAAAACCCTAACGCCCATGCTAAAGCCATTACCACTCGTAGTGGCAAAACCGTAGGGAACCCGAGAGTTGAGGAGAGAATAATAGAAGAGGATGAGGAGATTGTAAATGAAGAGATTGAGATGGAGGCTCCCGGCAAAGTGCAACCGAGGCTAGACCCAGCAAGTACCTCACAGACCAGTGAGCCCTATGGAGAGAAGAGAGTAAAGAAACCACTCGTAGACATTAGACCATCTCCACTCGTAGATCATTCGCGTGTCCCGTTTCCTATACGTCTTAGGAACCAAAAGTACTCTAGGGAATACTGGAAATTCTTAGATATCTTCAAGCAATTGAAGATTAATCTACCTTTTATTGAGGCACTCCAATCCATGCCCAAGTACGCCAAATTTTTAAAAGATCTTCTTAGAAACAAGGAGAAGTTGGGGGAGTCATCGAATGTTCCATTGAACGGAGGGTGCTCCGCAGTTGTTCTGAATAAGCTTCCAAAGAAGCTCACCGATCCCGGCATTTTCACCATCCCATGTCTATTCGGTAGTAACACCAATACTCGAGCCTTAGCCGACTTAGGTGCCAGCATCAACTTGATGGCCCTTTCTCTCTATGAGAAGCTAGACTTAGGCGAGCTTTCACCTACCCGTATGACATTATCTCCAGCCGATCGGTCCGTGAAATACCCGAGGGGTATTGTCGAGAATTTGCTTGTTAAGGTCGACAAGTTCGTTTTTCCCGCTGATTTCGTTATTCTTGATATGGAAGCTGATGAGAGAGTTCCTATCATACTTGGTCGTCCGTTTTTTGCGTACCGCTAAAGCTCTCATAGATGTCTTTGATGGTAAGATCACACTTAGAGTTGGTGAGGAGAGAGTCACTTTTGAGATCGATCGTTCCATGAACCACCCGAGTGGTTCCGACGACTATAGTGGTACTTGCCATTCCGTCTATTTCTTGAACTCATTCATCTCGTGCGTTGACCATTTCCTAGGGTTCATTAGTGGAGCCGACTTACTAGGAGGAGAGGTAGTTGAAGAGGAGTCATTGAGGTTGGAAGAGATGAGGGAATTTCTTTGATTCCCGAAGCGTTAGCCGTTAATGATGACACCACCCAACCCCCACCCTTAGAGCTTAAGGTTCTTCCATCTCATTTAGAATATGCCTTTTTAGGGGAGGGTTCCAAGCTACCCGTTATTATCTCATCGAAGTTGGAGGATGGAGAGAAGTTGAAGTTGTTGGAGGTGTTGAAGGCCAACAAAGAGGCCATTGCATGGAGGTTGTCCGACATTAAGGGCATAAGCCCTTCTTATTGTACTCACCGGATTCTCATGGAGGACGTTTTCAAACCGGTGGTGCAACCCCAAAGGCGCCTCAATCCAAACATGCAAGAGGTAGTGAAGAAAGAAGTTCTAAAACTCATGGATGTCGGGATGATATATCCCATCTCAGATTCACCGTGGGTTAGTCCCACTCAGGTTGTCCCTAAGAAGGGAGGGATGACTGTATTCCAAGAATGAGCTTATCTCTTCTCGCATGGTCACAGGTTGGCGAGTGTGCATCAATTACCGCAAATTGAATGATGCCACCCGAAAGGACCACTTTCGACTGCCCTTTATCGATCAGATGTTGGAGCGTCTCGCGGGTCAACAATTTTATTGTTTTCTCGACGGTTTTTCTGGTTACTTCCAGATCCCCATCGCACCGGAGGATCAGGATAAAACCACCTTCACATGCCCCTATGGCACATACGCGTACCGACGCATGCCATTTGGGTTATGTAACGCTCCAGCTACTTTTCAGCGATGCATGGTTGCCATATTTAAGGATATGATTGAGAGTTCCATGGAGGTTTTCATGGACGATTTATCGGTTTATGGTAACTCGTTTGATGATTGTTTGAGAAATCTCCAGAGGATGTTGAAGAGGTGTGTTGAGACGAAGTTGATGCTAAATTGGGAGAAGTGTCACTTCATGGTGACCGAAGGGGTAGTTTTAGGTCACAAGATTTCGAGGGAAGGGATAGAGGTAGATCGAGCGAAGATAGATACCATTAGTAGGTTGTCTCCACCCACTAGCGTTAAGTCGATTCGAAGTTTTCTTGGTCATGCGGGCTTCTATAGACGCTTCATTAGAGATTTTTCTAAGATCACTCGCCCCATGACCTGTCTCTTGGGGAAGGATGTTCCATTCGTCTTTGACGAGGAGTGTCTTAAGGCCTTCAACTTTTTGAAGGATCAGCTTGTGAGTGCACCCATTCTTATCTCGCCCAATTGGAGCTTGCCGTTTGAACGCATGTGCGATGTGAGTCACTATGCCGTGGGAGCGGTATTAGGACAAAGAAAGGACAAGCATTTCCACCCGATTTACTACGCAAGCAAAACGTTAAATGATGCTCAAGAGAACTACACCACCACTGAAAAAGAGCTTTTAGCCGCAGTTTTCACATTCGACAAGTTTCGCTCATACCTCGTGCTTTCCAAGACCATAGTCTTCACCGACCACTCCGCGTTGCGTTTTCTTTTCCAAAAGAAAGACGCCAAACCCTGACTTATTCGGTGGATTCTCTTGCTTTCCGAGTTTGACATCGAAATTAGAGATAAGAAGGGAGCCGAGAACGTAGCCGTCGATCACCTTTCACGTTTATGTAACATTTGTCGAAAAACGGGTTTTCGAAACCCGCTTCGTTTAATAACCGAACAATCAGTTTTAAATTTTTGTTGTTCATTTGTGGCTTATTTTAATTTTAAACGATTCATAATTAATCAAAAAATTAGAAGATATAAATTATAATTGTAAAAATATAAAAATAAATTAATTAAAAAGGAAAACCGGCTGCCGGGAGTCGAACCCGGGTCAGCCGGAAATCCCCAAAGACTTAACCTTCACACCATCAACCGCTCCGCCACTTTGATTTTCTGATAACATAATGAATCAATTAATTCAAATAATAAAGCGCGGAAGTCAAATTCAGTCAAAATCGCGCCCAAATAGCAGTCGTCGGAAATCCCGACGACTTCACCGATAATTTACGTTTCCGTCCAAAATAACCGAAGAATTAACTCTAACAACGGTTATAACCGACGTCTGAACCCGCGACATCAGTCATAACCGCCGGAGAACGGATGACTTCGAATTGAGACCGAATTCAGACCCCATACATCTCGATACTACCCTATAAATTCACCCACAATTCACCGGAAACCTTTTCGCTCACAAATCGCACCGTTTCTCGACAAAAATTCAATCGCCGGAAAAAAACTGTAAGTCGCCGGAAAACCGAGACTCACATCCACACGGTAATTCTTCAACCCTTTCTGTTTCAATCATTCGAATAATCTGTCACTAACACAACTCCACCATCAGAAGCAATCCCAGTCAACGCTCGTCGAAATCCCCACCTTCGCCGGAAATTTTCTGAAACTTCCGAAATCCCACTGAGAGCTGGTATGATCTTTCCAACTCCTATTAAACTTTAATTAAGTATCTCAACTTCGTAATAATCGAACATAATTTGTTAATTGATGTCGACAGCCGGAGTACACTTTCAGAACCGACGGACTCTGCCGGAATTCTGTGAACAACGCTGATCGGTATATCTTTTTCCCCCAAACCCTTTCCATTCGTTACCTTTAAGTTACTTATAAAGTTTAAAAACCAGATAAGGCATAAACCAGACCAAACAGTCGGACCTTATTTTTCTGGGTAAAATCTAACGAAGAAGACGAAGTCGGATTGTATCATAAAGGTTTTATAAACGGGTTAGACACACAGTCCAGCGGTGGACTGTGTGCACACATAACACCTGCGACGCGAGTTCGAATCCTGTCCCAGCTTTACTCGCTCGAAATAAAAATTTGCCTTTTTAACTGAACCGGGTTGACTCACAGTCCATGTTAAGTATAATAAAAACCGAGTTAATAACCAGGTGAGACACACAGTCCAGCGGTGGACTGTGTGTATGCTAACCCACAGGTCCCGGGTTCGAGACCTGGGGTCAGCACCGGTCCGATACGTTTAAAATCTTTTTAAAAATAAATTATTTTCGGATTAAATTAAATAGTATATAAGTATAATTAAAAACAGAATTATTTCGGGTTAGACACGTAGCTCAGTTGGTAGAGCCGCGTGCACGCGTACGGGAGGTCACCGGTTCGAACCTCGCCCAGTGCAACAATATAACCGACCGAACCGGTCAACGGTCAACAGTCAACGGTCTCGGTCAACGGTCAAAGTCAACATTTTTTTTATTTATTTTTATTTATTTATTTAATTTAAAAATCAATTAAAAATACTTAAAAATAACATTTTCAAAGTTAGAAAGTAGCCTTAAACTCACAAAATTATACCCAAAAATCTTATTAAAATAGTTAATAAAATCCACATACTTACCGTACCTTTTCGTTATTTATTTGGTTAGTTATCTCTCGTCGATCAATCCCCTAAACTCGTGCGCATTCAACATCTTCAAACAAACGCACCCAATGTGAGTGAATCTCTACCAATTCCCCGTTTTAATTACATTTTGGGGTGTATCATGTGTCGTTATTTATTTATTATAATTAAACATTTGTGCATCCATCATGTTCATGATCAAATGTGTATTCAATGTGTATCCATTGTTTGTGTGGTTGAAGTTTAGATTAATTTTATCATTTCAGTACATACATTTCATAGGCCGCCGCTCCCCATTACCTATGAGCGTGAGCTGTTCCCCATTACCTATGAGCGTGAACCAGGCGTTGCCAACATAAGATCGGCTCTGTTTGATTGAGCCTTGATCTCACATACATTTGCATAGGCCGTCCGTTCCCCATTACCTATGAGCGTGAACGGGACGTTGCCAACATATACATTGTCATTCTTATTTCATGTTTAAGCAAGGTGGTTTGTGATCGTTATGTTTACATACAGTTGTTCATATATGATTATTGCACAGTCTTTCCTAAATAAATTACAATAATGAATTGATAACAAATGTTTTTAACAAGGTTCACTCGCCAACTTTTGTTGACCCAAAATTCCCATTTTTACACATGATACAGGTGATCAAGTTGAAGCAAGAAACATATAGGGCGGCTTAGAAGAATAAATCAGTTTAGATTATGGATTTATTTTAGTTAATTTTTCCTTTCCTTGTATTGTATGAATTTGACTTGGAACATTGAAATGTAATTTGGATTTAATAAATATGAAACATATTAGTAAACATCATGAGCTTTGGTGATAACGCAATTATGCCCCGACTCTTATTCCGCTGCGGGTCGGGGTGTGACAGTTTAGAGGACCCTAGGAGAGAGGATATTCGTGAGGAGGAGATAGGAGATAAATTCCCTCACGAATCAATTGAGTTTGTAGAGGCCGAGAAGGAAGGATTGCCGTGGTTTTGTGATTTAACAAATTATCTTTCGAGTGGTAATATTGTTAAAGGAATGACCACACAATAGAGGAGGAAGTTCCTTAGTGAGTCGAGGAAGTATGTGTGGGATGATCCGTTTCTCTTTAGGATAAGAGGAGATAGGATTCTTAGACGATGTGTGTCGAGAGATGAGGGTTTGAATATCCTTAAACATGTTCATGAAGGTCTAACGGGAGGCCACCATGGTGCGTATGCTACCGCACAAAAGGTGTTTGATTGTGGGTTTATTGGCCTAACGTACTTCGTGATGCCGTTGAGTTCGTGAAAACATGTGATGCTTGTCAACGAACCGGCAACATTTCGGCCAAGGATGAGATGCCTCAAAACCCTATCCAAGTGTTGGAGGTTTTTGATGTTTGGGGCATTGATTTCATGGGACCCTTTCCCATATCAAAAGGGAATCGATATATACTTGTGGCGATTGATTACATTTCCAAGTGGGTTGAAGCTCAAGCTCTTCCTACGACTGAGGCCCGAGTAGTGTTGAATTTCCTTAAGAAACTTTTCTCCCGTTTCGGTACACTAAAGGCTTTAATTAGTGACCGTGGTACTCACTTTTGCAATGCTTTGATGGAGAAGTTGCTTGCACGCTACGAAGTCACTCATCGTTTGTCTACCGCTTACCATCCATAGACGAGTGGTCAAGTGGAGAACGCGAATCGCGGTATCAAACGTATTTTAGAGAAAAATGTCGAAAAGAATAGAAAGGATAGGTCCGACAAGCTTGACGATGCATTGTGGGCGTTTCGAACCGCTTATAAAACACCCTTAGGTACCACACCATTCATGATCGTCTATGGAAAAGCTTGTCATCTTCTCGTAGAGTTAGAACACCGGGCACTTTGGGCTTTGAAAACTGTTAACCTTGATATGACCGAAGCCGCTAGAAAACGTTTCTTTCAAATCCATGAACTTGAGGAGCTTAGGGATGTGGCTTATGCTAGATCTTGGGGCATTAAGGAGAAAACGAAAGTACTACATGATCGTAAGTTGAGGAAGATCAAAGAGTTTAGTAAGGGTGATAGAGTGCTTCTCTATAATTCGAGATTGAAGTTGTTTGCGGGGAAGTTGAAATCGAAGTGGTCGGGATCGTACATGGTTCATTATGTGTTTCCGTATGGAGCAGTTGAGATTATGGATGAGGCCGATGGTCGGAGTTGGAAGGTAAACGGCCATCGTTTGAAGCACTATATTGGAGGAGCGATAGATAAGAAAGAGATGGAGGAAACTCCTCTCGAAATTCCACCAAAATCCACCAATTAGCTTTGTGGGTGAAAACCCAAGTGTACATTTTGTACCGTTTGTATAGAGTCGTCGTTTGATTATTTTCTTGCTTTTTAACAGTAGTTTGGTAGATTATCGGTCTTTGTTTTGTGTCGTTGAGAATGTTGCAGGTTTCACTACCGCTACGAATCGGGGAAAGCGTGAGAAAAGAGGTCTCAGGTATGTTTGCTTGACACTTAGAAAAATTTTGGGGGCTTTGGATGGATGGGAAGGTGATTGAAAAAGTTTCTAAGGCATTGGGGGTGAAAATTTTCGAAACTTGAAAATTTTCTAAGGCATGAAGGGACAAATTTTTAGAAACTTTCTGTAAAAAAAGGGACCCTCGCGTCACGCTAAGGCCCGTCGCGCTATGCGACGGGGTCAGGTCAACTTTTAAAAATTTTCCACACGCCGCGCTTTGCGACGGGGGGGGGGGGGGTTCACACGCCGTCGAGCTACGCGAGGCCCCCCTTGATCAGTTCAAAACGTTTTGGCCCCTTGTTGCTGCATATCTCATCTTTTCCCCTTCACCTACGAAACCCTAGCCGCATTTCACACCAAAACCACCATAACTCGCTCATTTTTCCACCAAATCACGCCATTTTTCTTCCTACATCACCACAATCACTTTCCCTACGAAACCCACCATCACTTTCACTCAATTTCGCGATATCTTTTCGCGTTTTTGGTAAGCTCGAGCACCACAAGTCCAAGTCCTAATTTTTCTTGCTAAATCCGACTCCAAGGTATGTTTTCTATGATTTTCTCGCTAGTAGGTAACTTTATTTTCAACTTGTAAGTGTCGGGTCAGTTGGTTGATAGTCTAGGGTTTGGGTGGTTCGATAAAGTTGCGATATTTGATGTTTAGATAATGATAAGAGGTTGTAGTTGGGTTTGTTTGGAACGATTATACATAATGTGGCTTGCGGGAGGTTCGAGTTGGTTTGTTTGGGGTTGTTTGCGCTTTGCGGGTTGTGTTTGGACGTTGGGGCAACTAGTTTGGATGTTTGTAGGTTATGTTTGGCTACACTAAGTTGATTGTCGTAAAAAAATAAGTTTTTGAACTGATTTTGCGAATTCAACTGGTTTTCTAAATAAACCTTTTGCAAAAACGTCATCTTTTTGCTTCAAAGTTTCACACTTTCACTTGTTTAGCCTCAATGTTGAGATATTTTGGCACTCTTGCTTAATTGAGGACAATTAAAGTGCCGAGAGGAGATAGTGTACATTGAGTCTTGAGTCGTTTGAGCTAGTTAGTTCTTAGAGTTAAATGTCGGGTTTACTAATATGCATGTACAAGTTCGACATCTTGCCCGTACTCAATCTCCATTAGGGCAAGTTTGTTTTTAACTTACGCTTTTGTAAACCATAACCCATGTTTTTATTTAACTTTATTTTCGGTTTTAGTCGCAAACGTAATGCTATACGGCTGTTTCCAAAGTCTTTAAAAAAATCTGAAAATATCTTTGGAATTTGAGTTTGCAAAATAAAGTTGGAAAATGATAGAAAAGATAGGTTTTTATTCGGGTTCAAATAATAATAATAAGAGATAAAAATAGTCGAGCTTGTGCCTAGTTTGGGATATGTGAATAGGCTCGGCTTGGTTCTAGGTTCCTTTGATCTTAAATATACCTTAATTGTCGGTTTGCTAGTGGGTGCTCATTTAGGAAAAATGGGAAATTGAAATCGCCAATAATAGTATAAGGAATGTCGTTATAAGCCAAAATTGTTAGAATTTTTAATCATGAAAAAATAAAAGAGAATAAATTGAGCTAGAAACTAAGAAAAGTAGCGCAGGCCAACGTATTCTTTGTTGGGGATGGTGACTCTGACTTAGAATGCCTCTAGGATGTGTCGAAATCAAAATTGCAAAAAATTATCGAAGCTCACGTTGTCGCTCTCGGGGATGGTGACTCTGGTTGAGACAGCCTCTGGGTTAGGTAAAGCAACGTCTACGCTCAAAGTTCAAAAGAAAAAAAAAAGAAAAAGAAAAGAGAAGAAAAGAAATGAAAAAAATTGGTTTTAAATTCTTTTAATTTTGGCATAAAACGGTTAGGAATTGGTCCAGTGATCGTTCTTTTTGTTCTATAAGCTTGAGGCGGGATTAGATGGACTGTGACTTCTAGTGTGAGACCCTAGGTAGATTGACCGCACCTGAACTAAACTTGCATAATAAGGGCTTGGAACCGGGTTTGGGTTTAAATGGACAAATATATTTACAATCGTGGCTAACACAAGCTTTGACTTTAATAAGTATAAATAGTTTTTGATATGATTATTTACTTATCTCTCATTCCGTTTGCATATATCTTTTTCGAGGACGAAAAGGCCTTAAGTGTGGGGATGTTTGATGTACTGCAAAGTACATATGTTTATAGTGTATATTTTGGTCAGTTTTTAGGTAGTTTGAGTCTAGTTTAGGTTAGAATTTCGATACTGCTGATGTTAAGCTGTGATTTCAGGTCCCGTTGCTGAAAGTGATGAAAAACGAGTTAAAACGAGCAGTTTAGAAGAAAAACGGGATTCATGTGCGAGTCGGAAAGCTGAACGAACAAAGAAAAAATAAAACTGCAGATAAGGGGGCGCCGCCGTACGCGACGCCCTAATGCCATACCCGTCGCGTAGCGCGACGGGGTCTAATACGCAGAACGATGTTTTGGTTGGGTTTTGATGAGATGTTTCAGCGTATAAATAGAACGAGTTTGCCTCCGGTGATAGGGTTACGAATTTGTGAAGTCCAAGGGCTTATTTTGGAGGTTGAAGTGCTGCGTTTGAAGAGCTTGAATCACGGGAATGATTCGGTCAAGTTTGGTTTGAAGATTGAAGACTAGCTCGGGTTTTGAATTCCTTGTTTGTTTGATTTCTCTCTTTCTAGAACTTGTAACTATGAATTCTTGTTTGAACAACTCTGTTTTGTTTTCGTTTATTAACATGCTTGGCAAAACGCTTAAACTGCCTAGACTATAATGAATGGATTTGAATAAAGTTTGAACCTTTTTAGTTAATTGCATGTATTGTATGGATTAATTGTGTTTTGTAAGAAGTTTGGTTGATTGATTTGGTGTGCATGCGTAAGCTAGGTGGTTGTCTACTACGGAATAGGTTCCTGCTAGATCTTTGACCTTACGTCTTTGACCTTTAGGGTGAATTGGCCAGTAAACCTTAGAAGTGATAGTAGATAATTTGCTAGATTTCAATACTCTACTAGTTCCTATAGCTGGAAGGTGTGGGGCTATTGGTAGGTCTTACCCGGCTAATTGCTTTAGACAGTCTTTGGAAAAAGTTGTGCCTTAGTTGCCCCGTCGGTTTATTAGTCTATCAAGTCAAGTCGAGATATGCAAACCACCATAGATCTATAATTGGAAAAGAGTAGGTCAATATTAGGGTACTTACACAATAATTAGATAACCGGTAGGATTAACAGCCTAGGGAGTGCCATAAGTTCACCTCGAGAAGGGTTGAGGGGCTTAGTTGGTATCTTAATAGGTTTAGTATCACAAGATCCCGGTTCCATAAAACATGTGGTTAACTTAATTGGTAAATTCTTAAAATCAATCCAGGATTCTGGTCTAGGTAGTCTTCATAACCATCTGAGAACAGTCTTCATATTAGTTCGTATTCGCATCGCTCTAGTTAATAATTAGTTCGATAAATTTCCTTATATTTTCAGTAACCCCTCCCCCCCTCCAAAACAATGAAACAATTTGAGTTGTGTCTGTCAGAGTCTATTAGAGTCTAGTAACGTAATTAGTAGAGTCTCGTGGGTTCAATATCCGGACTTGCTTAGGTTATACTACATTGACCGATACACTTGCCGATTATGTGGTTTAGGTTGAGTCTAGATTTAAAGCTTCTTAGTGTCTAGATTAAAGAGTCTATTTAGTAGTCTATTTAGCACACATCAATCACCTCATCTGACAAAAATAAAAACAAGTTCTTTTAACCTTACTCTATGAATAACCAAAAGCAAAAGTTTGATTTTTAAAAGAAAGCTATGAATAATACGTATATCCAACACCATCACCATTAATTTCAATGAAATCAAATTTTGACTTTTGAATATCCACCCATATTACATAAATTCTATCAGATTCATTAAAACTTGTTCTTTCAAAACATCAACCGATTTTATCAGTGGTTCTTAACGCAAACCCATTCTCTACAAATTCTAGCGGACTCATGCATAAAGAATAACATAGAGTTCATACCTTGTTATGGATCTGAAAACCATGAACTCCGACTCGCCGTGTTCTGTTGTGATGCCACCATGCTCTGTTCTGACCCCGTCATGTTCTGCTGTGACGCCGCTGGTGCTCGCGGTGGCCGGCGCCCCACCATTGTTGCTGCAGATGTTAACCCGTCTCACATCATAAACCCCAAACAACAACCACCTGCCGCTCAGACCAACCTACAACCACCGGCGACCATCATCACCCGTTAGAGAAGAAGAAGAAAAAGAAAAAAGGTGTTGGTTGTTTTAGTTTGTAATGTTAGGTTGTGTGCAGTTGGGCGTTTTGTGGTGGGGGAGGGGTCGAAGGCGTCCCATAGCTCCCCCAACACCACTACGGAGGGCGTTATGGGGGGTGAAATCTTCCAGGCGTTATGACTATGGTGGCATTTTGGATTTGTAGTGTTTTCCCTCCACTCACACACACATATATACATACATATATGTATAATTTAAGTGTTTATTAATTAATTGGGTAATGATGAGGTAGAGGCGTTATGACTACGAGCTCTATTGATATAACGCCCCTATGTGACGTGGCACAACGCGTGTCACATAACGCCCACGAAGAGGCTTTATGACTACGGATGACCGGGGTCTTGCTGGATGTTAGATCCAGATTAAAATTCAATTTCTTTAGGAGAGAGAGAGTATTGGATTTAAATAGAAAGAGAGAATGAGATAAATGTCAGATGAAAGAGAAATGAATGGGTAAAAGGTCTAAAATGCACTTTTAGATTTCTTTTTCTTTTATGACATGACATGCTTTAATTGGTTGAAATAAGTTCTTGGGTTCTTTTAGCTGAAAGTGGTTTCTTCCTTGATCCGTAAAGAGAAATGAATGGGTAAAAGGTCTAAAATGCACTTTTAGATTTCTTTTTCTTTTATGACATGACATGCTTTAATTGGTTGAAATAAGTTCTTGGGTTCTTTTAGCTGAAAGTGGTTTCTTCCTTGATCCGTATCCTATATATATATATATACATATATATATATATATAGGGAGAGGTTATCGTACAATTTCCCTTAACGTACGTTGGTACGCTGACAACACATAACATGCGAATTCATTTTTTTAGTACATGCGATTTTGAAAAAAATTGAAACATGCGATTTCATATTGGGGGTATCATAACGTACGAATTCACCCTAGCGTACGCTCGTACGTTAAGGGGAATTGTGCGATACACTTATATATATATATATATATATATATAACAAAAGTACTGATTATGAAAAAGGCACCGATAAATGTTAGGGAAAATTACGAAATTAGCCAAGAAAAAAGTCAAATTACCAATCTAGCCATCTCATGCGTCTTTGGAAAGCCACTCACAGATCCCAAGTCTTCTTATGCGTCTGCATGGCTAAGTATTGCGTCCGCCAATCCCCAACTGACACGTGGAAAGACTCATCCCATCCCACACATGAAAGACTCATCCCATGCGTCCGCGGACTCATCCCATGCGCCTGTGGCCACGTGTCTATTTTTTATTGGGTTTCGCCCCAATGACTCATCCCATGCTTAAAAGACTCATCCCATACATGTAAGTAGCCTTCCAAGGACGCATGAGATGGCTAGATTATTAATTTTCCCTAAATGTTACCCGTCCTGTCACACCCTCCCCCCGTTGAAAAAGGAATATACCTCTCCCATAGGTACATTCTCTAGTGCGTTCTGATTCTTGCCATAAGTTTTCATTTAGTCGCTCATAAATTAAAACTTCTAATAAAGATCAGGTTTTTTTTTTTTAAATTAGAAGTCTCAAAAGAAGGGGGCTTACAACACAGTGGGCAGATTAGCAGTGGGAAATGGTGGTGCGTCTATAATAGTAATAGCAATCTCACGTCTTCTTCCTGGTGTCAAAATATTTTGATCATTATTTGAATCCTCCATCTCATGCATGCAGGTGTGGACCTACAATTCGTCGTGGGAGGGGAACCCCTTGAAAAAAAATTATAGTTTTATACATGCATGAAAATTTTGAGTGCCCCGATAAAATTTCTGAATCACACCCGTTGAGTGTTTAGAGTTGAAGAGAATAAAGAGATAGAAGATAGATTGATAGTTTTTCCGGCCGGAGAAAATGAACTCTTGATGGGGAATGGACATAACAAAGTGAAGGAGATGAAGTTTATATACAAAAATCAAAATAGAAGTAAAATAGAAAGTATGGAAAGTAATCAACCTTGATAAGTAGAGGTTACACTACTGGCACACATCACTCTACACACGTCATTAAGCACTAATTTACTCTTTTTTTGTTATTATTTCACTTTCTTTTAGTTAATTTTAAAAATAAGATAGACAAGTTTTTCATTACGCACATCATATTTTATTTGGTTACCACTTTATTCATTTATTATTTTATAAAATTTAGTCTATTTTAGTCTATTATTTTCAATTTTCTGAAACATCTTTTGTAATTTGGGAATAGTTTTTATTATCCGATGATATGATTTTAAAAGGCTCTTTTAGTAAAAGAAAACTAACCAAAAATTAAGGTTTTTATAAATCCGTTGTACATACTAATAATAGTAATAAAAAGGGTTGAGAGAACTTTGTATAGTCCAATTTGCGTAAGTGGATTAGTTCGAAAAGTCCAATAACATACATACATCCTTATGGTTTAAAAAAAATCAAGTTTATCGCATTGAAGTATTGTATATGATTAGGAAGTTTCTGATATCCGATTTACATAAATGGATGGGTTTGAGATGGTTATTAAAATATACTTGCTTAGAAATATCTTGTTATATGATTTTATGGCTAGATTTCAAAGAATGAAAGAACAACTTTAAATATATTAGATTTTCATTATGCTTCTTTGATCTACTTTTGTTCATTATATATAGAGTAAAATACCTGTATAGTCCCTGTGGTTGGTGAAATTTCACCTTTAGTCCCCAAGTTTTGAAATTACACCCGTGTTTCCCATGGTTTGTTAAGTTGTTACTTGGATAGTCCCTAGAGTGGATGGCTGTTAGTGTTCGCCGTTAAGTCTATGTAAAATTACTAAAATGCCCTTACACAAAAAAAACAATATCCTTTTATCTGTTTGTGGAACCCACCCACCATCTACTTATCTTCAACCTCCACCCTCAACCACCTACTTCAACTTCAACCTTCACCCACCTCCATCAACAACCTCCACCGCTACCGAATAAGCAAAAAAATAAGAAAAAGTACGAACATGTTACATAATTTACGGCTGAAATACAACTCACAGAATCGATAAACTGCTCATCTTCTTCCCCCTCAACTTTACTCTCCTCATTCAAATCCACATGTTTCCCCTAGGTTTTCGTCTGCTGTTCCATCAATTGAAGAGGCACACCGGACACAACCTGAGGCGAAGAACTTCGATAATTGGAATCGATACGATACAAAACGACACAGTATCATTTCCTACTTGACTGGTGTGAGACGAGTGAGGTACAAACCCTAACGATAAGTTCGGATGCGTTGCACGGGTAAAATCCATAGATTTCTTTAAATCTATACAAACAAGGTCTGTAACTCTATTTATGTAACCCTAACCTTAACAGTAACAACAACAAGAAGAAGAGCAAGAACAGTAACAGCAATCAAAATCAATTGCGAATAAGTGACCGGTGAATTTAGCTTCCATGAATTGTAATAAGAAACCCTAAGTGAAGCGATATATTGATGATTTGAAATGGAAGTTTTCGTTTTTTTTGGAGATGAATTGAGGAGTTATATTGATGAACAGATTGAGATGAATTTTGCTGGAGAATTGAGAGAATAAAATGAGGTGGAATGGATAACGATAGGTTATTATGTAACATCTTCATACTCTTTTCTTATTATTATTATTTTTTTTTGCTTATTCAGTTCGTATAAAAAGATGAAGTGGGTGGTGGAGGGTGTTGATGGAGGTGGGTGGAGGTTGAAGACGAAGTAGGTGGTTGAGGGTGGAGGTTGAAGATAAGTAGGAGGTGGGTGGGCCCCACAAAATAAATAAAAAGAATATTGTTTTTCTTGAGTAAGGGCATTTTAGTAATTTTATATGGACTTAACAGCGAAAACTAACGGCCATCCACTCTAGGAACTATCCGAGTAACAACATGACAAACCATAGGGAGTACGGGTGTAATTTTCAAAAGTTGGGGACTAAAGGTGAAATTTTACCAAACCACAGGGACTATGCGGACATTTTACTCTTATATAAAATAGAGTTTGATTATCTTTATATATGAACCGACTTGACCTTATCCGACTTGACGTTATCCGACCTGAACCGAAAAAAGTTATCATATAGCAATAGAGAAATGACCCTCGTAAATTTCCACCCCATAAAAAAACTCTTGAATCTGCCACTAATCTGATGCATGTTTATGAAAATGGGTTCCAATGGATGTTGGCCACTAAGGGCTACCAACTTTCAAAAATAGTATAAGACATTGAGGAAGAACCAAAAACCCAAATGATGAATGCACGGATTTATATTAGATATGTGTGTAATAACCCTCAAAAAGATCCCGAATAAACCAGTAATCAAAATCCAAAGTGTGCGTGATGAAATTGGTAATAATAAGTCAGAAAACTTAGCAGTTAAGAAAACTTGGCGGTTGACGAACCAACCCACACAAAAATACCCTTACTAAACTCACAAATTAAAACCGAACCATTTAGGATCAACACCCGAGCATATTCGATAAGCATCTACACGAAAACCGAGAAAACGCGTGATTGGACGAGAAAGGCGGCCGAGGACACGTGTCACGACGTTGTGTCACATGTCAGATCTATGTTGGACATGTGGCAAGCCTAGGCCAGGTGGACATCCCAAGCGCCACACGGGAAATTCCATGTCTCCTCCTGATACGTGGTCGAAAACCGGTGTTTAATTGTATTTAAGTTTATGTTTTTACATGACTTTCGATTTCAAAAGGCCTACTTTTGATTAGAATTGTGTTTTGCAGGTCTAACGGAGTTTAAGGAGCTATATAGGGAGCTTTACGGAGTATCGGGGAGCGAACGGGATCAACCTGGTGCTTAAAATGGACAAAACAGAAAGTGGAACGTACAGGTTGCGTCACCGACGCCATGTTAGGCCGTCAGCGACGCCTTACCCTGGTGTGAGACGCTAAATTGTTTGCAGTTGTCGTTTTGAAAGAGTTATAACCCAATTTTGGGTCATTAGTGAGGGGGTGGTGGTGGTGGGGGGTAGCGAATTTTTGAATATCATCTATCATTCTTGGAGCCACAATCATAATCTACCTTACGTCTAACCTTTTCCAATCATCCACTATCACCAACATTCATCATAACCCTAGTCCATAAACATCATCATCACCATCTCATCCTCAATCACCAATCTTTCCACAACCCTTCCGCCATAACCACTCACCAAACGCTAACTCCACCACTCTCCAAGGTTGAAGATCATGCTCAAGTTCAAGCTCTCGTCATCCGGTGATCAAGTTTAGTTCGTCATAAGCGGCTAATCTTCTCGGGTTTCACCTCGGTGTAGGTTTTTGTAAGATTCTAGGGTTTTAACATTTGTTTGGGATTTGATTTGTGACAAATTTTATTTTGAATTTGAAACTTTTGATATTGTTATGCATTTGAATTAAATTTGTGAATTGTCGAATGATGATAAAATTTGACTTTGCGAAATGAGTTTGTGCACTTATGCCTTATCAATTGGTATGATTTACATGTTTTTGGTAACGAAGTGCATTGCGGTCCGTCGTCTATGACGTTGATAGCTCTTGGCACCTGAGCCATGTGACACTAAATCCGTTAATCATTATATGCAGTTGAGTTGAATCTAAAGCGTGTAGGAACCCTAGGTCTTCAAACACCGAACCGGGTGTGAACCTTGTTCTCAACTTATTGTTTTAATCCCATAACCAAGTTTTTGTGTAATCAAATTATTCAAGTTTTAGTAGTTAATCAATTTAGCATTAAACTCGTCGGTTAACTTTGACACTTTTCAACCAACCAAACAATTAAACACATTGCAAGCTTCATAATTGTGACATCTTTAACAATCAATCTCGTCCATACATAAACCATAAACTCTTCATGGTTTGACCCCTTACTACCACTAACGCATTGTAAAGGGTAATTAGAGCATATAAATATTATCTTTGACCGGGGCGCGACATTCCGACGCGTGGGAGAATCCAGCAGGGCTATACAAGGTCGGGTCGGGGACAGTTTCAGTGCACTAGTTTCGATTGAAAATTGATACTTGTTTCTCTCTCGAATTGTCGTTCTAATACCCGAGCCCCCAAACCTCGAAAATCTGCTATGAATGAAGTGTACTAAACCCTAATCACTGAAACGATACCTTGTTTCATTGATCCAAAACAAATCAGCGGATGCCAAAGTGCTGCCTGAATAAGGCTATACTTTGTTAACTACGTTGAGGTTTTGATCTCGTGATTGTCGTTAAAGTTTGAGTTGGGATTATACATTAATAAGGATTACATTCTGTGGAATTTGGGGTTAGAATCAGAAGGCTTAAAACTATAAATTCACTGATAAAGTAGATGCTTAATTATTAGAAGACTCGAAACTATAAACTTACTATTAATCAAGAGGCTTATTATCAGAAGGCTTAGAATCAAGAGACATGTTTTCAAGGTGAGACATTCTCTTTTCTTCACATTATTTGATACTGAAACGTTTCCAAAACCCTAAATATTTTCCAATTGTATTTAAAGTGATTAAGTTTTTGTATTCTTAAATTACTGCTGGTATATGGGGTTTTTTATACATTACTTGATAAGCTTTACTATTTGACAAATGGTTAGCCAATAGTGATATGAACATAGAAACGAAATGGGCGAGTGACAAATATAGTTGGGTAACTGAAAGATATAAACAAATGTAAAAACTCTTAATGTTGTAATTACAATACCGTGTCTTTTTATACAAATGAATGATCTCACTAGTATTTACTTCTGATAAAATGTTTTTAAACATGTTTCATGTGATTCTAGTAGATCTGAATAAGGGTTGTGATACGGCACTAAAAGGCTTAGAGAAGTGACTTATTTTATCAACTAAATTAAGAAACATTGTTTTATACATTCAGGTTTAGCCCCTAATAAAGCTACCTTTGTAAAATATGGGTTTTATACCCATTTGTTATAAATAAAATTCCAGTGTTTCTAAACTCTAATATTTTTCCCAACTCACGGTCTTGATAAAAATTTTGCTGCAATATTTTCAAAATAACCACTGGTATCACTTGACTGTTCACGGCTCACGTCTAGGGTATGGTCGGGGGTTGTGACAATATGTGTGCGTATATAGCTCTAATTAATTATAGTACCCACAACGGGGCACTTGGCGGCGTCCGAAATCCCAAACCCAACCCATTCCAAACTCCATGCGTTGTGGGTCTCGTTTATGTACCATCCGGAATTGCGTGTATATATATATTAGCTAAGTTATGACGAAAATATGTGCATTTGTGTGTATATATATATATTTATAACGTCATTTTAATATTTTTTTAATGAGTGTTTGTGCATGTTTGAAATTTTATACAAGAGATGAGTGTTTTTGAAGGATGTTTGAAATATGAGATGGCGGATTTTGGGTTTATCCTCTTACTTTGTGATGAACGTTGTGGGGAAAATGCTTGAATCACATTCCATGCTTAAGTTAGATGATAGTGTGGCATTCTTAACTTTTAGGGGGTTTACAATGAGAATTGGAAGGGTTGGATTATACGGATTAGAATTTTGTCCCGATATGAACAGTCTAATTGTCTGTCGGTATAGATACTCCAATTGCTGTTCACATCATTTGTGCACAACAAGTCTTATAAGGAATCAATAATTATGTGATGTCGTATCTTATAGATGCCTAAAAGATACCGGAATCAACAATGTGATGATGTATCTTATATATGTCTAAAAAGATACCATGATCAACAATGTGATGACGTATCTTATATATGCCTAAAAAGCTATCAGAAAAAAAATGTGATATGTGATGACGTATCTTATGTATCCTTAGCTAGCTACACCGGAAACAACAATGCAATGACTTATATATCCATATTGAATATTGAGATGATACCGTCATCCGTTATTGCATAATGAGAAATTTTTTTTGCATTGATGAAGTATGTTGTGTACTACCTATAAGTATTGTATCTAAAATTAAGAAATGTTTAAATTATTTTTATGTAACCAGTAATTTTTTTTGCATTGATGAAGTATGTTGTGTACTACCCATACGTATTGTATCTAAAATTAAGAAATGTTTAAATTATTTTATCTAAAGTTAAGAAATGTTTAAATTATTTTTATGTAACCAGTAGTCTATTAGACCACCCATATTGGTGACCCAGTGTTGGGTTACTACCTAATAAGACAAAAAAAAATATCATTTAAAAAAACTAAAAAAAAAAAAAAAAACTAAAAAAATAGAACTTATGGCAACCTAAGTTGGTGACCAGGTTGGTGGAGCAACCTAGGTTTTGATATTTCTTTTAATATTTTATATGATGTGTTATCATGTAATTGATTTGTTATATTTGTCTTATAGAAAGCTTATTATAAAAAAATGGGTTAGGTTGGGTTGTTAATGGGTGTGAAAGTTTGAGTTGAGTTGGGTTGTATAGGTGAAAGAAAGAGAAATTAATTTTTTTATTGAAAGGTTGGGTTTTTAGGTTGTGAATGTGGATAGTCTTATAGTGATAATAATCTGCAACTAAATTAGTAAAAACGTGTTTTATTGAAGCATACAGCTAGAGGGTGATAAAATTAAACGATAACTTTATCTATTTTTTTTAACTAAGGGTGATATTATGATAATAAATTGGTAACACGTTTTTAATATTTTTTAAAGAAAGTTATGAGAGAAAAAGAATCAACTAAAGAAGTTGGGCTTATGTGATTCAATCTTCCAAGTGTCTAAAATTCAGAAAATTGTTAATTACATGAATTTTGTAGGTATACTTATTTAAGTTAACATAGTTATAGAAAGCATCGCTACAACTAATTGAATTGTGAAGATGTGTTCTCATTAGACGACTATGTGACGCGAAAGTCGTCTTATGTGAGTAATATATGTGGTGTTACTGTGTAGGGAGTTATGTAAGGGGTGGATACGCTCTATTGAATGGCTATGCATGAGCTACGTCATGAATTTCTGGATGGAATCAGAATGTAAGACCCGGATTTAGAACATATAAAAATTTGCATTTTATTCAGTGATTGTCGCCCCGCTTGCGGTATGCGTATATAGGGTCAGGAGTTAGAGAAAACGGTGAAAAGTGTGAAAACGGTGAGAACGCTCATCAGCCGTGGGATCAAAACAAACAATGGATTGAATTGGCACAGTGGCGTTTTCGTAAATAACCTCAACTTTATTAAGTGGTGCGCTTCATTAAGGGTAAAAGGGTCTTTTTAATTCGCTAACATAGCACGCCATACTATGTATAAAACGCCATATGAAACTTAACACGCCATACTCATGTATAAAGCGTCGTGAACAGCATGAAACGCCATTATTTGCCTAAAACGCCATCAGGCGTTGGACCAAAAAAAATGAAAAATTAATTCTAACATTTAATTAAAAAATGTAAATATCATGTCTATTTTTGGCTTTATCTCTTCACTAATGTTGGGAATAATCAATGGAAAACCAGTTCTCGATGAAAAACTCTCGTTTGGTAAAAAACAAACACTATTGGTTAAAACGCCGTCATTAAAACGTCATTCATTGAAGAGTAAACAAATATGAAGTTGTGCACACATATAAAAAAGAATAATCAATGAATAATGTTTCCAGCTCATGGAACATAAAATTACAAAATACATGATAACAAAAGAATTTGGATTAATGAAAACGCCATAATATGAATATCAGATTGTACAGACAAATACAACAATCATAACAAAAAATTGCCAAATAAATGCCAAACAAATAGTAGCAAACATTGTTTCATGGAGGTACAACGCGTGAAATTTACAGACAATACAATAAACGTCAAAACTAATAGTAGCAAACATTGTTTAATGGAGGTTCAACGCGTTAAACAACAACTATTATACGAGTCAATATTACAAACGCAACAAAACTGAAAAAAATAAATGCCATCTTCAAACAGTTACTCTGTAAATAAGAATCCATGGTAAACGCCAAGTGTCTTGAAAGCTTGGGGAGGAGGTAAGCACTTTTTGTAACAAAACTAACTGAAAACGCATTTTATTGCACGGGAACAGTAGAATGACGATCGTGCCCTGCGTATAATTTAGCGCCTGTTGCCACGTGTTAGGCCAGGATCCATTCTCACCATTCTCACACTTCAAAACGTTTTCTCCGAATCCCGTTTCTGCGTATATAAACTATATATGTGTGGGCGTTCGGGGGGCAAAAGTGAAAGTGCATTAATTTTAACATTATTTTACTCATTTCTTGAAAATAACGTTAAAAGAAGGGGATGGTTAATCATGCATCATGTGGTGGCGTTGATAGCTGAAAGACAAGGGGTACATGCACTAATCGGCCTTTGTCTCAATTGCTGAGTGTTATGTGCCTTATGTCCAAGGCTTGTTGCAAAACTACTATCGAGCCTAGGGTATCACTGGAAGCAGCCTCTCTATTCCTACGGAGTAGAGGTAAGCTGTCTACATCTTACCCTACCTTAGCTTTCCTATATGTGAGATTTACTGAGTATGATGATGATGATGATGATGATGATGATGATGATGATGATGATGATTAAACCAAAATACATGTTTGTTGTCTCCAAGTTCCTTATAATTCATATGATGATCCAAACCTACTAAAGAGAAAATCATAAAACTAGCGTAGATAATAAGTACTTGCAATTTTAAAGCTTAGAAAAACGTTATGTTAAAACAAAACAATTAAGGTTTTCCCTAAGGTTTTTCCTATCATAAAAATATAAATTCTTCATATCATGTGAAAATACACCATTGAAAACCGTTTTTTAAAGAACCAGACAACAAAGTTGCGTATTTATAGACATGACAGAATATGACGGTATCTAAAATTAATAACGTTAAAAAGTCAAAAAAAAAAACAAATATTACCGTGGTGCGTCAGCCGAGCCACATCGGGGTCAGCCAAGCCACTAAAACCAACTAAACCGAGCCATGTTCGACGCATCGGCCAAGCCATAAGACCGACGCATCGGCCAAGCCATAAGACCGACGCATCAACCACCTTTTTGGCTTTGATATGTCGGCCGCTGACTCATCCCGGATTCTGGACATGTGTAGCTATAACATTGACGGACGCAATGCATGTTTGAAGCCCCCTCTCCACCGACGCAGGAAGGTGACATTTTTGTATTTTTTTTGTCAAATAACAATTTGGTAATTTTCCCTTAATTTATTTGCAGTTACAGTTATAGAGAGAGAAATATATGACAGAAAATGAGAAGGTCGGCTGAGCCTTTTTCAGCGACTTCACAGCAGCCGGCAGGCTTCCAACGGCGGAGGTGCTCACGAATAATAACAGATTGTCGGCCAAGGTGTAAGCAATACGTTGCAATAGAACACTAGTCGCAAATCTGGTTGTGGTATTGAACCATAGAGGCGGCGTAGAAGGTTCATGAACATCACTCTGAACTTGATATATACCTCGAATGGCTTGTAGAAGGTTCATGAACATCGCTCTGATCGGCATTATGGCAAGGTTCACCGGAGAAGACGACGACAGGCAGGGGCGCAGCTTAGGCTTCCCCGAACTTTTCGAAGCGTAGTGTTATGAATAGTGATTCGTATAGAAATTTGGGGTTAAGCTTCGCCAATGACGAAAGGTGCTTGAATTCTTGGTCTATCGTCGGAGAAGACGACAACAGTGGAGAGTGGTTTGGTGTGAATGCTTAGGGTGTAAAATGGAATCGGGATACCAAATAGAAGGTTTGTAATTGACTTGATTAGGTAAAGACATAGTAAATTACCAAAATACCTCCGTCATAACGTTTGACCGTAACCAAGAGATGATTGACTTTCACGGCGTTAGAGGGCAAGGTTCAAGCCAGGCAGACGCGGGGGTAAGGCAACAAATTTTGAAAATAGGGGGTAAGAGTGCCCCCAAATCACAAGGGGTATTGGTTCTAGTTCCATTACTTAATATTAAGGGGCTGTTTGGCATTCTGAATGGTTAAGTGCTGAACTAGAAATAGGTCTGAATCATTAAGTGTTGAACCATTAAGAGCTAGTATAATGTTTAACCGTTCAGAGGTAAATATCTGGCCAATTCAGATTAAAGGTCTACACCATTCAGAGGCAAATGTCTGAACCATTCAGACATTCGCTCGCGAAAGAAACAGTTTAAACCAGTAAGAGGTCTGAACCAGTAAGAGGCAAACAAACAGCCCCTAACTTAAGTACGCTTTAATAAACGAGTTCCATTACTTAATATTAACTTAAATACGCTTTAATAAAAGATAAGGTATGATACGTTATAGTTTATACGGGAGCAACAATAATTACACGCACCTGTCTTGTAAGACATAACTAGAGATGTAATTTTTCTAACATTATTAGAGTATGGTATACTTCTACGAACTTATTTTATAAATAAAAGACGAGTCATGTTGAAAAGAGAGAATTTATTTAACCAGATACTAAGAAAGAATTAATGGGGTTTTACATCATCTAAGCAGAGGAGAGAGTGGAGATGGAAGAGAAAAACAGGGCATCATTCCCACCTGAGCTGAAGCACTAATACTATATCCAAAAATCAATCCTTTAAAAGTAAAACTAAAAACTATAGCGTTAAAGTTGTTACATTCTTTTAAGTAAAATAGGTTGTTAACAAGCACTTTAATACATTTAGACAACTTATCTATATCTATTTTTTATGCTTCGTTTTCTTTTACCTGGTAATTAACTCGATAGAATATAAACCGAATTAATCCATTTTCATCAACCATGTGGTTCAAATGGAACGCCAACAGAGAAGACCTAACTTGTCCATATCCATCCAAACATACAGCCGTTTTTTAGGCCTAACAATTGCTTAGCAAACCCCATAGGTGGAAGGGTTAGACCTTGTCACAGACCAATTTGCGGGCGCGGACCACCTGAACCACTACACTACTTCATTTGTGGTAATGACGATGAATATAGTTTACAAGATTATATAACCAAATCAGCAAAATAATACCTTCAAACTAGCACCAAGGGGAATAGTAAAGAAATACGACAACATTTTTTTCTTCATAAATCTAGTGACATGAAGGCCCCTAGAGGTGCATATTACCATGTATCTTGTAACTAATCTCCAAATGTCCTATTACCGTTCAAAATTTCTAGGTTTGTGCAAGAAGTCAAAACACTGACTATGATTTCCGTGAAGTGCGGGAGTATCTCCAGATGCAGAAACCCAAAACAATCAGGCCAGCCAATCCAAATTGAACCTGCAACCACAACATGAATGCTTTGTCAATGGATCAAAAAAGGAATGCAAACAAAGTTTAGCAACAATCCTAAATAAAAATTGGCGTGCACACATAAAATAGTAGGGAAACATGTTACAACTGACCTTTGCATTGGTCAGCATTGACTTTAGTAACTGAAAACGAGAATCCTGAGGCATCAAAATTACTACTGTGTACTGTTTTTTGCAAGGGAAAGGTAAAATCTTCTGCAGTGCTTGCTGAGCCGTTGATGGTGTTAAAATTTTCCTAACATCTGAACGACTGTCATCTTGAATCTGCATCCAAACAAATCACTACTGCTGTTATTAAATATTGATAACATAGTCCACTCCACTGAAAATTGCAATGATGAAATCAAGCAAATTCATTTCATCTAATCATTTAAGCAAAAAACTCACCGCGAAAGAGGAGCCAACATCCCCAGAGTAGATCCTAGATTGATAACTGTGCAATATCCGATCAAGCCACCAATAATTCTCCTGAACAAACACACTATTAGCACTACATATATTCAATTTTCGCAGCCATAAATATACCAATAATAACTAAAATCACCTGTAATCCATTTTCATGTGCGCGCTGTTCAATCTCAAGTACTGTAGAAATATCTGCATCTGAGGGTCCTTCCTCTTGAAGACGTAGTATCTCATCTAAAGAAAGGTCAACCTGCAAGAAAAGTTGCAATATCTTAATAATAAGAAAAGAAAAAAAAACCCTTCACAGTGATTTTGAAGTTTTTCACAACGCAGATGTCAACGGACATACCAGTGCTAGAGCGACATCTGGATCACACGAAAAGTTGACACTGATATCACCACGAGCATTACCAACACGTGAAGGTTTGTTACCACCAAGAAATACAGAAACGCCAGCTGAGTAAATCTGGCAGCCGGACACCATTATAGCAGAAATTAGCGTAAAGAATTAATTTAAATGGGCCAAAGAAGTGTACATTTGAAACATAGACACAAATAACAAACCTGTCCATGTTTGAAACGGAGAACCTGAATTATTTTTGCTTCTATGAGCTTGCTCAAAAACCCAACGAAGTGAACGTCTTCCATCTATCATCGAAAATGATCTCACAACATTCACCAAGATAGGTCACAAACGGTTTGATAACGGGTCAAACATGTAAGTTTCGGACTGGATCAGGTTAGGTTGACCTAAAACACTTTTGTCCAAAACTTTTGAATGTGTTACGTATAGTTGGTGTGTTAAGATATGATTACACAATTGCATTATTTCGGTAATAATATATTTTTATGAATAAATAGGGACTTTTGTGCATTAGAAATAACTTCGGCCTTCTTTTAACTCGTTTAACCCATTTGGCCTGTTTTCTTTTGAGCTTTTATAGTAGTAAAGTACACGAATGGATGTGGTTAATCAAAATTTTGGATTTGGTCCCTAGCTTTTCAAAAGTACACGGATGGTCCCTGTGGTTTGCACTTTGTAACACATTTAGTCCCTAACTAACAAATTTAAAGGTTTCAACACATCCAAGTTAGGGATTAAATGTGTTACAAAGTGCAAACCATAGGGACCATCCATGTACTTTTGGAAAAGTTCGTGACTAAATGCGTTACAAAGGCAAACCACAAGGACCATCCATATACTTTTGGAAAGCTATGGACCAAATCCAAAATTTTGGTAAACCATAGGGACCATACGTGTACCTTATTTTTTTTTAATTAAACCAGTTTGACCCACTAGAGATGAAACATAACCCAAAGCAACACGTCACAAATATATGGGTCAACGAGGCAAGTACCATTTTTTCATTCTTTAACTCGACAGGGAAGCATAACTGGACAGAACACTGTGCTTCCACCATGGGGCTACGGACAACTTCTCTACAAACAAAACCATACACTAAATTAACATCCCGTTGTGTATATCATCTAGGAGAAAAGAAGTACAAAACAAACCTAATTATGGTAGTGGGGAAAGTAAATGGCAAGCCTTTGAGGTCATCACGGTTGTATTTTAAAATCGGTTCAGATGGTCTCAGAATTCCACCCTGCATACATTTCCTCACATAATCATATTTACAAATTCTAGGTCAAAGTTGGAATAAAAATGCTATTCATATTCAGCTCACCAAATATTGTAATATCAAGGGCCTTGCAATAGTAGGTTCAATATTTCCAACAATCACTACAGTGAATGTTGAAGGGTCCTTGAAACATTTGTTGAAATACTCACAAGCTTTAAATGGGTCAACTTTTCGGAGATCGCTTATTCTTGTTGGCTACGGAAAAGAAACAACGATTAGATGTACCAGACGGACCGTAACCTAAACAACAAATTAGACTTACCCTGAAAAAGTAGGAGTTCCCGTAATTAAGCTCCCTCACACGATTTGCAAACACTGTATACGGGTCTCTTTCCTGAGCGTTAATAGACTCTTCTGACATTTGCATCACGATCTTAATGTCCTCTTCCCCCGGTACTACTTCTGTTGCAAAAAGTTGGTAGACCAGCTAGAATGAAACGCCAAAAAAAAGGTTAACAAGAATATCCAAAATATTAGTAGCATTGGGATTAATGATTATCAGAACAAACCTGCAAAGCGGTTTCCAAGTCTGTTGGTGAACAATCACCGTAGAAAGTTCGCATGTATGCTCCAAGCTTTGTACCGATTTCAGCTCTCTTACCAGCAAGCATATCCAACAACATTGATGGTCTATAACCAAATACACCGATTTCTCCCCCAATGGTGGAGCCCATTGAACATGAGATGTATTCACTTTCTGGAAGTTCAGATAAACCACCATATGCATATCCTGTAAATAAAACCTGTTCAAACAGTACGTATCAATCACATAAACCCTGTCATGAAGAAAGTCTTATCTAGTATTTAGTAGCTGATACATTATTTTCTGGATATAACTTATATAAAGAGCTAAAGAAAAACACTAGTCACTGTCTCACACGGATTTGAAATAAGTGATAAAAAATTAACGATACTCAAGTAGCACGAGGCAAACCACAACAATTCTGCAAGCATTGATGTAATTTCTGAAATAAATGACAACTGTTATACAATTGACACAACTATATAGTGTCTACTAGTTTTTAACTACCTATAATTCTATATCATTAAGATGTGGGGTTCTGGATTTTTTTAACATTCTATTTTCTGTCTTGTAAATAAAGGAAAAGTCTATATGTAGCGATTAATAGCATATAAGCTTAGAAGGATAGTTGTTCAACTTTAAAGAGCTATATACAAGTGCCAGATTATTGACAAAAGTAAACATAAAAAACATGTCACAACGCTGACCAATATATATCACTTGAAGAGAGTAAAATAACAAATAGTGTCCAGCTAATACAAAGTAACAATAAAAAAAAATTGACTACGGTTCATAAGTAAAATCTACTCACCATCTCAATTACTATTACTAATACCTTAAAACAAAAGGTCAGTGATAAACCGACCCATTCTACCCCTAAAGTTTGCTAGAATTTGAAAAATAACCAACTTTGTAAATGTCATTTTGACCCCTTCAAGTTTTTAAAGTTTCGAGTTTTCCCTAAACTAATTTCTTACGTTTTTATTTTTATCTATGTGTCGGTATAAATTCAAGTTCGTCTACGCTTTAACGTAATTTCTGTTTGGAAACAAGTTGGGTCAATTATATAATGTTTTACTTTTATGTACGTTTTGAGGTGGACTACGTTTTGACATAAACTTTGTTTGGAAACAGATCAGGTCAATTATATATGTTTTATTTTTATGTACGTTTTGAGTTGGACTACGTTTTGACATAAACTTTGTTTGGAAATAAATCGGGTCAAATAAAATACATTTTCATTCGACGGTATAAATTTGAGTTGCTATATGTTTCGACGTAAATTTAGTTTGGAAACGAGTCGGGTTCGATTGTAGTCTATGCTTTTATCGCCAACACACGTGTTCATTTTATGTACGTTTTGAGTTGGTCTACGTTTTGACATAAATTTTGTTTGGAAACAAGTTAGGTCAAATATAATACATTTTCATTCAACGGTATAAATTTGGATTACGTTTCAACGTAAGTTTAGTTCAAAAACAAGTCAGGTTGATTGTAGTCTATAATTTATCACGTCACATACGCAGCAAGTAAAAAAACTAGTTTATAACTAATGAGCAGATAGTAAGTCTTACAACTAATCTTGGGTGCATGAAAACAGACCTGGTCTTCAAGGAAGTCTGTGCACTTATAGCAGACACGCATGCCATTTGACAGGATCAGCTCAGTTGCTCCAATATTTGAATATTCAGATTCCTGCACTACACTCCTGCAATAAAAAAAAGACACGTTAAGTTACCAAAAAATATTATTAAAGGATGTAACAGGATGTATTCTGCTTGAATTTACCCAGGGTTTGGCTTTATTGTAACAATCTCTTCTGGAATATAGTCTTCATCCCAAGGAGATATGATGCCATCATCTTCAAGTGAATTTATCTTTAACACAACAGTTTTAAGATTGTCCACCGTTGCAGCAGCTCGAGGCTCGATTGCCTTTATAACACAACTATGTGTAGTGCGAAAATTCTCTGAATATTTGGATACCTCGGACGCAGATATATCTACCACATCAAAAATTAAAGCCACCGTTTGTACAACACTCAAAACCAGAACCAGAAATTAATGACATTGGCAACTTACGGGGTAATATAGTTTTCTGAAGCTGGGCCTCGTACTCGATTCCGACAACAGGTTCCTTACGAAGAAAATGCTAAAAAGTATAGCACAAAAAGAATTAGACAACGGAAAACATAACCAAATATGAAGATAATTATAACCACTGGTATACAATCATACATGCAAGTATTCCTCGCGTAAACTGGTTGACTGCACTTGGTCCCGCTCCAAATAAGCAGATTCGATTTCAGACATCATTGTTGCACGTGCAACGGATATTTCTCGCTCAGAAAACCCATGTAACCGAACCCTTGCAATCTGAAAGAAAATACATTAGTGAAAATACACTTGAAGATGAAGATGAAGATGGAAATCAAACCTCTGTTAGCATTGATTCCAAGGCAATAAGAGTTCCTTTTTCTTTACAAGATGAAGTCATTATATAGGCCTTTATTGGCTGAACAACAACATCTGCAGCTACAGAGCATGAAAAGTAAGGTGGGTCCTTCTTGCGTGATATTTTAAAGAAGCGTTGGTTCATTGCATGGTAAAACATGGCTTCTACAAGTAAATCCCTGTAATCTTTTACAGTTCTCAGCTCAATTACTGGTGATTTGCAGCTGATCATGACTGCTGACTGTAACAAGAACAAGAAATTATATTCACATAACATGTTCATGTGCTACTCATACACCAATAACCGTAATCTATCTCAGCTATATAGTTATATACAGATATATTACATTGGAAACTGTAGAACACTAACCCCAGCAGCTTCAGATTCCACAAAACATGAAATACGAGGCTCCTCCTGGGATGGGACTAGAAATCTAGGTATATCCACGTAATCAGTGACGGATACTTTACTACCAAAGTGGGTCTTTATTAAATCGACAACACTCTGCCAGAAAGAAAGGGAGAAAAAGGTTGACTGTTGATATCATATGGCGATGATTGAAAGTTAACGCTAACAAATTTGTCAGTTATTGTAGGCGAGCATTTATATTAATAATATACTGACCTTTGTATCAGAAAAGTCTCCAACAGCAATAACAGCCATATTCTGCAAATGGTACCATTTTGTGTAGAATCGCTTTAACGATTTCAGGAGAAACTGTCCGGATCACTTTCTCTAATCCAATTGGTAAGCGGTCAGCATACTGTGATTGATAATTGAAATTTATAAAATGAGATATTGAACCAGAAACAGCTATAGTGCATAACTACATACCAGTGTGAGGGTTGTTCTTCATTTGAAGATACATCTAACTAATGTTTGATATTGTGAGAGAAAGATCGATATCAGAGTTCATACTTCATATTTAATAATAACATTGGAATTTAAAAATGTTAACAACTGATACATATGCATACACACATCTATATACATACAAGGTTTAAAAGAACGGAAACGAGTTTCGAGGTGTTTCCCTTCGCCTCACGAGGCGTTAGTCTCGAGGCAGTATTAATGAGTAAATATAAAAATTATATATATTATAAAAATAATAATACTAACTAATTTCATCATCAAAATCATCAAAATAATAAAAAACACACATAAAAAAGACATGAAATGCTTGAAATTGACACAAAAAGTCAAAACATCAAAAACAAATATCAAAATCCTCTGAGGCGCATATACAATAAAAGCCCCATGAGGCGCGCCTAGACTCATTTTTTGGCCGTTTCGCCTCGAGGCGTGCCTGGAGGCGCACACCTCAACCGTGTTTTTTAAACCATGTATACATATATATATACACACACATATTTAATGTATATATAAATAGCCATATTGCAGATTAAACTAACAGAAAGATTAGTTTCAGTTAATACTACAGACCTTTGAACCTTCCATCATCAAAAGCCAATGTGCATCCTGCATCCTGCCATTGGCGTTCCTGTTTGCTCTATACTCTTCCATAACAGCACCTCTTTCTTTTTCCAAATCTTCTGCTGATACTCGAATCTGCACACATTAAAAATAAGGAGCACGGAAAGAAAAGAGCAATGATCTAAATCACAGAAATATATTCTTATAATCAACAAAAGAATTGTATATATTTGTATCATTGTAATGACTAGAGTTGCAGCTACAAGGTACAAATTGAGTAAAATGTTACAATTGAATACCCTCTAGTCTAGTCTAATATTGTAACCTTGTAAAGTACATCTAGTCTAAATTCATACCTCTGAACTAAACTCTGCCAAGACGGAAATGGCTTGGGATAAGAGCTCGGGTTTGTCAACAGGAACAAACAACTCATAAACTGTTTCATCAGCTGATGTAACTGCATTCTGACAAGCACCAAACTCTGCTCCAATGCTTTCAAGAAACTTGACAATATCATGATTTGTGTATTTCTTAGTGGCACTGAAAGCAAGATGTTCAACTATGTGGGCGACTCCCCGTTCTTCTTCCTCTTCCAAAACTGAACTGTCATTGTATTAAGATAATCAATTAATCAGAGAATCTAATAAGATATAATGATGTGGAGGATCTAAATCCAGTTGATAACTGATACAGAAAAAAAAAAAAAAACTAGTGCCCTTTCATTTTCTGAAAGTCGCTCATTCAACCCACTCTCTCCCACCCAAAAATAAGTGTAGTTCATCTAAAGGCAGGCCATTCCCATCATAGTCTTTCCAATTTTTGACCATTAATGTTCATTTCTAAAGCCCAGTCAACTCCTTGAATATAGATATAACATTACAAGCAACAAAAGAAGACATCCATGATATAGTTATCAAACCTCATACTTCTCGTGCAATAGAATACAGATGTAACACTACAACCTACTAGAAACTAGCACCCCATTTGCCATGACTTGCATATTATAAGAATAACTTTCAGGTCCTCTTTTACTGCAATGAGAGTTAAAAAAATAAGGCACGGACTTTTAATCATGGTTGTAAAAATCCCGACTAGTCTCCGATTAATCCCCTATTAATCACTAATCGGAGGTTCACCGATTAATGGCCGATTAATTGCTAGGCGGTCACTGGCGGTCCTACTCTGACCAAATTTTGGCCAGACGCCTGCCAAGTTTCGACCAAACCTTTTAAGTTCCTTCCAATTACTTAAAAATGGGTCAATAAGAGGTTAAAACACGTCTACTTTAAAAAACTACATATAAAAATATGTGTGTGTGTATGTAACTAAAAATTACATATAAAGCTCAATCCGATTATTCCCTATTAATCCTGATTAATCGCTAGTCGGTACCACACCGCCCGACTAGCACCTAGCGATTCTTACAACACTGCTTTTAATCATGAAACCTTCAGACAAACCAATCAGAAAAAAACTAATTCACTGTTGTCTCTGTAATATTGTAAATGTCAGAAAAGCTAGGGCAGAATATGGCTCCTAGATTATATTTACTGAAGTGTGCATTATCAGTAACAACTCATCCCAATAAAGTAAAATGGCAACCACCATTGTGTGAATTCAGCAGCAGTTCATACCGTATTTCTTCAAATTGCATACATTACGTAATTTTGTAGGTGTCCGTGTTGAGAATGTATCGAGGGATAAGTAAACTATATACATAGTTGACACTAGACTTAAACACCTCTAAGCAATCTTTTTAAGTAGCAATTTATAAGTTCATGTGACTTTGAGCAATCCTTTCCCTAATTAGCTGTCTTCAAAAATTTCCAGACTATTGACCATTTAACTGACAGCTACTGCTCATCAACCAAAGCCACTAGTCTATTAACTGTCATCCTCGCACTTTTCGAACCAATGCATTAAATTCTCATACTTAATTAACACGATGGTGTACAGTTTTATGGCAGAATAAGGCCTTAAACTGAATCATTCACTACAGAAAATCAACAACCTAATCCTTAACAGTAGCAACAGATATAGAGAAATCAAACACAACTTTTAGAAAACCAAAAAAAAACATAAGCATCAATAAGTAAATATTAAGTTGTAACACATTGCATTCTAGCAAATGCATAACCAATACAACAAGTTAATCAATCACTGATACACTAACATTACGCTGCAGAGTGCAGCCCTTGTAAACATATAACGAACCAGATAAATTAACCTAAATCCTAAACAGTAATATCAATCAAAAAGTTAACACGTATAAAAACACACAACCTACAAGTAAAATCAGTAGAATTATGCTGAAACCCTTCAATTCTACAGTACAATTGGTTGCACCAGAAGAAACTAGCAACAATCGGCTTAAATCAATCAAAAACGAAACAAACACGCATAACAACCAAAATGAAGCTACAATCAGTAATATTGGCGAGATAATTGTTATATGTTACCCGACTTTGACAGCGAGTGCGAGTGCAGCTCTCATTTTAGGTTTGGAATTCAATCGAACATAATAACTGAGGCCATTTTCGAGTGTACCGTAGTCCGCTCCGTACGGAACAACGGATAAAGGCTGTTCGTAATTCAAGTCTACCATTTTCAGTGACCTAAATCGGTGCTTCTTCACAATCTCCGATGACGTTTCCGCCGGTAACAAATCCATCGGTGATTCTCTCTCACTGAAAATCGGGAGGATTCGCAACGGCGTGTTTGGGTTTATATGGAGGAGGTGAGTATGGCCACGTAACAGTCTGCTTTTCTTTTTGGTCAAGGAAAAATTATATAGTGAAATAAACCTGACCTGATTTTTCAAATTAAAATGATTAAAAAAAAGGAGGATTTGAGTTGAAGGGGAAGATCACGAGATCAAGTAATCATTTTCTTAGGAGTGTGTTATATGTTGGTGCTAGAGAAAAATCCAGGATTTGATTAGTATGTATTTTAATTTAATTTACCCAGCAGGTTTAGACTTGGTGACAATCACTATTTCTGATAAGGTTTTAACAGTGTCGGAAGGCGTCACATGCCATCTAGGCATGATGGCGTCCAGTATACCGGTCCGCATATATTAAAGGGGGCGCTATCGATGAGTACGTGAGTAGGTTCGTTGGTTGGTGAGTGATGTATTGCAAAATACATATGTTTCTGTTGTATAGTCTTTGAGTCAGTTTGTGTCGTTTTGTTATGAGTTTTGTATACTACTTAGTTTTTATGTGGTTCTACAGGTGTTTGTGTGAAGAGGAAGCAAAAACGAGCTAAAACGTTAAAGAAACAAGCACACATGAGAAGGTTTGGGCTTAGTGAAGGATTCTCATGGAATGAGAATGGATATTTAAGAATATGAGATGATAGAGAATTGAATTACGAAGACGTAGGTGAAAACAGTAAAGAAAACGGAGTTGAAACGAAGAATTTATGACAAAAATCGTTTTCTGGATACTGATACCCATCGCGTCTCGCGAGAGCAAGGCCCCAAAGCCCTAGCGCAATGCGAGAGAAGCCCTGGTCAGCGCGAATTATTTGAGTTAATTTAGTTTAATTTAGTAAAACGTTTAATAAAACGTTTTAATATTGTTTTAATATTTATATTTTTATATAGTGTTTATTAATTTAAAATTGAAATAAAAAAAATTAATAATTGAGTAATGATGTCGTGTGTGTTCGGGGTTTCAATTTTGGTAGTTGTTACATTATCAGTTTTAGTTAATTTAGTTTAATTTAGTAGTTTGTTAGAAAACTCCCCAATCAACAAAACAATTGAGTCGAGTCAGTTTCGTAGTTCGTTAGTCGAGTCTAGTAAACGTAATTAGAGAGTCTCGTGGGTTCGATACTCGGACTTACTGAGGTTATACTACATTGAACGGTACACTTGCCGGTTGTGTGGTATAGGTTTTAGAGTGTCTGTTTTTATAAATTTAAAACTTAGCTTGTCTAGTTTAGGTTAAAATTAATTAGTTTTTTATTGACCACTTTGAGCACATCAAATTCTTTCAAATAATAAGTGCATGCTAGGTCGATTATCGTGTATTCTTGATTATTGGATGGTTTGCTAGACGTAGTGATCCATAGGGGTAATAATTGTGACCTTGATAGGTTTAAGTACTCTACCAATCTCGATAGTTGTGAGGTGAGAGATTGTCGGTTTGTCTTGAGTGTTAGATAGCTAGGGTTAGAGCTTTTAAGAGAAGATTTTCCTAGTTTACCTTTCATTCCTTACTTACCGAGTCTGATCAGGATTCCAAAGTGACCTGTGACTTTCGCACTATGAGTAGATTGTTTAGAGGGTACTTCTTTATTAGAGTTAGAAAGCCCGTGAGGGAATCCACTAAACCGGTAGATTAACAGCTTTTTAGGTTTCCATAGGTTTCCCCTTGAGAAGGGTCGAGGGTCCTGTAGGTTATCCTTTGAGTTTAGTATCTTAAGATCCCGGTTCCATAACAATTCCTTTACCTAGAAAGCTTGTCATTCATGTGTAGGATTCTGACCTAGTTAGTTATTTCTCATTATCTGAATTCACCCCTAGTCTTAGTTCGTATCTTTGTTCAGTTTTAGTTAATTTTAATTAATTGCATTAGGTTATTATAACCCCCCTCAAAACAATCAAAATAATTAAGTCGAGTTAGTTTTGATAAGTAATCGAGTCAAGTTTATGTAATCAGTAGAGTCTCGCGGGTTCGGTACTCCAACTTACTTTAGTTGTACTGCATTGACCGGTACACTTGCCTGTTGTGTGGTTTAGGTTTTGAGGGTCTTAGTTTACAAATTTAAAACCTAGAGTGTCTACTTTAGAATAATTTAGTTAGTTTTAATTAAACCACTTTGAGCACATCAATTTTTTGGCGTTATTGTCGGGACTCTTAGCGGTTGCGTTTATTAGCTTTGATTAGACTTCTCTATCATATTTGTGCTACTTGTGTTTTGTTTTGAGTCGTAGGAGTCTAATTGTCCGTGTCTTTTATTTGTTTTGAGTCTTAAGTACGTGTGAAATTTGTGGAGGACCCCATTTTACCGTTAAATGTCCACAATACGTGGGGTCCTCTGCACATTATTGTGCTAACTCCTTTGTGCAGCCGCAACCATATCATTCACATAAGTGTCCTACATATTATTATGATGGCTCGTATCAGCAGCCACATTATAATCAGTGTTCTGATCAGTTTTCTAGGAACAACTTTCGTGGGATAGTGGTAGTGATTGGAGTTAGATAAAGAGTCTGTTGATTCTATTAGTTGCTAAGGATGCCAACACCCAGATAATATTAGAAGAGCACGACATCCTCTTAAAAAAAACAGTCTGCGTTACTAGATCTTTAATGTTCAGTAGAAGACATTGTTAGGAGACTAGAAGAAGAAGAAGAAGAGAAAAAAGTTTAGCTAGAACAACCGACAACTGTTGGTTATACATATGATTCTGAGGGCAATTACTTGGGGTACATGAATTTATGGGGGGGAGTTGTTCCAACGTTTCCAAAACCAGGAAAAGAGTCGTACATGGAGTACGAGGATGAGTCAGATGAGGAAATCATTCCAGAAACGGAGACGAAAATGGACGATGAAGTCCCACCTCCGGTGTCACGGGTTACTGAATATAATTGTTGGAGTGATTTTGATGATGAGACAGATGAAGAAGCGTGGGCTGAATATAAGAGGTTGTTTGTGAAGAAAGGAATGGTTGAAGAGGAAGCGGAACTGGGAGATTCCACTGGTTTTATGTTTGATTCAGAGATGGAAGATGAGGTGGAAGAGAATGAGTTATCCTGAGAGGATGAGTTTTTAGAGTTAGAAGGTTTACCGGTTTATGAAGAGTTAGGAGAGGTAGATCCCGATGTGGATATAGCATATTTAGATGTCCTACTCAAATGTGAACCGACAGAGATGATGAAACCTACACGGGATGAAAGAACTCGGTGTGGGGGTCATCCCGTGGAAATGGTGGTAGAGGAAGGGCACCATAGCTGGCCCATGGTATTAGCGATGGATGAAACTTCAAAATCAAAAACACCATGGGAGAGGGCAAGGAAAATAAAAATAAAAGATCGAAATTGGACAAGGATTAAAGGCTGGTACAAGATGGAGAAGAAGCAACCATTGAAGTTCAAACACGACCAATCTTCTCACTATATGTCGCGCATCAGGTTCCTTCCAGGTAAGTTTAAAGTCTAGTGGTCTGACCTGTTAAGAATGTTTAAATTGTTTTCCAATTCCACCAAAAAAATTTTAATGTTTAATGAGGATCAGGTGGATTTGCACGGGTTGGATAGGGTCCAGGTCAAAGAAAAACCTACTGATTAAGTTCAAGTGTGAGGAAGTTTTGTAGAGTTTGTAGAGGTTGGGTCGTAGTTTTCGGTCTTTTTAGTTAGGATTTGGTAGTTTTTCGGTTTGTGTTTTTGTGTTTGAGTCTTTTTGTAAGGATTCTAACTGATATGGAGTGGAGAATGCGAAGAAACGGAGTTCAAAGTGCGTTACAATGGAAAATTTGGCTTAGAATGGGTCTTGGACGACTTTGGTTGAAGATGGAAAAATTATAAGGCATGAAAGCTGAACATAGCTCAAAACTTGTGAAAATCGACCTCTCGCGTCACGCAAGAGGCATGGCAAACATCTGTCGCGTCATGCGACATCTCATAAGTCAACGAAAGTTAATATCAATATCAACCTCGCGTTACGCGAGAAAAAGGGGTGTTACTCGTCGCGCTGCGCGACGGGGTGTCAGACCTGGGCTGCTGTTTTGTCAGTTTGTTCAATTTCTCGCACTCGACAGTTGTACAGTACGTGTTTCATTGTATTTTGAGTCGTATTTTGTACCATGAGTCTAAGTTAGTGTCATGAGTCGTTTTGTTTAGATTCGGTATTGTTTGGGTTTTGCTTTGTTTTGTTTGTGCAAGTTTGGATTATCTTGTCCGTACTCAATCTCCATTCGAATGGGAGATCTTCGAGCCTATATTCTGATGTAAAGGGCAACCATTCAACGATCGCGAAGGAAATGCTATACGATCATTTGAGTTTGCAATGAAGACTAGCACAGCTGGAACTGATTTGCATCCTAACCAGCTAAGTTTTTTCTAACTCTCTCGGTTGCATTTTATTTGTTGTTTTTATTTTTCTTATTTATTTTTGTAGTATTTTCCATCCCCATTGAGGACAATGTGTGATTTAAGTGTGGGGATGGGAAACTACGTTTTCTTAGGTTAGTTTGAGTCTCGAAAAAATTGAAAAAAAAAAGAAAAGAAAGTGTTACTGGAAACTCTTTGCAAATAATGGAAAATGATAGAAAAATTGGGATTGATTGGTTTTCAAAATATTATATATATGAGAATAAAATATGACGAAAGACGTATTTTCCGGGATGTACTGTAGGCCCAACAAACTTAGAAGGTTCTCTAGATTGTTTTAATATACCTTATAATTAAATCATGAAGTCTTGTGGGTTCTCATCTTAAGGGGCATAGAAAAAGTGAAACTGTTGAGGGTATATAGGAGCCATTATAAATATATAACCTATAAGTATTTTAAATTAAATTGGCACACATTATCCTTTTTATGAGAATAATTCCGGATTCTGGTAGCTCCTAAAAAAAGCCATCATTCATTCATTTGAACATTTTTTTAAACGTTAAACTGAAACCTATGGTATTAACCATTGGGATGGTGACTCGGGTGGGGTACACCCGCTAGGTGGAAGTTGAAGAAAAATGCGAGGCTCATGGTGTTTCCCACCGGGATAGCGACTTGGTGATAATGTCCTCTGAGATCATCATAGAAAAAACTGTTAAAGCTCATTATCATCATCATCCATCATTTCATCAAATTTAATTTTAAAATATATAAGGGTTATTTAGATAAGATGGTAGATTTGTATCTTTTCCTTATAAGTTTGAGACAGGATTAGGTAAATTTATTGACCTTAAGTATGAGACCCTTAGATGAATTGTTAACTTGAACTTAGTGCTAACATGGAAGGGGCTTGATGAGTTGGTAGTTGGGTTTAAGTGGATAAATATATCGCTAAACGTGGTTAAACGTTCTTGAGTCTTTTAAATTAGGAAACCTAAAGTTTTTGAAACTAGTAATCCTAGTTCGGATTCCATTGCAGAGTTTTTCAGGGACGAAAAAAAGGAAAGTGTTGGGATATTGATGTATTTCAAAATACATATGTTTCCGTTGTATATTTTGTATAGTTTTTTAGTCAATTTGTGTCGTTTTACTGTGAGTTTTATATACTACTTAGTTGTATGTGGTTTTACAGGTGTCTGTGTGTAGAGGAAGCAAAAACGAGCTAAAACACTAAAGAAACGAGCACACGGGAGAAGGTTTGGGCTTAGTGAAGGATTCTCATGGAATAGAAATGGATAATTAAGAATATTATATGATAGATAATTGAACTATGAAGACGTAGGCCAAAACGGTGAAGAAAACGGAGTTGAAACGAATAAGTTATAACGAAAACCTTTTTCCGGATAGTGATGCCCGACGCGTCTCGCTACAAGGCCCAAAGCCCTCGCACAACGCAAGAGAAGCCTTGATCAGCATGAATTATTTTAGTTTTACCATATTCTAAGCCCACAATTAACCCTAATACAAAACTAACTTGTCCCAAACGAATTTAGAGGTTCAATAGGTGATTTTTTTTTGGGGGGGGGGGGGAAGAAGGTGTCAGGATCGATTTTGACATTGTGGGCTCATGATTTTCGCTCTAGCAAAATAGTTAGTTCGTTATTTATCTTTAACATTGTGTTTTTGATATGTTTGGAAATGTTTTGCTTTATGTTGATGAACTTGTTAATGTTCTTGATTATATTTCTTTGCTAGAAACTTCGGACTAGGTTAAGATGATTATACGTGTTGAGCTTGTCTTTTAATCGCATTTGGATTTAAGGTTGTGGATTAATATTGAAGTAAAGACTTGGTTTTTATTGATCATGATGTATATGCATATTTAATTTGTTCATTGAATGATTATTTACTCCCCATGTTCCTTGTTGAATGTCTGATGTAATCATATGTTTATTTTGTATAATAATTGGAGTCGTTATGTGTCATTTTACCATTGGTTTTGTATATTGTTGTGTCTTGTGTGCTTTGCAAGGTTCTGGAAGTGAAAACGAGCTGAAACATTAAAGAAACGAGCACACCTGAGGAGGTTTGTATTTAGTGAAGGATTCTCATTGAATGGAAATGGATATTTAAGAAGATGAGAAGATAGAGAACTGAATTATGAATCCGTAGGCGAAAACGGTGAAGAAAGCGGAGTTGAAACAAAGAAGTTATGGACGAAACGGTTTTCTCAGTTTGCATATTGCTCACGTCACGCAACCAGCCCGCGCGATGCGGAGTGGTCCCTGATCAGCACATAAAACTTCACTATTCAACCCTATTTAAGCCCATGTTTAACCCTAATCATAACGAGATAAACCTGGACGAATAAAGAAGTTGAAAACGGAGATTTTGAAGATCAAGAGAGCTCGGGAGTGAAGATTTGAAGCGTGGGATAAAATCTTTCAAGTGTTAATCATTCTATTGCTCAGTTTTTTCATTTATATTCTTTTTACTATGTTTGCTAAAGTCTTGAAGACGATTGTTCTTGATTTCATGACAATGTTAGGCTAGTTTTATTATCACTATCTAGGTCATATGATGAATACGCTTGTTTGATCTTGTTTCTATTTGGTTTTGGACATGAATTATGGTTTTGATTAATAAAGTATTAAACTTTGGTTTCAATGTTCTAGTGTATATGCATGCTTAATCCTGTTTGAATCTTTTTCATATTTTTCACTTGCGTTCTTGTGGATGTCTTTCATGTATGAATGCTAGTTAGGTTGTGGATTGTGTGTTAGCGGCTAGTTTACGGTTAATAGTATATGATTTCCCGTAGAAACTGTGATTAGGGTTTGAATAGGATTTAGTGTTCTACTAATCTCGATAGCTGTAAGGTGAGAGGTTGTCGGTTTGTCTTTAGTGTTAGATTGCTAGGGTTAGATACTTTGTGAGAAGATCTCCTCAGATTCCCTTCCACTATTTGCTAATCGAGTTAGAATATTGATGTTCTAAAAGTATTTTAATAAAACAACCTAAATTAACCTAATTTAAACACTAAGTAATACCCTAGACTCTCTAAACTACTAACCGAAAAGCGAACCGATCGACTCTAGTAAGCTAACTGTAAGGCCATAAAATTGAGTAGGTTTACGCTTATCTTTATCAAACCCAATTATAAGTTATTAGGCTTAGTTTCTAGTGGGTTAGATAGTATTTAGATAAGCCATTTGGGCTAATTAGTGTTTTGGGCTTGGGTTAGGCCATGTGGGTCAAGTTCTTAGTGGACCCTATATAATGTTTTGTTTATTCATTATTAGGGTTAAGCTTTTGTAAAGCCTCATTGTTACAGAGAATTTCTAGAGAGAGCTAGGGAGGCGATTTGGGAGTTGTTCACCTTGTACCAGACGGTTTTGCTAGTAATAGTACTAGAATCGTGTGCAAAGTGTTAAAGTGATTTTGGTGTTGTTCTTGTGTTCTTGTTTTTCGGTATTCTTGAATATCACCAAGTTTGGATTCCGCCCACTCTTGGTGTTTGTTTGATATAATTGAAAGCTCCAAGGATTTTGGGACTTACAATTGATATTAGAGCCTAAGCAGTCTTGCGAAGGCTCGGTTCGGATATCTCGAAGATTGAAGCTGATTTGTTGCTGTTTGTTGGTGAGAATAGGTCTGATTTTTCATTATGTTTTGATTAATTTTCTAATTCTATTCGTGTCAATTGTTTCTTTGAAATTGAAGTATGCGAGTCACAGTTTTTCTGCTTGAAAAGCACTCTGTGTCTCTTGAAATTGACACAAGTTCTGGATCAAACTCACAAAACAGAAAATAAAGGGTGTATTCAAAACTAAAGGTTCATATATTTTATCAATCGTGTTATTAAAACTTTGCAGATATTTGGGTTTTAATTTGAATATCATCATAATCTTCATCGAAATTTTTGAAAAAACTTTGGGTTTAATCTGTTGGTAGTCGATTAATTGTGTTTGCAAGATTTTTGGAAAGTTGTTGCAGGACATCTTCAAAGAAATTCGGAATAAGATTTACCAGATTTCTCGGGGAGTTAGTTTTGTGACCATTATCTCCAAAATAAGTGTGCGATTCAGTGTGCGATTGCAAGTGAATCTGGTCTTTCTAGTTTGGGCCTGTGAGAAGTGTGCGAGCCCAACACAAGTGTGTGGTTCATCAAATTCACTGTGCGACTTAGTTTAAACTGTGCGATTGTTGTTGAACCAGTTCAACTGTGCGACTGCTTTGAACCTTTGGCACCGTGCGACTGAGCCGTTTGAACCGTATGATTGGTCTGTGCGACCGGTTTGAATCTTTTGAACTGTACAACTGATTTTGACTGAAGTGTGCGATCGATTGAACTATGCGAATTCCTATTCGGACCTTGTACTGTGCAATCATGTATTGACAAGTGCTTTGAACTTTGGATATTATTGGACCTTTTTGGTCTGCAAATTAAATTGAACTATATTTATTAAAAATTTTAATAAATTGGATAATTTTAATTTGTTCTATACTTACATATTTAATTGTTTTTCAGAAATGGATCAAACTAACCAATTGGCATTGACTGAAAAGGCTGCTGTTAACCAGGATCGAGATAATGTTATTGGAACAAAGGATTCCCAGGCTGATTTTGGGGGATCCTTTGCAGAATGGAAATTCAGATTCATCCAGTACATGAAAATCAAAGATCCAAAGGCTTGGAGGTCCATCTGCAACAAACCTACAGTGATCACCTATGTGGTAGATGAAGTTCAAGGAACTACTGCACCTAAGCCTGAGTCGGAACTTTCGGACGAGGAACGTGAGAAACTTGACATTGATGGCAAAGCTCTTGCAATGCTGCACTCTGCTCTAGCGCCAGAGATCGATATTGGGGTTCGGGATTCTGTTTCTGCTAAGGAGTTATGGAATGCACTCCTTGCCATGTATGAGGGGAATGAGGAGATGAAGGAAAGTAAACGGGAGATGCTTACACAAAGGTTTAACTTGTTCAATCACTATCCGGGAGAAACCCTAGAGAACCAAATTCAAAGGTTCATCTCTCTGATTAGTGACATGAAGACTCACGACATTGCACTGCAAAACTCAGTTGTTAACAAGAAAATGCTTAATGCTCTTCCTAGAAGCTGGGATACCAATGTCACTCTTATCAAAAGAACCAAGAATCTGACTAGAATGAGTCTTGCCGAGCTGATTTCATTGCTTAAGTCCTATGAGATGGATGATAAGCAAAAACTCTACAATCATACCTCAAGTTATAACAATGCGGGTGTGCTGACTAACACTACCTTGGGTTTCGCAACAAGGAACGAGTTCCTTTCAAATGTTTCCTAATCCTACAGTGACAAACCCTACAAACCCGCCTTCTGCTGTCTTGTACCCTTCAACTCTTGGTACCTACATTGGTCAATCTGGTTATTTTTCTACTCAAGCTCAACATGTCGTTCAATCCGCACCCGCACCTGCTCATGCAATTGCAACTGCACCTGCTTCCACGCAAGCCCATCCTACCTCGTCTACTGCATTTGCAGCTTCCAATTGGTCTTCTCCTATCCCTGTTTCTAAAGAATTTGAGGAACATATGGTTTTCATGACAGGGGTCATGAACTGTTATCATGCTTTCATCACTGGAAAGATGGCAAATAACATTGCATCAGCTGAGTTACATGAAGTTCATCCTGATGATATTGAAGAAATGGACATTACTTGGCAAATGGCCATGGCAGTGTTTCGTGCTAAAAACTTTGTTAAGAGAGCTGGCAGAAACAAATGGGAAATAGCTGATGATGAACTTGGTTGGAACAAATCAAAGCTCAGATGTTACAATTGTCACGAACTTGGGCACTTTGCTCGTGAATGCAGGCAACCACGAAGGGATAGATCTGATCAAAATTTTACAATTACTGTTAGCTCAGCTACAAGACCAAGTCCAAATGTTGTGTCCACCTCGAATATGACTGTTTCTCGTCCTACTCAAGGTCCTCACTCAAACTCATCAATCAGGAACAATGCAACCTCTCCAGAGTCAGTTGCAAACCCAGGCAATGCTTTAGTTGTTCAGGAAGGAGGGGGCTTTGATTGGACACAACAAATGAAAGATATGCAGATCACTCAAGAAACCTTGTATCAATCAAATCAAGCTTTTGTGGCACAGGTAAATGAAGACATGGAATCAACCACTGGAATCATTGAAGAGACTATCTATCACGCTTTCATGGCTCAGATGAACAACCACACTCCTTCTGAAGCTGAGGTATGTGTAGATAACATTTGTTGTATTCTGCATGTAGAGAAAAACTTAGTGGGTACAAAGAGCAAACTGATTCACTTGTTATACAACTTAGATTGTCAAAATCTGATGAGTATGAAACTAAAAAGAAATTAAATGGGTACAAGGATATGGTGGAGGCACAAAAGCGTGATATCTGTAAGTTGCATAGCGATCTGAGTGAGGCACGATGTAGATATCTCCATTTTAAGGAATTGTTAGAAAAACTAACTGTCGAACTAAATGATTTAAAATCAACTTTTGAAAATACAGAGTTTAATTTCAAAAAATTTGATGTGTCAAGTGAGAAAGTTGAAAAAATGATTAATCATCAGTTAAAATATAGCAAAAAGGAAGTGAGGAATAAAGGATTAGGATTTGTATGCATACCTCCACCATACAATCACAATTATTCCTCAATTCCCATGTCTGACGAGGAGATAAACAATCTGCCTGATATGGAATATGGGAAACCAAAAAATAGAAAGAGTGAACCTGTTAAGCAGCAGAAGGTCAAAATCACAAGGCCAGATGGAACAAATGTTACTATGGAAAAACAGGTGTTAAATAAAACCTTCGTGAAACCTGCTGAGGTTTCAAAACACAATGAGACTCTAAATTTTGAGAACAATGCTCATAGTGACAAACATTTTCAAGTATTAGATAATGTTGAATCATGTCTTTCTCAAAATTCACCTAAAATACAACAACAAGAAAAAGAAACTGAAACAAATTTTCTCAATGTTGAATTTGCCATGATGAAAGGGTTGGCTGAGTTTTTTTGAAGGGATTTGGAAATGGTAAGCAGAGTGAATCAGGCTCCTCATGTGACTCAACATGAGACTCCTCTAAAACAACTAGTGGTGAGAAATCAGAACTGGTTGAGTCGATGGAGTCCTATGATGAATTACATAAAGAAGCTGAGTTGCCTCAGACTGAATTATAGATGGATGAAATTGCCGAATCACATGTTTCATCTCATATGACTTGTGATTCCTTAGAAATAACTGAGTGTGAAAGTTCAGAGTCAGTTAATTCAATAGAATCTAGCAACAAATCATTTGAAACAGTTGAATCAAAATTGATTAACGAAGAATCAGAATCAACATTAGGAGCTTTTATTGAGTCAAATGGTGAAACGACTACAGAAGCCCCTGCTGAGCTTTTGAATAAAAATGATTCTGATACTTCTGGATCAACGTTGTCACAAGCATTTGAAATCGATACTACGGCATCGTGTGACACCGTTTGTGGAAAAATGAATGTTACTAACCTTGTTGCTTCAAATGCAGACCAAGTAATTATTGAAGATTGGTTGGATGAAGATGATGAGGATGATGTTGATTCAGTTACCTTGAAAAATAAATTCAGAAAAACAATGCTTTTGTTTCTGAACAATTAAACAATATTTCAACTTCTTCTAATGCTATGGATTGTGTGGGCTCTGTGTTTAAGAGTGATGGATGTTTTGACATTTATTTTGGTTCTATCTACGTGGATTTGAATTCTGTTGTTTTGCCTAATAAAATTGACAAATCTAAAAATCTAACAAACTAAAAAGGAAAAAGAAACAAAGTATGTTCCACCAAAATCAAAATCGAAAAAATCAACCAAAAGTGATTCTGTGTTCAAGAATGTTGGTAAACTCAATTCGTTTTTCTCTCAGAAACCACACAAATCCTCAAGATCTACAACGACTGATGGATTCCAAACAAAGTCATATGTGAAACGACAAATATGTTACACGTGTGGCATTACTGGACACATTGCAAGAAATTGTTAGCATCGTCCTGATAAACTCAAGGAAGGAGAGCATCAGAAGGCTCCAAAAGGGGATTTCAAATCTTCGAAACTGGGGAAGACTAAAAAATCTGAACCTGTTAAGAAGCAAGATTCCAAGGTGAAGGCTTCTGATGAAGACTGGAACAAAGCAAAACAAAATGCAGCAACATCACCAGTCCTTGAATCAAAAGGGAACATGTGCTTGCGAGAAGTGTCTTATGTTGATGCTCCAGGAATACCCAGGACCACGATGGCCTGGGTACCAATGTCTTATTAATCTCCTTATTTTTCAGGGACAACAAAGCGACTTTCCATGGAATGTTGATAGCGGTTGTTCCAGAGACTTAACGGGTAACATCTCACTGATGCAAAAAGTTATATTTTTACAGTTGACATGTTTACTTTAGAGGAGATAAGGGAGGTAAGAAAAGATCAGCAAAAAAGGTACACTTTAAATTTCGTGCTCTAATCTTGCTAACTGCTTAGCATTAAATCTGATGATAGAACGGTTAAGCAAACAACAAAAATATTTTTGTTTTTCTTCTGTACATACTTTTTCTTTATAAGGTAAATTTGCGCATAAGATTTATGCACAAATTTAGGGGGATAGAGAGAGTCATCGTATATTAGAGAAAATGAGAAAATCCAAAAAGAGTTTGTTGCAGATTAGGCATTGTTTTAGGGGGAGACATGAGAAAAACCTAAAACAATGCATATATGGGAAATGAAATGAATATTCGTGCTAAAGGGCGTGACTGACACATGTAAGGTGCTATAGCTGAAAAGACTAGGATCTAATGTGATATGTTGGTAGGCTTGACACTCAAAGTGATAAAATATACTAAGTGATACTAATATAACGAACTATGTATCATGTGGGTAACATACCATCGGTGTATGATTTGATGGTCTTAAATCTTGCGTTAATAGATAGCCCACATCTGAAGTTTTGGGTCTTTATGCTGTTGAGTCATCCGAGGATATCTTGACTGTCCTTCTGTTGCATCCAGATTATATGCAGACTTAGGCACAATCAGGATATCTTAAAAGAGCCCAAAAACCTTAAAGGAAGATAAACTCAAAATGAGTGAATTCCATTGAGCTAAAAAGCTAAATTCGTACCAAAAAGGTATTTGCCTAACCCTCGTTGGAAATTCTATTGGTCACTCTACTGTACGAAAGTACTGACCTGTTCACCAGTAGTCCGACGTTGTAAAATCAAAAGGATGATCTCAGTATACTCACCTGCTATGATGAATCGTTGTGCTTACCTTGATCGCGGGGGTATGTCATGGAATGGGACACACATGTATTATAGTATAATATTACCTTAAATGTATCACGAAGTTAAAAAATTGAACGTTGTGCGTTAAAGTTTAAGTGGACAAACATATTACAATCTCTTAGAGCAGCCTGAATAAGTTTGTGCTAAAAAATGTTCCTTGGTCTGCCTGAGAACGATTATGATCCCATTGCAATTGTAATTGTATACTATAACTGCTTGAATTAGTTTCTGCGTTTTAGTGTATATTCTCCTATTAAAAAGCAATTAAAAAATTGGAAAATTCAAAAATTACAAAAAAAAGTGTTTTATTTGTTTTTCGAGAAATTAAAAAAAACATTTAACCGTTCTTGAAGATTTGACTGATCATCGAAATTTGTAAGAAATTTGAATTGTGAGTTCCAAGTACAAGTACTTGGATGTATCGAGTGTTCATGTGGTATTTTCCTCTGTTGCTATAGAAATGTTTGCTTATGAATTTCTGAGCATGTGCAGATCTTGATTTCAATCAAGTAACAGGGATTGACGAAGAGTGAGATGCTGTTAGTTGCTCTCAAGCATGAAGCATCGTGATAAAGTGTACAAGAGTCAGAAGAACCAGATACGAGTTATCGTCTGACAGTGAAAGTACCTTTGAAGAAGTACCTGTGAACCTGCTTGAAAGATAAAAGATTGTAGAAGAAAAGAGATGACAAGAATCCTCCTCTCATATTATTTTTAACAAGATTTTCAAGCAAAGCTGATTATGTTCAAGAAGAACAAAATACCCAAGTTTGAAGATGAAAAGTTGAAGTATCTTCCCACAGAGACATGAAGAAGACAATAGTTTGATAAAGACAGCATAAACCTAAGGGGATATTGTAAGCCATAAAATTGAGTAGGTTTACGCTTATCTTTATCAAACCCAATTATAAGTTATTGGGCTTAGTTTTTAGTGGGTTAGATAGTATTCAGATAAGCCATGTGGGCTAATTAGTGTTTTGGGCTTGGGTTTAGCCATGTGGGCTAAGTTCTTAGTGGACCCTATATAATGTTTTGTTTATTCATTATTAGGGTTAAGCTTTTGTGAAGCCTCATTGTTACAGAGAATTTCTAGAGAGAGCTAGGGAGGCGATTTGGGAGTTGTTCACCTTGTACCAGACGTTTTTGCTAGTAATAGTAATAGAATCGTGTGCAAAGTGTTAAAGTGATTTCAGTGTTGTTCTTGTGTTCTTGTTTTTCGGTATTCTTGAATATCACCAAGTTTGGATTCCACCCATTCTTGGTGTTTGTTTGATATCATTGAAATTTCCAAGGATTTTGGGACTTACACTAACTAAGTCCGGAAATCGAACCCACAGGACTCTATTTAAGTACGTTAACTAGAATATCTAGACTTAGACTGACACGACTCAAACAGTTTTTATCTTGGGGAGGGGGGTTTCTAAATATCCTAGAATTGCAATTAGTTAAAACTAATTAACTAACTTAACTAAGACACAAATTAACTTGAGTTTAATTCAGATGATGGTGAATGACTACCTAGACTGGAATCCTGGATTGTACTAGTTATGTTATATTAGGATGCAAGTTACTATGGAACCAGGATCTTATAATGCTAAACCTATCGAGACACCGAACAAGACCGCTGACCCTTCTTAGGAAGACACCTATGGAACTCTAAAGGCTGTTGAGAACACCGGTTGGTCTAGACTCCCTCTCGGGTTATCTAAGTGGTTTATGTAAGTACCCAAATTCGATCTACTCTCTCTAGGGCTATGAACCTAGGGTAGACTCGGGTTCTTGTTTTGACTTGATAGACAACGGTTGACAAGGAAACTAGTTCAAACTCCTCTTGAAGACCCTACCTAGCAATTTACCAACTTAGACCTACCAATAACCTCGCACCTCTCAGCTATTGAGATTATTAGAACACCTAGACCTACTCAATTATCAACTAATGCTTCTAAGGTATATTGGCCGATTAACCAAAAAGATCACAATACAAGATTATAATCTAGCATGGCCCTATTATGTGAAAGACATTCACCAAGAATCACACGAAGCAATAAAAGACAACTGAACAATTATAAGCATGCATATACAACGAATAAATAATCAATTCAACTACTTAACATAAATAATCCATAAATAATCAAGCATCTATCATAAAAATCAAAACTTTAACAATCCATTCATCCTAGTCTAGGCAGTACAATAGTTTTAGCCTGACATATTAATAATCAAACACAAAACAAGAGTATAAACAAAAGAATGAAACATGATCAAGATTAAAAACGTAGAACAATTGAACCCGGATAATTAAATCACGGCCCGAAAGATTCCTCGCACGTCTAACCTTCAACCGTTGCTTTGTATCACTCGAAAACGCTCCAAACTCTTCAGAAAATTCGCCCAAGGTGTTGAAAATTCGTAAATAGGGTTAGAGTTGTTAATAAAGATGTTTATATAGGTTTCTATGCAATTAACCAGCTCTAACCCCGTAATTCACTGTGAAAACAGGGCCTTTGCGTCACGCGAAGGCGAAGGTATTAAGGCGTCGTGTAGCACAACGCTAATTTATTTTTTTAATTCTTTTTAATACTCATGGCGTCACGCGAAGGCAATCCATTTTCTGGTGGCATGACGTGGCGACATATTTTTTCAGCTTTTCTTTGTTGTTTCAGTTAAATTCAGCAACATCTCACTCGGTCTTCGGTGCTTCTTCTCATTTAACATATTTTATGCATTTTTCCATCACTTTCAGCACACGAGACCTGCAATTAACATATATATCAATAGTAGCTAATTCTAACCAAAAAACGACACAAGCTGACTTGAAATAAATACAAACTATACACGATAAATAGATGTATTTTGCAATACATCAAATATAAACCATAGTTTCCCTGGATTTTCATGTCATGAGGTAGATTGTTCAGTGGTGCTTTATTATTACATTAGGATAGCCTGTGGGGGAGTCCTATAAACCGGTATTAGAACAGCTTATTAGAGTTCCATAGGTGTCTTCTCGAGAAGGGTCGAGGGTCCTGTTCGATTATCCTTTAAGTTTAGCATCTTAAGATCCCAGTTTCCACATTAGTTCCAAAACAGATAGAACACGTCATTCAAGTGTAGGATTAAGACCTAGGTAGTGTGTTTTTCATCATCTGATCACATCCTAGTCTTAGTTTGTGTCTTTGTCTGTCACAACCCCCGATCCTACCCTCGACGGGAGCCGTGAACAGATATAAGTGGTACCGTTGTTTATTAAAATTGTCGCAGTGGAATTTTTATCAGGTGGTACCGTTGTTTATTAAAACTGTCGTAGTGGAATTTTTATCAGGACCGGGTGTTAGGAAAAATATCAGAGTTTTCAAAATACCGTAGTTTTCATTTCATAAACTGTGGGATGAAACCTATATTTACATAAAGGATTTTCAAAGGGGATAAACCCTTGATTACAAAACATGTTTTATTCAGGTTTACATAGCCACTTATTCAAGCTTGAGTGCCTCATAGCACTTTCCTTCACCTCACAGTAAATCTCCTGACACACGTTTTAAAAACATTTGGTTAGCGAAAAATACTGGTGAGTTCATTCAGATTTAATAAAAAGATACAATGTTATATTTACAACATTAAGGGTTTTTACATTTGTTTATATCTTTCGATTACTCAAATCAGTATTTGTCACACACCCAATTCGGTGAATGTGGTCATATACTATTAGCTAACTCGGTGAATGTTCGGGGTTTCGATTATGGTTATTTCTAGGGTATTTTAAGAGTTGTTACATTTTCTCCATCTTGTCTAGAATCTCGTCCTCGAGATTCACTGAAACAAGTATGGGTATTTCCATTTCATCTCTGATTCTAATTCCCAAGTATATTTTGGTCCTCATTTCGAATCCCATTTTACTTTTACAAGAATCAATCTTTTATGTTTGAGATTCTTAACCTTCCTATCTTTGATTTGGAGAGGTTCTCAACAAATTTTAATTTTTCACTTACATATATATCTTGAAGATGTATCATCAAAGATTCAGCAGCTAAATATTTTCTTAGATTACATACATGAAATACTATGTATACCTGCCATTTCTTCAGGTAACTGTAACTGATAGGCTACTAAACCAATTCGCTTGATAACTTTAAATGGTCCAACATATCTTGGGCTTAATTTTTCTTTCTTACCAAATCGAACTATTCATTTCCAAGGAAAAACTTTTAACATTACTTTGTCTCCAACTTGAAATTCCAATGGCTTACGTCGGTGATCAGCATAACTCTTTTGACGATCTCGTACTGTCTTTAACCTTTCCTTGACTTGAATTATCTTATTTATTGTTTCTTGTACAATTTCAGGACCTGATAATTGCTTTTCTCCTATTTCTGCCAAACATACTGGAGTTCGACACTTTCGTCCATAAAGTTCTTCAAATGGGGCAATATTAATACTTGTATGATAACTATTGTTATAGGAGAATTCCATTAATGGCAAATGATCGTCCCATCTTCCTCCAAAATCTATTACGTATGCCCTCAGCATGTCTTCCAATGTTTGGATTGTTCTTTCACTCTGTCAATCCGTTTGAGGATAATAGGCTGTACTTAAATTTAGTCGTGTTCCCATATCTTTTTAGAAACTTTTCCAAAAATGAGAAGTGAAACGACTATCTCTATCAAACACAATGGATATCGTAATTCCATGTAATGAAACAGCTTCATCTACATATAGCTTAGCTAATCTTTCCATACTAAAAGTTTCCTTCATTGGTAGAAAATGAGCTGACTTGGTTAGTCGATCCACAATTACCCAGATTGTGTCGTTACCTTTTCTTGTCTTGGGTAACTTGGTAACAAAGTCAATTGTTATCAATTCCCATTTCCATACTGGTATTTCTAATTGTTGAAGTAAGCCTGCAGGTTTCTGATGTTCAGCTTTAACTTGCGGACAAGTTAAGCACTTAGAGACGTAACTAGCTATATCCTTTTTCATTCCTATCCACCAAAAAAAATTCCACAAATCTTGATACTATCACTACCAGGATGCATCGTATACTTAGACTTATGAGCTTCTTCTAAAATTCTATGTCGTATGTTTCTTTGGATAGGTACCCAAATTCTTTTCTTATGGAATTTCCAAATTTCATCTATTCCTTTTTCTAGTTCTTTCATCATTCCTTTTAATCCTCCAGCATCATCCTTGATTGTTGTTACTTGGGTACTTTTCAATTGTTGCAGATTTAATCTGAGAGCACGTTCTCGTCTCGGCTTCTCATGATACCTACGACTTAAAGCATCAGCTACTACATTAGCTTTACCTTCGTGATATTGGATATCACAATCGTAATCACTTAAAATTTCCATCCATCATCTTTGCCTCATGTTTAACTCTTTTTGCGCAAAAATATACCTTAACTTTTATGATCTGTAAAAATAGTAAACTTACTACCATACCAATAATGTCTCCAAATTTTGAGGGCAAAAAGTATTGCTCCTAGTTCTAAATCATGAGTTGTATAGTTTTCTTCATGCTTCTTCAGTTGCCTAGACGCGTAAGCAATCACCTTCTCACGTTGCATCAAAAGACATCCTAATCCTAATTTAGAAGCATCACAAAAGATTACAAAATCTCCAATTCCTTCTGGTAATGCAAGTATCGGTGCATTCGTTAACCTTTGTTTCAAGGTTGTAAAAGCTTCTTCCTGCTTGGGTCCCCATTCAAACTTAACCGATTTACACGTTAACTTGGTTAACGGAACGGCTCCGTGAAAAATCATGAATAAAACGTCGATAGTATCCTGCTAGTCCTAGGAAACTTCTGAATTTTGTAGGTTACTTAGGGACTTTCCATTTAGTAATTGCCTCGATCATGGTGGGATCCATATGAATTCCTTCATGATTAATCAAATGTCCTAAAAATTACACTTCTTGCAACCAAAATTCACACTTAGAGAATTTAGCATAAAGCTTCTCTTTTCTCAACAGTGTTAAAAGCAAATGAAGATGTTTGATATGATCTTCTTCAATCTATTGGAATAAATAAGTATATCGTCTACAAAAACTATTACAAATTTATCCAGGTACAGTTTACATATCTTATTCATCATGCCCATAAATGCTGCTGGAGCATTTGTTAGACCAAATGGCACAACTGTAAACTCGTAATGACCATACCTTGTTCTAAAGCAGTTTTAGGAATATCCTCTTCCTGTACTTTCAATTGATGGTATCCTTAGCGTAAATCAATTTTGGAAAAAAAATCGAGCTCCTTGGAGTTGATCAAATAGATCATCAATTCTCGGTAATGGGTACCGATTATTGATTGTGACCTTATTCAATTCCCTATAATCGATACACATACGTATCGAACCATCTTTCTTCTTGACAAATAACACAGGTGCTCCCCAAGGGGATGAACTTGGTTGTATGAAACCTTTTTTCTAGCAATTCATCTAATTGATTCTTTAATTCCAGCATCTTCGTCGGTGCTAATCGATAAGGTGCTTTAGCAATTGGTGCAGTTCCAGGTATCAGATGAATTCTGAATTCTACTTCTCGGTCAGGCGGCAGTCCAGGTAGATCTTCTGGGAAAACGTCAGAGTATTCCGATACTACCGGAATTTTCTTCAGTTCCTTGCTTTTAGTGTTAATAATCACAGAGATCATATACACTATGCCTTGCTTCCGTGCATAACTTGTAGCTTTCATCACAGAGATGAATTTTGTGGACTTGGTTGGCTTGTCTCCTCGAATCATGATTATTTCTCCTGTTGGCGTACGAATCTCAATAGTATTTTGATCACATAGGATTCGAGCATGATTGGCCACTAATCAATCCATTCCTAATACTATGTCGAATCCAACTAGATTCATTGGTAGCAGATATTCTGTAACTTATGTCCTAATAATTCTATTTTCGCTCCTTGAAGTTCTTCGCATATGTTGGTGGAGTTTCTTTCTGCCGTTTCTACCGTAAGAGCTTGACTAAGCTCAGTTAAGGGTTGATTAAGTTCTTGACAGAATGCAGTATTTATAAAACTTTGATTTGCACCAGAGTCAAACAATACTTTAGCATAGATGTCATAGACAAGAAACGTACCAGCGATCACGTCTGGAATCATCGTTGCCTCATGCGGAGTAAGTACGAATGCTCGTGCGTTCTTCTTAGCTCCATCTGCTGTTTTTACCTTGTTGTCAGGTGCTTTTGCTAAATTTGGGCAATCTGAACGGATATGGCCTGCTTCTCCGCAATTGAAGCAAACTTTGGATTTAATTTTTCTTCTTTATGTCCATGTGTTTTGCAGAAGTTGCAGTACTTAGCACATCTTCCTGAGTGCTTCCTATTATAGAATTTACAGAAAGGAGATGAAGATAACTGTCCTACTCCTTTCCTTCTGTAGGTATTACTAGAAAAAAATTCTTGGATAATTTTTAGTGCTAATTCCTTCTTCTTGTTTTCTTCTCTAGTGCGGATTAATCTGTCAGTCAAGGTGTTAGCTAGCTCAACGCTTTCCTCAATAGTCTAAGGTCTAGCTACTTTGACCATATCACGGATTTCACTAAGTAATCCCAAATATGACGAGAAATTAGTACAGGTTCTGGCGAAGCCAGGTTTGGTAATGCATATTCGAAGAATTTTGTCGTATACTCACGACAATTCACATAAACTATTTTATGATTTAGGAACTTATTAGCCATTTGTTCCTTCTCATGAGGATGACATAATTTCCTTTCTTTCATTTCTTTAAATTCCTTCCAATTCATGGCAAAAGCCATGTCACTTCCTTTTGCCTGAAGAATCGTGTTCCACCATTCTAATGCCTCACCTCTAAAGAGATTAGAAGCATATATTACATAATCTTCTTCAGCACATTTACTGATCTTAAGAACAGCTTCAGTCTTTTCCAACCATTGAAGAGCAGCCATGGCTCCTTCACTACCTGCGAATTCAGTTGGCTTACAGGCTAGAAAATCTTTATAGGTACATCCGGAAGTTAGTGCCTTCATTTTCTTAGGAAATTGAGCTTTGATAATAATAAGACCATTATCTCCATTGACACTGTGGCTAAAATCATTGCTACGGTTACGTTTGCTACTCACAACTTTATTGTTTTCTATAGGCACAGGATTTCTAACAGCTTCGATATTAAAGGTATTGCGTCAGCCATTCCCTGAGCTGTTATATTCTCTATGGCACTTTTATCCAAAGAGTTTTCATGATTTTCTGAACCGATTGATTAATTTCATTCGACATCTGTATTATAAACATATTTCAAATATTAATATCATAGAATAAAATAATCAAAATATCATGAACACAATTAGTCAAAGCATATTATCAAAATCGTCGATCATTGCGACTTTTACTCTTTTTATATATTATGCGTCGTATATTTTACATACACTACCGTATGTATGTGTGTGTATATATATATATGTAAGTTTTAGTTTTTTTCTATACACAAAAAGACAGTTTTTACATTATACACGCACACACACACACACACACACACACACACACACACACACACACACACACACACACACACACACACACACACATATATATATATATATATATAATAGGGTTAATTCTGGTTTCAGAAATGATGTTCCCTCTCATCGTACTTCCAGACGAGATTTTCTCCCATAGTGCGGATCCGGTTGCCGGTGTCCATCAGCTTCTCCATGGTGGCGAAGTTATGCCACGTTCTTAGGGTTCATTGGGGGATAAGCTGGGGCTGTAGGTTGGTAATTCGGGTAAAATTGACAAGGATCGATCATTAGGTCTTCGAAGTGGTAATTCGGGTAAAATTGACAAGGATCGATCATTAGGTCTTCGAAAGCCTAGTCATTGGTCCACCATTCGTCCACTGGGTTTTGAAGTGGTTGTTGGGGCATCATGGGTTTGGGATTCGTAGGTTCTAGGTTTCTGGGTTGAGGTGGCATACAGATCGATTTCATTTGTTATTGGCCTGAACATTTCATAATTTTCCATACGTTAGTCTAATTCTTCCCATGTTAGTGGCATGGGAGCTAGGTTTGAACTTTTTCCTATAGTTGGGTTCCCGACGGGTTTTCCAATTTGTTTGGTTGTTGTTGCTGTTGGGTTTTTCTTCTTCCTTTTGTCCCTTTTTACTTTCCAATCTAATCTTCTCTTTTTCAGAGGTGCTCTTTTTATCGGCTGAGCCTGAAATATCATTGGTTCGTCTTTATCGGCTTCATATCCGGTTTGGGTACCGGCTTGATTTTCATCCGTATCTGAGTTATTAACAGATATGTGTTCGAAAGCTTCGGCTAGATCTCTATCGCTCATACTGTTAGCCAAAAACAATAAAAATAACGAACTCCCAAAATCGTATATATAATATTTGGTTAGCATCACAATAATCACAGATGTTATTTCATATATTTCCTGGCTACTAAATTTAAGTATTTTCACAATACTAGCTTAAACCAGTGGCTCTGATACCACCTTCTGTCACAACCCCCGATCCTAGCATCGGAATTTTTATCAGGACCGGGTGTCAGGAAAAATATCATAGGTTTTAAAAAACACCATAATTTTCATTTCATAAACTGTGGGATGAAACCCATATTTACATAAAGGATTTTTCAAAGGGGATAAACCCTTGATTACAAAACACGTTTTATTCAGGTTTACATAGCCACTTATTTAAGCTTGAGTGCCTCATAGCACTTTTCCTTCACCTCACAGTAAATCACCTGAAACGCGTTTTAAAAAAATTGGTCAGCAAAAAATACTGGTGAGTACATTCAGATTTAAATAAAAGATACCATGTTATAGTTACAGCATTAAGGGTTTTTACATTTGTTTATATCTTTCAATTACTCAAATAACTATTTGTAACACACCTAATTCAGTGACTGTGGTCATATTACTATTGGCTAACTCTTTGTCCAATAGTAACGATGGACTAGTAGTGTATAGAAAACCCCACATACCGGCAGTAATTTCAGAATACAAAAACTTAATCACTATAAATATAACTGAAAGACATTTAGGGTTTTGCAAATCATTTAAGAAAAAGAGAATGACCCACTTTGCATATTTAAGGTTTACAAGTAATAACCTCCTGGTCTAATTCTTGGTTTCCTAATTAAACATACAATGCATCATGTATTAGTGTATTAACCCAATTCAACTTTAACGATAATCACGAGATCAAAACCACAACGTGATGACAAAGTATAGCCTTATTCAGGCAGCACTTAAACATCCGTTCATTTGTTTATAGATCAATCAGACAGGGTATCTTACCAGTGATCAGGGTTAGTATGCTGATTGCGGAGCATAATTTAGGGGTTTAGGGGCTTCGGGTATTCAGACAGCAGAACGAGAGAGAAAGAACGTCGATTTTTCGATCGAATAGGTGCACCGAGACTTCTCCCACGGCTACCTTTATATAGCCCATCTAGGTTTCTCCCACGCATCGCGGGAGAATCAGGGGTCTCCCCGCGTGGCGCGACAGCTACCTATTAGGGCTAGGTCATCCTCGTCAACCACATAGGCTTGCCACGTGTCGCGAAACGGTGCCACATGGTCTGGTACTCTGCCGCGCGTCGTGAGAGAATCCAGGATTCTCTCGCATGGCGCTTAGGATGTCAAATTTTTTTTCACGCTGGGTCTCGTCGTGTATGTCCAGGGTTTCGATTTTGGGAGTTGTTACATTGTCAGTTTAGTTAATTTAGTTTAATTTAGTAGTTTGTTAGAAAACCCCCAAGCAACAAAACAATTGAGTCGAGTTAGTTTAGTAGTTAGTTATTCGAGTCTAGTAAACGTAATTAGAGACTCTCGTGGGTTCGATACTCGGACTTACTTAGGCTATACTATATTGAACGATACACTTCCCGGTTGTGTGGTCTAGGTTTTGGAGAGTCTGTTTTTATAAATTTAAAACTTAGCTTGTCTAGTTTAGGTTATATTAATTAGTTTTTTATGACCACTTTGAGCACATCAAAGTATTTCAAATAATAAGTGCATGCTAGGTCGATTATAGTGTGTTCTTGATTATTGGATGGTTTGCTAGATGTAGTGAGCCATAGGGGTAATAATTATGATCTTGATAGGTTTAAGTACTCTACCAATCTCGATAGCTGTGAGGTGAGAGATTGTCGGTTTGTCTTGAGTGTTAGATAGATAAGGTGCGAGCCTTTAGGAGAAGATCTTCCTAGTTTACCTTTCATTCCTTGCTTACCGAGTGTGATCAGGATTCCATAGTTACCTGTAACTTTCGCACTGTGAGGTAGATTGTCTAAATGGTACCTCTTTATTAGAGTTAAAAGCCCATGAGGGAATCCTCGAAACCGGTAGATTAACACCTTTTTAGGTTTCCATAGGTTTCACATTGAGAACGAGGGTCTTGTAGGTTATTCTTTGAGTTTAGTATCTTAAGATCCCGGTTCCACAACAATTCCTTTACCGATAGAAAGCTTGTCATTCCTATGTTGGATTCTGACCTAAGTAGTGCTTTCCATCATCTGAATTTGTCCTCAGCCTTAGTTCGTGTCTTAGTTCAGTTTTAGTTAATTTTAATTAATTGCATTTATTAGAACACCCCCAAACAATAAAAAAATTAAGTCGAGTTAGTTTAGATAAGTAATCGAGTCTAGTTTACGTAATCAATAGAGTCTCGTGGGTTCGATACTCCGACTTACTTTAGTTGTAATGCATTGACCGATACACTTATCGGTTGTGTGGTTTAGGTTTAAAGAGCCTTAGTTTACAAATTTAAAACTTAGAGTGTCTACTTTAGAGTGAGTTAGTTAGTTTTAATTAAACCACTTTGAACATATCAGTGAGCGGCAATGGCTAGTGAGGGAATTTATTATTTTTTTACCGTTAACTGTAATAAATTAAAAAAAATATTTCTTTTTAAATTTTTATCCCCGCATACCCTATATAAATCTCCAATCTTCATCATTTCTTACCACAACTCATTACCATTCACGCCACAACTTTAATCATCTCTGTCACAATTCAACCATTTTATGGCGAATTGTTGGACCCGAGGAAGACGACATCGCTTTGTCTACTAGTTGCGTGCATGTTGCGGAGCAAGGGCAACCACCAGATCATGCTGTTACTTGGAACGCGATTTTTACGCACTTTCGTCAACAAGTGGGTGCAAACAATCATAACTTGAATCACATTGTTGGGAAGTGGCTTTTGATGCCAGCAAGTTGCGGGGTTTTTAAGATGTTCTTCCGTCATGCCATGAACCGCGAGGAGGGCATAATAGAAGAGCAAGCGATTGAGGCGGCCGTGCCCATCACCAACTAAATCAGGGCAGAAACTTCCGTCATCTGATGCTTGGAGAGTTTTGTGTGCCCACTTTAACAATTAAGCCATTTGTTTTAAATTTCTATGTATTGTTTTAAATTAAGTTGGGTTGTAATCTTTTTTATTCTAGTTTAATAAAACGTTTTATTTTTAAATATTGTTTCGATATTTATATTTTTATATATTGTTTATTAATTTAAATTTAAATGAAAAAATAAATAATTGAGTAATGAGGACATGGCTTTATTCTACTGAAGACAAGTTAACAATGAAGTTACATCCAGTTGATGCTAATGTGACGCTTACGTGGCGTGGTAAAGCCCATAAAGACTTTATCCCACATCAATTAGCCTAAGTGTGAATAATTTTGAATTGAATTATTTTGTTGTTAGGCCACAAACTTTTTTCTTTGGTGTCATTCATTGGAAGCTTGGGTTTATCATAGATAACCTAGAGTTAAAAAAATTATCGATTTAAATCAGGTGGGGTTAAATCACATAAATATTTTAACCATAATGTTTGTGAAAAAAATGCATAATAAAAATACAAAGTCATATAAAACATAAAAAAAAACACATTTAATAGGTCGTCCCTACGTATTTTCATGTTTTTGAAACAATTGGACTCAGCCTTTAATAGTGTATTGAGCTAAAAATATGAAAATTAAACATGGACATTTAATGATTTAAAGTCCACAATCAAAAACGAAGTCATTTGGCTTAATTATTAAACTATAATTATTTTATTTAGTAAAATGTTAGATACCTTTTTCTTTGGTAAAAAAAACTTTATTTATATATATCCAAGTGTAATAGGGCCAAACTTCTTTTTTTTATAAATTCAATTGTTGTCAATCGTTAAAATACAATGGTGTCACTCGAAATTTCCCTATTACATGTCACATATTTCATTGGTGCCGACCGTCGGGTGTGAATTTTTTTTAGAAGTTCGTATCAAAATCCAATTTGGAGTCGAAGGTCTCTTTGGAAACAGACTCTCTATTCCTGATAGGGGTAAGGTGTGCCTATATCCCACCCTCCCCAGGCCCTACCAATAGTTTTACTATTGTTGGATTTATTGGGTACGGTTATTGTTGTTTTTAAGGACCAATATGAATGATATCAATATTTCTCTGGTGGTAAAATTATTGGACGGTATTAGTTGAAACTTTGAAAAACATTGCATTTTATTTACAACTAGTAAATCTTTCCGCGCGTTGCGGCGGGGTCTATACGTAAAGTATCGTGAATTTATACCGTTTAATGAAAACGTATTATATTTGACCTAACTTGTTTCTGAACAAAGTTTAAGTTAAAATATAGACAAACTGAAAAAGTATATAAAAATAAGCATAAAAACGTATTATATTTAACCTGACTTATATTTTTGAAGAAACTAACGTTGAAACGTACCTAAAAATAATCACATAAGAATATAGAAAGAACATGTAAATAGATAATTAGTTGTGTATAAATTGTATATACTATGATAGTTGTAGTTTAATAGATAATTAGTTGTGTATAAATTGTATAGACTATGATAGTTGTAGTTTAATAAATAATTAGTCTACTACACACCCCAGAGGGAACAGCTTAGATAATGAGAGAAATCCAAGCGACGACTTTGTAAAGCCAAGTTCATCAACTTCCATATGCATTTTTCTGTAATGGAAGATATGGTGAAGGAGCTTGTGTGAGTTGAGTCGTTCAGCAAAGTAGCAGTTAGCTATGGTGATGACGAAGGCTACTGCTTATATAACTTTTGGATTATTGTTTAAAAAAGTTGGCGACTGCAAAAATGATGCCACAGAAGTGGACACGAGTCGGCTTTGTCCGACTAAAACAAAGAAAAAGACAGCAATGGCAAACGCGCTGACCAATAAAACAATACAACCGAAAGTTGCATTTCTGGCAAGCTCAAACGACGAATGGTTCACATGTTGAATGTGATCCAATAATGGTGAGAAGCAACATGTGACAGTGTCTTAGGTTTAGGACAGCAGGCCAGGGTTTAAAAGCGGTCTATGGTTACTATGGTTTTCTGCAATTGTTGTGCCAAAGCCACGTTAAACCACAAGGAGTAACTGAATAATGATCGTTTATATAATAACTAGTTGATGCCCCGCCCGCGTTGCGGGGCGATGGTCGAATAATGAGCGAGCAGCAGCAATACTGTTATTTTTAACTAAGGGAAAGTTTTATTTTTTTGAATGGGGTAATCGTAATTTGCCAAAAACTAAAGTGATGGCAGTACTGTAAATTGGAACCAGGGGCAAAATTGTAAATTTGCGCCGGGGCAAATTCGTAAATTTGAACTTGGGGTAACACAATAATATAAATTTGAACTAAAGGCACAATTGTAAATTTAGGCTGGAGGCAAAACAATAATTTTATTTTGAACCGAGGGCGAAATCGTAATTTGAGGTGAGGGCAAAAGCATAATTTTATTTTGAGCAGTGGCAAAAACGTAATTTTGAACTGAGGGCACAATAATAATTTTTAAACGGGGAAAATCATATTTTTAACAGAGGGCAAAATCGTAATTTTTGCTGAGGGAAAAAAACACTATTTTATTTTGAACCGGGGGCGAGAACGTAATTTTGAACTGAGGGCAAAATCGTAATTTTGAATCAAGGGCAAAATCGTAATTCTGAGCTGGGGACAAAAGCGTAATTTTATTTTGAGCTAGGGCAAAACAATAATTATAAGCAGGGGCAAAATGGTAATATTACGATGAATATAAAATAGTAAACATGGTGGTATAATGAGGGAGTATCAGACAGCTGCCTGGCACTATTCCCCCATTTGATAAGTGTTTTGATAAGTGTATATGTAGTTAATAAGAGTTACAGAAATGTTATATAGAGTTTGATACTCCATAGATACTTCCTAAAGACTGATAATTAGAGTTAAATATATAACTAATCCAGCAGCAAAGACAAAAACAAACTGAAAAACCAAAAAGATAATGAACTTTTTAAACCTAAAATTTGAGGATAACAGAAATGAATCAGTGCGATCTTGACGTGTAATAAAGTCGGTTAACTCGCTTTTCTGATTACCAACTAATGAATTAGTCATGATACGCGGAATAATTGCATTGTTGTTGCAAACAACTTGGAGAGGCACTGAAGAAAAGGTTTAAAAAATGAAGAAATATGAATAACAAAAATGAAAGAAAAAAATAGAAAGTGGTCTCCAAAAAAGTGGAGAATTGTCAATATCATTTATTTTATATCTTCAAACAACTCAAAACCTATTATGACCTTTTAACAAAGGTTTAAACCAAATCATTCATATAACAAAGAGAAATAATAAGAAGTCTAATTTATATACCAGTAACCACACAACGCAGTATAATATGAACTTACTGCCGATCAGTTCGCAAGGACTGTAAACGAGCAGCTAAGGAGTCGTATTCAGGAAGCTTTGGATGAACATGGCTCGCTTTCTTCACTTCAGACGTCATTTCAGATCCTACCTTCGGTGTTTTAACATCCTTCAAATTTCCCGATTCAACAACAATTCTTGAAGAAATGCGTTCACCCATTGGATTTTTAGACTCTGGCACTCTCTTAACCTCTTCTTGTTTGGTATGTCCAAAGCAGTTGACTTGAGGCTCGAAAGTGGTTGACTTGGTTTGACCAGTTTCAACATTAGTCTTTGAATAAGGAACTGAAGGAGATCCTCTTGTCCTTCTAGAAAGACCCGAACCCAACCGAACCTTGTTCGTCACTTGTTTTGGAGCCTCGTCCTCGGAATCCATTCCGTCATCATTAAAGAACGCAGCAGGAGGCGAAAATTTCGGTCTTGTGTTAAATTTCTTATTTGCTTTCAAATCTGAATCTGAATCAGAATCTGATATCGATATAGGAACCTTCGGTTTTTTATCTTCTATCCTACTCGCTCTTGAATCTAACGAGCTCTGAAAGAAAGTTTGACTTCCTGCTGTTGACTTCTCGATTGTTGCACTTTTTGTATAAGGTGGGTACTTAAGACCACCTTTGTTTCGAAGGCCACCTGTCAATGTTCCAAAGTTCAACCGTTGATTTATAGAATCACCGTTATCATTATCATCCGATGAATCAGATGATTCTTGGTCTAAATTACGTTTCTTCAACTCATGTTGAGATTGCATTTGTTTTTCTTCATCCTCGAAAGATGTCCCCTCTTCAACCAAATCATTCAGCTCGATTCGGGTTTTTCTTGAATTAAAAGTTTGTGAAGACTCGGTAACAGATGACGATTTAGGATTCATAGACAAAAGCTCACTTTCACTTCCGGAATCTGGACCATCGGAATGATCGAAACTTGCGGGCGCAAAATTATCTGTTTCTGAAGGTTCTATAGATTTCACAGACTGGTCACCGAAAGATACACTTTCGGAAAAAATATGCGATTGAGAATTTGGCTTGTCAATTGTGTTCATTTTAGGGCTCCAGATGTTAGCCTCCATTTCGTCATACTCAAATCCTGTATCAAACCTAGGACCACCGCCAACGTCGTCGTCATCATCATTGTCATCAGAGATGACATCATCATCAACAGTGGGGATTGTTTTTACAGATTCTTTAAAAGGGCTTTCTTGATCAACAACAGCAAAAGGATTACCAACAACAGCTTTTTTACGAACATCAGGTTCATCACCATACGAGCTAAAATGAGAATGAGATGAATGAATAGTTGGTTGCTTTTCAGTAGCAAAGAAATTGATATTTTCATTTTTAATACTTTCTTTACGATCGCTAACTAACTCGGTTTTAGATTCTCTTTCAGGAGAGGAAGAACCTTCTTGATCTTCATGCAAGGAGTTCTCATAATATCCATCCTCAATTGAATCATTATTGGATCTATCAAATGTTTCGGTAGCTTTTTGTGAAGTACCCTGTTGACATTGATAAATGTCCTGATTCGTCGTCTTAGGTTTTCTATCATCTGATGAGCTTTCACCACTATATCCTGATGGAGTAGAAACATGAGAAGGTTCGTATCTGCTGATAGACACATGGGGTCCAGCAGAATCATTATTTGATCTATTAAATCTCTCAGTAGCTTTTTGTGAAGTAGTATGTTGACTTTGATCAATGTCCTGATTCGACATATTAGGTTTTCCATCATCCAAGAAGCTTTCACCACTATATCCTGAAAAGGTAGACACGTGAGGATATTCGTCTCTGCTATTAAACACGTGGGGTCCAGTTGGTGGGCGATTGGCAATCTTTTCCTGGCTCGAAAACTGGGCGGCAGCTCGGGCAGCCATAGCTGCCCGTTCCGCTGACTCAGCGGCTGCTTGTGCTGCAGAAGTAGCATCCTTGAACTCCATGTTCCAGTTCTGTTTCGTTTCCATCCACTCATGAGTTACTCCTGATGGTGTGAGAAACATAACTTAGTCATTAACATGAAAAAATTGCATGACGAAGGTTGTTATTATGATGATCGATAATTAAATATAAATACCTGAAGATGATGTTTCTCCACCACTATCGGTAGAAGTTACATTCTGAGTATTTAGTGTGTATTTTCTGTTCTGCTCAGAGAAGTCAACAGGTGTACTCTGCTTCTCTTCATGGCTGTACACAGGTTGAACCTTTGGTGGCTCGATATTTGCCATGCTGGCATTCTCAAAATTAGCGGGTCCGTTCTGCTCAAATTAATAAATTCAGATTTTTTATACAGAAAGATACTAACAATAAGCTTTTAAAAAAAGGAACTCATGTTATAAAAAAAAAACCAATCTCACCAACAAGTCACTCGAAGGCTTAGACTCTTTCTCCTCAAACGAAGTAGGATCCCAATCAATGTTATGATCTTTAGCCACATCACTTAAAACTTTAATTTTTGTCTGCAGGTCAGGAGCCACTGCAGATAACTTCTCAACCAACTGCAAACAAAACATCGCAAAAACACCACGGTAAACAACATTATTTTTTAAAAAATGTAGAAACTTCAAAACATTTATGTAAGGATTATCCAACGTACCATGCGACTCACACCACAATCAGGATGCAGCTCAATCGCTGCAGAAACAAAATCTTTTCCATATTTTGCCGTAAACTGTTTTCGGACATCATAAAGTTCAGATATATCAGAACATCTAGGAGCTGCAAAGATCACACTCGTGACGGCTTCCTTCAAATCAATGGGACAAGTTCTACAATATTACAATTTATAAACACATATCATTCAACAGTAATCAGTATATATTATTCTAAGCAAATGAATTAACTTACTTACTTTTGGGATTTGATAATGGGCAATCTAGCAACAATAAGTTCACAGTATATCTCAATCAAATCATATGCAGCCACCATCTTCTCTTCCCTAATTACATGTTCAACCTAATCAAATATTAAACATAATGATTATTATAATGATAAATTCAATTTATTTATAAATATGGTAATTATCAATAAGGTGAACAGTCATATTCAGAGGATGATACAACATACTCTAATTCGGGCCGTACGGTCCTGGCCAGTCTCAAGCAACTGAGCCAGTTCCCTCTTCATCTGACTAATCTGTACTCCTTTCTTATTTTTCATCAATTTAATCCGAGATGTAGCTAATTTCAACGCCGTTTTACTGAATCAAACAACAAAACATTCGCATAAACACGATGTGTATTAGGTATAGTCAAAATTAATTAAAAAAAATCTCACAAATACGAATTTACAGAAATTATATATACCATTTGGCGGACTTGAATCGTTTGTGAAGCATTGCTGTATGAACTGCTGCTGGATCGACGAAAAAGGAAATTAGGGTTTGTGTTTCAATAAACGAATGGATCAGATATAATGAAATAAGAATAAATGATTGATTTCTTAAGTTGGAAGACTTGGATTGTTCCTGGGAGTTGAATCGAAAAGATATCGGGATGGAAGACACGGATCTAAGTGTACGGGATTGAATAAATTTTTTTTTATATATATATATTTACGGGTTTTGAAATATACCATGTATTCTATCTCCATCGGGAACATATAACATAACCCAAAAGTCATTAAGGATAACATCTCATACTCGTACGATGATGGATGATAAGGTTACATAAACCAAATCGTTTATATTTAGTCATTTTAATATTTTCAAGCTTGATTTTTGGCTATTGAAAATCAAAATTATATATTGAAATAATAATAATAATAATCACTTAGGCTCGACGGAGCGTGTTCAGTGAAGGGAAGCGGGGATGTAGTTTGTTGATCGGGTAGGTGTTGCTGGTGGACGAGCGGTGAGTGGGGAATGCTTTAGGCGAGGAGTATTCACTGAATGGTGGAGAAGAGAGAGGGGATTAATAGTGGGCCTCACGCTCATTCAACCAATCACAAATTTATTTATTTTTTCTAAAAAAAGTTATGTACGAGTTTCCATGTGTTTAAGCACTCTAGATGTTTGAGTGTAGAAGGAAAAGTGGAATGAGGAGTTAACATGACATGAAATTATTAACTACAAAATTTTTTTACCACTCCCTATTTAAAAAGTACTCTTTCCACCCTTAAATGTCTCATTTGGTATAGTGATAGTTAGTTGGCCTAGAAAGCAAGGGTTAATAATTTATAAATTTTTAGCCCGTGTAGTTTTTTTTTTATTAACTAAAAGAGGATCTTAAATGTTTTCTGTTTCTATGACAACTCGCTTTGACGTCATTGCATTCGAAATGAAGACTTCTAATTTTGAGACACAAATTAATCTCTCTCATCGTCAAGTTTCTACTTTTTGACTTGTAAATCGAATTTATCCTTTGTTTGCAACTAGTTGATGTCTCGTTCATATTGCGGGGCGATGACTGAACAATGAGCGAATGTTAGGCAGCTCATTAACACGAAAAACAATTAAATAAAGTTAACTAATTAAAACAAAACATTTTATAGTTTTGCTAAAAAAACTAAAACAATGGAAATACTGTTATTTTTAACTAAGGGAAAGTTTTATTTTTTGACTGGGGTAAAATCGTAATTTGCCAAAAGCTAAAGTGATGGCAGTACTGTAAATTGGAACCAGGGGCAAAATTTTTAATTTGCGTAGGGACAAATTTGTAATTTTGAACTTGGGGTAACACAGAATATAAATTTGAACTAAAGGCACAATCGTAATTTTAGGATGGAGGCAAAACCATATTTTATTTTTAACATGGGAAAACGTAATTTTGAACTAACGGCGAAATCATAATTTTTAAAACAGGGGAAAACGTAACTTTGAGCTAGGGCGGAAACAGAATTTTATTTTGAAGTGGGGAGAAGAACGTAATTTAGGGCAAAATCGTAATTTTAAGCTAGGGGCAAAAAAATATTTTTCTTTTGAACTGGGGCGAAAATGTAATTTTGAGCTGAGGGCCAAATCGTAATTTTTATTCGAGGGTAAAATCGTAATTTTGAGATGAAGATAAAAGCATAATTTTATTTTTAGCAGGGGGTAAGAACATAATTTTAAACCAGGGGTAAAAAAGGTAATTTGAACGTGTATAAAAAATAATAAATTGTTTGGTCCAATTGTGAAGTGCCAGGCAGCTGCCTGACACTATTCCCGCAAATGGTTTTTGTATATGTAAAAATTTTACAAATGATTTATAAACTAATAAAATCCTCTAATTGGACGCTTTATGTTTCTATTCCTTCTAACTCTAACATGACTTTTAGGCCATGTATAGTATAGGGTTATGTGACAAATGACATAAAAAGTAAAATGTGAGACGTTATATAACAAGTGTGTGTAGTGGATGAGGCTTCATAACCTCTCTACCAATCATTACTCAATTATTTTTGTTCTATATACTCTTAAAAGTAAATGTCGGTGGACACACCGACTTTACTTAAATACTGATATTATAAATAGAACAAAAGTAGAAGGTGTCAAGGTGTTGCGGTGGTTTGTAAGGCTTTTGTGATATCGTCTAACATAGAGATGGGCATAATCGGGTTTTATTAATACCGGAACCGGTTCCTACCTGAACCCGGTTCCTACCTGAACCCGGTTCCTACCTGAACCCGGTTCCTGGTGGTTGACAATGGAACCGGGTATGGTATGGAACTGGGTCTGGTTCCTACCCGGGTTTACGCAACAGATTCTAGAACTGTTGGGAATCGGGTACGGATATTCCGGAACCGGGTACGGGTACTATTTGAAACCGGTTACGGGTACACTTGGGAACCTGTCATGTGGAGATGTCATTCAAAGGCTGCCAAATCACTATTAGGAACCGGTTCTGACGCAAATGTTAATCAAAACCTGCAAATCACTATTAGGAACCGGTTCCAACGGATATTATACCATTGGAAACCGATTCTTTATTAAAAAAATTGGTTTTTATGTATTTCTACCCCTTCTTCTTCACCATTTAATTACTACAAGTCTACAACAACATACAACCTTACATATATTCAAAGTTCAAGCAAAACAAAGGCATGCAACGATCAGGTGGTTTTGGTTTTGGAAACCAAACGTAACCCGGCGATATGGAAGAATTTTGATTTATGTTTAATGTCCGATAGCCACGAGATGGCTAGATGCAAAGCGTGCGGAAAATTCATGAAGGACGCCGCCAACTCAACCCTTAAGAAACACACCGAGCGGCATTGCCCGCTGACGAAGGCCAAGAAAAATGAGACGGGTGAAGGATCCGGCACCGGTTCTTCGAATGTTTGATGTAACCCGTTTGATTTGTTAGGTTTGGTGTTTTTATTTAAGTGTGTTTAATGTTTGGTGTGTTTATTGTGTTTAATGTTTACTAATGTTTAGTGTGTTTAGTAAATTTAATGTTTTTATTTAAGTGTGTTTGGATTTACACATTATTTTAGTAACGGTTTACATTGATAATAAATTAGTTACATAAAATAACATTAATAATAAACTTATAATAGTAATCGGTTCCCGAAATTATAAAAAGAAGGTCAAAAATTCTAACAGTAACCGGTTCCTATAAATAAAAAATACAATGTTTCTCAGAATCGGTTCCAGACGGATTTATTTCCTTGGGCGTTTACTTGCGGCGAGTGCGACACTTTCCGATGCGTTACGCTTAGGTGCGGGTACTTCGGTACAATCGTCGTCCGAATCCTTAGTCTGTACTTCTTCGTCCTCCTCTTCGTCAATAATCTTGTGCTCTGACTCAGCTTCATCTTCTAGACTAGGTTTATGTTGAACACGGTCAACGGTATCCAAATGATCCTTTAGGCAAATTGCCATCTTTAGCGATTCCGAAGTTAGTCTTGTCCTTCGAATTGACAATACCCTGCCACTAAGAGAAAACACACTTTCCGAAGCTACCGTGGAAGCTTGGACCGTTAGTATATCACGTGCCATGGTGGCTAGAATCGGGTATTCGGATTCTTTTGATTTCCACCATGCCAAAATATCAAAATTCTTATATTCCTCGGCGGTCTTAGTAAGCGAATATTTAGTTTTTTATATCTACCAAGTTCACTTGTTGGTTCACTACCTCTTTCTTGTCTAACCGTCTCTTCTCTAACGACATTTAACATGGTTATGATTGGGTCCCCGATTGTTTCATTGTGAGAGGCCGTCGACTGAGACTCAAACAAATTGATATGATTTTTCCCCATATTTTTTTAAATAATGATCATAAAGCTTGGTCATACATTCGTTGAATGAATCTTTTGTTTTTGCTTTTAAAGTTGGATCCTTCTCATGCATATCCAACTTGTCATAAATTTCTTCAATTAAAGCTTCAACACCGGTACGTTTAAAATAGGATTTAAAGCGGCGGTACATAGAAAAACGGGTGGTAATTCCAAAAAATATTTTTAAAATTTTTCAATCATCGGTTTCATCATATTCCTCAACATATCACTAGAGTTTTCAAACTTTTTAAAATTTGTTGTTATCAAATACTATTCTCCCAAAACTTTGGAACTAGTAGGATAACAAACACCGGAAATCAAAATTGTTGAAGTTTTAAAAACTTGTAAAAAAGTACTTAGTTTTTGAATATTTTCCCAAGCCGTGTAGGGAAAGGGGTCGACAAGGTAGTCATCACTTAAAGTTGTATGAAATGATTTTAAAGCGCCCATTTGTTTTAAAGCCATTTCAAACATATGACAAGTTGAATTCCAACGAGTTGGTATGGCGTGTGCGTATATATACATATTTTTACAATGAATTTTACACACGGTTCGGTTTTAATTTTATAAAAATGATTTATACTTCAAGATTAAAACACACACGAAAGGGCAAGTGTACCCCGTCATATATGTAGTAAAGTATTGGTAAGAACCAAGTATCGATCCAAGGATGCGGGCGGAAGCGCAAGTACTAAACTTTTATCGTTAAATTACAGGTAAAAAGGATAAAGTGATAATTTGTTTTTTTTAAACTAAGGTTTAGCTAAAATATATTTTTGGACATTTTTGAATATAAGTAAATATGTAGCCTTGCTTTACGAACAACCAAAACATGTTAACTAAGTTTGTTTCGCCATTTAAACACCCGATCAATTTTCTATTTTTAAAAGACAATTAGTTTCCCTTTGAGAATCCTAACATGACAACTCTTCGGAAAGCTAAAACGATGAACACACTTTAACCACCTAAAATTGTTCTTTTGACGCCCAATTGATAAAAGTCTATGTAAATCCCTTAAAGATAGGTTAGTCATCCGTTAAGAGTTTTCTAACCTCACTTAACCAAGGAAAGCAATATCGATAAACACAATGGAACCACCAAGACAAGCATAAATTAGATTAGACCATAACCAAGTTCATTTTACAAATCTTGAACACACCTTCATTTAAGAAAGCAATTTTGGCCGAAACTACTAACTAAACTCAAATTGTGACAAGAATTCATAACGACACCATTCAACCCGTTAAGGTTTTTCCGTGAAGGAAAACATTCTTGATTAGCATTAATTACCTCTTATTAAACCAATTCTCATTTCTAAGCTCATGGTGTAAACATTCTAAACTAGTTAAAAGTACACTAATACATGATTAATTAAGCATTATTTTGTGATCAACTCAACTAACCAAGCATTAATCATCCAAGACAATTAACTATAATCAAGAATCTAACATCAATAAACATGGTTGCAAAACAATCATCAAGGATTAATCATAGAAAGTGCATAAATGTCATTACAAACATGATTAACATTCAAATGGTTGTTTATGAAGCAAGGGATTATAGTGTTTTTGCTCTTAAGCATACAACATTACATAATATTCAATCATAATGCTTGAAATCAGACAAAATTATGGAAAGATTATGAAACTAAACCATGAACAAGCTTATGATTGAAGACCCGGATGTAGTTGGAGCTTCTAGGCACAATGGGGGCTTGATTCCGATAAAAAACCGCAGCTTCCGGAGCCCAGAAAGTCGCCTGAGTCGCTCCCAAAAATCCAGAATGCGGATCAGTAAGTTCTGCTCTGTTTTTATAACATTTCAGGTTTGGCACGACCGTGTACTTTATCGGCACGACCGTGCTCTATTCGCGAAATCCGAGTGACGTCAGCCGGATAAGGCTGATTGGCGGGCTTATCTTGAAAACGCGCACGGCCGTGCCAATATTTGGCACGCTTGGTCGCACTGACCGTGCGCTCCGAGGAAATAGGTCTGGCACGGTCGTGCCTAAGACCGTACGGCCGTGCGTGTCCGATCAGCAGCTTGCATTTGGGTCGCACTAGCAGTGCACACGAGGAAGACTCATTTGCACGGCCGTGCCATCCATCCGCACGGCCGTGCACGCCGAGAAGTAGTCTTGCACCTTGGCTTGAACGATCAGTGCAAGTCTTCTGACTTGGGTTGGTACGGCCGTGCCAAATATCTGCACGGCCGTGCGCTACCTGAATATTCACCGAAAGTTTGCAACTTCGCCGTTTCGCCTGGAAAATCCTCGTTTTCTGCATCTTCTTGCCCGGAAAGCTGTTCAAGGCCTGTAAATGAAAACATACACGATTAAGTGTCTAATTCTTGGTTTTACGGCCGAAAATGTGCAAAATGGGGATCAAACGGGGGACTAAAGTATGTATATTTTAACATATATCATGGTATATCCCAATTTGGTCCAATAATGTTTTGGTTTACATCTTTACAAAGTTTTTTATATTCTTGATATCTTTTTTTCCACTTTAGAAAACATCTTGAAGCATACCTCTAAAAGCTATAATAAAATCCGATACGAATTTATCTTTTAAACCGATTTGCACTACTAAGTTAATAATATGTGCAACACATTGTGTGTGGAAAAAAACACCATCAACTGCTGGTTTGTACTTCAACATTAATTTTTCAATCGTCATTGTGTTGTTTGAAGCATTATCAAACGATATTGAAAAAAATTTATCTTCTAAACAATATTTAATTATTATGACATTTATAATTTTTTAAATATTTTCTCCTGTATGAAGAGAAGGAAACTCGTCAAACCGCAATCGTACGCTTCATCTTTTGCCATATATCGGGATCAACCCAATGAGCGGTGACACAAATGTACGATTCCAGTAAACCGTGTGGAGCCGACCACACATCGCTAGTTAAGTTTACACTTGTTCTTAAATTTAAAAAAACAACTAAATCTTTTTTGGCATTTTTCCATAAACTTAAACAATGGCGTTTTAAAGTGCGACGACTTACATGTTTATAGCGAGGTTGTAGCGTCTCCCTAATAAGCTTAGTAAGATCGGGGTCGTCGAAGTGTCCAAACGGCAACGCTTTTTGTATCACCAACTTCGCCATCCGATCGCGAGCTAACTTTTGTTCATAACGAAAAATGGTACCATCTTTGGATAGTTGAACTTGACCGGATGTCATGTAACGCTCGGCGTTTACATACTTTCCATATTTAGAAAGCTCGTGTTGTATTTCTATTTTTGGGAAATCTTTGTATCTTGTATTCATTCTTTCATTGTAATATGAGAATTGAATCATAATGAAAACTCGAAATCTATACCTATTCATGTTATGCTTATTCGTAATCGTTTTATACTTATACTTAATCTTACATACACGTTTGATATTCGTAAACGTGTAATAAACTTGCTAATACATGACATACATGCATTGTACGATGCTAAACCACTATTCTTATACTTAAATATACTTGCTTATACTTACTCTTATGTTAGAAATACTTGACAACCCTTATAATATGCTTATAATTCATAAATGACCCTTAAAACACCATAAAACTATCAAATATAACTCTAGGGACCAAAACTGCCAAAAAACAAACAAGTTTAATCCCCTGGCACCCCGCGACCGCCAAACCCCTTTTCTCTCGCCCCCTGCCAGAGACCTCAATCCGCAGAAAGTTGTTTCCAGCTCTTGGATTGGGCACTTGTGTGTTTGTTGGTTGTGTTTTCTTCACTTAATGCTCACCAAACTTAACCCTAATCACCTCCTATAAAACCCAACTCATTCTCACACTTCTCCACTTTGCAAACTCCACTAAACACTCCCTAAACACTCTCAATTCAACTGAGAAATCAGTAGCAAAGTCAGATTTACTTCAAGTTACAAAAGTGAGCCTAACCTCACTTCTACTTCATATTTTCACTTGTTTCTTCTCCTTTGCACTTGGAACAATCTTAGGTGTGCTTCCAAAGGTTTTCCATGGAAAACCATGGCTGGAACATCAACCAAATAAGGTCCAAAGTGCTAGGAATTCACAGTTTTGATTAAAATATTAACTACACTTCTTTAAGATTCATACAAACCTTGTGTCCTTATGCCCCCAAGCTAAGCTATGGTTAGTGGGCTAAACCAAGGTTGTTTTATGCAAAATAAGAGGTGTCTTAGCCCTCTAAACTTTCTGTTTTACATGATCTTTAAGCTCACAAGTGATGCCAAGTCAAGAACTTGTTGAAGGTGTGACTACAAGGTTAGCTTGGGCTATCCTAACTCTAAGTCCACACATCACTTGAGGATTTCTCATCATTATCCCAAGCTAGTTTGCTAGTTGAAAAGTAACACAACCTCGTCTAGCATCGACGTGTGTTGACGCGTGCTCACCAGGTTAAGCATTACTTGACTACTTGGTATAGTGACACCATTTACATTCTTGTTATTCATATTATTATTCCTATTGTTCTTGACCCTCCTTGTTGTCTATGACAACTTGTGAAGTGGTGAACTCAATCGAGGTCCCTAAATGGATGGCTATGCAACCTACCTCCTCCATGACTTCCATGAACTCTTGTTAGTTGTAGTTTAATTACAGGTAAATATATGTATGGACTATAATATAATCCTTAAAAACCGAACCCTTGATGTTGATTAGGTGATCACCTATCAAGTTCATAAGTTTATCACTAACGTGTATAGTTCCTTGTCACGATTCTAATAGGTCTTGAACCTATGAAATCACATTTAATCCTTATGGATTATCATAGTGGTCAAAGGTAAATGCTAATACAATAGTGACTATTTTCGTATAATATACTTTGTCATACTTTGAATCTCCATTCCGAATAATCCATCATCATCCTTAATACTCACACGCCTTTGTTTTCCTCTTGTAGGATAACTCGGCGTTAATCCTATCAAACAACTACCTTCACGGACTTGTCAAGTTAGAAGACTAGCAAAACCCTGAGTACACTCGACCCACTTTCGTTTATAACACTTTTTGGGTGTAACATGTTTTCCATATACAAAACCGCAACACTTAAATGTTATGAAATGCACAAACAATCCTATATTCATGTATACTTGATACGCTTACTTTATGCTTATATCTTGGACATTCTTTATGTGATACATTAGTCATTAACTATTTTAGCCTTCGTTTGACATGCATAGTGCTATATGAAGTAACGAATCCCCCTTCTCATGAAATCTAGAGGCCATGTTAAAATATCGTGTTTGCGTTAAGGGTTTGACTAGAAGTACTACATGCCTTGTACATTGCTCTTGTATGAGTCATAGTTGCCATGAGGATTTGTTTTAAACTCTATTCGTATACGTATGCTATGCTTAAACTCGTGTACTCACCTTTGCTTTTACATTGAATTGTTATTTTAAAACATGTTACAGGTTGATGGAGATGATGCTATGAAATCAAAGTAGCAAGGACGTTAGATACACATTTAGACGTTTAGGTTTAATATTGTTGTATCAAATTTTGCCCTATTAATGTTGTTATTTGAATTTCCCATTGTATTGTAATGACTTTTGCTATGAAATGAAATTCGGATTTAATTAATTATTGTCGCATTTAGTTTTATGAGCATTGAGCAATCTATTTCGTCCCGCCTAGATGTTTCCGCCATCAGTTGGGGTGTGACAGATTGGCATCAGAGCCATAACTATAGGGAATTAGGCAGAATTGCCATGTTCGACCTAGTCTATAGTTTAAGGGTCCGTTTTGAACATTCTATTATCATGCTTAAAACTTTATTCTTCCTCATTGTTTCTTTCCTTATCTCTTGGTCTTAATACATACATAATGTTTATCCTAAGACATTTTACACAAATACACTTAAAGACTTGAAGACACTCGTGATGCAAACGAGGCGATTTGCACCAAAGTAGGTCCAATGACTTACAATTTTTGGTGAAATCCCTCATTCCGCGTATCCGATTTTTCACAAAGTTACACCATTAAGTTAGGAGTGACATCCACACCTTGATGGTAAACTTCCATTTCATACTCTAGTGGATCTTACGAACGAGTCGGAATATGCTCCTCGTTAGTAAGAAACAAACCACACTTAGGGTACGATGTTGTCAAGTTAGGGGTGAAACCCGCACCTTGTCAACTAGTCCCGCTCCTCGATTTCAATCTCGCCAAAGTCTCGAATTTTCGATCGACTAGGGACATGTAGTAACTGGAAGGGTAAGATACCGTTAATCGCTTCCCGACGAGAGTATTTTACCTATTAGGCCAAAGCATGTTCCCTAACTCGAAAGATCTTACGGATCACTTTGGAATAGTCGACGTTTCTCTACCCGAAACAATCCCATGTTTTATTGAGCCAATCTTTTATGTTATCTCAATTTTAATGTGATTTTATACTTGATACCTTGTTCGTTTCAAACCGTTACATAATTCGCACGTCTCTCGTAATAAAAAACAATAATAATCCTCATGAACAAACTAAATTTACACTCCTTATACGCATACATACGTGATTATGCTCTTTGAATACATTTTGAATACCTGTTAAATACATGCATCATACGTGAACTATCCATGCTTATACATGCAAAACTTATTTTCACATTATGATCAAGTCTCATCCTTTTCCTTTCTATTTCAACCATAGATGTCTTCTCCCAACTCATCCGATGACCACAAGAAGGCCAAGAAGAGTTCCTGTTCTATCTCCAAGCAAGTCGTGAACCTCGTCGCTGAGCAAATGGCTGACCAAATGGCCCGAGTTATACCCGACATAGTCAGCAAGATCCAATCCAATACCGATCGCTACACGGCTCCGTGGACTCCAAGGTTGAAAAGCCTAAGTCACAATTCCTTTTCAAGCAATTTGTTGCCTGCAAACCTCTGGAGTTTACAGGTAATGATGGCGCGACCGCTCTGTTGACTTGGTTTGAAGCCATGGAGGTCACCTTCCGCCAAAGTGGCTGCCCCGATGACCTGCGCACCCAAAACGCCACTGGGGTGTTCCGTTCGAGAGCTCTCGAGTGGTGGACCTCTGAACGTAGCACAAGAGAGGATGATGCCGCCCACGTGCTGCCATGGGCTGAATTGAAGAAGATCATGAGGGACGAGTTCTGCCCTCCGCATGAGCTTAGGAAGCTAGAATAGGAGTTTTGGTACCTCAAGCGAAATGGGGATGATAATGATGGTTTAACCCAACGCTTTAAGCAGCTTAGCATTCAGGTTGATACCACTGAAAAGGCTATCAACAAATACATCCATGGCCTACCCGATTCCTTCATGAACCTAGTAGAAGCTGCCTTCCCAGTGACTATTGAGGAAACCTACCGCTTGGCCGCTCGCCTTAACAGCAACCAGGTCGAGGGTAAAAATGCCGCAAAGACCTCGCTAAAAAGCGCGCACCAGGCCACCACCGAAACCGCCACGTTGAACCCTCATCCAAACCCCCTAGAAACAACAACAACCCCAAGAACAAGAAGCAGAAGGCTTCTAGTCAAAACTGTGCGGTTGTTACTCCGCCAAACCCTCAACCTATCCAATCTTTAGCAGCCGTTACCCCTGCCAACCCCGAACACCCAAAGCGTGGCTACACTGGACCTTATCCCCAGTGTACCAACTGCTCCTACCATTACCCAGCCAACACACCATGCCGCAAGTGTGCCCAATGTCAAAGGTTTGGGCATTTTGCTAACCGTTGCCGCAATTTCCCCTACCCCAAAACCAGCAAGCCCAAGCCATTGTACCAAACCCTAATCCTGCTCACCCTTAAGCCCAAGCTGCTCCTGCAAAAGCATGCTATACATGTGGCGACCCTAACCACTTCGCCAATGTTTGCCCCCAGCGCGTCAACAACCAGCAACAGCATCAGCAGCAACCGTAGACCTCAGCCAGCTCGAGGCCGAGCCTTTGCTCTCACCGCCGCTCAGGCGCAAAACGCGAACGACGTCATAACTGGTACGTTCCTTGTTAACCATGTCTATGCTTCATGTCTTTTTGATTCTGGCACAGATGAGAGTTTTGTGTCTAATGAATTCGAACCCTTATAAGTGCGTACGTTCTAAGTTGCCTAACCCATTCTCGGTCGAAGTCGCTAACGGTAAATCTGTCTCTGTTGATTCCATCCTTTCTAATTGCTCCTTGAATCTTAACGATCATACGTTCTCAATTGACCTCATATCCATGCAATTGGGGAGCTTTGATATCATAGTAGGCATGGATTGGCTTAGGCGAGTTCGTGCTAAAGTTGTCTGTTCCGAAAAGTTCATTCGCCTCCCTCTTCCAAACGGTGATTCTTTACACATCTACGGCGAGAAACCTTCTAAAGGTCTTAAGCTGATGTCGCGTATCCAAGCGAACAAGTACCTGTATAAGGAATTCCTTGCCTTCCTTGCCCTCCTTGCCCATATTTGGAAAAGAAAGACAAGGGCCCGAGCGTGAGTGAAGTCCCTGTTGTTTGCGATTTTCCCAACGTCTTCCTAGAGGATCTTCTTGGTCCTCCTCCTCCTCGTTCCATTGACTTTCGTATTGATCTTATCCCTGGCGCAACTCCTGTTGCGAAAGCTCCCTATCGTTTAGCACCTTTGGAGATGCAAGAGCTATCAAGCCAACTTCAGAGCTTCTTGATAAAGGCTTTATACGCCCTGGTACTTCTCCTTGGGGCGCTCTCGTTTTGTTCGTCAAGAAGAAAGATGGGTCTTTTCGGATGTGCATTGACTATCGTCAACTCAATAAACTTACAATCAAGAACCGATACCCACTTCCTCGTATTGATGATCTCTTTGATCAACTTCAAGTTGCGACTTGTTTCTCGAAAATCGATCTCCGTTCTGGCTACCATCAACTTCGAGTTTTTTAGGGAGATGTACCTAAGACCGCCTTTCGCACGCGTTATGGACACTACGAGTTCGTGGTCATGCCTTTTGGTTTGACTAACGCGCCCGCAGTATTTATGGACTTAATGAACCGTGTGTGTAAGCCTTTCCTCGATCAATTCGTAATCGTATTCATCGACGATATTCTCATCTGCTCCAAGACGAAAGAAGAACATGGGAAACATTATTCTTCAGCTTTTGTGTACCGAACGTCTTTATGCCTAATTCTCCAAGTGTGAATTTTGGCTAAAAGAGGTTCAATTCCTTGGTCACACCGTCAATGAACTCGGTATTCACATTGACCCCGCAAAGATAGAAGTTGTGAAGAATTGGATTGCACCTAAATCGCCTTCTAAATTCATTTGTTCCTTGGCTTAGTTGGGTATATCGCCGTTTCATCTCGAACTTCTCCAAAATCGTCGTTCCTTTAACGTCTTTGACCCAAAAAGATAAACCTTTTATTTGAGGTCCCGAACAAGAGGAGTCTTTTCAAACTCTCAAGGACATGCTCTGTAATGCTCCTATCCTTGCACTTCCCGATGGAAACGACGATTTCGTCGTGTATTGCGATGCTTCGAACCAAGGTCTTGGTTGCGTTCTTATGCAACAGGACAAGGTCATCACTTACGCATCGAGGCAGCTCAAAATCCACGAGAAAAACTATACTACGCACGACCTTGAACTTGGTGCAGTTGTTTTTGCATTAAAGATTTGGCGACACTACCTTTACGGTACTAAGTGTACGGTCTTCACCGACCACAAGAGCCTACAACATATCTTTGATCAAAAGGAACTCAACATGCGTCAATGTCGTTGTGTAGAATTGTTAAACGACTACGACTGTGACATTCGCTACCACCCTGGCAAGGCGAATGTTGTAGCCGATGCACTTAGTCGTAAAACTCATGTCAAGAGTATTCGTTGTCACCAAATTGTGGGAAAACTTCATGAGCTAATTCGCCAAGCATAATTTGATATCATTAACAAGGGTAATCTCGATAACGAGTTAAATTGTGGAGTCGAAAACCCACTCGCAGCTAAACCCGATGGTATTCTTTACTACCATGATCACATTTGGATCCCCAATCGTCTTAACCTTCAAACCACCTTGATGGATGAAGCCCACAAATCCCGATACTCCATTCATCCTGGCGCTGATAAGATGTACCATGATCTTCGTGCATCCTATTGGTGGCCTGGAATGAAGAAGGATATCGATCTCTACGTTTCTAAGTGTCTTACATGTTCCAAGGTGAAAGCTGAACATCAACGCCCCTCTGGCTTGCTCGAACAACCAGAAATTCCTGTCTAGAAATGGGAGAGTATTGCCATGGATTTCATTACCAAGCTTCCCCGTACTTCGTCTGGTCACGACAGTATCTGGGTTATCATTGACTAATTGACCAAATCCTCTCATTTCCTCGCCATTCGTGAAGATTACAAAGTCAAGAAATTGGCTCGTATCTACACGGATGAAGTCATTAGTCGTCATGGTACTCCCGTTGACATCATTTCGGATCGTGATGCTCGTTTTACCTCCCACCTTTGGCAAACGTTTCAATCCGCCCTTGGCACTCATCTTAATCTTAGCACCGCTTTTCATCCTCAGTCTGACGGTCAAACCGAGCGTACTATCCAAACTGTAGAGGACATGCTTCGTTCATGCGTAATCGATTTTGGCGGCAACTGGGACTCGCACTTACCCTTGGTAGAATTCTCGTACAATAAAAGCTATCATGCTAGTATTCAAATGGCTCCATTTGAAGCATTGTATGGTCGTAAGTGTCGTTCGCCTATTTTGTTGGCACGAGATCGGAGACTCTCAAATCACCGGTCCCGAACTGATACAAGAGATAACGGACAAGTTCCTACAGATTCGTGATAATCTTCTTAAAGTCCAAAGCCGACAAAAAAGTTATGCTGACAAAAGACGTAAGCCTTTGGAATTCAACATAGGTGATAACGTACTTCTCAAGGTACCCCTTGGAAGGTTGTTGTTCGATTTGGTAAGAAAGGAAAACTCGCTCCTCGCTAAGTAGGTCATTTCAAGATTATCGAAAGGATTGGCAAGGTAGTGTATCGACTGGACCTACCTTAAGAACTCAACAACGTCCATCCTGTGTTTCATGTTTCGAATCTCAAGAAATGTTTAGCTGAAGAAGGGCTTCAAGTCCACTCGAAGATCTTCACATCAACGAGACATTGCACTTTGTGGAAAAACCAGTCGAAATCATGGACCGAGGAATCAAACAACTGAGGCGCAGTCGAATTCCTATCGTCAAGGTTCGATGAAAAGGTAAGTGTGGCGCTGAATTCACTTAGGAACTCGAGGGTGATATGAAGACTAAGTATCCGCATCTTTTCGTTGCATCTTCCTAAATTTTGGGACAAAATTTCCTAAAGGAGGGGAGACTGTAACGCCCGGTGTTTACATACTTTCCATATTTAGAAAGCTCGTGTTGTATTTCTATTTTTGGGAATCTTTGTATCTTGTATTCATTCTTTCATTGTAATATGAGAATTGAATCATAATGAAAACTCGAAATCTATACCTATTCATGTTATGCTTATTCGTAATCGTTTTATACTTATACTTAATCTTACATACACGTTTGATATTCGTAAACGTGTAATAAACTTGCTAATACATGACATACATGCATTGTACGATGCTAAACCACTATTCTTATACTTAAATATACTTGCTTATACTTATTCTTATGTTAGAAATACTTGGCAACCCTTATAATATGCTTATAATTCATAAATGACCCTTAAAACACCATAAAACTATCAAATATAACTCTAGGGACCAAAACTGCCAAAAAACAAACAAGTTTAATCCCCTGGCACCCCGCGACCGCCAAACCCCTTTTCTCTCGCCCCCTGCCAGAGACCTCAATCCGCAGAAAGTTGTTTCCAGCTCTTGGATTGGGCACTTGTGTGTTTGTTGGTTGTGTTTTCTTCACTTAATGCTCACCAAACTTAACCCTAATCACCTCCTATAAAACCCAACTCATTCTCACACTTCTCCACTTTGCAAACTCCACTAAACACTCCCTAAACACTCTCAATTCAACTGAGAAATCAGTAGCAAAGTCAGATTTACTTCAAGTTACAAAAGTGAGCCTAATCTCACTTCTACTTCATATTTTTCACTTGTTTCTTCTCCTTTGCACTTGGAACAATCTTAGGTGTGCTTCCAAAGGTTTTTCATGGAAAACCAAGGCTGGAACATCAACCAAATAAGGTCCAAAGTGCTAGGAATTCACTGTTTTGATTAAAATATTAACTACACTTCTTTAAGATTCATACAAACCTTGTGTCCTTATGCCCCCAATCTAAGCTATGGTTAGTGGGCTAAACCAAGGTTGTTTTATACATAATAAGAGGTGTCTTAGCCCTCTAAACTTTCTGTTTTACATGATCTTTAAGCTCACAAGTGATGCCAAGTCAAGAACTTGTTGAAGGTGTGACTACAAGGTTAGCTTGGGCTATCCTAACTCTAAGTCGACACATCACTTGAGGATTTCTCATCATTATCCCAAGCTAGTTTGCTAGTTGAAAAGTAACACAACCCCGTCTAGCATCGACGTGTGTTGACGCGTGCTCACCAGGTTAAGCATTACTTGACTACTTGGTATAGTGACACCATTTACATTCTTGTTATTCATATTATTATTCCTATTGTTCTTGACCCTCCTTGTTGTCTATGACAACTTGTGAAGTGGTGAACTCAATCGAGGTCCCTAAATGGATGGCTATGCAACCTACCTCCTCCATGACTTCCATGAACTCTTGTTAGTTGTAGTTTAATTACAGGTAAATATATGTATGGACTATAATATAATCCTTAAAAACCGAACCCTAGATGTTGATTAGGTGATCACCTATCAAGTTCATAAGTTTATCACTAACGTGTATAGTTCCTTGTCACGATTCTAATAGGTCTTGAACCTATGAAATCACATTCAATCCTTATGGATTATCAAAGTGTCAAAGGTAAGTGCTAATACAATAGTGACTATTTTCGTATAATATACTTTGTCATACTTTGAATCTCCATTCCGAATAATCCATCATCATCCTTATTACTGTAACATCCGTCAAAAAAACGGATATTACCAAACCCGTTCCGTATATTAACCGAACAATCAGTTAAAAATTTCGTTGCGAATTTAATGCCCAAATTTTAAACGATACATAATTAATTATTATATTGGAATATATAAATTGTTTTTGAAAGACTGTTAAAAATAAGAAAATAAAAATAATATGTTTCTGCCGGGTTTCGAACCCGGGTCAGTCAGCCGGGTCAATAGTCTTATCGCACACACACTCAACCATTGCGCCACAAGTGTTTCTTGTTAATTATTAGAATCAATTAATTCATAACATGTTTTTCCGAATTCAAAACCGGCGCCCAAATTTCAGTCGTCGGAAATCCCAGCGATCTCGCGAGATTGGACAGTTACTTCAGTTATAACGTAAACCTTAAACACTACATCAGTTATAACCGACGCCTGAGTCCGCGACACAAGCTATAACCGCCGGAGAATTTTTAACCGACGAATCAAGTCGGAAATTGGACCAAATTCATTGATAACCTGCCTTATAAATACCTCTTCGAACCTCTGCAAGCTTTTTCGCTCAAAACCGCACCTTTACCCGACGTAATTCCATTCGCCGGAAAATTTCTGTACCTCGCCGGAAAACCGAACCCTCCACTTCTGAGCCTTACTAAACCCCCTGAGCTTATACCGAAGTCACCCACATCCTTTTCAAGCTTGCTGAAGACTCTCTGCCGCAAGACACACGACGCCGGAATCTTTTGCTGTCACCGGAGTTTCGCCGGAGAAACAGAGGAGTCCAGTCGGTATACTTTACGCCTAATTTTTCTTTCTTTTTATTTATATCTCACCCGTAACTAACTGAAACACGCTAACGAACATGATTAAAACTTCGAACCAGTCAGTCATCGTTTCTGGTTAAAATTGACGAAGAAGACGAAGTTTATGTAACATATAAGTATAATTAAAATCAAGTTATAACTCGGGTTAGACACACAGTCCAGCGGTGGACTGTGTGCACAATAAACACGTAAACGTCTCGAGTTCGAATCTTGTCCACGCATGCTGCCTTAATAAAAATGTTTTTTTTTTGGTTAACCGAACCGGAGTCACCGCTGTACATGTTAAGTTTAATAACAACCGGAATAATAACCAAGTAAGACACACAGTCCAGTGGTGTACTGTGTGTATGTTTAATCACAGGACACGAGTTCGAGTCCGGGCTACCGCACCGGCCCGGATAATTATTAAACTTTTTATTTAAGACAGAAATGGAAATGTTCAGTTTGTATATAAGTATAATAAAAATCGGTTTATATAACAAGTTAAATACACAGTCCAGCGGTGGACTGTGTGTTAACCTAAACCACAGGTCCCGGGTTCGAGACCTGTGGAGAGCACCGGTCCGATTCAGTAAAATATTTTTAGAAATAAGTTGATTTTCGGATTAATCTAATTAATATATAAATATAAGTAAAAACAGAAATATTTCAGGTTAGACACGTAGCTCAGTTGGTAGAGCTGCGTGCACGCGTACGGGAGGTCTCGGGTTCGAGCCTCACTCAGCGCACACATACACGCATACGAACCGGTCAAACAGTCAAGGTCAACGGTCAACGGTCAAAAAAGTCAATTTTTTTATTATTTTTATTTATTTATTTTAATTAAAAATCAATTAAAAATACTTAAAAATAACATTTTTAAGGTTAGAAAATAGCCTTAAACTCACAAAAATATACCCAACAATCCTACTAAAATGGATTAATAAAATCCGTTTACTTACCGAACCATAATGCTATTTATCTAGGTTAATTTCACTCGTGGTTAAAACCACTTCGCATGCATTCAACATCATCAACCGAACGCACCCACTGTGAGTGAATCTTACAACTCCCCCTTTTTAATTACACGTTTTGGGGTGTGTCATGTGTCACAAAATAATTAACTCGTTTATTTAAACTTGTGCCATACCATATCGTGATCTAAACTTAGATTGTTTATATTGTTGTGATTATGTATTTCATTTTGTCAACTTATATGAAATTCATTTATTAAGCCATCAGTTCCTCGTGGTAGACGAGTTGAGCAACGCGTGTCTCAAAACAAATTCATTATTGTTCATGTGTGTATTATTGAGTTTTTATTGTTTGTAGTTATGTCTTTCACATTATCATGTTTATGCAAATTCATTCATTAGGCCCATCAGTTCCTCGTGAGAGACGAGTTGAGCAACGCGTGCCTCTAAACGATCCATTATTGTTCATGTGTGTATTGTTTAATATTAAATTGATTTATGAATAAGTTTACATCTATTTTTACTCATGTGTGGTTGTGCACTTTATTTCATAATCAATTAAATAAACTTGTTCAAATGTTTTCCATAGGATTCACTCGCCAACTTTTTGTTGATCCAAAAACCCTTTTTACACATGATACGGGTGAACAGGATGAAGCAAGGAAAACATAGGAAATGCCTTAGAAGAAAACAGTGAAGCCTAGATTGATATTTAGGACATGTTGTAATATTGATTGTAATTTTCCATTAAAGTGTATTAATGAATATGAAACGTTAAAATAAATGTCATGAGCTTTGATGATAACCCAATCATGCCCCGATCACCTTTTTCGCTGCGGGTCGGGGTGTGACAAATACTCACACGCCTTTGTTTTCCTCTTGTAGGATAACTCGGCGTTAATCCCATCAAACAACTACCTTCACGGACTTGTCAAGTTAAAAGACTAGCAAAATCGTGAGTACACATCGTTTATAACACTTTTTGGGTGTAACATGTTTTCCATATACAAAACCGCAACACTTAAACGTTGTTAAATGCACAAACAATCCTATATTCATGAATACCTAATACGCTTACTTGATGCTTATATCTTGGACATTCTTTATGTGATACCTTAGTCATTAACTATTTTAGCCTTCGTTTGACATGTATAGCGCTATAGGAAGTAACGCATCCCCCTTCTCATGAAATCTAGAGGCCATGTTAAAATATCGTGTTTGCGTTAAGGGTTTGACTAGAAGTACTACATGCCTTGTACATTGCTCTTGTATGAGTCATAGTTGCCATGAGGATTTTTTTAAACTCTATTCGTATACGTATGCTATGCTTAAACTCGTGTACTCGCCTTTGCTTTTGCATTGAATTGTTATTTTAAAACATGTTACAGGTTGATGGAGATGATGCTATGAAATCAAAGTAGCAAGGACGTTAGATACACATTTAGACGTTTAGGTTTAATATTGTTATATCAAATTTTGCCATATTAATGTTGTTATTTGAATTTCCCCTTGTATTGCAATGACTTTTGCTATGAAATGAAATTCGGATTTAATTAATTATTGTCGCATTTAATTTTATGAGCAATGAGCAATCTATTTCGTCCAGCCTCGATGTTTCCGCCATCGGTTAGGGTGTGACAGATTGGCATCAGAGCCATAACTATAGGGTATTAGGCGGAATTGCCATGTTCGACCTAATCTATAGTTTAAGGGTCCATTTTGACCATTCTATTATCATGCTTAAAACTTTATTATTTCTCATTGTTTTTTCCTTATCTCTTGGTCTTAATACATACATAATGTTTTTCCTAATACATTTTACACAAATACACTTGAAGACGTGAAGACACTCGTGATGCAAACGAGACGATTTGCACCAAAATAGGTCCAATGACTTACAATTTTTGGTTAAATCCCTCATTCCGCGTATCCAATTTTTCACGAAGTTGCACCATCAAGTTAGAAGTGACATCTACACCTTGATGGAAAACTTCCATTTCATACTCTAGTGGATCTTACGAACGAGTCGGAATATGCTCCTCGTTAGTAAGAAACAAACCACACTTAGGGTACGATGTTGTCAAGTTAGGGGTGAAACCCGCACCTTGTCAACTAGTCCCGCTCCTCGATTTTCAATCTCGCCAAAGTCTCGAATTTTCGATCGACTAGGGAAATGTAGTAACTGGAAGGGTAAAATACCGGGTACGGGGTAGTAACCGGGTACGGGTTGAAACCGGGTACGACCCATTTAAAATTCTAAAATATGGAACCGGGTAGGAACCATCGGGTATTTTGAACCCAGAACCTTTTTTACTACAGGTTGGTTCTAACGGGTCGGGAATGAAACCGGTTATTATGCCCATCTTTAGTCTAACACAAGTTCAATTCTTACATCCTCCCTTTCAGTCCAATTTCTTTACTCTCTTGGGCCTTGACTCAATTTTTTATTTGTTTATTTGTGTTCACACTTTTTTTTTCTTTTTTCCTTTAGTTTTTCTTCTATTTTTTAGTTTAAATTAGTTTATTAAAATAATATATGTCGTAACGTGCGGGTAAAATATCGAATTCGCCTGTCATATAATCGTCTTGCATCTTAAAAGTACTCGTGACTTCAATTTTGTATCCTACGTTTCGTTTCCATAACATAAGCTACTCAACTTCTTACACTTCTCTTTAATTTCCTAGCCACATCGACTTCATAGCCGTAGCCGGGTTCGCAACAACGTTTTGTTGGTTTTGAAGTTTGCAAATGTGCCCCTTTAACATGTTAATGTCATTGTAAGGTCTTGCCGCAATGCGTGAGAGGTAATTAGAATCTTTTGTTTAAAATTTATAAATTCGTAACATGTGAGGCAGAATGTGGTTATAATATGTTTTCTTAAACATACTTAAACTGTAAACACGTTAATGTGTGTAAGGAAGTTTGCAAACCCGCCGCAACACACGGTCCTGCCACAACTTTGATCCAGTTATAATGCTTATATATGTTACATTGAGTTAAATTGAATACGTTTGAAACACATATTTTCATATGGTAAATATATCACATAACGCTTGGGCTAATCCATACGATATTTGCAACGGACCCGCGGCGCATCGCCCGCAGGTCTTATTACTAGTTACTAGTATAGTCTTAAAAGACAATGACGGTGATATTTACATTTTTCATCCTCTGTATACTTTTTACATGTTGACCTTTCTGATTTTCTTATTAATATGCTTTGGTCCATATGCATTGTTTATATGTCCTATTCTTTTTTTATAAAATGTTCTGGTATTTACAATTTTTTGTCACTTTGCCTATTAGATGTTCACCCTATAGATTTCCTTTTTGGTTTGCGTTAGCCCCTCATTATTTATATGTTTTTTTTCTTTATGTTTTCTTTTTTTACGGAATGTTTTGACATAAAAGGATTATAAGAAATTGTTCTTTTCTTTTATCATATCCATAGAGTAGCCAAAGGTTTATATAATATTTTATAAACGATAAATTGAAATGTTGTTCTTTGTATAATCTTAAGTAAAGGTTTATATAATATGTTATAAACAATAAGATTAATTGAAATGTTGTTCTTTGTATAATCTTAATGTTATAAACGATAAGATTAATTGACATGTTGTTTTTGTATAATCTTAAGTATAAAAAAAATACTATATAAATGTTAATTAATAAATATTTTAGATAGGTATAATACGTTCGAATTCGACAGTATAAATTCGAGTTACTGAACCTTTTGTCGCCACTAAGTCTTGATGCAAAGGTATGGGTCATGGGTGACATATTGTTAGGTGGAACCCCGCTAAACAAACCAATCATGTTCGATTCCGTTTCTTTTTGTACGATATAAATTCGATTTACTTTATTTTTTTGATCTAATCGCAATGCTTTGATAAGTTACATTGAGTTAGATCGAATATGTCGAAACACGCGTTTTCACATGTTAACGCATCAGATTACTTTGGACTAATCCTATAAATGTTTGCAACAGGCCCGCGCCGCATCGCCCGCGGTTTATGTTACTAGTTTTTATTTAATCTCTAAATTTATAAAGTTAAAAAAAACATTACAATAAAATTTAAAAAAAACACTCTAAAACTCAAAGTCCATATTTCTTTTCGATAATCGTCTTTCGTTTTTGAGCCATTTCCAACGCCTTTCCAGTTAGGTTATCACACCCCAACTGATGGCGAAAAATCGGAGTGAGACGAAAGCGAGATTGTAAGAGATTTCATAACGACTAAATGTGATACGTATTTAAAAATAAATTTTCATTTCATTGCTAGCGGTTCAAGTACATGATTTGAAAACAAAAATACAACAAGTAACGTATGACTAAACTAACTAATAAACATAAATTAAAGTTTGGTGCGTTTCTACTCCCTCCCACTAGATTCTTTTCAATGCATCACGATCACAATCCAGCAATATATAGTAAAATAACATGTTAACAGATAAAGTATTGGCGAGTATACAAGTTTGTGTGTACTAGCACAAGTATAAAAGAGTTTAACGAAATCCACATGGCAATAACGTATACTAAGGTATAACATACATAATATAGCATGCATCACATACTTGTCAACCCAAAGATTCTCACTAGTGTAATCTTGTTGTCGTAACGACAAGACCGATTTGTATGTATAAACTTAACATGACCTTAAGAATACGGGTGATGTTTTACTCCTATAAAGCTATACATGTTAAGGGAGGCTTGTATGAAGGTAATGACAAAGTATTGTGCAAGTAAAGTTTCTAGCATGCATGTATTTCTAAGTATAAACGTATAAAGCATGTATATTGGATTCGGTTGTATGAATAAAGTATTGCGTATAAGTGTTTGTGTGAGTTTTTGTATAATATATATATTGCACCCAAAAGCGATGAGATGTAAAAGGGGTTCATGTATACTCACGGTTTGCCAAGCCTTCCGATTAAACGCAAGTTGACGATTTGTTGAGAGAAGAGCACCAAAGTTACTATACGCTGGGGATATGAAGGTGCATGAGTATTCGGGGTTTGTAGAGAGTTCGGATTCAGAATTAAGTATAAAAAGTATATGCGTACGAAAATATATCTTGTCTAAATACCCGTTGTGACACTAGGTTTTATGTGTTTTACTCCTATCTTGCCCATTAGAATAAAAAACAAGGAGTTTAGAACGAAGATAAAATTACCTATGTCCTTGACGTTTAACCATAATTCGGTTAATATCAAGAATTCAGTTAGTAAATATATATTATATGGCATAAGTTATTATGTGGTCCACCATGTAATATCATATAAATCATGTAAGTCAAGCATGGAGGTAAGATTAACCTCATTGTATGTTTCACCAAAGCACAAAGGCATCAACTTAGTTGATAACTCGGTTGGTCATGAATAAAAATAAAAGTGCAACTAACTAGTTCGTTAAGTAGCCAAGTAAGATCAACCAGGGTGTTCCATACCCATCATGGCAAATGTTGGAGGTGTGACGGGGTTGTGTTACTTTGATTCTTGGAAGCTACTTGGTGTATGAAAAGTGTGAACAAGTGAGGTTTTGTGGAACTAATTTGGATAGCCAAAGCTTCCATGGTTCACACACAACTCATGCTCAAGACTTTCAACATAGAAGATTGAAGCTTGGATGGTTTTCAATCACTTAGAAGATTTGGACAGAATTTAAATAAGATTTAAGCTTGTGTTCTTGGTGGAAATCAACCACAACACAAACCCACAACTATGAACTTAGTTGGGAGCTTGGTGGGTACAAGATTACACCAAGTTTTAGCTAAAATAAACAAGAAATAAGAATGTAAACCCAAAACAGAAAGTTTTATAACTATCTTGGACCTCAATATGTTGAGGTTCCACATTAATTTGTCAAGACAAACTTCTGAAAACCTTCCTATAGCTTATCTAAGAAGTTTAGAGAAGAAAAGAGAAAGAAAAAGAGAGAATTAGTGAGTAGAAACTCACTGTGAACAACTTGAGGTTCACTGATCTTGCTGGAATATCTTGAGAGAAATAAGAGCTTGAGAGAGTTTTCGGGTGAGTGGAAAAGATTTAGAGTGAAGGGATGCTTGTATTTATAGGCTAAAATTTCTTTTTCCATGTTTTTTTCCACATTTAGACTCCAACTAATCAACCTATTTACCCGATATAAATCTCTACCTATGATTATAATTTTTTTACCATCTCATTTTAAACCGATAACATTTTATTTCCTACAATTACAAATGGTTACCACTTGTTTTAACCAATAAAACCTTATCTTACAATTGTAATTTTTACCAACTCATCCTAAACTAATAGAGCTCTTTCTCGCAATTTTAAATTATCTTAATTATATACGTTTAAGTCACTTAGTCTTTCAAATAATGCCCACTAAATTATTTCATAAGTCGGTTACCTAAGCCTCCTTTTTGGTCTCCTATTTATCAAGTTGCCTAAATTTGATCACAATACCATCGCTTATACACACACCTATCTGTTTTACAACCTTTTCCCACCTACTTATGGATAATATCTTAATCCATTTTAGACAAACGAATTACTTTTACAACCTCACCTATCATACCCATCAAATTCAATTTACTTAACTAACCAAATAATCCCGTCATTTCACTCCCATATAAATCACCAGTTTAGCCAAAACATTTGTTAGCCTAATTTGCATGTTATATTTAACTTGTTTCCAATCCGTACGCTTACACATGCATTACTTCATAGTAACTAAATGACAATCTTCTTTGTATTTATTTTTTTTACTAGTTATCACTCGTATCCAACCATTAAAATACCACCTCTTATTTCCTTCCTAAAAGTCAACCCTTAAACAAATTTCGAGACGAAATTTCTTAACGTAGTGGAGACTGTAACATTCCGCAATTACTGTATTATCCGTTTCCGTGTTTTTCGTATTCAACAATTGTAATCCGAGACTTATGATCATAGTGGAATTTATTTTATTATATTCTCTCTCAATAATTGTTCAACCAAACATAGGTGTTATTTATATAATCATCAAGACACGTTTAAGTCATTCAAAAACTGACTTATGTTGTGTAATTCGATATTCGAGACTTAATCAATCAATTATTGTGTTATACTATGTTTATAAATTCTTTAGAAACTCAAATTTATACAAATAATAAAAGAGAAATGCATAAAACAAACAAGCCCATGACATTAGGGTCCAATATATATATATATATATATATATATATATATATATATATATATATATATATATATATATATATATATATATATATATATTAAGGGACCAATTTTCAACTTTCAATATTTTTTTCACCACCTCTAACTGTAACTCATCACCTATAAATACCACACTCATTCCACCACTTTGCTTTGCCATTTTTCAAAGAATTCTTCCATCTTGAAAGCGAGTTCCATCTCCTTTTACCTTCTTCTTGTTTTTCTTTATGTTTTCGCACTTACCCATCTTGAAGAAATCCTTATGCAATGTCACCAAATGTTTGCCATGGTAAACAAAGATTGTGCATCACCAAAATAAGGACCAATCTTGGGTTTTATTTTTAACTTTCAACCTTTCATTATTGTATGTGATTTATATTTTATACATGACCAACCAAGATCATCACATAAGTTGATGATTCTTGGTAAACAAAAGGGTACAATGGATAGCATTTATCCTACATCTATAGCATGGTCATTACATTATTAACCCATTACTAATTACTATAATATTATCTAAATTATTATATTATATTCATGCCTAACTTACTTAACAGTATTAACTAACATATTATTACCATGTCTAACATTACTAATTCATGCTAACTCTTTAATCATGCTAATAACTACTAACTCTTCTAATCATGCTACTAATATTTTTAATTTTGTCATTTACTTATTTAGTCTTACAATTAAATTAATTATTATTACATACTAAAAGTATAATTTTTGTTTATTACTTATTTAGACTTGCAATTTAATTATCATTGTTAGTCCATTATTTATTATTATGTATAAAAGATATATAAATATTAAACCTAGTAATGGCACCAACCAATTTATGGTGGAACGTTATGTGCAAAGTTAAATATTTATCTTAGACTAAATTCCTCACACTTGTACTTGTAGTGGGTGAAATAGTACCCACGAAATATAAATAAATTAATAGTATCTAAAGTGGGTGTTTAATCAAGAGAAAATTTTTATGTATTTTCATATATTATTATTATTTATTTCTTATTCAAATCTCATTTACATTCTAACTTCTAAATCCTTCTACTTACACACCTTGTTCATCTTTGTTAGGATAAATTGGTGCTTCAACTTCTCAAGACGATCATCTCATATTTGTGGAAACCACTTGCAAACAGTGAGTTTACTCGATCCCTTTTTTCCTTTAAACACACTTTGGGTTGCAATATATGAAATTATAAAAACTCACCAACACACAATCAATCACATTATTCAAGCACTCAATCTATGAATACATGTTATTTGTCATACATATATGCCAGGAGTTAATCTTGTGTACTCAATCGCATACCTTAACAATTATAGCGTTATAGGAGTAGCACACTGCCCTTATGTGGTATTGTTAAGTATTCAATCTTATATGACCTGTTCCCTTATGTGGAAAGAATATGCTAGTGGACAGTTGGTTTGATTGATAGTTTACATAAGCTAGTAGTATACAAATTGTCATGTTAGATTGAGACCTTTTATTCTATATTATGCAGACCAAACTTGTATCCTCACCAACTATTTTGTTGACCTTTATTATTCATATATTGCAGGGAATTGATGATAATGTTCAAGAAATCTACTTAGGTGGATTTAGAAACGCACGAATAAATTAGTTTTCTTTTGTTTGAATATTTGAATTGATGTAATTTCTTTTCTTTTAACAATATATGAATTTGAGTTTATGAAATAAAAAGGGTTTATTTAAATATTGTCATTTTCAAATGTTATGATTCTTTGAGCAATCATCTATTCGCTCATACCCTGATGATTCCGTCATCGGTTGGAGTGTGACATGTCTGCAAATAAGTTCACACGAAAGCCAGGTATCCCACAAGAAGGAGATGCCTTCGTAGGGTCCTGGGTGGCACGAAGGAGAAGGGATGAAAAAGGAAAGGGCACAAACGCCACTTTTCTAAGTGGAATCATGTTTGAGGGTAAAAATGGGACAAGAAGTCACAAAAGTGCCTTCATGTGTGTATCGGTGACAAGAACGCAAACGTGCCTTCTTGTTAATAGTGTTTTATTATTATTATTATTATTATTATTATTATTATTATTTATTATTATTATTATTATTATTATGTGGCACGAAGGCCACGAAGATGGTCTCTTGGGCTGCCTTCGTGTGTCTTCGGCCCGAAGGTTATGGGTTGGGTTAGTTTGAGCTAGTTTTTCGTATTAGCCCGTTTCAAGTATGTAAAAAATATAATAATGTATCGTATGAGTATAATGATAGTATAAATTATAATTATAAGTATTTTAAGTATCGTTGTGCGTATAAATATGCATTCGAGTTTGTAACGTATATGGCAAGTATGTAGTAGGTGTAAGTATATATATATATAAAAAGAATTTTACTATGATCAGGGTCTCGAATACAAGATGGGAAAAATACAATTACGATTAGATACGATTACAATTTTTCAAGAATAGAAAAATACGATTATACTTTCTAATAAGGAAAGTACCAAATTGCAGAGCGTTACATAGGTGGCCGTGCGGCTTCGTGTAACTCAAAGTTTCTCTCAGATTGTCTATCCTACATAAGCTCAACCACTTCTCGGTTCTCTTGCATACATTGAGCCCCAATGTCGTGTATGCCTTGAAGGCGTTAGTTCATCTCGAAAAACGCTTGACTCAAGTCGGATCCTCCCGACGATGACTCCGGTCTCCTTGATTTTACACCGCTTCTTCTACCGGGTGGTCCCAGTAGCTCCGCCTCTTGCTCATCCGCCCCTTCCTCCCACGTAAATAACGGATTAACTTCGTTTAAGTCGACGTTCGAGCGTTAGACATTGGCGTTCCGGGTTCAACCGACTCAGAGGTTTTTGACTTCTTTGTCGGCCTTTTATTTCCCGACCTAGCGGAAGAAGTTCCTACTATCGTAGGTACATTTTGCCTATTTAGAGTTATTATGAAGAAGCTTCCAAATCCTCATGTATCGGAAATTCCCTCGTGCCGCTTGATATTTTGATAACCGGCAAAATAAGTGGTAATTCCGTACAACTTAATAACTATTTAAATATACAATTGCATCGTTAGACTTAATTGTGATGTGATTGAGTCTCGTAAGTCTAGCAATCTTAGGAAACACGTAATCATTTACATGTCGCACGATCGTATTCGCCGCGTCGCGATGCGATACAAACAATTTCCAAGACCGTTGGTAGATTGTGTGGTTAGACTAGTCATGTCAGGAGGGTTTTGATACTCCCGTAAACGCCAAATATAGGACTTACAATCATTTTTAACATGATATATACATAAAACCCCAAATGGGAAAACAAGTATACATGGTATAACCTTCCAGAAAAATTTCAAACATTTAATTTGTCTGATCCTATTGCAATTTGCAATAAACCGGTAACAATTTAATAATTTGTTGAAAACATAGATGACCAATAAATGATGTTAATCATCATAAATAACGTCAAAGGCTTTAGATTTGCCCTAATATTATCAAAACAATGATTACTAAACAAAGTCCCATAAGCGACCATTAAACGAATCGCAAGCGAATATATTATCCGTTTATTGTCCGGTAAACACCAAAATATAAACTAGTAAACTAGTTACATTGTATAACATTATAACACTAGTATAATGCATGAAACATCCTAAATCATCCTAAATTAACATCAACTACATGATGCTTGCAATTTATACATACATTTCATAATGGGTCCCATTTCCTTTATTTTCTTGGTCAAACCAAACTCCAAGATGCCTTTTTATTACCTTTGGGTAATTATGGTTGAAGATGAGATTATAAGGAACTTATGGTCCATAAACCTTATCCTCATCACCTCACAAATCACACCTTCAAACACACACACACACAAGATTACTCTCCTTCTCAAATTTTTGGCCAAGCACTCCCTACTTCGTCTTCATATTTTCAAGTTTCTTTCAAGCATTCTAAGTGGTCTTTAAGAGATTTCAAGAATATCTAATTTGGTTGCAAGCTTGAAGATCATCCATAAGGGTCTCTTACATTGTTGGAGCTTCATCTTCTTCTTTTCTTCTTCAAGAATCATCCATAGCCACTAGGGCTAGTTGTAAGTCCATACTACTCTTCGTCTTGCTTCTTGTTACATGTAAAACTCAAAAGTACAAGTTGATCATCATGAAACACAAGACTAAAATACATGAAATTTAACATAAAGTAACATAAATCACCTAACAAAACTGTGCTTATGGTATATCTTGTTTTGTTTATGTGTTAATCTTTGTGGTTGATGAAGTAGTAAATAAGAAGAACTTGTTAGATGATGTTAAAATATAGATCTAGCAAGTATACTAGTAGATCTAACAATATGCAAGAACAAAAGTATGATGAACATGATGGACCTTGAAATGCTTCTTTTAAAAGTATGTTAAAAGTCTTTATAAGTTTGTTTGGAATTTTTGAACATAATGAAATCCAATATATATATCAGTTAATAAAAGAAGAGAAATTTTTTTTATTGTGTCACTTAAGTTATATAGGAATTCCTAGGCCTACACCGGGTGTTGACAGTGATTTTCAAATCTCCCCAAGTAGGAAGAATGAAGGGAATATCTTATCGAGGTAATACTATTTGTTTTGGTAAATACGCTCCCGCCTGGATAGATATCCAATCCGTAATCGCAACAACCCAATTGCAAGAGCGGAGCTCTATCAACTGAGTTATATCCCCCCGAGCCAAGTGCAAGTGGAGTATGCATGAAGGAGTTAGACACTTCTTCTATTTGTAACACCTCGTAAAAATCGTGTCCAATTAAGTGACAACACGTGTCCCTGTTCCTATTATGTCTGTTGTTGACTGGGAGGGACTAAAAGTGTCAACATGCTGAAACTATGCCTCTGAATGACCCTTTACAGTGTCTGTACTCTCAAATGAGCCACTAGTTGGATGAGAGGGACCATTTGTGTATTTATTTAAAAGTTGAACTTTGGAGGGGTTAAAGGCATCAACATGTTAATTTATACCTCTGAGTGACCCTTTAACGAACCAGGAGCTTGATGATGTTCGGTTATATTCCCGGGTATGCCAAATGTTGGCTTTGGAGGGCTAAATATGCTTTATATGGTAATATATGGGAGTATAAGAAGTTAAGGGGTTGAAAGTGTCAAACTTTCAAAGTTTTGATGTCCCTCGCGTGTCGCGACAAACCTGATTCAGTCTGTCATGTGGCGTGACAGAGGATGCCAGCGACCAAATATGCTTGGGGACCACTCCAAGCTGCAAAACCCATTCATTTCGAAACCAGGGCTTGTTTGTCTGCTATGACACGTCCTAGGACACTTGTAGGCTCCTCATAACACCCCTTAATACCTGGAAGCTCCTCCTAATCCCTCCACAAGTATAAATGGTGCTTGATTCTATGATGAACTTGCATCTTCTTCTTTATTTACTTCTCTCTTCACTTCTGGAGGTTCCGGATCCTTAGGAGCTTCCTAATAAAGTTTATTTGCATCCAAATATCACTTGTAAGTGTTCATTTCCCTTGCATTTTCTTTTATTAGGCTTTTAAAGCCAAAAGTCAAGCATTTTTGATAAATGCTTTGACTTTCGATTTAGACCTTAATGGTCCAGTCATTGTTCGAGACGAACATGGCTAGGTGATCGTAATTAGGTAGGTGTTAATCCCTCAAAAGGGCACCTCCTAAAGATCACGTTAAGTTGGTCAATTGATGGGTCAAAGGTTAATGCTTTAAAAAGTCAAACGGGTCAGATTTTATAAATATTGAAATCTGAGTTTATAAAGGTTATAAAATATGTTTTAACACTTGAACAAGTTGGTAATAATTATTAGAACATGTGTAAACATGTTCAACTCGTCAATTCCAGTTCTAAGGTCGGTTCGCAACTGAAAGTCGCAAAGTTTGACTTCTGCTTTTACTTTCAATTCTGACCCGATTTAGCAACTTTAGCTACTGATTTAAGGTTGCATTATGATTGTAATTTAATATAGCATAACCCTATGAGGTTATAATACATGATCATAATCATATTCTGAGTTTATGCACAACTTTCGTTATTATGCTATACTTTGACTAAAATGCCCTTTTTGCAAATAACATAGATTTAATCAAGAATGAACTTGAAAATGTTTACCTACTGATATGTTAGTATAACTAGCATATTATGATGTTATTAAACTGATCAAAACTAAGATTTTATAAAAAATCGCAAATATCGTTATTTAACGACCAAAACGCCCTTATGAGGCATAGTTTTATTTTAAAACCTTAACGGGTGTATAAGTTGATATCCTACTGATATTACAACTTATTTAAAGTATATTTTAAAACCTTAACGCCCTTATGAGGCATATAGAACTTGTTCATGACTCATTCGGTTACCCGGTATTGCTTATATGCGTACGGTTAAGCTTATGTAGCCATTTACTTAAGTTTACCGAAACGGGCCAAAATTTATCATTTTTTATCTCAAATTCCATGATGTACATTGTTTACCCATATTATACAAGTCATAGTACTTGTTGGGTTTAAACTACATTCTATTCCGGTCATCGTTTAATCTAGCGTATCGTACCGTTTTGATTAATGTTAAAGTTAACCGGTCCAAGTCTATGAATTTAATAGGACCCGTTGACAATCTAATTGGTTGTTAATACCATTCATTCCAGACTAGGGCATTCCAGTAAATTGCAAACTGAGCTAGTTAATTGGATACGGCTGTGCTTATTATATTTTCTTATCTTATAAGACTTGCAAAGCCAGGTAAATACTCTTAACCTATTTTCCCTATACGGGCTTGGGATACGGTGTATTATAACGCTTGGTCGGGCATGGGATCATACGTTGGATTGTGACTAGAAAATCTGCATAACCCGTTTTAATCTGTATTGTCTTATAACTTAAACATTGGGGGTTAATTCGACCGTGTCATGGATATCCTCGGCTCATTAAATTACTAATGGCCACGACTTGTGCACGGGTGTAGGCATACACCTGACAGATCCTTATGCCATATAAAATGTTTTCTTACCGATATTGGGGATACCCCTTCGTGAGTTAAAAGTGGCGTGTCGGTTAATCATGTTATTCGGTTTCTGCACCGGACCCCATATGTATTGACAGACTTGTAAAACTGTATACAAGATCATTTTGAATTGTTACAAGTAATTTATGAAAATCATGTGCCTTGTGCACTTAAAACAATTTTGAAATATTTTCAAAATGTGTCGGTTATTTGTATTTACCAGTGAAAACTGACGTTTTTCAAAAGACTAAGCGCAGGTTGCAAAGTACGTAAATAGGCTGGAAGCTGCTCGGTAAATGCTTAATATGAATTTGCAACTCCTTGCATTGAAGCCTATAGTTTGATTATAGAATCGCCTTATACATTTTTCGATCCGCATATGGATCTTATTACAAACGTCTGTATTATTAATTATTTTGAACTTTGAACATTTACGTTTGTAATAGTAATTTAAATCTAAGACTTCCGTTGTGCTATTTGTGTTGTTTGACTATGACGACACCAATCTTACGTCACGATACTTCCCACCCGGGCCCACCAGGATTTGCTTGGAGTTTAGGGGTGTGACATAGTATGTACAAGTAACCTAAATACATGCCTATATGTTATGAAACCAAGAAATATTCGATTCAATGCCCCACAACGCCGGACATGCATAACACTAGTTACCTATTACCTATAACAACAAAACACAATGAGGGGAATAGTGCCAGGTAGCTTACCTATAACTACAAAACACAATGAGGGGAATAGTGCCAACAACAAAACACAATGAGGGGAATAGTGCCAGGTAGCTTACCTATAACTACAAAACACAATGAGAGGTCCTCTCATTGTGTTTTGTAGTTATAGGTAAGCTACCTGGCACTATTCCCCTCATTGTGTTTTGTTGTTGGCACTATTCCCCTCATTGTGTTTTGTAGTTATAGGTAAGCTACCTGGCACTATTCCCCTCATTGTGTTTTGTTGTTACACTATTCATCTCATTGTGTTTTGTGCCTGGCATCCCCTCATTGGTCTTTACTTTTCTATTTAACTTTTAAACCTTCAGATTAGCTAATATACGAGTTTAGCCCCCCCTTTTTTAAAAGTGTTCATTTTATTGGTTAGCTTTGTTCATATGTGTGTTTAGTCCCTATGCTTTAATTTTAGTATTCTACATGTTTAGTCCCTCTACTTTTGTTATTTTTAGCAATTGATCGTTGCCTTCTGTATTCTCCTTTTAAGCCTTCAACTTTGCTAATATAGGTGTTTAGCCTCTATGTTTTTAGAAAAGAAAAATCTTTTTGTTGGTTAATTTTGTTTATATATGTGTTTAAACTACATGGAGAGGAATAGTGTCAGACAGCTGCCTGATACTTCCCCATTGGTCTAGCAAAATTACGATTTTGCCTCATTTAAATTTATAGTTTTGTTGTTTTTTTTCTCCTAGCCAAATTACAATCCCCCCGAGTGTAAAATTGCAGTTATGCCATCGGTTTTTTTTACAAAACTATAATAGTGTCTTGTTTTAGTTGGTTGACTAGGTGTAATTTTTATTTGTGTCAGGCGGCTGTCTGGCACACGCTCATTTTTCCCGAAAAGTTACAGTTATGCCCATAGTTTAAAATTATTGTTTTTCCATCGTTTTAGTTTTTTTTAGCAAAAGTATGGTCGTGTTTTGTTTTAATTTGACTTGATGTATTTTTTTTAGATCGTGTATGAGTAGTATGTACAAGTAACCATAGATACATGTTATGAGAGAGAATATTCGGCTTAGTGCCCCGCAACGCGGGTGGGGCAAAAACTAGTTTACATTATAAAATCTATGTTAATTTCTTCTTTTAAGTTATAATCATGGCATAAAATACACGCCCCATTAATTTATAACATAAAACCCATTAATTTATAACATAAAACACACGCCCCATTAATTTAATTTATGACATAAAATATATTATAAAAATTAAACGGGTTAACCACCAACCCGACCAGGTTGACCTGAACCCGACCCGTTAACCTAAACGGGTTCACGGATTCAACCTGAAACCGACCCGAACCCGTTTAGACTAAACTTAAACCCACAAATTTCGTGTTAGATTCGTGTTGAAGTTTCGAATCGTGTCAGAAATTCACACCCTACATAAAACTATAAAAAGAGTTGAAAGTTCTATCATCGTTGTCTATGAATGTTTTCATGGGTTTTCCGTCCAAAAAGATGTCCGCCCATAAAGTAAACAAATTCATTAAATTCGAAATATTTTATGTAAAGCCAGCTAAAATTTGCATTGATTGCAAGTGAGTAAAAAGTAGACAATTAATGATATTTAAATAGCGACGTGATATGAGGAAACATGTAGCATCAGATTTTCTAAATGTATTATATACTGAGGATAGTTTATTTCTAATAACAAATGAGAAACTTCAAGTGATTTCATTTAAATAAAGAGGATATTAGAACAAAATGTGTGTGTATATATCAAATGCTAGGGTAAAAACTAAAAATATTTGACTTTGATGGCAAGCGTCTAACGTCCTTCAGGGACTTGATGTATTGTTATGACTTGTGAGTGTGAAAGGGCAGCCGCATAGGTTGGGCGCGAACGAGGGTGCGAGGCAGGAGCGTGGGTAGGCTCGCAGATGTGGGGCAAGGTGAGGCACACTTGTTGGTGGCGGAACGATGGTTGAGAGGGGGGGGGGGGGGGATGAGCCTTTTCACCACAACAGCGGGGCATTATTCGAATAAGGTGAACGATGGTTGCTTACGTTTGACGCCTACTTAGCACCACTTTTTTTCCCATTGAAACCCCAATAAAGCTCCCAACAACAGTCTTAAGTCAGTTCTTACAATAATGGAAAGAAGTATGCTAATCAGATTTGAGTTGACTAAAGGAATGGTCAATTGAAAGCTTAAAGTTTCCAATGTGATTAAATAGAAATTACGAAAATAGTATACACTAAAATGTCCAATTTAGAAATAAATGTGTTTATTATTATTGCCATGATTCCTCAATTTTGTATAAATGATTAATTTGGTAGCTTTAATTATTTAGATAATATGTGCCCATCAAAATATGAATAGGATGCTAATGTGGCGAGCTAGTGACTGGTGATTACTTCCAAGTAAGTGTTGCCTTGAAGACCATAATCTTTATAAAAATATGCAATCAAGAACTATGACTCACAAAATATAGATCGAGGACTCGTAAGTGTGAGTTGAAAGCTTTGATCATATTTAAAGACTTGGTGCATATGCATTGAAGCAGGTTGTGCTACTCTTATGCTGAAAATGAACTATAGGGTCACCTTAGCCTTGTACCTTCGGCAACCACAACGCCATTAAGCAATGCAACTCACCAACTATAACACACTAAGTGTTCACTTGTCACGTTCACATACCATGGACGCTCTTAGCAGGACGAATTAGACAAAATTATAGGAAAATATATCATTACTCTAATCGAAACTAATATACACGGTACCGAGTGCTATTGATTCAACCCACACGAAATCCTAACTGCTATGTTGCAGTCTGGATAACACATAGAAACTAATCCACCCCAACCCACCTTAAAGTTAAATGCAAACAATCTAATGATGTATAAGATCAATAAAGTGTGATTAAATGACATGAATTCTTGTTGCAAAACTGAAGTTCTGATGTAACTTTTACAAAAATAAAGAATAAAAAATGACATGAACAGGCAACAAGAGATCAAGATTAACTATATAAGGATTTCATGTCTAATCTTAAGCAATCCGTACACTAGCCGATTAAAGTTCAAGCTTAGAGTTGCCAAACTGGCTAAATAAGATGGCCATGTCCATACCTTGTTGCATTGTAGGCACTGCAGTGTCGTAAGGGCAATCATTGGAAAATCCGGTTTTGCCTGATTTCTGAACCTTCTTTATGCAGCGTTTGAACTTCTCGTGACATTTAACATTAGTCATTCCTAGACAGTGTAGATTACATGAATCAGCTAGAGTTCAAAATAAGACATATCTTTATTCGATACATGTGATGGTTCATTAGCAGAAAAGCCTAAGAAAACATATCTTTATATAACACGAGTCATTACGACTATGGTTAAAAAAAGCTACGGTTATGCATAAATGGCACCTCAGTTAAAAAAAGGAGACAAGTTCAAACTTTGTTTAACAATGTGAATATGATACCTTCAACGCTGAAGTTTTAATCGATTAATGAGGTTTTCCAAAGAGTGAAATACATTCAACACCCAAGAATCTGACTCTATTAATCAGCTATTGGAAGTTTCTGGTATACTGTCAAAATGATTTCCTTCTATGATGAACAATGAAAGATTAAACTAATACGCATCTAATCACTAAGGTTGACTGCGAAAGTAAGTCAAACAAGTCATGGATCTAGTACAGAGCCTTTCTATCTTTTTATTTGTCTTTTCATCAGCAATGTAACTAACTGATGGCACCCTCACACCTGCTGTTAGCTTTCTCTTGGTATCAGTATCAGTGAAAGCTATTCACAATTTTTATCATATAGCTTCCAAATTGTAAATGCTAGAATCACTTATTAGCCTGGGTGATCAACTCTATGCCCAAAAACAAGCACATCGGTTCAATTCAACTGCTTAATCTACTTGCTAAGTAATCTAAGGCCAAACAAGATTCTACGATATCGCTATGTAACAATACTTCAAAGCAAGGCATCCATGTAGCATATATCATAATGTAAAGTCATTCACTCATTCCTAATCTAATTCTGGAACAGTAAGGTGATCAAACCAAAATTTCCAGATTACAGTTGGTATCCAATAGACAGCTCAAACTTTGTTAACCTCATTGCAAAATGCCCTTACCAGTCAAGCAGTTTTATCATATACACAAACAATGCAAGCTTCCAAAATTACCTTACAGAATATCTGTTCCGTTTTTCCTAAGGACTCAACTGTAACTATCCTATTTTTTTTTTGAAATGTAATGCCAACTTTTATGTCACTAAGTAAAACAAAGGCCTATAGCAAGATACTACTAAACGGATTACAAAGAACATCTACTTTTATATCACCATCAAAACGCATGTTAAAAGATCAGAAGACATAGAACACATTACGGATAAAAAGGCACATCAACAGGCAATCGATCCTCAATAACGTGTAACTGAGTTCTATTGAATTCACAAACAAACCTACTTCCTAACCTCATTGCAAACGTCTTTATCATTCAAGCAGTTTACTACATATACAAACAATGCAAGCTTCTAGAGTTAATTTCCGAAAATCTCCTTAAGTTTTCCTATGAACATTGCTAGGGCTCAATTGAAACCATGTCATCAAATCTTACATGAACTTAAATCAGAACAAAACATATAAAAAAGACAATCAATCATCCATTAAAATGCAACTAACACACCTTTTTTCTCGACGCATTCGTCATGAATCTGACAACAAGCATCAAGGTCATCACAGGGCTTTTCACCTGGACATCCAGTCCAGCCAACACCGCAATACTTTCCGTATCGTATTCCGATCGCTAATCATATATAACAATTCGTAAATCAAACAATCATCAATACATGGTTTAATATTGTTATTACAGACTTACAGTTACAGTTTTCTGCAACGCATCTACTGCTGCATCTCACCTGTCAATTCATCGATAAGATACTGACTGTATGTAGTTACATGAAATAGAATTATAGATGTATAAACCTGAGATGCATCTGAAGATTGTGCAATTGCAATGGTGATGATTAGGAAGCAGATGAATGGTATTTTTCTACAAATCATTCTGTAATGAATGAGATTTGTATCCAGAATTCTGGATGCGGTGGTCGACGCTCTACTGGTTTTGATTTCTCCGGTGGGTTTTCTTCCAGGTCCATGACGTGTTTCCTGCGTTCCTATTGGTCCATTGTTTCTGCCTTGTAAGATTGTGGTCCCACCGGTATACTATCCTTCTTAAAATAAAATAAACATAGGGAGCTAGTAAACGTACCTCTCTTATCACTTTTCATACCCGTTATCATATAATCATATTTAAACTTAAGATATTTACCCCTGTACAGTCATCACTTTTAAAAAGATATCTTTTTGTTAAAAAAACAAATTCTAGAGTGTAAAAAAATAATACAAATGTTTTTCATTTTTCAAATTTTTTTTAATTTTTATGTTTATTTAGAAAACATGTTTTTTTAAATGTTTTCAAATATTACTTCTAAAGACACTTTTTTTAAATAGTATTTTGATTATGTTTTCTTTTATGGAACATCTTTACAAATTACTAATAACGTTTTTCGTATAAAAATAATAAAAAAGTTTTGAATTTTCTTTTTGAAAAAAGTCTATATTATGTTTTTTTCTCGTCTAGTTTGTATTTTAAATGTCTTATGTTTATTATTTTTAATATTTTGAAATGATTTTTTTATTGACTTGAGGTGGGTATCTTATTGACTATATATAAACAATAATACACAAAAAATCCACACAAAGTTTTGAAATCAATAAATTTAATATATTTTTTAGTTAAAGAAGAGAAAATATTTGTGAATAAAAACTCAAAAAAAAAAAAAACCAAATAAGACCAAAATCATAAAGATTTGTAGAAGAAATGGTGATTCCACTTTCTAATTCCATGGCTCAAATACTGAATTAATATAGACTTTCTTCAAAAAATTTCAAAACTTTCTTTATTATTTTTATAAGAAAAACATTATTATGATTTTGCAACGACATTAAATAAAAAATATAATCAAAATACTATTTGAGAAGGTGTCTGTAAGAACAATATTTGAATTTTTTTTAAAATATGCTCTTTTAAATAAAAATTTTAAAAACAAACTTTTTTTTGAAAAAAAAACGTCTGTAATCTTTTTTACACTTTTAAATTTGTTTTGTAACAAAAAGAATACTTTTCAAAAAATATGATTTGTATAGGGGGTAATATGACAAGTTTTAATGCGATTTTATGAAAAAGAGGCATAAAAAGTAAGGGGAGGGGGTACATTTAGCCTACCCCTAAACATATTACTTGAAGTTATTAAAGTCATCATTATCAATACGTTAATTTTCAAACGATTTAAACATTATCAATACATTAATTTTCAAACGATTTGAACAATGTTTTTATTATAGAAAAAGGAATGGTGCCAGGCAGCTGGCCTGGCACTCCCCCATTGGACCAATCGTTTAATAATTGTTTACGCTTTAAAATTACGGGTTTGCCCTATTTTAAAATTACCTTTTCACCCCCTGCTCAAAATAAAATTACTTTTTTGTCCAAGCCAAAAATTACGAATTTGCCCACGACTAAAAATTACGATTTCGCTCTCAGCTCAAAATTACGTTTTCACCCCTGTATAATATAAAAAAAGGAATAGTGCCAGGCAGCTGGCCTGGCACTCCCCCATTGAGCCAACCGTTTATTATTTGTTTACGCTTTAAAATTACGGGTTTGCCCCCATTTTAAAATTACGTTTTCGCCCCCTGCTCAAAATAAAATTACGCTTTTGTCCCTATCCAAAAATTACGAATTTGCCCACGACAAAAAATTACGATTTCGCCCTCAACTCTAAATTACGTTTTCGCCCCTGTTCAAATGGAAAAAAGATGTTCTCGCACCCACCTTAAAATTATGATTTTTCCCTCTCTTCAAAAATAGGTTTCCCCCCGTTTAAAAAATTATGATTTCGCCCTCAGTTAAAAATTACGTTTTTGCCACTGTTCAAAATAAAATTACGCTTTCCGCTCCAACTCAAAATTACGATTATGCCCTCGATTCAAAATAAAAATACGGTTTTGCCTCCGGCCGAAAATTACGGTTGTGCCTTTAGTTTAAATTTATATTACTGTGTTGCCCTAGGTTTAAAAGTATGAATTCGCCCTTGCGCAGATTTACACTTTTGCTTATGGTTTCAATTTCCAGTACAGTAACTATAATATAAACAAAGGAATAGTGCCAGCCAGCTAGGTTGGCACTCACCTATTGGACCAACCGTTTATTATTTCTTTACGCTTTAAAATTATGGGTTTGCCCCTATTTTAAAATAACGTTTTTGTCCCCTGCTCAAAATAAAATTACACTTTTGACTCGATTTAATTGTTTTCCGTGTCAAGGAGCTGCCTAGCAATAACTTCCAGTACTGCCATGACTTTAGATTTTGGCAAATTACGATTTTATACCAGTGAAAAATATAACTTTCCATTAGTTAAAAATAACAGTATTGACATTGTTTTAGTTTTTTTAGCAAAACTATAAAAGTGTTATACTCGATTTAATTGTTTTCCGTGTCAAAGAGTTGCCTAACATTCGCTCATTATTCGGCCATCGCCCCGCAACACGGGCGGGGCATCTAACTAGTTACTTTAATTTTTCGAATGGCAAGATTTTATTGACAACCAACCAAAAACAAGCCTCTAGCAAGAGCAAGGGGCCACCATAATACACAGATACATAATAGAAAAAATAGAATTGATAGAAATTAATTTTTTTTTCAACCGCGAATTTCATTAACAGAAAAAAACGACTAGCAAGAAGCTAGCACGGCAACAAAGACAAACTACAACACAAAATTACACCAGTTTTTCCAAGATACATCATTTAAAGGGGACCTATTATTGATCCAAAGATAACTTAAGGATTTAATCTCTTCCAAAGTCCTAGCCGCTTCCGCCGTTTTTCTGGAAAAAAGCACATCGTTCCTTGTCATCCATATGCACCAACAAGCCGTGATCATTATACCATGGAAGACCTTTTTTAATCGTGGATCCAATCTTTGCACTTTATGCACCAATAACAAATCTCTTGTGGAAAAGGCATAAATCGGTGGCACTTTGCACTAGTTCTCTACCAACCGCCAGACATGAGAGGCAAAAATACAAGAAGTAAAAAGGTGCTCACTTGTTTCTTCGTCGTGCCCGCATAGAATGCCTCTACTCCTCAAGGCCGTGAGCATAGGAATCCTGTTCATCTCAGCTTTCCAAAGAAAAATATTAGCTTTTAACGGAACCCAACTATTCCATTCCATCACAAACTGGGCAGCAGCAACATTATTCGTTTCAAACAACGTTTTTTCCATTGACTCGACCGTCTTTATTTGCTAGCCAGCCACCTCCACTGATTAGATCTCTGGCTTATACAATCTGCTGGAGCATGGCATCCAACCTGCAAAGCTCATTTAACACAAGCTGGTTCAAATTTCGCTTCTTCCATTTCCACTTCCAAACGACACCTTATATCGATCTAAAATTTAAACAGTCCTTCTTGGTTTCCAGCAGAAAAAGAATAGGGAAGGAAATTCTGAGAGGCTGCGACGATACCCAAGGGTCTAGCCATAACCGAATCTTATCACCCTTACCCACTACCCCAATGAGCATATTATTAAGATTCAAATTTGTGTGAGCCAAGTAATTACCCAGCTTAGCAATGGTAAACACCTTTTGAAAACGGAAGAATCGGCCACGATCTATTATTTGAGTGAATTGATCCAATCACCTTGTTCCAAAGTGTGTCGGGTTGAATTTTAAAACGCCACCACCATTTGGTGAGCAGCGCAATATTAGCGTCACGAAGAGGAGTAAGCCCTAACCCACCCGCCTCTTTTGGCCATTCAACCAAATTGAGCTTGCTTTTGTCCTCATTCCCCCCAAAAAAATTATGCCTTTTAGCTTCTAGTTTGTTGATAATGGCCACGGGCGCTTTAAAAATAGAAAAGTAGTACGTAGGGAGAGTCTCCATAACCGCTTTAAGGAGGGTAAGTCTACCTCCTACCAACAAGACTGAGGCCAACCTTTTGTCAAACGCATCTAGCACCGGTTTCCAATTCGCTAAGCGGTTCATGTTAGCTCCAAGAGTGAGACCCAGGTACTTACACGGAAAATCACTCGATTTACACCCAATCCGGTTGGCCATACTTTCCGACTCAACCGACTCTACTCCCACTCCAAAGAGACAAGACTTCGCATAATTGATTTTTAAACTCGAGACCACATAAAACGTTCTCAAAATGCGAGCCATGTTTAACACATTATCATCAGTCCATTCACCAACAATCAGTGTGTCATCCGCGAAGAAAAGATAAGACAAGATCGGGCCATTATTAGGACACGAAAAGCCTTTGAACAAATTTAACTCAAGAGCTTTTGAATATATACTCGCAAGCGCCTCCATGCCAATGATAAAAAGAAAGGGTGAGAGCGGGTCACCTTGCCTTACCCCTCTCTGAAACTGGAACTCGAAAGTGGGAGATCCATTTATGAGAATAGAGGACTTAGCCGAAGACAAAACGCCTAAAGTCCACTTACGCCACTTAGGAGGAAAGTTCATTTGCTCGAGAATGGAATCAAGAAATTCCCAATTAACATGATCGAACGCCTTCTCAAAATCGATTTTGAACATCATGACTTTACCTTTCTTTTTCCTTGTCCAAGAAATAACTTTATTCATGATCAAGGGATCGTCAATAATATTTCTATCTTTAAGGAATCCAGATTGATTTTCAGAAATAACCGAGTTAATAACCCGCTTGAGTCTATTCGCAAGGACTTTGGAAGTAATAGACCCAATAAGGTTGATAAGACGGAAATCTTGAAACCCATTTGGATCCCTCACTTTCGGAAATAAAGATATAAATGATGAACTGCAACCTTTGGCTAAGACACCAGTCTCAAAGAAGTGATTTAGAACCGCAAAAAAATCAGTTCCCAACAAGTCCTAATACCTTTTAGTAAAGCGAAAATTGAACCCGTCGGGCCCTGGGGCTTTGTCATCTGCACAACCCCAAACCGCTACTCATAAAAGGAAAACGGAACAACCAGGCAGTTAGCTTCATCATCCGATAAACGTTTGATATGAGAGCACACAAGTTTTGGGCGACTCTTCATGGGCTCCTTAAACCTTCCCGTGAAAAATTTCAAGGCCTCTCTTTTAATTAGCTTCGGGTTAGTACACCATTGCCCTTCAATAAATAAACCATGCAACGCCTCCTTGCTTTTAATCAGCCCATGAAAAAAAGCCAAATTATCGTCACCAAAAGACGCCCAATTGTTTCTAGAAATTTGTCTTAAATCTTTCGCTTTAGTCGCCTCAATGTCCATCATCATAGCTTTACATTCCAAATGGGTCCACTTTTCTTCCTCGGTCAATTCTCTAATTTCCATGATACCCTCCAACGCTGAAAATTCTTCTAATAATGTGTCAAAAGTATCAGCCTTCTTAGACTTATAATCCCCGACCCATGTCTTGATAACCTGCTTAAAGTGCCTTAGTTTATTGGCCAAAAAGAGATTTGGAGGGTCAGAGGACTGAAACGACTCATTTGCAGCTTTGATTAAGTCGTCAAAACCCAACTTGTCCATCCAAGAGTTGAAGATCCGAAAAGGCTTTAGCCCGAAATCAGCTGTTTCAGTTGCGAGCACAATGTGAGAATGGTCTGAGTAAACTCTAGGGAGGGCGGTGCAACAAGCAAAAGACCATTTTCCACAAAATTATGACTAATAAGGTACCTATCGATCTTGCTTAGTTTTACTTTCGACCCGTTACCTTTGGAAAAGGTAAAACGACTACCTTTCATGAAAAATTCCTCCAAACCCATCATGAAGATGAAGTCGTTAAAATTATGTGTACAATAAGGATAAAAGTTGGAATTTCTCCTTTCTTCTGGCACCCTTACAGTATTAAAATCCTGAAAAACAACCCAATACCCCTCTCTCGTTGATCTAAGGCTAACAATGTCCTCCAACAAAGCCTTCTTACCATTAATGATATGAAACATCTCAGATGTACCCGCCAATACCCCAGAGATCAGCAAGAAGTTTCTATTCTTCACAACCTGGGAAACGTTAATGTTGAAATCTGTGTCTGGAGGTGGGGTATTGAGTTCAAAACCTTCTTCTGGGTCAATGGATTGGATATCTTTCAATACTTCTGGACTAAGAGACTTAGTTTTTGGCCTTTTACGTGAAACATGACCAAGTCCAGTAATGGGCCCACTGAGTAGGGTTAAGGCCTTTTTCCTTCGGATGCTCAACCGACGCATCAGAAGAAACGGCGTTTTGTAAATTTCCATGCAACGACTGTTGGGATTTCCTAGCATCATCATGTTGCGCATGCACACCACTACCACCACCGAGGATGATCGCATCTTCCTCCATCGGCGATTGAAACCAGCCTGAACAGACATTCGATCCACCGACTCCCGGCATAGAAAGTCCGGTGTCCAGATTGCATATGCCTTGTTCTTCCATTTAATCGTGATCTGATTGTTAAATCTCTTCTTTTCTTTCGTTAGTATTGCCACACGATCGAACGACAAACTACCGTCCCGTGAAGATGCCTCAGAAGAATGCACTACATTCCCGAAACTATTGGTAATAAGATTGAAAGTATCCGCCGACCAAAAAACGTCCCTTATAATCAACCAGGCCAACCTCTCAGATTGAACATAGTCTTCACTCAAAAATTCCAAGCTACGAAAGAAAACTTTCCATTCCTCCTTATGATGATCCATAAAGGAGATAGCTCCTTCTAAATTTGGGAAGGAAATAAGAATGTTCATGCCCCCAGGTAGCGTAAGCTGACTTCCGATAATCCCATATTCTCGAGTATGACATTAATTTTGCATAGGTCCGGAACCGCCTTGACTTCACCCACAATAGAGCTCACCCGCCATTTTGTCGCCGCTTCAGTACTATCAGGTGCTAAGATAAGCGTCTTCGAAGAAGACTTCGCTAGGTTGTTGGCAATGAGTAGCGGTGGCCAGACTTGAGCAAAGAATGGAGGTCCCGACATGGGTTTTCTTGCATTAGTTGCCCCTTGTTTCTCATCCGCTGCCCACCAATCGTACTTAGCTAAATTAACTCCCAGCTTTGCCCCGTTGATGTATATGAACCCTAGCGCGTTAGACAATTCTTCCACATCCTTCACGTTAATGAAACGAACAAACCCAATGTTATTTCCTAGCTTGTCCTTTTTTCTGGCCACATACACGAAACCTCCCCATGCCTGCTAAACTTTGGTTTGAGATCTGCTTCAAATACCCATCTGGAATGTTAGAGACGAAAAAATTAGTGGTAGGAATCTTAGGCCTCCAAAACTTCTTTTTGCAAGCTTCCTGTTTCTTTGTCCTTCTTCCGATCTGCGTCTGCCAATCTTCCTCATTCCCCTGAGCTCTCCAGTTGACTCCTCTCCCTATGACTTAAGAAATTAATTATCCGCGGTGTTTGGGATTGCTTATTTAACTCAAAAATGACATTTTAGTAAAATGAGTTATTGACTTATTATTTATCTAAAGGGAATTTTTAAAAAAGTATTTGGATTAGCTTATGTGGTAGGAAAAATTAATAAGTTGTTTTACAAAAGGTGTTTGGCTTAGCACATTCAAGTAAAATAACCAAAAATGACATTCTTTTATAAGTTAATAAGTTGTTTTTCAAAAGGATGGGATCATTTTTGTAATTGATTGATGAAAAGTTGTAAGTAATTTCAAAAAGTCAAGAATACCTAACTTTTCAAAATGACTTTTTCCCTTATTCAAAAAGTTATTTACAAAAGTCCTTTCAGTTACCTAAACATCATTTCTACTTACTGACTTTCAAAAAAAAAAAAAACCAATACGTCAATAAGTTGTTTCAAAAAGAAATCCCAACATGCCCTAAGTCTTTTAAAGACTATATATTCTTTTAGATCCTTGCTTGAGAAACCTTTTTCATTCCTTGCTCTCCACGAACAACAACGGATGGTAAAAATGACGGCTTGATAAGTTTCCGTATTGACATCCATTGATGTGCTAAAAGTAGTTTAACTAAATTAACCCTAAATTAGACACTAAGTAATACTCTAGACTCTCTCAAAACTAAACTATTGACAAACAAGTTAACCTATCGACTTAGTAAGGCTAAAGCAAGTCTGGATAACAAACTCACGAGATTCCTATTGTGTGAACTAGACTTGATTACTTATCTACACTACTGGTTTTCTTTGTTTTATTGTTTTGAGGGGGGTTTCTAACAATCCTAAAGCAATTAATTAAATGATTACTATAGTAAACTATGACTGTAGACTGTATCCGATGATGGTAAAGCACTACCTAGATGAGAATCCAACACATGAATGACAAATTTTCTATCGGTAATGGAACTATTGTGGAGTCGGGATCTGAATATGCTAAACTTAAATGATAATCTAAGGACCCTCAACTAGGGTTGTAAACGAACCAAACGAACACGAACAAGGCCTTGTTCGTGTTTGTTTGTTAAGGTTTTTTTGGTCTAACAAACGGTTCACGATAATGTTAATGAACAAGATTCTATGTTTGTGTTCGTTTGTTAAGAAACTTTAGTTGTTTGTGAGCAGTTCGTGAACACAAGATCTGAACAATCCTAATGACTAACAATCCTAATGCAATTAATTAAATAATTAACTATAGTGAACTAAGACTGTAGACGATATCAGATGATGGTAAAGCACTATCTAGATGAGAACAACACATGAATGGCAAATTTTCTATCGGTAATGGAACTATTGTGGAGTCAGGATCTGAATATGCTAAACTTAAATAATAATCTAAGGACCCTCAACTAGGGGTGTAAACGAACCAAACGAACACAAACAGTGTGATACCCATGACAAACCAGGTACACCTTAATTGGTCCTAAACCTTAAGTCATGATTAAAACATTAATTGCGCGTAAACCTTGTAAACTTGTATGAATTGTGTGCAAGGCTGAGCAATCGTTATTATGTCTAAGAGGAATCCGAAAGCACGTCATGGTTACCATGAAACTATTAAGGACCAACGATGCGAGGTTGGTGTCCTTAGCCTTGAACAACGTGTTAAACGGAGACTTGACGTTTAACAGCGCATTAAACCTTTGACGTTGATTATTAGGTTATCGGTAGCATCATTTAAGATTCCGAGTTCCGGAAATAACTTAGTTTTGTGCCATAGACTGTGACATAAGGTTTGAAAATAATCAAAGCCCGGGCACGCAAAACGAAGCAGCTCCCGGTTAGGGAAACGCCTTCGTTCCGGGCATAACATAGGCAACCAAATGTGCAATGAACGATCAAGCAAGCTTAAAATTTTTAAGAGGTTCTTGGGTAACCATGGCTGCCATATAACACCAGGGGAATACCAAGGTGTTCTTATATAACACCAGGGGAATACCAAGGTGTTCTTATTCAGCCCCTAAACATGTTTAAACCTTCAAAAATCTTGGATGAAAATTAGTTTTTCGGCTAGAAATCGCGTTTAATCAAGAAAACACTAAGGAATATATGGAGAATGTTCTGGGAAAATTTGGAGTCCATTGGTTAAGTTTTGATTTGGGTTAAAAATCCGCGTTTTTACGAGTTTTCGGTAGCCGGGAACGCACCGAAACGAAATCGGAATAATCTAAAAATTTTGTGAGAAGTTCCTGGACATGTAAAAGGTGTTCTGGAATGTTTTTAGAATTTTTGAACCACTGATGCTAATTAATGCTAATTATTTGATTAAATATTGTTTTATAAATAATTTATTTAAATAACTAAAATGCCAAAATAAATTCCCAAATTTTTTCCCAGAATCTACAGATTTTTACTAAGTTATATCAAAATTTACAGATTTTTATACAAATTATAGATTAAATGAGAATTTACGGAATTAAAAATAGATTATTTTAAATCAATTTCGGAAAATTACCGTATAACGAACCTGCCGGAACCGGAAACTGAACCAGCCCGAAAAATCCTATATTGGAACACCGGGAGTATTCCGGGAGATTCCCGGGTAAATTGGGCAATAGTGTGTCCTAAGACAGTTCGGGAGAATTCCCGACGGTGAAAATGGAAACTCAAATTTGGTCAATCTAGACTCCCCAAACACTCAAACTCCCTTGATGGAAAGATAATCATTCTTAAATAACCATGCGTTGGCACTATTGGTATTCCCGTACCATTATCCAAACACGTTAAACTACTGACTTTGGCTGGCACGCGAACTGGTGCCCGGAAGCCAAACTAAAAACTAATACTACCCTGATGTCCGTCACCATACCAGTGTCCTATAGACTCAATCCGGAGTAAAAACTCCTGACCAGATCCAAGTGGGATAACCATTACGAACTTAGATACTGATTTGAGTCCATACTTGCATGTGTGTTATTAAAGTTGATCCGGTTGCTTGATCACTCGTGTGTTGAGACCACTACTTGCACTGTGAGTTTCACTTCCCCACTTTTAAATGATTTTACTGTTTTCTGGGGACTTGCATGTTATAAACTGTGTTGATTACACCAACATGGGAGTGAATCTTACTCCCCCATTTCTAAACTGTGATACTGTTTCTGAGATGATTGGCATGTTATGAAACTATGTAGATTGCACCAATATATGATGTGAATTATCTAACACACGAACTACCTCCCCTCTGCAAGACAAGTGATTAACGTAAGCCTGTGGACAGTGGATAGTACTATCGGTTTGACCAACCCAGTGCCACGACTGACGGTGTGTCGACACTAGGCTACTGCACTCGTCCTAATTTGGTTATGTTGTTAGGCATAACTATCTGTAACATTCGTCGAAAAACAAGTTTCAAAACCCGCTTCGTTTATTAATCAATAATCAGTTATAAGTTTCGTTGCGTATTTATTATACAGATTAATTTTAAACAATACATAATTAATAAATACTTTAGAATTTAAAAACCATAATTTATAAATAATAATAAATAGTGAATAAAAAATAAAATGGAGACGCCGGGTTTCGAACCCGGGTCACCCGCAAGCACAAACACACAACACACCGCTCCGCCACACACTCCTTTTGTGATAAACACTAAAACAAATAACATTTATAGTAAAACCGAAAGTCAAACCAGTAATCAGCGCGCCCAGAACTAGCCATCACCGGAAAAAACCGGCACTCCGCGATTTTGGCTATATTTCTTTTGACTGAACCGCACAAATTGATTTTGACGTCGATTATAACCGTTGCCGGCAATCAATTTCAGTCAAAAACCGACGGAAATCTTTAATCGCGAACTTTGACCTCAATTCAAACCCAATTCAGCCTGTTTCCACTATAAATACCCACTTGAACTTCCTGAAAACCTTTCGCTCAAAACCACGTTCGTTTCCGAAGCTTTATTCCTTCCAAAACACGTCGCCGGAGATATTCGCATTCGCCGGAATTCCACCGGAAACGAGACTTTACTCCTAATCGGTATAATTCTCAACTCTTTTTTTTTTGTAATCCATTATTCGGCATGTATTAACCTTAATCATTCAACCAGAGTCTGTCTCAGACAACGTTGCCGGAAATCCCCGCACTCGCCGGAATATCACTGGAAAACCGAAGCCTCACTGTCGATCGGTATAATCATCTAAACCCTCTTGCTATCTCTTGCTTAGTAACTTAATTGCTCAACACAATAATCGAAACTGTTAATTCAGTTCGCTCAGCCGGAAATCGCAAATCAGAGCCGACGAACACTGCCGGAAATCTGAAGAAACCGTTCCGTCTTGGTATACCATATCACTTAATCTTCTTTCCATTTCAAACGAGTATAAGTTGTGATCGATTAACCAGAACAGTCGGATTTCACTGTTCTGTAATTTTTAAGCGAAGAAGACGAAGATGAAAACGTGTATTAGTATAATTAAAAACGGATATTTAACCGGGTTAGACACACAATCCAACGGTGGACTGTGTGCAAATACAATATGCACGTCCCGAGTTCGAATCGCACACGTTACCGACTTTCAGAAATAAAACCAACATTTTTTTAAAACCTAATCAGATAAGGTCACAGTATATACATAAGAGGAATATAATCCAGTAATTAAACAGATTAGACACACAGCCCAACTGGTTGGGCTGTGCGCACTCGAACCGAAGGACCCGAGTTCGACTCCGGGTCTCTGAAGCCGGTTCGGCCATATTAAATCATTTTTGATATAAACTAAATAAGGTTAAAGTTAATTAGTATATATATATATAATTAAAACAGAGAATATTTCGGGTTAGACACGAGCTCAGTTGGTAGAGCTGCGTGCACATATACGAGAGGTCCCGAGTTCGAACCTCACTCAGCGCATAGAAAACACAGTCTGACCGGTCAGACCCGGTCAACGGTCAAAAAGTCAACTTGTTATTTCTTTTTATTTATTTATTTAATTGAAAAATCATTTAAAAATACTTAAAAATAAGATTCTTAAAGTTAGAAAATTTCCTTAAACTCACAAAAATAAATCTAACAAACCCATTAAGAGCACTAATTAAAAATATTAATCTCGAATAAAATTTATTTATTTATCGAATCATTTTGTTATTATCTAGACTAGTATTTCCCTCGTCGATTGAATCCTAAATTCGTGCGCATTCAACGTCATCAAAGAACGCAACCAATGTGAGTGAATCTCTACCAATTCTCCGTTTTAATCATGTTTTGGGGTGTATCATGTGTCGTATAATCCTTTTATTTTATTTAAACACTCGTGCATACATCATATCCGTGATCAAATGTGTATCAATTGTTGTGTGGATTATATGTAGATTGGATTTATCATTTTCAGTGCACGCATTTCATTAGGCCCATCAGTTCCCCGTGGGAGACGGGTTGAGCATCAGGAGCCTCATTAGATCGGCTCCGTTTGATTGAGCCTTGATCTCACATACATCATCATTCATGTCATATACTTATCCAAAGTGGTTTGTGTTTGTTTATCTATATATGTTTGCTCACATGTGATTATTGCACAAATTTTCCTTATTAAATAAAACAAGAAATTAGTAACAATGTTTTATCAAGGTTCACTCGCCAACTTTTGTTGACCCAAAATATCCCCCGTTTTACACATGATACAGGTGATCCAGCTGAGACAGGATACACTTAGAAAGGCCTAGAAGAATAAACAAGTTTATGCTTTGGAATAATTATGTAGTTTCATTTTCTTGTAATTGTATGAAGTTTGTTTTGGATATTTAAGTTGTAATTTGAATTTAATAAATATGAAACATCTTAGTAAACATCATGAGCTTTGATGATAACCCAATTATGCCCCGACTTTTATTCCGTTGCGGGTCGGGTTGTGACAGATTGGTATCAGAGCCAGGTTGACTATAGGGATACAGGATAGGTTATTAGACCCTTAGAGCCTATACTATAGTTGATTAAATTTTAAATTGTTTATGCGTTACATACAAAATTCATGATGTTTATATGCTTTATGTTTATTTTCACACTCAATGTTATGCAAGCATGCTCACCAATACATGTTATTATGCAATGCTTATCATGAATCATATCCTCATAACATATCATATCCATGAGAGCACACACCTCACGATTCCCATGATTTTTGCATTTTTCAAATCATATCAAAGTGAGTTCTCATGACGGGCATGTAGTAACTGGAAGGGTACGAGTACCGGTAGTCGGAACGTCCTGTCTAGGCTTGGCATTCGTATAAATCCAAAATAAAGGACCAGTTTGCCTACCTGGGGACTAACGATGAGAGTACGAAGGACCTATTAGGCCAAAGCATGCTATACCAAACGTCGTGTGAGCTAACCCCACTTTGAGTTGTCATTGTGTCTACACCTGGACACCCTCCTACCATACATCTCGCAATCATATTTTACGATTTTCATTCGGGTGATGCGAGTGTTAATCCGCCGACACCAATGTGAATCCTACCAAGCCCAATAGTCATGGGGGCCCACATGACTACACAGGCGATGGTATGGGGGACATTGGAGGCCCAAACATGAGCAAACCCAAGACATCCTATGGATGTAGTTAAATTATTGCCAATTATGTTGTTTTTCATTCTTTTTACGACACATGACACCTAGAAAATTCTTAAACTCACAATCTTCCTATGTATGTTCCTGTAGATGTCGGCTAGGCAACTACGTGGAGGTAGAAAGTCAGGAAGATCAAATGAACGCTTGGCCACACAAATTGCTAAACAAATGGCCGCAGAGCTTCCTGACATCGTGATTCAAGTTCAACAAGCTCTCACCGCAAATCCCATCAACCCTCCCAATCAAGAAGACCAGAGCGTCGCCAACCCTCCTTCCAAAAAGTGCTCCTACAAACACTTCAAATCTTGCGATCCCCCAAAGTATGAAGGGACCGAAGGTGTTACCGCCCTCCTTCACTGGTTTGAAGAAATGGAGAACACTTTCCTCAATTGCGATTGTCCCGAGGACCGTAAGGTACGTTATGCAACTGGAAGACTGTTTGGGGTAGCCCTTACCTGGTGGAACACGGAAAAAGGTAAGCGAGGAGTCGAAGATGCCATGGCCTTAACATGGGAAGAGTTAAGGGAACTCATGACAAGACGCTTCTATCCAAGAAGCGAAATCAAAAAGCAGGAAGACGAATTCCACTCACTGAAACAAAAGGAAGGAGATCACACTTCCTATAATAAGAGATTTCTCGAGCTAAACCAGATGATCCCTAATCTGTTCACCCCCGTGTACCGCTTGGTTGAACATTACATTCGAGGTCTTCCCTCGAAAATTCAAGACTCGGTTTTAAGCACTTCGCCTGCAACACTTGAAGCCGCAATGGAATTAGCTACAGAACTCACCGAGAATCGCATCCAAAATGGCAAATTCAAAGATGAGAAGAAGAAAACACCCATTGAGACCCCAACTCCAAACCACCCAGTCTCCTCCTCAAAGTTTGCTGGTAAGAGGAAACGAAACAGCAAGAATTTTGCTGTCACTCAAACCAACCCTCCTATCACTGCTGCACCAATCACCCAAATCGCTCCCTCAGCTGCACCATTTAAAAAGCCATACACCGGCCCACACCCAAAATGAAACCGTTGTCACTACCATCACCCTCCCGAAACTCTTTGCCAACATTGCACAAGCTGTGGCCGTGCAGGTCACACCATCCAAACCTGCCGTATTCTTCAACGAATGAACCGCAGTCAACCACAAACCCAAACCCAAAATCAGACAGTGGGTCAAGCCCAACAACCCTTACTTCTACCACCCACGCAAGACATAGCTCAACCTTACTACCAACCCAACTACCTCATGATGCAACCCATGCGAGCTTGTTACAACTGTGGGGACCCAAACCACTTCAGAAACACTTGTCCACGCTTAGTGAACATCATCCATGCCCAAGCTCAAGCAAACCCGGTAAACCAAGCTAACCAAGCTCCTCCACCGCCAGAGGAAGAGCTTTTAACATCAATGCCAACCAAGCTAGGGCTGACAACAACGTGGTCAACGGTACATTTCTCATCAATGGTAGTTATGCATCCATATTATTCGATACTAGTGCGGATAAGAGCTTTGTGTCCTTAGAATTTGAACCTAGCCTCAACCAAACTCGTGTTAATCTCATGGAATCTCTAACGGTGGAAGTTGCTGACGGAAAACCCGTTTCATTAAATTCTATTATACGTAATTGTACCCTCACTCTAAACGATCACGATTTTCCAGTTGACCTCATTCCTATGAAGTTGGGAAGTTTCGATGTTATAATCGGTATGGACTGGCTCAGCCAGCATCACGCTGAAGTAGTGTGCCGCGAAAAGTTCATTCGCATTCCTCTTGCAGATGGTCAGACCCTACGTATTTTTTGGGAAACCCCTTCGAAAGGACTCAAACTAATGTCCTGCCTTCAAGCCCGAAGATATCTCCGCAAGAACTATGTCGCATTCTTAACTCACGTCGTCAAAAAAGGAAGCAAGGAGAGGAAACTCGAAGATATCCCAGTTGTGAAAGAATTCCCACAAGTCTTTCCCGACGACATTTCAGGACTTCCTCCTGTGAGAGAAGTCGAATTCCGCATCGATCTTGTACCTGGCGCTACACCAGTCGCAAAATCTCCTTATAGGTTAGCCCCATCCGAAATGCAAGAGCTGGCCAGTCAACTGCAAGAGCTGACTGACAAAGGATTCATACGTCCTAGCTCTTCGCCTTGGGGTGCACATGTTCTCTTTGTGAAGAAGAAAGATGGAACGTTTCGCATGTGCGTTGATTATAGAGAACTCAACAAGTTAACGGTTAAAAATCGCTATCCACTACCTCGCATCGATGACCTCCTAGACCAACTTCAAGGCGCCACCTGCTTTTCAAGAATCGACCTTCGTTCTGGTTATCATCAGCTGAGAGTACATGAAGAAGATGTCCCAAAGACCGCCTTTCGGACTCGTTATGGTCCTTACGAATTCATGGTCATGCCATTCGGTTTAACCAACGCCCCCGCTGTCTTCATGGATCTAATGAATAGGGTATGCAAACCCTACCTCGACCGTTTCGTCATAGTCTTCATCGACGATATTCTTATCTACTCCAAGTCTAAATCCGATCATGAACGACACCTTCGACTCATCCTTACACTCTTAAGGACTGAAAAGCTCTACGTTAAGTTCTCAAAATGCGAATTCTGGTTAGGAGAAGTACAATTCCTTGGACATTTCGTCAATGACAAGGGAATTCATATTGATCCTTCAAAAATCAAGGCAGTGCAAGAATGGCAAGCGCCACGTACCCCTACCGAAGTAAGGTCATTTCTTGGTTTGGCTGGTTACTATCGCCGCTTCATTGCCAATTTTTCCCGTATTGCTGTACCACTCACGGCCTTGACTCATAAAGGAAAACCCTTCATATGGGGACCTAAACAGGAGGAGGCTTTCCAAACTTTAAAGCAAAAACTCTGTGACGCACCTATCCTCACACTCCCTGAGGGTTGTGATGACTTTGTAGTTTATTGCGACGCGTCAGGGCAAGGACTAGGCTGTGTATTGATGCAAAGAGGAAAAGTGATAGCCTATGCTTCTAGGCAACTCAAGGTTCATGAGAAGAATTACACCACCCACGACCTGGAACTTGGAGCCGTTGTGTTCGCTCTCAAGATATGGAGACATTACCTCTACGGTACCAAGTGTGAAATATACACTGACCACAAAAGTCTCCAACATATCTTCAACCAAAAGGAGTTGAATATGAGGCAACAAAGATGGGTCGAACTTCTCAATGACTACGACTGTGAAATTCGGTATCATCCTGGCAAGGCAAACGTGGTGGCTAATGCGCTCAGTCGAAAAGGTTATGCGAACTCCATTCGTCTTCTATGTTCGTAAATCATAACCGACATCAAAGATCGAATCCGAGCAGCTCAACATGTTTCTGTAACAGAAAATGACGTACGCGATGAGCTGTCATGTGGAGCTGAACTCAAAATCGAAACCAAATCCGACGGTATTCTATACTATTTAAACCGCATATGGATTCCTAATCGCGATAACCTTTGTGATTTCCTCATGAATGAGGCGCACAAAACACGATACTCTGTACACCCAGGAGCCGACAAGATGTATCAAGACCTACGATACACCTACTGGTGGCCTGGCATGAAAAAGGATATCGCTGTTTTTGTTTCTAAGTGCCTTACCTGTTCCAAAGTAAAAGCTGAACATCAAAGACCTTCAGGACTTCTAGTCCAACCCGAAATACCTCTATGGAAGTGGGAAAACATAACCATGGATTTCATTATCGGGTTACCTCGCACCTCCAGTGGGTATGACACCATATGGGTAATAATCGATCGTCTTACAAAGTCATCTCACTTCATCCCGATTCGCGAGGACTTCAAGAATGAGAAGTTAGCTCGTATCTACATCAGCGAGATCGTAAGCCGTCATGGTGTACCATTAAGCATCATTTCAGACCGTGATAGTCGTTTCACTTCAAGAACATGGCAAGCCATACAAACCGCTTTGGGTACACGATTAGACCTCAGTACCGCTTTTCATCCTCAAACTGATGGCCAATCTGAACGCACCATCCAAACCCTTGAAGACATGCTGCGAGCATGTGTCATAGACTTCAAAGGGAACTGGGACGCTCACCTACCATTAGTGGAATTTTCGTACAACAATAGCTATCATTCAAGTATCGGCATGGCTCCTTTCGAAGCTTTATATGGTCGTAAGTGCCGATCTCCAATATGTTGGCACGAAATTGGGGAAACAATCACCGGTCCAGAATTAATTCAAGAAACAACCGACAAGGTCATTCAAATTCGAACAATCTTCTAGCGGCTCAAAGTCGTCAAAAGAGTTATGCAGACAAACGACGAAAGCCCTTGGAGTTTGACATTGGTGATCAAGTACTTTTAAAAGTATCACCATGGAAGGGAGTGGTTCGTTTTGGCCAAAAGGGCAAGCTAGCACCACGCTATGTAGGACCTTTCAAGATACTCGAAAGGGTAGGTCCTGTAGCATACAAGCTTGACCTACCAGAAGAGCACAACAGAATTCATCCCACATTTCATGTATCAAACTTGAAAAAGTGCCTCGCCGATGAAAACCTCCATATTCCTCTAGAAGACATTCAAGTCGACGAATCGATGCACTTCGTTGAAAGACCAGTAGAAATCATGGATTTCGGAGAGAAGCGTTTAAGGCGAAGTCGTATTCCAATTGTCAGGGTACGTTGGGAGTCAAAACGAGGACCTGAGTTTACTTGGGAACGGGAAGACTCAATGCGGGAAAAATACACGCATCTTTTTCCTGTTACCACTACTACTTAAATTTCGGGACGAATTTCTAAAAGTAGGGGATACTGTAACATTCGTCGAAAAACGGGTTTCAAAACCCGCTTCGTTTATTAATCAATAATCAGTTATAAGTTTCATTGCGTATTTATTATACAGATTAATTTTAAACAATACATAGTTAATAAATATACTTTAGAATTTAAAAACCATAATTTATAAATAATAATAAATAGTGAATAAAAAATAAAATGGAGACGCCGGGTTTCGAATCCGGGTCACCCGCAAGCACAAACACACAACACACCGCTCCGCCACACACTCCTTTTGTGATAAACACTAAAACAAATAACATTTATAATAAAACCGAAAGTCAAACCAGTAATCAGCGCGCCCAGAACTATCTATCACCGGAAAAACTGGCACTCCGTGATTTTGGCTATATTTCTTTTGACTGAACCGCACAAATTGATTTCGACGTCGGTTATAACCGTTGCCGGAAATCAATTTCAGTAAAAAACCGACGGAAATCTTTAATCGCGAACTTTGACCTCAATTCAAACCCAATTCAGCCTGTTTCCACTATAAATACCCACTTAAGCTTCCTGAAAACCTTTCGCTCAGAACCACGTTCGTTTCCGAAGCTTTATTCCTTCCAAAACACGTCGCCGGAGATATTCGCATTCACCGGAATTCTACCGGAAAACCGAGACTTTACTCCTAATCGGTATAATTCTCAACTCTTTTTTTTTTGTAATCCATTATTCGGCATGTATTAACCTTAATCCATTCAACCAGAGTCTGTCTCAGACAACGTTGCCGGAAATCCCCGCACTCGCCGGAATATCACTGGAAAACCGAAGCCTCACTGTCGATCGGTATAATCATCTAAACCCTCTTGCTATCTCTTGCTTAGTAACTTAATTGCTCAACACAATAATCGAAACTGTTAATTCAGTTCTCTCAGCCGAAAATCGCAAATCAGGGTCTCTGAAGCCGGTTCGGCCATATTTAATCATTTTTGATATAAACTAAATAAGGTTAAAGTTTATATATATATAATTAAAACAGAGAATATTTCGGGTTAGACACGTAGCTCAGTTGGTAGAGCTGCGTGCACGTATACGAGAGGTCCCGAGTTCGAACCTCACTCAGCGTATAGAAAACACAGTCTGACCGGTCAGACCCGGTCAACGGTCAATGGTCAAAGGTCAAAAAGTTAACTTGTTATTTCTTTTTATTTATTTATTTAATTGAAAAATCATTTAAAATACTTAAAAATAAGATTCCTAAAGTTAAAAAAATTTCCTTAAACTCACAAAAATAAATCTAACAAACCCATTAAGAGCACTATTAAAAATATTAATCTCAAATAAAATTTATTTATTTATCGAATCATTTTGTTATTATCTAGGCTAGTATTTCCATCGTCGATTGAATCCTAAATTCGTGCGCATCCAACGTCATCAAAGAACGCACCCAATGTGTGTGAATCTCTACCAATTCCTCGTTTTAATCATGTTTTGGGGTGTATCATGTGTCGTATAATCCTTTTATTTTATTTAAACACTCGTGCATACATCATATCCGTGATCAAATGTGTATCAATTGTTGTGTGGATTATATGTAGATTGGATTTATCATTTTCAGTGCACGCATTTCATTAGGCCCATCAGTTCCCCGTGGGAGACGGGTTGAGCATCAGGAGCCTCATTAGATCGGCTCCGTTTGATTGAGCCTTGATCTCACATACATCATCATTCATGTCATATACTTATCCAAAGTGGTTTGTGTTTGTTTATCTATATATGTTTGCTCACATGTGATTATTGCACAAATTTTCCTTATTAAATAAAACAAGAAATTAGTAACAATGTTTTATCAAGGTTCACTCGCCAACTTTTGTTGACCCAAAATATCCCCCGTTTTACACATGATACAGGTGATCCAGCTGAGACAGGATACACTTAGAAAGGCCTAGAAGAATAAACAAGTTTATGCTTTGGAATAATTATGTAGTTTCATTTTCTTGTAATTGTATGAAGTTTGTTTTGGATATTTAAGTTGTAATTTGAATTTAATAAATATGAAACATCTTAGTAAACATCATGAGCTTTGATGATAACCCAATTATGCCCCGACTTTTATTCCGTTGCGGGTCGGGTTGTGACCGATTGGTATCAGAGCCAGGTTGACTATAGGGATACAGGATAGGTTATTAGACCCTTAGGGATACAGGATTGGTATCAGACACAGTTGATATCAGAGCCAGGTTGACTATAGGGATACAGGATTGGTATCAGACACAGTTGATGGGCCGGGAGTGTCTTGGTGACATGGTCCGGTGGCGGGGAGTGTCTAGGATGACAAGGCCCGGGGAGAAAATGTCAAGGTTTCACTTGTAGACTCGTGTAATTCCATCTGTGACTAAGACTGCGACCAGTGCAATTAAACTTGTTAACACATATTGTTACACAACAATTAAACAAGTGGAACTCACACAGTGTTTAGCTGATCCTTTTTAAAACTAACATGCATTTCAGGTAAAACTAAACAGGAGTAAGGAACGTGCGTGTGGATGGCTGTGGTAGTGAACTGTAGCAGAATAAGAGCTGTAATAGCTCGTAGTACCGTACTTGAACTTATGGTTTGTAATATGTTACTAATAGTATGTTGTAACCGCGGTTCCCTGTTTATGTGATATCATGTTTTTAAATTATCAGGAATTACCATGTGTCTGCCGTACCCTGCAATTGTCTTTCGTTACGAGTCGGGGTGTGGACAGAAGTGGTATCAGAGCCTTCGGTTATAGCGAACTAGGTATCTCTAAAGAACCTAGACTATAATCCTAAGTTAGTCTCCACAAGCTGAGAACCTCTAGAAACTGAGTAGTATGGCTATTACCAGGAAGCCCTGGTGGGGCAAATAAATTATTGTGGTCCGGAACACCATAATTTATCTGCTCATACTTGGGGGTTCTGGGAACGTCATTGAGATAGGCCGGAAATCCTTCTAGTAACGTCATTAACCACAAATAATTTTTTTTAAATCTTAAAAATCAAAACTGTGAGCAATACGTGCTTATATGTATATTTGTGGAATGTTGAGTTCAGTATTTCGGTCAGCCAAATCAGTGTTGTGTGGGGTTTTCCTTTTTTTAGGTAGCATGTCGCATCGTTCGATGTCACACCCCGACTTGCAGCGGAAGAAAAATACGGGATGCAACAGACACCTGTGGTACAAGCACATTGTTTATAAAGACACTACATTTTATTACTTACAAAATGTTGGCTACATACTACATGTATGTTACAACTGCATGTTCCCATGAACCACATCAGTCTTCTAAGCCACATGCGTCTATATCAGGGTTCGCCCACAAACATGTCTTGAACAACATACACGAATCACACCAGTCTCAAGTTACCTGAAATGCATGTTAGTTTTAAAAAGGGTTAGCTAAACGTTGCATGAGTTCCACTGGTTTAATTGTTGTGTAACAACATGTGTTAACAAGTTTAATTGCACTGGTCATAATCACAATAACGGTCACAGTCATAGTCGCAAATGGAATTACACGAGTATACAAGTGAAACCTTGACTGTTTCTCCCTGGGCCGTGTCATCCCAAACACTCCCGGCCACCGGACCGTGTCACAAAGACACTCCCGGCACATCAACGGCGTCACGTGCAGTTCAACGCCCCATAGTAGTTATGCCTAACAACACAACCAATTATAGGACGCGTGCAGACCTGGTTGCCGACCGTCCTGTCGAGCGCGGCCTGGGTTCGTCAGACCAATAGTACTATTCGCTGTCCATGGCTTACACTAATCACTTGTAGTGGGGAGGTAGTTCGTGTGTTAGATGATTCACATCATCACAAGTTGGAGCAATTAACACAGTTTCACAAAATGCAAATCATTCCAGAAACAGTAACACAGTTGAAAAGTGGTGGAGTGAAACTCACTCCCAACTTGATGTAATCAACACAGTTTTTAACATACAAGTCCCCAGAAAACAGTAAAACAATTCAAAAGTGGGGAAGTGAAACTCACTCCCAAGTTGGGGCAATGATCACAGTTAGTAACAAGTTATGTGTTAGGGAAGTAGAATTCCCTTCATAAGTTTGTGTAATCAACACGGTTTGTAACATGCATTCCACCCCAAGTAAAACAATAAAACAGTTAAAAACGGGGTAGTGAAACTCACAGTGCAAGTAGCCGTCTCAACACTCGCGTGATCAAGCAACTGGATCAACTTTAATAACCCACATGCAAGTATGGCCTCAAATCAGTTTCTAAATTGGTAATGGTTATAACTTGGACCTGGTCAGGAGTTTTTACTCCGGATTGAGTCTATAGGACACTGGTATGGTAATGCGCTGTTAAACGTCAAGTCCCCGTTTAACACTCTATTAAAGGCTAAGGACACCAACCTCACATCGTGGGTCCTTAATAGTGTCATGTTAACCATGACGTGCTCTCGGATTCCTCCGAGACGTAACATATATCGTTTAGCATAGCACACCAGTCATGCATGTTTACTCATACGTATTTCCAGAGTCGTCAATCTATTCATGACTCTGTCTTGTCATGTAGGTGACGCATCGCGTCAACGTAATGTTTTTGGTAATTAATTTGCATATACTCCCATTATAGTCGGTATAACATGTTCTAGAATTCCTATCATCACACATAATCACAACAATATCATGATACACATCTCCCGTCTGTCTCCTATTCCTCTTACAGATAACTGCAATCATTATGTCTTCTTTGCATTCATTATCTTCACCATTCATACACCACAAGTTTCAGTTACGATTTCGTGTAATAGTTCTTGCACACCTCCTATAGAGGAGGGTATGGGTACTCTTCATGGGTTTGTTGCACATGCCGCAATAGTGAGCACCATGCTCCGCATGTTTGTGAAAAGGGAATAAATTTTGGTCTCACTGAGTTGTGAGCGAAAGTCTTCCCTTGCTGTCGTGTACGTGGGTATCTTTGGTTAATACTAACCGACCAAGAGAGTCCCTACCCTATGGTAGAGAATAACAGAGAGAAAGGCTTTTAAGAGCCTACGGTTGCCATAAGGCGAGCATGTACACGAGTAACAACGAATCTGCACCCTCACATCAACAGGGTGCCCGAACTACTCACAAGTAGTCTAATCACGTCGTAAGGATATGTAATTTCTACAGTAATAATTCCAGTTTGCGTTAAGTTTCGGGAGCTTGGCTCCAACTGTGGTACAACTGTTTATGTCTTTTCCAGGAGGAAATAACTTAGTAACTTTGATAACATCGATGTGATTCTCCAGAAGATAATCGTATATTGGGAATGGTGGAGTGTGTACCCAATGCGACTTTAATTCAAGTAGTACCATGTCTAGAATGCTACTATATCACGTGGACATATTTAAGGCGTGATGAGTGTCTAATGGTCACATGCATCACCATGATGCCCCTACACGTGGGACCAGATTTAGTCGTAGACATACATGTAATTTTGTAAAAGATGGCTATGTAACGAGTCATGGCATCAAGATTCCCTATCCACGGAGTACCTCCCGCAGGGTTGGAACATAGCCACGCTCGACTAACGTTTCATAAGGATGTCGTTGATGTAAACAACAACAAGTAATCATGTTCTCGAAAGATTACTTAATGCATAGGCGAATCTTGTTCACACTAGTCACCAGATAGTTGATCACCACTTAACCGTCTCGGTCTCGTGGTTATTCGAGTCAAATTCGGACTTGGTATGATCTGACTGTATATAAGTATAGAAAGATATAATGCTTTCTCATCTTGGCACCTCCGCCTTTGAATTACCGATTAAACGTAAGGGTTTCGTCGAGTTCGTTCATGCCAAACCATCTTGGTTTGGATTGGGAAATTCGTGTGGTTTTATGGACCCATGGGCTAAAGCCCGAATCCATAGTCACCCTAGTCCTATCGGGACAGTTGACCACTGAATCTGATTTTTCCCGCTAATCTCATATTTGTAATAATGTAAACAGGGAATGAAGACTCGGCCCCCGAGTTGGTCAAGACTAGGGTCGTTGAGTTTCTTGACCCTTTGTCATAGGATTAGTCAGTTTTGTTTCCTAATAGGGCACGAAAGAAATACGTGCTGCGGGGAATTGTAGTACATAGATCCACAATCGCTCGGCAACCTCTCGACATAACAAAAATAACTTTAAGGAAGGCTGAATAACAATCCTAATCAATTGAGGTAAGTCTAGCACTCTGACGGCTAGGATACGAATAAAGGTTATGAATGCCATTTCGCATTTAGTCGGTGCATCCAACCAAGCACCGATTTACACTTTAGTCGTTTGGATATGTCTGGTATCACACATCAAAGTATCTACAATTTGTAGCGTATGTTAAGTAACTCTCCAAGTTGGAAGAGAATTATTTGTAGCATCGAAGTCTTATCTTGATTTTAGGTATATAATACGTGCGTATCAAAGGAATTCCTTCCTCTGGATGAGCATGATATCTGAGGGACGTATTCGAAAGATTCACTAGTCCCTTCATCTGGAATGATCAGGACTACTAGATTTCTGGTTTGGTTTTCCCCAGGTGGGTTCAGCGCACAAAAGACACCAATCACGATATTCGGATGACTCATGACTACTCCTATTTCAAAGAGAGTTTGATTTTGATCGTGTTCCTTCATGCAGGGTAGTTCGTGCTTTCATATTATGGCATATATACGTCACTTCAGTGACATGTTCTGACCGCACACTTAAGCACTAGCCCTCTTTGGGTTAAGTCTACGTGCAATTTTAACAGTTGCATAATGTCGGATATTATTACATACATGATAATGATGTTGGTTATACAGGTTGTGGGCTCATGCGTGCGACGAAATTGTGTGATATGGGATGATTGAATATGTGACATTGATACTTGTATATAAGTATTGCTTATAATAGAATGGCCCGAAACGCTCACTACAAATGACCGAGGCGGAAATCGCGCAAATGATAGCGCAATAGCTTCAGACAATCATCCCCCGATCATCAATTTCACTCGCGGTACGAATACCCCGGTATATATGTATGTATCCAGTATTATACCTAAGATTTCTCCCGTTCTTGTTTCCTTAAGTAGCACAAGAATTTTCGTCACTCGAAATTAGCGAAGAATCGAGTTTCTCAGTAACATCATATCTCATGAATACTTATTTAAATCGATCAAATCAATTGAAGGTACCAACCAGTCGAAGGAAAACAAGGGGTGGTTCAACAATACTCCCCTGATCTAAAGAATTTATTTCTCGTATACTCACGAGGACAAGCAACACCGTTTAACGCATACTCTTGGTTACTCACAAGCGTAGGGTTTCGTTCACTTTGTGTCCAATCGACGGATGAAAGCCAGTGTATCCCCTTACGCGAATGCACGGCCCTCATACGGGTGATATTGATTCAAGACCGTGTATATAGAGTTGTCGCATGGGTTCGTCATCAGATTACCATACTCTATATATTACAAGGGATCGTGTGACATATAAAAATTTTATACGATTATTTTAAGTACCGTCCTTCGAATTAGACACACATACACACACACACGTATATATATATATATATATATATATATAAAATAATCGTCCAATGAGAATTCGTTTTGAATCATTTTGTTTCCTAATTATGCATTACAAGGTAGCTTCGTTACGGTCCTTCGTACCGTTCATTCCCTACTTCTTCGCGTTACTAGGGATTTATCTTGTATTGGTTTGAACAAAATCGATAGGGCGTATCAAATTAGTAATTTATATATACCGGACCTTAACACTTTCCAATAGTGTTAGTAAGGAGAGTCGAATTTATTGGAAGCAATGAATCGGATTACTTAATGATTATCGTGTTCGTACTTCGTACTGGGTTACGTCACCCCCAACAGAGGTCTACCAGATTGACATTTAGATGGGCCTGCGAAGAATGTTGTATATTTATAATTAAATGTATACATAGGAGTGTCCTGTTAATGCTAAGTATTAACGGGTTCGAAGAATATGGACGGAGGGTTTTCGCCTCCACGAGCTTTATTATAATCAGATCCGCGTCCACACAACTCCTTGCCATACCTTGATTACATCGGATAAGTTTCTCTTATTTATGTGTCGCCCTTAAATCCCCCTGATTTATGAATACCAATGCTAATTACCTGTCCTTATTGAGGATTAGAGATCGTATCACTAGCGAACAACAGCTAGTAAAGGAAATATACGCTTCAACCGAATAGCTTCCTAGACGACTTTCGGTGACATAAGTATAATTGATTCGTCGTAACGTAATGATTTTGAATAAATGGATATACGTTCTAGCAATCCTGCCAAAATAAATAAATTATGCTGAATTGCCTTACCAAAGCCAGAACATTGTTACTTATCCCGAATTAATCATTGGGTAATCGATGTGGGTAAGCCATCACCGGTTATACCCCAATAGTTTAATACAAAGTACTACTAGGGTGTAGTACCTCTAGAAAGTCGTATTATAATTTCGAAAAAAGGGCCTTTCCCGGATTAACCCAAAAGTCGTTACATGTCAACCCCCAAACTATCTTTCATTTAAAATCACCACAAACGTATATAGGTGTCGTTGTTACAACAATTGTGGCATCATTTATTGCATCAAACACGGGTCAAAGTCTCACGCTGTATTGCCCAAAACATGACCGAACGAATCGCAACATGCAGCTCGTCTGCCCTAAGTAACGGTACCTTGATAATGTAGCCGGGTGTTTATATATAGGTAGTACCGCAGCGTATCCACCACACCAATATACATGATCAATGTTCCGTTCACCACGATATTCGGGTCTCATATTACTTTTGCAAATAACCAACTGAAATTCAAAATAGTCGTTAATCGTAAAGAACACAATGTAACCAACGGTCACACAAAACGATTTCCACATCGCAAAACGTTTCAAAGGAATCTGTATCATCCCAACCTCTATACCCCATGGCATCGAAGACAACAGTAAGTGTAATTTATTCGCGCACCCCAGGCCATCTCCATAACCCAGAGATCGTCATATGCAGATATAACATATATCGAAACACATGCTAAGGAATACCACTAAGTATTATAGTATCACACGTGAAAGCTAGTGCCAAAATTATAGGCAAAAGAGGAAACCCGCGAACCATCAAATGAATCGCGGATTCAAGGACGAAAAAGTTTCGTAAGATGTTTGAACTCTGCGATTGTATAACAATCGAATGTGAAGCAACGAGAAGTGAAGTGAGGATCCGTACACGTCCTCCCAGTCTATCAGAATGACCCGCGCGTTCTTTGTGTATCTATGTTCATTTTGAAGTACCATTCTGGTATGCAATCGTTTTTACAATAATTATAAGGATATAGTTGGTGAGATCGTATCGTAGTAAAGGCTTAAGTTCTCACATTATAAAGTATAAGTAACAACTGTGTGGGTGATAGGAATCCAATTCTAGTGGATATTAAATATGTGGTCAGTAGGAATGTGGAATGGACTTTAATACCAGTTTTCTGCCTATCCCGAGGCATATGTAGTAACGCATTATTCACCAATCCCAATTCATGTATCAATTCATGCACAAACATTCACACACTATCACCTTGGTACACGTATGTATCATTCCACGTATTTAAGGGTGTTTACTACCGCGGCTTTCCGAACACTGCCTCGTATGAGCAAGTATGTTATTACGTTCCAGACCATAATAACCCACTTGCCCCACAAGGCCATCCTGGAACTTGCAAATAGGATACTTTAGAGTGTTCACTAAGCATTTTTAGTTGAGGTTAAATTTTCCAATGATGTCCACTAAAGTCCGAGCCTGTAGTTATAGTCTAGGTTTCCTTAAAGGCACCTAATTCTCTATAACCAATGGCTCTGATACCATCTTCTGTCACACCCCGACTTGCAGTGGAAGAAAAATATGGGATGCAACAGACACCTCTGGTATAAGCACATTGTTTATAAAGACACTACATTTTATTACTTACAAAATGTTGGTTACATACTACATGTATGTTACAACTGCGTTTTCCCATGAACCACATAAGTCTTCTAAGCCACATGTGTCTATATCAGGGTTCGCCTACAAACATGTCTTGAACAACATACACGAATCACACCAGTCTCAAGTTACCTGAAATGCATGTTAGTTTTAAAAAGGGTCAGCTAAACGCTGTGTGTGTTCCACTGTTTTAATTGTTGTGTAACAACATGTGTTAACAAGTTTAATTGCACTGGTCATAATCACAATGACGGTCACAGTCATAGCCGCAGATGGAATTACACGAGTATACAAGTGAAACCTTGACTGTTTCTCCCCGGGCCGTGTCATCCCAGACACTCCCGGTCACCGGACCGTGTCACAAAGACACTCCCGGCCCATCAACTGCGTCACGTGAAGTTCAACGCCCCATAGTAGTTATGCCTAACAACACAACCAATTTTAGGACGCGTGCAGACCTGGTTGCCGACCTTCTTGTCGGGCGCGACCTGGGTTCGTCAGACCAATAGTACTATTCGCTGTCCACGGCTTACATTAATCATTTGTAGTGGGGAGGTAGTTCGTGTGTTAGATGATTCACATCATCACAAGTTGGTGCAATTAACACAGTTTCACAAAATGCAAATCATTCGAGAAACAGTAACACAGTTGAAAAGTGGTGGAGTGAAACTCACTCCCAACTTGATGTAATCAACACAGTTTTTAACATGCAAGTCCCCAGAAAACAGTAAAACAATTCAAAAGTGGGGAAGTGAAACTCACTCCCAAGTTGGGGCAATGATCACAGTTTGTAACAAGTTATGTGTTAGGGAAGTAGAATTCCCTTCATAAGTTTGTGTAATCAACACAGTTTGTAACATGCATTCCACCCCAAGTAAAACAATAAAACAGTTAAAAGCGGGGTAGTGAAACTCACAGTGCAAGTAGCGGTCTCAACACCCGCGTGATCAAGCAACTGGATCAACTTCAATAACCCACATGCAAGTATGGCCTCAAATCAGTTTCTAAGTTGGTAATGGTTATAACTTGGATCTGGTCAGGAGTTTTTACTCCGGATTGAGTCTATAGGACACTGGTATGGTGATGAATGTCAGGGTAGTATTAGCTTTTAGTTTGGCTTCCAGGCACCGATTCGCGTGCCAGCCAAAGTCGGTAGTTTAACGTGTTCGGATAATGGTACGGGAGTACCAATAATGTCAACACATGGTTATTTAAGAATGATTAACTTTTCATCAAAGGAGTTTGAGTGTTTGGGGAGTCTAAGTTGCCCAAATTTGAGTTTCCATTTTCACCGTCGGGAATTCTCCCGAGCTGTCTTAGGACACACCCATAGTGCCCAATTTTCCCGGGAATCTCTCGGATTACTCCTGGTGTTCCAATTATAGTATTTTTCGGGTTGGGTTAGTTCCCAGTTCCGGCAGGTTCGTTATACGGTAACCGTCGAAATTCATTTAGATTACCTCATTTTTAATTCTATAAATTCTCATTTAATCTATGATTTGAATAAAAATCTGTAAATTTTTATATACCTCAGTAAAAATCTTTAGATTTTGGGGAAATTTTTGTGAATTTATTTTGGCCATTTAACTATTTAAATAAATTATATATAAACCAATATTTAATCAAATAATTAATATTAATTAGAATAATTTGTCCAAAAATTCCAAAAAGATTCCAAAACACTTTTTACATGTCCAGGAACTTCTCCCAAAATTTTGAGATTTTTTCGATTTCGTTTCGGTGCATTCCCAGCTACCGAAAACTCGCAGAAACGCGGATTTTTAACCCAAATCAAAACTCAACCAATGGACTCTGAATTTTCCCAAAACATTTTCCATATATTCCTTAGTGTCACTGTAAATATTGGTGATTTATTGAATTCGTTTGGTAATTTTTCCAAATTCTTTCTCTAAAACAGTCAAAAATTCACCAAATATCATAGAAAATTCAAAAAATTCTAAACTTTTACGTAGACCTTCCTTACAATACCCTACATCACCACACTAATTTTCAGCTCGATCTGATTATCACGGACCAAGTTATCTCTAAAACAAGATTCTGCCTATTCTAGATTCGAGTTTCGGGTGATATACCTAGCAATTCCTTCGATTCCAAGTGTTTCTTGAGTCCAGAAGTGGGTAGGTGCTATATTCAGTACCTACACATCAAGTACAACCCAAATATGCTAGAACTTAGATCAATCAAGCTTTATTTCATTGTTTTTCGATTAATCGAATAGTTAACGCTTTTTGTCGAATAGGTGTTGATTAGGGTATCAAACCCCAAAGATTTGTGATCATGGCTGCCATATAACACCACGTGAATACCAAAGTGTTCTTATTCAGCCCATAAACATGTTTAAACCTTCAAAAATCATGGATTAAAATGAGTTTTTGGCTAGAAATCGCGTTTAATCATGAAAACATGATCAAAACCATAAAACCCAAGGTTTATACCTTTGATTTGTTGATGTTTATGATGAAACTAAGCTGGAATCAAGCTGGTTATGGCAGGATTTTTGTTGAAGAAGATGAGTAATTTGTGTTAAAATGAATTAATAAAAGTTTTAAAAGAAAAAAAATTAAAATATGGGGGGCACCCCTACCCCACTTCTGCTTTGTCATGCTTCGTCTTTTCGTGTTAAAAGATGATGTTTATCTTCCGTTTGCGTTTAGGTTCGTTCGGGTCCCGGACGCGTTATCGATTTGCGCAACGGGCTCCGTTTTTCGCGTTCTTGCTGTCAAAAGACTCGGTTTTAAAAACTGGGCATAACCGTCTCGAAATCCGAGCATGGTTACGTTTTAATCATAAAAGTCTCGTATGACGTTTGTTTAAGTGTTTTTAAGCTTGATTGACCGTTCCTTGCATGTTTGGTTTGTCTTTCATTGCTCCTAACGCAAAGGCGTTTCCCTGACCGGGACTGCCTCGTTTTGCGTGCCCAGGCTCCGATGTGTTTCAAATCTTATGTCAGAGTCTATGGTACATAACTAAGATGTTTCGTGAACTTAGAATCTTAAAGGGCCCTACCGTTGGCCTAATAATCACAGTTGAATGTGTAATGCGCTGTTAAACGTCAAGTCCCCATTTAACACTCTGTTAAAGGCTAAGGATACCAACCTCACATCGTGGGTCTTTAATAGTGTCATGTTAACCATGACGTGCTCTCGGATTCCTCCGAGACGTAACAAATATAGTTTAACATAGCACACCAGTCATGCATGTTTACTCATACGTATTTCCAGATTCGTCAATCCATTCATGACTTGTCTTGTCATGTAGGTGACGCATCGCGTCAACGTAATGTTTTTGGTAATTACTTTGCATATACTCCCATTATAGTCGGTATAACATGTTCCAGAATTCCTATCATCACACATAATCACAACAATATCATGATACACATCTCCCGTCCGGTTACCACGGACTTGTACCAATCTAAGTTTACCGGGATTTTTCAGAGTTGTCACATTCGAGTCACCAAACTACTTCGCATATGGAGACCGATCCTGAAGAGGATCCGTTGACACCCCTTTTGACCTCGAGCAACGAGCCAGATCTCTCTGGCCTCGAGCGCATACCGTTCCCACCTCATCACCTGACTAGCTCCTCGGAGCATAGTCGGACTCCGGATGTTGCTATACCAGTAGGACCTATTCCTTGGAGCCCTACTCCCGCCACGGGGCATTGGGAGTGGGAGCTGATAGCACCTAGGTTACCTACACCGGAGACTCCGCCTGAGCCTTATACTCCTTCTATCTGGAGTGCTTACTCACTCTCTTCACCTAGTTCTCAGGAAGTACCCCTTATCCGCCTCCGACAGACGGCTCATCGGAGGGTGCCTGTCCCTGTGCCTATGTTTGCACCACCCATTTCCCCTATTTGTCCGACACCCGTACCCATAGGGACCCATCAACATTTTTCTGCCCGTTTTCTGACACCACCTCGGGAGGACCTTTCCCCATTTCACACTTACGAGCGAGGTGGCCTTTCCCAGCCATTTAGAGATTCTTCCCCACCCGTTGGGGTATACCTGTTCCTCCTCAGGAGGTGCCTGCTCCCATTATCGAGAGCAGCTTGATGGGATTTCTGCTTGAGGAGATTTCATTATTACGGAGGGCGCGGGATGAGGATGAGCAGCAGAGGAGGTCAATGGGAGACTACCTGATCATCTTACAGCAGGCGATCATCGCCTTACAGAAGGGTATGGGATATGTTCATCATGAGCAGGATCATCTCCATGCATTGGTATACGGATGTATCGGTGCCATTGTAGGTTTGGTAGCAGATCTTGGAGGGTTGGCATGGTGGGTGTGGCGTTCCTAGTATGGTTTCTTTCTAGTATAGATAGAGGTGATGTATCTTTTGTACATTCTACCAAGCACTGGGTTATACCCATGTCGAGGTGTTGATGCAGTCATAGTGTTTTCACGTTTTCCTGGTTAGTACTTTCATTGCATCGAGTCTATATGTCACTTTGGTGACATATTTTGACAGCACATATAAGCACTGGCCCTTATGGGTTAAGTCTATGTGCAAATTTTGACACTTGTATGATGATGACATTACATACATATATGACGATGCTTTTGACTATATGTGTCGTGGATTCATGTGTGTGATGAAGTGTGTGTTATGTGTTAGCCGAATATGTGATATGTGTTAACTGGATATGTGACATTGATACCTAGACATATATTGTTTATAGTAGAATGGCCTCGAAACGCGCACACAGATGACTGAGGCAGAAATTACGCAAATGATAGCGCAACAGCTTCAGGCTGCTATTCCCACGATTGTGGCGCAGGTTAGCGTCGGTATCAATGCTAACCCATACCCGAACCCGAAACTAGGACCTGTAGGTTAAAACGACAATCCAAACAACGCGCAAAACAAGGTTAGACTAGTTTGCATGTATATGGACGTCATGGACTACAACCCAATGGAAGTTAGTGGAACTGAAGGACCGAATGGATTTGTGATAGGGAATAAGCGGGAAGCCCCAGAAAGTAATCGAGCCGGGGAAACAACACCGAATAAAGGGAAAGCAACTAGCCAGAGTTGCACCATGACTACCCCAACGGGTAACTCTGATAACTATAAAGGAAAAGCCCCAAAGTGCAACCAGTGCGCTTTCCACCACTCTGGTAGATGCCGAACCGTGATATGCTCGAGGTGCCATAGAAATGTGCATTTTGCCCGAAACTGTAAGATGTCCATGAAACCAAATCCCAAACCAACTCGATTGCAACCCCCTAAGTCTCAACCTCTTCAGCAGCGACCTCAACAACCAGCACCACAGACTACCTACCCCCGTACGTGCTATAAATGCGGCCGTACGGGGCATTTCCTAAGAAATTGCCCGCAGTTAGCTCAGCAAATAGCAGGAGGAATTACGCAAGGCCAAGCTTCTACCTCGAATGCAGCTCAAGGTTATGCCTTTATCATACGGTCTGGTAACGCACGCCAGGATCCCAACGTGGTTTCAGGTAGGTTCCTCGTTTCCAATCAATTTGCTTCAGTGTTATTTGATACGGGAGCCGATAGAAGTTATGTGTCGATTGCATTTTTACCACTCTTGAATATGCCTGCTATTGACCCGAAACACCCCTATACCGTCGAACTTGCCAGCGGGAAACCGATTACCAGTCACCAACTTATTGTTAATTGCCCTGTAACCCTTAACGGTTACCAGTTTACTATTGACCTTTTACCAGTAGAATTGGGTAGTTTTGATATCGTTATAGGAATGGACTGGCTCTCGAACCATCGGGCGGAGGCGTTATGTGAACAAAAGGTTGTGAAGATTCCCTTATCCCCTACGGAGGCAATTATGGTACAAGGAGAGAAGTTAGGTGTCACGTTGAACTTCATATCTCACCTTTAGGCGTTGAAGTGCATACGACAAGGATGTGACGTGTTCTTAGCCAGCGTCACGTAGGAGGAGCCAGCCGAGAAGCGTATTGAGGACATCCCGGTAGTATGTGAATACCCTGATGTGTTCCCGGAGGAATTGCCCGGATTGCCGCCCGATCGGCAAGTCGAGTTTCGCCTCGACTTAACCGGGGACGACACCCGTTGACAAGGCTCCCTATAATCTTGCACCGTCTGAGATGCAAGAACTATCGACGCAGCTGCAGGAGTTACTTGATCGTGGGTTCATTCGTCCTAGTTATTCCCCCTGGGGAGCCCCCGTGTTGTTTGTAAAGAAGAAGGACGGTAGCTTTCGCATGTGCATTGACTACCGAGTGTTGAATGAGGTCACCATCAAGAATCGTTACCCTCTTCCAAGGATCGATGATCTTTTTGATCAGCTACAAGGAGCCCGATACTTTTCTAAGATAGATCTTCGATCAGGTTACCATCAAGTGAAGGTCCAAAAGGACGATATTCCTAAGACAGCGTTTTGAACTCGTTATGGCCACTATTAGTTCCTAGTTATGCCCTTTGGGTTAACCAACGCACCCGCGGTATTCATGGACCTTATGAACAGGGTATGTAAGCCATACCTTGACAATTTTGTCATTGTCTTCATTGACGATATCTTAATCTACTCCAAGAGTAAGGACGAGCATGGGAATCATTTACGTGCTATCTTGGAGATACTACGGACCGAACAACTATACGCTAAGTTGTCTAAGTGCGACTTTTGGTTACAAGCCGTACAATTTCTAGGGCATGTGGTGGATCAGTATGGAATTCATGTAGATCCAAGCAAGATAGAAGCGATCAAGAATTGTCCTGCGCCGAAATCTCCAAAAGAGATACGCCAATTCTTGGGACTGGCGGGATATTACCGCCGCTTCATTGAAAACTTCTCAAGTATCGTCCAACCGCTAACCGCTTTGACACAAAAGGACATGAAGTATGAATGGGGTGAAGACTAGGAAACAGCCTTCCAGCTGTTAAAGCAAAAATTATGTGAGGCCCCAATCCTGACGCTACCCGAAGGCAATGACGACTTTGTCGTATATTGTGACGCATCGCAACATAGACTTGGATGTGTCCTTATGCAAAGGAATAGAGTTATTGCATATGCTTCTAGACAATTGAAGGTGCAAGAAAAGAACCACACGACCCATGATCTGGAACTAGGAGTAGTTATATTCGCATTAAAGATTTGGAGACATTATTTATATGGTACCAAGTGTACTATATATACCGATCACAAAAGCCTCCAACATATCTTCGATCAAAAGGATTTGAACATGAGGCAGCGTAGATGGGTGGAATTGTTGAATGATTACGACTATGAAATAAATTACCACCCGGGTAAAGCTAATGTGGTAGCAGATGCGCTAAGTAGGAAGGATCGAATTAAACCCCTTCGAGTGAGAGCCTTGGGAATGATCGTACAGTCAAGCCTGATAGATCAAATCAGGAACGCGCAGATGCAAGCTCTAAAAGAAAGCCAGTTACCCGGTGAAGGATTGCAAGGGAATGAGAAAAGTTTTGTGAGAAAAACGGACGAAGTGTTGTACTTTAAGAATCGAGTGTGGATTCCTGTAAATTCGGAGTTGAGACAGTTGATAATGGACGAGGCTCATAGGTCGAAATATTCAATTCACCCCGGTACAGATAAGATGTACCACGACCTTAAAGAGTTTTACTGGTGGCCGGGATGAAAAAGGACGTGGCCGAGTACGTGAGCCAATGCTTGACTTGTACGCGAGTCAAGGCTGAGTATCAGAAACCCTCGGGTATGCTGCAACAACCCGAGATAACTCAGTGGAAGTGGGAACAAATCACGATGGATTTCGTGACCCATCTTCCGAAAACACCTCATGGTCATGATGCGATCTGGGTAATCGTAGATCGATTGACCAAATCCGCGCATTTTGTTCCGATCCGTACTACTTATAAGACCGACCAGTTGGCCGAAATTTATACTAATGAGATAGTAGCTAGACATGGTGTCCCGATTGCTATTATTTCCGACTGAGACAGCCACTTTACTTCGCGATACTGGCAGAAATTATAAGAAGCATTGGGGACGCGGATCGATTTGAGTACTGCTTACCATCCCCAAACCGATGGCCAATCGGAACGCACGATTCAGACACTAGAGTACTTGCTTCGTGCTTGTGTCCTGGACTTTGGAGGAAGCTGGGACAAGCATCTCCCACTAGTGGAATTCTCGTATAACAATAGTTACCATAGTAGCATTCAGGCAGCCCCATACGAGGCACTTTATGGTCGAAAGTGCCGAAACCCACTTTGTTGGGCCGAAGTGGGTGACACTCAACTGACGGGATCTGAACTAGTTCAGGAAACAACCGATAAGGTCCATCAGATTCGGAATCATCTGAAAGCCGCTCAGAGCCGACAAAAGAATTTGGCTGATATACGTCGGAAACCGCTATCGTTCAAAGTGGGCGAACGAGTATTATTAAAAGTATCGCCATGGAAGGGCGTTATCAGATTTGGAAAGACCGGAAAGTTAGCCCCGCGATACATTGGACCCTACGAGATCCTAGAAAAAAGTAGGTCCCGTAGCATATCGGTTGAAGCTACCAACCAAGCTTAGTGCCATTCATAATGTCTTCCACATTTCTAACTTAAAGAAGTTCCTTTCGGACGAGGCCACTCAGATACCATTGGAAGACATCCACGTTGATGATAAACTCCACTTTGTGGAAGAGCCGGTGGAAATAGTTGATGGTAGAGTCAAACAATTAAGGCATAACAAGATTTCACTGGTTAAAGTCCGGTGGAACTCGAAACAAGGACCTGAATATACCTGGGAATGGAAGGAAGAATTCCGTAGAAAATACCCTCACCTCTTCTCTAGTTTGACAAAGTAAATTTCGGGGATGAAATTTCTTAACCAGGGAGACTGTGATACCCATGACGAAACCAGGTACACCTTAATTGGTCCTAAACCTTAAGTCATGATTAAAACATTAATTGCGCGTAAACCTTGTAAACTTGTATGACTTGTGTGCTAGGCTGAGCAATCGTTATTATGTTTCGGAGAAATCCGAAAGCACATCATGGTTAACATGACACTATTAATGACCAACGATGCAAGGTTGGTGTCCTTAGCCTTGAACAACGTGTTAAACAGAGACTTGACGTTTAACAACACATTAAACCTTTGACGTTGATTATTAGGTTATCAGTAGCATCATTTGAGATTCCGAGTTCTAGAAGAAACTTAGTTTTGTGCCATAGACTGTGACATAAGGTTTGAAAATAATCAAAGCCTGGGCACGCAAAACGAAGAAGCTCCCGGTTAGGAAAACGCCTTCGTTCCGGGCATAACATAAGGCAACCAAATGTGCAAGGAACGATCGATCAAGCTTAAAAACACTCAAACGAACGTCATACGAGAATTTTATGATTAAAACGTACACATGCTCGGGTTTCGAGACGATTATGCCAAATTTTTAAAACTAAGTCTTTTGACAGTAAGAATGCGAAAAACGGAGCCCGTTTCGCAAATCGAGAACGCGTCCGGGACCCGAAAAAGAACCTAAACGCAAACGGAAGATAAACATCATATTTTAACACGTATAACAAAGCACGAGGTGTCCCCTTGGGACCCACCCCCAAACCGCCACCCCCCAATATAAATATATTTTAATTTTATTTATCATTTTAGTTTCATTTAATTCAAAGAAAAACCCAAGAACCTCTTAAAAATTCTGCCCTTCCTCACTTTCTTCAGCTGATTTTTCTCATAAACCTCAACAAATCAAAGGTATAAACCTTTTTTCTTATAGTTTAACCTTGTTTTCTTGATTAAACGCGATTTCTAGCCGAAAAACTCATTTAATCCAAAATTTTTGAATGTTTAAACATGTTTACGGGCTGAATAAGAACACCTTGGTATTCCCCTGGTGTTATATGGTAGCCATGGTCACAAATCTTTGGGGTTTGATACCCTAATCAATGCCTATTCGACAAAAATCGTTTAACTATTCCATTAACCGAAAAACAGTGAAATAAAGCTTGATTGATCTAAGTTCTAGCATATTTGGGTTGTACTTGATGCGTAGGTACTGAATATAGCACCCACCCACTTCTGGACTCACAATAAGTGCTTGGAATCGAAGCTTTCGCTAGGTATATCATCCGAAAACCGAAACTAGGATAGGCAGAATTTATTTTATCAATAACTTGGTCCGTGAAACTTGTATTGAGCTGAATTTTGGTATGGTGGTGAAGGGTGTTAACAGGAGTGTCTACATAAAAGTTTAGAATTTTTGAAATTTTCTACGATTTTTGGTGAATTTTTAACTGTTTTATCGAAAGAATTTCAGAAAAGTTATCAAACAAATTCAATAAAAAAATATTTTTATAGAGACACTAAGGAACATATGGGGAATGTTCTGGGAAAATTCGGAGTCAATTGGTTGAGTTTTGATTTGGGTTAAAAATCCGCGTTTTTGCGAGTTTTCGGTAGCCGGGAACGCACCGAAACGAAATCGGAAAAATCTTAAAATTTTGTGAGAAGTTCCTGGACATGCAAAAGGTGTCTGGAATGTTTTTGGAATTTTTGAACCACTGATGCTAATTAATGATAATTATTTGATTAAATTTTGTTTATAAAGAATTTACTTAAATAACTAAAATGCCAAAATAAATTCCCAAAATTTTTTCCCAGAATCTACAGATTTTTACTAAGTTATATAAAAATTTACAGATTTTTATACAAATTATAGATTAAATGAAAATTTGCGGAATTAAAAATAGATTATTTTAAATCAATTTCGGCAGATTACCGTATAACGAACCTGCCGAAACTGGAAACTGACCCAACCCGAATAATACTATAATTGGAACACCGGGAGTATTCCGGGAGATTCCCGGGTAAATTGGGCACTATGGGTGTGTCCTAAGACAGTTCGGGAGAATTCCCGACGGTGAAAATGGAAACTCAAATTTGGGTAACCCAGACTCCCAAAACACTCAAACTCCCTTGATGGAAAGATAATAATTCTTAAATAACCATGCGTTGGCACTATTGGTATTCCCGTACCATTATCCGAACACGTTAAACTACTGACTTTGGCTGGCACGCGAACCGGTGCCCGGAAGCCAAACTGAAAACTAATACTACCCTGACGTCCATCACCATACCAGTGTCCTATAGACTCAATCCAGAGTAAAAACTCCTGACCAGATCCAAGTTATAACCATTACCAACTTAGATACTGATTTGAGTCCATACTTGCATGTGTGTTATTAAAGTTGATCCGGTTGCTTGATCACTCGTGTGTTGAGACCACTACTTGCACTGTGAGTTTCACTTCCCCACTTTTAAATGATTTTACTATTTTCTGGGACTTGCATATTATAAACTGTGTTGATTACACCAACGTGGGAGTGAATCTTACTCCCCAATTTCTAAACTATGATACTGTTTCTGAGATAATTGGCATGTTATGAAACTATGTTAATTGCACCAATATATGATGTGAATTATCTAACACACGAACTACCTCCCCTCTGCAAGACAAATGATTAATGTAAGCCCGTGGACAGTGGATAGTACTATCAATTTGACCAACCCAGTGCCACGACTGACGGTGTGTCGGCACTAGGCTACTTCACCCGTCCTAATTTGGTTATGTTATTAGGCATAACTATTAAGGGGCGTTGAACTGCACGTGACGCAGTTGATGGGCCGGGAGTGTCTTGGTGACACGGTCCGGTGGCCGGGAGTGTCTGGGATGACACGGCCTGGGGAGAAACAGTCAAGGTTTCACTTGTAGACTCGTGTAATTTCATCTGTGACTAAGACTGCGACCAGTGCAATTAAACTTGTTAACACATATTGTTACACAACAATTAAACCAGTGGAACTCATGCAGCGTTTACCTGACCCTTTTTAAAACTAACATGCATTCCAGGTAAAACTAAACAGGAGTAAGGAACGTGCGTGTGGATGGCTGTGGTAGTGAACTGTAGCAGAATAAGAGCTGTAATAGCTCGTAGTACCGTACTTGAACTTATGGTTTGTAATATGATACTAATAGTATGTCGTAACCGAGGTTCCCTGTTTATGTGATATCATGTTTTTAAATTATCGGGAATTACCATGTGTTTGCCGCACCCTGCATTGTCTTCCACTACGAGTCGGGGTGTGACAAACAAGGCCTTGTTCGTGTGTGTTTGTTAAGGTTTTTTTTATCTAACGAACGGTTCACGAACACGTTAATGAACAAGATTCTATGTTTGTGTTCGTTTGTTAAGAAACTTTAGTTGTTTGTGAGCAGTTCGTGAACACAAGATCTAAACACAAACGAAAATTAGACATGATAAGTTAAATATACTAATTTAAGTCCATGATAATCCACCACATGATAAGTTAAATTATACTAATTTAGACATAATTATCCAAAATTACTTAGATATGAATACATAATAATCCTAATTCATAAGTTCATAATTATCCCAAAAATGTTTTGATTCTTGAAGGATCAACTTCCCCAAATTCTTCATATCATCTTCAATTTCCTAAGAATATTTAAAAACAAGTATCAATAAGATAAGGTTTCCAGTAGTTTAGTATGACCAACAACTCAAAAGAATGATGTTTAAGTAACCAAATTGAAAATTAAAAGATCAAATTAAGAATGGTAAAATGCAAGCAACCATAATTTAGTGAGGACCATCACTTACCATCAAAAGAGCAAGCAACCTTCTTTTATAAACTTGTGAGGATCCTATATACATGAAATAGAAAACCCATGTGAGATGTGTTCATTTTGATTCAAACACAATTGTGTATAGAAACTACTTTAACATAAACAAAATTCTTAAAACCTTCAACTTTTTTGATATTCACTTATCTTTTTTAAGGCAGAAAATAACCATAAAACCTAACTTCTTTATAATAGTATCAGACCTTTTAGACACACGTAAACTTTGCAACATATAAATAGAAAATAGCATATTCACATACTAGTAACAACCAAAAAAATTGTAGGAAATAGGAATAAAATAGATGCGTACTTACAAACAAAAAATCATAGTTCTCAACTTCTTGTTCTTCACGGAAGCGCAACATATACAATGTCTTCATATTCCTATAATTATTAAAGAATATAAGTTCACCATGATAAGAAAACAAATATTAAAGTTGAAAACAAATAAAAGTTACCTTCTTTTTTTGCAGCCCGTAATTATTATGATACCAATCAGCACGCAAATGCATATCCACCATCTTAGTTCTTAGAGCGGAATGATGTGGATCGATAACCCTTCCACCAGCACTAAAAGAAGAGTGGTTATTGAAATAACTAGGATATAAACAACCATTTTAGATAGAATTTTATACTTAAGTTTATTATCCTTCCACCAATTCAACGTATCAAAATGCACACCTGGCTCAGTAATGCATACCCCTTATTCCAAATAAGTTGTTAATTTTGACTTTGCACTTTTAACACAATCAACATTTCTACTTTCTAATATGTTGCTTATATTTTGCTATGAACAAACTGGAATTCTCATATCAAACTTGCAAGTTAATTAAAATTCAAACACATGCGAATTAACATTCCAAGAACTAAGATATTGATTTTAACAAATGAGCCAAACCTAACAGCCTACGTTGGTGATTAGTGGACCAACAATTAGATCATTGGTTATGGAAATTAACCTATGATCTTGGTTATGACAATCAGCGATTTGAAGTTAAGCCTTCGAGTCGATTTGACAGATGCAGAATTCGGATGGTTACTGGAGGTCACCAGATTCTCTTTTATTAAAATTAACTCGCATTTTTGAATCAGTCTTGAAAAAAGTTAACGAGTTAGGTGGATGGGTGCCTATAAATTTGGGTCTATTTTTAGAACAAGTATACTCTGAATTTAAGAGGTTCAACGGGTGCTTACACGACTACACCCCCGACCTTCAAGTAAGTCCACCCCTAAACGGATATTTGTGTCACCTAGTTAAGGCGTTTCTTGTTTTTCGGGGTGTTACCCTTTCAAATCCCCGGTCTATTGGTTTAAGCTGCATCCATATGAACCAGCATAATTACATTAAATATAGAACATGTATTGAAGCCAAAATTAACAGTCCAACGTACCTGGGTAATGACTTGGGATAACTTTGTCGTGCTTCCGGTCACCGGAGAACCTATAAAACGAAATCGTTAGCTTGTCTTGGAGGACCGAGGGAGGGGGTGTTTGTGGCTATCCTTCGACATGAAAGTAAGAGATCGTTTGGTGTAATAAATTGGGAGAATTTACTCCGGCCGATTTAATGGTGAAGAATGTTTTTAGAGCATTCAATATCGTGTAAGTGTATTGTTGAATGAATTCATTACCTCGTATATCCGTTGTCGATCTCATTTATCCCCTTTTCCTTTATCCGGAGAAACCCTTTGCCCATGGGCAAAAGGAATCATCTTCCGGGTCACCGTATTTTCTGGGTAAAGCCCAACGGTTGTCATTTAGAAGGGAACATGGGAGATAGGGTCATTTAATAAACCTGATCTTCCCATGCCCTCTTTCTTGGAGCCGTTTCATCAAATTGCTCTAACCAGGGCATTAAATGCTCCGACGTGATCTTCTCTTCAGACATATTTTTCTTTCGGAGTGTGACATCTTTACAAAGGGCGAGAGAATCAGTTCGTTAACTTGCCTCACGCGGGCTTTGACCCTTCCATGTGTGTTTAAGGAGAACAACTTAGGCTTGGATTTACTGAGTATGATGATGATGAACTTAGGCTTGGATCTAATTGCCGGTGTTGAGCCCAGTCAGGGATGCTCACATCACATATATTACCAAGTTATATCATTTGTAATATTAAATTTATACCTTGAAAATGTAATCAATATAATTTATTAAAAATATACACATATTGCTAAAGCATGATAGATATAAGGCAAATTGGAAATAAATAATCTCACATAACTCAATTTGGCTGATAATAATCCCAAGTCAGTTATTGGCCGATAATAATCCGATCTGTTTAATTTTTTTTGTAAAATAGTCTGCCGTTAAAATAGCTTAACGGAGTTAAGTTTTTTTTTCGAATTACAAATTGATGTTTTATGGATTTTGATCAGAAGGAGGATACGAGTCGATTAATGTAAAACTTACCTCGAAATTGTACTCGAAATGGCTTGATTTTTGTTAATTGGAAGTTTAAACACCCGATTGTAGCACCGTTTTCGTGGGTTGGGGCAGTATTTCGAGGTAAGTTTTACATCGGTCGACTCGTATCCTCGTTCTGATCAAAAGCCCTAAAACATCGGTTTGTAATTCGGAAAAAACTTAACTCCGTTAAGCTATTTTAACGGCAGACTATTTTACAAAAAAACTTGACCAGTTCAGATTATTATCAGCCAATAACTGACTTGTGATTATTATTGGCCAAATTAAGTTAGGTGAGATTATTTATTTTCAATTTGCCTAGACATAATTATTAAGGAAAATGTGGTTTAATAATTATTTTTATAAACGTGGTAAAAAACATAAAATTTTAAGTAAGAAATCATTATTAAGGATTTCTTAAAACACAGTATAAGGTTATAAACTTGTATAATTTATTGAAAGGGATCGCCGGCACTAGTCGCACCTCATGAGCCACGAGGAGTTTGAAAAAACAACCATTGCCTGTTGCACATCTCCATCAATCACTCCATAACATGTTAGTGTGTTACCTATCTCCCAATCATTCTTCTTTGCTTTATATATACATAATGATATCGATATTTATGTTTTTAATTCTTAAACTTTACCTAAACCATTTTCTAGAGTATATGTGAGGTAAGCTTTCTTCGATTACAATGACCACACATTAGAGTTTATGTTTTTTATTCTTGTTTTGAACCACTTTTTTGGGATTTTATCAACTTGACATTAAAAAAAAATATTTTGATCCAATATATAACTTCATAGCTAATATAGATATAGATATTTACTACTGATCAAATACATAAATTATATATATATATATATTTATATTTATTTTGACAGGAACAAAATATAAGAAAGTCTATTAATCCTAGTTAGTATCATCAATATATTCACTAAACTTTCACCTACTAATGAGAACGGTAGGGGCAGAGTTAGTGTATTAGGAGGGGTATCAATATATTCAATATTTTAGTATTTTGTTAAAAATGTGTTCGTAAGAAAAATTAATAACAAATACATAAAATTGTATTTTTGTGATGTATGTTAAATGAACTTAACATGTGAGCTAGTTTCATCAATTTGGTAATTCGCTTGATTGCTTAAAGAGATCGTTTAGTGTCTAACATGGTATGAACCAAGGAACGCAACACTACATCTGATCAACTTCATGTGTTAGCATATAATTGCCTTAATCGACCCTAAAGGGAAAACAAAAAAACTTATGAACAATTCATATAACTCGATATTCTTCATGATAAGGTATGTATATAATACAAACCCCCTATGCTTCACAAAAAGATAATCCTTTTCGTTCTATTTTAAACTCGAACCCATCAAAGTAGATGCCCAAAGGAGTGTGTGAGATTGCATTTTGAAGAATACTATATGACTAAGGTGATCCAAACCTGTTTGGAAAAAAAAAAAGCAAGTTAAAACATATATATCTTGTGTTAATTATTAGATATTCATATATTTAATTACCATGGTTTTAATATCTTTTTACGAACTTTTGCAACCAACTGTTTCGTTTAAATAAAGTCTAGCAAAATACTAGCAATGGATTTACAACAAAAAGTGCCATCGCAACATTAGCAACAAAACTTGCAACTAGGGGCGCAACTTCTAGTTGGCGGGAGGGGGCGGCCGCCCCCCCCCCCCTCCCCCTCACTCACGAACTTTTTGCTCAGTAGTGGACAGTATGTAGTTTTCGTATAGAAATTTTTGGGTATATACGTTTTCGATCCCCGGTTTTATATAAATTTTTGGGTACATACGTTTTCGAGACCCCCCCCTCGGGTCTGAAATCTCAAGATTCGCCACTTGCAATAAACTGAATTTGAGAGGGTCTATTCCATTACAATTATTTCCCTCACAAGTCACAACTACGTCACAAAATGAGTTAGCGACCGGATGGGGCCGTCACAACTTCCATTGTGAAGGATGGACATGTAGTAAGGCTGTTGCAAGTTTAATGACGGATTTAGTCCATCGCAAACTCCTGTCACGAAATTTTTTGAAGTTAAATCCAGAAAAGACAGTTTGATTTTTTAACACATCACCAAATAGTTTAAATACTGTTGTATTACCAAATGTACACTCTTTTAGCTAATGTTAATGTTAGTGGCATATAAACAAATATCTTATGGTCAGCCTTTTTTTGAATGATTATATTTGACTAAACATTTTATAAAATACATTTTAATAAATTTGACCGATTAAACAAATAATTAAAACCAATAAGGTCAAATTTATACACACCCAACTACAAAGGCCATATGCCACAATATTAGATCATGTTTAATGTGTAGGTTATGCGTGTTTATAACGTTATCCTATGCATTCATCTAATTAATTAACAACTAATTAGTTCTTTATCGTTGATTTACCCAACAATATTTTTTTAATGTGGATTACGTTGTCATAATATTGACTAAGCTTGTGGATGAGTTATCAGTGAGTGTGCGCCAACTAAGAATGATTTTAAACTTCTCTTTGATTCTATTTCATCGTCTTCTTAATGATTAATAAATATTTATCAAGGAAAATCTCAAAAAGAACTTTAAATACCTTTACGATTTTATACTAGAGGCTTATAACCAAACGACAATGAGTTCGTTAAACACAATTTGCGTGTTTAGTGAAGACCGTTCGTTTATTTTTGAAAAGCACATCTCTACGATCCTAAAAAACCATACAAAGATAAACTATCTAGAAGGACACGTAACATAAACATGCGGTTACATACACTAATAATCTCATAGTTATTTGTTATAAGGACGAATGTACATGTTGAAAATCTACTTCGTGAAACACATATATATCAATAGTAAGTCTTTTTTTTTTGGCTACATGGGTATTCATGGTACCCTTGTCCGGGTACCACTACCTTAACGGTACACCGCCGTCACCCCCACGGGTGGCAGAATGGCGTATGGTTTACAAGGACTAGCTACCAAAGAAAGGAAAGGACAGAGGGAGCTGCATTTGTGTGTGAAGAGGAGAGAGAGGGTTTGTTGGTAGGCGGGAACACTACCGTCAGTGGGAGCGGGTTCCAACGGATAGTTGGTTTATTGCAGAGGTGGCACTTGGGATGTCTTGTTTACAGGGGTTACGCCACGTCCACTCCTAAGATATAAAATAATAAATTTACCATCATATACTTATTTTACGTCATATCATAAGGGGGCGATCGGTTCGCGAAATGTTTTGGAATTAAAATTTGAATTTGTATAGGAATTAGAATTTGAAGAAATTGGATTTGGAATTTAAACATTCTAATTGGAATTGGAAATTGTTGGAATTGGAATCTTACTTTCATTTTTGTTGTGTTTGGTTGTCAAATGAATTAGAATCCATCACCCCGGCACCCACAACCCCTGTTCGGGTCGAAATGGTTCGCGTCGAAACGGTTCGGTTCGAAACCGTTCGCGTCGAAACGGTTCGCATCGTAACGGTACGGGTCGGTACAGTACGCGCCGAAATGGTTCGGTACGGGTTGTAGCGGTTCACGTTGAAACAGTATGGGTTAAAACGGTTCGGTTCGAAACGGTTCGCGTCGTAACGGTACGGGTCGAAACGTTTCGCGTCAAAACAGTTCGGTACGGGTCGTAACGGTTCGCGTCGAAACGGTACGGGTCGAAACGGTATGGGTCGAAACAGTTCGGTTCAAAACGGTACTGGTCGAAACGGTTTGCGTCGAAACAGTACTGGTCAAAACGGTTCGATTCGAAACGGTACGGGTCGAAACGTTTCGCGACGAAGCGGTATGGGTCGAAACAGTTAGGATCGAAACCAGTACGGGTCGAAACGGTTCGGATCGAAACGGTACGAGTTGAAATTGTACGAGTTGAAATGATGGGGGTCAAAATCGTTCGGGTAGAAACGGTTGAAGATTCCAATGAATTTACTTTAATTCCTTCATATATAGGAAGGATATTGAATTCCTTTAGTTAAAGAAATTTAAAGGAATTCATGCTCAATTTCAATTCCAATTCCATTGTCAACCAAACATATGAAGATTGGAATTGAGCTTCCATTTCCATCAAATTTTGTGACCCAAACATCTTAAAATAAGGAATTCAGATTCTAATTCCTTTAAATTCTATTGAATTCTTACGAACCAAACACCCCCTAAGTTTTCGTCTTCTAAGGATGATTAAAAGTTCACAGGTTAGTAAATTACCACCCAAAAAACAACTCAAAGAATTGTAAATCAGCCTAATCAAAAGTGTTTAACCTTATGATGAAGGGGTCCAAATTTATGTCTACAATAACAACAAACAAGAAAGACAATATGTAGGTAATGTTCGATAATAATACTTATACAGATATAATTATTATTTTTTTAAATGAATAAACTAGTGTGTGTATATATATATAGGGAGAGGATCATGAGAAAACCAGATATAAATGAGAAAACTAGAAAACTAACTAAAACATCAAAAAAAAAGCATAAAAAACATACAAATTTTCTTATAAAAAATGTTGCATATTATGTATAAAAAAACCATTTAAAAAAAAAAAAAAATTGTACTGTACATGTGCACTATATGTGTACTAGACATGTACATTATATGTATATGTTGCACATGTGTATTATATGCTTTTTTATTTTTTATTTTTAAAAAAGTTTTTTTATATAATATATATAGCGAATTTTTATAAAAAAATTAAAAAAAAATTGATATGTTTTTTTGGCTTTTTTAGTTAATTTTTTGGTTTTCTTATTTAAACTAGTTTTCTCATTATCCATCCCATATATATATATATATATATATTATATATTGTAAGTAATCAAGGTCAAGCAGTTTACTAAGCTTATTTTATAAAATGTCAACCTTAAAATAAACTGATTTACATATTACTAGTGGCTGAAAGGTTTGACATTGAACTTTATTTAAGTAAATCTTTCATTCTCAAAAAGCATTAGTATTTTACTAAAAAAAGGTAAACAAGATAGATGCACGATACCCCACCGCGAAACTAGTTTATTTATTCGTCCCTGACCGCGAAACTAGTTTATTTATTCGTGCGTTGCATAGATATGCTAAGTAGAAAATTCAAAAGTTAATGTCAAAATAATGGATAGAGGGAATGGGAACGATTGACAGATAGGAAAGTGGGGTTGGCATTGTTGAACATCCTATCAATAGCAGAGTTAAGTTAGAATTTTAGAAGGGTAAAATTTAGAAGATCTTACCTCTGCTTCGTAGGATAGAGAAGCTTCCCGGCTTGATAGTAAGTTTGTGTCAAGTCTTAGACATAAGACACATAATACTCAACAATTAAGGTAAAGGCCGATTAGTGCATGTACTCCCTTGTTTTTCGGCTATCAACGCCACCACATGATGCATGATTAACCATCTTCCTCTTTTAACATTATTTTCACGAAATTAGTAAAATAACGTTAAAATTAGTGCATTTTCACTTTTGCCTCCGGAAACCCACACACACACACACACACACATATATATATCTATATATATTATAGGGTAAGGTGCATGCGAGAACCACCTTTATTGTGAGAACCGCGAGAACCACCTTTATTGCAAAATAAAATCTAAAAAAAATAAAAAAAGCACTAATTTTTTTTATTTTTTAATAATTTTTTAATAAAAATCGTTATAATTCGTTAGCAAAAAAATAACTTTTTTTTTCGAGTAACAGTCATCCATGCACATGTGCATATGTATCATAACTTCGATAAATTTAATAATACGTTATCACTAGTAGACAATTGCACTTTAATTTACAATACCATCCATAATACACTCAATTTTACATTAAATGCACATATGCGTCATTATGTATAACAATTATATACGGTGTTTTAGTACAAAAAGTTTGTGATTTTGAATGATGAAGTAGACTCAGATATATGTTTTTTAGTTAGTTATATCTAGTAGTTGATGGGTTCATTATAGTTGTCACTTTATGATGTAATATGTTGATTGGATGGTATAACTGGTGATGATATACATGTATTGTAACGCTCCGCGTTTCTATACTTTCTATATTTGGAAACCTTGTATCGTACTTCTATTTTTAGTAAGCGTTGTATCTTGTATTCGTCTTTCGTTGTAAAAGTTGTAAACCGAGACTTGGATTGTAATGAGAAACTCGTATTTTAACAATATTATGTTAATTACAGTCATGTTACACTTATACTTGTTCATACTTTAAACGTGTAAACGTCTTCGTGGTACTCTCAATCGTAAACGTGTGATAACTCGCAAACTTGGTTTGTATTGCGTAAACGAGACTCAAACGTGAAATTTTTAATCGTTAAACTAAACTCGTTACGAAAATATAATTATCTATTCATTTATTAAGTTAATTAATTAAATTAATTAATTAAGTTAATTAATTAAATTAATTAATTAAATTAGTTAATAAAATTAATTAATTAAATTAGTTAATAAAATTAATTAATTTATTTTTACAAAAATGCTATTTTATAAATATATCAACATTTAGGATTAAAGGTTAATAAATACATATATATATATATATATATATTTTAAAGTCCAAGGTCTAAATTGTAATTCTTGAATTCTTAACTTCAGGGACTAATCTTGCCATTTTTGGTAAATTGTTTAAAGGTTTTTAATTAAAAAAATAATATATATATAAATAATATACCAAAACCGGATCCGCGGGACTCGAACCCGGGACCTCCGGTTCACCAAACAAAGCCTCAACCACTCCACCAGCCGCCTCACATTTGAATGAACCCGGAGACAAAAGCTTCTTATGCTTTGTTTCCGGTCGAAGACTGGTCGCGACCAGCGGGCAAACAGCCCTTTTTTGGGCGGGTTTTTGTGTTTTATTTGAGTTTTAAATCATTTTTAACATTAATTTTTTAACATTAATTACTTAACTAAAACCTAACCTAACCCTTCCCTATAAAACCCACACACAATCCAAGCATTTTACACTTTCTAAACTCCATCTAATCCCTCTCAAATCACCTCAAAATCCTTGCAACATCAGATTTTCGAGCAGAATTACCCATCTTCACAAAAGTGAGTATAACTCACTCATTTCTTAACAAAATCCTTCCATTCTTTTTCCCACTTGCTTGGATTAACCTAAGGATCATTTCCATTGGTTTTCCATGGAAAACCAAGCTCTGGAATGACCAGAAAAAGGTTCCAAAGTGGACTGTTTTACTTTATGTTCTCATAAACTTGTTTAATCTCTTACTTTTCTCATTCATCCTAGTGTTCTTGAACTCCTAATCACATGTATGATTATGGGGACTAACCTAGGTTGTTAAACTTGTAAATAGGAGTATTTAATCACTCCAAACTTTCTGTTTTTGAAGAGCATTGAGCTCACAAGTGATGCAAGTTCTTAAACTTGTTCATGTGTGTCCACCAAGGAAGCTTGGGCTATCCTAACTTGAGACCACACATCACTTGATGATTTCATCAAGATCCCAAAATAGTTTGCTAGACTTAAAGTGTCACAACCCCACAAACCCGTTGACGATTGTCCTCGTGTGCTCGTCGGGTTGTTGAATACTTGGCTACTTGGTATCTAGATGACACCTTATCATTCTTGTCTTTACATTCTTGTAAAGTATACAGTTCTTGTACCCTCCTTGTTACCAATGGTAACTTGTGTAGTGGTGAACATAATCCGAGGTTCAAAGTGGATGGTTTAACCTCCCACCTCATACTTGACATACATGACACTAGAGGTTACAAAGTGGATGGTTCATCCTCCCACCTCCTACATGATTATAATGATATATATATATATATAACTATATTATAATTCTAAAACCGAAACCTTGATAATGAACTTATAATCACCTATCAAGTTATTAAGTTTAACACTAAAGTATGTAATTCCTTGTCACGAATCTAATAGGCCCCGAACCTATGAAATCACACCCAACTCGTAAGAGTTACTATAGTGTCAAGAACGAGTGTTACATCTTAGTGAATACTTTCGTATCATAATACTTTATCAAACTTATTTTTAATCATGCTCGAATACTCCTAATCTCCCGTTGAAACTCTATACTCATACGCCTCGTTTCCTCTTGTAGGATAATTCGGCGTCATCCTCGAACCAACGTCTTCACGGATTGTCAAGTGTAGAAAAGACTTAGCAAAACCGTGAGTACACTCGACCCACTTTGTTTATAACACTTTTCGGGTGTAACATGTTTCCATATACAAAATCACGAACACTTAAACTTTATAAAACACACAAACGATCCCATATACATGAAAGCTTGAATCTTATACTTGATGCTTGTCTTGGATATTCGTATTGCTATGCTTTAGTCATTAACTATTTTTAGCCTTCGTTTGACATGCTTAGCGCTATAGGAATTCACGCATCCACCTCCATCGTGTTATTCGTGAGGTCATGTTAAAACATCGTGATTGCGTTAAGGGTTTGATTATTAGTATTGCATGCCTTGATACTGCTCTTGTATAGATTGGTTGCCATGTGGATTGTTTAAACTTATTCGTATACGTATGCTATGCATAAACTTGTGTACTCGCCTTTGCTTTCGCATTGACATTATTTTAAAACATGTTACAGGTTGAAGGAGTTGACGCTATGAAAACAATATAGCAAGGACTAGATACACACAAATTAGACGTTAGGTTTAATGTCGACGTATCAATTTTGTTATGACTTTGCAAATGTTATGTTGTTCTTTGTTTTGTTACATTGATGTATTTGAAAATTCTTATGAAATGAAATATGGTTTAATTAATTATTGTCATTTAATAATGTTGTGAGCAATGAGCAATCTCGTTTTCGTCTCATCCCGATGTTTCCACCATCGGTTGGGGTGTTACAGATTCGTATCAGAGCCATAACTATAGGGAACTAGGTAGAATTGCCATGTTCGACCTAATCTATAGTTCTAAGTACCCGTTGTGCCCATTCTTGATTATGCTTAAAACTTTATGCTTCCTACTTTGCTTCTCTCTTTCCTTTTGGTCTTAATACATATACATGGTGTCTTCCTAAGACACTTTTACACAATAAACGTTTGGACGCTTGAAGACACTCGTAATATAAACGAGACGACTTCACTAAAATAGGTGTGAAAACCGCAATTTGGTGAACGACTCTCAATCCGCTATACTTATTCTTTTTGCACACAATTATGCGACGAGTTATGAGTGAAATCCAAACCTTGATGGAAAATTTCCAACTCAAAACTCTAGTGGACCCTTACCAACGACTCGGAATTTGCTCTTCGTTTGGTAAGTACCAACCACACTTAGGGTACGCAATCGTCAAGTTAGGGGTGAAACCCGCACCTTGTCGATTAAGTCCCATTCCTTGATTTTCGCTCTCGCCAAAGTCTCGATTTTCCGATTGGTTAGAGACGTGTAGTAACTGGAAGGGTAAAATGTCGTTAGTCGCTTCTCGATGAGAGCATTTTACCTATAGGCCAAAGCACGTTTCTCTAATTCGAAAAGATCTTCGATTCACTTTGGAATTGTCGACGATTCTCTACCCGAATCATTCCCATGTTTTACGAGCCTATTCTTTTTATGTGACTCAAATTTTATGTGTTTTGATACTTGTTACCTCGTTCATTTCAAACCGTTACACACTCGCACATTTATCGCAATAAAAAACAATACTAATCCTCGTGAACAAACTAAATTTGTACTCTTTATTTGTATTCATACGTGAGTATACATGTTATACTTGTTGAACTCATGCAAACTATGTGAACCATACTTGATGAACACATGCTTCTTATGTGAAACTTATGTGAATTTTATTAATACTCATGCATGCAAAACCTATTTTCTTTATTACAATCAAGTCTCATGCTTTTGTCTTGTTTAAAACCTCTAGATGCCTCCTTTCCGTAACTCGTTGAACCGCCTCAAGAAGTCCAAGAAGACGGATTCCTAGAAGGAATCCAACAACGAGGACTCGATATCGAAGCAAGAACTGATTGGGCTTGTTTCGGAGCAAATGGCCGGGCAATTGGCTAAGATCATACCCGACATTGTTAGCCAAATCCACACCATACACGCCGAAGCCACACCTAAATCATCCGTTGATTCCAAAGCCAATACCCCCAAACCATCTTACCAATTCAAGCATTTCATGGCTTGTAAACCAGTGGAATTCACTGGCATGGACGGTGTTACCGCCATGATCAATTGGTTTGATTCAATGGAGCTTATCTTCCTTCAGGGCGGCTGCCCTGAGGAACTCCGAACCCTTAATGCCACCGGGGTCTTCCGCAAGAGAGCCCTCGAGTGGTGGACCACCGAACGAAACACGCGTGGAAACGAAGCAGCCCATGCGATGACTTGGGAAGAGCTTAAGGAGCTCATGAAGGAGCAATTATGTCCTCCCCATGAGACCCAGAAACTTAAAAACGAGTTCTGGAATCTCACACAACAAGGGAGTGACGCTGAAGGATTGATTGCGCGCTTTAAACAGTTAAGTATCATTTGCCCTGGGCAAGTCGATATTGTTCCCAAATGAATCGCCAAGCTCATCCGTTGCCTCTCACCGGTGATCATGAACCATGTAGCCGCAGCCAACCCGAAAACCCTCGAGGAAGCCTATGCCATAACCCTCCAACTCAACCATAACTGCATCCTTCAGGGGGCCTACGACAAGGTCCCTACGAAGCATGCGCACCAAGCCATTGCCAACACCACCGAATCACCTATCCCTCCAGCCAAAAAGCCCCACAACAAGAACAAGAAGCGGAAGGCTTCTTCTCAAAACAATGATGTCGTCACTCCGCCTACCCAAAACACCAACCAACCTGGACAAGGTTACATTGGCTCTCACCCCAAGTGTACCACTTGCAACTACCATCACCCTGTTGGCACCTCATGCCGAAAATGTGCCAACTGTAATAGGTTGGGACACCTCTCCAACTACTGTCGCCTACCCCGGAACCAGCAAACCCAAGCCCTTTTACCCAATCCTAACCCAAACCGCCAAACCCAAGCTACACCTGGTCTAACCTGCTACAATTGTGGCGATCCTAACCATTTCGCCAACGTTTGCCCGAAACGCACCAACAACCAACAGCAACAACAAACCGAACCTGCGAAAGGACGAGCTTTCGTTCTCACCTCAGCTCAAGCCCAAAGTTCGAATGACGTCATCACTGGTACGTTCCTTGTGAACCATATCTATGCTACTTGTCTGTTTGATACTGGCGCGGATAGAAGTTTTGTATCCGTTGAATTTGAACCCTTGCTTAAGTGCGAACGAACTAAAATGCCTAATCCTTTTGCTGTCGAAGTCGCTAATGGTAAGACCATCTCCATTGACTATGTTCTTTCTGGTTGCTAATTCTTTTGTTTCTACTTTTAACATGTCCCTTAACATCTCTTTATTGTTAACTGGTCTTAAAGCTTATGTGGCTCGAGTTTTTACTCATTTGGCGCTACTTTTGGTTTTGGGTACCGGTAAATCCATTTAATAAGCATACCTAATCTTAAACGATCATAAGTTTTCCATCGACCTCATACCTATGCAAATGGGTAGATTTGACGTCATAGTAGGCATGGACTGGCTTAAGCGAGTTCGCGTTGAAGTCATTTGTTCTGAGAAATTCATTCGCCTTCCCCTACCTCAAGGTGACTCTTTACACGTCTATGGTGAGAAACCTTCTAAGGGTCTCAAGCTTATGTCGTGCATCAAAGCGAACAAGTACTTGCGTAAGGAGTACTTTGCCTTTCTCGCCCACGTTGTGGAAAAGAAAGACAAAGGTCCTAGCATAAATGATGTTCCTGTCGTTTGTGAGTTCCCTTCTGTTTTCCCCGAGGATCTCCCTGGTCCTCCGCCTCCTCGAGCTGTCGATTTTCTTATTGACCTCATTCCTGGCGCAACTCCTGTTGCGAAGGCTCCCTATCGTTTAGCACCCTCGGAGATGCAAGAGCTATCAAGCCAACTTCAAGAGCTTCTTGATAAAGACTTTATACGCCCTAGTACTTCCCCTTGGGGCGCTCCCGTGTTGTTCGTCAAGAAGAAAGATGGGTCTTTTCGGATGTGCATTGATTATCGTGAGCTCAATAAACTTACAGTAAAAAACCGATACCCACTTCCTCGTATTGACGATCTCTTCGATCAATTGAAAGGCGCGAAGTGCTTTTCAAAGGTTGACCTCCGTTCTGGCTATCATCAACTTCGGGTTTCCGAGGAAGATGTACCCAAAACCGCATTTCGCACACGTTATGGACACTACGAGTTCGTGGTCATGCCTTTTGGTTTGACCAACGCTCCTGCAGTGTTTATGGACCTCATGAACCGTGTGTGTAAGCCTTTTCTCGATCATTTCGTCATTGTATTCATCGACGATATCCTAATCTACTCCAAGACGAAAGAAGAACATGGACGACATCTGCGTCTTATTCTTCAGCTTTTGCAAACCGAACGTCTTTATGCCAAATTCTCCAAGTGTGAATTTTGGCTAAAAGAGGTTCAATTCTTAGGTCACACCGTCAATGAACATGGTATTCATGTTGACCCTGCAAAGATAGAAGCTGCGAAGAATTGGATTGCACCTAAGTCGCCCTCTGAAATTCGTTCGTTTCTTGGCCTAGCTGGGTATTATCGCCGTTTCATCTCGAACTTCTCGAAGATTGCCGTTCCTTTGACTTCGTTGACTCAAAAAGATAAACCTTTTGTTTGGGGTCCCGAACAAGAAGAATCTTTCCAAACGCTCAAGGACATGCTTTGTAATGCTCCTATTCTCACTCTTCCCGATGGGAACGACGATTTCGTCGTGTATTGTGATGCCTCTAACCAGGGTCTTGGTTGCGTTCTCATGCAACGGAACAAAGTAATCGCTTACGCGTCGAGACAACTCAAAATTCATGAGAAAAACTATACTACTCACGACCTTGAACTTGGTGCAGTTGTTTCTGCATTAAAGATTTGGCGACACTACCTTTATGGTACAAAGTGTACGGTCTTTACCGACCATAAGAGCCTCCAACACATCTTTGATCAAAAGGAACTCAACATGCGTCAACGTCGTTGGGTAGAATTGTTAAACGACTATGACTGCAATATCCGCTACCACCCTGGTAAGGCGAATGTCGTGGCCGATGCACTTAGTCGTAAGACTCATGTCAAGAGTGCTCGTTGCTACCAAATCGTGGGAAAACTCAATGAGTTAATTCGACAAGCACAATTTGCCGTCATTAACGAGGGTAACCTCGATAACGAGTTGAATTGTGGAATCGAAAACCCACTCGAAGCTAAGCTTGATGGCATTCGTTACTACCATAGTCGCATTTGGATTCCCGATCGTCTCAATCTTCGGACTACTTTGATGGACGAAGCTCACAAATCCCGATACTCCGTTCATCCTGGAGCTGATAAGATGTATCATGACTTGCGCGCATCCTATTGGTGGCCTGGAATGAAACGGGATATCGCTTTCTACGTCTCCAAATGCCTTACATGTTCCAAAGTCAAGGCAGAACATCAACGTCCCTCCGGTTTGCTCGAACAACCAGAAATTCCGGTCTGGAAATGGGAGAGCATATCCATGGATTTCATCATGAAATTGCCTTGTACCTCGTCTGGTCACGACAACATTTGGGTTATCATCGATCGTTTGACCAAATCCGCACACTTCCTCGCCATTCGTGAAGATTACAAAGTCGAGAAACTGGCTCGTATCTACACGAGTGAAATCATTAGTCGTCATGGTACTCCTCTTGATATTATTTCTGATCATGATGCTCGTTTCACTTCTCGCCTTTGGCAAACTTTCCAGTCCGCCCTTGGCACTCGTTTGAATCTTAGCACCGCTTTTCATCCTCAATCTGATGGTCAGACCGAGCGTACTGTTCAAACTCTAGAGGATATGCTTCGATCATGCGTAATCGATTTTGGCGACAACTGGGATTTGCACTTACCCTTGGTAGAATTCTCGTACAACAACAGCTATCACGCAAGTATTCAAATGGCTCCATTTGAAGCACTGTATGGTCGCAAATGCCGTTCGCCTATTTGTTGGCACGAGATCGGAGACGTACAACTCACCGGTCCCGAACTTATACAAGAGACAACGGACAAGATCCTACAGATTCGTGACAACTTGCTCAAAGCTCGAAGCCGACAAAAGAGTTATGCTGATAGAAGACGCAAACCTATGGAATTCGACATAGGTGACCACGTACTTCTCAAGGTTGCACCTTGGAAAGGTGTTGTTCGTTTTGGTAAGAAAGGCAAACTCGCTCCTCGCTATGTGGGTCCTTTCAAGATTCTCGAAAAGATAGGCACGGTAGCGTATCGACTGGATCTACCTCAAACGCTCAGCAATGTTCATCCTGTGTTTCATGTTTCGAATTTGAAGAAGTGTCTAGCCGAAGAGGGACTTTAACTTTCACTCGAAGATCTTCAGATCAACGATACTTTGCACTTTGTGGAGAAACCGGTCGAAATCATGGACCGAGGAACCAAGCAACTGAGGCGCAGTCGTATTCCAATTGTCAAGGTTCGATGGGAAGGTAAACGTGGCGCCGAATTCACTTGGGAACTTGAAAGTGATATGAAGACTAAGTATCCATATCTCTTCGTTACATCTTCCTAAATTTCGGGACGAAATTTCCTAAAGGAGGGGAGACTGTAACGCTCCGCGTTTCTATACTTTCTATATTTGGAAACCTTGTATCGTACTTCTATTTTTAGTAAGCGTTGTATCTTGTATTCGTCTTTCGTTGTAAATGTTGTAAACCGAGACTTGGATTGTAATGAAAAACTCGTATTTTAACAATATTATGTTAATTATAGTCATTTACACTTATACTTGTTCATACTTTAAACGTATAAACGTATTCGTGGTACTCTCAATCGTAAACGCGCAAACTTGGTTTGTATTGCGTAAACGAGACTCAAACGTGAAATTTTTAATCGTTAAACTAAATTCGTTACGAAAATATAATTATCTATTCATTTATTAAGTTAATTAATTAAATTAATTAATTAAATTAGTTAATAAAATTAATTAATTTATTTTTACAATATATCAACATTTAGGATTAAAGGTTAATAAATACATATATATATATATTTTTAAAGTCCAAGGTCTAAATTGTAATTCTTGAATTCTTAACTTCAGGGACTAATCTTGCCATTTTTGGTAAATTGTTTAAAGGTTTTAATTAAAAAAAATAATATATATAAATAATATACCAAAACCGGATCCGCGGGACTCGAACCTGGGACCTCCGGTTCACCAAACAAAGCCTCAACCACTCCACCAGCCGCCTCACATTTGAATGAACCCGGAAACAAAAGCTTCTTATGCTTTGTTTCCGGTCGAAGACTGGTCGCGACCAGCGGGCAAACAACCCTTTTTTGGGTTGTGTTTTATTTGAGTTTTAAATCATTTTTAACATTAATTACTTAACTAAAACCTAACCTAACCCTTCCCTATAAAACCCACACACAATCCAAGCATTTTACACTTTCTAAACTCCATCTAATCCCTCTCAAATCACCTCAAAATCCTTGCAACATCAGAATTTCGAGCAGAATTACCCATCTTCACAAAAGTGAGTATAACTCACTCATTTCTTAACAAAATCCTTCCATTCTTTTTCCCACTTGCTTGGATTAACCTAAGGATCATTTCCATTGGTTTTCCATGGAAAACCAAGCTCTGGAATGACCAGAAAAAGGTTCCAAAGTGGACTGTTTTACTTTATGTTCTCATAAACTTGTTTAATCTCTTACTTTTCTCATTCATTCTAGTGTTCTTGAACTCCTAATCACATGTATGATTATGGGGACTAACCTAGGTTGTTAAACTTGTAAATAGGAGTATTTAATCACTCCAAACTTTCTGTTTTTGAAGAGCATTGAGCTCACAAGTGATGCAAGTTCTTAAACTTGTTCATGTGTGTCCACCAAGGAAGCTTGGGCTATCCTAACTTGAGACCACACATCACTTGATGATTTCATCAAGATCCCAAAATAGTTTGCTAGACTTAAAGTGTCACAACCCCACAAACCCGTTGACGATTGTCCTCGTGTGCTCGTCGGGTTGTTGAATACTTGGCTACTTGGTATCTAGATGACACCTTATCATTCTTGTCTTTACATTCTTGTAAAGTATACAGTTCTTGTACCCTCCTTGTTACCAATGGTAACTTGTGTGTAGTGGTGAACATAATCCGAGGTTCAAAGTGGATGGTTTAACCTCCCACCTCATACTTGACATACATGACACTAGAGGTTACAAAGTGGATGGTTCATCCTCCCACCTCCTACATGATTATAATGATATATATATATATAAACTATATTATAATTCTAAAACCGAAACCTTGATAATGAACTTATAATCACCTATCAAGTTATTAAGTTTAACACTAAAGTATGTAATTTCTTGTCACGAATCTAATAGGCCCCGAACCTATGAAATCACACCCAACTCGTAAGAGTTACTATAGTGTCAAGAACGAGTGTTACATCTTAGTGAATACTTTCGTATCATAATACTTTATCAAACTTATTTTTAATCATGCTCGAATACTCCTAATCTCCCGTTGAAACTCTATACTCATACGCCTCGTTTCCTCTTGTAGGATAATTCGGCGTCATCCTCGAACCAACGTCTTCACGGATTGTCAAGTGTAGAAAAGACTTAGCAAAACCGTGAGTACACTCGACCCACTTTGTTTATAACACTTTTCGGGTGTAACATGTTTCCATATACAAAATCACGAACACTTAAACTTTATAAAACACACAAACGATCCCATATACATGAAAGCTTGAATCTTATACTTGATGCTTGTCTTGGATATTCGTATTGCTATGCTTTAGTCATTAACTATTTTTAGCCTTCGTTTGACATGCTTAGCGCTATAGGAATTCACGCATCCACCTCCATCGTGTTATTCGTGAGGTCATGTTAAAACATCGTGATTGCGTTAAGGGTTTGATTATTAGTATTGCATGCCTTGATACTGCTCTTGTATAGATTGGTTGCCATGTGGATTGTTTAAACTTATTCGTATACGTATGCTATGCATAAACTTGTGTACTCGCCTTTGCTTTAGCATTGACATTATTTTAAAACATGTTACAGGTTGAAGGAGTTGACGCTATGAAAACAATATAGCAAGGACTAGATACACACAAATTAGACGTTAGGTTTAATGTCGACGTATCAATTTTGTTATGACTTTGCAAATGTTATGTTGTTCTTTGTTTTGTTACATTGATGTATTTGACAATTCTTATGAAATGAAATATGGTTTCATTAATTATTGTCACTTAATAATGTTGTGAGCAATGAGCAATCTCGTTTTTGTCTCATCCCGATGTTTCCGCCATCGGTTGGGGTGTTACATGTATAAAGTGAAAATATTGGTATTGGTATTGTATTATAAATGGTAGGAGGTAATGGTATTGTATTATGGATGGTAGGAGGTAATTGAAGTGTATTATGGATGGTATGATAGATGAAAGTGAAAGTGTATTCAAAGTAGTGTACCAAAACACCTTATTTCATGTTGATACATATAGATGCACATGTGCATTTCTTATATTGGTAACGTAAAAGTAGTGTATTACACATGGTAGCGTAAATGAAAGTACAATTACGGAATTTGTCAAAGAAATGATGAAAATGCACATGTGCATGGTAGTGTATTATGGATGGTATGATAGATGAAAGAGAAAATGTATTCAAATTAGTGTACCAAAACACCTTATTTCATGTTATATATATAGATGCACATGTGCATTGCTAATATTGGTAAGGTAAAAAGTAGTGTGTTACACATGGTAGTGTAAATAAAAGTACAATTGTCTAATGTTTGTAATGTGTTACGGAATTTGTCAAAGAAATGACGAAAATGCACATGTGAATGGATAGTTGGTACTCAAAATTTTTTTTATTGTTGAGTAAATATAGCGACTTTTTTCAAAAAAAATATTAAAAAAACAAAAAAATGGTATTTTTTTTGGATTTTTTAGGTATTACTGTTTGTGTTCACACTGGTTCTCGCAATAAAGGGTGGTTCATAATGGATCATTGTCAATATATATATATATATATATATATATATATATAGGATTAGGATCAAGAATGAATAACTTCTTGAGAGTGAACTAATCTTGGCCCTTGATCATTATTTAAATTAAAAGGGTAAGATTGACATTAGCCAAGTATATTTAATTAAAATCCTTAAATCTCTCATCTTTTAACTCTCTCTCTCTCTCATTTTTAATTATTTCTCTATTATTTTAATTATAAGAGATTGAAACTTTAGAATTTTGGATAAGGCCTAAACTTTCTGTTGTTTCTTCTGAAAATACACTGAATTTCATATTTATTTATTTAAATAAAATCTCATTTTGTTTGGTAAACTTTTCTTTTTCATATTTGCAAGAATTATTTATCCTGTAGTTTATAAATTTAGAGTCCTGTATAATTCAGTTATTATTCACATAGTATATTTAAATTTTTTTTTCTATCTTCGCGTGGTACTCGAGATACATATGTGTAGAGCGAGATACCTATGTGTGGAGCGAGATACATTTATGTATCAAAGTGATGCCTAGTTTTCTTAATTGATTATTTCACGTATCGATTATATATATTATATACGTATAATCCTTGCACTTATGATCAATTATTTTTTGGTAATAGCGAAAATAAATAACTTCATTACATATTAAAAAAAGTATCGTATGATACAAACACTTGGTATTGTTTTAATAGGAAAAAATACTTTATTTTGAATGCATTACGCTTTCAAAAGAAATTATATTAGAATGTTTAGAAATGTATTTTATAAATATGTTGTTAATATACACATATCTAACCAGTCTGAATATAATACACAGATGTATAAAAGTCTGTACACATATGTATAAACTAACAGCTGTGTATATTGTATAAACTGATAGTTAGCGAGGGTGTACACATGTGTATAAACTAGCAGCTATGTATCTTATATAAATTGATAGTTAGCGAGACTGTACACTTGTGTACAATGCTGAGTAACCATCTTAGATCCTTGTTATACACATATGTACAATGCTGAACAACAATATCATTAACTTCTAGCTAGAGATATATTATGAATGTACACATATGTACATACGTTTCTAAAATGTGAATGTGTATAATACATATATGTATAGAGAATATAATTAAATATTTTTTAATCGTGTTTTAGATGGAACAATATTTGATAATGTTTGTATTTTTAAAATTATAAAATTAGGTAATTTGTGAGAGAAAAAAATATATAAAAATAATTAAATATTCTTTTAAGTTGAAAGAGAAATCAAAAGAGAAAAAAACAAATTAATTAAATGGAGAGAGAAAAATACAATTATACCCTTGTATTAATTAAAATACAGGAATGTTATAAAAAATAATTACAAGCTTGCCACTAAAGAATAAATCTAGATCTACAAAATGAATGGTCAAGATAAGTTCATTTTGTTCACAAATACAACATTGTTCACTCATGAACCCTACCCTATATATATAGATTGAGGTTTCTGTAAAAAAGATTAAAAGTGTGAGAATGGTAAGAAAAAATCTCAACCATTAGATCTTTTCCTATCCATTTTTTTAGATCAAGGATGTAATGGTAATTGTACTAATAATTCTAATTAAGGATACAACTAATGTGTAGTTATTTTAGGAATTCCAATTTTGAATATTATATGATTATACATAAAGATTAATTCGCATGTATAAAACTCATATCAAAATTTTAGTTAATTCGCAGGTATAAACACCATACGAATTCCAAAAGACACCACAACTTGAATCAAATATAGTCTTTTGAAAGTATAAAACACCATTCAGATTCTAAAAACACCATGACTTGAATTGTAATATAGTCATAGTGTTTTTTAATATCTGGAATGATTGCATTGCACATTATATGTGGTGTTTTACTACTATAATTCCGGTAGATCTTCTTCGTATGGTGTTTTAAACCTGTATTCATGGTGTTTTATACCTGCATTCTAATAGGTGTTATTCGGACGATGTTTACACCTGCATTCTAGTAGTTGTTCTTTCCATGGTGTTTTACACATGCATTCAGGTAGATGTTCTCGTACAGTATTTAAACCTGCAATTCAGTAGGCTGAACTATACGCAATTTTTTTTCTCTAAATAAGTATAGCACTATAGTACTCATATTAAAGATAAAAAAACGCTCGTTATTATGGTGTAATTTTTTAAGAAAAAGTTACATATAAAAAGTTATTGACGTTTAAAAAAGACGGGGAAGAAGTTGCATGTGCATTAATGTTAGTTTCTTAATTTAAAAATGTTAAATTTACCTTTATACCATTAATCTAGAAAACTAATTAATTTAATTGTTACACTATTTACAAGATTGTCATTCAGATCTCAACCATTAGATTAAAGATCTAATGGTTTAGATTCTTTCTTATCCTTCTCAGAAAAACATTTTTTTTACAATAACCTCACCCTATATATATATATATATATATATATATACACATACATTATATGTGCATACCGCAAGCGGGATGTAAATTATGAATAAACTTTAATGGTATCAAATCAAATTATAAATAATCTATTATAATTATTAATTTCATTTTAAGAGTGAATGTAAAATTACGATAACGTGGAGTGTAACCATGTTTGTAAAGCTAATATATTGTGTACTGTGTCATGTATATAAAATAAGATAATATATTGGATGCAAACATATATCATATTGTATTTTAATTTGACAAGTTATTGACTAATGATACTTTCACAAGGATAAATAAATAAGATAGCTTTGATATTGTAATTATAATAGTGTTACAAGAACAAATTAGATCTACAAAGTTGAATTCTTAATTACACCAAGGTTCTATAAACTCAAAATCCTTGGAGATTCTGAAATCCCAAAGAAAATTAGAGCAAAAACATACTTAAACCCCAGTGTGAGTTACAAATTATTGGGGGCAAAAACCCTAACCTTGATTAGATCTTCCCACCTAAAAAAATGATCGCTAAAAGGGAAATAATTTCTTTTCAAGTATCACAGCATTCACAAAACTTGTTTCCTTTCTTTGATGAATGCATGAATTCTGGAGAGTGCAACTTCAAGTGTTTCTTCACTCATATTTGCGAAACAAACTCGAAACCATCCTGGTTCGGAACAATGGCATGATGATCCGGGCGATATGTTTAGCCTTACTTCGTTCATAATCGTGTTCCAGATCGCTAACTCGCTCTTGATCGTGGGTTCCTCCAAGTATGAACTCAGGTTCATCCAACAGAAAAGGCCTGCATTCCCTTTTAAACATTCAATACCCGCCTTTTTTAGCCCGTTTACGATCATTGCGTATCGTTTCTTCAATCTTTTGCGGTTGATCTTTATGTATTTCTGGGTGAAATCTGTGTCTGATAACATAGATGCCAACAAAAACTGTGTTTGTGAGGAAATTAAGGTGAAACTAGACATTCTCCTAGCGGTTGTCACAACTTGATCATTGTAGGAATAAACTGTCCCTACTCGAAACCCAGGGAGACCAAGATCTTTTGACAGACTGTAAACAATGTGACATCTTTCCGAGTCTTTGTAGTTTCTTGATTCGAGCACTTCTGCGATGCTAACGAATTCGTCTGCACAGAACGCTGAACCCGAGTAGATTTCGTCAGAAACGAGGTGGATGTTCTTTCGGGTCGCGAATTCTAGGATCTCTTCGAGAACCTTTCGTTGGACGGTTGCACCCAACGGGTTCGAGGGGTTCGTGATGAGCACCCCTCTCACTTTTATGTTCATTTTGGTTGCATGATCATATGCTGCTTCTAGGGCTTCAGGTGTGATCTGAAAACCATTTGAGCTATCACAGTGGATTGGGACAATTTGTACACCAGTTCTCCATCTCAAATCTCTATCAAATCTGCATTATTTGAAGGTATATAAGTCAATAAAGTCTGCAAAACTTTCAAACTTTTAACTAATATATTTTATCTAATACTGAGTGACGGACACCGATGTAATTAAGGTGGCCAGTAGTCCAGTAATTACTTTGGTGTCAATAAATCTTTATATAAACGGCTACTTACCCTGGATAATAAGGGGTTGGGACCAACAAAGCATCGCCCGGATCAGCCAAAATGAAGGTTAAAAGCTCGTTAGCGGCGGTTGCACCAGCTGTCAAGACAACTCTATCAGGGTTAAATTTTGCTTTGCCTCCCCTCACTTGTTCCATGAAACTTGCCATTGCCTAAACCAATCAAGAATAAAAAATTTAGACTTTCTTGTTCACTCTTTAATCTTTACAGCATATGAGCATTGTTGGTTTGTAAATTTTGTAAAAAAAGAAAAAAGAAAAAAAAAAAGATGTTACCTTTCTAAAAGATAGAAGCCCATGATAATCTTGAAACAAAGCATTCTCTCTAAAGCCAGAAACTTTTTGGCCCCAGTTAGTTGATTCAAGATTTGTCTCTAGATATTCTTCAAGCATATCAAAGCTTACTTGATTTTCTGCTAATCCCATCTGAATGACTCCAGAAGGATTATTAGTTTCATGATAAGGGTTTTCATCATAAGCCTTCCATCCCGCAAAATATGGGGAGTCTTCACCATGGGTTTGTGAGACTGCCATCTTTGATAGTCCAACACTTGGTTGTACTTTTACAATCTCTATTGCCATGATACCACTCTTTGTTTAGTTGCAACAACTTAATACAAGTTTGAAGTAAGTTTTCTGTTCAAAGAAACTCTAGAGAGAGAGAGAGAGAGATGTGAATAGAAGATAGTGTTTGATGAAAACTTTGTGAAGGCAAACCCTATATATAGGAAGTGCTTAAATTCAATATGCAACATGCATATCATAAAAGGTTTGTGGGGCTTGCTTGCTTGCTTGCAACATGCCAATATATATTTATTTATTTATCTTATTGGCAAAGGAGGCAATGATTAATTGTTTAGAATAAGGTAGCAAGTAGCAAAGATCAAAACCAACCTTTCAAAAATGTTTAAATAAATAATAATTTCCATAACAATATATATATTGTATAAAAAGTCCAATCATCTCTCCTTGTCGTGTGTCTCCTACGTGTTTTAAAGTGTGTCGATTAAGGGTTCTGGGTTATCGACCTACATTTGTCAAGAAATTAAACCGAATAATAATATTTTTATGTATTATTTAATATGTATGAAATTATTTTAATTAGATAATATTTCTCATGCCTCACGAGCCAATTCTTTACTGTATAAAATTTCATGCTAATCAAACTCTTAATCTACATTAAATAACACTATAATATAAATTGTTGCTTCAATTCGTGTGTCGGTTTAGTATTTTTTAATCTGTTTTATCAATTCTTCTATTATTTGGTTCTGAATTGCTTAGTTGTTTTTTCATATTAAAATATATATATATATATATATATATATATATATATATATATATATATATATATATATATATATATATACTATATTTGGTTTTTAATTAGTATGTTCGTGAACTTTCCTTTTGAGGATTATTAAAATTATGAGAAGTTCACTTATGTTAAACCAGCTTAAAGAATGATTACGTGAATAACATTAATCACATTTTATTTTATAAGGTATTATCTGTAGCCAAATAAACAATAAGACTCGACTTGATTAAAGATAACAATAAATCCTAATTAAGCTGTAGCTAAATAAACAATAAGACTCCAACTTGATTAAAGATAACAATAAAGCCTAATTAAGCTGCATAAAGACATATTGTAACTACTTGTGAATTGTTTCAAGATAGTTTTGTTGCATAATCTAGTCAATTAACAAAAGTCTAATGTCATGTTGTTGATTCACGATACAAGATTATGTGTAATACTTTTATTAAAAAGTGAAAACGTTAGCCTTATGTCATGTCACGTAAGCATGATTTTTTTTTCACTCTCACTATTTTACACAAAAGTGTATAATGATTTCACTAACCAATTTAATAAAGGTAAAGTTAAAGAAAATGATGGTGATCAGATTAATTGTTATTGGGTGAAGAAAATAATTAGAAATGGCTTTTTTTGGCTAGTCCTGCCCCACGCCCATTGCTAGCCCCACGAAAAGAATACACCCACTCCCTAGTCACTGTTGAAAACAATTTAATCAAACAGAAAATTAATTATGTTATTATTAATTGCCGAGTTATTGGCCAAACCAGTTTCTCCCAACTTGAACAAACTGATTGAAGAAAGGTAGAAGAAGACTGTCTCGTTATCGGACGAATTTAAATAACACGCAAAAACTAAAACCAACCTGGCGATTTAAGAAACCGAGATTCTTGAACTACACGGATGATTCCTGTCCTTAAAGGATTTTACGCGCTCGTATTGCTGTGAGCTGCAGCGTAAACTCCCAGGATTTAATGCAGAACTGATCTGGTATTCCAACAGCAATGGAAACCAGAAAACGCAGAAGCTGGAGAGGAAACAGGAACACCCGAGAGGAGGGCTGGGAAAATTGTATGTATGAATGGATAGCAGGAGGCCTTTATTTATAGATTGGGATTTCAACAGAGAATGAGAAAAACGGGGAATAGGATAAACATTATCAACTAATTCGAATATAAACTCCTAGAGATATCCATCTCAAATTCGAATTCCTAGACCCATACGAATTCGAACTGGTGGAGATAACCCCCACTGTTTCGAATTCATCTCTATCCCAATCTTAACTCAGCTCTATCTCGATCCACAGATCTAACACACCTGAACCGGACCCTAGCTAAAAATAAAAGCTCCTCAGCTCCTAGCGATGATGCGTACGTACGAAGTGCAAAGCGCGCCTCAAACGCGCCCATTCGCGAGCTCTCGGCTCGGCGCGCGTGTGGGCTTGACCCACTCCTCAACCCATTTAATACTTTGGAGGCCCATATGAGGTAATCCCTTATAAGACACTCAACTTTCACCTCCCCCACCAATGTGGGATAGAGGAAACATACCAACTTGTATGTTCCCACCATTAATATTTCCAACAATCCCCCACCAAGTTGGAATGTTTCCTTTCACTTAGACAGATGATGTCACTAGGTGTCACGAAGATTAAACCCAGTTTATGTTGATAAACAAGAAGAGACAGATCCAATGGTGTCCTATAGAATTAAACCATTAACCTGATAGCCCCCTTCGGTTTACCCCCACACATCATCGGCCGACTTTGCGTTCTCACTGAGCGCGAATATGGTTGTGCGCTCTAAATCCTTTTGATGACCCTTTAGAAAACAAACCACTTATTTTCACTCAAGGCGGCACCACCCCTAGATCATATAGGCAAAGTTTTACATCATCCACGTTGCTTGGATGCCTCCAAAACTTTGTTAAGAGCATTAGCTCACCCTTGTTCTCGGCAACGACGTACTATCATACCTCACATGGATCTATCAAAAAATTGATAGTACCTTCTATCGTTAACTGACTTTGTTTTTACCCATTAAACTTGAGAAATAGGAGCGCTAAGTTCAAGTTGGGTTTCCATCACTAACAATTATATTGTGGTTTTAGACCCATGTCTCTCGCGGTATTCACTACCAAATCTCTCTTCAGAGGTTTAGTAAACGGATCAGCCAAGTTCTTACTCTTCTTGACATAGACAACCTTGATGGTACCACTTTCAAGAAGTTGTCTCACATAATTGTGTCGTAGACCTATGTGTCTTGACCTCCCATTATACACTGCGTTGTATACTTTAGATAGTGTGGCCTCACTGTAACATCCGTCAAAAACGGATTTTACCAAACCCGCTCCGTTTATTAACCGAACAATCAGTTTAAAATTTCGTGGCGTATTTAATGCCCAAATTAATTTTAAACGATACATAATTAATTATTATATGGGAATATATAATTAGTTTTTGAAAAACTGTTAAAAATAAGAAAATAAAAATAATATGGCCCTGCCGGGTTTCGAACCCGGGTCAGTCAGTCGGGTCAGACTTAACACACACACACTTAACCACTACGCCACTCATGTTTCTTGTTAATTATTAGAATCAATTAATTCATAACATGTTTTTCCGAATTCAAAACCGGCGCCCAAATTTCAGTCGTCGGAAATCCCGGCGATCTCGCGAGATTGGACGGTTTCTTTTATTCTTAACGTAAACTTTAAACTCATCATCGGTTATAACCAATGTCTGAGTCCGCGACACAAGTTATAACCGCTGGAGAAATTCTAACCGACGAATCAAGTCGGAAACCGGACCAAATTCATCGATGACCTGCCTTATAAATACTCCCTCAAACCTCTGCAAGCTTTTTCGCTCAAAACCGCACCTTTACCCGACGTAATTTCACTTGCCGGAAAACTTCTGCAAATCGCCGGAAAACCGAACCCTTCACTTCTAAGCCTTACTAAACCCCCTGAGCTTATACCGAAGTCACCCACATCCTTTTCAAGCTTTCTGAAGACTCTCTGCTGCAAGACACACGTGGCCGGAAATGTTTGCTGTCACCGGAGTTTCGCCGGAGAAACAGAGGAGTCCAGTCGGTATACCTTACGCTTAATCGTTCATTCTTTTTATTTAATCTCACATGTAATTAACCATCAGACACTAACGAACATGATTTAATCATCGAACCAGTCGGACTTCCGATTCTGGTTAAAATCAACGAAGAAGACGAAGTTCTGTAGTGTATAAGTATAATTAAAATCAAGTTATTACTCGGGTTAGACACACAGTCCAGTGGTGGACTGTGTGCACATTAAACACGTAAACGTCTCGAGTTCGAATCTTGTTCTGCGCATGCTTGCTTTAATAAAAATGTTTTTTTTTTGTTAACCGAACCGGAGTCAAGACTCAATATGTTAAGTATAATAATAACCGGAATAATAACCAAGATAGACACACAGTCCAGCGGTGGACTGTGTGTATGTTTAAATCACAGGACACGAGTTCGAGTCCGGGCTACCGCACCGGCCCGGATAATTATTAAACTTTTTATTTAAGACAGAAATAGAAATGTTCAGTTTGTATATAAGTATAATAAAAATCGGTTTATATAACAAGTTAAACACACAGTCCAGCGGTGGACTGTGTGTTAACCTAAACCACAGGTCCCGGGTTCGAGACCTGTGGAGCGCACCGGTCCGATTCAGTAAAATCTTTTTAGAAATAAATTGATTTTCGGATTAATCTAATTAATATATAAATATAATTAAAAACAGAAATATTTCGGGTTAGACACGTAGCTCAGTTGGTAGAGCTGCGTGCACGCGTACGGGAGGTCTCGGGTTCGAGCCTCACTCAGCGCACACATACACGCATATGAACCGGTCAAACAGTCAAGGTCAACGGTCAAAAAAAGTCAACTTTTTTTATTATTTTTATTTATTTATTTTAATTAAAAATCAATTAAAAATACTTAAAATAACATTTTTAAGGTTAGAAAATAGCCTTAAACTCACAAAAATACACCCAACAATCCTACTAAAATGGATTAATAAAATCCGTTTACTTACCGAACCATAATGCTATTTATCTAGGTTAATTTCACTCGTGGTTAAAACCACTTCGCGTGCATTCAACATCATCAACCGAACGCACCCACTGTGAGTGAATCTTACAACTTCCCCTTTTTAATTACACGTTTTGGGGTGGGTCATGTGTCACAAAATAATTAACTCGTTTATTTAAACTTGTGCCATACCATATCGTGATCTAAACTTAGATTGTTTATATTGTTGTAATTATGTATTTCATTTTGTCAACTTATATGAAATTTATTCAATAAGCCCATCAGTTCCTCGTGGGAGACGAGTTGAGCAACGCGTGCCTCAAAACCAATCCATTATTGTTCATGTGTGTATTATTGAGTTTATATTGTTTGTAGTTATGTCTTTCATATTATCATGTTTATGTAATTCATTCATTAGGCCCATCAGTTCCTCGTGAGAGACGAGTTGAGCAACGCGTGCCTCTAAACGATCCATTATTGTTCATGTGTGTATTGTTTAATATTAAATTGATTTATGAATAAGTTTACATCTATTTTTACTCATGTGTGGTTGTGCACTTTATTTCATAATTAATTAAATAAACTTGTTCAAATGTTTTTCATAGGATTCACTCGCCAACTTTTTGTTGATCCAAAAACCCTTTTACACATGATACAGGTGAACAGGATGAAGCAAGGAAAACATAGGAAATGCCTTAGAAGAAAACAAAGAAGCTTAGATTGATGTTTAGGTCATTGATGTAATTATGATTGTAAATTTCCATTAAATTGTATTAATGAATATGAAACGTTAAAATAAATGTCATGAGCTTTGATGATAACCCAATCATGCCCCGATCACCTTTTCCGCTGCGGGTCGGGGTGTGACAGATTGGTATCAGAGCCATGACTATAGGGATATAGGATAGGTTATTAGACCCTTAGAGCCTATACTATAGTCTGCCTAAATTTTAATTGATTAGGTGGTTACATACAAACTTGTGATATTTATTTGTTTCATATTTGTTTATACTTACAGTCAAACATACATACTTATATACATATTCATTATACATATATCAACGTTCATACATTCAATTCATTTTCATACTCTCATTATTAAAAGATTTTGTTGCAATTTTCAAATCTCATCAAAGTAAGTTCTGCGACGGGCATGTAGTAACTGGAAGGGTACAAGTACCGGTAGTCGGAACGTCCTGTCTAGGTTGGCATTCGTATAAATCCAATATAACCGACCAGTTTGCCTGCCTGGGGACTAACGATGAGAGTACGAAGGACCTATTAGGCCAAAGCATGCCACACCAAACGTCGTTCGAACTAACCCCACTTTGAGGTGTCACCGTGTCTACACCTGGACACATTCCGAATATCACACGTTGTATACATATTTCTCGATTTTCTCCGGGTTTTAGTGTACGCAACCAGGCAAACCCATGCGAACCATATGAAAAACCCGGTATTCATGGGGGCCCACATGATTACGAAGGTGAAGTATGGCGGCATGTAGGGCCTAATGGCGAGCAAAGCCCATGACATCATATGGATGTAGTAGATTTATTTTTCTATAATTATTTTATGAATGTTCATTCCTGAATGCGACCCATGATCCCAAAAGCATCCAACTCATACTCTTGACATGTATTCCTTGTAGATGTCTTCTAACCACGCCCGTAGGAAGATGAGAGCAGGAAAAGCCCGCGAACGCATGGCTGCCCTAATCGCTCAACAAATGGCTGCCGTAATACCCAACATTGTAATCCAAGTCCAACAAGCACTTACCGCTAATCCTGTCAATCAAGAAAATCAAAACGTTATCAACTCTTCCCCAAATACCACTAAATGCACCCACAAGCATTTCAAATCATGTGACCCTCCGAAATACAAAGGGACTGAAGGTGTCACTGCTCTTCTCCATTGGTTTGAAGAGATGGAGAACACTTTTCAAAACTGCGATTGCCCCGATGATCGCAAAGTGCGTTATGCTACTGGTCGTTTATATGGAATAGCACTTACTTGGTGGAATACGGAGAAGGCCAAACGAGGCGTCGACGATGCTATGACTTTAACTTGGAATGAATTAAAAGAAATCATGACCAGACGATTTTGCCCAAGGAGCGAAATCAAGAAATTAGAAGATGAGTTCTATTTGTTGAAGCAAAAGGAAGGTGACCACACCACGTACAACAAAAGATTCCTCGAGTTACATCAAATGGTTCCCAACATGTTCACTCCCCTCTACCGTTTGATCGAGTACTACATTCGTGGTCTTCCGTCAAAGATTCAAGACTCTGTAATAAGTACCACGCCTGCAACTTTGGAAGCAGCAATGGAGCTAGCAACAGCGCTCACCGAGAACCGAATCCGGAACAAAGACTTCAAGGAGGAAGAAGAAGGATAAAGCATCGACTGAAACCTCCGACTACACCCAAACCGAATCCCCTTCTCAACCCAATCCTAAGAGAAAAAGAGACGGGCAACTTTTCGCTACTATCCAACGAAACCAACCAATTTCACACGCCATACCCATCCAAGCTATCCCAATCACTCAAGTGGCACCCAACTCAACTTACCCAAATAAGAAACCATATCTTGGACCTCACCCTCGATGCAACAACTGTTTTTATCACCATCCCCTTACTTTACCTTGTCGACTATGTGCAACTTGTGGACGCTATGGTCATTTGAGCAAGGTTTGCCGCACCTTTCAAAACCAAATCTCCCCCCTACTCAAACCATGAACCAAACCTATCAACAACCCCAATACCCCATGTTCCCATATGTTCGAGCTTGTTTCAATTGTGGCGACCCTACCCACTTTAGAAACACATGCCCTCAATGGTTAACGTCATCAACACTCAAGCTCAATCAAACCCAGTTAACCAAGTAAACCAAGAAAACCCAACCGCTAGGCCACCAGCAAGAGGAAGAGTCTTCAACATCAACGACAATCCTGTCGAAGATAATGACGGCCCAAATGAAGATACCCAACTAGTCTTCTTCACCGAAAATCCAGATTCAACTCCAATCGTTTAGTTTATGTTTTTCTTTATATTTTAGAATCACATATAACCAATCATAACTTAAGGATAAAGCCAATGAAACTTTGACAAGAATATGGTGGATACGCCTCTGGTACTTCCTATATATAAGTATTCTTGTCAAAGGATCAGAAGCATTATCTGGCGGTTATGAGAGGTTCCATGTGTAGACTGTTTGAGTAATTATTGTTTAATATTTCAGTACATGCAATTTCATAGGCCGCCGCTCCCCATTACATTATGAGCGTTGAGCATGTTCCCCATTTTATTATGAGGTTGAACCTGGCGTGCCCACATACGATCGGCTCCGTTTGATTGAGCCTTGATCGCACAGACATTTTCATTTTCAGTACATGCAATACGATCGGCTCCGTTTGATTGAGCCTTGATCGCACAGACATTTTCATTATCAGTATCTTGTGATTGTTGTGTTTGTTGTAGAGTCACATAGAACTAATCATAACTTGCGGATAAAGTCAATGAGAATTTGACAAGAATATGGTGGATACGCCGCTGGTACTTCCTATATATAAGTATTCTTGTTAAAGGATCGGAGGCATTATCAGGCGGTTATGAGAGGTTCCATGTATAGGTTGTTTGCGTGATTATTGTTTAGATTAAATTTATTATTTCTAGTACATGCAATACGATCGGCTCCGTTTGATTGAGCCTTGATCGCACAGACATTTTCATTATCAGTATCTTGTGATTGTTGTGTTTGTTGTAGAGTCACATAGAACTAATCATAACTTGCGGATAAAGTCAATGAGAATTTGACAAGAATATGGTGGATACGCCGCTGGTACTTCCTATATATAAGTATTCTTGTCGAAGGATCGGAGGCATTATCAGGCGGTTATGAGAGGTTCCATGTATAGGTTGTTTGTGTGATTATTGTTTAGATTAAATTTATTATTTCCAGTACATGCAATACGATCGGCTCCGTTTGATTGAGCCTTGATCGCACAGACATTTTCATTTTCAGTACATGCAATACGATCGGCTCCGTTTGATTGAGCCTTGTTCGCACAGACATTTTCATTATCAGTATCTTGTGATTGTTGTGTTTGTTGTAGAGTCACATAGAACTAATCATAACTTGCGGATAAAATCAATGAGAATTTGACAAGAATATGGTGGATACGCCGCTGGTACTTCCTATATATAAGTATTTTTGTCAAAGGATCGGAGGTATTATCAGGCGGTTATGAGAGGTTCCATGTATAGGCTGTTTGTGTGATTGTTGTTTAGATTAAATTTATTATTTTCAGTACATGCAATACGATCGGCTCCGCTTGATTGAGCCTTGATCGCACAGACATTTTCATTTTCAATACATGCAATACGATCGGCTCCGTTTGATTGAGCCTTGATCGCACAGACATTTTTCATTTTCAGTATTTATGAGTTTGTTGTATTGGTTGTAGAGTCACATAGGACTAATCATAATTCACTGATAAAACCAATGAAAATTTCACAAGAATATGGTGGATACGCCGCTGGTACTTCCTATATATAAGTATTCTTGTCAAAGGATCAGAGGCATTGTCAGACGGTTATGAGAAGTTCTATGTAGGATTTAGTAGTTTCTTGGTAACTAATCATAACTTGTGGATAAAACCAATGAAAATTTGGCAAGAATATGGTGGATACGCCGCTGGTACTTCCTATATATAAGTATTCTTGCCAAAGGATCAGAGGCATTATCAGGCGGTTATGAGAAGTTCCATGTAGGATTTAGTATTGCCTTGGTTGAAATTTGTGTTACATTCATATCATCTCGCCATTTAAAGAAATTGGACTGTGTTCTATTTCTACATAAACTAACCTCTCTATCATAACAAACGAGAGAGGAACTGTCACCATTCAAACATATATGCTATCAGAATGTGGATTCAAATATTAGCTGTTGTATTTATTTATGTTCTATAGTCATAGAACCAATCATAACTTACTGATAAAACCAATGAAATTTTGACAAGAATATGGTGGATACGCCGCTGGTACTTCCTATATATAAGTATTCTTGTCAAAGGATCAGAGGTATTGTTAGATGGTTATGAAAAGTTCCATGTAGGTTGTAGTATTAGAAGTTTTGCTTTAGGATATAACCATATCTTTCCAAGCTTATCTAAACTCTTATGCATGATATCATATTTAGCGAATCAATTCTGATTATCAATACTTTACAGTAGGCAACAAAAAGCGATTCCTGTAATAGGGTACTTAACCCTTACAAGGAACGTTACCGCCTCAAACAAAAAAAAAAAAAACTTAAAACCTTATTTCTTCTAAGTGTGTAACTGTCAAACTAAACACCATCATTCTTTTAGTCAAATATATCACTATTTAAATTTCGGGACGAAATTTCTAAAAAGCAGGGGATACTGTAACATCCGTAAAAAACGGATTTTACCAAACCCGCTCCGTTTATTAACCGAACAATCAGTTTAAAATTTCGTGGCGTATTTAATGCCCAAATTAATTTTAAACAATACATAATTAATTATTATATGGGAATATATAATTAGTTTTTGAAAAACTGTTAAACATAAGAAAATAAAAATAATATGGCCCTGCCGGGTTTCGAACCCGGGTCAGTCAGCCGGGTCAGACTTAACACACACACACTTAACCACTGCGCCACTCATGTTTCTTGTTAATTATTAGAATCAATTAATTCATAACATGTTTTTCCGAATTCAAAACCGGCGCCCAAATTTCAGTCAACGGAAATCCCGGCGATCTCGCGAGATTGGACGGTTTCTTTTATTCTTAACGTAAACTTTAAACTCATCATCGGTTATAACCAATGTCTGAGTCCGCGACACAAGTTATAACCGCTGGAGAAATTCTAACCGACGAATCAAGTCGGAAACCGGACCAAATTCATCGATGACCTGCCTTATAAATACTCCCTCAAACCTCTGCAAGCTTTTTCGCTCAAAACCGCACCTTTACCCGACGTAATTTCACTCGCCGGAAAACTTCTGCACATCGCCGGAAAACCGAACCCTTCACTTCTAAGCCTTACTAAACCCCCTGAGCTTATACCGAAGTCACCCACATCCTTTTCAAGCTTTCTGAAGACTCTCTGTTGCAAGACACACGTCGCCGGAAGTGTTTGCTGTCACCGGAGTTTCGCCGGAGAGACAGAGGAGTCCAGTCGGTATACCTTACGCTTAATCCTTCATTCTTTTTATTTAATCTCACATGTAATTAACCATCAGACACTAACGAACATGATTTAATCATCGAACCAGTCGGACTTCCGATTCTGGTTAAAATCAACGAAGACGACGAAGTTCTGTAGTGTATAAGTATAATTAAAATCAAGTTATTACTCGGGTTAGACACACAGTCCAGTGGTAGACTGTGTGCACATTAAACACGTAAACGTCTCGAGTTCTAATCTTGTTCCGCGCATGCTTGCCTTAATAAAAATGTTTTTTTTTTGTTAACCGAACCGGAGTCAAGACTCAATATGTTAAGTATAATAATAACCGGAATAATAACCAAGATAGACACACAGTCCAGCGGTGGACTGTGTGTATGTTTAAATCACAGGACACGAGTTCGAGTCCGGGCTACCGCACCGGCCCGGATAATTATTAAACTTTTTATTTAAGACAGAAATGGAAATGTTCAGTTTGTATATAAGTATAATAAAAATCGGTTTATATAACAAGTTAAACACACAGTCCAGCGGTGGACTGTGTGTTAACCTAAACCACAGGTCCCGGGTTCGAGACCTGTGGAGCGCACCGGTCCGATTCAGTAAAATCTTTTTAGAAATAAATTGATTTTCGGATTAATCTAATTAATATATAAATATAATTAAAAACAGAAATATTTCGGGTTAGACACGTAGCTCAGTTGGTAGAGCTGCGTGCACGCGTACGGGAGGTCTCGGGTTCGAGCCTCACTCAGCGCACACATACACGCATATGAACCGGTCAAACAGTCAACGTCAACGGTCAACGGTCAAAAAAAGTCAACTTTTTTTTATTATTTTTATTTATTTATTTTAATTAAAAATCAATTAAAAATACTTAAAAATAACATTTTTAAGGTTAGAAAATAGCCTTAAACTCACAAAAATACACCCAACAATCCTACTAAAATGGATTAATAAAATCCGTTTACTTACCGAACCATAATGCTATTTATCTAGGTTAATTTCACTCGTGGTTAAAACCACTTCGCGTGCATTCAACATCATCAACCGAACGCACCCACTGTGAGTGAATCTTACAACTTCCCCTTTTTAATTACACGTTTTGGGGTGGGTCATGTGTCACAAAATAATTAACTCGTTTATTTAAACTTGTGCCATACCATATCGTGATCTAAACTTAGATTGTTTATATTGTTGTAATTATGTATTTCATTTTGTCAACTTATATGAAATTCATTCAATAAGCCCATCAGTTCCTCGTGGGAGACGAGTTGAGCAACGCGTGCCTCAAAACCAATCCATTATTGTTCATGTGTGTATTATTGAGTTTATATTGTTTGTAGTTATGTCTTTCATATTATCATGTTTATGCAATTCATTCATTAGGCCCATCAGTTCCTCGTGAGAGACGAGTTGAGCAACGCGTGCCTCTAAACAATCCATTATTGTTCATGTGTGTATTGTTTAATATTAAATTGATTTATGAATAAGTTTACATCTATTTTTACTCATGTGTGGTTGTGCACTTTATTTCATAATTAATTAAATAAACTTGTTCAAATGTTTTCCATAGGATTCACTCGCCAACTTTTTGTTGATCCAAAAACCCTTTTACACATGATACAGGTGAACAGGATGAAGCAAGGAAAACATAGGAAATGCCTTAGAAGAAAACAAAGAAGCTTAGATTGATGTTTAGGTCATTGATGTAATTATGATTGTAAATTTCCATTAAATTGTATTAATGAATATGAAACGTTAAAATAAATGTCATGAGCTTTGATGATAACCCAATCATGCCCCGATCACCTTTTCCGCTGCGGGTCGGGGTGTGACACTCACCATCACAATACATGGGAATATACGGCATTGGAACATCCCACAAACGGATGTCCGTAAGTAGATCTCTAATCCACTCTGCTTCCTTACCAGCCGCAGCTAGTGCTATGAACTCAGCTTCCATAGTTGAGTGCGCAATACACGTCTGTTTCTTGCTTGCCCAAGAAATTGCTCCTCCTGCTAGAGTGTAAATCCACCCACTTGTAGATTTTGAATCACTGGTGTGATCAATCCAGCTCGCATCAGAATAATCTTCGAGTATTCTGGAATTAGACGTGTATGTCAGTTCTAAGTTACTGGTCCTTTTCAGGTATCCAAGTACTCTACCCACTGTTTTCCAGTGTTCTGACCCTGGATTGACAGTATACTGACTCAGTTTGCTTACAGCAAAAGCAATATCAGGACGAGTGCAATGTGTTGCATACATCATACTTCCAATAGCACTCGCATACTCCAGTTGAGCCAATGCTCTCCCTGAGTTCACATTAAGTTTCACACTTGGATCAAATGGGGTATTAAACTCTTTAACGTTCAAGTGTTAAAACTTGGTCAGAATTTTCTCTATGTAATAAGATTGACTTAGAGAAATCTGACTTTCAGTTCATTTCACCTTGATCCCAAGAATGGTATCAACTTCTCCTAGATCTTTCATCTTAAAGTTCGAGGACAGATATTTCTTAGTTTCAGAAATACCTTCAAGGTGAGTGCCAATGATCAACATATCATCAACATAGAGACAAATCACGACTGTATAACTGGGTTCGCATTTAGTATAGATACACCTATCAGCACTATTGTGTCGAAACCCGAAAGCAGTCACAGTGGTGTCAAACCTCTCATGCCACTGTTTAGGAGCTTGCTTTAAACCATAAAGAGATTTAATAAGTCTACACACTTTGTTCTCTTGTCCAGGCATCACAAACCCTTCTGGTTGCTCCAAATAAATCTCCTCATTTAGATACCCATTTAGAAACGCAGTCTTTACATCCATTTGATGGATGTACAGCCCTTTCAAAGCAGACACCGCTATTAGATTTCTAATAGAGATAATTCTAGCCACAGGTGCATAGGTATCAAAATAGTCGATTCCTTCTCTCTGCCTATACCCTTTAGCAACTAATCTCGCTTTATAGGCAGAGATGGATCCATCTGGATGATACTTCCTTTTGAAAATCCATTTGGATCCAATAGGTTTCTTTCCCTTGGGTAGATCAGCTAACTCCCAAGTTCCGTTTCCCATAATGGAATCCATTTCATCATTGACTGCTTCCTTCCACAAAGGAGCATCTCTTGATGACATTGCTTCGCTGAAAGTTTTAGGATCATCATCCAAATTAACAGCGAAAATGACCTCTCTCGTCACTTTCTTTTGAGTTCCCTCAACCTAGTAAGAAAAGAAATCATCTCCATAACTTTTCTCTTTTCTAACTCTAATACTTTTCCTTGGTTCTTCAACTATTGGTGAAGGTTGAACTCGTTTTTCAGAAGTACTAGAAGATGTGGTGTAATTTGAATTTTCATCATCTCTAGAAAACTTGTTCTCAAAGAATTCCACATCTCTGGATTCTACAGCTGTACATGATTCGTCATCCAACAACCAGTAAGACTTACTATGCGGAGCATATCATCAAGTACGTGATAATAGGCAAGACACCCCCAAACCCTCAAATACTCTAGGTTTGGTTTTCTTCCTTTCCACAACTCATATGGACTCGTAGGTATCACACGACTAGTGATCCTATTGTGAACATAACATGCGGTTAACACAACTTCCCCCCCCCCCACATATTACGAGGTAGACCCGATTGATTTAACATACAGTTAGCCATCTCTACCAAGGTTCGGTTCTTTCTCTCAACCAAACCATTTTGTTGGGGAGTATATGGTGCAGTTCTCTCATGTATGATGCCTTCTTCTTCGCAGAATGCATCAAATCTTCGGTTAAAGTATTCTCTGCCTCTGTCCGAGCGAAGAATTTTAATGCGTTTCTCCTTTTGTTTTTCAACCTCAGCCTTATATATTTTAAATGCCTCCAAAGCTTCGTCTTTTGAATGCAATAAATAAACATATAAGTATCAGCTGAAGTCATCGCAGAAAGTGATAAAGTATCTCTTAGCCCCACGAGTAAGGACTCCATTCAGTTCACAAATATCTGAATGAATTAATTCTAGTAGTGATGTATTACGTTTATGGACACTTGGAAAAGGTTTCTTTGTGAATTTTGATTTCACACAAGTTTCGCATTTTTCAAAGTCTTTATCTTTTAATTTCAATAAACCTTTAGTTTGCATTTTCTCAATGTTTTTAATATTTGTATGAGCTAAACGTTTATGCCATAAAGAAATTGAACAAGCGATATAATCAGAAGACATAATTTCATTCAAATTAAAACCAATTGCATTACATTGATATATCACTACCACTATCACTATCACTTTCATTCCCAAACCCATCAATCACTGAAACGCCACCTTCATCCGAGTCTTCTTCTTCATCGATTCCATCTTCAGCTAGGTCAAGGCGATACATTCCACCCGTGTTCTTTGCTTGACCCACATAGATGTCATTTAGAGAAAACTTCACACGGAGATTCTTGAGAACCAGCTTGTACCCATTTCGATCAAACTTATCAGCAGAAACAAGACCCTTGGTGATACCAGGAACATGCAACACGTCCTGAAGGGTAACCGTTTGACCGTCTTTAAAGTTTAGTTGCACTGTGCCTTTACCACAAACTTCCACTCGATGTCCATCAGCACATACCACCACTGTTCCTTGAGGAACATGACCATAAGTAAGAAATGAGCCACGATTCTCACAAACATGAACAGTTGCTCCAGAATCCAAAAACCATCCTCTACATGCCACAACACGTGTATATTGAGAAAGCATGTTAACATCTCCAAGACCCACATTAGCCACTAGATTGGTGACTTTCTCAATATCAACATCACTTGTAGAACCAACCGTAGATCCAGATTTCCTTTGAGAGCACTCTCGTGCATAATGCCCGGTTTCTCCACAAACATGACATTTACCCGATCTCTTTGGTTGATGGTTGGTCGTTTGATGTGACCTTTTGAATTCCTTTTTCTTTGGTGCTATAAACTTTCTATTCTTTGATGCCTCTTTTCCCTTTTGACCAGATCCTCCAACAATATGATTCACACTCGATCCGACTTTACCTCTTTTGTCCTTGTTGCGCGTTTCCTCCTCAATTCGAAGGTGCTTCAACAGTTCATCCAAAGAGTAGTCCTCAGACTTGTGCATCATTCTCTTTGAGAAATCTTTCTAAGTAGGAGCAAGTTTTGCAATAATGACCCCTACTTGAAAAATTTCTGGTAGCGGAATAGAAAGCGTGGTCAATTTGTTAACAAGAACTTGGAGTTCATGCACTTGCTCCAGGATTGACTTTTCATCAACCATTTGAAAGTCTAAGTACTTGGAAATAAGGTATTTGTTAGTACCTTCTTCATGAGCCTTGTACTTATCTTCCAAAGCTTTCAACAATTCTCTAGCACTTGTTACCGGCGAGAATAAGTCATAGAGACGATCCGAAAGAGAATTCTTGATGTGGCCAAGGCAAAGATCTTCAGCTTCCTTACGGACAAGTCTTTGCTTAGCCAAATCTTGATTCAGGACCTCTCCAGCCTCAAGAGAAGGGTCATCAGGGATTGCGGCCAAGCTTGGATCAAGGATATAGTAGAGTTTCAGCACAACGAGCATGAACTTAACCTTGTCCGCCCAACGGGTATAGTTCTGGCCATCGAATTTGTCCAACTTGACAAACTCTTGATTCATGAATCTCAGATTAGCTGTTGGTAGTTCACCATCCATTAGTTCTGTTGATTAAACACAAAAATAAAATCCTTTAAGATTGTTGAAAACAATTTAATCAAACAGAAAATTAATTATTTTATTATTAATTACCGAGTTATTGGCCAAACCAGTTTATTCCAACTTGAACAAACTGATTGAAGAAAGGTAGAAGGAGACTGTCCCGTTATCGGACAAATTTAAATAACACGCAAAAACTAAAACCAACCTGGCGATTTAAGAAACCGATATTCTTGAACTGCACGGATGATTCCTGTCCTTAAAGGATTTTACGCGCTCGTATTGCTGTGAGCTGCAGCGTAAACTCCCAGGATTTAATGCAAAACTGATCTGGTATTTCAACAGCAATGGAAACCAGAAAACACAGAAGCTGGAGAGGAAACAGGAACACCAGAGAGGAGGGCTGCGAAAATTGTATGTATGCTGCGAAAATTGTATGTATGAATGGGTAGCAGGAGGCCTTTATTTATAGGTTGGGATTTCAACAGAGAATGAGAAAAACGGGGAATGGAATAAACATTATCAACTAATTCGAACATAAACTCCTAGAGATATCCATCTCAAATTCGAATTCCTAGACTAATCCCATACGAATTCGAACTGGTGGAGATAACCCCCACTGTTTCGAAATCATTTCTATCTCAATCTTAACTCAGCTCTATCTCGATGCGTACGTGCGAAGTGCAAAGCGCGCCTCAAACGCGCCCATTCGCGAGCTCGCGGCTCGGCTCGGCGCGCGTGTGGGCTTGACCCACTTCTCAACCCATTTAACACTTTGGAGGCCCATAAGAGGTAATCCCTTATAAGGCACTCAACTTTCACCTACCCCACCAATGTGGGATGGAGGAAACATACCAACTTGTATGTTCCCACTATTAATTTTTCCAAAAGTCACCCCTGGGGGCAGTGTTTCACGCCCAACACGGTTGAGTTGATGTTTGGCGTTAGCCCATTATAGACAGATAACTTCGATATCACGATATATTATTAAAAGATGGATAACATCTTTATCATGAAAATGTTAGGGTTTTTAAACAAAAAAAACTAGTTGAAAATTCTGGTAAGAAAAGGATTAACAACCTTAAACAAAAAATATATATATATATCCCTGAATATTCAATGTCAAAATTTTCAGCTGAGGAACCTTATACAAAGTCAAAGAACAAATCACACACACAAAGAAAAAATTGACATTATTAAAATAGTGACCATATAAGCATTAGAAATAACATATTAATGTTTTGTATATAACACTCATTGAAAGATGTACATGTGTCTACATAAAATGAAAATTCATGTCAAATTATTAGAATATAAATGGTTGAAAATATAGTATCATGATAAGCTTTTACTTTTTTTACGACCATCATTTTGAGGTAGTGAAACATAGTTTTTACATAAAAACGAGACAAACTATAAGGTTTTGTGAATGAGCCAAGATTATAGGAGTTTTGAATATTTTAGTGACTAACGGAAAGAGAGGCTTCAGCTTTCAATGGAGACTCATGTTTAAACCTTACTTTTGTTACTTTAGTAGATTAGACAATAATAGATAGAGCCTAGCCTCTTTGTAGAAGTGTCAAGCTCTATCTTGAGTCAACACGGGTTTTTTTTTCACCGTGTGTTACGCCAGAGATTTCTGCTCTTGTGGTGGCGCAACGATTGTCAAGTACCAGCCAGCGGTATGGTTTCCGGAGGAATACCCAAGACAAACTCTGAAGGCAGCGTGAGCCCAGTTAAGACAATATGATTTGGTCCAAGTGGGGCAACGGGGCTCTTCAATTTGGGGAGTGCGGTGGCCTCATACAAGAAAGTCGTCATTCCAAAAAAAACTAAAACACCCTTGAATCTCATTAAATAAAAGAATTAATGTTAATGATGTGTAATCAATGTTAGCACTTAATTCAACTAATTAACGCTCAAAATCTCTTCTCACTGTTTTTAGATAAGACCATGTGTAGTAGAAAGGTGAAGTGGACATGAAGATGTCCAAAAACGCCCCATAATACCCCGCACATCGCCCCCAGGGACGTGATCTTCATGCTTTTGTTCGAGGTGTGTTTTATAAAACGCCCTAACTCAATTCAAAGGACCACTAGAATATTTTGCTTTTGTTTTTGTTTTATTTTTCTAAGAGATTATAATAATTGGGTAATAATTGCAGGGGCATTATGAGTAGGGGTGAGAGTAAAACTGAAATAACCGAACTGCAACCGAAATAACTGAAAAAACCGAACCGAAATAACCAAAGGGGCGGTTATTTATATTTTTGAAAACAGCATGTTGCGGTTCGGTTATGGTTATTATTAGTTTCATAACCGTAAATAACCAAACCGAACCGCAGGTTTTAAACATGGACAAATCCGTAAGACCATAGGTTTTTAAGTTAGTGTTTAAGTGTTTAACCATGGCCCAATCCATATTTTTTGTGAAGTGTTTAAGTCTTTTAACCATGACCCAACCTCATTGAATTTAAAACTCTAGCCGCTTTGTGTTCGTATCTATGCTTCCACATAACACGTGGAAGTAAAATATAACTGATAATTCTACAAGCTCTAACTTTTTACGCATGAATTTTGCATAACCCACACATTTAAAGCCTAACTTTAGAAACGACAAAATAACCGACCTATAATCGAACCGAAATCGCGTTAACTGCAAATAACCGATTAACCGAAACCGCATTAACCGAACCGAATGGTTATAATTTTTTGATAACCGAAGTGTGCGGTTATGGTTTCGGTTATAGACAATAACCGAACCGAACCGTATCATGCTTACCCCTAATTATGAGGCATTATACCGCTACACCTCTTTTTAACTTGACATTCCATGATGTCCCTTTGCTGACTAGGATACCACATGTCAAATAATGTCAAGGGAGGGGCTTGAACTGCAAGCCCCACTACATTTGATTTAAGATAAGGTTTGTTATGAAATCTTGTATATATGAAACTAACCTAAATTTCTAATTTAAGTCTGGTTCCTATCGTTTGTTTGATGTCAGATTAAATATATATTAAAACGGTTTATTATATATATATATATATATATATATATATATATATATGGTGAGATTCCTGTAAAAAAGACATTTTTATGAGAAGTGTGAGAAGGCATAAGAATTAACATGTAGGCATCATGTTTTGAACTTAGCCATGATGTTTTGGGTTGTTTTGGCAAGAAAAACACCAAACATAACAGTTTAAACCATAATGCTATGTATTATAGGCATGCAATTTAAAAACACTATTTAACACTTGAAACACACTATTTAATGTTCTTTGCATTGTGTTTTAAGTTTTAAGCCTAAAATTCATTGGACTGTGTCTTAAATTGTTATGTTTGATGTTTCTCTTGCCAAAACAACACAAAACATCATGCCTAAGTCCAAAACATGATGCTTACATGTCAATTTTTATGCATTCTTACACTTCTCACGAAAAGTGTCTTTTTTACAGGATCCTAAACCTATATATATATATATATATATATATATATATATATATATATATATATATATATATATATATATAGGTGAAGTATAGAGAGAAAACCCACTAGTTGAAAAAACTCAAGAAAACCTTGTGTAACATTTTTATTTTTTCTAAAAAAAATATGGAATGTAAGTTACATGTTAATGAATGTTTTGTAACAAAAAAAACAAAAAGCGCATAATGGTTTTTTATAATTTTTTTTAAAAATTTCAGTGTTTACAAAAAAAATGCTAAATAACTGAATTTTTGTATTTTTTTATAAAAAATCCACTTAGCGGTTTTTTATTTTTTTTGTTACAAAACGTTCATTAACATATAACTTATATTTCCTATTTCTTTTAGAAAAAAAAAATTAAAAATGTTACATAGGGTTTTCTTGAGTTTTTTCAACTCAAGTGGGTTTTCATTTTATCCTTCCCCTATATATATATATGAAAGATAAAAGGAAAACTCACTTGAGTTGAGAAAACTCTATGTAATATTTTATTTTTTCTAAAAAAATAGGGGAATGTAACATTAATATACTTGAACATTTTTATAAAAAAAAAATAAAAAGGACCTAATGTAACATGAAATTTTTAACATTTAAAAAAAAATAAACTACTTGGTTTTTTTTGTGTATCTTTTATAAAAATGTTACATAGGGTTTTTACAAAGTCTTTTTGAGTTTTCTTAACTTAAGTGGGTTTTCGTCTTATTCTTTCCATAGAGGTGAATATAAAAGAAAAACTAAAAAATCATGTATTCCGTGTCACCTCATTATAAGAATATAACCATGGTCCATATGTGCATCCTGACTAGTCGGTATGGGGGCCGGCATATGCCCGGCTAGGCCTGGCGCCGGACCCCCACACCGCCCCCAGGCCCGGCCCCAGCTCCTCCGTTCTCCAGCTGCCGCTGATGCCGGTCCAATTTTGGCACGATTTTCAAAAAATGTCCGTTGGGCAACGGCTCTTTCATAAAAAAATTTTTTTTTTCACTTTAAATACAAAACAGCCTCCCATTTTTTATACCACATTCACTCAAAATCAACACACTCTTCTCATCAACTTTAAAAATCTCTCTTATCTTTTTATAAAAAAACATGAATCCTTTCAACCCGTTCAACCCAAACCCGTTCAACCCGAATAACCCAAACAACCCGAACCCGTTCAACCCGAACACGAACAACCCGACTCCTAATCCTTTTTCCACGCCCGGTTACACACTGGCTATCGACCTCTCTTGGGCGATACCGCAATTCACCTTTTCAGGATTCCAATTATCTTGTTTCATGTTTTATTTTTATTCAATATATGTAGTGTTTTTATAAAACTAAATTAATAAAAACTAAAAATCAATTTAATATTAAAGTTAAAGTGAGGTAGGTCCATCTCTCCACTCCCTCATTTTGCTTGAAGGGTCATCCTCCAAAGGATGAGGATATGACATCCAACGTGACGACCCATCCCCTTAGAAATGATCCTCCCCATACCCTCTAGTCTTATGAACCATGCTATTGCTAACATGTAAAAAATTCAAAGGGGGCATCGAACATTAAGTTACACGGAAAAGTAGACAACACTAGTATACTTATAATCAAAAGTATATATGTGTTGTTAAAAAACCGAACATTAGGAAGGCATATTCAAAGTAAACAGCTAATTGTTTTGTCCTAAATTTGCAGTCAAAGGACAATGTTAGATTCCTTCAATAATGTTTAATGTACTTTTGTCCTAAATCTCCAACAAAGAAACGCTTCAAATCCCCCAAATTTGCATCAACTAGGCTTAGGGTTGTTGGTAATGATGCTTCTTTTACATGGAATCAAAGCAAGGTGTACTTAGACCACCCGTAGTGGTTCTTTTCAGACTTTTTTTTTGCCCAATCACTCTCAAACACGCCGGGTAACCACCCCTTTGGGCGTGTTTGGCCTATATTTTTGTTTTGGCGTTTTTCAAACAACGCTTGCAACATTTTGAAACAAACAATCACATTTAATCTTCCTTTTTTAAGCCCAATACCTTTTTTTGTTGGTTTTTTTATTTTTATTTAATTCTTTACACCCTTTTAACATAATGTTCACATCTCCACTACACTCATTTAAAAAAAACGCTCAATATGCTACTTGCTGACTGTACTGCCACATAGCGGAAAACACCTAAGGGTAAGGGCATTATTTACCCTTACCACTACGCATGGTTAAGATTTAAAGATCCATATTAGTTAGAAAACTCTAGTGAATTTTTATATCATTTATAAATATTAACTTAGTAACAAGGTGGATTTGCTCCATGTCTCTAGTAATTTCGAACATACAACACCTTTTTTTTTATAAAGTCACTTTTTTAATAAGAATATAAGTGTTTCAACGATCAAGTATCATAATTAGACAATTTTTTTAGAGTTATCACTTAATTTTTTTTATTAGAGTTATAACCTAAGTAATTTTGCCCTGCATCATTAACAATCATTTTCTTGCAATGTCTATTTATCTATCACTTCAAGTCTAATTATTTTAAATTTATAAAATACCAAAAAAAAAGATTTGCATTAATGTTACCAACAATAAACTTCATGTCACAAAATTGTTTTTATAAATCAATTCAAACACACATTTTACTCATATGATTGTCTTATTTTTTTATTTTTAAAATCACACTATTCTGGTTTCTATTGTTGTGGATGTGTGTAGTTAACATCATAGTCATAACAAAAAATAGCCAATTAAACTGGTTAAAAAGATTAAAAAAAAAATATCTAAGTTGATAACAAAAAGAAGATCCTGCGGCAAAGATCGTGGAATGGAGCATATTTAAGGGTAGTTAAATTATTGGTTATGTCATAAGATTTCATAGTTCAACAACTCAATTTCCTCTTATCTTCCTATGTCCATATCTCTCACCAAATCCTCAAGAACAATCTCCAGCCTGGTTCGACGCTTTAACTCTGATACAAACAATATATATAAATCATTTACACCAATACAAGCGTGTACAAGCTTTCAAAATATATACTATTATCATGTTTTTACACCAATACATACATGTTGCTACTTTTCAATCCATTTAATTACTGGTTTTAATTGAATTTGTGACCTATGTTCCTCCACGTAAGGATATCTTTTATTTTTTTATATTTTTTAATAATATTATCATGTTTTGTATTGGAAAAGGTGTTGATAGTCTTCAAGAAGCTTTACTTAGAGCATTCACATCCTGGGAATTGAAACCTGTGTGTGGGGTTTTTAAAATATAAAAACTATAAAAAGTGGTTGTGAATGGAGGAGAGAGAAAATGTTACTGTTCATCTGTATATTTGGGGACACTGTTCACCCCCTATACTTTTTAATATATATTGAAAATGGTTGTGAGTGAATAAGAGAGAAAATGTAATGATAAATGTATAAAAATATTATTTAATTAAAAATGAGAGATAAAGTATTTGTTTTTAGTGAAAATATATAGATATATGAGTTGTTTTTTAGTGGAATTTATGTATATTTTTAAGGAGCTGGATGTGAATGCTCTTAGCAAGTGATGCATATCTGTACAACTAAATGGATTAAGTTTTGTCTAAGAATATCATCTACAAAATCTCGAGCTAGGATGTTATAGCTTATAATTCCAAGAATATTGGAGAACGAGAATTTAGAATGTCAATGTTTCAAAATTTTCAAAGCTTGTCATTTACGTCTCTGTGATTTGTCAAGTTTTGTCATTTTTTTACTAAATTTCAAAATTATGTCATTTCTCTTCTTGATATTCTCAAAACGTGCTATTTCAATTCAAAAAACTAATCCAGTTAAGAAAAAAACGCATCACTCAGTTATCCCAAGGATGTAAATGACATATAAAGTATAGGGACGAAAATGGCACATAACTTCAAGAATTTTTTACTTTTAAATTATTATTATTATTATTAGGGATGGACATTTGGTACCGCGTACCGGTACCGAATTTCCCGTACCGAATTATTTTCGGTACCGATCAATACCAACTTTTGCATTTTTTTGGTACCGTACATTCGGGTCAGTACCAAAATTTTACCGAATATTACCTTCAAATACCGGTACCGAACCGAATATTTTAGGTACCAGTACCCATATTTAGCCATTTTCGATACCGGTACCGAGCTCATCCTTACACACAGTCTTTTTCACCCCCCACTCTCTACATCACCACCACAACCCCTATCGCCACCACCAGACAACCACCACCTATAAAAAAAACTCAAACCTCCGTTAGATTATAACAACTCTCCCAGTCTCCCTCTCTCTTGATACAGTTTGATTGTGGCTATGGTGATGACGGTTGTTTGGTGGTGGCGGCAGTGCCTGTGGTGGTGATGTAAGGGAGTGAAAGAGACTGTGTGTATAGATGTAGGGATGAGCTCGGTACCGGTACTAAAAATGTTCGGTGTAACATTTGTCAAAAACGGGTTTCCAAACCCGCTCCGTTTTGTAATCAAATATCAAGTTATAAATGTCACGTTGCGTATTTATGGCTATTTTGATTTTTAATGATACATAATTAATAAACAAACTAAACTATAAAAAATTATAATTGATAAAAAGTAAAAATAAAATAAATAAAAATAAAATGAGGCTGCCGGGACTCGAATCCGGGTCAGCCGGGTTGAACTTCAAAGACTTAACACCCACACACATAACCACTCCGCCACTTGTTGTTTTCTGTCAACTCTAGGAAACAAATAAACTTTAGAGACAATCATGAAGCAACCTGTTGCGCCAAACTGAAACCGTAATCGGCTTTCAACCGTCCAAAACGGTTGAGTGTTCGCAGATACTAGTTTATAACCGATGCACCGACGATTCTAATCAATTCAGACTTGAATTAACTTAAATTTTGATGATGGTTGGTTTTTATAACCGAAGGTATTCAATTTCTGAATTACTTCAATCAAAGATCTCTCTCGCGACTTAGAAACATTCTACAGACCTTCAATTTCACTTCGCTATTCATTCAGTTCGTCAGAAAACTTTTTTTTAACTCGCCGGAAAAATTCTGCAAGTCGCCGGAAAAGCGTATTCTTCATCAAAACAGTAAGTCTTTCAATACCTTCGTGGTCTACCAATTGTTAAGCTATTTCTGACTCAAACCTTTCAATTGAAATCAAAATCAGACGCTGTTATCGGATAATTCCAGTTCGCCGGAAAACTTCTGAAAATCCTTATTTTCATCTGTGAAACGGTAAGGACATTCAAACACTCTGTAAACGTTTGTTTAGCACTTCAATTCCACGATTAGCTAATCAAAACGGTTAATTTGCTTGCTCAGTTGAAGTTCATAAAAACAGAGCCGACGCCTTGCCGGAATTCCGAAATAAATCGTTCACCGGTATGTTTACTTCTAAATATCGTCTCTGCCATTTCATATTAGTCTGTACAATGTTTATCAATCGAATTAAACAAGATATAATGGTGTAATCGCAGTCTGTAATTTTGAAATGAAGAAGACGATGATAGTTTGATTATAAGTTTAATAAAATCTGGATATTATCTCGGGTTAGACACACAGTCCAGCGGTGGACTATGTGCATATACATATCACACGCCGCGAGTTCGATCCCTGTTACACACGCCCTCTCGGTAATAAAAACGTTTTATTTTTCTAACTGAACCGGGTTAACTTACGTTAGTTGTTAAGTATAATAAAAAGTTGTATATTAACCAAGTTAGACACACAGTCCAGCGGTGGACTGTGTGTAACGTTAAAGCACAGGTCCCGAGTTCGAGACCTGTACATGGCACCGGTTCGATGATTTAAAATGCTTTTGAAAATAAAAGAATTTTTAATAAGCTGAGTTAATATATAAGTATAATTAAAAACAGAATTATTTCGGGTTAGACACGTAGCTCAGTTGGTAGAGCTGCGTGCACGCGTACGGGAGGTCTCGGGTTCGAGCCTCACCCGGCGCATACAATTACACAATAAAACCGGTCAACAAGTCAAACGGTCAATGAAAAAAGTCAACATATTTTTATATTTTTAATTATTTAATATAATTTAAAAATCAATTAAAAATACTTAAAAATAATGTTTTTAAAGATAGGAAATAGCCTTAAACTCACAAAAATACATCTAAAAATTCCATTAAAATCCTTAATAAAATCCACTCATTTACTATATTTTCCGTTATTTATTTAGGTTAGTAATTCTCGTTGTTCAACTCTTCCAACTCGTGCGCATCTCACCATCTCCAATCAAACGCACCCAATGTGAGTGAATCTTTACAAATTCCCCGTTTTAATCACGTTTTTGGGGTGTATCATGTGTCTTGCCACTTATTATACTTAAATCATTGTGCATACATCATATCATGAACAAATGTGTATTCAGTTTGATTCAATTGTTTGTGTGGTTATTGTTAGATTTAATTCATTATTTTCAGTACATGCAATTTCATAGGCCGCCGCTCCCCATTACATTATGAGCGTTGAGCATGTTCCCCATTACATTATGAGCGTGAACCTGGCGTGCCAACATACGATAGGCTCCGTTTGATTGAGCCTTGATCGCACAGACATTTATCATTTTCAGTACATGCAATACGATCGGCTCCGTTTGATTGAGCCTTGATCGCACAGTTTCATTCATGTTATATATTTATGCAAGTTGATATGTTATGGTATGCTGTTGGTATGTTATTGTATGTTATAGTTTGTGGTTAACATTGTTACTGATTGATTATTTACATTTGCTCACTTATGATTATGCACAATTTTTCCTTGATAAAATAACAAGAAAATCAATTATAAATGTTTATCTAACAAGGTTCACTCGCCAACTTATGTTGACCCAAAACCCCCCATTTTTACACATGATACAGGTGAACCAGCTGCAGCCAGAAACACATAGGATTGGCCTAGAAGAATAAAATGGTTTAGAGCTTGGAATTGTTTAGTTGGTTATTTTTCTTTGTATTTGTATGGACATGTTTGGATTATTGAGAATGTAATTTTGATTTAAATAAATATGAAACATAATAGTAATATCATAAGCTTTGGTGATAACCCAATTATGCCCCGACTCTTATTCCGCTGCGGGTCGGGGTGTGACAGATTGGTATCAGAGCCATGACTACAGGGATATAGGATAGGTTATTAGACCCTTAGAACCTATACTATAGTTGTTTAGAAATTTTTAAGATTTTTATGGTGTTACATGCCAAATTTCTTATATGTTTTACTTTAAATGTTACATTCAATGTTATGCAAGCATGTTCATAAGTATATATTATCATATAATGCCTATCATGAATCATATTCTCATAACATATCATATCCATGAAAGCACACACCACATCATTATCATGATTGCTTTTACAACGATTTTTGTATTTTCAAATCTCATCAAAGTGAGTTCTCATGACGGGCATGTAGTAACTGGAAGGGTACCAGTACCGGTAGTCGGAACGTCCTGTCTAGGCTGGCATTCGTATAAATCCAAAATAAAGGACCAGTTTGCCTACCTGGGGACTAACGATGAGAGTACGAAGTACCTATTAGGCCAAAGCATGCTATACCAAACGTTGTGTGAGCTAACCCCACTTTGAGTTGTCATTGTGTCTACACCTGGACACATTCCGACCATACATCTCGTAAACATATTTTGTGGTTTGCATTCGGGTGATGCGAGTGTTAAATCGCCAATACTAATGCGAATCCTACCAAGCCAATAGCCATGGGGGCCCACATGACTATACAGGTGAAGGTATGGGGGACATTTGAGGCCCAACATGAGCAAACCCAAGACATCCTATGGATGTAGTTGCATTATTGATATTTATGTTATTTTCATTTTCCTAAAGACACATGACACCTAAAAAGACTCCATAAACTCACAATCTTCTTATGTATGTTCCTGTAGATGTCGGCTAGACAACAACGAGGGGGTAAAAGATCAGGAAGTTCTCACGAACGCTTGGCCGCACAAATCGCGAAACAAATGGCCACGGTGCTTCCTGACATTGTGGTTCAAGTACAACAAGCTCTCGCTACAAATCCTACTAACCCTCCCCAGCAAGACGACCAAAACATCGGCAACCCTCCTACCAGCAAGTGCTCATATAAACATTTCAAGTCTTGTGATCCTCCTAAATTTGAAGGGACTGAAGGTGTCACTGCTCTCCTCCACGGGTTTGAGAAAATGGAAAACACCTTCCTCAACTGCGATTGTCCTGAGGATCGCAAGGTTCGATACGCCATCGAAAGACTCTTTGGGGTAGCTCTTAACTGGTGGAATACTGAAAAGGGGAAGAGGGGAATTGATGATGCAATGGCCTTAACGTGGGAGGAGTTAAGGGAAATTATGACTAGGCGGTTCTGTCCTAGGAGTGAGATTAAAAAGTTGGAGGACGAATTTCATTCTTTAAAGCAAAAGGAGGGAGATCATACTTCCTACAACAAGAGGTTCTTAGAGTTGAACCAAATGGTTCCTAACTTGTTCACCCCAACTTATCGTTTAATCGAGCATTATATTCGAGGACTTCCCTCGAAAATTCAAGATTCAGTTCTCAGCACTTCACCAGCAACACTTGAAGCTGCTATGGAACTAGCCACTGAACTGACCGAGAATCGAATTCGCAACGGTAAGTTTAAAGAAGAGAAAAAGAAAGCCCCTGTTGAGGGTCAAACTTCAAACCATTCCACCTCCTCCTCTAAATTTGCTAACAAGAGGAAGCGTAACACCAGAAACTTTGCTGTTACACAAACCAATTTCCCTATTCCTGCTGCACCCATTACCCAAGTCGCCCCTTCACCTGCACCGTACAAAAGACCATACTCTGGCCCGTTACCAAAATGCAACCGTTGCCAATACCACCATTCTCCTGATCATCCTTGCCAATATTGCACCGGCTGTGGTCGCGCATGTCATACTGTTCAAACCTGCCGCATGCCTCAGCGAACGAACCGCCACCAGCCTTCAACCTAAACCCACCAACAAATAATGGGTCAAGCCCAACAACCCCTACTATTACCACCTACCCAACATTTAGCCCAAACATATTACCAACCCAACTATCCCGTGGTACAACCTATGCGGGCTTGCTACAATTGTGGTGACCCAAGCCATTTTAGAAACACTTGTCCAAGGTTGGTGAACATTATTCATGCTCAGGCCCAAGCCAATCCGGTGAATCAAGCAAACCAAGCTCCTCCACCTGCAAGAGGAAGAGCTTTCAACATCAACGCTAATCAGGCTAGAGCTGACGGCAATGTGGTTAACGGTACGTTCCTTATAAATGGTAGATATGCATCCATGTTGTTTGATACTGGCGCGGATAAAAGTTTTGTGTCCTTAGAGTTTGAACCTATCTTAAACCAAAATCGTGATAAGCTCATGGAATCCATAACAGTAGAAGTTGCTGACGGGAAACCGGTCTCTTTAAACTCTATTATACGCAACTGTACACTCACCTTAAACGACCACGACTTTCCAGTTGACCTTATTCCTATGAAGTTGGGAAGTTTTGATATCATAATTGGTATGGACTGGCTCAGTCAACATCAGGCAGAAGTTGTATGCCGCGAAAAGTTTATACGCATTCCTCTTCCAAACGGTCAGACTCTGTGAATCTTTGGAGAAACCTCGTCGAAAGAGCTCAGATTAATGTCCTGTCTTCAAGCTCAAAAATATCTTCGCAAGAATTATGTCGTGTTTTTAACTCATATCGTCAAAAAGGGAACCATGGAGAAGAAACTTGAAGACATTCCTGTAGTAAAAGATTTCCCGCAAGTTTTTCCTGATGACATTTCAGGACTTCCTCCCGTAAGAGAAGTCGAATTCCGCATTGATCTTATACCTGGTGCTACACCAGTTGCAAAGTCTCCTTATAGGTTAGCCCCCTCTGAAATGCAAGAGCTAGCCAGTCAATTGCAAGAGTTGACTGACAAGGGATTCATACGTCCTAGCTCCTCGCCTTGGGGTGCACCTGTCCTTTTTGTAAAGAAGAAAGATGGATCGTTTCGCATGTGCATCGACTACAGAGAACTCAACAAGTTAACAATAAAAAATCGCTATCCATTACCTCGCATTGATGATCTTCTTGACCAACTTCAAGGTGCCAGTTGCTTTTCAAAAATCGACCTTCGATCTGGTTATCATCAACTTAGAGTGCATGAAGAAGACGTCCCAAAGACCGCTTTTCGAACTCGTTATGGTCATTATGAATTCATGGTCATGCCATTTGGTTTAACCAACGCTCCAGCTGTCTTCATGGATCTAATGAACAGAGTCTGCAAACCTTATCTCGATCGTTTTGTTATAGTCTTCATCGACGACATCCTCATTTATTCAAAGTCTAAGTCTGATCATGAGCGACATCTTCGACTCATCCTTACACTTCTAGAGAATGAAAAGCTTTACGCCAAATTCTCCAAATGTGAATTCTGGTTAAAAGAGGTGCAATTCCTCGGATATGTAGTCAATGACAAGGGAATACATGTCGACCTCTCAAAGATCAAAGCGGTACAAGAATGGCAAGCGCCATGTACACCAACTGAAGTAAGATCTTTTCTTGGTTTGGCTGGTTATTATCGTCGTTTCATTTCAAACTTCTCTCGCATTGCTGTACCACTCACGGCTTTAACTCACAAGGGAAAACCTTTCATATGGGGACCCAAACAAGAAGAAGCCTTCCAAACCCTTAAACAAAAACTCTGTGATGCACCAATCCTTACTCTGCCTGAAGGTTGTGATGACTTCGTGGTTTATTGCGACGCGTCAGGGCAAGGGCTAGGCTGTGTTCTAATGCAAAGAGGAAAGGTTATAGCTTATGCTTCGAGACAACTCAAGACTCATGAAAAGAATTACACCACCCATGACCAAGAACTTGGAGCCGTTGTGTTCGCTCTTAAGATATGGAGACATTATCTCTATGGTACTAAGTGTGAAATATACACTGACCACAAGAGTCTTCAACATATCTTCAATCAAAAGGAGTTAAACATGAGGCAACGAAGATGGGTCGAACTTCTAAATGATTATGACTGTGAAATTTGGTACCACCCTGGCAAAGTAAATGTGGTGGCTGATGCACTTAGTCGAAAGGGTTATGCGAACTCCATTCGTCTTCAATGTTCGCAAATCATAACTGACATTAAGGATCAAATTCGAGAAGCCCAACATGTTTCAGTAACGGAAGATGATGTACGAAAGGAGCTGTCCTGTGGAGCTGAACTTAAAATTTAAACTAAATCTGACGAAATTCTGTACTATCTAGATCGTATATGGATTCCTGACCACAACAATCTTCGTGAAATTCTTATGAATGAGGCTCACAAAACACGATACTCTATACACCCAGGAGCCGATAAGATGTATCAAGACCTTCGATACACCTATTGGTGGCCTGGAATGAAAAAGGATATTGCTGTTTTTGTTTCTAAGTGCCTTACATGTTCCAAGGTGAAAGCTGAACACCAAAGACCCTCAGGACTTCTGGTCCAACCCGAAATACCTGTATGGAAGTGGGAAAACATAACCATGGACTTCATTACCGGGTTACCTCGCACTTCTGGTGGGTATGACACTATATGGGTAATCATTGACCGACTTACAAAATCAGCTCACTTTATTCCTATCCGTGAAGATTTCAAGAACAAAAAACTAGCTCGTATTTATATCAGCGAAATCGTAAGCCGACATGGTGTATCGTTAAGCATTATTTCAGATCGTGATGGTCGTTTCACTTCACGAACATGGCAAGCAGTACAAGCCGCTTTGGGTACGCGATTAGATCTCAGTACCGCTTATCATCCTCAAACTGATGGACAATCTGAACGCACCATTCAAACTCTTGAAGATATGCTTCGAGCATGTGTTATAGACTTCAAGGGAAATTGGGAGGCTCATCTACCATTAGTTGAATTTTCGTACAACAACAGTTATCATTCAAGTATCGGCATGGCACCTTTTGAGCCTTATATGGTCGTAAGTGCCGATCTCCAGTATGTTGGCACGAAATTGGGGAAGCTCAAATCACTGGTCCAGAATTGATTCAAGAAACCACAGACAAGATCCATCAAATTCGAAACAATCTTCTAGCGGCTCAAAGTCGTCAAAAGAGTTATGCAGATAAACGACGGAAGCCTTTAGAGTTTAACATTGGTGATCATGTACTTCTAAAAGTATCACCGTGGAAGGGAGTAGTTCGTTTTGGTCAAAAAGGCAAGCTAGCACCACGCTACGTAGGACCTTTCAAGATACTCGAAAGAGTAGGACCTGTAGCATACAAGCTTGATCTACCAGAAGAACTCAACAGGATTCATCCCACATTCCACGTGTCAAACTTGAAGAAGTGCCTCGCTGATGAAAACCTCCACATTCCTCTGGAAGATATTCAGATTGATGAGTCTATGCATTTTATTGAAAGACCTGTAGAGATCATGGACTTTGGAGAAAAACGTCTTCGACGAAGTCGCATTCCAATTGTTAGGGTACGGTGAGAGTCGAAACGGGGACCTAAGTTTACTTAGGAACGTGAAGACTCAATGCGCGAAAAATACCCACACCTTTTTCCTACTACTACTACTTAAATTTCGGGACGAAATTCCTAAAAGTAGGGGATACTGTAACATTTGTCAAAAACGGGTTTCCAAACCCGCTCCGTTTTGTAATCAAATATCAAGTTATAAATGTCACGTTGCGTATTTATGGCTATTTTGATTTTTAATGATACATAATTAATAAACAAACTAAACTATAAAAAATTATAATTGATAAAAAGTAAAAATAAAATAAATAAAAATAAAATGAGGCTGCCGGGACTCGAACCCGGGTCAGCCGGGTTGAACTTCAAAGACTTAACACCCACACACATAACCACTCCGCCACTTGTTGTTTTCTGTCAACTCTAGGAAACAAATAAACTTTATAGACAATCATGAAGCAACCTATTGCGCCAAACTGAAACCGTAATCGGCTTTCAACCGTCCAAAACGGTTGAGTGTTCGCAGATACTAGTTTATAACCGATGCACCGACGATTCTAATCAATTCAGACTTGAATTAACTTAAATTTTGATGATGGTTGGTTTTTATAACCGAAGGTATTCAATTTCTGAATTACTTCAATCAAAGATCTCTCTCGCGACTTAGAAACATTCTACAGACCTTCAATTTCACTTCGCTATTCATTCAGTTCGTCAGAAAACTTTTTTTTAACTCGCCGGAAAAATTCTGCAAGTCGCCGGAAAAGCGTATTCTTCATCAAAACAGTAAGTCTTTCAATACCTTCGTGGTCTATCAATTGTTAAGCTATTTCTGACTCAAACCTTTCAATTGAAATCAAAATCAGACGCTGTTATCGGATAATTCCAGTTCGCCGGAAAACTTCTGGAAATCCTTATTTTCATCTGTGAAACGGTAAGGACATTCAAACACTCTGTAAACGTTTGTTTAGCACTTCAATTCCACGATTAGCTAATCAAAACGGTTAATTTGCTTGCTCAGTTGAAGTTCATAAAAACAGAGCCGACGCCTTGCCGGAATTCCGAAATAAATCGTTCACCGGTATGTTTACTTCTAAATATCGTCTCTGCCATTTCATATTAGTCTGTACAATGTTTATCAATCGAATTAAACAAGATATAATGGTGTAATCGCAGTCTGTAATTTTGAAATGAAGAAGACGATGATAGTTTGATTATAAGTTTAATAAAATCTGGATATTATCTCGGGTTAGACACACAGTCCAGCGGTGGACTATGTGCATATACATATCACACGCCGCGAGTTCGATCCCTGTTACACACGCCCTCTCGGTAATAAAAACGTTTTATTTTTCTAACTGAACCGGGTTAACTTACGTTAGTTGTTAAGTATAATAAAAAGTTGTATATTAACCAAGTTAGACACACAGTCCAGCGGTGGACTGTGTGTAACGTTAAAGCACAGGTCCCGAGTTCGAGACCTGTACATGGCACCGGTTCGATGATTTAAAATGCTTTTGAAAATAAAGAATTTTTAATAAGCTGAGTTAATATATAAGTATAATTAAAAACAGAATTATTTCGGGTTAGACACGTAGCTCAGTTGGTAGAGCTGCGTGCACGCGTACGGGAGGTCTCGGGTTCGAGCCTCACCCGGCGCATACAATTACACAATAAAACCGGTCAACAAGTCAAACGGTCAACGGTCAATGAAAAAAGTCAACATATTTTTATATTTTTAATTATTTAATATAATTTAAAAATCAATTAAAAATACTTAAAAATAATGTTTTAAAAGATAGGAAATAGCCTTAAACTCACAAAAATACATCTAAAAATTCCATTAAAATCCTTAATAAAATCCACTCATTTACTATATTTTCCGTTATTTATTTAGGTTTGTAATTCTCGTTGTTCAACTCTTCCAACTCGTGCGCATCTCACCATCTCCAATCAAACGCACCCAATGTGAGTGAATCTTTACAAATTCCCCGTTTTAATCACGTTTTTGGGGTGTATCATGTGTCTTGCCACTTATTATACTTAAATCATTGTGCATACATCATATCATGAACAAATGTGTATTCAGTTTGATTCAATTGTTTGTGTGGTTATTGTTAGATTTAATTCATTATTTTCAGTACATGCAATTTCATAGGCCGCCGCTCCCCATTACATTATGAGCGTTGAGCATGTTCCCCATTACATTATGAGCGTGAACCTGGCGTGCCAACATACGATAGCCTCCGTTTGATTGAGCCTTGATCGCACAGACATTTATCATTTTCAGTACATGCAATACGATCGGCTCCGTTTGATTGAGCCTTGATCGCACAGTTTCATTCATGTTATATATTTATGCAAGTTGATATGTTATGGTATGCTGTTGGTATGTTATTGTATGTTATAGTTTGTGGTTAACATTGTTACTGATTGATTATTTACATTTGCTCACTTATGATTATGCACAATTTTTCCTTGATAAAATAACAAGAAAATCAATTATAAATGTTTATCTAATAAGGTTCACTCGCCAACTTATGTTGACCCAAAACCCCCCATTTTTACACATGATACAGGTGAACCAGCTGCAGCCAGAAACACATAGGATTGGCCTAGAAGAATAAAATGGTTTAGAGCTTGGAATTGTTTAGTTGGTTATTTTTCTTTGTATTTGTATGGACATGTTTGGATTATTGAGAATGTAATTTTGATTTAAATAAATATGAAACATAATAGTAATATCATAAGCTTTGGTGATAACCCAATTATGCCCCGACTCTTATTCCGCTGCGGGTCGGGGTGTGACATTCGGTACAGTACGTACCGATATGATACCGATATTTAAAGGTAAAATTCAGTAAAATAGCGGTACCGAATCGAAAACGCCAAAAAGTGGGACCAAATAGGTACCGAAAATAATTAGTGTGAGAAAGTCGGTACCTGTACCCGGTATCAAATTCTTATCCCTAACTGTGTGTATATAATAATAAAAAGAAATTTAAAAACTAAAAAATTCTTGAAATTATGTTTCATTTTCATCTGTATACTATATGTGCCATTTACGTCCTTCAGATAACTGAGTTATGAGTTTTCTTAACTTGGTTACTTTTTTGCACTGAAGTGGCACGTTTCGAGATTGTAGGGAGAAAAATGGTACAATTTTGCAATTTGACCTGAAATGGCAAAAGTGGACAAATCACAGGGACGTAAATAACACTTAACTCATTTTCATATAATGTTAGTGTAAACAACACTCTTATACACTCTTATACTAGGTAATTATAAAAATAGTCATGTTTAAACAAAAATGTTTCGATATAGACATCATATTTAGAATTTTCAAATATAGGCAAACAGCAGGAGCTTAGCTGTCTCAACTATTCAGCCACCTCAACCGCTTCAAAAAAAGTGCATGATTAGTTGTCTCATATATTCGTTCGTTTCAGCTGCCTCGAAAAAGGTGTACATAATCGAATTAGGGTTTCAAACTGAGGGTCACTGTAGCCGACGAGGGTTGTCGTGGAGGTGACTAACAGTCGGAGGTGGTTGTACGATGGTCAGCGGTGACAGAAGTCGTGCAACGGTGGAAGCGTACTCGTTAAGGTTCGGCGGTGAAGGTACGACTTTAGCCATGGAACACGTAAGAGGTACCAACCCCGAGTCAGGTTCTGGTTGCGTGTGGTTCGACCATGGGTGGCGGTCTGACCTTGGTGCCAAGCCCAAGTGTGCTCTCAGATGTCGATCCGACTAGCGGTTTGGGACCTGGTCGAGAGAGGGAGAAGTGTGGGGATTCCTTGGCTGTTAATAACTCATTTACGTGATTTAGGTTATGAGTTCGTTAGAGACATGTCGTTAGTCGCGACACTAAATTCTTATTTGTTGTGGTTCTATGCATTAAGGTGACTTTTATTGCCCACTTTTATGTTTTATAGATTTTGACTGACTTGCGTGCTTAAGTTTTAAAAAATTGGTAGCCATACGTGAAATTTGTGCCTACATGTGTAACTTTGACGTTTTTGGATTCATGTGTGCTAGTAGTTGTTGCCATGTGTAAGTGACGAGTTAACGATGTTATAGACAATATTATGGATGACGATATAGACGACGTCATTGATGACGATATAGACGATGTCATTGATTCCGATATAGACGATGTCACTAACCATGATATAGACGATGTGACTGGAGATAATATAGATATTGTTATTTATGATGATAAAGACGATGTTGCGCACACAGTCTCCATAGATGATGCGGAAAAAATGATGATTTTGAGTACGAGTAAGCGTGTTTTATAGATGATATGGAAACTGTTTTCAGACGATGTTTTGTTGAATTGTTTTAAACTAAAACCTAATATTTAATTACTTTAAAATTCACTTAGCGTTGCTGACTTTTGGCATGTATGTCAGGTTACTAGGTGCTTATGGTGGTTGGATGGCTACTCCCTGGCAGGACGTCGATGGTTACCTGGTTTCTCGTGAACTTTGACATTATCATGATCAACAATTGTTGATTGTTTGTGTTGTTTGAAGATTTTGATAAGTTGTTCTTATATATTTCATTTTATTTTCACTACAAATGTTTTGAAATTTTGGTCTACAACTTTGTGTGGTACCATATACTAGCTGTGGGGTTTCCCTGGTTTTTGAGGTTGTACACCCAATACCTAAATTATAAGAAAAATATGAGATTTTGTTTGTTTTCACTCCTATATTGAAGTCCCTATCCCATACCCTATTATATGTAAAACCCTCATATTGGGGGTTCACTATTCATCAACAACAACCATACTCAGTAAATCCCGCCAATAGCAAAGCTAATGGTAGGGTCTGGGGAGGGTGGGATGTAAGCAAACCTTTCCCCTATCGTTGAGGATAGAGAGGCTGCTTCCAAAGAAACCCCAACTCAGTAACAGCAAGCACTAAAAGAGTTCCAGAAAACTACCGAGACAAAAGAAGTGGTGAAAGCAAAAACAGTAGAGTGAAGGTAAATATAGCATCATAGAAAAACATACACATATCCATAAACATAACGAAAGACAATCATCCTCCAAGACCACCTGATGTGTAGGTAAAGCTATACCCCTTATGACACCGCCGAACCACATCTTACCTAACCCCTAAAACTCCTTAACTTTAATCCTACGTCTCCATGAACTCCTATCTTGGACCATGTCCTCAGTGAGGTGCATTTTTATCAAATCCTGCCTAATCCGCTCATCCCACGTCAATTTGGGTCTACCTCTACCATCCCTTCCATCTACTGTGAGGGTTTCCACTACTCTAACTGGCATCATTGCTTGCGCCTCCTCTTCACATGCCCAAACCATTTCAATCTTCCCATCTTAATCTTAACTGATATTCTAGACACACCTAACCTTTCCCTAAAAACCTCATTTCTTATTAGGTCTAACCTTGTGTGACCACAGATCCACCACAACATCCTCATCTCTGCTACCTCCATCTTGTGTGCTTGTGATTTCTTAATGGCCCAGCAGTCTGTCCCATATAGCATGGCAGGTCTCACTGCAACCCGATAGAATTTCCCTTTTAATTTAGTTGGGAACCTCGAGTCACAAAATATCTCAGTGGTTGCTCTACACCTACACCAGCCAGCCTAAATGTGGTGAGCTACATCACTATCTAACTCCCCGTCTCTTTGTATAAACGATCCTAAATACTTGAACTTCATTGCTTCCGGAACAACTTGACCTTCAATGGTGAATTGAGTGTCTTTGAAACCCCCTGCATTACTGAAATTACAGTAAAGGTACTCAGTCTTAGACCAACTGATCCTTAAACCCTTGTCTTCTAAAGCTACTCGCCATTCTTCGAACTTCTCATTCAACCTTTGTTTAGTCTCCAGAACTAAAACAATATCATATGCAAAAAGCATGCACCACGGCATTGTCTCCTGAATCAACTTGGACAACTCATCCATTACAATCGTAAAAAAAATGGGCTGAATGCTAACCCTTGGTGGAGTCCTATCTCCATAGGGAAGGAATCGGTATCCTCTACCGGCGCTCAAACATTAGTTTCAGTTCTATCATACATATCCTTAATTATGTCTCTACACTTTCCAGGAACCCCTCTACCCTCCAAAGTAGAGGGTTCACTATTCATCCCTTATCCTAAATTTTAATGTGGCTGTGAGTGGGAAAATGCATTATTTATTTGATTATAAATATATATGAGGAATCAGATGTCATAGGTTTTTAAAAAGTGAACAAATTTTATGAATAACATTGTATTTTAGCTAAAATATATGGATGGGATTCCATTGTGAGAGCATTCACATCTCATTCTTTATCCTTATTTATATAGTTAAACTAAATTCACTATTCTATAAATTTATCTCTCAATTTTTTAAACTCTTCCACATGCTGTTCCTTATCCATAAAATATAAGGATTTACTATAATTTCCCTTAAATATAAGAATTCATTTTAGTTTTTGTAAGACCCTAAACCGATTTAACTGAAAGACACGCAACGGAAATACGAATCGTAAATTTTTTCGTTTATTAAATGTTCTAGGATACTTGGAAACCATTTAAACAACTTACTTATGAGCATTACATTCTTTGCGTTTTTATTATTATGTTTAAATGGACACATGCTTATGATATTACGTGACCCACTCCAGTAGAATCTACGCTTTGACTCGATCCTCGGTCATTTCGCACCTCACATGGAAGACCCGTATAACATGTAGTACCATATAGCTATATCATTAGAAAAGTATGTGACATCATACATTACATAAAACACGTATAATTAGCTTCTAATGAAAATCAACCGACAACATCTGATTCCCTCTACCAGCGTGGATCCATTCGTTTACATTATAGGATCCGATCTCTGAACTCTAAAATTCAACCTTGCTGGACCCGTTCTTAATACACTTGGACTTTTATTTTCATTATTATGGTAATCTGGTTAATAGCATTTAACATGGATTCGTACATATAATTCCAAATCATACTTACATACAATTCTACTCTACATACGTACAAACAATTCCATGCATGCATACCTACATACATTCAAGTCCCCTCCACGAGCATACGTATGAATCCCATACTGTCACACTCCGAAAATTCGATCACATCAGAGTTGGCGTTACTGGACTGGTATCTTCATTGCACAGCGGAAGTATTAAGGTGCTAAGACTTATGTAAAGTTGAACGCCCGCTAAGTACTCGTGTTCCAAATAGGTTCTCCTATTCCAACCGTGCCTTATTTTGAAATGTAACCTGAGAAAGAAACATGCGAAAAATCAACATAATGTTGAGCGAGTTCATAGTTTGTTCGAAAAGATTTAAAATAAACCTTTTTAGTAACCGGTTTAAAAGTTGTTGAGAAAACGTAATAAAATCATTTTTCCTCGGCATGTCATATGAAAACCTTGTTTTTGTAATATTTGAATAACCGTCGATGTCCGCGTACGACAAAGACAACATGCCCAGCATGAGCCTATAATCCACCCCAAGCTAGTAAGTGCCTCGCCAAACCGTTTACTCAAGACGGTAGACTAGCAGGCAGTTATAGTTCTAGTATGTAGCGAGGACTTCACTGTACAGTTTTAAGCGACCCTACGACTTTTAGTGTTGAGTAGTGGACAATCCAGTCCTTGTGTCTATAAGCAGGACCAACCAGTCCTCTTATTTGCATGTAGGACAAACCAGTCCTTGTGTCTTCATGCCTCGCACGAGCATGTGTGGGCCTAGCCCACTAGTTTCTTTGTGCCTCGCACAAATGAGAATGGGCCTAACCCATTTCAGTCTGTAAGCAGGACCAACCAGTCCCCTTAGTTGTATGTAGGACAATCTAGTCCCGTTGTATCTAGGACATTCCCGTCTCTAGCCATAAAACTCGTGCATGTTCTGAAAATACGTGTGTGTTTTGTAAAACCGGCATGTTTAACATAGACCTTTCGTAAACCATTTGTGTAGTTCAAATTCGTTTGTAACATGGTTTAGAAATCTGTTGTTTTCGTTCATCGAAATGTTGTGTACTTTTGCAAAACTTGCATGTCTTTCCACCCCTGAAAACATTCATAAAAAGTAAAATTGTAAAAATGGGGGTTATGAACTCACCTTGATATCCTTGTGCAAAGCTAGCTAAATGTGAATTCCATAGTGTCGTTCCAAGAACGTGAACTCGCTAGCGTGCAACTATAGCCTTCCTATTAAGAAATCGAACTTATAAGTTTCTAATATGACAACGTAGTTAAACTATGTGTCCGAGCTCTACCGAATCGTTAACCACACGATTCTAAGAAGGTGTTATCATCTTGTCTTAGAATACCCGATTTATGGTTAGTTGATCCCATTTATTGTCGGCGATAAATGCTAAGTCTTGGAAACACTCAGTTTCCAAAAGATTTGGAAAACATATATATTTATTTATATATTTAATATAAATATACTTTCGAAGTCGTGTTTGTTGTCGTAATTAGAAATACGTGGATGAATAATGGCAATACGACTCTCCGTAGTTTTCGTAGACGTAGACAAATATATATATATATATATATATATATATATATATATATTGTGTGTGTGTGTGTAAACCATTTCGTATCCGAATAGTGGTCTCGCGTATCGTTTATAATTAATAAAAATTATAGAGTTGACGCTAGTTATATTCTTGTAATAAAGTGCCGTTCTTGTTTAGTCATTTGAAATAAATATATTAGCTATATTTATTTTATGAAATATTCGAATTGTCGTCGTTCGAAGTAAATATGAACCGTTATATTATAAAAGTATTCGAAGCATCGACGTTTATAATAATATAAAACGTTGCTTTTATTTAAATAAAAGTGCCCGAATCGCCGATGTTTAAAATAGATATGAAACATTATATTTATTTTATAAAAATTAACCCGAGGTTTGCAATAAGTATTCGGATTTCCCATGTCGGGAATGAACATGAAATAGTTCATTTATTTAGTATCGCTTTCAAGTTATAAACGTTGGAAATAAATATAAAACTAATTATATTTATTTTAAATAATAGTCGAGAAATGAACGCTGAATACTAATTGTTTGGATTAAACATAAGAAGTTATGCTTATATGACATAAGTTTCGGTGTTCTTGTTATCTTGTAACCATTTTGTCGAATGTTATAAATTCGTTTTGCAAGTTGTAACCGTCGCCAAAAATAAATACACGTTTATTTTCACTTTATAAAAACGTTTGAACCTCGACAGTTGTCGATTTTTACTATAAAACGCGTGTTGTTTTACGGATTCTTACGAAATTGGGCAGAGTTTCCTCTGATTTTGGACGTTCCCGACAACTCAAATTGTCGATTAATTTTCAAAACGCAACATTTTCACTAAAGTCATCGTATACATAATTCTATTAAAACTTCAAATTGTCGAACGTATTATATATGCAATATATAACAATGCCAGTTTGTTTTTATCTAATATATATGCTATTTATATACCAAATTTATTGTACGACTACAAGTAATTTTCGTGTTCTACTCGAATATGTTTACCGTTTATTTCGTGTCGGTTTAGAGCTTGGTTCCGTATTTAATTTCAATGTTATAATAACTTATAACAAGTAAATTATTATTGTGGTATTTCGAGATTTACCAAGGCCCGTGTAGACTACGTTTGACCGAAGGTTGACCGAGTTGACTCGGTTTGACCGGGTCGACTGAGTTGACCCGTTTGACCCAACACCCAAAACTGAACCGAAACCTGTTGAACTGAACCAACTACCCAAAGCCATTCAAAACGCGAACCAAAAACCGAACTAAAACTGAGTTGACCGGTTGACTCGGGTCTGAACCGAGTTGACCCGTCTTGAACCGAGTCAAGCTGAGTTGACTCAAACCACAACCTTGAATATGACCCAACCGAGCTTGGCCCAAACCGAAACCATTATAAACCCGAGAGCAAGTAACCCAAACCAAAACCACGCGCCGGATCGACGTTGCCGGAGCTCCGCCGCCGCGGCTCCGCCGTGTCGGTCGCCGGAATTATGCCGGCCTTTCATCGGTTTTTAGAGAGAGAGAAAGGAACGAGAGAGAAAGAGGTAGGAGAGAGAGTGAGTGTGTGGGTTTGTGGTGTTTGTGTGTGTGCAGAACCCTTTTATAGTTATGGTTTGTAGGTTTGGGCCCCAAGGCCCACGAGCCTGTTTATAGCGTTTCCGAGCTGCCCGAACCCATTTTCGAGGCCTGTTTTTATTCCCGATCGTCATATATGATTTTTACTAGAGTCTTAGGGTCAAAATCATGTAAAATGGTGTCGAATTCGATATACGTTGCATTCGTTCGACGGTTGCGTTAAATTCATGAAATTTGCCACGTTTGTCGTTTCTTGTCTGTTTTTCGATCCGATTTCGTCTACGAATGTTAAAATTTAATTAAGAAGCTAAATTTTTCATAATATTTCCATTTTGAAGGTGATACACGTGTCTGATGCCTCCGTTTTGTTGCCGGTGCGTTCCTGCAGTCGCGTTTTTCGTATGTGTAAGCGCTTTGTGCCATTCGAAGCACCGTAATTCCGCGAAACCAAGTTCATATGCATAAATTACACGTATAAAATTCGTGTTTGTTGACCTTGTTAGTATTTTATCCGGTGTCAGTTCGTTGCCGCTTTCGTTTAGCAGTTTTCCCGAAAATTACCAAACGTGCACTGCAAAGTTAAATAGGCGTTCCTAGGCATTTCAAAAGCCTAATTAAGTTAATACGTGTCTTAAAAACTATTTATTCTCGCCTTAAACGTTTGTTAATCGCGTAATTAAAAGTCAAATAGTGTCGATTGTCACACATAGACATACACACATATAAGTCCCATTTACGTACTTACATTCAAATCCCATACATACATGCGTACATACAAGTCACATCCACATCTTGCATTTAAATGCCATACAAATACACACATACAAGTTCCATCTATTCATACATACATACATACAAGTTCCATTTATACGCATACTTACGAGTTCTATTCATCCACGTGTGTTTTACATCTAACACGTTCATATATACAATTCCTAGCGACATGCACACAATTAGATCCCCACATACATATAAATTGTATCTATACGCATACATATATAAAAATTCCATCCATCCACGTGTGATATACATCCTAACATATTCATATTCATATGTACAAGTCCTAGACTCCTAGCCACAAACACACAATTAAATCCCATACATACATACCTACATCCATTTTTTCTCCTTACATGCTCACATACGAGTTCCATCCTTACTCGCGCCTCTCAAAACTCTTTAGTAGGTTTAGGGTGCATTTAGGAAGCTTAACGAGGCTTTAGAATGGAGCTCCAGGGTTCGGGATCAAAGAAAACGAAGAAAATAGGAAAAAATGGCTACGCCATTGGCTAGGCTGTCGATAGTAGGTTTGACCATCGGCTGGTCATATGCTACGAAGGTTTTATCTTGTAGGCAACCCCCTCTGATCTACATACTAGATTTTGAGTTTTTGCCTATTTCAAGCCCCGTTAACGAGTCCCGTGATTCCCAATACACATCTTAGAATTATTCCAAGACCCTATCATTCCAACACTCATTTCCTTACCTCAACATTCAAAATCTACATCTTACTAAGCTACATTCTTACTTATGACCCGCTTGTTTCTACCATGTTGATTCATGCATGATTAAACTACATGTGATCCATTACTACGTTCCATACCTCGACCTTCTTATTTTGTACATATCTTTTCATGATTCCCATACCTCGTGTATTTATGTATGTATACATTCCTTAAAATTAATGGAATTAGAGTTGGGACTCACTTACCTTGAGTCGCCTTGTTCATGCTTGCTTCCTTGCCTCTTCTTGACCTGTTAGCCTTCCATGCTTGAGTCTATTTTGACATGATTCCTATCCTTACATGTCATTACGTTCATATCATTGTTAGCATACATGATTATACATATTATGAATCATATCCAACATTTATGTCACATTCACTTTCATGGGTCAAACATTAACATGGATAAGACATAGATTAACAATTACATTGTTCCAACTTCAAGGAATTCAACTCACATCCCGTATACCTCATAATAAGCTAACACATACCAAATGATTTTCCCCAACTCTACAGTCATGTTAGAATGCTTAACCATGCCATTTACTCATTCGTTGACTTTTTGGAAAGTCAACTGTCAAGCATACAAGTTTTCAACTTAGGAACATACTTTCGTATTCATATACTAGATCCTCTTTATTGCACCATATACATTACATTCATATGTTTTATAAAACGTATGACCATATGATTACTTAGGTGCTTACATCCACACATGTGATCCCTTCCATTCAAACTAGTGTTTTCATGAGCTACATTGTCAGCACCAACCAAAGGTAACCAATACAGCATAAATTCAACCTAACACTTACTAGTAAGTTCATATGCTACACAATTAGCACAACTCACTTCCTTAATTTTAATTAAGTAATCAACAAAACACATGGTGTGCATCACACCATTCAAGCGTAACGTACAAGCTACAAATACATATTTCTTACCAAATCACACAATCAACTACATCCTCACATGTATTCCGTTTAAAACATATTCCTCATACTATTTTACTAACACCTTCATCAATATTCATATTAACTTCACATTTTTTAAGTTCTTGCATGCAGTTTCACACATTATTATCACTTAGGCATTTCATTAAACACCTTGTGGGCATGAACATTAGTGAAACGCCCAACTTCCTTATGGTCAAAACTCATTACTTTATGGACAACAAGATCACGAACCGATTTAAACTTTTAGCATACCATTATAAAAAGGAACATAGTCATTCATACGAAAACCATACGTTAAAACATTTACAACTAGGTAGGATTTTACAAAATACATATCAACCTAAAGTTTAAAGTTTAACAACTAAACATAAGCTAATTGTAACAAAAGTATTTTAACCCGTTAACATCTTTACAAAATTTGCGGAAGCGCTTGAAGGGCATTTGAAGTGTGTTCGATCCGATGGAAGCATGACCATCTAAACTTGAGATTTACCTATAACACAACATCAAGGGTTAATAACATTCAAACATAATACCTTCTACTAACATAAGGGTTCCAACTCACAACCATTTAACAACATACATTTAGCATAACCATTCAAGTTCACTTATTATCAATTACCAACATTCTTTTGCTTAATTCCATTCATGGAATATCCACCATACGATCATTCTTTTACACCTTCATTCTAATACATTCGACCCGTTCATGAAGGGTCTAGCATATAATCATCCTTTTTGCATGTCCTTCTAAATTATTCGATCCATTCATGATGGATCTTACGCATGATCATTCTTCTAAAGATTATGATTGTCACAATATGTAACCATAAGCAAAGCTATAATAAAACCTTAATCGTACAAGTAGCGTACCTCGGTCTTGATTTCCTTGTTGCTTCGAGTGACTCGAACCTTCCTCCTTTATACCTATACATAACCGTTTATATTTAGACTTCGCTTACATACATTCTTTGATTAGAGATCTTAAAACTTAACACATATCTCATAAACATGATCATTATGTATGGTTTAAGGTCAAAATTGTTGAATTATTAACTAAAGCATTTCATCAAACACTTGGTGTGCATGTCACCAACAAAGCACAAAGTACAAGTATTCTGAGCATAATATCACTAGTTCAAGTCATGGATCATCATAACCAACCAAACTCATATATATTTTTCATTCTACATTAATTTATCTAGAATTTCTCTAACACATACAAAATCATTCATTAAGATTACACTTACTTGCATCTACTTGATCATCATTTTCATCATGGCATAACATCTAGTGGGTTTTTACTTCAAATCGTTCAATTGACTAAAATAAAGCATGATGCTTGTTCTATAGTGCAATTCTAACTCATTCGTGCATAAATTATCATATGAACATATGAATGGGTCGAAACCCATCTTCTAATAATCATCAAATCATGAAATTTGACTTACCACTAGATAGACAAAGCTTAGATGATCTCAATTAGAGTTCATGCACAAGTAATTTCTGGATTCCTTCTTCCAATTTTGAGCAATTTCATATTTGTAAGGGTTTCCCCTTTTTCTCTTGTCTGAGATCGACCCAGACACACACCCACTGTGTGTTGAATATGTTTTTAATAAACTCACTTTCTAATTGTCCTTATTTGGTCCCTCTACTTTATATGTTGGTACTTATATGTTGGTTTTTAATTGCTCATTCTTAGACTAACATTCTACATGTATTTTAACTAGGTTAGGTTTCTAGTTGATTTAATCACAAATACACATTTAACTTTTTGGGGTGTTACAAGTAGTCCATCATTCTAATCCCTTTAAACATGGATTCATAACAACAATTATCCAAATTCCAACCATTCATACCCATAAACATTGCCTTATGGTTTTGTTCATCATTTTAAGTGTAATTTCATGTTCACCATCCGAATAATCATCAAATACATTAACAATTTATACTAGACCATATTCAATTTGAAACCTCAAATTTCTTGAACATGAACTCCAAATCAAAATCTCCAATTGAGATGATTAAATTATCAAAGACACTAGATTATTGCATCTAAACAAGAATCCCACCCTTTAGTACTTCCAATTTTACCTAATTATGGTTTATTCCTCAAAACCCACTAAGCACTCTAACCAAGAAGGTTCATAAGGTGAATTTGATACGTGTGTGTGCGCCTTGACCCCCCAATATACCGACCATTTTTGTTACAACTAATATTACACCTTAACCTCTCACAATTTGATATCTTGTCCATTTAATCCAAATTTTCTTTTCCTTTCTTTTTAACATAACTAATTTATTTAAAACTAGTTAAACCACTTTATGTCAGATAACAAGGAAACATACTAGTGAATTAAATATTCGGGTTTTAGGGTATTACAATTTTCCTTAAAAATATATGGATAAGGTACAAGGATAAAAAAAAATTATCTCTCAATTTCAAAAACTCTTCCACATCCCATTCGTCATCCATAATATATATATAATTTTCCTTAAATATAAGAATTTACTTAAGTTTTTCTTAAAAATACATGGATAAGGTATAAAGGATAAAAAAAATGAGATAAAGTTTTTTTTTTTTTTGACAATTTTCTTAAATATAACGATGAATGAATTTAAGGATTGATTTGTTAATACTCCAATTTAGCTAAAAACCTACATCATCATCATCATCATCATACTCAGTAAATCCCACTAATAGCACAACTAAAATAGGGTCTGAGGACGGTAAGACGTAGACAGCCTTACCTCTACCCTATAGGAATAGAAAGACTGCTTCCAATAAGACCTCTGGCTCGATAGTAGTTTGCATCAAGCCTTGGACATAAGGCACATAACACTCAACAATTAAGACAAAGACCGATTGGTGCATGTACTCCCTTGTCTTTTGGCTATCAAACGCCACCACATGATGTATGATTAACCATCCCCCTCTTTTAACGTTATTTTCACGAAATTAGTAAAATAATGTTAAAATTAGTGCACTTTCACTTTTGCCCCACGAGCGCCCCCCCCCCCCCCCCCACACACACATATATATATATATTATATGTGCATACCACAAGCGGGACGTATTAGCTGAAAACCAACGTTTATCTATAAATTTATTCATCTATTAAATGTTTTATACATTTCATTCCTATATATATCCGTATTAAGTCAAATACTAGATTATATATTTACTTTTTTTATTTATGTTATTATTTCTTTTACTTATCGATAAGAGTTTAAAAGATGATAAATGAATAATGAGCTTCTAAATATATGATATGAAAGTGATTGTACACTCCAATGACATGCTTAAATAAATTTTAGGGAAAATGTTTTAATAATCTCATCTACAGGTCACTAGCAATCATATCTTTAAATATTACTATCGGTAGTCCTACCTTTTGAGTATTTTTTTCTCACTGCACATCCGTTAAAAAAACTTGACAGAGTGAAGTTTTTTTTTTCTAATTTCAAACTGATGTTTTAGGGATTTTTATCAAAACGAGGATACGAATCGATTGGTGTATTATTTACCTCGAAACAGTGCTCCAAGTAATGAAAACAGTGCTTTAATTCGGGTATTTAAACTTCCAATGAACAAAAATCAAATTGTTTGGAGCACTGTTTCGAGATAAATTTTACATCAATCGACTCGTATCCTCATTTTTATTAAAACCCCTAAAACATCAATTTGTAATTCGAAAAAAAAAACTAACTTCGTTAAGTTTTTTTAAGGCATATTAGATTTTAATAATCCAGGCTGAATCTTTTTGGACCATAATAATCCCAACTCAGTTATTTATCCACAATAATCCAAACTCTTCCATTTTATTTGTAAAATAGTCCGTCGTTAAAAAAAACATAACGAAGTTAAGTTTTTTTTCCAAATTACAAACCGTTGTTTTCGAGCTTTTGATCAGAAGAGGACACGAGTCTATTGATATAAACTTACATGGAAATAGTGCTCTAAACGTCGAAAATAGTGCTTCAATTCGGGCGTTTGAACTTCTAATTAACAAAAATCAAGTCGTTTAAAGCACTGTTTCGAGGTAAGTTTTACATCAATAAACTTGTATTCTCATTCTGATCAAAAGCCTAAAGACATCGGTTTTTAATATAGAAAAAAACTTAACAACGCTATTTTTTTTAACGACGGACTATTTTACAAACAAAATGGAAGAGTTCGGAGTATTGTGGGTAATTAACTGAGTTGAAATTATTATCGGCAAAAAAGAACCGGTTCGGAATATTAAAATCCAATTTTTCTTTTTTTAACGAGTATGCGTTGAGAGAAAAATACTTGAAAGGTAGGATTACAATGGTAATATTAAAAAGTGAAGTTATTAGTGACCAATCACCTTTAGATGGGATTATTAAAATCTAATTTTTCTAAATTTCATTGATGAGGAAAACTATTCTATATATAAAGAATATTTGTCAAAGACGTCTTAAAACATTTTTATTAATTAAGTAAAATATAAACAAAAGCAATTTCTTTGTACTAATAAAGAAAACCAAATTATCAGCATGGTGTGGAGATGATGCATTACAAAGATCTACACAAAATCTTAAAATGTCACTTACAACATATTATGTTTATAATATCACATCTAAAGAATGATCTTATAATTTTCTCTCTTAATTATTTACATGTAATGTAATTTACTCCACATACTCATCCTCTGCCTAATCATTTTCTTCCTCTTTTGAGTTTCCATCAAATAACCATATATAATTATTTATAAAAGAAATAATAATAATAATAATAATAATAATAATAATAATTTTAACCCCTTGAGATGTCTTATGCTTGTGTTAATAAAGATGGACCAAAATACATTTAAAATAATAAAAAACTTATTCCACCCTATACAAAAAAATAAATACTATGAAATAATTTTATTTTTATGAATGTGTATACGTACTTCGAATTGTAAACAATATTTACAACACTGGCTATGTATACTGGTGTAAATTGTCGATCTTGTCATAACGTGCGGGTTCCCAAATGTGTCAGTTATTTGAACGAAATAAAATTTTAAAAAGTTTATTACCATTATATGGGCTGGTACTAGAAAAAGTCAATTTTGTGTAAAAATGTCAGCACAAATTTTTTTGGAACGTTGTAGATCTCCAATTATTGAAATTTCTAAGACTTGGGTCAACATGATGTAAGAAGATTTTAGACACTGAAAATCCATCAAACTTTTTTGTGTAAAATTGTCAGCATCAATCTTTTTTTTTTCTTTTCGTGACCCCAAATAGTCATTTTTAGAAAAAAAATACTTTAAGGCCATACGGGGGTGTATGCAGCAAAGCGTGCGGCGTGGCTATTTGCCGCCAGTGGAGGGTGCCGCCAACACCAAAACTGTCGTGGGGGGAGGAGATTTGCGGTGAATAGTTTCCGGATGCGGTGAAGGTGGGGCCTATTAGTATTCAACCAATCATGCATTTTTTTTCTTTCTAATAAAATGGTTTGGGTGAAACTAACCCCTATGTTTTTTAACAGAAGTAGTGTATGAAAGAGCAATTGACATGACATATCATGATTAGGTGGGTAAAAATTTCTCCTATCTTATGAGGAGTACATCCTCTTCACCCTAGTATCAAGAGAGAAGGTAAACAAAAAAATTACTTAATATGAGGAGAGAAGATAAACAAAATGTTACAACATTCAGTCTAAAAAATGAAAAACACGTTCTATTCATAATTAATTATACTAATCAATTTATCCAACATTATATAAGAATGCAAAAGAGTTACGCTATTTACATGTGAAAAAAGTGAGTATGAGACTATTAGGTATATAATAGATCGATAAAAAATAATAGAGTAAACTGTCATTTTGGTCCTTAAGGTTTGGGCAGTTTTGCCACTTTAGTCCAAATCTCAAACTTTTTACATCTGGGTCCCTGTGGTTTCAGTTTTATTGCCATTTTGGTCCAAAAGTGATATTTGTCTTCTAAAATCCTACTATTTTGTTATTTTCTTCAGGGGCAAAATGGTTATTTTAAGCATTAATATATATTATATATAAAAATAAACCTCAAACTCTGCTTAAAATGACCATTTTGCCCCTGAGAAAAAGGACAAAATAGCTTAGAACTTTTGGACTAAAATGGCAATAAAATTGAAACCACAGTGACCCAGATGCAAAAAGTTTGAGATTTGGACTAAAGTGGTAAAACTGCCCAAACCTCAGGGACCAAAAAGACAGTTTACTCAAAATAATAAAATAAGTATTTATAGGTAAGAAAGATAAAAAAACAATAAAATTAGTATTTGAGAGTAAGAAATAGATAAAGAGTTAGATGTAAGATGTTTTTGAAAAATTAATAAAATTTAGAGAATAATGTGTTTTTATATAGATGAAGATTGAGTCTCTAATGTGAATGCTCTAACCTTATATGCGAAACCATCAAAACTAAATAGTGAAAATGTTGTATTAGATAATGTTGTATCTAATATGGAAAACAGTGAAGATGGCATAAACCATAAAACGTAAAGAATGTAGGGGCGATAATGTGGAAAATAGATTTGTGATACAAAAAGTTTAAAGAGTAAAGTGTAATTTATCATCATATGTTTTGGTCCAAATTGCCCGATTACGCGCTATCTTTCACTTTTTGTCGTCTGAAACCCTGACGTGGGTATTTCATTACCATATGCCCCATGATCGTTAAAGGTTGTTAGTAAATGAAGTGAAAAGACTATTTTGCCTTTCGCGCTATATTAAATTCAAAACCCCCTCCATTCTCACATTTAACTTGCAGGTTTGACTTTACCAAGTCAAATTAGAGAAACCTATTCTCTAGTTTTGACTTTATAAGTCAATGATCTAGTATAATTCAAGGTTTGACTATAGAAGTCAACCAAATTAAGTTCAAGAATCGAGTCATCTAACTAGTATAATTAATCCGAAGTTACACTGTTTCCAATTGCAATAAAATTAAGGAATCGATAATGAAATTAAGTATAATTAAGTCCAGGTTTGACTATTGGTCAACTGCACCAAAGATGTGTCCAATTGCACTAAAACCTGCACCTAATAACCTACACTGAACGGATCAAATACACCTAATCTTAAAGTTAATAACCTTCACTAATACACAGATTTACTGTATGAACAGACTCACTGGATGAACTACAGATGCTCTGTCCTGGTGATTGTAACAACCCGTATTTCTGTTGTTTCCTGTTTCCGTGTATTTAATTTGATTTCCAGTTTTGTACTCTGAGATTCGTTAATAGAAATGTTCGTATTAAAGTAAATATGTTTTGTCATTACAATCGCATTATTACATCACGGCCAAACGCTATTTAAACGTTTATCTAACACGACGCTCTCATATCTCATCGCTATCCCATCGCAATCGCAACGCAATTACTTAATTTGGTATATTGGAATTATGTGGTATATTAGTTTACGTGTTTGTGTGTTATACGTGTTTATGTGTTATGTATGTTTATGATTATGATTATGCTCGATATCGCATCTCTCTCGCATAACTCGAATCGCTAAATCGCACTATTATATCAATTATAACGCTTAATATAACTATCTAATACAAACCGAATAGCCAAACGAACTTTTAACGCGAAACAAACAAAGAAAACCTAAGCTTGGGTCAAGTTCGCTCGAACTTGGGTGACCGCAAGTTCAGCCGAACTTGACTGGCCAAACTCAGGTTCTCTCTTTTAACACAAGTTCGCTCGAACTTGCCTGAATCTCTAGGGATTCAGCAAGTTCGGCCGAACTTAGCTCAATACTCTGTAATATCTCTCAAGTCCGCTCGAACTCGCATGATTTCATGCAAGTTCGGCCGAACTTGACCTCACCAGCCTACATTTTTGCCTTCTCCTATAAATACCCAGCTCCATTCTCTCATTTGAACTTGTTGCAACCTTGCCCAGAGCTCTCAAACCCGAAACTTTTGTGTTCTAATTAAGAATCAACCCGATTTCAGCTACAACAACGTTTATCAACGATTTACAAAGGTTTACAACGATTTTGGCACAAGGCATAGCCTTCGTTTTCATCAAAACTCTTCTATTTACGAAAATCTTCATTTTTCCATAAATCTTCTGTTTTTCACTCAGATCTATGTTTAGATCTGGGTAAAACCTTTTAAAGACTTGATTTCTACACAAAATTACGGACTTTTGATGATGTTTTGTTCATTTCTGATATGAAAAGAAGCATTTGTCATTCAAGATCCCAGATCTGGAAGCACGAGGACGTTTATGTTGGTTTACACAAGCCGGACAAACCCGAACGAACCCCGAGTTCGTCCGGATTAGCCCACGCTTTTGTAAAACGGCTAAAACCGCTCTAAAAAGACATCTCCGACCTAAGTTTGCTCAGTAGCACATGGTTGGAGGGATGAACACTCGATTTAGTCAGCAAACGACGCGAAAACGCAAGATTTTGGATCCGAAAACATCAAGTTCGCTCAAGAATCACCAACTCCCCAGGTCAAGTTCGACCGAACTTGCACCCAAATAGGGCAAGTTCGACCAAACTTGGGCTATTTTCACCAAACTTTTCACAAGTTCGACCGAACTTGTCTAGTTTCTTAGGAAACTATACAAGTTCGCCCGAACTTGTCATTTCAGTAAGAAATTCTTACAAGTTCGCCCGAACTTGACAAGTTTCCTAAGAAACTTACCAAGTTCGTCCGAACTTGGCTCTAAACACATCAGAACCTTACAAGTTCGCTCGAACTTGTATGTTTAAGTTCGAGCGAACTTGCCTACTGCTCAACTCAAACTTCACTGTTTCGGCTTTTCGGAAGACTGATGCACTTCTGTTCGTTTACAGGCTGATCCGACGCACTCCACAACTCTCCTCAGAATCCTAAGTCTTACCAAAACGCACCCACAGTGAGTATACTTGACCCATTTTCGTTTTAATGCACTTTTTGGGTGTTACATACGTTCCGCTATCAAAATCACTTCACAAATCAAACTGTTTATCACACACGAATGATTTGATTGTGTATGCTCAATACGTGATACTAGAAACATGTGACTAGGACTTATTTTTGTTAACTTGCCTCCTTAGCTAGTATGGTACTATAGTGTGGCTTACACCCAACGGGGTCTAGTTAGGATGGTCGCGCAAGCCTTCTCACAGTAGTTAGCATGAGAAATGAGCCTATGTTCCGTGAAGTGTTTTGGTGTATCATGATATGTAGTTCGATTATTTTGCGAACGCTTTCTCTATTATGCTAGTAGTACTTAAACCTGTATGCTCACCTTTACTTAATTGTATTGACTTGTATTTTAACGTATATGACAGGTTGAGGAGTGTAGCTTGGATGCATGGGACGTAGTTGCTTAGTTTGTTTTGTCCTTGTTTAGTTTTGAAATGTAATAAATCTAGGGAAAATCGAACCATAGCTTCCCTTTCCTTCTCGTTCTCTATTCCCTTCTCTCTTGTTACTGCCATAGCTTCATCATCCACAGACCTTCATCTTCCCCTATCTTCTGTCTTTCATAAGATCACAATCAAATTATCATCTTCAAATTACTTGTGTTGGAAAACATAATTTGAGACAATACTTTTATATCAACAGCTTCTTAAACATGTTGATGGGTCTCAATCTGCCCCATCTCCTACTCTTGTTCAAGGCCATAAAACTATTGACAATCGACATGGGTCGCGAATGATCAGCAAACTATCATCATCCTTCTTGCTTCCTTAACTGAAAAGGTAGTTTATGTTATTATCGGATTAACATCCGCAAGACAAATATGGGTCGCATTGCAAGTCGCTTATGCAAACTCCTCTATATAATGTAAGAATTTGCGTGACCAACTCCGTCAAACCCTAAAAGGCAACAAAATAGTTGCAGAATTTGGTCGTTTCTTCAAGTCTCTTTGCGATCAACTTGCACCCATTGATCACCCTGTCGAGACAACCGACGAAATTCACTGGTTTCTTTGTGGGTTAGGTCCTTCATTTGAAATGTTTTCAACGTTGGTACGTTCCGCTACACCTCTTCCATCTTTTACAAACTTACTAGCCAAGGCCGAGAGCCATGAGTTTTTTTTATCAAATCTTTACATAGACCTAGTACACCTATTGTTGCTTTTTCTGCTCAGTCCTCAAACCCGCTGAAAATTTTGTTTCGACTCGTGGTCAATTTAGACTGCCAAATCGGAGTCGTGGGTCTTATTGCCAACTTTGCCAGACCCAAGGGCATTATGCAAATGCTTGTCTCAGTCTTGCTTCATATGCTGTGAATGCTCCTACTACTACTCCATCAAAAGACACTCTGGCCCGTGCGTTTCATGCACAGTGTCATGTCAATACTACTGGATACTTCGTCTTTATTTCAGCAAACCTCCTCAAACAACACTACTTGGATACTCCGATGCTAATTGGGCAAGATGCTTGGAGACTCGAAGGTCGACCTATGGATACTCCATCTTTCTAGGCGGCAACCTTATATCTTGGAATGCAAAGAAACAACCCACCATTTCCCGCTCTAGTTGTGAGTCTGAGTATAGAGCAATGGCAAACACTGCTGCTGAGATTAATAGGATTACCCATCTCCTTCGTGAACTGCATGCATTACCACCAGATCGACCAACAATTCTTTGTGATAATCGCAATACCTTGTTTTTGACGCAAAACCCAGTTTCTCATAAGCGGGCCAAGCATATCAATCTTGATTATCACTTCATTCGTGAACTTGTTGCATCTGGGAATTATATACAAAGTTTATACCAACCAAGCTTCAAGTTGCGGACATATTCACCAAAAGTCTTCCTCGTGATCTTTTTGAGCATTTTCGTAAACTTCTTCGTTTGGGTCCTCCTCCGTCTCGCTTGAGGGAGGATATGAGATAAACAATTTGTATTTAGATGTACCTATTTGTAATTCTTTTATTCTTGTACACCTTTTTTGTAAGTTTTGTTATTATTTATACACATCACCTATTACGAGGAGATCATTCACAATCAATTTCATTCAGGGGCGATGCAGGGAATACCACTCCAAAGTTGAACGAATTGTTGTTCAACTAGCGTAGCACCACCCTGACCAGAACCATTGTACGGTGGTTCCGGGTCCACGTGACCATTATTCCAGCTACAACCATTTACAATGACTTTAAAAAAATATAGAGGTCACCCTCAAATTAATTTAGAGGATCCATTGTGAATGCTCTAAGACAATAAAGTAGTAGAAATACGAAAGGAAATATCGCTAAAGACGTGGCTGCAAAGCTATAAATCAAGGTTTTGGACTAGGTGAACTGATATCTAAAACAAAACTAGGTTGGATGGATGATTGTCTTATAGAACATGGTTAATAACATAACCATAGTAGTATATTTTGTTCCTTAACACAACCCAGTTGTTTTACATAGTAAGCAGATTCTATTTCTTTATTCGGTGACCGGATGGATGGATGATTGTCTTATAGAGTCCAAGTTTTCCAAGTGTGATGTGGCTAATGGGTTATTTGGACTAGAGATTGTTTTTTATTTCTTCCCTACCGGCTGTTTTCGGTGATGTATCTCTTGTGTTTTCGCAAAAAAATAAACAAAAACCAATTACCACTTGTATATTTTGTAACTCCCGTTTGTTATACTCGCCAAATATCTACTTTTCTGCACGTTCTTCGACCAACAGACACTCTCACGTATAACTTTTCCAACTTATAGTATGTCAATTTGCTCCACATATACTGGATCACGCCTTTCCAGTCCTTCCTTGACCAAACACCATAACCTTTTTAAGATATGTTAAACAATGCTTATTGTGTAACAGCCAAACTTATATGATCAAACACTCTAAACACAATTCTTGTTTAAACACAACATTATTTAACTTTTCATAATCATAAAGTCAACCATACCACCAACTATTTTGATAGATATATGTGAGATATATTGTCAAAAGGCTTGCACATATGTTGAAGTTTAGGAAGCAAATGATTTAAAAAAAATTGACTGGAAACTTTGGATTAAATAACTTGTAGTGGTGTTCGTTGGCATTTTTATTATAAGGTATGAAAATACAGTCGTAAGCCAGCTTTGGAACAATGGAGTCTACCCCTACCATATGACATTGGGACTTTAATTTTACTATTATTTAAATACAAACCATTTTGACCAACTTTTGGGAATGTATTGTTGAAGAAATCAAGTGGCTAAAGCTTTTAAATGTTTGTATGTATGGTGTAACACCTTTTCTATTGTTGTTAATACAATCTACATGCATAGTTTTGTCGTCTTTTGTTATATTTATATGTATTTCTATATTAAGATGAGATCGTTGTAAATACATATTGTTGTATTTGTTAATGATCATGAAGTAACAGTTTTTTTTTTCTTTTATCAGTTTAAAAATATGCAACTTTTGTGTAAACGAACTGAATTAGCACAATGTTAAGCTCGTGTAAAGTATATAATAGGATTTCAAATCATGTGATACAACATGTGCTTACGATTATGAGGTATTAGTTTTTTTTTCTTGTTTCAATATGAATCTCATGTGTAAATAGGTTTAGTGGGTATGTAAGTCGTTCAACTGCTTCTAGCTTAAGGTTCTTGAAGGTATCAAAGGTTGTTTTGAGGGATATTGGATTTGAATAATCTCAACTTTCACTAATTGGCTGCATTAACTTCAAAAATTCCCTCTAACAATCACAACTTGTAAGAATTTGGCTCCCATCGATCCTTTCTAACTGGGTTAGTTTTTTGTTGACGTGACAGTTTACGTGACACAAACCTAGTTATTTGAAGATGTGGCTGCTGATTTGGCATAAACTTAGTTGTTTGATTTTAATAATTCCAACTTTCACCACTAACAACAACCACCACCATCAAAAAAAGTTGTCACCATCATCAGCCGCCACCCACCACCACCGCCATCATCCGCCACCACCACCACCATCACCCGCCACCCACTACCGCCACGACCATCAGTCGCCACCACCAAAAACTAGGTGGTTGGCGACTGGTGGTGGTGGTGGTGGCGGATGATGGTGGTGGGTGGCGGCTGATGGTGGTGGTGATGGGTGGCGGCTGATGGTGGTGGTGGTTGGTGGCGGCTGATGGTGGCGGCGGCTGATGGTGGTGGTGGCGGCGGTTGATGGTGGTGGTGGCGGCGACTGATGGGGGGTGGCGGCTGATGTTGGTAGTCGTGGTGGCGGCTGATGGTGGTGGCTGATAGTGGTGGTGGTGGCAGCTGATGGTGGTGGTAGTTGTTGATGGTGGTTAAAGTTTTAAAATCCAACAACTAAGTTTGTGTCACATAAGCTACCACATCAGCAAATAACTAGGTTTGTGCCACGTAGGCTGCCACTTAACAAAAAAACTAACCCAGATAGAAAATGATCGATGGGGGCCAAATTCTTACAAGTTGGGATTGTTAGAGGGAACTTTTGAAGTTGGGATTAATGCCGGCCAATTGGTGAAAGTTGGGAGTATTAAAATCCAATATCCCTTGTTTTGATGGTCCAATGATTCTAGTTTCGGTTATACTAGTAGATTCAAGTTGAATCAGGGTACTTGTTGTGATTTTAATGTTCGGGATGTAATCTTATAACTATTTGGGTTTCAGTTTCTTGCTGGCCCAGTTTCTATATTTATATAGAAGTTGTTGTCGTTCGAAAAAAACTAGTTGATTCAAGTTTCAACTTTATTAAATAGTTTTTAATTGTTTTTAAAAACACTTTTTATATCAAAAGTCAAAACTATTTTTGGACTTAAACCGTCCAACATGAGCGGCACTAAAGGCCTGTTCTTACACTCTTAGCCCTTAAGGACTGAATAAAAATAAGATCTGCATTGGGCTATAATTTCAAGATATAGGCCAATGACCCATCATTTGTATACTTATATGTCATTCCACTATTCTTCAGGGGGCAATAGTGACAACAACTCAAACTATGCTAGTAATACTTAAACCTGTATGCTCACCTTTACTTAATTGTTTTGACTTGTATTTTAATGTATGTGACAGGTTAAGGCTTGTAGCTTGGATGCATGGGACATAGTTGCTTAGTTTGTTTTGTTCTTGTTTAGTTTTGAAATGTAATAAATCTAGGGAAAATCGAACCTTGTTGTTTAGTGAGAAAACTCAGATTTCTGTAATGATTGTTTAAAGTATTATGTTAATGGTATGGGACGTTGACGTTGAATGATAATATTAGATAATTGTTATGGAATTCTCATGAGATAATCTGGTCGTCTAGTGCCACTACCCCGATGTTTCCGCCATCGGTTGGGATGTGACAGATTGGTATCAGAGCTAATTCCTTAGGATAATAGGTAGAATTGCCATGTTTGACCTAGTAGCATGTTTAAGTACCCGATTGACCAATCTTTGAAGTAAATGCTAATCTACTTGCCATAAATGCTTGAATATGCCTTTCCTAAGGTTAATACAATATACACAATTATGAAACGCTCATATCCCACAGACGAGGATCAAGTTGAGATTAGGTGTGATAACCAAGAACTCTCAATAAGATCGCTCATTCCGCGTATTACTCATCACGAGATATCTTCGTTGAGTTAGGAGTGACATCCAAACCTCGACGAACATCTCCCTTTCTATCTAGTGGGACGTCCGATGTGATCGGTGAGCGTGGCCACAACTAGTGGGACGTCCGATGTGATCAAGTTCGCTCAAGAATCACCAACTCCCCAGGTCAAGTTCGACCGAACTTGCACCCAAATAGGGCAAGTTCGACCAAACTTGGGCTATTTTCACCAAACGTTTCACAAGTTCGACCGAACTTGTCTAGTTTCTTAGGAAACTATACAAGTTCGCCAGAACTTGTCATTTCAGTAATAAATTCTTACAAGTTCGCCCGAACTTGACAAGTTTCCTAAGAAACTTACCAAGTTCGTCCGAACTTGGCTCTAAACACATCAGAACCTTACAAGTTCGCTCGAACTTGTATGTTTAAGTTCGAGCGAACTTGCCTACTGCTCAATTCAAACTTCACTGTTTCGGCTTTTCGGAAGACTGATGCACTTCTGTTCGTTTACAGGCTGACCGGCGCACTCCACAACTCTCCTCAGAATCCTAAGTCTTACCAAAACGCACCCACAGTGAGTATACTTGACCCATTTTAGCTTTAATGCACTTTTTGGGTGTTACATACGTTCCGCTATCAAAATCACTTCACAAATCAAACTGTTTATCACACACGAATGATCTGATTGTGTATGCTCAATACGTGATACTAGAAACATGTGACTAGGACTTATTTTTGTTAACTTGCCTCCTTAGCTAGTATGGTACTATAGTGTGGCTTACACCCGACGGAGTCTAGTAAGGATGGTCGCGCAAGCCTTCTCACAGTAGTTAGCATGAGAAATGAGCCTATGTTCCGTGAAGTGTTTTGGTGTATCATGATATGTAGTTCGATTATTTCGCGATGCTTTCTCTATTATGCTAGTAGTACTTAAACCTGTATGCGCACCTTTACTTAATTGTATTGACTTGTATTTTAACGTATGTGACAGGTTAAGGATTGTAGCTTGGATGCATGGGACGTAGTTGCTTAGTTTGTTTTGTCCTTGTTTAGTTTTGAAATGTAATAAATCTAGGGAAAATCGAACCTTGTTGTTTAGTGAGAAAACTCAGATTTCTGTAATGATTGTTTAAAGTATTATGTTAATGGTATGGGACGTTGACGTTGAATGATAATATTAGATAATTGTTATGGAATTCTCATGAGACAATTTGGTCGCCTAGTGCCACTACCCCGATGTTTCCGCCATCGGTTGGGGTGTGACAGATTGGTATCAGAGCTAATTCCTTAGGATAATAGGTTGAATTGCCATGTTTGGCCTAGTAGCATGTTTAAGTACCCAATTGACCAATCTTTGAAATAAATGCTAATCTACTTGCCATAAATGCTTGAATATGTCTTTCCTAAGGTTAATACAATATACACAATTATGAAACGCTCATATCCCACAGACGAGGATCAAGTTGAGATTAGGTGTGATAACCTAGAACTCTCAATAAGATCGCTCATTCTGCGTATTACTCATCACGAGATATCTTCGTTGAGTTAGGAGTGACATCCAAACCTCGACGAACATCTCCCTTTCTATCTAGTGGGTCGTCCGATGTGATCGGTGAGCGTGGCCACAACTAGGAATGATGTTGTTAAGTTAGGGGTGAAATCCTCATCTTAATAACTAATTCCGTGCTTCGATTTTCAATCTCACCAAAGTCTTGGTTATGCCAATGGTTTGGAACACGTATTAACTGGAAGGGTAAACGTCGTTAGTCGCTTGCGGTGAGAACGTTTATCTATTAGGCCAAAGCGTGGGTCCAAATGCAAAGGGTAGTCGAATCACTTTGGCGTGTAAAACGTATCAAAACCCAGGACATTCTCGATTGATTTAAGCCTATATCGTCGATTTACGCATCATCGGGTTTATTATTATTTATGTGTTTAAATTTTGGGAATTTTCGCTTTATTCGATTCCTCGCTTATTCTATTTCTCGAATTATCGCATTTACGCTTCATCGAATGTATGCACAACTCGCACAACTCTCATAATCTAAAACGCTAATTAATACACCAACCAAACTAAAACGCCCATCTCTCTTACACGTATGGGTTCATACGTGGTGGTATCTCGCTTATGTATATACATATCACTTATGGCTCGCTTATATCTCGCATCTCATATCGCGCTACGCATTGTTACTATTAGAAGGTGAATATGTGCTTATGTGCTTATGTGCTTATGTGCCTACGTGCTTATGTGATAACGTGCTTTACTTATAATAATAATAAAGGTTTTGAACATAACTCTATTAATCGAATCTCATCCTATCGAATATTTTCATTGTAGATGTCGTCACTCGGATCTCATACTCGCCGTATTGCTCAGCGCCACAGCGACAACAAGCGCATCGCTTCACTAGTCGTCAAGGAAGTGGCAAAAGTCATTCCGCAAATCGTCTCGAAAATTCATGCTGTGAGCAGCAACTCTTCAGTCGACTCGAAAACTGAGAATCCCAAGCCGCGATTCAGCTTCAAGAACTTCAAGGCTTGTGCACCTCCGGCCTTCAGGGGCTATGACGGACCGACTTCTATGTTTCACTGGTTGATGTTATTGAGGTCACTTTTAGGCAAAGTGGATACCCCGATGACCTCCGCACCGTGAACGCTACCGGAGTCTTCCAGTCCCGTGCTCTCGACTGGTGGACAGCTGAAAGAAACAAGCGTGGAAATGATGAAGCCGACAATCTATCTTGGGAGGAACTCAAGGAAGTAATGATGAAGGAGTTCTGTCCTCCGCATGAAATGCAAAGGCTCGAGAATGAGTTTTGGGGTATCAAGCAGGATGGTCCCGACAATGCTGGTTTTACTGCTCGGTTTAATATTTTGAGCATCATCTGTCCCAGCCAGGTTGATACGACGGAGAAAGCTATCAATAAGTACATCTGTGGTTTACCCGAGTGTGTTACAAGTTTCATGAAAGTTGCTCGTACTACAACCATCAAGGAAACCTATATGCTCGCCGCTAAGATCAATGATCAGCGAGTCCAAGATGGTTATTTCAAGAATCATGCGAAAGTCGCCAATCAAGCTGTAACCGAGCCAACTTCTGCTACCGAGCCATCCAGTGATCCGAAGGGAAAGCGTCAGGGATGCAAGAGAGAAAACCCGAGCAAGAACTATGCCTTCGCAGCTCCAGCAAACCCTCAGCCGCTTCAGTCAGCCGCTCCGTACGCACCTCCAGCTAAGCGTGCATATATCGGACCTCACCCCATGTGCCCTAAGTGCACTTATCATCATGCCGTTGGTGGCAACTGCTGTTTTTGCACAAACTGCAATATCTACTACCATTTTACTGTGAGTTGCCGATCAGGTCCTCGTCAGCCAGCTCCTCAGGCTCCAGCAGCTCCAGCTTTGCCCGCTCCTCCTCAAGCCAATCAGCAGCAAGCTCCAAAAGCACGTGTATGCTATGTGTGTGGTGATCCGAATCATTTCGCCAATGTCTGTTCGAATCGTCCTGTCAAGCAAGAGCAGCCAGCACCGCAGCAGCAGCAGCAACAACCACAAGCTGCGAGTGGCAGAGCCTTCAATCTCAACCACCGCCAGGCTCAGAATGACAACAATGTTATCAATGGTACGTTTCTCGTTAATGGTATTTATGCTTCATGTTTATTTGATACTGGTGCCGATAATTGTTTTGTATCGTTAGAATTCGAAAAGGTATTAAAATGTAAACGCGCTAAACTCCCAAGGACTTTCGATGTGGAAGTCGCCACCGGAAAATCTGTTACCGTCACCTCCGTCCTACGTGGTTGTTCTTTCGATCTCAACAACCAAGTCTTCTCGATCAATCTCATACCTATGCAGTTAGGTAGTTTAGATATCATAGTAGGCATGGATTTTCTTCGTGAGAACCATGCTGAAGTTGTATGCTTCGACAAAATGATTCGTTTTCCTCTTCCTAACGGTGATCAACTTCATGTTTATGGTGAAACTCCCTCAAAGAAGTTGATGTTTTTGTCATGTACTCGAGCGCACAAATGCTTGCAAAAGCGATGTGTTGCTTTCCTCGCCCATATCGTGAACCCGGAGAAAGAAAAGAAGACTTATAAAGATGTTCCTGTTATTTGTGAACTTCCTAAGGTCTTTCCCGACGATTTACCCGGTATCGAGATGTCAAATTCCGTATCGATTTAGTTCCCGGTGCTACTCCAGTTGGTAAAGCTCCTTATCGCCTCGCACCATCCGAAATACGCGAGCTATCAAGCCAACTTCAAGAGCTTCTTGATAAAGGTTTCATACGCCCGAGCAATTCGCCATGGGGCGCACCTGTCCTTTTCATGAAAAAGAAGGATGGATCATTCCGAATGTGCATTGATTATCGTGAACTTAACAAACTCACGATAAAGAACCTCTACACTCTTCCTCGTATCGACGACTTATTTGATCAGCTTCAAGGTGCTACTTGTTTTTCTAGGATCGATTTACGTTCCGGCTATTATCAATTGCGCGTATTGGAAGAAGACATTCCGAAAACCGCCTTTCATACTCGTTATAGCCATTTCGAATTCGTGGTCATACCTTTCGGTCTTACCAATGCACCCGCGGTCTTCATGGATTTGATGAACCGTGTGTGTAAAGCTTTCTTAGATCGTTTTGTCATTGTTTTCATCGATGATATCCTTATCTATTCGAATTCGAGAGACGAGCACGCGCGTCATCTTCGTTTAGTCCTCGAACTTCTTCAAGGAAATCGCCTTTATGCTAAGTTCTCTAAATGTGAATTCTGGCTCGAAGAAGTCCAATTTCTTGGCCACATCGTTAACAGTCAAGGAATTCACGTCGACCCTGCAAAGATTGAAGCCGTAAAGAGTTGGATCACACTGAAGAATGCTTCCGAAATCCGTTCATTTCTCGGATTGGCGGGGTACTACCATCGATTCATCGCCGACTTCTCAAAAATCGCTATTTCGCTTACCGCTTTAACTCATAAAGACCAACCTTTCGTTTGGAATTCTAAACAAGAGGAAGCTTTTCAAACTCTCAATCGTATGCTATGCAACGCTCCCATTCTCGCGTTACTCGACGGAAACGACGATTTCGTTGTTTACTGTGACGCCTCTAATCTTGGTCTTTGTAGTGTTCTTATGCAACGAGACAAGGTTATCGCGTATGCATCTCGACAACTCAAGATCCACGAGAAGAATTACACAACCCACGATTTCGAACTCGGTGCAGTTGTTTTTGCATTGAAGATATGACGACATTACGTTTACGGTACTAAGTGTACGGTCTTCATCGACCATAAGAGCTTACAACATATCTTTAATCAAAAGGAACTGAATATGCGCCAACGCGATGGGTTGAACTTCTCAACGATTATGATTGCGAGATATGTTACCGTCCCGGCAAAGCAAACGTCATCGCCGATGCTCTAAGTCGCTGAAGCTATGTGTATAGCGCTCATGACTCTCAAGCTTTGAATGATCTCGAAATCATGATTCGCTTCGCTCAATTCGCTTGTTTTAACGAGAATACTTTGGAGGAAGAAATGAAATGTGGTGCTGAAACTCAGCTCGTATCTAAGTCTAATGGTATTTATTACTATGTCGATTGCATTTGGATTCCAAGCCGTGATAATATTCGAAAGTTACTAATGACCGAAGCTCATAAATCTCGATATTCCATTCACCCCGGTGCCGATAAGATATACCAGGACCTTCGTCCTAAGTACTGGTGGCCGGGCATGAAAAAGGATATCGCCGTGTATGTCTCAAAGTGCTTAACTTGTTCGAAAGTTAATGCTGAACATCAAAGGCCCTCTGGCTTACTCGAGCAACCTGAAATCCCAATGTGGAAATGGGAGAGTATAGCTATGGACTTTATTACGAAACTTCCCCGCACTTCATCTGGTCACGATAGCATTTGAGATATCGTTGATCATCTTACTAAATCCGCGCACTTTATTACTATACAAGAAGATTTTAAGGTCGAACGGTTAGCCCGCATCTATACCGACGAAGTTATATGTCAACACGGGACGCCTCGTGACATCATCTCTGACCGAGACAGTCACTTTACTTCACGTCTCTGGGAGACTTTTCAATCCGCTCTCGGTACTACTCTCAATCTCAGTACCGCTTTTCACCCTCAAACCGATGGTCAGACTAAACATACGATCCGCACCCTCGAAGACATGCTTCATGCGTGCATCATAGATTTTAGTGGTAACTGGGATACGCATTTACCTTTAATCGAATTCTCGTACAATAATAGTTATCATACCAGCATTCAAATGGCTCCTTTTGAGGCACTGTATGGAAGAAAATGTCGATCGCCTATTGCATGGCACGAGATGGAGAAGCACAAATCACTGGTCCCGAGCTAATTCAAGAAACAACCGACAAGATCCTCCAAATCAGAGACAATCTCTTGAAAGCTCGGAGTCGCCAAAAGAGTTACACCGACAAACGACGCAAGCCCCTGCAATTCGAACTGGGAGATCACGTACTCCTAAAGGTTGCACCTTGGAAGGGAGTGGTCCGCTTCGGAAAGAAAGGAAAGCTAGCGCCACGATACGTAGGACCCTTTAAGATTCTGGAAAGGATCGGCAAAGTGGCTTACCGACTCGAATTGCCGAAGGAACTTAATAATGTACATCCGACTTTCCACGTGTCTAACCTCAAGAAGTGCCTAGCCGAAGAAAATCTGCATATCCCTCTCGAAGATCTGTAAATCAACGAGACTCTCCATTTTGTGGAAAAACCCGTTGAAACTCCGACGCTCTCGCATACCTATCGTGAAGGTCCGATGGGAACGCAAACGCGGTGCCGAGTTCACTTGGGAACTCGAAAGTGATACGAAAACGAAATATCCACATCTCTTTGTTACGGCCACTGCTTAATTTCGGGAAGAAATTCCCTAAAGTAGGGGAGGCTGTAACAACCCGTATTTCTGTTGTTTCCTATTTCCATGTATTTAATTTGATTTCCAGTTTTGTACTATGAGATTCGTTAATAGAAATGTTCGTATTAAATTAAATATGTTTAGTCATTTCGCATTATTACATCACAGGCAAACGCTATTTAAACGTTTTTCTAACATGATGCTTCGTATATCTCATCGCAATCGCAACGCAATTACTTAATTTGGTATATTGGAATTATGTGGTATATTAGTTTACGTGTTTGTGTGTTATACGTGTTTATGTGTTATGTATGTTTATGATTATGATTATGCTCGATATCGCATCTCTCTCGCACAACTCGAATCGCTAAATCGCACTATTATATCAATTATAACGCTTAATATAACTATCTAACACAAACCGAATAGCCAAACGAAATTTTAACGCGAAACAAACAAAGAAAACCCAAGATTGGGTCAAGTTCGCTCGAACTTGGGTGACCCCAAGTTCGGCCGAACTTGACTGGCCAAACTCAGGTTCTCTCTTTTAACACAAGTTTGCTCGAACTTGCCTGAATCTCTAGGGATTCAGCAAGTTCGGCCGAACTTAGCTCAATACTCTGTAATATCTCTCAAGTCCGCTTGAACTTGACCTCACCAGCCTCCATTTTTGCCTTCTCCTATAAATATCCAGCTCCATTCTCTCATTTGAACTTGCTGCAACTTCGCTCAGAGCTCTCAAACCCGAAACTTTTGTGTTCTAAGTAAGAAGCAACCCGATTTCAGCTACAACAACGTTTATCAACGATTTACAAAGGTTTACAACGATTTTGGCACAAGGCATAGCCTTCGTTTTCATCAAAATTCTTCTATTTACGAAAATCTTCATCTTTTTCCATAAAACTTCTGTTTTTCACTCAGATCTATGCTTAGATCTGAGTAAAACCTTTTAAAGACTTGATTTCTACACAAAATTACGGACTTTTGATGATGTTTTGTTCATTTCTTATATGAAACGAAGCATTTGTCATTCAAGATCCCAGATCTGGAAGCACGAGGACGTTTATGTTGGTTTACACAAGCCGGACTAACCCGAACGAACCCCGAGTTCGTCCGGATTAGCCCACGCTTTTGTAAAACGGCTAAAACCGCTCTAAAAAGACCTCTCCGACCTAAGTTTGCTCAGTAGCACAGGGTTGGAGGGATGAACACTCAATTTACTCAGTAAACGACGCGAAAACGCAAGATTTTGGATCCGAAAACATCAAGTTCGCTCAAGAATCACCAACTCTCCAGGTCAAGTTCGACCGAACTTGCACCCAAATAGGGCAAGTTCGACCGAACTTGGGCTATTTTCACCAAACTTTTCACAAGTTCGACCGAACTTGTTTAGTTTCTTAGGAAACTATACAAGTTCGCCCGAACTTGTCATTTCAGTAAGAAATTCTTACAAGTTCACCTGAACTTGACAAGTTTCCTAAGAAACTTACCAAGTTCGACCGAACTTGGCTCTAAACACATCAGAACCTTACAAGTTCGCTCGAACGCCCGAACTTGCCTACTGCTCAACTCAAACTTCACCTTTTCAGCTTTTCGAAAGACTGATGCACTTCTGTTCGTTTACAGGCTGATCCGGCGCACTCCACAACTCTCCTCAGAATCTTAAGTCTTACCAAAACGCACCCACAGTAAGTATATTTGACCCGTTTTCGCTTTAATGCACTTTTTGGGTGTTACATACGTTCCGCTATCAAAATGACTTCATAAATCAAACTGTTTATCACACGCGAATGATCTGATTGTGTATTTTCAATACGTGATACTAGAAACATGTGACTAGGACTTATTTTCGTTAACTTGCCTCCTTAGCTAGTGTGGTACTATAGCGTGGCTTACACCCGACGGGGTCTAGTTAGGATGGTCGCGCAAGCCTTCTCACGGTAGTTAGCATGAGAAATGAGCCTATGTTCCGTGAAGTGTTTTGGTGTATCATGATATGTTGTTAGATTATTTCGCGAACGCTTTCTCTATTATGCTAGTAGTACTTAAACCTGTATGCTCACCTTTACTTAATTGTATTGACTTGTATTTTAACGTATGTGACAGGTTAAGGATTGTAGCTTGGATGCATGGGACGTAGTTGCTTAGTTTGTTTTGTCCTTGTTTAGTTTTGAAATGTAATAAATCTAGGGAAAATCGAACCTTGTTGTTTAGTGAGAAAACTCAGATTTCTGTAATGATTGTTTAAAGTATTATGTTAATGGTATGGGACGTTGACGTTGAATGATAATATTAGATAATTGTTATGGAATTCTCATGAGACAATCTGGTCGCCTAGTGCCACTACCCCGATGTTTCCGCCATCGGTTGGGGTGTGACAGTGATGGTGGGCGATGCTCTGTTCTGGTGATGGTGGTGGTCATCGGGCCAAAGACTGGGATCATGGCATTCTGCGGTTATAGGGACAGTGGACGTGATTGTTGGGGCTATTAGATAAACAATTTATATTTAGATTTACCTATTTGTAATTCCTTTATTCTTGTACACCATTTTTATACGTTTCGTTATTATTTATACACATCTCCTGTTATGAGGAGATCATTCACAATCAAATTCATTTATGGTATCAGCCTAGTGGTTGAGCTCCCTATCTTTTCTCCTTCTTGTTCACTGTCCTTCCCTTTCCTTATCGTTCTCTATTCCCTTCTCTCTTGTTGCTGCCATGGCTTCATCATCCACAGACCTTCATCTTCCCCTATCTTCTGTCTTTCATAAGATCACAATCAAATTATCATCTTCAAATTACTTGTGTTGGAAAACATAATTTGAGACAATACTTTTATATCAACAGCTTCTTAAACATGTTGATGGGTCTTAATCTGCCCCGTCTCCTACTCTTGTTCAAGGCGATAAAACTATTGACAATCGACATGGGTCGCGAATGATCAGCAAACTATCATCATCCTTCTTGCTTCCTTAACTGAAAAGGTAGTTTATGTTATTGTCGGATTAACATCCGCAAGACAAATATGGGTCACACTGGAAGTCGCTTATGCAAACTCCTCTATCGAATGCGTTAAGAATTTGCATGACCAACTCCGTCAAACCCTAAAAGGCAACAAAATAGTTGCAGAATTTGGTCGTTTCTTCAAGTCTCTTTGCGATCAACTTGCGCCCATCGGTCACCCTGTCGAGACAACCGACGAAATTCACTGGTTTCTTTGTGGGTTAGGTCTTTCATTTGAAATGTTTTCAACGTTGGTACGTTCCGCTACACCTCTTCCATCTTTTACAAACTTACTAGCCAAGGCCGAGAGCCATGAGTTTTTTTTTTATCAAATCTTTACATAGACCTAGTACACCTACAGTTGCTTTTTCTGCTCAGTCCTCAAACCCGCTGGAAATTTTGTTCCGACTCGTGGTCAATTTAGACCGCCAAATTGGAGTCGTGGGTCTTATCCACGTCCTTCGGGACAACCCATTTCCGTCCCCCGTAGGCCTCCTCATTGCCAACTTTGCCAGACCCAAGGGCATTATGCAAATGCTTGTCTCAGTCTTGCTTCATATGCTGTGAATGCTCCTACTACTACTCCATCAAAAGACACTCTGGCCCGTGCGTTTCATGCACAGTGTCATGTCAATACTACTGGATACTTCGTCTTTATTTCAGCAAACCTCCTCAAACAACACTACTTGGATACTCCGATGCTAATTGGGCAAGATGCTTGGAGACTCGAAGGTCGACCTATGGATACTCCATCTTTCTAGGCGGCAACCTTATATCTTGGAATGCAAAGAAACAACCCACCATTTCCCGCTCTAGTTGTGAGTCTGAGTATAGAGCAATGGCAAACACTGCTGCTGAGATTAATAGGATTACCCATCTCCTTCGTGAACTGCATGCATTACCACCAGATCGACCAACAATTCTTTGTGATAATCGCAATACCTTGTTTTTGACGCAAAACCCAGTTTCTCATAAGCGGGCCAAGCATATCAATCTTGATTATCACTTCATTCGTGAACTTGTTGCATCTGGGAATTATATACAAAGTTTATACCAACCAAGCTTCAAGTTGCGGACATATTCACCAAAAGTCTTCCTCGTGATCTTTTTGAGCATTTCCGTAAACTTCTTCGTTTGGGTCCTCCTCCGTCTCGCTTGAGGGAGGATATGAGATAAACAATTTGTATTTAGATGTTCCTATTTGTAATTCTTTTATTCTTGTACACCTTTTTTGTAAGTTTTGTTATTATTTATACACATCACCTATTACGAGGAGATCATTCACAATCAATTTCATTCAGGGGCGATGCAGGGAATACCACTCCAAAGTTGAACGAATTGTTGTTCAACTAGCGTAGCACCACCCTGACCAGAACCATTGTACGGTGGTTCCGGGTCCACGTGACCATTATTCCAGCTACAACCATTTACAATGACTTTAAAAAAATATAGAGGTCACCCTCAAATTAATTTAGAGGATCCATTGTGAATGCTCTAAGACAATAAAGTAGTAGAAATACGAAAGGAAATATCGCTAAAGACGTGGCTGCAAAGCTATAAATCAAGGTTTTGGACTAGGTGAACTGATATCTAAAACAAAACTAGGTTGGATGGATGATTGTCTTATAGAACATGGTTAATAACATAACCATAGTAGTATATTTTGTTCCTTAACACAACCCAGTTGTTTTACATAGTAAGCAGATTCTATTTCTTTATTCGGTGACCGGATGGATGGATGATTGTCTTATAGAGTCCAAGTTTTCCAAGTGTGATGTGGCTAATGGGTTATTTGGACTAGAGATTGTTTTTTATTTCTTCCCTACCGGCTGTTTTCGGTGATGTATCTCTTGTGTTTTCGCAAAAAAATAAACAAAAACCAATTACCACTTGTATATTTTGTAACTCCCGTTTGTTATACTCGCCAAATATCTACTTTTCTGCACGTTCTTCGACCAACAGACACTCTCACGTATAACTTTTCCAACTTATAGTATGTCAATTTGCTCCACATATACTGGATCACGCCTTTCCAGTCCTTCCTTGACCAAACACCATAACCTTTTTAAGATATGTTAAACAATGCTTATTGTGTAACAGCCAAACTTATATGATCAAACACTCTAAACACAATTCTTGTTTAAACACAACATTATTTAACTTTTCATAATCATAAAGTCAACCATACCACCAACTATTTTGATAGATATATGTGAGATATATTGTCAAAAGGCTTGCACATATGTTGAAGTTTAGGAAGCAAATGATTTAAAAAAAATTGACTGGAAACTTTGGATTAAATAACTTGTAGTGGTGTTCGTTGGCATTTTTATTATAAGGTATGAAAATACAGTCGTAAGCCAGCTTTGGAACAATGGAGTCTACCCCTACCATATGACATTGGGACTTTAATTTTACTATTATTTAAATACAAACCATTTTGACCAACTTTTGGGAATGTATTGTTGAAGAAATCAAGTGGCTAAAGCTTTTAAATGTTTGTATGTATGGTGTAACACCTTTTCTATTGTTGTTAATACAATCTACATGCATAGTTTTGTCGTCTTTTGTTATATTTATATGTATTTCTATATTAAGATGAGATCGTTGTAAATACATATTGTTGTATTGGTTAATGATCATGAAGTAACAGTTTTTTTTTTTCTTTTATCAGTTTAAAAATATGCAACTTTTGTGTAAACGAACTGAAATACCACAATGTTAAGCTCGTTTAAAGTATATAATAGGATTTCAAATCATGTGATACAACATGTGCTTACGATTATGAGGTATTAGTTTTTTTTCTTGTTTCAATATGAATCTCATGTGTAAATAGGTTTAGTGGGTATGTAAGTCGTTCAAGTGCTTCTAGCTTAAGGTTCTTGAAGGTATCAAAGGTTGTTTTGAGGGATATTGGATTTTAATAATTTCAACTTTCACTAATTGGCTGCGTTAACTTCAAAAATTTCCTCTAACAATCACAACTTGTAAGAATTTGGCTCCCATCGATCCTTTCTAACTGGGTTAGTTTTTTGTTGACGTGACAGCTTACGTGACACAAACCTAGTTATTTGAAGATGTGGCTGCTGATTTGGCATAAACTTAGTTGTTTGATTTTAATAATTCCAACTTTCACCACTAACAACAACCACCACCATCAAAAAAAGTTGTCACCATCATCAGCCGCCACCCACCACCACCGCCATCATCTGCCACCACCACCATCATCCGCCACCACCACCACCATCACCCGCCACCCACTACCGCCACGACCATCAGTCGCCACCACCAAAAACTAGGTGGTTGGCGACTGGTGGTGGTAGTGGCGGATGATGGTGGTGGGTGGCGGCTGATGGTGGTGGTGATGGGTGGCGGCTGATGGGGGTGGTGGTTGGTGGCGGCTGATGGTGGCGACGGCTGATGGTGGTGGTGGCGGCGGTTGATGGTGGTGGTGGCGGCGACTGATGGGGGGTGGCGGCTGATGTTGGTGGTCGTGGTGGCGGCTGATGGTGGTGGCTGATAGTGGTGGTGGTGGCAGCTGGTGGTGGTGGTAGTTGTTGATGGTGGTTAAAGTTTTAAAATCCAACAACTAAGTTTGTGTCACATAAGCTACCACATCAGCAGCCACATCATCAAATAACTAGGTTTGTGCCACGTAGGCTGCCACGTTAACAAAAAAACTAACCCAGTTAGAAAATGATCGTGGGGGCCAAATTCTTACAAGTTGGGATTGTTAGAGGGAACTTTTGAAGTTGGGATTAATGCCGGCCAATTGGTGAAAGTTGGGAGTATTAAAATCCAATATCCCTTGTTTTGATGGTACAATGATTCTGGTTTCGGTTATACTAGTAGATTCAAGTTGAATCGGGGTAGTTGTTGTGATTTTAATGTTCGGGATGTAATCTTATAACTATTTGGGTTTCAGTTTCTTGCTGGCCCAGTTTCTATATTTATATAGAAGTTGTTGCCGTTCGAAAAAAACTAGTTGATTCAAGTTTCAACTTTATTAAATAGTTTTTAATTGTTTTTAAAAACACTTTTTATATCAAAAGTCAAAACTATTTTTGGACCTAAACCGTCCAACATGAGCGGCCCTAAAGGCCTGTTCTTACCCTCTTAGCCCTTAAGGATCGAATAAAAATAAGATCTGCATTAGGCTATAATTTCAAGATACAGGCCCATGACCCATCATTTGTATACTTATATGTCATTCCACTATTCTTCAGGGGGCAATAGTGACAACAACTCAAATAATTTGCAATACTTCTTAAACCCTAGCCCCTTCTCATTTCCAATCAAAAAATGCACCATCTTTTTTACAAATTTCTCAGGGGCATTTTCACAAACACATTGGCTGCAATCAAAAACCGAATCCAATTTCAGGCATTCAAGAACGTTATGGTTATCTCTACCACTTACAACAAGCTGAAACATTATATAATCAACAAAACAAACAAAAAAATCCAGATTAAACAAAATACTTACTCTGGTTTCACATCGACACCAAAAGGATCTCCGGTTTCTTCGCTTTACTGTGCGTATTAGCATTCAAACCTGCAGTATTAACAGCCGACGCTGCAACAATCGCAGCCGCTTCACGAGATCTCTTATCCAGCTGAATCAAACTCCTCGTAGCCAAAATCGCCGGCGGAACCAAATCATGTGATGCCCGCGCATACAAACACCGCACAGCCAACGACGCCGCATCCTTCACATCGTTCGAATTCAACGGCCCCAAAAACCGAAGCCGAAATTCAGACATTCAAGACCCATAACCACCCGCACTAATCCACCACCACATCGACCCACCACCCAACGCCGCCGCACTAACCCACCACCACATCCACCCATTCACCTTCAACTACGACCAGCGCCGTCGAACCAAATCATCTGCCGCCACCGCACCTAATCCACCACCACAACCACCCCTTTACCTTTACCCACCGCCGCCCCTGATCCACCACCACAACTACCCTTACTGCCGCTATCACTTCAGATTGTGTTAGAGAGAGAGAAGAGAGAGAGAGGGGGACTTTCAGTTTAGAGGGATAGAGATTATATTTCTTTTATTTTTCAGTAACTAGTCTCTGAAGATATTAAATGACAAAAAAAACCCTCATGTGCAAAGCATATAACTAGATTTAACCAAAAAATCTAACTAGGTTTGGCCTAAAGGACATAACGTGCAAGATTTTGGAACATTAAGTATAGAACTTGTCAACTTTTCAGCTAAAGGACAACGTCTGCAATTTGGTGTAAACATAAAGGACAAAAGTTGTAATTTACTCTTATTTTTTTATATGTTTATTATTACTTGCATTTTTACTTATAGTTAGAGTTTAATTTTAAAAAAATGATTACTTAAAGTTTATGAACCAGGATATATCGGGCAATGTACCAACTCAATTTAAGGGAGAAGTTGGGCATATTATTTATTTTAATTTTAATTAATATATAAGAAAAACAGGATACAATAAAAAAAAAAACAAAAAGAGTAAAAGATAGAGGCCACCCGTTACTATTAATTAAACAATAATAAAGATAAATATTGTATATTGGTATATTATAAGAAGATAGATTTGAACTTTAAATAATTTATCTATATTAAAATAAATGGGATAACTTCATTAGGTGGGAAAACACATTGGAAAGCTCCTTATTGATTGATATAGTATAGATATAGAAGATATGATTTCTAAAAAAGCATGTGGCTTTTTACATAGGAGGGAAAAGCGCAGTAAGGTCGACTCGCTCAAAATTGTTGCCTGGGCGGGAAAAGCGAGCGTTTTTTATAACTGTGGTTTTAACACTGTACTGTTTTTAAATCACATTAAAGCGTTTAATTATTGAACAATTTTGACTGATGCTCTTTCTCCAGAGTGGATGCTTGACCTCGAGGATCAAGGTCTGAATTTGAGTGATGGGTTCATTTCAAAACACCGTGCAAGATTAGTTCGTTACAGGTCAAGTATGGATCTTGACTCACAGTCCTACAAGCTAAATGCAGGGAAAAAAGAAGATGATCTAGAGTTCTTTATCGATAATAAAGGTAATGATGAAGATGAAAAGATTGATGATTCCATGAATGATGCTTTTGTTGCTGCTGCCCGGTCTATGCAGTCTGGTACAAAATAAAGTGGAAAGAAACGAAAAGAAGCACGTGTTGGAAAGAAGAAAGATGGAGTCAAGTTTCAAAGGTACAACCTTGTTGACCATTTGGGGTCAAAGTCGGGTAAAAATAGCGGTTTGTTGGAGAAAGATGATTCCCGCAGTGAAAGTGAAGTGGAAGATCCCGACTCTGATGAAGATGTTGAGTAAAGGAAGATGATTGAATTTTGAATGAATCTTGAGAGTATTTAATCTGTTCCTTTTTTGATCAATGTATGTTCATGTTAATGTGAACTACATTTGTAGGTTTATTGTGTACAATTCTTATTGTTCTATTTGGAAGTTTGATAGGTATAATTGTAATTGAGAGGCTGAACTCTTGACAGTTTTCCAAAGTTCAGTTTTGGATGTTGAAGCAAGGCCAAAACAGTCACAAATATTAAAATTCAAATAGACAAAACAAACTCATAAAAACCCTTTGTTCCAGTGATTGTGACATCAATAATATTATTAATATTTGTTCAGTTTTTATATATTATTTTGGCTAAACAGAATCACTAATTCTAAATTTTGAATAGACAAAACAAGCTCAAATTTCATAAATCCTACTGAACCCGTTGGCTAGTGTTTTGTATGTCATAATAATTACTAAATATCAAATAATGTGATTTTTTTTTGGTAAATTAACAATAACAACTATTACCTATTAATGTTTTTTTCGTGGTTAAAATGTATTTTATTTATTTATTATTATTATCAAATTTCAAATGCGAAAACTACATTTTAGTCTGGTCAAAGTGGGACAATATGATTGGAGAGTGTGGTAACCTTATACACGAAAAAGAAAAAGAAAAAAAGGTTTAATAAAAATGAAAAAAGCTAGGGTTGTTAAATACTTACAATTATGTCATTTATACTTGGAATAAATTATTTGAAAATACATACCAAAAAATGAACTAGTTTTGTTTGAAAAAGAAAAAGCAAGAAAGACCAACAAGGTTTGGTTTGGTTTGGTTGCTTGTTGATTTCAGGAGAAAAAGAAAACAACTCCAAGATTTGCTTGCACCTACCTTCCTACAAACAAAACACAGCGGCTATTTCAAAGTGCTGCCATTTACTATGCAGGAATAGATCTTTATTCGATACGATACCCCTTCAATTTCTTCATTAACCCAGATCTCATGAATTCAATCTCCCGTTAACCCAAACAACCATGAAAGGTTTAGAGAAATGGATCAGGGATTCAACAGGATCCGAATCCACCCCTTTTCTAAACGGTGGTTTGTTTCTTGAATCATTCAATTCTTTCTCCTGTGTTTCGCTACTGAACACTAAAGGGTCGTCGGTTTCTTGTTCCTTGAGGCCCCCCCGAGTTGGGTTCTTGTGTGTGACCTTGTCGGTTAAAGATAAAGGGTTTGATGGGGAAGAAGAAGAAGAAGAGGACCTTTTGGAGAAGCAAGGGGGGGCTTTCAATACTACTAAGCATCTTTGGGCTGGAGCTGTGGCTGCTATGGTCTCAAGGTCACTTCTTTGTTATGAATCTTCAAATTATTTGTCTTTTTTGAATATTTCATAGTTACAATACAATACAATGTGTGCTGATTGATATATAACTACACAATGTGTTTATATCGCCACTTTGTTTCCTACGTTTCTCATGTCAAGATCTATTTGTATTTGATCCTGTCTCTATATATATAAATTGTTGACTTACATTTCCAATCGAAATGATGTTATTGTGTTCAGAACATTCGTTGCGCCACTTGAAAGGCTGAAGCTTGAATATATGGTTCGTGGAGAACAGAAACATCTTGTTGAACTGATCCAGTCGATCGCAGCCTCTCAAGGGATTAAAGGCTTTTGGAAAGGAAACTTTGTGAATATTCTTAGAACCGCCCCGTTTAAGGCCATCAATTTTTACGCTTATGATAAATACAGAAGTCAGCTATTGAAACTAACCGGCAATCAGGAAACGACTAACTACGAAAGGTTTATTGCCGGTGCTGCTGCCGGAATTACCGCCACTGTACTCTGCATACCCATGGATACGGTGCGTTTGCGTTATGCGTGCTTGGCTATTCCATTGTTTTGAAACTGAAATTTGTATGATTCGTGTAGATACGAACGAAAATGGTGGCGCCTGGAGGAGAAGCATTGGGAGGCGTCATCGGTGCTTTTCGCCACATGATGGAAACCGAAGGTTTTTTTTCATTATACAAAGGCTTAGTGCCTTCAATAATAAGCATGGCACCTTCAGGTGCAGTGTTTTACGGAGTTTACGATATATTAAAATCGACTTATTTGCATTCACCAAACGGAAGAAAAAGACTTCAACACATGAAGGAAGCAGGGCACGGTTTAAATGCTTTGGAGCAAATGGAATTAGGTACGCTTAGAACGCTAATGTACGGGGCGATTGCTGGATGTTGTGCGGAAGCTGCTACGTATCCGTTTGAAGTTGTTAGAAGACAACTTCAAATGCAAGTCCGTGCTACGAAAATGAGTGCAGCCGCCACTTTTATAAAGATAGTTGACCAAGGTGGCACACCTGCCTTGTATGCAGGTTTGACTCCAAGTTTACTGCAGGTACCATCATGCCTTTGAAATGCTGTTTTTCGCATTTTTGCAATATGATTTGATAATATAACTTGTGCTTTACGCAGGTGCTACCATCTGCTGCAATAAGTTACTTTGTTTATGAACTCATGAAGATAGTCCTCAAAGTTGAACCAGAGTAAGTTTTCGTTTCTTTTTTCAAACGTTATACACCTTGTAATGAACTTTTGGTACGTGATTTGTTGATCGAACAAACTTTTGCCCTTGTAAGGTTTAACTTTTCTCTCGGTTTTTTGAGTCTGTTTGGATTTGTCCGAGTTCCTAGATAATGTTTGTTTGATTTTGGAAGTTGTCGAGTGCTCTACTGAATAATTGTTTTGTGAATGCATGAATCTGTGTGAACACAATTTGTTTCGGTTAAAGTTAAAAAGTGGAACAAAACCCATTCATTGTTAGAGATTAGTGTAGTCAATTATGGATGTTGGATTGAATAACAATATGTACTGGTTTGAATACTCTTAGAGAGGATCGGTACTCATTTTGCCCCAAACCCGTATTGTAGAACCGTTTTGACCTGAACAAATTTGATAGTTTTTAAAACGACCCGTTTTGACCCGGACTCAATTTGGTCGAAGATTTGTTAATTATTATATAGATATGTTCAATCTTAGCTATCTCTAAAGATGTGGATCTATTACTACATTTGTTGAGCGAAATAATTGAGCCGGTGAACCAAAGCAATTTGTTTGATCTTAGCTAGCAAATCATATATTGGTAGGTATGTCCTGCTTCAAAGGACTGTTCTTTTGTCCCCTACACAATTTCTACATTTAACACATAACTCCACCAGCCATGAAGTCTCCCTACAGCCTAATTATATCATGTTGTATATGCTCGATAAATATATAATACAAACCCGAAATCTCTTTTATGAGTTGCTATACATCCATCTGTCCAGATGAAACCATCCCTTCCGTTGATGGTGTCCAAACCGGCTATTGCATGCGTGCAATATATAATCTAACACTCATCTTAGTACATATAAATCACTCTATAAATCCGTAAATCAACACTAAATAAATAAACAATTATCAACCATAGTTCAGAATTTTCAATTTTAAATTTAAACAATCTAGCCCTGGTTTTAAATGTTAATTACTTGTAACTAATTATTTAAACAAATAAAGCTTTAAATAAAACAACAAAATCATTAACCAAAAGTCTAGAACAAAAAAAGAAGAAGAAAAAAACAACAAAAAACATAAAAAGATCAAACTCGTATAAATATATATTTCACCTATTCATCACATAGAACACAAAAAAAAAATCAATAAAGAAACCCTACCTGTTCTATATGTGAATTCTGGCGAAATATGGGTCGGTTATGGCAGAAATTCTGGTTTTTCCGAAAAAAAAAAACGTGTTTGGTTGAGCACAGTGTGTCGCTGGGGATTTTGTGGGGCGGGAGATTGGGAGAATGAAATTGGAATAATTAGATAGGTTTGGGTTATTTTATTTCTCTAGGTTGGTTAATAAAAATGGATCGTAGATTGGCGTTGATGGTTTGATTGGGTTAAGTGAATAAATGGTCAAAGAGTAATTATATAAGTCGTGTTATATCTTATATATTAATAAAAATCAGTGTTTACGATTTTTTTATAAATTCATAATATGTATTTTTTTTATAAATCATAATATAATTTTTGATATAATTTTAGCATTTTTACTCGTTTATCAAGCTTTAAATTTATAAAACACGATATAACACCATCACTCTCTACAACACGTTAGGGCAAGTGTACCAATCGTTGGCGTAGTATAGTGATGGTAAGAAACCGAGGTCATCCAAAGGCACAAGAGCTTTTAATACCGGAATATTATCAACGTCAAATCTAACCAAAATTTTAAGAAAAGATATTTAGTAAATAAAATTTAAGAAGAAATTAAAATATTAAAAGAAACAATAAACCAGATAGAATCGCTTGATTCCGACTCCTCTTTTACGTATCCATTGATGATTTCCGTACTTTGGTCTTTTTAAGAGATTATCTTAGTTATAGTGGCATGTCCCTCTTTTAGAGCAATGCTGCCCTCGGCCATATTGGTCTGAGTCAGCAGAGATACAGTCCCGCAATGCCGGATTATTGGAAGGTAATTAAGTAAGTTATTAATGCAAAATGTGGTATGTCCCTCTTTTCGAGGCAATGCTACCCTCCACCATATTGGTCTCAGTCAGCAGTGATACAGTCCCGCAAGGCCGGTTTAAAGTTTTAATAGTAGTTTATTTATAAGGGATTAAATCCGTTCTTACTTCCCCATATTTGATGCTATTTGCCTTAAGAGAGTCCTAATAAGCTTGAATCAAGTCCTCGCAGAATCTATACACTGAACGAGGCAAGAAATTTACCCAAACCACCCTTCTAACCCCCCCCCCCAAGGCAGTTAACGTGCTTTATATAGACCGTAAAGACATGAATGAGTGAACCAACAAAACATGAAGAGATGATAGAATAAAGTTCACTTTCGATATAAAAACTAGTTATTAAAGTCATTAATGCATACCTAAATAAAAAGTTAGCTAAAGCTTGGAAAGCAAAAGTAATACATAAAAGATTTGTCTTCACCAAGTGATGTAAGAGATTAGCCAATCATGACCTTTGTTTGACAACAACTCTTATGATCAATCTTGGAGCCGAGACTACTACACACACTCTAAATATGGATGATGGAGGAATGTGGTGGATGATGGTGTTGTAGTGGTGGTGGAATGATGGTAGGTGTGAGAGAAATGGTTTACCAAGGGATGGGTTGCAAGTGAACCAAACACCTACTTTTATAGCTGCAAACAGACCCTTCACACGGCCCCATGCCCAGGGGCACGACCTCGTGTCCTTTCTACTCTGTCTTCATTAATTACCCAGTGTCAGTTCGTATACACACACGACCCCGTGTGTCAGAGGGCACGACCCCGTGGTCTGTACTTTGTTGTCTCAACTCTTATTTCTTGTATTTATGTTAGTTTTTTTCATTAATTTGTTCCTTTTGTACATTTAAACTCTTTTAATCCTGAAAGTTAAAAGTATACAAATAGACGCACCTTTTCCAACATTAGTACATAAAAGGCTTGATTTTATCCCCTGTTTGATATAATTTATATGTTGCATTTTGTGCATATCATTCATGCATTCACGCTTGATGGCCACACATCTCAAATCTTTGACAAACATCCAACTGAGAATATTACACTTCAATCGATCTTTCTCTAACTCCATATACAAAGCCTGAGTGGGGGGGGGGGGGTGGTGGTTTAGGATGACTTTTAACAAACACAACCATCCACTCTTTATGCTTCTTTTACTACTCGGCTTGAGTAAGAGAATCACCTGTATCTTGATTCTTCACCTTTCCCTGTAGATCATATTCAACGAAATTTTCCATTGAATCATCACGTGGACCTATCTCTTCCCCATCTTCTCTAACATATTTTTTTCTGGATTGTAACCAGGCTCTTCTTCAAACTCTATCTCATCAAAATATTCCAACTCAGAGACATCACTATCAACAGGAGCGGACTGGACGTCTACTTCATCAACATCTGCCATTTTATACAAATCAGCCAATTGTTCAGTAGTAAACACAAACTCCCCTTCTTCTAACGGTTCACCCGTTTCAGGGTGTTTCTCATGCACCAAAGTCATAGACGCATCGGCTTGATACTCCAACTCTCCCAGTACCATCTCACCAACATCACCAGATTCTTGAGACTCACTAGTTTCTGTGGATTCCCCCTCAAGATCAGATCCTATGGGTTTGTCGCTTCTTCTTTTCGTTCACAACTTAGTACCAACCACAGTTCTGTCTCAACCTCCACTCCACCTTCCAAATCACCTTCAAAATCAAACCTTAGATTTTCTTTCTTGATATCTTATAGTGCACCAATCTTTGTTGATTCATTAGTAGCTCCCACTGATGTAACAGGAGTGGCTTCAACAACTATTGAACTAGAACCTTCTTCAGGATCCACAGCTGCATCCGGATTGGATGAGCCAGGTTGTCATTCAGGATTCGAAGGATCTCCTTTGTCGTCATCTTTTTTCATAACCTCATCGGGTTTGCATCTTTCCTTCCACAAAGTACCAACTATAGAATTCATCTTCACAAATGTATCCTTAATGCCGTCAAATGACATTTTCAGTTTATTATCTTGGGTTGCATACTCAGATGCAAGTTTGGTATTCTTTGCTTAAAGCTCGGTGTTTTTTTATTTTCAAGTTTTGCATTCTTTTTCTTTAGATCATTGATCTAAGCCTTTTTTCGCGAAATCTACAACCTTTAATTTGTTAATTTCTAGTTGCTGAGCAATAATCATATTTCGATTTTCAGATATGAATGTGTTTAGTCTAATAGTTTTACTTGCTGCTTCACCTAACTACTGAATCAACATATCAATATTTTGGCTATCAGTCATTTCTCTAACCATTCTCTTCTTTGGTGTAGCAGATGAACTTTCTCCAGTTGATGGTGGTTGTTGAATAGGTGGTGTTGTATTTGTTGTGCTGGTTGTGATACTGGAGTTGTACTGGTGGTTGTTGTTGAGCTGTTGTGGTTTTAGGGATTTTAGGTATTGGATCGTTGAGAGCTTCAATATCTTCTGGTGTTAGACCAGGTTGTTCTTCAGTTGTTTCGGCTGTTGGTTCGACTGTTGGTTACACCTTTCTTTGCCCTTTTTGCTGATCTGGCTTGTTTAGCTAGCCTCTTCCCTTTTCTCTTCTTTTCCTTATCCTCTTCTATTGGTGGCACATAATCATCATCAACCTCAACACCATCAGGCTTCTTTAACTTCCGAAATCTTACTACACCACGTTCATCATAGTATTTCTTATAACCTTCAGGTAGCGGATTATCATCATCATCGAAATCGTCGTCTTTATTGTCACCACCATCACCTCTGTTATCATCACTCTTATCTTCATCACCTTTGTCATCATCACCTTTATCTTCACCATTGTCATCATCTATCACCACTATTTTTCCTTTTCTCTTTTTCTTACTACCACCCTCATCTTCCTCTTTTTGTTTCTTCTCGTACAGTGTATCGAGGGCTGGTTCTTCGTTATTAGATTCACTCTCGGCATGTCTCCACTTATCATTTGCCGGAGCTACATATTCTACACTTCGAAGATATCCATTTATCTTTCTTGGAACTGCTCCTTCATTTTACTTGCTCTTTGTCTTCAAAACTTTCAAAGTATCATCCTTCATCACACTGATCTTCAGAGTATCCTTCTCATCTTTCGGAAGATTCGGAATCCATTCATTCAATATCCTCTATACAAACCTTGGATACATCAAGAATTTGTTGGCATTACGCATTTTCTTTCCATGGTTGTCCTTTATGTTCTTTAATATCAACTGTGAGTAATTGAAATCCTTGTTAAGCATCAAAACAACCATCACACTTAACAGAGTATAGTTCGCCATATCATAACCTGCTTTTCTCGTTCCCAGACAATGTATAAAAATGTGTAGAAAGTACTTGTACTATAACAGAAAGTATGCATTGTTAAGTTGACCCGCAAGTACATCTCTGGTACACTTCATCCTTAATAAACATCCTTGTGTAGAAATAGTGTATGGATCTTTAGGCTTGTCTTCAAATTGCACGGTTTTGATTGGGTTCAGATTCTCTATTCTGATACTGTCACGTTTTACCCTTCAACTGTTGCCTTGCCTTGATCACCTCCTCATTGTTTTCATCTTGAATACTTGTCAAATCCCAAAACTCCCGTATCTGACTCTTGTACACTGTATGCTAATGGGAAATGGCATACAAGATCTTTGAACGTCGTACAAATGTTATAATCCCTTCATAATCGGTTGTTAATTTGTTTTACGGATCTAGAAATGCGCACATGTTGTGTCTCGGGTCCCACAGATTCTCTTCCTAGGACTTGACTTTCTTCGCGTTAGCTTGTTTAGGAGCCATTTCTGCAATGACAAACACACTAACGCGTAATGAGAGACAAAGTTGATTGTTTTAACCGTACTTAGAAAATTATCAGCTGAAATTTTTTCTAAGTGTTGGTCCAAACAACACAATGAAGTGACCAAATGACATATGATATTAAACGACAAAGGTTTTCAAATGACAACATGCTAAACGACACCATGTATCAAGCGACACATGCTTAAACGACAATGGCTGAATGATCGAAACGACATTGGACTAAACGAAAAGTACATATATCAAACGACATCAAGGTCAACAAAGACCCTATGTCGTTTGACCTACTGTTGAGCCATTTGCATCATGTTGTTTGAAAATCAAACAACACCTACATGTAGTGAGTTACATAATTCAAAATTTTCAAACTAATGTTGTTAAATGAAAAATTTGTTGAAAAACATATTCTAAACATGCCAATTATGAAAACCCAGTAAACAAATTTGACATGTAACACCAACATCTCAGATATTATGCCCGGTTTAGTCTGGTTTAGGATTCACATATTCAAAGCTCAGATTAACATGTTAGAGACCAAATCAAAACAAGATTATCACTCATACAAGTCCGATTACTAATATCCTATGTCCCATTTTGATTAAAGATCATGCTCAAGTCTGATTTTAACTTAGGGTATCATACAAAGTGACGATGAACAGTGAATGACGTTTCATTGATGTTTTGGATACAACCAACAAATGTTTTCACTACCTTTAAAGATGATGATGTGTAAACATGAATAAAGCTTTGGTTATTGAAGACATTTCGACAGAGTGTTGCTATGATTTGCGGAGAAGATGAAAGTTCAATTTTGAAACTTATAAGATTTCCCAAACAATACCCCTTTGTATTTATAGGCACTAGATGTCATTTGGTTTTAAGCCGGATGACATCCCAGATCTTAAATGACAACACACGTCGTTTAGTGTTTCAACCAAACGACATCTCTTCAAAACCAACTGACATCACTACGAACGACAAAGGGTCATTCCATACGACAACCCTATGTCATCTGTGTTTCCAACAAACAATAAAGGTATGTCATTTGTATTCTTTTCAAATGACATACACTTGTACCATTTACTAAACAACAACTGTTTGGAATTTCCAGGGTTTTTCAATTTGGCCCTTTTAATTTCGAACACTTTTCATTTTTTACCATTATAAAGATGCAAAGCTAAAATGACTGTTTTCCGGCTTCAAGTCATATTTCAGACGGGATAGATTCGAGTTCCAGCAATGGTCCATCAAAAACTAAGTTAAAAATAAGGTTTGTTGAATTTTTCGAAACGTAAAGACGGAAAGCAGTAAGTAAATATATAGAAACAATATTTTTGCGAGTTTCGAGGGTAAGAGAATCATATTAGCATACGGTCCTTCCAAAACACACTTTGTTGGACCTACGAAAGAACAGATGATATCCAAAGGCAAAGCACGATTCACTAATCATGAAATAAGCAAAAGATTGAACCAATCTCTCCCCAAAGATAATGAATCATGAACACCTAATCAGAACATGTGTTCAAGAATAAAACAAAATATGTTCAAGGCTAGGAACCGCTATTCAAGAGGAAACATCTGTTGAAAGCTAAAGACTGTTGAAGACCAAAACACTGATGAAGTTAAAGGTTTGATCAAGAATACCAAAGATCTGTATGGCCAAACAGATGTTTGGACAACTCTAATAGAGGATAACTTAGACAGTGGTTTTCCTTTGTACAATATATATCTTGTATCAATGTTTAGACTAGTTTAAACAGATTATAAGATTTGCACAAATGTTTGTAACATCTGTGGAATCTTTTCTGTTAAGAATGTTAGATGTCACTATCAGGGTAATGTCAGCCAATAACTGAACAGAGCTTTCGTACTTAGTACAAATAGATCACACCTGTTAGTGATCTATTTATCACACGCATCACATTTTCTCTTGTACGAACTGTTTTCGTTTATGTGATCAGCTGAGGTGGAGTCTATAGAGTCAATCGAGTAGTAAAACATTTGAACCCTTTGAGATTAATGAAAAACAATCGTTGATGATGACTTCCCATTTGTGAATTTTATTGTAATAATCAATATTTGTTTGCAAAGATTAAACCGAGTTTCTAACAATTGATATCAGAGCTTGGTCACGTTTAAACTTGATTTCACAATCAGTTTAACACAAAAAGATCAGCTCAACAAAGATCCAATACAGTTTGTAACTCAGAGTTATATAGTGAAGAACTGATAAAATGTCTCTCACATACTCAGTCTTTCTGAAAGGAACTTGAGAAATTGGCACAAAATGATCCCCACAACACAGGCTTCAACAATAAACCACCTATGCTTGTCAGATCTGAGTATACAACAACAACAACAACAACCATACCAGTAAATCCCCCAAATAGCAACTATTGGTAGGGTATGGGGAGGGTGGGATGTAAGCAAACCTTACCTCTACCTCAAGGATAGAGAGGCTGCTTCCAAAGAGACCCCTGCTCTAAACACACAACAAACACGTAGACAAAACAAACGATGGGAATATAAGCGTATATGCGTAGTAATAACAAGTATATCATTAGAAAACACCAAATAAGTATAGAACAAGAAACCCATCATCTTAAAACACCAAATAGGCATAAAACAAGAAGCCTAACCGACGTAGGCCTACCTAAAGTGTAAAAGAAAACTAACCTTAGGACGAAGCTAGGACACAACCATACCGGCCCCTAAAGGTCCTTAACCTTAATCCTACTTCTCCACGTACTCCTCTCCTGGACCATGTCCCTAGAGAGGTGCAGATCTATCAAATCATGCCTAATACGCTCGTCCCAAGTTAACTTGGGCCTACCTCTACTCCTCCTTCCTTCCACTGTAAGGGTTTCAACTACTCTAACTGACTCTGTCGACTGCCTCCTCTTCACATGCCCAAACCATCTCAATCTCCCCTCCTTTATTTTGTCAGATCTGAGTATAATATCTAGAAACGTAGGATGGGGCATATGTTATCAAAATACAAGGTATTGGAGATGTATGGTTTTCGGACCACATGTCCCAATGGTATCAAGTGCCGAGAACCCATTTGTATTTGAACTAAAGAAGCCTGTTTTAGAGTGTTAAATGCTTCCAAACACCCTTTAGAAAAGAAAAAAAGGGCCATTCTTTTCTAAAAGTTGATTCATGGGTCTTGCAATTGCGGAAAAGTCTTTAATAAAACTTCTATAAAATTCGGCGGGGCCGAGGAAGCTTCGAATGCCTTTTACCGTCGTGGGGATGGAAGCATGGATATAACATCTTTTTTCCTTGTCTACTTCTATGCCTTTTACCGAGATTTTGTGCCCAAGAACAATGCTGTAAAGGCACTTAATGTGATGATGTACTAGATATTACAACTATTAGAATGTTTAGGGGTCTAAGTGTAATTTGTGATCACTTGATAGGATTTCCGAATATCTTGTAAGCTTTAAGGGTATCATATAACCCTAAAGTAGTTCTAGGTAATTGTGTGTTCAGGAGAAAAAGTGTTTCCCTTAACTTACAGTGTTCCGTATTATTGGAGTGTCCGGAACTCATGTTAAGTTCCAGAATAGTTTATTTCTCCTATATATACGTATAGTTGTTGTATTTTATAGGCTTTTGCCATTTGTACATTCCTGAGAACTTTATGTTCTCTGTGTTTGATACATACAAGTGCGATTTTGGTTATATCTCTGTTTCTACTCCTTCTATACCAGCGTTTACAGTGTGTGCATGTATCGTGATAGATTCCACGCATCACGATACGTAGTGTTTGTGATTTGATCCGATCTATAGTGACATAGGTGACCTTACAAGTGGTATCAGAGCTGGCTCTGTATAGAGAGTGCTCGTACTGCTTTAGACATTACATTTGAGGTACAGATTTGTGAGATGTTTGAGTTTGTGACTTTGTTTTTTTGCTATTCAGCATTTTTCAGCAGTTTAGGGTGATTATGAGTAGTTTCCCATCAGATTTCACTGGTTTTTGTAACACCCCGACCACGTGGAACTTGTGGCGAAAACGTCGGGGAGTCATGCTACAATTTTTTTCACAACACATGGTACTAAAATTTGCATTTCACTAATTTATCGAGTTACATTGTTTTTAAACACAAACATAACATTACAAGTAACTAAGGCTCGAGTCCGATTCTCACGTGAAGCATACTTGAATAGCATCAAACATTACGTATGTGAAAATAAAGGGTCAACATAAGGTTGGTGAGTAACATATGTTTTGTAGCCAAGTACATGGCGAAAAGTTTAGTACTGCAATACATTTGGCCAACTGCAGGAGTTATTATATAACAAAGTTTTTGTAGCCAAATACATGGAAAAAATGGATAGTATTGCAATACCTTGGCTTTGATAACAAACTTGTAGCAAAGGTGTAATACAATATGGATGGTAAAAATTAAACAATTTATGTCAACAAGAAACAATTTGTATGACTTAATATGGAAAACCTTGTATTTTGGTATAACAAGTGTGGCCGTTTGGGAATACATTCAAGCCTTTGTTGGCTTGTTGGATAAACCCAAAAGGGTTTAACTAGGTTTTGCTCAGCATCTGTCATTCTCTAAACAAACTTCCAAGACAAACAAAACACCTAGGAAGCGGGAATGGGTTGTCACACCTATAGCGCTATAACATACTACCGGTCGGCTAATTAAAGATAATGAATGCATTTAGTTATGGATACATGACGCACCACCAAGTTTCATACAAAAGTAGAACTATTTGTATATAAGCGATATGCAGTAGGTTTTTATTTGAAAATAGTTAGCACATATGAGTCACCCTAAAACGGTTTAAAAATGAAAAAGTGGGGACTATCTACTCACTTTGGTTGTTGATGATGAGTTTACGCATGCTTGAAGAGCTCAAGTATTTCCTAGTAATTTGGAGGATTATATAGTTAGTGTAGATTTAATTATGGTTTAGACGGTAAGTTGAGTAGAATGTGGTTTACGGCCATAAGAGCGAAGGATCTCGTGTAATATGGTTTATTAAACCTTACATTATGGTTTCAAAGTGTTTTGAAAGGTTTTGACACATTACGACTTGTTATAATAGTTTTACCCCATTTTAACAGGTCGTTCGCGCAAATACAGGCCCAGATTGTCGAATAGGTCTATGACGAGTGCAACATTTCAAAATATATTTTATGATGTTATAGAAACTGATTTGGTGTCAAAACTTTTGATTATTGTCACACCCCGACTCAGCGAAAGAAAAATACGGGATGCAACAGACACCTCGGGTACAAGCACATTGTTTATAAAGATACTACATTTTATTACTTACAAAATGTTGATTACATACTACATGTATATTACAACTGCGTGTTCCCATGAACCACATAAGTCTTCTAAACCGCATGCGTCTATATCAGGATTCGCTTATAAACATGTCTTGAACCACATACACGGATCACACCAGTCTCAAGTTACCTGAAATGCATGTTAGTTTTAAAAAGGGGTCAGCTAAACGCTGCTGGTGAGTTCCACTAGTTTAGTTGTTGTGTAACAATATGTGTTAACAAGTTTAATTGCACTGGTCATAGTCACAAATGGAATTACACGAGAGCACAAGTGAAACCTTAACTGTCATAACCGAACTGTATCACACAGACACATCATCGCATGGGTCGTGTCACCACAGACACTTCCCACCGGGCCGTGTCAAGACAGACATTTCATCCCAGTAACTGCGTCACATGCAGTTCAATGTTCCCCTGCAGTTACGCCTAACAACATAACCAAGTTTAGAACGTGTGCAGTGCCTGGTTGCCGACACACCGTGTCACACCGACACAGCCTGCCGGCACTGGGTTTGTGAGACCAATAGTACTATCCACTGTCCACGGCTTACGTTAATCACTTGTAGTGGGGAAGGTCACGGGGGTTCGTGTGTTAGATAATTCACATCCTCACAAGTTGGTGCAACTAACACAGTTTGTAACATGAAAGTCACCCCAGAAAACAGTAAAACAGTTTAAAAGTGGGGGAATGAAACTCACGGGATAGCAGTATCACATGTAGCAATAGGAGTATACACAAGATGGTTCGACTCTAACAGTAATCATGCAAGTAATTACCAATATCACTCGCTAAGTCTGCAACGCCTATAACTTAGGCCCGGGTGGGGTGATGGATGTTAGGGTAGGATCAGTTTTACGTTTGGCTCCCGGACATCGATTCGCGTGCCAGCCAAAGTCGGTTGTTCTATGTGTTCGGATAACGGCACTAAGATCTAGACAGTGCCAATACATTGTCATTTGGAAAAGACTAAGTGTTTATAGTCAAGATAGGTTTTGGTCCGTTCCCAGTTTCGACAGGTTCGTTGTCCGGTAAACTGCCGCATTTGGTTAAAAGAAGTGTTTTAAAAAGCCGAAAAATCCCATTTCACCTACACATTTCATAAAATTCTGGGAATTTTGGTAGAAGTCAGTAAAAATATATAGATTTCAAGGAAAAATATTTTGGGAATTTATAAAGTTATTTTTATAACTTAAATAATTTCTTTGTAAAACAATATTTAACCGAATAATTTACATCACTTATCATCCAATGTCTAAAAGTTCTCAAAATATTCCATTAAACACCTTATATGTCCAGAAACTCCAATAAAAAATTTGGGATTTTTCCGAGTTCGTTTCAGTGTGTTTCCGGCTACCGAAAACTCCCAAAAACGCGGATTCTTAACACGAACCAAAATTCAATAAATGGACTCCCAAACTTCCCAGAACATTCCCTATATGTTCCTTAGTGTTTCTGTAAAGTTTGGTGATTTATTGATTCCGTTTGGTATTTCTTCCGAATTTCTTTCGGTAAAACAGTAAAAAAATTCTCCAAAAATCATAGAAAATTCCAAAAATTCTAAACTTTTACGTGGACCTTCCTGTCAATACCCTACATCACCACAACAAATTTCAGCTCAATCCAATACCCACGAATCAAGTTATGGTCCAAAAAATATTCTGCCTATTCTAGATTCGAGTTTCGGGTGATATACCTAGCGATTCCTTCAATTCCGAGTGGTTTTCTTGAGTCCAGAAGTGGGCGTGAGCCATATTCAGTACCTATATACCAAGAACATTCCAAACATGCCATAGTTCATGTCAATCAAGCTTTGTTTCACTGTTTTTCGGTTAATCGAATTCTTATGCGATTTTGGTCGATTAGGTGTTGATTAGGGTATCAAAAGCCGAATTTTTGTGGTCTTGGCTACCATATAACACCAGGGAATTTATAAGGTGTTCTTATTCAGCCAACAAATTTGTTTAAAGCTTTCAAAAACATGGATTAAAAAGAGTTTCTTGGTCAAGATCATGTTTAATCGAGAAAACATAATCAAAACCACTTAAAACTTGTAAAATACCTTGATTTGGTTGATATTAATGGAAAACCAGCTAGTTTCTAGAGCTTGAAGGCAGATTTTGGTGATGGAGGTTGAAGGAAATGAAGAAAGAATGAATAAATAATAAAAAAAGAAATATATATAAAAGGGAGGGGGGGGGGGCATAAGTGGGTTACCCCTACCCCACCTCGCGCTTTGTCGTGCTATGTTTTTCGTGTTAAAAGATGATGTTTATCTTCGGTGGCGTGTTTAGATTCGTTTACGGGTCCCACACGCGTCTCCGATTTGCGAAACGGGCTCATTTTTTCGCGTTTTTAAGTGCCAAAAGACTCGGTTTTAAAAACCGTGCATAACCGTCTCGAAATCCGAACCCAGTTACGTTTTAATCATAAAAGCCTCGTATTCGGTAGTTTAAGTGTTTTTAAGCTTGATTGACCGTTCCTTGCGTGTTTGGTTGTCCTTCGTTGCTCTCAAAACGAAGGCGTTTCCCTAACCGGGAAGCTGCCTCGTTTTGCGTGCCCGAGCTCCGATTTGCTTCAAATCCTATGTCATGGTCTATGGCACATAATTTCGATGTTTCATAACTCAGAATCTTAAATATCCCCACCAATGGCCTAACAATCATCATCAAATGTTTAATGCGCTGTTAAACGGAAAGTTCCTGTTTAACACGTTGTTACAAGCTAAGTACGCCAACCTCACACCGTTGGCCCTTAATAGTGTCATGTTAACCATGACGTGCTCTCGGATTCCTCCGAGACATAACAGATGTCGCTTAGCATAGCACACAAGTCATGCGTGTTTACTAATACACATTCCTAGAGTCGTCAATCCATTCACGACTTTGTCTTGCCATGTAGGTGACGCATAGCGTCAACATAATGTTTTTGGTAATTACCTTGCATATACTCCTGTTATAGTCGGTGTAACATGTTCCAGAATTCTTATCATCACAAATAATTACCACAAATATCATGATATACATATCACGTTCGGTTACCACGGACTTGTACCAATCAAAGTTTACTGCAGTTGTCACAATTAAAATATTTGAAAGTCCATTTGCCGCAAAATGCATAAAGATGCATTTTGACTTTTATTAATACGTGTTTGACTCGTCATTTGACTCTGTTGAACGTGATAATCATGGGATATAATTTTAGGGAATTATAACTCATGATATAATGACCATATGGGAAAATTTAATTGAACTTTCACTTGACCAAAATGGTCAGAACCGAAAGTCAAAGTAAAAGTTAAACTGATTGACTTTCGAGTAAATATTAAATACAAAATTGAAATCAACATAAAAGAACACTTACTTTTGCTAGAAGGAACACTTGAACTTAGAAGAGGGGGCTCCTTTAGATTAGAAGCAACTCCAAGAGTGTTTTGAAGGAGTGAAGTATGAAAGGTGTGAAGAAAACTCAAGAATAAGGTGCCTATTTATACTAATTGAAGATCAAGGAAGGCTTGCCAAGTGTTTGCAGAGGTGTTTAGATGTTTCTTAGTGTCATAACAGGTGTTTGAAGAAGAATAGATGTGCAAACTTCGTATACTTGGAGAACAAGGTTGCTGCGAATAGAGGTGATAAGAAACCAGTTTTTAACCGGTACCATATTAACCGGTTTAGGTTATTCAAAAACCACCGGTTCCTAACCGGTTTGTTGATATTTATGTATTAACCGGTGTGTAACCGGTTATTAAAAACCGTTTTTTTAATTGTTATTAACCGGTTAACCGGTCCAGTTTTATCCCAAAAAACTCCCAGGTATGAAGAAACTGTTTTGGAACGTTGGGAGCTGGAAAACAAACGGTCATATAACTGTTATATAGCCATTAGGACGAGATTTTAGTGGGTTTTTGACCCATAAAACATGTATAAATAAGAGTTGGAGACATTGGTTTAGTCCCACTTTATTTCTAGCTAAAAAACTCACTTAAAAATAAAAAAACACACAAGTTTAATACGTTTCAAATGGCGAGTTCGAGTGCTCATGGCACGGTTGGTGTTGGTAGCTCTAGTGAGTTGTTTGTGAAGAAGATCTTGAGCATGAATAGGCACCCAACACTATGGGCGAATTTTGATATATGCGAGATGTCGAATGGGAACGAAAGGCACAGTGCAAAAATTGCGGGGCGTTTCTTAGAACGTCATCGAACTCTCCTTTGAGAGAACCTTTGGCGTCTCATTGCAAGGCGTTGAAAAAAATGTTGCTAGTGATCAAGCGCAAATATCACGGGATATAGATGTTTGGAATTTCAACTTGGAGGCAGTTCGTCTGGATGGCTCAGTTTGTTATTCCAGAATCTTTGTTGTTCGATCACTTTGACAATACGCGCTTAACTAAGTTCATTCTAGTGACGCTTCAACCACGTTACGTTCACGTAAGTCGTTTGACTGTTAGACGCGATTGTTTAATGATGTGGGTAAAAGCTAAAAAAGAAATGATTTTAGGTTTTGAAAAATTAAATACCAGTGGTAATTTAACAACCGACGCATAGTCGGCTCCATTTGGTTTACCGGATTCTTACCTTTGTGCTACCGCGCATTGGATCGATCCCAAATTCGTGGAACATGGTGAGACGTACAATCGCTTTTGATGTAATTGGTTATCGACATACAGGGGAAAATATATTTTATGTTTTAGACGATTTAATCAAAACTTATAAATTAGAAAATAAAACACTTTCTATTGCTTTCTGTTTATGGCGGAGAATTTTATCATAGTCGATGTGTTGCGCACATCATAAACTTGGTGGTGCAAGATGGGCTAAATGTTGAGTCCGTTAAAGATGTTAAAGAAACTTTTAAACATATGTCACGTGACATTTTATTGGTAGTAGAAGAAGATATGCGGATTATAGAAAATGGTGTACCAATTTAAAAAAGAAATGTTATACCGCACATTTTGACATGGTTGTCCAGTGGAACTTTACATGGAAAATGTTTGATACCACGATAATGCAAAAAGAAACCTTAAAATCATTCCACGATAGTCTTGCAACGGCCGGAATGGTGGAACCATTTGACAACGTTGGTTGGAGGTGTATTGAAATGTTAACACAATACTTACTTGAAGTTTTTAAAACCGCCACAACGATTATTTGGAGTTTATTATCCCACAAGTCTTTTGGTGCTTAACAACTATTTTTTATGTGTCAAAAAAGTAAACGATTTTGAATTCGAAGGTGACATTTGTGAACACATGATTGTTCCAACGAAATAAAAGTTTAAAAAATATTTTCAAGAAATGCCACCGGTTTTTACATGTGCCGCCGCCTCGAACCCGACTATAAATATTCTGGGTGTTGAGATGATGATTTCAGATATATGTTCGGATTTGGGGTTAAATGACGAGGACCCAATTTTTACAAGAAATGCATTAAAATGTTTTGACATTTCTTTAAACAATCTTTTTGATCATTATTTTCAAAAATATGGTAACGTGTCATCGTTACACCAACCAATGCAGCGAGCTCAAAGGCGTCTACAAAAATTCGGAGTTAAATTTATATAATTCGTTCAGAAATGAAAATAGTAAACGTTCTTGAGGTGATGCCTCAAATTGTGAACTCGTGAGGGGTAAAGTTACCGATCTTTTAGCAACCATGTCGCCCGACAAGTTTCACAACTTTAAAATTTTGGCTTGGTGGAAAATACAAGAACCAAATTATCCTGTTTTAGCGGCCATGGCACGTGATCTACTAAACTTCCAAGCTTCTAGGGTTTCTTCGGAGTCGGGATTTTTCTCTTAGTGGAAGGGTACTATCCATTTGACGAACAAGACTCACACCAGAGGCGATGCAAATGTGTGTTTGTTTGAAGGACTAATTGGAAGGGGTGGAGCATATACAACATATTTCAAATCTTGAAGGCGAGATTGCGGTGGAAGAACAATTACATGAAGTTGAAGTATATCAAAGACGGGCGCAACCACTTTCCGATGACGAACTTGCGTACAATGAATCCGTACGCTCCACTAGCCCGCGAAACAACGAAATGAAGAAACAACTCTAGGACTTGACTACAAACCAATGAAATGACGAAACGGCACAACGCAAACTTGTTTTAGACTAGTTACAAAAATTATATTGGATATTTCTATGTCTTTTTGATTTTAAATATGTAATGTTAGTTGAAAAACTATTAAAATGAAAAACAAAGCCTATTTTCTTGGTTTATTTGTGTTTTTAGTTTTATTTTATTTTCCAGATTTTTTAGATAAAAAAAGAACCGAAAAAACTGCTTTTTAATAACGTTTCGGTTATTATCGGTTATGCATTTATCACTCGAATACAGGTTATTAACCGGTTGGTTAATAACCGAAACCGATTTTTTTGGGCCCATTAACTTATCAAACCGATAACCGGTTTCCGTTAGGAAAAAAAACCGGTTTGTGCACCTCTAGCTGCGAACACATTTCTACAGTCTAGGGACCCCTTACGGACCGTAATGGAAAAGGCCTTGCGGTCCACAAGGCCTCTGGTGCGCAGAAAGTTTGTTTGTTGATAGTTTTAGCCCCTGAACTTGTATTTTAGGCTTTTTAACCGTTTTAACCCTTCTAACTTATTATTTAGGTTATGAGCAGGGTACTAAGGCATGTGTAACTAGATTTTGTCTTGGTAATGTCATTGAGTTAAAACCACGTAGGATAAAGAAATAAGGAATCGAATTTGAAAAACGGAGAAAGATTATAATCTTGGAATTTTTGCTATGGTTATAGTTTTGCAATGGGTTTTGATAGGTTTGTTTCAGTTTGATTATTAGTTGATTTTAGAAGGAAATCTTATCAGATTTGGATTAGATATGCGTCTATTGGACTGTGTTTCAGCTAATTTTAGGCATTTTGGAGAACGTTTAGGTGTTTCGGAGAATTTTTAGAAAATAACTGTCAGTTCCAGGTTTCTTAGAAGTTGTTACATTTTTACGAAGAATTCATTAAAGTCTCTCGATGTGTATCACACGTTGAATGAATTATCCAGAAGTTGTCCTGTTCAGAATTACTTAAAACTATCTGGGGTATTCTATTCCGGACTTTTTTAAGTGTTTCGGACATTGTTATCATTGAGGTTAAACTCTGTCCGGGTTATTGAGTGTTCTCTGAAAGTCTATATAATCTAGAAAAGACTGTTTACATCATGTTAGTGGTCCGGGGTTCTTTGATTGTTCTAGAGTTTAATTAATTGTTCAGAAGTTGTTCATTTTCAAAAAAATTTCTAAGTGTTGATAACGGTTGTTCACTTTCATACCTAGTGTTCAAATTTGAGATTTCAAATGGAAATTCAAAAATGGAAAATAGTATGGCTAATGTGGTTCAAAACATCAAGCGCAACAATGAAGTTGGTGGAATCGACAAACCACCAATATTTCAGACGGAGATGGATTACCCTGAATGGAAGGATCGTTTGAACGGAAGGATCGTTTTGATTGTTACATAAAGTTTAAGGACACCAAGATGTGGATATGTATTAAAGAAGGATATACACTACCAACAAATGGTATAAACATTTTGAACTACTTGGCGATGACCGATGATCAAAGGATATTTTATGAGCCCCCGAAGAACGTGCTTATTCAATAATTACCATGGCTTTTCCACATTCAATCTTGCATACATTTAGGGATAAAGAAACTTCAAAGAATTTATGGGATTACATGTTTGAAAGGTTTGAAGAATATGATATGTATAAGAAGTGAAGAGTTGATATATTGAAAATGCAATTTGTCGTCTTCAAAGCCATGAAAACTGAAATATTTGATGAGACAATCAACCGGTATTACAATTTACATAGTGAAATGGAAAGAAGTAAGATTCAAGAATATTATAAATTAGACAAAATAGAGAAGATTCTGAATAGTCTACCGAAGGTATGGAACATGTGCACTGCATAGATAAAAATAATTCAAGATATCTTACTTAACATTGGAGTAGGTTATTCAGAAATTGAGAAGTTATTCTTGGAATCGACATGATCAAGCCAAGAAGTTTGATCATGTTCAAGATCTGATGTTATATATGGCAAACTAATCAGATTCAAAAAATGGAGTTGGTGCAACATTATTCTCGGGTACTAGTAATGTGGATGAATGTTCTAGTCCTAGTGCATTTCTAAGTTCGGGCGCAAGTTCATCTTCTAGTGGTTATCAAGAAAGCTCGTCACAATATCATAATGTAAATGTGAATGTACCAACATTAGATCCTCATAGTTTAAAGCTAATTGAGGAGAATATGGCATTGCCTCATTTATGACTACTTATGAGAATTTAGCTCTAGGAAAGTTGGTGGAAATTTCAAGTCTTGATGAAGATTTTGATCAAATCAATCAAGATGAAATAGAAGAATTAGATATTCAACTGAACATGGCTTTATTAGTAAGAAGAGCTAATAAGTTTTTGTAGAAAAAAATGAAAGAAGTTTATTGGTGTCACAACCCCCAACCACACCCTGGACGGGAGCCGTGAACAGTCAAGTGGTACCGGTGGTGTTAGGTCCTAAAAGTGTGAGACTGATGCATCAAATTAATGCAACGAGCTATGGTTGCAAACTAGGTTTATTTGGGTTATTTAGTATAGGTTATGGACCTTGTATAGGTCACTTGGGCATGCCATAAGCCATGTGGGCCAGGCAAGCCCAAGGGAGCCCATGTGGGGCATGGGCAAACCCTAGGTATAAATAGAATATTATGTCATAATTAGGGTTAAGCTTTAGAGAAGCCTTTAGAGTGAACCAAGGTAGCCTCCACCATTAGAGAGAGAAACCGAGAGAGAGAGAGAGAACTTGTATTAGGCGGTTTTACTATTCGTAGTAATAGAATCATATGCAAGTTTGAAAGTGTATTGCGTGTTATTAGTGTTCATCTCGATCATCTCGTTCTTATTTTCCGGGTTTCTTGAATATCATCAAGTTTAGATTCCGCCCATCCTTGGTGATTGTTTGATATCGTTGTTTGATCCGGATTTTCGGGACTTACAATTGGTATCAAAGCAATTTTATTTTTATTTTCCCAAAACAACAAATATTTCTCCCCCTAAATTTGTGCAAAAGTAGAACACTATATGTGCAAATTTAGTTATTTTGCTGGAAGCTATCTACATATATTTACACACACACATAACTCCCCCCCCCTGTTTTTTGGTTGCTTAGTCGGTGTAACACATCAAGCACCTTGAATCTCGAGTTGCTGACAAGTTTTGTAAAAAGATCCGCTGTATTAGCATCAATGTTGATCTGTTCGAGTTTATTTAAACCTCTGTCATAGCAATCTCAAATGAAATGAACTTTGATATCAATGTGCTTGGTTTTGGAGTGAAAACAGGGTTTTTGATGATTTGGATAGCGGTGTCATTATCAAAGTAGATATAAGTGTTAAGATAAGTCAAACCGTAATCCTCGAGCTGATGTTGCATCCAAATAACCTGGGAACAACATGCAGATGCTGCAACATATTCTGCTTCTGCGGTTGATAAAGACACTGTTTGTTGCTTCTTGCACTACCATAAGATGAGTCTTTCTCCCAAGTATTGACATCTAGCCGATGTAGATTTCATGTCCCTGTCCGTCCCTCCAAGATTACTGTCAGAAAAAGCAAGTAAGTCAAAGTCCGAATCTCTAGGATACTAGAGTCCGAGTTTTGGAGCTCCCTTGAGGTATTTAAAGATTCGTTTAACGACTGATAGATGAGAAAGTTTAGGATTAGCCTGATATCTAGCACTTTGGCAGACATCAAACATAATGTCCGGCCAGCTTGCAGTTAAGTACATCAATGAACCAATCATGGATCGGTACATTGTTTGATTGACCAGATCTCCTTCAGCATCCTCATTCAGCAAAGGCCATCCAGCAATGGGCGAGTCGATAGGCTTAGAATTTGACATGTCGAATTTTGCAAGAATGTCTTGAACATATTTTCCCTGATGAATCAAGATTCCCTGACTGCTCTGACGAACTTGCAAGCCTAGAAACATAGTCATCTCACCTAGTGAGCTCATTTCGAACTTCTTCTTCATCACCTCCTCGAACTCTTTGCATAGCTCTTTATTGGTTGACCCGAAAATGATGTCATCAACTAGATCTAAGATCCTTGTCAACGCGTTTAATGAATTGCGTTTGATCTATCATCCCACGGGTATATCCGTGTGCAAGCAGCAGTGATGGATCCAGGGTCGGATTCCACTGGGTTCCTTTTGGTAGGTTTTCACTAATTTTCATTATTTTTTTCCCAAATCATACAAGATTTACACTAATTTTTTCCATCTTATTCAAATCAAATGGGTTCCTGGGAACCCAAGGAACCATGCTAAATCCGCCCCTGGCAAGCAGATGCTCTGTTAAGGTCGCATACCATGCACGAGGTCCTTGATGCAAACCGTATAAAGCTTTATCCAAATTGTATACATATCCTTGCTTTTTCGAATCCACGAACCCAGGGGGTCGAGTGACATAAATTTCCTCCTTGACCTTCTCGTATAGAAATGCTGTCTTGACATCCATTTGATAAACAGTGAAGCCCATGTAGGATGCATATGCCAAGAAGATGCGTATGGCTTCCAGACGAGCTACTGGCGCGTATACCTCATCATAATCAAGACCTTCAATTTATTTGAAACCTTGAACCACTAGCCGCGCTTTGTTTCGCATAATCACTCTGGTATCGTCTTGTTTGTTTCTATATACCCAACGAGTACCAAGAGCGTGTTTACCTTCCGGTAGTTTCACTAATTTCCATACTCCAAGATTCTCAAATTGATTTAGCTCTTCATGAATTGCATCAACCCATCCAGGTTCCTGCAAAGCAACATCAATGGTTCCTGATCTACTGCGTGTCTGAACACCGGCAGTTACATGACCAATAAAGTTTGTAATCAGATGGCTTCTCTGAACACGCTGAGGAATTGCCACAGCAGGTTCCTGCAGGTTCGTTTAGAAAATCTCCCTTACACTATTCCAGATTGCTCCCCTCATTTGATGCAGCAGTTGTGTTGATCACCGGTGGATCGACAATGCAATCTGACGAAATCGGCTCCGGAAACAAAGAAGCTCTTTGAAGATTTGCATTTGAAGGACATAGTTTGCTGTGAAGAGGGTTCAGTGTTGAAGAATGCATCATCAGGAGTAGCTGTAGTTGTAAGTTCAAGAACCGGCTTTTGAACTGGTGAAGATAGATGCATTGCAGTTGCAGCTTCATGAAATCCCAGTGGATCTACAATGAGCTTCTTGAAAGAGTCTTGAATAGGTACAACATCATCTTCAGCCAAGATGGGAATAGGTATCATTGTTCCTGAGACATCTGTAGTGACAATCACTTCAGGCAAAATATTAAACGACTTAAACATGAAAGAATAATCATATAACCAATCAGGTCCAAGTCGCGCGTCTTTGGGATTTTCTTCCAGCCAATCCACATAATACGTCTCCATGATCTGCTTCTTGATTTTGTTGTATACTCGATAGGTAGTGTTCTTTGCATAGCCGATGAAATAGCATGGATCACCTCTTGCCTCAAATTTTCCTTTGGAAACCATGGTTAGAAGAACGCAGGGACATCCAAAAGTACGAAAGTGCTGTACAGAGGGTTTCTGTCCCTCAACTATTTCATACAGTGTCTTCATGTGACGTTTGTTGATGAGTGCATGATTTTTAACATAGCAGGCGGTGTACACTGCTTCTGCCCAAAATGTCGGTGGAAGCCGGAATCTATCAACATAGTACAAGCTGCTTTGATGAGAGTTCTATTTCGTCTTTCGGCAACTCCTTTTGCTGAGGAGTTCGTGCTGCACTGTATTGACGATCAATTCCTTTTGAAGCACAAAAGTTGTTCAGCTTAGCGTTTTTGAACTCTGTCCCATTGTCGCAATGGATAATCTTTACACATTCAATAGCTTGATTTTCCATGAGAGTGATAAATTTCTTTATCAGACCACCAGTTTCGCTTTTTTATTCCAAGAAAAACACCCAAGTGAAACGGGAGAAGTCATCGATGATAACCAAGTAATAAGCTTTTCCTCCAATACTCAGCACATTGACAGGACCAAAAAGATCCATGTGAAGCATTTCCATAGCTTTAGATGTTGTGTGCACGAGTTTGGGCTTGTGAGGCTTACGATGTTGCTTCCATGGGCACATGATTCACACTTTTCAATTTGCATAAAATCCTTGATTGGTAGATTTCTGACTAGACCTCCTTTTGAAAGTAGTGACCTGTTCATCAATAGTCTGACGTTGTAAAAGATAAATGATGATCTCAGTATCTCACCTGCTACGATGAATCATTGTGCTTACCTTGATCGTGGGGGTATGTCATGGTATAGGACACACGGGTATTATAGTATAATATTACCTTAAGCGTATCACAAAGTTAAAAAATATGAAAGTTAAGTGTTAACGTTTAAGTGGAAAACATATCGGCAATCGCATGGACCAGTCTGAATAAGTTCGCACTGAAAAGTGTTTCTTGGTCCGCCTGAAAACGATTCTGATCCTATTGCAATTGTATAGTTGTAATTACTGAGTTAGTTTCGTTGTTTATTTGCGTTTCAGTTTATATTCTTATACTTATTAATTAAAATACATATAAAATCCAAAAATCCAAAAATAGTGTCTTGTTTTTATAAAATCAAAAATCCAAAAAATAAAGTGCTTTATTTGTTTTATTAAAAATCTTTAACCGTTCTTGAAAATTTGACTGATTATCAAAAGATGAAGAAATTTGAATTTTGATAGAAGGTACTTTCCAATGCTGCATAGAAATGTTTGCTTATGTATTTCTAAGAAAATTGCAGAACTTGATTTCAATCAAGAACAGGGGTTATTGAAAATTGAGATGCTGTTAGTTGCTGACAAAGCATGAAACGTCACAACAGCAAGATGTACCTGAGTTAGAAGAACCAAATACGAGTCATCCTCTGACAATGACAGTACCTATGAACCTGCTTGCTTGAAAGTGAGAGATCGTCGAAGAAAAGAGCTGCCGATAATTATCCTCTTCGCATTCTTTTTGACATAGATTTTTCAAGCAAAGCTGATCGTGATCATGATATGAAGCTAACCACAAGAGCTGAACGAAGAGACCCAGTGCTGAGAGTTCGTTGAAGTGTGAGGTCCTGAAAATGTGAGACTGACTTCCACAACACTTGCAGCGTAGCGATAACCATAGACACCGTTGAAGACGTTGCTGAATTCATGCTATGCAGACAATTTGATGCATCAATCAAGGGGGAGATTGTTAGGTCCTAAAAGTGTGAGACGGACACGTCAAATTAACACAACGAGCTATGGTTGCGAACTGGGATTATTTGGGTTAGTTAGTATTAGGTTTTGGACCTTGTATAGGTCACTTGGGCATGCCATAGGCCATTTGGGCCAGGCAAGCCCAAGGGAAGCCCATGAGGGGCATGGCCAAACCCTAGGTATAAATAGAATATTATGTCATAATCAGGGTTAAGTTTAGAGAAGCCTTTTGAGTGAACCAAGGTAGCCTCCACCATTAGAGAGAGAAACCGAGAGAGAGAGAGAGAGAGAACTTGTATCAGGCGGTTTTACTATTCGTAGTAATAGAATCATATGCAAGTTTGAAAGTGTATCGCGTGTTATTAGTGTTCATCTCGATCATCTCGTTCTTATTTTCTGGGTTTCTTGAATATCATCAAGTTTAGATTCCGCCCATCCTTGGTGATTGTTTGATATGGATTTTCGGGATTTACAGGTGGTTATTTTGAAAAAAATGCAGCGGAAAAATTCATCGGGAATGTGAGTTAGGAAAAATATTAGAGTTTAGAAACACCGGAATTTTATTTATAACAAATGGGAATGAACCGATGTTTGAAAAGGTAGATTCGTAAAACAACGTTTCTTAATTTAATTGAAAAAATAAGCCACTTCTTTAAGCCTTTTGGTGTCGTATCACAACTCTTATTCAGATCTACTGTAATCACATGAAACATGTTTAAAAGTATTTTATCAACAGGAAATACTGGTGAGATCATTCCATTTGTACAAAAAAGACACTGTATTGTAATTACAACATTAAGGGTTTTTTACATTTGTGTATATCTGACAATTACTCAATCAGTATTTCTCACCCGGTGGCAGTTCCTGTAACCCACATACCGGCACTAATTTTAGAATACAAAAACTTAATCACTGTAAATACAACTTGAAAACATTTAGGGTTTTGTAAAAGCATTTGAGGAAAAAAAAGAATGACTCACCTTGCAGGTCTATAGTTCTTGATTTAATAGGCCTCCTGATTCTAAGCCTTCAGATAGTTAAGCATCTATTTTTATTGTTCTGAAGCTTCTAGTAATTAAGCATCTATTTTGATAGGAAGTTTATAGTTTTGAGCTTTGTGCTATTTAAACATTTAGTTTAATAGAGTAGAATACGTATTGATGTACAACCAAATCAACCCTAAAGATGTTAAAGAGATCAGAACCATAACGTAGATGACAAAGTATAGCCTTAGTCAGGCAACACTTAAAGATGTTGCTTCATCATCATCATCATCATCATCATCATCATCATCATCATCATCATCTTCTTCGGAGTCTTCGCATGATGACATTAGTCGGTTTGAGTTGAAGACTTATAAACGAAGAAGAATAGGTGAAGGTTCAAGCTCTACACCAGATCTCTTAGAGTTACAAGTTCTGGTTTGTCTGTTACAGCTGCTAGCTGCGGATATTCTAGTATCAAGTTCTAGTGGCGATGTTACACCTTTTATGCATGTAAGTTCTTTGATGTTCGTGGTCCTCTAGGCATTCCTTTTTCATCTATTACTCATAAAATTCGTGATCCTTGGGGAAATCCACAACCTCTTTGTGTTTTGTTGCTAACACATAATGTTCCTAATGTTCCAAATGCTCCTATTCCACCAAGAGTGTCCCTTTTACAATTGTTTACATCTATGCCTCGATAGCCTAGTTCTGGTAATTTGTTTGCTAGATCTCCTAGTTTCGTTAGTACACTTTCCAGATCCCCACCATCTAATGTTAGATAATGACCAGTGGGTCCTAGATTATAAAGATCTGTGCATAGACCTAGTGTTCAGCAAACAGTTAGACCAAGACCTAGAACTGAAAGACGTGTTGGTCTAAGGCCTAGTGTTCCAACAGGGTCATCATAAGGTGCTGATGTGAGTGGTGCTGCAGAGAAACCAAAGTTTTCTGACTATGTGATGCAGTTGGTGGTGATAAAGGAAAAGGTGTGGTAGTGGAACAAGAATAACGAACTGATGCTTTGACTAGATTAGATGATAGTATGTCTGAAGATTCAGATAATGAAGAAGATCTAGAAGCAGAAAATTACTTTGAGTATGATGATTTGGAAGACAGAAAGAGTTGAAGGTGTAGTTGAAGATTTGAAATAAGATGATGATATTGCTGAAATTGAAGTGAAAAAGAGCAAAATGGAATACATGTCAGGATGCAAAGATAGATTATGAATTACCCTGGGAGAAGATTTACACAGAAAATGAGGTTAAAGACATTCCTCATCCAGAAGATCTTCCAAAAGAAATGGATACCGAGTTTAAAAAAGTGGTTTAATGATCCAGCTCTAGTGTTGACTCAAAACAAACAATATGTTAATAGTGGTGAGTATGCGGGTCAAATTATTAGTTGGGATTATGATGCAAAACACAAGTTGATCATGATAAAGAGAACAGACGGTGTGTGATATTTTAAAATGTAGAGCTAAAAACTTTTGCCGGCTCGTAATCTACATCATTTGGCTCAGATTGATTTAAATACCAGAGCATCTATTGAGCATATCAATGGGTTGATAAGTAACCATATAAAAGTAAGTCATTAACGCAAATAGAAGTTATTTACTCCAAGAGTTGAAGGACATGTGAGAAGTAAAGATCCGGTGACTAGAAAGAAGATATACAAGATGGTTAACAAACCGACAAATTGTATTAGAGAAATACCAACGAGAGTTGGTATGTGGATGGTAAAACCGGTGAAGCTGTTATCACTCGGAAGAATGTGTTGGATGAGATTGTCATAATTTTAGATCCGATGTGGTTAGTGAATTGGAAGATGGATAATTTGAAAAGACTATGAAGGCCTTTTATACGTTATTATGAAGACATGAGGGGAATGACAATGCAATATATAAGGGTGGTCCAGTTATGTGTAAACAATGGAGTATGTGCAGGGAGCTGTATTCAAAGTGTTAATGAAGAGTTGCAACAAAGTTTTTTGAAGATCTCTGAGCATTCATCAAGGGGGAGTATGTAAATGCACTTAGTGTGATGAAGTGCTGGATATTACAACTACATGAATGTTTAGGGGTCTAAGTGTAATATGTGATTAGTTGATAGGATTTCCGGATATCTTGTAAACTTCAGGGGTATCCGAAGTAGTTCCGGGTTTTTTGTGTGTTTTTAGCGGAAAACTTGTATCCATGAACTTATAGTGTGTCGTATTATAGGAGATGTTCGAAACTTATGTTAAGTTCCAGATTAGTTTGTTTCTCCTATATATACGTATAGTAGTTTGTATTTTATATACTTTTAGCACTTGTACTTTCAAGAGAACTCTGTTTCTCTGTGTTTCATAAATACAAGTGTGATTTTGGTTATATCTTTGTTTCTACTCTTTCTATACTTGTGTTTACAGTGTGTACATGTATCGTGATGGATTTCATATATCACGAGACATTGTGTTTGTTATTCGATCCGATATATAGTGACATAGGTGACCTTACAAATTCATTCTTGAACCATAAAATAACACTTTTCCCAATTTAGAGCCAAATTTGTTACTTCACATATTGAGAGCATCCTTTCGAGATTTGCAAGACACTGATCAAAAATCTTGCCAAAAACTGAAAATTCACCCATGTAAACTTCCATGGATTCTTCAATCATGTTGTGAAAAATTGTAACCATGCATATTTGAAATGTGGCGGGAGCATTGCATAATCCGAATGGCATACACCGATCTTCAAATGTACCATGGGAGTAATTGACGGTAATCTTCTCTTGGTCTTCAGGAGCTATGGGAATTTGAAAATATCCCGAAAAACCATCAAGAATACAATAGTACATGTTTCCCTCCAACCACTCCAACATTTGATCAATAAAGCGTAGAGGAAAATGATCATTTAACTTGTTGAATCATTTAACTTTCTATAGTCGATACAAATCTTCCATCCTGTCACCGCCCTTGTTGGGATTAATTCGTCTTTGGAGTTTGTAATCACTATCATGCCACTATTTTTTTGGAACAACTTGAACCGGGCTAACCCATGTAGAATCCGAAATTGGATAAATAAGTCTAATAATTTAATACCTTCTTCCTTTATCGCTTCTTGCATCATTGGATTACCCCGTCTTTGTCTTTGCACACAAGGCTTAAAAGTTTCTTCCATGAGTATCTTATGTGTGCACAACGATGGGCTAATGCCTTTTATGATTTTTTAAGACTTCCGATAATTTATTTATTTTATTCAACATCCGCCAAATTATCTTTAAGAAAGGCATAAGACACATAAGGCGGTAGCTCCTTGAGTTCTAGAGACGATGGTTCATCTATAGAGAACTTTTTTTCTTGTAGGGTTCACTCTCTCAATTGTATAACTTTCAGTACTTTTTCTTGCAACTCAACATGTTCTGCCATAAAGCCTACGTACACCATATCCAACTCATTCCATCGGTAGAAAATCTTCATAATCTTCATCCGATGAATCTTAATCTTCTTTACTCCTTCCCCTAAGACATCATGAAGATAATACCCAACAAAGAAACAGAAGTCGTCCATGGGGGGCGTTGCATCGTCTTGGAGGGAAGGATGCCTCATTACCTTTTTTTAGATCAAAGATAATTTTTTCGTTGTTGATTGTGCGTCCTTGCCATGCACCAATGAGAGCTAAGGCCTTGTTTAAGAATGGCCTTTCAAGAATAACGGGACTATCAAGTTCACCAATAATATCAATTACCACGAAATTGATGGGAAACACAAACCCTTGTATTTGAACCAATACATCTTTGGCAACCCATCTTGGATATCTAATGGTTCAATTTGGTAAACAAACTCCTATTTTTGTTGGTTGAAGGGACTTTATATTCAACTTTTCATAATGGCCATCGGTAAAATATTTATGCTCATTTATTGATCCGTGAGAGCATTAGCTTCAGTGGATTTATTCATGACTAAAGAAATCATAAATCGATCAGGTGGCTTTTCTCCTTTTAGAATGATAGAAAATTCTTTTGTAGCCGATACTTGAGGATGGTGTTCCAATACATCTTTATTTAAATGAATGTTTTTTAGGAACTTGTAATGGGCTGGCATCCTATTCATGAAATGGCGTAAAGAGCATTTAGTTGAATTTGGTACATTAAAAATGGATCTTTTGAAATCGTTCTTCTATTTTGGGAGAAGGACATGGCACCAATTCTTGAGCTACATTAGGGCTAACTTCAAGGTCTCCTTGCATGGATGGTTGTCTATCTTCTTGAGGGTGTGAGTTTTTGGGTTCTTCAACTTGATGCTTGATAGCATACATACGTTTTAGTTGAACTTATATTTCTTCTAAATATTGTAATAATTTGGCCAGGCTCCAAGAATTGGGTTCGGGAGTAGAAGGTGGGCTAGGTGATGATGGTGGAGATGGTATATATGGTGGGTAGGTAAAAATTAAGACATGTGGTGATGCTATATATGGTAACGGGTTGGTAATCGACTCGTCAAAAGTGGGTGGTAAGTAGAAGAAGGGTTGAGGTAGAATATATGTTAGTGAGTTTTCGATATGGTAGAGTTCTTCATAAGTGTTGTAAGGAAAAGGTCAAGGCATTGGTTGTGATGGCTCAAGTGGCCCATCAAAGGGTGGAGAATATAACATCTCTTCATTATCCATAGAGTCCCACTCATAAATGAGATGTGTACCTCAACAAAACTTACACCCATCTTGAGCATAATACCGATCAAAATAATAAAATTCCATCAACATATATTGTGGACTTTGGGGGTCCATAGCTACAAAACACGAGAAAAGAAAAGGTAGAATCAAAAGATAAAATATAAACTTGTTAGTAGTCCAAAGTCTTTATTAAAATAATCGTATCCCCGACAACGACACCAAAAACTTGATGGTGCATGTTTTAGTGTGTTGGTCTTATTAATTTAATAACTCTTAGCACGGATTAGGTGAGTTAACTTAATAACATATAAAACACGTTTATCTAGTTTTAAATTTATAAGAAGTGATTATTACTTAGACTAAACACACACAAGTGGAAAGCATACCTATCGTGTGTAGTAGAGTTTAGGTAAGAACCAAGTATCAAACCCAAAGGATACGATTTTAATAGTTAACTTTAAATTACCAACTAGTTGATTAATTATCTTTTTGTATTTTTATATTACAACCAAAAAAATAACAGCAAGTAATAGAGAATTAGTAGAGAATATCAAGAGCATGTAGAGTATTGCTTTGGATCTTGGAATCAACTTGGGATGAATTATAGTTAGGTTATTGAAAAGTGGTGAGATTAAGTAACTAAAAATCCCGGCTCCTAGTTAAGGTTACCGATGAATCTTTATTAGATTTGCAAATTGTGACTTTAAGGTTAAAATAGAATTAGAGCTGATTAAAGGCAATTCATTGCCGAACCTTAGAAGAAGGCTCCTTTTAAGGAGCAATCCACTAATGATGGGTTAGTTACATCCAACTACTCTTCTTTCTTAGACATTCTTCCCATGGATGCAATCCTCTAAAGGGCATATCTTCGTCTCACTTCAAAGATTGCAAAAGATATATATCTAAGTTCTTCCCATGGGTGCTAAGGACACTTGTGATTAGTTGAGGTGATTGATCTTTATTTAACGGGAGGTGTTATAATAATAAAATATATAAAAGACGTATAGAATTTTAACATGGGTTTACCAACTCTTGGATTGTGCTAAGCCTAACATATAGACCGTGCTAGACAAGTCGCATAACTAAGGTTTGGTTAATTATTGAGGCCTGGCAAATAGATCATCCAAGCCAACAATGATATTCTTGATAAACGAGGGTTGATTATAAGATGTATTTCCACAAATGGGTCAACCACTTCTCCAAATTCAAATTTCCCTTATTAGCATATGGGTTGTTACACACCATGAGTGTACTAATAAGCTCACCTCCCTAGCTTATGAAGAACTCCACAAGATTAAAGACCAAAATCAATCACAAATTTATTACGGAAGAAGAAGAGTAAAAGGAATTATTAAAGACACAACACACCACTTTGCGAAAGGTTGAACATATAATTCATACCAAGCTTCATCTACAACCCAAGCAACACAAAGGGTTTAGCCAAGAATGGCCAGAACTTATCCACAAACAATGATCATAGAGTGGATCATGATGGATCAAGTGTAAGATCAAACAACTTGAAGAAGGGTTGTTGTTTACAAGTTCTCTCTCTGAAACTAAGCTAATAAAAGTGTTCTCTTAGAGTGATCACAAACTCCTTTATGTCCTCTCAATCAAAGAGTATGTGTGAAACGTGGTAGAGGAGTGGGTGAATTTGGATGATGAAAATGGGCAGCTAAGGGTCTCTATTTATAGGCTGGTGTGGAGCAGCTGAGCACAACAATGCTTAAGGTGGCACGGCGGTGCCTATTGCTAGGCCCCGACATTGGCTTGTCATTCTTCAATACATCCTGTTGTGAATCAGTTATGGGCACTGGCGTGCATGGGTAGGCACGATCGTGCTCGGATATGTGTCCCGAAAAGGTTTGAACAAGTGGCAATCTTGTCGTTACACGCCTACAAAAAGCATGCCTGACACAACGTACGTCATGAGCTATAACAATTTCGGACTTCACATCAACCTCACTAATCCTTATCTAAAAAAAATCTTTTCAAATTTCAAATGTCCACTCACCACCTGCGAGTTTGCACTCGCAACAAAGAATAGAAAATAAACACACCCGTCAAAGGCGGGTCTCAACCCACTCAAAGACTGTTTGCGAGTCAAAGTACAACAAAGTACATCTGTGTTCCATAAGCATGTCATCACCCCCAAAGCACCATCTTTCGAAAAACAAAAAAACACACAACGAGTCTAGAATTCCACCTGCTCATTCGTAAGCACGGGAGACACACTAGACTGACGGGATTTGAAGGGATATGATCCTGGACCCCCCACGGTCATAGGACTATAGCCATATCTAAAACAAAAAAACAACCAACTAGTTTTTTCAAGTCACCCGCGGGCGTGGCACGACGTCAACAAGGAGGAGAAACAAAGTACAAGGTGAAAGTGACTTGCAGCCAATCACCGCTCTGCAAGCACAGTACTAAAAGATCCCCGATGCTCCATCATGCAGGGGACAAAAGGTAGAAACTAGAGCGACGTGTGGCCAATCACAAGACCCCGTCCAACTACCCTTAAAATCCACTAACGGATGTTGGCAAATGAGACATGAAGTACAACAAGAACGCGTCGTATGGCCAACCAGGGCGCGCAGATGTACTCCCACCTTTGCGGACAATATCCGCCACATACCACACTTCTCCAAAGTTTTAGGATCTTACATCCTACTCTCTATACTCTCACTCTAAACTTGCTATCTTTCTCTTTAAAAAGAACAATAGTTATTCTCATGCTAGAGGGTGGTTATGAGAACAACCTCCCACCTCACATTCTCCTAACGAGCTCACGGTGTTTGCTAGTTTTACAGATTTACTACTTGGATTTGAGCTTGTGAGGATCAGAAGATATTACCCCGGTTGAGCATTAGGTCTAATCCCCTACAGTTTAGACTCGTGTTTCTTCACGGCTCATTGTTGTTCGTTAAAGGAGCCTAATTTTCACAGAGCTGTTAACTACTAGAAACAAATATGGAATTTTTGTGGGATACCAAATTTGATAAAGATGTATACATTATTATGTTTTGAATTGACAACTATTGTTATTAGATTTGATGATTCAGATTTCATGGTTTTACAATCCTGCTAACAGTTTGGAAAATGTCTTATAAGCGATTTCTTATTTTTTTTTTTAATTTGTAATAGGCATTTATGCATATATATTGTAACAAATTGTCGTAATTGAACCGTTTTGGCCTTGGTGAAGTTAGAAAAATTTTCCTATGGTGTCATTTTTAATAATTCCAGAGTCAAATTTTTCGGTTCGAATTGAACCGGGTCGAATTTGGGTTAAACAGTTGAAATAAACTAATTGGACATGGGCTTATAATGGTTATTGGGTTAATATTTTAAAAGTAAAACATGGTAATTAATTAACTAGGATTAACTTTAAACTATAAATTTGTTTATTATATAAAACGTTTAAAAAAAATGATAATGGTTTCGCTCGAAATTTTCCTAATACATGTTACATATGATACGTTAATTTCAATAGGGTCAGGTCCCGTTCACCACAATGTGGCCCCACCACTACCAACAAAACCAACCAGTTTGGTTTCTCATTTTCCAAAATAGTAGTTTGCGGTTTGAACCAATGAATAGTGTTTTACAATAACTGTTGCTCTTGGAGTTGTTGACACCAATTTTGTCTTGGTTATTTATTTTTCTATCAGATTAGACATTCATTTTTCTACAAAGAATATATTGTAAATTCAGCAGCAGAAAGTGCAATTTATTGATTAAGAAAAGACAACAGGTTGTTCCTACATGCCACACCAGATCATGTGTTCCTTAACAAGAGAAAATATAGATACTAAGAAAAGATAAATGGACAAGTTCCAAGGGCTTCATTCTTATCAACACTTGAAAGCTTAGTTAAGGACTTGATACATTGCATTGTAGTGGTATTGAGGTTTTGGTTGGTTGTTATGGAGGTGAGAATGGTGGTTGTGGTTGTGATTGTGGTGGTGGTGATCCATCATTCCATGCCCGTTCTCCGGTGCTTTTGTGGAAGTCTCCGGCCACCCCTTAGATGGGTTTCGTGTTATCTCGAGCAACGACTCCCTAACATGGTCGGCTTGCACCATTTCACTATCTTTCCTCTGTTACACCAAACACAAAAGTTAGTATACTTTTAACTCTCACTTCGCATTTTGTGTAATTGTCTACATTTTGTTTTGTGGGTCATATTTAGTGATATGTAATGGGTCACATAAGTTAAGATTGTACTTTGTTTTGTGTGTCCTTGTCCTCGTCATGGAACGGGACCCACAAAATAAGATGAAAAATAGGGATATCACCTCAACTTTGAAGACATTTAAAACCAAACATCTGAAGCTAGTAACATTGACATTAGTCACTTCGAGTCCAAGAGAGTTAAAGGCCTCCATTAACCTCACGAACCCGCCTGGTTTGTGCTCGCGAAAAACTTTCACGAAAAATTCATTTCCATCTAATGAAGCGACTTCCACTTGCGGCTACACAAATACAAATGAGAAAATATGTTAAAGAATATCGTTAGTTAATTTCGTAAATGCTAACACAAGAGTTTTACCTCCATTTGTTGTCCTTTTTCACTTGCACCATCGACGTCCGGGCAATGTTTGGTGACTTCGTTGTTACATATGACTGAATAAGCTTCGGGTTGAGGCCCGTTCATGAACATCCCATGACCTTGGCTATATCTACGCTTTTGTTTACTTCCATTGCCATGCATCACTTCTTGTTCGACAATGGTGCTCTCATTATTCGTAGTATCCTCGTCATCTGAGTTCTCTTCCAACTCATTTTGGAGATCTTCTACTTGCCTCTTTAACTCCATCACATACTCGATCGCGTCCTTTAGAATCGAAGCTCTATCTAACTACAAATTGGGAAATAAAGAGTAGGCATGGGTCATGTTTATTGGACTATTATTTAACATCAAAATCAAGCTCACGGATGACATTTCAACGTATTGTGTCAATTGTGTTAGTTGGGTTGATTGTGTTTTTATATGAATAGGTTAAATCAAGACATTTAACTGAAAAGGCTGCTGGTCAAAGGGTGAGAGTTTTAGACGTCTTGAAAGTAGGGGTGGCAATTTTCGAAAATAATCAGGTTTTATTGCCATAGCTAACTTGTTTAATAAATTGCTATGCTCAAGTTGATCTGTTTAGTCGAATGACTCATGTTCGGGTGTTTAACCCATATGACTCACCATTTTGTTTAATTAAATAAGTCTGTACACTACGTTTTATTAAACTGGTTGACCCACTAACCTCTTTATGACCAACTTAACCAACATTTTTATAACCCACCAACCAATTAACATGTCTACAACTTGACATGACATTTTTAGATAAATGTGTTAAACGACTTGTGTGTGGGTTGCACAATTTTGAGTGTGTGCATTAGGGTTTATGTTTATTACATGAATAAATATGTGGGTCGTGATCGGGTCATCAGGGGAAACATTTCAACCCACAGACCCAAAACCCGTCAATCCAACACGATTAACATACAAGTCGTAAAAAGCCAATATTCGATATTTGTAAACCTATTGATGTGTTATATGCGAATATTTTTTTGAACGACGCATTTCTTGTATTAGGTTACCGCACTCCTCAAATTGGAGAGCCACATTGCCCCACTATGGCTAGACTATGTTGTCTTAACCAGGTCAGCGCTGGCTTCAGAGATTGGCTTAGGCGTTCCCTCGGGAAACCATACCGCCGACTGCCACTTGACAGCCATTGTGCCACCACAAGAGCTGAACACTCCTGGTGTAACACATGAAGGGAAGAAAAACCGGGTGGGCTCAAGATATAACCTGACACCTCTGTAAGGAGGCTGAGGTCTATCCATCATTGCCTAATTAACCGGAATACACAAGTGGAGATTGAATACTTAAACATATGATTCTAATAAAATAAACCTTTAAACATTAACTATTTATAATACCTTAAAACAATTGGTAAAAAAATGTATGATAATTAATCCGGACCCATTTTGGTTGAAATTGAAGAAGGATAAAAATGACTAGTTTGAGCATACCTTTGTGATTTTGGGTACTAGAGACCGAAGCGTGTAGAGTCGATCATTAAGCTTCTTTCGTCTTTTACGCTCCGCCATGAGGTTCTTGGATTGCGGTTTGCCATTCCTACGACGACATTTAGGATCGTCATCATCGTCGTTTTGATCACTACAGTCAGATACAGAGTCCGAACGGTTAACATCATTCCCTTGCTTCTTTGAAATATTCTCTAAGGGCTCCATGAGATGCCCCTTATTGTTGCTATCACTCATCATTTGCCCTTGCAACGCCATATCTATCTCGTGGTCAAACCCGCCATTTTCCTCCAAACTAGGATCAAAAGGGTCGTCATGGTTCATCATCATAGGCTCCCTCGTGCCTTCCAAGAACATGTTCTTCGCGCTTCTGTTTTCGCCATAGTTAAAGTGTTGTAAGAAGTTCATTGGATGCATATGGTTATCAGAGATATTGTGTGGTGACAGATTCAGGTTTTCCAAAATGGTCGCCGGGGAAATTGGTGGTTGGAAATTTTTACATGGATCCTTTTGATCATCCAACACTTGAGATATGTAATCCTTTGATTCACCGTCTTCTAAACCATCCATGCTAACCAAGAAGCTTGATGCCACATTGTTGTTTGTGTTTAACATAGAATGTTGTTCGAGTGACTTGCTAAACACATCAGTCACAAAATCGACTATGCTTTGGTCTTCGGCTATCTGCAAACAAACAAAGCTATAATGAAAAAACGTGAAAGTGCATAATTGTGATATATCATTCATTGATACTTTGGTCATGCAAGAAACATTACTTGTTTCGATACAAAGAGTTCTACAAGCCCAATTGAAACAGGAATCAAAGCTTTCGTTCCCAGATTTTCCTGCTAAAAAGAATGGGTTATAATATCAAAGAATTTCCAAATAATAAGATACAAATTTAAGATGGGTATTTACCTCACAAAAATTTGAATCGGAGCTATTGGAAAAGTTGAGCCATCTTGGTTGGTTAGATATCATGGTTTGTCCATAAATTCTGTGTATTATAAAACTTTAGATTATATATACACATATATTGTAATAGTGTAAAATACAATATTTCTTAATGTGCGTAATTACTTTTATAACATGCATGATTTTTGATTTTGTTCATGCATGATTTTTGATTTTGTTCATGCATGATTAGGGTTTGATTTTTATAACATGGATGATTTAATATCATAACAATCGCAAGTTCATAAATATTGTACATTAACCTACCCCTATATACAGGGGCGGATCCAGCATATAACAAGGGGCAACCCCCGCTACGGCTTGGTGCTCCGGCGGGTAGTGTAAAATTAGTGTAAATTTTGGAAAAATTTGACGTTTTTTCGATTTCGTTACCGGTTTTTTATAAAACGTTACGGCTTGGCGGATTTTCTAGATCCGCCACTGCCTATATATATATTAAAAGAAAATTGCCATTAAAAAATATGTATAATTCTTTATTTAGAGATGTAATTACCAACGAGTAAAATAACTTAGATCGACCAAATAAGGATATAACACCAAACTTTATTTAAAGTGTTGGGATTTGCATAAGCGGAGGCTCTATCATCTGTTGTCAAGTCCTTTACTAACATCTTAAAGAAAATGTAAATTCTTCTTTAGAAAACAAGTCCTTTACTAAAATCTTTAAAAAAATGTAAATTGTTCTTTAGAAAAAAGTATATATTAAAATAGGATAAACATAAAATACGGAATTTATATATATTAAAGAAAATGTAAATTCTTCTTTAGAAAAAAGTATATATTAAAATAGGATAAATATAAATACGGAATTTATATATATATTTACCAAAATATCATGTATGTAATCTATTATGTTGTTATATTTTGACTGTTGAAGGAAGGTGGACGAGTTTTAATTTAGTCTGCTTTATGGTCAATGTTTATGCTCTTCAAAGGATTCTCAGAAGCGGGGTTGTGGCAATTCATTCTTAATTTTATGAGTAAACATGCCGGTCTCTATATTAGCTTTGGTGATTTTTTACGCGGTTAGTTGCACTCCGAAAAGATTATGTACCAATTTTAATTCGTCTACATCTAGAGATCTTAATGATTTTATTGCTTCCTTTACAATAAAAACATTTCTGATCACAGCCTGATAATGTTGAAACATGTTTCTGCGAACTTTGGTCACATCCCCTCTAAACTCTTAACTAGTGGATGGATTTAAAAGGTTTAATAACCTAATGTCAGATGTGTGGAAATCTGAGTTATGTAATTCGCATAACTTAAATTCAGTGTCAGATTGAGAATTTTTTCTATGAGGTTCCTTTTGGTAGATTTTTGCTATTTCCCACTATTTTTTCCTAAATTATACAAGGTTTCCACTAATTTTTTCCATTTTTTTTTCAAACGGGGGGGGGGGGGGGGGGTTTCTAGGAACCCCAAAAACCCCTTGAGTCCACTCCTGCTTAAATTGCTTAGACAATAGATAAAGAAGTGGAACGAAGCTAGAAGAAAAGAAGATAAGTCTCTGATGATGAAAATTCATGCTAACTTGGCTTCCTTGGACACTCATGTTGATAATGGAACTGCTTCATCTAACAGTGTGGAGATAAGGGGTATAACCTGATGGCTGGAATGATAAACTTGAAAAGTATAAAGATTATGAAGCTCTTCAAAAGGCGAAAATCAAGTGGTCAACTGAAGGTGATGAAAATTCTAGGTACTTTCATGGGATTGCAAATAAAAAGAGAAGAGAATTGGGGATAAAAGTGTTCAAAGAAAAAGGTTGTGTGCATTACATATACATCTGGGATCAAACAAGTTTTTGTTGATTTCCATTTTAGTAATTTTAAAACTTTTAATGTTGCATCATTTTCGGGTCACGGATTGCGGTTTGCAAAACTATCTCTGGAACAATTGTGTATGATAGATTGATCCTTTGGCGATGGAGGTTAAGGATGTTGTTTGGGTTTGTAAAAAAATATCGACAACTGATTCAATCAGATGTTATGGCATTCGTGTTGGAGTTCTTTCCTTCTACAAAGATCCCAATTGGATGCAATGCCTAAAACATTACTTTTATATTAAGGTTATAACCCTCTTCTTGTCTTTGATTTCAAACCAATTAGTCCAATTAATCTGTAATATAAAATTACTGCTAAGTTATTAGCTAATCGGTATCTAGAGTTGTTGATTCGATGGTGAGTAACGAGCAATCCGCGTTTGTGAAAGGTCATCTGATTCTTGATGAGCCTTTAATTTTGAATGAGGTTATTGAGTGGTATAGATAGCGGAACAAGAAATTGATGTTATTCAAACAAAATTTGGGTATAAACTAGATTTCGTTAGTGTGGAGATTTCGTTAATTGTCTTGGAATGAACAAAATTTGGGTATAACTAGATTTCTGTGATTCAAGCTTGCTTGATGTTCTCAAGAACGTTAGTTTTTATATATTGTAGCCTGTCTTTGAAATTTAATATGGAATGAGGATGGCGTCAAGGAGAACTGCTGACTCGTTTTCTTTTCATTTTAGCGAAGGAAGGTTTTCCTAAAGTTATTGAAAATTTGGCCAGTTCTAATTTATTTGGAGAAATTAATGTTGGGAAAGATAGAGTTATGTTATCGCATTTTTTATGCGGATTATGTAATAATTACGGGTGGGTAACATGTCAAACATTCTTAGAGCCTTTAATGATTTGTATGGTCCGAAGCTCAACTTACATAAAACGTGTTTATTTGGTGTTGGCGTTGATAGTGATGAAGTTAAGTGGTTAGCTTCTTTTTCCCGGTGCAAAGCGAAAACCTTACTGGTTATTTATTTGGGTATTTCAATGCGGGATAAGATGGCACTCTCGAAGAATTGGGATCTAAATATTGATAAAGTCAATAATAGATTATGAAAATGGAAGGCAAACCTTTTATCCATTGGGGGAAGATCAAATTTGATCACTTCGGTTCTAGGTAAAATTAGTGCTTATTACTTATCCTTGTTTTATAAGCCGGGTAACGGAGATGTCTTAAAAATAAATTGGGTTAGATGGGATCGCATTCTAGTTATAAAAGTAAAGGCAGTTTGTGTATTGATAGTCTTAAGTCGGTTAATCTGGCGCTTTTCCTAAATGGCGAAACAGATACTACAATTTCCAATACTCAATATGGGTTAAGGTTATTAATTCAATTTATAGGCACAATAAGAATTTTTTGACAAAGGGAGGGTTGCTAAAGGAAATGGGGTTTGGAACAGGATTGTTAGCACATCTAATGACCTTATCGCAAAAGACATTATCCTTATTTATGCATTGAGAAAGAAAGTGGGCAAAGGGAATTCGACCTTCTCTTGGCGAGACGTTTGGTTGGGAAATGAGAGATTGGCGTCTAGATCTCTAAGGTTATTTAACTTAGAAGTTCATAAATAGTGTTTGGTAAATGATTCAAGTGTGTGGTGTTTGTGAAGACAAACAAGAGATCGACTAGAGAGCAATCAACTCAAAATTCTTAGGCCAGTCTTGGGAAATTTCCCGTGATCTAATCATGTTGATGAACAGATTTGGGATTTTGACATATTCATGCACTACCTACATTGTGAACTTTTATTATCTAACGTCTTACACTAGAGTACACAATCAATACATCTTAGAAAGGTGTTGGTGTACGCCTATGCGGCGTGGTGTAAGAGTATGCCGGTGATAAACATGGTTTTCTAAGGTTTATAGGAATTGCAATTCAACATGCTTTCTCATTCGGGAAATCTCGTATGTAGAGATAAAATACACTAACAATAAAGGAGAATAATATGGAAATCTATTCCTCTTTTACATATATACTCTAAATATATATTATATCAAAATATATTATTATACCCTTACAGTCGAAGCGGGAGAAGGGTGAATGCTAAGACTGGATCGGAAGTCGTCAAAGAGCACTCACGAGAGACCTTTAGTGAAAATTTCCTATCTGATAACATGATGTAACATGAAAAATTTGAACGTGCCCCGCTGAACTTGTTCTCGAACAAAGTGTATGTCTAGCTCAGTGTGTTTCGTGCGTTTATGTTGAACGCGATTTCCCGAGAGGTAGATAACACTCACATTGTCGCAGTAAATCAGTATAGCATGAGCAAGAGGGCGATGTAATTCCAATAAAATATTGTGAAGTCAACATATTTCAGTAACTACATTAGCGACACCGTGGTACTAAAGTTCTGTGCTTGATCGAGAGACTGTTTTTTTTGGCATTTCGAGGACCATGATATGAGGTTGTCACTGAAATAAACACAGTAGGCTGAAGTTGAGCACCGAGTATTGGGACAGCCTGCACAATTTGTGTCCGTATACACCTGCAAGTGAGGGGCAGGTGTCGGTCCATGAGTGAGACCGAAGGATGATGTTCCGTGAAGGTACCTGATAATCTGTTTCATGATGTTCCAATGGTCAATGCGTGGTGAGTGCATGTGAATGCATACTTGTTGTACGGCGTAGGATATATCAGGCCTCATGAATGTGAGGAGAGGGGCAGGTGTCGGTCCATGAGTGAGACCGAAGGATGATGTTCCGTGAAGGTACCTGATAATCTGTTTCATGATGTTCCAATGGTCAATGCGTGGAGAGTGCATGTGAATGCATACTTGTTGTACGGCGTAGGATATATCAGGCCTCATGAATGTGAGGAATTGAAGTGCCTCGGCGAGGCTTTGGTAAGGGAGGGGTTATCGAATTCGAGTCTAGAAGAGGAACCCAGTTTAGCATTAATGTCAACGAGTGTTGCCACAGGTTTGCATGATGTCATTCCCGCTTGTTCAATGATATCAGGAGTATATGATTTCTGAGAAAGAAACATGGTGTTACTTGTACGAGAAACCAAGATACCCAATAAGTAGTTAAGAAACCCTACATCTTTCATGGGAAACTCAGATGAGAAACGAGACATGAGGGTTGTCCGAAGAGTATCAGATGAGGTGGTGACCAAGATGTCATCGACGTAAATGAGTAGATATGTCGTGTCTTCACTATGATTATAAGTAAAAAGAGAATTGTCACAATGACTTTTTGTGAACCTCAATGTAATCACAAAGTCCATGAATCGTTGGGACCCCCTTGGTTCCTATTTGAGTCTGTATAAGGACTTTTTGAGAAGGCAAACATGGTATGGGTAATCACGACTTCGAAACCCCATAGGCTGATACATGTACACACTTTCATAGAGAGTTCAGTGCAAGAAGGCATTTGTGGCATCTATTGATGAACCGACTGTGAGAGAGTAAGAGTGAGAACAGTCTGAATGGTTATTGGCTTAACTACCGGGTTAAAAGAATCACCACAATCTACTTATACCTATTGGTTATGACCATCACATTCCATCAGACTTATATTTATGTTTGAAGAGATGTTCATGTGTGGTAGGCGAGGAACTAACTCCATGTCTTGTTTTTAATAAGAGCATTAAATTCGTGCGTCATGGCGTTGTACCATTCCGATGTAGACATGGCAATTTTTGGGTTTTTAGGGATAGGAACAGGAGAGATAGTATGCAGGTTAAAGAGTTATTTAGGTTTGGATATCCTATCCATTGCACGTGTGCGAATGGTACGGGTAAGTGGCTGGTCTAGATTAGGAGGAATTGTTGGTTTGGGACGTTAAGAATAAGTGAGGATGGGTGCGGACTAAACCGAGGATGAGTGGGCTGGCGGGGTTAGGTTCGCGGGTGGAGGTGAATGGAGTTGGGTTGTGGATTGAATGTGGTATGTTTGGCTCATGGGTTGGTGGTTAGGTCGTGGAGGAGGTTAGGTTGTAGGGGAGAAGGATGTTGGGCTGGTGGATGGGAGGATGGGTGAGAGGGGCTGCTGAGGTATGACATTAGAGGTTGAGGGAGGTTGGTTTTGTGCTGGTTTGGAAGTGAAGGTGGATTGAATCTGGGGCCAAAGGTAGGAAATCGTAGGAGTGTAGGATGGTTGGGGATAGTTGGGAAAAAGGAATTTGGTATCGTCAAAGTAAACATGGCAAGATATAATCATTTGGTGAGTTATTAGATCATGAAATTTGTACCCTCAATGGTTAGAGGGGTACCCGAGAAGGACATAAGGTGTGGAATGAGGGTGGAGTTTGTGAATGGTGGTGAAGGGATAAGAATGGTAACAAAGGGAACCAAAAACTCGTAGATGGTCATATGTAGGTGTGCGGTGGTATAGTAATTGAGTAGGGTTGTGGTATTTGTGGTTTTTGCTTGGGAGAATATTGAGAATGTAGGTGGCCATGTCGAGGGCATGGTGTCAATAATTGTTGGGTAAGGAGGCTTGAGCGAGAAGGGTTCGAATGATATTGTTTATGTATCAATTTTTTCTTTCCGCTTTCCCGTTTTGAGACGAGGTGTAGGGACAAGAAAAACGGGATAACATGCCGTTTTGTTTACAAAATTGTTGAAAATAATTATTAGCATATTCTTTTCCGTTATCGCATTGGAATTGTTTTATTTTTCTTTCAAATTGACTCTGAATTAGGTTGTAGAATTGAAAAAAAAATAGAATAAACTTTCGATTTCTTGCTTAATGGATATGTCAATAAGAAGTCGGTGTGATCATCAAGAAATAATATATAATGCCGGTGACCCTTGGTGCTTAAAATTAGTGAAGTCCAAAGGTCAATATGAATAATATCAAATGACATATAAGTGCAACTAATAGAATCCATAAAAGGGAGTTTAACACTTTTCCTAAACACACAAGGTTGACAAATGTTTTTGTTTATTTTTCCGTAATCAATAAACGGAGATTTTTAAAGAGGAGGCAATAAATTAGATCTCGGATGACCAAGTCGTTGATGCCACAATTGATGAGGAAGAGCAACAAATGCTTTATGAGAGGTGATTTTTGAGACTATATGTGATGATAGGGATAAAGATCACCGCTACTATTGCATCTGAGGATATGGATCCGAATATTGAGGTTCTTCACAAGAAAACCGAACGGGTCAAATTCAATAGATATAAGATTATCGGTTGTAAATCGACTGACAAATATTAGATTTTTTATAAGATTTGGTGCATAGAGGACATTATTTAATTTGAGGGGTGGGTAAGGATGTGGAAGGGTCTTATTGCCATGTCCAAGAACTGGAATGGTAGTAATATTACTGACAATTATGTTGCGAGAAATGCTATTATAAAAAAGAAGTGAAGTTACCTTGCTCGTTAGTCATATGGCCAATTTCTCTGGTATCCATAACCCAATTTTCGCTTGGGTTGAGAGATATCGTGTTGAGAGCTTGAGCGATGTCAATTGGAGAGTATCCTGGAGCAAAGGCTTGGTTGGGTTGTGGCCCAAGTATACCTGGTGAACTGGACTGAGTTACAGCGGTGGGCCTAGAGGCAGAAGGATAGGGACAGGGTGGGCTAACAGTCCAATATTGCCAACCGGGTGGAGTGAATCCCTGTGTTGGGCCGGCCCAAGTTTGGGGCTAGTTAGAAGCCCATGTCTCATGAGAGAAGCCATAGGGCTTTGTCGATTATCCTCTGCCACGACGACCAGATCCTCTGCCTTTGCTCTTGCAACGACCATGACCATGCCTGCCGGTGGAATCATGACGAGCCGTAGATGAGTGGTCGGCCTTTGTAGTGTTAATGTTCAGTGTCGTGTCAGCGGCTTGTGTAGCATCAAAGGCCTGATTTTCCTTTCGAGATTCATCCATTAGAAGCTTGGAGCGGGCCACGTTAACATATATGATTGTTGAAGGATAATTCCCATGCCATCAAACTGTTCATTCAGGCTAGAAATCAATTGTTGTACTAGAATATCATTGTCAATTGGTGTGTCGACAATGGCTAATTGATCAGCAAGCATTTTCAATTCTTGAGAATATGTAGAGATGTTATTGAAGTTATCAAGACGAGTGATGGCGAGTTTTTGACCAAGGTAGATGGCTCGAGATGATTTGTTGTCTTGAAAAATGGTTGCAAGAGCTGTCCAAGCATCATGGGCAGTGGTGTTGGGTTTGAGTATGGTGTTTAGAAGGTTATTGGAGATGATGCCATAGATCCATTGAAGGACAATGGCATCAATCTGATCCCAAGTGTCATCAGGCGTGACAGTTTTGATTTTTTCAGCATCAGCGGAAGAGGTTTAGGGAGGAGATGATCAAACATCTGATAAGCCCTGCAGTGGATCTTAAACAGTTCTAACTAGGAGGTGTATTAACCAGATTCGAGTTCAAGGGTGATTGGTATGAGATTCTTGATGTTTGAAACAACTACTATAAGGTGGAGTTTGGAATCCATAACAGGGAGGTGGGAAGAAAATGAAAGAAAAGTGCAAGGAAGGAAGTGTTGGTGGTGGATGCCGACTGAGGAAGGGCAACAGAGGTAGGATCTGAGAGAATTAGGGGTTGTAGGTATTTTCTCGTGATACCATATAGAAAATGCAATTCAACGTGCTTTCTCATTTAGTATTCACATCCTTATACAATTACATTGTAATGTAATCTCATATGTAGAGATAAGATACACTAACAGCAAAAGAGAATAATCTGGAAATCTATTCGTATTTAACATTATACTCTAAATATATATTATTATCTAAATATATCCTATTAGTGTTGGTGTGTGTTCTCACTGTTAACTAGCAGAATGCACGCACGATGCAAAGAGAGCGACACATCGCATTGCAATGCTCGTTTTTGTAAGTTTTCTTATTAATATAATATTTATTGTAGTATCATTGTGATAGATATACATCAAAAGCGAAGTAACGGGTAATCCATTTCACAGTGATGTGCATGGTTCAGTTGGTTCGGTTATTATCCTTAACCGAAACCGAAACCGAAACCAAAGTCATCGGTTAGCCTATTTTATTAACCAATCCGTTTTCGGTTAATCACTTTGGTTTATTTGGCTAGATTGACGGTTTTTTGTTTGGTTCATTTAATTTCAGTTAATAGCAAAAAAAAAAAAAAACAAACTTGGCTAAAACTTTTGATTATAAATATATGAAAATGACATGAAATGAAAGTATAAATATGTGAAATGGAGATATAAAATATGAAATACATGAAATGGAGGTATAAAAGCTAGAAATATACGAAAATATGAATGATTTGGTTCGGTTCAGCTAATTTTGGTTAAACGAGAGTACAAAAACTTGATAACCGATTTTTGGTTAATTTGGTTTTCTGTTAATTCCGTTTTTGGTTGATTTCGGTTCGGTTTCGTCTGTTTTTGGTTTGAGTTAGGTTAAGGATTAAGTTATTGCTCACCGATAACCGATAGGTGCGCGCGTGATGCGGCGGGAAACACAGACATTGCCACTGTGTGCATTGTTCGGTTGGTTATAATATTATCCTCAACCGAAATTGAGATAATCGATTAGTCTATTTTATTAATCAATCCTTTTTTAGTTATCGGTTTGGTTATTCAATTAGATTAACGGGTTTTTGTTGATTCATTTAATTTCAGTTAGTAGCCAAAACCAAACTTGGGCTAATATATTTGATTAGAATATATGAAATTTAGGTATAAATATATGAAATGGATGCTTAGGTACATGAAATGGGGGTATAAATATGAAATATATGAACTGAAGGTGTAAAAGCTAGAAATATATGAAAATATGAATGGTTTGGTTTAGTTAATTTTGGTTAATTAATTGAGGGTACAAAAAACTCGATAATCATTTTTGGTTAATTCAGCTTTCGGTTAATCAGTTTTCAGTTAATTTAGTTTTTGGTTGATTTCGGTCCAGTTTCGGTTAACGATTCAGTTATTACTCACCCTTAAACCCTGTTAATCACGTAACATATCAATTTTTTAATTTAAAAAACTATAGCAATATTATACTCAAATTAAATAGAATAAAATACTCCTTTTATATGGTGGAATTTTGAAAAAAAAAATTAACTAACCAAAAAGTTATGACAGTTTAAAAGTCGGGGGAGGGGGAGGGGTTAAGGTTTAGGGTTTAGGGTTTAGAGTTTAGGATTCTTGGCAAGTATATTTTCTCTTATCAGATATATTGTCTGCTTTCCTTAGGAGTTTATGAATTTGTTTTTGGCTACATGAGTGAAGACTTCTCTGGAGGTCACTTATCCTACCATTACTTCATCTTGAGCACACTAACTATGGAGTTCTTACGATATCCACAACTAATACGCTCAAAACGCATTGTTAATATTTGGGTGAATCATTCTTCATGAATCTAACATCTCCCATGTCTCATGGCTGATGTGGGATTTTCCTAGGGTGTTACAATCACCTCCCACAAATGGACTCATCGTCCTCGATGAGGTTTGCCTACCATATCAATCATGGATGTGGGATTTGCTTAAGGTGTTTCCCTAAACAACCCTAGTGACTCATCATCCTTCGACGAGGTTTGCCTCACCACCCGGAACAAAACATGAGTAGCTCTACTACCATTTGTAATTATGCTTTGCAAACAAGGACCTTGCATATTCATCTTTGTTTACCACGGTAAAGACTTTCTAGGAGGTTACCCATACTGGTACTACTCCTACATGAGGATGCTTGACTATCAAATTCTCTTCTCATCCACTACCATTAAACCTAAAAACATGTGGATGGTATTTGAGGTAGGGCATTACTTATAGCCCAGTATCTTTCATGTAGTGTGATATTTGCCTCATTATCATAAATAGAACATTATAGGAGTGGCTAAGATACCATTGTCCACTTTGCTCAGTAGAAGCTCACATATTTGTTTTATTTGTCGCCGTAGTAAATATGTTCAAGGAGATCACCTATTCTAGCTCTACTCCCACTTAAGCATGCTAACTATTGAGTTCTGAAGAGACACACAACTAGAGTCGGATCATCCCTATGAACCAACATCTTTCCTGTCCACGACTGATATAGAATTTGCCTAGGTGTTACAATATTCTTGTCCATAAGTCTATTAGTTAAACGAATGCGCCCAAAACGTGTTAGTTATAGTGGAGTCGGATCATTCCTTATGAACCAACATCTTTCCCGTCCATGACTGATGTAGAATTTGCCTAGGCTGTTACAATATTCTTGTCCATAAGTCTATTATTTAAACGAATGCGCCCAAAACGCGTTAGTTATAGTGGAGTCGGATCATTCCTTATGAACCAACATCTTTCCCGTCCATGACTGATGTAGAATTTGCGTAGACTGTTACAATATTCTTGTCCATAAGTCTAATATTTGAATGTTATTAGAGTAAGAGTGTTTAGTATTTAAGGGTTATTAGGGTATGGGTGTTTCTCGTTAGTATGCACATATTAACTATAATACTATTATTAGTAAACTTTCTGAATAGTGTCTAACTTTTGATTTTTTTTTTTTTGTCTTTTGTCCTTTTTGTCTTCTTTCTGTTTTTTATACTTTTACCGCTCAACTTTTAGTATTGACAATTACAACTCCTCAACTTTTTAAAATTTTGTAATCGAGTTTTCATGTTTATATTTATGTACGTGTCGGTATAAATTTAAGTTGATTTACGTTTCAACGTAAAGCTTTCACAAAAATGAGTTAGATCAAATATAATATGTTCCTATGCTTATTATATTGTACGTTTACAGTTGATCTATGTTTTGATGTAAATTTATTTTATTTTTTCGGAAATGAGTCGGGTCAAGTATAATACGTTTTCTTGCTTATTTTTATGTACATTTTCAACTGCTTTTGCGTTTTGATGTGAATTTTATTCGAAAACACCCGGGTTAAATATAATACATTTTCATTAGAATGTATAAATTTGAGTCATTTACGTTTCAACATCGCCGCAACGCGCCGTAACATTCTTTAACTTAAAACTACAATATTTTCTTACGTGTTTATTTTTATGCACGTGTCATATAAATTCAAGTTTATATACATTTAGTCGTAAATTTTCATTAAAGTTATATTTAAGATAGTGTTTACATTTCCATTTATAAAAAAATTAAAATCAACCCATCCCGTTGTCCAATTTAAATTTAATTTTATGGTTTCAATGGATGTAAACATGTATAGACATTCTTTTAAGCATATTTCTTTTAGTTGCTATACTGAATCAAAATAGATATCGATCAAAAACCCACAACGTAACGCGGATAATCTTATTAATTATCAATTTCCACAAACTTGTTAGCATGTATTACTTGTGTCACACAAAAAGTCATTGGAATGAAACAATGAAATAGTTTTAAAGCTACACATTTTAAGGGTTTATATTTTCAAAACAAGTTTAGTAGGTTTTACAAACGCTAGGTAATCAATAGGTTTATTATTTTTCTACAAATTTGTTTCAAGTGAGAATATGAAATATTTCTTTTACCAAGAGACTTTTAACATCAACGCTTAGGGGGCCGGATCACTCAGACTTTGGACCTCGGGTACCCATTACCCGCAGCGAGGTTGCCACTGCTGGTCTGGCGGGTAGGCGTTAGGGTGGGTACAAGCCGAGAATTTGTGTGTGACGGTAGAAGAGTGATTGAGAGAAAATAGTGTAAAATAGTGAGGTCCATGTTTTAGGATAGTAGTACCATCAAATTGAGTAGTTTAAGGTGGTGTATGGATTAACTGACATGACGGGTAACGATTATAGGACGTTAGGGTAGGAAAGGAACACTTTCCTTTCCCTTAGGAATTATTTCACAAGATTGGATTATGTCTAACTCAAAGATCTTATGTGAAGTGGTCTCCAGAAGAATAAATATGCATTTTATTCTTTCTTTTCTTCTACGGGCATAATTTCATTTCAATGGGTTTCCATGATAAAGTTTTTAGTGAGGCCATTGAAAGAATTATACACTATATTTTCGTTATTTTTTTTTATCACACTAGGTTTTATCTAATAAAATTTACATGATCAAATAATGGAGATCCAATTCTAGGGAAGTGATGGAACTATGTCCATATACCCTAAGATATTGTTTAGAGATATTTATGCTATATTACGAGATTATGCTTGTTGGAAAATTTATACAACATATATCTTGGTGAGATGAATAAGTTAGTATTATATTTATTGTCTATAGTGCTCTCAACTATTTTCATAACAATTATAGCTTGTTTCAAACAAAAAAATAAAAATAAAAAAAATAAACGTTGTGATACATGTCTTAGTATATTCTTACACTACAACAAATATATCATTTACAAAAAAAATATATATATATTTTTACCACGGTTATAAATGGTTGGTGCTTACATGTATAAACTTAAGATATATTGAAGTTCGCAATTTATATTTCACATTTCCGAGTATAGGGAAAAAGTTCGCACTGGTAAATTGTGACAAGCAATTTCTCCATGCTTCCAATAAATATTTTTATATACCTTTAGGTGTAGACAAGTTTGTGTTTTTGTACACAAATTATTAATCTACCTTGACTGTACGAATGTGTTATAAGTTTTAACACTTACAAATATTTTGATTTTTCATGTTGTTTTCTTGCTTTGAACATGATGTACACTAAACGTTAGTTAGTACTTAGTACAAACAACAACATAATTTGTTTGCCTTTTCCTAAACACGTGTACAAGTAAAGGTGTGAACATTTTTTTTGCTGTTTATGACTTTTAAATTGATTTCTTTTTTGCAGTTAATAAAATATAAATGTGTAAATATATTTGTAAGAAAGAAAAGAAGGTTAACCCGGAGTCAAAAGGCATGGAAGGTGGTAAAAGAGAAAGAAGGTGACAAGCATCGGTGGTTGGGTGATGAAATGCCACATCTTTGCATTGAAACAGCAGTTGTTGTTGATCATGTTCTCCACCATTTCCTTTCATATGCCTTGCATTACTCCCAGAACAGCAGCAATCCACCCATTCAATCACCCTGTCAAATCACATCATAAAAAAAAAAAAAAAGAAATATAACAGTCTTGCGTATCATATTCAAATCAATCAATATATGACTGTGTTTTTTTATGATTCTTAACATATTAATTGGTTCTGAAACAAACATGCCATGTATGTACCTTTGATCTTTACATGGTTTCCAAAACACACAGTAATCCCAACTCTCTGGACCTACTATTGATCTTAGCCTTTCAATCATCTCTTGAATCACCTCCATCTTCCACTATATCCAGAATAATACTCAATGAGAGAAAGGTTGATAGTGTAAGTTGGTCTATCCAGGACTATTTAGGCAAAAAATAAACCCTGAACTTTTAACAATATTGTAATCTTTATGTTATTCACATATCAAAAACAAAACTTTATAACACAAAAAATGAAAAATTTATAAAAAGATACCCTATGTGCTTATTTACTTGCCTTTATCAACTGAATTTATAAATCATAATATCAACATTTATGTCTTATTAATAAAACCCTAATTTTTCAGTTTTATTTTATACAATATATTCATGTCATTTCTGTGTGTAGAAGCCAAAAAGAATAGTACGAATCTTATGAATCTTCACTTGATAAATCACATATTTAAGTGTTCATCTACTTCATTCAAACATTTCAAGAAACCATATATAAATAGTTTGTAAATGAAAAACGCTAAAGTTAACAATAAATCCTATATGAATCTTTGCATGTTAAAAAAGTATCAAGTGTTTTATCTACTTCAATCATAAGTTTCATAAGTTTTCAAGATAACACACCAAATTTCGACCAAAATCAACTCATTTCGATTATAAATTCCAGAAAATAACGTACCTACCACTTGCATAGCTTGTATGATAACTTTAATGTTGTTATGATCTTCTTTTGACTAGAACAAATGCAGAGAAATTATAAGAAAATCTAAATGATGGAAAAAACACGTACAACCACTAAAAGCAAATTATATCTTCTTTTTTGACAGCAATGGTTAACAACTAGAGATACCTACCTCATGTTGTTCATTATCTTCACATATCGAATGATCTCATGAACATTTGAAGCAAAAGAAGGATCGGAAATTAGGCGATCGAATGAGAATTTTTCGCTTTTTTAAGATACATATAGATGAAAGTAGCGTTTCAATTATATATGGAGATTTTATTGTGGGTAGGTGAAGTGTAGCTGATGCATGAGAGAGAGATCAAGAAACTAAGTTCTTGTGTAATTGGAGAAATATGTGCTGTTAGGATGGGGGCAGCCCAGATTGCATGACCTAAGATGGCGTATAAATTACCTTAACTACTTTTTAATCTTTTTTCTCTTTTTCGAATTGTTTGTATCAACAATTAACCAGTACCTAGAGGCTAATAATCGAGATATTACATTATTGAGAAGCTAACAAACACACCCTTCTAATCGTGCTACTATATGGACTTAAACCCTTCACCTCGGTGAAAGGAACCCCTTTTTCTTCATAGCTTAAGGGTGGGCGGGGCGCCCATCACTCACCACCCACCTATCACTCACAACTTCCAATCAACTTTCGCCACGTCATCCAGCTTTATTCCATCACTGGTGATGGATTTTGGTGGAAATGCCCATCACTCACCACACCCAACATCATCAACGGTGTATATAAAAAACCCATCATCATCAATGGTCACCAAGCAAGCAACGTTCGAATAATTGATTTCAAAACGCGTTGTAGGGAACACGCGTTATAACCATCACGAGTTGCCGGCATCACCGGCGGTCGTGTATCACACACCACCACGCGTGGTGGTGGTGCCATCACGGGGCGCCCCGGGTCTTCTAATACTCCTAAACTACTAAATGATAACATAGAATAGCATCTTTAGTATTTTTATTTTTCAACTTCATCCTTTATATGTAAATAGGGGTGTTCATCGAATCAAATATCGAATTTTCGAATTATTCGAACCGAATTATTCGAATAATTTTTATTTTTCCTTGAATTCGTATTCGATTCGAAATCAATTAAAATCTACTCAATTCGATTCGAATTCGTATTCGAATAAAAAACCCAATTCGTATTCGATTCGTATTCGATTAAAAATTCCAATTCGAATCCAATTCGAGTAATTCGCTTTGATCCGAATTATTTTAAAACATGTAAAAAACTATTATAATGAAATATAAATTTTAAAGCAGCTAAAATACCATATGTCTAAAATTCAAAATAGGAAGTCGGAATAACCACTCCACATTATAAGTTAATATTTTTAAGGTTAGAAATCTATTGATAGATTTGTTACTTAGCTTTTAGTTATGGGTCATGTAGTGGGTTTGATGATCGGTAATTTTAATACATGAAATAATTTATAGGATAGCATAATAAAAGTTATATTTGTATTATATATAAAAATTATAAATAAAAAATATAATTTTTATTCGAATTTCGAATCGAATCAAATTTGAAATTATAAATTCGTATTCGATTTACTTGACTCGAATTGAATCGAATTCGAATTCGAATTTATAATCGAAACGAATTCTTGATAATCGAATCGAATTTAATCGAAATTCGAATTTTTCGAATTCGAAACGAATTCTGAACACCCCTATATATAAATAATATATATATTTAAATAATTTAATTTTGATTTAATTATTTTTCCTCAAAAAAAAACAAGTGGGTGTGTTTATTTTGTTCTCGACCTTCTGATATGATTTATATTGAAAACGGAGTTGTATGAATTTTTGGTATCGTAAGCTATAGTAAGTGTCGGCATCATACATGTATTGTGATGAACCAAACCGATATTCGTAGCTGGTATTATTGGAACCGGTACTACTATTCATTTTTTATAGTTTTCGATCAATCGATGTAAAACACATGTCGATATCATTTTTGACACATCATGTCTTTATTTGTTTTTATGGTTTTTGATCACCACTTTATTTTTTTTTCTCTTTTGCTTGCTATACCGAGTGATGGTACCGAAACAAACGAAACTAATATAGACCGAACCGAATTCTTATTAAATATATATATAATAAATACTAAAAAGCGTAGGGTAAAAATATTATTTTTATATATTTCTTATCACTTTGTTATTTTATTATATAATTATTATATACCTTAAATTTTGACGATAAATTTGTTTTTCTGTTATAATTTTTAAGACACCATGCTATATAAATTTTTATGCTTTTGCTATGGTTATATATATATGTGTGTGTATAGGATAGGGTTCATGCGAGAACCATAAGAATCAATGTGAACACAATCAAAATAAACCCAAACAAACAATGAACCCCTCACCTCACCACCCCATCTTTCAAAAACCTAAATACCACACCCCCACCCCCAAAAACCTTAAAAAAACCTTGTAACATCCGTCAAAAAACGAATCCCGAAAACCTGATTTGTATTGTAAACAGGATACGAAATATGCGAATAAATGCGAATTTTTATAACCCTTGTTTGTTTTAATAGTTGGTTAGGAGATAGATTAATATAACTAGTTACAAGGTTTTATATATTATATATATATATATATATATATATATATATATAATAGGGTAAGGTTCATGCGAGAACCACCTTTATTGCAAAATAAAATCTAAAAAACATCAAAAAAAGCACTCAATTTTTTTTTACTATTGTTTTTTAAAAATCGCTATATCTTACCCCTAAAAAAAACTTTTTTTTCGAGTAACAGTTGTTCATGCACATGTCATATGTATCATAACTTCGACAAATTTCATAATACATTATTAGTAGTAGACACTTGCACTTTAATTTAAATACCATCCGCAATACACTACTTTTTACATTACCAATATTCAAAATGCACATGTGCATCATTTTGTATAACCATTATATAACGTGTTTTGGTACAAAAAGTTTGTGTTTTTTAATGATGAAGTAGGCCCGTATACATGTTTTTTGTTAGTTATATCTAGTGGTTGATGGTTTGGTTATAATTGTCACTTTATAATGTAATATGTTGATTAGATAGTATAAATAGTGATGATATAAGTGTAACAAAGTGAAAATATTGGTATTGGTATTGTATTATAGATGGTAGGGGGTAATGGTATTGTATTATGGATGGTAGGAGGTAATGGAAGTGTATTATGGATGGTATGATAAATGAAAGAAAAAGTGTATTCAAAGTAGTGTACCAAAACACCTTATTTCATGTTGATACATATAGATGCACATGTGCATTTATACTATTGGCAACATAACAAGTAGTGCATTACAAATGGAAGTGTAAATGAAAGTACAACTGTCTAATATTTGTAACGTATCACAGAATTTATCGAAGAAATCATACATATGCACATGTGCATAGTAGTGTATTATGGATGAAAGAGAAAGTGTATTCAAAGTAGTGTATCAAAACACCTTATTACATGTTGATACATATAGATGCACATGTGCATTTCTAATTTTGGTAACGTAAACATTAGTGTATTACCCGTGGTAGTGTAAATGAAAGTACAATATTCCAATGTTTATAATGTATTACGGAATTGTCAAAGAAATGATAAAAATGCACATGTGCATGAAAAACTGTTACTCAATTTTTATTTTTTTTGAAAATTTTCTGTTGACAAAATATAGCGACTTTTTCAAAAAAAATATTAAAAAAATCAAAAAAAAGTTTTTTGGGTGTTTTTTAGATTTTTTTAGGTATTACTGTTTGTGTTCACACTGGTTCTCGCGGTTCTCACAATAAAGGGTGGTTCCTAACGGATCTTTATCATATATATATATATATATATATATATATATATATATATATATATATATATGCATGTATGTATGGGTGTTCAAAATGATGAATTCGCATGGAAAAAAACGAATTCGCATGTTGAAAAAAACCAGCGTAAGTAATGTACGTTAAGCACAATTGTACGTTAACCAACCCCTATATATGTGTGTGTGTGTGTATATATATATAGGATTTGGTTCAATTAAGAACCACCATGAGTTGTGAGAACCATGAGAACTCCTATTTTCCGCGCGAGTTGGGCCACCATTTTTTGCATAAACGTAGATGAAGATGTTATAAACTTATCTGTAAAAACAAAAAAAACAAAAATAATGGTTGAATCGATAGTTACGTCCAGTGTAAGTTTTATTTACGCATAATGTAAATTTTCTTTTAAAAGGCCTAGTTCTCATAGTTCTCACAACTCAAGGTGGTTCTCATTTTACTATTTCCCTATATATATACACACATAAATACACATAACTGTATATATAAATTTAAAACAAAACTATCGTAGGTTAGTTCCGTTAAAAGAAGTAAAAGAAATTAACCAAGTTTATCATTACCTATAACTAAATTAATTGGTTAAAATATATGAGGGACCTGTTTTCAAGGATGTTAGGTTGATATATTGATTTCAAATAAAAGAACTAAACAAAAAAATTAGACGACGGAGACAAGGGTCGAACACGAGCCTCCCCCGGGTTTTCATCTAACCCTCAACACACATAACCAGTTGCGCTGCAGCCTGAATCATGTTAACACTGGAATTGTAATCCCTTTTATCATGTTTCGAGAGCCCTGAATCAGCTCATCATCTTCGCTAAAGTAATAGCTTCAACAACCCCAAACATTTTCGACCCTAATCGACCCAACAAACAACTCTTAAGTCCCATAACGATTCACATCCCAAAATCGACAAGTCGTTTCATATTATATGGGAGACATGAAGTTATACATTAATCGGTCATTTAAAACTATTAAAGATCAATTCAAACCTCCATTATGAGCATGAAGAACACAAATGGTTTGTTAAATTCGGCTATTATAGGCTTTAAACTCAGTACCATATGACTCTAAATATCAAAACACCGTAGTACTTACTCTTAAATCCGATTATCATACTCTCTCCCACACGAATGGGAAGCAAATCATTTCTAGGGCTTGAAACCATTCGAAGGCTCATATCTTTATCATTCGGGCATCAATTCAGGTGATTCAAAAGCCCAATCTTGTTATTTTTCCGAGCTCTACAAAAACTCTTTATCAGTTTCTGTTTCTATGATAGAGAGCATTATCTATACGAATTGAAATTTGTAGGAAACTAGGGCTCTTAGTTTATAAAATTAGGGTTTTTAATCATAGACCCATAAATTACCAAAACTGACAATAGCATGATGTTTTAGATTAGGTTGTGCCAAGTTTTAAAAATTTTGAATGTCATTCGGATTTATTATTGAATTTCTAAGGAATTATATATATGTTGGAGAAATACATAAAAAATAATTATCAAACCTCATGTTTATGATCAAGTTTTTAAAGGTTTAGATATAAATGTAGAAAATAGAAATTTTCATGATTTCCCTATTGTTATTAAAAAAACTAAAATAGATATATAATAGTTAATATTTAATTACTCAAAACCCTAAATCCGGGTGAAGAAACCATGGACCAACTAGATCGGAATCTAAGTAGATCTATGGAACGGGTTCTGCATAAAATGGTTAACCCTTCGTTTGGTTTCACGATGGATGATGAATAAAATAGTACTCCGGATGAACCTGCAAAACAAAACACCGTTAGCTCGCCACGGGAGAAGGGGGTTCTCTCCGTGACCACCCTCCGGCGTGAGAATAAGTACATGTAGTCGGAAGTAAGTATTGTAAGAGAGAGAGAGAATAGTTGAGAGTGAATACCTTACCTTGAACTCCAAATTAAATCTTGAGATAAACTTGTGTTCATATATTCCGGCGACCTTCAAAGTTTTCTAAGTATTCTTCAAAGTTTGAGTTATGGCCACCGGTGCAAGTCTGCTGAGATACCGTCGTCGTCAAGTTTGCCACCGTTAAAGTGGTCGAAGAAAGATTTCGATAATCTTGCTACCAACTTCTTTTTGCTCCGTCCTAGAAAGCGTTTTTTTCCGGTGGCGAATGCCACGGCGGCTGATGCGCCGGCCGGCTACATCACGTTATTTTATGATTATTTTGCCGAAGGGAACTTCAGGCTTCCGGTGATCCATTTCTTGTTGGAAATTCTTGGTTTTTACAAGCTTCATCTTTCTCAGTTGAGCCCGATGGGAATGGTTAGGATCCGGCATTTCGAGTTTGTTTGCCGGTCGATGCAGATCGTACCGACGGTCGAGAAATTTAGAGTCTTCTATCAGTTGCACTGCTAGTTGGGTTTTTATTCGTTCCAACAACGTGTGCAAGCCAAACAATTGCTGTTAGTGCCACCCAAATCATACCACGACTGGAAGCAGAAGTTCTTCTTCATAAAGGCGGCAGTGATCCCGATGAAGATGACATTCAGAGCCGGTGATGATATCGAGCTGGAGACCCTTCCCATACCTGCCGACGAGGTGTGGTATCAAGATATTAAAGATGTGCCCATCATTGTTTTGCCAGAGAGGGCCCTCATCGCTGCCGGGGATGAGTATTTTTTGGAAGAAAGAACGCCGGGAAAAACCGGTGTATACTGAAGATGGAACTGATACGTAACCCTTTAACTTCCTAGTAATATCTTTTAATAGATATGTACTGATGGAAAAATGTTTGTTATGTAGCTGCGCCGCTCTACTTGGTCTCTTTCAAGAGAGAGAAAGGGAAAATGGCCGTCGTGCCTATTGCTGAGTGTGAGGAAACTTCGTTCTCACAAATATTGGGGAACTTTGAGCTGCCCAAGAAGGAGGATCTGGAGGCGCAACCATTTTCAAAGACTGGTAATTAAATTCTTACAAAGCCTAAGTTGATATTGCAATATTACTCTTGAACAAATTTTCTAAGTAATATTACAATATAACTAATGGCACAACCTTTGCTCAATATGATTGATTATGTAGGTGATTTACTAAACTTGGGCGTAGGCCCTGATTCGAAGAAGAAGAAGAAGAAACCAATTGCTGCTGCACCTCCCCCTTCCAACCCAGATCAAAAAACCAAGCCATCAGCTGCTGTGAAAGCTGATGGTAAGAAAGGTACGCGTCTCGTATCTGACTCTTGGTGCAATTATGTGGTGGTGTCGGACTCACTGGAGGGTCTTGCGCCTGTAGGTTTGAAGAAACCGAAGCCAGAACCCATTGACACCTCCTCTCTTCCAGCTGCGAACCCAGATGATCCCTTGGAAGTACCCTCTAGCCCGAAAGAGGCGTTGAAGCGCACTTCTAAGAAGAGGAAGGAGGCGGAAATTAAAACTCCTGCGCCAACACAAGTTGTGCGCCCGCGCATTGGCAAGAAGGGCAATCTGGATGCCTTTGCAAAGAAGTTCTCACCTGGTACGTTTAGTTTGTTGCGCATTTCTGTCAAAAAAGTTGCGCAGAATCTTATACTTGGTATTTGTTAATATGCTTTGCAGAGAAAATGGTGAAGGTCGCGCTGGCCACCTCATCTGCTATACCATCGCCGCACAGGCCTGAAAACGTTGAGGAGGAAAATGCGGGGCAAGAAACTCCTGTTTTTGATGCCGACCCCATCGTCCCGGAAAATATTGAGAAGGTTGCTCCGGAAGAAGAGCCCAAAAAATTTGATGCTGAGAATCCTGCTGGCGAGCAGGTTAAAGATACAGCTACAGATGTTGGGGTGAGAGATACTGCTTTCGCAGAACAAGAAAAAATATGTTCCCCTGTGCCGGAGCCGTCAAAGTTGATATCCATGGGAGCTGACCCTTCAACACAAAGCGAAGGCTTTGTGTTTGTTGAGGATTCGGATGAGGAGTCGCCCATTCGCCCAGAGGAGACGCCTGGGGACTATTATTATCGTTCTTATTCTGAGAGACGGGCCTCTGCGATTCATCAGCCCGTGTGGAAAGTTGAATAGGGTGATGTTTTTATTGATTGGCACTCCTGCAGGGAGTGGTATAAGAGCATCTTCCCGCCGGCGAAGGTGAAGCGCCATGAAGAAAAAGACCACGAGGCTACTTGCAAGTCATATTTGCAAGAGTCTGCCCTTGCCTCTTCCACAATAAACAAGATTGGGCACGAATGGCGCAGCATGAACAAGGAGTGGGAAGAGGTTGAGCTTGATAAGGCGAAGGCCAAACTCGAGAAAGAGAAGACGTTAAAGATGCTCTTCGATTTTGAGGTGGAAAAGGCCCAGTTTGAGGAGGAGAAGAAGACTGAAGAGTGGGTTGCGCTGTCGTGGAAGCGCAAGTGTGAGGCCTCTGCTGCGCAATATGCGGACGAGCTCAAGCACTTTGTGGAGGCTTGTGATCGTGATAACAAAGAAAAGATATCTCTACGCAACGAAATTGAGAGACTCAAGAAAGAGAAAGCTGATGCTGTTGCGGCAGCAGAAGAGGCGCGCTCACACAGAGAAAGGAGCGAGCAGAATGAGGTATCAACCAAAATGACTCTCCTTCTTAAGAATAAAGAAATTGATGATCTAACTTCTATGCTATTTGACCAGGCGCAGTTGCAAGATGAGGTTGATAGTTTGAAAAATGATATCAACCTTCACCGAACAGAGAAAGTCGAGTTGATCCGTCGTTTAATTGAAGCTGAACAAAAACTTAACGACACGGAGGTCGCTCACGCTACAGCAGAAAGCCTGACCAAATCTCTCATGAACCAGCTTACCTGGTTGCGGGAATACAGGATTGTGGAGGTAATATTCCCTTTTCTTTATACATGTCTGATTTGATTATCGTAACATATACTGATTGTATTTGTTTACAGATCGCAAATGCCATCCTTAATTCCGTGGAATTGGATGAGAGAGTGGCAGAATTGATGATGGCAGCGCGCAATGACGGGCATGCCGAGGGCTATAGAGAGTGCACTTTGCACGTGGCACATGCGCTGAAGACCGAATGGGATACAAGCCAGGCTGCCACGCATGGGCTAAATACTGCTGCCATTTTTTCTGCTGCTAAAGAAAAATATGATCAGTTGCAGATTTCGGTTATGGACCTTGTGGATGCCGCGCTGTAGCAAGATGACTTTGTTGATAAACTAAAAGAGATCTTCGCTACATCAGAGAAGCAGGCGGGAGCGAAATCCATAGAATAGGAAATTTGTAATTTTTTTTAAAGTTTGTAATTATTTGTAACGTTGCGCTGCTGCGCAAGTACTGTTGATGTGAATATAATATATTACAGCTTTACAATGTTTGCATGGGACCAATTACTTGTGTAGGATAGACAAATGAACAATTTCTTTTCTCATGTGTGAGCGTAAGTATTAAGTTAGCTTGTGGCTCATGAGTTTGTGTTTTTGTTTATCTAAAGGAATTACATGCATTTGTAAATGAACATATACAAGACTGTAAGTAGTGGCAGAGTATTTTATTCATACTGATAAAGCGCAAAGTTATGGCTGCCACTAAGATTACATAACAAAATAAAGTAAACAGTCTTGTTCCGCAACGCTCAGAAGTTGTTTAGAGGACTGAGATTACATATAACATCGGCGTAGTTGTTGGGCATTCCAGGTTCGAGGAACGCTGGACCCGTCCATACGCTTCAGAGTGTACGCGCCTTTTCCCAATACTTCATTTATCACGTACGTACCTTCCCATCGCGGGGCTAATTTCCCCGGTTTTTCAGCATTCGACACTTCATTATCGCGAAGAACAAAATCACCAGGCAAAAAGGAACAGATGCGCAACCTTTTATTGTAATACCTTTCAAGCTGAGACTTGTACTTAGCTTCGCGAATCGCTGCATTTTCTCGTCGTTCTTCCAATAAGTCTAGGTTGATGTGCCTGTGTTCTTCGTTATCTTGTTTTTCCAAAGCTAGCATTCTTGGAGATGGTAACCCAATTTTGGCAGGAATCACAGCCTCCGTGCCGTACAAAAGCTAAAAGGAGTTTCTCCAGTACTAGTCTTGGGCATAGTTTGGTGTGCCCACAAGATGCTAGGCAATTCGTCAACCCACCCCCGCCATGCCGTGTCAAGGCGGGCATTGATACCGTCGACCAACTGTTTGTTTATGCTTTCAACTTGACCATTTGCTTGTGGGTGCGCAACAGAAGCGAAAACATGCTGGATTCCCATTTCGGTCATCCATGTTTGCAACTCTTCAGCCATTAAATTTTGACCGTTGTCTGTAATAATGCGCATGGGCAGACCAAAACGGCAAATAATGTATTCCCAAATGAATTTGCGAATTACCCTCGCTGTAGTAGAAGCTAAAGGTTTGGTTTCAACCCATTTGGTGAAGTAATCGACCGCAACAATGATAAACTTTACTGCGCCGGGCGCATCTGGAAATGGTCCCACTAAATCAATGGCCCATTGTTGAAATGGCCAAGCTGTTGTGACGGGTACCAAAGGATTCTTTGGGCTCAACGTTTTAGGGGCATGCCTTTGGCAGGACATGCATTTACGCAAGATCTCTACCACGTCAACGTACATTCTGGGCCAATAATACCCTGCGCTTTTCACTTTGGCTACTACCATGCGCGGCCCAGAATGTATACCACATAGCCCCTCATGAACCTCCCTGATCAGGTATTGCGCATCATGTTTGTTAATGCAGTGGAGCGAAGGACCCATGTAAGAGCGTCGGTACAGAATACCGTCAATCATTTCGTAATTGAGGGCTTTGCATCGTAACTTACATGCTTGCGCTTTATCTTCTGGTAAAGAACCATGTAACAAATACATTATTATTGGAGACATCCATGATGGATCTCCTACTTCGACCATTGTTACTTGTCTGAGGGGTACTAATGGATTACTTAAAACCTCGATGCGAACTTCCTTTGCCAAATGTTTGAAACTAGTTGCTGCGACTTTACTTAAAGCGTCAGCATGTTTGTTTTCGCTTCGCTTGACGTGTGTGACTTTAAATTGTTGAAACTGTGTTATTAGAGCCTTGGCTTGCGCCAAGTACAAAGCCATGATATCTCCCTTTGCGTCGTACGTTCCAATTACTTGTTCAGCAACTAGTAATGAATCAACATGGGCTTCTAAATTTGTTGCACCCATTTTGATAGCGAGGCGTAAGCCCGCTAGGAAAGCTTCATATTCGTCCTCGTTGTTGGTGCTTTTAAAATCCAACCGAATTGCATAGGTGCTCCCTCTAGACTCATTAATCGAAGACCAGCTCCAGCCCCATCACCGTTTGATGCGCCATCTGTAAACAATGTCCATGCTCTATTGTCTATGACTGGGACTGGGTTTTGAATTGCTTGGCATTCTTCAAGTTTATCAGCGGGAATTTCAGCGATGAAATCTGCCAAAACTTGGCCTTTGATAGCCGGTCTAGGTTTATAACAGATGTTATAACCTCCCAATTCTATTGCCCATTTCGCAAGTCGGCCAGAAACATCTGGTTTGGCCAGGACTTGGCCAATGTAAAAATTTGTTAAAACTGTAATAACATGTCCTGAAAAGTATCTTCGCAGCCTGCGCGAAGCGTGGACCAATGCTAAAACTAATTTCTCTATAATTGAATACCTTGTCTCTGGATCGTTCAACATCTTGCTGATATAATAAATTGGAGACTGGACCCCTTCGCGTTCTACCAACAAGACAGCACCTACTGCTACCTCAGATGCAGCAAGAGATAAGACCATGGGTTCTTTTTCGCGAGGAGCAGTAAGTGTGGGAAGTTGAACTAAACAATCTCTCATCTGCTGGAAGCTTGATCAGCTTCAGGAGTCCATGCGAACTCTTTGCTCTTCGTACAATTGCGCAAGGTTCGAGTAAATGGATAAGACTTTGCCGCATGATTGGCGAGGAAGCGGTTTAGCGCAGCTAACCTTCCAGCCAAACGTTGCATCTCTTTGATGGTAGTAGGAGAAGACATTTTTGTATTGCCTCGACCTTCTCAGGATTAACTTTGAAACCGTCTTTGGTGACGATGAAACCCAAAAATTTGCCCTCCTCCATACCGAAAGAGCATTTGGTGGGATTTAACTTTAGATTTATCTATTGTCACACCCCGATCCGCAGCGGAATAAGAGTCGGGGCATAATTGGGTTATCACCAAAGCTCATGATGTTTACTAATATGTTTCATATTTATTAAATCCAAATTACATTTCAATGTTCCAAGTCAAATTCATACAATACAAGGAAAGGAAAAGTTAACTAAAACAAATCCACAATCTAAACTGGTTTATTCTTCTAAGCCGCCCTATATGTTTCTTGCTTCAACTTGATCACCTGTATCATGTGTAAAAACGGGAAATTTTGGGTCAACAAAAGTTGGCGAGTGAACCTTGTTAAAAACATTTGTTATTGATTCATTATTGTAATTAATTTAGGAAAATTGTGCAATATCATATACGAACAAATGTATGTAACATAACAATCACAAACCACCTTGCTTAAGCATAAAATAAGAATGACAATGTATATGTTGGCAACGTCCCATTCACGCTCATAGGTAATGGGGAACGGACGGCCTATGCTAATGTATGTGAGATCAAGGCTCAATCAAACGGAGCCGATCTTATGTTGTCAACGCCTGGTTCACGCTCATATGTAATGGGGAACAGCTCACGCTCATAGGTAATGGGGAGCGGCGGCCTATGAAATGTATGTACTGAAATGATAAATTAAATCTAAACTTTAACCACACAAACAACGGTTACATATTGTATACACATGATCATGAATATGATGGATGCACAAGTGTTTAATTAAAATAACTAAATAGCGACACATGATACACCCCAAAATGTGATTAAAACGGGGAATTGGTAGAGATTCACTCACATTGGGTGCGTTTGTTTGAAGGTGTTGAATGCGCACGAGTTTAGAGGATTGATCGACGAGAGATAACTAACCAAATAAATAACGAAAAGGTACGGTAAGTATGTGGATGTTATTAACTATTTTAATAGGATTTTTGGTTATATTTTTGTGAGTTTAAGGCTACTTTCTAACTTTAAAAACGTTATTTTGAAGTATATTTAATTGATTTTTAAATTAAATAAATAAATAAAATAATAAAAAAAATGTTGACTTTTTGACTTTGACCGTTGACCGTTGACCGTTGACCGGTTCGGTCGGTTATATTGTTGCACTGAGCGAGGTTCGAACCGGTGACCTCCCGTACGCGTGCACGCAGCTCTACCAACTGAGCTATGTGTCTAACCCGAAATAATTATGTTTTTAATTATACTTATATACTATTTAGTTTAATCCGAAAATCATTTATTTTTAAAAAGGATTTTAAATGTATCGAACCGGTGCTGACCACAGGTCTCGAACCCGGGACCTGTGAGTTAGCGTGCACACAGTCCACCGCTGGACTGTGTGTCTAACCTGGTTATTAACTCGGTTTTTATTATACTTAACATGGTTTGTGAGTTAACCCGGTTCAGTTAAAAAGGCATTTTTTTATTTCGAGAGAGTAAGGTTGGGACAGGATTCGAACTCGCGTCGTATGTGTGTTTGTTGCACACAGGCCACCGCTGGACTGTGTGTCTAACCCGTTCATTAAACTGATTTTTATTAGTCTTATAATATACCCCGTCTTTGTCTTCTTCGTTAGACTTTACCCGGAAAACATATTCCGACTGTTTTGACCGATTCATGTCATATTTGATTTTCAAACATTATAAGTAATTTAAAGGTAATGAATGGAGAGAGTTTGGGGGAGAGGATGTACCGATCAGTGTTGATCACAGAATTCCGGCAGAGGTCCGTCGGTTCTAAAAGTGAACTCCGGCTGTTAAAATCAATTAACAGTTTTGTTCGATTATTTATGAAGTTGAGGCACTTAAACAAAGTTTAACAGAAGTTTGAAAGGTCATACCAGTTCTCGGTGAGTTTCCGGAAGTTTCAGAAATTTTCCGGCGAAGGTAGGAATTTCGACAAACGTTGACTGGGATTGATTCTGATGGTGGAGTTGTGTTAGTGACCGATTAATCAAATAATCGAAACAGAAAGAGTTGAAAGAATTACCGTGTGGATGTGAGTCTCGGTTTTCCGGCGACTTGCAGGTATTTTCCGGCGAGTGAATTTTCGTCGAGAAAAGGTGCGATTTTGAGCGAAAAGGCTACCAGTGGATTGTGGGTGAATTTATAGAGAGGAATCGAGATGTATGGGGTCTGAATTTAGTCTCAAATTCAAGGTCAGCCGTTCTCCGGCGGTTACGACTGGTGTCGCGGGTTCAGACGTCGGTTATAACCGTCGTTAAAGTTAATTCTTCGGTTAAATTGGACGAAAACGTTAATTATCGGCGAAGACGTCGGGATTTCCGACGACTGCTAATTGGGCGCGATTTTGACTGGATTTGACTTCCGTGTTTTATTATTTGAATTAATTGATTTGATATGATATCAAGTAACTAAAGTGGCGGAGTGGTTGATTGTGTGAAGGTTAAGGCTTTGGGGATTTCCGGCTGACCCGGGTTCGACTCCCGGCAGCCGGTTTTCCTTTTTAATTAATCTATTTTTATTTTTTTACAATTATAATTTATATCTTCTAATTTGCTTATTAATTATGTATCGTTTAAAAATTAAATAAATCATAAATAAACAACAAAAATTTAAAACTGATTGTTCGGTTATTAGTCGAAGCGGGTTTCGAAAACCCGTTTTTCGACGGATGTTACATCTATCGCAGAGAATCAAAAGTTGGATGTTGTCTAACATAGTGTCTTCTGAATTACTCATAATGACCAAATCATCAATGTAGACTTCCACAGTTTTCCCGATGTCATCTCCAAACACTGTATCCATCAATCTTTGATAAGTAGCTCCCGGATTGCGGAGACCAAAAGGCATCTTGGTATAACAAAAAATGCCCTTCTCCGTGCGAAAAGCGGTTTTATCTTCGTCCTCTTTTTTCATCAAGACTTGATGATAACCTTTTATAACAATCTAGAAAACATTTCCAGCAAAGGAAGCTAATGAGTCAACCTTTTTGTCAATCTCAGAAAGAGAATAACAATCTTTTGGACACACCTTGTTTAGATCTTTAAAATCTACGCACATCCGCCATCCGCCATTATGTTTCTTTACCATGACTGGGTTTGCTACCCAGGTCTGGTATTTGACTTCGCACAGAATACCAGCATTTAATAACTCGGTGACTTGTTCGTTCACCGCCTCTGTCTTTTCTGACCCGAGGCTGCGCTTTTTCTGCACAACTAGTTCTGCTGATGGAAATACATTCAGACAATGTTCCGCAACGTTGCGCGGGACACCGACCATGTCGGCAGGCGTCCAGGCAAAAATGTCTTTGTTGCGAAACAACAATAGTTTAAGCTTTGCACGAATTTCAATACTGACTGCAGGCCCTAAGAAGATTGTTTGCTCATGATACTTATTGTTTAATACCCACTTTTCAGGTTCGTTACTTAACAATGTCTTGACAGCCTTCATGACTGGTTCTTCAATTGACATGATTTCTTTCCACGCGTAAAGTATAGCTATACCATTTGGTGTCGGAAAACCACAAGCAGCATGTGGAGCGGAAGTAATCATACTAAAATCACGTTGCGTGCGGCGTCCCATCGTGACGGGAATTTGCCGGCATCACCATGAAGTTGACGTTACGCGTTCGAGATCACCTCCCATCAGATAAAGTAACAGGAAAAAGGATTTGTCCTAGAGGAAAGACAGCCTCATTACAGAACCTAGTTAATGGAAAATCGACTGGTTCCAAGCGTGCCTTATCCTCAGGATCTAGCTGTTTAAAGCACTGCTCATACATAATATCCATGGAACTACCCAGATCTATAAACATATAGTCTGTTTGGTAGTGCCCAAAGATACCGGTGATAACTACTGGCCGGTCCTCTTGAGGACCTCCTGGAACGATATGAAAAATGACTTGTTGTTCGCGCCAAGTGTTGTTTTGAAAATGTTGAAGGCTACGCTTGCGCGATGATCCACCTTGAATCATGGAAACGTGCTGTTTCATTTTCTTGCTGCTAGGCCCTTCGTTCTCGCGCGTAATCTATTTAATCTCTTTGCGCACATTCTGGAGTAGATGTGTAAGCTTCCCACTCTTTAATGATTTTTCAATCTTCGTGAGCATACTGATGCAGTTATCTGTTGTGTGGTCTGTGTCTCTATGATAGTCACAGAACAAATTTGGGTCTTGCCCTTTTTTGTTTTTCATTGGTTGCGGTTGTTTGAACTGATAATTCTCAGTGCTGAGAACCTCAGTCGGAGATTCCGTTAAGGGAGTCCACTGACGTTCCCTATTCTCTTGCTTAATCGCTTTTTGAGTTGTTATCTTGTTGATTGTTGCTCGCGCATCAATTGGTGAATAAGGAAAGTACGAATTCGGACTTGACTCTTTCCAATTTCTCTTATACTTGCGACTACCTCTACTCAGGTCTTGCGGACGATTCTGAGGTAGAGGTGGCCTGTTAGAACTTAAGTTGCGCTCAGTCTGGGCGTAGACCTTGGCTGCTGCCATGAGTTTATCCCAGTTTTTTGGAAGGCCAGTTGTACCGGACAACACTTTAATCATTTCGTCACACCTTACCGCATACTTGAACTGCGCGCGTATAAGGTCTTCATGGACATCTCCAATCTCCAACACCTCTTTATTGTAACGCGTTATAAAATCTTCGAGGCTTTCATCGTCCCTCCGCCAGATGTTTATTACATCTGAGGAATCGCGCACGTATCGCCGTTGCTGACTAAAGTGTGTAAGAAAATTTTCTTTTAAGTCATTCCAAGAGGAAAGTTCACCTACCAGCAAATTATCAAACCAAAGGCGCGCAGCGCCGGTAAGGGTCTGTACAAATAGGTGACACCACATTGGCAATGTCCAGCACCCAAGTAACCCTGCACCGGTAAAGAGGCGCATGTGATCATCAGGATTGGTCAAACCGTTAAACTTTCCAATGTTGGATGGTAATTTCGCTTGCTCCAACGGAGCCAGTGCTATCTCTCTGGTAAACTTTGATTGTTCAGCTGCTTCGGTTAGGCGATACACCAAATTGTAATCATGCTCAGCTTCTGGATTGTATACTGCACGTACTTTTGGCCTGTAACTAGCATGATCTACAGATATTCGATTGAAAACACTTGCACTATCCCCTTCCACATAGGTTCTATCGAGCTCATCGTCTTGGGTGTCCCATTTCTGCGAAGACCGCGGGCCCAAACGAGAGTGGACAGTTGTGCGTCGCTGAACGTTGTCTTCTTGCCTTCTATTACCAGAATGAACAGGATCATTCCTGGTTTTAGAATACATTTCTGTTCCATCTTTAGGCATGTGCGAAGGGGAACGAGCATGACTTTGAGTATTATAACTCAAAACTCGAGGTGCCGGCGAAACACGGACCTGAGGAGCGTTAACCGGAGCTTGAAAAGCTGGAGTTCTGGTTTGGGCACATAACTGAGCATACATAGCGTTTAGAGCCACTTGAGATTTGATTAACCACGATAATGGAGTCTCTACAGGTGGTAAAATCGACGTAACATCAACCTGAGGAGCCGCCGGCGTTACAGGAATACTCGCATGATTAAGATCATACTGAGCATTAGCGCCGGAAGAATCCTCAACTATTTGTCCGTCGGCCTGAGGTCCGACAACAACGCGTCGAATCCCTGATCGAGGACCTTGAAAAGATTATCCGTCAGCCATGATGCTGCAGATCTAAGTGAAACGAAACGAAAGATGAGAAGCAATTGAAATCGGTGGGCGCCAATGAAGAAACCCTAGACCAACTAGATCGGAATCTAAGTAGATCTATGGAATGGGTTCTGCATAAAAGGGTTAACCCTTCGTTTGGTTTCACGATGGATGATGAATAAAACAGTACTCCGGATGAACCTACAAAACAAAACACCGTTAGCTCGCCACGGGGAGAAGGGGTTCTCTCCGTGACCACCCTCCGGCGTGAGAATAAGTACAGGTAGTCGGAAGTAAGTATTGTAAGAGAGAGAGTATTTGAGAAGTGAATACCTTTTCTTGAACTCCAAGTTACTTATTTATAGCCGGTGTTTGGCGCCAAAAGGAGAGATTGTTAACTTTAACGGAATCTTGTGCTATTCCGTTAATGTTTGTTGGCAATCCGTTAGTGCACACGGATCGTGAGCTCATCAGCGGTTAGGGAGGTGCCATGTGTCAACATGATATCACTACATCTTATAAATGTGAGCATGCCATCACCGTGATCTTCCTCAGCCGTCCAGATGCTGCCACGTGGCAATTGGTTATAACCGAAAAGATGCTTACACGATTGGATGTTAATGGCTTCTAGAAGGTTTCACAGCTGTTACCCATCTATTATTCGCCACGTGTACATTCTGTTACAACAGAAAAGATTCCCTTTACTTCTGCACCAAGTCAAGGATTTTGCTAAGGGAAAGTTTCTCAGGATTTACTGTTTCCTTGCGCGAGAAGCGCAGGTTAGTTAACTGATCTTCCTTCTTCTCCTTGCTGCTTAGCGCAACGTTTGGTGGATATTTGCTTTGATATAAATATATGCGCAAGGTTTGTGCATGAAGCATTATCTAACGAGAATGTTCAAGGTTAACTTTGAACCTTGCGCGAGCCCGCGTAAGGTAGTTATATGATTCTTTCCTCTCTTGGATATTTGGCGCAGAGTTCTAATAAATCTTATTTTGGCAAAGAAATCTGCGCGCAGTTTTCTTAGAAGTTATTAATGGGTATGGTTTCCTTGATTGGCGCAAGGTTTTTGGGACCATACCCCTTCACCTAGAATTTATGTTATATATTATGTTTTTGCTATATGTTGTGATTGGTATTTTATATATAGATTTAATTACATTATTAGTCCTTGTGGTTTATGCAAAGTAACAAAGTCATAGACTAGTAGTTTAAAGTCACACTCTAATGTTCTAACTTTTCATTTTGTAACAACTTGAGTCACTAAAACTAAGAAATGTTAGTTTTCATGTTAAGCTTAGATGAAATGAACAAAACAGCCTTATAATATCAAGGACAAGATATGTAATTATTTGATTTGATTAAAGGATGTAAAATACAAATATATTTGCATATATTGTATATAAAAACATAGAAGAGAGAAAGAGGTACCTAGACGCCGGCCCCGCAGCTCCAAACCACCGCCCTGGTTTCCGACCTGGCAATTGGACATCACCAATGATTCAAAATGAACCATAGCCTCTCGTCCTCACCGGCCTATCTATTGCCGCACACCATCACAATTCCGGTGACCATCTTCTTCATCATTTTCTGGTAACCGTAGGGAAGAATTTAGACATGAATTTTATAAAACTTCGATGACCCCTCATAGCCCATGGTATGCTACTTCATCCACAACCTGAAAACTAATTTGGAATTTTGAAACGAAGCATACAAGTTGGATTTGGCATTTGTGTTGGTTTAAGAAGGTGCTAAATGAAACGTTGAGCTGCTTATGACGACAGACAAGAGCTATTGAGCGATGTATTGCTTGGCTCAAACACATTGAACTGCTTTTCTATAGCATGGGTATTGTATTGTTGGGTCATTTCAGGTGCCTTCTTACCCTGTTTTTTAAGTGGATGCATGATGATGATGATGATGCTAAGTGTTTCAAAAACTGTGAATATTATCGGCTAATATTTGAGGGTTTCATATACGAACGAAATTGATGTAAATAATATAAATTATTTAAAAAATTTTGTTTTCGTTACTAAATTTGTTAAAGCAGAATATATAAATAATTTAAAAAAAATTCTTTTTGTTGCTAAATTTGTTAAAGCAGAATTGTATGATGTTTTCTTATATAAGTTATCAATTTTAAAGATCGAAAGTTTTAATTCCTTAATTTGTAGGTCCTTGACAGTATCAAAACAATTATATGTGAAATAAATTAATATTTACATAAATGGTCCCTCAAGGTTTTGTGTCCCTATAGAACAATTTTTGTAAAATACATATTTACATAAACGATCCCTTAAGGTTTCAATTGTATATCAAAAATAAGTAATTATTTGTAAACGGACGAAAATACCCCCAAAAATCAGTTAAAAATAAATGAGGGTTAGTGTTAGTACCCCCAACTTGTTACAAAATGAAATGTTAATACCTCGGATTGTTACTTTAAAATATTAGTACCTTAGGTTGTTACTTTGCATAAACCTGTGTAATTAACTCTAATATATATAACATTGACGTGAACGAGGGTGTGTATATTTTTAAATATATTTTTTTTGTATTTTTGACTCGTTTATTCAAGCTTTAAATTTATAAAACACGATATAACACTATCACTCTATACTTCACGCTAGGGCAAGTGCACCCATCGTTGACGTAGTATAGTGATGGTAAGATACCGAGGTTGTCCAAGTATATAAGAGCTTTTAATACCAGAATATCGTCGACGTCTAATCTAATCAAATTTTTAGAAAAGACTTTAACAAGTAAACTAAATAAGTAAAGAAATAAAAGAACAAGTAGACAACATAGAATCACTTGGTTCCGACTTATCATTTATGGAGGCAACACTACCCTCAGCCATATTGGTCTGAGTCAGCAAGGATATAGTCCCGCAAGGCCGGAATATTGAGAGATAATTAAGTAAGTTATTAATGCAAAATGTGGCATGTCCCTCTTTTGGAGGCAATGCTACCATCGGCCATATTTGCCTGAGTCAGCAGGGATACAGTCCTACAAGCCCGTTTTAAAGTTTTAATAGCAGTTTATTTATAAGAGATTCAAGTCGTTCTTACTTCCCCTAATATGATGTTATCTGCCTCAAGGGAAGTCCTAATAAGCTTGAACCAAATCCTCGCAGGATCTATACACTGAACGAGGCAAAAACTTTACCCATACCACCCTTCTAACCCCCTTCCAGGCAGTTAACACGCTTTATATAGACCGTAAAGACACGAATGAGTGAATCAACAAAACATGAAGAGATGATAGAATAAAGTTCACTTTCAATATAAAAAACAGGCTATTAAAGTCATTAATACATACCCAATTAAAAATTTAACCAAAGCTTGGAAATCAAAAGTAATACATAAATAACTTGTCTTCACCAAGTGATGTAAGAGATTAAGCAAGCATGACCTTATTTGACAAAAACTCTTATGATCAATCTTGTATCCCGAGACTACTACACACACTCTAAGGATGGATGATGGATGAATGTGGTGGATGATGGTGGTATTGTGCTGGTGGGGTGGTGGCACGTGTGAGAGAAGTGGTTTTCCAAGGGATGAGCTGGAATGAAACCAAGCACCCCTATTTATAGCTGGGAACCCTGACTTCACACGGCTCGTGCGCTGTGGGCACGGCCCCTTGTCTTCCTTCTTCTATGTCTTCATTTAATGAGCTTGTTAAATCAGATACCACACAGCCCCGTGTGTCAACGGCACGACCTGTGTGTTAACGACCCCTTGGCCATTGTACTTGATATACTCTCCAAGATTTTCAAATTTGGAAGTTGACCATGGCCCGTGTCCAAGAGACACGGCACCGTGTCTCTTGTCTGCTTCTGTTTGTCTTCCTATCATCTGGAATTTTGAAGATGCACGGCCCCATGTCGAGCAAGCACGACCCCATGCTTGACTTCAGGTTCGTTGTTTTTGGTATTGGGGTGAAGGTCAGATGGTTGGTATAATGCTGGGTTTTGTCGTTAATTTGCTCTGTTTGTACATTTAAGCTCTTTCAATCCTGAAAATAAAGACAAAGAAACACACTTTTTACAACATTAGCACTAAAAAGGGTTGATTTTATATAGTATCTGATACAATTTATATGTTGCATTTGGTGCATATCAAATACTACCACGCTTGAATCTTGGTTTATCCTCAAGCAAAACTCTTTAATACACCCAAATGGAATTGGTAGAGAAGAAGTTTTTTTGGGCCTTGTTTGTAGAGTGTAGGGAATCCAAGTTCTTTTTATTTTTTGTTTTTATTTTATTTACAATCCTATTTAACATAATTTATTTAGAACACTTTTTAAGAAAAATAAATATTTTTGGGCATAACATGCCTTTATAAAATTTCATTTAGCTATATAAAAATTCACACGCCTCACAAGTGATCACTCAACACTCGGCCGAAGATGTATAAGTGATACGCTCGATACCGGTATGGAACTTACTCCTACCATATGCTTGACAAGAAATCAAAACCTCTACTTTTTAACAAAGTCTTTGTAAATATCAATAAGACTTAAAAAGGGTAGGTTTTGGCTAGAGGTATGGTAGTTTTATTTGGAAAATGGCTAAAAACGTAAAATGTTGGTTTTCTTTTGAAGATTTATTTAATTGTGACTTTGGTACAAACTAAATGCTTATAAGCAATAATTTTGCTTATTTTATTTCAAGCAACTAGAAAAAAAAGTTATTTTTTGTTTACGTATGCACAAGATAACTAAGTCACTTTTTCTATAAATTTCAAAAGAATCGCATTTTACTAAAATAAAGGGGTGTAAAAATAAATTTGGTTTTGGGTGATGGGTGATTTGTGCAAAATGGCATTTTGCGGGTTTTAAAACGAAAGGTTTAAGCTCAAAGGGGTTAACTAGGGGAAAATTTTTGTTTTTGGTGAGGAGATAAATGGAAAATAAAGTTGAAAATGAAAAAGAGGTTTAAAATCCTAATGCCAATCATATACTTATTTGGATTAGTTGGTAAGGATTGGGAATATATTGTCTTGTCAAGTTCTAGATTCGTAAGAATCATATGGTTATTCACATAAGAAACGAAATTGAGCATTTAGTAAAGAAATGAATTTGAATGCTCGGTAAAGGCTCAAAACTCATATTTTTGTGGAAAGAAGGGTAAAAGTGTGAAATTATATATACAATCAAATTTTAAAAAGAACTGTCATGCTTTTCTATAAAGTTTTTTATGTGGTTCTTTTTATCATGGCGCTATCGGTTGTAGATAAGATCCATCCATTTAGCAGCACCTTAGGATGGCATAGCCTTAAAATGAAGGGCGAGGTTCAAACGAGGAAAGGCTTACGGTGGATACCTAGGCACCCAGAGACGAGGAAGGGCATAGTAAGCGACGAAATGCTTCGGGGAGTTGAAAATAAGCATAGATCCGGAGATTCCCGAATAGGTTAACCTTTCAAACTGCTGCTGAATCCATGGGCAGGCAAGAGACAACCTGGCGAACTGAAACATCTTAGTAGCCAGAGGAAAAGAAAGCAAAAGCGATTCCCGTAGTAGCGGCGAGCGAAATGGGAGCAGCCTAAACCGTGAAAACGGGGTTGTGGGAGAGCGGTTCCAAGTAGAGTTTTGTGTAATGCTTGATTTTAGGACAAACATATTCAAGTTAAGCCCCCCCCCCCACGCACACTCTTAAATTACAAATTGTCCTCAATGTGTCCAACATTGGTTAAAATTAATTAAATGTGTAAACGTGGACTAAAAAGAACAATTTTCTTTTCAAAAACAGTATACTGGACATGGGGGCGTTTTGGGGGACACGGCCTCGTGTCAAAAGTGCCAGTAATGAAAATTTTCCAGAAGCCAGGCTAGGGGCGTGTCTATGGGACACGACCCCGTGTCAATGGTCCAGAATCAAAGTTGTATTCTGCAGACTTGAGACACTCACATGGCCCCGTGCTGCACTTACTGTTTTGAAGATTTTGCTTTGGGAAGTGTCTATTCATGTGCATGGGGTGCTGTTTCAACGTCCTTTTGGCCATTTTTTTACCCTTCCTTTGAGGGTAGCTTATTCCTACAAAGAGAGAACTTAAGAGAAAAACATTAAACTAAAGATTACACTAAAATGTAAACTACTAAACTACTGGATAGTCCATGTTACCCGAGCGGGATGACGCGCATCCCAAGTTGCATCTGTAACAACTCTAAAATTTCGTCGTTACCCCATTATCAGTATTTCCGTTGTATCTATCTCTTATACTTCCGAGATTCGAATTATAAGAAAGTTGTGTTAAATTAATATGTTTTATTTCGATTGTATCGCATCTAAACGCTTATTAAACACATCGTTAATTCGAAACACAAACACAAGTAACTATGCTACTTATTTAGCCGAGTGTGTTGTTGGATAATGACCACTTGTGCCATCACATCGCTTATCTCATCGCATCGCAGATCGCAGTTAATTATGTGGTTTTTATGTTAATTATGTGTTACGTGTGTTTATGGTTATGATTTCACTCGCTATCGCATCGCTCTCGCTTACTCAAATTGCTAAATCCCACTATTGTAACAATTATAACGCTTAACGCTTCGCTAAAACGCTTAATATACCTATCTAATACGAACCGAATCGCCAAACGAACACGTAATGCGAAATAATCGAACAAAACTTGGCTCATAGGTCAAGTTCGGCCGAACTTGCATACCACAAGTTTGCCCGAACTTGACTAAGGCATAATAACAATACAATTCTGACAAGTCCGCCCAGACTTGTCCCTAACTCTCAAGAAACTCACAAGTCCGCTCGAACTTGTACACCACAAGTTCGCCCGAACTTGTCTGAGCCTCACAACTCATCAGACTCCGTAAATCCGCCCGGACTTGTATTGAAAACCAAGAGGTAACAACAAGCTCGCTCGAACTTGTAACAAGTTCGCCCGAACTTGATACAAGTTCGGCCGAACTTGATGTCTGCTCCCTCATTTCCCCTCTCACCTTTAAATACTCAGCTCCTCCTCCTCATTTGAACTTGCTGACCAAGTTCGCCCAGAGCTCTCCTAACCCGAAACCCTTGTTTTCTAAGTAAGATTCAACCCGTTTTTAACTACAATGATGTTCAAACAATGATTTACAAAGGTTTACAACGATTTTGGCACAAGGCTTTGCCTTCGTTTTCATCAAATCTCTTCCGTTTACGAAAACCTTCATCTATTTCTATAAACTTCTGTTTTCCACTCAGATCCATGTTTGGATCTGAGTAAAACCTTTAAATCATCGATTTTTACACAAAATTCAGACTAATGACGTATGTTTCGTTCACTTTTGAGTGGAACGAGGCATTTGTCAAGCAAGATCTCAGATCTAGAAGCATAAGGAAGAAAATCGTCACTTTACACAAGCTGGACTAACCCGTACGAACCCACAAGTTCGCCCGGATTAGCCCGAGTTTCTGTAAAATGGCTAAACTCGCTCCAAAAAGACCTCTCCAGCCTAAGTTTTACTCGGTGGCTTAAGGTTGGAGGGACGAACACTCGATTTCCTCAGTAAACGATGCAAAAACGCACGATTTGGATGCCAAAAAGATCAAGTTCGCCCGGAATACACCAAGTTCGCTCGAACTTGTCACCAGTTGGTGACTAAGTTCGCCCGAACTTGGTCTACTTTGCCAAGACTACAAAAATGGCACAAGTACGCCCGAACTCTGTCCAATTTTCAAGAAAATTAGACAAGTTCACCCGAACTTGTCTCCATCAGTTAGCAATCCTACAAGTTCGCCCGATCCTTGGAAATTAGACAAGTTCGCCGAAACTTGTCTCACATCTCATCAGGATACCCCAAGTTTGCCCGAACTTGTACCCCCAGTAAGTCCAGGAGCACAAGTTCGCCCGAACTTGTACTTTCCAGTACAAGTTCGCCCGAACTTGTCTACTGTTCTCTCAACCCTTAACCTTTTTAGCAATTCGGAAGACTGACGCACTTTGGTCGCTTACAGGCTGATCTGGCGCTCTTCCCGACTCTTCTCAGATCCCTAATCTCTCCAAAAACGCACCCACAGTAAGTATACTTGAACCCTTTTACGCTTAAATGCACAATTTGGGTGTAACATACGTCTCTATCTAAATACACAACACAACTCAACTTTTATCAAAACGCGAATATCCGTTACACGTGATTACACATGGTTGCTTGCCATACGTGTTAGATGTATCCTGTTAATTTCTCCTTAACTAGTATGGTACTATAGTGTTTGCTAACACCCGACAGGGTCTAGCTAGGATGGACGCACCAGCCTTCTCACGAAATTGAATGTGTGATATTATCTTGTTTATAGTATGCAGCACGAATCATGTTTGTGTATGCGATATTGCGCGAACGCTTTAAACTACTATGTTATTACACGAAACCTGTATGCTTACCTTTACATTTTATGTATTGACTTTATTTTGACGTATGTTGCAGGTTGAGGATATGCTAGGCTACTTGGGACATAGTGCTTTATCGTAGAATTTCATGTAATAAAAATCTAGGTTGTCGGATTGGATTGTTTAAAAGATATTAAGTTCTGTAATAATTGACGTGTGGTATTTGTTAATAGTATGGGATGTTAACTTTGTGATATTGTCATGTTAGTTGTTATGGAATTTCTTTTGATACAATCTGGTTCGCCTAGTGTCGCGCCTCGATGTTTCCGCCATCGGTTGGGGTGTGACAGATTGGTATCAGAGCCATAACTGTAGGGAATTAGGTAGAATTGCCATGTTCAACCTAGTCTATAATCTAAGTACCCGATTTGACCAATCATTGACTTAAACGCTAAACTACTTGCCATAAATGCTTAAATACGCCTTTCCTAAGGCTAACACAATGTACACGCTTAGAAACGCTCGTATCACACAAAACGAGTGGTCAAGTCGAGATTAGGTGTGAAAACCGAGAACTCTCGATGAGATCATTCACTTCGCGCATTCTCTATCGCACGAGATACTTTCGTTGAGTTAGGAGTGATATCCAAACCTTGACGAAAATCTCCATTTCTATCAAGTGGAACTCCCGATTCGATCAGTGAGTACACCCACAACTAGGAATGAAGTTGTTAAGTTAGGGGTGAAACCCGCATCTTAATAACTAGTTCCGCTCTTCGAAATTCAATCTCACCAAAGTCTCGGTTATTTCGACGACTCGGAACACGACGTAACTGAAAGGATAAATGCCGTTAACCATGGTACGGCGAGAGCATTTGTCTATTAGGCCCAATTGTGTGTCCGAACTCAGAGAATTATCAAACCACTTTGGGTAGTCACTGTCTCAAAACCAAGGACGCTCTCAATTTATTTAAGCCTATTATCGTCGATTTTACGCATCATCGAGTTTATTATTTATGTGTTTAAATTTTGAGAATTTTCGCTCATTCGATTTCTCGCTTTATTGATTTCTCGCTTATCGATTTCTCGATTTATCGCTTTACGCTCCATAAACGCATGCACTACTCACACAGCTCTCGAAATCCGAAACGCTAATTAATACACCAACCAAACTAAAATGCTTAACTTGCTTACACCTAGGAGGACATTCGTGTCTCACACACGGAATTACCTCGCTTATATCGCTTATTACGCTTATATCTCGCATCTCATACGCGCTACGCATTATTTTGACTTAAGGTGAATACGTGCAAAATACGTGATTATGTGCTTACATGTTTATGTGTTTACGTGTTTATGCGCTTACGTGGAGACGTGCTTGTGTGTTTTGTGCCTTGTATGAATAATAATAATAATAAATTTTAAACATAAACTTATTATAATCGAATCTCATCTAATCAAAATCCTTCGTGTAGATGTCTTCAATGGGATCACACACGAGAAGGAACATCCAGCGCAACAACACTGATAAGCGCATCGCTTCTTTGGTAGCCAAGCAAATGGCTAAAGTCATCCCCCAAATTGTCAGCGAGATTCACGCCGTCAGCAGCAATTCGTCCGTCAATTCCAAGTCCGACACTCTAAGGACATCCTTCATCTTTAAGCAGTTCAAAGCATGTGGACCTCTCACTTTCTCAGGCACCGAAGGACCGAGTGCCATGTTCCAGTGGTTTGACTCTATCGAAGTTACCTTCCGCCAAAGCGGATGTCCCGAGGCCCTGCGCACTATTAACGCCACCGGTGTGTTTCAATCAAAGGCCCTCGATTGGTGGACAGCCGAGCGCAACAGGTGTGGGAATGACTAAGCCTACGGACTCTCTTGGGAGGAACTCAAGGAAATTATAGTGAAAGAGTTCTGCCCAACATATGAGATCCAAAAGCTGGAGAATGAGTTCGGAATATCAAGCAGGATGGTCCCGACAACGCTGGCCTCACAGCTCGCTTCAAACAGTTGAGCATCATCTGCCCCGGTCAAGTTGACACGACCGAAAAGGCAATCAAGAAGTATCTCAACGCTCTGCCCGATTGCGTCGCTGACTTTGTGCAAGCAGAACGCCTTGCTACTATCGAAGAGACCTACCAGCTAGCCGCAGAAATCAACGACAAACGGGTTCAGTCTGGTTACTTTAAGAACAGCAAGGTTGCGAACCAGGCTGTTACCGAATCAGCAACTCCTACTACCGATCAGTCCCGAGAGTCAAGGAACAGTCGCCGTAGTCGCAAGCGAGAGAACCCGAGAAAGAACTATGCCCTTACTGCCCCAGCGAACCCTCAGCCACTTCAGTCAGCCGCACCAAACGCACCTCCAGCTAAGCGTGCGTATACTGGACCTCATCCTTTGTGCTCAAAGTGCACCTATCATCACGCAGTTGGAGGCAATTTCCGTTTCTGTACCAACTGCAACATCTACGGCCACTTCACTGTCAGTTGCCGTAGTGGTCCGCGTCAGCTAGCTCCTCAGGCCCCTGCAGCACCAGCTCTACCAGCACCTCCTCAGGCCAATCAGCAGCAAGCCCCGAAGGCACGTGCTTGTTACACGTGCGGAGACCCGAATCACTTCAGTATCGTCTGCCCAAACAAACCTGTGAAGCAGGAACAGCAGCAGCAACAGCCGCAGCCACCACAGCAGCCTCAGCAGCAGCAACCACAAGCTGCGTGTGGAAGAGCCTTCAATCTCAATCATCGCCAGGCTCAGAATGACAACAATGTTGTCAATGGTACGTTCCTTGTTAATGGTATTTATGCTTCATGTTTATTTGATACTGGTGCAGATAATTGTTTTGTATCGTTAGAATTCGAAAAGGTTTTAAAATGTAAGCGCGCTAAACTCCCAAAGACTTTCGATGTGGAAGTCGCCACCGGAAGAACCGTTACTGTTAACTCCGTCCTACGTGGTTGTTCTCTCGATCTCAACAACCACACCTTCTCGATCAATCTCATACCTATGCAGTTAGGTAGCTTCGATATCATAGTAGGTATGGACTTTCTTCGTGAAAACCATGCTGAAGTTGTATGCTTCGATAAAATGATTCGCTTCCCTCTTCCAAACGGTGATCAACTCTATGTTTACGGTGAAACTCCCTCAAAGAAGTTGATGCTTTTGTCATGTACTCAAGCACACAAATGTTTGCAAAAGCAATGTGTTGCTTTCCTAGCCCACATCGTGAACCCGGAGAAAGAAAAGAAAACCTTCAAAGATGTTCCCGTTGTCCGTGAATTTCCTAAAGTTTTTCCCGACGATTTACCCGGTTTACCCCTACTCGAGATGTTGAATTTCGTATCAATTTGATTCCCGGTGCTACTCCAGTCGCTAAAGCTCCTTATCGCCTCGCACCCTCAGAAATGTGCGAGCTATATAGCCAACTTCAAGAGCTTCTTGATAAAGGCTTCATACGCCCGAGCACTTCACCTTGGGGCGCACCCGTTCTTTTTGTGAAAAAGAAAGATGGGACGTTCCGAATGTGCATCGATTATCGTGAACTTAACAAACTCACGATAAACAACCGCTACCCTCTTCCCCGAATCGACGACTTATTTGATCAGCTCCAAGGTGCTACTTGTTTTTCTAAGATCGATTTACATTCTGGTTATCATCAGTTACACGTATTGGAAGAAGATATTCCGAAAACCGCTTTTCGTACTCGTTATGGTCATTTCGAATTCGTGGTCATGCCTTTTTGTCTTACCAATGCACCCGCGGTCTTCATGGATTTGATGAACCGTGTGTGTAAAGCTTTCTTAGATTGTTTCGTCATTGTGTTTATTGATGACATCCTTATTTACTCAAAGTCGAGAGACGAACACTCGCGCCATCTTCGTTTAGTCCTCGAACTCATTCAAGGTAATCGCCTTTATGCTAAGTTCTCTAAATGTGAATTCTGGCTCGAAGAAGTCCAATTTCTCGGCCACATCGTTAATAGTCAAAGAATTCACGTCGACCCCACAAAGATTGAAGCTGTCAAGAGTTGGATTACGCCGAAGAATGCATCCGAAATCCGTTCCTTTCTTGGATTGGTGGGTTATTACCGTCGATTCATCACCGACTTTTCGAAAATCACCGTTCCGCTTACCGCCTTAACTCATAAAGACAAACCTTTCGTTTGGGACTCCAAACAAGAGGAAGCTTTTAAAACACTCAAGAGTATGCTATGCAACGCTCCCGTCCTCGCTTTACCCGACGGAAACGACGATATTGTCGTCTATTGCGATGCCTCTAATCTTGGTCTTGGTTATGTTCTTATGCAACGAGACAAGATTATCGCGTATGCATCTCGACAACTCAAGATCCACGAGAAGAACTACACAACCCACGATCTCGAACTCGGTGCAGTTGTTTTTGCATTGAAGATATGGCGACACTACCTTTACGGTACCAAGTGTACGGTCTTCACCGACCATAAGAGCTTACAACACATCTTTCATCAAAAGGAACTGAATATGCGCCAACGCAGATAGGTTGAACTTCTCAACGATTACGATTGTGAGATACGGTACCATCGCGGCAAGGTAAACGTCGTCGTCGATGCTCTAAGTCGACGAAGCTATGTGTATAGTGTTCGTGACTCTCAAGCTTTGAATAATTTTGAGATTTTGATTCGTGCAGCCCAATTTGCTTGTTTTAACGAGAATACCCTATAAGACGAAATGAAATGTGGTGCCGAAACCCAGCTCGTAGCTAAGCCTAATAGTATTTATTACTATCTCAATCGTATTTGTATTCCAAGCCGTGATAATCTTCGTGAATTACTAATGACCTAAGCTCATAAATCTTGATACTCCATTCATCCCGGAGCCGACAAAATGTACCAGGACCTTCGTCCTAAGTATTGGTGGTCGGGCATGAAAAAGGATATCGATTTGTACGTCACAAGGTGCTTAACGTGTTCGAAAGTTAAAGCCGAACATCAAAGGCCCTCTAGCTTACTCGAACAACCTGAAATCCCGATGTGGAAGTGGGAGAGTATAGCTATGGACTTTATTATGAAACTCCCTCGCACCTCCTTTGGTCACGATAGCATTTGGGTTATCGTTGATCGTCTTCCCAAATCCGTGCACTTTAATCGCTATACGAGAAGATTTTAAGGAAGAACGGTTAGCCCGAATCTATACCGACGAAGTCATTTGTCGACACGGGACGCCTCGTGACATCATCTCTGACCGCGACGGTCGCTTTACCTCACGTCTCTGGGAGACTTTTCAATCCGCTCTCGGTACTACACTTAATCTCAGTACCGCTTTTCACCCTCAAACCGACGGTCAGACTGAGCGCACGATACGCACCCTCGAAGACATGCTTCGTGCGTGCATTATAGATTTCGGTGGTAATTGGGATACGCATTTACCTTTAATCGAATTATCGTACAATAATAGCTATCACACCAGCATTCAAATGGCTCCTTTTGAGGTGTTGTACGGAAGAAAATGTCGATCGCCTATTGCATGGCACGAGATCGGAAAAGCGCAAATCACCGGTCCCGAGTTGATTCAAGAAACGACAGACAAAATCCTCCAGATCAGGGACAATCTCTTAAAAGCTCGGAGTCGCCAAAAGAGTTACGCCGACAAACGCCGCAAGCCCCTACAGTTCGAAGTGGGAGACCACGTCCTCCTAAAGGTTGCACCTTGGAAGGGAGTGATCCGCTTCGGAAAGAAAGGAAAGCTAGCACCACGATACGTAGGACCTTTTAAGATTCTGGAAAGAATTGGCAAGGTGGCCTACCAATTCGAACTGCCGGATGAACTCAACAACGTACACCCGACTTTCCATGTCTTAAACCTCAAGAAATGCCTAGCCGAAGAGAATCTCCACGAAGATCTGCAAATCAACGAGACCCTCCATTTTGTGGAAAAGCCTGTCGAAATCATGGACCGAGAAACCAAGAAACTACGGTGCTCTCGCATCCCTATCGTGAAGGTCCGATGGGAAGGCAAACGCGGCGCCGAGTTCACTTGGGAATTGGAAAGTGACATGAAGGCTAAGTATCCGCATCTCTTTGTTACAACCCCTACTTAAATTTCGGGACGAAATTTCCTAAAGTAGGGGAGACGGTAACAACTCTAAAATTTCGTCGTTACCCCATTATCAGTATTTCTGTTGTATCTATCTCTTGTACTTCCGAGATTCGAATTATAAAGAAAGTTGTGTTAAATTAATATGTTTTATTTCGATTGTATCGCATCTAAACGCTTATTAAACGCATCGTTAATTCGAAACACAAACACAAGTAACTATGCTACTTATTTAGCCGAGTGTGTTGTTGGATAATGACCACTTGTGCCATCGCATCACTTATCTCATCGCATCGCAGATCGTAGTTAATTATGTGGTTTTTATGTTAATTATGTGTTATGTGTGTTTATGGTTATGATTTCACTCGCTATCGCATCGCTCTCGCTTACTCAAATCGCTAAATCCCACTATTGTAACAATTATAACGCTTAATGCTTCGCTAAAACGCTTAATATACCTATCTAATACGAACCTAATCACCAAGCGAACACGTGACGCGAAATAATCGAACGAAACTTGGCTCATAGGTCAAGTTCTGCCAAACTTGCATACCACAAGTTCACCCGAACTTGACTAAGGCATAATAACAATACAAGTTCGGCCGAACTTGATGTCTGCTCCCTCATTTCCCCTCTCACCTATAAATACTCAGCTCATCCTCCTCATTTGAACTTGCTGACCAAGTTCGCCCAGAGCTCTCCTAACCCGAAACCCTTGTTTCGATGTAAGATTCAACCCGTTTTCAACTACAATGATGTTCAAACAATGATTTACAAAGGTTTACAACGATTTTGGCACAAGGCTTTGCCTTCGTTTTCATCAAATCTCTTCTGCTTACGAAAATCTTCATCTTTTTCTACAAACTTCTGGTTTACACTCAGATCCATGTTTGGATCTGAGTAAAACCTTTAAATCATCGATTTTTACACAATATTCGGACTAATGACGTGTGTTTTGTCCACTTTTGAGTGGAACGAGGCGTTTGTCAAGCAAGAACTCAGATCCAGAAGCACAAGGACGAAAATCGTCACTTTACAAAAGCTGGACTAACCCGTACGAACCCACAAGTTCGCCTGGATTAGCCCGAGTTTCTGTAAAATGGCTAAACTCGCTCCAAAAAGACCTCTCCAGCCTAAGTTTTACTCAGTGGCTTAAGGTTGGAGGGATGAACACTCGATTTCCTCAGCAAACGACGCAAAAACGCACGATTTGGATGCCAAAAAGATCAAGTTCGCCTGAAATACACCAAGTTCGCTCGAACTTGTCACCAGTTGGTGACTAAGTTCGCCCGAACTTGGTCTACATTGCCAATATTACAAAAATGGCACAGGTACGCCCGAACTCTGTCCAATTTTCAAGAAAATTAGACAAGTTCACCCGAACTTGTCTCCATCAGTTAGCAATCCTACAAGTTCGCCCGATCCTTGGAAATTAGACAAGTTCGCCGAAACTTGTCTCACATCTCATCAGGATACCCCAAGTTTGCCCGAACTTGTACCCCCAGTAAGTCCAGGAGCACAAGTTCGCCCGAACTTGTACTTTCCAGTACAAGTTCGCCGAACTTGTCTACTGTTCTCTCAACCCTTAACCTTTTTAGCAATTCGGAAGACTGACGCACTTTGGTCGCTTACAGGCTGATCCGGCGCTCTTCCCGACTCTTCTCAGATCCCTAATCTCTCCAAAAACGCACCCACGGTAAGTATACTTGAACCCTTTTACGCTTAAGTGCACAATTTGGGTGTAACATACGTCTCTATCTAAATACACAACACAACTCAACTTTTATCAAAACGCGAATATCCGTTACACGTGACTACACATGGTTGATTGCCATACGTGTTAGATGTATCCTGTTAATTTCTCCTTAGCTAGTATGGTACTATAGTGTGGCTAACACCCGACGGGGTCTAGCTAGGATGGACGCGCCAGCCTTCTCACGAAATTGAATGTATGATATTATCTTGTTTATAGTATGCAGCACGAATCATGTTTATGTATGCGATATTGCCCGAACGCTTTAAACTACTATGCTATTACACGAAACCTGTATGTTTACCTTTACATTTTATGTATTGCCTTTATTTTGACGTATGTTGCAGGTTGAGGATATGCTAGGCTACTTGGGACTTAGTGCTTTATCGTAGAATTTCATGTAATAAAACTCTAGGTTGTCGGATTAGATTGTTTAAAAGATATAAGTTCTGTAATAATTGACGTGTGGTATTTGTTAATAGTATGGGATGTTAACTTTGTGATATTGTCATGTAGTAGTTATGGAATTTCTTTTGATACAATCTGGTTCGCCTAGTGTCACGCCCCCGATGTTTCTACCATCGGTTGGGGTGTGACAGCATCGACGAAGGGCGTAGTCTAGGTTCAAATCTATTGCTTTGATGTAGTTGACGGGGCCATCCTGCACTCATTTTCCCACTTCGAACTTCACTTCCTTGTCACCTACCCTCAATGTTAGCTTTCCGTCACTCATGTACACAATTGCTTGTGCGGTGGCAAGGAATGGTCTTCCCAATATGATTGAGATCTCGGTGTCTTCCTCCATATCTAGGATTACAAAGTCGGCCGGGAAAACAAACTCCCCAACCTTTACCAAAAGATTCTCTACGAGACCTTGAGGGTATTTTATCGACCTATCCGCAAGTTGTACGCTCATCCTTGTAGGATCTGTCTGTCCTAGTCCAAGTCGGTTAAACATAGAGGCGGGCATTAGGTTGATGCTTGCCCCTAAGTCGGCAAGTACAGTGCTTATTGGTGACCCTCCAATGGAGTAAGGAATGGTGAAGCTCTCGGGATCAATATTCTTTTGTGGGAGTTTGTTGAGGAGTGTCGCCGAGCATTCTTAACTTAAGTTGACCTATTGGATTGATTCAATATTTCTTTTGTTGGTGAGGAAGTCTCTCATGAATTTGGAATATTTTGGCATTTGGGTGAGGACTTCCACAAAAGGAAGGTTGATGTGAAGTTTTGTAAGTAAACTTACAAACTTGGTGATGTTGGGATTGAACCCAATGAAAGGAACAGATGATACAAATCCAAATAACACTATCCGAGCTTTGGTTAAACTATCAGAGGTTACAACCTCTGATGTACATACACTGCTTTCCCTAAAGACTGCTCATCCTATCATCTGCCTTCACAAAGCTTCAAAGGTCTGCCAAAGTTACAAGGGTTTGAGGATAGAGATCAGAGCTTAGTCATTAGTTTAGTTCATTAATGTAACAGTGTTATGCACTGATAGTTAGTATTAGCAGTGTTTTCAGTTAGTTACAATTAGTTTCCTGTCACTATCAACCCTGACGTCATCAAAGATGCTCAGTGGTTAGATAGTTAGTATAAATAGGTAACTTCTGTAACAGTTTAAACTTGTCTATTAAAAGATCAACTTTCACATATCATCTTCTCTGCATTTTCTTATTACCAAACTGAACTTGCAAAGGCTGAGGGGGAGTTTGTGAATCACATGCAAGTTTACCAACTTGAAAGCATGATGGTGATGAAAACAAACGACCATTGCTTGTAGTAAAAGTTTTCCATCTTATTCCGCTGCAAATCTCTTTTCATTCAATCTTTTTCCATTTTATTGAAACAAAACTACAAGTAATTTAAACTCAGATCCTAACAATTGGTATCAGAGCCTGATTCACCAAATTGGATCTAACAATCGATTTGGTTCGAACAGATCAGCTCTCTTGCTAATCAGTTTGGTTGTTTTAGCTTGATATTCAGAGTTTTATAACGTTCAAAGTTTTTAAAACAAAATCTATGAAAAATCAACTGAAAATGTCTCAAAACACACAGGATGCCAATTCTGGATCCTTGTTCAAACCGCCGATGCTCAAAAGAAATGAATATTTCATTTGGCAACGACGGATGGGTCACATCCTTGCTCAGCAAAACACTGGTTGCTGGAGATTTGTTGCTTATGGACCACACGTTCCAATGGTTCCAAGCACAGAGAATCCAACTAAACAAGTGCCAAAAAATCCTGAAAACTTTTCGGAGCAGGATTTCCATAAAATTGAATTGGATGCTAAGGCATTTAGCATAGTTGTTTCTGCCTTACCCAATGAAATTTATGCTGGTCTACTCCATTGCAATAGTGCAAAGGAGTTATGGGATGCACTGAAAGAGCAATTCGGTGGGACTGAGGAAGTGATTGAAAGTAACAGAGACGTTCTATATCAGTAGTATGAAACGTTTTGTCACTTGAAAGGGGAGTCTCTAACACAACAATTCGAACGTTACAGCTGTCTCATCAGTGAACTTAGACTGGTTAACATGGTTTTTCCTAATTCGACTGTCAATAGTCGTTTCCTTATATCGTTACCAGATAAGTGGGAGACTGTAGCTTATGTAACGAGAAAATCTGTTGGGTTTAAAGAAATGTCGCTGACCCAACTTATGGGATACTTCTCACTTATGAGAGAGAGTTAAACCAGAAAAAGAAGTTGCAAGATTCTGGCAAAATGACTAATGATTACTCATTAGGTAATACAGCTCTTTTTGGCCAAGAAGAGGGATCTGGCAGCAGTAAGGACCAAAGCTATGATCACTATATAGATATTACATCTGGTGAAAACTTTGGATCTGAAACATATGCACCCAACTATGCTTTCACTGCTAGTGGGGAAAGCCAAACCTCTGACAATCTATCCTTTGAGCTGAATGATTTACAACACATTGAACCTTCTGATCTTGAGGAAATGGATATTTTGCACCAACTGGCCCTATTGAGCGTTAGGGCTAGTAAATTCTATTAGAGAACTGGTAGAAAATTCCCAGGTTTGCATGGGGGGTTGAAGGTTGGGCTGGATAAATCAAAAGTCAAGTGTTATACGTGTAATAGGCTAGGACACTTTGCTAGAGAATGCAGGTCTCAAAGTTCTGGACCTATAGTGACTCATCCTGGCCCTAGACCTCAGCACACACAAAACATTGCTCATTATTCCCAATATGCCCCTGCTCAACATGTTCAAAACACTGCCCACTTTGTACATCCTGCTACCACTGTTCCAGTGCATTATGTTCAATCCACTGCTCCACAAATTCAATATGTTTAGGCACCATCACATCCTCAAGTGCTTGTTCAACAAGCACCCATTGTTACACAACCTGCTCAAACCACTGCTAGTCCAGCAGAGGTTGGCCAACAAAACTTTTTTCACACAAAGTTATGTTAACTGGAGTAGCTTGCCTGAGGATTTGACTGATGAAAACTTTGCTTTAATGGCCAAAAATGATGTTGAACAAGAATTTTGTTTAATGGCCTTAGAGACAATTGCTGAAGGTGTTTAATCTGTGAAGATAGTGTCAAAAACTGATGAAGTTCAAGTTTGTGATGAAACAGTGGTTTCAAGTGAAGAAAAAGAAAATGCCGCTGATAAGGAAAAGAACTCTCCTACTGACCCATGGAATGTTGATGTGTGTGAAGATGAGTGTGATTGTGCTCTCATGGCTACTACAAAGTTATCACCTCAGATCCTTAAAGATCTATGTTCTAACAAATGCATCATTGCATTTGCAAACATCAAGAAGGTGAATGAAAACCTGAGAAACAAACTTTTTGAAGATGAACTTAATTTTGAAAACTAATTAAAGAGTTAAAATCATGAAAAAGATTCTGAAATGAGTAGCCTAAGACATGAATCAAGTATAACCAATGACCAACTCCAAACTATGGTAGAAAAATACCAAGTTTGTAAAAAGGAGTTAGAAGAAACCCAAATCACTTGTGAAAAATGGGTTAAGTCCTGTAAGGTTATGAGATTATGCTTGATGCTCAGATCAAGAGCAACATTAAGTTTGGTGTAGGCTTTAGAACCTATGACCAAATTGAGAAAAATGCTGCTGAAATTGATTCTGAGTTGGTTGAAGTAGTCCCCAAAATTTTGGCTGGTGAAGAGATAAAAATCATAGATAAAGCTGGAAACAAAATTGTTTTGGAAAAACAAGATGTTTCAACAAAAGATAAAGAAATTAAAAAATATTAGTTTAATCCAACCTGGTCAGATTAATGTGATATCTTAGAAAACTTTAAGCCAATGGACTTCACAACCTCTGATGGTACTAAAGCCCTAAAAGCACTGGTGATTCCTATCAAAGATGTGCCAGCAGAGGTTACAACCACTGCTGATAAAAAGTCTGATAGGAAAAGAAGAGTAAAGATTAAAAACCTATTTTGTGAGTTTTGTGAATTTTGTGGAAAAAGAAATCATGTGGCTGTAGATTGTTTTCTTTTAAAAGCCTATGACATTAACAAAACTTGTGTTATCAAAAACTCTTCAAAATGCACCATCTGCAACAAAACAAATCACTCAACTCAACAGTGTGCCTATCTCAAAAACTATGAACAAAAGGTAAAAGAGATCATGGCAAAAGTACTAGAAAGAGAAAGTTCAAGTTCTGCTGGAAATAAATCTAAGCAGAGTTTTGAACAAATCGAAACATCTGTTACAAAAGCCTTAAACAAAACCTCTATTCAAAGAGGGGTGCAAGTGACAGATGCCCTACCATCAAACTCATTTCCAAGAGGGTATGGCCAACCTGCTTATAAAAAGGTTCCTCATGCTTATGAAGGTTACAAAAAGCCTTCAATGCTAAGAGTAAACAGGCACCCTTACGGATACAGTCATTTGATAGGAAATGGTCAAGAGCAGATGTTACAAGAAAATTTCAAAACCACTGATCATTGTCCTAGACTTGAGGCTGGACCATCTGTGACCCCATCCAAAGCCATTTTGGATTTGGAGACCAATCTTAACTGATCTATTTACTTGATGTGCAGGGACCCTCTACTTGCCTTGATAGCTTATGGTGTGTAGATAGTGGAGGTTCCAAGCACATGACAGGATGTAGAGCCCTTCTCAAGGACTTCATGGCTCATGGGGGTGATATATCTTTTGGTAATAACTCAAAGGGAAAGGTTTGAGGGTCTAGGTCGGTTCTGGCGGGTAAACTCAAGGTTGAAAATGTGAATTTAATTGACAATCTGAAATTTAACCTGCTGAGTGTCTCACAAATGAGTGACAGAGGATATGGATCCTTCTTCACTAAGAAAACTTGTCAAATTGTGGGACCAGAGGTTGTTAAAAAGATTGATCAAATCATTGCTGAGAGCAAAGCACAACTCACTGCACACATAAGTGGGAATGTGTATGTGGTAGATATGCTAAAAGATAATCCTATGTCTGGAACATGCTTATTCTCAGTTGCTTCTAGCAAAGAGACTGAGTTATGGCATAGAAGACTTGGATACACAAATCTTAAAACTATCACCACACTCTCAAAACAAAGTCTTATAAGAGGTTTGCCTCACAAGCAATTTTCTTATAAAGAACATTGTGAAGGAAAACAACATAAAAGTTCCTTCAAATCAATTGAAGAGTCCAAAACAAGCCAGTGTTTACAACTGCTTCACATGGACTTGTTTGGCTCAGTGCAAATCATGAGCTTAAAAAACAAAAGGTATTGCCTAGTGATAGTTGATGATTTCTCTAGGTTTACATGGATCTTCTTTCTTCACTCTAAGGATGAAACTGCAGGCATTTTGCAAAACTTTGTTAAACAAGTAGAAGAGCAATTTGATCTTCTGGTAAAATCTTTAGGATTGACAATGGAACATAGTTTAAAAATAGGGAGTTGGATGCTTTTTGTGAGTCAAAAGGAATTGTTAGACAATATAGCATTCCAAGAACTCCAGAACAAAATGGGGTGGTTGAAAGGAAAAAATAGAACATTAATTGAATCAGCAAGAACTATGCTAGCAGATTCTGGTTTACCCTTGTCTTTCTGGGCAGAGGCTGTAAACACTGCTTGCTATCTCCAAAACATAGTTTTGATTAACCCTAGGCATCAAAAGATTGCCTATGAGATTTTGTACAAAATCAAACCTCTGATTTCATATTTTAAAGTTTTTGGTTGTCCATGTTTCATTTTGAACTTAAAAGATTCCATATCTAAATTTGCAGCCAAAATTGATTGTGGTTATTTTCTGGGATACTCAACCACTGTAAAACCTATAGAGTTTTTAACTCTAGGACCAAGTGTGTTGAAGAAACTTTGAATGTAAAGTTCAATGAACTTTCATCATTGAAAATTCCAGCAAATCCTGTAGAGCTTTTTGATTTAGATAAATTCACATTTGTTGATGTTTCTATCAAGCTAGCCAATGCAGGTACACCACAACCATCTGAAGAAGATCAAGATCAAGGATATGACTGTGTGCTTCCACAAACAAAAGTCTATTCTTCCAACAGAGGATCAGGTGCTACAAGCTCTTGTGTAAACTCTGCCACTTCTTGGTCAACAGTGTTTGATCCTCAAACCTCTGTCAGTTCACAAAATCAAACATCTATTGATAAAAGTCCTACATTCGGGCACCAAAATCATCATAATGTTACCTCTATACCCCCAATACCACCACTTCCATTCTCATTAGTGGCTGATACTTCAAATTCACCAGCAGAGGTTAGCTCAGGTGATACACATTTGCAGCCATCACCTCAAAATGCTATTGTTCCATACCAAGGTGATTTGATTTATCTCAAAAGCCATCCAGCAGATCAAGTTATTGGCAACATCAAATCTAGGGTATTCACACGGAGCCAATCCCAAAATATTTGTCTCTTTGCTGGTTTTCTATCACTCACACAGCCAGTCAAGTACCAAGAGGCACTGAAAGACAACAGCTGGGTAGAAGTCATGCAAGAAGAACTCCTTCGGTTCAAAAGACAACAAGTTTGGGAGCTTGTGCCACTGCCAAAAGATGTAAGTCCAATTGGCACAAAGTAGGTCTTCAAAAACGAAACTGATGAAAGGGGTATTGTTGTCAAAACAAAGCAAGGCTCGTGGTTCAAGGCTACAGACAGGAAGAAGGTATAGACTATGATGAGACTTTTGCTCCTGTAGCAAGGTTGGAAGTTATTCGCCTGTTCTTAGCTTTTGCTGCTAACCACAACATAAAGGTGTATCAAATGGATATAAAGAGTGCATTTTTGTATGGAAAAATCAAAGAAGAGGTGTATGTCTATCAACCTCCAGGTTTTGAAGATGCATTCCATCCTGATTATGTCTACAAGCTCGACAAAGCATTGTATGGCTTGAAACAAGCACCAAGAGCCTGGTATGAAACTCTATCCACTTTTCTCTTATCCATAGGGTTTACTAGAGGTAAAATAGATAAAACCCTGTTTTTAAAATGGAAAGGAAAAGATTTGATGCTTGTCCAAATTTATGTGGATGACATCATTTTTGGATCCACAAGCACTGCTATGTGTGAAGACTTTCGAAAACTCATGGCAGCAGAGTTTGAGATGAGTGCAATGGGTGAGCTCCAATGTTTTATTGGTCTCCAAGTAAACAATTGCACAATGGTACATTTATCCATCAAAACAAGTATGTGACAGAACTGCTTAAAAAGTTTGATATGGATGATTGTAAACCATGTAGCACACCCATGGCAACCACCAAGCTAGTCACCATTGATGGTAAAGATGACCTTGTTGATCAAACTCTTTATAGAAGCATGATTGGGTCCTTATTGTACCTAACTGCATCAAGGCCAGACATCATGTTTGCAACATGTGTTTGTGCCAGATCACAGGCATTACCTAGAAAGTATGATCTTATTGTTGTCAAAAGGATATTCAGATACATAAAAAGTGCTCCCACACTTGGTATCTGGTATCCAGCTAATGAAAATATTGAGCTTTCAGGTTTTTCAGACAGTGACTTTGCTGGGTGCAAAACTACAAGGAAGTCCACATCAGGAGGATGTCAATTCCTAGGTGCTTGTCTAGTGTCTTGGCAAAGCAAAAAGCAGGTTGCAGTTTCAACACCCACTGCTGAGGCAGAGTATATTGTTGCTGCTAGCTGCACTGCTCAACTCTTGTGGCTCCAAAACCAGCTGCTGGATTTTGGTGTAACTGCACTAAAGACTCCACTCAAATTGGACAGTCAAGCTGCTGAAAACATCATTAAAAATCCAGTTTCTCATTCAACTACAAAGCACATTGACATCAGACATCACTTTGTGAGAGATTGCTATGAAAAATGTTTGATTTCCTTGCATCATGTCCATACTTTAGATCAATGAGCAGATGTTTTAACCAAGGCATTGGATACATCTACCTTTCTCAAGAATTGGAATGCTAAACATGGATTAAAAACAAGTTTTCTTGTAATCCATGCGTACATAGCATCAAAATGTTTTCAGAAAATCAAAAACATCCTTAAAAATAGTTAAAATTGAAATTTTTCAATAAATCTTTAAAAGTCTGCTCATAACATCTGTTTGCTCAAAACCTCTGGAAGGCTTCAAAATCACATCCACTGTTAAAGTGTATCCTCTGACTTCCATTTTTACCACTTTCTCAAACCACTGATAGCTATCCTCTGATAGTGTTAAAAATTAGTATTGTTCTATCCTCTGTCTTAAAACAATGGTTTGCCACCTCAATTTTTACTTTTTCTCATCAGAGGTTACACGTGGCCAGATGTTAGCCATCAGATCTTGCAACAGATGCCACGTCACGTTCACTTTTTCAAAACCCTATAAAACACTTGTTTTCTCCTTTATCAGTGTTTACCCTAAACTGTGTCGATTTCAAAAAATCTCAAAACAGTTTTCTCTCTAACACCATGGCTCCCAAATCAAAATCTTCGAAGAAATCCACACAAGAACTTCCACCCTTCACTCTCATAATCAAAACTACGCATAATTATATCGCCATACTTGAAGAAACCAACGCCAATACTCGTTATCATCCAATGATTCGAATTTTGCAAAAGTCGAAATTCAAACACATGTTAGAAGTCAAAGCCCCAATCTACATTGATGCTCTTCGTGATTTTTGGAAAAATGCTAAGGTTCACTCAACTGCTGCTGGTGTTCCTTACACAATAATCTCCAGAGTAGGGGGAGTGTTGATGCAAATTAGCCCCAATCGATCTCTCAAGTTTTCAAGTTAAATGACATACAACACCCTGTGTCATTTCCTCAAAATGAGATCCAAGCAGAGTTTTTGGAAAGAGGTTATGAAGGCCAGATGAAAGGTATGACAATTTTTAAACCTAACTTTCCTGCTGAGATGAGATTTTTCTTTCACACAATTCTTACTTGTCTCTTAGCAAAAACCACTGCTTTCAATGAAATCCCATTGAACATGCAATATCTGGGGTATGCAATTTTAACTGACACATATTTAAACTACTCCCAGATATTGTTCAATGATCTTGTGAACAATTTTAAAAATATTGAAAAAAGAAAAGCCTTTTTGATGGATCCACGTTTCCTGAGTGTTTACTTACAGGATCAAATTAAAGGTCCTGAAAGTAAACAAGGCGCTGTGATTAATCCAGGCCGCCTTAATCATGAAACTTTCACCGGAATAACAAACTAAGATAAAGTTGTGAAAACACAAGTAGAGGAGGGTGAGCAAGTTTTACCTGAACAAAATGTTCAAACTCAACCTCTTTCTACTGAGCCCACTGCTCTTGATGATCAGGGCACCACAACCGCTGCCCTGAAGCCCACACCAAAAATCTCCAAAAAGAAAACCAAATCACGTTCCAAAAAGCCCACCAAACCCAAAAAAGGTCCTCTGGAAGCTGAGATCCCAGAGGTTAACCTAGTGACAGCACAAACGTCACAAACCACTGCTGCTACTTCTTCATAACAGATGGTTCAGAGATCTCCCACCGGCTTTGAAACTCCTCCTTCTTCCTCACAAAAGGAAAAGGTTGTAGACCGGGACACAACTTTATGAAGCTCTAGATCCACTTGGTTCTATCTTCCACAGCCCCTCTCCCAGGGCATTATCGCTTTCTACACAGCCACCTTCACCAATACCTTCCCTTCCACCTACTATTTTACCCTTGCTGTGTCACACCCCGACCCACAGCGGAATAGGTGATCGGGGCATGATTGGGTTAACTCGAGAGCTTATGACTTGCCATTACTTGTTTTAAATATTCACTAATTCATATCAAGTATCTCACAATACAAATAATTCACATAAACAATTACAAAGACAAGACGATGTTTATAACAAGTATATTGCACTAATTCGTTTCTTGTTAACTAAGGCTCATCCTATGTCCAATCTTCTCTTCGTACCTGTTCACTTGTATCATGTGTAAAAATGGTTTTGGGTTAACAAAGGTTGGCGAGTGAATCTAAGTTAAACATTAAACAGTTTGTTAAATTGGTTATTTCAATAAAAATTTGCATGGACCATATATGAGCATATGTATATATAATTAAATCACAAACCACATAATATTAACAATGAACATATGAACATGATGAATGATGAACTTGAGATCAAGGCTCAATCAAACGGAGCCGATCTAATAAGGCACCTGATGCTCAACTCGTATCCCACGAGGAACTGATGGGCCTTAAATGAATGATTGCACTGAAATGATAAAATGTAACCACACATAACCAAACAAACAAATATACACATTAGATCACATAATATCAACAATGAACATATGAACATGATGAATGATGAACTTCAGATCAAGGCTCAATCAAGCGGAGCCGATCTAATGAGGCACCTGATGCTCGACTCGTATCCCACGAGGAACTGATGGGCCTTAAATGAATGATTGCACTGAAATGATAAAATGTAACCACACATAACCACCACAAACAAACATACACATTAGATCACATAATGGTGGTAGCATATGTATTTGTATAAATAACGTAAATTACGACACATGATACACCCGAAAACGTGAATAAAAAAGGGAATTTGTAAGGATTCACTCACAGTGTTTGCGTTTTTAATCCTTAGGGAAAACCGCACGAGAATAAGGAGAAAATCCAATTGATAAGCGTGATTTAAGCTAGACAAACGAATGCAACAAAAAAAGTAAACGTTATGCTAGGCATAGCTAAATGAACGAACATGATATGTTAGACTCGTTGAGCCTAACGAGCCTCTACAAGGCTATGAAAAACCTAAAGGCGAGCCTAAACTAGGCTACCTTAACGAGCCTAATGCTCCTTAACTAAGAACCTAAACTAAACTAATTAAACGAAGAAAGCAATAAATAAATGAATATTAAAAAAATAAACAAAGAAAGGAAGATTACCTCGAAGAAGAACTTTACAAAATGAGAAGAGCTTGAAGGGCAGCACCTCCTCGTTGAAAGCAAAAATAAAAACTACTACACACCACACCCAAAGGGGTATTGTGTTTGTGGAGCCACCAAATTTGGTTATTCCACTTGCTTATACTCAAACTAGGAGTTGCAAGCTATAAAGAACCAAGCAAGGGTATTTATAGGTGTGAAATAGAGCACAAAATGGTGAGTGGGGCGATGTGGAATAACTTTAAAACAAGATTTTCGCGTCTTTCAAATCAGCAACAAACACCAAACTTGTTTTCGCGATTCCCGCTTCGTTATAACTCCGTTTCGCGCATGGTTTTCGCCTACGTTCATTATTTTTAGAGTACTATCATATGGAAGAGAGTAATCCAACATCCACGGTGTCGATAATTGGGCTTAAACCTTGGGTCTTGATGCGGGTCGAGGGTTATGTTCTAAAACTTGTGTTTGTGATTCCCGTTACGCTGGAGCTCAGTTTTATGCACCATTTGAACCTACTTGATCCTTAGTATACCAAGTATATCTTGGAGCTTTGAATGGACCAGAATGATAGCTCAAGGATGGAGAAAAGTTAGCAAGAAAGTCACCCAAAAGTCATTTTATGACAAAACTAAGAATACGACATGTAGAGCTTTTTACTTGTGATCATTTACATCTAAACTCTCCAAAACACAATGTCCTATCTTAAGGCATGTATATAATGAAGTTTGAATGATAAGAAGGTTAGGATGTGATGTGTTAGGTATGTTCACGAGGTCTCCAAAGTTTTTTATTAACTTAAGGAAAACCTTAGTTTTAGACCTTAAGATATAGAGGGTTGCTTCAAATTACATGTAAATGAATTTACAAGGTTGTCTAAAACATGTATAAGACTATAAATCACCAGATATGATAACATGTATGATCAAAACATAGAATCCAAGACATTTTATTGCTTAAACATTAAACAAAATTACGTGGAATATGAAAACGAATCGAGTTACAAAAACAGGTCAGGTTTTAGGATTCATTCATTTTTTTCGACTGTTACAGTCTCCCCTACTTTTGGAAATTTCGTCCCAAAATTAGGAGGTAACCATTTAGCTCTTTAACATTTGGGGGGTAAAGGTAATTCAAAAGGGATTGCAGTGTTTAAGGATTTTGGAAATGGAAATTTTAACAAAGGTTTGATGTGGTGGAGTGGCTCAAGTGTTTTGTTTGTTGGTGAGACCCGGGTTCGAATCCCTGGTCCACTATTTTATATTTCTTTCTTAAATTTAAAGTTTTGAAATGTTACAAATCAGACCCCTTAACTCTACTATCTGAACTAACTTGGCTACTAACTCATATTACCTTAAAACTCACTTTAAAACTTAACAAAACTAACTAGATTTATTAATGATTTTAATTGTGATATTAATTAAATTAAATTAATAAATAAATAAGCCGATAAATGAATTAAATTAAAGAGTAAAATCTTTCAACGGTTATTTATTTTGTGAAAATTTCCGAAGTTTAAAGGTTAGGATCCGGATTTCAAAGTGGGTCGGACTTCTGAATACCCGTTTTTTGCGGATGTTACAGTCTCCCCTACTTTTAGGAATTTCGTTCCAAAATTAGGAGGGAACCGTTCTTGAGGGTTAGTTAATAGAGTTTCTTATAGATTGGATCTCGAGTATGCTAGGTAATAAAAATCTCGATGATGCTAAGGATATACATAACCAGGTGAGTGTGAAGTTTGGATTTTGATTGAGGCGGTAACGTTCCTAGTAAGGGTTGAATACCCTGCTACATGAATCGCTTTTTGATGTCTGAGGTGTAAAAATGAAAAGTGTTGTAACGCGGAGATGGCTAACTGGATATTGTCTCATGATAAGGGGTTTTGAGAAAATCGAAGCGTCATAATGATAAAGTTACATCACAAAACGAATCATCAACTGCATTGTTATCCAAATTGAGATTGACACTACTTACACAAAACTTCCCATAACCGTCTAACAATGCTTTTGATCACCAGACAAGAACACTTATATATAGGAAGTACCTGCGGCGTATCCACCATGTCCTTGTCAAATTTTCATTGGCCTTGTTATTAAGTCACGATTAGTTCTATGTGATTCATCCTAAAATCTACCAAACATAAACAAACACAACAACCCATGCTTGAATCTCGAATCCGAAGAGAGCAAGACTAAATGACGGTGGTACCTCTCTCATGTGTTATGAGGAAGTGGCCAGTCTATAAAAATAGACACGACCCAACTTCCCTAAATGATGAGATGGGGTTCGTCGTGATGTATGATAACACGAATAACATGAAATTTAATCGATGTATAGAGACATGTAATGAAACAAATTGGCATAGCGTGATATAAATTGCATTAATGGCATTAATATGAAATAATGAAATCTTGAAACATTATTACCCAAATTGAAAACAATGGTAATTTGAATAGTCAAGACAAGAAATGGAAATTATTAAAGCTTGTATTGGGAATAAAAATAAAATAAACAACTGGAGCAGAGTCTTGAGTCTTCATGATGGGAGAAAGACTAGTTAGGTTGTTCGTTCGCACCGTCGTTGACCTCAACTGGCTTGCGTTGACGTTGTAGGCTCTCCCTCTTGCTGGTGGGGGTGCTGGGCTTGCCTGGTTCGCTTGGTTAACTTCGTTCGCTTGGTTAACTGGATTTGCTTGAGCTTGAACGTTGATGTTGTTAACCAACCTAGGGCACGTGTTTCTGAAATGATTAGGATCACCACAATTAAAGCAAGCTCGAACATATGGCACCATGGGGTAATGCGGTGGTTGGTAGGGCTGGATCATGTTTTGGGCAAGAGGTGAAACTTGGTTTTGAGGAGTGCGACACGTGTTACTCAAATGGCCATAAGGCCCACAATTGGCACATAGACGACAGGGTACGGTGAGTTGGTGATGATAGTGGCAGGTGTTGCATTGAGGGTGGGGACCAGTGTAGGGTTCTTGTTTGAGTAAGCTGGGTTGGGTGCCATTTACGTGATTGGGATGGCTTAGAGTGGTACGGCTTGTGAAGTTGGATTAGTCGAGGCAATAGCGTAGTTTTACCGTCACGCTTTCGTTTGGTATCGGAACGGGAGAATGTTTCGATCTTGGTTGTCTTTGGCTCTTCCACTGAAACCTTGTCAGTTGTGCCCTTCTTTTTAAAGTCTCCATTTCGGATATGGTTTTCGGTGAGTTCGGTGGCTAATTCTATTGCAGCTTCCAATGTTGCGGGTACATTGCTCATCACAGAATCCTGGATACCAGAAGGAAGACCCCTAATGTAATGCTCAATGAGATGGTAAGAAGAAGTGAACATATTTGGGACCATCTGGTTCAGCTCGAGGAAACGGTTGTTATAGGCCATATGGTCTCTATCATTTTGCTTTAAGCGGTAACCAAAACCATTTGGATCTCGAGTATGCTAGGTAATAAAAATCTCGATGATGCTAAGGATATACATAACCAGGTGAGTGTGAAGTTTGGATTTTGATTGAGGCGGTAACGTTCCTAGTAAGGGTTGAATACGCTGCTACATGAATCGCTTTTTAATGCCTGAGGTGTAAAAATGAAAAGTTTTGTAACGCGGAGATGGCTAACTGGATATTGTCTCATGATAAGGGGTTTTGAGAAAATCGAAGCGTCATAATGATAAAGTTACATCACAAAACGAATCATCAACTGCATTGTTATCCAAATTGAGATTGACACTACTTACACAAAACTTCCCATAACCGTCTAACAATGCTTTTGATCACCAGACAAGAACACTTATATAGGAAGTACCTGCGGCGTATCCACCATGTCCTTGTCAAATTTTCATTGGCCTTGTTATTAAGTCACGATTAGTTCTATGTGATTCATCCTAAAATCTACCAAACATAAACAAACACAACAACCCATGCTTGAATCTCGAATCCGAAGAGAGCAAGACTAAATGACGGTGGTACCTCTCTCATGTGTTATGAGGAAGTGGCCAATCTATGAAAAAGTGAGACACGACCCAACTTCCCTAAATGATGAGATAGGGTTCGTCGTGATGTATGATGACACGAATAACATGAAATTTAATCGATGTATAGAGACATGTAATGAAACAAATTGGCATAGCGTGATATAAATTGCATTAATGGCATTAATATGAAATAATGAAATCTTGAAACATTATTACCCAAATTGAAAACAATGGTAATTTGAATAGTCAAGACAAGAAATGGAAATTATTAAAGCTTGTATTGGGAATAAAAATAAAATAAACAACTGGAGCAGAGTCTTGAGTCTTCATGATGGGAGAAAGACTAGTTAGGTTGTTCGTTCGCACCGTCGTTGACCTCAACTGGCTTGCGTTGAAGTTGTAGGCTCTCTCTCTTGCTGGTGGGGGTGCTGGGCTTGCCTGGTTCGCTTGGTTAACTTGGTTCGCTTGGTTAACTGGATTTGCTTGAGCTTCAACGTTGATGATGTTAACCAACCTAGGGCACGTGTTTCTGAAATGAGTAGGATCACCACAATTAAAGCAAGCTCGAACATATGGCACCATGGGGTAATGCGGTGGTTGGTAGGGCTGGATCATGTTTTGGGCAAGAGGTGAAACTTGGTTTTGAGGAGTGCGACACGTGTTACTCAAATGGCCATAACGCCCACAATTGGCACATAGACGACAGGGTACGGTGAGTTGGTGATGATAGTGGCAGGTGTTGCATTGAGGGTGGGGACCAGTGTAGGGTTCTTGTTTGGGTAAGCTGGGTTGGGTGCCATTTGGGTGATTGGGATGGATTGGAGTGATACGACTTGTGAAGTTGGGTTAGTCGAGGCAATAGCGTAGTTTTACCGTCACGCTTTCGTTTGGTATCGGAACGGGAGAATGTTTCGATCTTGGTTGTCTTTGGCTCTTCTACTGAAACCTTGTCAGTTGTGCCATTCTTTTTAAAGTCTCCATTTCGGATATGGTTTTCGGTGAGATCGGTGGCTAATTCTATTGCAGCTTCCAATGTTGCGGGTACAGTGCTCATCACGGAATCCTGGATACCAGAAGGAAGACCCCTAATGTAATGTTCAATGAGATGGTAAGAAGGAGTGAACATATTTGGGACCATCTGGTTCAGCTCGAGGAAACGGTTGTTATAGGCCATATGGTCTCAATCATTTTGCTTTAAGCGGTAACCAAAACCATTTGGATCTCGAGTATGCTAGGTAATAAAAATCTGGATGATGCTAAGGATATACATAACCAGGTGAGTGTGAAGTTTGGATTTTGATTGAGGCGGTAACGTTCCTAGTTAGGGTTGAATACCCTGCTACATGAATCGATTTTTTATGCCTGAGGTGTAAAAATGAAAAGTGTTGTAACGCGGAGATGGCTAACTGGATATTGTCTCATGATAAAGGGTTTTGAGAAAATCGAAGCGTCATAATGATAAAGTTACATCACAAAACGAATCATCAACTGCATTGTTATCCAAATTGAGATTGACACTACTTACACAAAACTTCCCATAATCGTCTAACAATGCTTTTGATCACATGACAAGAACACTTATATATAGGAAGTACCTGCGGCGTATCCACCATGTCCTTGTCAAATTTTCATTGGCCTTGTTATTAAGTCACGATTAGTTCTATGTGATTCATCCTAAAATCTACCAAACATAAACAAACACAACAACCCATGCTTGAATCTCGAATCCGAAGAGAGCAAGACTAAATGACGGTGGTACCTCTCTCATGTGTTATGAGGAAGTGGCCAGTCTATGAAAAAGTGAGACACGACCAAACTTCCCTAAATGATGAGATGGGGTTCGTCGTGATGTATGATAACACGAATAACATGAAATTTAATCGATGTATAGAGACATGTAATGAAACAAATTGGCATAGCGTGATATAAATTGCATTAATGGCATTAATATGAAATAATGAAATCTTGAAACATTATTACCCAAATTGAAAACAATGGTAATTTGAATAGTCAAGACAAGAAATGGAAATTATTAAAGCTTGTATTGGGAATAAAAATAAAATAAACAACTGGAGCAGAGTCTTGAGTCATCATGATGGGAGAAAGACTAGTTAGGTTGTTCGTTCGCACCGTCGTTGACCTCAACTGGCTTGCGTTGACGTTGTAGGCTCTCCCTCTTGCTGGTGGGGGTGCTGGGCTTGCCTGGTTCGCTTGGTTAACTTGGTTCGCTTGGTTAACTGGATTTTCTTGAGCTTGAACGTTGATGATGTTAGCCAACCTAGGGCACGTGTTTCTGAAATGATTAGGATCACCACAATTAAAGCAAGCTCGAACATATGGCACCATGGGGTAATCCGGTGGTTGGTAGGGCTGGATCATGTTTTGGGCAAGAGGTGAAACTTGGTTTTGAGGAGTGCGACACGTGTTACTCAAATGGCCATAACGCCCACAATTGGCACATAGACGACAGGGTACGGTGAGTTGGTGATGATAGTGGCAGGTGTTGCATTGAGGGTGGGGACCAGTGTAGGGTTCTTGTTTGAGTAAGCTGGGTTGGGTGCCATTTGGGTGATTGGGATGGCTTAGAGTGGTACGGCTTGTGAAGTTGGGTTAGTCGAGGCAATAGCGTAGTTTTACAGTCACGCTTTCGTTTGGTATCGGAACGGGAGAATGTTTCGATCTTGGTTGTCTTTGGCTCTTCCACTGAAACCTTGTCAGTTGTGCCCTTCTTTTTAAAGTCTCCATTTCGGATATGGTTTTCGGTGAGTTCGGTGGCTAATTCTATTGCAGCTTCCAATGTTGCGGGTACAGTGCTCATCACAGAATCCTGGATACCAGAAGGAAGACCCCTAATGTAATGTTCAATGAGATGGTAAGAAGGATGTGAACATATTTGGGACCATCTGGTTCAGCTCGAGGAAACGGTTGTTATAGGCCATATGGTCTCCATCATTTTGCTTTAAGCGGTAACCAAAACCATTTGGATCTCGAGTATGCTAGGTAATAAAAATCTCGATGATGCTAAGGATATACATAACCAGGTGAGTGTGAAGTTTGGATTTTGATTGAGGCGGTAACGTTCCTAGTAAGGGTTGAATACCCTGCTACATGAATCGCTTTTTGATGCCTGAGGTATAAAAATGAAAAGTGTTGTAACGCGGAGATGGCTAACTGGATATTGTCTCATGATAAGGAGTTTTGAGAAAATCGAAGCGTCATAATGATAAAGTTACATCACAAAACGAATCATCAACTGCATTGTTATCCAAATTGAGATTGACACTACTTACACAAAACTTCCCATAACCGTCTAACAATGCTTTTGATCACCAGACAAGAACACTTATATATAGGAAGTACCTGCGGCGTATCCACCATGTCCTTGTCAAATTTTCATTGGCCTTGTTATTAAGTCACGATTAGTTCTATATGATTCATCCTAAAATCTATCAAACATAAACAAACACAACAACCCATGCTTGAATCTTGAATCCGAAGAGAGCAAGACTAAATGACGGTGGTACCTCTCTCATGTGTTATGTGGAAGTGGCCAGTCTATGAAAAAGTGAGACACGACCCAACTTCCCTAAATGATGAGATGGGGTTCGTCGTGATGTATGATGACACGAATAACATGAAATTTAATCGATGTATAGAGACATGTAATGAAACAAATTGGCATAGCGTGATATAAATTGCATTAATGGCATTAATATGAAATAATGAAATCTTGAAACATTATTACCCAAATTGAAAACAATGGTAATTTGAATAGTCAAGACAAGAAATGGAAATTATTAAAGCTTGTATTGGGAATAAAAATAAAATAAACAACTGGAGCAGAGTCTTGAGTCTTCATGATGGGAGAAAGACTAGTTAGGTTGTTCGTTCGCACCGTCGTTGACCTCAACTGGCTTGCGTTGACGTTGTAGGCTCTCCCTCTTGCTGGTGGGGGTGCTGGGCTTGCCTGGTTCGCTTGGTTAACTTGGTTCGCTTGGTTAACTGGATTTTCTTGAGCTTGAACGTTGATGATGTTAGCCAACCTAGGGCACGTGTTTCTGAAATGATTAGGATCACCACAATTAAAGCAAGCTCGAACAAATGGCACCATGGGGTAATCCGGTGGTTGGTAGGGCTGGATCATGTTTTGGGCAAGAGGTGAAACTTGGTTTTGAGGAGTGCGACACGTGTTACTCAAATGGCCATAACGCCCACAATTGGCACATAGACGACAGGGTACGGTGAGTTGATGATGATAGTGGCAAGTGTTGCATTGAGGGTGGGGACCAGTGTAGGGTTCTTGTTTGAGTAAGCTGGGTTGGGTGCCATTTGGGTGATTGGGATGGCTTAGAGTGGTACGGCTTGTGAAGTTGGGTTAGTCGAGGCAATAGCGTAGTTTTACCGTCACGCTTTCGTTTGGTATCGGAACGGGAGAATGTTTCGATCTTGGTTGTCTTTGGCTCTTCCACTGAAACCTTGTCAGTTGTGCCCTTCTTTTTAAAGTCTCCATTTCGGATATGGTTTTCGGTGAGTTCGGTGGCTAATTCTATTGCAGCTTCCAATGTTGCGGGTACAGTGCTCATCACAGAATCCTGGATACCAGAAGGAAGACCCCTAATGTAATGTTCAATGAGATGGTAAGAAGGAGTGAACATATTTGGGACCATCTGGTTCAGCTCGAGGAAACGGTTGTTATAGGCCATATGGTCTCCATCATTTTGCTTTAAGCGGTAACCAAAACCATTTGGATCTCGAGTATGCTAGGTAATAAAAATCTCGATGATGCTAAGGATATACATAACCAGGTGAGTGTGAAGTTTGGATTTTGATTGAGGCGGTAACGTTCCTAGTAAGGGTTGAATACCCTGCTACATGAATCGCTTTTTGATGCCTGAGGTATAAAAATGAAAAGTGTTGTAACGCGGACATGGCTAACTGGATATTGTCTCATGATAAGGGGTTTTGAGAAAATCGAAGCGTCATAATGATAAAGTTACATCACAAAACGAATCATCAACTGCATTGTTATCCAAATTGAGATTGACACTACTTACACAAAACTTCCCATAACCGTCTAACAATGCTTTTGATCACCAGACAAGAACACTTATATATAGGAAGTACCTGCGGCGTATCCACCATGTCCTTGTCAAATTTTCATTGGCCTTGTTATTAAGTCACGATTAGTTCTATATGATTCATCCTAAAATCTACCAAACATAAACAAACACAACAACCCATGCTTGAATCTCGAATCCGAAGAGAGCAAGACTAAATGACGGTGGTACCTCTCTCATGTGTTATGTGGAAGTTGTCACACCCCGACCCGCAGCGGAAAAGGTGATCGGGGCATGATTGGGTTATCATCAAAGCTCATGACATTTATTAAGCTTTTCATATTCATTAATACAAATTAAATGGAAATTTACAATGATTGCTACAACATAATCTAACTAACAATCTAACTTCTTTATTCTCTTCTAAGGCATATCCTATGTTATCCTTGCTTCAACCTGTTCACCTGTATCATGTGTAAAAAGGTTTTTGGATCAACATAATGTTGGCGAGTGAATCTATGGAAAACATTTTAACAATTTATTTAAATTGATTATGAAATATGTGCACAACCAAACATGAGTAAAATTAGATGTAACTTGATCAATAATCATAAGATGTTAAATGAAACACTCATGAACAATAATGGAACAATTAAAGGCACGCGATGCTCAACTCGTCTCTCACGAGGAACTGAGGGGCCTGATGAATGAATTGCATAAACATGATAATATGAATAACACAACTACAAACAATATAAACTCAATGATACACACATGAACAATAATGAAATTGATATGAAGCACGTGATGTTCTACTCGTCTCCCACGAGGAACTGATGGGCTTAATGTATGAGTTTCATATGACTTGACAGATGGCAATAAGTAATTCACAACAATAAAAACAATCTAAGTTTAAGTCATGATGTGGTATGGCACAAGTTTAAATAAATAAATTAATTAATTTCATAACACATGACACACCCCAAAACGTGTAATTTAAAAGGGGGAATTGTAAGATTCACTCACAGTGGGTGCGTTCGGTTGATGACGTTGAATGCACGCGAAGTGGTTTTAACCACGAGTGAGATTTAACCTAGATAAATCGCATTATGGTTTGGTAAGTAAACGGATTTTATTAAATTATTTTAGTAGGATTGTTGGGTGTATTTTTGTGAATTTGAGGCTATTTTCTAACCTTAAAAATGTTGTTTTTAAGTATTTAAAATTGATTTTTATTTAAAATAATTAAATAAAAATAATTAAAAAATTATTTTATTTTTGCTACAGTGACTTTGACCTGTTGACTTTGACTGGCGTTGACCGGTTCGAGGCATATTGTTGTGCGCTGGGTGAGGCTCGAACCCGAGACCTCCCGTACGCGTGCACGCAGCTCTACCAACTGAGCTACGTGTCTAACCCGTTATATATCCGATTTTAATTTCATATATACATTAATTAGAGTTAACAGAAAATCATTTATTTTAAAAAACAGTTTAAGCGGACCGGTCTTGCACTCCACAGGTCTCGAACTCGGGACCTGTGGTTTAATCTAACACACAGTCCACCGCTGGACTGTGTGTTTAACATGTTATATATTTCCACTTTTATTATACTTAAATACAAATTATCCGCTTTCATTTCTGACTCTATTTAAAAAGTTAATAATTGTCCGAGTCGATGTAAGAGACCGGACTCGAACTTGTGACCAGTGATATAAACAAACACACAGTCCACCGCTGGATTGTGTGTCTAACTTGGTTATTATTCCGGTTATCAATATACTTAACATATACTAGTGACGACTCCGGTTCGGTTAAACAAAAAATTGGTTTTTTTATTAAAGGCAGCGTGTGTGAGACGGGAATCGAACTCGAGACCTTTGCATGATTAACGTTTTATGTGCACATAGTCCACCGCTGGACTGTGTGTCTAACCCGATTAATTTCATGATTTTAATTATACTTATAATATAACGAGATACATCGTCTTCTTCATCAAGGTTGAACCAGAATTCGGAAATCGACGGGTTCAAAGTTTTTATCGGTTTGATAGTGTTTTACAGTCGATTAAGGTAAGATAAAAGTAAAAAGGAAAAGGAACTGGGCGGAGAAATATACCGACTGGATCCTCTGTTTTCCGGCAGAACTCCGGCGACAGAATTCACCTCCGGCGACGTGTTCCGTATAGCAGCTAGTCTCCGGAAAGCTTGGAAAATGTAAGGGTGACTTCGGTAAAGGTTTAGGGGGTTCAGTAAAGCTCAGGGATTAAAACTCGGTTTTCCGGCGAAAAACAGAAAAGTTCCGGCGAGGGAGTTTTCGCCGAGAAAGAGTGGGGTTTTGAGCGAAAAGGTCTTCAATGGTTTGAGGGTGAATTTATAGGGAAAAATCGAAATGTATTTGATCTGTTTCACGACTGGGTTCATTGATTAAGATTTTCCGGCGGTTATCATTTTTAGTCGCGGACTTCAAACATCGGTTATAACCGATATCTGGTTAATGGTTTACGTTATAACGTAAATCGTAGTTAAGACTCGCGAGTTTACCGGGATTCCGACGACTGAACTGATTTGGGCGCCGGTTTTGAATTCGTAACGACACTTTAACAATTAAATGATTCTATTATATCACAAACAAAGTCCGCGGCGCAGTGGTTTATGTGTTGAGAGATAAGTCACTGCTGATTCGGTACAGACCCGGGTTCGAAACCCGGCAGATGCATAATATTTTTATTTTGCGATTTTTGACAGTTTTTCAAAAACTAAATATATATTCCCGTATAATAATTGATTACGGATCGTTTAAAAATATTTTGGGCATTTAATTCGCAAGGAACATTTTGACTGACTGTTCGGTTGATAAACGGAGCGGGTTTGGTAAATCCGTTTTTGACGGATGTTACAGTATCCCCTGCTTTTTAGAAATTTCGTCCCGAAATTTAAATTGTGATATATTTGACTAAAAGAATGATGATGTTTTGTTTGACAGTTGTATGCTTAACAAAATAAGGGCTTAAGTTTTTGTTCGAGGCGGTAACGTTCCTTGTAAAGGTTAAGTACCCTATTCAGGAATCGCTTTTTGTTGCCTACTGTATGAATATTGATAAACAGGAATGATTCGCTAAAAATGATATCATGCATAAGAGTTTAGGTACGTTTGGGAAAATATGGTTATATCCTAAGGCAAAACTTCTAACACTACAATCTACATGGAACATAAATAAAAACGTAACATCTGATATTTGAACATAAGTAAGCACAACAGCTAATATTCAAACATGAATGAACACATCAGCAAATATTTGAACATGAATAAACACATCAGCAAATATTTGATCATGAATAAACACCACAGCTAATATCCGAACATGAATAAACACATCAGCAAATATTTGAATCCACATTCTGATAGCATATATGTTTGAATGATGGAAGTTCCTCTCTCGTTTGTTATGACGGAGAGGTTAGTTTATGTAGAAATGGAACACAATCCAATCTCTTTAAATAACATGATGATATCAATGTAACACAAATTCCAACCAAGGCAATACTAAATCCTACATGGAACTTCTCATAACCGCCTGATAATGCCTCTGATCCTTTGGCAAGAATACTTATATATAGGAAGTACCAGCGGCGTATCCACCATATTCTTGCCAAATTTTCATTAGTTTTATCCACAAGTTATGATTGGTTACCAAGAAACTAATAAATCCTACATAGAACTTCTCATAACCGTCCGATAATGCCTCTGATCCTTTGACAAGACTACTTATATATAGGAAGTACCAGCGGCGTATCCACCATATTCTTGTCAAATTTTCATTGGTTTTATCAGTGAATTATGATTAGTCCTATAACTCTACAATCAATACAACAAACATAAATTACTGAAATGAAATATATCTGTGCGATCAAGGCTCAATCGAACGGAGCCGATCGTATTGCATGTACTGAAAATGAAATTGTGTGCTCAAGGCTCAATCAAACGGAGCCGAGCGTATTGCATGTACTGAATATGAATAACTTAACCACACAAACAGCCTATGCATGGAACCTCTCATAACCGCCTGATAATGCCTCCGATCATTTGACAAGAATACTTATATATAGGAAGTACCATCGGCGTATCCACCATATCCTTGTCAAATTTTCGTTGACTTTATCCGAAAGTTATGGTTAGTTCGATGCGACTCTACTACAAACACCACAACCATAAGATACTGATAATGAAATTGTCTGTACGCTCAAGGCTCAATCAAACGGAGCCGAACGTATTGAATGAAATTGTATGTGCGCCCAAGGCTCAATCAAACGGAGCCGAACGTATTGAATGTACTGAAATTGAACAACTTAATCTAAACAACCATCACACAATCAGCCTATGCATGGAACCTCTCATAACTGCCTGATAATGCCTCCGATCATTTGACAAGAATACTTATATATAGGAAGTACCATCGGCGTATCCACCATATCCTTGTCAAATTTTCGTTGACTTTATCCGAAAGTTATGGTTAGTTCGATGCGACTCTACTACAAACACCACAACCATAAGATACTGATAATGAAATTGTCTGTACGCTCAAGGCTCAATCAAACGGAGCCGAACGTATTGCATGAACTGGAAATGTAAATTGAAATGTGCGCTCAAGGCTCAATCAAACGGAGCCGAGCGTATTGCATGTATTGAAATGTAAAATGAAATAACCGATCAAGGCTCAAACAAACGGAGCCGATCGTGCGGGCACGCCCTGATCAACCCATAATAAAATGGGGGTCAAACTCAACCTCGATGGATGGGGAGCTACGGCCTCGGCAAAAGCATATACTGAAAACAATATATAATATATAATATCCAATAATTTCTCTAACAGTCTACACATGTGATAAAGAAAAACACAAGACTAAACAATAGGAGTTGAATCTGGATCTTCGGCGAAGAGGACTAGCTGAGTATCTTCATCTGGGCCGTCATTATCTTTGACAGGATTGGCGTTGATATTGAAGACTCTTCCTCTTGTTGGTGGCATAGTGGTTGGGTTTTCTTGGTTTACTTGATTAACTGGGTTTGATTGGGCTTGAGTGTTGATAACGTTAACCAATTGAGGGCATGTGTTTCTAAGGTGGGTAGGGTCGCCACAATTGAAACAGGCTCGCGCATATGGGAACATGGGGTATTGGGGTTGGTGATAAGTTTGGGCCATGTTTTGAGTAGGGGAAAAGGTTTGGTCTTGAAAGGTGCGACAAACATTGTTCACATGACCATAGCGTCCACAAGTTGTACATATCCGGCAAGGTAAAGTAAGGGGATGGTGATAAAAACAGTTGTTGCATCGAGGGTGAGGTCCAAGATATGGTTTCTTATTTGGGTAAGCTGAGTTGGGTGCCACTTGGGTGATTGGGATAGCTCGGATGGGTATGGCATGAAAAACTGGTTGATTTCGTTGAGTAGCAGCGAAAAGTCGCCCAACTCTTCTTCTCTTAGAATTGGGTTGAGAAGGGGATTCGGTTTGAGTGGAGTCGGAGGTTTCAGTCGATTCTTTATCCTTCTTCTTCTCCTCCTTGAAGTCTTTGTTTCGGATTCGGTTCTCGGTGAGCTCTGTTGCTAGCTCCATTGCTGCTTCCAAAGTTGCAGGCTTGGTACTTATCACAGGATCTTGAATCTTTGACGGAAGACCACGAATGTAGTGCTCGATCAAACGGTAGAGGGGAGTAAACATGTTGGGAACCATTTGATGTAATTCGAGGAATCTTTTGTTGTAGGTGATGTGGTCTCCTTCCATTTGCTTCAATGAATAAAATTCATCTTCAAGCTTCTTGATTTCGCTCCTTGGGCAAAATCGTCTGGTCATGATTTCCTTCAATTCGTTCCAAGTTAAGGACATAGCATCTTCAACACCTCGTTTGGCCTTCTCTGTGTTCCACCAAGTAAGTGCTATCCCATATAGTCGACCGGTAGCATAACGCACTTTGCGATCATCAGGGCAATCGCAATTTAGAAAAGTATTCTCCATTTCTTCAAACCAATGGAGGAGTGCGGTGACACCTTCAGTCCCTTTGTATTTCGGAGGGTCGCATGATTTGAAATGCTTGTAGGTACATTTAGTGGTATTTGGGGGAGAGTTGTAAATGTTTTGGTTTGCTTGATTGACGGGATTATCGGTGAGTGCTTGTTGAACTTGGATTACAATGTTGGGTATTACGGCAGCCATTTGTTGAGCGATTAAGGTAGCCATGCGTTCGCGAGCTTTTCTTGCTCTCGTCTTCCTACGGGCGAGGTTAGAAGACATCTACAATGAATACATGACAAGAGTATGAGTTGGATGCTTTTGGGATCATGGGTCGCATTCAAGAATGATCATTTATAAAATAATTATACAAAAATACTACATCCATAGGATGTCTTGGGCTTTGCTCGCTGTTAGGCCCGTCATGCCGCCATACTTTACCTGTGTAATCATGTGGGCCCCATGAATACCCGGTTTTTCATATGGTTCGCACGGTTTCTGCCTGGTTGCGTACACAAAAACCCAGAGAAAATCGAGAAATATGTATACAACGTGTGATGTTCGGAATGTGTCCAGGTGTAGACACGATGACACCTCAAAGTAGGGTTAGTTCGAACGACGTTTGGTGTGGCATGCTTTGGCCTAATAGGTCCTTCGTACTCTCATCGTTGGTCCCCAGGTAGGCAAACTGGTCCGTTATGTTGGATTTATACGAATGCCAGCCTAGACAGGACGTTCCGACTACCGGTACTTGTACCCTTCCAGTTACTACATGCCCGTCGCAGAACTTACTTTGATGAGATTTGAAAATTGCACAAAATCTTTGGATAATGAGAATATGAAAATAAATTGAATTCATGAACATCGATATGTGTATAATGAATATGTATATATGTATAATGAATATGTATATAAGCATGTATGTTTGACTGAAATGTAAACAAATATGAAACAAATAAATATCACAAGTTTGTATGTAACCACCTAATCAATTTAAAATTTAGGCAGACTATAGTATAGGCTCTAAGGGTCTAATAACCTATCCTATATCCCTATAGTCATGGCTCTGATACCAATCTGTCACACCCCGACCCGCAGCGGAAAAGGTGATCGGGGCATGATTGGGTTATCATCAAAGCTCATGACATTTATTAAGCGTTTCATATTCATTAATACAAATTAAATGGAAATTTACAATGATTGCTACAACATAATCTAACTAACAATCTAACTTCTTTATTCTCTTCTAAGGCATATCCTATGTTATCCTTGCTTCAACCTGTTCACCTGTATCATGTGTAAAAAGGTTTTTGGATCAACATAATGTTGGCGAGTGAATCTATGGAAAACATTTTAACAATTTATTTAAATTGATTATGAAATATGTGCACAACCAAACATGAGTAAAATTAGATGTAACTTGATCAATAATCATAAGATGTTAAATGAAACACTCATGAACAATAATGGAACAATTAAAGGCACGCGATGCTCAACTCGTCTCTCACGAGGAACTGAGGGGCCTGATGAATGAATTGCATAAATATGATAATATGAATAACACAACTACAAACAATATAAACTCAATGATACACACATGAACAATAATGAAATTGATATGAAGCACGCGATGTTCTACTCGTCTCCACGAGGAACTGATGGGCTTAATGTATGAGTTTCATATGACTTGACAGATGGCAATAAGTAATTCACAACAATAAAAACAATCTAATTTTAAGTCATGATGTGGTATGGCACAAGTTTAAATAAATAAATTAATTAATTTCATAACACATGACACACCCCAAAACGTGTAATTTAAAAGGGGGAATTGTAAGATTCACTCACAGTGGGTGCGTTCGGTTGATGACGTTGAATGCACGCGAAGTGGTTTTAACCACGAGTGAGATTTAACCTAGATAAATCGCATTATGGTTTGGTAAGTAAACGGATTTTATTAAACTATTTTAGTAGGATTGTTGGGTGTATTTTTGTGAATTTGAGGCTATTTTCTAACCTTAAAAATGTTGTTTTTAAGTATTTAAAATTGATTTTTATTTAAAATAATTAAATAAAAATAATAAAAAAATTATTTTATTTTTGCTACAGTGACTTTGACCTGTTGACTTTGACTGGCGTTGACCGGTTCGAGGCATATTGTTGTGCGCTGGGTGAGGCTCGAACCCGAGACCTCCCGTACGCGTGCACGCAGCTCTACCAACTGAGCTACGTGTCTAACCCGTTATATATCCGATTTTAATTTCATATATACATTAATTAGAGTTAACAGAAAATCATTTATTTTAAAAAACAGTTTAAGCGGACCGGTCTTGCACTCCACAGGTCTCGAACTCGGGACCTGTGGTTTAATCTAACACACAGTCCACCGCTGGACTGTGTGTTTAACATGTTATATATTTCCACTTTTATTATACTTAAATACAAATTATCCGCTTTCATTTCTGACTCTATTTAAAAAGTTAATAATTGTCCGAGTCGATGTAAGAGACCGGACTCGAACTTGTGACCAGTGATATAAACAAACACACAGTCCACCGCTGGACTGTGTGTCTAACTTGGTTATTATTCCGGTTATCAATATACTTAACATATACTAGTGACGACTCCGGTTCGGTTAAACAAAAAAATTGGTTTTTTTATTAAAGGCAGCGTGTGTGAGACGGGAATCGAACTCGAGACCTTTGCATGATTAACGTTTTATGTGCACACAGTCCACCGCTGGACTGTGTGTCTAACCCGATTAATTTCATGATTTTAATTATACTTATAATATAACGAGATACATCGTCTTCTTCATCAAGGTTGAACCAGAATTCGGAAATCGACGGGTTCAAAGTTTTTATCGGTTTGATAGTGTTTTACAGTCGATTAAGGTAAGATAAAAGTAAAAAGGAAAAGGAACTGGGCGGAGAAATATACCGACTGGATCCTCTGTTTTCCGGCAGAACTCCGGCGACAGAATTCACCTCCGGCGACGTGTTCCGTATAGCAGCTAGTCTCCGGAAAGCTTGGAAAATGTAAGGGTGACTTCGGTAAAGGTTTAGGGGGTTCAGTAAAGCTCAGGGATTAAAACTCGGTTTTCCGGCGAAAAACAGAAAAGTTCCGGCTAGGGAGTTTTCGCCGAGAAAGAGTGGGGTTTTGAGCGAAAAGGTCTTCAATGGTTTGAGGGTGAATTTATAGGGAAAAATCGAAATGTATTTGATCTGTTTCACGACTGGGTTCATTGATTAAGATTTTCCGGCGGTTATCATTTTTAGTCGCGGACTTCAAACATCGGTTATAACCGATATCTGGTTAATGGTTTACGTTATAACGTAAATCGTAGTTAAGACTCGCGAGTTTACCGGGATTCCGACGACTGAACTGATTTGGGCGCCGGTTTTGAATTCGTAACGACACTTTAACAATTAAATGATTCTATTATATCACAAACAAAGTCCGCGGCGCAGTGGTTTATGTGTTGAGAGATAAGTCACTGCTGATTCGGTACAGACCCGGGTTCGAAACCCGGCAGATGCATAATATTTTTATTTTGCGATTTTTGACAGTTTTTCAAAAACTAAATATATATTCCCGTATAATAATTGATTACGGATCGTTTAAAAATATTTTGGGCATTTAATTCGCAAGGAACATTTTGACTGACTGTTCGGTTGATAAACGGAGCGGGTTTGGTAAATCCGTTTTTAACGGATGTTACAGAAGTGGCCAGTCTATGAAAAAGTGAGACACGACCCAACTTCCCTAAATGATGAGATGGGGTTCGTCGTGATGTATGATGACACGAATAACATGAAATTTAATCGATGTATAGAGACATGTAATGAAACAAATTGGCATAGCGTGATATAAATTGCATTAATGGCATTAATATGAAATAATGAAATCTTGAAACATTATTACCCAAATTGAAAACAATGGTAATTTGAATAGTCAAGACAAGAAATGGAAATTATTAAAGCTTGTATTGGGAATAAAAATAAAATAAACAACTGGAGCAGAGTCTTGAGTCTTCATGATGGGAGAAAGACTAGTTAGGTTGTTCGTTCGCACCGTCGTTGACCTCAACTGGCTTGCGTTGACGTTGTAGGCTCTCCCTCTTGCTGGTGGGGGTGCTGGGCTTGCCTGGTTCGCTTGGTTAACTTCGTTCGCTTGGTTAACTGGATTTGCTTGAGCTTCAACGTTGATGATGTTAACCAACCTAGGGCACGTGTTTCTGAAATGAGTAGGATCACCACAATTAAAGCAAGCTCGAACATATGGCACCATGGGGTAATGCGGTGGTTGGTAAGGCTGGATCATGTTTTGGGCAAGAGGTGAAACTTGGTTTTGAGGAGTGCGACACGTGTTACTCAAATGGCCATAACGCCCACAATTGGCACATAGACGACAGGGTACGATGAGTTGGTGATGATAGTAGCAGGTGTTGCATTGAGGGTGGGGACCAGTGTAGGGTTCTTGTTTGGGTAAGCTGGGTTGGGTGCCATTTGGGTGATTGGGATGGCTTGGAGTGGTACGGCTTGTGAAGTTGGGTTAGTCGAGGCAATAGCGTAGTTTTACCGTCACGCTTTCGTTTGGTATCGGAACGGGAGAATGTTTCGATCTTGGTTGTCTTTGGCTCTTCCACTGAAACCTTGTCAGTTGTGCCCTTCTTTTTAAAGTCTCCATTTCGGATATGGTTTTCGGTGAGTTCGGTGGCTAATTCTATTGCAGCTTCCAATGTTGCGGGTACAGTGCTTATCACAGAATCCTGGATACCAGAAGGAAGACCCCTAATGTAATGTTCAATGAGATGGTAAGAAGGAGTGAACATATTTGGGACCATCTGGTTCAGCTCGAGGAAACGGTTGTTATAGGCCATATGGTCTCCATCATTTTGCTTTAAGCGGTAACCAAAACCATTTGAATCTCGAGTATGCTAGGTAATAAAAATCTCGATGATGCTAAGGATATACATAACCAGGTGAGTGTGAAGTTTGGATTTTGATTGAGGCGGTAACGTTCCTAGTAAGGGTTGAATACCCTGCTACATGAATCGCTTTTTTATGCCTGAGGTATAAAAATGAAAAGTGTTGTAACGCGGAGATGGCTAACTGGATATTGTCTCATGATAAGGGGTTTTGAGAAAATCGAAGCGTCATAATGATAAAGTTACATCACAAAACGAATCATCAACTGCATTGTTATCCAAATTGAGATTGACACTACTTACACAAAACTTCCCATAACCGTCTAACAATGCTTTTGATCACCAGACAAGAACACTTATATATAGGAAGTACCTGCGGCGTATCCACCATGTCCTTGTCAAATTTTCATTGGCCTTGTTATTAAGTCACGATTAGTTCTATATGATTCATCCTAAAATCTACCAAACATAAACAAACACAACAACCCATGCTTGAATCTCGAATCCGAAGAGAGCAAGACTAAATGACGGTGGTACCTCTCTCATGTGTTATGTGGAAGTGGCCAGTCTATGAAAAAGTGAGACACGACCCAACTTCCCTAAATGATGAGATGGGGTTCGTCGTGATGTATGATGACACGAATAACATGAAATTTAATTGATGTATAGAGACATGTAATGAAACAAATTGGCATAGCGTGATATAAATTGCATTAATGGCATTAATATGAAATAATGAAATCTTGAAACATTATTACCCAAATTGAAAACAATGGTAATTTGAATAGTCAAGACAAGAAATGGAAATTATTAAAGCTTGTATTGGGAATAAAAATAAAATAAACAACTGGAGCAGAGTTTTGAGTCTTCATGATGGGAGAAAGACTAGTTAGGTTGTTCGTTCGCACCGTCGTTGACCTCAACTGGCTTGCGTTGACGTTGTAGGCTCTCCCTCTTGCTGGTGGGGGTGCTGGGCTTGCCTGGTTCGCTTGGTTAACTTGGTTCGCTTGGTTAACTGGATTTGCTTGAGCTTCAACGTTGATGATGTTAACCAACCTAGGGCACGTGTTTCTGAAATGAGTAGGATCACCACAATTAAAGCAAGCTCGAACATATGGCACCATGGGGTAATGCGGTGGTTGGTAGGGCTGGATCATGTTTTGGGCAAGAGGTGAAACTTGGTTTTGAGGAGTGCGACACGTGTTACTCAAATGGCCATAACGCCCACAATTGGCACATAGACGACAGGGTACGATGAGTTGGTGATGATAGTAGCAGGTGTTGCATTGAGGGTGGGGACCAGTGTAAGGTTCTTGTTTGGGTAAGCTGGGTTGGGTGCCATTTGGGTGATTGGGATGGCTTGGAGTGGTACGGCTTGTGAAGTTGGGTTAGTCGAGGCAATAGCGTAGTTTTACCGTCGGACTTCTGGATACCCGTTTTTGGCGGATGTTACAGTCTCCCCTACTTTTAGGAATTTTGTTCCAAAATTAGGAGGGAACCGTTCTTGAGGGTTAGTTAATAGAGTTTCTTATAGATTGGGACCATCTGGTTCAGCTCGAGGAAAGGTTGTTATAGGCCATATTTTCCATTTTTTCATACAACTCATGTGGTCCGCCACACCCTTCGTAAGCCATAACCAAAACCGTTTTATTTTAATTTAAGTTTCTTTATTTTGTGGTTAAGGCTTCGATTTGGGCTTGTAAAGGGGTGGTTTCGTCCACTTTCTAGGCACCCGAGGCTATTAATTTTAAAAAACCCCTAGGGGTGTACCATTGAAAACTATTTTTAACAATTTTCTCAATTTAATTATAGATTTTCTCATGTCTCCGATTCCCAAGGAGTACCCTGGAGTTGGAAGCAAGGATTTGCCTTGTGTGTTGTAAGAGTCCATTGTAGAAAATGGACACTCTGTAACGCTCGGTATTTTCGCGTTTATTTAATTATATGTTATTTAACTACTTATTATCTAATTAATTATTCATTTTACTTATTTATTTATTTATTTACTTATTAATTCATTTAACTATTTTATTTATTCTAGCTATTTAACTAATTATTTAATTATTTTTAATCATTTATTAAATAAAGATTTAAATTTTAAGTTTAAAAAGTTAACTTTCATTTAACTTGGTTAAGTTTTTAAGGTAATCTAGGATAATGTGACTAAGTTAGTTAATACTAAGTTATCAAGTATAGGGACTAGTTATGCATTTTATGCAGGGACTGAAAGTGCATTTTCTAAAAACTATATTACCCGAGTTCGAGCCCGGTGGTTTCCGGTTTCCTCGTTGTTGTTTCTGTTTGTTGCTCATGTCAGGCCGGTCTTTAGGCCAATTTTTTATGTATTTATTTTTTTTCTTCACCTGCTGTTGGGCCAGACCTGATTTGATTTTTACAAACTAAACTATTACTGATATTATTATTATTATTAATTAAATGTAATATTATATTGATATTACTTAATAGATTAAATCAGTTTAATGAATCATGATGTAATTAAAGTTATTTATTTAAAATTAAGTATTAATATTAATAATGATATTATTAAACTAGTTATTATAGTCAACTATATAAAATGTCATAATTATTTTTAAGCTTATTGTTATTATTACATTTTTATTACTATTAATGATTAATAAAATTTTAATATCAATAATCCCATCATCATTCAAAGCTATTTTATCTACATAATTGTTTTTATTAATTTTGGTACTTTCAATATATGTTGGTAGTCATAATAATTGTTTTTATTAATTTTGGTACTTTCAATATATGTTGGTAGTCATATCATTAGGTCTAGTTAAAAAAAATCAATGGCTACTCGTACCAATTAATTCGAACGTCTCCCTATTAATATACATCTAAAAACATCTAATAACGCAATCCAAAGCAATAATAAATTCATTATCCTATTCTAGGTTAAACTCGTTCGTATATCATCCAATCTTACTCGTGCCATCCCAAGAACTCATATGCAACCTAAGGTGAGTATACTCGATCCCCTTTTTGTTTTATCACTTTTGGGGTGCAACATGTATTCTATATCAAGACACTTGATACTTGAAACTTGAAACTTATTTGAAACATACTCTATCCATTTAAACATGAAACTTGTGATACTTGAGACTTTGATGCTATGTGAACGTTTAATCCTTGTGTGTGGTTCCGCCTTAACAATGGTAGTACTATGCATATGCTATAGGGGTAATGCACCTCCCCGTTAGTCTTTGGGGTATTGTTAAGTTGAAAATTTTACCTCACGTTAAACTTTGGGATAGGCTTTGTTAATGCATTGGAAACTTGGGCTATCACTTGGACTGCGTAAACTAGCATGGTGAAACTTGTTATATGTTTTCGTGTTGGATATGAGTCTTTTTTTTCTATTATACTGTGTATCAAACTTGTATACTCGCTCAACATTATTTGTTGATCATATTTTAATACGTGTTGCAGGTTGTTAGCCAAGATGACATGAAGAAATCAAGCTAGGACAAGCTTTACAAACACACATTCAATATTTGTTGTACTTGTTCGTTTATTTGAAACTTTGTACGTGAATCTTTAGTCATTAATGAAATTTTATTTAAACTTATTGTCACAAATAGTGTTATGATGCTTTTGAACAATTTGCTCGTCTCATCCCGATGTTTCCGCCATCGGTTGGGGTGTGACAGATTGGTATCAGAGCCATAACTATAGGGAATTAGGTAGAATAACTTTGCTTTTTACCTAGTCTATAGTTAAGCACCATTCTTGTCCATACCTGATACCAGATTGGTATCAGAGCCATAATTATAGGGAATTAGGTAAAGTAGGAAATGCCTTGCCTAGTCTATAGTTTAGGAGCTTTCTCACTATGTGTTACTTAAGACAATCTCCTTTCTATCTTCTTTGCCTCCCTCTATTTCCTTCGGACTCTTAAATATACATGCCTTTCCTAAGGCAACCACAATACACACTTGGAGGCTTGAAGACACTCTTCTAACTCAATCGAAATGATTCACCAAAATAGGGGTGATTCCCACATTTGGTGATGACTTTCATTCAACAATACTTTGAATTTTGCACGAAATTTACCCTCAAGTTAGGAGTGGTATCCAAACCTTGAAGGAAATTTCCACTTCATACTCTAGTGGCCCCTTATCTTTTGATAAGTACTAACCACGTTAGGGTATGATGTTATTGAGTTAGAGGTGAAACTCATATCTTAACTACTAGTCCCACTCCTCGATTTTCAATCTCGCCAAAGTTTCGATTTTCCCAATCGATTAAAGACGTGTAGTAACTGGAAGGACAAACATCGTTGGTCGCTCCTCGATGAGAGTGTTTGTCTATTAGGTTAAAGCACGTTCCCTTAATTCGAAAAGGACTTCGATTTACTTTGGAATAGTCTTATGTTACATTCTGTGACAATCCATATTTTACGATTAAGTCTCTTTTATGCTATCTCAATTTTAATGTGTTTTACATTTGCGCGTTACTTTCATTTCAAGCTTGGAGACACGATGCACACTATCTTCGCAATCTAAAACAAATAATAATAATCTCTTATGAACAAATTAAATTTATGATGTTTTCATTATTCATGTTACATGATGTGAAAATCACCATTTCACTATGTAACCCTACTTGAAACTATGTTATGCTATGTGAAAACATGATCATGTTATGTGAAACAATTTGAAACTTGTATGCCATGTGAAACTGTTTGAAATTAGGTGAAGTATGTGAGACAATATGTTACACATGCTAGTAATGTGTTAACCTGGTTAGCAAATCGTCTTAAATTTCTATGCTAGTACTCACCTTCTCAGAAGTAGAAGTTTATCATCAAGATAGGAGTGATTTCCTCACCTTGGTGATTAGCTTCGCTCACCTTTAACTTTACCAACGAGTTAGGGGTGATTTCCTTACCTCGGAGGTAGTTACCAACTCTCGTTCAGTCTTTCTCTTAAAGATTTCGAGGACGAAATCTCCTAAAGTAGGGGAGACTGTAACGCTCCGTATTTTCGCGTTTATTTAATTATATGTCATTTAACTATTTATTATCTTATTAATTATTCATTTTACTTAATTACTTATTAATTCATTTAACTATTTTATTTATTCTAGCTATTTAACTAAGTAATTAATTATTTTTAATCATTTATTAAATAAAGATTTAAATTTTAAGTTTAAAAAGTTAACTTTCATTTAACTTGGTTAAGTTTTAAGGTAATCTAGGATAATGTGACTAACTAAGTTAGTTAATACTAAGTTATCAAGTATAGGGACTAGTTATGCATTTTATGCAGGGACTGAAAGTGCATTTTCTAAAAACTATATTACAGGGACGAATATTGTTGTTATTAAAACTAAAAACAAGAAAACAAGGATGGAGACGGGACCCGAACCCAACCAGAACACGCGCACAACCACCAGACGATGACCCCAACATCTGTTTAATTTAGAATCACTTAATACTTATATAATAGAAATATTAAACTTGTTTTCATTTGAGTTTTGCCGCCAACCCAGCGAAGACAGCCTGTCTTTCCATTTTCCGAACCTGATTAATCGTAATTGATCCATATTAAACCCTTCCATAGTTATATCAATTATGAACCCGTTTCATTTTCCCGACCCGTTTCTGTTTCGGAATCCTTATATATACCGCACCCAACTCCTCGTTTCGTTTTCACCTCACACTCTCTTACTCCCTCTCTGTTCCGCTAGTCGCCGCCGCCACAGAAGGTCGCCGGAAGACCTGCAAATTCGCCGGAGAAGGACTCTCGTTCACCAGAGCTTGCCGGAAAGACAACACCTGACTCGCCGGAAGTTCGGATCAAAACTTCGGTACAAATTCTCATACTTTAATCTTCTTAAACACCCTCAGTCGTATAATTATATAAATCTATGAACACACAAACCTGCATATATACATATATATATCGACAGTGTATATTTCTTTGTTTATGAAGAAGATAATAGCTCTGATTAGAACGTTTATATATAATAAAAACATAAATATAACTGAAAAATTGGGCTAGCCCAGTTGGTGTTCGGCGCTCTTGTGAAACCAGAAGATCCGAGTTCGAGCCCGGTGGTTTCCGGTTTCCTCGCTATTGTTACTGTTCGTTGTTCATGTCAGGCCGGTCTTTAGTCCAATTTTTTATTTATTATTTTTTTTTCTTCACCAGACCTGATTTGATTTTTACAAACTTAACTATTATTAATTAAATGTAATATTATTATTGATATTACTTAATAGATTAAATCAGTTTAATGAATCATGATGTAATTAAAGTTATATTTTTAAAATTAAGTATTAATATTAATAATGATATTATCAAACTAGTTATTATAGTCAAACTATATAAAATGTCGGTTATTATTACATTTTTATTACTATAAATGATTAATAAAATTTTAATATCAATAATCTCATTATCATTCAAAGCTATTTTATCTACATAATTGTTTTTATTAATTTTGGTACTTTCAATATATGTTGGTAGTCATATCATTAGGTCTAGTTAAAAAAAATCAATGGCTACTCGTACCAATTAATTCGAACGTCTCCATATTAATATACATCTAAATAACATCTAATAACGCAATCCAAAGCAATAATAAATTCATTATCCTATTCTAGGTTAAACTCGTTCGTATATCATCCAATCTTACTCGTGCCATCCCAAGAACTCATATGCAATCTAAGGTGAGTATACTCGATCCCCTTTTTGTTTTATCACTTTTGGGGTGCAACATGTATTCTATATCAAGACACTTGATACTTGAAACTTATTTGAAACATACTCTATCCATTTAAACATGAAACATGAAACTTGTGATACTTGAGACTTTGATGCTATGTGAACGTTTAATCCTTGTGTGTGGTTCCGCCTTAACAATGGTAGTACTATGCATATGCTATAATGGTAATGCACCTCCCCGTTAGTCTTTGGGGTAAGTTGAAACTTTTACCTCCCGTTAAACTTTGGGATAGGCTTTGTTAATGCATTGGAAACTTGGGCTATCACTTGGACTGCGTAAACTAGCATGGTGAAACTTGTTATATGTTTTCGTGTTGGATATGAGTCTTTTTTTTCTATTATACTGTGTATCAAACTTGTATACTCGCTCAACATTATTTGTTGATCATATTTTAATACGTGTTGCAGGTTGTTAGCCAAGATGACATGAAGAAATCAAGCTAGGACAAGCTTTATAAACACACATTCAATATTTGTTGTACTTGTTCGTTTATTTGAAACTTTGTACGTGAATCTTTAGTCATTAATGAAATTTTATTTAAACTTATTGTCACAAATAGTGTTATGATGCTTTTGAACAATTTGCTCGTCTCATCCCGATGTTTCCGCCATCGGTTGGGGTGTGACACAGTTGTTGCCATCGTTCAAGACAATGATGCGGGCATTTCCTTAGTAACTCGTTGAACTTTTACCATGTCTCGTACAAAGATTCCCCGTCGTCTTGAGAGTATGAATTAATCTCGGTCATGAGTTTGGCGGTTTTAGCAGGAGGGAAATATTTGTAGAGGAATTTTTGGGCAAGTTCATCCAAGTATGTACGAACCCCCTTGGAGGGTGTTCATCCCCGTCGTCTTAAGGTAAAAAGGGAACATACAGAGCCGGATAGCATCATTGGAGGCTTCGTTGATCCGAATGGTGTCACATATTTCCAACAAGTTGGTAATATGTAAATGGGGATCTTCATCGGGTAGGCCGTGAAAGGTGGCAGAATTTCGGAGCATTTGGATGAGGTGTGGTCGAAGCTCAAAGTTATTGGCATCGACATTAGGATTGTTAATAACGGCCCCAAGATTACCGACAGTAGGTCGTAGGTAATCCATTAGAGTGCGTTGATCCGCCATAGGGGGGTCTTGGGTCGAGGCTTTTTGTCGGTTTTTAGCTTGAAGTCTTTTTCAGAAAAAACGCTCTGGTTTTTCTAGTGGCACTTTTATATCTTTGTCGGAGGTGGAGGTCATGCCCTAGGTTGTATTTTTGGAGAATTATGCTGGATGGCATGACTTTCTGCGAACAAAAACATAAAAAATTGCTGATCAGAAGAGTAGCATGGCCCCGTGTCTATTTGGCACGCCCCTATGCTGTTAAGAAAAAGATTCTTTTTTCAGGTTACTAGATATTGGAGGTTGGACACGGCCCCGTGCTCCTCTAACACAGCCCCGTGCCCTAATTGCAGTAACTAGAAAACAGATTCTCTCATGTACTGTACGTTAGACACGGCCCTGTGATGATCAAACACGGCCCCCTGTTGTTTCTGCATATAGTAGAAAATTTTGAGAAAAAGAAGAAAAACCTAGAAAGAAAAATTAGAAAAACATAAAAATGATTAGGCCGCCGATTTTGAACTTTCTTAAAATCCCTGTGTCCCCGGCAACGGCGCCAATAACTTAACGTGAGCGAGGTTTTGTATATTTTTAGATATAGTTTTGGTACTTTTCACTCGTTTACTCAAGCTTTAAATTTATAAAACACGTATCACTCTCTACTTCACGTTAGGGCAATTGCACCCATCATTGACGTAGTATAGAGATGATAAGATACCGAGGTCGTCCAAGGACACAAGAGCTTTAATACCGGAATATCATCGACATCTAATCTAATCAAACTTTTAGAAAATATTTTAATAAGTAAACAAAATAAGTAAAGAAATTAAAGATATAAAAGAAACAAAGAGACAAGATAGAATCACTTGGTTCCGACTTATCATTTATGTATCCTTTGATGATTTCCGCACTTTAGGTCTTTTAAGAGATTATCTTAGTTATAGTGGCATGTCCCTCTTTTAGAGGCAACGCTACCCTCCACCATATTGGTCTGAGTCAGCAGGGATACAGTCCCGCAAGACTGGAATATTGAAAGATAAATAAATAAGTTATTAATGAAAAATGTGGCATGTCCCTCTTTTGGAGGCAATGCTACCCTTGGCCATATTGGTCTGAGTCAGCAGGGATACAGTCCCGCAAGGCCGGTTTAAACTTTAGTAGTTTATTTATAAGGGATTCAAGCCGTTCTTACTTCCCCTAATATGATGTTATCTGCCTCAAGGGAAGTTCTAATAAGCTTGAACCAAGTCCTCGCAGGATCTATACACTGAATGAGGCAAAAACTTTACCCATACCACCCTTCTAACCCTCTTCCAGGCAGTTAACGCGCTTTATATAGACCGTAAAGACACGAATGAGTGAATCAACAAAACATGAAGAGATAATAGAATAAAGTTCACTTTCAATATAAAAAACAAGTTATTAAAGTCATTAATACATACCCAATTAAAAAGTTAACCAAAGTTTGGAAATCAAAAGTAATACGTAAATAACTTGTCTTCACCAAGTGATGTAAGAGATTAGCGAAACATGACCTTTGTTTGACAAAAACTCTTACGATTAATCTTGGAGCCCAATACTACTACACACATTCTAAGGATGGATGATGGATGATGGTGGTATTGTGGTAGTGGAGTGGTGGCAGGTGTGAAAGAAATGGTTTGCCAATGGATGAGTTGGAATGAAACCAAGTACCCCTATTTATAGCTGGAACAGTGACTTCACACGGCCCCGTGTCTTCCTTCTTCTCTGTCATCATTTAACGAGCTTGTTAGATCAGATGCCACACGGCCGCGTGTGTCAACGGCACAGCTCTGTGTATCAACAGCACGGCCCCGTGGCCATTGTACTTGTTGTAGTATCCATGATTCACAAATCTAGAAGTTGACCACGGGCCGTGTCTCTTGTATGCTTCTGTTTGTCTTCTTCTCACCTGGAATCTTAAAGAGGCACGGCCGCATGCCGAGCAGGCACGACCCCGTTCTTAACTTCTGATTCATTGTTTTTGGTCTTGGGGTGAAGCTCGGAGGGTTGGTATAGTTTATAATCTTTCCTTCTTCTATACTTATGCTGGTTTTTGTCATTGATTTTCTCCTTTTGTATATTTAAGCTCTTTTAATTCTGAAAGTCAAAAGTATACAAAGAAACGAACTTTTTTCAAACATTAGCACTTAAAAGGGTTGATTTTATACCGTATTTGATTCAACTTATGTGTTGCATTTGGCGCATATCAAATATACTTTAGGATAATATATTTTCGTGGAGTTTTCCTCAAGTCCGTACGGTCAATCCAAGGTAACTAACGAAGAGCAACCCATGAATTATCTCTTCCATTTTACCCTTTTAAATTTTACAAACTTTAGGGTATATCATGTTATACAAATTCTTGATTTATATTACCTTAAGCATGCTACGTTCAATGTTTTATTATATGAATGTCTATATGTGCCTTCTTTTATTTTATGTGCTATGTCTTGTAAGTCTATAAACATGCTATCTTATCATGTGGATCCACGGCTGACTAGCTTCCCCACGTCCATGGGTTATAACCTAGTATTGCCACCAGTATTAGACTCGTTTTTTGGGGCTTGAGACTAATGCACGCTACAGTCTTGAGTCTTATATTTAGTTTGTTTCGTATTGTTAATTGATTGTGCATTCTTGTTTGGTGTATATGGATATGTTTACTATGTTGTTAATATGAGACAATCATCATACTAACCTTGAAAGACATGTTCAAACTATCTTATTTCTAAAGTAAATATAAAATTGTTTTTCTATAAAATGAGAAAATTGCTCACCAACATGTTTGTTGACCAAAAAAAATATATTTTCTAACGTGATGCAGGTAACAAAGGTTGATGATCAGGATATGAGGACACGTAGTAGGGGCCTTAGGAAAATAAATTGAAATCTTATGTTATGGTATATTTATTATTAATGTATGAACATTTCTGGTTATTATATGCTATGTTTTAATTTTTGAACAATGTATGAACTTTTTGGTTATCATATGTTATGTGACAAATTAAATGGTTGTGTTTTAAATATTGAAACAATGGTTAGTCGTCATGAGCAATGGACAATCATCATGCTTTGTAACAATCCGCTGTAGGTCGGGTGTGACAGATTGGTATCAGAGCCTTGACTATAAGGAACTAGGTTTAGGCTATTAAACCCTTAGACTATAGTTTAGTAGGTACCTTAGACACCTTATGTGCTTACTTGATTAATTGTCTTAGCTTGTGAAATTTTTCTTAAAGCACACATGTGTGCATGTTCACATTTAAATATCTTATGCTATGTGTTATGTGCTACAAGTTCATATGTGACACATTATTTATTTAATGTTCAATACCATGCTATTACATGCATTCGTCACACACCACACATTAGCTAATATATACATAATATATTCTTCCATAGTTTGTTCCTATTTCTTTATCTAAAGTTTTAATATGTATAATTAACTTTCAATTTTTCTTGAATATTATTTTTGCATTTCAAATTTCATTTGGATCATTCTATCTCGTCAAAGTGAGTTTATGTGACGGACATGTAGTAACTGGAAGGGTAAAGTACCGGTAGTCGGAACGTCCTGTATAGGCATCTACATGGGGACTAACGATGAGAGTATTGATACCTATTAAGCCAAAGCATGTCACACCAGTCGTCAGTTAAACTAACGACACTTTGATATGTCAACGTGTTCGTGAAGTTATGGATACCCTCCAAACGTCATTCTATATCATGCCAAACTTCAATCATATATCATTTTCATGGATTTTCTTTTAGGTTTAGTATATGTCCATGAGTGAACATATGTTAATCATGCAAGAACTTGACAATTTCGGGGGCCCACGTGATTACAAAAGTGACGCTTGGAAAAGATATTAAACTTTATGACGTATCAACCTAACAATTTCCAAAATTTCATTTTGAGATATCAGTTTATCATAAGTCTACATTCTATGGTTTGTATGATTTTGAGTGGATTTTTTTATTTTATTTTATTTTTATGTCACGTTCTAAATTATTCATATATCCGAAGTTTCAAATCTTTTCATAAGCTTCATAATTGGATTGTAACTTATTTCATTCTTACTCAAAACTCACTAACTGTTGTGTTTGATCCTTGTAGATGTCGACTAAACGTCACCGTATCGGAAAGCGTGCTAGAAGCTTCGGCCGTCGTATGGCGGCTCGCATTGCGGAGGAAATGGCGCAGTTATTCCAAACATTGTGGTGCAAGTCCAACAGGCCCTTAAGGGGGCTGGCAATCAAGGAAGTCATGAAGGCACAAACTCTTCCAAATGTTCCTACAAGCACTTTAAGTCTTGTGATCCTACTACATATGAAGGCACCACCGGTGCTAACATTCTCTTTCGTTGGTTTGAGAAGATGGAAAGTACCTTCTTGAATTGTGAGTGCCCTGATAATCGCAAGGTATGATATACGACAAGCCGTTTGTTAGGGAATGCATTAACATGGTAGAATGCAGAGAACAACACTTGCGGTGTTGAAGCCGATGTGGCATTATCATGGGAGTAACTAAAGGAATTGATGACCCAGCACTTCTGTCCTCGACATGAGATTAAGAAACTAGAGGATGAGTTCTGGGTTTTGGAACAAGAGAGTGAAGATAACGTGGCGTACAATAAATATTATAAAGGACACTGTGGAAGGTAGTAAACCAGAACCACTCGAGGCAGCTATGCGTATAGATGGCCAACTGACCGAAAACCGCATTAAGCTGCGTGATTTGGAACTCAAGGGGCACAAGAGGTCAGCTGGCAAGGCTCCTGTTGAAGAGTCAAAAGGGGTAAAAGAAACTAAAGCTGAATCCTTCTCTTGATTTGGTTAAAAAGGAAGCGAAAAAGGAATGTGAAGAATTATGTTGTTACCACTAACCCTCCCATATCGGCTACACCTGTAAACCAAGTTGCACCCAGCACCACGCCTAAGAAGAAACCATACACTGGCACATACCCATAATGTAATTGTTGTCAATATTACCACCAAACACCACTCCCTGCCGCCAATGTACCAATTGCGGGCATCTTGGCCACCTAGTTAATACGTCTCGTACTCCACAACGACAAGTACCTAACAAAGACCGATCCCATCCCAACAACCAACTGGTGACCCAACCTATGTATCAACCACCCCAAATCATGGCTCTACCGTACCCGTAAAACATGATCTAGCCCTACTATCAACCTAATCGCCCATGGTACTACCAGCCAGGGCATGTTTGCGGTGATCCTAGTCATTTCCGCAACACTTGTCTAAGATTGGTCAACATTATTAACGCTCAAGCACAGGCTAATCCGATTAATCAAGCGAACCAGGCAAACCAACATGCTTGAAGTAGAGCCTTCAAGATCAACTCCAACTAGGCGCATGCGGATAATCACGTGGTTAATGGTACGTTCTTAATTAATGGTATTTACCCGTCTATTCTTTTCGACTCAGGGGCAGATAAAAGTTATGTGTCGTTGGATTTTGAGTCTATTATTGGTGTCCTTTGTAAAAACTCTGTTGATTCATTCACTGTCGAAGTAGACGATGGGAAGCTTGTTGTTATTGATTCTGTGATTCGTGGATGCACTCTTAATTTAAACGAGCATGAATTGTCCATCAATTTGGTTTCGATGAAGTTAGGGAGTTTTGATGCAATCGTGGGTATGGATTGGCTAACCAAACACCGTGCCGAGATTGTGTGCTTTGAAAAGTACATCTGAATTCCTCTCGCTGACGGACAAGTTCTTCGAGTGTTTGGTGAGACCTCTTCAAAAGGTCTCAAGTTAATGTCATGTATCCAAGCCCAAAAGTACCTATGAAAAGAATATGTGGCTTTCCTGGCCCATATTGTGGAGAAGAGGAGCAAGGAGAAGAAATTAGAAGATATTCCTATCATACGTGATTTTCCTCAAGTGTTCCCAGAAGACACATCTGGACTTCTCTTCTTGTGTCGAGTTTCGTATTGATCTTGTCCCAAGGGCAACACCTATTTACCAAATCACCTTATCGACTGGCTCCCACTAAGATGCAAGAGTTAGCTAGTCAATTGCAAGAGTTGACTGATAAAGGCTTTATACATCCTAGTTCGTCTCCTTGGGTTGCACCAGTTTTGTTCGTGGAGAAGAAAATCCGTATGTGCATCGACTATCGTGAGCTTAACAAGTTAACCATCAAGAATCGTTATACTCTGTTGTGAATCGATGACTTATTAGATTAACTTCACGGTGCAAGTTGTTTCTCGAAGATTGATTTACGATCTGGCTATCATCAGCTTAGGGTTCGAGATGAGGATATTCCTAAAACTGCTTTCAGTGCTCGCTATGGTCATTACGAGTTCATGGTCATGCCTTTTGGGCTGACTAATGCACCAGTAGGATTCATGGACTTGATGAATCGTGTTCGTAAGCCATATTTGGATCGTTTCGTCATCATTATTATTGATAATATCTTGATTTATTCCAAGACCAAGATCGATCATGAACAACACCTTCGTCTCTTACTAGAACTGGATCTGTTGTGAACTGATAGATTATACGCAAAGTTCTCTAAGTGTGAGTTCTGGTTGAAAGAGGTACAAGTTCTTAGCCATCTTGTAAACGACAAATGTATTGCAAAGATTGAAGCTATAAAAAACTAGCATAGACCGCGTACATCCACCGAAATTCGTTCCTTCCTTGGTTTAGCTGGATACTATCGGCATTTTATCGCCAACTTTTCAAGGATTTCTTTACCACTCACAGCCTTCGCTCACAAAGGCAAAGCATTTGATTGGGGGCCTAAGCAAGAAGAGGCTTTTCAAAACTTGAAGCAGAAGTTATGTGATGCACCAATCCTCACTCTACCTGAAGGTTCTGACGATTTTTTTCTCTATTGTGATACATGGGGTCAAGGACTCGGTTGTGTATTGATGCAATGAGGCAAAGTGATAGCTTATGCCTCGAGACAACTAAAAGCTTACGAAAAGAACTACACCACTCATGATCTTGAGTTGGGCGCAGTGGTATTCGCTCTTAAAATTTGGAGGTCTTACTTTATGGTACGAAATGTGAAATCTACATTGACCATAAAAGCCTTCGACATATCCTCGATCAGAAGAATTAAACATGCGTTAATGACGTTGGGTGGAGTTGTAGAATGATTACAACTTCGAGATTCACTATCATCATGGCAAGGCGAATGTTGTGGTCGATGCCCTTACTCACAAAGAGCACGCAAATTCAATTCATCTTGTGTGTTCTCAAATTTTGACTGATCTCAGAAATCGTATTCGTGAAGCTCAACATCCCTCTATTACGAAGAATGAGTTACGTGACGAATTATCTTGTGGAGCATAAGTCTAATGGGATTCTCCACTATTTAAACTGAATGTGGATACTTGATCGTGATGATCTCCGTACGTTCTTAATGAATGAAGCTCATAAAATGCGTTCGATTCATCCAGGTACTAATAAGATGTAGCGGGATCTTCGAACTACTTATTGGTGGCCTCGAATGTAGAAGGATATAGCGGTATTTGTTTCAAAGTGCCTTTCATGTTCTAAAGTAAAGGCAAAACATCAACAACCCTTGGGTTTGCTAGTATGGCCCGAAATTCCAGTTTTGAAGCGGGAAAACATAACCATGGATTTCATTATCAGGTTACCTCACACCTCTAGTGGATATGACACCATCTGGGTCATCACGTACCGGACGAGACTGGCCTCGATAGAGGGTCTTCTGCCTCTCCTGTTGTTCCTAGAGCTAGTTGACGAAGTTCCGCTGTTCATGCTCGTCATTCTAAGAAAAACAAGGAAGTTGTTATTAACCAGAACATTACCATGGCCCCGTGACAGCTAGGCACAGCCCTGTCCCTCCCCTTCTGTTATGATTTTGAACCTAAAATTCTTTGTTTTAAGTTATTTATTCTTTGGGTTATGAAAATTTTGAACTTAAATAACTCAAAACCTTGTTGTAAAACATTTATTTTGAAAGAGTTTTGGGTTAAAATCATATAATTGTGTTGATGAAGCTTGAAGTTTTGAAGCTTCAAGCTTTCATGGAGGTTTGAATGTTTGGAGAAGAAGGAAAGAGATAAAAGTGGCAAAGACAAGAATGCTTGATGAAACCTTTTTAAGAATATACCTTTTAGGGTATATGTGTAAAATCAGACCAGATCTTTGTCTTTGGAATGAGTCCAAGAGTTGCTGCCCCATGCTTACGTTATAGAAAGTGACAGCACAGTGGCCATGGCCCCGTGCCTGGGTGGCATGGTCCCGTACTCTGCAATAGATCAGAGACACTTTTGTCTTCTAGTGCCCACGGGTCATGATGGCCTGGCACGACCCCGTGGTAACTTAACAAATGGGCACGGGGGCGTGCCAAATGGGCAAGGCCCGTGTTGTTTTTGAGACTTATGAAGTTTAGTCTTTTGTTTAAGCTGTTTATTTTATCGAGTGGCTCTTTGCTGGTTGGAACAACACCAAAGTGTCGGATGTACCTAAGATGCTTGTGATTTATACGAAAATGCAAGAGGTTGTCAGAAAGGATGATTCCTAGATTATACGGTGGGTGAAACCAACCTTTATTTACCTTTTCCGGGCTCTTGTTAAAGAAGGTATGAGTCGAATCGCTCTGGTCTATGTATGCACTGGATGTACCCGGTGGGGAGTCTGTCATGGCACAATCGAAATAGGGACGACTATCGCTTTTGCCCTCACAAGATATTGAGGTAATCGACGTGGTTTTGATGTTGTTTAACTATGAATGGGCCCCTATCTACTCTTTTCTATTGTTAGTGTTTTGTGATGAACACCTCTGATTCATCATAAACTCTATTTCCTTTAATTTTTGGAGAATCCTCTTTTCTAGTTGGTATATGTTATCAGAGGTTATGTCTTCTTGAAAAGAGGTTTGATGGCATTCAGATGGATGATAATTATCATTTTTACTTTCGCCCATCTTAAGGTGACTTCATAGGAAAACGATGGGTCTATTAAGTAATGGGAGTCGAAATTTAGAAAGTAACATTCTAAATCATGATGAACCCCACCACGTATTTGACACCATTCACCGTAAGAGTTGCAAAAGTAAAAATAATCAATATCGTCCATGTTTTCGTCAGATTTTATTAACCATCGGGATCGGGCGGCTTTGTTTTGCAGATACTGGTAAGGCGACACAACCCCGTGTTGGTTTGAAATGGCCTCGTGTCATAGCTTCTGTCTGACTCAAAACATTTTTTTGCCAGATGGAGTGAGAGGCACGACCGCGTGTTGAGCCTGCACGACCCGTGCTGCAGTCTATAGAAAAATGCAGAAAATGCAAAAACGAAAAAAATCCTAAAAAAAAATAAAAGAAAAAGATAAAAATTGATTAGGCCATTAATTTTAAGCTTTCTTAAAATCCTTGTGTCCCCGGAAATGGCGCCAAAAACTTGACATGTGCGAGCGTGGTTATAATTTTAATTTTATTTTAAGCACTTTTTACTCGTGAATCAAGCTTTATATTTATAAAACACAATACAATACTACCACTCTACACACGTTAGGGCAAGTGCACCCATCGTGGACATAGTATAGTGATGGTAAGATACCGAGGTCGTCCAAGGACACAAGTGCTTTTAGTACCGGCTTATCGTTAACTTCTAATTTAACCAAATTTTTATAAAAGTTTTGAAAGTTTTTAAAGATAAAAGTAAAATTAAAACGTAAATAGAAATGGAATAAAAATAGACAAGAAGGAATCACTTGGTTCCAACTCCTCTTTTACGTATCCTTTGATGATTTCTGCACTTTGGTTATTTTAAGAGATTATCTTAGTTATAGTAGTAGGCCCCTCTTGTGAAGGTGACGTTACCCTCAACCCATTGGTTTGAGTCAGCAAGGATACAGTCTCGCATGGTCGGAATATTGGAAGATAACTAAGTAAGTTATTAATGCAAAATATGATAGGCCCCTCTTGTGAAGGCGATGTTACCCTCGGTCATATTGGTCTGAGTCAGCAAGGATACAGTCCCGCAAGGCCGGATAAGGTTTTAATAATCGTTTATTTATAAGGGGTTCAAGTCATTCTTACTTCTCCCGAGTTGATGTTATCTGCCTCAAGGAAAATCATAGTAAGCTTGAACCAAGTCCTCGCAGGATCTATATGTAACACCCCAATCGCGTAATACAACAAACCACGGCGGAAACATCGGGGAGTCACGTTACAGGAAATTGTTTCACAACACATGGTATTTAAAGTTTTGTTTTATTGAATTAATATGTTACATTGTTTTGAAATATCAGAAACTTAATACAATTAAATTTGTCTTTCAAGTTTTAAAGTCACTAAGGCCCGCGTCCATCCTATGTGAAGTATGCATTCATGTCATCAAACAATAGTTCCTGAAACATATGTGAAAATAAATACGTCAGCATAAAAATGTCTGTGAGTAACATAGGTTTTGTGATTAAGATTCATAGCTTTGGATATTAAAAGAAAAGATTTAAACAGTTTCAAAAATAGCCATGAATCCTTGATAAAAAATTGGTATTTAAAATGCTTGCTTTAAACAGATTTGTGGTATATAAGAATATACCTTGGTTTTGAAATAGTAGATTTGGTAGTATATCAAAACATACTTTAGTTTATGAATGATAGAATCGGTAGTATATCAAAATATACTTTGGTTTAGCATATCAAACTATGCTTTGGTTTTGAAATCAACAAAAGATAAACTTTATGGCTTAACTGGAAAACTTTGTATGAATACATTATGGTCGTTTGGTAATACATCTAGCCTTATTCGCTAACGTTATAAATTTACCACAAAGGTAAATCCATTTGGGGTAAAATTTGGTTTCTGACATTCCCTAATCAAACTTCCAAACAAACCTAGGAAGCGGGAATGGGGTGTCAAGTCCTATAGCGCTATATCATACTACCAATCGGCTTGTATTTTAGGAAAGAATACAAATACACACCAACCAAGGTTTTACAAATTTTGAAAATCATTATTTAAGACATAGATAACAGTTTCAAACTGTTAATGGATAAAGTACTAAGTATATAGAATCATACGGTTTTGAAATCATGAAAATAGTGGTAGGCACATATGAATCACCCCAAAACATTTGAAAACGTAAAAGAGGGGACTATGTACTCACTTGGGATTGCGTAAGTGTCCTTGAATCAACGGAATAAACAAAGCTCAATCGTGTCCTAATGTGTCGGATAATATGTTAATAAGTCGGGACATTAAACGGGAGATTGGATAGAATGAAGTCTTACAAACCAATCAAGTGTTGGAACTCATATGATATGGTTTAATAAGCTTAACATTCTGATTTGAAAGTGATCCTAAGTATTTTTTACCCGTTATGACTCGTTAAGGTAGTTTACGCTACTTTAACGGGTCATTTGCGTAAATATATTATCGGATGGTCAAAAGTGTCCTATGATAAGTCTTCTATGCCAAAATATGTTTGATAATGTTGTAACATCAGTTTATATTTCAAAACCTTGGTTACATATGCTTAAAATTGATTTATGCGCAAAAAGGGCATTTTGGTCATTTTTAAGGAACATGTGAATGACTTATCATAACACTAACCAAACGACGTGGCCATAAGGTATAACCTCAGATGGTTATTCCCTATACAACTATGGTCACAAATATGTGTTTGGTCGGATCCTAAGATCGACCAAACGGGTTGGATTCAAAAGTCAAAGCGGTGGTCAAGACCGCTCGACTTACGACCCTAAATAAGCACTAAACTAGAAGTGACGAGTTAGACATGTCAAAACATGTCTAACTAAGTTTATAAAACTTATTTGGTACCAAAACTTGGTGTTTTGATACCCAAAAATGGTTTCGTTGTATAATGCACATTATGCGCATTTTTGACCGAAACTTTGACTCGTCACTTCAACTAGTAAATGTGGTAATCAGAAGGTGTAATCGTTGGGGATTATAACCTTCGTGATTACGATCATGTTGCAAAGTTCAATTGAACTTTGACTTGACCAATTATGGTCAGAACCGAAAGTCAAACAGAAAGTCAATTGTTTGACTTTTAGCTCAAAATAAGCTAAAATAATGAACAAGACTAAGGAAGAGTACTTACTTGTATTTGAGAAATACTTAAGAACTCAGAGAGGAGGTCTTCAATTGCTGGAAACAACTCCAAGAGGATGGGAGGAAGAAAAATGAAATGAGCACTTGAAAATGGCGAAACTCTTGGCTATTTATAGTGTTCAAGAGCTCTTAAGATCATTCCAAGTGTTATTGAGGTGTCATGTTCAGAGTGGAGGTGTTAACACATGTCAATTGAAGGAAAGAAGCTGGAAAAATCGAATTCTTGGGCTCCAAGCATGTAAAAACAACTAGCTACCATGAAAACAGCTTGCTGTGCCCAGGTACCACCGTAAGCTACGGTGGGGGCTGGTCAGCCATAGTTTCACATATTGACAATTTGGCCCCTAGACTTTGTTTCGTCACGTTTTGTCACTTTTAACACCTGTTAACCTAATTTTTAAGCTCTATGAGGATGTTAAAGCATATGTAACTTGGATTATGCCCAAAAATTTCGTGGATGTCGGTTCCTTTGGTTGTACGGTTGCGTTTTTCGCTTAATTACGACGAACGCTTTAATAAATACAAAAACGACCGAAATTTCGCAACAAACGATATTTTTGATTTCCTATCAATAAAATATAAGATTTTATTGAGCACGAGAATTTTTTTGGATGTCTACACAAGGTCCGTATTCAAAAATACGAGAATCGGCAGACTTTCGCAGTTTGTCACAAACAGTCCCTGAGCTTGAATAAGCATATTTTTGCCAGACCGAACCCCTCAAAACTTATTTCAAAGTTATGTAAAGGGTATTTAGGTATGTTTAGCTTATGTCCTTGTTCCGGAGTGTACGTCGCATTAAACTGATTAAGTTTGCGTAACAGTTTATGATTTTACATCCAGAAAAAGTTTGAAAACTCGGAATTGAACAAGGATTGAAAACGTGAAATGTCATGTGTATTTATACAATCTCGGAATAAAACACAATGTTTCATTAAATACAAAATTGTTCGGAATTGTACGGTGATTGAAAGACACAAATGTCACACTATACACTGAACGAGACAAGAACTTTACCCAAACACCCTTCTAACCCCTTCCAGGTAGTTAACGCGCTTTATATAGACCGTAAAGACACGAATGAATCAATCAACAAGTCATGAAGAAATGTTCAACTAAAGTTCACTTTCAATATAAAAAACTAGTTATTAAGTTATTAACACATACCCAAATAAAAAGTTGCCAAAGATTAAAAATCAAAAATAATACATAAAATATTCATCTTCACCAAGTGATGTAAGAGATTTAGCCAAGCATGGCCTTTGTTTGATAAGAACTCTTACTATCGATCTTGGATCCTAAGACTACTACACACTTTAGAAGATGAAAGATAGATGACAATGGTGGGTGTTGGTGTTGTAGTGGTGGTGGACTGATGGCAAGTGAGAGAGAAGTGATTTGACAAGGGATGCCTTTCTCCAAAGCTAAGCACATCTATTTATAGCTGGAAACAGAGGGCAGGCACGGCCCCATGATGACAAGTTTCTCTCCCTTCATTAACTGTAGATGTCAGGTCTGTGTACTAAGACGCCCCGTGGTGTCATAGCACGGCCCCCTGGTCAGTGTACTTGTTGTACTATCAAGATTCTACGAATCTTAGAGTTGACCATGGCCCGTGTTGGGTTTGGCATGGCCCCGTGTCAGTTGTCTTTTTCTGTTGTCTTATTCTGCAGAGAATCTTTATTGGGCACGGCCCCATACCTGGTGGGCACGCCCACTTGCCAAAGCGTATGTCTTCTATATTTTTGTTGTTTTGGATGTGAATTGGGGCTCGGCAAGTTGTGTCAATACTTCTTCTTTGTATTTATGTTGGTTTCTGCTGTTAATTTGTTCCTTTTATTCGTTTAAGCTCTTTTGATTCTGTAATTTTAAAGTAAACAAATAAACATGTTTTTTTTCCAACATTAGTACCGAAAATGGGTTGATTTTATGCCTTGTTTGATATAATTTATATGTTGCATTTTGCGCACATCATTGTTTGAGAAACTTTTAAGAGGGGGACTTCTTGTCTTGAAATTACACTTCAACTTATTCCATCAGGTAGTGAAAATGGTTCCTTTAAGTTTTGGTTTTCATCATTAGCAGATTTTATATAACCCAACATAGACCCACTAGTAATACACCGGAAAATAACGCTAATGTTTATGTTGATGCGAATGTGATTATGTCGTCGCATCTGTGGCCAGAGTGGTCGGAATTGCTTGAATATATGTCAAGCACCAGTCAATTTGAAACAAATAGGAATATTAAGGATGATTTTTTGTCGAATGAGAGTTTATTAATGGAGTTTATGGATGTTGCGTGTTCGTTTCTTGGTTTTGCTCATAAAGGCCTGATATGTTAAGAGTTTATTTTTTTATGTACTTTTTCCAATATAAGTCATTATCATCATACTCAGTAAATCCCACCAATAGCAAAGCTAAGGTAGGGCCTGAGAAGGATAAGATGTAGACAACCTTACCTCTACCCTGTAGGAATAGAGAGGCTGCTTTCAATTAGACATCCGGCTCGATAGTACTTTTACATCAAGCCGTGAACATAAGGCACATAACACTCCACAGTCAGGACAAAAAAATTAGTGTATGGACACTTTTGTCTTTCGGCTATCAACGCCACCACATGATGCATGATTAACAGTCTGCCGCTTTTAACGTTATTTTCACAAAATTAGTAAAATAAAGTTAAACTTGGTCCAATTTCACTTTTGCCTCCTCGAGGGCCCACACATATTATATGTGCACGCCGCCGCTTTCCAATGTAAGTATAAAATCAAAAATTGCCGAAACTTAACTGAAATGTTTAACTGTTTTAGTTTTTGTACCTTACCCGACAGTACATACTGCCTCGATTGTTATACCTTGAGAAATAGATAAATCCTCTTAAGAGACATAACCGAAAATACGTTTTAAGGGATGCGCATTGAAATTAATCCTTAGCCAAAATCTCGTTTCTACTCCTTTGTTTTTTTTAATTTTATTTCATTTGTAACACTTATTATAATTTACTGATTTCCTTTACATTTTTGTATTGTAATTTTGACAAGTGTTTTATTTTAATGTTACGGCTTCATATAAATACCCACTCTATAAATTTGACTTTAAAACGTTGAATACAATGAGTAAAGTACTCAGATGGTTCCTAGGATTTATCAAAATTTTGGATTTGGTTCATAGCTTTTCAAATACACAATTGGTCCTTGTGGTATGCATTTTGTAATGCATTTAGTCCCTAGCCAACAAATCTAAAGATTTAGTATGTCCAAGTTAAGGACTAAATGCGTTACAAAGTGTAAACCACATGGACCATCCATGTACTTTTGGAAAAAGTTGAGAACTAAATGTGTTACAAGGGCAAACCACATGGACCATCTGTGTACTTTTGGAAAGCTTGAGACCAAATCCAAAATTTTGGTTAACCACAAGGATCATCCGTATACTTTACTCGAATATAAATGTATTATGCACATCTCTATTTTTTTATAAATTTGTTAACTTTGAGATTATTATACGCAAAATAAATATATATTTATCTGGGTTAAACATGTCATTTTGTTGTCATCCCATTCCCATGAATACACTTTGGGTCTTACCCCCAACTCTCGTACACGACCCACGTCAAGTAAAGTTAATCTTTGTCGTATGTGAGACTTGAATCCAATACCTCCTCATTCCCAACCCAGGTATTTAAAGGTTGTTTTTTGCCAATAAATCACCACCCATTGGTTAAAGTTTATGTTTTAATATTGTTTAATCAGAAAACCTTGTATAAGGCATACAAGAAAAGAACCAACATTGATGTCGACCTTGAAGAACACAATAAAATGAAGGAAGCAGATCCAGAATTTTAGAGAGAAGCTTCAAGTCTGCAATATGGAAGGTAGGCTATATAACACTGAATTCATATCGTTTTATCTATGCGTGTCAATCGTGTTGGGTTGGAGTATTGAAATGTTGAAACCAAATATGACCTATATATTTATTCGCGTGACATAAAACGGATACAATTTATAACCCAATTGGGACCACAAGGGGAAAACATTCAGCAGAAGGTTTCAAGAAGACAAGGACATCAACTCCATCAGAGACCACAACGAGCATTTCAATAAGAAACTCGAACGAGCTTTTTTGGTAGCTACACAATCGAGATTAAGATTTAAGAACAATCTCTAAGTCCCTCTGTAATGGGACGTGATATGGTGCGGGAGATGATCATAGCGCTCTATAGCGCCCGGTAACACCGTTACAACCGGCGCTATGGGGTTGAAATTTTGATTCTTCGCGAAAATTATCACGCCACCAATTTTCCTATTTTCAAAACATCCAACCGTTGAACGTTCACTTTATTAAAAATAATTCCTTAGATTTCTATATAAATACAACCTTTTCACCTCATTTTTTTAGGAAAAAAAACTATACCCTCTACCACCATCTCTCTCTTTATTTTAGATAAAAAAAAAAACCTAGTGTTTTATACCATATATCCCTACAACCGTGGTTTTGTTCCTCTGCGTTTTGGTGCAGACACAAACCAAACGACCGATCCTAGCCAACCCGTTTCTCCAGTTCCCACTCGACCCACCTCCTATGGATCCGGGTTTGTCAAGTACAATCAAAATCAAACCGGCTTTATGAACCTATTGAACCAACCCCTCTCATGGGACTCAAATCTATACGGTTGAAACCCGAATCACAACATGGGAGGTTTCGGGTCGTCTCAAGCCTTCGGCTCGCCACTACACGAGCCCGACTTCGTCCCGGATACACAAACGGAGCCGCAACCGGTAGAAGAGGAGGCGCAAAAAAACAAAACCACACGCAACCTAAAAAGAAAACCGAGGCCGGAACGAAAAAAACGTGCAAACATGGGATGATAAAGAGGAGTACGCATTAACTCGAGCTTGGCTCGACGTGTCGAAGGACCCCGAAATAGGTAACATTTTAAACTTTTTAAGGCTTTTGTTGTCAAAGTTTGTATTAAAGTTTTGTATCTTTTTTAGCAAACAACCAAAATAAACACGTGTTTCAGAGACGAGTCCGAGAACGATTTTTCGGGCTCATGGGTAAGGGGAGAACTTCATAAAATGGTTAAAATCCATATCAACAAAAAGTGCATGAATTTTCAATCGGTTTACCAATGGGTAAAAAACAGATGGAATATTAAGCCGCTCAAAGGAATTTCCCCTACTTGAAGTGTTGGCAAATTCTTCGTAATAGCTCCAAATGGGCCAACGTCCCTACCACTGTAGGAACTTCTTCGAGTAGGTAGGCAAATAAAAGGCGATCAAAGAGATCGAAAACCACTGAGTCGGTTGAACCCGAAACGTCCGATGCTCGAAACACCGACTTAAACGATGTTAATCCGTTATTCACTGAGCAGGAGGGGCGGATGAGCCAGGGGAAGAGCTAGCACGACCACCCGGTAGAAGAAGCGGTGCAATATCGAGGAGGCCAGAGTCATCGTCGGTGGGATCTGACTTGACTAATGTGTTTCCAAAGATGAACCAACGCCTTCAAGACATATGCGACTCAACTTATGCATGAGAATCGGGAAGTGGTCGAGATTATGCGAGATAGACAATGGGAAAAAGACTTTAAAATCTACTCGAAATCGTAAGACCACCTAACCGGAAAAAAGCGTTGCAAAAGACGATAAAACAAAAGGAGGGAATCGGAAAAAAAAAATATAATCGTTGAGTTTTAAAGTTCCTTTTAATTTTATTGTAAGGTTTTTTTTACTTTTTGTAATGATTTTTAATTTAATGAAAATGGTTTTTTTTTTTACTTTTTTAGTGGTTTTTAACTTTATAAATTCAGAGACTAATTATAAAAAGTAGAAAATTAATAATTGAGTAATGGTTTTTAATTTTATAAATTTAGAGAATAATTATGACTACACCCTCTTGTGATATAACCCCCCCCCCCCCCCATAAAACCCCTCTTGCACTTTTTTCGTCACTTGTCGCATAATCCACACCAAAGGACTTTATGAGGCTTTATGGCTACACATGGCCTAGAGGGCACTTGACATCGACTTCATCAGTGACTGTAACGAGCATTTCAATAAGAAACTCGAACATGCTTTTGGCAGCTACACCCTCGAGATTAAGATTTAAGAACAATCTTGAAAGGGCGTTACTTTGCCTGATTAGAGCATAGTGTTTGTTACATAAGTTGGTTTATAGAATTTACAAATTAGTGGTTTAAAAAGGTAAAAATATTTCTGGGTCCTAAATTTGGTTTCCTGGTATGAAACACAAATTAAGATTTGTTCATTTTGATTATCCACTTCTTGTGTTTCAACCAAGATCACAATGCTGCCTTCAACCGTCTTGCTTTATACAGCAGACGGCTGGTGTTGAGGTCTAATAAATGTTTCAAACTTCGTTAGAGAAAGTGCAACGCGCAGCACTAAAGCGAAGTCCCGATGCGCAAAACACAAAAGCACACCGGGTAACTACGCAAGACGCTAGATATTTATATAAAAATTTGTATATTTTTCATGTGTTTCTATCATCACAAAACTTAAATAACTATGTACACAATCTTCCAACGTACAAGAGGCGTGCATCATACCTGTGTCACAATCCTTTTTTTTTAACCTGTGCCTCTTGTACACCAATCGCCTCAAGCAGTAAGAAGTAAAGATGGGCATAATCGGGTTTTATTAATACCCGGAACCGGGTCCAACGGTCATCTTTTGCATTAAATGCTGTTTGGAACCGGGTCCAACGGTCATATTTCCAACGGCTAGAATCGATTCCAACGGTAACTTTTTGACCGGGTATGGTGGAACCAGGTACAGGGGGAACCGGGTACGGGTAGTAACCGGTACGGGTTGGAACCGGGTACGACCCATTTAAAATTCTAAAATGTGGAACCGGGTAGGAACCATCGGGTATTTTGAACCCGGAACCGGTTCTACTATATGTCGGGTAGGGACTGGAACCGGTTCCAGGTCGGTTCTACCGGGTCGAGCATGGAACCGGTTATTATGCCCATCTCTAGTAAGAAGCTCAACGACTTGCAACTAAAGCCCTCTGGTGCGCATTTAAAACACAGGTTTCAAACCGACAAAATAGGAACTCGGCCGGCCAGTTTGAGATTTACATGGTTCGGTTCACGGTTTAAGATTTGAAACATGCATTTTTAAATACGTAGATATATTCTTCATGAATCATCTTTTTTTATCATTGCAAAAAAAAAAACTACTAATATTGAATTCAAACAAATATCACATTGACTATGTTTGAAGCAGAAATATCAGTTAAACAGTAGAATTCAAACAGAGATCACATTGAAGATGCTTGCAGTTTTCTAAAATGACCATAACATTATATACTACTACTACTTGATTTAGCATTATAAAATTAAATTTAGCATACTTGATTTACTCAAAAGCCCAGGCATTCTCACGGCGAACCTCCTCTTCTTCCTCTGGCGTGAAATCGTTCTTGATGTTAAATGTCTTGCGAATCTCCTCCGGTGTCTTCCCCTTTATCATGTCCGCAACCGTCTGACATGTCAGATCCAGCAAGCTCTTGATGTTCAGATAATTAGCAGCCTGAAATCCCCAAATTAATCATAAATCAACAAAAAAATGTCAATATGTTACTGTGGAAGCATTAAATCTTATGACATTATCTAAGTAGTTAAAGCGGTCCAAAATCGAATAGCGGTCAAAGTCCGCTATATGATATATAGGTTATAGCGGTGTTATAGCGGTGATATAGCGGTAATTTTTATACCATGCATAATTTATGTATTTTTATATATATTATATACATATACCATTAATTTTATATTTTTTATATATAAATTCACAAGTATGAGGACTAAATATAAACTAATGAAGATGGAGGGGGATTATATGTTAAAATAACCAAACTTAAATAACCCTAATCATCCCCACTTTCATCATACGTCGTTTTCCCACTCCCCATCTCTTCTTAATCAGGCATAGTACCCAGTTATCTCTACAATGGTTCAAAATCATGGAGCAACAACTGATTTTTGTTCGAATTAAGGTAACAATTCGTTTCACTTAACCGATTTGGTCAAATTTTGACTAATATCTGATCCAGTTTTGACTGATTTGGTCCGATTACAGGCGACTTTTGACCGATTTTTTCAAACTTTGACCTAATTTGACTTTGACCGCTATATAGGTTTCCAAATAGCGGCAAATAGCGGTATTTAGCGCCGCTAATAGCGGAACCGCGATAGGCCACCGCTATTTGGACCGCTACACACCCTGCGGTCCGCTAACCGCTATAGCACCGCTATTAACTGCTTAGGACATTATGTTATGAAACTGAGATCTAAAATAAAAAGCTATAGAGAAGTTAAATCTTACAAACTAAGTGATAGCATGAAGAACGAACTGAAATTAATCTTATGAACTAAATGCTTTTACCAAAAACTGCAGAAATTAATAAATAACTAGTCGATTTTAACCATTTTATGAAGATCGAACAGAAATTTGTCTTATGAAGCAATCGATTTTACCTAGAGCAACAGAAATCAATCGAATAAACAATTGATTTTATGAAGATCGAACTGAAACTAAACGCATAAACTAATCCGTTTGTGAAGAACTGAAAATAATCGAATAAACTAATTGATTATATCAAAAACCACTGAAATTGTTCGAATAAACTGATCAATCTAACTAAGAATCGTAGAAAATTAATCAATTTTATGAACAAGTGAAATTAATCAAATAAAACCAATCAATTTTAACCAAGAACCACTGAATTTAATCTAAAAAACTAATCAACTTTATGAACAAGTGAAATTAATTAATTAATCAAAAAAACCTAATCGATTTCATGAACAACGAACAGAAATTAATTGAAAAAACTAATTGATTTTATGAACTGAGTTAAATTAATCATATATAAACAAACTAATTTTATTAAAAATAAATAAAATCAATAGAAAAAAACTAAACGATTTTACAAAGAACGACTGAAACTGACTTATTGAAGAACTGAAATTAATAAAAAAAACTAAAAACTAATCGATTTTATGAAGAACAACTGAATCTAATCAAAAAAACTAATTGATTTTATTGAGAACGCCTAAAATTAATCATATAAACTAATCGATTTAACAAAGAAGGCCTAAAAAATAATCAAAATAAACTAATCAATTTAACAAAGGACTAAAAAACCTAATCAATTTTACAAAACACAACTGAAATCAATAACATAAAGTAATCGATTGACAAACAGCTACATAAATAAACCAAAGTAAACGAACCAGAATAAGGTCAAACAAAGTCCCCTGATCCACTTTAACAAACTCAGAATCAAACGATTTCAGATCTTCATCGGCCGTCTTATCATCCGCGTTGGGCGCCTCAACGTGCTTCTTACAGTACTCGATAACCTTGGAGAGGATCTTGCTGGTGACGTTAGGAAGAGGAATAACGGTGTCGGCACAGTCGTCTTCGATCATGTGTTTGATTGTTTGCGACTCCAAAGCTACTGATTCTTCGACCTCGAAGGTTTCTCCGTCGGAGCTTTTGAGAACGATGACTTTTGATGAGGATGACATGGTTGGGCTTGGGGGTGGATGGATGGATGGATGAAAATTGAAAACCCTAGCTTTTAATGGAGTATTTAAAGGCAACTTTCGTCAAAAATCTATCCACACCACCAAAAGTTTCTTTTTGAGTTAAATGATTGGTTGGTCATGTGATTTGTGAAAATTATAGATTTAGTACTAATAGTTCACTAATTACACACGTAGTCTTAATTGTTGTAATTTTTAAATTTTGGTGATCATTAATACTAATATGCGTTATATTTCTCAGTTAAGTGTTTATAAAATGACTAAATTTGTCCTTGAACAATTAAAAAATAAAAGAGTAAACTGTCATTTTTGTCCCTGATGTTTGGGCAGTTTTGTCACTTTGGTTCAAATCTCAAACTTTTTGCATCTGGGTCCTTGTGGTTTCAGTTTTATTGTCATTTTGGTCCAAATGTGATTTTTTGTCTTCTAAATCATACTATTTTGTCCTTTTTCTCAGGGGCAAAATGGTCATTTTAAGCATTAATATATATTATATATATAAATAAACCTCAAACTCTGTTTAAAATGATCATTTTGCCTCTGAGAAAAAGGACAAAATAGTAGAATTTTAGAAGACAAAAATCACTTTTAGATCAAAATGACAATAAAACTGAAATCAGAGAGACTTAAATGCAAAAAAAATTAAGATTTGGACTAATATGCCAAAACTACCCAAACCTCAAGGACCAAAATTACAGCTTACTCAAAATAAAAACAAAAAAGAGAGAGGTCCACCCTCATCTTCTTCTTCCCCATCTCTCTCTCTAACTCACCACCACCTCCACTTTCAGCCCACATCCTCCACCTTCAACAGTTCCAGATCTGATCCAATTTGATGAATTAACTCAATTCACTTTTGGGTTTTTCTCAATTCCCATCAAACATCCGATGAATTAAGCCAAATCTATGTGTGCCCCACCCCCTACTTCAGTCAACCATTAACCACCACCATCATCTCCACTCCAACCCATGCATTCGGAGATAAAAAAGAATGTGTAGAAATCTAAACAAATAGTACAAATCAACAAACCCGTTATTAATTAGTTTTTAAGACACTTACACAACAAATCGCCACAAAATCAGCCTCGATGCAAATAGTACAGTTGAATATTGATGAATCTTCGGAGGCAATCCTATGGTGACGGCCGTTTGCAGGTACATTTTTCCGGTGAGGGAGTGGGGGTTGTTGTTGTTGGTTGGTCGGAGGGTGTACAATGGAGGTTGAAGAGGTGACGGTGGCAGGTAGGCTTTGTGGTGATGGGGCAGTGGTTTACGGTGCGGGTCACAATGGAGGTTGAAGGAGGTGACGGCTGGTGTGGTGGTCCGACAATCCACATCGGTATTCCGGTCATAATGGAGGTTGAAGGAGGTGACGACGGGAAGTTAAGAGTGGTGATGATGGCGGTTGCTGGTTGTCATGAGTGTTGATTGCGTGGTGGGTTGTTGAGAGAGATGGAGAAGAAGATGATGGATGGAGGTGGCCCTTGTTTTATTTTATTTTTTTTACTTTTTTTTTATTTTTAACCTTAAGGGCAATTTAGTCATTTCATAAACATTTAATTTAGAAATCTAACGCATGCTAGTGTTAAGGACCACCCGAGTTTAAAAATTAACCATTTGGACCACGTGTGTAATTAGTGAACCATTAGGACCAAGTCTGCAATTTTCGCAAACCACATGGACCAACTAAGCATTTAACTTTCTTTTTTTTTCTTTTTTTCTCTTTTTACGTAAAAATAATTGTTGTAAAGTGTGTAAACGAGTCGAGCCAAGTTGAGCTGGAGCTTGAAAAGACTTGAGCGCGTTGTCACAGGAAAATGTTCGAACATCGTTATACTATGGGTTGTACTTGAACGTTTGGGTTTGCTGGCTAGTTCGAGACTTTATCAGTGACGACCTCAGCGAATTAAGAAGGTGTATGTGCCAAATCGTGTCTATACGACGAACGCACCACTGTTCGAGAGTTGTTATTGCTCTCCTAATATAAGACATGTTTAAATGAATAAAAGCATTATTTGGATTGATATAGTGTTAATTAACGTCCATTGATGTTGTAGTTTAAATTTAAGAAGCTTGGTTATTTTCAAAGTGCATAAGTAAAAGTAATAAGTCACAATTTGGTCTCGAAACCACCAACATGATACTATCTACCTACATACCACCTCAGTTATGATGTCTGAGCTTGAATGCAAGAGAGACATGCTTTTCAACATATGCATATAATCAATTTAAATCATACTTCCTAGTTCACGTACTAAAATCTTGACCACTTTTGAAACTTCAAAACCACGCATGAAGCAAGTAATCATAAGCAAGATCCTAGCTGAATGTATCATCATTATCACCTCTTCCATAATCTAAGACAACCTCATGTTCGATAAACAGCACAATCATCCACAACAACTTCACTAAACATAACATCCCAACACAACACGAATTTCAACAACAATACAAACACAAAAGCAATATTACAACATCATAAACACACAAATATCAAAACTAAACATCAAAAACCTAAAAACAAATACAGTTTTTAAACTAATTTCAGTAATAAGTTAACACAAGAACAATATTTACCGCGTGATTAAGGAAGCGGTGTCTTTAAAAACCCTAAAATCGGAGAAGAAGCATCGCTGCACAAAATTGGGGGATTTAACCCAATGAATGCAGGTGTGAGATTCAGATTAGTTATGTGAAGCAGACTGTGAAACAGAGGTCGAAATGGTTGGATAATGGTGATCGAAGTGTAGTCATCGGAACCCTAGTCGCCAGAAAAACTACCACAGAATCAAACTAGCGACGTGGTCGCCTCGGTTAGCCTTTTTCTCCGGAGCAGAATGAAAACAAAAGGAAGAAAAGAACAGTGCCTTGTAAATGAAAACTATATGTGGCAACAGACGGTAAAAGGATGCATCAACGATTTGTACATACAACAAACTTTGTACAACATCACAAAACACATAAAATCAAAATAGCACAACATACAACTCCCACAGCTCAAAAGTGATACAAAATTTAGTATATAATATGTGGTTATGTTGGTAAATCTAATGAAAAGCTTATCACGTAACGAATAAAATTGCGAAACGAACGTTGATGACAACCCAGTCGTCATATACCGTGTGTATTTTTACTAATCGAGACATATAATTTAAAACCCAATAATATTATGACAAGCTAATTTTTATAAATTAGTAAAAACTATATTAAATGTCTTATATCGCGTATAAACCTCCAAGTATTACACCCGCCTATTAGATAATAACCCTTACATATACTTTTGCACTAACAAAAGAAAAGATAAATGTGAATAATCACCACCTACAAAAGTGTAGATGTATAGTTAAACGGATTTTATGAGGTTTTAATCAAATACTTATGTATATAAACTAGTGGTTGACTGCGGCGGGTATTTTAATAGGTAGATAATGTTAGTTACAAACATGGTTTGTAGTTGAAGTAGAATTCCTGTAACCTACAATGTAACAAAGCTAACAATACAAAACATGTATACAGTCATCATATCTAAAATAAAGGTGTAGCAAATCGGCCAATTCACTTACTACACAATCCATTAAATAAAATATGAGCAATGTAATTCATAAGTATCTGAAACTTATACATATGCAACTATGCACAAACATCTATATACATATTAAGCGTATTCAAATTGCCAAATTACTTCAGATTAAACAATCAATTAAAATACTAAAGTAAAACTGCTACCGGTAATGCAGGGGGTAATAAACCATTGGAAAGCACTTTTAATGACTCCAACGAATACGACTTAAGCGTCGGTTTAGTCGAGCGCAGGCCTAACCGCACCCATAACCAGACTAACCGCATCCACAACTCCATCAGAAAACTTATTCCACACAGGCTTCTTACACGCATTGGCTTGGCCCTCTGTCCCAAATCATCAATAGAACTCACCTCCACCACCACGTTAGACAACGACCAATCTGAACAATTGTCACCATCACGCTCCTTTATTGCCAACCATGCCGGTGGCTCTAGCGCTGTAACCATCATCTGACACCACGGCAACGTGAACGATGTAACTGGATTTTATCCCAATAATTGATGCATTAAACTCAAGTCAATTTGTTTCAAACATGATTGATGATGTAGACACAAAGGCGCATCTAATTGAACTTCAACATTACAATCATCACAAATAACTTTGTGGGTTTTCCCAATAACAGCCCCAATTGTATTTGGCTGCCAATTCACGTTTTCGTTGTAGAATTACTTCCAACATACTACCCTTATCACCATCGTGTGGTTTCAAAAACGTGTCCAAGTCGTAGTCAAATTGCTGATTCTTTTGGAACTCCCATTGTTCATCCAACAAGGCGAATCGGCAATTCTTTTTTTACCTTCTTCCGTTTGAATGTCCACCGACTATTTAAGCATGTCTTGCTTCATACTTTTATACGCCCCAAGTTCCTCGGCTATCGAGACTTTTCTTGACGAATCGACCAGTTTTTTATTTTTCCGTTGTCATCCTGTTGGTGCGTTGTTTTCCTTGAGGTCTAGCATACCACCGGTGAATGCGTTGTCCGGTGTTGTCGATGTCGTTGTTTGGTAATTACCAGATTCTGAAGACTTCCGTCCCTTGTCGGAATGACTATCCGACGCTTCACCCATCGTAGGGACTTTGGACCATTTTGCATATTGTCGACAAATATCCCATGTGTCAATGTGAGTAAAACTGTTTGGACGATTTATTTTGTAATCTTTCAAAGTTTAAGTCATGAAGATCGTTACATCCACTCCACGATCTTAAAAAAATAATTGTTACTATATATTTAATAAAACTCATAGTTAAAAATACATATTAGTAAGAATATTACCGCTTGAATCCAATAGCCATTGAATGTATTCAAAGCTTTCCATATTGAATTGAGTGGATGAGTCGTACAATTGAATCTACCCACTTGTTTGTAATTATTTAGTATAGTTTTACAAAAAGTATCCTTGGTTGTTGATTTCATTTCCGTTTGTTTTCCGAGGTATAACACCATGCTTTCGCCAAAGCTACCTCTTGCTCCATTTTCCATGGCGTACTCTTCGCATGCCCGACGAATTTACCTTTCGATTCACCATATTCGCCTTCTTCATCTTCGTCGTCAAAATCTTCATCTACATCTTCATCATCCAAATTATATTGTTCATATTGAGTTTCGGCCACAAACTCGTTATCTTCACCTCCAAAAGCATCTAAGTTTATGTTGCCTTATTGAGAATACTCATATCGACTAGAAACTATATTAGGGTCATGTGGTAGATTTTGTGGTTGAGGTGGTGCTTGTGAAAAAAATTAGGCGTAAATTGTAAAACCCAAAGATGTTGGATACTGATAAAATCAGGGCAGTGGTTGTTGTGTAAAAAGTTGGTGTTGTGGTTGTTGCGGCCTATATCCGTCTTCATTTGAACCGCCTACTCTAGTCCTTGATCTACCACCTCTCGAACTAGAACCCGCTTGACTAGATTTCTTCGTGGTATGTTTCCGTTTTCTATGATCCATAAATAAGAAATATGAGAGCATGAAAATTTAGTATAAATATTGTGAAAGTTTAAGAGAGTTGCGTGGAGAGATGTGAGAATGGTATGTATATATGTAAAGTGCGTAAAAAATATAAATGAAAAAAAAGTTTTTTTTTTAAATCAAACCGTTTGAAAGAAAAAACAAAACAAAAAAAGCATATAACCGTTACACACACATCCACATGGTCTACTACCCGTCCCCTATCCGTCGGGCACCACCCACTGGACCGGCAGCGGCGTGCCTCGTGCGGGTAAGGGTACTCGCTCTCTTTGGTTTGGGTGGCCCGCCTCCTAATGGTGTGTTTTTAAGCATGTCAATAATTTTCATCCTAGTCTGGGATCTTCACTTTTTAACTTGAATCTATATTATATGCGTAAAAGTACAAAAAATAATAATAATAATATGAGTACAAATGGGCTTAACATACTAAACGTGAGAAGTAAAGGATGAATTTTTCTTTTTGAAATATTTTACATGTATTTTAGTTCAAGAATCTAAAAGAAATTGTGTATTTACATTACTAGAGTAATTATGTAATCACTCTAGATTAATTACACATAGTTACTCTGTTAGAGTAAATATACAATTTTTCTTTTTTACATTTTGTAATTAAACATCATAATTAATTAAGTAGATATAAAAAAAAATTCTTCACTTATATTAAGACATTTGATATTTACTCATAATGATATATAGCTGTTTTTCTTGCATTTTCTTTGTTATGTAATTTCGCATAAACTATAGTTTTATACTCGATAAAACTATAGGTTTATACTTCATAAAATACATAAAGTAATTAGGGTTGGGTGCAAAGGGTCAGAATTGACTCGACCTGGCCCAGGCCCTCTAGAATCGTATACTCTTTTATGGGTGAAATGGGGAACCACGAACTTTATAAGCCTATGTGGTTCCAGGTCCTGATAGGTCGGGTAAAGAGTCTGATGGGCCAGGACTGTTTTGTGTAATGGGCCTTTGTAAAGCAAGTGGAACAAGATCATTTTTTGGGCTACAAGTGCAATTAATGATGATATACATACATACATAACATGCTTGCATATGTAAGTCTCATTAACATATTTCGGTAAACACATACATACATACAACTAAAACACTTTATACACACAAACCTACATACATACATACAATTAAAACAAATCTTTGCCGAAACCATGTAATATAGAGTAGGGAAAGGATATTGATATGGATGGAATCCCAAACGTTTTTGGATAAAATAGTTCTTAAGGTTCTTTGTCAAAAAACCATGGCTCCAAACTCGGAACTGACCCAGAACCGAATTTAAGCATTAACTAAAACCCGCAAACCGACCCATATACAAAACATGCAGAAGGTATTGAGTTGGATGAAGATGACTTTGTAGGCCATGCAGTATAATATGTGAAGGTAAAAACTAATGTGTCCAACAGCTAAAAAACCATGTTTTTCGGTGCCTTAAAAACCATTAGACCAATAACAATTTAATAATGAAGCAATATCGTAACATCATTCGTAGAATAAATTAAAAAACCAATCCAAATAAGTAGCATAATCAAACCAACCTTCAAGTTCGTAACGTAAAAATAAATAAGACGATAATTATGGAAATCCAATAGGTGAATAGCATGTTAAATCTTGAATCGTAATAGGCAAAATCGGTTTTTGTGGTTCTCTTTCAAGACGCATGGGTCGAACCGGAACCGACCAGGAACCAATTTGTGGAGAATTCTGAAACCCACCAACCGACCCTTCTAAGACAAAGGTTCGGGTCTATTGTGGGTTTGGCTTGAGTTCACGGTTTTATAGTTCTAGACCCTTGCTCACCCCGAGTAGTAATATTCCTCCATACTGTCTCTTACAAGAAAACACTTTCAGTAATAGCCGCCCATATATATTGAAAGAGAGGGATCGTATACCGTTAAGTCATTGACGGAATTCGCAAGTCGCAAACAAGTTGACATGATGGGCAAGGCTTCTTTTGTATTCACTTTCTAGGCCCATTTAACAAACCTAACATTAGTGGTGCACAAAAAATCCGGACCTGGACCCGAAAAAAAAACCCGGAACCAGGTATTATAAAACCCAGGTTTTCTATAACCGAACCCGACCCTACCTGTAGGGTTGGGACCGGGTATGCTTAGCTGATCTAAAACCCGAACCCGGAACCGGGTTTTTTTTTATACCTGGTATATACCCGGTTTTTCGAAGAACCCCATTTTATAAATACCTTGAACCGGTTTCTATAAATACCCGGAACCGGGTTTTATAAATACCCGGTTTTATAAAGAGAAATTAATTACATGCGAGAAACGTAATTCTCTCTTGAGGAACAATTACATGGGGCCTGCACATATAGTATGTTTATATTACAATTTTGAATCTAAGTTTAACAATATTACCATGATTATGTTGAATACCCGGTCGGGTTTTTTCCCAACCCGATGCATACAGAACCCTACCCGATGCATACCCGAACCCCGGAAATAGGGTATTATAATACCCGGGTTTTAGAAAACCAGACCCGGCCCCTACCCGAACCCGAGTTTATAGGGTATACATTTTGTTACAAAACCTAGACCCGGACCCGGACCCGACCCGGTTTTTCAAAAGACCCGATTTTGTAAAACCCAATCCTACCTGAACCCGGTTCCATACCAGAACCGGTTTTTAAAAAACCCGATTTGTGCACCACTAACTAACACTGTTATTCTTTCATACAGTTACGTTTAAATAGGCATCATATATACCGTTAAGTCGTTAACGGAATTCGCAAGTCGCAACCAAGTTGACATGATGGGCAGGGCTTCTTTTGTATTCACTTTCTAGGCCCATTTAACAAACCTAACACTGTTACTCTTTCATACAGTTACGTTCAAATAGGCATCGTATATAGAGGTTTTATATCTATTATACAATATAAGATAATGCATTCTAGGCCCATTTAACATACCTAACACTGTTATTCTTTCATACAGTTACGTTTAAATAGGCATCGTATATAGAGGTTTTACATCTATGCTAATGCATCTTAAATATGCAATAAGCTAATTTAACTTTATTTGAAGAGAGTATCATTGTAATTTATTTAGTTATCTGCATACTTAAATAATACTTATTTTGGAGACTTAAATATTTATCCATAATTAAATAATAAGTATCCGGCCAATATGGAGGGTGTGAGGGTCATGGTTGGGACATGATTCGCCACGTAGGAACATGAATGGAAGGCTACACCATCCCCTTGTTTGATTCACCATGGTTTGCACGGATTAAACCATGGCAACAATGGTCCTCCTTTCTATTTTCTAATAAATCCTTTCCTTTTTTTCTTTAGACAAAGATAAATTAAAATAAATAAGTGGATAGTGGTTTGGGTCATGACCACACCCTTAAGGTAGTGGTCTTGGATGATGGATTAGAGTTGAGTGCTATGGCGCTAACGTGGAGGGTCATGGTGGTCATGAGGGCCATGACCACTTCAAGTTCAAATCTAATCAAGAAAAAAACAATTTAGGATTATTGATGTAAAAAAGTAATATTTGCTGTTAAAAAATGATAACAATAGGTATCCATAATTTAATTTATATTAAATATCTAAAGATATATTATTTTAATATAATTATTTATTAGAAGAGAAATGAGAGATCTCAAGTTCAAACCTAATCAAGGAAAAAACAAATTAGAATTATTGATATAAAAAAGTAATATTCGCTATTCAAAAAAATAATGATAATAGTAAGTATCCATAATTCAATTTATATTAACTATCTAAAGATATATTATTTTAATATAATTATTGATTAGGAGAGAACAGCGGAAAACCAACATTTAGAGTATTCACGCCCCTTTCACCTTTTTAACCCTATAATTACACTAAAAACACTACATTACTCTCTTCTTTCAATTATATAATATTTTATATACCTTTATTATTATTTTTTCTCTTCCATTGACCCACAACTATTTTTTAAATATATTAAAAGTATAGAAGATAAAATTGTCCCCTCATATATATACAGATGAAAAGTAATATTTTCTTTTTCTTTCACTTGCAATCATTTTTTATAATATAAAGAACACCCGCATATAATTTAATAGATAAGATGTAAATGCTCTTAGATGACACAAAATCATACCATTTGTCTTCTATTTTCATTTTTATTTATAATTTATATGTATATAGATAAATATATAGATATAGATTGCAATAATCCATCACAAGTCATGTAATTACTATTCATTATTTACAAGTTAGGGAGCATGTGCTTCAAGTCAATTATGCAACCAAACTAACTTTTAGTCGGATTTATGGTATAACTAACCCAACATTTACATACATGTGTACCTCGGTTAATCAAGTTATGCTATGTAAGTTATCTTCTTCACTCTCTATTTATTACTTAAACACTAGAGCGTCGTCTTCACGTAGGAAGTTCATTTCTTTTTTAGTTTTTACAAATTACGCATTAATAAATAAAACATATTTTAAAAAGGTAAATTACATTTAATTAAAAAACACATTGCATTAAATTAAAATAAATAAAATTACATTAAATGACAATACATTAAATTAAAATAAATAAAATGACCTTAAAATAAAAAAAACATTTTAAACTAAAATTAATTCAAGTATTCGTCGTCGGAATCCGCCAAAAGGTAGGGTAAATCTAGTTCTCCAATATGCTCCACGAGATCATATTTTAGTCTCCAATGCATATCTTCATTAATGAGCTTGTTAAAAACAGTATCATCGAAAACAGGCTCGACTAGAGGATCCCGAATGTGCACCGATGCTATCGCGTTTTCGTCGGCTTTTAGAATCATGTTATGTATAATAATTGGCACACCCCAACCGATGACGGAAACATCGAGGCGGGACGAAATAGATTGCTCATTGCTCATAATACTAATTGCGACAATAATTAATTAAATCCGAATTTCATTTCATGGCATAAAGTCATTACAATACAAGGGAAAATTCAAATACAACATTAACTAAGACAAAATTTGATACATCCATAATAAACCTAAACGTCTAAATGTGTATCTAGCGTCATCGCTACTTCGTTTTCATGGCATCAACCTTTTCAACCTGTAACATGTTTAAAATACGAGTTCAATGCAAAAGCAAAGGCGAGTATACAAGTTTGAGCATAGCATACGTATAAGCATAGGTTTAAACAAATCCACATGGCAACTAAGTTTACATACGAGCATATACAAGGCATGCGATATTTTTAGTCAACCCTCTGTTTACGCAACTAGTATAAATAATTCAACATGACCACTCGTTCACGGGCGGTGTGTTACTCCTATAGCGCTATACATGTCAAATGGAGGCTCAAAATAAGCTAATGACTATGGTATCACACACGTTCGGTCCTAGTATAAGCATAACATACGTATCAAAGCGTTCATGTATAATGGATTGCTCGTGCAAGTAATAAAGCATAAGTTTAGTGTTGTTTTTTATATGTAGACATGTTACACCCCAAAAGTGGTAAACGTAAAAGGGGGTTCGAGTATACTCACGGTTTTGCAAGCGTTCCGATTAGCAAAGTCCTTGAAGAGTTGTTTGTGTTGCGGGATGAACACCGAGTTATCCTACAAGAGGAAAACGTAGGTGTGAGCGTTGGAATGATAACGAGAGATTCGGGATTTGGAATAATGCATTCAAAGTAACATATACGAAAATACTCACTATGGTATAGCACTTGTCCTTGACACTTATATTAACCCATAAGGATTAGGTGTGGTTTCATAGGTTCAAGACCTATAAGAATCGTTGACAAGGAACTACACACATAGTGATAAACTTATTAACTTAATAGATGCTTATTTAGTCATTATCAAGGGTTCGGTTTCAAGAATTATATTATAGTCCATATGTATATATATATATATATATATATCTGGTTATATAATCATGTAGGAGGTGGGAGGATGAACCATCCACTTAGGTACCTCTTAGTGTCATGTAATTCAAGTAGGAGGTGGGAGGATTAACCATCCACTTTGGAACCTCGTATGATGTTCACCACTACACAAGTTACCAGAGGTAACAAGGATGGTCTTAGAACAAGGACAAAATGTAAATGATAAGAATGTAAAGTGTGTCGCCACTATACCAAGTAGCCAAGTGAACTACAACCCAGGGAGCACACATCGACACACGTCGACGGCTAGACGGGGTTGTGACACTTTAGGACTAGCAAGCTACTTAGGATAATGATGAAAATCATCAAGTGATGTGTGGTCCAAAGTGAGGATAGCCCAAGCTAACCAAGGTGGACACACTATCATCAAGCTTTTGGCTTGGCATCACTTGTGAGCTTAAAGCTCTTCAAAACAGAAAGTTTAGAGTGTTAAAACACTCTTATTTACATGTTTAACAACCTTGGTTAGTCTCACTAATCATAGCTTTGATTGTAAGCTCAAGAACACAAAGTTGTTTGATGAAACATAAGTTTTGAAGGAGTTTTGTTAAAATCAGAAAGTTTCTTGCACTTCAACCTCAAATATGAAGGAGTTCCATCTCAGTTTTCCATGGAAAAACCTAAGAAAACCATCCTAGAGAGGTCCCAAGTGCTAAGAAAGAAGGAACAATGAAAAAGGTGAAGTGGAAGTGAGCTAGAACTCACTTTGAAGACCTTGAAATTTCTGCTCAAATTCTGAGATTATTAGCAGATTTGAAGTGATTAGAGAGCGTTTTAGTGGCGTTTGCAAAGTGGAGAAGTGTAGGAATGGGTTGGGTTTTATAGGATGTGATTAGGGTTAGTTAGGTGGGTGTTTAATGCAAGAAGCACAATCCTTGTGCACAAAAATTGACCAATCCATGAGCTTAAACAACTTTCTGCCGAAACAGACGACTGGCGGGGCGCGAGAAGGAATGGGGGACACGCTGGCGGCCCGCGAGAAGCTGGGAGAAGTTTCATTTTTAGCAATTCAGCCCCTAGAGTTTACATTTAAGGGTTTAGGGGTGTTATAAGCATAAAAAGTGCATTTTAAGGGGGGTTTTAAGTCAGTTTATCGTAAGAATAATTATAACCAAGTATGATTGCATATATGTATCATGTATAAGTATCGTATAATGTATGTACGTCACGTATTTGCAAGTTCATCACACATTTACGAATATCACAAGTATGCGTTACATGTTTGAATGTATAAGTATAAAATGATTATGACTAAGTATAACACGAATGAGAATAACAATATGAGTTTTCATTATGATCCAAGTCTCAGTTTTCAATGATTACAAAGATTACAACGAAAGGACGATTACAAGATATAAAGGTTTCCAAAAATAGAAATACATCACGAGCTTTCTAAATATGGAAAGTATGAAAACGCTACAATAATGCACGTATATACGACATACCTAATCTTTTTCACAATCATAACACGCATTGGTTGATTAACTATACCCCACTTTGACTTTAAAACACCAAAAGCCCGTTCCACGTCTTTTCTTGTCGCCTCGTGTTGCCTCTTGAACATCTTTTCGTTCTAAATGTGAGGATATGGAAATGATTTCACAAACATGGACCAGGTAGGGTAGATTCCATCGGTAAGATAGTACCCACGCTTGTATAAGTGGTTGTTCACGTGAAACGAACATTTTGGTGCAGTTTCATCTCGTTGAGTAAGAAATAACAGAGATTGTTGGAGCACATAGATATCGTTTTGTGAATCTGGTGGACCACAAAAGGCGTGCCAAATCCACAAATCTTGAGAGGCCATCGCTTCAAGCATAACTGTCGGGTACTTGTGATCCCCTCTCATATATTGGCCCCACAACTCTGTTGGATACATTCTCGAAACAAAATACGTACAATCAAGGCTATCCAACATCTCCGGAAGATGATGTTTCTCCTCATGAGCTTGGTATAAAAGCGCAACGTCGTGGCTTGTTGGTCTACGTAAGAACTCGGAAGCGTATAGTTACATACCGTTTGGCAAAATATTCTAGACACTCACAGGAAGTCCTTTCGGCCGTATTTAAATACTCGTCGTTCTCATCTGGAGGGTTACCGATTGTAAGTTGTTTGATTACCAATGTAACTTTTTGAAATAATGTATAACTCTTCTTCATTCTCCCATCAACGCCCTCTTGAAACCACGGGTTATTTGCTTACACGTTACTTACAATTTTTAAAAACAACATTTTTGACATATGAAACCTATGACGAAATTGTATTTTGGCTCCTGGACAAAATAATCTGCCATACGAAACCTTTTTCTCGAGCACGACAGACAACTCCTTTTTTATTAGATGTGCCAGTGTCTTCTAGTTCAGCTTGCTCAATGAGATTTTTGAAAAAAATTTAGCTACTATCGCATGAGGAAGAATCATCGTCTTCACTAATTTCGTATGGAATAAACAGCGGTATGTCATCCGCCATTTTAAAAAATAGGGTGAGATTTTTGGATTGTGAAAGAAAGGATTTGGTTGATAGAAGTTTGGATTACGATGATAGAAGTGAGAAATGGTGTTGTTTAAATAAGAAAGTTGTATTTTTTTTTATTTAGAACTAGATATAACGAATAATTTATATGGAACGGCTAGTTATAACGTTCAAAATCCAATCGGTGACTACTAACCGAGATCTTGTGTTCACCGAAACCAAAGGGATGTCGACGGTGGTGTGCCTGCACGGGGTCACCACTCACCGCTAGGCCTCCCCACAGACGCCTCTACCACCCTTACCCTCATCTCTCTCACACACCACCTTCATCGCCATCAGACCACCAAACCCACTAGCCATCTGTGACCCATGGCCTTCATCGAAATCGATTCCCGATGTAGATCTACCTTTTCTTTTGTTTTATACCGTTTCATTTGTAACTCGTATCTAGATTCGTTCTATTGTAATTATTTCCTTTGGTATCGTGTGCTAACTTTAATTTCCCCACTGTTAATTTCTTTATGTCCGTTTATGAATGTTTATCACCTTAACAACATAAGTATAAACAACACAAACAAGTTTATTATTTTCAATAAACAACTAAAAAAATTATTCGTTTATATTGTTTGGGTTTGTATATGTATCTAGTTAAGGTTGAAAGAAATAGACGATATCAAGCTGGTATTTATTTACAACCCTACGTATCATATTAGAAAAAATCAAATCCTTACCAACCCACATCCTAAGTAAATTTCTTGTAAATCAAGTGCTTAAGCTATTAGGATTATTATATTTAACAATTATTCCTAGTCTTAATGATTTTTTTGCACTAACAAGAATCGAACATCAGATTTGATGCTTCATAATACATCAAAGACTAAATATTTTATTTTAAACCCAATCTCTTAAGGATATCCAAGCAACTTGTTAAATCAACAACTAATTGGAAATCATATGAGCTTTAAGTATTTAAAAGTGAGGTTTCTTGAGTTAAATGTTCTCTCTCTCTCTCTCTCTCTCCCTCTCTCTCTCTCTCTCTCTCTATATATATATATATATATATATATATATATATATATATATATATATATAAATGGGAGAGTTATCTTGAGAACGCTAAATATCGCGAGAACCATGAGAACGAATGAAAAAACCAATCAAAATCAAATTTTTTAATACAAACCTCTTTGTAATTAAAATACAACATCAAAAAGAATTTACAATATCAAATAATTCTTTTCTCCTCTCAAAATCACTCTTACTGGATTTTTTACGCATGTGTAAATATAACAAATTTACACATGTGTAAATGACAAACTTACACATATGTAAAAAAATTATTTACGAATTCACGTAAATTTAAATGTGTAAATTTAATTTCTAATAGTGTATTCGAATAATAATGATAAGTGTAAAAAATTTGAATTGTTTTTTATCAAGTTCTTGTGGTTTTTTCATTCGTTCTCACGGTTCTCGTGATATTTAGTATTTTCATTTAAACCCTCCCCTGTATATATATATAGAGAGAGAGAGACAGAGAGAGAGTGTGAGAGAGAGAGAGTTTTTATAAATGTAACTTATTGGTTAGGTTTTTCTTCATTACATTTAGAAGACTATAGTATATGTTTCATTTAAAAAAGAGTATTATAAACATCATTGCTAAATAAATCTATTTTAATATCCTGATTATGTAATACGATGAAAGATTAAACTATAAAGAAAAAAAATAGGTTGCTTGTGAATAAAACAAAACATGATTTATGTTTGAAGAACAGATGGGCATGGCATGGGTTGCCTTCATACACATACATGTTTTTGTTGCCCATATTTGACAGCATAGACAAAAATTGTGGGGGCCTCATCTTGTCTATATCCTAATTTGCCAGATCAGCTATACCCCACAAGGCTGAGTTGGAATTTTTAATTACAGGAAATAGTTATATATTTCAAAAATTTCTTTTTAAAATACCCTTGTTGTATCTTACAGCATTCATATTAGGTTCTCAATACATATTATCAAAAGTTAACTAAAATATATCTTTTTCTCTATTTTTTTTATATTTTTTAACAACCTCTCACATCGGATTCTCGATCTGTATATCTATTTTACTCAGAAACACTTACTTTATTGTTTTTTTCTTTATTTCATACACTCAGGAAATTACATTTAGAGATAAATAGTGAGTCTCAAATAATTAGAGAACTAGTGTAGGTTCTTTAAACCTTATTTCTATTTTAGAGATGCTGATATAGAGTGCAAATAAAAGAAACTTTATATTTTTTCTATATTTTTAAAAAGAAAGTAACTATATAAAGAACCTAATGTGAATGCTCTTATTCTTTTTCACTAGATCTATAATGACATAAATGTTTTTTTATAACTGATCGGGTTTAATCAGATAGTTCTAAACTTTGATAATAAAAATAAAAGTACCTGTTTTTTATGTGGATTGAAGACGATTAATAAAATATACAAGTCTGAAATAAACAAAATATGAGTAATGGTAAATGAACTTATAGATGAGATTTCAAAAAAAGGAACATATAAATTTTAAAAGTGTGGTTCAACCATCCGTCCACTTTGCCACTTCAAGCGATAACTACTGGCTGTTCGAAAGAAGACAATTAAAAAACACTCAACCGGACTGAATATGTGGGCTTATGAGCATTTTATAATATTTTAGATATATAAATCAAGCAAATAAATATTAAATCATTAGTTACTTAACAGAAGCTTAAATTATTTCTTGACACTAATTTTTAATAGTAAGATTTTTTTTTCTATTTCTTTACATTGTACCTTAAAAAATTAACAAATAAAGGGCAACCCTTGAGAAGCAAAAGAGCCGAATGAGGCACAAAAGTACAAAAGGCTAATTAAGACAAAATAAACAAAAGTATCTTGATCGTGTATTTCATTCAATAGTTAAATACATACATTGATGTTATGCTTTAGCACATACAATTATTTACTATATATACAAATACATGTAATAAGCTAATCAGTTAATGTCACACCCTCAATTTCCACTTGCGGAGTTTTACCGCGAGGCGTGTGAACAAACCAGAATCTGAAACACTAGTACGTCGAACGACTCTATATGATTTGATAATACGTTTTCCAAAAATCATTTGTTTAACCATTCATCGTAGATTTTATATTGTCTTAGTTAGTTACCAATGTTTAGCGGAAGCATTAGTTTTTATGGTTGAGCGGAAGCATAAAATAAGTAGTGAAACGGGCGCCAACATAAACGCCAAAACAAATGAAAAACCCAAAACAATGTTTATAAATGAGACTCGATAAAAGATGTCTTGTTCAATGCGTGTGAGTGCACCTAGAGCTCCTAGCGTCCTGAGAAACATGTAAAGAAACAAGTGTCAACATTAAAGATGAGTGAGTTCACAGGTTTTCACAAATTCGTTTGTTCGGTTATGAGTTGTTTCCCCCGTTATCCCTAACCCGGGATAACGGTTTAGTTCCATTATTCCCAACCCGGAATAATAATAATGTTGGTTCCATTATTCCAAACCCGGAATAATAAAGTTGTTGTTTCCATTATCCCTAACCCGGGATAATATAGTTGATTCGTAATTAAGTTCAATGTTAACATATATAGGTAGCTAGCCTAAAGTCATGTCACGTAAGTGTTCGTGATCGAAGCTGACTGTTGTGCCTCCGTGTTGCCAGACCTATCACTGACCATGGCGAAGTTAGGCCAAATTATTCACCCGTTGACCATACCCGGTCGGCTAGCGCGACTAGCTCGGATGGGGCTTGTCGGGCCCAGTAGTACTACTTATAATTCCCCCGCTATTAAAACCCAATACTAACGACCGAGAGATTGACGAGGACTTAAGTGATATAGCTGCTTAGTGACCATAACGTTACATTAACATTAACTTAGTTACCGAATAGTTATGTGACGTTAATTTCATATAACGTAAAGAGATTGAGTTGAAGAGTGTATACATGTTTCTCCCCCTGTTGTTTAAAACCGGATAAAATTAGGGGCCGTGAACTCACCTTTAGTTGCTCGGTTAGTGTAGCAAAGAAGTTGTAAGGGATGGGACCGCTAATTGCGTCCTAACAAACCAATTGATTTCAAGTCAGTGTGTGAACACACCAATACAAATTCTACACGTAATTTACGCACAAAGTGAAACACACAACAAAATACCTAACACTCAAACATGCATGCAAGTATCCTCATGTGAACATAGTAATCAAAACAATTTATCATGAACATAATCCAATCCATGCAACAATTTGGTGCACACAATCACAAGTTATCAAATTTCAGCTTACATACTCATAATTCAGCTGTTTTCTAGGATTTTTATAAAATAGTTCCAACGTTCCAAAAATTCCAATTATTTTACAGCAGGTGACAACTATATTGTAGAAATTTATATAAATTTTTCAAGTCCTAATACTTTACCAATTATTCATAAATATTAATATACTAGGCTGCAGTCAGATTCGTCGCTTTCTGACTGCAGTCCACGGAAGAATTTATTTAAAAATCACTGATAGTCCAATTAACAAAATTCTAGTTGGAGTTGCCCGGAAATTTCCATACCTAGTTGCTGTACAAATTTCATGATTCGAATCCCTACTGATTATAAAATCCAACTCGATAAACAACTAACAAAATTTCAAGATTTTCACAGCTTTAGTTACTGAACTTATTTGGCCACTTAAAAATATCAAACGACTTCAGAAAAATATGAATCCAGTGCCATTAGATTCGTTATTCAAATCTCTACGTTTTAGACTTCAGAAAATCCGTTTTTCGACAACTAACGACCGAGTTACAGCCAGATGAAGTCGGCTGCAACTATCACTCAGCAACCTGTTTCAGCATTTTATCACCACTAATTCGCATAAACCGTCAATACAATGAACCTAGGCGATCAAGAACTGATTTTTCTAATCATAGACCAATACATATAACATATCCATGCAAACCTAATCAACATCTCTAGTTTTTATAAACAAACACAGCCTATGCTTTTCAGATTTCGAACAAACATCACTTGCAAACATTAATAACAAATCGGCTAACCTAACCTTGCATTCAAACATATAATCCGAAAACAACACAATCACTTCATTCAAACACATATATCCGAATATGATCTTGTAACAAAAGATAAACCCTAACCTTTAATGACTAGGTAAATAAGCCGAGACTTGGACAAGAACCGATTCGGATTGAAGGTAGATCGCGACCGAGAAGATCCGTGACCGAGAAGGGATGTAATAGGCTGTTTTGCGATTGAGGAGGTGAACAAGTGGAAGAGATGGGCTGTTTGCGATCGAAGAGATGAAGGATCGGCTGCCGTCGGCTTCTTAGATGCTAGGGTTTTGTGTGTTGTGAAGAAAGACCCATGCATGAGTTTGTATATATAGGCGCAAGAGATAAATGGGTTGTGGTTTGGGTGTCTCGCGGCCGAGGGCTTGGGTGGGTCGGTTTGGGTTGTTTGCTCGCGACATGGTTTTGGGTTTAAGGTTTGGGTTCTAAACTTGATCCCCAAGTTTAGTTCCTTGAGTCGCAAGAAAAAGAGGCCGGCTCGTGTCGCGATTTGGCTCGATTCATTTGTTTATTTATTAAGTCTATACATTATAACTAACATAAAGCACAAACTCGGATATCACATAATAACGTAGCGCGTAATTTATTCGACAAGTATTGCGTTTAAGTTATCCGAAAAACCGGGATGTCACAGTTAATTCTTTTAAAAATATAGAAAACAACAAAATATACAAGTGATATAACTAAAAAAGATAGAAAACAACAAAATATACAAGTGATATAACTAAAAAAGAAATATCTTCTAACTCTTACCATATGTTTATGTATACGTTACCTGTGCATGTCCTTTGTGGCGGAGAGAGGTGTGAAGGGAGTAAAAGAAGTCAATAACCTTAACACTTTGATATCATATGAAATATGAAAACGTCATGTTTTATATAAATACAAAGGAAACTTAGTCTGATCATAGCTGCTAATTTTAAGGAAGATAATTACAATGAAAAGTAGGGGTGTGCAAAAAATTGACATAACTGAATCATAACCGAATTAACCGATAAAACCGAACAAAAAAACCGAAGCAAATAAAAAACCGGTGGGTCGGTTAATGGTTTTTCTAAAAACCGAAAGTAGCGGGTCGGTTATAGTTATCAATGTTTACATATCCACTATAACCGAACCGAACCGACATGTAGAAATCTTTTTTTTGAACAGCCAACTAAATTGCCGGAATAAGCATCCTGCGATGCCCTCAATCGAGCAAATGCATCCCCTCCTCCATAACGGTCAGAGTTGGATGCATACCTGAGCCACCAAGCCACCAGTTCCAAGGAAAACTCGCCGCCCGAAGGCCCACTACGGTAAAACCCGGTTTAGCTCGGTTTCGAACTGGCGACCTCCAAAGAGGCCTAGTTCTAAATTTAATCGCCACCACCAATGTCCTTCAAAGTGATGCTAGTGAGAGTTGAACTTGGGACCTCAAGTATAGAAACCAAGTGACTAACCACTAGACCATCTTGTCTAGACAACATGTAGTAAAATCTTTGTCGGATTTAGGACTTTTCAACATCTTTTTTTAAATACTTAATGTTTTTGGTTGAATATTTTTAGTAGTTATTCGTTCTCTTATATCGTTTTGGTTGAATGCTTATATAAATTTATGGAATATATCATATCACTTTGTTTGAATATTTGGTAACAATCTATATTAATATTATAGATTTAAGAGTTAAATGCTTGGTTGGTCCCTGTGGTTTGCAAAAATTGCAGACTTGGTCCTAGTGGTTTACTAATTACACACGTGGTACTAAAACTTGTCAAAAATGAACTCGCTTGGTCCCTAGCCCTAACATCAGTTAAATATCTCTGTTAAAACACCCCATGTGCTTAGCACATGAGGGTAATTTGGTCTTTTCAGTCCAGCCCATTATAAAAAGAGTTAAATACCACCATACCCCCTTCTTCTTTCCCAAATCACCACCCCCAAACATTGTCATACAAACCAAAACAGATATTGTCACAAGATCCTCACTACTCGAAAACAAACCGATAAGCAACAGGTTTTCTGGAACAAATTGCTGAAAGAAGATGCATTTGTGACTTAAATCAATTAAAAGAGATAATGTTGTGAATACATCACAATTACTCCATGTAAGTCCCAAAACAATACAATCGGATATCAAACACCAAACAAGTAGCGGAATTACGAGTAAGATGTGGAAGATCGAAAAGCAAATTGTATTGATCCAAACCCAAGAACACACGAATTCTGGACTCGTCTGGTATTCTTGGTCGCACAATATAACAAGAGTTTGCAAGTGAATCAACAACCACAAATGTCTAAGGAATCCCCTATTTATACAAGCATAGGAGATCCCATTACATCGGGCCAAGCCCATACCCCATAGAATACAAAATAACCCAAGACAGGCGCAAACCTACACTAGATTATACCCTTACAATATCCCCCTAGGTTTGTGTCGTCTTGTGAGATCCAGCTTCACTTTCGCTTCTGCTTCTTCTTGGTCAAATCATCCTTTGTGACATACCTTCCAACGTATGGACCGAATATCTGCGTCTCGACCCTGCTTCTATTTCCCGACCACAACCCCAGAGCAATCACTTGAGCTACACCACCTGTGAACGACTTGGCACATACTTCGTACTCAGGATCACTTTGTATCTGGGATCTAGCCAACACCTGTATATCTCTCTCACCAAAACGCATTAAATCCCGAACGTCAGAAATTTTGTACTCATTATACTCACAAACTATAACTGCTTCACCAGTAGTTGCATCATACATCCAGAACTTAAAAAACTTCAAGCTATCATCTGGCAAATCCTTGAGCAAAGGAATAGTCTTAGCTTGCTTTGTAGGGGGCCACACGACTGTCTTTACAGGTCTCTCGTTATCCTTCTCAAACACATCACTGTGCGTCTTCACAAAAGATTATTGAAACTTCATATCTCTGAAATTCACCCTGTTCTATTGCTGCAGCTTATTGTAGAAGTTCCATCCAATCTTGAAATTAGGATTCCGACACTAATCATGATAAGGGGCATTGCTCAGCTCTCGCAATCCAACCATCGTCCAAGATTCAAAAGCACTTGTTGAATTGTAATACTCAACCTTTCCATTCTTCCTTGTTACCAAAAACATCCCTTTCTCGTCGTTGTATGCCCAACTTCGAATTCCAGAACGATTTCCAACACGATCAAATTTATCTCGATCCACATTCACAACAAACCTGTCAGGCATCTCCTGATAGCCATAATCCTTTTCAGCAGCCACGTTTCTCATCACTATCTCCCTTTTCTTCAACTTCTGATTTGCAATTCTCGATGGATTCTGAATGTATCTATCCATAGCTTCCTCTCTCTCTTTGTCTTGTTGTGCTCTTTCTTCTACCATATATTCCTTTGGCGGTTCACCAAACTCCTTTGGAACATAGCAGTAAGAGATCCAAGATTTATTTCAAGCTCCTGAATCTTTTGATTTTTATTAGTGATCTCTTCCATCAAACTGGCAATCTGAACATCCTTAAAGATCTTATCTTCTTCTAGAGCAGTAATCCTTCGCATTACAACACCAATATCATATCACCAAACAGCTCCTCACTATTTGGGCTTTCAATAGTTTTCTTCCCTGAAGCCTTTTCTAACTCTCCATGCTCTCTAACCGCTTGTTGCAACAATGCTGCAGCCTTAAGTATTTGATCATCAGAGGGAGTACTAGCAGACACAACATTGCTTGATCCTTCACATGGTTTTGGAACAAGCATATACTCAATAGCTCTTGGATTAGTGTAAAATTCAATAAAAGCATTACCAACAGGTGTTCCAGAAATAGTGGTAACAGCTTGTTCTGGAATCACTAGCATAATTGGGCTCAAACTTGTGGTTGTCGCTTCAGTCTCTACACAGCTGATCCTAGGATCCCTTCTACTTCTTTTCCTAGGATGAAGATCAGCCGTTGGATCTTCAAGAACTCTTTCATCAGCAACTTGAAAAGTAACCGATTCAGTGTGAGGATGGTTCACATCTGATGGTTGTTCGACTTGTGGAATTTCTGCTGTGAGGCTTGAACTCTCAGTCTCTGTTTCATCTTCATCACCTTCACTTTTATCAACTTCTGCTTCATCATCAAGCTTTCTTCAAACAAATTTTCATTTTTGACCTCTTCATCCTCACTCTCAACTCCAGTCAAATCCACATTCTCAACTGGTTCTTGAGTTCCAACAGGAGCTTCAGTTATTTCTACATCGTGCTCTTCTGCTACAATGGCATTGATCTGAGCAGGTGTATCTTCTTGAATATTAGCAAACGCTCCAAATTTCACTAATTTTTGCTTGTTTTGATACTTTATCTCAACATTGTCTCCTGACTTTTGATTCAACCAAGTGAATACCAAGTGATTCATCATCTTGACGTCATAAGTTTTTACAGTAATTGGCAACTTTGGATATTTCGTCTCTAAAATCAGCTCACAAATCTGGGAAACTTGTACCAGTACTTCTCATTTATGGTTTTGACGCCATCATATCATCAAACACACTCTTTGAGTAGTTGTATTTCCATCCTTCAACTACTAAAACCACTCCATATATCTTCTTCAATGTCAGCTTATCAAGACCACTCTTGTTCCTACAAATACATACTAGATAAGCATGTGCCAGAAATCTCCAGTATGGATGCATCAGCTTCTTAAATGTGGGAGGAGGACACGCTCCCTCATAACTCATTTCTACCAATACTTCCATAACTTTTTCTTTTGGATACTCCACTGGATCATCAGCCTCGTCACCAAATAGTAAAACATCACGAACGTCTTGCTCATTGACTGAAACTTCTGTTCCCTGAACCTTTGACTTGATGACTACATCTCCTTTCTTTGCCGTGGCATTGTCCCAGAAATCCTTGATCCAATCTTCACGAATAACAGGATTCTCTCGAAGTGAATGAGCCAATCTACATGTATTCAGACCTATGATCATCGATTTGTAAATTTCAAACCCTTTAGAGTATCTGATAAGTAACAAGCAACATTCATCGTCTTTTCCCATGTTGGAACATGAGAACCTGTCGTTTCTTTCCTGTATCTGCACCAAAAGAGATGAATTAGCGCTGACACATATAATTTAACACCTAAAAATTCCTGAGTTTGACCGTGAACTTGGTCAAACTAAGTTAACCTTTTTAAGAACAATTTTAGAATTTTCAAACACAAAATATAAACATATTTTGCTAAAGATAATTCACAAAATTATAATAAAACAGTTTATCAGATCAAGACTTTTTAGAAACGGCCCAAATAAACTGGATCAGGCCCAAACACAAAGGTTTGTGCGATTCAAAGTGAGTTGTGCGATCATGCATCAGTTGTGCGATGGCAATTTTGTAATTTCTTTAAAATTGATTTTGATTAAAATAATAATAAACAAAATCACACAAGTCCAATTGCACAGTTTGCTGGTAAAAGAAAGTCAACAGAAGTCAACCATACAAGACTTGGTCGATAAAAGTCAATCGCACAAGACTTAGTCAACAAAAGTCAATCGCACAAGACTTAGTCAACAAAAATCAATCGCATAAGACTTGGTCAACAGAAGTCAAACAAGTCTTAATCGCACAAGATGGTCAACTAAGGTCAAAGAATATCAGTCGCACAAGTTTTGTTAAAACAGGGGCAAAATAGACTTTTCACTTAAATATTCAGGGGCAAACTCGTCCACCCCAACTTGTGCGATTCAATCAGACGGCGCGTGTACATCACTCGCCGTCTCCGGTCATCTTCTCCGGTGAAACCTGTATATTCCGGAAACTATCTTGGGTTCCGAACATAATTTTCTGGCCACAATATTGGGTTTCGTTCAATTTCTTCAGTCAATATGAACAATGTTAAACCTTACAAACCCTAAACCTCTTTCGATTTCAACAGAGAAACCTTTCTAAACACACAATATCTTTCAATCAAGCAAACAAAACCACACAGGTCTAACAACTCACCGTCATGACATCAGATTCAAGAAAACAAGACAAACAAAAGAACTAACCTTTAGATTTTTCCTTTGATTTTGACATGACTAAGATGCAATCAGATTGTGAGTTTGTATCTTGTGTTGAGTATGAGGATGATAATGGTGAAAAGATAAATAATGAAGATGTGCGATCGGAGATTTTTAGAGTTTTGAAAAGAAATACCTTTGAATAATGAAGTTTTGAAAAGGACTTCAGCCGTCGCACAACTCACTATATACCCCAGTCATGGTTTTCAACCAAGGGGGGGGGGGGACCAAGTGTGCAGTGAGCCCAACCGCCGTTTCAACATACCCCATTTCTTTATTATCAGAAACTGTTTTAGATTTTGTGGGGCCCACCAAGTTTATGGTGGGCCCAGCTCGAATCCCTAGGATAAACCCTTTTAAAAACATTGTGCAAGAGATATTTTATGAAGTTTCGGTCTTTCTCGATTCATAAATACACGGCCACAAATTTTAGAATATTTATATATTGCAGACTAAAATATTTACACAAAATAGAAACAAAAACATGAAATCTTTACAGAGAACAAGCATACACACCAATTTTGCATGCACTTTTCTTATGGGATCAAATCACAGAGTTTCGGGCTAGACTACACTTATCAACACTAATTTACTTTGGTAGATCCGAGGGATTGTCAATATGTTTTTCCTCTTAAACTTATCTCCCTAGGCCTTTATCAAATAACGAACTGCAACTTATTTATCATGTTTACATTTTTAAATTATATGAGCACTCAAATCAATCATGATCAAATCCCGAAATTTTAGATTTTGAACAGGCTTTCATACGAGTAGTTTCCCTACCACATATTTTCACAAGCCCGTTCTAGAGTTCTGAAACCTTGACTGGACTGGATTGAGAAAAGAACAGAATGGATCAGCAGAGATGGATATAATGTACAAATCAAATGAGATTTTCTTTGTTTGATATAGGTTTTACTTTTGGGTTTGTTTTGGGCACTAGAGGGCCTCTTTCGGGTGTATTTGATCCACAAAGCGACAACGTACAGCTAGGTCTTTGCTCACGCAAAACAGAAGCCGATGTTGCCTAGCACCTCCAGGTCTTTGCTCACGCAAAACAAAGGAGATACACGAGTTGATTAGAAAGATTTCAGAACTAGAACGAAATTGTGTGTATCGGGACGTCACACACGCATTCAAATAACCGTGCTCTAATTCCAAGTGTTCTACGCAGTACCAGTCAAAGAGTCCAGCCATCAGGATAAAGCCTACCAACACATCGCTCTAGAGTCAGACCATTTCAATATTGGTCTTACATGAGTCAGCCTTAATCCTCATAGTGAAAATTTATTTCATTTCCCAGATTTTTGTATTTTTCTAGTTTTTCAATGTTTTTGTATTTTTCTGAGAGACGACATCCCCCTAAATTTTTGCTTAAAATAAATGAAAAGACAATTTTAAGACACAAATTTACAGAAACAAAGAAAAATGTTTTTGTGTGACCGCGGTCAATCCTCGAAATCGACCATTTTGAGAAGTTCAAGAAGAGCAAGAAAACGTGCTTTATCAACCGGTTTTGTAAAAATATCTACGACATTGTCGTCAGTAAGAATTTGATCCATTTTAATTAAACCCTGGTTGAAAGAATCACGAATGAAGTGAATTTTTATGGCAATGTGCTTGGTTTTTGAAAAATATACTGGATTTTTCACTATTTGGATAGCTGCATCATGGTCACAATAAATGGGAGTTTGGGAAAAATTCAAACCGTAGTCCACCAGCTGGTGTTGAATCCATATAACCTGAGAGCAGCAGGCTGAAGCGGCTACATACTCGGCATCTGTAGTCGACAGTGAGACAGTTTGCTGCTTCTTGCATTTCCAGGAGATGAGGCGATCCCCCAGAAACTGGCATCCAGCTGTCGTAGACTTCATGTCCCTACCAGTACCTCCAAAGTTGCTGTCAGAAAAAGCACACAGATCAAGTGGAGATTTTTTCCATACCGAAGTCCAAGCCGAGGCATGCCCTTAAGATATCGAAAGATTCTCTGAACAACATTTAAATGAGAAAGTTTAGGAGGAGCCTGATAACGTGCACACTGACACACAACAAACATGATATCTGGTCTACTGGCTGTTAAATACATCAACGAGCCAATCATCGACTAGTACAGTGTAGCATCAACAGCTTCCCCTTCTAGATCTTCAGTCATCACTGGTCTTTCTGCTCTAGGAGTATTTGTAGGTTTGGCATCTTGAAGTTTGAACTTTGCGATGATATCATCAACATATTTTCCCCGATGAATGAGAATTCCTTTGGAATCTTGACGAATTTGCAGACCCAGAAAGAAACTCATCTTTCCCAACGCACTCATTTCAAATTGCTTCTTCATGACACCCTCGAATTCTTTGCACAGTGCTTCACTAGTGGATCCGAAGATGATTTCGTCCACATAGATCTGCACTAAGATTTGATCATCTCCCACGTTTCGAATGAACAGTGTCTGATCAATTACTCCCGAGCGTATCCATGAGCAAGCAGATGCTCAGTCAGAGTGGCATACCATGCATGAGGAGCCTGATGCAATCCATATAAAGCCTTATCAAGCTTATAAACATGACGACACTATTTGTTCACAAAGCCCGGTGGCTGTGACACATAGATCTCTTCCTTTACTTTGCCGTAGAGAAACGCCGTCTTGACATCCATCTGATAGACCTTGAATCCCATGTAGGATGCATACGCCAGAAAGATTCTGATTGCCTCCAGTCGGGCCACAGGAGCATATACTTCATCGTAGTCAAGACCTTCAATCTGTCTAAACCCTTGGACGACCAGTCTTGCTTTATTTTGAACAATCACTCCGCTATCGTCTCTCTTGTTGCGATAGACCCATCTAGTTCCGAGTAATTTCTTTCCAGTAGGTAGAGTAACCAACTTCCAGACCTTTAGTTTCTCAAACTGATTCAACTCATCCTGCATCGCGTCTACCCAGCTAGGTTCCAAAAGAGTCGTGTCAATTGTCTTTGGCTCGATTTGTGAGATGAAACATGAAAACAAGCAATTGTTGATAATTCCTGACTGACTTCTAGTCAACACTCCAGCATCTACCGGTCCAATCACATTTTTAATGGGATGATCACGTTGGACACTTGTAGGAATATCAACTTTTGGAGCAGTTCCAGTTGGTGGCAAATTCGTTAAATGATCAACTGCTACCGACTCAGTTTGGTCAATGACTTGATCTTCTTCAGGACCATTTGCGACAAACTCTTCAGGGATGGAACCATCAAACATATCATTTTGATTGCTGGGTGTGTCCTCATCATCAGATGAATCCAACACCTCCCCTCCATCATTAAGAATGTCGGTGTAATCAGGAGCCACTTGAATCTCTTGTGTAGATGTTGAAGATGAGGCTGCAGGTGTATGATCCCCCACAGCTGTAGAATCCCCCTCAAATTCAACGTTCCCCTCTTCTTCAGCATTGTGTGGGACCATTGAGGGTCGAGAAACAGCATTAGATGTACCAGACGTACCTGCATGAGCAACAGAGGAATCATCAAGAATGTCAAACGATTTAAACAGATAAGCATAATTATAAAGAGTAAATGGCCCGTTTCCAGCATACGTCTGATTTTCTTCGAGCCGCTGCACATCGTAAGATTCAACGATCTGTCTAGTCTTCTTGTTGTACACTCTATATGCAGTCTTGTTTTCATGAGCAGCCTTTCCAGGATATCCAATGAAATAGCATTCATCTCCCCTAGCATCAAACTTTGGTATGGATTCCAAGTGCAAAAGAGTGCATGGACAACCGAAAGCTCTAAAGTGCCCAACAAATGGTTTTTCTCCAAACATTACTTCATGAGGTGTCTTCATGTGTGCTTTGTTAATAATAACTTTGTTTTGAACATAGCACGCATTATTAATAGCCTCTTCCCAGAAGAAGACTGGGAGTTTAGAATCACAAAGCATCGTGCGAGCTGCCTCAATTAGGGTTCTATTCCTTCTTTCGGCAACTCCATTTTGCTGAGCACTGTATTGTCGAGCAATTCCCTCTCGGCACAGAAGAAATTCAATTCAACATTCTTGAATTCGGTTCCATTGTCGCTTCGAATACCCTTCACATTCTTATCAGTCTGATTTTCCATAAAGATTATGAAATTTTTTACCAATTCTGCAGTCCCACTTTTGTTAACGAAGAAGAAAACCCAAGTAAAACGGGAGTAGTCATCAGTAATTATAAGACAGTAGGACTTTCCAGACAGACTGAGCACATTCACTGGACCAAAAAGATCCATGTGAAGAAGTTGCATCACACTGTTAATAGTGTTTACAGTTTTGGGAAAATAAGGTCTTCGATGTTGTTTACCCTTAGCACATGAAACACATTTTTCAAAGGTCATGAAATCTTTTACCGGTAGACCCCTTACCAACCCCAGTTTTGCAAGACGGTTTAGATTTTTTGTATTTGAATGTCCTAAATGACGATGTCACATCATAGCATTGTGCTCAGAGATTTTGGTAAACAAACAGGTAACGCTTTTAGTGGGTGGTTTATTCATGTCAATGACATAAGCGTTGCCCTTTCATTCAGACTTTAACAATATCCATTCATCAGGAATGACCATTCCTGGTTTCAGAATGAGACATTGTATATTAGTGAAGTGAGTTGAGTAACTGTTGTCGCAAATTTGAGTAACACTCAGCAGGCTATGCTTCAACTCAGGAACGTAGTTGACGTCTTTGAAACAGAGATCACCATTCTTGAATGTGCCTCGTTGTGTGATCTTTCCTTTCTCTCCACCCGTAAAAGCAACATATCCTCCATTAAATTCCTCAAGATCAGAAAGTTGAGATAAGCCACCAGTCATATGCCTGGAACAGCCACTGTCAATGACCCAGAGTCGAATGACAGCCCTCCATAGCCGTTCCTGCATAGTACGCAGGATTAATTATATTTTGGTACCCAAGCCAAAGTTGTAGTGGATACACCTTGTTCACTAAAATATGTGACTTGCATCCAAATCAGCTTTTCTTTGGAGTAGATAGGTTTGTCAATGATGCACGATGATTTAGGAGAGGTATTTGGAACATAATTCTTAGGTTTCCAAACTTGTCTAGGACTTTCCAATTTCTTGGGTGCCTTTGGCGAAACAGGTGTGGAGTTTGGAGTGTAATTCTTTGTTTTCATTTTCATTTGTTTAGATTTGTTCCAATCTCCAGCAGAAGGCTTCACCTTGGAATTCAGCTTCTTAACAGGTTTAGATTTTGGAGTCTTTTCCTATTTTGAAGGCTTAACATTCCCTTTTGGAGCCTTCTGATGCTCTCCCTTTTTGAGTTTATCAGGACGATGCTGACAATTTCTTGCAATGTGTCCAGCAACTCCACACGTGTAACATGTTTGTCATTTCACACGTGGTTTTGCCTGACATCCATCAGTCTTTTCAGAACTTGAGGGCTTGTGTGGTTCCTGAAATGCAAACGGTACATGTTTAACCTTATCTTTAGAAGCAGAATAACATTTAACTGGCTTGTTTGATCTTGATTTTGGGGGAACATATTTTGTTTCATTTCCTCTTTTAATCTGTTTTACCAATAAATTTTTAGACTTATCAACTTTATTTGGTAAAACAACTGAATTCAAATCCACACAAATAGAACCAAAATAAATGTCAGAACATTCATCGCTCTTTAAAACAGAGCCCACACAATCCAAAACATTAGAAGAAATTGAAATATTTTTTTTGATTTTTCAGAAATTGAAGAATTGTTATTCTGAATTTTATTTTTCAAAACACGTAAAGCAACTTCATCCTCATCGTCTTCATCTACCCAATCTTCAACAATTACTTGGTCTGCATTTGAAGCAACAGGGTTAGTATCGTTCATTTTTGCACAAATGGTGTCACTTGATGCAGCAGTATTACTTTCAGCCTCTAGTGACACCATTGATTCAGAAGGATCAGAATTATTTTCTTTTAAACATTCAGCAGGTGCTTCTGTGGTTTCATCACCATCTAACTCAACAGAGGCTCCTGATGTTGCTTCTGATTCTTCTTTAATCGAATCTGAATCACCTTTTTCAGGTGATTCATTTGTTGACTCTACTGAATCAACAAACTCCGAGTTGTTACAGTCAGTCTTTTTAGAGGAGTCACATGTTGAATTAGATGAAGCTGATGATTTAGAACATTCACCAGACTCTACCTCAGTCTGAGGTGTCTCTGTTTCCTCAGGTGATGCATTGTTGATATCAAAAGATCCAACCATTTCTGATTTCTCAGGAGTGGCTGTCTTAGAGGTATCACAAGTTGTATCACATGGAGAAGCAGATTCACTCTTTTTGCCATTTCTGAATTCTTTCATAAACTCAGACAAACCTTTTATCATGGCAAACTCAATGTTGTCTACATTCACCTTAGACTCTCTTACCTGAGGCTCTAGTGTTAATGATTTATTTTCAGATGATTTTTGTGTCACACAAGATTCTTCCTTTTCCAACACTTGAAAATGTTTATCAACACTTACATTTTTCTCAAAATTTAAGGTTTCTGTGTGATTTAAAACATTTTCTGATTTAACAAACGTTTGTTTATAAGCCTGCTTTTCTAAAATAATTTTAGTATTATCAGGCCTAGTGATTTTTATCTTTCAAGGCTTGACAAGCTCAGGTTTCTTATCCTCTGGTTTTCCAATTCCATCTTGGGTAAATTGTCTATCTCCTCTTCAGTCATTGGAATTGAGGAATAATTGTGGTTGTATGGTGGAGGTATGCACACAAAACCCAACCCTTTATTCCTCACTTCCTTTTTGCTATACTTTAACTGTCGTTTATCATCGACCTTTTCACTTGAAACATCAAATTTTTAAAATTGAATTCTGTATTTTCAAAAGTTGATTTTAAGTCATTTAATTCAACAGTTAATTTTTCAGATAGCTCCTTGAAGTGAAGATATCGACAGTTCGCTTCGCTTAGATCACTACACAACTTCCGAATATCGCGTTTTTGCGCCTCCACCATATCCTTATACCCATCCAGTTTCTTTTTGACTTCATAACTACTGGATCTGGTATATTGAAGTTGCATAGTAAGCGAGTGGCCTGTTCTTTAAACCCTTTTACCTTCTCCCTACACTTTGAAGTACAACAAACATCATCTACACATACCTTAGCCTCAGAAGGAGTGTAGTCGTTCATTTGAGCCATGAGGACATGATAGATCGTTCCCTCAATGTCTTTAGTTGCTGACTCAGCATCTTCTTTCACTTCTACCACGAGAGCTTGATTTGACTGATATAATGTGTCTGTCATGAGCTGTAGATCATTCATCTGTTGTGTCCAATCGAAGACCCCTCCTTCCTGAACCATCAGTGCACTTCTAGGATTTGCAACAGATTCTGAAGCAATTGTTTGATTTCTAGCAGCAGTGTTTGAGCATGAAACTTGAGCGGGACGAGTAACGGTGATGTTTGAGGTTGACACAACATTTGGAGCTGGTCGCGCCGCTGAACTAAAAGTGACAGAAACATTTGGATCAGCTCTATCCCTTCTTGGTTGCTTGCACTCTCGAGCATAGTGCCCAGGCTCATGGCAGTTATAACATCTGAACTTAGCCTTGTTACATCCAAGCTCATGATCAGTTGTTTCCCATTTGTTTCTACCAGTTTTCTTTACGAAGTTTTTAGCTCGAAACACTGCCATGGCCATCTGCCAGGTGATATCCATTTCTTCAACATCATCAGGATGAATTTCCAGCAGTTCAGTATAGTCGATGTTATTTGCTACCCTTCCAGTAATAAACGCGTGATAACAGTTCATGACCCCTGTCATGAAAGCCATTGCTTGCTCAAATTCCTTTGAAGTAGCCACTGAAGAGTTTGTTGCAGCAAAAGAAGTAGTAATATTCGAAAGGAGTTGGGTGGGTGTAGGAGCAGATTGATTAGCAGGCTGTGGAGCAGATTGAGTTTGATTCACTAGTTGAGCAGGAACAGGAAAATAACCAGATTGATTAACATAAGTTCCAAGATTAGCGGGAAACTAAACAGTAGAAGGTGTATGAAACGAGCTCATGCCTTGCTGAGATTCCAAAGCAGTGTTGGTCAACACACCTGCATTGTTGTAGCTTGCAGTGTGATTGTAGAGCTTTGTTTATCGTCCATCCCATAGGATTTCAGCAATGATATCAGCTCAGAAAGAGTCATTCTAGCCAAGTCCCTGGTTCTTTGATAAGGGTTACATTTGTATCCCAGTTTCTTGGAAGAGCATTGAGCAATTTCTTGTTGATAACAAAATTTTCCATCCTGATATCACGAGTCTTCATATCACTAACCAAAGCAACAAACCTTTGAATTTGGTTTTCCAAAGTTTCTCCTGGGAAGTGATTGAACAAGTTAAACTTCCGAGTAAGCATTTCCCGTTTGCTTTCCTTCATCTCTTCGTTTCCTTCATACATGGCCAGGAGAGCTTCCTACATTTCCTTAGCATTTTTGCAATCACGAACTCCAATGTCAATTTCTGGTGCTAGAGCAGAATGTAGCATAACGGGAGCCTTTACATCAATGTCAAGCTTTTCACGATCCTCATCAGTAATTTGAGACTCAGGCTTAGGTGCAGTTGTTCCCTCAGCTTCATTCACGATATAGGTGATCACAATGGGTCCGTTGCAGATGGACCTCCAGGCCTTTGGATCTTTGATTCTCATGTATTGGATAAATCTGAATTTCCTTTCTGAAAAGGATCCCCAGAAATGAGCCTAGGAATCCTGTTGTTAGTTCCAATTATGTTATCTAGATCCTGGTTAATAACAACTTTTTCAGTCAATCCCAATTGATTAATTTGATCCATTTCTGAAAGGACAATTAAACATATAACTAACAGGTAATTTTAAATATGAGATAAAAATCAGTAACCATTATGATTACAACAATTAAGAAGGTTGAATCAATAATCAAATGGTCCAATACAGAATATGATCCGTGTAACAGTTCAAAGGTTCAACACAGTTCAGCCCCTTGAAGATGCCCAATCACAATCGCACAATTTTTCAATCGCACAAGTTGACCTTTCAAATGAATCTTTTGTCAATCGTACAAGGTGTCACCTCCAACTGAACCTTTAACCAATCGCACAAGTTGACCCCTCAAATGAACCTTTTGTCAATCGCACAAGGTGTCACCTCGAACTGAACCTTTAGAAAATAGCACAAGTTGTCAATCGCATAATTCCAATATCAGCAGTTCAAATGAACAGTTGATCACATAAGATATGCCCAACCGCACAAGTAGTTATGGATCGCACAAGCTTGGATTTGATTCTTTAACAGTTCAAGCAATTCACAATCGCACAACTTAATTTTGGAAGTGTAATTACACAAATTTTCAACCACAATCCTGAGAAATATGGTGATCTAATTTTCGAATATGTTTGAAAATTTCCTGCAACAAACTTTCCAAAATTCCTGCAAACACAATCAATCTTGCACACAAACAGATCAAATCCCACTTTTATACAAAAATTCGATGAATATTGATGAACTTCGAAGCACAAATCCCAGAATTTTAACAATGTAAAGGAACTTTTAACCAAAATTCTGACATTTTTGGTTTGAAAGTCTTCAATTTTAACAAAACTAAAAGTTTAATATCGAAAATCAAGTCTCAACACTCAATTCTGATATAAAAAACAGTTAGTTTTTTTTACGAAAATTTTAACCAAAACAAATCAGAATTTCAGATTAAATGCTTCGTTTTGTTTCACAATATATCAGATTAATTTTTGAACAAAACAGAGAACACTTTCATGATCTGTGTTTAAGCCTTAACTTGGGTCGATATTTAGATGTAATTAATCGATTTTTTCAAGAAGAAAATTATGCAACTCAAACCTTCTATATCCTAAGAAACAATCGACAAGAAAGAAAATTATAAATTAAACTGAAATAACCAAAAATTCAGACCTTTCTTTGTCGAACTTGAACACCGATCAGCAGCAAAACAATCTTCAATCTTCAAGATATCCGATCCAACCGAGCCTTCGCAAGACTATTTAGGCTCTGATACCAATTGTAAGTCCCTAAACAATACAATCGGATATCAAACACCAAACAAGTAGTGGAATTACAAGTAAGATGTGGAAGATTGAAAAGCAAATTGTATTGATCCAAACCCAAGAATGCACGAATTCTGGACTCATCTGGTATTCTTGGTCGCACAATATAATAAGAGTTTGCAAGTGAATCAACAACCACAAATGTCTAAGGACTCCCCTATTTATACAAGCATAGGAGATCCAATTACATTGGGCCAAGCCCAAACCCCATAGAATACAAAATAACCCAAGACAGACGCAAACCTACACTAGATTATACCCTTACACTCCACCATCACAAATCCAAATTTGTTATCGTTACATTGTACTGTACATGATCTTCTAAACAAATAGGCTTTTATGATTCATCTAGGGCGTTCACATAATATACAATACAAAATCAAAAACTGAACACCTAATCAACAACAAATCACATATACCTCTCTAGATTGTGCAAAACAGCTAACGAGATATTGCTCATCCATCCAATACTGCAAATCACCCATCCACAGCGTACATATCTCATCGGCGCTAGCCGGTTGATGAGGCGCACCGACACCGAAAGCCAGTGGTGCGACGGCGTACTGCGACACAACAGCGGCAGGTGGCGGTTGCTGGTTGTGGGTGTACATTTGTTGAGGCGGTTGTTGGTGGAACTGTTGCTGTGGTGGCGGCAGTTGCTGTTGATTCATCATCATCCATTGGTGGTGGTGGTTTGGGGAAGAAGAAGGGGGTATGGTGGTATTTAACTCTTTCTATAATGGGGTGGACTGAAAAGACCAAATTAACCTCATGTGCTAAGCACATGGGGTGTTTTAACAGAGATATTTAACTGATGTTAGGACTGGGAACCAAGCTAGTTCATTTTTGACAAGTTTTGGTACCACGCGTGTAATTAGTAAACCACTAGGACCAAATCTGCAATTTTTGCAAACCACAAGGACCAACCAAGCATTTAACACTAGATTTAATGTATATGTATACTATGTAATATGCTAATATATAGAAATATGTAATAAAAATTTATTTTATTTAAAAAAATGAACTATTTTTAGCTAGGACTAAATTAGTGGTTAACCACCCATAACCGACCCACTATAACCTTGAAAACTGATTAACCATAACCACCATAACCGATCGGTTATGGTTATGATTATCCATTAACCGATATCACGGTTATGGTTATGGTTTTAGCCAAAAACCGACCCAAACCGACTTAGGCACACCCCTAATGAAAAGCTTATTTTTTTAGAACCATAAAACTTATCTACGTAACAGATTCTAACTAATATAATCATCCAATCATAATTGATATAGTGCATGCCACACCCCCGTTTTCATTCGGCTGTTACCTCAGCGATGCAACTCGTGTGGAGGCAGTACGGTTTCCGGTGGAACTCCGTAACCAAGTCTGACCAACCAGCGCGGTCCCGGGTAAGACAACGTAGTCTGAGCAGATCTTGGCTAGGGCCGCTGTTTAGACGGTGTGATATTAGGTCACTCAAAAAGAAAGTAACCGTTCAAAAAAATATGATAAATACTAAGACACTCATATCAATTACGGAGGTGGGACGACACCAACCTCATGAAATAGGCAAACTCTTAATTCAGAACTCGAAATCAAATTGCTCCATCATTAGAGTATCTCAATAAGATTCATTGTTTATCTTTTTATACATTGTTGCTTGAGGTTTCTTTAACCCTTTAACACGATGGTTTGGGATCCCTTCATGCACGCAACACACAATTTCATGGTTGATTGGTTGGTTCTTTGTCAATTGTATAAATTGACATTTTTAAAAAAAAGTTGCAAATAGTGTTTTATAATTGTGCTAATAAGTATGTGTTTGTTATAAATGACAAGTAAAGTCATTAACATTTTTAATAATTAACATACAATTATAATAATTATTAAAAACTATAATAGTGAATTAACATTTTTAAATGACAAGTAAACTCACAATTCCATGTTTTAAACCGACCCAATCTTATAACTTAAAGATTGGAGAATATTGATTGGTCAAAAACCTTTTAATATGTCAATAATATAACTAGCAATATCAAAAAGTAATCTTAAGAATAAAGAATTTAGTTAATATATTATAAGGCATAAATTAACTAAATGAAAACTAATCATCAATATCACCAACAAATCATAATAATTGCAACATTAGAATAAAACCACGCCAAATGTTTTTTCTCCACATACTTCGTTTTTAATACTTTCCCTTTACAAATAAAATTTCTTTACTCTAGGTTTTAAAAATGATAAAAGCAGAATGTTAATCACAAATAGTCATACCGGTTTATGTAATGATAATAAATTATATATTATGTAATTATATATTATATAATTATATATTATATAATTATATATTATATAATTATATAATTATATAAATATATAATTTGCAACATTTTATTGTATTAAAGCTTGTACATCAAGCTTTGTAGGTGTATTATGCATCTTATGGTTGTACCCAATGCGGGTTTACAACTTTGAGCCATTAACAAAATATAAATAACCAACATTTGTGTGCATAGATGTGTATACCTCATGCTTTAGAGGTTTTCAAAAAAAAATTTGATGTTTCATTTTTAACCCAAAGCTATTTGTTTTTCTACTTTCGTCTCTTTCAGTTTAACCATACAACTTTTGTACCTTCAACTTTGGTCCCAACACTTTTCATATTCCGCGGATTTTTCGTTTTAAATTTTGCGAGTTAACACGGCGTAACGTGTGTGTGGTTCAACGTTTTAACATTTCATTTTACGCTTCGTACTAGATTTTGCGAGTTAACATGGCTCAATGTGCGTGTGTGGTTCAACGTTTTTACTTCGTCTATCTTTTCCCCATTTGACAGATTCGTTACAACATGCGAAGTCCTAAATCGACTTCATTCTTATTTTGTATGTTTTACGTTGCAGTCTAATTTCTTCACATTAATACACCGTAACTTCAGTATTGGTTGTCGCTGACGGTGGTATGGCATTAGTGCTATTCAGCACAATTTTACGCCCCCACTGCATTGCGCCGGTTGGTAAATCTAGTATTATATAATTTGCAACATTTTGTTGCATTAAAGCTTGTACATCAAGCTTTGTAGATTTATTATGCATCTTATGGTTGTATCCAATTTGGGTTTACAACTTTGAGCCACATGAGAGTACAAAGGATTATTGCGTATGGTGCCCCATGATAATGCATGAGTCTGTAGCAAGCATAACCATGTGTAGTGGGCTTGAACTTCAAACCCCTCCCTTGGGAATTATCCGGCACGTGGCTCTTAGTATAGATATAATTTGTAACACTTGTATGCATTAAGCTATTGTACATCATGCTTAATTGTGTATTTATGCTTAACGGTATTGTATAATGGTATACAAACACTGCATGCTTTATATTACTCACTACCTGATACTATAATTTGTAACATTTTTAGGCACATATGTGTGGTGCCTTATGCTTGGGAGTTTTTCAAAAAAATAATTGTTTTTTGTTTACTTTAACCCAAAACTATTTGATTATTTACTTTTAACTCAAAACTATTTGATTTTTTTACTTTTTAACCCCAAAACTTTTCATCTTTACTTTTAACACAAAGCTATTTGATTTTTTTGACTTTCAACCCCAAAACATGGAAAAATAAAGTCCTCTATATTTTTTTACTTTTAAATTTCGTCCTCTGTACTTTTCAAATTTAGTTTCTTCGCATTAACACGCCGCAACTTCAGTGTTTATGGTCGTTTGAAGTAGTGTGGCATTGGTGTTCGCCCCCGTCGCAACGCATGGGTGCTTAATCCTAGTTACTTTTATGAAGCAATGGGTTTAAATTTGATTGTTAATTGTTTTTAAAAAGAAAAAAAGCAACATTATTTTATTTTATAAAATAACATTATTATATTTTATTTGTTATGTGTCCGTACTTTTTCATTTTCCCAGGGGAACGCTCAAGCCAAACTCTGAAGCTAGTGTGAGCCCGGTTAAGACAACATAGTCTGGTCATAGTGGGGCAACGAAGCTCACTTATTTCATGATGTATTCCATGTAGTATTCTTTTAAAGCCTTTTCTAAGATCTGGTTCATTAACTAGACCATGAGAAGCTTTCTTGCTGAAATTCTTAGCAAAATCTTCCAAAACATTCACTTTAGTGAATTCTTTAGATAAGATTTGCTGAGCCTTTCAGCCTATTTTTGCTTTAGCTTCAAGTATTCTTTGACATTGACAGGTTTTGGATAACTTTGAAGAGATGGAATGAAAGTTGGCTTAGGTATGTTGAGGTACAGAAAGATTATATTATATTTCTTTTAAACAATGTCTAACTCCTGAGGATGTGCTAATGTAGTTATGGTTGTGGTGGTTGATGGTAGAATTAATGGAAAAGATGTGATGGTTGTGGTTGGTTCTAAGGTGGTGGTGGTTTTGATGGGTGAGGCTTGAGGTTTTCTTGATCATCATCTTGGATGATAAATATTTTTTCTTGATCTGGTTTGCGGTGTGGGCGTTTTTGTTGGTGGTGATAGGGTTTTTCTTGGTAGTTTTCTTTTGACTAGTAGACCTGTAAGGGCCTTTTGGGAATGTGGAGGTATGGTTAGTGTTGTTGTGGATGTAACATGTGTTATCACTTTTGAAGTGGTCACAAATGTTTGAGAAATCGGAGCAGTGGTTTGAGTGGTGACAGCGGTTGGTGTTGGTTTTGATGTAACAGCGGAGGTTGGAACAGTGCTTTGAGAAGTCTGTCTTGCTGATTTTCTTCTTATGGAAGCATCTGTTGAGGAACCTTGATTCTCTTGAATTCTTTTTCTTTCAAGGATCTCTTCCATTGTCAACATATCTTTGGCTTTCCTTGTATCTTTCCTCTTTTCGTTTTCAAGTGCATCTGCAGATGTGCAAGGTCTCTTTTGAGCTTTCTTAACAAGAGGAGGAAGCTTTCTCATGCTGTCATTCTGTAACACCTCAAAAATTCCATGTCCCATAATATACCGACGCGTGTCCACTCTCAAATATGCCTAATAAATTGGACAAGAGGGACTAATTTTGTAAATTATGAAGCTATGATAATAGAGGGGCTAAACATGTCAACATGCCAAAACTTTGGCCTCTGAGTGACCCTTACAGACCACAAGGCATATCGTAAGGTTTTGGTGAATTAGTCCCTGAGGGTCGGTTATGCACCGTAAGACTCAGTGCTTATAGACCGTAACAAAATTCAAATCTGTGTGCGCCAATGGTCCTTACGGACCGTAAGACTATACCCTTACGGTCCGTAAGGGACTGCCAGTGGCAGTTTTTGTTTGGGAGCCAAGAAACTCTGCCCTCTTGCCACATATCTGCGCAATGCCACCTTCTTGCAGCTCCTTACACGTCCATACACACCTGGAATCATCTTAGATCAGTCCCTAACACTTGTAATGATCCTATGCATCCTCGTTTAGTATAATTGGCTTCTTCATCAACTCATTTCTTTGCTCATTACTCTCATTTCTTCTCTAAGCTGCTCTTGGAGTGTTCCTGATAAAAAAAGGAGCCTCCCCTTGAGTTCAAACTTTCTCTTGGATCACTTGTAAGTGTTCCATCCCTTTTCTTTTCCATTTTATAGGCTTTTAAAGCCGAAAGTCCAACGTTGTTAGGATCTAAGTTTGAATTAGTTGTGATTTTTGTTTCAAAGATGAAAAGTAAAAGTAGAAATCAAAGTTTAATGCAACGGAAATAGATGAAAAACTTCTATCACAACTAATGGTAGTTTGCTTTGATCATCATGCTCTCAAACTTATAGGTTTTGCATGTGAATCACAAACTCCCCTTAGCCCAATAAGAACGTCTGAATCATACAGAAATGCAAAGAAGATGATTAGTGAATGATCTTTTCAATAGATAAATAAAATAGTACAAGTGATCACCAATTTATACTAACACTTCTAACCTCTGAGCATCTTTGATGACGTCAGGGTTGATAGTGACAGATAACAAAATAAACTAACTATAAATCTGATGACCTAAACACTGATAGTGCATAAGCACTGTTACACTGAATAAAGAAATAATAAAACAAAACTCTGCTGGATATCCCTTGATAGTCTTCAACAGACCTTTGATCTTTTGTCGTTTAGTTCAGCAGATGATAGAAGACAGAGCATAGGCCATACAACAATTCTTGAACAGAGTTTGTAACCTCTTTTAACAGGATCAATTAAGTGATGTGATTTTGGATTTTATATCATCTGTTCCTTTTGAAAGGGTTCAATCCCAACAATTTCCCCCTGGAACAGATGATGCCAAAACACATTTAGTTTTGATCTTTATTCCTCAACATAAGTTCCCTTATTTGCCCTTGAATTGTAATTCAAAGTTAAGAGACTCAACATCATCATCATCCTTTTCCAGCTCCAGATTCATCAGATCTTTGAGGTCTTCTGCATTAAGCTCATATGCATCCTCCATTCTAATCTTGGTAGCATCACCATTTGATTTGTGCAAAGTCAATTCATGGGAGTTTTTATCAACTTTCCATTTTAGAATTTTTGGATCAGATGGTTTTCTAGGATAGCTTTTTATTGTTGAGGGAGATGGTTGGATTTGTTGAGCTATCTTGGACAGAGCTTCTCTCATCTTCTCACTTGATTCATCAGTATGGAATTGGACAATGTTGATGATGCCTGCTTGATGATGTCATGTTCACACCTCTTCATATCTTCTTCTGACATCTCTCTTTGCCTTTTTCTTTTACTCAAGGCAAGTGTGGAAGGAGGAGATGTTGAAGAAGCTTTTTGAGAAGGTTGAGCTTGTTGAACATTAACCTCTGATGAGTAATCAGGCTTCCTTGGCATTGGTGGATCTTTCTTTCTTCTTTCATCAAACCTTTTGTAAGTGTCTATAACTTTGACATCTGACCACCTTGTGATTTGATTCTTGGTGCCATAATGTGCAGCAACCAATTCTTCCTTCATTCTCCTAAGCTTCAAAGCTCTGCTGGGCACATTTTTCTTATATTTCATCCAATCTGGAGGAGTTGGCTTTTTTAGTGGATCTTACAACATTTCTTGCATTCTTTCAACTTCTTGTTGTAGCTCACTCACTATCTATTCTCTAAATTGTGCTCTGGTGGCCTTGTATTGCTTGTTCTCCATGATGTGATCTATGTAGTCCTTTTTCAAACTTTCATCATCTCTCTCAGATAGCTTTTTGCACAAGTCTTTTGAGAAGTCTTCCAATTTTCTGACTTTGCTTAGCTGGTACTAGATATAGTTTTGCACTTCTCTATCACTCTTTCCTTATGTATCACTTTTTGTTATATCCTCTGTTTGGATACCCTTTATTTTCAGGTATTTTTCTATGTTTGCAGGCTTTAGATATCCTTCCAGAGATGGGAAGTTTCTTTTCTTAGGGTCTTCTTCAACATAAAAAGATTTGATCTCTTCCCTAACTGCTGGTAAGTCAAGAGGAAACTGAGTGGGTAGAGGTACTAATGCAAGTGGTTGAGATGATGTAGGAGTTGAAAGTGATTTTAGAGGTGAGGTCAGTGGTTGTGAAGATAATGGAAGTGGTGAAGGAATGATATTATCATCATTTATAACCTGTGAGCTCTTCCTTCTTTTGAATCTTAGTTTGGTTGGTGGTGGTTGGTCAGGAATTCTGGTGGGTGTGGATATTTGTTGAATGGTGGTAGGAAATGTGATCATAACAATGGATGAGTTAACATCTGTTGTAACCACTGCTGTATCAACTGTTGTTGACACACCATGAGTTATAACATCTATTATGGTTGTAGTTGCTGAAGATGGTTGAGATTTTGTGGGAGAAAAGGTTGAGGTTGGAGTGACAACAGTGGTTTTGGAAGTTGTGGATGATGGTTGTCTTGATTTTCTAGAAGCTCTCTTCTTTTGAGAAGTACCTATCTCTTCCTTTTCCTTTTGTTCAACGAAAACTATGTTCTCATCTCTTACCCTATGCTTGTTTTTCTCCTTTTCCCTAGCCAAGATGTTTTGAGTCTCATCAATTTTCTTGGTTCCATCTGGTCTTGGGATAACCACTGTTGATTTTGAAGATAGATCTGTTTTGAGCCTTAACACATCTTTTTCATTCTCCCCCGTTTTGGCATCATCTGTGTTAACCAGAATCACAGTGGGAGGAGATGTGCCAGTGGTTTGGGGTAAATGAGCTTTGATAGCCTTGATATCTGTAAGTGTGTCATTGTATCTTGCATCAACTAAATTCCTGAACTGTTGCATATGTTGTTCATGTTGGATGTCAGCATGTTGTCTTTGTTGTTGAGGCAGAGGGCACATAAGTTACCAGAGATCAGTAGTGGTTGTTGTTGGTGTAGCAGAGGATTGACTTTTGGAATTATGTAACATCTGTTGCATCATATTTTTTATATCAGCAACAAATGATTCACCATTTGAGAGTCTCGCCGTCAATTCCTTGTATATTTGCTCATCATCTAATATAATAGGATCATCTGAACACCTACTACTTGTGGTAGTTTTATCTGTGGTATCATGAGCAGAGTTTTCAAAACTTGCTTCAAACACAGATGCCCCTTTGTCTTGGTACTGGGGACTTCCCACTAGAACAGAGGTTACCTTGGTAGCCTCAACAGAGTTGCCTTCAAGAGAGTCTTATAGATATAAGCACTGTCCAACTGAGAACTTGGGAGTTCAGTAATTGTAGTGATTGCCCTACTTGAATTATCACAAAGGGTTACATGTAACCCAAGGGATGTAGCCTCTTCAACTGTTGATGGGTTAACAAAGATATAGGAATCAGACTTAGTCACTTGTTGATGTATATTCTCAGTGATAGGTTGTTGAGAAGAACTGATTTGTCTTTGATTTATGTCTATTTCTTTCAACAGAGGTATGATAGTAGGTGGTAGATTTGTTGGTGAGGGTTGTGGTGTAGAAAGAGACATTGCCCTGGGAGAGGGGTTGCGGAAGATAGAGCCAAGTGGATCTAGAGCTTCATAATTTGGTGTCCCTGTGTTTACAACTTGTTCCTTTTGTGAGGAATCAATAGAAGTTTGGGCTAACGGTGGAGATCTTTCTAACATCTCCTGTGAGGAAGTAGCAGCAGTGTTTTCTAGTGACTTTTGTGCTGTCACAGGGTTAACCTCTGGGATCTCATCTTCCAGAGGACCCTTTTTGGTTCTTTGTTTGGTGGGCTTTTTGGATTTTTTTTCTTTGGTTTCTTTTTGGTAATAGGTTTCAAAGCACTGGTTGTAGTGCTTTGATCACCAGGAGCAGTGGGCTCAGTAGCAGTGGGTTAAGCTTGTGATGTTGGTTCTAAAATTTGCTCTTCCCCCTCTACTTGTGTTTTTGAAGATTTTGATTGATTGATGATGCGAGTAAAAGTTTCATGAGTTAGGCTGCCATGTGGTGTCACAACACCTTGTTTAACATCATCACCAATCTTCTTTTGAAGATAAACACTTAAAATCATGGATGTATCAGAAAAGGTGAGCGATCCTTTTTGATGTTTTCAATGTTTGCCACCAAGTCATTGAACAATACTTGGGAGAAATTAAAATCAGATTTTGTTAGAATTGCATATCCCAAGTATTCCATGTTCAAAGGTATCTCATTAAAAAGCAGTTGACTTGGGAGACAAACATGTCAACAATGTGTGGAAGAAAAACTTCATTTCAGCAGGAAATTGAGGTTTATAGATAGTCTTACCTTTAAGCTAACCAACATACCCTCTTTCAATGAACTCGGGATTGGAAAGGTATAGCATGATCTAGGTCATTTAACCCAAAAACCTCTGAAATAGAAGCAGGAGTTACTTCCAGTAATGTTTTTTCCACCGTGGTAACAATACCGTAAGCCACTTTCTTCGTGTAATGAACCTTGGCATTTGCCCAGAACTCTCGTAAAATTGACGGTAGATAGGAGCAGTGATTTCCAAAAGTTCTTTGTATTTTGACTCTTTTAAAGCTTTGATCATAGAATGATGTTTCTCATTTGAGTTGGTTTCTTCAAGAATTGCGGTGTAATTATGTGGGGTTTTGAAAATGAGAGTCGACATGATCAAAGATGATGAAGAACAGTTGTGAAAGTGACGAAGATTTGAGAGAAAACCGCTTTTAGAATTTTTGAATTCGATACGGCAGAGTAAAAACCTCTGATTGGGATAAAACAGGGTTTTATAAAGTGAAAAAGTGATGATGACATGGCAAAATCTGACGGCTATCATCTGCCCACGTGTATCCTCTCATAGTGAATAGAAGACAGGTGTTTTGGGAAACACTGTTGTGTATCAACAATGGATGGAAAGCAGTGTTTTGATTTTACACTATCAATGGATAGCTTATCCGTGGATAAGGCCAACACAGTGCTTTGACCAATCAGAGAATACACTTTTGTTAGTGGATAGATTTTCAAGCCTATCGGTGTTCTGAAAGAACAGTGGATAGTACAGACTTTTGAGATTTATTGAAAAACTTCAATTTTAACTATTTTTAAGGATGTAATTTTGATTTTCTGAAAATATTTTATTGCTATTTACACATGGAACCTAAAAATTTGCTTTCAATCCATGTTTAGCATTCCAATCCTAGAGATCAGACTTTCAAAGGTTGATGTATCTAATGCTTTGGTTAGAACATCTACCAGTTGATCTTTAGTATGGACATGTTGAAAAGAAATCAAACCTTTTTCATAGCAATCTCTCACAAGGTGATGTCTGATGTCAATGTGTTTTGTTGTGGAGTGAGAGACATGATTTTTAATGATGTTTTCAGCTGCTTAACTGTCTATCTTGAGAGGAGTCTTTAGAGCAGTTACACCAAAATCCAGCAATTGGTTCTGAAGCCACAAGAGTTGAGTAGTGCAACTTGTAGTAGCAATGTATTCTGCCTCAGCAGTGGATGTGGAGACTGCAACTTGGTTTTTGCTTTGCCAGGATACTAGGCAATTACCAAGAAATTGAACTCCTCCTGATGTGGACTTCCTTGTGGTGTGGCAACCAGCAAATCACTATCTGAGTAACCTGAAAGCTCAATGTTTCCATTAGCAGGATACTAGATACCAAGTGTGGGAGCACCTTTTATGTATCTGAATATCATCTTCACAGCAATTAAATTTGACTTTCTAGGTGCTGACTGGGATCTGGCACAAACACATGTTGCAAACATGATATCTGGCCTAGAAGCAATTAGGTACAATAAAGACCCAATCATACTTCTATAAAGAGTTTGATCAACCAAGTCATCTTTGTCCTTAACAGTGAAAGTTTTGAGGTTGCCATGGGTGTGCTACAAGGTTTACAATCATTCATATCAAATTTGTTAAGTAGTTCTTTGACATACTTATTTTGATGAATGAAAGTGCCATTGTGCTTTTGTTTAACTTGAAGACCAAGAAAACATTGTAACTCACCCATTGCACTCATTTCAAACTCAGCTACCATGAGTTTTCTAAACTCTTCACACATGGTAGTGCATGTGGATCCAAAAATGATGTCATCCACATAAATCTGGAAAAGCATCAAATATTTTCTTTTCCATTTCAAAAATAAGGTTTTATCAATTTTATCTGTTGAAAATCCAATGGACAAGAGAAAAGTGGATAGAGTTTCATACCAGGCTCTAGGTGCTTGTTTTAGACCATTTGTTGAGCTTGTACACATGATCAGGATGAAATGCATCTTCAAATCCAGGAGGTTGACACACATACACTTCTTCCTTGATCTTTCCATACAAGAATGCACTTTTGATGTCCATTTGAAACACTTTGATGTTGTGGTTAGCAGCAAAAGCTAAGAACAGTCTGATGGCTTCTAACTTTGCCACTGGAGCAAAGGTTTCATCATAGTCAATGCCCTCTTCCTGTCTGTAACCTTGAACCACGAGCCTTGCCTTTTTCTTGACAACAAAACCCCTTTCATCAGTTTTGTTCTTGAAGACCCACTTTGGGCCAATTGGACATACATCATTAGGCAGTGGTACAAGTTCCCAAACTTGTTGTCTTTTCAATTGTAGGAGCTCCTCTTGCATAGCTTCTACCCAACTATTGTCTTTTAGTGCATCTTGGTACTTGACTGGTTATGTGAGTGATAGAAAGCCAACAAAGAGGCAAATGTTTTGGGATTGGCTTCTTGTGAGCACTCCCTCATTTATGTTGCCAATAACTTGATCAAATGGATGGCTTTTGAGGAAAATCAAATCACCTTGATATGGGACTAAAGCATTTTGAGGTGAAGGCTGCAAATGTGTATCATCTGAGCTAACATCTGTTGGTGAATTTGAAGTTCGCCTCTGATTGGAATGGTGGTGGAGGTATGGGAGGTATGGATGTGAGATTTTGTTGATTTTTGTTCACAATGTGTGGACTTTTATCAACAGTGGTTTGATTTTGAGAAATAGCAGAGGTTTGAGGATCAACAACTGTTGAGCCAGCAGAGCTTTCATAATTGTTACTAACATCTGCTCCTTTGTTGGAAGGACTGGCCTTGAAATTTGTAAGTACGCAGTCATATCCTTGATCTTGATATGTTGATTGTGATGTACTTGCATGATTAGTCTTGACAGACATATCTTCAAAAGTGAATTTTTCTAAATCAAACAACTCAGCAGGATTTGCTGGGATTTTCAATGAGGAGAGTTCATTGAACTTCACATTCAGAGTTTCTTCAACACACTTTATCCTAGAGTTAAAAACTCTGTAGGCTTTGGCAGTGGTTGAGTATCCCAGAAAATAACCACAATCAACTTTGGCTGCAAACTTTGAGATAGAATCTTTTAAGTTTAAGATGAAGTATGGACAGCCTTGAAATATGAGAACAGAGGTTTGATTTTGTAAAGAATTTCGTAGGCAGTCTTTTGATGCCTGGGGTTAATCAAAACTCTATTTTGAACATAGCAAGCAGTGTTTACAGCCTCTGCCCAAAAAGACAAGGGTAAACCTTAGTCTGCAAGCATAGTTCTTGCTGACTCAATTAAAGTTCTATTTTTCGTTTCAACCACCCCATATTGTTCTGGAGTCCTTGGGATGCTATATTGCCTAACAATCCCTTTTGACTCACAGAAAGCATCCAACTCCTTGTTCCTAAACTCTGTCCCATTGTCACTTCTAAATTTTTTTACTGGAAGGTCAAATTGCTTTTCAACTTGTTTTACAAAATTTTGCTAAATGCCTATAGTCTCATCTTTAGAGTACAAAAAGAATGTCCATGTAAACCTTGAAAAATAATCAACAATGACCAAACAATACCTTCTCTTTGTGAGACTCATGATTTTTACAGGGCCAAACAAATCCATGTGCAGCAATTGCAAGCACTGGGTTGTTTTGGACTCTTCAATGGACTTGAAGAACTTTTATGTTGTTTGCCTTTTAAACAGGAAACACAATGTTCTTCACAAGTAAATTGTTTTTGAGGAAAACCTGACAAGACTTTGTTTTGAGAGAGTGGTGATAGTTTTCAGATTTGTGTGCCCAAGTCTTCTATGCCATAACTCTGTCTCTTTGCTTGAAGCAACTGAGAACAGGCATGCACTAGACATTGGATTATCTTTCAACATATCAACCGCATACACATTGCCACTCCTATGAGCAACAAGTTGTGCTTTACACTCAGCAATGATTTGATCAATCTTTTTAACAACCTCTGGTCCTACAATTTGACATGTTTTCTTTGTAAAGAAGGATCCATATCCTTTGTCACTCATTTGTGAAACACTCAGAAGATTGAATTTTAGATTGTCAATGAGATTAACATTTTCAAATTTGAGTTTTCCAGCTTGAACACACCCTGACCCCAACACCTTCCCTTTTGAATTGTTACCAAATGATATATCACCCCCTCCATGAGCCATGAAATCTTTGAAAAGGGCTCTACATCCTGTCTTGTGCCTGAAGTCTCCACTATCTACATACCATAAACTATCAAGGCAAGTAGAAGGTCCCTGCACATAAGTAATCAATTAGTTTAGGTGGGTTTCCAAATCCAAAATGGCTTTGGATGGGGTCATAGATTGTCCAATCTCAAATTCAGGAGAATGGTCAGTGGTTTGGATTGGTCTTTGTAACCACTGTTGTGAACCATTTCCTATCAGATGTTGGTAGCCATGAGGATGCCTATTGACTTTTGGTTTTGAGGGCTTTTCGTAACCCTCATAACTAAAAGGAACCTTTTAATAAATAGGTTGGCCATATCCTCTTGGATACTTATTTGCTGGTGGTGCATCTGTCACCTGTACCTCTCTGGGAACAGAGGTTTTGGTCAATGCTTTTGTAACAGATGTTGCAACAAGTTCAAAGATCTGCTTAGATTTATTTCTAGCAGAGCTTGAACTTTGATTCTCAAGAGCTTTTGTTTTAATCTTTTTTACATTTTTGTCATAGGTTTGAAGATAAACACACTCATGTGTCATGTGATTTGTTTTTTCACAAATGATGCATTTTGAAGAACTTGGGATCACACAAGTTTTGTTTATGTCATAAGCTTTTAACAGAAAACAGTTTTCCGTGACATGATTTCTTTTCTCACAAAAGTTACAAAACAAGCTTTTGACCTTTTCTTTCTTCTTCCCTTTTTCAGACTTCTTTTCAACAGATGTTGTAACATCTGCTGGAAGATCGTTAATAGGGATTATCCTTTCTTTTGGTGCCTTAACACCTTCAATGGTTGTGAAGTCCATTGGCTTGGAGTTTTCTAAAATGTCACACTCATCTGACCATGTGGGTTTGAATTGATATTTCTCAACCTCTTGAAAAGTTGAGGATCCCTCAGGTTTTTCCAAAATGATTTTGTTTTCATTTTTATATGTGACTTTTATTTCTTCACCAGCCAAGTTTTTGGGGACAACTTCAACCATATCAGAATCAATTTTAACAACATTTTCAGAAACTTGATCGTTTTTGTTAAAACCAATGCCAAATTTTATGTTGCTCTTGATTTGATTTTCCAACATGATTCCATAACCTTTGCAAGACTCTACCCATTTTTCACAAGTGATTTGGGTAGATTCTAACTCCTTTTTGCAAACTTGGTATTTCTCTACCATAGTTTGGAGTTGATCTTTGGTTATGTTTGCCTCATGCTTTAGGTTGCTGATTTTAGAAACTTTGTTAACCAACTTTGTTTTTAACTCTTTTGTGAGTTTTTCAAAATTTAGTTCATCTTCCAAAATTTTGTTTCTAAGGTTTTCATTTACCCTTTTTATGTTTGCAAAAGCTATGATGCATTTTTCAGAACATAGATCTTTGAGGATCTGGGGTGATACCTTAGAAGCAGCCATAAGAGCACAGTCACAATCATCTTCACACACCTTGGTATCCCATGGGTCAGATAGAGAGTTCTTTTCTTCGTCAACAATATCTTTTGAAACCACTGCTTCATCACAACTTTGAAACTCATCAGATTTAGACACTTGTTCCACAGACTCATCACCTTCAACAATTGTCTCTAAAGCCATTAAGCAAAAATTTTCATGTTCTAAATCATTTTTGGCCATAAGGGCAAAGTTTTTATCAGTTAAATCCTTAGGCAAACCACTCCAGTTAACAAAGCCTTGAGTGAAAAAGCTTTGCTAGTTAACCTCTGCCGGATCAGTGGTTTGAGTAGTTTGAGTGACATGAGGTGCTTGTTGCACATGCACTTGAGGTGGTGGTGCTTGGATGTGGAACAGTGGTTTGAACATAATGCACTGGAATAGTGGTAGCAGGGTGTGCATAGTGAGCAGTGTTTTGCACTTGATGAGCATGGGTATATTGGGAATATTGAGAAGTGCTTTGTGTGTGCTGAGGTCTTGGGCCAGGATGTTATAATAGGTCCTGAAGTTTGAGATCTGCATTCTCTGGCAAAGTGTCCTAACCTATTGCACTTATAACACTTGATTTTAGACTTGTCTAGCCCAACCTTCAACCCCCCATGCAACCCTGGAAATTTTCTACCAGTTCTTTTTTAAAATTTACTAGCTCTAACACTTAATAGAGCCAGTTGATGCAAAATGTCCATCTCTTCCAAATCAGTTGGTTCAAAGTGTTGAAGATCGTTCAACTCAAAAGAGAGATTGTCAGAGGTTTGGCTTTCCCCACTTGCAGTACATGCATAGTTGGGTGAGTAAGAATCATAGTTAAAGTTTCCTGCAGAAGTTATATCAATAAAATGATCATAACCCTGATCCTTTCCACTGCCAGAACCCTCTCTTTGGCTAATAAGAGCTATAATACCCAAAATGTAATCATTAGTCATTTTACCAGACTCTTGTAGCTTCTTTTTCTGGTTTAACTCTCTCTCATAAGTGAGGAGTCGACCATGAAGTTGTGTGAGTGTCATTTCTTTAAAACCAACAGATGTTCGTGTAACGTAAGCTATAGTCTCCCACTTCTCTGGTAACGATCTAAGGAAACGACTATTGACAGTCGAATTAGGAAATTCAACGTTCACCAATTTGAGTTCGCAAATGAGACACCTAAAACGTTCGAACTGTTGGGTTAGAGACTCACCATTGACGTGACAAAAGGTTTCATACTGTTGATTCAGAACTTCACTATTATTTTCATCACTTCCTCCGTTCCACCGAATTGCTCTTTTAGTGCATCCCACAACTCCTTTGCACTATTGCAGTGGAGCAGTCCAACATAGATCTCGTTGGGTAAGGCAGAAGCAACAATCCTAAATGCCTTAGCATCCAACTCTATTTTCTAGAAATCCTGCTCGGAGTATAGTTCAGGATTTTTTGGCACTTGAGTAGTGGGATCCTCTGTACTTGGAACCAATGGAACGTGTGGTCCAAATACAACGGATCGCCGGCGACCAGTGTTTTGCTGAGCTAAAGTGTGACCCGGCCATATGAAATATTCATTTCTTTTCAGTGTCGGTGGTTTAAACATGGATCCAATGTTGGAATCCGGTGTGTTTTGAGACATTTCTGAATGGTTTTCAACAGATTTTTGTTTTAAAATCTTTAAACGTAATAGAACTCTGTTTTCCAAAAAAAAATCTATTAAACGAATTAGCAGGGAGAGCTGATCTTTCAAATAAAATTGATAGTTAAATCAAATTTTGATTGACCAAGCTCGGATACCAATTGTTAGGATCTAAGTTTGAATTAGTTGTGATTTTTGTTTCAAATATGGAAAGTGAAAGTATAAATCAAAGTTTAATGCAGCGGAAATAGATGAAAAACTTTTATCACAACTAATGGTAGTTTGCTTTGATCATCATGCTCTTAAACTTATAGTTTTTGTATGTGAATCACAAACTCCCCGTTAGCCCATTAAGAACGTTTGAATCGTACAGAAATGCAAAGAAGGTGATTGGTGAATGATCTTTTCAATAGATAAATAAAACTGTACAAGTGATCACCTATTTATACTAACACTTCTAACCTCAGAGCATCTTTGATGACGTCAGGGTTGATAGCAACAGATAACAAAATAAACTAACTATAAACTCTAATGACCTAAACACTTATAGTATATAAGCACTGTTACCTTGAATAAAGAAATATTAAAACAAAACTCTGCTGGATATCCACCGATAGTCTTCAACAGACCTTTGATCTTTTGTCATTTAGTTCAGCAGATGATAGAAGGCAGAGCTTAGGCCATACAACAATTGTTGAACAGAGTTTGTAACCTCTGTTAACAGGATCAATTAAGTGATGGGATTTTAGCTTTTATATCATCGGTTCCTTTTGAAAGGGTTCAATCCCAACAGTTTTCGATAAATGCCTTGACTTTCGGTTAAGACCATTATGGTCCAGCCATTATTCAAGACGAACATGGCTACATGATCGTAATAAGGTAGGTGATAATCCCTTAAAAGGGCACCTCCTGGAAATCATGTTTGCTTGGTCAATTCACGGGTCAACATAATATTTTTTTAAAAAGTCAAACGGGTCAGTTTTGAAAATAATCATAAACTGATAATGTAGGTGTTATAAAATATGTTTTAACACTTTAATAACTTGGTAATAATTATTAGTGCATGTGTAAACATGTTTGGCTCGTCAATTCCAGTTCTAGGGTCGGTTCGCAACCGAAAGTCGCAAAGTTAGACTTCTGCTTTGACTTTCGATTCTGACCCGATTTAGATTAGCTTGCTACTGATCCAAAGTTGCATTATGATCCTATTATAATGTAGTATAACCCTCTGAGGTTATACTATAAGATCATAATCAGATTCTGAGTTTATACACAAGTCTCTATAATATGCCAACTTTGATCAAAATGCCCCTTTTACATAAAACATGGTTTTAATCAAAGATGAACTTGCAAAATTAATACCTACTGATACGTTAGTATAATTAACTTATTTTGAAGTTATGAATCTGATCATAACCTGAGTTTTGATAAATCATCGCAACTATGTCATATTATGACCAAAACGCCCTTTTGGCGCATAGTATGGTTTTAAACCATAACTATCAATAAAAACTCATTACCTACTGATTTTGTAACATAGATCTACCATTTTTACAGTAGATGATCAATAATATCTCAGATTATTATGCAAGTTCTTTATATACGTCACATAATGACTAAAACTCCCTTATGAGGCTTAATATGATTTTAAAACCTTAACGGGCATATAAGTTGATATCCTACTGATATTCCAACTTATTTAAAGTATATTGGCATATAGAACTTGTTCATGACTCATCCGGTTACCGGGTATCACATATATGCGAACGGTTAAGCATATGTAATCCTTTTACGTAAGTTTACCGAATCGGGCCAAATCTTATCATTTTAATCTCAATTTCCAGAATGCATATTGTTTACCCATAATATACAATTCTTAGTACTTGTTGGGTTTAAACTACATTCTATTCCGGTCATTGCTTAATCTAGCGTATTGTACCGTTTTTGTTAAATTAAGTTAACCGGTCCAAGTCTGACTTGAATAAAGACCCGTTAACATTCTAATTGGTTATTAATACCATTCACTCCAGATTAGATCCTTCCTGTAGATTGCAACCAAGATAGTTATATTGATTACGGCTGTGCTTAATATATTTTCTTGCTTTGTAAGACTTGTTTAAGCCAGGTAAACACTCTTAACCTATTTTCCTTATACAGGCTTGGGTTACAATACAATAGTACCACATGGTCGGGTATGGATCAATGACCAATGTGTCAGGAATCCAAATAATCTGTTTTAATTCGTATTTATTAAGATTAAACATTTGGGGTTAATGCGACCGTGTCCTGGATATCCACGGCTCATTTAATTTTAAATGGCCAAGACTTAAGCACGGGTGTAGGCATACATCTGAAAGAAGCTAATGCTTTATTAAAATATTTTATAACCCAATACGGGTATGCCTATTAAAGGCATTAAAGTGGTGTGTTGGTTAATCATGTTCTCGGCATAGTTTCCGAGCCCTAAATGTATTGATAAGCATGTAAAACTGATAACATGAGAAATAAATTATCCTAAGTTATTTATAAAATACATGTACCATTGTGTATATAAAATGATTTTGAAATAATTTCAAAATGTGTCAGTTATTTGTATTCACAAGTGAAAAATTACGTATTTTCAAAAGATGAAGCACAGGTAGCAAGGTTACGAAATAGGCTGGAAGTACTCGGTAATGCTTAAGATGTGACACTTGTGCAAAAATTCGGACTTTCAAAAACTTGTTCTTTGAAGGCATTCCGATAGCCAATGCTTAAACGTAACCCGTTTAATGTAACGTACAATCCGGAACAATGAGACAAGCTAAACATACCCTAAATATCCTTTACATAACTTAGAAATAAGTTTTGAAGGGTTTGGGATGTCAAAATCAAGCCTATTCGATCACAGGGACTATTTACGTCAAACTACGAAAGTCTGCCGATTCATGTAGCAATGCACACTCCGGAACAAGGTCATAAGCTTAACACACCTTAAATACCCTTTGTGTAACTTAGAAATAAGTTTCGAGGGCTTCGGTATGGCAAAAACTCACTTTTGTAACTTCAGGGGCTATTTTGCAAATTCTGTGAAACTATGCCTTTTAGCGTATTTCGCTATCCGGAACATGTACGGACATCCACAAATTTTTTAATCATTAAAATATTATATTTTAGTGATTGGTATGCAAAAATATCATCCGTTACGCATTTACGGTCACACACGCGTTCGTTACGATTTTCGTCGTAATTAACAAAAAAAACCGTGACTGTACGACCAAACGAACTGACCTCTGGAACATTTTTGGACAAATTTCAAGTTCCCTATACTTTAACGTCCTTATGGAGCTTAAACATCAGGTTAACGGTTGTTGGAAGTGCCAAAACGCGACGAAACGTACTCAGGGGCCTGTTCTGCCAATTTGTGAAAGTTTCTGCCGGATAGGGGTCTTACGGACCGTAAGACCAAAGTCCATACAATCCGTAAGAGACCCGCAGCTCACCAGAAATGTGGTAGCAGCTGAATAACTTCATTTTTGACTCATCAAACGAGTATGCCACCCTTGTTTCTGCATTTGACATGTATTGGGACACTAATCCATCTTCATGGTGATTCATGGACATGTGTAAGCATCTTAGAGCATCAAGAAAATTATAAATACCAATGTTCATCATTCATGTGAACTTTTGATCACTCTATTTCTACTACAATTTGGAGTTGCAACACTTTTGGTGATCAATCTCTGAGATCTTGGCATTCCTTTAGTATTGTAAGTGTTCTCAATCATGTTTGATTCAATTCTTGTAGTATAATCGGATTAGAAATCGATAGGTTTGACTTTTGTTTGACTTCCAGATTTGATCATGAATTGATCAACTTAAAATCCAATGGAACTTGTTAATATGATCATAATCATGTTGCTCATAATCCCTAATAATTATACCTACTAATTTCTATCTTTTCTAGTCATTTTGACAAGTCAAAGTTTGGTCAAAAATGCGATTTACGCGGAATTTACAACAAAACCATTTCCAGGTATCAAAACAGTTTGTTTTGGTGCCAAAAATCTTTTATAAACTTATTTAGACATGACAAAACATGTCTAATCCGTCACTTTTGTTTTAGTGATTGCTTAGAGTCGTAAGTCTAGCGGTTTTGACCACCGCTTTGACTTTCAAATCTGACCCGTTTGGTCAACTTTAGGATCCGACCAAGACCATTATTATGACCATAATATTATAAGGAATAACCCTCTGAGGTTATACCCTATGGTCATACCGTTTGGTTAATCAAATGACAAGTCGACTATCTATTCTTTAAAATGCCGAAAATGCCTTTTTGGACATAAAATAGTTTTGAACATATAAGAGCATTATTTTGAAATCTAAACTGATTATACAACTTAAATAAGCTAGCTTTAACATATTATACGTGTTATAGGAGATATTTAACCCTCCGAACCCATAGTTACTATTATAACCCGTTAAAGTGGTGTAAACCACTTTAGCGAGCCGTATCAAGTCAAAACTTTTTGAAATGCTTCCAATTCAGAATGTTAGGTATTATGAACCATATTATACAAGATCCAACTCTTGTTTGGTTTATATACCTCATTCTATCATATTCTCGTTTTCAAGTTTCGACACTAATATGTAATTATCCGATACACTAGGAACCATTTCAACACTTGAACTCTTGATCCTTTGAGCTTTGTTATAACATTTGAACAAGATCTATACGCAATCCCTGGCGAGTACATTGCTCCCCTTCTTTTACGTTTTCTAAATATTTTGGGGTGATTCATATGTGTAACCGATTTTTCTCAAATGTATGGCATGTATGTGTTTACTAAGTGCTTTTATGTATTAATTCTGATTTTTCAATACGACAATTGATGACACGACAGTTAAAGAGGTCTTTCAGGGCCTATATCCTTATAGGATCTTTCTATTTTCATAGTTAGATTCTCAAAGGATGTTTGAAGTACACTCTTAAATCTTCTTATCTTTATAGCGAGATTTCTAAGAAGTACTTTACGAGGAACGACGGTTATGGTTTATGTGTAGAATTTTTGGTGATCTTGATAACGAAACTAGAGTAATACAATAAGAAAATGGTGGATACGCCGCTGGTACTTCCTATATATAAGTGTGCTTATTGTATTACCCTTCGTAGCCTTATCTGAATCACCATTAGGATTATATTTGACAAGACAATTTGACGAGACAAGTGACAAGACATAATTCCCATTACATCTACCTATCTTTATAGCGAGATATTTGTGGAATGTTTAAAGTACTAATTGGTAGTCCTTGATTGGATTCTGTGTACTTTAATGCGTATTTGACGAGACAATTGACAAGTTGACGATTATGTACTTATGTGGTTAGTTGTGATTACGATAAGGAAACAAGTGTAATACCATAAGAACATGGTGGATACGCCGCTGGTACTTCCTATATATAATTGTTCTTATTGTATTACTCTTGTAGCGTTATTCGAGTCGCTTTAGGATTTTGTGTACGACTAATTTCAAGGTTCGATATCCATATCCTTGGAGAATCCTTTCATGATTTGTATGATAGATTCTTAGAAGGATATTTTGTATTATTATAAATCATTGATTGATTTCTAATATACTCACGCAAGTATTGACCGATTTCAGTATAGTTATTGATTATCCTTAATTGGATTTCTAATAACATACTCTCAAGTTTATGGACGATTTCAATATGTTTACAAAGAACATAATACAATTTTCAAAGGCATGAAAGTTACTTTAGTAATGATCATAATGCCATATACAAAACTCTTTTGTTACAAGTTTCATAATCAAGTTAATGTATTGCAAACTAACCCTTTTACCATTCTTTGGCTAAGATGAGTCGATTTACAATTGGCAACTCTCGTAGTTGTCAAAGTATTGCAGTACCAAATCTTTTGCCATTTATATGGCCAACAAAAACTATGTGCTCGCCAACATGTTTGTCGACGTCTCTTTTTCACATACGTTTCAGGTTGATGATTTTTCGAGCATGCTACACATAGGAATGCATCCGGGCTTTAGACTTCTTTAAACAAAAGACAATTACATGTATTCTTTGTATTGTAAAACAATGTTAATAATAACGAAACAATTTAGTTCCAGTTGTGGCTGAGCAATTTGTAACGTGACTACCTGATATTTCCGCCGTGTCTTGTTGTGTTACGCGATTGGGGTGTTACAGATTGGTATCAGAGCACTGGTTATAGGGAATTAGGTTATTAGAATGCCTTTAACCTAGTCTATAACCCTTCTAGGGACCCGAACATGAGTAGACTTAGGATTTCTATCCTAATCCTCATCCTTACTCGTGCCACAACTACTCTATGATTCACAAATCATCTATCCTTAGATGATTTATCCTAAATCCTTAGGCTTTATGCCTTAAGGAATTTCTCAAAAAGTTTTTCTTTCAAAATACTTTCACTGGAATGTTTCTCAATTATTTTCACAAACTTTTTTCGCCAAAATATTTCTCGATATATTCATCTGAAGTATTATATCAAAAAGGTTTCTCTAAAATGTTTTCTCAAATGCTCTCAACAAAATGTTTCTCAACCTATTTACCTCAAACATTTTATCAAAAGGTTTCTTGAAATACTTTCTCAAAAAGTTTTCGTCAGAATGTTTTTCAACTCATTTATCTCAAACAACTTATCAAAAAGATTTCTCAAAATGTTTTACTCTCAAACATTTTCTGTCGAAATCTTGGGTTTTATTAATGTGAACTCATTCAATCTGGAAGGGTACGCCTGTACCCCGAGTTTTCTGTCTAATGCTAGAGTGTTCGTAAAAATCCGCATTTTCGGACCAATCACTCTTACCTAGGAACTCTTAGGGTGAGTGTTCACTTATAGGCTAAAGCATGTCTTCTTGAAATATTATGAAAACCCATCTACCTTGATCAGTCGAACGATTTACTGCTACCTGTATGACACTCCTCCGACATGTTGCCTTGGGCAATATGTTACGACTATATTCAATGCAATTGGAACAAAATTCATTTTTATCTCTCGACACTTTACAATCCTACTTCATTTTCAATAACTACTTTTGTCTTTCAAACTTTCAAAATTTTTATTCATTTGGATGAGAATTTTCAAAATTTATACACGGAGTTTCTTTATTCTAAAAATTCGATTAAAAATAATCCTATCTTAAAAATTAATTTTCAAAAAGGTAAAGAATTTTCAAGACAAACCATTAACTTGGTTTGTATTTTCTCATCCAAAAGTATAACAAAAGTTTATTTTCAAACAAGTTTCGAAACAAAATCCACAACACTATTTTTCTTAAGTACAAGAACACGATTTTTGAACGAATACCAAGATAAGGTTTCCTATTTCACTATGGTGTTTTAAATTTTATAACAAGTCTACGAAATCTAACTTATTTTGTTTTCATTATAGCTACTTCTTAGAGATGCCTCCTCACCGTGACGCCACTTGGAACGCTGAAATGGCAGTATTGATCGCTCAGCATCTAGTTACTGTACTCCCAGGCATTGTGACCCAGATTAATCAAAACTGCAACAATAACAACAACAACAATGTTCCTACGCCATGTAACTACAAACAGTTCAACTCGGCTAAACCACTAAAGTTTAATGGGTCTGAAGGAGCAACTGGGCTCCTACAATGGTTTGAGAGTATAGAAAGCACGTTCCGCCATGTTCAGTGTTCTAGCGAGCGTAAAGTAGAGTTTGCCTCGAGTGTTTTCCAAAAGAGAGCACTCACTTGGTGAAACGAGATCATGAGGGACAAAGGTGCGGAAGTAGCTATGGCACAAACGTGGGAAGAATTCAGGAATCTTATGTTGAAAGAATTCTGTCCACGAAGCGAAATAAGGGCACTCAAAAACGAATTTTACTATCTCAAACAAGATAGTGGGAAAAAATGTGCCTACACTGACCGGTTTGAACAGTTAAGCCTACTCTGCCCCTTTATGGTCACACCATTGGATCGGGCCATTGAGAAATACATTGATGGTCTACCTGATCCAGTCCAAGACATTGTCACTGGCAGCCAACCCACAACGCTTAGGGAGGCTAAGGAATTAGTCGCTACCCTAACTGACTCCAAGGTTAGGAAAGGGAAACTTTTTCGAAAGGGAGACAAGAAACGAACTAAGGAAACTACACAAGAGAAAATGAATGAAACAAATGGTGAATCTTCTAACAATTCTAAGAAGCGTAAGCCTTCAAAGAATTTTGCGATTCCTGCACCAATCCCACTCAACTCAGTACCCGTTAGGGGGTCTTATCGTGGGAAACATCCTCGGTGCAATCGTTGCAACTATCACCACCCAGCAAATTCTCCATGCCGCCAGTGTACAACCTGCGGTCTTTTTGGAAATCTAGCGGCGACCTGTCGCATCCAAAACGAAGCAGCCTCTACTCAGACACGCCCTCGTTATCCAGCTGGAGCATGTTTCAACTGCGGTGATTTAAATCATTTCAAGCGAAACTGCCCTAAGCGTGCTAATGCTAATGGACGAATGTACAATGTCAATGAGGTTCAAGCTGATGATCAAGCACTCATGATTATATGAACCTCTACGTTTTCTTTTTTATTATCCAAGAACTATGAACAATATTTCAATAATATTTGTAATGACAATATAAAGAGTTAAATGCTTGGTTGGTCCCTATGGTTTGTGAAAATTGCAGACTTGGTCCTAGTGGTTCACTAATTACACACTTGGTCCTAGTGATTTTAATTTTTAAACTCGGGTGGTCCTTAACACTAACCTCTGTTAAAAATTCCAGTTAAGCTTTTATGAAATGACTAAATTGCCCCTAAACAATTAAAAATAAAAATAAAAAAAATAACAAAAAGAGATGGCATACCCCACATCTTCTTCTCCCCCTTCTCTCTCTAACCCACCATCACCACCACATCCTCCACCTCATCTTCTTTTCCGGTAAAGCCTCCGAGATCTGCAGCAACATGAGCGAGAAAAACAATATATAATCATAATTCTAGTGGTAACACCACTCAAACTTATTTAAATAAACAAAGAATCAATCTAAACTATTTAATTCAAATTTCAACTTTTGTTTCTCATAATCTTCTTATTAGCTCTTCCTTTAAATATCCCCATCCAATTCAGTACAACAAGCTGGCAAATAGAAAATAGATGCATGGAAATATTGAGCTTCGAGTTATACTTCAGTTAGTGATTTTAACAACTAGTTGCAGGTTCTTCACAAGATTCGGAGATGTCATAATGAAGTCATCATTCTTCTGCAAATCGAGAAAAATGTATCAAAACCCATTAGATAATTCCAAGAATTCAAGATGGATGTTAACCTGAGCAATAATAGTAACAAAAAGAGTGGTATCAGCAAACGGCAGGGTGCTATAATTGATAACAGATCAACCAACTTTCTGCATCTCGCTCTTCTTGTCCGGCGAAGTCTTTTTATTAGTGGTGGTGATGGTGGATTAGAGAGAGAGAGAGAGACAGAGATGGGGGAGAAGAAGATGAGGGGTTGGCCATCTATTTTTAGTTTTTTTATATTTTTATTGTTCAGGGATAAATTAGTCATTTCACAAAGATTTAATTGGAAAATATATCAATGGTTAGTGTTAAGGACCACTCGAGTTTAAAATTTACAACCACTAGGACCAAATGTGTAATTAGTGAACCCTTGGGACCAAGTCTGCAATTTTTGCAAACCACAGGGACCAACCAAGCATTTAACTCCAATATAAAGAAGTTTTTCTTCATTCTTGTTATTCGTATTTCGGTTACAAATTCCAATATGATTACATTGTGTGTAATTTACAACTACATACAAACTTTAGGATTATGTTCTTTATTGTTAGGAACTAAATCTCACAAGAATAACATATTATGACTTGCACACTAGTGCGTTCATACAATCGGTGCAAAACAAACACTACAAATACTATGTGCCTATTAGGCCTCACGGGGTGCATGTGGGAAAAGAAATCGGCAAATCGTTTGCCGATAGGCACTCCACCGCCACCTACTTTGCCGTGCCGAAAGTATATAAAATCGGTGTATGTTTGCCGATATGAAATGGATAAAGAGGCATTAAATGTTTGACTTCTTTGGTGTAATTCAACGGTAATGTTACCGTTTGAATTAAAAAAAAAGTTTTTTTTATTAACCTATATAAACCATACACATTTTAAACAAATCCACATTAACCCACATTCTCATTACTCCAACTCTATTCTATTTTTTATAAAAATGGTGGAAGAAATACCTATTATATTCCTACCTGATAGCAGCGATTCATCCGATAGTAGCATAAGCTTTTTCCAAAAACTCATCGACGAAGCCGAACTACAAGACACGGGCACATCTAGTAAGAAACGTTACATTCGTCGTTGTCATGAGAGTGGGCACGAAATCCTTATGGCGGATTATTTTGTCGAGGAACCGAAATATAACGAATAAATTTTCCGTTATCGGTTCCGTATGTCAAAAAATTTGTTTCTAAAAATTGTGAGTGACGTGGAAGCGAATAACTCGTGGTTTAAAGAGGGCGTAGATGCGAGGATGAAGAAGAGTTTTACCCCGTTGCAAAAAGTTACATCGACTATTAAACAACTTGCAACCGGTAACACTCCAGACGAGAACGACGAGTATTTACATATGGCCGAAATGACTTCCTGTGAGTGTCTACAATATTTCTGCGAAACGGTATGTAAAATATACGCTCTTGAGTTCTTACGTAGGCCAACAAGCCACGACATGGCGCTTTTGTACCAAGCTCACGAGGATAAACATCACCTTCCTGGTATGGTGGGTAGCCTTGATTACACCCATTTCGTATGGAGATCGTGTCCCACAGCGTTTCGTGGCCAATATATGAGAGGTGATCACCATTACCCTACGATTATGCTTGAAGCGGTGGCCTCTCAAGATTTGTGGGTTTGGCATGCCTTTTGCGGTCCACCAGGTGCACAAAACGACATAAACGTGCTTCAACAATCTCCATTATTTCAAACTGAACGGAATGGAACAGCGCCAAAATGTCCATTTCACGTTAACAACCACTTATACAAACATGGTTACTATCTCGTGGATGGAATATACCGTACATGGTCCGTGTTTGTCAAATCATATCCATATCCTCAAGACATAAACGAAAAAAAGTTCAAGAAACAACACGAGGGGGCAAGAAAAGACGTGGAACAGGCTTTTGGTGTTTTGAATTCAAAATGGGGTATAATGAATCGGCCAATGCGTGCTAAGAGTGTGAAAAAATTAGGTCCGTCGTGTATACTTGTATTATTTTACATAACATGATTTTAAAAGACGACGGAAACGCCATAGCACCGGTACACATCCGGGATCCTCCAGTCGAGCCCGCACTCGATGATAGTGTCTTAGACGAACTTATGAAAGAAGATACGCATTGGGGACTAAAACATGATCTCGTTGAGCATCTCGGAAGAATGGATTTACCACACCTATTGGTGGATTCCGACGAAGAGTAGTTAATTTGTTTAATTATTGTAATGTTTTTTTATTTTATTTTTAGTTTAGTGTAATGTTTTTTATTTTATTTTTAATTTAGTGTAATGTTTTTCTTGTTTTTAATTTAATGTAAGTTTAAAAAAATTGGTTTGCGTAAACTCAATTAGGCATGCATCCCTTGTGATTTTGGGTAATAGGCAAAAAGTTTAGGCAAATGACATGACACAATTCAATTGAGTGAGGGAAAACTTTGCCTAAAGGGGTTAGGCATGCACCCCCTCACCCTTACTACTACATGTGTTTTCATGACATTACATGCGTGATTGATTATCTCTCATGCATAGCACATGATTACAAATACATTTTTGCTTAGTATGTTGACTTAGTATACCTAGCACGTGATTTCAAGACATTTTACGACATACTTACATTGTTTATGACAAATTATGCTTAGTATATGATGCATACTACAGTATGGTTAGTGGGACACATATATTAATATTCGTACTAGAATGAAATACCTACTACTAGTCTTGTTGAATGAAAAACAAGTAGTGTTATCATTACTAGTATGAAACACACCCAAATTCAATAGTTATTGTGTTGCGACGATGTATGTTTGATTTCAATGATGTGTTATGACGATGATTATTCGATTAGTTATTGCTTCGACCTTATTATCTCTTTCCCTTACTTAACAAGAGGAGCTATGTGGACCATGTGACGAACACGTAATTATGGGTGCACACTTAATTACGAGGATCCGACACATGAAAATCATAGTAAGCTTTGTTAAGACGGTGGCATAAAATTTAGAGTGATTAGGTAACGGAAGGGTATGACGCAATAAGACCACGGTAGATACGCCGATGGTACTTCATATATATAAGTGTTCTTATTGTGTTATTCTTCGGAACATTACCAGGATCGCTTGAAGGTTTTATGTTATCTTGGACCAATATGTGATTATGTGATTATTTGATATTTGTTTATTGGATACAATGGAGATTGACGAGTACATTCATTAACTCTATTCGAGCCGACCGAGAGTATATTATGGTGTTAAAGGTGACGACCTTGGTGCCATAGGTATGTTGACCCGTCACCTATGCATGGGGTGCTCATGGTACATGGAATGTACCTCGTGGGACGTTAGAAACCGTGTACGTATGGCAAGGCTTGAATGTACACACCTTTATTGCTAGGATTTACACTAAAGACTTAGTATAACATAATGCCATTTTTACACACTCAATGACATTTTAAAGATTCATAAAATTCTAAAGGTTGAATACCTTAAGATGCTTTGAATATCCTTGGTTACGCTTTGGATCCCCCAAACATTCCCAACACCAAATGATGCTCTGCATCTTTGGAATCTCGAGCCTTGTTATCCTTCATTTTTTTTTCAAACACACACTCCACGGTCTCCTTCGGATAAAATTTCGGGACGAAATTTCCTAAAGTAGGGGAGACTATGACACTTGTGCAAAATTTCGGGCTTTCAAAAACTTGTTCTTTGAAGGCATTCCGATAGCCAATGCTTAAGCGTAACCCGTTTAATGTAATGTACGATCTGGAACAGTGATACAAGCTAAACATACCCTAAATATCCTTTACATAACTTAGAAATAAGTTTTGAAGGGTTTGGGATGTCAAAATCAAGCCTATTCGATCACAGGGACTATTTACGTCAAACTACGAAAGTCTGCCGATTCTTGTAGCAACGCACACTCTGGAACAAGTTCATAAGCTTAACATACCTAAAATACCCTTTACGTAACTTAGAAATAAGTTTCGAGGGCTTCGGTATGACAAAAACTCACTTTTGAAACTTCAGGGGCTATTTTGCAAATTCTGCAAAACTATACATTTTCGCGTATTTCGCTATCCGGAACATGTACGGACATCCACAAATTTTGTAATCATTAAAATATTATATTTTAGTGATTGGTATGCAAAAATATCATCTGTTACGCATTTACGGTCACACACGCGTTCGTAACGATTTTCGCCGTAATTAACCGAAAACCCCGACCGTACGACCAAACGAACTGACCTCTGGAACATTTTTGGACAATTTCAAGTTCCCTATACTTTACCGTCCTCATGGAGCTTAAAAATCAGGTTAACGGGTGTTGGAAGTGCCAAAACGCGATGAAACGTGCTCAGGGGCCTGTTCTGCCAATTTGTGAAAGTTTCTGCCAGATAGGGGTCTTACGGACCGTAAGACCAAATTCCATACGGTCCGTAAGGGACCCCTAGCTCACCAAAAACGTGGCAGCAGCTGAATAACTTCATTTTTGACTCATCAAACGAGTATGCCACCCTTGTTTCTGCATTTAACATGTATTGGGACACTAATCCATCTTCATGGTGATTCATGGACATGTGTAAGCATCTTAGAGCATCAAGAAAATTATAAATACCAATGTTCATCATTCATGTGAAATTTTGATCACTCTATTTTTGCTACAATTTGGAGTTGCAACACTTTTGGTGATCACTGAGATCTTGGCATTCCTTTAGTATTGTAAGTGTTCTCAATCATGTTTGATTCAATTCTTGTAGTATAATTGGATTACAAATCGAAAAGTTTGACTTTTGTTTGACTTCCAGATTTGATCATGAATTGATCAACTTAAAATCCAATTGAACTTGTTAATATGATCATAATCATGTTGGTCATAATCCCCAATGATCATACCTACAGATTTCTATCTTTTCTAGTCATTTTGACAAGTCAAAGTTTGGTCAAAAATGTGATTTATGCGCAATTTACAACAAAACCATTTCCGGGTATCAAAACATTTTGTTTTGGTTCCAAAACTCTTTTATAAACTTATTTAGACATGCCAAAACATGTCTAATCCGTCACTTTTGTTTTAGTGATTGCTTAGAGTCGTAAGTCTAACGGTTTTGACCACCGCTTTGACTTTCAAATCTGACCCGTTTGGTTAACTTTGGGATCCGACCAAGACCAATATTATGACCATTATTATACGTGTTATAGGAGATATTTAACCCTCCGAACCCATAGTTACTATTATAACCCGTTAAAGTGGTGTAAACCACTTTAGCGAGCCGTATCAAGTCAAAACTTTTTGAAATGCTTCCAATTCAGAATGTTAGGTATTATGAACCATATTATACAAGATCCAACTCTTGTTTGGTTTATATACCTCATTCTATCAGATTCTCGTTTTCAAGTTTCGACACTAATATGTAATTATCCGATACACTAGGAACCACTTCAACACTTGAACTCTTGATCCTTTGAGCTTTGTTATAACATTTGAACAAGATCTATACGCAATCCCTGGCGAGTACACTTCTCCCCTTCTTTTATGTTTTCTAAATGTTTTGGGGTGATTCATATGTGTAACTGATTTTTCTCAAATGTATGGCATGTATGTGTTTACTAAGTGCTTTTATGTATTAATTCTGATTTTGCAATACGACAATTGATGATACGACAGTTAAAGAGGTCTTTCAGGGCCTATATCCTTATAGGATCTTTCTATTTTCATAGTTAGATTCTCAAAGGATGTTTGAAGTACACTCTTAAATCTTCTTATCTTTATAGCGAGATTTCTAAGAAGTACTTTACGAGGAACGACGGTTATGGTTTATGTGTAGAATTTTTGGTGATCTAGATACCGAAACTAGAGTAATACAATAAGAACATGGTGGATACGCCGCTGGTACTTCCTATATATAATGTGCTTATTGTATTACCCTTCGTAGCCTTATCTGAATCACCATTAGGATTATATTTGACAAGACAATTTGACGAGACAAGTGACAAGACATAATTCCCATTACGTCTACCTATGTTTATAGCTAGATATTTGTGGAATGTTTAAAGTACTAATTGGTAGTCCTTGATTGGATTCTGTGTACTTTAATGCGTATTTGACGAGACAATTGACAAGTTGACGATTATGTACTTATGTGGTTAGTTATGATTTGGATAACGAAACAAGTGTAATACCATAAGAACATGGTGGATACGCCGCTGGTACTTCCTATATATAAGTGTTCTTATTGTATTACTCTTGTAGCGTTATTCGAGTCGCTTTAGGATTTTGTGTACGACTGATTTCAATTTTCGATATCCAAATCCTTGAAGAATCCTTTCATGATTTGTATGATAGATTCTTAGAAGGATATTTTGTATTATTATAAATCATTGATTGATTTCTAATATACTCACCAAGTATTGACCGATTTCAGTATCGTTATTGATTATCCTTAATTGGATTTCTAATAACATACTCTCAAGTTTATGGACGATTTCAATATGTTTACAAAGAACAAAGTACAATTTTCAAAGGCATGAAAGTTACTTTTGTAATGATCATAATGCCATATACAAAACTCTTTTGTTACAAGTTTCATAATCAAGTTAATGTATTGCAAACTAACCCTTTTGCCATTCTTTGGCTTAAATGTGTCGATTTACAATTGGTAACTCTCGTAGTTGTCAAAGTATTGCAATACCAAATCTTTTGCCATTTATTTGGCCAACAAAACTATGTGCTTGCCAACATTGTTTGTTGACGTCTCTTTTTCACATATGTTTCAGGTTGACGATTTTCCGAGCATGCTACACATAGGAATGCATCCGGGCTTTAGACTTCTTTAAACAAAAGACAATTACATGTATTCTTTGTATTGTAAAACAATGTTAATAATAACGAAACAATTTAGTTCCAGTTGTGGCTGAGCAATTTGTAACATGACTCCCTGATATTTCCGTCGCGTCTTGTTGTATTACGCGATTGGGGTGTTACATAAGAGGAATTTGTAACTCCTTTGCATAGAAGCCTATAGTCTGTTACTTCATTTGGTTTTATTCGATCTGCCTGTGGATCTTATTATAAACCTCTGTACATTATTATTTTGAACTTTGAACCTTTATGTTTGTAATAGTAATTTTACTCCAAGACTTCCATTGTGCTATTCTATGTTATTTGTCTATGATGATATCAACTTACGCCACGATATTCCCCACTCGGCCCACCCGGATTGTGTTGGAAAACGGGGTGTGACAGGTTGGTTTAGAGCCAACGTTTGAGAAAATTCAACACTAGTCTTTTGTGTTTGATCTCAAACGACACAATAACATATTCCTCAGACTTCCGAGTCAAGGCGTTGACCTAGGATTGCTCACATGATTATTAAGATATTGTTATTGTTTTGACTTATTTTTGAAGTAGGAAATATGCCGCCAAGATTCAGAGGACAAATCGGAAAAGGAAAAGGTCCAATGAGGGTGGACCATCAGGGCGCATCCCTTCACCATCACATAGTTCAAACCCCTACCAAGATTCGGGAGACTCCTCCTCCCCTTGGCAACCTGCGAGACACTCCATCTCGCATGAATACTCACCACCCAATTCTTAAACTTCAAACCATTCTCACCATTCGCATCACTCCCACCATTCACACCACTCCGATCAATCTCACCACTCCCATCATTCACACTCCCATTCTTACCATGGAGATTTTAACCCGCACCACTATCTTAACACTCCTCCAGCTGATCAGAATCAGTTGGATCAACCGAACTCAATGGACGAGGACTCTGATCTGGAGATGCCACCGTCGGGGTCGCATGGACACCCCATTGAAATATCTAGCGGTTCTAACTCCTATGCAGGATCACCATATCAAGGTCCCAACGAGTGGGACCAATATTGGAATCAATTTTACTTTTACAATACTCCTTCCTATCATTCTCTGAAACCACCTTCGCCACCTCCACAAGAGGACGTCCAAATGGAAACGGTGCAGCAACCTCAACCACCACCTGAGCCACCAAGGAGGAAGCGTGGCGCACGTATGTCTGTGCGTGCGAGACAATGGTCAGGCTCATTGCCACCATTGCCCCAAACCTACCCCACCACTTTTGAGGACCCCCAAATGGGTGGACCCTCAAACGCCACACCTGTGGTGGACCCAATACCACCACCGGTGGTTCAACCATCACCATCAGGTTTTGGTAACCCGATCCCTACATATCCAGACACGTCTGGATACGATCCTTTGAACCCGACTACTGCGCCTATGGATTTTAATTATCCAGCGCCCGCATACGACCCTTGTGTAGAAGCGGTCATGCATAATGCACTTTACCCGTCTCCCTTCCCTTCTGTTTACCCAGCCACTGGATATCCCAATTATGGATACCAGTATCTCGTTGTGCCTCAACCACCACCAAAACTTGAGGCCATTAATGAGACCTTAGAGCGAATGAAATAATTGCAGCAACAGGCTGAAAAGACAGAGAAGAAAACGAGTAAGTTCTTCAAGAAACTCTCAAAGTTAGTTCGGGGAAAGAGGGACGAATGTTGTTTCTTCTATATATTATGTTTTCATTTAAAATTTCAAATGTCCCTACGTGGACATGTTATTTCTCTTTAGTCCCTACATGGACATTTTTTCTTTTTAGTCCCTGCGAGGACAATTAGTTTAGTTCATTTCAAAGTCCTGTTTAAGGCAAGTATTGTAATTTCTATTGATTTTCAATGAAAAATGTTGGAATTATTTTGTATGTATTAGTTACATCCTTTCTTCAAGCGATCGTCTCAATTTTAATTCGAATTTTATCGATCCGCTATATAATTCCAAAAGATCCTCTTAATGGTTTTGACATGTTAATTGGCAAACGTAAATGGTAGTTAAGAATGAATAGCCCTTCTATCATGATAGTTAAGGAAGTAAAGCCCTTCTATCCAGAGATGGTGAACAATGATTCAAACCTCAAAGTCATTATGACTTTTATTAGTCAACCATTAGGATAATTATTCTGTATTAACATTCGAGTAATGTTAATACCTTAGGCAGTGTGACCTGAGGAACCACACTAGCCATTTGGGTAGGGGACTATGTTCAAACCCTATAGCCTATATGGTCAAATTAGATCATGGCTAAATATCATCAAAGCGATGATTATATTATAACATCCTTAGTGATGTATCGCCTAAGGGCTATATTATTGTCCCTTATGATAATGACAGTTAAGTGTTACGACTCTCTGTCCAAAGGTAATGAACTATGTTCAACCTTTAAAAGCCTCTTGACCCAATGAGATCACGGCTTATATATTTTATGTCCTTCGTGATAGGCCAATGAGCCATATTCTAATGTCCTTCGAGACAAGCATTTGAGCTATCTAAAATTTGCCATTTGGGCAGTGACAGTTGTGACTATAAGATCCATTGTCCATTAAATTCATGGACTTTGTCCCAATTTCAATGCCATTGACAGTCCTTTGAGACCTAGGCTAATTGTACTTAGTTACTTAATATAACATTCGTTTGAAATATTAAAGCCAGATAGTTGTGACATTGTGAACACTAGTCTAAAAGGCAAAGGATTTGTAAATCCAAAATTTGAAACCTATATGGTTAAATGACACCATGACGTATATTTATTAAGTCATCAATTATGATGACTAACTATTTGCAATCACCTAAATTTGGTGTTTAGAACCAAGTCTACGAAAATGGCTCATTCCGATGAAGCTAGTAGTCGTCACAATAATGTTAATGATGACGCCCATAATCATCAATGCTGGTGATTCCAAGCTCGCATAGATGCAGCTTTTGGAAAGGCCATGGAAAAAATAAAAGAGTCGAGTGCTACTCGCTCCAAGCCTATATCCATCCCACATTCTTCAGCTCGAAAAGAGAGCTCAGTCCACTCCTCTAATGTAAGGAGTGAACAAAAGAAGCAGGACCTTCGTGAAAGGCCTCGTTCCTCTAAAGACGGGTGTTCCTACAAATATTTTGTATCATGCAAACCCCGAGATTTCACTGGGGAAAAAGGAGCCATCGATGCTTTGAGGTGGCTCGATGAGATAGAAACAGTGGTTGATATCAACGGGGTGTGCTGATAAGGATATTGTTAAGTTTGTCTCTCAATCGTTTAAGGGAAATGCCCTAACATGGTGGAAGGTTGTGATCCAGACATCAAGGAAAGTGGCCCTGTATAATATGAAATGGTCCAAGTTTGTGGACCTGATTAAGGAGACACACTATCCTCCTCATGAGGTTGAGAAGGTAGAGTCTGAATTTTTGACACTTACGATGAAGAATCTGGATTGTCGGAAATACGTTTCCGACTACAATTCACTATCCAGGTTGGTTCTATATCTGATATCCCCAGAACCCAAGCGCATAGCACGCTTTATTGGTGGTTTGGCACCAGAAATCAAAGGCATGGTTAAAGCATCCAAGCCCATGACTTTTAGATCTGCTGTGGATCTATCTCTCTCTCTCACTCAAGATGAGGTGAGACTGAGGTCAGTTCGATCTGAGACTGACAAGAAGAGAAAGAGAGATGATGACCACTCTCAACATTTCAAGAAAGGCAAGACAGGGTTCAATAAGAACCAACAGAGGTCAGATGAAAGGCATGTCTACAAAACTTGTGGGAAACGACACTGGGGACAATGTCGAACAGAGCCGAAACCTAAGCAGTGTGGTGTCTGCAAGAAAGTTGGTCACCAGTCCCATGAATGTAGGGACATAAAGAATGCTGTATGTTATAGATGTGGTGAAAATGGCCACATCAAGAACAATTGCCCCAAAGCTGCCAAAGAAGGTGCAGCTAAGCCTGGAGAGGCTAAAAAGGGAAATGCACGGGCCTTTCTGATGAACGCTAGAGAGGCTGTGAATGACAATAATGTCATAACGGGTATGTTCCTCATCAATGATATCTTTGCTAGAGTTCTATTTGCTTCGGGTACGGATAAGAGTCTTTCGTAGACCATAAGTTTAGTAAACTAGTAAACTTGCCCATAAGAACTCTAGACATAACTATGAAGTAGAACTCGTCGATGGAACCATAGAAACCGCTTCTTTCATTCTTGATGGATGTTCTATATCCATTAGGAATCATTCTATTCCTATCTCTCTTCTACCAATGAAATTGGTGGGATTCGATGTAGTCTTAGGCATGGATTGGTTATCTCATAACCAAGCCCGCATTGCCTGCGATAAGAAACCCATTGAAATTAAAACCCCATCTGGTGAAATGCTCACCATCTTAGGAGACCTTCATTATGGTTTACCTGAGAAAGCATCACTGCTTAAGGCATCAAGGTGTATGAAGAGAGGATGTGTCATCTACATGGCACAAGTCATCCTAGACGAGCCAAAACCCAAGATTGAAGACATTCCTGTCATTTCTGAGTATTCAAGTGTATTTCCAGGGGAATTACCCGGTCTACCCCCTAATAGGCAAGTGGAGTTTAGGATCGACATCTTACCTGGAGCAGCCCATATACCTAGAGCTCCATATCATTTAGCACCCACTAAAATGAAAGAATTAAGAACCCGACTTGATGAGCTTTTGGAGAAACGCTTTATACAACCTAGTTCATCACCTTGGGGAGCTCCTATTTTGTTTGTTTAAAAAATGACGGTTCAATGCAGATGTGCATTGACTACCGTGAGTTAAACAAAATAACGATAAAAAATTGTTATCCATTGCCCAGGATCGATGACTTGTTTGATCAGTTGCAAGGGGCTAGTTATTTCTCTAAGATCGACTTGAGATCGGGCTATCATCAGCTGAAGGTCAGGAGTGAAGATGTTCCGAAGACTGCCTTCAGGACCAGATATGGTCACTATGAGTTCCTAGTGATGCCTTTTTGGCTCACTAATGTACTAGCAGCATTCATGGATCTCATGAATAGAGTCTACAAGCCATATTTAGATAAGTTTGTCGCTGTCTTTATAGACGACATACTTATCTATTCTCGTAGTCAATCTGACCACGAGAAACATTTATGGTGCATCCTTGAATCACTAAAGCAAGAGAAACTTTATGAAAAGTTCTCTAAATGCGAATTCTGGCTACAAGAAGTCCAATTCCTTGGACATGTGCTTAGTGAGCGAGGAATCCAAGTGAATCCCGCTAAGATCGAAGCTATCATGAACTGGGAAGTACCGAAGACTCCTTCTGAGATTCGTAGTTTCTTAGGATTGCCCGGTTATTATAGGGGGTTCATTGAGAACTTCTCTCGTATAGCCACTCCTTTGACTACCTTGACCCACAAGAATGTCAAGTTTGACTAGGGTCCAAAGCAATAAGAATCCTTTGAAATTCTAAAGCACAAACTGAGCGATGCTCCAGTGCTAACTCTACCTGAGGGTATTGAGGATTTTGTAGTATATTGTGATGCTTCGCACACTGGCATGGGCTTTGTGAATCAGTTGACACCTGGAAAAGTTGAAATCCTTAGATTTAAGGATAAAATTTGGGTTCCAATCTTTGGAGGACTTAGAGATCTAATCCTCCAAGAAGCTCATAATTCAAAGTATTCAGTTCACCCTGGAGGTGACAAAATGTATCAAGATTTGAGAATGAATTATTGGTGGATGGGTATGAAGAAATCCATAGCCACCTACGTAGCGAAGTGCTTGACGTGTTCACAAATTAAGGCCGAACACTAGAAACAATCAGGACTCCTACAACAACTTGAAATTCCCGTATGGAAATGGGAAATGGTAACCATGGATCTGATTACCAAGTTACCAAAGACTAAACTTGGCAATGACATGATTTGGGTCATCGTTGATAGACTAACCAATTCAGCTCATTTCTTGCCAATTAAGGAGACGTAAGCTCCGAAAAGCTGGCTAAGTTATATGTGGACGAGATTGTGTCCCTACATGGCATGCCAATATCTATTGTATCTGACAGAGATACCAGATATACATCTCACTTTTGAAAAAGCTTCCAACAATCTTTGGGCACGCGATTAAATTTTACGGCTTACCATCCTCAGACATATGAACAGAGTGAACATACCATTCAAACATTAGAAGACATGCATGTGTTATTGATTTAGGTGGTATTTGGGATAATCACCTACCCCTAATTGAATTCTCCTACAACAATAGCTATCATACTAGTATCAAGGCCGCTCCTTTTGAAGCCTTGTATGGGAGAAAGTGTAGAACGCTCGTTTGTTGGGCCGAAGTTGGGGAAGCCCAACTATCTGGACCTGAGATTGTCCTTGAGACCACGGAAAAGATTATGCAAATCTGTGATCATCTCAAAGCTACCAGGGATAGGCATAGAGTTGTACAGATAAGAGGCGTAAACCTCTTAAGTTCCAAATAGGGTACAAATTATTGTTAAAGGTATCACCCTCGAAAGGTGTGATGCGATTTGGTAAGAAGGGCAAGTTGAGCCCAAGATACATATGACCATTCGAGATCACGGAATGTGTCAGTTCTGTAGCTTACAGACTTAAGCTACCTGAGGAGCTCAGTGGAATTCACGTTGTGTTTCACATCTGTAATTTACAGAAGTGTCTAGCCAATGAGTCGCTAGCAATATCACATCAAGATGTGCAAATCGATGAAAACTTGAGGTTCATTGAGAAACCGTTTTTGATCGAGGATCGCCAGGTTAAGAAGCTCCAAAAGAAGTTTATACCTATTGTAAAGGTTAAATGAGATGCCCTTCGAGGCCACGAGTATACATGGGAGGTCGAGTCCAGTATGCGACAAAAGTACCCCCATCTTTTTAAATAGAATCTCGAGGTCGAGATTTCTTTTAAGGGGGTGAGGATGTAACACCTCGAAAATTTTGTGTCTAATAATATACCGACGCGTGTCCACTCTCAAATATGCCTAATAAATTGGATGAGAAGGACTAATTTTGTAAATTGTGTAGCTATGATAATTAAGGGACTAAACAAGTCAGCATGCCAAAACTTTGGCCTCTGAGTGATCCTTACAGACCGTAAGGCTTTGGTGACTTATTATGTGAGGGCCGACTACGGACCGTAAGACTTAGTGCTTACGAACGGTAACAAAATGCAAAATCTGTGTGCACCAATGGTCCTTACAGACCGTAAGACTATACCCTTACAGTCCGTAAAGGACTGCCAGTGGCAGTTTTTGTTTGGGAGCCAAGAAACTCTACCCTCTTGCCACATATCCACACAATGCCACTTTCTTGCAGCTCCTTACACGTCCATACACACCTGCAATCATCTTAGATGAGTCCCTAACACTTGTAATGATCCTATGCATCCTCTTTTAGTATAAATAGGCTTCTTCATTAACTCATTTCTTTGCTCATTACTCTCATTTCTCCTCTAATCTGCTCTTGGAGTGTTCCTGATCAAAAAGGAGCCTCCCCTTGACCTCAAACTTTCTCTTGGATCACTTGTAAGTGTTCCATCCCTTTTCTTTTTCATTTTATAGTCTTTTAAAGCCGAAAGTCAAGCGTTTTCGATAAACGCCTTGACTTTCAATTAAGACCATTATGGTCCAGCCATTGTTCGAGACGAACATGGGTACGTGATCGTAATAAGGTCGTTAATAATCCCTTAAAAGGGCACCTCCTGGAAATCACGTTTTCTTGGTCACTTGACGGGTCAACATAATATTGTTTAAAAAGTCAAACGGGTTAGTTTTGAAAATAATCATAAACTGATAATGTAGGTGTTATAAAATATGTTTTAACACTTTAATAACTTGGTAATAATTATTATAACATGTGTAAACATGTTCGGCTCGTTAATTCCAGTTCTAGGGTCGGTTCGCAACTGAAAGTCGTAAAGTTTGACATCTGCTTTGAGTTTCAATTCTGGCCCGATTTAGAATAGCTTGCTACTGATCCAAAGTTGCATTATGATCCTATTATAATGTAGTATAACCCTCTGAGGTTATACTATATGATCATAATCAGATTCTGAGTTTATATACAAGTCTCTATAATATGACAACTTTGACCAAAATGCCCCTTTTTACATAAAACATGGTTTTAATCAAAGATGAACTTGCAAAATTATTATCTACTGATATGTTAGTATAATTAACTTATTTTGAAGTTATGAATCTGATCATAACCTGAGTTTTGATAAATCATCGCAACTTATGTCATATAATGACCAAAACGCCCTTTTGGCGCATAGTATCCAACAAGAATGCCTAGCGCAGACATTCCTGCCAAAGAAAGACTTTACTAAACTCTGCGCCATGTATCCAAAGAAGGAAAGGATCATTTAATTACCTTGCGCGGGCTCGCGCAAGGTTCAAAGTTAACCTTGATTAATTTCCTTGGGTAATATTTCATTCCTAAACCTTGCGCAAACAGTTAATACAGCAAAAGGGTCTCATAAATCTCTGTGCCACATATTTAAGATAGGAGAAAGATCATTTAATTACCTCGCGCAATGCAATAGTTAATGTTGAGTATTTCCTTAGTAAGTGCCGCCTGAGTATAAGATATGGTGCAGTAACAAAAGAAATCTTTTCTGTTATAACAAACTGGACACGTGGCGAGCAACAGATAGGTTAGAAGCCATTAATGCCCAAACGTGCAAGGCCACTTTTCTGTTACAACCGAATGCCACGTGGCAGCATCTTAGACAATCAAAAAGATCACGGTGATGGCATGGTCACCTCAAGAAAGCATAAGTGATCTCATGATGACACGTGGCATCTCCCTAGCCGTTGATAATAAGTCAAATTATGTGCATTAACTGTAACGGCAACACATAACGGAATGGCAAAGATTCCGTTAAGTTTTCATTTCTCCTTTTGGCGCCCAAATCTGGCTATAAATAGGTAACTTCAGGTACAAGAAAGTCATTCTCTCTCATTTACTCTCTCTCTTACTTCACTTAAACTTTTCGTACCGATACTTATTCTCATGCCGGAGGGTGGTCACGGAGAGAATCCCCTTCTCCCCGTGGCGAGGCTAACGACGTTTCTATTTTGTAGGTAGCGTCGAAAGTAATTGCAATCGTCATTCTGAGACCAAACGAAGGATTTACCCCTTTATGCAAGAAACTAAACCCTAGATCTAATCAGATTCCGATTTGTTTGGTCTACGTTTCTTCATTGGCGCCCACTGATTTTCGATTCTCTTCTCAACTTTCGTTTCGTTTCATCTAGATCTGCAGCATCATGGTTGATGGATCATCGTTTCCAGGTCCTCGATCGAAGATCCGTCGTGTCGCTGGCGGACCTCTGGTCGACGGACAAATTATTGAAGATTCGTCCGGCGAAGCTGATGTTCCGTATGATCCAGATCATGCCAACATTCCAGTAACGCTGGCGGCTCCTCATGTTGATGTTGCGTCAATTCTACCACCTGGAGAGACTCCGTTGTCGTGGTTAATCAAATCTTAAACTGCTTTAAACACTATGTATGCTCAACTATGTGCTCAGACTGGAACTCCAGCTTTTCAAGCTCCGGTTAATGCTCCTCAGGTCTGTGCTTCGCCGGCACCTCGAGTGTTGAGTGATAATACTTAAAACCATGCTCGTGCGCCTTCGCATGTGTCTGTAGATGGAACTGAAATGTACTCTAAAACCATGAATGATTATGTTCATTCTGGTAATAGAAAGCAAGAAGAAAACGTTCAACGTCGCACATCTGTTCACTCACGTTTAGGCCCGCGATCGTGACAGAAGCGGGACACCCAACACGATGAATATGATAAGACTTATGAAGAAGGAGATAGTGCAAGTGTTTTTAATCGTCTATCTGCAGATCATGTTAATTATAAGCCCAAAATACGTGCAACTTATAATCCTGAAGCGGAGCATGATTACAATCTGGTGTATCGACCCGCTGAAGCAGCTGAACAATCAAAATTTATAAGAGAAATAGCATTGACTCCGCTAGAACGAGCAAAGTTGCCTTCCAATGTAGTAAAGTTTAACGGGTTAACAGATCCTGATGATCACATGCGCCTCTTCACTGGCGCAGGGTTGATAGGCGGATGGACGTTACCAATGTGGTGCCATCTTTTCGTGCAGACTCTTACTGGCGCCGCGCGCCTTTGGTTTGATAATTTGCCCACAGGTAAACTTTCCTCCTGGAATGATATGTCAGAGATTCATCGGATGTGATGAACATCTGGCGGAAGGATGACGAAAGCCTAGAGGATTTTGTCACCCGTTACAACAAAGAAGTTTTGGAGATTGGAGATGTTCATGAGGACCTTATCCTCGAACAATTCAAATACGCGGTAAGGTACGACGAATTGATAAAAGTACTTTCTGGAACAACTGGCCTTCCGAAGAGCTGGGATAAGCTAATCGCAGCAGCCAAGGTCTACGCGCATGCGGAGCGGAACCTTAATTCTAACAGACCACCACTACCTCAGAATCGTCCTCAGGATCTGAGTAGGGTTGGCCGGAAGTTCAAGAAAGGATGGAAGGACTCCAACCAAAGCTCGTATTCCCCAAATTCTCCAGTAGACGCTCGCGCAATGATTAATAAGATTACTACCTAGAAAGCAATCAAACAGGAAAATCGGGATCGACAATGGACTCCCCTAACGAAGTCTGTTGCGGAAGTCTTGAGCACAAAGAATTATCAATTTAAGCAACCTCAGCCCATGAAGAACAAGAAGGGTCAAGACCCAAACCTCTTCTATGACTTTCACAAAGACACAGGGCACACAACTGACAATTGCATTAGCCTGTGCACATAAATTGAAAAGGATTTGAAAAGTGGTAAGTTGACACACTTGGTGCAATCAGTTCGAAAAGAGGTCAGGCAACTCACGCGCGGAGATGAGGGTCCAAACAACAAGAAAATGAAGCAAGTTGCCATGATCCAAGGAGGATCGTCGCGCAAGCGCAACTTTCAACGATTTCGAAGTGAGAAATGGCGCGAGAAGCAAGTGATTTTTCATGTTGTTCCTGGCGGACCTCAGGAAGAAAGACCAGTTGTAATCACAGGTATCTTTGGCCATTACCAGACTGACTATATGTTCGTAGATTCGGGAAGTTCTATGGATATCATATATGAACAATGTTTCAAGCAGTTGGATCCGGAAGATAAGGCACGCTTGGAACCAGTTGACTTCCCGTTAACTGGATTCTGCAATGAGGCTGTCTTTCCTCTCAGACAGATAGTTTTTCCCGTGATTCTTTCAGACGGTAAGCACTCGCGAACCATTCAAGTAAACTTTATGGTAATGCCGGCAACCTCCTGTCATGATGTTTTATTGGGGCGTGGAGCGCAACGAGATTTCAGCATGGTCACGTCTGCGCCTCACGCTGCGTGTGGATTCCCAACGCCAACTGGAATAGCTATCATATTCGCTCGAAAAGAGATTATGTCTATTGAAGAACCAGTTGTTAAGGCTGCTAAACTAACGTCACCAAATGAACCTGAGAAATGGGTTCTAAACAACAAGTATCCAGAGCAACCAATTATTCTTGGTCCTGCGATATCTATGGCAATTCGCGCAAAACTCGAAACCTTGTTGTTTCGAAATATGGATATTTTTGCCTGGACACCTGCAGACATGATAGGGGTTCCATGCCACGTTGCAGAACATTGTTAAAATGTCTTCCCATCAGCGGAACCAGTAGTTCAGAAAAACCGTAGCATGGGGACCGAAAAAACGGAAGCTATGAACGAGCAAGTTACCGAATTACTTAAAGCTGGTATTCTGCACGAAGTCAAGTACCAAACCTGGGTGGCGAACACCGTTATGGTCAAAAAAACATAAAGGCGGGTGGCGCATGTGTGTCGATTTCAAGGATTTGAACAAAGCATGTCCCAAAGATTGTTACTCGCTTCTAGAAATTGACAAAATAGTGGACTCCTTAGCATCATTTCGTTGGAAATGTTTTCTCGACTGTTACAAAGGGTAGCATCAAGTGCTGATGAAACAAGAGGATGAAGACAAGACGGCTTTCCGCACGAAGAAAGGTATTTTCTGTTATACAAAAATGCCCTTTGGGCTCCGTAATGCGGGAGCCACTTATCAACGACTTATGGATTCTGTTTTTTGAGATGACATCGGGAAAACCGTTGAAGTATATATTGATGACCTAGTCATCATGAGCCATACAGAAGAAACGATGTTAGAAAATATTCAGAAAACTTTTGATTCTTTATGAAGTGTTAATCTGAAATTAAACCCAAGCAAGGGTTCTTTTGGCCTGGAAGAGGGCAAGTTCCTCGGATCGTCGTCACAAAGAATGGTTCAAAGTCAATCCAGAGAAAGTTGAAGCAATTAAAAGTATGACATCTCCAGCAAGTGTAAAGGAGATACAGAGATTGGCGGGACGATTAGCTACTCTCAATCGTTTCCTCGCGAACCACGCGGTAAAATCTTATCCTTTCATCTGTACCTTATGCAACTGCGTAAAGAAAGAAAATTTTAAATGGACGACAGAGGCAGAGAAAGCTTTCCAAGATATGAAGGATTGTCTAATTCAGTTACCAACTTTAACAGCTCCGTGCAACAAAGAACCTCTGATTCTCTATCTTGCTATGTTCGAATTAGCAGTAGGAGCAGTTTTGCTTGATGAAAGAGAAGGTGTTCAAATGCCTATTTATTACATTAGCAAGATGCTGAATGATCCAGAATCTCGATACTCAACGATGGAAAAACTGGTACTTGCGCTAGTTCATGCTTCTCGCAGGCTTCATAGGTATTTCTCAGGGCACGTCATCAATGTCTTGACAAATTATCATCTTGGTCAAATTCTTTCTAAACCAGACGTCTCAAGACGATTAGCCAAATGGGCTATCGAACTAGGCGGTCACAATATTTTCTACAAGCCAAGACCAGCAATTAAAGGGCAAATCCTTGCCGATTTTATAGCTGAAGTTCCAGCGGATAAAGCGCAAGAATGCGATGAAATCCAAAATCCGGTTCCAATTACGGATGATAGAGAGTGGCTATTATATACGGATGGCGCATCTAATAGTGATGGAGCCGGCGCAGGCCTCCGACTAGTCAGTCCAGATAACCAAGAGTTCACTTATGCTATACGCCTGGATTTCAAAAGCACAAACAATGAGGCTGAGTATGAGGCATTTCTGGCAGGTTTGCGCCTTGCTATAAAAATGGGCGCGGCAAATTTAACAGCGCATGTTGATTCTCGACTAGTAGCAGAACAAATCAATGGTACTTATGATGCGCGAGGCGATATTATGGCATTATACCTGGAACAAGCCAAATCGTTAATCAGTCAGTTCCGACAGTTTAAAGTTGTACACGTTAACAGGAGTGACAACAAGCACGCCGACGCATTAAGCAAACTTGCAGCCACGAGCTTTCAGCATTTAGCAAAAGAAGTCAGGATCGAAGTTCTAAAAAATCCATCTGTTCCGCTAAAGCAAGTTACCATGGTCGAAATAGAGAGTCCATCCTGGATGTCTCCGATTATCTTGTTTTTACAACATGGCCAACTTCCTGACAAAATGGCAGATGGTATTCTGTATCGCAAGTCGTACATGGGCCCTTTATTAAGATGTGTCGATAAGAATGATGCGCAATATTTGATACGAGAAATCCATGAAGGATCGTGTGGCATACATGCGGGGCCACGCATGGTCGTCGCTAAGGTAATGGGAGCAGGATACTACTGGCCTGGGATGTACGTAGACGCTATGGAGACATTGCGTAAATGCATGGCTTGCCAAAGACATGCACCAAAAACTTTGCGTCCAAAAAATCCATTGGTCCCAGTAACGTCAGCATGGCCTTTTCAACAGTGGTCCATCGATCTTGTAGGACCTTTTCCTGATGCGTCTGGCGCTGTAAAATTCATTTTTGTTGTCGTCGATTACTTCACAAAGTGGGTCGAAGCAAAACCATTAGCCTCGACAACAGCCATGGTAATCTGGAAGTTTATCTAAGAACACATTATTTGTCGTTTCGGATTACCCATGCGCATCGTCACAGATAATGGCCTCAATTTAGCATCTGAAGATCTGCAAAAATGGATGCAGGAAATGCAGATTGAACATGTGTTTTCATCCGTTGCGCACCCCCAGGCGAACGGACAAGTTGAAAGTATTAACAAGCAGATAGTTGACGGCATTAAAGCCCGCCTTGGCGCGGCGCGGCGTGGTTGGGTCGATGAGTTGCCCAGCATTCTATGGGCCCATCGAACAATGCCTAAGACAAGTACGGGAGAAACCCCATTCAGTTTGGTATATGGTATGGAGGCGGTGATCTGTTGGTGCAGAATGTCTATGTCTTAGTCTTATATCGAGTCTGTATAGATTAGAGCTGAATAGGCTAGTGGTATGAAGTATTTATGTAAAATAGAGTCAAGTTCGCCCATGACATGCTTGGAATGTCAAGTTCGGCCGAACTTGCAAAGGCAAGTTCGCCCGAACTCATGTCCATCATGAACGAACTTGTACTAGCTTGTGTCTCTCATTTGTAACTTTGGCATCTCTGAGGCAAAGCTCTGACAATTTGGATTCTTGACGTTTAATCAATAAAATTGACATTTAACTAATTAATTCTTATCTATTGGTAAACTTGTCGTAATATTTCCGCTATTATGGAAAATAGATATTAAATCTAGGTTCCTAAGCATCAAGGATCGGTCCTACAAGTGGTATCAGAGCTAGAACAGCCTGATTTGATTGATATCAAGACAAGAACACTTCTAATTCTACTACATTCTTCTATTTTTCTTAACTTTTTCACAAAAATAAAGAATTCATGGGCAAATTCTGTCTAATTTTCAATATGACATGTTAAATACATCATAGATAAACCCCTAAGAGTTTGGAGACTAAAATCAAACAAATTGGTGTCAAAATTGTGCAAAAACCATGTTTTCCAAAACCCTAATCTTCGAACTTGTTAGCCAAGTTCGACCGAACTTGTGCTAAAAAAACACTTTTTCAGTGAGTTTTTACCAAGTTCGCTCGAACTTGAGGTGTTTTTGAGGAAAATTTTGCCAAGTCCGCTCGAACTTATCTAATTTTCATTGATTTTATATCAAGTTTGACCGAACTTGATTAATATTAAGAAAATTTAGGTTAAGTTCGCCCGAACTTACAAATTTCTTACAAATTCTAGATTGCAAGTTCGACCGAAGTTCTCAAGGGATATTTTCAAATCTGGAATCACAAGTTCGACCGAACTTGTGATAAATTCTGTGAATTTTTCATCTACAACTACAAGTTCGACCGAACTTGTAGTAAATCTAACATTTTCAAAAAGTTTAACGTGTTTTCAGCGTACGTGTCTTGATATTCGCGATGGATGATATTCAGAGAGCGTATATGTCAAGAGTGGGTACATCCAATGCTAATGTCATACAACAAGTCAATCAGGACAACGAGATGGGCACGTCCGTTAAACCGCCAAAGCTAATGAGCATGGACGAGTATGAAGGATGGAAGGAGAAATTCACATATTGGGTTCAAGACATGCATTTCCAAGGCTGGGTGTCGATTGAGAGTGGTTACACTGTTCCATTGGACGAACATCAGCAAGTACTAGAAAAGTACAAGTACACCACAATACAGAAAGATGAGTACATTGCTAAGAGAAAAAGATGATAAGCCTCATTCAACAATCTGGTAAAGAGGATATTCTGGTCTTGTTGCCAGAGTATACTACTGCGAGAGATCTCTGGTTATCACTGCAAAAGAAATATCAAGGCAATGCAGAGATGAATCAAGAGTAAGAAAGCTCTCATCATGAAGGAGTTCGATATTTTCAACATGTTGAAGGGCGCGACTATAAAGCAGATGATTGAGTGTTTCTGTCATCTAAAAGTCCAAATGAGAAGACACGGTCTTGAGAAGACGGAACAAGAATACATCGACAAGCTTGCAGATGCGTTACCTGACGGAGAGTGGACTACTTACCTGATGGTTCTGAAAGAAAGTGCTAATTGGGAATTCTTCAAGTTGTCTACATTCAATGACAAACTCGAAGGTCATGAAATGAAATTGCTGAAGATTGCAAAGTCGAAGAATGCTAACATTGTTCAAGATGTTGGTCTGTATTACAGAACCGGAATGCATGATAACATTTCAAGTCCAAAGATTCAGGGAGCATTCAGTGCAAACATGAATTCTTCTCCACGGAATCAGAACCAATCATATCCTCAATATGATCAAAGTCCACAAAGCTCTTCGTTCTCAAGCACATGGTCAAATGCTTCTTATCATAGTCAAGCAAATCACAATCAACAAACGAGTTCTGATCCAAATGTGTACAAGTGTAACATTGCTGTGAATCTAAACAATGTTGTTTCTGAGCAAGTTGCAAAACAACACATGTCACTTCTTGCCACTGTTCTAGAATCGTACGAAAGTCTTGTAGCTGGAAAGATCGGCAATCCCGAAATGACCGTCGAAGACTACGATCAGGTGGACGAAGAAGAGCTTGAATTGATGGATATCAAGTGGTCTCTAGCTTCTATCATTCGAAGGGTCACAAAGTTTGTTGCACTCACTGGCCGAGATATCGGAAATTCAAGCAACAAGCTAGGATTCGACAAATCGAAGGTCACTTGTTTTAGATGCCGACAGAAAGGGCATTTTAAGAGAGAATGCAAAAATCCTGAAGCCACAGGCAATCAAAGTCCATTTGGTGGAGGCAACGAGTATTACAAGAAATCTCTTCAATACAAGCCTTTCCCAAAGAAGACACAAGTTGAGATCCAGGAAAAGCCAAACAGCAGTAACACTGATAAAGCAATGGTTGCTTCAAACGAGGATGATGGCTTCGATTGGAATTCTGATATCGGTAAGAAGACCGGAATTGCATTGATGGCTGAGATTGTTGAAGATACATCTGCCGAAGAAGCGGCAGCTCTAGAGAATATTCTATTAGAACAGTATCTGCAACAATAAGAGGAAGAGGAATATCTTCACATGAAGAACCAAGGACTATTATCTCCTAACTTGTGTGATAGTTTTGCAGGACACTTTGATGGAAGTTCTTGGGAGCAAGTGATCAAGGAGAAGTCGAATGAAGAAAGTATTGATGCTGTTCAAGAAGTAACTGCTGAAAATCTCAAGGACTTTGCAGATAAAGCTATGATGGCGAATCTAACCAAGGTAGGTCCAGAGGTAAAGGAAGATGTTAAAGTGCAAGTTGTGGAGGTTGTAAACCTTACACAAAATGTACCGAGCCATGTGCTAAATGCGCTGAAAAATCACAAATCATCGCTGAACTCAATGTACATAACGAACATTTCAAATACGATTATCGTACAATGAAGGAAGCGTATGACAAAATGAAAGATGATTATGGCTGGCTCGATAGAAATAATATTCAACAACACGATACTATAAGGATGTTGGAAGGTACAGTAATGGATAAACAAAAAGCAATAAACATTTATATCAACACCATTGCTGAAACCAAACAACAACTCCAGGACATGAAAATTGAAACAGAACGTGTTCAACAACTTTTAAGAAGTTATTCAACTGACGCATATGTCATTGATCACATTCTTCCCACAATTCCATCGAAAGAAAAACCTAAAAAGAAAATTGGTAAAGAATACAGCAATGTTCCTCCACCCCTTTGCGAGAAGTATTGTCGCAAAACTGTTGATGGGATGGATAAGGCACTCAACATTAAGTTGTGATCTGAAAAGAAAAATGAGTTGCCGGAGAACATTGATGTAATCTATACTAAATTAGATGATGACAATGCGGTATGAAAAAGGTGGTTGAAAATGTTCTGAACGATTCTGATGATGGCAGCTTTGATAGCGCCACCTCGAGTTTGAACAGTTCTGATAGAAATTCTGAAAATGACGAGACATCATCGGATGATGATCTGTGATGATCCTAACGTTGTCATGTACAAGGTTAAGGAATCTGGTAGATTATACTTTGATGACAGTTTTCCGATTCGGAATGTCAAAGAAGATCAATTGGATAAACTGTTTAAACTGGTTGAAGTCACATCAGATGACCTGGAGAAAAATGAAAAGAAATTCTATTCTAAACCCAAAAGAAATTATAACAACTACCGGAGAAAGGGTGGTGATCATCCGAAAAACGGAGAGCTTGGTTGGGTCTAGATGAGGAAGAAGAACTGGTTAAGAAAAAGTCACAATTTCACGAGTACAAAGATAAAACATGAAATTCGTTTATGGGACAAGCACGGTTCACGAGGAGAGTTTGATTGGGAAGCAATCAAATGACGAGTTTAAGAAACAGAAAGAACTTCAAGATAAGCGAAAGCCACAAGTGGCACAAAATCCACTAGTGGACATTCACATGATAATCGGATTTGTTTCAAGTGCAATGAATTTGGTCATATTGCACGGAAGTGTTCGTAATCTAAACCGGCTTATCTTCGAAGGAAATAATGTTCAAATGTTGAAAAACCAAAGCAACCAGAGATTGGGCAAATAAGAATCTTAAAAAGAAATGTTGACAAAGAAGAAATGAAACAAATTTTTTAAAAGAAATTCGAAAATTCAGTGTTCGAAAAAGGTGAATCTTCAAAAGCAAACGAACAAAGTTTTATATCAAAAAGGCTAATATCAAATCACAAGCCTGGGTTGCTAAGGAAAGGTCAACAACATCTGAAATCACTAAGTCTGAGCATGTTAAGACTAGTGATAGCATGAAAGAATCAAAATCTGAAATCAAGTCTGAAACTGTCAAAATTACAAGTGGTAACAGTTTGAAAGATAAAAAGAAAGTGAAGTTTTCAAATATAAACATCGAAGAAAATCCAGATGATGAATATGAATTTGATTATGGTGACGAGTGTGAATTTGATTATGATGATGGTTATCCAATTCAACCCAAGACCAAGAAGGCTTGGTTCGCGTTGTTTAACTAATTGTTGAAATGTGCAGGGGCTCTAGAGATCCGTACTTTCCATGTGGATTCTGGATAGTGGAGCTTCCAGACATATGACAGGAATGAAAGCACTCTTGTTCGACATAAAAGCTATCAATGGCGGATATGTTGGATTTGCTGGAAACCAAGGTGGAAGGATTGTCGCCGAGGGAAAGCTCTCAAACGGAGTTGTTTCAATTGATCAAGTGAACTACATTGCGAAGCTTGAGAACAACCTTCTGAGTATTTCTCAAAATTGTGATAAGAAGTTTACCGTCCACTTCAACGATAAAGAATGCATGATCATCAAACCGGGTTTCAAAATACCAGATGAGTGGATACTCATGCGTGCACCAAGAGAGAATGATTTGTATGTTCTTGACATGGGAAATGCTACTACTTCTTCAAAAACGGCACAATGTTTTGTCTCGAAAGCTACTAAGAAGGAGTCAATCTTATGGCACAGAAAGATGGGCCACATTCACCCGAGAAAGATGAATCATTTAGTGCATAACGATTTGGTGGAAGGTGTGAATCTGAAAAGTTTTCATATGTCAGATAATTGCCTCGAGTGTAAAAAGGGAAAGCAGATCATGAAATCTCATCTGAAAAAAATTCTCAATTCGATAAAGTTGCCTCTCGAAAGACTTCATATGGATCTCTTCGGTCCAGTGAATGTCAGAAGCATCTCTGGAGATCTACTGCTTGGTAGTCACAGACGATTTTCCCGATACTCGTGGGTATTCTTCCAAGAATCAAAAGATGAGACGTTTGAAAATTTGGTGATTCTTTTCAAGAAACTTGAGAACCTGTACCATCTTCCGGTGAGACGCATTAGAAGTGACAACGGTACTGAGTTCAAAAACACCAAAATGAGGGAATTCTGCAATGCTAAAGGGATTTTGCACGAGTTTAGTGCACCCTACACTCTGCAGCAAAACGGTGTAGCTGAACTGAAGAATAGGACGCTTATAGAAACTGCAAGAACCATGCTTGCAGACTCAAAGCTTCCAGTCAGCTTCTGGAGTGAAGGAGTTGCAACGGCTTGTTACACACTCAACAGAGTCTTAACAGTAAAACCAACAAAGAAGACCTGTTTGAGATGATCAACCGATGGAAACCGAATTTGAAGTTCCTAGAACCATTTGGAGCGCCATGTACTGTAATTGATCAAGATAGAAAATTTGGAGCTAAATCACTCGAAGGTTTCTTTGTCGAATATGTAAGTCCATTGCGAAGAGTTTACGTTCCTTCATTGAGAAGAGTCATTGAAGCGCAGCATGTTGATTGTTTTAACTATACGGATCCTATTCAGAGAAAAGGTGATGCATGGTTATTCAACTATCAAGACTTGTGGAAATCATTTAATTTGCCTGAAGAACCATCCGATGAAGAAATTGCAGTGTTATATTATCTTCATCAATCAGCAAATCAAGAGTAAATCGTCAGACTGATTGTGGTTAAAAAACCCACGTTGGGATCATCTTCTTCTGATGCTAGTTCAAGTAATAGTGGTGGTCAAGAAAGTCAAACAAATCAAGTGACACCGACTACAGAACCAGTCAATACTACAGTGAATCCTAATCTTTCTGAAGCACAGAGTTCAGACTCGGATGAGGCTCCAACATTCGATGCCGATGGAGAATCCTCTTCAGATGAAGAAGCAGAGCAGATTACAAGTTTATTGAATGAATCTGCAAGCCCGAGTAGTGAACCTGAAGTTGAAGTAGTGGTAGATCAACATATCACAAATCAAGAGAATACTGTGGTTGTTCCAGGCGAAGTGATGCCAAGATCATATTCTTATCATCCGTCAAATTCTATAATAGGCGAATTACAAGCTGGTGTGAGAACACAGAGTCAAATAAACAAAGCTTTGAGCTGTTTCTATACTCGTGTTGCTCCAATTCAAGAGTATTGCTACTATTCATGTTTTATATCCCAGATGGAGCCAAAAAGTGTTTCTGAAGCTTTAGGCGATGAAAACTGGGTACAAGCAATGCAAGAGGAACTGTTACAGTTCGAGAAGTTAGGAGTGTGGAAGCTTGTAGACCTACCTGCAAATCAGAAAGCGATTGATACGAAATGGGTCTTTAAATGCAAGCGAGACGATCGAGGAGTTATAGTTCGAAACAAAGCTCGGTTTGTTGTCAAGGGATTTCACCAGCAGGAAGGGATAGACTACATGGAAGTCTACGCACCAGTAGCTCGTTTAGAATCTATTCGAATATTCCTTGCTTTCGCAGCATGGAAAGGATTTAAAGTCTATCAGTTGGATGTCAAATCAGCTTTTTTGTACGGAAAATTACATGAGAAGGTGTACGTCAGACAACCACCGGGGTTTGTCGATCCACTCAATAAAAATAAATCATATCTTCTTGATAAAGCTCTTTACGGTTTACATCAAGCCCCGAGAGCTTGGTACGAGACGATCGCAACATCTCGTGGGAAACGGCTTTGTAAGAGGAACTATAGATAGTACTCTCTTCACCAGAGAAGTTGGTAATCATCTAATTATCATTCAAATCTATGTGGACGACATCATCTTCGGATCAACGAATGATAGTCTTTGCAAGGAGTTTGAGGGCATCATGAAGAAGTAATTCGAAATGTCTTCGATGGGCGAAATGAAGTTCTTCCTCGGATTGCAAGTAGATCAACTTCCTGACGGTATTTTCATTCATCAGACCAAGTATGTGCACGACATCTTGAAGAAGTTTGATATGGAAAGCTTGAAGCCGTTATCTACTCCTCTTGCTCTTAGTCACGGGATTTGCATTGGCGAAACTAGAACCAAAGTTGATGAGACACTCTACAGATCAATGATAGGATCGTTGATGTATTTGACGGCATCGCGCCCAGATATCATGTATCCTACCTGCCTATGCGCCAGATATCAGTCAAGCCTGAGAATTTCACATATGCAGATCGTTAAACGAATCTTCGGATATTTGAAGGGATGCCCAAGCACCGGCTTGTGGTACCCAAAGAATGATAATTTCGATCTTGCAGGATACGCTGATTCTAATTTTGGTGTAGATAAGTTGAGTTCAAAATCGACTACAGCGGGATGCCAGTTCTTTGGAACAAAAATGGTAACCTGGCAGTGTAAGAAACAAACTACGGTCGCTCTCTCTACCTGTGAAGCTGAGTATATCTCGGCCTCCAGCTGTTGTTCACAGATTCTGTGGATACAACGGCAGATGAGAGACTATGGTATGCAATTTCTCGACACTCCGCTGTATGTTGATAATAAGGCAGCCATTGATATAACTAAAAATCCGGTTCATCACTCACGCACAAAACACACTGAAATTCGTTATCACTTCATCATGACTGCTACGAAAAGAAGTTGGAGCGAATAGAAAAAATCCACACTGACGAACAAAAGGCTGATTTTTATACCAAACCATTTTCTTTATCACGGTTTAAATACTTGTTAAGAATTCATGGTATGAAAAATTTGCTGACAGGTGCGGACGCTGAGGTTGAATACGGATCGGACGACGAGTTCGCATGATCCACATTGGTTTGTCTATATCTTTCTAGTTTAGAATTTTATTAAAAACTAAAATACAAAAAAGATGTTTTTGATTTTAGGGGGAGAATGTTAGAGAAAATACAATAACATTTGAAGATTTTAAAATTCAAAAACATATGAAAAATGCAAAAAGTACAAAAACATTGAAAAAGACAAAAAGAATTCAGTGTCACAAAAAGGAAATGATAGTACATCAGTGGACTATCACAGTATGCTAAGGAAATGTAAAGTTTAAAAGTGACAAACAAATCTTACTGTGGATGTGTCGATAGGCCTAACAAGTTCAGTAAACTGTTTTCAAGATATAAACTAAATTTTACAACTGCTTAATCTTGTGGATTAACACATCTTGGATATATGGACTTAATAATCCGAAATTTCGTTTGATAGATTGCCTGATTCTGAGATATAGGTATTTATAGATAGTTGATATCTGGGGTATTATACAAGTTCTTCTGACTTTGCGGAAGCAATAGCCTAGAACTTATAATACTTTCGCTATAAACCCCTAAGCTGCATGCAATTTTGAAAAAGTATCGAAAGATCTGATCATTTGCAGTGCTGAAAAGATTCCTTAATTGGAACACACCTTAAAGTCGAGCCTTCATCTCTTTGTCTGTACGGTAGTACTAACCTGAGCTCTCAAGGTCTCGCATTACCTAGATACAGATATCAATTACGCTATATTCACCTATAAGATGAAATCTAGGGAATCTTGATGCGGGAGTATATTCAAGAAGTGGGAACCGCAGATAACTCAAGTTTCATAAATCATACCTTAACATATATTGAAACAGTTGAGAAACGTGGTAAAGTTTAAGTGGACAAACATATCGACAATCTAGGTAAACAAGTTTAGAACTTAAAGTCAGTTAAAGGTCAATGTACTGGTGATATATCTCATTCAAGTGATATGATCCTTAGACACAAATTCACAAAAATATGTATGTAAATATGTTTGTATATAGTTTACTTTGTCATGTAAATAGTTTATCAGCTTTACAGATTAAAACCAAAAGGATTTTCAGTGTGTTTTAGCATAAACTTACAAAAATACAAAAAGATTTTGTTTCTACTATGTTTTTCAGCAAACCAATGTTGGAGAACGGGTCTTCAAAGTCTGGTAAGGTGCTAGAACTGGGGGGAATCTCTTTGACAACGGGCTGGGAGTTAATCTGTAAAATCTGAAAAGCCAAAACGATAAAAGTTCATTAATTTGAAACTTTGATTTTAAAAATATCAACAGTTTGTTCGTAACGGGTCAAACCGGGGTCATTAACTTGGACTCGGCAGACAAATCGGTTAACCAAGGTCATTAGCTTGGACTTGGCAACTGAGTGGATTTTTATAACTGGTAAAAGTTGGAAAGTTCAGGGGTTAAATTGCAAAATTTGAAAAAGTTTGAATTTGGAGTTTGGCAAGTTCGGCCGAACTTGTCAAACTGAATCAAATTTAACAATTAAGCAAGTTCGATCGAACTTGCAGTGATGGCTGATCATTTAAAAGATAAGTTCGGCCGGACTTGACTGGGCTTATTTCATGGGCTTATCAAGTTCGCCCGAACTTGCCAAGGTATAAATACCTTGCAAGTCCGGTCGAACTCATTCATCTCCAATCAAAACTCTCTGAGCGAACTTAACCAACAAGTGCGATTGAGTGAAACTGGCAAGCAAGTACCGTTACTCTGCCAAAATTTAAGTTGATATTGGTGATTTGCACACCACTATCAATGGAAGAGGTGAGATTTTGGACATTGAACCGTGATTTGAACGTTAATTGAGCATATCAGATTTGTAAACTTAAAAAATGATAGATCTAAGTTTCTAATGGATGATTTAAAATTAAAATCTTGATAAACACTTAAAATCGACCATGGATTCATGATGGATTTGATTAAAGTGGACATGATAAGATTGTGCAGGTTTTGGATTGAAGGAGATGACAAGTTCGGCCGAACTTGTTATCAAGTTCGACCGAACTTGCATATAAAGTTTGTATAATTCTGATAAAACTACATGTTCGACCGAGCTTAACAATTTAACTTAGAACTTTTGATTGTGATGGAAGTTCTACCGAACTTAGGTTTTAACATTGTATAATAAGTAAGTTCGCCCGAACTTATACTTGAATGAAGAACATGTTTGTATTACCGGGCGAACTTGACTAAACCAGTTTGTCACACATACATCAAGTTCGCCCGAACTTGATGAATAAGTGTTGAAAAAATTTTGAAACTTTTTCTCGTAATGCTTGCTAAGTGTTTTGCGTCGTTATTCAGGCTCAAGAATCAGCGAGGGTGATTTCTATGGATTTCTCGAAGTTTCACAATACGTGTATCACGCTTGATAAAACGATATGTTCGTCGCTGAAGGATTACAACAGTATTCTGAAGTTTCTTAAGGAGAGTCCTATTCATAGAGCGATCACGGAGCGCACAGTGTCATATAGATCTCATATATACCATTTCTGGATGAACGCAGAGCTCAGCGATGATAAAAAGACTATTACATCATCTGTGCATGTTGGAAACGAGAACAAAACTATCACAGTTACAGAAGATGATATACGACGGATCTTACAGTTCAACGATGATAAAGATGATCCAATTTGCTTGGACGAAAAGATGGTGAGAGGTTGTTTCTACAGGATGGGTTATAAGGGGAGTGTTAATAAGCCAACACTAAAGAAAGGAGAAGTGCCAAACCCCTACAAGCTCCTGATGCATGCAACTATTCACACTTTCAGTCACCGCAAAGCAGGACTTGATGACGTACAAGATTACATGGCCTGTATGGCAACGACATTGATTCTAAAGAAGCCATTCAACTACTCAAAGCTTGTGTTTACACTTATGTCGAAAAACATGGATGATTCGAGATTGTGCTTATATCCGAGGTTTGTTCAGATGCTAATTGATGAGAAGTATACAAACATCGCACGAGATCCAAATGATGTTCTTTATCTTAGTCACCTCGATGATACAACGGTGAAGAAATTGATCAAGTTTCAAAAGCAAGCATCAGCATCGGTTGCTAAACCAGTATTTATGGCTATCAAAGATTCAAACTATATTGCGCCGTCAGACAACAAATGGAGGAAAGATGGTAGTGGTGACAAAAAAGAGCTGAATGAGGAGAAAGAATGGTTTAAAGGTTTCAAATCAAAAGCTCGCAGTGATTGGTTCCTAAGGGCTGAAGTTGATAAGCCTAAGAAGAAACGAGCTGCAAAGAAAGTAGAGACAATGCTTGTTGATGAAGATGAACCAGAGAATATTCAAGCTGAAGCTGGTTCTAGTGCAGCAGTGGTTGTTGAGAGTCAGGAAACAGTTAAAACGACTCAGGAAGATGATGTGATATCAGCTACTTCAGAGAATGATGATTCTCACGATTCTCTTGAAAGAATTACAAAGAAAACAATGGCAGAGACTGAGGCAGAAAAAGCCAAATAGACTGATGTTGATTTCGATCCAAATCTTGAAAAAGAATCTGATGAGGAAAGACCCAAGAAAAAGGCTAAGTGAGTGAAATCTGCTACAGTTTCATCGACAAAGACTACAAGGTCTCCTCAGGCAAAAGGCAGGAAGAAAACAAAGAAAGCTCAAAAGCCAGTTAGTAAACGATATAAGGGAAAGCTGAAAAGCGTAGGAGTTACACAAGAACCTTCTGGCGTACAGGAGATAGGAGTTACACAAGAACCTCCTGTGATCATTTCATCGGAAGCTGAAAGGCCAGGAGCAACACAAGAACCTCCTGTGTCTGGTTTACTGGAAGTGCCTATTATTCAATCTCCTTTTGCTCCAATGACTTCACATTTTGAAAGTTCTACTCCAAAGAAGACTATGTAACATTTGTAAAAAACGGGTTTTCAAAACCCGCTCCGTTTTGTAATCGAATATCAAGTTATAAATGTCACGTTGAATATTTATGATTATTTTGATTTAAAATGATACATAATTAATAAATAAACTAAACTATAAAAATTAGATTTGATAAAAAGTTAAAACAAAATAAATAAAAAGGATTTGTGGCTGCCGGGACTCGAACCCGGGTCAGCCAGAACTGGATCCAACGACTTAACACACACCCGCATCACCACTCCGCCACTTGTTACTTTCTGTTATCCTTAGGAAACAAATAACATTTATACACAAACTCGGTTAAACCGGTTGCGCCAACTGAGAAACGGAAATCGGCAATTCAATCGTCAGATCGTTTGATTACTCGCGCATTCATGTTTATAACCGATGAACCGATGTCTTTAATCAATTCAGAGGTGATTGAACATCAATTTTCATTACTACCGGTTTTTATAACCGAAAAGAATCAAAGTCCCAATTACTTCAATTCCAGACCTCTCTCGCGACTCAGAAACGTCATACCAATACTCCATTTCACTCTCGTCACATTTTCAGACCGTCAGAACGTCTAAATCAACTCGCCGGAATTTTCTGCAAAAGTCGCCGGAAAACCGTATTCATCCTCAAACGGTAAATCTTTCAATATCATTGTAGTTCAACAATTGTTAGGCTATTTCTAACTTAAACCTCTCAATTGAAATCGAATTCAGGCGCTGTATTCAACTAATTCCAGTTCGCCTGAACTTTCCTGAAAGTCTTTATTTCCGTCTGTGAAACGGTAAGGACCTTCAATCCCGCTGTTAACGTTTGATTATCACTTCAATTCCACGATTGACTAATCAAAACAGTTAATTGTCTTGTTCAGTTGAAGAGCATAAAAACAGGGACCGACACATTGCCGGAAATCTGAAATAAACCGTTCATCGGTATGTTCACCTCTAATTACCGTCTCTGCCATTTCATTTAAGCTTTAAGAATGTTTATAAATCGTAAAAACAAGGAACGGATTAATGTGAATCAGTTGACTGTAATTTGAATGAAGAAGACGAAGTTAATTAAGTTATAAGTTTATTTAAAACCAGTAAAATGAACGGGTTAGACACACAGTCCAGCGGTGGACTGTGTGCAAAACATATACGCATGTCCCGAGTTTGATCCCTGATACACGCACTCCTTATGTAATAAAATGCCTTTTTGTTTAAAAACTAAACCGGGTTAACTCAGTTAGTTATTAAGTATAATAAAAACCGAGATAATAACCAGGTTAGACACACAGTCCAGCGGTGGACTGTGTGCAACACTAAGTCACACGTCGCGAGTTCGAAACCTGTCACTAGCACCGGTTTGTTGAATTAAAATGTTTTTGCAATTAAAAGAATTTCGGTTAAACTGGATAAGTATATAAATATAATTAAAAACAAGATTATTTCGGGTTAGACACGTAGCTCAGTTGGTAGAGCTGCGTGCACGCGTACGGGAGGTCTCGGGTTCGAGCCTCACCCGGCACAAACAATTTCACATACGAACCGGTCAACAGGTCAACGGTCAATGGTCAACGGTCAACGCAAAATAAACAATTTTTTTTATATTTTTATTTATTTAATTTAATTTAAAAATCAATTAAAAATACTTAAGAATAACATTTTTAAAGATAGAAAATAGCCTTGAACTCACAAAAATATATCTAAAAATTCTATTAACATCCTTAATAAAATCCGCTCATTTAATATATTTTTCCGTTATTATTTAGGTTAGTATTTCTCGTTGTTCCGCTCATTTAATTCGTACGCATCTCACCATCTTCAATCCAACGCACCCAATGTGAGTGAATCTTTACAAATTCCCCGTTTAATCACGTTTTGGGGTGTATCATGTGTCTTGATATATATATTATACTTAAACCATTGTGCATACATCATATCATGAACTTGTGTATTTAGTTTGTTTCTGTTGTGTAGTTATTGTTGGATGCAATTTATTATATTCAGTACATGCAATTTCATAGGCCGCCGCTCCCCATTACATTATGAGCGTTGAGCATGTTCCCCATTTCATTATGAGGTTGAACCTGGCGTGCCCACATACGATCGGCTCCGTTTGATTGAGCCTTGATCGCACAGACATTTTCATTTTCAGTACATGCAATACGATCGGCTCCGTTTGATTGAGCCTTGATCGCACAGTTTCATTTATGTTATTTATCGTATGATGTTGGTATGTTCATGTATGCTGTCATATGTTATTGTATGTTATAGTTGTGACTGCTATTTGCCACTGCTTGATTATTTACATTTGCTCATCTATGATTATGCACAATTTTTCATTGATAAACTAACAAGTAATTCATTAATAAATGTTTATCTAATAAGGTTCACTCGCCAACTTATGTTGACCCAAAAACCCCCATTTTTACACATGATACAGGTGAAACAGCAGCAGCTAGGAACACATAGGATTTGGACTAGAAGAATAAAATGATTTAGAGTTGGGATTGTTATGTTTGGTTTATTTTCCTTGTATTGTATGAACATGTTTGGATATTTGGAAATGTAACTTTGACTTTATTAAATATGAAACATATTAGTAAATGTCATGAGCTTTGGTGATAACCCAATTATGCCCCGACTCTTATTCTGCTGCGGGTCGGGGTGTGACAGACTACACCACATACTTCTACTCCAAAGTCTACTCCAAAGGCAAATCTGTTTGGTGATATGCATAATGATCCAATTAGTCTTCAAGATCTAAATGATTTCTTTCCAGAGACGAATGTGATCTCCTCGAAAACGTGTCAAGATCTTGGAAGATAAAGTAGCCAAAAATGAAGAAGAAAAAGCTGAATTGATCAACAAAGTGAATCAAAGCTCAATGGAGAAAGAGATGTTGGACGATAAGGTCAAAGTGTTGGAGAATGAACAAGAATACTTCAAAGCTCTAATTGAGAGTTTGCAAGATGCAAATGAGAAGCTGCAGACAGAAATTGCTGATCTAAAGTCAATCCAAGCCCTAAATGATCGTAGATTCACAAGAATGCAGAAAGTGTTATCTAATACACTTGGGATTGATTTCATCTCTGAATATGATCGTCTGGATCGACAGGAAGCTAAAGAAAGATCTGAAAAAGAGTTAGCTTCAAGTGGAAAAGGTAAAGGTGTTGAGGGTGAAGCCTCTAAATCATCTGAAGCTGCAGAGAAGTCTGTTGATGATGTTATTATAGCTTCTGAGTCTGATATTCCAAAGGTTGACGAATCTGTCAAGCCTTCTGATCCAATCGTTGCTTCTAAAGATAAGGACGATGAAGAAGCAGAGAAAGAGGATAAAGATGAAGATGAAAAGAAAGACGATTCTGAGTATTAAGATTGGAATGTTGCTGATGATGATGATGATGACGATCAGGGAGGAGTTGGCATGAGAATCAGTGAAGGAAAAGTTTCTGATGACGTTGATTTTTCTTCTCTAATGGACGATGAATCTAATAAGATGGATGATCAGATTCAGGGGTGGTCAGAGCAGACAGGGCCATCAGATGATGTTGAAATGGTGAATGTTGATAGATTTGCAAAGCCTGTTGCTGCGACAAAGCCTAAGATCTTGATGCTTGAACAGAACGTTGAAGAAGGTGAGTTTATGCACAATTACACGAAAGAAGATTTGGCAAAGTTGATTGAAGTTGATGCAGAATCACTAGAGTTTGATTTTGAAGAGGAAGTGTTGAATGTTAACACTTTTGAGCCGAATGATTATCAGTACATTAGAAGATTTGAAGCTGATGAGTACAACAGAGTTATTGTTGAAGATTGGTCTTCTGATGATGAAACAGATCAAACTGCAAAGTACGTCGGTCCTAATATTGATAATTTTCCTACATTTGAGGAGATGTATAAGCAACTAGATGAAGATATGTTGAAAGAGAAGATTGAGGAATCTTTACGCGAAGGCAAAGTTCCTAAGCCGATGACAAAAGAAGAGATTGCTCAAGCAAAGAAATCTTCGTTTAAAGAAATGTCGCGCGAACATAAGTTTCGATGTCCTCTAGCATTCTTTACCAGAGATAAAGACGTGTCATTGGGGGATATTCTCAGTTGTGGGTGGTTCAATGAGCTGAACGTATATGCAATCAAAAGGGAATTTGGAGTACAATACTTCAAGTATCTTGCTGATTTCAACACTTTATGTATTGGGATGTTGAGGAGCCGGTTCAGACTGTGAATGTCACATATCATATGAAGTATATTGATCAATTATTGTGGAAGATGATCAAATTTGAAGCGACTAAAGGTTTAAGTACTGGAAGCCGTTTATTCCAGGTCGTCGCATTAAGACGAACAAGAAAACGGGAGAAAAGGATATAACGTTGATCATGAAAAGACCAAGAGCGATGAGAAAACATGCTGTTGATGCCTATTGAACAGAACTTCTGTCAAGTGTTCAAGTGGTGACAGATAGATCCAACCACATGTGAAGCTGTTATCGTGTTACGTTTTGAAGAACATTTGGATATTACAAAGGAAAGAGTTGAGATATTGGGATTTCAAGGCATGAGGGGAATATGGAGAACGATCAGGATTCTAGATCTAATGTAGCTTGTCAACTGTTCCAAAGAAGAAATCAAAACCTTGTTCTATAGCAAGATAGTATTCGAGGAACGTGAAAAAGAACATGCTATGCAATTTCAAAGAGTTGTGAATGTTTGCTATGCGCATGAAGTAAATTCAGGAAAGATGTGGTAGACAAGCTGGAGGGATCTGGAACGGGTTGAGTTTTTAAAGGAAGAAAAACGTCTAGAAGCTATTCATGAGAAAGGTAGAAAGGAAAGTGTTAGAAGATTTCAGTTTATGAACAAAGTGCCTACAGATCAGACGCCAGATCCGAAGCAAGAATGATGAAGGAAGCCTTACAAGAACTTCTTCGGTCGTGTGCGTTAATGTTTATTTGAAAACAGAGTTTTTGAAGACTGATACAAGACGAAGACGATATCCAAGGGGGAGTCTGTTGGTGCAGAATGTCTATGTCTTAGTCTTATATCGAGTCTGTATAGATAAGAGCTGTATAGGCTAGTGGTATGAAGTATTTATGTAAAATAGAGTCAAGTTCGCCCATGACATGCTTGGAATGTCAAGTTCGGCCGAAACTTGCTAAGGAAAGTTCGCCCGAACTCATGTCCATCATGAACGAACTTGTACTACTATAAATACCTAGCTTGTGTCTCTCATTTGTAACTTTGGCATCTCTGAGGCGAAGCTCTGTCAATTTGGATTCTTGACGTTTAATCAATAAAATTAATGTTTAACTGATTAATTCTTGTCTATTGGTAAACTTGTCGTAAAATTTCCGCTATTATAGACAATAGATATCAAATCTAGGTTCCTAAGCATCGAGGATCGGTCCTACATGATCCCTGCTGAGATAGGTCTCCCATCACCAAGAATGCTTGCACTAGAAAAACAAAACAATGAAGAGCAATGCCGCTTGGATTTGGACTTGGTCAAAGAAAGATGCGGAAACGCAGCCATCCGAAGCGAAATATAAGTCTCAGCTGGAAAAATATTATAACAAGCGGGTGCGCGTTTGCACATTTTTACTAGGGGATTTCGTCCTCCGCAATGATGAAGCATCCAATGCTGAAAAACCAGGTAAACTTGCGCCAAGATGGGAAGGCCCCTATGTGATCCATGAAGTCCTTGGCAAAGGAGCATACACTTTGAAGCGTTTGGACGGATCTAGCATCCCGCGGACCTGGAACGCCCAGCAATTGTGCAGATGTTACATGTAATCTCAGAACTCATTAGCCTTGCGCTTTCTATGAGCTTGCTTACATTAACTCTTGCTTGTAATCTTAGTGACAGTTGTAGCTTTATGCTTTATCGATGAAATAAAATACTTTCTGTCGCTACTTACATTCTTATTACAAATGCATGCAATTCCTTTGGATAAACAAAAACACATACTCATGAGCCACAAGATAAAACAATGCTTACGCTCACACATGAGATTGATTATTGTTCATTTATCTATCCTAAACAAGTAATTGATCACATGCAAACATTGTAAACTGAAAATATTGTATTCACATTAATGGTACTTGCGCAGCCGCGCAACGATACATCAAAAATATTTGTGACATCAAGAAAAATTCCAGCAATCTAGTTTTCTTATTCTACGTCCTTTTTGCTGGTTTGCTTCTCCGCCACTGTAAAGATCTTTTTCAATGTATCTACATCTTGTTGCAGCGCATCATCCACTAGGTCCATGATCGAGATCTGCAAATGGTCGTATTTTTCTTTCGCAGCAGTATAAATGGCAGAAGTATTAATCCCATGAGTGGCAGCTCGGCTGGTATCCCATTTGGTCTGCAAAGCATATGCCACATGCAGCGTGCAGTCCTTATAGCCCTCTGCATGACCATCGTTGCGTGCCTCTACCATCAACTCTGCTTCCCTTTCATCTAACTCTGTGGAATTCAAGATGGCATTTGCAATCTGCATACAAACGCATCAGTTTAAGCTATGATAATTAATCAAGATATATATATACTGCAAGATAGGAATAATACCTCCACAATTCCGTACTCGCGCAACCAGGTGAGCTGGTTCATCAACGACTCTGCTAGGCTTTCAGCTGTGGCACGAGCGACCTCCGTATTGTTAATTTTTTGCTCATCTTCAGTCAGACGACGTGTCAACTCGGCCTTCTCAGTTCGATGAAGTTTGATATCCTTTTTCAAGGAATCAACCTCTGCCTGCAGTCGCTCCTGATCAAGTAACATAGAGTTTAGCTCATCAATCTCTTTATTCTTAAGGAGGAGAGTCATTTTGGTCTCTACCTCATTCTGCTCGCTCCTCTCCCTATGTGAACGAGCCTCCTCTGCCGCGGCAATCACATCGGCCCTCTCTTTTTAAGTTTCTCGATTTCGTTGCGTAAGAGAAATTTTTTCATTGTTATCATGATCACAAGCCTCTACAAAGCGCTTGCGATCTGCAACATGTTGCGCGGCAGCGGCCTCGTACTTGTTTTTCCAACTAGTGGCGGACCATTCTTCCGTCTTCTTCTTTGATTCAAATTTGGCTTGCTAAGCCTCTAGCTCAACCAACATCTTCTTCACCCTCTCATTTTCAACACCGACCTTGAGCTTTGTATCCTCCACCTCGTCCCACTCTTTGTTCATGCTGCGCCATTCGCGCACAATTCGGTGCATAGTGGACGAGGCCATGGTGGTCTCTTGCAAATAAGATTGGTAGGTTTGCTCATGATTTTTTTCTTCTTGGCGTTTTACCTCCGCCGGCGGATAAATTCCCTTATACCATTCCCTGCAAGCTTGGTATCACTCTGTTTCAATTTCCACACTGGCTCGTGTATGGTGGAGGCTCTCTTGGCGGAATAGGTACGGTAGTAATAGTCCCCAAGAGTCTCCTCAGGATGAATGGGTGACTCCTCTTCAGGATCATCAAACAATGAGAAGAACCCTTGACTAGCAGTAGAAGGACCTACTCCCTTAATATTTGAAGTGATATTCTCAGCATGAATATCGGAAGTAGTCGTTTCTTGTTCAGTAGTTGTAGTCTCCGCAGAGGGGAGGCAGTATCTTTACCTGCTTGCCAGCAGGATTTTTAACAAAAGGTTTTGATTGCTCTTCTTCTGGAGCAATTTTCTTCGGCGCATCAAGAATAATCGGTTCTGCGCCAGAAGGAGTTACGCCGGGAATCACTTCATCTTCTCATGTACCTTAGGAATGTCGCGAGGATGGCGCAGAGGTTGTGGTGGCTTGCGCAGCTTTCACTATTTTCTCTACAAGAAACAAATACGGTAATCAAAGCAGAGTTCCAAGAGTAAGACAATGCGCAGCTATTACAACAGAATGTTCAAAAGTAGGCATACCATGAGAAAATGTCTTTGCTAGAGCATCTAGGTTGCTCTTCTTGCCAATGTGCGGCCACGCAGCTTTCTTCGGCGGTGAAGGTGGTGCAGTCTCAGGATCTTTCCTCTTCTTCGAGGTGCGTTTCAACATCATTTCGTGGCTTGAGGGTATTTCCAAGGGTTCGTCCGGGTTGGAAGCAGGAATGGATGATGTATCTATAGGCTCCTCCTTTGGCTTCCTCAAACCTATAGGCGCGAGACCCTCTAATGAGTCTGACACCACCACATATTCACACCAAGAATCGGATACGAGACTTGTACCTTTCTTGCCCTCAGGATTTACAGTAGCAGATGTCTTAGTTTTTGGTGCATCTGACTTTGGGGGAAGCACAGCAGCAGCAGCTGGTCTTTTCTTCTTCTTTGAATCAGGGCCTAAGCCCAAGTTTAGCAAATCACCTACATAATCAATGATAAAAGGAAAACGTAGCACCATAAGTTACATTTCAATATTACCTAGAATTAATATCTAGCAGTTTGAAATACTAACTTAGGCTTTACAACATATTACGTACCAGTAGTAGAGGAGGGCTGCGTGTTGAGGTTTTCTTTCTTGGGGATTTCAAAATTTCCCGGGATTTGATCAAACCATGGCTCCTCATTCTATTCAAGTGGCACAGCGCCATCTTTCCGTTGTCTCTCTTGTAAGAGACCAAGTATAACGGCGCAACTGTATCACAAAGCACAGCAATAAACATCATCAATATACACTTATAGAGGATGGTCCTAATAAGTTGTATAGTAACGTACCAACTCCATCTTCTGTATATACTGGTTTCTCTTGGCGTTCCTTCTTCCACAGTATGCTCATACCAGCAGTAATCAACGCCCTTTCGGGTAAAATAATGTTGGGCACTTCCTTGATGTTCTGGTACCACACCTCTTTGCTTGGAATAGCCAAAGTTTCCAACTCTGTCTCTTCTCCAGCCCGGAACATCATCGCCATTGGAATCACCGCCACCTTAACATAGAATTTTTTTGCTTCCAATCATGATAAGATTTAGGAGGCACGAGCAACAGCCGTTTTGCTTATAAACTTTGCTGAAAGGAATAGAAACCTAACGAGCAATGGAGTTGGTAAAAAAAACTCAAAATTTCTCAACCGTCGGTACGATATTCATTGACCGGCAAACAAATTCAAAGTGCCTAATCCTCACCATCCCCATTGGATTTAATTGGGAGATGTGGAACTTGTAAACTCAAGAATTTCTAGCATAAAATGGGTCACCGTCAGCCAGAAGTTACCCTCAGCAAAATAATAAAAAATAACGTAATGTAGCCGGCCGGAGCATCTGCCACCGTAGCATTCTCCTTGGGATAGAAAGCCCCCCAAGATTTGGCAAATAAGAAATTTGAGACAAAGGCATCAAACTCTTCTTTCTTCCACTTCAACTGTGGTAGAGTCGACGTCGTCGGCATATCTGCAGTACCAGAACTGGTAGCCATGTAATTCTGGCAGGAAGTTGCAGAAGAAAGATATTGCAGAGAAGAAGGGATTTCAGTGATGAAGAAGAAGAAGTTTTGAAAGCATAAAGAGAAATTGGATCCGAAGATGTATATATAAAGGGATCGCAATTAATGCCTGGGGTAGCGTGTAACCGCCTCCACCCCTTATTCAGAACCCTAGGCAAATGTCAGGGCGAGTGGGGAACAGTAACTGTCCCCACACGCGCGTGTGCAACACACATGCCGTCAGACAATTAATTTTGTACGGTTAGCAACTGTTTGCAGCTGTCAAACAGTACCCAAAACGTCACAACGGCACGTTGTCTCTCACCAACCCCTGACAAAAGGACAGCTTTTTCAAAATTCAAAAAAGTTTTCCCTTATCCTAAAAGTTTCATTTAACGAATTTTCCCTTTTCTTCAGCGCAACGATACTATTTACAAGCATACAACACAACATTTTTATTTAGTCCAGTGCTCCACCTACTTGCTACATGCGCATAGGAGCAACACTGGACTGGTGGGACTTGAAGAGGTATGGTCCCAAATCCTTGCGCCAAGCAAAAGACCATACCCATTATTATCCAACAAGAAAGCCTAGCGCAGAGATTCCTGCCAAAGAAAGACTTCACTAAACTCTGCGCCAGGTATCCAAAGAAGGAAAGGATCATTTAACTACCTTGCGCGGGCTCGCGCAAGTTTCAAAGTTAACCTTGATTAATTTCCTTGGGTAATATTTCATTCCTAAACCTTGCGCAGACAGTTAATACAGCAAAAGGGTCTCATAAATCTATGTGCCACATATTTAAGAAAGGAGAAAGATCATTTAATTACCTCGTGCAATGTGATAGTTAATCTTGAGTATTTCCCTTAGCAAGTGACGCCTGAGTATAAGATATGGTGCAGTAACAAAAGGAATCTTTTCTGTTGTAACAAACTGGACACGTGGCGAGCAACAGATAGGTTACATGTGTGAAACCTTCTAGAAGCCATTAATGCCCAAAAGTGCAAGGCCACTTTTCGGTTACAACCGAATCCCACGTGGCAGCATCTTAGACAATCAAAAAGATCACGGTGATGGCATGGTCACCTCAAGAAAGCATAAGTGATCTCATGATAACACGTGACATCTCCCTAGCCGTTGATAATAAGTCAACCTGTGTGCATTAACTATAACGGCAACACTTAACGAAATGGCAAAGATTCCGTTAAGTTTTCATTTCTCCTTTTGGCGCCCAAATCTGGCTATAAATAGGTAACTTCAGGTACAAGAAAGTCATTCACTCTCACTTACTCTCTCTCTTACTTCACTTAAACTTTTCGCCAAGTACCAATACTTATTCTCACGCCGAAGGGTGGTCACGGAGAGAACCCCCTTCTCCCTGTGGCAAGGCTAACGGCGTTTCTGTTTTGTAGGTATCGTCGGAAGTAATTGCAATCGTGATTCTGAGACCAAACGAAGGATTAACCCCTTTATGCAAGAAACTAAACCCTAAATCTGATCAGATTCCGATCTGTTTGGTCTACGTTTCTTCACCCGTTAACATTCTAATTGGTTATTAATACCATTCACTTCAGACTAGAGCCTTCCGGTAGATTGCAACCAAGCTAGTTATATTGATTACGGCTGTGCTTAATATATTTTCTTGTTTTGTAAGACTTGTTTAAGCCAGGTAAATACTCTTAACCTATTTTCCCTATACGGGATTGGGATACGGTACAATAGTACCTCATGGTCAGGTATGGGATCAATGACCAATGTGTCGGGAATCCAAATAATCCGTTTTAATTTGTATTGCTTATGATTAAACATTGGGGGTTAATGCGACCGTCTCTTGCGTATCCACGGCTCATTTATTTGTAAATGGCCACGCTTAAGCATGGGGTGTAGGCATACACCTGACAATGCTAATGCTTTATTAAAATATTTTATAACCTAATACGGATATACCTATTAAAGGCATTAAAGTGGTGTGTCGGTTAATCATGTTCTCGGCATAGTTTCCGAGCCCTAAATGTATTGATAAGCACGTAAAACTGATAACATGAGAAATAAATTATCCCATGTTATTTATAAAATACATGTACCATTGTGTAAATAAGATGATTTTGAAATAATTTCAAAATGTGTCCGTATTTAAAAGACTAAGCGCGGGTAGTAAGGTTACGAAATAGGCTGGAAGTGCTCGGTAATGCTTAAGAGGAATTTGCAACTCATTTGCATAGAAGCCTATAGACTGTTACTTCATTTGGTATTATTCGATCCGCCTGTGGATCTTATTACAAATCTGTGTACATTATTATTTTGAACTTTGAACATTTACGTTTGTAATAGTAATTTTACTCCAAGACTTCCACTGTGCTATTCTGTGTTATTTATCTATGATGATATCAACTTACGTCACGATATTCCCCGCCCGGGCCCACCGAGGTTGTGTTGGAAAACGGGGTGTGACACATTCTCCCCCATTTTGGCATCATCTTCTGTGTATTTACGGAGAGTGGGAGCATTAGTAGTGGTTTGAAGAAGATGGTCTTTAATGGCCTTAATCTCAGCTTGAGTATCATCACCATCTTTCTGATAAGCTCCATGTGCATGTTATGAGTTGTATCAACAGATTGCTTTTGAAGTTGTAGATACATGCTTGTATGAGTCCATATTTCTTTTGAAATTTATGCAGTGGGTGGAATTCTGGAGTTTTGCACCAAATTCTTCAACATATATTTGATTTCATCTACCAATGACTCTGATTTTGTTATCCTCTCCGTCAATTCCTAATATCTTAACCCATCACCTAAGTGAATAGGATCATCTGAGTTCCCACCAGAAGTGGTTGTACTTGGATTTGAACGAAGTGCCCCTAGTTCTTGGTATTAGGGACTTCCAACTGATAGAGAGTGTACTATTGTAGAATCCACAATTGTTGCCTTTAAGGAGGTATTAGTTATATAACCAATGTCCAACTGTGAGATTGTTGTCTCTACAGTTGTAGTAGCTGCCTCATTTGAACAACCTCCAAGTGTTACTTGTGACACATAGGGTGTACTCTCCTCAGCTTGTGGGCTTGCAATGACATAACTTGACCTTATCACTTGTTGTGGCATACTCCTAGTGAAAGGTGGTTGGGAGGAATTGGGTATATCCAAGTCATTTTGGTCAATTGCATCAAACAATGGTTTTATGGTGGATAGTATGGTGGAAATTTATTTGTGGGTGGTGGAGTGGAAAGAGAAGTAGCCCCGGGAGAGGGACTTGAGAATAGATGTTCAAGTGAATCACCTAACTCTTGATTTCGTTCCCTGTGCTTACAACAATATCCTTTTGTGAGGATATGTGAGGAGTTTGGTTAGGTGGAGATGCTTGCATTTGTTGTGAGGAAGTAACAACATATGTTTGTTGCTCTTGTATTGGAACAGGTTTCTCTGGCATCTCAACCTCTTAAGTTACCTTCTTTTTGGTTTTATTTTTGGATTTAGTGATGGGAGTGGAGATGGTTTTGTGAAAAATTTTGATATGAGTAACACAGTGGTGGTTTGTTCACTGTAGGCACCAGGAGCAGTGGGCTCAGCAATAGATGTTGTATCATCTGTTGCTTGGGTTGCTAGACATTTTGTTCACTTGCATTTTCTTGACTTTTGGTCATCATGCGAGTGAATATTTCATTTGAAAGACTTTTTATTTGTAATGGTTCACCTCGTTCAAAAATGTTTTGTACCAAAATCTTTTTTAAAAGTCTTGAGTACATGAGAAAGGCTTTGGCAGTACCTCTTTTTTTGGCTTTTACATTGCCAACCATATCTAAGAACAGAGTTTGGGATAACTTATAATTTGTATTTGTCAAAATAACATATCCCAAGTACTGTGTTTTTAGTGGTATTTCATTAAATTAGTGGTTTTAGCAGAAAGATAAATGAGTATAGTATGGAAGAAAAATTTTATTTTAGGTGGGAAATTTGGTTTAAAAATTGTTGCTCCCACCATTTGAGCATAATACCCCCTCTCTATGAATTCAATTTGAAGCTCAGTTTTAGAGAAGGATTTTGTACTTGTCTCATCATTGAGGGCGATTGTTGTAGATATCAGTTGCGGTGTAATTTGAACATCAACTCCTTAGATCTTTGAGATTATAGTAAAGGCTTTTTATCCCGAAGTAAGAAATCAGAATTCTCCCAAAACTCTCAAAGAGTGTCCAGATATATGGGTGCATCGGCGATGAGTATTGTATGATATTTCGATATGGTGAGATTGCCGATTATTGGATGAAGTTCTAGGTTGGTGTCAATTTTTGGCATAGTATGGAAGGTAGTTGTGTGGTGCTTTCATGTTGAGAGCCATTGTTGTAATAAAATCTTTTTAGAAAGTCCCTTGAATAGATGATCTTGTTAAATTGTGAGAGTGGTTTTTGTTTTTGGTGATTTTTGAATAATCTTTTTAATGATTTTAAACAAAATTTTGAAATTTTCAAAACAACCTATTAATGTTTATTTTGAAAGAATTGAAAACTTTTGAATTTTGAAATTTTTGTGTTTATATCTTTTTGCAAGGAGCTATCCACCATTGACAGTTCTGAAATGCCAACAGATGCATCCTGCACAATAGTAATGGGTCCATTTTAAAGTGAGACTAAAGATTTATCAGCTTTAGTTTTGTTTTTTTTTCTTCCACGCACTCATCTCCTTGAGAATGGTCTTTTGTGGGAATCAGTTTTTGAACCATTTCCATCAGTTGTTGTTGTTGACTTTTTGCAAGTTCTTGAATGTTAGCACTTGAATTGACAGATGGTTGACTTTTCTCAATGAGTTGAATGTAGCCATGAGGGTATATGTTTGCTATTAGTTTTTGTGCATTTTGACCAGCTCATTATACCTATAAGGTGTTCTGTGATAAGTTGGTTGCCCATACCCTCTTGGATATATATTTGATGGTGGAGCATCTATAACTTGAACTTCCCTATGTACAGGGTGTTGGTTCAAAGCTTGTGTAATAAATCTTTGGACAAGCTCAAATTTCTCAGGAATTGGTTGTGGTTTTCTTTTGGTAGAACCAACTCCTTGACTAACAGATGCCTTATCCTTGACCCAATTTCTTTTTATGTCATAGTTTTTAAGATAGAAGCATTGTTGAGTCACATGATTATTTTTGCCACTGATGGTGCATTCAGGCTTTGACTCAAAGATGTTGTTCTCTCTATTTATATCATGTGCTTTCAAATGAAAATATACATTTTGCTATATGATTTGTTTTTTCACAGAAGTTATAAACATCTGTTTGAGAGTGGGTAACGGGAATGACTTTTACCTTTGGTGGTTTGAGACCATCAGGGTTTGTGAAGTCAATTGGTTTGAAGTTTCAAGCACATCACATTCATCAGACCAACTAGGTTTAAACTCATATTTTTCTTTTTCGGGACTTGGTGATGGGTCTGATGGTTTTTGAAGAATGATCTTTTTACTATCTGGATAAGTGATTTTTACTTGTTTGCCCGCTGAGTTAATTGGTATTACTTCAACCAATTGAGAGTCAATGTGATCATATTGTTTTCAAATTCTTTGTATCCTATTCCAAATTTTATATTGATCATGGTTTGTTCATTAAGAAGCATCTCAAATCCAGCACATGACTCTACCCATTTTTCACAATTGATTTGGGTAGATACGAGCTCCTTTTTGCAACTTTGATCTTTATTTATCATATTTTGGAGCTGGTCTTTGGTAATTAATGGTTTATATTTTAAACAGCTGATTTGTTGGTCCTTTTCAGTTAGTCTAGTTTTAAAATCTTTTTTTAGTTTTTTAAGTACAAGTTCACTAACTTGCACCTTTTTCCTAAAGTTTTCATTGACCTCTTTGTTGTTTGAAAATGCAATGATACATTTGTCGAAGATAATTCTTTAAGAATATGAGGGGATACCTTGACAGCAGCTTCTTCTACATAATCATGTGCACAATCAATGGAACTTTTGGGATGATCTTATTCCAATCTTCCTACATGGCCTTCTCCACAAACAGTTGTTTGCTCTAAGCTTCCTACATTTTCACCAACAGAGATTTAACTAACAGTCTTTTCCTTCTCTTGATCACCTTCTTATGAAATACATTCAAGTGCTATAAAACAAAAACTCACATGTTCATCATTTTCTTTTGCCAAAAGAGCAAAATTATCATTTGTTAAGTCCCCTGGTAGGCTACTCTAGTCAATAAAGCCTTGGGTGAAAAAGCTTTGTTGTTTGGCCTCTGCATGTGCAGGGACAGGAGCAACTGGAGGTGCTTCAACTTGTGCAACAGACATTGAACATATTGTAACTGAGGAAGAAGTGTCTTCTGAACATATTGCACAGGCACAGGGTTCATGCTTTGTGCAAAATGGGCAGTGTTTTGTACACTTGGTCCAGGGGTATATTTTGGATATTTTGATAAAATTGTTGTTGGTTGTTTGATTGAAGTCTTTGGTTTGGATATGTGATCATTGGTGCAGAGTTATTTGTTTAACTTCTACACTCTCTGGAAAATGACCTAATATGTTGCATTTAAAGCACTTTTGTTTTTTTATTTATCCAACCTTACCGTGACCTACCATTTAACCCTGGATATTTCTTGCCAGTCCTTTTATAGAAGTTGTTTTCTCTAAGACTAAGTAGTGCCACTTGGTACAAAATATCAATTTCCTCAAGGTCATTAGAATCAATATGCTTCAGATCATCAAGAACAAAAGACATATTATCAAAACTATGACTGTCATTATTTGCTGTAAAAGTACAATTTGAGGAATATTGATCAGAGTTGATCCTAGTTGATATATCAATATAATGATCATAACTCTGATTATTTGATATTGTTGATGATGATCCTTCTAGACTCAAAAGTGCTATGTTGACAAAGACCAAGTCATTAGACACTTTTCCAGTTTCATAGAGCTTCTTTTTCTGGACTAGCTCTCTTTCAAATGTTAAGAGCTTTCCATGAATTCGAGTCAAGGTCATGTCCTTAGAATCTAGGGTTGTTCTCATCACAATTGCTATTGTATCCCATATTTCTGGAAGTGATCTAAAAAAATCTATTAGTTAAAGTTGATTTGCAAAACTATTTGTTTGCCAACTTAAGCTCACTTATCAGATAGGAAAATCTTTCAAACTGTTGAGTAACGGTTGATCCCTTAACATGTGTTAAAGTCTCATATTGCTGGTTAAGAATTTCTCGATCACATCCTTCGTTCCACCAAATTTTTCCTTCAAAGCATCCCACAACTCTTAAGCACTATTATAATGTAACAGGCCAGCGTAGATTTCGTCTGGCAGAGCCATGGCCACAATGCTAAAGGACTTTGCATCTAGCTCAAACTTTGAAATCTTGCTCTGAGTAATTTTATGGTTTCTTTGGCTCTTGAACATTCGGATTCTCGGCACTAGGTACCATTGGAACGTGTGATCTGAATATAACAGACTTCCAACATCCTGTGTTCTGTTGAGCTAGCACATGGTGCTGTATGATGTTACATGATATTGTATTCTGATCTGACAAGTCTTAGGGGTAAATATTATACTCAGTATCCTGAGATCCTTAACATATGGTAGTATCCTGATATGACTAAGGATCCCAAACTTTGTTGTTACTAATCAGTTTCTTGTCCCTCTATAGAATTATTCGCATGCATATTCTGGTACAACGGCTAGTGGATAAGCTAATGTAGCTTTCTCGTAGAAGTTGTCGAAGAAAACGTATGGAAATGGGGCTGGAAGGCTGCAACGTCTATTGGCTTGGTCTTCACAAGTTCCCGAGAATTTCAGAGTTATAATTAGGATTCGTTTTATCTTTGTACTATAGATTAAGCATGATCTGATCAATTAAGATACATCATACATTTATCACTCACTCGCAAACACATGGAAACTACTTTGTAACACTTAGTCTCGATCGATCATAGCTCTTGTTTGTATTTTTCAATTTTTTTTATAAACCAGAGCTATGTAGTTTCCAGCTCCCGGGGTTTTTTGCGTTGGAGATCAACTTTCCGAAGAAGTGTAACTTCATTTTTCGTTGTTAATTATTTTTCTTTTGTTTCTGTGTATCTATCAAATTGTTCCGAGATTCTATTATGAAAAGGTAGTGTTAATTAATTCTGTTTATATCGCATCTAATCGCTTATTAAACGCATCGCTAATTTAATCGCTATCACAAGCAGTTATGCTACTATACGAGCCGAGTAGGTTATTATTTAATAAACACTTGTGCCATCGATCGCTTATCTCATCGCATCGCAAATCGCAGTTAATTATGTGGTTTTATGTTATTTATGTGTTATGTGTGTTTATGATTATGATTACACTCGCTATCGCATTGCTCTCGCTTATTCGAATCGCTAAATCGCTTAATATAACTATCTAATACGAGCTGAATCGCCAAAGGAACTCTTAACGCGAAATAATCAAATGAAACTTGACCCTTAGGTCAAGTTCGGTCGAACTTGTATATAACAAGTTCGCCCGAACTTGCCTAACCTTCAAAACTCCTCAAAACTGACAAGTCCGCCCGGACATGTCTGGAATCCCTTAAGAAACTACAAGTTCGCTCGAACTTGATGTCTGCCCCACTCATTTCACCCTCACCTATAAATACCCAGCTCCATTCTCTCATTTGAACTTGCTGCCAAGTTCGCCCAGAGCTCTCTAAACCCGAAACCCGTGTTTTCTAAGTAAGAATCAACCCGATTTCAACTACAATGATGTTCAACAACGTTTTACAATGGTTTACAACGATTTTAGCACAAGGCCTTGCCTTCGTTTTCATCGAATCTCTTCTGTTTATGAAAATCTTCATCTTTTTCCATAAAAACTTCTGTTTTCACTCAGATCTATACTAGACCTGAGCAAAACCTTTTAAAACATTGATTTTTACACAATATTCAGACTAATGACGTATGTTTCGTTCACTTTTGAATGGAACGAGGCGTTATCTAGCAAGATCTCAGATCCGGAAGCACAAGGACGAAATAGTCACTTTACACAAGCTGGACTAAACCGTACGAACCTTCAAGTTCGCCCGGATTAGCCCGAGTTTCTGTAAAATGGCTAAACTCGCTCCAAAAGACCTCTCCAGCCTAAGTTTTACTCAGTGGCTTAAGGTTGGAGGGATGGACACTCGATTTCCTTAGCAAACGACGCAAAAACGCACGATCTGGATGCCAAAACGATCAAGTTCGCTCGGATTACATCAAGTTCGCTCGAACTTGTCACCAAACTGGTGATCAAGTTCGCCCGAACTTGACAATACTATAAAAATGGCATAAGTTCGCCCGAACTCTGTCCAATTCTCAAGAGAATTAGACAAGTTCGCCCGAACTTGTACCCTCCTTCAACAACAACACAAGTTCGCCGAACTTGTAACCTCCCCCAACAACAGGGCAAGTTCGCCCGAACTTGTTCCCAGAGTAAGTTCAAGCATACAATTTCGCCCGAACTTGTCTGTTGTTCTCTCAACCGTTAACCGTTTCGGCAACGCGGAAGACTGATGCACTTCTGTTCGCTTATAGGCTGATCCAGCACTCTCCGCAACTTATCTCAGATTCCGAATCTCTCCCCAAGACGCACCAACTGTGGGTATACTTAAACCCCTTTTATGCTTAAACGCACTTTTGGGTGTCACATATGTTTGTATATTAAAACACATCACACAACTCCCAAACGCTTATTCGCAACCTGCTGAATTACATGATTATACGTGAAATCTACTGAATTGTATGTATTACTTGATTGCTTGTACACCACCCTTAACATGATAGTATACTAGAGGTTGACCCGCCACCCGGAGGCCCGGGGTTGTTAAGGCTCGCATTTTTATTTTGCATTTATTTTCTCTTTAGGATGTGGAAACTTGTTCGCATGCCTCGCTCAATCGCGGTTTGTTGGTTTACATGAGTCTGAGTAGTTACATAGTTCACAACTCTTACGTATGTCATGCGGTGTATGCTAAACGCTTTTATATCTATTATGTACGCAAACCTGTATGCTCTCCTTTACTTAGTTGTATTGACGTTTTATTTTAACATATGTGGCAGGTTGAGGATTATGCTTTGGACGCGTAGGGTTTTTGCTTTAGAAACGCTTGTAATAAATCTAGAGATTATTAAACTGGAATTTGTGTTATGAGAATTTTGATTTCTGTAATGTTATTTGAGGATTATATGTTGAAAGTATGGGATTTTGACGTTTAAAATATAGTCGTTGAAATAATGTTACGGAATTTCTCGTGATACAATCTGGTTCGCTTAGTGCCGCGCCCTGATGATTCCGCGCCCTGTAACATATCGTTTGTCTTCTTATTTGTTCATCATATTCATATCTATTATTTATAACTTAATAGTTTTGCCAAGTTAAATCAGCTTATAAATCGTTTTCTAAACTCAGGATCCTGACTGTTTATCCAGGATCCCAAAAACAAACCAAGCATTTTCACAAGCACCTCACCTTACTTTCTCAATTTGGTTATATAAACACTCTCATCACTTTTTAACCAAAGCAACAAGCAATGGATGCTTGTTGCTAAAATCGGTGTTATGGGATCATGATTGTTTTTTGCCATTCTTATTGATCTTTTGCGAAAACAGAGTATGTATAAAACTTTTTAAATTTTACACATTAAACTCTGATTTCAGATACAACGAACAGATTGGATACTTTTGTGAGCTGATCTTTATATATTAAACTGATTGTGAAATCAAGTTTAATGTGACCAAGCTCTGATACCAACTATTATGATTTGAGTTTTACTTATATGCTTTAGATGAATAAATATGAATTGGAAATGCGGAATTATATGAGCATACAAGAGCGGAAAGTTATATTAAAACTATTTTGTATTAATAATCAAACGATTAGAAATTACATCAATGATTCTATAAACTCCCCTCAGCCTGACAACACAACTTTTCTGTTTGTACAAAAGGAATGATAAGTGATGAAATAGGTCTCTAACACATGATATCTATTTATACAAGTACGAAAGGTATGATTGCAATCAGCTGACATCACCCTGAGAGTGACATCTATAACATCTGTAAAAAAGGATCCTAGAACCCGATCCGTTTTCATATTCCACGTGATTTTATTTAATGTTTAAGAAATAAAATGTCTCGGATTCCATGTTTTGATTATACATGTTATCATATATGGTGATTTATAGTCTTATACATGTTTCAGACAAGTTTGTAAATTTATTTCCATGTATTTTGAAGCAACCATCCATCTCTCAAGTTCTAAGACTAAGGTTTTCTTTAAGTTAATCAAAAACTTTGGAGACTTCCTGAACATACCTAACACTCATATCCTCACCTTCTTATCATCCAAACTTCATTATATACATGCCTTAAGATAGGAAATTGTGTTTTGGAGGGTTTAGATGTAAATGATAGCAAGTAAGAAGCTCTATATGTTGTGTTCTTAGTTTTTTCATAGGATGACTTTCGGGTGACTTTCTTGCCAATTTTTCTCCATCATTGAGCTATCATTCTGCTCCATTCAAATCCCCAAGATATACTTGGTATGCTAAGGATCAAGTTGTCGTAACCCCCGACCCCTACCCCGGGAGCGGGAGCCGCAAGAACAACAGTCAGGTGGTACTGGTGTTTGTTAATTTGGCAGCGGAAATAAGACATCAGGACCGTAGTTAGGAAATACTATCAGAGTTTCAAAACACCAAACTTTATCAATAAACAAATAGGATAAAGTCCAAGTTTCAAGTACAATACATTTGTAGGGATAAACTCTGATTTATGGAAAACATAAACTCCTTTTTATTTAGGTAACCTTTATAACCACTTTTCTAAGCTTTTAGTGCTCTCCAGCTAGCTTTTATTAGCTTCACATTAAGTTACCTGAAACGCGTTTAAAAACATTTTATCAGCAAGAAATACTGGCGAGTGCATCCCAGTTTAATCAAAACAAGTTTTTACAACTTTACAGTATTAAGAGCATCAACGATTACAATGTTTATATCTACACAGTTACTCATTCAGTATTGTCAACACCTGACTTGTGGGTCATATTACTCATTGGTAAATCTTCGTCCCATGGTAACGGATTAAAAATAATGTATACAAAACCCCAACATACCGGCAGTAATTGTAGAATACATAAACTCAATCACTGTTAAGCATATTTAAAACATTCGAGGTTTTGGTAAAACATTTTGATTCACAAAAAGATTTGCAAAAAGAGAATGTACTCACATTGCTGACTTAGGTAATACTATAACTCCCTGGTGGTTCTCCTGGTTATTATCTATTAAAAAATTACAATGCACACGTGTTAGTAAGATAACCCAAATCACAATAGCCATACAACACGAGACAGAACCCCAACGAACTTAGTCGGGTAGAGCCTTGACATGCGTTGGAGGGTCCTAAATCAATCGGGTAGGGTAATGAATTAGTGATCGGGGGTTATAATACTTACAACGAGGCAGAGCTTCGCTTTTTAGGGGTATTATATCGAGCAGGTGTTTAGCTATTATAGGGACTGAGAGAAAGAAAAGAATTGAACGATGAAGACTGAGGCCTGAGGCCTCCTTTTATAGGCTGGAACGGAACTCGCTCGCGCCCCGCGAGCCATCTCTCTCTCTCTTTCTCGCGGCCCGCGAGAGACCTAGGCTAGGGCTTCGCCTTGGCAGCTCAACACAGTAGACCTAACACGAAGGGGACACGTGGCTGCATGGGGTTCCAGCAAACCAGGGGCTGTCACGCCCTGCGACAGACATGGGGGTTCAAGTCGTGGCCTGCGGTATATTTGTTTTTTATTAATATAAAGGTTATTTGGGACCGTTAACGAGTATACAGGGTATAATAGGAACGTTTAGGGTGTTCTAAGGGTTTTAGGAGGGTTGTTATACAAGTAGGTTCAAGTGGTGCATAAAGCTGAGCTCAAACGTAACGGGAATCACAAACACAAGTTTGAGAACGTAACCCTCGACTTGCATCAAGATCCAAGGTTTAAGCCCAATTCTCGACACCATGGATGTTGGATTACTCTTTTCCATATGATAGTACTCTGAAAATAATGAATGTAGGCGAAACCCGTGCGCGAAACGGAATTATAACGAAGCGGGAATCGCGAAAACAAGTTCGGTGTTTGTTGTTGATTTCAAATACGCGAAAATCTTGCTTTAAGTTCATCCCACATCGCCCCAAATACCATTTGTGCTCCCTTTCACACCTATAAATGCCCTTGTTTGGTTTCTTATAGCTTGCAACACCTAGTTTGAGTATAAACAAGTGGAATAACCAAATTTGGTGGTTCCACAAGCGCAATATCTCTTTGGGTGTTGTGTGTAGTAGTTTTTATTTCCACTCTCGACCAGAAGGTGCTGCCTTTCAAGCTCTTCTCATTTTGTAAAGTTTTATTCGAGGTAATTTCCCTTCTTTTTCGTTATTCATTTATTTATTGTTTTTTTAGTTTCGTTTAGGTTCTTAGTTAAGGAGCATTAGGCTTGTATAGGTACCCTAGTTTAGGCTCGCCTTTAGCCTTGGCGTAGCCTCGTAGAGGCTCGTTAGGCCCAACGAGTCCAACATATCATGTTTGTTCATTTAGCTATGCCTAGCATAACGTTAACCCTTTCCTTGTTGCATTCGTTTGTCTAGGTTAAATCACGCTTGTCATTTGGATTTTCTCCTTATTCTCGTGCGGTTTTTCACTAAGGATTAATGGAACGCAAATTGTGACTAGATCTTACTTTTTCCCCTTTTTGTCACTTTAACTTTTTTAGGTGTATCGTGTGTCAAAATTTCTTAATGTTTCTTATTTATTTCAACATGCAAATCAAAGTGTCTTTATGTGCTCATGAAGTGTATCATATGTTCATTACTTGTTTCATGTATGTGCACTTACTTGTTTATTGCTTTGTTTCATTGGTTTCGTGTGGATCCACCTGGCTGATCCCCACAGCCATGGATCGAACTCTGTATAGCCACATTGTTTCATAGTTTCGCTTTTCGCTTTTCGGGGCTTGAATCGCATCATTGTTTCATAGTTTCGCTTTTCTCCTTTCGGGGCTTGAATTGCATCATTGTTTCATTACTTATATTTAGTTATCTTTCGTTTCATTATTTGATTTGGTTGTGTTGAATTGTTGATAGATGTCACATATACACTTATAATTGCATGTTAATTATTTTTTTACAAAATAAATTAACTAAACTATTTTATCTCAATTAAAATAAAAGATCTATTCACCAACTATTGTTGACCCAAATTTATTTTACACATGATACAGGTACACAAGGTTGATTGCACGATGAGAAGACACATAGGATTGTGCCTTAGAATAAATTAATCAAGACTTTTGTTTCGTATTTTCCTTGGATATTGTATTGAATCTTATTTGAAATTATATGGTTATGTGTGACATTTAATATGGTTGAATTAATTACTTGAACTTTAAATATTGTCAAAAGCTATGGGAAATCCATCATGCCCCGTACCATATCCGCTACGGGTCGGGGTGTGACAACATCTAACATTCATGTTAGAAAAGATTCCATAGATGTTAGCAAACATCTGCGGGAATCTAACATCTGATCTATTACATAAAACATTTTTTCTAAGCATTACACTGTTACACTGATCTAACCGTTGTTCTTTAAACCACTGTTTCTTTGTGTTAAACATCTGTTTGGCTAGAACAGATGTTTAGTCTTCATGATCAATTCTTTTATCCAACAGGACTTTGGCCTTCAAATAGTGGTTCTATCTCATGATCAGAGGTTTCAGGCCTTCAAACAGATATTTGATGTCTTCAACATATGTTCTAAATAGGTGTTCAAGATTCACTATCTTTGGGAGGAGAATGCATCATTAACTGTTTATTTCTTGATCAGGAAGTCATGTTTTGGAATTGTAGCATATGATCTTTTGTAGGTCTAACAACCCTCGTCACTATCTCCAAGCACGAACAACACCCACAAGATCTAAATTTGTTCATCGTTATCAAGCTGGAAATTTTATCACCCCACAAGATTTGAATCTTCTCATGGTCATGAAGATCTGAATATGCTCATCATCATCAAGAAACTTCATCTGTTTACTGACTCATAATTGCTTTGCTGATGACCCTATTGTTTCAAGAATGGATTAGGATCTTTTAACGATTTCCTGAATTGAACAGGATGCCTCTTGAAGACCCAGATAGTTTTGATATTGAATACGAAAATTGTTTGAATGATTCTTCTTTTGGTTGTGGTTTTTGGGTTGGGGCTTGTTGGGTGATTGATTAGATCTAAAGGTGTTAATTAGGGCGTTTTAAAATTAGATTAGATCTGATATTATTCTTGAAGTTGTTTCGATTTTATATGTTAATACTGTAAATTACCAAAATAGATATTGACATAACGGTCAAACTAACAAAATCTTAACGAAGGGACTCAAGTTGTAGCGAATTTCAAACGATGGGGACTCAGGAGACGACGAAGTTTTCATTTTGGGGACTCAAGTTGACTCCACCCCCAAAGCACAATGATGCAAAGTGCAGTTTACTCTTTTAAAATTCTAACAATATTTGAAGTTATAGGTTATTTATGGAAAATTTGAATTTTTTAATAGTTTATAGTAAGTTTTGGCATATATTCATAAGAAATTTTTAAGAGTTAACTACTCTGATGGTCCATGTAGTTTGTCATTTTTCACCTTTAGTCCTCCACCTTTTTAAAATAACATGTTTGTTCCTTGTGATTTGTTCACTTGTTACTTGAGTAGTCCCTACACTGGATGGATGTTAGTTTTTTAGTTAAGTTGATCTGAAATAACAAAATTACCCTATCTTATTAAAAAGATTAAAACAATAAAAAAATTCAAATAAATCATTTAAAATCTAAACTACGCCCTACCACCCTTTTCTTCTCCGGTGACCTTTAACCCCACCCTACCACCTCGACTCCTTCTTCATCAAAACGCTACCACCGCCACACCATTCACCACCACCCTCCTCACCAGATATGATGAAGACCACCATCTCCATCTATTTCCAATGAATGTGAAGCACCACCAAACACCTTCATCACCGCTGGCTAAAAACCTCATCTCCACACCCTTCACTGTGACCTCCGCCCCACCTCCGTCACACCTGGTTATTTTTCCAGTGACAAGCTTTGATTGCCTTCTTACCGGACTATATGGTCGTTTTCCAGATGACAAGCTTTAACAAAGTTTTCCGGTAACAAGCTTTTACGGTGACACCCGACTCTAATTCCATTTGTCGGGGTTACGTGGTGATGCAATCATCGCATCGGAACACTCGGGTTGTGAGGATGATTTTTGGAGGAGGTGGCAAGACGAACGGATATGGAGATGATTTTTGGAGGAAAATGCACGTGGCCGGAAAGTTGTGTTCTACTGAACGGGAAAATGGTGCCCAGGTTGGTGAAGAAACAGAGCATTTGTACGCCATGCTTTCAATGGTCATGTTGGTGGACTTCGAACACACTGTTGTGAGTTGTAGACCACTGGTAACACGTCGTCGGAAGTATTGGCCGGAGAAGAAAGATGCGTGGAGGTTGTGTGGTGTTACAGTCTTCATCGGATGAATGGTGGGGATGATTTGCAGGGGGACGATGGGGTGGGGGATTGGTTTAATATGAGTTGCAGGGTGGAGGTGGGGCAGTAGGGTAGGTTTTTTATATTAAAATATAATGATGGGGCTCACTTGATATATAAATTATTAATTAGATTTTTATATGTTTTATTTATTATTGTTATTATAAAAAGTAAAGACAATTTAGTAATTTTACATGAAATTAACTGAGTAAACTAACGGACATCCACTCAGGGGACTATCTTAGTAACAAATGAGCAATCCACAAGGAACATGCATGCTATTTTAGAAGGTGGGGACTAAAGATAAAAAAATGATAAACCACAGGGACCATCCGGGTAATTAATCAAATTTTTTAATATTTTTTTTGTAATAAAAACATAGTTGTTCGTTAAAACCAATGTTGAAAGTAAAACCGAAAAGTTATTTTGAAAAATTAACGAAAGATACATTTGTGATCTGATTCAAAACTTGTAATATGTAACTTACTGGTATAAAATGAGTTTATCAATGTTTTCCATAATAACCAAGTTTAAAACAATTTCACCCATTACCGTTTACGGGGTTAAAACCGTCAATTATACAAACTTCGCAATTTTCCCAAATCTTGACTAACAACCTAAGTGAACATATTTACATCCTTTGACATAATAAAGTGTTTTTATAAACATTAGAGTAAATTGCACAAAACATCCTTTATATTTCCTCAAACTTGCAGGTTTCAGCCTTAATGTTTAAAACTTGCCAAAAACAACCTTTATGTTTATTTTTGTTGCAGGTTCAGCCCTTTCTGACTAACTAAGTTAATTATCCTAGTTTAATTCCCTCACATGCCTAACATGTGAGGGTATATTTGTCACTTTAGGTTTGTTTTTTTTCTACAAAAACCCTTCTCTTCTCTACTCACACACAAACACACACAGACCATTCATCTCTCTCTCTGCCTTCATCTACCACCACCACCACCACCACACACCGCCACCACCTCATCTACCACCGTCCACCTGCCACCACCACAACCAACAACCACCGTCAAGCACCACCGCCCCTGTCTCCTGCCGCGAAGCCAAGCACCACCGCAAACCCTAGCCCCCACTCCAAGAACCCACCCCCGTTGCAACCACCACCACCGCCTTCGTCGTTCCACCACCGCCAAGAACATCAAAACCCACCACCGCCGTCGTCGTTCGATTTGGGGGTTTCGTTTGAAGATGAAGAACATCAAACCCACCACCGCCGATCTCTCTCTTCTTTCACTCTCTCTCTCTTCTTTCCCTCTTATGCAGGTCTGTGGAGGTGGTGGCGGAGATGTGGGGGTGGAGGTGGTGGCGGAGATGAAGAACATCAAACCCACCACCGCCGTCGTCGTTCGATTTGGGGGTTTTGTTTGAAGATGAAGAACATCAAACCCACCACCGCCGATCTCTCTCTTCTTTCACTCTCTCTCTCTTCTTTCTCTCTTATGCAGGTCTGTGGAGGTGGTGGCGGAGATGTGGGGGTGGAGGTGGTGGCGGAGATGAAGAACATCGAACCCACCACCGCCTTCGTCGTTCGATTTGGGGGTTTTGTTTGAAGATGAAGAACATCAAACCCACCACCGCCATCACACCACCGCCATCACACCACCGCCGCGTCTCCTGCCCCTCCCTCTCTCCCTCTCTCTCAACGGGTTTTTAGTTTTGATGATGTGTTTTTTGAGGGTTTTATAAGAAGAGGAAACAAAATGACGAATATACCCTCACATGTTAGGCATGTGAGGGAAATAAACTGAGATAATTAACTTGGTTAGTAATAAAGGACTGAACCGGCAACAAAATAAACGTAAAGGTTGTTTTTGGCAAGTTTTAAACATTGAGGCTGGAACTTGCAAGTTTGATAAAACATAAAGGACGTTTTGTGCAATTTACTCTAAACATTATCATACATTAGTTATACACATACACGTTCGCATCTTGTTTTTGGAAAATCTATTTCTACGTGCATCTTAGTTTATGAGTAGGACTTACCCAATTTACACGTTCGAGGATTTCGTTCCTTGCTAATTACTATGCCCAGATGAGTTTTCGCGACTCCATTTTCAGTTTGTACTATTTTTCCTGCGCACTCGGGAGTGGGGGCATTGCTTATTTTCTACACATGTTTACAATTGATGTTTTAATTGATGAATGGTTGTATATCACACTAAATTCCCCATTACCATGATTTTTTAACTTTTGCTTATCCGTTGGGTATATAGGTAGCACTACTTGGGTTAGCAACCGCATTTAGGGTTGGTCTCTCCAACCTTGAGCTTAAGTCATAAGTCGAATGAATGCATTTATATCCATGTTTTGATGTTTTGTGATATGACGTCTTATAGGGTGTACACCACGGCTAGGTTTAATCATGGGCTCATCCAATTTACATCATAATGTGCGCTACTCTACTAAACTGTTTATTTGATTAACTTTGCAATGATTTGTTTAAACTGTTTTCTCGAGTCTTTTAAAACTTGCGAGCTCACCAACTATTTCTATAGTTGACCACTTTAAGCATGGTTTTCAGGAAATACAATTCGAAGCCTTTGCACATTTACATACTTTTGGAAGACATCTTTGTGTTTTCTTGTTTCGTTTACATACTATTTGTTTGTAAGACAACATGTATTAGTTGTATGAGACACGAAGCATGTAGTACTTATGTAAGTTGCAATGCAATGAAACTTTAGTCTCTCTTACACATAATTTTGTTCAGAAACCATTTACTGTTGTACCTTGTGTTTCCGCTTTAGCAAAGTGCGACATATTAATATATAGTTAAGTGTTATTTTAACATAACTAGCAATAGGCATGTGACGATGTTAGGGGATTAGTCACTTACTGTTGCGTCTCCCCATTAAGGTTAGATTGTTGAAGTTTGTTGTGTAAGTAACTTAAATGATGAAACTCCATTTTCTTACAACTTTTCTTATTAATATTAACAATTTACCCAAACAAATAAACGACCTACTAAGTCCCATCCGTTCCATATCATGCCTTTCCGATCATTTTCTGTGCATCACCTCAAAGCATACAAAAAAGTAAATTAATACATCTATAAATCAAACCACATACCAACCAGAAAAGTTTAATAAATGTACTAAAATAAGGTTTAACACCACCCTAAGCCAAAGCTCACGTAACTATGACTTTAAAAAATAACTAACTTCATCTTTTTCTTATGAAAAAAAAAAAGTTAAATATGTTGTGTAAATTTTTTTAAAAAAGGGGCACACTATCTTAACCAGTTAATCAGAAAATTGGATTGGACCATTGGAGATTCCAATTGCACATTAATCATAAACTTTTAAGATATGAAAATTTAATCAATAAACAAACCAACAAACAAAAGGACCCCACATAAATAGCTGTCAAATACACGACATTTATTCATAATATAAAACCACATTTCTCAAATCAAACTCATAATCACCTTCACCGGAGCTCTCAACTTTCCGATGGACCCATGCCCATTTGTCCGGTTAATCATCGAATCACTCTCACTCAAACTCCCACCCACCACCAAACCCATCGCTTCCACCACCGGTATCTACTCCTCCGCCACCCCATGCTACTGCAAACTCCGCATCAAAAACTTCCCGCCACAAACCGCCCTCATCCCACTCTCCTATTCCGACTCCTCTCCACCGGACTCCACCTCCTCCGCCGTCAACTTCCACCTCGACCCCGCCGCCCTCCGCCGTCTCCAATCCAAACCGGTCGTCTTAACCGTCTCGGTCTATACGGGCCGTATGGGCCAGAGCTGTGTGTACTCTAATGGCGGGAAAATGATGGGTCGGGTTTCGGTTGTGGTTAATCTTGATGGGTCGGTTGTTAAACCGGTTGTGTTTCAGAATGGGTGGATGAAACTTGGAAATGATGTGGATAAACCGGCGGCGGTTTTGCATTTGAAGGTGAGGAGTGAACCGGATCCCCGGTTTTTGTTTCAGTTTGGGGGTGAACCGGAGTGTAGCCCGGTGGTTTTTCAGATTCAGGGGAATATTCGACAACCGGTTTTTAGTTGTAAGTTTAGTGCTGACCGGAACTCGAGATCACGGTAAGTGTTGTTTTTTCGTGCATTGGTTAGTTGTACGTGATGATGTTATGAGTTGTACGTTTTTATTGCATCTTAGTTGTAGTTGTAGTTTTTCAGTTTCGTCATGGGGCGATTAAGGTGGTTTTTTTTAGTTAAATGTCATTTTATTCTTTGTAGTTTGGGTCATTTGTTAGTTTAGTTCAAAGGTTTAAACGTTGTCATTTTAGTCCACTAGGTTAACTTCATCCATTTTTTCTGTTAACTAGAAGGGCAATTCGGTCATTTTTTTATATAATTCTGTTTACTAGAAGGGTAATTCGGTGATACAAAATGACCGAATTGCCCTTCTCGTTAACAGAAAAAATAGATGAAGTTAACACAGTGGACTAAAATGGTAACGTTTCAAACTTTTAGACTAAACTAGAAAATGGTCCAAACCACAAGGACTAAAATGACATTTAACTCTGTTTTTTATTCTTTTTTTTCAACTATTTTTGAATACGTTTATTAGTTTGTTTTTGAGGATAAAACCAAAAACACGATCCACCAACTGCATGAAGGTTAAATTCTGTGTTTTTTTTTTGAGAATAAATTTAAGTTTTATAGGTAAATAACTCCATAAGAATAAGAAGGATGAAACTAAAAATAGGTAAAAAATCAGAAAGTGAAATGAGAGTATATTGTAAGTTTGTAACAATTGGTGGGATTAAAAAAGTGGATGTAGATTCAAATTTCATACGAAATAAAAGTTTCCAGGTGTTTTGAATAGTCGAAACATAAACTTTATTCCATGTCCTACACCTACATTGCTTGCTTTCCTTTTAAGATAATAATGTAAGCTTTACTCTCTTCTTCAACCTTGTGCATCTTTCTCAATTATGTTTGTAACAATAATAATTATATTTTTGTCTAGTTTAATACAAATATAATTTTTTGTACTAATATTTGTGTAATCAATATAAATACTCCCAAATGTACAAGACAACTACCAGCTTGATTCTTTTCCATGTGCTCTGGATTCTGTTGTCAGTCAATTCTCTTCGGTTAATCAACCACCATCTATTAATTGTTCTTGTTTGACTTTTGTACATTTATCATTGATTTTGACTAAATCTTATTAATCATCCAAGTGGTTTTAATTTAAACAAGAACTATAGTTTACTTGTTTTTCTAATGATAATATTTCATCGTATTTTCAGGTCTCTTCCATCAGATTTCACCACGAACAACATCAATAGAGGATGGATGACACCGTTTTCGAGTGGAAAAGAAAAACCCGGAAGGGAAAGAAAAGGGTGGATGCTTGTCGTCCATGATCTCTCCGGTTCCTCCATCGCTGCAGCCTCCATGATTACTCCCTTTGTACCTTGTCAAGGGTCTGACCGTGTTTCACGGTCAAATCCTGGGGCTTGGCTTATCCTTCGACCCCATGGCGCCTCAATCAGTAACTGGAAGCCATGGGGTCGACTTGAAGCCTGGCGTGAAAGGGGACCAATAGACGGGTTAGGTTATAAATTCGAACTTGTCACTAATTCTGGTATGACAAGTGGGATTCCTATTTCGCAAGGCACAATGAGTATAAAAAAAGGTGGCAAATTTTGCATCGACGAAACATTAAAAGATTCAAGAGCTAGTAGTCCGTTGTCAAACATCAAAGGGTTTGTAATGAGTTCAAGTGTCGAAGGCGAAGGGAAGGCAAGTAAACCTATGGTGCAAGTGGGCGTGCAACACGTTACATGTATGGCTGATGCTGCGCTTTTTATCGCGCTTTCAGCTGCGATTGATCTCAGTATGGACGCTTGTAAGCTCTTTTCTAGCAAACTAAGGAAAGAGTTTTTGCAAGACGAACAAGATTTTCTTTCATAAAAAAATATATATATATTCTTTTCTTCAAAATTCAAATGCAATGATAACCAATGAGATTAGTAAACTAATTTTGGATTGAGCATGCCAATTCTTTTTTTCATGCTTGAAAAATATTTATGGGAGGGTTTGACATCTCTCATTTTTTTTTTTATACTTATTCATTGTGACATGTATACGGTGCTTTTGATGTTGAGATTTGAGGATGATATTGTGTACTTTGTTATTGAGGCAAATGTACTTGAACATGTAATGTATGTTTGATCATATTGAATGTTTTTTTTTAAATGTGACCAAAACGCTTCTCTTGGTGTAATATAATGTTAACATACATCAGGTTAATACAGTAACCTATCAGTTAAACCGATCTATGTGTATGTACATTGAATACTCAAAAGACCACACAAGTGTCTGTGAGTCAACTCAGTCAAAGGTGTGAGCCAAGGAAGACGATGATCAGTGTTCTGAGTTCCAATATTGTCTCACATAGAGAGAGGGTCTCTCTGTGACCACCCTGGAGGGTGAGAATCAGTATTTTGTAGATAAGAGTAAGGAATTATGAGAGGTAAGTGTGGTTCGGAGTATGGGACAAACTTAACATGTTCTGCTTGGTGAATGATGTATTTATACCCAGATTTCTGTGACGTAACCTTGTGGTCCCGTCCGGACCAGTCGTTTTCTTAGTTAGTTACCTGATGGTCCCCAGTTAGTTGGGGTTTTATGTACCTCTTTTCTTAATACAGTTCGGGTCTATTCCTTCTCCGGAGCAAAGGTTCTTCCTCCGAAAGGCGCTGGATCAGAGCGTCGAGGTTGGTACCTCTTCATATACATTATTACATTTTAACCCACAAAAATAAATCAAATGCAATTATTTGAAGATTACAACCTGAGTGCGCGCACAAATGAACTGCAACGGATTGTAGAGGCCAAAACCAAATAATGGGGATGTAACCTACTAACCTTGAATCATGAAATAAATATATATATTTTTTTCTTCATAAACTAGCTTCATCATTCTTTGTATTAAACAGACACTTAATATCTGTGTAATGTTTTATAAAATGATCCAATTGTTATCAACTGCACATGTTAATCCCTTATATTAATCATAAAAAATATAATAACATTCTTAAGATTCTAAATATCAAAAATTGTTTATCTATATACGTTATGAAAATAAAGTAATATAATTAAATAAACTAGAATTCACACACAATATCTAATCAGACAATAATATTACTAAACATATAACATAGGAGACAATACTTGCTTTCTACATATGATAGTTCCTCAAGAAACGGAAAGCAACCATCAGAATCTGTTAGTAGAAATCGCATGATCAATATTCTTGCTTGTTTGAGGTTTGTGTCCGCAAAAAAAGAAGAAAAATAACATGAATCACACACCATATCTAAAGAAAGTAAATAAATACGAGTGTAAAACATTGGGTTCTTTAAAAATGTAACTTTTGATTCGTTTTCTCAATATTCTTTTATGTTATATATTAGATTTAGAATAATATATTACAAATCCTGATTTTAGACGCCAATAAAAAATAACTATACCTTTTGTATTAGTTTCACATGTGCCACCGACAATGTGAAGATCCTACAACAACGATCGGTCGTTTTACAATATTAGTTTAGGCATATACAGTGTAGTGGTATAGAGATGGGCATAATCAGGTTTTATTATTACCCGGAATCGGTTCCAACCCGAACCCGGTTCTTCTTGATGTCATTGGAACCGGGTATGGTGTGGAACCGGGTCCAGTTCCTACCCGGGTTCACACCCAAGAATATGGAACCGTGTAGAACCGGGTACGGGTATTATGGAACCGGGTATAGTGTGGAACCGGGTATGGTGCGGAACCGGTTTCTGATAGTGTTGGGAACCGGTTCCTGACAGTCAAAACCTGACTTTTATTGTTCAGAACCGGTTCTTGACAGTCACACCCTGACTTTTACTGTTCAGAACCGGTTCCTGACAGTCAAAACCTGACTTTTACTGTTCAGAACCGGTTCCTGACAGTCAAACCCTGACTTTTACTGTTACCGTTGGAACTGGTTCCAGATTAAGATTTTAACGGCTATAACCGGTTCCAACGGTAACATTATAACGGGTATAACCGGTTCCAACGGTAACATTTTAACGGGTATAACCGGTTCCTTCTAGAACTGAATTTCCGGGTACTGGTAGGAACCGGGTACACCGATTCAAATGGTAAAATTGTGGAACCGGGTTGGAACCAACGGGTATTTTGAACCCGGAACCGGTTCTACTTAATGTCGGGTAGGAACTGGAACCGGTTCCAGTTCGGTTCTACCGGTTCGGGTTCGGAACCGGTTTTTATGCCCATCTCTATAGTGGTATACCCATGGCTTCGGCCTAAATACTTTGGCCCAAGGGCCCACCATCACTTTGATTCGTTGACGCATCCATCAATTTTACTTACAACATTCACAACCGAATGTGAGAGAATTTTTTATATTATGAAAAGTGATTGTAGATGGTTGGAAGTGGTTGTGAGTAGATGATAGAGAAACCGTCACTGTTCATCTGTAAATTTAGAGGGACACTGTTCACTCTTTATAATTTTTTAATATATTTTGAAAGTGGTTATGTGTGGAAGAGAGTAAAGATAATGATAAAAATATAAAAAAATATTATTTAATTAAAAGAAGAGAGAAAATATAGTTATTTTTAGTGAAAAAGTAAAAAAGATGAAAAGGATGTGAATCTCTTATAGGTTCATAGACTTGTTAATTTCAATAATTGGTTATATTGGTTAATCTGATGACTGTAACCAGTTAATGCTTTAGCTGGTTATTACTTTAATCAATTATTTTTTTAAATGGTCATCAGTTACTTTAATCAGTTCGGTTAATTAACCGGTTATTTTTAGTTATTTTTTTCAAGAGTTGTTTTAAAAACTCGAAACCCAAAAATTTGAACTCGAAATCTCTTCTTTTGTCGAGAACTTCTACCTTGAACTCGAGACCCACAGTCGGTAGACAGCACACACAGAGATTTCTAGAAAAGTATGACGAATGCAATAACGACAAGAGACACAAGACAAAATAGATAACGAAAGCCATGACGTTCTATGGTTCAATTATGCACAGATGGAAGCCAATATAGCTATTCTATGGTTCAATTATGCACAGATAAGAGCCAATATAGCTAACTTTTGTGAATAGTTTTGAGTCCTTCTTTTAGCTTATACTTTCTAGACTCGAATTTAAATTCGTTGTTTTTACTTTTCTTTGCCTATATAAGAGGCATTTGTTTTTATTTTTCTTTGCCTATATAAGAATTACTATACACCACCCTCTCTGATATATACCAGTAATGAAATACAAATGCCTCTTATATAGGTAAAGAAAAGTAAAAACAACGAATTTAAATTCTAGTCTAGAAAGTATAAGCTAAAAGAAAGACTCAAAACTATTCATAAAAGTTAGCTATATTGGCTCATATCTGTGCATAATTGAACCATAGAATAACTATATTGGCTTCTATCTGTGCATAATTGAACCATAGAACGTCATGGCTTTCGTTATCTATTTTGTCTTGTGTCTCTTGTCGTTATTGCATTCGTCAGACTTCTCTAGAAATCTCTGTTTGTGCTATCTACCGACTGTGGGCTGGAACATTCATGTTCATCATCTTCTGTTCTTTTGTTTAACTTAATTTCCAAATAATCAATCATACCATGATGGTAAAATTATATATATATATATATATATATATAGGGGAAGGATAAAATGAAAACTCACTTAAGTTGAAAAAGCTTAAGAACCCTTTTAAAAACCCCATGTAACATTTTTTATTTTTTTTTCTAAAAAAATAAGGAATGTAAGATACATATATTTGAACATTTTTGTAAAAGAAAAACAAAAAACACTGAGTACTTTTTTTTAATGTTAAAAATTCTATGTTACATAATATATATGTCCAAAAAATGTAACATACAAATTTTAAACATTAAAAAAAACAAGCAGGCTTTTTTTTTTTTTACATTTTTTATAAAAATGTTCAAGTACATTTATGTTACATTCCCTATTTTTTTAGAAAAAAATAAAAATGTTACATAGGGTTTTTTTGAATTTTTTCAACTCAAATGGGTTTTCATTTTATCTTTCATATATATATATATATATATACTAGGCTATCATCCGGGAACTTCCCGGTAGGAAAATTTAATTTACAGTAAAGTACATAAATAACACTTTGAACCTCTTAAGTATCGTCTTTTCCTTCTTCACCTCAAATTATTAGTTCGGTTTCATAAATATCCAAACTTTGCCTCCATATGTATTCAAAGTTTACATGTAAAGCTAATTCATTTTTAATTGATAATGAGATCTCAATATAAGAATGTAACTGGTAGGACACTTGTCATGTTCTTGTGTAGCCATGTGTTAGTTTTGTGGCATCTTATAATGCAACCATTTGGTGGTTTTGAACGTGTGTCACTCCAACAATCAATTTCATCTCCTTAAGTTGACTCTTTGACTCTTCCAAAGCCAAAAATGCACGGGATCCGAATTAGTTTTTATACGAGTGTCCATTTGACGTTATAACCTGATAATATTAATGTCGCTCATTCATTAGAGATTAATAACAGCAATATTAGAAACAAATAATAATATAATTTTATTAACCTGATAATCTTCAACATACGCTTTGGTGAATCGGCTAATTCGCTTTGGTGAATGAAAGGCACAGTAGCCAACCCACCCATCTTACTACATCCTTAAATCATCCAAATAATACCATTTATTAAGCATTAATGTTGTTTCGGCCGACAACCAACCCACCTGAGCTGCCCCAGTCTCACGACATATAAAAAATAGTATTACCACTCATGAAACACTACTGCATCTTGAGTATATGTTTATTTTGTATGTTTAATGGGAAATCAAATATTTTTCTTTGTATTCTTATGAATTTATACTACTTTTTAACAAAAACACATTGACGTACAATGATTTTTTTTTTTGGGTAAAGGGCATTGCCCGACAAACTATATAAAACACAATGAAAAAATTACACCATCAAGGGGGCATTCCCCCATACCTTCCCCAAAACATGCTTTGGGGACCAAAAATAAGAAACCATACAACCCCGTCTAGGGGAACAAAAGAAACGAACGTTAATTTGAGTAATACACGTATACTCATCTAACATATCAATGTTACAAAAATTATAAGTTTTCCTAGCATCCCAAAACGGGCCAATGATGCATTTGTAATATTTGCTTTGAAACGGAGTATATATGGTGACCCCTCCCAAAATGAATCGGCCATGAATAGCTATCCAAAGTCTTTGAGCCTTCAGTAACCCGAATCCTATAACCCTCCAGAAAACCCAGAGATGGCCTTCAACAGAAACATAAATTGGGCCCTGGACTCCACAGACTTTATAAAGTTCTTGAACCCACTATATTGGGCCTTTAGCTTAAACAGCAGTAAAAAACCAACTTGGGCTTTTAAGTCCCAACCTTGGGCCTTCAACTGGGTCACAAAACCAGGGCCCAAACACATCAGTAAATAAATCCCTAGCCTTCCAACAAATTATGACGCATTTTAACTAAATTTTATATAACACATTTGAATTAAAATGCAACCCAAATTAACCTGTTTGAAATAAAATACAACCCAAGCCACGCGTTGAAATAAAACACCAGCACAAATTGGAATCGCTTATTGTCTCTTGAAATAAGCAATTAAAAAAAAAAACAACTCCAATACGCATATATCACTCGGAAGCTTGGATAACACTCTTAAACAAACTTATTGATTCATTTAAATGTTATTGGCAATCCCAAACACGCCCAAAATGCAAAAACTAAAATTTAAGTTTGTCTTGTAATGCACCAGCCACGTCCCTATGAATTGCAAAATACTTTTAACAGAATTGATTGCCTCCAATCTTCTGTAGTCTGTACATGTATTATAAAGCATAAAGTTGATCGATTAGGCTTATCATTGATCTCTTATAAAAAAAATTAACTTACAACTGTCAATAAAAATACTTTTATCAACAAACAATGCACCAAAAAAAACACCAATAAACTAATCATTTCTACAAGGATATCATTCTAAAAGTAAAATCATACTAACCTAGCGCTTCAGATTTCTAGCTTTGCTAGCATAGATGCGAGATTCTGAGGTTAATCGCCTTGACATTTGACTAACCTCTATAATAAATAAACTATATATAATTCAAAATTATCAATCGATAATAATGATCCACAAAATATGAGGTTTAAAAGGGGATGATATTGTATTTCACACTAAATGAATTATAAAATATATGAAGAATTATGCATTTTGAAAATTTTATCCAGCTTTTTGACTTTATGTTTACATTTAAATTAGCAAAAATTCAATATAAAAACTCTCTGCATACTAAATATAATTACAACAGTAAGATATATGAACTGACCATATTAATAATCCTCAAACTTTCATTATGCAAGATGTTATGTAGTACCAATCAGCAGCTACAATTCATGATGAACATATTGCATCGTCCTGCATCATATTTGATTTCTGATTACTTACTCACATTTGCGAAAATATTCTGCATCATAGACTCATAGATATTGAATTTTTATGGAATAAGGATTTGAGTGATCATATCTATACATGATTTTGGTCTAGTATTTCAATATACCTTGCGGAAATATCAAAACCAGTGTTCCAAGAGTTTAGTTGAGACAGATTACCTCTACCAACTGAATAAACGACATCTTGCCCAAGCAACATAAATCACATGCTCGCCTCAGTATAGACCGTGAATCCTCTTCAAGCTGAACAGAGATAACAGCTGCATAAACAAATCCACATGTTTAGAAAGGCCTTTGGATTTATTAAGAAACAACAATATAATTAGAACATAGTTAGCATTCTGCAGAGAGGAACTGGAGGCAATAATTCCTTAATTTTCCTAATATAGAAATCTGCATGCACACAATTAAATTCACCAATACTCTAATTCAATTCAAATTACAAGAAACTATATACAATTAAATTTACTAATGCTCAACTCAGTTTGATTGGTAACCCGCCCACTTCAAGAACCTAAGTCAGGAATAAAATCAAACATAAGTTCGTATTGCATATTAAAAATCCCATCTACATGTATAAGGAATGAAAATACTAAAACATCAAAAATGGTTTTAAAAATTGTTGAATTCTATTACCAGTTTTTGTCAACATTAGGGCACCAATTCAGTGCGCCGAGCATCTAAAACCAGATGTTAATCGAGTCAAATGGAGGATGATGGCTTATCTGTAACAAAACATTACGCAGATTAAATGAAAATTTGATAAATCAACTTAATATAACAGTATAACGCATATGAGTAGCAAAATCAAATTTAAACCTTACTGTAACCCAAGATCGATGTAGATCATACACCTGGATACGGACATTACTATACCGGTTATTCCATCACCACCAGCATTGTCATTTTGACCCGATAGAACCCAGTAGCGATGACGAGAAGCCGACATTAAATATACTATTTCGATGGTGAGGTGATTCGTCCGATGGATTGATTCTGTGTCTAGGGTGAAGAAGGCGAATAGATTCAACAGTGCAGAGAAAGCAAACGAACAATCATTGGCGATAGTGGTGGAGGTTTTGGGAAGAAACGTGGTTGAGGAGAACGTGTGCAATCCGCTAGAAGTCAAACATCCGAGCAAAATCAGGAGCCTCAACTGCTGCTGCTTCTAGAAGGTTTTGGGGTTATTCTATATTGTTATTCCAGTACCAGGAGGACAAGCAAGAAACCGTTCCCTAGCAGCATAAAAAACATAACATCATAACCATTCTGGCCTTTTAACACCAACATCCCAGATATCAGCATAATCATTATGTCACTAAATCTGTGACCAATCACAATTCTGTATCTCGAGTAGAGAGGGGTAGAATGGTCTTTTTGACTTCGCAAATAATGTAACCAGTTCTTGGCAGTCCTTGAGATTAGGACGGGAAATGAACCAAGATCCATTAACATCACCTTAATAGCGCAGATCATCAAGACACACCATATCGTCATTTTATTCCGTTTCCAAGTTTTCAACCTGTTAAGCATATCCCAGCCCTTCATAACACCAGCAGCATCTAGACATGACAAAAGGACAGCAGCTCCAACTTTACTTTTGTACCTGGTTGGAAAACTGTTTCTCGGCCAATGGGGGGTATAAAAGTCATTTTGACAACCCTGCTTCCACGCCAGCTCTTTGCAGTTTTTGACTTAGAGAACGAATAGTAAACCATGATCCAGTAACCACATGCAGCGAAACAAATAACACCATATCATAATAAATCGCAAATTCAATGATGTCCACCTGTTAAAACAGTCCCAACCCTTTACACCCAAACCCATAAATTCCCACAAAATCCCAACAGTTAGCTAGACACATCAGGTTTCTATTTCCTACGGGTTTTGGTTTGGGAGTAGGGTGCAAAAGAGGCTGCCATGGAATAGACCTAGTAGATTCTGGAACCTATGTAAGTAACTCCTATGGAGACTAGCGTGCTCGTAAGTAGAGCAGTAAGCTCGCATGGAGACTGACATGCTCGTAAGTAAAGAAGCATGCGCCCGTGCAACTCACGTGCTCGGACACAAAGGAACATGCGCCCGTGAGCGACTTACGTGCTCGAATGTAAAAAGTATATGTGCTCTCTCGCATGTAAAAGAGCATACGCGTATGGCGACTTACGTGCTCGTATGTATAAGAGCATGCGTGTATGGCGACTTATGTGCTCGTATGTAGAGGAGCATGGCCTACTGGTGCATGTGTGCTCGCTCGTAGATAAAGGAGCATTCACGTATGGCGACTTACGTGCTCGTAAGTAATGGAGCAGCACACTCGCATGGAGACTGGCGTGCTCGTATGTAGAGCAGCAGAAACGTATGGAGACTGGCGTGCTCGTATGTAAAGGAGCCTGCGCGTATGGCGACTCATGTGCTCGTATTTAGAGGAGCATGCGCCTGCTGGCGCATGTGTGTTCGCTCATATGTAAAGGAGCATGCGCGCGTGGCGACTTATGTGCTCGTATGTAGAGGAGCATGCGACTGTTATCGCATGTGTGCTCGCTCGTGTTTAAAGGAGCATGCACGTATGGCGACTTACGTGCTCGTATGAAAAGGAGCATGCGCATATGACGACTTACGTGCTCGTATGTAGAGGAGCATGCGACTGCTAGCGCATGTGTGCTCGCTCGTACGTAAAGGAGCATGCGCTTATGGTGACTTACGTGCTCGTAGGTAGAGCAGCAGTCTCGCACGGAGATTGGCATGCTCGTAGGTAATGCAACTTTTTCGGCTTTCATCGGTTGCATGAGGATCGCTCGTCTCGTTTTACCGACTAAATACATATTGCCAGTACTGCAGAAAACCTGACAAGGTAAATTGCAATAAATGGTTGGATATATGAAAAATATTGTACCGAAACTTTTTCCTTAGGAGGTGTTTGTTCTATGCATCCATACTCCACAATATGTGAAAACAATTTTGACCCTCCAAATGGTGTTGCACCGTGCTAGTCTCTCAGTTTATTGCTGCTAAAAAATGTAAGTAGAATTGAAATAACACGGTAAATAGTCGAGTCATTGTAAGGAACCGACATGTACACATGAGTTTCACCGAACCGAGTCCTTATTTAAGGAGTATAAATCTTACCCAAAACTTGATGTGGTTCGCCGAAGGCGGTATTACACAGCGACGATGGTAGCCCGTGCTAGGGCTAACAATAAATTGGTTCTGCCCCTAGTAGTAACGTTGTTTCAATCATTTTGAAGAAAACATTTTACGTTTCCCCTTTCTAATGACAAAAATGATTTGTTTATGCCATGAACTTTCAAGTACTAGTTAGATACAGATGATACGATCGTGCTAGTCAATATAAATGCATACCAGTTAAAATAAGTATATGCGCATGTATGTTTAGAAAGGCATACACCAACTCTTGTAGTGTGCAAGAAGGTGTCATAAAGCATTAGTTTATGATATAGTAAGGGGTATTAATGTAAAATGTTGTTACGCATGGACCAAGTGTGAAAAGTGGATATATAAACCAAATGGTTCTGTTTTATTCAAAACTTTAATGTATATTAGCCTTGTTTCACCCAGTTAAAATTAGATTAACTCCCATGAGCCTTTCAAATGTCAAGAATATTATTAAATAAAGAATCAAGAGCATTTAGACTTTTTAGGAGGTTACGTATGAGAGCATTTTGCAATTTGCTTTGTTTTCTCTCATTCTATTTTTCTTTGTAAAAGCTCATATATTTTTGTTGCGACTTGGTTTTGACAAAAGCTTGCATAAAAAAAATAAAATAAAATACCTACCAAATTTCATTTCATGACGGTTGTCCTTGTTAATGGAGGCATAGAACCCCACAAAACATGCATCCCAAAATTGTAATTTGAGGAAACCTTATACAACCATAGATCAGGAAAATAATTATCTGTAATCGTCCCTTTTTAGCACCGACCGAACAGATCTCAAGGTGTAATCTTGAAAAACCTTGTTGAAAAGCACTGATCTAAAGATTAAGCAGAGGAAAAAAACGTGATGTGCTGAACAAGATTTGGAGCCCCACCCCAATGAACAAACACGGAATCACCTCACCTCCGAGGTGATTAGAACCGCTTTCTCTAAGAGGATGGAGAATTACACCTTTTTCTTCCTCTTAAATCTAGATCTGCAATGGAGAAGAGAGAAAAGTGGAGTCGTAGAGATGGCCGGTAGGGGAAAATTCCCCTATTTCCAGCTACAAAAGTGTGGCGGCTCCATATCTTGTGCCCTAATAATGAGGTGAACATCTCTTTATATAGGAGACATGTGTCTCCCCTAACCTCAATGGGCCAGACCCAGTTAAGGGTTATCTCTACAAATCTCTGACCCAATGTAGTGTAGTCTACATCGCGTTCGGCTAGTAAGCAGCAATAATAAATAATTAACATAAAAGCGATAGGTAACATGAATGTTCGAACGATCGGGTCTGGTCCAATACCATACCCCATCAAAGTCATATTTAAAGCTTTTTAATTGTTCATATATCCATACACCCCGTTGCGTCGGTATATAACATCTCCCTTACAACGCTTTAAGTTCAAAGCTTATAGAAATAGCCTTCCAGAGAAGTGATAAAATTTGACATACTTTGTCAACTTTCAACAAAATATATGGACTTACAAAGTTACACTTACTTAAAGTATCGAATGGGATTTTTTGGAGAAGACTGGATTGATTTAAGGTTCCTAACTTGGGTTGTCGAATGTCGATTGGTCAAGATCAAAAAGAGAATGGTTGGTCGACTGTAGAGGTGTACAAAAAACCGGCTGGGACCGATAAACTGGTTTTCAAGTTTCAACCCAGCCCTCCCCCTCTTCCCCCCCCCCCCCCCCCCCCCACCCACACCACACACACACAAAAAAAAAATAAAAAAATACAGGTTTGGGCCCAACCCCAACCCGATGGTTTGGCATAGGTTCGGGAGTTTTATGTTAGAGAACCGATTCCAACTTGAATTGGTTTAGGCCCAATAAAAAACCGGTTTTAATTCTCCAAATTGGTTTGAACTCGAACCAATTCGGTTTGAGTGGCTTGGGTTTTTCAACCCTAAAATGAGTTTGTAATCCGGACCGGTTTAACTGGTTTGGCCTATTTAAAAAAAATAACTGGTTCGGTTTTGAAACCGGTTCGATTTGGACCCAAAACCTGTTTTTGTACACACCTCTAGTGGACTGAGTCTCTAAACGTTAAGTCAAATTTTGAAAACCAAAGAAGTTGGGCTGTTACGAAAGGTTAGGCTGTTAAAAAGGTGGGCTAAGTGGCTGGACCTAGACTAAAACAAGGGACCACCGATTCGGGTTATTTTGTAAACCAAATTACAAATTTGGTTTCAGTTAAAAGTGAACTGAGGACAAAATTTGAAAGGTAATATCCGATGGAGACTTGAGTTCTCCAATGGAGACTCAATGTCAAACTAACTTAAATAAATGTAATCTTGATTGTGATCTAGTGGTTGAGAGGCTTGAGTTCTCCAATGGAAACTCAGGTTCAATCCTCACTTGTGTCACTTTGGTGGATTAGGCAATGATGAATAGAGCCTAGCCTCCTTGTAGAGGTGTCAGGCTCTATTCTGAGCTCACGCGGGTTTTCGTCTCACTGTGTGTTACGCTAGAGAGTTATGCTCTTGTGGTGGCACAACAACTGTCAAGTGGCAGCCAACGATATGGTTTCCCGGGGGAATGCCCAAGCCAAACTCTGAAGCTAGCGTGGGCCCGGTTAAGACAACATAGTCTAGCCGGAGTGAGGCAACCAGGCTCTCCAATTTAGAGAGTACGATAGCCTAATGCAAAAGAAAGTCGTTGTTCCAAAAACAATTAAGCATACAATTTAGCTGAATTCAGTACAATATCAAGACTTGTATGGATCCTGTTGTCTTGATTGTCAATTTCAAACTAACTTAACTGAATGCAATTTTGAAAGGTAATAAATTATATTTTAAAGGAAAAAGAGATAAGGTGGATGTCTTAATCCCACCAAAACCCTTAGATTTACATGAGATTAAAGTTAATGCCGAAATTACTCGTAATTATAGTTTTCATGAGTCCTCCCAAAGGTGAATGGACCAAAATCACATAAAACAAATTAGCGTTTATTTTTTATTTTTAGGAGACACAAATATAACATCTAAGCGTTTATTTTTTATTTTTAGGAGACACAAATATAACATCGACTAAAAGTTTTTTTTGATGAATTCATTACTTATTGTGGGATTTTTTATAATTAATAATAGGCTAGAATCATCCTATTACAAAGGTGACATGATGCGGGCCCAAGTGTGGAGGAGCGGGCCCTCATATATTTCTCATATATTTAGAGGTCCAAAATCGTGTAACAAATGGAGCTACACTAAAGTGGCTCTAACTTGGGCTACGATGTCCGTTTTGGGCGTGCGACCAGGCAAAACGATCGTGAGAACGAGACCCATCTTTTGGCAAACGCCTATGGCGGTTTGGGTCATCGTCCGGGCCTAAAAACGCTTATTTCTATCAGTTATTTATCATTTCGTGTTTTTTTGGATTTTGTTGGACTTTTATTTTGTTCTAGTTTTTGGCCCAAGTGTGTTTTAGGCCTATTTTCGAATTTCGGTTTCTATTTATATGTTCTAAAGCTATTATAGTAATCAGACTTGAATTTTGATAAAACAGTTTTTTTTTCACTTCAAATTCCGTGCCCTTTGGGTTGAATTTTAGGGTTGGGAGAAGATCATCACGGGTTGAATTTTAGTTTTCGCCTCACCGTGTGGTACGCTAGAGAGTTATGCTCTTGTGGTGGCACAACAACTGTCAAGTGGCAGCCAGCGGTATGGTTTCCCGGGGGAACACCCAAGCCAAACTCTGAAGCCAGCGTGGGCCCGATTAAGACAACATAGTCTAGCCGGAGTGGGGCAACCAGGCTCTCCAATTTAGAGAGTACGATAGCCTAATACAAAAGAAAGTCGTTCTTCCAAAAACAATTAAGCATACAATTTAGCTGAATTCAGTACAATATCAAGACTTGTATGGATCCTGTTGTCTTGATTGTCAATATCAAACTAACTTAACTGAATGCAATTTTGAAAGGTAATAAATTATATTTTAAAGGAAAAAAAAAGAAAAAGAGATAAGGTGGATGTCTTAATCCCACCAAAACCCTTAGATTTACATGAGATTAAAGTTAATGCCAAAATTACTCGTAATTATAGTTTTCATGAGTCCTCCCAAAGGTGAATGGACCAAAATCACATAAAACAAATTAGCGTTTATTTTTTATTTTTAGGAGACACAAATATAACATCGACTAAAAGTTTTTTTGATGAATTCATTACTTATTGTGGGATTTTTTATAATTAATAATAGGCTAGAATCATCCTATTACAAAGGTGACATGATGCGGGCCCAAGTGCGGAGAAGCGGGCCCTCATATATTTCTCATATATTTAGAGGTCCAAAATCGTGTAACAAATGGAGCTACACTAAAATGGCTCTAACTTGGGATACGATGTCTGTTTTGGGCGTGCGACCAGGCGAAACGATCGTGAGAACGAGGCACATCTTTTGGAAAACGCCTATGGCGGTTTGGGTCATCGTCCGGGCCTAAAAACGCTTATTTCTATCAGTTATTTATCATTTCGTTTTTTTTGGATTTTGTTGGACTTTTATTTTGTTCTAGTTTTTGGCCCAAGTGTGTTTTAGGCCTATTTTCGAATTTCGGTTTCTATTTATATGTTCTAAAGCTATTGTAATAATCAGACTTGAATTTTGAGAAAACAGTTTTTTTTCACTTCAAATTCCGTGCCCTTTGGGTTGAATTTTAGGGTTGGGAGAAGATCATCACGGGTATTCGCAGAATCAACGTGATTGTTCTTCACTATCATTTCATTCACTACATCATGACCGATCATGGATATTAGAGCTTCAATGTAGGGATGGCAATGGGTCGGGTTCCGGTCGGGTATTGGTAATCCCATACCCATACCCGGTTATAAAATCGCATCCCATACTCGACCCAATACCCGTCGAGTATTTATCGAGTAATTACCCGTCGGATATCGGGTATACCCGCGGGTATCAGGTATACCCATTAGTTTGTTAAAAGATATACGTTGGGATTTCTAAATACATTTTTTTACTATTGTAATTATTATATTATTTTATTTATAAAACTATTATAAATTAAAAATGTACATTACATACATATAAGTTTTATCATAGATTAATAATAACTTTATAATTCGTATACACTTACATGTATATACTTCACAACATACAAAATATAAATACTATTATCAAATGCATATACTAAAAGTAAATTTATTTTTTCACATTATAAACATACTAAAAAGTCATTAGTAGACAAGGGTTAATGGAAAATAAAAAAATATATATAAATTAGAAAAATTGGGTATATAGTTCGGGTAAACGGGTATGTAGTTTCGGGTAATCGGGTCGTGTATCACCTAATCCCATACCCGAACCATACCGCGAAATTTTTTAAAACTAATCCCATACCCGGCCCAATCCAGTCGGGTATCGGGTCTACCCGTCCCATTTGTGTCGGGTTCCGGGTATACCCGTCGGGCTCGGGTATTTTTGCCATCCCTACTTCAATGTGACGTTGACCAATTCTTTATAGAAATATGACAAGACAAGAAGATGTTAAACTTGTGTACATGTTAATTCAGAAATTACTGAGATGGATGTAGATACGTTCTTGACTGATTAAGTTTTCACTTAAGGTGTACGGTTATGATGGCTTAGTGATCTTGATGATCACGTTTGTAGAGAGAGGGGGGACGATTTGAGTAATGATGTTATGGTGGTGATTGTGTCTACCTTAAACACTCTCTAATAACCTCTATTTATACAACCAAGAGGAAACCGTATTTTTATCTAGTTAGGGTAAATACGCCCATCGAATATTTACCAATTAATGATATAGGGGTGATTAATATATAAGAAAAAAAATAAGGGTCACATTTAACATATCTATAAAATATATTCTTACATTCTCTCACGTAACCGAGTCATTATTTATTACAAGCATTTGGTAGGCCTGACCAGGATTTAATACTTATTTAGTTTTAAATCAAAACCGCAGCAGAGCAATACGATCATTGAATGAATATTTAACTCAAGACCCCTCCCCACATTAATTATACTACAATCCCAAATTTATAACCTACTTAGTTTGGATCAAATTGACGAATAAGCCATTGAAGTATGATTTGTATAATTACTACCTATGTCATTATGTTTGCAAAACATATTTTGAAACAAACAAAACCAAATAACTGAGAAAATTTTATCAATAAAATGTCAGTAAATATCATATGAAACTAAATAAGGTCTTTAGTAAATCTCATTTTTGAAAAAAGTTCTTCGAAAACTTTAGATGGGAGAGCTTTAGTCATTAGACTCACAAGCATCTTCTTATTGTTTACATACTCAATACAAACATTATATTCCATTACTTGCTCACGTACGGACAAATACTTTGTATCAAGATATAAACCATCTCTAGTCAAATTGTTACTGTTCGAGAAATTAACCGCAACTGAGTTATCACAATAAAGCTTCCATGGTCTAGAACAGAAGTAACTACTTTGAGTTCAATGATCAGATTCTTTAGCAACATTCCATGACATGTTGCATTATAAACAACAATGTATTTTTCCATCATAGTGGATGTTGTGGTTAAATGTTGTTTATGACTCTTTCATGAGATTGGTCTGCCTGCTAACATAAAGATATACCCCAAAGTGAATTTCTGGTCATCTTTACATTCAAGAAAGAAAGAGTCAGAATAATCTAGCATTTCTAAACTATCGTTAAAGTCTGGGAAGTCATTCTGCTTATGTCTATTATTTATGCGAAACTTGTAGTAAGGCTTCTTAGTGGAAATCTTAGAGATGCTGGCAACGCTTGGATTAGAAAATTCCTTTCTTGGATAAGTCTCATTCCTTTTCTTTGAACTGGAAGTAACAAGGTAAACAACACCAGGTTTATCTAGCTTCATGCGCTCTTCCTCTTACATGTACATAGTGATCAACTCACTCATCGTCCATTTGTCCATCTGAGTGTTATAGTTGATCTGCTTCATATGCAGCAGGAAGAGAAGTCATGATAAAGTGCACTAGAAAACCATCACTAATTTCCATGTCTAACCCCTTGAGCTTATGGGCATGCTTTCATCATCATTATATGCTCAGGAATACCACTCCTACCATCATACTTTGTAGTCACAACTTGAGAATGAGAGTGTTAGCATGAGCCTTAGATGTTCCCTTGAATTAATCCTCCACATAAGCCAATAGGTTTTAGCATTAGGTGAATCTGGAATGGCTCCTCTGATTGCATTGCTAATGGAGTTCATAAACATAAAAGACATACGATTGCACCTCTCCTATTTCTCAGACAATATCTGCTCAGGATGAGCACTTTTGCCATGAAGTGATGGAGGTTCATCCTCTCTTATTGCAAAAAACAAAATCCAGCAAGGCAAAAGTCAGCATAAAGGAGTCTTTTTGGGTAGCAAAGTTATCAACAGTCAATGGTGAAATCCCATAGTTAGGAACTACAGTGGATTTGAGCTGAAAACTTATAATATATTAAACTAGAAGAACTTAGAGTGACATATGGGGCAATTAATCCAAGGAAGGCAGAAATTAGGACCATTTTAGTAATTGAAGCTGTGATAAGTGTATTACTAAGATCAAACTAATATACTAAATTAAGTTCTACTTAAACAATAACACATCACCTTTGAGTATAAGTGAAACTATTCAAACATTTTGAAGATGGTGTAAAATGATTGTAACACGTCACCTTTAGGCGGAAGTGAGTCAATTAATTTGTTAGGCACAAGTTAGTTTTGCAAGACATGAATGTAACACATCACCTTTGGATATAAGTGAAACATCTATGCATATTAGGCAAAAGTCATGCTCATTTAGACTTGAATAACAAGGTAGATGCTAGAAACTAAGTTTCTTTGTTTGCAAACAAATATTGATTATCCAATAATATTCACAAACTGGGAATTATCATCAACCATTATTTTTTCAATGAATATTAATGATTCAAAAGTTTTACAACTCGATTGACTCTACAAACTCTCCCTCAGCTGATCACATAAACAAATTAGTTCGTACAATAGAAAATCTGGTGGTGTGTGATAAATAGATCACTAACATGTTTGATCTATTTATAGAAGTATGAAAGCTCTGTTATGAGATCAGCTGACGTTACCCTGATAGTGACATCAAACATTCTTAACAGAAAAGATTCTCAGATGTTTACAAATATCTAAGCAATCTTAGCCAAGCTCTTGAACAAATGTCCTGAATAGGTGTTCAAGATTCACTATCTTTGGGGAGAGTTTGGTTCAATCTTTTGCTTATTTCTTGATCATAGGGTCATGCTTTGGCTTTTGGATATCATCTGTTCTTTTGTAGGTCCAACAATCCCCCTAGAACATATGATGCCAAAATAGATGGTTATTGATCAACTATTATTCTTCTTCGTCAACTTATCTTTGACTTGAGCTTTGAAGTTCTTCTCAAATCTTTTATATAGTGAATCATCGACATCTCTTTCAAGTGGAAGATCTGGTAGATCTTGCAGATCTTCAATTTTTAAGCTGATGATGCTATTCATTGAAGTCTTTTGCACTTCCCCATTTGCTCTGACCGAAGTCAATTCATGGCTGGTTTTGTCAGTAGACCACTTTTGAATTTTCGAAGCAATGGGGATTACTAGGAGTGACGTTATTGGAAGAGTTGAAGGGATTTGCATTCTCTTGACTTGACCTATTGGATTAGCTTGATTTGTATTAGGAAGTTCATAATCAATCATGTTTTTGATTGCTTCTTTCAAGATATCTTCTTCAAATCTTTTTGCATCATCTGCAGACATGTCCTTCTATCTTTTAAGATGGCTTCTCACCATTGAAGAGGCTTGACTTACAGATGGAAGATTAGATTTGATGGCCTTTGATCTGATAGGTAAGTCTTCATAATTTGGCTTTCTTAGGACTGAGGGATCTTTGGCTGTTAAAGCTTCAAGCTGTTTGTTGGTTGCCCTATGTGAGGGCCGTTTTCCATATGAATAGCTCACGTAATATCTGTTAACCTAGTCCAAATTGTGCGGAATCCACTTTTCGTTTGGCGGCATTACAAGATTAAAAGATTACTTAATTTTCCACTGTTTTCATTAATTTGTTAACGTTTACAATCCTGAAAACACACTGACCGAGCTTCGCCGTCTGATCAACAAATTCATGTCTAACCCTAAGTCCACACGTCTATTTATACATAAAGACATTACCTTCGTGCAGACTAGGAGTACCTCCGTACGGACGTATCACATCCATGCGGACTAGCTTACATCCGCACGGATGAGTACCTCCGTACGAATGTACTTTACAACACAAAATCAAATAATCTAAGATATCAATCTATTACAAACTCGACACGACTCGTAGATGCATACAACAGACATAGTATATCAACAAACTCCTCATTGGATGTTGCCGTAGTCTCGATCGATCTTCAAAAATCTTCATAACTTCAAAATCCCTTTAACACCTGAAGAAATATTTCTTAACTCTTTGACGCTTTAATTCAAAGTATGTCATCGGTGTCTGATCAGTTGGAGGCACATGCTGCGTAAATTGATATCTGCGTATTGATGCCTTCTTCATTCGTTCCTTGATCTTTTCATCTTTTTGAACTTCTTTCATAAACTCTTTCCGTTCAATCTCTCACCATTTTGTGTTCCACATCTTCCCTGAGTTAATTTCATTGGCATAACAAACTCTAATAACATTTTGGTATTGCATGGCATGTACTGCATCCTATACTTGATGAGCAATCTTGTTGTAGTACAACCGCTCCACATCTTTTTCCGATAAATTTACCAGCCTTATAGGATCTAGAATCCTTATCACCATCCATAATTCTTCAGTCTTTAATACAATCACTGCTTCACCAGTCTTGGAATCATATTCCCACCATCTGAAATCATTATAAAATCTTGTTCTATCTTCATCAAGGGTATATGCTTCATAGCTCGAGGTCGTTTCACAATCAATGTCACCTTAGGCAATTGTGATACTTAATCAATCTTTGTAATCTTTCTCGGATAATGTGGCTTCCATGACGGAAATTTTTTGCGTGCTTCATATCTTATAAGTTTCCACAACTTCTGATCTCCCGGTTTCATCTGAAAATTGATCAGTTTAGTCTGGCACAACTCCTGCACGTCCCACCACGATAAAGTTTTAATATCTTGTAAGCATCGAAAGTATTAAACTCCGAATTCTCTCTTTATCCCCCAAACATTTAATTTTGGAATCCATCCCCAACTTATTATATCTCCCAGTGAAACATCAGGATGTCCCATAAAGAATGCCAGTGGTCGTCTAAACTTTCTTTCTTTAGGCATAGCTTTGAACCAAGCTTTCTTGGCTTCTCTAATCTCCCTTGTATCAATCATCGGAGATCCACCATCTTTAATAGTTTCTTTGATTTTTTGTTTCAGCAACTCATTAGTGTCTTCATCAAACATTTCTTGAAATGTTGGGAAATCACCAGCTCCCACCAGAATATTTAACCGTTTCATCGTCTGAATCATCTTCCACGATAACATTGTTATAATTATCATCCTCTGGGATGTATTTGAATACGCAATCGTCAGGCATTGCAATATTAATCTTGTTTAGCTCTTCTTCGAAGTCAAATTCAAACGAACTTTCATCAACACCCATCATCTTTGCAATCTCCTCTTTAGTATAATTGTGAACAAATTCACCTTCTTCAACATAATGATCAAGATATATAGTTCTGTTGTGAATTGCAGGAACAGGCATTCAAAGGAATAACGTCTGTGAAGATTCCTAAATTATCTTCATCGTTCAATGATCATCTTGCTCCCTCTTTCTATAAGAGTCATCTTCCTAATTTGCTTTGTCATCATATAATCATTCTGATAATCCTTTTTAGCAACTTTAGGAACATAAATCACCATCGCTGTACCCCTTGATTATCTTCGTCATCATCACCTTTATCATCTTCATTACCATGATCAGAACCCTCTAAATCCAAATCTTCATCATTTCTTTATCATAATCTTCTTTTTCTTTCTCATAAGGTACATCTCGTACTCCACCAACAAGTACGTATTTCGTTATGTCTAGCTATTCAAATTCTGGCTCTTTCTCTTTTCCTGGTTCAGTGATAATTCTGGCATAACATCAATCTTTCATTTGCCTTTATCAGAACTTTCAACATTTGTTTCAGCAACAACTTTATGAGCTCTATCAGCAGCTCTTTCTTTAGCTTCATTAATCTCTATCTGGCTATATTCACCTTTAAAATCAATCCCCTGTTTTTTTCTAACACTTTGTACAAGACATCAAGCTTTCGATCTTTTAGCTTCTTATCAGCTTCCAAATCACTAGATCTCTTTCTCAATCTTTCATTCTCAGAGACCAGACTTAACCGCACCTTCCATCTGTTCACGTTCATTCTCTAAAAACTTTATGTTTTCTTTCATCTTTTTTTATATCTTTTTATCATTCGGATCTTCAAGAAAATCGAGATTCATTGCTTCAAGAAATAATTGATCATCTCCAAATAAAAATCCACTGTCTCTGAACGAAGGACCGGTTGGATGAGTTTTTTTACGAGGTGTAGATCTTAGTTGTGATTGAGGTTGAGCTCTAGGTTGTGGAGATATTGGTGGAATTGGTGTTGTAGGAGCTGGTTGTGAAGTTGTTGGAGTTTGAATTGGAATCACATGTTCAACTTCAACTTCCACGGATGGTGCACTTGTAGGTGTAACTACTGGTTCAGCTCCAGTAGTTGTTTCTTTCACATGATTTTTAATTCTCTTTCGTGCCCTTTCTGCCAACGGAGACCCTTTTTCTTCTTACTATGATCAACAATTTTACTATTTTGTCTCTTTGATGGTTTTTAACAGGATCTGGATCAGAAGGTACATACGTATCATCTTCACTATCAGCAGAATGTTTCTTTCTTTTAGAAGCCCTTTTCTCAACCATTTCTCTTGGATCATGTGATTTAGGGGCCATTTTGGTAATTTCTATTTCACTATCACTTTCTGTTGATTCAGAATCAGTTCATTACCTGAATCTCCAAATGCTTCTTTTTCGATATTCTCGACAATCTCAGCAGTGTCTGCAGTACTCTTCTCAGCTCTTTCTCGATCATAAGTAGAAGAAATAACTTCATCATCTATGTTCGCATCCACATTCACATTCATGTTCTTGTCTTCTTCTTCACTAGTTTCATCACGAAGCATCATCTGTTGTTTTCTTTTTCTAGTAGTTTGCTTCGTGGAAGTTTGTTTCTTTGTTCATCTTTTCTTCCATCTTCTTTTTCAAACCATTTATACCTCTTCGTTACAAGCCCTTCCAACTTTTTCTCTTCATTGTCGAAGTTGCTTTCATCTTTTCTCCACTTAGCCTTAGGAGGTGCGATATAATTTTTGTCTTTCAAATGACCAAACAATCTCTTATACTCAAGAATATCTTTCGACTTGTATTGTTGAATGCGGTCCAATGACAGATTCGTCATGTGTTCTAATGGCAGCACATCGGATTTTTCTTTAGCAAGATTCAGAACAAGATCATCTAGCAACATCTGAACAAACCTTGGATATTGTAAGAATTTTTCTTGAACGATGTTTGTCTTCATTTGCTCGAAAATCAGCTTCGTGAAGTTGTATGACAAATTCAAAGTTAGAGCCACGATCATACACATAAGATAATCAACTGCAACGTCATAACCTCCCTTCCTGTGCCCCATAGCATGAATAACCGAATGTATAAAGAACTTGTAGGGCCTTGACACATTTGCTTTAGAAAAATTCGTCTCGGTGACGTGCCCAGTGTATCCCATTCAATAATAACAACCCTCAATAATAATATTTAGTAATAGTAATATTTTCTAGAATTTTTTTATCAAAGATTATAAGATAAGAAATACTTATGTTTTTTAATTTATTTTATTGAGATTCCCAATGCTCAAAATAATATCAAACAAACATAACTCAGTCTATTATTAATATATGAAAATTAATACATTAGATTAAAATATATTAGATTATATCTAACTAATATTATTGATATGTAATATTTATCTTTATCTTTATCTTTGTAATATATTTTTTTCTTATCTTATATTTATTTAATATTTCTTTTCTTAACTATTTCTTTTATTTTTTCCCGCAATATTTTATTTAATTAATATTTTATTGTTCAAACCATATATAAGACTCACTTTCTAACCTTTTAATAAATGAAAAAAACAAAGTAAATGTTATAACTTGTGTAATACACAAGTTTATAACATAATAATAGATAAAAAAGGAATATAAAATGTTATAATATATATATAGTATATCAAAGTTCATTTTCCTCGAAAACATATCTTGACGACTGTGTATATAATCTGATTACATTATACTTATTCAAGCCGATGTAACTTTTTTATTACTTAGTATATAAAAATATATATATCAACCCGTGTAATACACGGGGTTCTAACCTAGTATATGCATATAATTAATCAACCTTGTATTAACAATATCATCCTATTTTTAAATCGTTACTTTTAACATATCATTACTGTAATTAAATTAAAGAAAACAAAATTCTCACGTTTTGTTATTTTTAACATAAGCATATCTGAGTTTTTAAAAATAATGAAGTATATGTGTATGCCTGTGGAAAATTTAATAAAAAGATAAAAAGGATGTATTAATCCAATAAAACCCATAGATAGATTTACACAAAGTTAAAGTAAAAAAAAGTGATCAGTTTTACATCAAATCATGTCGCGTTAATATCAATCTATCAATAACTTATTAGTATTACCTTTTCATTTTAACATACAAATATACGCTAATCTTTTTCTTTTACAGTCTAATTCGTCTAACTCAGAACTCCTTTAATTTAGTCTAATTCAGAACTCCTTTAATTTACTTATAAATCTGTATATGGTCCACTATTCCTTTTCATTTCCATACAAATATGTGCCAATGTTTTCTTTACAGTCTAATTTTGAACTCCTTTAATTTTACTTACAGATATATAAATTTGTCCAATATTCCGTTTAATTACAATATACAAAAATGCGCCAATGTTTTTTCACCATTTAATTTAGAACTCCTTTAATCTTACTCGTAAATCTATAAATGTGTTTACCATGAAACTAAAACCCTAATTTTTTTATATACTAAGCTACAAACACTTTGGTGTGTGAAAGGTATAACAAAAAATAATTCAGAGCTCCTCTAATTTACTCACAAATCTATCAATTTGTCCATTATGAACAAAAAATAATTGAGAGCTCTTCTAATTTACTCATAAATCTATCAATTTGTCCATTATGAAAATAGAACCCTATTTTTTAGGGTTATTGGAATTTAATCACCTCTAAATATTCGCTTTTGGCCGTTGCAACTCCCAACTTTCACTTTGGCTCCTACCACTTCCAACTTAAAAACTTCGTGTGTCTTGTCACTCCGTCGTTAACTAAACATTACTTCGTTTGTTTTATAATCCTACGTGTCATAATAATTCAATCTGGCATGGTGACGTGGCATAGGAAACCTGAACACCTGTTTCACATTTGTAATCTTATAAAAAACCTTAATATCATACACTCAACATAACTTAGACGCTCATCTCTCTTCTTGGCGATCAAGCCCTAATATTTGTTAATCGACGATTCAAGCCAAAAATCATACACTACAGAGGTACATTTTATGTTAGGGTTTATTGCATTTTTATATCATACGCCAATTGAACTAATGGAAGGTATCCAAGTGATGCTTTGGTATGGTGGATCATTAGAATTTGGTTTTGATCAACCTCAGTATATTGGAGTTGATTCTAAGTTGCTACTCATAGATATTGATCATCTGGCATACTTTGAGCTAGTAGAGTATACAATGGAAACGAAATGCTATAAAACTATGGATTTTTACATGTACGGGTTGAATGTTGATGTAAGTTAATTCAAGGTTTTTCTGAATGATAAATATGTTGTGGACATGGCATTTAAGGCTACAACCTGGTCTGAACCATTCGTGGAAGTATTTATTCAAGAATGTCCAACTACTTCTGAACATAAAACCTAGTCCAGTTCCCAGACCATTAAACCACAAGCCCAGTCCAGTTCACAACCCATTAAACGAAAAGGTCAGCCCAAAAAACTAGTAGCCCAGTCCAAAAAAAGTAGTCCATGTCAGGAGAGTGACTAGGGCATCTGGTAAAAGTGTTACCACTCCTGTAGTCCCTAGATCTGGATCTATTGCCTCAGGTAAGGAGGCTATAGTGGAAGAACCTATTACTATACAACAAGCTACATGGGCATTTGATTTGGCTAAGGAGACTAGTGTTCAAGAGGGTGTAGTGGAAGAATCAGTTGGCCAAGATAAGGAGCCTAGTGTTCAAGAGGGTGTAGTGAAGAACTAGTTGGTCAACATAAGGAGCTTAGTGCTAAAGAACGTGTAGAGGAAGAAGTAGTAGTTCAAGATAAGGAGTTTAGTGTGAACCAGGGTATAGAGGAAGAAGTGTTTCGTTTTTTAGGGATACTATAGGTATAGAACCTGATTTAGAGGCATATAGAGATGTCAGTGAAGACAATGATTATAATGTTGACTTAATTGGGACAAAAAAGTCAATTTCTGATGAGGGAGAGGGTGTTTTTGAGGAGAGTAATGCTAATGAGGTTCAGGATGAAGTAATTGGCTTAGAGTCAGACAGAGAAGATGTTGAATGGAGACAGTCACAAGATGCCATTAAATAAGCTACTAAGGATGAAGTTGTAACTACAAAGAAGTTAATCAAAGAGTGTCTTAAACCTAACGAAAAAGAAGCTAATTTGCATGAATCTAATGATGCAGGGTGTGCACATATAGAAGGATATAGTAGTTATGAGGAATTTGATGGTGACATTTCCACACCTGGTGATAGTGAAGATGATGATGTCAGAGGTAAGAAGTACAAAGAAGCTACTCCAAGTGTGAATGAACACACTAACTAGAAGAAGTTACTTGGAAAGTTGGAATAAGGCTTGCTTCAAGGGATGCTTTTAAAGAGGCAGTGAGAAGATATGTTATGACTAATGGCAAGAATCTCTTTATTGCAAAGAGTGAAAAAAAGCAAGAAGGTCGTATAGTAGTGAAGTGTGTAGGAGGGTGTCCCTTCTATCTATTTTGTTCAGGGAAAGAGTGTTACATGATTAAAAGTGTGAAAAAACAAACATAGTTGCCAGAGAAACATGATAAAGAATAGACAGCTAACTTCCAAGTTTTTAGGTGATGAGTTCCTACCTTTGTTTAAGGCCAAGTCAAACTGGTTTGCAAAGGAGATCGAATTAGCATTTAAACATAAGTAAAAGGTGATTATAACTAAGTGGTTGGCTTATAAGGCTAAATCATGTGCACACAAGAAGCTTCATGGATCAATGAAGAGCATTATAGTAAAATTGGTTCATACCTGGATGTTTTAAGGAAAGCAAATCCATCATCAACCTATAAGTTAGAAACTGCTCCACCATGTTTCACTAACCTAGATCCACAAACCACATGTGATTGTTTGTATGTTTTGGTGGAGTCAAAAAAGGGTTTTTAGAAGGATGCAGGATGGTGTTGTGCTTAGATGGGTGTTTTCTAAACTCTTTCCTTGGGGGGGATGTTGTTAACTATTGTGGGAAGGGATGGTAATGAGCAAATGTATCCCTTGGCACGGGTAGTGGTTGAAGAGGAAAATAATGAGAGTTAGGAATGGTTCATGGATGAGCTTAGGAAATGTTTAGGAATAACTGGTGATGGGGAATCATGGACATTCATATCTGACCAACCAAGGGTACTTCTCCCAATTTAGTAATTTAGTGATTCATTACTTATGTTTCACACTATTGTTTGATTGCAGCAAGGTCTGTTAAATGTTGTCGCAATGGTTTGGCCAAAAGCAGAGCATAGAAACTGTGCAAGGCACATCTATGCAAACTGGCACAATATATTCAAAGATGAAGTGCTACAGGAGTTATTTTGGAAAGCAGTTATGGCCTATTGTGAAGTTGATTATATGCAAGCCTATGATGAGATGAGAACCATCAATTCTGATGCAACAGAGGCCTTACTGAAACAGAATCCCAGATGGTTTAACATGTGTTATTTGAACACTCACACCAATTGTGATGTAATAGTAAACAACATGGCATAAACTTTTAATGGTTTTATCATCAATGCAAGGTCAAAACACATTATACACATGTTAGATGATATAAGGATTCAAGTCATGAGTAGGCTAGTTGCAAAAAGAACAAAAATGAGTGCTAGAGATGTTATCATATGCCCTAGAATCCAGGAAATGCTTGAATTTTCAAAAGAGGCTTCTTATAGATGTGAGGTATATTCCGCATCATATCATGTTTTTCAAGTTAGGGATTTTGATGATGTCTCTGTGGATTTAGATAATAGAACCTGGACATATAGGATATGGGATTTAAGGCGGGGGGGGGGGTATCCATGTAAACATGGGTGTGTTGTTGCTGGTTTTTTACATAAGAACGTAGAAGACGATGTTGATGTGTGTTACCATAAAGAAACATACATGAAGGCTTATGAGTTCTCAATCCCTCCATTACCCAGTGAAAGGTATTGGCCTAAGATTCATCATCCTATGGATCCACCACCAATCAAATCTGCTCCTGGGAGGCCTAAGAAGAATAGAAAGAGGGATCCTTATGAAGATCCAAAAAGACTAGGAAAACTTACAAAGCATGGGGTGATAATGACTTGTGGTAATTGTAGGGCTAGAGGTCACAACAAAAGAAAGTGTAGTGAAAAAGGAAAAAAAGACTGCATGTGAATATTTCTTAGTCCAATTGTGGGGTCTAACAATTTGTGTTTTGCCAATGATTGTAGATGAATCTGCTCCCAAGAGATAGAAGAGGAGCAAAAAACACAAGCAATCAACTCAAGAAACTTCACAAGGAACAATTCAGCAGTCAACTCAAGAGGGAAGCAAAAGGTCAAGTCATAGGGAAGGGGAACAGGGAAGGCTGCAGTTCAATAGTCAATGTTTGACTTTTTGTGATAACTAGACAAGTTTATGTTATCTTATGTGTTAACGTGGTCTATATCCTTTTTGGTATGATCCTTTGGACGACTTTATGTTATGTTATGCTATTTGGACAACCTTTTGTTATTTAATATTATAACTCTCTAGGACAACTTAAATTATTGAAATATTATGACTATTTTGGACATGTTTACAATTTTATGCAACTTTGGATCATTAGACTTGTTTATTACAACTTAGGTTCATTGGACTTGTTTACAATTGATTGGTCAAATGGTTTTTACAGCTTTGGTCCTTGGATATTTTGGACAGTTTAGGTTCTGTAACATGACTTGTTTACAGTTTTGGTCATTTAATGTTGACTATTTTGGTCAAATAACTATGCACAGTTTTGGTCATTGGATATGTTGGACTGCATTGGTTAAATGACTTGTTTTCAGTTTTGATTCATTGCATATTTTGGATAGTTTGGTCAAATTACTTGTTTACATTTTGAGCATTGGATATATTGTAAAGTTTGGACAAATTACTTGTTTATAGTTTTGGTCATTGGATAAGTTAACTCTTTTGGTCATCTCATTATATGTGCAGATATAACCATCATCTTATTAGAGTTATTACATGTGCAAATACAGATATAACCATTAACTGTCAACAATCCAACTGTCTACACAATCAATCACCAATCATTCAAAAACTACTAGGAAATTGCAATCATAAACATCAAAATTGTAGAATTACAACAACAATTGACTGCATACTACTTAAACATATAAAACAATATTGTAATCGAAATTAACAAGGTTAACACATATGGCTTGTTGCACTTCGACTTTGTTCCAGATATCTTTGCTTTCAACAACCTGTTCTCTTCTAATAACAACTTATTGCGTAATTCTATGTTTTGAAACTTCAGGTCTTCATAACTGAACCTGCAGTCGGATGAATGTTGTTTGAACATAGTATCGACATCTTTTTTCCATAAGAAAAACTTGCAGTCGGATCTCTCTAGAAGACAACAACATTTCACTTAAACAACAAATTCAATTCAAGCCAAAAAAGTGTTGATTAAGGTCGAACTACCGGCCACTAAGAGCAACCGTAAAATTCTTGACCTTGTCGAAGAGTTGGGAGTGGTGGGAGCCAAAGTGAAAGTTGGGGGTGACAACAACCAAAAACGAATAGTTGGGAGTGATAAAATCTATTTTTTAATATCCCTAAACTACAAACCCTTTAGTGTGTGAAATGTATAATGGTAACACATTATTACTCAACACTTATATTACAAAGATGTAACACATTAAAAAGATAAAACCAAAATTTCGATTGTACAAACCTAAATAACATATATTTGGTAAAGTCAAAAGTATAAACCAAAGTTTTGATCTAAAGAGTAAAATACAACTTTCACGAATAGCTGTTATCGAATCTAACTAAATCCATTCAAAAAATCAAATCTAAACTAAATGATAACCAGTTTTTTCAGAACTGGATCGAACATTGAAACGGATGCCTTACCGATTCACTAGTCGGACCTGATTTATGAACCGGATGATGTAATAAATAATATATATATATATATATGTGTGTGTGTGTGTCTGTGTCTGTTACCTATAACAAAAAAATTTCACTACTTAAGGATTTTAAAAGTTCAAATCAAAACACCCAACTAACATTCAACAAAGACAAACAACATCCAAATTCAAACATAAAAATGTTCAGACTATAAAACATTCTCCAAAGAGTACTCTGGATCACACTGAAATATTGGATTCAACCAACAAGCAGCAGCATGAAGACTCCTGCGCAACATCCTATCCCATTGATCATCAATGATACGGGTATACACTTCAAAATTACGTTTTTTTCCTACGAAACAAGTCTTCAACACCTTTTCTTTCCCGCTGCATTCCTTCAAACACGTATCCTAATGATGGTTTTTCATTAGAGTCACAAATGCATAAAGCTTCAAAATTGGAGTCACCACCTTCACGATTAGCAAACAATTATTCCAAAAAGTATCATTTAAGACAGTTGACTTGACATACTTAGCTTTTTGCAATTTCAAGAATTTCTTGAATTCATAAGATGTGACAATAGCTTCTAAATCAGACTTGTGGTCATATAATATTCTTAAAGCAATGAATGTGGTACTGAATCGAGTGGCACCTGGACGAATGATTTCCGTCCAACCTGGTCTTTTCCTCAACAATTAAGAGGCCACTTATGATTATAAATGTAAACGGTCACCCTAGATGCAAGTTGGACCACTTCAGTCGCGTCTTTTATCTCTGGAATATCCTTCAAAATCAGATTAATACACTAGTCTACACACGGAGACCAATAAAGCAAAGGATATTTCTCAACTAATATTCTTCTTGCAGCCTTGTAGTTGGTAGCATTATCAGTAACAAGGTGAACAACATTCCTATACCCAATATGTTCAACTATTTCCCCAAACAAATTGCATTAATTTTTAGCATTGGTCTCAATATCTGATGCATCTACAGATTTGATGAATGAAACCCCTTTTGAAAGTACACTAAGAAGTTAATAAGAGGTCTTTGTCTAGCATCTCGCCATCCATCACTCATAATAGTGCAACCTGATTCAGCCCATATCTTTCTTTGAGCTTTAGTTATCAATGAAACTGAATTCGTAGCAACCTTCAATAGGCTTACACGCAATGCATGATACGAGGTTCCCTTATACCCATGTCCCATAGACACGATTTTGCTCATTGCTATAGGGAAAGAGGTGAATTTACATCATTCATCGGTATGCAGGCATGATAAAACCACATGGCAATGGCTAGGTCTGTATCATGGAATCTGTCTTTACTTTGCCACGCTGATACAATTGAAGGTTAAGAAGCATCATGTATTCCTTGGGGAAAATATGATGACTGGTTTCTGATGTAGAATAAGCATTCTTCATTAGAAATTTAACATCAGCGGGAACCTTTGTACATGTTGCAATATTTCCTTTTACTCCACCTTGGTGTTGCTTCAACCTATTGATGCCCCCTCCACGAATAATTTTATCACAAAAGATACAAACTATAATTTTTCCCTAATTCATCTCGACCTTCAGTAGCATGTTTCCAAGCCTTATCTTGCTTTAGACGAACATTTGAATGAATAGTATATTCTAATTCATTAGGATCCAGTGGATAATCCGAGGAAACCATGTTCTATAAAACATATAAATTCTAATTAGTCTATTATACATAGCAAACAATTCAAGTACTAAAGCCAAATCAACGTGAATAATGGATACCTAATTCACTAGCAAAATCTACCATCAAAACTCGCAGTGAATCAGAATTACAATTTCATATCCTTCAAAACGGGTTCACATAATCACATCGTTCAGATAATCTTGGATACATAGTCAAAATCAGATTCACATAGTTCAAAAGAATCAAAACAGATTCACATCGTTGATATAATCAATAAACAACAACATTCACATCATTCAAACAAATCTAGGTTGAACGAGCAAGAAATTGAATAAGAAATATATGAAAATCATTGAACGAATCTAGGTTAAAAGAGCAAGAAATACAATAAGATATATGAATACGTAGTTACATACTGATTCTTGGTTGAACGAAGAACCAAAATTCGATCTTGATTCATGATTGCGATAGATTTATTTATTTTAGGGGTTTTGTTGGATTACGGCTAAACAAATGAAATGGTACGATTGAATATGACAACGCGCACACCAGGTAGGGTTTTTTGTGTTTTTGAGGGAAAAGGAAAAGAAATATTAAAAAACCAAACATGCAGGTCGAACCACCGGAACCGGCGAACCGGACAAAGAATCAAACCGGCCGAATAAGTGATGTTTACTAAAAATGAACTGACCGGACCGCCTTAGTGGCCGAACCCGTTACGAAAGCCATGATGACAACTTTCACAAAACACTACCAAGTTATAAAAGTCCCTGAATCAACAAGTGGTCAGGATTCAGGATTTACGATATAAAATTGTAAAGTTATCCTATAAGACTTTACGGTGTGGGCGTGGAAAATGTCACACCCCAATCGATGGCGGAAACATCGGGATGTGGCACTAAGCGACGAGATTGCTCGAGAGGATCCATAACGTCTATTTTGCGAAAATAATCAATTAAGTTCAGATTTCATAATTACTAAACAGATCCATACAAACAACAAAAATGAAATACAATTTGTCTCAAACATCATAATAAAAACATAGCTATATTAGGCGTGTATCTAAAGCCTAATCTATTTTCCAGCATACCTTCATCAACCTGTTACATACGTTAAAATAAAAGTCAATACAAACATGTAAAGGTGACTACACAGCTTTGGCATAAGTATAGTAATGAAAGCGTTTTGCAAAGCCAACATATCTAAACGCAGACAAAGTGAATCATGTAAGCTATTAGCATTGATACAAGCTAACCAACGAGACTGCGAGTGAGAGACGCGTCACGTGTTCACCGAATTGCCCACGTACGTAAACAAGTAAAGTAAAGCGTGCCTTAACAACCCCCAAACCTACGGGTGGCGGGTCAACCTATAGTTGCTCTCATGTTAAGGGTGGTATGCGAGTCATCAAGCGTAAGCGTAGCACACAGCAATTCAGCGTTTCACGTATAAACATGCGAGAACAGTTTGCGTTCAAAGCATTTTAAGTGTCACGTGCAGTGTAGTTTTTATAGAAAACGTATATAACACCCAAAAAGTGCGTTAAAGCGAAAAGGGGTCAAGTATACTCAGTGCATGTTTAAATAGTTAAACACGAGCGGGGTGGAGTGGGGAGAGCGTCGGATCAGCCTGCGTGCGGGAACAAAAGTGTATCAGTCTTCCATAGTGTTGAAACAGTCGAAACGGAGATCAGTGTGAGGAATAGGCAGTTTGTACGAGTTGGGCATTTCGTACGAAGTGTGCTTAGTGCGAATTGACCAGTTTCGCGTCCAAAATCGAGTGCTTTTCGTGTCGTTCTTCGAGAAATTGAGTGTTCATCCCTCCAGCCTTAAGCTACTGATCAAACCTAGTGTGGGATAGGTCTTTGGAGCGAGTTAGTCTCTTGTGTGAACTTGGACTGGTTTGTACGAACTGGAAAGTTCGTACGAGCCAGTCCTGCTTGCACGAGGGACTGTCTTGCGTCTTCGTGCATTCGGGACTGAGTTCTCGCCTAAATCGGATGTAATTTCGAGTCTTTTTCATGACGGTTCGACACCTATTCGTCCCACTCTCTAGTGAACGAATCATATGTTGATTTTGGTCTGTTTTAGGGTAAAAATCAAGTTTAAAACAGTTTTCCTAGGATTGAACACTTTGGAGAGTTGAAATAACAAGATTTCTAACTTGGGAAGCCAAAGCTAAGTCCAATATAATCGTTTAAGTGTGAATCCAAGGTAAAAAAGTAAAGTTTTATGAACAAGATGAAGGTTTTCATAAACAAAATAGTTTGGATGAAATTAGAGATAATCTCGTGTAAATCGTTGTGGTTTGTGTGAAAATAGTTGTTACTTACTTGGAAAACGGAGAAAAGTGGGTAGAGGATGGTATGTTCGAAGTGGCAGCAAGGGGAGTGCGTGGGTGTGAGTGCGGTATTTATAGAGGAAGAGGAAGGAGAGTTAGGAGGAAATTCGTGCGAGTTGGTCAGTTCGTACAACTTGTTTAATTTGTACGAGTTGGTCAATTCGTACGAGTTGGTCAATTCGTACGAATTGGTCACTTTGTGCAAATTGGTCACTTCATGCGAATTGGCCTACCTTGTGCGAATCATTTCCAGTTTGCGTGTCTGGTGTTTTCGCTTGTATTAGTTAGTTCAAGTACGTTAAGCATTTTAGCGAGGCATCAAGCACTGTGTTGTGTATTAGTGCAATAAATTGAGTTAAACGAGCGAACAAGTGAGCGTTTAAGCGAGTATCGAACATATATAACACGTAAACACACGTAATAACATAAATAACTGCGTTAAGTTTGCGTTGTGATGAGCGTTCGAGTATTAAGCGTATAAATGCGATAATTAAGCGAGATAAAATGTGTTTAAAACATCCTTAACCCTTTTTATAATAGAATCTCAGAGTACAAAGCGGTTACAAACGAAAAATGGTAAAACAGAGACAACCGGAAAGTCAGGTTGTTAAAGTGTCCCCTACTTTTGGGAATTTCGTCCCGAAATTCAAGTTGTAGACGTAACGAAGAGATGTGGGTATTTAGCTTTCATATCACTTTCGAGTTCCGAGGTAAACTCGACGCCGCGTCTGCCTTCCCACCTGACTTTCACAATGGGAATACGACTGCGTCGAAGTTTCTTGATCTCTCGATCCATGATCTCTACTGGCTTTTCCTCGAAGTGCAGTGTCTCGTTTATTTGTAAATCCTCGAGAGGTACGTGAATATTTTCTTCGGCAAGACACTTTTTGAGGTTTGAGACATGGAAGGTTGGGTGTATGTTGCTGAGTTCCACCGGTAATTCGAGTCGATAGGCCACTTTGCCAATTCTTTCCAGAATCTTAAAGGGACCCACGTATCGTGGCGCTAGTTTCCCTTTCTTTCTGAACCGGATCACTCCTTTCCAAGGTGAAACCTTTAAGAGGACGTGATCTCCAAATTTGAACTGTAGGGGCTTGCGTCGTTTATCGACGTAGCTCTTTTGACGGCTTCAAGCTTTCAGGAGATTGTCTCCAATCGGAAGAATTTTGTCTGTCGTTTCTTGTATTAGCTCAGGACCAGTGATCTGTGCATCCCCGATCTCGTGCCAAACAATAGGCGATGGACATTTTCTACCGTATAGTGCCTCAAGGGGGGCCATTTGTATACTAGTGTGATAACTGTTATTGTACGAAAATTCTATTAAGGGTAAATGTGAATCCCAATTAACAAGAAAATCTATAACGCACGATCAAAGCATGTCTTCGAGGGTGCAGATCGTGCGCTTAGTCTTACCATCGGTCTGAGGATGGAATGCGGTACTGAGATTAAGAGTAGTATCGAGTGCGGATTGGAATGTCTCCCAGAGACGTGAGGTAAAGTGACCGTCGCGGTCAGAGATGATGTTACGAGGCGTCCTGTGTCGACAAATGACTTCGTTGGTATAGATTTGTGCTAATCGTTCACCCTTAAAGTCTTCTCGTATCGGAATGAAATGAGCAGATTTCGTAAGACGGTCAACAATAACCCAAATGCTGTCATGACCAGAGGACGTGCGAGGGATTTTCGTAACAAAGTCCATAGCTATACTTTCCCATTTCCATATCGTGATTTCGGGTTGTTCAAGTAAACCAGAGGGTCGTTGATGTTCGGCTTTAACTTTCGCGCAAGTTAAGCATTTCGAAACATACAGAGCGATGTCCTTCTTCATGCCCGGCCACCAATACCTAGAACGGAAGTCTTGTTACATCTTGTCGGCACTGGGGTGAATGGAGTGTCAAGACTTGTGAGCTTCAGTCATCAATATCTCTTGGAGTTTATCACGACTGGGAATCTAAATACGATCGAGATAGTGAAATATACCGTTTGGTTTATTCACTAATTGCGTTTCGGCACCACACTTCATTTCCTGATACAAGGTATTCTCTACGACACATGTGTGCTGAGCATCGCGAATCATGACTTTGAGATCGTTCTGGGCTCGAACGTCACGAATGCTATATACATAGCTTCGTCGACTGAGGGAATCAGCTACGACGTTTGAGCTTGCAGGGATGCTAGCGTGTCTCACAATCACAGTCGTTGAGAAGTTCAACCCATCTACGTTGGCGCATGTTTAGTTCCTTCTGGTTGAAGATATGCTGTAAGCTCTTATGGTCGGTGAAGACCGTACACTTTGTACGGTAAAGGTAGTGTCTCCATATCTTTAACGCAAAAACAACTGTACCGAGCTCGATATCGTGGGTAGTGTAGTTCTTCACGTGGACCTTGAGTTGTTGAGACGCATACCCGATAACCTTTTCTCGTTGCATAAGAACACAACCAAGACCGAGGTTAGAGGCATCAAAATAAACGACGAAGTCGTCGTTTCCGTCGGGAAGTGTGAGGACGGGAGTGTCGCAAAGCATACGCTTGAGAGTTTGAAAGGGTTTCTCTTGTTCAGAACCCAAAACGAAAGGTTTATCCTTGTGAGTTAACGCGTTAAGAGGTACAACGATCTTTGAAAAGTCGGCGATGAACCGACGGTAGTAAGCCGCCAATCCGAGAAAAGAACGGATTTCGGATGGAGTCTTTGGCGTAAACCAACTTTTCAAAGATTCTATCTTCATGGGATCGATGTGAAATGGGATCGATGTGAATTCCTTGGTCGTTGACGATGTGACCGAGAAACTGAACTTCCTTAAGCCAAAATTCACACTTGGAGAATTTTGCGTAAAGAAAATTTCCTTGAAGAAGTTCGAGAACTAAGCGAAGATGTCGCACGTATTCGGTTCTCGACTTCGAGTAGATAAGAATATCATCGATAAACACAATGATGAAATGATCCAAGAAGACTTTGCACACATGGTTCATCAAGTCCATGAAGACCACGGGTGCATTCGTGAGACCAAAAGGCATGACCACGAATTCATAATGGCCATAGTGAGTATGAAATGCGGTTTTCAGAATGTCTTTGTTCGTGTACACGTAGCTGGTGATAGCCGGAACGTAAATCGATCTTCGAAAAACAAGTAACACCTTGAAGTTGATCAAACAAATCGTCGATTTGTGGGAGAGGGTAGCGGTCTTGATCGTAAGCTTGTTGAGTTCCCTATAATCGATGCACATTCGGAACGATCCATCCTTCTTTTTCACAAAAAGAATGGGTGCGCCCCATGGTGACATGCTCGGGCATATAAAGTCTCTATCAAGCAACTCTTGGAGTTGGCTAGATAGCTCGCGCAATTTAGATGGTGCAAGGTGATTGGGAGCTTTCGCGACAGGTGTAGCACCGGGTACAAGATCAATACAAAAATCAATATCGCGAGTAGGGTTAAACCAGGTAAATCATCGGGAAAAACTTTAGGAAAGTCACTTAGAACTAGAACGTCTTTCACGGTTCTCTTATCGTTGTTTGTCTCCACTATATGGGCTAGGAAAGCGAGGTACTCTTTGCGTAAGTACTTGTTTTGTTGGATACACGATATAAGCTTCAACTCTCTTGAGGGTCCTTTGCCGTAAACATGTAGTTGATCACCGTTTGGAAGCGGAAAACGAATCACTTTCTCATAACAATCAACCTCGGCACGATTTCCACGAAGAAAATCCATGCCTACTATGACATCAAAACTACCTAATTGCATAGGTATGAGATCGATCGTGAAAGCATGATTGTGAAGATTGAGAATACAATCACGTAGAACGGACTTGACAGTAACGGTTCTTCCGTGGTGACTTCGACATCGAAGGTCTTTGGGAGTTTAACGTGTTCACATTTTAAAAGTTTTTCGAATTCAAACGATACGAAACAGTTATCGGCTCCAGTATCAAATAAGCAAGAAACATAAATACCATTAACAAGGAACGTACTATTAACAACATTGTTTTCATTTTGAGCCTGCCTGAGGTTGATGTTGAAAGCTCTTCCGCGCACAACTTGTGGTTGTTGCTGCCGCTACGGCTGTGGTGGCTGTGGCTAAGGCTGCGGCTGCTGTGGCTCTTGTTTCACGATGCGGTGCGAACAAACATTGCTAAAGTGGCAAAGATCTCCACAAGTGTAGCAAGAAAATGCATGAACGACTGGTGCTTTGGTTGGCCTGAGGAGCGCGGGGTGGAGCTGGCAGTGCTGCGATAACTTGAGGAGCTTGCTGACGAGGGCCTGTGCGGCAGCTTGCTGTGAAATGACCATAGCAGTTGCAGTTGATACAGAAGCAACAGTTTCTTCCAACTACATAGTGATCGGTGCACTTAGGGCATAGAGGATGAACTTCAGTTACGCACGCTTAGCAGGTGGTGCGTTGGGAGTAGTAATCTGGTGAAACTGGGATTTCAGTGGTGCAACTACCGCGCAATTCTTTCTTGAGTTCCTTTGCTTGCGACCTTGACAATTAGACTTGAGGCTTGGGACAATGTGGTATCGGCGCTTGGCTCAACAGTAGCTTAGCTAACCCTCTTGGTTGGGACTTTGAAAGTTCCAGCCAACACTTGCTTATCGTTGATTTTTGCAGCGAGTTGATAGGTTTCCTTGATAGTTGTCGGTTTTGCTACATGAACAAAGTCAGCGACACAATCTGGGAGAACATATGTATTTCTTGATAGCGTTTTCCGTCGTATCAATTTGACTCAGACATATGATACTTAGCTGCTTGAATCAGGCGGTGAGGCCTGAGTTATCACCCCCAACTTGTTTGATGTTCTAGAACTCATCTTCCAACTTTTGAACCTTATGGGGAGGACAAAATTCCTTTATCACGAGCTCTCTCATTTCCTCCCATGCGAGTCCATAGGTTGCATCATTTCCGCACCTGTTGTGCTCAACGGTCCACCAGTCAAGTGCCCTTGATTGATATACACCGGTAGCGTTAACAGTACGGAGGTTCTCTGGGCATCCGCTCTGGTGGAGAGTGACCTCGATTGAGTCGAACCATTGAAACATTTTGCTAGGACCATCTTCGCCTGTGAAAGTCATAGGACCACAGGCTTTGAATTGTTTGAAGTTGAACAAAGTTTTCGGCGCATCGTTCTTAGAATCCACGGATGAGTTACTGCTAACAACGTGAATTTCACTGACAATCTGAGGAATCACCTTGGCCATTTCCTTGGCCACGAGAGTGGCGATTCGTTTGTCGGCGTTGTTTCACTGGGCGGTTATTGCGAGTGTGAGATCCCATGGTTACTATCTACATGGGGAGATGCGTTTTATACAATGTATTTTTATTATTATTATTATTATTATTCACATAAGGCACAAAATCACGTAGTCACACAAACACATAATCACATAAGCACTTAATCACATATTTTGCACGTATTCACATAATTCACATAAACACATATTTTGCACGTATTCACCTTCATTAAATCATTCGTAGCGCGTGTGAGATGTGCGTAATATAGCGTAACATAAGCGACTAATACATCGTATGAGGACATGCGCGTAAGAGAGTTGTGCGTTCGTTCGCGATTAATTAGCGTTTTAGATTGCGAGAGTTGTGCGAGTTGTGCATACATCTGTAAAGCGAGAAGCGATAAAACAAAAATCGTTAAGGCGTAAAAGTTTAAAGTTCACAAATTTAAAACACATAAACACAATAAAATTCGATGATGGGTAAAAGCGACAATTGTAGGCTTAAAAGTCAACATAGCGTCCTGGGTTTTGAGACATCGACTAGCCAAAGTGATTCGACTATTCCCATGTGTTCGGACACACATTTTGGCCTAATAGACGAATGCTCTTGCCGAGATGCGGCTAACACCATTTATCCTTCCAGTTACTACGTGTCCCAAGTCCTCGAAATAATCGAGACTTTGATGAGATTTAAAATCGAGGAGTGGCCCTAGTCGTCAAGATGCGTGTTTCACCCCTAGCTTAACAATTTCGTACCTTAACTGTGGTTGTTCTCACCGAACGAATCGGGAGTTCCACCGGATAGAAGTGGAGATTTTTGTCGAGATATGGATATCACTCCTAACTCTACGAAAGAATATCGTGCGGTGAATAATACGCGGGGTGAGTGATCTTATCGAGAGTTCTTGGTTTTCACACCTGATCTCGACACAATCACTCGTTTGTGTCATACGAGTGTCTTGAAACGTGTATATTGTGTTAGCCTTAGGAAAGGCATGTAAGTATTCAAGTCGTAAGAATAAGTAGATGCGAACACGAAAAGTTAAGCGTTAAGTTGGGAGAACAGCCCCTTCGTGCGAGTTGGCACACTTCGTACGACGTGTACAGCTCACGCCAGGTATTTCAGTTCATACGGAGCATCCCATTTCGCACGGAGAGGTCTGTTTTTTCTCGGAATGGTCTGATTTGTGCTTAGACTATAGACTAGGTCGAGCATGACAATTCTACCTAATTCCCTATAGTTATGGCTCTGATACCAATCTGTCACACCCCAACAAATGGCGGAAACATCGGGATGTGGCACTAAGTGACGAGATTGCTCGAGAGGAACCATAACATCTATTTTTACGGCAATAATTAATTTAGTTCAGATTTCATAATTACTAAACAGATCCATAGAAACAACAAAAACGAAATACAACTTGTCTCAAACATCATAATAAAAACATAGCTAAATTAGGCGTGTATCTAAAGCCAAATCCATTTTCCAGCATACCTTCATCAACCTGTTACATACGTTAAAATAAAAGTCAATACAAACATGTAAAGGTGAGCACACAGCTTTGGCATAAGTATAGTAATGAAAGCGTTTTGCAAAACCAACATGTATAAACGCAGACAAAGTGAATCATGTAAGCTATTAGCATTGATACAAGCTAACCAACGAGACCGCGTGTGAGATGCGAGTCACGTGTTCACTGAAGTGCCCACGTACGTAAACAAGTAAAGTAAAGCGTTCCTTAACAACCCTGACCCGACGGGTGGCGGGTCAACCTATAGCTGCTATCATGTTAAGGGTGGTATGCGAGTCATCAAGCGTAAGCGTAGCACACAACAATTCAGCGTTTCACGTATAGACATGCGAGAGCGGTTTGCGTTCAAAGCGTTTTAAGTGTTGCATGCAGTGTAGTTTTTATAAAGAACGTATATAACACCCCAAAAGTGCGTTAAATAAAAAAGGGTCAAGTATACTCACAGTGCATGTTTAAACAGTTAAACACGAGCGGGCTGGAGTGGGGAGAGCGTCGAACCAGCCTGCATGCGAGAACAGAAGTGCATCAGTCTTCCATAGTGCTAAAACGGTCAAAACGGAGATCGGTGTGAAGAACAAGCAGTTCGTACGAACTGTGCTTAGTACGAACTGCGTCAGTTACTGGCCAGTTTGTACGAGTTGGGCACTTCGTACGAAGTGTGCTTGGTGCGAATTGACCTGTCTTGTCAAAAATCGAGTGTTTTTTGCGTCGTTCTTCGGGAAATCGAGTGCTCATCCCTCCATCCTTAAGCTACTGATCAAACCTAGTGTAGGAGAGGTCTTTGGAGTGAGTTAGTCTCTTGTGTGAACTTGGACTGGTTCGTACAAACTGGACAGTTCGTACGAGCCAGTCCAGTTCGCACGAGGGACTGTCTTGCGTCTTCGTGCTTCCGGGACTGAGTTCTCGCCTGAATCGGATTTGATTTCGAGTCCTTTTCATCACGGTTTTGACACCGCTTCGTCCCACTATCTAGTGAACAAAACATATGTCGGTTTTGGTCCGTTTTGGAGTAAAAACCAAGTTTAAAACAATTTTCCTAGGATTGAACACTTTGGTGAGTTGAAATAACAAGATTTCTAACTTGGGAAGCCAAAGCTAAGCCCAAGATACTCGTTTAAGTGTGAATCTAAGGTAAAAACAGAAAGTTTTATGAGAAGGATGAAGGTTTTCATAAAGAGAATTGTTTGGATGAAATCAGAGATAATCTCGTGTAAATCATTGTGGTTTATGTGAAAATAGTTGTTACTTACTTGGAAAATGGAGAAAAGTGGGTAGAGGATGGTCTGTGCAAAGTGGCAGCAAGGGGAGTGCGTGGGTGTGAGTGAAGTATTTATAGAGGAGGAGGAGGAAGGAGATTTAGGAGGCAGTTTGTGCAAGTTGGTCAGTTAGAAAAAAAAGGTGAATTCGTACGAGTTGGTGAATTCGTACGAGTTGGTGAAGTCGTACGAGTTGGTGAATTCGTACGATTTGGTCAATTCGTACGAGTTGGTTAAGTCGTACGAATTGGTCACTTTGTGCGAATTGGCCTGCCTTGTGTGAATCATTTCCAGTTCGCGTGTCGACTGTTCGTTTGGTGTTTTCGCTTGTATTAGTTACTTCAAGTATGTTAAGCGTTTTAGCGAGGCATCAAGCATTGTGTTGTGTATTAGTGCGATAAATCGAGTTAAGCGAGCGAGCGAGTGAGCGTTTAAACGAGTATCAAACATACATAACACGTAAACACACATAATAACATAAATACGCGTTAAGTTTGCGTTGTGATGAGCGTTCGAGTATTAAGAATTTAAATGCGACAACTAAGTGAGATAAAATGCGTTTAAAACATCGTTAACCCTTTTATAATAGAATCTCGGAGTACAAAGCGGTACAAACGAAATAACAGTAAAACAGAGACAACTAGAAAGTTGGGTTGTTACAGAAATATGGTGTGGAAGTCAGTCCACGCCGGGCACACTAGCCCGGATGGAGGACTTGAAGTTTTCGACCGGTGTTGAGCTGAATTGTATTGGGTGTGGTCTAACTAGCCATCAAACGACTATTTTGACAAAATAATTATTTAAAAAAACCTATATATTCAATCATTTTACTCAATTTCTTTTCACAAAAAACACAACCAATCCAACCATTTATCTCTACATTTCACTCCCATTTTTTTAAACATAATTTAAAAAAAAAGGCTCAAGTTCGTCATCATCATCGTCCTTGTTGTCATCTTCGCTAGAGAATTATCTTTTATTCTCGCCAGATGACGAGGGACCGACTCTAATAATTTCAGCAGTTCAGAAAGTAAGTTGTTGAAACTATATTGGAAGACGATGGGTGCTCCTTAGAACCCAAGAGAATGTAATATATAGTATGTGATTGAATCACCACACATGATTTATTGGTAAATGATTATTTTTCATCTAACTTGAAGTATGATGATAGTGCTTTTAGGTGTCATTTTCGTGTGAGCCGTGATTTATTTCTTAACTATATATCTTGTAAATATAGTTATTTCCAACAAAAAAAGATGCTCGTGGTTGTCTTGGTTTTAGCACGTTGCAAAAAGTGAAGATCGCGCTTAGACAATTGGCTTATGGGAGGGCTTTTGAAGCGTTTTAGGAAACGAGCCTGACAAAGACGAAGACGATGATTAAAGGTTTATGTAATTTCATTTTAGGTTTAGGTAATTTTAATTTTAAGTTTATGCAATTTTATTTTAACTTTATGTAAATTTTTTATTTTATGTTATTTGTGCAATTAATATTACTGCAGTTTATTTAAAGTTAATAGTTTTTATATAATATTTAAGTATAAAACAATAATAAAAAGCGTGTGCTACGTGTTGAATAACATCACCCTTTAACGCCCAGTTTCACCCCTCCCTTCTTTGCACCATGTCACTTTTCTGATATGTGCCACATATCGAATAATGCCCTTTTCACCCCTTCATTCTGAATGGCCTAATTGTGGCTCATTTAAGTTACCGTGTTATCATGATAAATGCCAAAGTTATAGGTTAGTTAGGTTTTGTTCTCTAATTTATAGTTCATTATAGGTTTTCTTCTCTGTTATAGCTCATTATAACTCATTTGTCAAAACACAAAACATAGGATCACTTACTTCAAATGAAAGATTCAAGATTAATAATTAGAACACATACATCAAGAACTATATTAGGAGTGAGTCTTGATATATTTCTAGGTGATACCAACGTCGTTTTACTTTTTTTTTTAAGTTTTAACTACACTGATTAATTACCGGTGTGAGTCTTGATATATTTCTAGGTGATACTAACGTCGTTTTACTTTTTTTTTTTGTAAGTTTTAACTATACTAATTAGTTATCCGTGTGAGAAGCTTGAAGTTTTCAAGACACAACAGATGTATTTTAGGGGAAGGAAATTGTCCATATAGTTACTCAACATTATCATCAACATATAAATAATTACGTAATATATGTAGATAATTAATCAATCTTATATTAACAATATCAACCTATTTTCAGATAGTTACTTTTAATATATCATTACTGTACTTAAATTAAAAGAAAACAAAATTCTCACATTTTGTTATTTTTAAAATAACAATATCTAAATTTTTAAAATTAATGAAGTATACGTGTATTAATCCAAAGTTAAAGTATAAAAAAGTGATCAGTTTTTCATCAAATCATGTCGCATTAATACCAATCTATCAACAACTTAGGCTATAAGGGCCTGTTTGGTATGAGGTAATGGAATGAGCGAGTGAATGGAATGGACAAGTTAATGGAATGGATGAAGTAATAGAATTGATCATTACCATTCCATGTCTTGTTTGGTTACCATGTGAGAATGGAATGAACCATTACTTTTTGTTGTTTGGTATGCGTGAAAAGACGAATGAATAAAATCGGATGGAGGTAGTCAACGATAGGCGGTGATGGTGGGTGGTGATAGATAGCAGTTGTAGCGGCATCGGTGGTGGTGGGCGGAGACAGCGGTGAGTTATAACTGTGGTGGTGGTGGGTGACGACGGAGGTGGGTGGCGGCGGTGGCGGCGGCGGCGGGTGGCGGTGGCAGCGGCGGGTGGCGGCAACGGTAGTGGGTTGTTGTGTTGTCAATAAAGGGTGAAGAGGGAATGGAATGGAAAAAAAAACAGGGGGATGGATGGAATGCTTTTGAGGGAATGGAATGCATTTTGGAATGAGCGATTCCATTCTATTGACCAACCAAACACTCTTTTCTTCATTACCTCACAATGGTTCATTCCATTCTCCCTCTCATTTCTGCATACCTAACGCTACCTAAGATGTGGAGGAGCCCCATGACAAGGGAATGAACCTTCGTGTAGGCAGTCACGTCATCGAGTGTGGAGGATGAGCACTAATAGATGGGCATAGGGTGTGGTGATGAGACTCCCCTTTTTTATTTTATTTTTGATTTTTTAAAATCTAACAATACATAATATATATATAACGTTACATAACTTAAAAAATTAAAACAACACGTAACTTAAAAAAATTAAGCTAAAAAAATACTAGATTGCTTAAAATAATAAACCCTAGGAATTCCAACTTTTGGCAATTCTTTCTTCCATTTTTTGCAAAATGTGGCAGTGTTCTTCCGGATATGCTCTGATGAAGACCAGCTGAGCTTAGGATATCAGAGTTTAGTATTAATCAGTGTTTATCAATGTAACAGTGTTTTTTATTTAACGGATGATAGGTTATTCAGTGGTTAGGGTTAGTTATTTTGTTAGCAGTCGCTTTTACCTCTTACATCAGCAAAGAAGCTCAGAGGTTAGAATTGTAGTACAAATACTTGCCTTGGTTGTATTGTTTTACTTATCTATTAAAAGATCATTCACCAATCACCTTCTCTGCATTTCTGTACTATCAAACTTAGTTATAAAAGGCTGAGGGGGAGTTTGTGATTCACATGCAAAACTATTCGTTTGAAAGCATGATGATGAAAGGAATCTTCCATTGATTGTAAAACAAAGTTTTCTATTTCCACTGAAATACACTCTGTTTTACCTTCCTTCATTTACCATCTTACAAAACATTTACAATCAATTAAACTCAGATCCTAACAATTGGTATCAGAGCCTGGTCAATCAAAATTGATTTAACAATCAATTTGATTTGAAAGATCAGCTCTCCCTGCTAATTCGTTTGATAGTTTTCATTGGAAAACATAGTTTTATTACGTTCAAAGTTTTTTAAGACAAAAATCTGTTTAAAACAATTCAGAAATATCTCAAAACACACCAGATTCCAACACTGGATCAATGTTTAAACCACTAATGCTGGTTCGTAATGAATATTATAGATGGCAGCGTCAGATGAGTCACATTTTAGCTCAGCAAAACACTGGTTGCTGGGGGCCCGTTGTGTTTGGACCACATATCCCATTGGTTCCAAGTACAGAGGACCCCAATACTCAAGTGCCAAAAAATCCTGAAAACTACTATGAGCAGGATTTCCAGAAAATAGAGTTAGATGCTAAGGCTTTTAGCATTGTTGCTTCTGCCTTACCTAACGAGATCTATGCTGGACTGCTCCACTGTAATAGTGCAAAGGAGTTGTGGGATGCACTAAAAAGCAATTCGGTGGAACTGAGGAAGTGATCGAAAACAATAGAGAAGTTCTGAATCAACAATATGAAACTTCCTGTCATGTCAAAGGTGAGTCTCTAACCCAGCAGTTAGAATGATTTAGCTGTCTCATAAGCGAGCTTAAACTGGTTAACGTGGAATTTCCTAATTCGATTGTCAATAGTCGTTTCTTAAGATCGAACCAGATAAGTGGGACACAATAGCTTTCGTTACATGAACTTCTGTCGGGTTTAAAGAAATGAATCTTACCCAACTTCATGGTCTACTCCTCACATATGAGAGAGAGTTAAACCAGAAAAAGAAGTTGCAGGAATCAGGCAAAGTTGCTGATGGTTTATACTTTTGGTAACACAGCACTGTTAGGCCAAGAAGAGGGATCTGGCAGTGGTAAGGATCAGGGTTATGATCATTTTATTGACATAACTTCTGGCGGAAATTTTAACTCTGATTCTTACTCACCCAACTATGCATTTACTGCAAGTGGGGAAAGCCAAACCTCTAACAACCTCTCTTTTGAGCTGAACGATCTTTAACACTTTGAAGCAACTGATTTGGAAGAAATGGACATTTTGCACCAACTAGCTCTATTAAGTGTTAGAGCTAGTAAATTTTACTAGAGAACTGGTAGAAAATTCCCAGGGTTGCATGGGGGGTTGAAAGTTGGGCTGGATAAATCTAAAATCAAGTGTTACAAGTGTAACAGGTTAGGAAACTTTGCTAGGGAGTGTAGATCTTAAAATTCTGGACCCATTGTTCCACACCCTAGTTCCAGACCTCAACACACTCAAAACATTGCTCAGTGTTCCCAATATACCCCTGCTCATCAAGTGCAAAACACTACTCATTATGTAGACCCTGCTGCCACTGTTCTAGTGCATTATGTTCAAATCACTATTCCACAAATTGAATACGTTCAAGCACCACTGTCACACCCTCAATTTCCACTTGCGGAGTTTTACCGCGAGGCGTGTGAACAAACCAGAATCTGAAACACTAGTACGTCGAACGACTCTATATGATTTGATAATACGTTTTCCAAAAATCATTTGTTTAACCATTCGTCGTAGATTTTATATTCTTGTTAGTTACCAATGTTTAGCGGAAGCAATAGTTTTTATGGTTGAGCGGAAGCATAGAATAAGTAGTGAAACGGGCGCCAACACAAACGCCAAAACAAATGAAAAACCCAAAACAATGTTTGTAAATGAGACTCGATAAAAGATGTCTTGATCAATGCAAGTGAGTGCACCTAGAGCTCCTAGCGTCCTGAGAAACATGTAAAGAAACAAATGTCAACATTAAAGATGAGTGAGTTCACAGGTTTTCATAAATTCGTTTGTTCGGTTATGAGTTTGTTTCCCCCGTTATCCCTAACCCGGGATAACGATTTAGTTCCATTATTCCCAACCCGGAATAATACCGATAGTTCCATTAAACCTTAACCGGAATAATAATGATGTTGGTTCCATTATTCCAAACCCAGAATAATAAAGTTGTTGTTTCCATTATCCCTAACCCGGGATAATATAGTTGTTGTTTCCATTATCCCCAACCCGGGATAATATAGTTGATTCGTAATTAAGTTCAATGTTAACATATATAGGTAGCTAGCCTAAAGTTATGTCACGTAAGTGTTCGCGATCGAAGCTGACTGTTGTGCCTCCGTGTTGCCAGGCCTATCACTGACCATGGCGAAGTTAGGCCAAATTATTCACCCATTGACCATACCCGGTCGGCTAGCGCGACTAGCTCGGATGGGGCTTGTCGGGCCCAGTAGTACTACTTATAATTTCCCCGCTATTAAAACCCAATACTAACGATCCGAGAGATTGTCGAGGACTTATGTGATATAGCTGCTTAGTGACCATAACATTACATTAACATCAACTTAGTTACCGAATAGTTATGTGACGTTAATTTCGTATAACGTAAAGAGATTGAGTTTGAAGAGTGTATACATGTTTCTCCCCCTGTTGTTTAAAAACCGGATAAAGTTAGGGGCCGTGAACTCACATTTAGTTGCTCGGTTAGTGTAACACAGAAGTTGCAAATGATGGGACCGCTAATTGCGTCCTAATAAACCAATTGATTCCAAGTCAGTGTGTGAACACACTAATACAAATTCTACACATAATTTACGCACAAAGTGATACACACAATCAAAATTCCTAACACTCAAACATGCATGCAAGTATCCTCATGTGAACATAGTAACCAAAACAATTTATCATGAACATAATCCAATCCATACAACACTTTGGTGCACACATTCACAAGTTATCAAGTTTCAGCTTACATACTCATAATTCGGCTGTTTTCTAGGATTTTTATAAAATAGTTCCAACGTTCCAAAAATTCCAATTATTTTACAGCAGGTGACAATTATACTTTAGAAATTTATATAAATTTTTCAAGTCCTAATACTTTACCAATTAACCATAAATATTAATATACTAGGCTGCAGTCAGATTCATCGCTTTCTGACTGCAGTCCACGGAAGAATTTATTTAAAAATCTCCGATCCTCCAATTAACAAAATTCCAGTGGGAGTTGCCCGGAAATTTCCATACCTAGTTGCTGTACAAATATCCTGATTCGACTCCCTACAGATTATAAAATCCAACTCGATAAACAACTTACAAAATTTCAGGATTTCCACAGTTTTAGTTACTGAACTTAATTGGCCACTTAAAAATATCAAACGACTTCAGAAAAATATGAATCCAGCGCCATTAGATTCGTTATTCAAATCTCTACGTTTTAGACTTCAGAAAATCCGTTTTTCGACAACTAATGACCGAGTTACAGCCAGTTGAAGTCGGCTGTAACTATCACTCAGCAACCTGTTTCAGCATTTTATCACCACTAATTCGCATAAACCGTCGATATAATGAACCTAGGCGATCAAGAACTGATTTTTCCAATCATAGATCAATACATATATCATATCCATGCAAACCCTAATCAATATCTCTATTTTTATAAACAAAACACACTTGCAAACTATGAGTTCCGAAAACAATCATACATGCAAACTATGATAAATCAGCCGATTAACAACATAATCACTACATTCAAACACATATAATCCGAATATGATCTTGCAAACAATTATAAATCCTAACCTTTAATATCAAGCTTAATGAACCGTGAGTAAGATGAGGAACCGATGACCAAAGATAAATGTGACCGAGAAGATCCGTGACCGAGAAGGGATGTTGTTCGCGACCGGGAAGAAGTAGTAGGCTGTTTTGCGATCGAGGAGGTGAACAAGTGGAAAAGATGGGCTGTTTGCGATCGAATGGAGTGTAGCAAGGCTGCCGTCGGCTTCTTAGATATTAGGGTTTTTGTGTTGTGAAGGAAGCATGCATGTGTTTGTATATATATAGGCGCAAGAGATGAAGGGAATGGGTTGCGGTTTGGGTTTGTTCTCGCGGCCGAAGGGAGTTGGGTGGGTCGGTTTGGGTTGTTTGCTCGCGACCGGATGGTTTGGGTTTGAGGTTTGGGTTTAAAACTTGATCCCCAAGTTTAGTTCCTTGAGTCGTAAGAAAAGAGGCCGGCTCGTGTCGCGGTTCGGCTCGTTTCGTTTATATATTTATTATATATATACTTCGTAACTAAAACAATTCACGTAATCGAACATCACATATTCACCAACTCACAAACGTTTATACACATAGCACGTAGTTAGTTTGACAAGTTCACTAAATTATCGTAACTATTTCGAGCGTGCAAATTCAAGTCTCCGAATTAATAACCGTGAAGTAGTGCGTTTAAGTTATCCGAAAAACCCGGATGTCACATTATCCCCATGTTGAAAGAATGTTCGTCCCGAAAATTGAGTAAACGCGGTTTAGAATGCAGCGTACATGTTTAGAGTGCCACGCACAAAGAGTTAGTTCGTTAACGATGGTACGCGAAGTTACAAGAAGTTCCCAAGTGCCATGCACAAAGATTCCCAAGTGCCATGCACAAGGATTTAGTTAACAATGGTACGCGAAAGTATGAGAAGTTTCCAGGTTGTCACATCATCCCCATGTTGAAAGAATTTTCGTCCCGAAAATTTAGTTGTTGGTATCGTTAGATTGCTGCTCAGTTGCGAAAAGGTGTGGGTATTTGCTTTTCATTTGGTCCTCTCTTTCCCACGTGAACTCCGGTCCACGCTTAGAGTCCCAACGAACCTTAACGATCGGAATCTTGATGTGCCTTCAAGTCTTGATCTCACGATCCATGATCTCGATAGGCTGTTCCACAAAGTGCAGTTGTTCATCCACTTGAATCTCATCCAATGGAATAACTAGAGTTTCATCTAATAGACACTTCTTCAGATTTGACACGTGAAACACGTTGTGAACTCCACTGAGTTCGGCAGGAAGGTCTAATTGATAAGCTACGGGTCCAATACGTTTCAAGATCACAAACGGACCTACGTATCGTGGGTTTAGTTTGCCCCGTTTTCCGAAGCGGATTACACCCTTCCAGGGTGACACCTTTAGTAGGACGCGGTCGCCTACTTGAAATTCGAGCGGTTTGCGTCGTTGATCGGCGTAGCTTTTCTGTCGATCTCGTGCCACCGCCATGCGGTTTCTGATTTGTACAATCTTTTCAGTAGCCTCAAGTATCAACTCAGGGCCTGTAAGTTGGCTGTCACCGACTTCTGCCCAACAGACCGGTGATCTACATTTACGACCGTATAATGCCTCAAACGGTGCTGCCGATATACTTGTATGGTAACTGTTGTTATACGAGAATTCCACTAAAGGCAGGTGAATTTCCCAACTATTCCCGAAGTCTACTACGCATGCCCTAAGCATGTCTTCCAAGGTTTGTATGGTCCTTTCGCTTTGACCATCAGTCTGAGGGTGATAGGCAGTGCTCATATCTAAGCGTGTGCCCAACGCTTTCTGGAGTGACTGCCAGAAGTTGGACGTGAAGCGAGCATCTCTGTCTGAGATGATGGACGTTGGCACTCCGTGCCGAGAAACTACTTCCTTAATGTAGATGCGAGTCAACTTCTCCATCTTATCTGTTTCTTTAATAGCTAGGAAGTGTGCGGACTTAGTTAAACGATCCACAATCACCCAGATGGTATCGCAACCACCCAAAGTTCGCGGGAGTTTAGTGATGAAATCCATCGAGATCTGATCCCATTTCCACACTGGGATCTCAGGTTGTTGAAGTAGCCCCGATGGCTTTTGATACTCTACCTTAACTTTTGCACAAGTCAAACACTTACTCACGTAGGTGGCTATATCAGCTTTCATGTTGGGCCACCAATACGCAGCTTTAAGGTCTTGATACATCTTATCCGAACCCGGATGGACAGAGTATCGGGATTTGTGAGCTTCGTCCATGACTAGCTCTCTGAGATTTCCGTAGAGAGGTACCCATATGCGATTCATGAAATACCGGGCTCCGTTGGGTTTTACTTCCCAATCGCGTTCCATTTTTCCCACCGATTCGGCCTTGATGTTTTCCTCCTTATCTGCTTCTAACTGGGCGTCGCGTATTTGTTCGGGTAGCCCCGAATGAATAGTGAGTTGTAATGCTCGTACACGACGAGGTTTCAAGTGTTCCTTCCTACCGAGGGCATCAGCTACCACGTTAGCTTTACCCGGGTGATACCGAATGGCACATTCATAATCGTTCAAGAGTTCGACCCAGCGACGCTGTCGCATGTTCAACCCCTTAGAAGGATGATGTGTTGGAGGCTCTTGTGGTCTGTGAAGATTGTGCACTTCGTTCCATAGAGGTAGTGTCTCCAAATCTTAAGTCTGCTCCCAATTCCAGGTCATGCGTTGTGTAGTTTTTCTCGTGAACCTTCAATTGTCGGGACGCATACGCGATGACCTTATCGCGTTGCATTAGTACGCATCCCAACCCCTGAATGGAAGCATCACAATATACTACAAAGTCATCTGTCCCTTCCGGCAAGGACAGAATAGGTGCACTGCAAAGTTTCTGTTTCAGCAATTGGAATGCCGCTTCCTGCTTGTCACCCCAAGCATACTTGATGCCTTTCTGGGTGAGGGTAGTAAGCGGTTGTGCGATCTTTGAAAATCCCTCGATGAAACTTCTGTAGTAACCAGCCAAGCCCAAGAATTGGCGGATCTCCGTCGGTGTCCTGGGTGCTTCCCAGTTTTTGATAGCTTCAATCTTGGCGGGGTCGACATGGATACCCTTTTCATTTACGATATGCCCGAGAAACTGAACTTCCCGAATCCAGAAATCACACTTCGAAAGCTTGGCATATAGCTTCTCCTGTTGAAGTAATCCTAGCAGTAATCGTAGATGTTCAGCATGTTCTTCTTCACTTTTGGAGTAGATGAGTATGTCATCGATGAACACAATGACAAACTTGTCGAGGTATGGTTTACACACGCGGTTCATGAGGTCCATGAACACCGCGGGTGCGTTGGTGAGACCGAAGGGCATGACCAAGAACTCATAATGGCCATACCGAGTACGAAATGCCGTCTTAGCGATATCCTCCTCCCTGACGCGTAGCTGGTGGTAACCGGACCGTAGATCAATCTTGGAGTAGTAGCTTGACCCTTGAAGTTGGTCGAAGAGATCGTCGATGCGAGGTAACGGGTATCGGTTCTTGACAGTAACCTTGTTGAGTTCCCTGTAGTCGATGCACATGCGGAAGGTCCCGTCCTTCTTCTTGACAAAAAGGACTGGAGCTCCCCATGGCGAAGCGCTTGGTCGGATAAATCCCTTTTCTAACAGCTCCTGAAGTTGGTTAGACAGCTCCTGCAGCTCGGCTGGAGCTAGGCGGTATGGAGCCTTGGCGATAGGAGTTGCATGGTTCGCCAATTCGATTTCAAACTCCAATTGTCGATGGGGTGGAAGACCAGGTAATTCCTCTGGGAATACATCGGAAAAATCACGGACGACAGGGATGTCTTCTATACGTTTCTCGTCCTTAGGCTGTTCGGTAACCAGTGCGAGTAAAGCGAAGGAGTTCTTTCTCCGAAGATACTTCTGCGCTTGCATGTAAGAGATGATGTTGGTGACGGCGCTTGCCTTCTCGCCTTGCACCGTCAAGATTTCGTCGTTAGAGAGCGGAATACGGATAAATTTTTCGAAGCAGAGAACTTCAGCTCGGACGTCGGATAGCCAGTCCATTCCGACTACCACGTCAAAACTACCCAGGGTAGTTGTCATCAGATCAATGGTAAAGGTGTGACCCGCGAGTTTGAGTTGACAGCCGGATACTATATGGGTAACATCTACAGAATTACCATCGGCTAATTCTATAACATAAGGGGTCTCTAATGGTTTAGGCGTGAGATTTAGGTTCTTCCTAAAAGACTCAGATATAAAGCTCCTATCCGCACCCGTATCAAAAAGCACAGTAGCAAAATGTTCATTAAGGGGAAACTTACCGGTGACACGTTCGAGTCGTTTCTGGCCTCTCCGCGGCCCAATGTAAATGCGCGACCTTCCTCCTGTGCCACCATTTCCTTTGGCACCTCCTGTGCCACCATTTCCAATTAACCATAAATATTAATATACTAGGCTGCAGTCAGATTCATCGCTTTCTGACTGCAGTCCACGGAAGAATTTATTTAAAAATTACCGATAGTCCAATTAACAAAATTCCAGTGGGAGTTGCCCGGAAATTTCCATACCTAGTTGCTGTACAAATTTCCTGATTCGACTCCCTACAGATTATAAAATCCAACTCTATAAACAACTAACAAAATTTCAGGATTTCCACAGTTTTAGTTACTGAACTTAATTGGCCACTTAAAAATATCAAACGACTTAAGAAAAATATGAATCCAGCGTCATTAGATTCGTTATTCAAATCTCTACGTTTTAGACTTCAGAAAATCCGTTTTTCGACAACTAATGACCGAGTTACAGCCAGTTGAAGTCGGCTGTAACTATCACTCAGCAACCTGTTTCAGCATTTTTTCACCACTAATTCGCATAAACCGTCGATATAATGAACCTAGGCGATCAAGAACTGATTTTTCCAATCATAGATCAATACATATATCATATCCATGCAAACCCTAATCAATATCTCTAGTTTTTATAAACAAAACACACTTGCAAACTATGAGTTCCGAAAACAATCATACATGCAAACTATGATAAATCAGCCGATTAACAACATAATCACTACATTCAAACACATATAATCCGAATATGATCTTTCAAACAATTATAAATCCTAACCTTTAATATCAAGCTTAATGAACCGTGAGTAAGATGAGGAACCGATGACCAAGGATAATTGTGACCGAGAAGATCCGTGACCGAGAAGGGATGTTGTTCGCGACCGGGAAGAAGTAGTAGGCTGTTTTGCGATCGAGGAGGTGAACAAGTGGAAAAGATGGGCTGTTTGCGATCGAATGGAGTGTAGCAAGGCTGCCGTCGGCTTCTTAGATATTAGGATTTTTGTGTTGTGAAGGAAGCATGCATGTGTTTGTATATATATAGGCGCAAGAGATGAAGGGAATGGGTTGCGGTTTGGGTTTGTTCTTGCGGCCGAAGGGAGTTGGGTGGGTTGGTTTGGGTTGTTTGCTCGCGACCGGATGGTTTGGGTTTGAGGTTTGGGTTTAAAACTTGATCCCCAAGTTTAGTTCCTTGAGTCGTAAGAAAAGAGGCCGGCTCATGTCGCGGTTCGGCTCGTTTCGTTTATATATTTATTATATATATATACTTCGTAACTAAAACAATTCACGTAATCGAACATCACATATTCACCAACTCACAAACGTTTATACACATAGCACGTAGTTAGTTTGACAAGTTCACTAAATTATCGTAACTATTTCGAGCGTGCAAATTCAAGTCTCCGAATTAATAACCGTGAAGTAGTGCGTTTAAGTTATCCGAAAAACCGGGATGTCACAACCACCACCTCAAGTGCATGTGCAAGAAGCACCTCATGCACTCAAAATACTCAAACCACTGCTCCGGCAGAGGTTAACAAGCAAAACTTTTTCACTCAAGGCTTTGTTGACTGGAGTAGTTTGTCTGAGGATTTAACTGATGAAAACTTTGCTCTTATAGCCAAAAATGATTTTGAAAATGAATTTTTCTTAATGGATTTAGAGACAGTAGTTGAAGATGATGAGTCTGTGGAACAAGTGTCTAAATCTGATGAGTTTCAAAGTCATGATGTGGTTTCAAAAGAAATTGTTGATGAAGAAAAGAACTCTCTATCTGATCCATGGGATACCAAGGTGTGTGAAAATGATTGTGATTGTGCTCTTATGGCTGCTTCTAAAGTATCCCCTCAGATCCTCAAAGATATTTGTGTTGAAAAATGAATTAAAGCTTTTGTAAACATTAAAAAGGTGGATGAAAACCTTAGAAATAAAATTTTGGAAGATGAACTGAATTTTGAAAAACTCACAAAAGAGTTGAAAACAAAGTTAGTTAACAGAGATTCTGAAATCAGCAGCCTAAAGCATGAGGCAAGCATAACCAAAGATCAACTCCAAACTATAATAGAAAAATATCAAGTTTGCAAAAAGGAGTTGGAATCTACCCAGATCACTTGTGAAAAATGGGTAGAGTCTTCAAAGGTTATGAAATCATGTTAGAAAAACTGATCAAAAGTAACATAAAGTTTGGCATTGGTTTCAAGAAAAATGACCAATTTTCTGAAAATGTTGCTAAAATTGATTCTGAGTTGGTTGAAATTGTCCCCAAGAACCTGGCTGGTGAAGAACTAAAAGTCACAGATAAAAATGGAAACAAAATCATTTTGGAAAACATGAGGGATCCTCAACTTTTGAGGAGGTTGAGAAATATCAATTTAAACCCACATGGTCAGATGAGTGTGACATTTTAGAAAACTTCAAGCCAATGGACTTCTCAACCATGGATGGTGTCAAGGCACCAAAAGCAAGGATAATCCCTATTAAGGATCTTCCAGCAGATGTTGTAACATCTGCTGAAAGGAAGTCAGAAAAAGGGGAGAAGAAGGAAAAGGTCAAAAACTTGTTTTGTAACTTTTGTGAGAAAATAAATCATGTCACTGAAAACTGTTTTCTGTTAAAAGCCTATGACATAAACAAAACTTGTGTGGTCCCAAATTCTTCAAAGTGCATCATTTGTGGTAAAACAAACAACATGACCCAAGAGTGTGTTTATCTTTAAACCTATGACACAAAGGTAAAAGAGATTAAATCAAAAGTTCTTGTGGGTCAAAGTTCAAGCTCTGCTAGAAATAAATCTAACCAGACCTTTGAAGTTGTTGAAACACGTGTTACAAAAGCACTGACCAAAACCTCTATTCCCAGAGAGGTACAAGTGACAGATGCACCACCTGCAAACAGGTATCCAAGACGATATGGCCAACCTATTTATCAAAAGGTTCCTCTTAGTTATGAGGGTTACAAAAAACCCTCAAAGCCAAGAGTTAATAGGCATCCTCATGGTTACCAACATCTGATAGGAAGTGGTTCACAACAGTGGTTAAAAAGATCAAGTCAAACCACTGACCATCTCCTAAATTTGAGATTGAACAATCTGTGACTCCATCCAAAGCCATTTTGGCTTTGGAGACCCACCTAAACTAATTGTTTACTTATGTGCAGGGAGCTTCTACTTGCCTTGATAGTTTATGGTATGTAGATAGTGGAGGTTCCAGACACATGACAGGATGTAGAGCCCTTCTCAAAGATTTCATGGCTCATGGAGGGGGTGATATATCTTATGGTAATAACTCAAAAGGGAAGGTGTTGGGGTCAGGGTCTGTTCAAGCTGGGAAGCTCAAATTTGATCATGTTAATCTAATTGACAATCTAAAATTCAATCTTCAGAGTGTTTGACAAATGATTGATAAAGGAAATGGATCCTTTTTACAAAGAAAACATGTCAAATTGTAGGACCAGAGGTTGTTAAAAAGATTGATCAAATCATTGCTGAGAGCAAAGCACAACTTGTTGCTCATAAGAGTGGCAATGTGTATATGGTTGATATGTTGAAAGAGAACCATTGTCTAATGCCTGCCTGTTCTCAGTTGTTGCACATGGATTTGTTTGGCCCTATAAAAATCATGAGTCTCACAAAGAGAAGGTATTGTCTGGTCATTGTAGATGATTTTTCAAGGTTTACATGGACTTTCTTCATACACTCTAAAGATGAAACTGCTGGCATTTTGCAAAATTTTGTAAACTCCATTGATCAAGAATTTCGATTTTTGGCACAAGTTGAAAAGCAATTTGACCTACCAGTAAAAATTTTTAGAAGTGACAATGGGACAAAGTTTAGGAATCTGGAGTTGGATGCTTTCTGTAAGTCAAAAGGAATTGTTAGACAATATAGCATTCCAAGAACTCAAGAACAAAACGGGTGGTTGAAAGGAAAAATAGAACTTTAATTGAATAAGCAAGAAGTATGCTTGCAGACTCAGGTTTACCCTTGTCTTTTTGGGCAGAGGCTATAAACAATGCTTGCTAGAGTTTTGATTAACTCCCGGCATCAAAAGACTGCCTATGAAATGCTTTACAAAATCAAACCTCTGACCCCATATTTCAAAGTCTTTGGTTGCCCATGCTTCATTTTAAACTTAAAAGATTCAATTTCAAAGTTGCAACGAAAGTTGATTGTGGTTATTTTCTGGGATACTCACCCACTATTGTAACATCAACAACCACTGCTGAGATATGGCAACTCGTATATCCTCTACTTCAACAACAAAGACAACATGCTGATCTTCAACATGAGCAACATATGCACCAGTTTCTGGTTGATGCAAGATATCAAGACACACTTGCAGATATTAAAGCCATCTATTAGTACAGTATGTCTATGTCTTAGTCTTGTATCGAGTCTGTTTAGATTGGATTAGATTATGTTAAAACGAGAAGTATTTATGTAAATAGGTATCAAGTTCGACCAGAATAATTAAGTATGAACAAGTTCGGCCGAACTTGTTCAATAAGTTCGCCCAAACTTGTATGATCCCAAGCGAACTTGATGCACTATAAATAGGCGCCTCATGGTTTCTCATTTGTAACTTTGCACACCTAGAGGCGAAGCTCTGTCGGATCCGGAACTTGAATGTACTTGACTTTATGATCAATAGACAGACAATTAACGAGTAATTCTTGCATATTTGATTAACATGTCACTTAGTTTCCGCCTATTTGGACATTTAGATACAAATTAGGTTCCCGAGCTATTCAGGAGCGATCTAACAAGTGGTATCAGAGCCACGGATACCTGATTTGGTGAAATCATCACAAGAACTACTCAATTTCTACTAATTTCTACCATTTTTCTTAACTTTTTCATGAAAAACAATGAACCTACGGATAAAATCTGCTAAATTTTGAATATGTCACGTAAAATCCACTAAAGATAAACCCGTGAAAGTTTCAAGACCTAATTCAAACGAATTGATGTCGAAAAGTTGAAAAAAAATCATGATTTGCAAAACCATTTTGATCGAACTTGACATCAAGTTCGCTCGAACTTGACATCAAGTTCGCTCGAACTTGACTGAAAAGTTCACTTTTTGAGTTAATTTTCATCAAGTCCGCCCGAACTTGATTGATTTTTCAGAGTTTTAAAGTAGTCCGCTCGAACTTGCTAAGATTTTCTTCAAATTTAATCAAGTTCGCCCGAACTTGATCATAGTTTGTTGAAAATCTCTTACAAGTCCGCCCGAACTTGTTAAGTTCTCTTGAAATTCCATACAAGTTCGCTCGAACTTCGTCAGGGTGAAAATTTTCAAAACTTCAACACAAGTTCGCCCGAACTTGTTTGAAAAAAAACCTTATTTTATCTACTGCACAAGTTCGCCCGAACTTGTCAGTGTACTAATCATCTTTTCAAGTTTGTGAACGTGTTTTTAGCGATACTCGTTTGTTTTCCACGATTGAAGATATCCACAATGCGTATATGACAGTTGGGGCTTCAACATCGAGTGCCAACATGGTGAATCAAGTTAATATTGATAACGAGATGGGTACATCAGTGACGCCACCGAAACTTATGTGCATGGATGAATACGAGGGGTGGAAGGAAAAGTTTACGAACTGGGTACAGGCTACGTTCTTTCACAGTTGGGTTGCTGTTGAAACAGGTTATACATGGCCTAGAGATGAACATGATAATGTTATCGAGATGAGCAGTTCCCTACTTCACAAAAGGATGCGTACGTTGCTGAAAAGAAAATGATCAGTCTGATTCAGCAGTCCGTGAAGGAAGATATCTTGGTGCTATTACCAAAGTACAAAACTGCACAAGAGTTATGGAAGTCTCTAAAGAGCAAATATCAGGGGAGTGCAGAGATGGTGAAGAGCAAAAAGGCTCTAATCATGAAATAATTCGACATCTTCACAATGCTTAAAGGCGAAACGATGAAACAAATGATAGAACGTTTTTGTCATTTGAAGGTGATAATAAGAATGCAGGGTCTTGAGAAGATAGAAGAAGAATACATTGACAAATTGGCTGATGCTTTGCCTGAAGGTGAATGGACAACTTATCTCATGGTGTTAACGAATAATTCTTGCATATTTGATTAACATGTCATTTCGCTTCCGCCTATTTGGACACTTAGATACAAATTAGGTTCACAAGCTATTCAGGAGCGATCTAACAAGTGGTATCAGAGCCACGGATACCTGATTTGGTGAAATCATCACAAGAACTACTATATTTCTACCATTTTTCTTAACTTCTTCATGAAAAACAATGAACCTACGGATAAAATCTGCTAAATTTTGAATATGTCACGTAAAATACACTAAAGATAAACCCCTGAAAGTTTCAAGACCTAATTCAAACAAATTGATGTCGAAAAGTTGAAAAAAACCATGATTTGCAAAACCATTTTGATCGAACTTGACACCAAGTTCGCTCGAACTTGACTGAAAAATTCACTTTTTGAGTGAATTTTCATCAAGTCCGCCCGAACTTGATTGATTTTTCAGAGTTTTAAATAAGTCCGCTCGAACTTGCTAAGATTTTCTTCAAATTTAATCAAGTTCGCCCGAGCTTGATCAAAGTTTGCTGAAAATCTCTTACAAGTCCACCCGAACTTGTTAAGTTCTCTTGAAATTCCATAAAAGTTCGCTCGAACTTTTTCAGAGTGAAAATTTCAAAACTTCAACACAAGTTCGCCCAAACTTGTTTGAAACAAAACCTGATTTTATCTACTGCACAAGTTCGCCCAAACTTGTTAGTGTACTAATCATCTTTTCAAGTTTGTGAACGTGTTTTCAGCGATACTCGTTTGTTTTCTGCGATGGAAGATATCCACAATGCGTATATAACAGTTGGGGCTTCAACATCGAATGCCAACATGGTGAATCAAGTTAATATTGATAACAAGATGGGCACATAGTGACGCCACCGAAACTTATGTGCATGGATGAATACGAGGGGTGGAAGGAAAAGTTTACGAACTGGGTTCAAGCTACGTTCTTTCACAGTTGGGTTGCTGTTGAAACAGGTTATACATGGCCTAGAGATGAACATGATAATGTTATCGAGATGAGCAAGTTCTCTACTTCACAAAAGGATGCGTACGTTGCTGAAAAGAAAATGATCATTCTGATTCAGCAGTCCGTGAAGGAAGATATCTTGGTGCTATTACTAGAGTACAAAACTGCACAAGAGTTATGGAAGTCTCCAAAGACCAAATATCAGGGGAGTGCAGAGATGGTGAAGAGCAAAAAGTCTCTAATCATGAAATAATTCGACATCTTCACAATGCTCAAAGGCAAAACGATGAAACAAATGATAGAACGTTTTTGTCATTTGAAGGTGATAATGAGAAGGCATGGTTTTGAGAAGACAGAAGAAGAATACATTGACAAATTGGCTGATGCTTTGCCTGAAGGTGAATGGACAACTTATCTCATGGTGCTAAAAGAAAGTCCAAGCTGGGAATTTTTCAAGTTATCCACTTTTATCGATAAGTTGGAGGGGCACAAGATGGAATTGTTGAAAATTTCCAAGTCAAAGAATCCGAACATTGCTTAAGATGTTGGATTGTATTACAAGACTAGAGCTCATGAGAATATCTCAAGTCCGAAGATCCAAACTGCTTTCAGTGCGAATATGAATTTCTCGAATCATTCGCCACAAAGCCAAACTCAATCATATCCAAACTATGATCAGAGTCCTCAGAATGCATCATATTCAAGCACGAGTTCTAATTCACCGTTTCAGAATCAGACAAATTCGAATAATCAATCGAATTCTGATCCAAATGTGTTTAGATGCAACATTGCAGTCAATCTCAACAACGTCGTTTCTGAACAAGTGGCCAAACAACATATGACACTACTTGCCACCGTGTTGGAATCTTATGAGAGTTTAGTGGCCGGGAAGATTGGTAATCCAGAAATGACTGCCGAGGATTATGATCAAGTGGATGAGGAAGAGCTTGAGTTGATGGACATCAAATGGTCCTTAGCTTTGATTATACGAAGAGTTACCAAATTCGTTGCTCTAACCGGAAGAGATATCGAAAACTCGAGCAACAAATTAGGATTTGACAAGACGAAAGTTACTTGCTTCGAATGCCGATAAAAAAGTCATTTCAAACGAGAGTGCAAGAATCCAGAAGCAAGTAGCAATCAGGGTCCTTTCGGAGACGACAGTGATTACGACAAGAAGTCGTTGCAATATAAGCCGATTCCGAAGAAGACTCAAATCAAAGTTCAAGAGAAACCATCCAACAACGCAGAAAAAGCTATGGTTGCCTCTAATGAAGATGATGGTTTTGATTGGAACTCATATATTGCCAAAAAGACTGGGGTTGCACTAATGGCCGAAATCGTGGAAGATACATCTGCTGAAGATGCAGCTATGGAGAATGCAATGCTAGAAGAATACTTGCAACAAGCAGAAGAAGAGGAGATCTATCATCATACGAGAATGCAGAGTGTTCTTTCTCCTAACATGATTTCTAGTTTTGCAGGTTGTTTTGGTGAAGCAGCATTTTCTGAGCATATTGTTGAAGAAACAAAACCAGAAGTTGAAGAAGTCATCAACGTGACTAAAGAAATGAATGAGGAAAACCTCACGGAGATTGCCAACAAAGCAATGATGGCTAATTTGAAAAAGGTAGGTCCGGAGGTAAAAGTTGTTGAAAAAGAGGTTGTAAAAGTGTAAATCGTTGAGGTTGAAAAATGCACAATGAAGGAAGCTTATGATAAAATGAAAGACAATTACGGCAGGCTTGATAAAAACAACATTGAACAACATGACACAGTTAAAATGTTAAAAGCAACGGTAATGGAAAAACGAAAACCCATTAACATTTACATAAATACCATTGCTGAAATCAAACAAGAGCTTCAAGATATGAAAATCGAAACCGAAAGGGTAAGACAGTTTTTGAAAAGCAATACCACCAGCGCTTACGTCATCGATCATATTCTTCCAACGATTCCGTCGGAAGAAAATGTTCAGAAATCAAAAGGTAAGAAACGTGGGAATTGCAGCAATGTTCCACCACCCTTGTGCGAAAAAATTGTCGCAAGAAAGCTGAAGGAATGGAAAAGCCGCTAAATATTGAACTTTTGATCGAAACGAAAAATGAGCTGCCTGAGAACATTGAAAAAACCTACACAAAAGATGACAGTGAAGCAGTTGTAAAAAATGTTGTTGAAAATGTGTTGAGTGAATCTGATGATGGCAGCTTTGAGAGCGCCAATGCGAGTTCGAACAGGACTGATTCACAATCCGAAGATGACGATACATCGTTGGAAGATAGCTTATGTGTTGATCCTAACGTTGTCATGTACAAAGTTAAGGAATCTAATAGACTATATTTCGATGATAGCTTTCCGATTCGGAATGTTAAAGAAGATCAACTTGATAAATTGTTCAAACTCATTGAAGTATCATCAGAAATTTTGGAGAGAAATGAGAAGAAGTTTTATTCTAAACCTAAAAGAAATTATAACAACTACCGAAGGAATGGTGGTGACTTTCCTGAACAGAGGAGAGCAGGTTTGGGTTTGGAAGAAGAAGAAGAACCGAAAAGGAAACAGTCACCATTTCGGTTCAAGAAGATAATTTGATTTGAGAAGCAATCAAATGATGAGTTTAAAAAGGAAAAAGAACTTGGGATAAGGCTAAATTCGCAAGTGGTGTAAAACACACTAGTGGACATTCTCATGATACTCAGACTTTCTTCAAATGCAATGAAATTGGTAACATTGCTCGCAAGAGTCCGAAATCAAAGCCTATGTATCATCGAAGAAAGACAAATTCAGATGTTGAGAAACTCAAGCAACCAGAGATTGTAAAACCTGTCACAAATAAAACGAAACATTAAATTTAAAAATGAAGTGAAACCTAAAACTGAATCAAAGTTTGAACATTCAACTTTTGTGAAAGGTGAAACTTCCAAATCAAACGAAAACAAAGATTCAAGGTTTTACATTAAGAAAGCAAGAGTTAAATCACAATCCTGGGTTGCAAAGAAGAAAACAACATCCTCTGAAGTTGTTAAGTCTGAGACAGTTAAGATTGATAAAGACAAGGTTCTGAATCAAAAAGTAAAACTGAACTGACAAAGTTTTTCCAAAACTTTCCAAAGATAAGAAGAAAGTCAAGTTTGAAAATTCAAATGTCAATGAAGTTTTAAATGACGTTTTTGAATATCAGATGGCTTATGAGGACGTTTATGAAGATTATTATCCCAAACCCAAGACCAAAATGGCTTGGGTTGCACTTTTTCACTGAGTTGTTAACGTGTGCATGGGCTCCAAAGATCCATATTATCAAAGTGGATTCTGGATAGCGGAGCGTCGAGGCACATGACCGGGATGAAAGCACTACTCTTTGATCTTAAAGGGATAAATGGTGGGTATGTAGGCTTTGCTGGAAATCAATGAGGCCGGATTGTTGCTGAAGGAAAGCTTTCGAAGGGTGTGGTGTCTTTTGATCGTGTTAACTATATCGCCGAGCTAGAGAACAATCTTCTCAGTATCTCACAGATTTGCGATAAGCAGTTCACAGTTCGTTTCAATGATAAGGAGTGCATTATTCTTTAGCCGGGCTTCAAGATTCCTGATGATTGGATTCTAATGCGCGCTCCACGTGAAAATGATATCTACGTGCTAGACATGAGTGTTGCTACAACATCGTCAAAGTCAGCTCAATGTTCTATCACAAAAGCTACAGAGAAGAATTCGATTCTATGGGGCATATACATCTGAGGAAAATGAATTTTCTAGTTCACAACGACTTGGTCGAAGGAGTAAATCTTCAAAGCTTCCATATGACGGATCATTGTGTTGAATGCAAGAAAGGGAAGCAAATTAAGAAGTCACATCCTAAGAAGATTCTTAACTCCATAAAGTTTCCGCTTGAACGTCTACATATGGATCTTTTCGGTCCAGTGAATGTCCATAGTATTTCGGGAGATCTGTATTGTTTGGTCGTCACAGATGATTATTCTCGATATTCATGGGTTTTCTTTCAAGAGTCTAAAGATGAAACGTTCGAAAATCTTGTGATTCTCTTCAATAAGCTTGAAAATCTATATTATCTCCCTGTTAGACGAATTCGAAGTGATAATGGCATGGAGTTCAAGAACAACAAGATGAAAGATTTTTGCAACGCCAAAGGAATTCTACGCAAATTCAGTGCACCTTACACTCCACAAGCAAAATGGCATACCTGAGAGGAAGAATAGAACTCTAATTGAAATAGCAAGAACAATGCTTGCAGATTCCAAACTTCCTGTTAGCTTCTGGAGTGAGGGGGTTGCAGCGGCTTGCTACACATTGAACAGGGTCTTAACAGTCAAACTGACCAAGAAGACTTGCTTCTAGATGATTAACCGAAGGAAACCAGATCTAAAGTTTGATGCACCTTGCACAGTGATTGATTCGGATGGAAAATTTGGTGCTAAAAGCTTGAAGGTTTCTTTGTTGGTTATGCTAGTCCGCTCAGGAGAGTTTACGTTCCTACTTTGAGAAGAGTGGTCGAAGCACAACATGTTGATTGCTTTCGGTACACAACTCCTATTTAGAGGAAAGGCGATGTGTGGTTGTTCAATTACCAAGATTTGTGGAAGTCATTTAACTTGCCAGAAGAACTGTCTGAAGAAGAACTTGCAGCTCTTTATTATCTACAACAGTCGGCAAACCAAGAATAGATTCTAAGGGCATTAGTGGTTAATCAACCTACTGTTGGTTCTACATCGTCTTCTGGTGTAGGTCCGAGTAATAGTGGTGTTCAAGTTGAACAAGTTTCTGAAGCAGAAGTAACACCTACTACAACTCCAGCAAATGTTTCCACTGAACCAGGAATTGCTACTACAGAGCCCATTATGTCTCAGAATCAGAATTCCGATTCTGATGAAGCTCCGACTTTCGATGATGAGGGAGAATCTTCCTCAGATGAAGAATCCGAGCAGATATCCAATATGTTAAACCAATCTGCTGGCCCTAGCAATCAAAATGAAGCAACATCCAGTGCTCCTGAATTTGATTTGATAGTTGATCCGAATATTTCAAATCAGAACAGTACGATTGATGTTCCTAGTGAGGAGATACCGCGATCTTATTCATATCACCCTTCAAACAACATTATTGGAGAGTTACAGACTGGTGTGAGAACGAGAAGCCAAATCAACAAAGCTTTAAGTTGTTTCTATACTCAAGTGGCTCCGACTCAAGATTATTGCTATTATTCATGTTTCATATCTCAAATCGAGCCGAAGACTGTGAATGAAGCTTTGGGTGATGAGAACTGGGTAATTGCAATGCAGGAAGAGCTATTACAGTTTGAGAAACTGGGAGTTTGGAAACTTGTCAACTTACCACCAAAGCAAAAAGCAATAGACACGAAGTGGGCCTTCAATTGCAAGAAGGATGATCGAGGTGTGATTGCTAGAAACAAAGATCGGTTGGTTATCAAAGGTTTCCACCAGCAAGAAGGAATCGACTATACGGAAGTCTATGCACCGGTTGCACGTTTAGAGTCAATTCGCATTTTCCTTGCATTCGCTGCTTGGAAAGGTTTTAAGGTGTACCAGTTAGACGTGAAATCCGCATTTCTCTATGGTAAGCTACGCGAACAAGTGTACATCGGCCAACCACCGGGGTTCGTCGATCCGCTGAACAAGAACAAAGCTTATCTCCTAGACAAAGCCTTATACGGATTACATCAAGTCCCGAGAGCTTGGTACGAGACGTTATCTCAACATCTTGTTAGAAACGGCTTTACAAGAGGCACAGTGGATAGTACATTGTTTACCAATGAAGTCGGAAGTCATCTAATCATCGTACAAATCTATGTGGATGTTATCATCTTTGGTTCAACAGATGATAGTCTTTACAAAGAATTCGAGAAGATAATGAAGAAGAAATTTGAGATGTCTTCTATGGGCGAAATGAATTCTTCCTCGGGTTAAAAGTTGATCAGTTACCATATGGCATATTCATTCATCAAACAAAATATGTTCATGATATGCTGAAGAAGTTTGAAATGGATAGCTTGAAGCCGCTTTCGACTCCTCTAGCGCTGAATCACGGGATTTGCATTGATGAAACAGGAACTAAAGTTGATGATACGCTCTATCGGTTGATGATAGGATCTCTTATGTATCTGAAGGCATCTCGCCCATATATCAATTATCCTACCTGTCTTTGCTCAAGATATCAGTCCATTCCCAGAGTATCTCACATGCAGATAGTAAAGAGAATATTCCGTTACCTGAAGGGATGTCCAAGCGCTAGCTTGTGGTATCCAAAGAACGATAATTTTGATCTAACGGGATATGCTAATTCTGACTTTGGGGTGGACAAGCTGAATTCAAAGTCTACGACGGCTGGTTGCCAGTTCTTCGGAACTCGATTAGTAACGTGGCAATGCAAGAAACAAACCACGGTCTCTCTTTCTACTCGTGAGGCAGAATACATTTCTGCTTCCAGCTGTTGTTCACAAATCCTATGGATTCAACAACATATGAGGGACTTTGGATTGCAATTTCTTGATAAGCCTTTATATGTAGATAATAAAGCAGCTATCGACATAACTAAAAATCCAGTTCATCACTCTCGAACTAAACACATAGAAGTTGGTGCGAATAGAATAAATCCTCACCAATGAACAAAAAGCTAATTTTTATACCAAAGCATTTCCTTTAACAAGATTTAAATATCTAATCAGGCATAACGGTATTAAAAATTTGTTGACAGGTGCGAAGGCAGAGGTTGAATATGGATCGGATGACGAGTTCACGTGATCCACATTGGTTTGTGTTATCTTTTAGATTAGAACTTCTTATAAACTAAAATCCAAAAAATATGTTTTTGATTTTTGGGGGAGAAAATTACGAGAAAATACAAAAACATATGAAAAATCAAAAAGTACAAAAACATTGAAAAAAACAAAAAGAATTTTGTGTCAAAAAGGAAATGATATTACATCAGTGGACTATCATAGTATGCTAAGGAATTGTAAAGTTTGAAAAAGTGATAAACAAGTCTTACTATGGATGTGTCGATAGACTTTACACGTTCAGTAAATTGTTTCCGGGATATAAACTAAATTTTACAACTGCTTAAACTTGTGGATTAACATCTCTCGGATATATGGACTTAGTACTCCGAAATTTCGTTTGAGAGATTGCCTGATTCTGAGATACGAGGTCTTTATAGATGATTGGTATCTGGGGTATTATACAAGTTCTTCTGATTTTGCGAAAGCAAGAGCCAAGAACTTCTATAATGCTTTTGTTAAAAACCCCTAAAACTGAATACAAACTTGAAAGAATCGAAAGATCTAATCATTTGCAGTGCTTAAAAGATTCCTTAATTGGAACACACCTTTAAAGTCGAGCCTTCATCTCTTTGTCGATACGGTGATATTAACCTGAGCTCTCAAGGCTTCGCATTAACCTAGATAAAGATATCAATTACGCTATATTCACCTGTAAGATGAAATCTATGGAATCTTGATACGGGAGTATATTCTGAGATGGGAACCATAGTTGAGTCAAGTTTCATAATTCTACCTAAGATATCTTGGAACAATTGAGAAATGTGTCGAAGTTTAAATGGACAAACATATCGACAATCTAGGTAAATGTGTTTAAAACTTAAAGTCATCAAAAGGTCAACAGTACTGGTGATACGTCTCAATCAACTGATATGATCCTTAAACATGAATTCACTAAAAAATATGTCTGTAAATATGTTTGTACATAGCTTACTTGCTTTACAGATTAATACCAAAAAGATTTTCAGTGTGTTTTAGCATAAAATTGCAAAAATACAAAAAGATTTTGTTTCTAAATTAGTTTCAACAAGCCAATGTAGGAAAACGGATCTTCGAAGTCTGGTAAGGTGCTAAACTGGTGGAAATCTAATTGACAACGGGCTGGGAGCTAATCTGTAAAATCTGATAAGCAAAAACGATTAAAAGTTCATTAACTTGAAACTTTAAATTGAGAAAAACCAACTGTTTGTTCATAACGGGTTGAACGAGGTCATTAAGTTGGACTCGGTAGACAAATCGGTTAACCAAGGTCATTAACTTGGACTTGGTCAACTGAGTGGATTGTTAAAACTGGTAAAAGTTGAAAAGTTCAGGGTTAAAATTGAAAATTAAAAAAAACAATTGATTGATTTTCGGTTTGATCAAGTTCCCCCGAACTTGATCAGGGCATATCTACATTATTCTGATCACAAGTTCGCCCGGACATGTCAACAAGTTCACCCGGACATGTTCTGATTTCTAATGTTATGTGTTTACAAGTTCGCCCGAACATGTTACACTATATATTAGATAAGTTCGCCCGAACTTCATTCACCTGATACTTGAACTATAGAGCGAACTTGAGCGAATTGTGAGCGATTTCGAAATTGACACATTTGTATCGAATTGCTGCAAAAATTTATCTTGATTTGTGGTGATTTGCACACTACTAATCATGGCACATGTATTAATTTCGAGTTTGGACCGTAATATGACTGAGTTTGAACAAACAGATCTGAACATGACTAATATGACATGATTTAAGAGGTTTAAAGATAAATTGAACCATAAAATCAGTTAAACAACCATAAACGATCCTTAACATGTCATTAATTTGAATCAAATGTCTGTGAATTGGTTGTTGCATGTTTGAAATGAAAATGACGACAAGTTCGCGCGAACTTGTTACCTGGTTCTTTGAACCAAGTTCGGCCGAACTTGTCCTCAAAAGTAAAAAGGTTGATTGTCTTACAAGTTCACCCGAACTTGTCTGATAGTTTCAAAATTCAAAAGGTTTTTAACAAGTTCGCCCGAACTTGTGTTGATTTTTAATGAAAATTGTTTGATAAGTTCGCCCGGACTTGATAATAATGTGATGTTTAATTGCCTATCAAGTTCGCCCGAACTTGATGTGTTTGATTGTGAAAGTTATAAAATTTTGCTAATTTTTGTCTCGATTTTCGTGTTTGCAGAATATTCAGCTTTCTTTTAATAAGTTTCACAACACTTGCGTCACGCTCAACAAGATGGTCTGTCCATCACTAGCAGCTTATGACAGTATTATGGATCTTATGACGCGTATACCGATAAACAAGGCAATCATAGAAAAGACGACGGTTTATAGATCTCATGTGTACAGATTTTGGAGCGCAACGTCACTAAATGAGGATAGCACAGTGATCAAATCTATTGTTTGCATCGGAAATGAAGACAAGGAGCTTACAATATCTGAAGCCGATATTCACAAAGTGTTAAATTTCAACGACAGTGCTGAAGATCCAATGTTACTTGATGAAAGGATGGTTCGGGGTTGTTTCTGCCGAATGGGTTACAAAGGTCATGTGAATGAATCTACATTGAAGAAAGGGGGAGTTCCTAATCCCTACAAGTTTTTAATGCACCCGATTATTCATGCCTTCAGTCATCGAAAAGCTGGCCTAGACATGTTTAAGATTATATGGCGTGTATGGCCACAACGCTAGTTCTGAATAGAAGTTCAACTTCTCAAAGATGGTGTTTACTGACGTGATGTCGAAGTCTCACACAAATTTAATCCAATTACAACTAAATAGCTAACAGTAAGTGGGTATCGAACACAGGGAGTTTGTGGAAAATGTGTTATCAAATAGCTTTATAAATTAACTAGATTTAAACTAAATGCAAAAAAAAATAATAATTTCAAGATTTGGAGTTGATTGGTTTTGAGTTATCTATTGCAAATTAAACTAATGGTAAATCAAAGGTAGAGTTGTAATGCAGATTAAGAGAGATTGACCATCTTAGGTTTCCAGTTTCCTTCAACAATTGTGTTTAAATCCAACTAGAAAGAGTCACATAGACATGACTCATGCATAAACGTTTGTTGTCATTAAAGGAAACTAAGTACTCGGATAAAAGAAACGCGAGGTTGTTACCCGATGCCCAATTAACATATCCAGCCCTAACCCCTCCCATGATATCTCAGTTGTCAACGACACCAACAACGCACGGTTTAGACTAAGATCAAAACATCAATTAACAAATTACAATCAAACATTCATGCATCATAATAAACATAGCAAACATACCAAGTTCATTATTCTAGAAATACGGATAAACACACAAAAGTCATAGAGAAAACCTTCAACCTAAGATGATCACCGAAAGTTTAGCCGGACATGGCTTAGACAATCATCATCACACACATATCAATGTTCGTAGTAATTAAAAACATCAACCAATTGTTTAGAAATTGTTCCAAGCTCTCAAGAACACCCAAAATTCCTCTCTAGACTGCTGATAACCGACTGTTCATGATTGGAAGTGAAAAGTTTCTTTAAAACCATCATAAACATGGCAGTTACAACTTCACAAAGCTCCGAGCCGTAGCCTACGGCCCCAGCCGTAAGCTACGGTCCCCATAGAAATGCCTTACGACCCTCAACTTCTGGATTACAGCCCACAATTTTCATATGATGAGGGCCGTAACCTACGACCCTGGCCATAGGCTACGGCTGTGCTTGGATTTTCTCATTAAACTTCTTTTTGCACATCTCGAATGCATCCACTTGATTCCGTTAAGCGCCAAATCTCATCCCAGCTTTATAAAACTGTTTATTATGCCTGTTTGTACCTGCATAACCAAACACACCATAGTTATCTAATTCCACTACCTAACATAATTAAATGTGAAGATTTATATTATTTTAGCGCACTTAAGGGTTGTCCCACGGACCACCCCTCACATCCCCACACTTAACCGTTGCTTGTCTCAAGCAACACATCAACTGTTTTCAACTCATACCCACTTTCAATTCAAACCAAGCAAAATGTGCCATCATTTTACTAGCTTACATCATACCATGTAACACACCCCTCACAATCAACTCTCTTTTCGCAAGTTCGGGTTCAATCGCCTTTGAGCTTCCCTCATTGGTTTTGCATCTTCGGTTGTTATGATCTTATGCATCATAATGGATGGACTAATTCCTTTCAAATCAGCAATGTCCACCCAATAGCCGCCTTATTCTCTTTCAACACTTTCAATAACGAATGTTCTCCAAATTAGAAGCAATGATGACCGGAAAAGTGTCGTCATCCCCTAAAAATGCATATTTCATGTGACTTGGCAATTCTTTCAACTCCAACTTTGGTGGCTCTTCTAATGATGGCTTCATCCCCGAGCTAATTTCCACCGGTTGACTCTCAAACTGATGGGTTCATGGCGGACGACCCTCTTTGACCGCTAGAGCATTCAACTTTTGCTCCTCTATCCTCAATGCACAAGCATGTACCTGTTCAGAAAAATCACAAACACAAGTTTCCATGCTATCCTCCTCATACTCGTGCAGTTCACATCCGTCTACCAAATCTGCCAATAAACACTCATCAACATCAATAGAGTTAGAAGTGTTAGTGAAAACATTCAATCGCATTTTTCTATTTCCAAAAGTCATGTCAACAGTTCCAAACCGACAATCAATCACAGCATGAGCGGTACTAAAAAATGGACGACCCAAAATAATATTTTGTGGTTGTTTTGGGTCCACGGATGAGTAGTCTAATACAAGAAAATCTCCCGTATAGTAGAAATCATCAACCTTAACAATTACATCTTGCACCATTCCCCGAGGAAGTTTATGAGATAAATCGGCCAAAACAACTGTTGTCTCAACCCTTGCCAATGGACCAAATTCATATTGGTCATATAAACCTCCTAGTAAAATACTCACTCCAGCTCTAAGATCTAACAACGCCCTTGACATTTTAAAATTTCCAACTTGAATATTTATTAATGGTGTTCCCGAGGATCTTGGATCTTTGGAGGAAGCTCCCCATTAAGAACCGCACTAACATATCCCGTCAAGTCAACCCGCTTAGGCATTTTCTTCTTTTGTTGCCTTTTTTGAGTGCATAATTCTTTCAAAAATTTTGCATAAGTGGGTACTTGTTTTATTGCATCAAGTAAAGGAAGATTCACTTTTACTTGTTTAAAAACATCCAACATTTCCTCTTTTTGAGGACCCCTAGTGGAAATAAAATTTTTCTTACCCGGGTCAAGTAAAGCCGAAGGAAATGGAATTTGACTAGTTTCCCCTTTCTCATTTTTATCTTGTAGAATTTCACCCAACCCGGTTTTACACTTACTTTTTCAACATTAGGATCCTTCGACACAATTGAGGTTGATCCCTCATCCTCATCACTTTCATTACCCATAATATCCTCAACCACCCCATCAACCAAACACGGTGACAAATTTGCTTTAAATTCTTTACCACTTCTCAAGACACTAACATGATTAATAGGAATATTACGTGAATTATTATGAGAAGGATTTACCTTGGTGTCACTAGGAAGTTGTCCTTTACCTTTTTTCAATTCCGCTACCTCGGACGCGAGTTGACCCATTTGAGTGGTCAACGCTTGGATGCTTTTATCACGAACCTCATCTTTTTGCATCCGGACCTCATCAAGTTGGTTCCTTTTTTGCATGTCTTGTTGCATCGTTCTAAGCATATCCATCATTTGATTCCCATTTGATGAATTTTGACCCGAAGAACCACTTTAACCACCACCCGGTTGTTGATATTGAGCTTGAAAACCTTGATTGTTTCCGCTTCTAAAATTACCTTGATTGTATTGTTGACGCGGAACAAAATTTCCTTGAGTACCTTGGAAATTTGGGTTAACTTGATTCACCGGGTTCCCATAACGAAGGTTTGGATGGTTCCTCAACCCGGGGTGATATGTGTTCGAATTCATGCCAAAATTTCTACCACCCCCTTGAATAGCGTTTACCTCCTCCACTTGACCTTCAACACATGCCGCCACACAAACATCCGCCGCATGCCCTATTTCATTGCAATTAGTGCATACATTATAAACTTGGTTAGTTGTATGTACCTCCACATCCTCCATGGCGTTTACTTGTGGTCTCGTAACCACATACTTCTTATTTCTTGATACTTGTGCCTGCCGTTTAGAATTGAACGACATTTGTTCCAAGAAGGCCCAATCATCTTGCTCGTAATTTGTGCCAAATGTACCATTAGAAACCAACACTAAATATGAGCATCACCATCCACACCTTCACCTAATCCTACTACAAATCCTACTCCTACATTGGAAGTACAATCCACTAACACCACATCACCCGCAATTACTCAACCCGCAACCGCTCTCACCTTTAACCCTTCAACCATGGTTCCACCATTTTCATCTTTTTTCCCATCAACTGGTCAATCATCCTCCACTCAACAAATACCACCAAACCAATTCCAACCCAGTTCAACCATCATCCTACTACATCCACTTTCCAACCTTCACATCAAACGGGTTTTTACCAACCATCATCTCAATACGTGCAATCTTCAGATGTTGGAGGAGAAGGTTTATATGATGGGTATGACGATGAGTTTAGAGGATACGAAGAAGAGGGGTATTATTATGGGGGAGAAGGAGGTAATTTGGGACCTCAAGGAGGTGTGATGTACCAAGGGCAACAAGTTGAACAAATTCATGAAGTGGTTAGGCAACCAACTGGGGGACAACAAATTCGTCTGCATGGGCCACAGTTTCAACGGCCTATGCCTTTGCAACAAGTGCGTCCTCAATATCAACAACCACGGTTTCAACAACCTCCACAAGTTCAAAGACCGGTGCAACAACTGGCGGTGCAACAACCTCAATATCAACAACAACTTGCGGGAAGTGGTAAAGAAAGAGGTAATTAAATGGTTGGATTCCGGAATAATCTATCCGATTTCGGATAGTGATTTGGTAAGTCCTACCCAAGTGGTTCCTAAAAAAGCCGGCATTCAAATTATCAAAGATGAGAGTGGTGAACAAATAGCCACCCGACCAATCACCGGGTGGCGAGTTTGTATTGATTATCGGAAGTTAAACACCGCTACTTCTAAAGACCATTTACCATTACCTTTTATCGACCAAATTATTGAAAATTATCGGGTAAAAAGTTTTATTGTTTTCTAGATGGGTACTCGGGTTATAACCAAATCGCCATTCATCCCGACGATCAACACAAAACCACTTTTACTTGTCCTTATGGCACTTTTGCCTTTAGGCGAATGCCCTTTGGATTGTGTAACGCCCCAACAACTTTTCAATGATGTATGATGAGTATTTTCTCGGACATGGTTGGGGAGTCGCTTGAGGTGTTTATGGATGATTTTTCCATTTTTGGCACTAGTTTTGAATCTTGTCTCGATGAGTTGCAAAAAGCTTTAAAAAGATGTGTCGAGAAAAATTTAGTGTTAAGTTGGGAAAAAAGTCATTTCATGGTCCAAGAGGGGATTGTGTTGGGTCATGTGATTTCGAAAAAAGGGATGGAGGTGGATAAGGCAAAATTCGGGTAATATCATCTTTGCCTCCACCAAAAAATGTAAAATGGGTAAGATCGTTTTTGGGACATGCGGGATTCTATAGACGATTTAATTAAAGGTTTTAGTGTTATTACTAAACCTTTATGTAGTTTGTTATTGAAAGATGTCCCTTTTGAGTTTACTAATGAATGTTTGCAAGCTTTTGATGTTTTGAAGGAACAGTTGGTGAAGGCTCCTATTTTGCAATCGCCAGATTGGTCAAAGCCGTTCGAGATAATGTGTGATGCAAGTGACACAACTATTGGGGCAGTTTTGGGTCAACGGGTCGATAAGAAGCCGGTGGTAATTTATTATGCAAGTAAGACTTTGTCCGAGACGCAACTGAATTACACCACAACAGAAAAAGAATTATTAGCGGTGGTGTATGCCTTGGACAAGTTTCGCTCATATATTTGGGGGAGAAAAGTGGTTGTGTATTCGGACCATAGCGTGGTTCGATACTTGATGGAGAAAAAGACGCGAAGCCCCGACTGATCCGTTGGGTATTACTACTACGAGAGTTTGATTTAGAGACCCGGGACAAAAAGGGATGTGAAAATGTTGTAGCGGATCACTTGTCCCGGATTCCATTAGAAGGTGTCGATGATATGAGCGAGATCAATGAACGGTTTCCCCATGAGCAACTCTTGGCCGTTTCTACTTTTGTTGCACCATGGTATGCCCATTAAGTAAAATATTTGGCCACGGGTGCTATTCCGGATCATTGGACCAAGAAACGAAGACAACAATTTTTGGTCCAAGTTAAACAGTATATATGGGATGAACCGGACCTCATCAAGATTGGGTCCGATCAAGTTATTCGAAGATGTGTACCCGAGATAGAGGTGTTAGAGATTTTGACCTATGCTCATTCATCTGCTTGTGGGGTCATTTTAGTGGTCAGAAGACGGGTTATCGGGTACTCACGTGTGGGTTCTATTGGCCTACAATCTTCAAGGATGATGCGAATATGCTCGTCAATGTACAAGATGTCAACAAATGTGAATATTCTCGAAGCGGGATGAAATGCCTTTACAACCGATTTTAGTAGTGAGGTATTTGATGTTTGGGGTATAGATTTCATGGGCCCTTTCCCGAGTTCGAATGGTTTCTTGTATATTTTGGTGGCGGTAGATTACGTATCAAAATGGATTGAAGCTATTCCTACAAGAACAAATGACCATTCGGTTGTTTGTAAGTTTGTGCAATCTAACATTTTTGCTCGCTTCGGGATCCCAAGAGTGATAATTAGTGATGGGGGTCACATTTCAAGAACTTTAATTTTGCAAAATTGTTGAAGAGGTATAGTGTGAATCACCGGATCGCTACGCCGTACCATCCGCAAACAAGTGGTCAAGTTGAAGTGTCCAACCGTCAAATCAAGGAAACTCTCATGAAGACGGTACGAACGGATCGAAAAGATTGGTCGAGTAAGTTAGATTATGCGTTATGGGCGTATCGAATGGCTTACAAAACTCCGAGTGGCACAACTCCTTATCGGATTGTTTATGGAAAAGGATGTCCCTTGCCGATGGAGTTGGCTCATCGGGCACATTGGGCAATTAAAATAGTAAATGCGGATTATGATGAAGCGGGGAGAATTCGAAAATTGCAATTGAGTGAGATAGAAGAAATTCGAGATGAAGCATATGAGTGTGCGTCCGCGTACAAAGACAAATTGAAGAAAGTTCACGATGCAAAAATTAAGAAAAAGGTTTTTGAGGTGGGTCAAAAGGTGTGGTTGTACAACTCGCGGTTGAAGATGTTTGCGGGCAAATTGAAGAGTAAATGGATGGGTCCATATGAGATCACGCGAGTGGTTCGGTTTGGCGATGTAGCTATTTTAGATGTGGGCACTAACAAAAGCAAATGGTAAATGGGCATCCGCTGAAACCGTACTTGGAAGGAAATGACATCAAGAATCTAGAGCTTGATAAGGTGGGCTACATTCTATGCCCGGGAAATGAGGAATGATCAAGAGGCCCAGGTTTGGTAGTGCAAATATTTAGTTAGTTTAGTTTAAGTTATTTTATGAATTAACATTCTTATGTTGAACCGGTGTTCGAAACAAGTGTGGAGATTCTTCCGAATTTCTCTAACATAGTGTTGAGGACAACATGGGTTTTTCGTGGGGGTAGGGTAATTTTTTGTTTTTTTTGGAAAAATATAAAAATCATAAAAAAATTGCAAAATGTTGATGCCCAGATAGGGCCGTAGCTTACGGCCTACGTCGTAGCTTTCGGCCTGGGTTTGTCATAGAAAAGCCTTACGGCCCTGTGGATCTGTTTTACGGCCCTGAGGTCGCAGAAAAAAATGCAGTCTCGTTTTTTTTATTTATCATAAAAAAATAATAATATATCACTAATTCCGAAAATTAACCCCAATCACAAATTCTCTACATTAACACTCATCCACACATACCTCTTTTTCTTTTATCTTCACCTACCACAACCCTAATTCCTCTTTCAACCTCCAAAACTTCACACTTGCATAACTTTCACATCTCTTGGACAAATCAAGTGATTTTTTAGTATAACGTGGCTAAAATTTCACAAGGAATTCAGATTTGTAGTCATATTCTGAAGATTACTTGGTTGTGGTGGTCGAATTTAAGCATTAAGGGTCCAAAAATTTGGGGTGTTTAGTGGGTTTTTGCTCAACTTGAAGTTCTTGTTTTTTTTCATCCTCTTCAAAGCTAAGGTATGCTATTTTTGTGTAATATTTGAAGTGCATTGCAGGTTTGTAAATTTTCATACTTGCCTTTGATTACACACTTGCTTGTAGTGGTTGGAAAATAGAACCTTGTTGAAATCATTGAACACATGGAGATGTAGATGATGTCTAGTTGAAAACTTTTGGAAAACTTGATAGTGTAGGAACATCATGCCCAAATTTGATTAAAAAAAGGGGGATTTTTATGTTCTTAAATCTATATCCGTAGTCACAAGCAAGTGTGGGGAAGGTATTGAATATGAACTTATGGGATTTTTGTGTGTATGTTTGTTTGATGTATTAGGAATGGGAAGGAATAAAGGTAAAGCGGTAGAAGGGTCATCAAGTCAACAAGAGGCGCAACAAAAGAAGAGAAGGTTAGTTCGAGTAGGTGACCCAGACTCGGAAGAAGATGCTCCACAAAGGGGTCCAAAACCAAAATGGACAACTGGTTCTTTGCTAGACCAACCGGAAGAATGGAGAGCGGATCTTTTTCACGATCAGATGAACAAGTTGGCTCAACGGAAGGAGGCGTTTATTTACGAAAAAAGAAATAAGAGAAGTTGATTGTGGACCTTTTGGGATTACGGATAAATTCAAAGCTTCAGGTTGGGAAGCCGCCCTTAAGTGTTATGATGGAATGGGAAGGAACTTGTATGATGAGGAAATACAAGAGTGGATGGCTACGTTGAAATGTCCACCATTCACTAAAGCTTCCAAGATGAAGTTAATCGGGACGGTAAATGGCATTGAGGTGGAAATGTCGTTTGACACATTAAAGCGAATCGCCAAGTTTGACAACAAGCCCAACAATCAGTATACGATTCCAAGCTTGAAGGATTTATACTTTGAGCCGGAAAAGCATCCTAGATGGAATGATATGTTAAGCTATTTCTTCTTTCCTGGAACAACTAGTGGGAGGCTCTTCCGAAAGAATTTACGAATTGAGGCAAAGCTTATGTTGATAATTGTGACACAGAATGTCATTCGATGTCGGGGTGACAAGGTTGAAGTTCGACATCCAGAAGTTCCGATTTTGTATTCCTTGCTAAATGGCTTCTGTTGATTCCATACCGTTTCTTGGTCCCAAACAACATTGGGATAAGTAGAAACAGTTTTGAAAGAAAGATCATTCCACACTGCCGACTCATTACTGCTCTATTAAAGGTGTATGGAGCAATCGGTGCTGATGATAAAGGGTCGTATAAAAAATTCACACCATTTGATATAAAGCAGTTGGGTAGTGGATGGAAGTATTCTGAATCTGAATGGTACCATAAACTTAAGAGTGAAGGACAGAGGTGGAGGGTTCTAAAGGCGGATGCAAGGCCGCTGCGTCCGGGAGAAGCGGATGATCCCGAAAGTGAGGAGGAAGTTACAAGTGGTGATGAGGACTACATGGATGACCCGTATGCAGGCCCGATGGATGTGGATCAAGGGGGTGCGAGTGGAAGTCATACGCATGGAGGCGGATTCTTTGATTATACGGAGCGTTCTTATGAACCGAATTGGGATCATCAAGGAACCATGCAAGAAGTAATTCAGAATCAGCGTCCGTTGCGGTCCATATTTGACAGTTGGTCCAGGTCCGAAAGGACATTCTTTGATCATCAAACTTGGATGGGTGCATGGATCGAGCTCTTAAACATAATTTTGATAGACAGGAGTCGTGGAACCGCACTAATTATGCTCGCGAACAAGAAATAGATAACCGATATGTTGATGATCAAAACCGTCGTCTACACGCCGATTGGCATGCAGGGCAACCGGTTGTTGTTGACCCGTCACCGGTTAATTATTCAGCGTTGCCTCCTTATGACGGTAGTATTTCATATCCCACGCCACCGTTGCATCATTCGCAATGGTTAGATCCTAGAGAGAACATGCAACCGCAGCAAGGAGGGGATGAAGGCGGAAGTAGTACTGGAGCTTTTGGGTTCGGTGAGTTTTCGGAGATGATGACGTCAATCTTTGGACCGCCCCAACCTCGCTATTATTGATCAGGTGGTGTTCTTTCTTTAATTGTATATATGTGTAAATATTGGCGTTTATGTTGATGTTTTTGGTTGGAGGTTGGGTGGTGTTTAGTTGATTGTTGTGTTTTATGGGATATGCTTGTTGGTGGAGTTTAAAAAAAATAATAATAATACAAAAAGAAATTTGGGATTTGAGAAGAAAACCAAAAGTGAATTGTGGTTATTGAGTGAGGAGATCTTCCAAAACTATACATTGGGACAATGTATCCCAAGTGTGGGGATGGGAGGAAAATTTTGAAGTTTTGAAAATTTTCAACCAAGCATAAGAGTGTAAAAAATTTGAAAACTTTTCATCAATCCATATTACACATCGGTAGCCCGTTGTACCTTCTTTCTTGGTGAGTTTTGTGCCACACACATATATTAATTAGAAAATTTCTTTTTGATTGAGTGGTAATGTGCTTATTGTGTTAATATAACTTGTTGGTAGATGCATTTCGAGGCCTTAGCTTGTTTGCTTGTAGAGATGATAGAGGCATTTAGGTGGCCTCGTCTCGATGTGTGAGAGTGTGGATTTTGGGGGGTTGGGCCTCATAAGTTATATATATGAGCTTGGTGATGTGAGGGGTGAGGGTTTGGTCTGTAGTAACCATGTTTGAGCTTTTAGCCATTCGTTTGTGACCCATACCTAACTCCTTATATTTACCTATTGATTTGATTCGGTGTAGTAGTGTTATTTAGTAGTGCTTTGTTGCATATGTTTGCTTTGAAAAAAAAACTGAAAAGTCCAAAAAGAAAGAGTAATGATGTTAGTTAGTGGAAAAAATGGAAAAGAAAAGAAAGATGGAAGGTAGCTGTTTATTTAGTTAATGTTTGCATTGTTTTTATCTTTATTGTAATAGTATCACCGAATCGAATCAACGAACTACTTGCATATATTTCCTCATTCCTACCCTTATGCCTAGCCTAGTTACAACCATTAAGTCCTTTTGATTTACAAGCAAGCTAGGCATGTTTTAGGCGGAGATTTGATCTACACACAAGCATATTGTCACACATTAGCACATTTGCATTGAGATTGCTAGCATAAATGTAGCTAGTTTCTTTTGTTGTCACCGAAAAGAGAGTTGAGTGTGAGGGTTGTGTTACATGGTATGATGTAAGCTAGTAAAAGGATGACACATTTTGCTTGGTTTGAATTGAAAGTGGGTATGAGTTTAAAATAGTTGATGTGTTGCTTGAGACAAGCAACGGTTAAGTGTGGGGATGTGACGGGTGGTCTGTGGGACAACCCTTAAGTGCGCTAAAATGATATAAATCTTCACATTTAATTATGTCAGGTAGTGGAATTAGATAACTACGGTGTGTTTGGTTATGCAAGTACAAACAGGCATAATACGCGGTTTTATAACGCTGAGATGAGAATTGGCGCTTAACGGAATCAAGTGGATGCATTCGAGATGTGCAAAAAGAAGTTTAATGAGAAAATCCAAGCAGAGCCGTAGCCTACGGCCAGGGCCGTAGGTTACGGCCCTCATCATATGAAAATTGTGGGCCGTAATCCAGAAGTTGAGGGCCGTAAGGCATTTCTATCGGGACCGTAGCTTATGGTTGGGGCCATAGGCTACGGCTCGGAGCTTTGTGAAGTTGTAACTGCCACGTTTATGATGGTTTTAAAGAAACTTTTCACTTCGAATCATGACCAGTCGGTTACCAGCAATCTAGAGAGGAATTTTGGGTGTTCTTGAGAGCTTGGAACAATTTCTAAACAATTGGTTGATGTTTTTAATTACTATGAACATTGATATCTGTGTGATGATGATTGTCCAAGCCATGTCCAGCTAAACTTTCGGTGATCATCTTAGGTTGAAGGTTTTCTCTATGACTTTTGTGTGTTTATCCGTATTTCTAAAGTAATGAACTTAGTATGTTTGCTGTGTTTATTATGATGCATGAATGTTTGATTGTAAATTGTTAAATGATGTTTTGATCCTAAAGTGTGGGTTCTTGGTGTCGTTGACAACCGAGATATCATGGGAGGGGTTGGGGCTGGATATTGGTTAATTGATCATCGGGTAACAACCTCGCGTTTCTTTAATCCGAGTACTTAGTTCCCTTTTATCACAACAAACATTAAACGTTAACATGGCTTGGACAATCATCATCACACAGATATCATTGTTCATAGTAATTAAAAACGCAATTGTTTAGAAATTGTTCCAAGCTCTCAAGAACACCCAAAATTCCTCTCTAGACTGCTGGTAACCGACAATTCATGATTGGAAGTGAAAAAGTTTCTTTAAAACCATCATAAACATGGCAGTTACAACTTCACAAAGCTCCGAGCCGTAGCCTACGGCCCCAGCCGTAAGCTACGGTCCCCATAGAAATGCCTTACGGCCCTCAACTTCTGGATTATGGCCCACAATTTTCATATGATGAGGGCCATCACCTACGGCCTTGGCCATAGGCTATGACTGTGCTTGGATTTTCTCATTAAACTTCTTTTTGCACATCTCGAATGCATCCACTTGATTTCGTTAAGCGCCAATTCTCATCCCAGCGTTATAAAACCACGTATTATGCCTGTTTGTACCTGCATAACCAAACACACGGTAGTTATCTAATTCCATTACCTAACATAATTAAATGTGAAGATTTATATCATTTTAGCGCACTTAAGGGTTGTCCCACGGACCACCCGTGGAGTTCCTAATCCCTACAAGTTTTTAATGCACGGGATTATTCATGCCTTCAGTCATCGAAAAGCTGGCCTAGACGACGTTCAAGATTATATGGCGTGTATGGCCACAGCGCTAGTTCTGAATAAGAAGTTCAACTTCTCGAAGCTGGTGTTTACTCATATGAGGAACAACATGGGAACAAACAGGCTTGTCATGTACCCAAGATTCGTTCAAATGCTTATCGACGACAAATTCAAGAAGATTGCGAAGGATCCTAACGACATTCTTTATCTTAGCCACATGGATGAAGTAACAGTCAAGAAGCTCATTACTTTTCAAAACAAGTTCAGCGCCAGTTGCAAAGCCACTATTTGGTGCTATGGTGTCTGCTGATTATATCGCAGCGCCTGAATACAAATGGAGAAAGGCAGAAAGTGGTGATTCGAAAGAGGTGAATGCTGAAAAGAATTGTTATCAACTTTCAAGGAAAAGCACAGTGATTGGTTTTTGAAGGAAGTAGTAGAAGAGAAGAAGAAAACATCTAGAAAGTCAAAGAAAGTCGAAACTATGCTTATTAATGAAGATGAACCTGAAAATATTCAAGCAGAAGCTGGTTCAAGTGTTGTTGTTTTGAGAGTCAAGAAACAGAAAAAGAGACTCATGAAGATGAAGTAATTTCTGCGACGTCTGACAAAGACGAAGATAGTGATGATTCTCTCGAGAAAGTAACTAAGAAAGCTATCGCAGAAAAGGAGTAAGAAAAGATAAAAAGAAGTGATGCAGACTATGAACCAGGTTCTGAAAAGGTTTTGACGATGAGAGACCAAAGAAAAAAGCTAAACGCGTATAGTCTTCTGCAAAAGATGCTACTTTGAAGACTACAGGTTCTCCAAGCACAAAAGGGAGAAAAGCTTCACAAAAACCAAAAACCGTCGTTATGTTGGTCAGAAGAAGAAAAGCACAAAAGTTACACAAGAACCTTCTGGTGCAAAAGAAACAGGAGCTACACAAGAACCTCCTGCGGCTGAAACAGTTCAAATTTCTGTTGTTCAAGAGACTACTGAGCAACCAGGAGCCACACAAGAACCTCCTAAGTCTGATTTTACTTGAAATACCAATTATAGAGTCTCAAGATCATCCAACGACATCATAGCCTGAAAGTTCAATTCCGAAAGAGATTCCTGTGCCCAAAGAGTACTTCAAAGTCAACACCATAAACTACTCTGAGGTCAAAGTTTTTTGGAAATATCCCTGATGAGCCAGTTGACATTGAAGATCTAAATGATTTCTGTCCAGACACAAATGTTGAAGAACTTGAGAAAAGAGTCAATGTTCTGGAAGAAAAGGTATCAAATAACGAAGCTGAAAAAGCTGCTTTGGAGCAAATAGTGAAACAAAGCGAGGTCGAAAAGGAAATATTGAATGACAAAGTAAAATTCTTAGAAGGTGGTCGTGGATACTTAAAAGCACTAATTGAAAGTCTGCAAGATGCGAATGAAAGACTGCAGAAAGAGATTGCAGAATTACGATCAGAAAGGGAATTGAATGATAGAAGTTTTACCAGACTGCAGAAAGTGTTATCGAACAGTCTGGGAATTAATTTCAAGGAAATATATGAACGATTGGATTTACAAGAGGCGAAAGAGAAAGTAGAGAAAGAGCTTGTAGAATAGGGAAAGGATAAGAATGTGATTGAGGGTATGCCCAAGACAACAGAGCCTGTAATTGAAACTGCTGATGCTGCTAAAGCTTCTGAGTCTGAAATTATCTCAGAGAAACAAACAGAACAAAAGGATGATGAAGAAGCTGAGGATGAGGATAATGATGATGAGCCTGTTGATGATCCGAAAGATGATTCTGATAATGATGATGGTCAGGGTGGAGTTGGATTAAAGATTGTTGATGCTAAAGTGTCCGATGAGTTTGACTTTTCCTCGTTACTGAGCGATGATGTAAACATGATGGAAGATCAAAGTAAGGGGGAGCAGACAGGGCAAGCAGGGCAAACTGATGAAGATATGATTGATGCTATTGTTGCAATTCCTGTTGCTGCTATGCCTACAAAGCCATTGGTATTAATGTTAGAGCACAACATAGAAGAAGGAGAGTTTGTTCACAACATGACAAAGGAAGATCTTGCATAGCTGCTGAACGTTGATGCTGAAACATTTGATTTTGATTTCGAAGAGGAGGTGGTAAATATTGATACGTTTGAACAAAATGAATACTGCAACAAAAGAAGATCTGATGCTGATGATTACGACAGAGTCATTATTGAAGATAGATCAGATGATGAACAGGATGAAGCACAAAAGTATGTTGGTTTGAATACATATAGTTTTCCTATGTTTGAAGAGACGTACGAACAGTTGAATAAAGATCTGTTGAAAGAAAAGATAGCAGAATCTGTTCGTGAAGGAAAGATTCCGAAGCCAATGACTAAAGCCGAGATTGCTGAAGCTAAGAAATCATGGTTTAAAGAAATGCCAAAAGAAAGAAAGTTTCAACGACCGATAGCATTCTTTACCAGAGATGCAGACAAGTCATTAGGTGATATCCTAAGCTGGGGGTGGTTGAAAGAGTTGAATGTCTAAGCCATTAAATGGGAATTCAGAGTGCAATACTTTAAATACTTGGGAGATTTCAGTACACTACCATACTGGGATGTGGAGGAATTAGTGAAAACGAGGAATGTGAGTTACCATGTGAAGTTTATTGATAAGTTATTATGGAAAATGATAAAGTTTGAAGCGACACAAGGATTCAAATACTGGAAGCCGTTTATACCGAAAGCGTCGAATCAAAACTAACAAGCAAACGGGTGAGAAAGACATTACGTTGATCATGAAACATCCGCTTGCAATGAAGAACATGCCCCTAATGCCAATAGAACAAGATTTCTATCCGTTGTTCAAATGGTGGCAAGTTGATCCAACAATGTGTGAGGCAGTAATATTTTTGAGGTTTGAAGAGCATCTAGATATTAGTAAAGAAAGATCAGCTGAAGTACTTCAAAAGGAAGGATTTTGGGGGTTATGGAGAACGATACGCATACTAGACCCTATGTGGCTAGTGAATTGTTCAAAGGAGGATATTCGATGTGTATTCTTTAACAAGGTTTGTTATGAGAAAGACATTACGTTGATCATGAAACATCCGCGTGCAATGAAGAACATGCCCCTAATGCCAATAGAACAAGATTTCTATCCGTTGTTCAAATGGTGGCAAGTTGATCCAACGACGTGTGAGGCAGTAATATTTTTGATGTTTGAAGAACATCTGGATATTAGTAAAGAAAGATCAGCTGAAGTACTTCAAAAGGAAGGATTTTGGGGGTTATGGAGAACGATACGCATACTAGACCCTACGTGGCTAGTGAATTGTTCAAAGGAGGATATTCGATGTTTATTCTTTAACAATGTTTGTTATGAGAAGCGTGAAGAAGTTCAAGCGATGCAGTATCAGAGGATCATTAATGTTTGCTACGCTCACGGCGTAAATTCTGGAAGAATGTGAGAATCGAGTTGGCGAGAGTTAGAACGAGAAGAGTTTTTTAAGGAAGAAAGGCGTCTGGAACGTTTTCAAGAAAAGACTAGGGAGGCGAGACTTAGACGTTTTCAGTTCATGACAAAAGTGCCACCTACAGATCAAACGCCAATTCCTGCGCAAGAAAGAAGGAAAAAGCCGTATAAGAATTTCTTTGGGCGCTGCAGATAGAGGATTTGAAGAAAGAGCTTTTGAAGACTGATCAAGACGAAGACGATATCCAAGGGGGAGTCTGTTAGTACAGTATGTCTATGTCTTAATGTTGTATCGAGTCTGTTTAGATTGGATTAGATTATGTTAGAAACGAGAAGTATTTATGTAATTAGGTATCAAGTTCGCCCGGAATAATGAAGTATGAACAAGTTCGGCCGAACTTGTTCAACAAGTTCGCCCCAACTTGTATGATCCCAAGCGAACTTGATGCACTATAAATAGGTGCCTCATGGTTTCTCACTTGTAACTTTGCACACTTAGAGGCGAAGCTCTGTCAGATCCGGAAATTGAATGTACTTGACTTTATGGTCAATAAACAGACAATTAACGAGTAATTCTTGCATATTTGATTAACATGTCACTTAGTTTCCGCCTATTTGGACATTTAGATACAAATTAGGTTCCCGAGCTATTCAGGAGTGATCTAACATCAAAGCTTATCTTCTTCAAACCACTGGCACTTCTCCTCCTACTGTGATACTTGTGAACACATATGATGCCAAAAAGGGGGAGAAAGAAACTGAAGGGCTCAAGCTAAAGCCAGATCCAAAAGCCAAACCAGTGGTTGAGATACCAAAGCAAGATGGGTCAAAGAAAGTTGATGAAACCCTCAACCTCTTTGCTGAACAAAAGCAATTGAGAAAAGAGAGGTTAGCAAATAAAGGTGCAGATAGATTTGAAAAAGAAAAGACTGAACAAATGAAAAAGGAAGAGCTTGGTACTTCAAAGCAAAGAAGAAAGTCAACCAAAAAGGTTAACCAACCAGCATCCACCCCTTCCAAAATCACTGTTCAATTAGGCAGCACAGAAAAACCATCATCACCATCAAAACCTCCATCAAATCCAGAACCATCAGGTGTTATAACACCTGTTATGTCAACAATTGTTGATACAACAGTGTTACAACAGATGATACACCATCCACTGCTCTAATCACTTTTCCAACCACTACTCACCAAATACCCACACCCACAAGAATTCCCAACCAACCACCTTCACCCAAACTCATTTTCAAAAGAAGGAAGACCACAAATGTCATAAGTGATGATAATATCGTTCCTTCACCTATTCCTTTATCCTCACAACCACTGACCATAACCACTAATGCTCTTTAAAAATCCACATCATCTCAACCAATAGCAAGAAAAGTGTTTCCTCTTACCACACAATTCCCATTGGATCTACCTGTTGTCAAGGAAGAAATTAAATCATTTTACTCTAAAGAAGATCCATAAAAGAGGAACTTCCCATCTCTGGAAGGATATCCAAAACCAAAGAACATAGATGAATACTTGCACTTAAAAGCCAAACAAGAAGAGGATATCACCAAAAGATATACAAAGGGAAGAAGTGACAGAGAAGTCCAAAACTACATGCAATATCAACTAAGCAAGGCCAGAAGACTTCTCCAAAGACCTATGCAAGAGATTGTCTGAGAAAGATGATGAAAGGCTGAGAAAGGATTACATTGATCATATTATGGAAAACAAGCAATACATGGCTACAAGGGCTCATTTCAAAGATTGGTCTGTGAGTGACTTGAAACAAGAAGTTGAAAGGATGCAAGAAATCCTAAAAGATCCTAACAAAAAGCCGACTCCTCCAGACTGGTCCAAATTCAAAAAGAAAGTGCCTGATAAAGCTCTAAGGCTTAGAAGGATGATAGAAAAGTTGATAACTGCCAATTATGGAACTAAGAATCAAATCACAAGATGGTCAGAGGTTAAGGTTGAGGAAGCTTATAAGGGGTTGGAAGTGCTGAGAAAGAAAGATCCAACAGTACAACAAAAGCCAAACTACTCTGCATCAGAGGTTACTGTTCATCAAGCCCAACCTACTCAAAAGTCAACTTCAACATCTACCACATCTATCCTTGCCTTGAATCAAAGAAAGAGGTAAAGGGAGATGTCTGAGGAAGATAAGAAGAGGTTTGAACACTCTTTCATCAAAGAAGGCATCATTTATCAAGCCAAATTCCACACTGATGATGAAAGCGATATGCGAAGAGAAACTCTATCAAAAATTGCTCATCAAATTCAACCATCCTTCTCAAAAATAAAGAGCCATCCTAGAAAACCATCTGATCCAAAAATTCTAAAGTGGAAGGTTTATAAAGACACCCACGAATTGACTGCTCAAATCAAATGGTGATGCTACCAAGATAAGCAAGGAGGATGCATAGGGGCTATGTGCAGAAGACCTCTAAGACATTATGAATCTGGAGTTGGAAGAGGATTAGGATGATATTGAATCTCTTAACTTTGAACTACAATTCAAAGGCCAAATAAGAGAGTTCATGTTGAGAAATAAAGATCAAGAATAAACATGGGTTTTGGCATCATTTGTTCCAGGGGGAGATTGTTGGGATTGAACCCTATCAAAGGAATAGATGATATAAAGCCAAAACATCATCAGATGATTGATCCTGCATAACAGAGTTTGTAAACTCTGACTGAAGCCCCTGATGAAGCCAAGGTCTGCTATACAAGAACTATTGAAGCTAAGGTCTGATGAAGCAATGCACTAATGAAGAATAAAGTCAAAGGTCTGATGAAGACCACCAGATCTTAGGATATCAGAGTTTAGTATTAATCAGTGTTTATCAATGTAACAGTGTTTTTTATTTAGTATATGATAGGTTAATCAGTAGTTGGGGTTAGTTATTTTGTTAGCAGTCGCTTTCACCTCTGACATCAGCAAAGATGCTCAGAGGTTAGCATTATAGTACAAATACTTGCCTTGGTTATACTGTTTTACTTATCCATTAAAAGATCATTCACCAATCATCTTCTCTGCATTTCTGTACTATCAAACTTAGTTATAAAAGGCTGAGGGGGAGTTTGTGATTCACATGCAAAACTATTCGTTTGAAAGCATGATGATGAAAGCAATCTTCCATTGATTGTAAAACAAAGTTTTCTATTTCCGCTGCAATACACTATGTTTTACCTTCCTTAATTTACCATCTTACAAAACATTTACAATCAATTAAACTCAGATCCTAACACCTATGACTTTATTCTTCATCAGAGCTTTGCTTCATCAGACCTTAGCTTCAATGGTTCTTGTATATCAGACCTTGGCTTCATCAGTGGCTTGGGTCAGAGTTTAGAAACTCTGTTATGCAGGATCAATCATCTGATGATGTTTTCGCTTTATATCATATGTTCCTTTGATAGGGTTCAATCCCAACAATCTCCCCCTAGAACAGTTGATGCCAAAACCCATGTTTATTGTTGATCTTTATTTCTCAACACGAACTCTCTTATTTGGCCTTTGAATTGTAGTTCAAAGTTAAGAGATTCAATATCATCTTCATTCTTTTTGAGCTCCAGATTCATAATGTCTTCGAGGTCTTCTGCACATAGCCCTTATGCATCTTCCTTGCTTATCTTGGTAGCATCACCATTTGATTTGAGCAAAGTCAATTCATGGGTGCCTTCCACTTTAGAATTTGGATCAGATGGCTTTCTAGGATAACTTTTTATTGTTGAGAAGGATGGTTGAATTTGATGAGCAATTTTTGATAAAGTTTCTCTCAGCACATCACTTGCTTCATCAGTGTGGAATTGGGCTTGATAAATGATGCCTTCTTTGATAAAGGTCTGTCCAAACCTCTTATTATCTTCCTCAGACATCTCCCTTTACCTTTTTCTTTGATTTAAGGCAAGGATGGATGGGGTAGATGTTGATGTTGATTTTTGAGAAGGTTGGGCTTGATGAACTGTAACCTCTGATGCTGAGTAGTTTGGCTTTTGTGGCACTGTTGGATCTTTCTTTCTCAGCACTTCCAACCCCTTGTAAGCTTCCACAACCTTAACCTCTGACCATCTTGTGATTTGATTTTTAGTTTCATAATTGGTTGCTATTAGCTCTTCTTTCATCCTTCTGAGTTTTAGAGCTTTATCAGGCACATTCTTTTTGTATTTGGACCAGTCTGGAGGAGTAGGCTTTTTGTTAGGATCTTTCAACATTTCTTGCATCCTTTCAACTTCTTGTTTCAAGTCACTCACAGACCAATCTTTGAACTAAGCCCTTGTTTCCTTGTATTGCTTGTTTTCCATGATATGATCAATGCGATCTTTCCTCAGGCTCTCATTATCTTTCTCAGACAATCTCTTGCATATGTCTTTGGAGAAGTCTTCAAGTCTCCTGACCTTGCTTAGTTGATATTGCATGTAAATTTGGACTTCTCTGTCACTTCTTCCGTTTGTATCCCTTTTGGTGATATCCTCTGCTTGTTTGGATTTTAAGTGCAGGTATTCATCTATGTTCTTTTGTTTAGGATATCTTCCAGAGATGGGAAGTTCCTCTTTTCTGGATCTTCATCAGAGTAAAATGATTTAATTTCTTCTTTGACAACAGGTAGATCCAGTGGGAATTGTGTGGTAAGAGAAAGCAATTGTCTTACAGTGGGTTGAGATGATGTGGATTTTTGAAGAGCAACAGTGGTTGTGGTCAGTGGTTGTGAGGATAAAGGAAGTGGTGAAGGAATGATATTATCATCATTTATGACATTTGTTTTCTTCCTTCTTTTGAAAATGAATTTGGGTGAAGGTGGTTGGTTGGTTGGGAATTCTTGTGGGTGTGGGTATTTGGTGAGTAGTGGTTGGCAAAAGGGTTAAGAGCATTGGATGGTTTATCATCTGTTGACACAACAGGTGTTATAACATCTGATGGTTCTAGATTTCATGGAGGTTTTGATGGTGATGATGGTTTTGTTGTGCCGTCAGATTGAACAATGATTTTGGAAGGGGTGGATGCTGGTTGGTTAACCTTTCTGGTTGACTTTCTTCTTTGCTTTGAAGTACCAAGCTCTTCCTTTTCATTTGTTCAGTCTTTTCTTTTTCAAATTTGTTTACCCCTTTATTTGCTAACCTCTCTTTTCTCAATTGCTTTTGTTCGGCAAAGAGATTGAGGTTCTCATCAACCTTCTTTGACCCATCTGGCTTTGGTATCTCAACCACTGGTTTGGCTTTTGGATATGGCTTTATCTTGATCCATTCAGTTTCTTTCTCCCCCTTTTTTGCATCATCTATGTTTACAAGTATCACAGTAGGAGGAGAAGTGCTAGTGGTTTGAAGAAGATGAGCTGTGATGGCTTTAATATCTGCAAGTGTGTCTTGATATCTTGCATCAACCATATTTCTAAACTGGTGCATATGTTTCTCATTTTTGAAGATCAGCATGTTGTCTTTGTTGTTGAAGCAGAGGATATAAGAGTTGCCATAGCTCTGCAGTGGTTGTTGATGTTATAGCAGTGGATTGAGTTTTGGAACTTTGTAACATCTGTTGCATCATATTTTTGATATCAGCAATAGATGATTCTATACTTGAAACTCTCTTTGTCAATTCCTTGTATCTTAGCTCATCACCTAACTTAATAGGATCATCTGAACTCCTACCTGTGGTAGTTTTATCTGTGTTATCATGAGCAGAAGTTTCCTTCATAGCTTCAAAAACAGATGCCCCTTTGTCTTGGAACTAGGGACTTCCCACATGAACAGAGGTTACCTTGGTAGCCTCAACAGTGGTTGCCATCAAGAGAGTCTTATACATGTAATCAGTGTCCAACTGAGAATTTGTGAGTTCTACAATTGTAGTGATTGCTCTGCTTGAATTATCACCAAGGGTTATATGTAACCCAAGGGATGTACCCTCCTCAACTGTTGATGGGATAACAAAGATAGAGGCATCAGACTCAGTCACTTGTTGATGAATATTCTTAGTGATAGGTTGGTGAGAAGAACTGATTTCTGTCTGATCCAAATCTATAGCTTTCATAGAGGTAAAATAGTTTGTGGAAGATTTGTTGGTGAAGGTTATGGTGTAGAAAGCGACATTGCCCTGGGAGAGGGGCATCAGAAGTTAGAGCCAAGTGGATTCAGAGCTTCATAGATTGGTGCCCCTGTGCTTACAACTTGTTCCTTTTGTGAGGAATCAAGAGGAGTTTGGTCTAAAGGTTGAGATCTTTCTAACATCTGCTGTGAGGAAGTAGCAGCAGTGTTTTCTGGTGATTTTTGTGTTGTCACTGGGTTAACCTCTGGGATCTCATCTTCCAGAGGACCCTTTTTGGTTTTTGGTTTGGTGGGCTTTTTGGATTTTGCCTTTGGTTTCTTTTTTAAAATTGCTGGTGTGGGTTTCAAAGTACTTGTTTGTAGTACTTTGATCACCAGGAGCAGTGGGCTCAGTAGCAATGGGTTGAGCTTGTGATGTTTGTTCTAAAATTTGCTCAGCCCTCTCTACTTGTGTTTTTGAAACCTTTGATTGATTGGTGATGCGAGTAAAAGTTTCATGAGTTAGGCTACCATGTGGAGTCACAGCACCTTGTTTGACAGCATCACCAATTTTCTTTTCAAGATAAACACTTAAAAATCTAGGGTGCATTAGAAAAGGTGAGCGACTTTTTTTGCTGTTGTCAATGTTTGACACCAAGTCATTAAACAATACTTGAGAAAAGTTAAAATCAGATTTTGTTAAAATTGCATATCCCAAGTATTGCATGTTCAAAGGTATCTCAGTAAAAGCAGTTGACTTGGCCGACAAACATGTCAACAAAGTGTGAAAGAAAAACTTCAGTTCAGCAAGAAATTTAGGTTTATAGATGGTTTTACCTATCAGCTAACCTTCATACCCTCTTTTAATGAATTCGTTGTGTAGATCAAGGATTGGGAAAGATGTGGCATGAGTTAGGTCATTTAACCAAAGACCTCTGAAATGGAAATAGGTTTGACTTCAAGGAGTGTTTTTCCCACCGTGGTAACAATGCCATAAGGAATTTTCATCGTATAATGAACTTTGGCATTTGCCCAGAACTCTCGTAATGATTGTTGATAGATTGGGGTAGTGATTTCCATGAGTTCTTTGTACTTGGACTCTTTTAAGGCTTTGATCATAGTATGATATTGCCTATTTGAGTCGGTCTCTTCAAGAATGGCGGTGTAATTGTGTGGGGTTTTGATGATAAGAGTCGTCATGGTGAATGTGAATGAAGAACGGTTGTGAAGAAGAAGAAGATATGAGAGAAAACCGCTTTTAGAATTTTGAATTCAATACAGCAGAGTAAAAGACTCTGATTGGGATAAAACAGGGTTTTATAAAGTGAAAAAGTGATGACGGCGTGGCAAAGATCTGACGGCTATCATCTGTCCACGTGTATCCTCTGATAGTGAATGGAAGACGGGTGTTATGGGAAACACTGTTGAGTGTCAACAGTGGATGGGAACAGTGCTTTGATTTTACACTATCAGGGGATAGCTTATCAGTGGATACGGTCAACACAGTGGTTTGACCAACCAAAGGATACACTTTTGCCAATGAAGATTTTCAAGCCCATCAGTGGTTTTAAAAGAACAGTGGATAGAACTGACTTTTGAGATTTATTGAAAACTTCAATTTTTACTATTTTATATGATGGATTTTTGATTTTCTGAAAACATTTTATTGCTATTTACACATGGAACACAAAGTCTTGCTTTCCATCCATGTTTAGCATTCCAATTCTAGAGATCAGACTTTCAAAGGTAGATGTATCTAATGCTTTGGTTAGAACATCTACCAGTTGATCTTTAGTATGGACATGCTATAAAGAAATCAAACCTTTTTCATAGCAATCTCTCACAAAGTGATGTCTGATGTTACTATGCTTTGTTGTGAAGTGAGAGACATGATTTTTAATGATGTTTTCAGTTGCTTGACTGTCTATCTTGATGGGAGTCTTTAATCCAGTTACACCAAAATCCAGCAATTGGTTTTGAAGCCACAAGAGTTGAGAAGTGCAACTTGCAGCAGCAATTTATTCTGCCTCAGCATTGGATGTGGATACTGCAACTTGCTTTTTGCTTTGCCGTGACACTAGACAATCACCTAGAAATTGAACTCCTCCTGATGTGGACTTCTTTCTTGTTTGGCAACCAGCAAAATCACTATCTGAATAACCTGAAAGCTCAATGTTTCCATTAGCAGGATACCAGATACCAAGTGTGGGAGCACCTTTTATGTATCTGAATATCCTTTTCACAGTAATTAAGTTTGACTTTCTAGGTGCTGACTGGGATCTGGCACAAACACATGTTGCAAACATGATATCTGGCCTAGAAGCAGTGAAGTACAATAAAGACCCAATCATACTTCTGTAGAGAGTTTGATCAACCAAGTCATCTTTGTCATCAACAATGACAAGCTTTAAGGTTGCCATGGGTGTGCTACAAGGTTTACATCCATTCATATCAAATTTGTTAAGCAGTTCTTTGACATACTTATTTTGATGAATGAAAGTGCCATTGTGCTTTTGTTTTACTTGAAGACCAAGAAAACAGTGTAGCTCACCCATTGCACTCATTTCAAACTCTGCTGCCATGAGTTTTCTGAACTCTTCACACATGGCAGTGCATGTGGATCCAAATATGATGTCATCCACATAAATCTATACAAGCATCTGATATTTTCCTTTCCATTTCAAAAACAAGGTTTTATCAATTTTACCTCTTGAAAATCCAATAGATAAGAGAAAAGTGGATAGATTTTCATACCAGGCTCTGGGTGCTTGTTTAGACCACACAGTGCTTTGTTGAGCTTGTACACATGATCAGGATGAAATGCATCTTCAAATCCAGGAGGTTGACACACATACACTTCTTCCCTGATCTTTCCATACAAGAATGCACTTTTTAAGTCCATTTGAAACACTCTAATGTTGTGGTTGGCAGCAAAAGCTAAGAACAATCTGATGGCTTCTAACCTTGCCACAGGAGAAAAGGTTTCATCATAGTCAATGCCTTCTTCTTGTCTATAGCCTTGAACCACGAGCCTTGCCTTGTTCTTGACAACAATACCCCTTTCATCAGTTTTGTTTTTTAAGACCCACCTTTGTGACAATTGGACATACATCCTTAGGTTGTGATACAAGTTCCCAAACTTATTGTCTTTTAATTGTAGGAGCTCCTCTTGCATAGCTTCTACCTAACTATTGTCTTTTTGGTGCCTCTTGCTACTTGACAGGTTGTGTGAGTGATAGAAAGGCAGCAAAAAGACAAATGTTTTGGGATTGGCTTCTTTTGAGCACTCCCGCATTGATGTTGCCAATAACTTGATCCAACGGATTGATTTTGAGGAAAATCAAATCTCCTTGGTATGGGACAATAGCATTTTGAGGTGAGGATTGCAGATGTGTATCATCTAAGCTAACATCTACTAGCAAATTTGAAGTTCCAGCCTCCGTTTGCAATGGAGGTGGAGGTATTGGAGGTATTGGATGTATGGATGTGAGATTGTGTTGATTTTTGTTCACAATGTGTGGACTTTTATCAACAGTGGTTTGATTTTGTGAGCTGGAAGTGGTTTGAGGATCAACAATTGTTGAGCTAGCAGAGCTTTCACAATTGTTACTAACATCTGTTCCTCTATTGGAATGACTGACTTTGAAATTTGGAAGCACACAGTCATATCCTTGATCTTGATGTGGTGATTGTGGTGTACCTACATGATTAGTCTTGATAGAGACATCTTCAAATTTAATTTTTTCTAAATCAAACAGTTCAACAGGATTTGCTGGGATTTTTAATAAAGAAAGTTCCTTGAACTTCAAATTCAGAGTTTCTTCAACACACTTTGTCCTAGAGTTAAAAACTCTGTAGGCTTTAGTAGTGGTTGAGTATCCCAGAAAATAACCACAATCAACTTTGGCTGCAAACTTTGAAATTGAATCTTTTAAATTTAAAATGAAGTATGGGCAGCCAAAGACTTTGAAATATGAGATCAGAGGTTTGATTTTGTAAAGCATTTCACAGGAAGGTTTTTGATGCTTGGGTCAATCAAAACTCTGTTCTGAACATAACAAGCAGTATTTACAGCCTCTACTCAAAAAGACAAGGGTAAACCTGAGTCTGTAAGCATACTTCTTGCTGATTCAATTAAAGTTCTATTTTTCCTTTCAACCATCCCATTTTGTTCTTGAGTTCTTGGAATGCTATATTGTCTAACAATTCCTTTTGACTCACAGAAAGCATCCAACTCGAAATACCTAAACTCTGTCCCATTGTCACTTCTAAAGATTTTTACTAGAAGGTCAAATTGCTTTTCAACTTGTTTTACAAAATTTTGCAAAATGCCAGCGGTTTCAACTTTAGAATGCATGAAGAAAGTCCATGTAAACCTTGAAAAATTATCTACAATGACCAGACAATACCTTCTCTTTGTGAGACTCATGATTTTTACAGGGCCAAAGAAATCCATGTGCAGCAATTGCAAGCACTGGGTTGTTTTGGACTCTTCAATGGACTTGTAAGAACTTTTATGTTGTTTTCCTTTTAAACAGGAAACACAATGTTCTTCACAAGTAAATTGTTTTGGAGGTAAGCCTCCGACAAGACTTTGTTTTGAGAGAGTGGTGATAGTTTTTAGATTTGTGTGCCCAAGTCTTCTATGCCATAACTCTGTCTCTTTGCTTGAAGCAACTGAGAACAGGCATGCATTAGACATTGGGTTATCTTTCAACATATCAACCACATACACATTGCCACTCCTATGAGCAACAAGTTGTTCTTTGCTTTCAGCAATGATTTGATCAATCTTTTAACAACTTCTGGTCCTACACACTCATTTGTGAAACACTCAGAAGATTGAATTTTAGATTGTCAATTAGATTAACATGCTCAAATTTGAGCTTCCCAGTCTGTACAGACCCTAACCCCAACACCTTCCCTTTTGAATTTTTACCAAAGGATATATCACCCCCTTCATGGGCCATGAAATCTTTGAGAAAGGCTCTACATCATGTCATGTGCCTGGAGCCTCCACTAGCTAGATACCATAGACTATCAAGGCAAGTAGAAGATCCCTGCACATAAGTAATCAATTAGTTTAGGTGGGTCTCCAAAGCCAAAATGGCTTTGGATGGAGTCCCAGGTTGTCCAATCTCAAATTCAAGAATATGGTCAGTGGTTTGATTTGGTCTTTGTAACCACTGTTGTGAACCATTTCCTATCAGATGTTGGTAACCATGAGGATGTCTTTAACTCTTGGCTTTGAGGGTTTATCCTAACCCTCATAACTAAGAGGAACCTTTTGAAAAATAGGTTGGCCATATCCTCTTGGATACCTATTTGCAGGTGGTGAATCTGTCACTTGTACCTCTCTGGGAACAAAGGTTTTGGTCAGTGCTTTTGTAACAGATGTTTCAACAGGTTCAAACGTCTGCTTAGATTTATTCTAACTGAAGAAACACAGAATCACCGCTAAGGTGATTAGAGGCGCTTTCTCTATGAGGATGGAGAATCACACCTTGTTCTTCCTCTTAAACCTATATCTGCAATGAAGAAGAGAGAAAAGTGGGGATGTAGAGACGGCCGGTAGGAGAAGAATCCCTTTTTTCCAACTACAAAAAGTGTGTTTGCCCCATATCTTTTTTTTAATAAGGAGGTGGAGACCTCCTTATATAGGAGACATGGGCAACCCTAACCTCAATGGGCCAGGCCCAGTTAGGGGTTGTCTCTACAAGCCCACAACCTCGAGTAGTATGAACTACAATGCGCTAGGCTTCGTGGGTTAGTACGCAATAATAATAAATATTAATAAAAGGCGATAAGTAATGAATAACTGTTTAAGACGGGTCAAGTACCTTACCTCTACAAGTCCCCCAGGCTAGTGTTGCTCTCGCGTGCAAGCGTGGGAGGGGCACTAGACTTAGTATAAGTGCTCGGAACTGAAGATTGTGACTTTTAGGCTTACATGTCCCCTAGTACCGGAAAGTTGTTGGCTATGCTTGTTGTGTCTGTCTTTAGCTGTGAGTAGAGATAATGGAATAGTGAATAGCACACGATTTTCATCGTAGGAATTGGCTGGGTAGAGCATGGCGTACGTTGATCGACTATAAGTTACACTCACTTGTGTTGGTACACTTTCATGAGTTTATCATGATTGCGCTTGATATGTCCCGGCCTGAGCCTTAGAATAGGCTGAGTTTTAGCTGTTGAGTGTGGGTGTAGTCTAACGCGTTTATGACTTGCACAGCATTTGGGGCCATAACCCTTCAAGTCCCCCTAGTCCAATGTTGCTCCCATGCGCGAATGGCAAATGGGTGGAATTCTGGACTAGATGAGTGTCTCCCCTTCGGATAATTTTTTTGAGTGTGGTCCAATTTTAGCGGTGCGCACACAGTCGTTCAGGTTACTGTACAATATTCACCCTTTGGTGTTACTTCTGTTAGTTAGCACATGGTGTGCGTGTCTTTAGCCTTAAGGAATATGTATACCTAGTGTTTGAATCTTTGTAAATTGTTGTCTACAATATTTGCACGTGTTAATCCACTTTATGCAGGTTATCGCGAATGAGAATTGGCGTAAAGTTGCGTCAGGATAATGAAGTGGAAGCCCAAGCCTGCGCTTATCCTCATGTGTGCCACAACAACTATACGGCGTCGAGCAAAGAGCTAGGCTTGCCTTGAAGATTGTAGGTGTAAACGAAACTTTGTTGTAGCCAATGTGTTTTTGCGTATACCCAAAGTGGTGCGTGCATTTGTAGTACAATTTATTTTTTTGTAAGCGTGTTCATATGTAACTAAACATGCGCGCGAGCGACTTACGTGCTTATATATAAAGGAGCCTGCGCCTATGGCGACTTACGTGCTCGTATGTAGAGCATCGGTCTCGCACGGGGACTGGCGTGCTCGTATGTAAAAGGAGCGTGCATGTATGGCGACTTACGTGCGTGTAAGTAGAGGAGCGTGCGACTACCAGCGCATGTGTGCTCGCTCGTATGTAAAGGAGCATGCGCGTATGGCGACTTACGTGCTCGTATGTAGAGCAGCAGTCTCGCACGGAGACTGGCGCGCTCGCATGTAGAGCGACATACTCGTATAGAGACTGGCGTGCTCGTATGTAAAGGAGCCTGCGCGTGTTGGCGACTTACGTGCTCATAAGTAGAGGAGCATGTGACTACTAGCGCATGTGTGCTCGCTCGTATGTAAAGGAGCATGCACGTAGGGTGACTTACGTGCTCATATGTAACGGAGCATGTGCGTAAAAGCGACTTACATGCTCATAAGTAGATGAGCATGCGACTAGTAGCGCATGTGTGCTCGCTCGTATGTAGAGCAGCAGTCTCACATGGAGACTGGCGCGCTCGCATGTAAAGCGGCAGACTCGTATGGAGACTGGCGTGCTCAGATGTAAAGGAACATGCGCATAAAAGCGACTTACGTGATCATAAGTAGAGGAGCATGCGACTAGTAGTGAATGGGTGCTCGCTCGTATGTAGAGCAGCAGTCTCGCATGGAGACGGAGACTGGCTTGCTCGTATGTAAAGGAGCATGCGGGTATGGCGACTTATGTGCTCGTATGTAGAGTAGTAGGCTCCTATGGAGACTAGAGTGCTCGGAAGTAGAGCAGTAGGCTCGCATGGAGACTATCGTGCGCGTAAGTAGAGCAGTAGGCTCCTAGTGAGACTAGAGGGCTTGTAACTATAACAGCAGGCTCGCGTTCAGACTAGAGTGCTCGAAAGTAAAGCAGCAGACTCGCGTGGAGACTAGCGTGCTCGTATGTAGAGCAGCAGACTCACGTGGAGACTAGCGTGCTCGTAAGTAGATCAGCAGACTCTCGTGGAGACTCGCGTGCTAGTAAGTAGAGCAGCAGACTCCTACGGAGACTGGCGTGCTCGTAAGTAGAGCAGCATGCTCGCGTGGAGAATGGCGTACTCATAAGTAGAGCAGCAGGCTCCTACGAAGATTGGTGTGGTCATATGTAATGCTACCTTTTAGGCTTTCATCGGTGTGCGTGAGGATGACTCGTTGCGTTTTACAGATTAAACGTATTGCCAGTCCTGCAAATTAGTTGACAAGGTAAGTCGTAATAAGGAGTTTGATGTATGGAAATCATTGTACCGAAACGCTGTCCTTAGGCGGTGCTCGTTCGATACATCCATACTCCGTAATATATGAAAGCAATTTTGACCCTCCCAATGGTGTTGCACCATGCGGATATCAGTTTACTACTGCTAAATAGATGTTAGTAGCATTGAATAATAATAATAATAATAATAATAATAATAATAATAATAATAATAATAATAATAATAATAATAATAATAATAATGATACGAGTGTCCGTCGTAAATATAGCAAGGTTAGTAGTCGTTAAGACGATGAACTACTAACCGCGTCGTTGAATTAATTTCATTTGCTAGACGTTAACCGGCTTGTTTTATCGAGAAAAGCATGTATCAATGCCTTAATAAATAATTTAAGTGTTCACAGCTGAATAAATATGAACATTGTTCATTTATTAGTTAGAATGATATGTGCCTAAATGCATATTTTAAAAGTCATGCACCAAGTGTTGTAGCATGTAATAACGCTTTTGAGCTATATAGTAAAAGTTATGGTGCAAGATTAAGATTAAAAATTAGGCGCGTGACTAAAATATAAACAAGTTCAAATTATCCCGTTTAAACCTCCACAAACAAATGTTAAAATGCTTGGGCGGTAGAGGTGACTCGTGCGGCTGAGACACTGCCTCGCGGAAGCAGGAGTTTGCCGGTCGTGCGCGACGATTTTTTTAATCACACTCTTCTTAGGGTGGAAGTAAGGCGTTGCTAAATAATGCTGGTCGCAATGCACTAAAAAGTATATGCAATTTAGCAACGAATATGACACTTATATAAAGTATATCGTATATAATAAGTGCACCTCCTGATTGCTTGATCATGACAAACGTACGCATATGCAATCAGCGATGAAGTCTTATGTTGGTGCTTTTTTGTTTAAGTCTGACCGACCGACGTTTGTAAGTGTGCATATTTTATTCAATTAGTTAACAAATCCAGGCCCACTTACCAAAAATCAATTAATATGTATAGTACTTCCAAATGGTAAAGATGGCTAATGTGTGCGATTTGCTGTGCATGTATGTTCAGCAAAGTTTCAAATTTGAAAAGTAACATCTTCATCTTATTCGAATAAAGTAATCTGCCATAGCTTTAAAGCTTTAATTTATTCTATCATACAAAGTTCTAGATGTCGACAAAGAAACGAGTTGCGCGATGGCGGACAAACTTTCCGCGGACTGTGCCTCACACACCGACAAGCCTCGTGGCGAATGACGTGCGCAGCAGGTCACACGGAGGTGGGGCAAGCTCGTGCTACAACAGAGCTTTCTGGCGTGTGCAGAGGCCGGCGTGTGAGTCCGTCACGCGTGGGGTGATGTAGTGTTTGTCCGGTTTGCGCGAGGTGTATAAATAATTCGGGTTTTTTCGAGCAGGAAAAACATGTTAATAAAATCCATATGCTAGATAATGGCATGCCAGAGGAGTCATGAGCCATTAATTCTAAGTTACATGTGTTTTTTGCCATCAAATGTGGATCGTGGTCGCTTTTTTACTTCCCACCTATAAGACAAAAACAAGTGTAGTCGTGTGTGATGCACTTGTGCTTTAGAAAGCACGTATTTTCAACTAGCCATTCCCATATTTTTAAATATAAATTCAATCCTCAAGAAATCAAAAAGGTTAATGTTGAAGCAACAGAGCATGCCCACGCAATGGAGCTTTGTATGGGGGAGGCAGGCGTTTGTCTGCGGTGAGCTTGTCCGGCGAGGCATACTTGCGCGGAAGACCATGTCCAGCATAGCCAAGCTGACTCGCGCGGCAGGAATATACCCACGGCGGAGCTTGTCCAGCCAAGGCTGACATGCACGGTGGAGCTCCTTGCGCGCAGACATAGTTCATCCCGTCATGCGCAGGTGACATAGGGAGTGTTGGTTAAGGGCAGAGTGTACACGCGTGGCAGATTTTACCCGTGGTAACGGAGTGCGTCCGGCAGGAGAGGTGCCCTCGCGCGGAGGCAGAGTGTGTTCAGCAGGCGAGGTGTACTCGCGCAGTGGTGCGTACTCGCGTGAGGGCAAGCTCTGCGTGTAACTTTTCCGGTGAATGCGAGGTACGTCCATGTGCAACAGAGTTTTCCCAGGAAAACGCTGAGAACGTCCACACGCAGCGGAGGAGTATGTTAGGTGCGTAATGTGCTCGCGCGACAGAGTTTACCCGTGGTAACGGAGTGTATCAGAAACGAGTACATCCGACGAGCACAAGACTTCCTTAACTAGGCTCCAGTGAGCTGTGGTCACCCCGGTTTGATGATGGTCCCCTTTTTTTAATGAAAACAATTTGTTGTTTACAAGTTTAAAACTGAAAGAACTTCGTTTCATCAAGACGAATTTAAAGTCATTAGTCATCATCCCATGAGCTCCCAGAAGTCAATAAACAATAGATTAACAGAGCATTTAGGGATTTCTAAGGTGACGTAAGATAAATTTGCAATTCGTTTTCTTTTGTAAAAATCCTTCTCAGCCAATAACTTTGTTTCACATGAATTTATCATTCCTCGTTTTGACAGAACTTGAACTTTGACCCTACACTAACAGAGCTTGAACTTTGACCCTTAAGAGCTTTTGATTTAATCGCGTTTACCTTTGTGTCATAGGTTTGGAGATAAACACTCTTGGGTCATGTGGGTTGTTTTACCATTAATGATGCATTTATAAGAATTTGAGATCACACAAGTTTTGTTTATGCCATAAGCTTTAACAGAAAACAGTTTTCAGTGACATGATTTCTTTTCTCACAAAACTTACAAAACAAGTTTTTGACCTTCTCTTTCTTCTTCCCTTTTTCAAACTTCCTTTCTGCAGATGTTGTAACATCTGCTGGAAGATCCTTAATAGGGATTATCTTTGCTTTTGGTGCCTTCACACCATCAATGGTTGAGAAGTCCATTGTCTTGAAATTTTCTAAAATGTCTCACTCATCTGACAATGTGGGTTTAAATTGATATTTCTCAACCTCCTTAAAAGTTGAGGATCCCTTATGTTTTTTCAAAATGATTTTGTTTTCATTTTTATCTGTAACTTATATTTCTTCATCAGCCAAGTTTTTGGGGACAATTTCAACCAACTCAGAATCAGTTTTAGCAACACTTTCAGAAACTTGGTCATTTTTCTTGAAACAAATGCCAAATTTTATGTTACTCTTGATCTGATTTTCTAACATGATTTCATAACCTTTACAAGATTCTACCCATTTTTCACAAGTGATCTGGGTAGATTATAACTCCTTTTTGCAAACTTGATATTTCTCTGTTATATTTTAGAGTTGATCTTTAGTTATGCTTGCCTCATGCTTTAGGCTGCTAATTTCAGAATCTTTGTTAACTAACTTTGTTTTCAACTCTTTTGTGAGTTTTTCAAAATTTAGTTCATCTTCCAAAATTTTGTTTCTAAGATTTTCATTCACCATTTTTATGTTTGCAAAAGCTATGATGCTATTTTCAGAACATAGATCTTTGAGGATCTAGGGTGGTACCTTAGAAGCAGCCATAAGAGCACAGTCACAACCATCTTCACAAACCTTGGTATCCCATGGATCAGATAGAGAGTTATTTTCTTCATCAACAATTTCTTTTGAAACCACTTCTTCATTATGACTTTGAAACTCATAAGATTTAGACACTTGTTCCACAGACTCATCACCTTCAACAATGTCTCTAAAGCCATTAAGCAAAATTCATTTTCAAAATCGTTTTTGGCTATAAGAGCAAAGTTTTCATCAGTTAAATCCTCTGGCAAACTACTCTAATCAACAAAGCCTTGTGTGAAAAAGCTTTGTTGGTTAACCTCTGCCGGAGCAGTGGTTTGAGTAGTTTGAGTGACATGAGGTGCTTGTTGCACATGCACCTGAGGTGGTGGTGCTTGAACATATTGAATTTCTGGAACAGTAGTTTGAACATAATGCACTGGAACAGTGACAGCATGGTGTGCATAATGAGCAGTGTTTTGCACTTGATGAGCAGGGTTATATTGGGAATATTGAGTAGTGTTTTGTGTGTGTTTAGGTCTGGAACTAGGTGTGTAAAAATGGGTCCAGAATTTTGAGATCTACACTCCCTAGCAAAGTATCCTAACCTGTTACACTTGTAACACTTGATTTTAGATTTATCCAGCCTAACTTTCAACCCCCATGCAACCGTGAGAATTTTCTACCATTTCTATTGTGAAATTTAGTAGCTCTAACACTTAATAGAGCCAGTTGGTTCAAAATGTCCAGTTCTTCCAAATCAGTTGGTTCAAAGTGTTGAAGATCGTTCAGCACAAAGGAGAGGTTGTCAGAGGTTTGGCTTTTCCCACTTGCAGTAAATGCATAGTTGGGTGAGTAAGAATCAGAGTTAAAGTTTTCTCCTGAAGTTATATCAATAAAATGATTATAACACTGATTCTTACCACTGCCAGAACCCTCTTCTTGGCCTAACGGTGTCGTGTTACCAAAAGTATAACCATCAACAACTTTGCCTGATTCCTGCAACTTCTTTTTCTGGTTTAACTCTCTCTCATATGTGAGGAGTCGACCATGAAGTTGGATAAGATTCATTTCTTTAAACCTGACAGAAGTTTGTGTAACAAAAGCTATTGTGTCCCACTTATCTGGTAATGATCTTAAGAAACGACTATTGATAATCGAATTAGGAAATTCCACATTAACCAGTTTAAGCTCGCTTATGAGATAGCTAAATCGTTCGAACTTCTGGGTTAGAGACTCACCTTTGACATGAAAGAAAGTTTCATATTGTTGATTTAGAACTTCTCTATTGTTTTCAATCACTTCCTCAGTTCCACCGAATTGCTCTTTTAGTGCATCCCACAACTCCTTTGCACTATTACAGTGGAGCAGTCCAGCATAGATCTCGTTAGGTTAGGAATAAGCAACAATGCTAAACGCCTTAGCATCTAACTCTGTTTTCTTGAAATTCTGCTCGGAGTAGTTTTCAGGATTTTGTGGCACTTGAGTATTGGGGTCCTTTGTACTTGGAACTAATGGGATATGTGGTCCAAACACAACAGATCTCCAGCAACCAGTGTTTTGCTAAGCTAAAATGTGACTCATCCGACGCTGCCATATGTAATATTCATGACGACCACATCGATGGTTTAAAATGTAAACCCGCAAAAGAAAGTTGGGATGCTGACCAATTCGGCTCGAGTGTTGGAGTGTAGGCGAGTACCGAGAAAAGGTCTGGATCTAGGTTGTTTGGGTTGTATGGATCCATGACAAAAGTTGGAAAGGTTTTTTTAAAAAATGGGGGAGATTTTATAAAATAATGAGAGAGTTTGATGGAGATTGTGTTCAAAAATGGTGGAGATTTGTTATTATTTACAAAGAAATTAAATAATCTAATTTTTTAGAAAAATTGTCGTTATCAACGACTACATTTTAAGCATGCCCCGTCGCCACTGGCTCCCGAAGGATGAAGAGGACGAGACGATCCAAGTGGAAGGGGTGTGGACGATCCACCCAGGGACGGCCCCTAGCCATTCCCCACACTGTTCAACCTTATTAGTTTTACCTTTTCATTGTAACACACAAAAATGAGCTAATTTTTTTTACCGTCTAATTTAGAACTTCTTTAATTTACTCATTAGCCACCATGTAGTGGGGCGTTATATACCGCCACTGTCACATCCCAACCGATGGCGAAAACATCAGGGCGGGACGAAAACGAGATTGCAAGAGACTTCATAACATCTAAATGTGACAATATTTTGATAATTCGAATTTCAATGATACTAAAATGGAAATACGTTGTTATGAAAGGGAAATAAAGTTGCAAAAATGAAACAATACATAAGTTTAATTCTAGGTGCATATCTAATCCACCCTATGTAGTGTTCTTCATCAGCATCATCTAGTTTCCTGCAACATGTATTAAAATAACGATCAACAAAAAGTTGGCGAGTATACAAGTTTAATTACATAGCATAATTGTGAATAACAATTGTCACATATCTAACATGGTAAATTGCATACATAGTTATTAATTTACTAGCGTGTGTTAACTATAAGTCAAACCAAAGTGTACCGCAATCATGCATATCGTTGTTGCCGAAACGACAAGGTTGTAAAATAGTTTACTTTACAATACCATAAGAATACGGGCGGTGCATTAATCCTATAGCGCTATAATTGTTAAGGTAGGCTTGCAAAGTTAATGAGCATATAGAACACAAGTATAACATAGCATGCGAAACAAGAATAATACAAGTATCATGTTATTAACGGATAAAGTATGTGCGTAAACAAGTTTAATCGTTATTCGTGATTTTGTATAAAGTGTACATGTTGTACCCAAAGTGTATAATTGGAAAATGGGATCGATTATACTCACGGTTTTGCGTATAAATCCCGCGTACGTGAGTGATGCGTTGAGAGTTGAGAACACCGAAGTTACCCTACAATGGGGAAACGAAGGTGTGTGAGTATTCAGATTTGGCAATGATTCGGATTCGGAATTTAAGTATATAAAAAGTATGTACGTGAAAATATTTATCTTGTCTTAAACACTCGTTTTGACACTAAGATTTTATGTGATTTCATGGGTCCTAATTTGCCCATTAGAATCAAAACCGAGGAGTTTAAAACAAAGATAAAGTAACCAATGTTCATGACGTATAACCATAATCCGGTTAACATCAAGAATTCGGCTAGTATATGGTTTATATTATATATAATATATGTCCATCATGTATAATCATATAAGTCATGTAATGTCAAGCATGGAGGTATGTATACCTCATTGTATAATTCACCAAAGCACAAAGTTACAAACTTAGTTGATAACCCGGTTGGTCATGAATGAAAGTAAAATACATCTATCTAATATTGCTAAATAGCCAAATAAGGACAACCCGGGCGTGTCATACCCAACATGGCAAATGTTGGAGGCGAGGCGGGGTTAACTTACTTTAGATCTTGGGAGCTACTTAGATGAATACATAAAAACAAGTAAGTGTGGCAGTGGAACAAAGTTGGAAAGCCCAAGCCTGCATGGTTCATACATTTAGACACATGCAAGACTCACCATATGAACAATGGTGAGCTTGGATGGTCACACACTTGAAGGTTACTTGCAGCCTTATCAAAACATAAAGTCTAGAGTTTCTTGGACCTTAAACTTGATGGAGAGAAACCACACACAAGCCCCATAATCATCGGTTTGATTGAGGACAAGGTGGGCATAAGTTCTTCACAAGAAATGAACTAAAAAGATGAACATCTTTAATGGTTTAATGAAAGCAGAAAACTAAACTCACTTTGTACATCAAAATCGGAGTTGTACCACCTTGTTACAAATATTGGGTAACAGACCTTGATGTTGTCCAAGTGTTTTGAAGCAAGAAAACTCAAAGAATAAGTAGTAGAAGTGAGTTAGAACTCACTTTGAACTTCAAAGATATTCTGCCCCAAATCAGAAATTTTGAGAGATTTAGAGAATTTGAGATGGACGTGGTGTTTGGAAAGTGTTTAGGAGTGTAGAGAGACTCCTATTTATAATGGGTTGATTAGGGTTAGAGTTAAATGAGTTAGGAGATGATTGGGGGTGAAAAGAGGTGTAAAAATGGATCAACTCACGAGCTGAAAATGGTTGGCTGTGGATACGACTCTCTCGTGCCAAGCGATGGGAACATGTGTGCCTGGCACGTGGCATGAGGGCGTGGATTTTCAAAAACTATTTATTTTTTCCACTTTTGGCCCCTGCACTTGGTTTCTAGGTTATTTTATGCCATAAACTTGTATTTTAACTTGTTTTTAGGTATAGAAGGTGTTTGTAAGCATGTGATAAGTATCATGCACATAAGATTGATAATTCAAGCGTATGATAAGTCTCGGTTTGCACGTAAATGCGTATTCGACAATTGTAAGCGTATAATACAAGTATAACGAGTATGAGTATAAAATTAACTTTCCATTACGATTAAAGTCTTGGATTACAACTTTCTAAATAAGGAAAGTGCAGAAACGCGAAGCATACAGTCTCCCCTACTTTAGGAAATATCGTTCTGAAATTTATTCAAGAGGAAGACTCAACGAACAAGCGTGGATACTTGGTCTTCATATCACTCTCGATTTCCTTAGTGAATTTGGCGCCACGTTTTCCTTCCCATCGAATCTTGATCGTGGGAATTCGATTGTGCCTAAGTTGCTTGGTTCCTCAATCCATGATTTAGACTGGCTTCTCGATGAAATATAGGGACTCGTTAATCTGTATGTTGTCGTGTGGAACTTGAAGTCCTTCTTCAGCTAGACAGTGTTTGAGATTTGAAATGTGAAACGTTGGATGAACGTTGTTGAGTTCTTGAGGTATCTAGACGATATACCACCTTGCCAATCCTCTCGAGTATTCTGAAAGGACCTACAAATCGTGGAGCGAGTTTGCCTTTCTTACCAAAATGGATGACTCCTTCCAAGGGGATACCATTAGGAGTACATGGTCACCAACGTTAAATTCCAACAGTTTGTGACGTTTATCAGCGTAGCTCTTTTGTCGACTTCTTACTTTGAGGAGGTTGGTGCGGATTTGTAGGATCTTGTTCGTCGTCTCTTATATGAGCACGGGACCGTTGATTTGTGCCTCTCCGATCTCGTGCCAACAAATAGGAGAAAGACACTTACGACCATACAATGCTTCAAAAGGAGTCATTTGAATACTTGAGTGGTAACTGTTATTGTATGAGAATAGTATCAACGGTAAATGTACATCCCAATTTCCACCAAAATCGATTACACATGAACGAAGCATGTCCTCGAGGGTTTGGATAGTACATTCAATTTGACCATCCGTTTGAGGATGAAAGACGGTACTAAGATTAAGGTGTGTTACCCATCGCGGTTTGAAACGTTTTCCAAAGACGAGAAGTGAAACCACCATCGTCCAAAATGATGTCCATGGGGATACCATGACCACAAATGACTTCATTCGTGTAGATACGAGCTAGTTTCTCAACTCAGTAATCTTCACTAATGGGGAGAAAGCTAGCGGATTTGGTCAAGTGATTGACGATCACCCAGATACTATCGTGACCGGAAGAGGTTCGAGGGAGTTTGGTGATGAAATCCATGGCTTGGCTCTCCCATTTCCAGACCAGAATTTTTGGTTGCTCGAGTAAACCAGAGGGACGTTGATGTTCGGCTTTGACTTTAGAACATGTGAGACATTTGGACACGTAGGTGGCGATGTCTTTCTTCATACCGGACCACCAATAAGACATACGAAGGTCTTGGTACATCTTGTCGGCACCCGGATGAAGAGAGTATCGTGGTTTGTGTGCCTCCTTCATCGATAGTGCACGAATGTCATCGCGGTTCGGTACCCAAATTCGATCGAGTTTGGACACGAGTTGGTTTTTGGCATGACACTTCATCTCGTCATATAATTTTTTTCGTTGACGAATGAGTATAGCGCATCGCGAATACAGTTCTGAATATCGTTCAGGATTCAGAAACAAAGAATACTTTTGACATGAGGTTTTCAACTAAGGGTATCGGCCATGACATTCGCTTGCCTGGATGGTAGCGAAATTCGCAATCATAGTCGTTAAAAAACTCTACCCATCGGCGTTGACGCATGTTGAGCTCTTTTTATGGTCGGTGAAGACCACACACTTAGTACCGTAAAGATAGTGTCGCCATATATTTAACGCAAAAACAACCGCACCCAGTTCAAGGTCGCGGGTATCTTCTCATGTATTTTGAGTTCTTGAAGCGTAAGCGATGACCTTGTCTCGTTGCATGAGGACACAACCGAGACCTTTGTTAGACGCATCAAAATACACAATGAAATCGTCGTTACCATCAGGAAGAGTGAGAATAAGAGCATTTCAAAGCAAGTCCTTGAGCGTTTGAAAAGACTCCTTTTGTTCGGAACCCCAAAAAAAAAGGTTTATCTTTTTTTAGTTAACGAAGTGACAGGAACGACGATCTTCGAAAAGTTGGAGATGAATCGGTGGCTTCAATTTTAGAGGGGTCAACGTGAATACCTTCCTTGCTCACAATGTATCTGAGAAAGTGAACTTCTTTTATCCAATATTCACACTTGGAGAATTTGGCGTATAGTTGTTCGGCACATAAGAGTTCGAGGATTAGATGCAAGGGACGCTCATGTTCGGCTTGGGTTTTGGAATAGATAAGGATATCGGCTATGAATACGATCACAAAACGGTCCAAGTAAGGTTTACACACACGGTTCATCAAATCCATGAAGATCGAGGGTGCATTGGTCAAACCGTCGGCATGACCACGAACTCGTAGTGACCATATCTAGTACGAAACGCGGTTTTTGGAATGACTTCATCGAGGACTCGATGTTGATGGTAGCCAGAATGAATATTGATTTTGGAAAAGCACGTTGTGCCTTGGAGTTGATCGAAAAGGTCGTCGATGTGGGGAATAGGATAGCGGTTTTTGATGGTGAGTTTGTTGAGTTCACGGTAGTCAATGCACATTCGAAATGAGCTATATTTCTTCTTTACAAAAAGGACCTTAGCACCCCAAGGAGAAGTGCTAGGGCATATGAAGCCTTTTTCAAGTAATTCTTGAAGTTGGCTTGATAGCTCTTGCATCTCCGAAGGTGCGAGACGATAAGGAGCCTTAGCAACAGGTGTAGCACCAGGAATAAGATCAATACGAAAGTGAACTAAACGAAGAGGAGGACCTCGTAGGTGTTCGGGGAAAACATCAGGAAGATCACACACCACCAAAACATCATTTACGTCTTTTCCCTTGCCCTTTTCTTCCACAACATGGGCCAAAATGGCAAAGTACTCCTTATGTAAGTACTTGTTCTCTTGGGTGTATGACATGAGTTTGAGACCTTTTAAAGGCCTTTCGCCGTAGACGTGTAAAGTGCCACCGGACGAAAGAGGAAGTCGAACAAACTTTTCATGACAAGCGATTTCAGCATGGTTCTTCCGAAGCCAATATATGCCTACTATGATAGCGAAACTACCCAGTTGCATGGGTATGAGGTCGATAGAAAACACAAGATTTTGAAAGTTTATAGCGTGTACATTTTAACATTCGTTCGAATTATACAGATACAAAACTCTTATCCACATTAGTATCAAATAGTAAAGAAGCATATTAACCGTTTACAAGGAACGTACCATTCACGACTTCATTATCGTGTTGCACTTGATTTGCGTTGATGTTGAATGCGCATCCACGAGGTTGTTGTTGTTGCTGTTGTGGTTGATCGTTTTGCGGGCATTGGGTATGAAGGTGAGTACAGTCACCACATTTGAAGTAGGATCGAACGTTGTTGGCAGGAGCTTTACGATTTTGGTTGTGAGGAGGTGGTTGAACTGGGTTGCCTTGTGGCGCTGGGCCATTTCGGCATGCGGTGGCTACATCTCCAAACCGGTTGCAATTTATGATGGCGGCATGCGATGTTGGTTAGGTGATGGTAGTGACAAGGGGTACACTTTGGATGAGTCCCAATGTATGGCTTTCTAGCGGGTTCTTGGGGGGGGATTTGGATTGGAAATAGGTGTGATAGCGTTGCAACTTTGGTTTTGAAACTTTCGATTCTCACCATTGTTGTTTCGCGGTTGAGACTTGTGTTCCTTGGGTTTGGTGGTGACTTGGTTAATGGATTTGGTGATGATGGGGGTTGAGTATTGTTTGTCTCTCACTCGATTGTCATTGATACCGGCAACTAGGCGATAAACGAGCTCGATGGTGTGAGGTCTTGTGGCTTGGATAGCATCACGGACTGCAGACGGAAGGCCTTGTAGGTATTTCCAAATCGCACGCTCGGGCATGAGGGCTAGGTGGGGTACAATGATGCTCAACTGCTAGAAGCGGGTGGTGTAACCAAGGTTATCGTTACCCACTTGTTTGAGGTTCCAGAATTCTTCCTCGAGCTTCTGCTGCTCGTGCCAGGGACAGAATTCCGCCATCATCATTTGTCTAACCTCGGCCCAAGGGAGGGCGTAGGCTTCCTCGTTGGTTCGGATGTTGTGCTCATTTGTCCACCAGTCGAGAGCTCTCGCCAAGAAGACACCGGTTGCGCTTCGGGTTTTCAGGTGTTCGGGACATTCACTGTTGACGAATATCACCTCAATGCCATCGAACCACTCAAGCATTTTGGTGACGCCTTCATAGGCAGTGAACGTGTTAGGTATGCAAGCAGCGAGGTGCTTGTAGTTGAACATGGTTGACTTAGGTTGGTCGACTTTGGATTCGACCGAAGAGTTAGGGTATTGGCGGTGATCGTGCTCACGATGTCGGGTATCACTTGAGACATTTTCTTGGCGGTGAACGAGAGCATCTTCTTGTTAGATCTCGAGTTAGAACCCTTTTTGGAGTTGGAAAAAAGGTTGAGAGACATCTAGAAGATTGATGAAAAGGAGGGATGAGACTTGATCATAATGTTTTTCAAAAAGATAATTTGCATAATCAAGCATGTAATATGCCACGTAACACGTAGGCTTCAAGTAGTTCACATAAGCATAATAAGAATTCACATTGTATAATCACACGTAATGACAAAAGATCATAAATTTAGTTTGTTCACGACGGATTATTATTGTTTGAGACTGTGAGTAAAGTGCGATTCATGCTTTCGACTTCGAAATGAAAAACGTATCAAATGTAAAAACACATTAAAATTGATATGACATAAAAGAGATTCAATGTAAAATGTGGAATGTCTTGGAAAGAAGATAAGAATTTTCCAAAGTGGTCGAAAATTCTTTTGGGTTAGGGAAACATGCTTTGGCCTAAGAGGTAGAATATTCTCACCGAGGAGCGGTTAACATTATTCACCCTTTCGGTTACTACATGTCCCTAGTCAATCGAAAATTCGAGACTTTGGCGAGATTGAAAATCAAGGAGTGGGACTATTTGGCAATGGTCCACTAGATTTAGAATGGGAAATTCTCCATCAAGGTATGTATACCACTCCTATATTGATTGTAAAATTTCATGAAAAATCGATGAACGCCGATTGAGGGATTTCATCAAAAATTGTGTGTTTTCACGCCTATTTTTGGTGAGATCGTCTTGTTGGTGAAATAAGACCGTCTTCAAGTCTTCATATGTGTATTGTGGTTGCCTTAGGAAAGGCATGTATATTTGAGACCAAATGATAATAGATAAGAAACAAGGAGAATTTAAGTAGTTTTAAGTATGAACAAGAATGGTCAAGTATGGTTCCTAAACTATAGACTAGGTCAAAAGCATGACAACTTTTCTAATTCCCTACAGTTATGGCTCTGATACCAATCTGTCACACCCCAACTGATGGTGGAAATATCGTGGCGGGACGAAACGAGATTGTCAGAGACTTCATAATATCTAATTGTGACAATATTTAGATTATTCGAATTTCATTGATACTAAAATGGAAATATATTGTTTTGAAAGGGAAGTATAACAAGTAGCAAACATGATACAACATGAAACAATACATAAGTTTCATTCTAGGTGGGTATCTAATCCACCCTAATTAGTGTTCTTCTCAACATCATCTAGTTTCCTGCAATATTTATTAAAATAACGATCAACAAAAAGTTAGCAAATACAAGTGACAATATTTAGATTATTCGAACTCCATTGATACTAAAATGGAAATATTATTTTTTTTTTGAAAGGGAAGTATAACAAGTAGCAAACATGATACAAAATGAAACAATACATAAGTTTCATTCTAGGTGTGTATCTAATCCACCCTAATTAGTGTTCTTCTCAACGTCATCTAGTTTCCTGCAACATGTATTAAAATAACGATCAACAAAAAGTTAGCGAATACAAGTTTAATTACATAGAATAATTATGAATAAAAGTTGTCTCATATCCAACATGGTAAATTGCATACATTGTTATTAACATACTAGCATGTGTTAACTATAACTCAAACCAAAATGTACTGCAATCATGCATACCGTTGTCGCCGAAACGACAATGTTGTAAAATAGTTTACTTAACAATACCACAAAATACAGGTGATGCGTTAATTCTATACAGTTATAATTATTAAGGTATGCTTGCAAAGTTAATGAGCATATAGAACACAAGTATAACATAGCATGCGAAAACAAGAATAATACAAGTATCATGTTATCAATGGATAGAGTATGTGCGTAAACAAGTTTAATCGTGATTCATGATTCTGTTTAAAGTGTACCAGTTGCACCAAAGTGTATAAATGGAAAATGGGATCGAGTATACTCCCGGTTTTGTCGCGTATATGAGTGATGCGTTGAGAGTCGAGAACACCGAAGTTACCCTACATTGGGGAAACGAAGGTGTGTGAGTATTCAGATTTGGCGAGGATTCGGATTCGGCAAAGATTCTGATTCAGAATTTAGGTATATAAAAAGTATGTACACGAAAATATATATCTTTTCTTAAACACTCGTTTTGACACTAAGATTTTATTTGATTTCATGGGTCCTAATTTGCCCATTAGAATCGAAACTGAGCAGTTTAGAACAAAGATAAAGTAACTTATGTTCATGACATATAACCATAATCCGGTTAACTTCAAGAATTCGGCTAATATATATTTTCTATTATATATAATATAAGTCCATCATTTATAATCATATAAGTCATGTAATGTCAAACATGGACGTTAGTATTACTCATTGTATGATTCACCAAAGCACAAAGTTACCAACATCGTTGATAACCCGGTTAGTCATGAATGAAAGTAAAATACATCTATCTAATATTGCTAAGTAGACAAATAAGGACAACCCGGGCGTGTCATACCCAACATGGCACATGTTGAAGGCGGGGCAGGGTTAACTTACTTTAGATCTTGGAAGCTACGTAGATGAACACATAAAAACAAGCAAGTGTGATAGTGGAACAAGGTTGGAAAGCCCAAGCCTCCATGGTTCACACATTTAAACACATGCAAGATTCGCCATATGAACAATTGTGAGCTTGGATGGTTGCACACTTGAAGGTTAATTGAAGGCTTATCAAAATAGAATGTTTAGATATTCTTGGACCTTAAACTTGATGGAGAACAACCACACACAACCCCACAATCATGGGTTTGATTGAGGACAAGGTGGGCATAAGTTCTTCACAAGAAATGAACTAAAAAGATGAACATCTTTAATGGTTTAGTGAAAATTGAAAACTAAACCCACTTTGAACATCAAAATTGGAGTTTTAGCACCTTGTTACACCTTAGTGAACATTGGCTAACGAACCTTGATGTTGTCCAAGTGTTTTGAAGCAAGAGAACTCAAATAATAAGTAGTAGACGTGTGTTAGAACTCACTTTGAACTTCAAAGATATTCTGCCCAAAATTATAAATTCTTGAGAGATTTAGAGAATTTGAGAGTGGATTTGGTGTTTGGAAAGTGTTTAGGAGTGTATGGAGGCTCCTATTTATAATGGGGTTGATTAGGGTTAGAGTTAAATGAGTTAGGAGGTGATTGGGGGTGAAAGGGGTGTAAAAATGGACAACCCGCGAGCTGAAAATAGCTGGCTGCAGATGCGACTCCTCGCTCCGCGCGACAGGAACATGTGTGCCAGGCGTGTGGCATGAGGAAGTGAGTTTTCAAAAATTGTTTATTTTGTCCACTTTTGGCCCATGCACTTGGTTTTTAGGTTATTTTTAGCCATAAACTTGTATTTTTACTTTATTTTAGGTATAGAAGGTGTTTGTAAGCATGTGATAAGTATCATGCACGTAAGATTGATAATTCAAGCGTATGATAAGTCTCGGTTTGCACGTAAATGCGTCTTCGACAATTGTATGCATATAACACAAGTATAACGAGTATGAGCATAAAATGAACTTTCCATTACGATCAAAGTCTAGGATTACAAGATTAGAAATGGAATATGAATATGATATGATTACAAGTTTCTAAAAATAGAAATACGAATATAACTTTCTAAATAAGGAAAGTGCAGAAATGTGAAGCGTACAGTCTCCCCTACTTTAGGAAAGTTCATCCCGGAATTTATTCAAGAGGAAGGCTCAACGAACAAGCGTGGATACTTGGTCTTCATATCACTTTCGAGTTCCTAAGTGAATTTGGCGCCACGTTTTCCTTCCCATCGAATCTTGACTATGGGAATTTGACTGCGCCTAAGTTGCTTGGTTCCTCGGTCCATGATTTCGACCAGCTTCTCGATGAAATGTCGGGACTCGTTAATCTGTATATTGTCGAGTGGAACTTGAAGTCCTTCTTCAACTAAACACTTTTTGAGATTTAATGTGAAACGTTGGACGAATGTTGTTGAGTTTTTGAGGTAAGTCTAACCAATATGACACCTTGCCAATCCTCTTGAGTATTTTCAAAGGACCAACAAAACGTGGAGCGAGTTTGCCCTACTTTAGTAAATTTTGTCCCGAAGTTTTGAGCGTATACATTCTAACATTGGTTCGAATTATACGGATACAAAACTCTTATCCGCACCAGTATCAAATAGTAAAAAAGCATAATAACCATATACAAGGAACATACCGTTCACGACTTCACTGTCGTTGTGCGCTTGATTTGCGTTGATGTTGAATGTGCGTCCACGAGGTTGTTGCTGTTGTTGTGCTTGATCGTTTTGCAGGAATTGGGTACGAAGGAGACTATGATCACCACATTTCAAGCAGGCTCGAACGTTGTTGGCAGGAGCTTGACGATTTTGGTTGTGAGGAGGTGGTTGAACTTGGTTGCTTTGTGGCGCTGGGCCATTTCGGCGTACGGTGGCTACATGCCCAAACCGGTTGCAATTTGTGATGGCGGCATGCGATATTGGTTAGGTGATGGTAGTGACAAGTGGTACACTTTGGATGAGTCCCAGTGTATGGCTTTCTAGCGGGTTCTTGGGGTGGATTTGGATTGGCAACGGGTGTGATAGCGTTGCGAATTTGGTCTTGAAACTTTTGATTCTTACCATTGTTGTTTCGCTGTTGAGACTTGTGTTCCTTAGGTTCAGTGGTGACTTGGTTAACGAATTTGGTGGTGATGGGGTCGAGGATTGTTTGTCTCTTACTCAATTATTATTAATACCGACAGCTAGGCGATAAACGAGCTCGATGGTGTGAGGTCTTGTGGCTTGGATAGCATCATGGATAGCAGAGGGAAGTCCTTGTAGGTTTTTCCTAATCGCACCCTCGGGCATGAGGACTAGGTGGGGTACAATAATGCTCAACTACTTTAAGTGGGTGGTGTAACCAAGGTTATTGTTACCAACTTGTTTGAGGTTCCAGAATTCTTCCTCGAGCTTCTGCTGCTCGTGCCAGGGAAAGAATTCCGCCATCATCATTTGTCTAACCTCGGCCCAAGGGAGGGCGTAGGCTTCCTTGTTGGTTTGGATGTTGTGCTCATTTTTCCACCAGTCGAGAGCTCTCGCCAAGAAGACACCGGTTGCGCTTCAGGTTTTCAGGTGTTCGGGACATTCACTGTTGACGAATGTCACCTCAATGCCATCGAACCACTCAAGCATTTTGGTGACGCCTTCATCGCCAGTGAACGTGTTATGGTTACAAGCATCGAAATGCTTGTAGTTGAACGAGGTTGACTTAGGTTGGTCGACTTTGGATTCGACCAAAGAGTTGGGGGTATTGGCGGTGATCGTGTTCACGATGTCGGGTCACTTGAGCCATTTTCTTGGTGGTGAACGAGAGAATCGTCTTGTTAGAGCTCGACTTGGAACCCTTTTTGGAGTTGGTAAAACGGTTAAGAGACATCTACAAGATTGATGAAAGGGAGGGGTGAGACTTGATCAGAACGTTTTTGAAAAATATAATTTGCATAATTTAGCATGTAATATGCCACGTAACACGTAGGCTTCAAGTAGTTCACATAAGCATAATAAGAATTCAAATTGTATAATCACACGTAATGACAAAAAAATTATAAATTTAGTTTGTTCACGACGGATTAGTATTGTTTGAGATTGCGAGTAAAGTGCGATTCGTGCTTTCGACTTCGAAATGAAAAATGTATCAAATGTAAAAACATATTAAAATTGATATGGCATAAAAGATATTTAATGTAAAATGTGGAATGTCTCGGAACAAAACTAAGAATTTTCCAAAGTGATCGAAAGTTCTTTAGGGTTAGGGAAACATGATTTGGCCTAATAGTAGAATACTCTCACCGAGGAGCGGTTAACGTTATTCACCCTTCCGGTTACTACATGTCCCTGGTCAATCAAAAATTCAAGGCTTTGGCGAGATTGAAAATTGAGGAGTGGGACTAGTTGGAAAGGGTCCACTAGATTTAGAACGGGAAATTCTCCATCAAAGTATGGATACCACTCCTAACTTGATGGTACAATTTCGTAAAAAATCGATAAACGCGGATTGAAGGATTTCATCAAAAATTCTGGGTTTTCACGCCTATTTTTGGTGAGATCATCTCGTTGGTGAAATAAGAGCATCTTAAAGTCTTCATATGTGTATTGTGGTTGCCTTAGGAAAGGCATGTATATTTGAGACCAAACGATAATAGATAAGAAACAAGTAGGGAGAATTCAAGTAGTTTTAAGTATGAACAAGAATGGTCAAGTATGGTTCCTAAACTATAGACTAGGTCAAAAGCATGACAATTTTCCTAATTCCCTACATTTATGGCTCTGATACCAATCTGTCACACCCCAACCGATGGCGGAAACATCAAAGCGGGACGAAAACGAGATTGCAAGAGACTTTATAACATCTAATTGTGACAATATTTAGATTATTCGAATATCATTGATACTAAAATGGATATACATTGTTTTGAAAGGGAAATACAACAAGTTGCAAACATGAAACAACATGAAACAATACATAAGTTTAATTCTAGGTGTGTATCTAATCTACCCTAATTAGTGTTCTTCGTCAACATCATCTAGTTTCCTACAACATGTATTAAATTAACGATCAACAAAAAGTTAGCGAGTATACAAGTTTAATTACATAGCACAATTGTGGATAAAAGTTGTCTCATATCCAACATGGTAAATTGCATACATTGTTATTAACATACTAGCATGTGTTAACTATAAGTAAAACCAAAGTGTACCACAATCATGCATATCGTTGTTGCCGAAACGACAAGGTTGTAAAAAAGTTCACTTAACAATACCATAAGAATACGGGCGATGCGTTAATCCTATAGCGCTATAATTATTAACGTATGCTTGCAAAGTTAATGAGCATATAGAACACAAGTATAACATAGCATGTGAAAACCAGAATAATACAAGTATCATTTTATTAACGGATAAAGTATGTGCGTAAAAAAGTTTAATCGTGATTCATGATTTTGTATAAAGTGTACCTGTTGCACCCAAAGTGTATAAACGGAAAATGGGATCGAGTATACTCACGGTGCTGCGTATAAATCCCGCATACGTGAGTGATGCGTTGAGAGTCAAGAACACCAAAGTTACCCTACATTGGGGAAACGAATGTGTGTGAGTATTTGGATTTGGCGAGGATTTGAATTCAGAATTAATTATATAAAAATTATGTACATGAAAATATTTATCTTTTCTTAAACACTCGTTTTGACACTAAGATTTTATGTGATTCATGGGTCCTAATTTTCCCATTATAAAGCCGAGCAGTTTAGAACAAAGATAAAGTAACCTATGTTCATGACATATAACCATAATCCGGTTAACTTCAAGAATTCAGCTAGTATATATTTTCTATTATATATAATATAAGTCCATCATGTATAATCATATAAGTCATGTAATGTCAAGCATGGACGTATGTATTACTCATTGTATGATTCACCAAAGCAGAAAGTTACCAACATCGTTGATAACCCGATTAGTCATGAATGAAAGTAAAATACATCTATCTAATATTGCTAAGTAGCCAAATAAGGACAACCCGGTCGTGTCATACCCAACATGGCACATGTTGGAGGCGGGGCGGGGTTAACTTACTTTAGATCTTGGAAGCTACTTAGATGAACACATAAAAACAAGCAAGTGTGGTAGTGGAACAAGGTTGAAGGCCCAAGCCTCCATGGTTCACACATTCAGACACATGCAAGATTCGCCATATGAATAATTGTGAGCTTGGATGGTCACACACTTGAAGGTTACTTGAAGGCTTATATAAATAGAATGTTTAGAGATTCTTGGACCTTAAACTTGATGGAGAACAACCACACACAAGCCCCACAATCATGGGTTTGATTGAGGACAAGGTGGGCATAAGTTCTCCACAAGAAATGAACTAAAAAAAGAACATCTTTAATGGTTTAGTGAATATTGAAAATTAAACCCACTTTGGACATCAAAATCGGAGTTTTAGCACCTTGTTACACCTTAGTGAACATTGGGTAACAAACCTTGATGTTGTCCAAGATTATTGAAGCAAGAGAACTAAAATAATAAGTAGTAGAAGTGTGTTAGAACTCACTTTGAACTTCAAAGATATTCTGCCCAAAATTATAAATTCTTGAGAGATTTAGAGAATTTGAGAGTGGATTTGGCATTTGGAAATTGTTTAGGAGTGTATGGAGGCTCCTATTTATAATGGGGTTGATTAGGGTTAGAGTTAAATGAGTTAGGAGGTGATTGGGGGTGAAAGTGGTGTAAAAATGGACTACCCGTGAGCTGAAAATAGCTGGTTGCGGATACGAATCCGTCGTACCATGCGACGGGAACATGTGTGCCTAGCGCGCGGCATGAGGAAGTGGCTTTTAAAAAATTGTTTCTTTTGTCCACTTTTGGCCCATGCACATAGTTTTTAGGTTATTTTAAGCTATGAACTTGTATTTTAACTTGATTTATGTATAGAAGGTGTTTGTAAGCAAGTGATAAGTATCATGCTCGTAAGATTGATAATTCAAGCGTATGATAAGTCTCGGTTTGCACGTAAATGTGTATTCGAAAATTGTATGCGTATAACACAAGTATAACGAGTATGAGTACAAAACGAACTTTCCATTACGATCAAAGTCTTGGATTACAAGATTGGAAATGAAATATGAATACGACATGATTACAAGTTTCTAAAAATAGAAATACGAATACAACTTTCTAAATAAGGAAAGTGCATGAATGCGAAGCGTTACAGTCTCCCCTACTTTAGGAAATTTCATCCCGAAATTTATTCAAGAGGAAGACTCAACGAACAAGCGTGGATACTTGGTCTTCATATCACTCTCGAGTTCCTAAGTGAATTTGACGTCACGTTTTCCTTCCCATCAAATCTTGACTATGGGAATTCGACTGTGCCTAAGTTGCTTGGTTCCTCGGTCCATGATTTGACCGGCTTCTCGATGAAATGTAGGCTCTCGTTAATTTGTATGTTGTCGAGTGGAACTTGAAGTCCTTCTTCATCTAGACACTTTTTGTGATTTGAAATGTGAAACGTTGGATGAACGTTGTTGAGTTCTTGAGGTAAGTCTAGACGATATGCCAGCTTACCAATACTCTCGAGTATTTTGAAAGGACCTACAAAACGTGGAGCGAGTTTGCCTTTCTTACCAAAACAGATGACTCCCTTCCAAGGGGATACCTTGAGGAGTACATGGTCACCAACGTTAAATTCCAACGGTTTGTGACGTTTATCAGCTTAGCTCTTTTGTCGGCTTCTTGCTTTGAGGAGGTTGTTGCGGATTTGTAGGATCTTGTCTGTCGTCTCTTATATGAGCTCGAGACCGGTGATTTGTGCCTCTCTGATCTTGTGCCAACAAATAGGCGAACGATACTTACGACCATATAATGCTTCAAAAGGAGTCATTTGAATACTAGAGTGGTAACTGTTATTGTATGTGAATTCTATCAATGGTAAATGTACATCCCAATTTCCTCCAAAATCACGAACGAAGCATGTCCTCGAGGGTTTGGATAGTACGTTCGGTTTGACCATCCCGTACTGAGATTAAGGTGTGTACCCATCGCAATTTGAAACGTTTGCCAAAGTCGAGAAGTGAAACGACCATCGCGGTCCGAAATGATGTCCGAAATGATGTCAACTCGGTAATCTTCACGAATGGGGAAAAAGTAAGCGGAATTTGGTTGGTAGGGATAAGATTCGACTGAAAAGTGAAATCTTCGAATGTTTGTTTTTAACTAAACTTGGATACCCATCTACCACCTTTCTAAATTTCAGAAAAAAGTAACAAACTGTAAAAGGATTCTTCACCAACCATCTCACGAAGAATAAAAGGATCCTCAATCTGCGAAGAACTCAGTTCACGAAGAACTATATTCTTCGTGCATTTGATTCTCACGAAGAACCAAATCCTTCTTGACCTGACTTTCTCACGAAGAACCAGTCCTTCGTGACCAGGTTCTTCGTGACACTAGTTCTTCGTGGTAGCTTGATTGTTCGTGGAAGTTGTAACTTGTTGTTTTTCACAGAAAGCTCATAACTTCTATAAAACTTACAAGTTTGCATTTCAAAGCAAATAGTCTTTTATTAACAATCAAAATGGGTACAAATCCTTGGGATTGGGGTAGTGGGCCAAGCACAAGCCAAGATGCATCACAATCTAGCTCCGCAACGTCTTAGGTTCACTCGCTAATGCCTCAACAAACGGCCATGATTACCGCTAATCAATGGGCGTGTCTTGCGAACCAAAACCAAAGCATTCAAAACCTTCTTATTAGTGAGAGTGAAATCGGTAGTAACAATCGTCCACCCAAATTGAATCATATGAACGATTATCCCGCCTGGAAAGGTCGTTTTAATACGTATGTTCTTGGTCAAAATACGGAGTTGTGGACATGTTTTACTACACCATACAACGTTGCACTCGAAGAAGCTGGTTCAAATCCAACCTCTTTAGCAGAGATGACCGAAACTGACAAGAAAGCATATGATCTTGAGAAGAAAGCTTTCACAATCCTTACACAAGCTCTTCATAAGGATATATATCATCAATTCGTGTATTGCACTACGACGAAGAACTTGTGGGACACTTTAGAAGCTAGAGGGGAAGGAAACGCGGCTACAAGAAAGATTCGTCATGATCTTTTGAAGAAAGAGTTTGAAGGGTTCCTGTTTATGGAGAATGAGACTTGAATGATATGATAACACGTTTCTATCATTTTCTTAGTGAGATGTATTCTTAAGGGGTCACTGTTTCTCCGCAAGAAATTGTCATGCGATTTGCTGATGCTTTGCCACCCAAGTGGAGTCAATTTATTGACTTGTTGAAGCATACGGGGGTGTTAGATACTCTTAGCATTTATGAGTTCGTTCAGAAGCTTGAGAATAAGAATGAAGAAGAAATTAGGAAAGCTAAACGAATTCCAGTTCCACAAAACCCTAAATGTACTTTGGAGGTATCAACACTGGTGTTAGTGCTTCTCAACAACCAAAGCTTCAGATAGCGTTTCTGTCAAACGCAAACCCTTTTCTGCCACCACCTAAACCAGATCAGTCTACCCAAACCTATAGTCAAGGATTTGATCCTAATGCCTATTTTCCTCAACCTCAAGCTCAACAACAAGCATCTCAACAAGCTTGTTATGGTAACAACTTTCAGCCTTCAAATCCCAATACTATCATATTTGATACTTCACATCTTTCCAAGGTTAGTGTGGAAGTTGCCCAAGAGCATATGGAACTTCTAAACACAATGGTTAGTGCATATTGTGGATTAGTCGCTGGTCAAATCGAAAACATCAATTTGATAAATGAGGACTATCAACAAATAGACAAAGATGAGATGGATCTTATAGATATCAAGTGGGCTTTTGCAAGCGCGGTGAGAAGAGCAAAGGATTACATGAGTAGAACTGGTAGAACAAGTTTGGAGAGTAAACGGGATACAAAGTATGGATTTGATAAAGATGTTGTTACATACTATGGTGAGAAAGGTCATTTCAAACGTGAATGTACTCGACCTCCCACGCAAGGAAACCATAATTCTTTCCAAAACCAATCTAACACATCCAACACAACCCAAGTTAACAACAAAAGAGGTATTGTAGCTGTTAACAACCCAAACCAGACTGGACCTTCAAACACGAACAGAGCCTTAGTAGTTCAAGCAGATGAAGGCTGTGACTGGTCAGTTCAATTGGGTGATGGAAGCCAATGAGGAAATGCTTGTTATGCCAAGATAATCAATCATATCAAACATGCCCGTAGAGAGGAATTTTCTGAAGATGGTGATAGTTCTGGATACAGTGGTAGTTCTGACGAGGAAAGCTCAAGTGTGGGTGGTTGTGGTTAGGATTCGGAGGTGAAGGAAGGAATCGATGCTGAGGTTGATAGTTTGCTGAAAGAAGCTGAGAAGCTAAGAAATAAAAAATCTGTGTTGATCAAGTAAGCGGAAGTTGCTACAAAGAAAATGGAGAAGTTCTTCACCGAGGATGGATCCTTTTCTTATAACACTGCTTTCATGGCAAATGTTGCACCTTCATCAAGTCAGGTACAATCCGACACTCCTAGTGTATGCAATGATTGTGTAGATTTAAAACAAAAATTTGAAACAATCAACTATCACAATCAAAACTTGGTAATTGAACTTTCTAAATGCAAGGAGGCGAATATGGCTTTGACTCGAAATGAAAAAGAATTCAAATCTGTAATTGACACACTTAAGAAAAGTGTTTCTGGGTTAACCAAAACAGTTTTGTTGTATTAATAATTACATTAATATCATTGCAGAAACAAGAAAAGAGTTAGCCATTGCCAAATGCGAGCATGATGCAATCAAGCTCAAATTGGAGAGTTATTCCAACTCCCGATATTTGCTAGAGCACATCATTGAAGTTCAAAAACCTCAAGGGAGATGTCAAATGCATTGGGTATAATTCGTGTCCTCCGCCATTGAAACACAATTATACCAAATTGCCTGAAGAAGAGGAAATGCCACGTTTGAACCATTTGTACCTCTTAATCCCGAAGAGTTTGCAGCAGGATTAGGGTTCAAACCTGACATTCTCTCAGAGAAATCTGAATCGACAGAAAATTCATCATCGGTTTTAGAACAAAGTCCCCCAATAGTTGAGGATGATGAATCATCGGATAATGAATCAGATGTGACTGATCAAGATCAATCTCTTGACAAAAAAAGGAGTAGAAATTCCAGTTGAGAATCATATCTTATGTGATCCTCCTACTCCATTTGTGCAACCAGATGCAAAAGAAGAGATTGATAAGTCTGTTGAAGCACTTGTTGCTATGTTTGAAAGTGATATGTGTTATACACATTGGTTGGTGATGAGAAAATCTATTCAAACAAGGACTTTCCAATTAGAAATGTCAATCCAGCTTCGATTGATCAAGTTTTTGAAAACTCAACAAATAAATTTTTGGGAAAGAAAAGTCAAAATGTCATTGTCACTCAATGTGAAAAATTACCTCTCAAAAGACTACAACCAATCGCTTCCAAAGGTAAGAAACAAGAAAAGCGAGCCCAAAAACCTAAGGTATCACAACCAAAGGTTGAACAAAAGGTGACTCGTAACAAGTAAAGGGAAAGGATGTTAAATTTGTAGCCTCAAATGGTACGGATAAAATTGAGACTTTTGAAAACTCATCTAATACTGATTTCGTGAAACAAGTCAAGATTTTAAAATAAAACGATCAAAACAATTACACTCAACACACAAACGGGTGTGATGATAGACCAAGTACCTCTTGGCCTATAAGTTCAACATCAAGTCATCAAAATGCATCTCCTAAATTCGTTGAAAGGAGATCTTGTTTTAAGTGTGGAGAGTTTGGACATATCATCAAAAATTGTACAAACTCACCAAAACCAAAGTTCATTGTATATGCCCCTCCTGAAAAGAATGACCAACGTCGATCCGTGTCACCTAAACAAGACAAACGTATTGTTAAGGAACAAGAAGCAAAACAAAGACACAAAAATGTCAAGGTCATTGAGAAAGCTTTAAAACCAGAAATTGTCAAAAAGAACCAAGTTCGTCAAGCTCGTCAAAACTAGAAATTTCTAAATATGTAAATAATAATCAATCTGGTAAATGACAACAATCTTGGAAACCTAAAACCGGTATTGTTTCAGGGGGTACGTCATTTCCAAATCATCAAGAAATAGAAATCACATTTCTTGATGATAAGGGTCGACGCATGACCCTTAAGGCTTGGGTCCCATCTCAAACTGGTTCTGTAATTGCATGTGCAGGGTGCTTCAGGAGGAACTGTTAATAGTCATTGGATCGTTGACAGTGGAGCATCTAGGCACATGACCGGCGACTTAAGGCTCCTTTTTTATGTGAAAAGCATTAGGGGGTTATGTTGCTTTTGCTGGAGATAAATGCGGTTACATCACTGGAGAGGGAATGATCTCCAATGGTGTTGTTAGTTTTGACAAGATCAATTATGTTCAACAAATTGATCACAATCTTCTGAGTGTTTCTCAAATCTGCGACAAGAAGGTTACAGTTCATTCCGATGACGTTGGTTGCTATGTGCTGAAACCTGGTTTCAAGATTCCTAAAGAATGGATTCTGTTGTCGGCTCCAAGAATTAATGACTTGTATATTCTTGACATGAGCCAAGCTTTACTACGTCTGCACAAGTTACATGTTTTGTCTCTAAAGCTACTGAAAAGGAATCAATCTCTTGGCATAGACGTATGGGACACATTCACTTGAGGAAAATAACCATTTGGTGAAAAGTAATCTTGTGAATGGTGTGCCAGCCAAGAATTTTCATCTATGAGACGTCTGTGTTTCGTGCCAAAAGGGAAAGCAAGCAAAGAAATCATATCCTATCAAGAAAGTCAACATTGTTAACATGCCACTTAAACTTCTTCATATGGACCTCTTTGGACCTATGAAACACAAGACTACATTTGGTGATGCTTATTGTTTAGTTGTTACCGACGACTATTCAAGATTTTCATGGATAGCTGTGATGGCACACAAGAGTGAAACTCCTGAAATCCACAAGAATCTCTTTACTCTTCTTGAAAACTTGTACAATTTGAAGATAAGGAGAATCAGAAGCGACAATGGCACTGATTTTAAGAATCGGGTTATGGATGAGTTATGTACTTCTAAGGGAATTCTGCATGAATACAGTTCTCACTATACTCCACAACAGAACGGTGTTGCTGAGAGGAAGAATCAGACGCTTATTGAAACTGCAAGAACTATGTTGGTAGAGTTACAACTTCCGGTTCAGTTTTGGGGGGAGGCTGTGGCAACTGCTTGTTACACATTGAACAGAGTTCTTACGGTTAAGAGACATGGGAAAACTTTCTTTCAAATGTTACATCGAAGGAAACCGGATGTGTCCTATCTAGAACCTTTTGGAGCTCCATGTACAATGATTGATCCAGATGGTAACTTTGGTGCTAAAGCGATCGATGGTTTTTTTCCTTGGGTATGCTACTCCAAATTTAAGAGTTTGGAATTTATCGTCTAAGAAGATTGAGGAATGGGGTGAAGTTAAGGTTCAAAGGTACACTGAGTCTATGAGAGCTCCGGGTGATCCATGGATGTTCGACTATGATGGTCTTTTCAACTCCTTTAATCTGCCAACTTTTGATGAAGCTTCTGCAGCGGCTCAAATGTTACTCGAGAGTGATACTGTAATAGATTCGTCTTAGTGCGACCGATTATTGTTAATCCTCAAGGTTCTTCCTCGGTTAATAATGTTGGTCAGAATGAGGTCTTTGAAGATGCTGCAGATTACAACGTTTCGTCTGAAGATGATGTATTTCATGATGCAAATGAAGCTACCTCAGCTCCTGTCCATGGTGTCTCAGAAGCAACTTCTCAAGTAAATAATCAAGGGACTAGGGAAGGTAATGCATCCACATCTTCAGCGATGCCAGATATTGATTTGGTTGTTGATCTGAACTTCAACAATTTGGGTATAAACACGAATTCATAATACCCACCCTCAGCAGAATATTATTTGAGATGTTCAAAGTGGAGTACAGACACGTAATCAGCTAAAGAACAACCAGAATGATGGTTTGTATATGGCAATCAGAGAATCCAAGGAACAAAATGATTGGTCTTTTGCCTGCTATGTTTGCCAAGTTGAACCGAAATCTTGGAAGGAGGCAATGAAGGAAGACTCATGGGTTGAAGCAGTGCAAGAAGAACTTCAGCGGTTTTAGAAACTGGGCGTTTGGAAATTGGTTGACACGCCCGAAAACTACAAGAATATTGGTACGCGCTAGGTTTACAAATGCAAGAAGGACGATCGAGTTGTTGTTGTGAGAAACAAGGCAAGATTGGTTGTCCAGGGCTTTAATCAGGTAGAAGGTATTGATTATAATGAAGTTTATGCACCAGTGGCATGACTGAAGCGATACGAATTTTCTTGGCTTATGTGTCTTGCAAGAAATTCACTGTTTATCAAATGGATGTTAAAATTGCATTTCTTCATGGTGTGGTTGAAGAAGATGTATATGTTGAGCAAACCGCAAAGTCAACATCAGCGGGATGTTAGTTCTTGGGAAATCGCCTAGTCATGTGGTAATACAAGAAGCAGACCTGTGTAGCTACCTTAACATGTGAAGCTGGCTGAGTATATTGCGGTTTCTAGTTGCTGCTCCCAGGTTCTATGGATCCAACAGCAAATGCGCGACTACGGTTTTGAATTTCTAACTACTATTTATGTTGATAATGAAGCTGCTTTACAGATCACCCGTCATCCTGTACAGCATTCAAAGACCAACACATCGAGATTAAGTATCATTCCATACGAGATTGTTATGAAAAGAAACTTATCGATGTTAAAATCCACACGATCACCAATGTGCCGAACTGTTCACTAAAGCTTTTGATAAATCACGTTTTGATATTCTTCTTTTGGTCAATGGCATAAAGGTGAAACCTGAGTAAATCATCATCGGCTAATCATTTTTGTCACACCCCGACCCGCAGCGGAATAAGAGTCGGGGCATAATTGGGTTATCACCAAAGCTCATGATATTTACTAATATGTTTCATATTTATTAAAGTTAAAATTACATTCCCAAATATCCAAACATGTCCATACAATACAAAGAAAATAAACCAAACAAAACAATTCCAAACTCTAAATCATTTTATTCTTCTAGTCCAATCCTAAGTGTTTCTTGCTGCAGCTGGTTCACCTGTATCATGTGTAAAAATGGGGGTTTTTGGGTCAACATAAGTTGGCGAGTGAACCTTGTTCGTTAAACATTTATTATTGATTTACTTGTTAGTTTATCAATGAAAAATTGTGCATAATCATAAATGAGCAAATGTAAATAATCAAGCAGTAGCAATTGCAATCACAACTATAACATACAGTAACATATGATAGCATACATTAACATACCAACATCATACAATAAATAACATGAATGAAACTGTGCGATCAAGGCTCAATCAAACGGAGCCGATCGTATTGCATGTACTGAAAATGAAAAATGTCTGTGCGATCAAGGCTCAATCAAACGGAGCCGATCGTATGTGGGCACGCCAGGTTCACGCTCATAATGTAATGGGGAACATGCTCAACGCTCATAATGTAATGGGGAGCGGCGGCCTATGAAATTGCATGTACTGAAAATAATAAATTGAATCTAACAATAATCACACAAACAGTTGAAACAAGCTGAATACACATTTGTTCATGATATGTTGTATGCATAATGATTTAAATATAATATATAGCAAGACACATGATACACCCCAAAACGTGATTAAAACGGGGAATTTGTAAAGATTCACTCACATTGGGTGCGTTTGATTTGAGATGGTGAGATGCGCACGAGTCGGGAGAGTTGAACAATGAGAATTACTAACCTAAATAATAACGGAAAAATATAGGAAATGAGTGGATTTTATTAAGGATTTTAATGAAATTTTTAGATATATTTTTATGAGTTTAAGGTTATTTTCTATCTTTAAAAATATTATTTTTAAGTATTTTTAATTGATTTTTAAATTAAATTAAATAAATAAAAATATAAAAAAAATTGTTTATTTTTGTGTTGACCGTTGACCGTTGACTTGTTGACCTGTTGACCGGTTCGGTCAGTGTGCATGTATGCGCTGGGTGAGACTCGAACCCGAGACCTCCCGTACGCGTGCACGCAGCTCTACCAACTGAGCTACGTGTCTAACCCGAAATAATCTTGTTTTTAATTATATTTATATACTAATTCGATTTATTTAAAATTCATTTGTTTTAAAAAAAGATTTTAAATCATCGAACCGGTGCCGTTAACCAGACTCGAACGCGTGACGTGCGAGTTAGTGTTGCCCACAGTCCACCGCTGGACTGTGTGTCTAACCTGGTTAATATTTCGGTTTTTATTATACTTAACAACTAACGGAGTTAACCCGGTTCAGCTTTAAACAAAAAGGCATTTTATTACATAGAGGGTGCGTGTGTCAGGGATCGAACTCGTGACGTGTGCGTATTATTTGCACACAGTCCACCGCAGGACTGTGTCTCTGAAGAACTTACCGATTTGAGTAAAAATACGGTTTTCCGGCGAACTTGCAGAATTTTCCGGCGAGTTGATTTAAGCTTTCTGATGGACCGAATGTATGACGAAAGTGAAATGGAAAGTTTGTATGATGTTTCTGAGTCGCGAGAGGGGTCTTGATTGAAGTAATTCAGACATTGATTATTTTCGGTTATAAAAACCGATTATGATCAAAATTGAAGTTCATTCAAATCCGAATTGATTAGGATCGTCGGTGCATCGGTTATAAACCTGAAATCGCGATTATTCAAACGTTTAGACGGTTGAATAGCCGATTTCAGTTTTTCAGTTGGCGTAACCGGTTTATCTAGGTTTGTATATAAGATTCATTTGTTTCCTAGAGTTGACAGAAAACAAACAAGTGGCGGAGTGGTGATGTGTGTGTGTGTTAAGTCTTTGGATTTTAAATTTCCGGCTGACCCGGGTTCGAGCCCCGGCAGCAACATTTTATTTTTATTTATTTTGTTTTCACTTTTTATCAAATATAATTTTTATAGTTTAGCTTGTTTATTAATTATGTATCATTAAAAATCAAAATAACCATAAATACACAACGTGACATTTATAACTTGGTATTCGATTACAAAACGGAGCGGGTTTTGGAAACCCATTTTTATAAATGTTACAATTTTTGTAAATATTTTCTTAAAAACAAAAATACAAAAATATTTTTATTTTATTTAACTTTTTGCATTTTACGGGGAGAAAATTCAAAAAAATACAAAAACATGAGAAAAATTCAAAAATACAAAAATATATATTTTATTTATTTACTTTCTGCATTTAAGGGAGAGAAATTTAGAAAAATACAAAAACAATAGAAAACCGAAAAACCAAAAATGAGTTTCTTGGAAAGATAAGAGAAGATAATGATACACCGGTGGTCTGTCAAATACGATCAAAAATCTAAAATGAAAACCATAAGTAGCTTTACTAACTATGTACCGGTAGACTCACAATCAGATTAGAACATGCAGGTTGATATAAACATAACGAACTGAAAGCTAGGTGGGAACCATTCATTGGCATATGGTCTTGGTACCGAAATTTCGTTTGATAGTATGCCGAGGTTCTGAGATATGCGATCTTTATGCTTGTTTATCATCTGCATATCATGGTTGAATCTTTTACCGAAAAATAACGGGGACACAAGTCAAGAACTTTCATGATACCATACATACGTGTAAATATTGCATACGACCATCAATAAGTGATAAACATATCACATCCACCAAACAATAAGTGATAATATATCACAGTTATATGCGGGAGTCAAGTTCGTCTCTTTGTCGGTACGATGGTACTAACCTGTTCATGGACTTGCTCCTGTGCCCTGCATGCATCTGAAAAGCAAGTTCCTTATCAATAAGTGATTTTATCACATAGGGCTTGTTTTCAATCAAAAATAAGTGAGTATCTCACAATCATATACGTCAAAACAGATGATAAGCGGTATACTCACCGGTAAGATATTCTCTCGTGCATGTCTTGATACGGGAATGTGTCGTGAAGTGGATGAACACCGGCTAGTAAGTATAAATCATACATTAAATCATATCTCCTAATCGTGATTACGTCTGATTAGTTGAGTTTATGTGGACAACAATACCGGTAATTGTGGTAGAATACGTATCCAATTTATAATGAATATCGCAAATCGTTTTTGACAAGGCCGTAAGCTGGTATGATTCTCTTACCTTGAAACTCGCAAAAGCTTGCTAAAATAGTGTACAGTTGTTAATTCTTATCAATTCTTGTTTAGTTTTCCTAGTGTTAGCGTTTGCTTTGTTTTTAGTTTACCTTATGTTAAAATTGCTTTTGATTAGTCGAAGTTGAAACTCGAATGTTTTCTACCAAGATAAGCCCTAAAATCAACTTGTTTTAATATCACAACTTCATAAAAATCATCTGACTTTTTGTTAAATTAAAAAACAAGCAAAATCTGTTCTACACTGAAAAACTTCATAATTTAACACCGGTGATCATTTGAAAATGTGGAAAGTCAACGAAGAATCTCAAGTCAACGAAGAATCAGAAGGGACGAAGAACCAGCTCGACGAAGAACCATTCTTCGTGATGAAGGTTCAGTTCTTCGTGGATTGTCTAATGGGCTAAACAAGTTCAGGCCCAAATTCGGTTCTTCGTGGCCCATAGGGATTCTTCGTGGCTTCTATGGTTCTTCGTGAGAACCCTAGTTCTTCGTGGGTGCCGGGTTATATATAAGGGATGGTTGCTTTCACCAAACCTTATCACTTTCTCAAATCAACCTTTTTACCTTTTTCACTTTCTCTCTCAAATCACTGTTCTTTTTCTTCTTGGTGAAGAAACCCACCACCGACTTTATTGAGACATCATTGTTGTGTTAGTGTGATACATTAAGGTATAGTCGATGTTTGATGTATCTTGTGTATAAATCGGACATAGACCTTTAGATTCACACTCTTCGATCATGTTTTTGAATCAAATGAAACCCTTCATTTGTTGTTCATGTTTTTGTTTAAACCTCTTGATGATCAGTTTTCTTGATAATGTTAAGTGTTGTTTTAAAATCTACACCGTATAATTGTTGGTTTGATGTTTATTTTGGAGATTGTAAAATAACTGATTTCATTGCAAGATTAGGATGCTGTTGATGGGTTTTTCATAAGATGTTGGAATGTAGTTAAATGAACTGGGTTTTTGATTCGAAATGTCAGAAATCTTTTAACATCTGTCTGTTGGTAATTTAATGGGACGAAGAACTGAGTGGGACGAAGAATGGATTGTGACGAAGAATCTAAGTCAACGAAGAATCATTCTTCATTGACCTGTATCCTTCGTGGATGTTGATGGTTAACTAACAGATATGTTTGTTTGTTTGTGACGAAGGATCAAAGTGACGAAGAACCAAAGTCAACGGAAAATTAAGTCAACGTTGACCAGGTTCTTCGTAGAATCATGTGTTCTGAAATTAGGGATTCTTCGTGCCTTTTGATTCTTCGTCAATCTCTATTCTTCATGACAATTAGTTTTTCGTGAACTTTGTTTGACAGTGAAACATGGTTCTTCATGGGGATTTACATATTTACAGAATGTTCACAGTGAACATTTAAAGTATGGTCCCAAGGTGTTTTTAAGTTTCTTCTCATTTGGTTGTCTTTGTGTATAGGATGGCACCGAAAGAACAGAAAAGGAAACCCGCGAAGAAGAAAACCGACAAGTCAGGGGTTTAAATCATGTCAGAACCAAGCCACAACATGGTCGCTTATTTGGATCCGGAGGACACGATAGTTGAATATAACGGGATAATGAAGTGGTTACATGAATCAAGGATCAACTGTGCTATTACACATCAGACGACAGTGTACAATCCTTAATTAAAGCCTTTTGGGATTTCGGCAGAAGTAGTTGAAGTTGATGGTATAGAAGTGATTTGTGGACATGTTAATAATCTGGATGTTATTGTTTCTGTCGAGATTCTTAACAACGTGTTACAACTTGGTGATGATCCTGATGCTCCATTTTTTGTGCCGTTGAAATGTTAACGTGGTTATCTGCTACGTATGAAATGTGTTGGAGATATTCTTGGAGGTCAACTAAACAAGGCAGGGTTCCGCTTCGTTTCAAGTTTCTACTACATGTTCTGATTCAGTGTTTGAGCAATCGTAGAAGTGGATACGATATGGCGAACAATGATTTGGTTGGATTAATGGTAGTTGTGGTATTAAATAAACCGTTCAATATTTCAAAGTATATCTTTGCTAACATGAAGGAGAATCTGGGAAGAACTGATAGTACTAGGGGAGGGAGCAAGTTTTGGATGTATCCTCGCTTTCTTCAGATGATATGAATGTCCAACATCTAGATCTTCCATAGGATAGCAACAATGTTCTAAAAGTGGAAGTTATGATGGAACATTCGTTAAAAATCTTTAGAGGTTATGCTAGTAGGCGTTACAAGGAAAGCATACCTCCAAGGAAGTTGTTTGGATTCCTTGAAAAAGACACATATGTAGCACCGGAGAATGATAAGTGGCGACATGACAATAGTGATTTTGACGATGAAGAACCCAAGTTGAAGAAAATGATTGAAGATAAGTTTGGTCACAAGAAGGGAAAGGGAACAGGTGATGATGATGACAGTGATGATGAAGGTGGTGACGTGGAGTTGTTGGTGCTAGTGGTGAAGGTACTAACGGTGGTGATCAAGGGAAACACCCGGGTGGTGATGACGAATCGGATGCTGATGATAATCCACTTGAACCTGGATACGAGCGATATGTTGATGCACAAGGCGTTAGACAAATTCGAAGAATTTAGGTTGAAACAGATGTTGATTATGTTCCTTCCGATACTGAGTCTGAAAAGGCAAGAAAGAAGAAAGTTGCAGTTCAAAGAAAGAAAAAGAGCAAGAAATCAATTGGTGCCTCGTCAACTCAGATTGCAGCCACACAGCCGGTAACTACATCAGAACCAATACGTGAAGCTGATGTTAGTGCTCTATTTGCCTTCACAATGGAGGAAACTGAAGCATTAGTGACTTCTCCCACAGCAACTTCTGAACCACCTCCTGTAACTACAGCTGTAGTTGAAACACCTCCAGTTGCAACAACTCAAGATCAACCACAACACACTACCTCTTCTTCTCAATCTGCTAGAGCAACAGCCCATCAGCAAAGTTTGGACGGCGTAGTACTGTGTTTTCGCAAATGTCCGAAAGTTATAAAGTAGATTTCTTATTCAGTCAACTCCAAGCTGCAGCTAAAGAGATTAACCGACACTCAGAATTCACATCGGCTAATCGAAATACCATTATCAAGCAACAAATGGAGATGAATACCTTGAAGGCTACGATTGAAAGCTAAGGTGCAGAAATCATTCAATTGAGGGCTGAAAATGAACAACTGAAGGCTGCAGATGCTGAACGAGCAGCTCAGTTGTTGCAAATGCGAGCGGCTGACAATGCCAGTGGAATTGAGATGAACAGGCTGAAAGAACGAAGTACCGTTGTTTTACGATCTGCAGAGAAACTAGCCGAAAAGCATGATGATATGAAAGAATGGTACAATCATGGAAACTACAATAGTTGAGAATGTGACGCAGATGAATTCTAGCTATGAAGTGACCAGAAAGCGAGTGAATACCTTATGGAATGAAAGGTGCAAGTCTCAGGAAGTTTTACGAAAGCGTGATCATGATGGTGAAGATCCCAGTAATCCTGATGCTCCTACATCATCTGCACAACCGGAGGGTTCTGCTTCAACTCTAGTTGTCGGTTCTAATTCTGAGCAGATCGTAGCCGATCCAGTTACCTCTGGTGGTACTCAAGAGGAACAGGAAAGGTTGGAAGGTATGCAAGACATTGAAGAAATTGGTCTTCAGCTGACTATTGTCGAAAGTGTTGTTGTAGACATTGGAGAGACTTCTGTTGCAAGTATTGAGCCAGTGATGACTTCAGACGTTGATATGATAATGTCTGAGGGTGTTGATGTGCAACCATTACAGATATGTTATCCTGTAACTGGTGAAGTGTTGGAAGAAGGAGATTTTGTGTCTGAACTCTCGAAGGAACAGCTTTTGGCTTTGAAGGAAATGGAGATAGTAGATGATGCTACTATCGACGAGATACCAAGTGAACCTGAGGTAGTGAATTTGGATGGTCTGGAAGAGATTGTGTTTGAAGGTGATACCGAAAAGTCTAAGTATGTTCGCGAAGATGGAACAGAGTTTGATCTGTTTGATGGTGACCGGCTTCGTGAGAATATGGATGAGATCGAAGAAAAACTCAAGAGTCGTGACACATCTGACATTCCCACTAACACCTTTAAAGAATGGAGGAAGCAGTTTTTGGCAAAGACACCAAAGCCAGCTCCACCTCCAGCTCAAGTGGATTACATGAAGTATGAAAAGGATCGACCGCAAGGCCGAATTCTAAGTTGGATGTTCGTGAAGGATATTCACTGCATGGCAGTAAAGCGTGAACACGGAATCCAAAACTTCAAATCACTCCTTAGCATTTTAACGTTGCTTTTTATGATGTTACAGTGTTAGCTAGGTTGAACTTGATCAACCGATCCAATTATGAAGGTGCAACGCTTTTTGCTTGGAAGCTAAGGATTGAACGACGCAAAGGTTGGAAGGGTGAATTATACAAGCCTCAGTTTCCTATGTATGAGAAGAGCAATTATACGTTAGATATGGACACTAACACTTCTCGTTACAAGCTTGTTACAAACCGGTGAAGATTTTAGACAAAATTCCGCTCATGCCGATGAAACAAGATTTTCTTGGAAATATGAAGCTATGGTGCTATGATTCGGACACTCTTGAACCAGTCATTGTCTTCAAGAACAACGAAGACAACTTTCGGATACTGGAACCAATGTGGATTCTGAATATGTCAGAGGGTGACATCAAGAAGCTTCTTCAACAAAACATCTTCTACGAAGACAAGGACGCGCATCAAGCTTTGTTATTTCAACGTGTCGCTTGTTTTTGTTTCTACCGACGAATTCATGCTAGAAGCTCGTGGTCAGAAGCAGGCCACTAGAAGTGAAGACCGAAGACCAAGCAACAGCCAAGAGGGAGTTTGTTGGTGCAGTTTTGTGTCTGTAGCTTGTTCTTATTATGATGTAATTGTACGGTCTTTATTTTGTGCGTCTGTATAGTTTTGGTCGAGTCGACCAAGCCAAGATATCCCTCCTATCTTGACTTGGTACGACGTTTATGTTGTTAGCGTTGTAAAACAGTTTGCAAGTGTGCAACTGTTAGTTATTTTGTGTTTTAGTCTTACTGATATGAGATGTTTGTAAGTTACTGTCTGTATGCAGGGTCCCCACGAGGAACCCACTTCTTCGTGGGAATACATTGTCACGAACAATGGTTATTCACCAGATAGACAACCACGAAGAACCATTCTTCAAGGTTAATGATTCTTCGCAGGATTGATCAACGAAGGACCTATCCTTCGTGGACTTACAGATTGTTCGTGGCCTCTACATGTTCTTCGTGACATGCAAAGGTGACGTGGCCTATATAAATAGACATTCTCCTCATAGTTCAGTAAGAGAGCACCCAGAGTCTGTATAAGCATTGTGTGTTTATGTTTGTACGTGTTCTCTTCTGTTAATCAAGATAGTGAATCTTTGGTTACTTTGTGTTTGCTTATCTTTACTTCGGTTTGCATATTTAGGTGGATTTTGCACTCTTAAGTGTGTTAACAAACAAGAAAGTAGGTTTAATCTTGATCCTCCAAGTGGACCTACAGAGCTCTTTTTGGTTAAAGATGTGTTGAAGGCTCTTATGGTCGGTGAAGACCACACACTTAGTACCATAAAGTTTGTGTCACCATATCTTTAACGCAAAAACAATCGTACCCAGTTCAAGGTCGTGGGTAGTGTAGTTCTTCTCATGTATTTTGAGTTGTCTCGAAGTGTAAGCGATGATCTTGACTCGTTGCATGAGGACACAACCGAGACCTCGGTTAGATGCATCGCAATACACAATGAAATCGTCATTACCATCAAGAAGAGCGAGAATAGGGGCATTGCAAAGCAAGTACTTGAGCATTTGAAAAGACTCCTCTTGTTCGCAACCCCAAACAAAAGGTTTATCTTTTTAGTTAACGAAGTGATAGGAACGGCGTCGAAAAGTTGGAGATGAATCGACAGTAATAACCCGCCAATCCGAGAAACGAACGAATTTAGACGGTGATTTTAGTGCAATCTAATTCTTGACGGCTTTGATTTTAGAGGGGTCAACGTGAATACCTTCCTTGCTCATAACGTGTCCGAGAATTTGAACTTCTTTTCTCCAAAATTCACACTTGGAGAATTTGGCGTATAGTTGTTTGGCACATAAGAGTTCGAGGATTAGACGCAAGTGACGCTCATGTTCGACGTGGGTTTTGGAATAGATAAGGATATCGTCTATGAATACGATCACAAAACGGTCCAAGTAGGGCTTCACACACGGTTCATCATCCATGAAGACTGCGGGTGTATTGGTCAAACCGAAAGGCATGACCACGAACTCGTAGTGACCATATCTAGTAGGAAACACGGTTTTGGAATGTCTTCTTCGAGGACTCGAAGTTAATGGTAGCCAAAACGAAGATCGATTTTGGAAAAGCACGTTGCGCCTTAGAGTTGATCGAAAAGGTCGTCGATGTGTGAAAGAGGATAGCGGTTTTTTACGGTGAGTTTGTTGAGTTCTCGGTAGTCGATACACATTCAAAATGAGCCATCTTTCTTCTTGACGAAAAGGCCCGAAGCTGTCACACCCTCAATTTCCACTTGCGGAGTTTTGCCGCGAGGCGTGTGAACAAACCAGAATCTGAGACACTAGTACGTCGAACGACTCTATATGATTTGATAATACGTTTTCCAAAATCATTTGTTTAACCATTCATAGTAGATTTTATATTGTCTTAGTTAGTTTTCAATGTTTAGCCGAAGCATTAGTTTTTAAAGTTGAGCGAAAGCATAAAAATAAAGTAGAGGAACGGGCGCCAACACAAACGCCAAAACTAAAGAAAAACCCAAAACTATGTTTGTAAATGAGACTCGATAAAAGATGTCTTGATCAATGCAACTGAGTGCACCTAGAGCTCCTAGCGTCCTGAGAAACATGTAAAGAAACAAGTGTCAACATTAAAGAAGAGTGAGTTCACAGGTTTTCATAAATTCGTTTGTTCGGTTATAAGTTTGTTTCCCCCGTTATCCCTAACCCGGGATAACGATTTAGTTCCATTATTCCCAACCCGGAATAATACTGATAGTTCCATTATTCCTTACCCGGAATAATAATGATGTTCCATTATTCCTAATCCGGAATAATAACGTTGTTGGTTCCATTATCCCTAACCCGAGATAATATTGTTGGTTCGTAATTAAGTTCAATGTTAATATATATAGGTAGCTAGCCTAAAGTTATGTCACGTAAGTGTTCGCGATCGAAGCTGACTGTTGTGCCTCCGTGTTGCCAGGCCTATCACTGACCATGGCGAAGTTAGGCCAAATTATTCACCCGTTGACCATACACGGTCGGCTAGCGCGACTAGCTCGGATGGGGCTTGTCGGGCCCAGTAGTACTACTTATAATTTCCCCGCTATCTAACCCAATACTAACGATCCGAGAGATTGTCGAGGACTTGTGTGATATAGCTGCTTAGTGACCATAACGTACATTAACATTAACTTAGTTACCGAATAGTTTAATGACGTTAATTTCGTATAACGTAAAGAGATAGAGTTGTCGAGTGTATACATGTTTCTCCCCCTGTTGTTTTAAAACCGGATAAAATTAGCGGCCGTGAACTCACCTTTAGTTGCTCGGTTAGTGTAACACAGAAGTTGCAAATGATGGGACCGCTAATTGCGTCCTAACAAGTCAATTGATTTCAAGTTAGTGTGTGAACACACCAATACAAATCCTACACATAATTAAAGCACAAAGCGGTACACACAATCACAAATCCTAACACTCAAACATGCATGCAAGTATCATCATATTAACATAGTGATCAAAACAATTTATCATGAACACAATCCAATCCATACAACACTTCGGTGCACACATTCGCAAGTTATCAAGTTTCAGCTTATATACTCATAATTAGGCTGTTTTCGAGGATTTTTATAAAATAGTTCCAACGTTCCAAAAATTCCAATTATTTTACAGAACGTGACAACTATACTGTAGAATTTTATATAAATTTTTCAAGTCCTAACACATTACCAGTTATTCATAAATATTAATATACTAGGCTGCAGTCAGATTCGTCACTTTCTGACTGCAGTCCACGGAAGACTTTATTTAAAAATCACCGTTCGTCCAATTAACAAAATTCCAGCGGGAGTTTCCCGGAAATTTCCATATCTAGTTTCTGTACAAATTTCATGATTCGACTCCCTACATATTATTAGATCCGACTCGATAAACAACTAACAAATTTTCAGAATTTTCACAGCTTCAGTTACTGAACTTAATTGGCCACTTAAAAATACCAAACGACTTCAGAAAAATATGAATCTAGCGCCATTAGAAGCGTTTTTCAAAACTCTACGTTTTAGACTTCAGAAAATCCGTTTTTCGATAAATAATAACCAAGTTACAGCCAGTTGAAGTTGGCTGTAAACACCATTCAGCATCCTGATTTCAGCATGTTATCGAATTCTAATCCGTTTAAACAATTGATACGTTAAATGTAAGCGATCCAGAACAGAATTTCCAATCATATATCATCATATATATCATACCCATGCAAACCCTAATCATAACATATAGTTTTTATCAAACAAAACGCAGCCTAACGTTTCTTAATTCCGCTAATCATCATACTTGCAAACTAGCCTAATCAATCGATTATCATCCTAATACTTTCTACCATTCCATACACACACGATCCATAATTCATAATCCTAGTATGATTAGCGAAATAACATAAAATTCTAACCTTAACAATAGGATCAACGAGCCGAGAACTAGATGGGACCGATTCGGATGTTGGCGAGACTTGCGACCGAGAGGAAGAAAGGGACAAGCTGTTGTCGCTACCGAGAGAAAAGAGAAGGAGTAGGCTGCCGTCGGCTGTTTAGCTATTAGGGTTTGTGTGTTTTGTTTGTGAAGCAATACACATGCATGTATGTGTATATATAGCGCAATAGGTAAGAAGAAAAGGGATGGGTTTGCGGTTTGGGGTGCTCGCGGCCGCAAGTGGTTCGGGTGGGTTGGTTTGGGTTTAAAACTTGGTCCTCAAGTTTCGATTAACTACTTGAGTCGCAAGGAAGTGAGGTCTATTCGTTTCGCGGCTCGGTTCGATTCATTTATCTATTATCTACATTTTACAACTAAAACGAATCACGAAATCGGAACATCACATAATCACTCACCAACTTATAAACGTTCAATACGTAGCACGTAATTCATTTGACGAGTACACGAAATTATCGTAATTATTTCGAGCGTGCAATTTAAGTCTCCGAACCAATTTAACGTAGGAACGAATAACCGTGAAGTAGTGCGTTTAAGATATCTGAAAAACCGGGATGTCACATTATCCCCATGTTGAAAGAATTTTCGTCCCGAAAATTGAGTAAACGCGGTTTAGAATGCAGCGTACATGTTTATAGTGCCACTCACAAAGATTTAGTTCGTTAACAATGGTACACGAATTTACAAGAAATTCCCAAGTGCCACGCACAAAAGATTTAGTTCGTTAACAATGGTACGCGAAATTACAAGAAATTCCCAGGTTGTCACATCATCCCCATGTTAAAAGAATTTTCGTCCCGAAAATTTAGTTGGTAGCATCGTTAACTTGTTGCTCAGTTGCAAAAAGGTGTGGGTATTTGCTTTTCATTTGGTCCTCTCTTTCCCACGTGAACTCCGGTCCACGCTTAGAGTCCCAACGGACCTTGACGATTGGAATCTTGCTATGCCTTCGAGTCTTGATCTCACGATCCATGATCTCGATAGGCTGTTCCACAAAGTGCAGTTGTTCATCCACTTGAATCTCATCCAATGGAATAACTAGGGTTTCATCTGATAGACACTTCTTCAGATTTGACACGTGAAAAACGTTGTGAACTCCACTGAGTTCGGCAGGAAGGTCTAATTGATAAGCTACGGGTCCAATACGTTTCAAGATCACAAACGGACCTACGTACCGTGGGTTTAGTTTGCCTCGTTTTCCAAAGCGGATTACACCCTTCCAGGGTGACACCTTTAGTAGGACGCGGTCACCTACTTGAAATTTGAGCGGTTTGCGTCGTTGATCAGCGTAGCTTTTCTGTCGATCTCGTGCCGCCGCCATGCGGTTTCTGATTTGTACAATCTTTTCAGTAGCCTCAAGTATCAACTCAGGGCCTGTGAGTTGACTGTCACCGACTTCTGCCCAACAGACCGGTGATCTACATTTACGACCGTATAATGCCTCAAACGGTGTTGCCGATATACTCGTATGGTAACTGTTGTTATACGAGAATTCCACTAAAGGCAGGTGGATTTCCCAACTATTCCCGAAGTCTACCACGCATGCCCTAAGCATGTCTTCCAAGGTCTGTATGGTCCTTTCGCTTTGACCATCAGTCTGAGGGTGATAAGCTGTGCTCATATCTAAGCATGTGCCCAACGCTTTCTGAAGTGACTGCCAAAAGTTGGACGTGAAGCGGGCATCTCTGTCTGAGATGATGGACGTTGGCACTCCGTGCCGAGAAACTACTTCGTTAATGTAGATGCGAGTCAACTTCTCCATCTTATCTGTTTCTATAATAGCTAGGAAGTGTGCGGACTTAGTTAAATGATCCACAATCACCCAGATGGTATCGCAACCACCCAAAGTTCGCGGGAGTTTAGTGATGAAGTCCATCGAGATCTGATCCCATTTCCACATTGGAATCTCAGGTTGTTGAAGTAGCCCCGATGGTTTCTGATACTCTACCTTGACTTTTGCACAAGTCAAACACTTGCTCACGTAGGTGGCTATATCAGCTTTCATGTTGGGCCACCAATACGCAGCTTTAAGGTCTTGATACATCTTATCCGAACCAGGATGGACAGAGTATCGGGATTTGTGAGCTTCGTCCATGACTAGCTTTCTGAGGTCTCCGTAGAGAGGTACCCATATGCAATTCATGAAATACCGGGCTCCATTGGGTTTTACTTCCCAATCGCGTTCCATTTTTCCCACCGATTCGGCCTTGATGTTTTCTTCCTTAACTGCTTCTAACTGCGCGTCGCGTATCTGTTCGGGTAACCCCGAATGAATAGTGAGCTGTAATGCTCGTACCCGACGAGGTTTCAAGTGTTCCTTCCTACTGAGGGCATCAGCTACCACGTTAGCTTTACCCGGGTGATATCGAATGGCACATTCATAATCGTTCAAGAGTTCGACCCAGCGACGCTGTCGCATGTTCAACTCCTTCTGATCAAAGATGTGTTGGAGGCTCTTGTGGTCTGTAAAGATTGTGCACTTCGTTCCATATAGGTAGTGTCTCCAAATCTTAAGTGCAAACACTACTGCTCCCAATTCCAGGTCATGTGTTGTGTAGTTTTTCTCGTGAACCTTCAATTGTCGGGACGCATACGCAATGACCTTATCACGCTGCATGAGTACGCATCCCAATCCCTGAATGGAAGCATCACAATATACTACAAAATCATCAGTCCCTTCCGGCAAGGACAGAATGGGTGCACTGCAAAGTTTCTGCTTCAGCAATTGAAATGCCGCTTCCTGCTTATCACCCCAAGCATACTTGATGCCTTTCTGGGTGAGGGTGGTAAGTGGTTGTGCGATTTTTGAAAATCCCTCGATGAAACGTCTGTAGTAACCAGCCAAACCCAAAAATTGTCGGATCTCCGTCGGTGTCCTGGGTGCTTCCCAGTTTTTGATAGCTTCAATCTTGACGGGGTCGACGTGGATACCCTTTTCATTTACGATATGCCCGAGGAACTGAACTTCCCGAATCCAGAAATCACACTTTGAAAGCTTGGCATATAGTTTCTCCTGTTGAAGTAATCCCAGCAGTAATCGTAGATGTTCAGCATGTTCTTCTTCACCTTTAGAGTAGATGAGTATGTCATCAATGAACACAATGACAAACTTGTCGAGATACGGTTTACACACGCGGTTCATGAGATCCATGAACACTGCGGGTGCGTTGGTGAGACCCAAGGGGATGACCAAGAACTCATAATGGCCATACCGAGTACGAAATGCCGTCTTAGAGATATCCTCCTCCCTGACGCGTAACTGATGATAACCGGACCGTAGATCAATCTTGGAGTAGTAGCTTGACCCTTGAAGTTGGTCGAAGAGATCGTCGATGCGAGGTAACGGGTATCGGTTCTTGACAGTAACCTTATTGAGTTCCCTGTAGTCGATGCACATGCGGAAGGTCCCGTCCTTCTTCTTGACAAAAAGGACTGGAGCTCCCCATGGCGAAGTGCTAGGTCGGATAAATCCTTTTTCTAACAGCTCCTGAAGTTGGGTAGACAGCTCCTGCAGCTCGGCTGGAGCTAGGCGGTATGGGGCCTTGGCAATAGGAGTTGCATGGTTCGCCAATTCAATTTCAAACTCCAATTGTCGATGGGGTGGGAGACCAGGTAATTCCTCTGGGAATACATCGGAAAAATCACGGACAACGGGGATGTCTTCTATACGTTTCTCGTCCTTAGGCTATTCGGTAACCAGTGCGAGTAAAGCGAAAGAGTTCTTCCTCCGAAGATACTTCTGCGCTTGCATGTAAGAGATGATGTTTGTGACGGCGCCTGCCTTCTCGCCTTGCACCGTCAAGATTTCATCGTTAGAGAGCGGAATACGGATAGATTTTTCGAAGCAGAGAACTTCAGCTCGGACGTCGGATAGCCAGTCCATTCAGACTACCACGTCAAAACTACCCAGGGTAGTTGTCATCAGATCAATGGTAAAGGTGTGACCTGCGAGTTTGAGTTGACAGCCGGATACTATATGGGTCACAACTACAGATTTACCATCGGCTAGTTCTATGATATAAGGGGTCTCTAAGGGTTTAGGCGTGAGATTTAGGTTCTTCCTAAAAGACTCAGATAAAAAACTCTTATCCGCACCCGTATCAAAAAGCACAGTAGCAAAATGTTCATTAAGGGGAAACTTACCGGTGACCACGTTCGAATCGTTTCTGGCCTCTCCGCGGCCCAGCGTAAATGCACGCCCTTTGGCACCTCCTGTGCCACCATTTCCATTATTGTTGTTGTTGTGGTTGTGGTTGTTCCCACCATTGTTGTTGTTGTTACGAAGCTGTGGGCAGTCTCTTTTGAAGTGGGCAGTGCTACCACACTGATAGCATCCCCGGTTAACACCCTGCTGCTGACCCTGGGGTTGATTTTGGTTTTGTCGGGACATGATTTCCCCGCGACAATCCTTTGCCGCATGTCCCACTTTGCCACATCGTTGGCAGCGATTCCCGGCACAAGGGCCGTGATGATGAAGATTACAGCGATTGCACGGCGGCTTTCGACCAACATAGCCGCTTGCGTTCTGGTTGTTGTTGTTGGCGGGCTGATTATTGTGACCTCGGTGGCTGTTGTAATTATTGAACCATTTCTGGTTCCCCTGTTGTGGCTGGGCTGACGAAGACTGTCGGGCAGACGAGTCTTCAAACTTTCTTTTATTATCAGGAGCAACTTCAGTCGTACCCCGAGTTGGTAATTTCTTTTGTTCCACCGCCTTATCGGTGAGTTTGTGCGCCAACCTGATTGCTTGATGCTCAGTTGCAGGGTTACTAGCCATTACCATACCCTGAATCTCAGGGACCAGACCCCCAAGGTAGAACTCGAGTCGTTTCTCCACAGTGTTGGCCAGATCGGGACATAGAAATACCAAGTCGTGATGTTTTGCTGTGTATGCTTCAATTTCAGATCCCACCATCTTGTGGTTCCATAATGTTTGCTCCAACTGTTGAACTCTGTCTCGCGGACAGTACTCTTCTTTGATTAGGGCCTTAAACTCGGCCCAGGCCATTGCATTTGCAGCAATAAGTCCACGCGTTTGGACTTGTGCATTCCACCAAGTTAGTGCCCCATCTTCCAATGTTGAGGCTGCATACTTGGCCTTGTTGGCCTCCAGACAGTTGCACATTTCAAACACTGATTCGGATTTTTCGATCCAGCGGACCAGTCCTATGGGTCTTTCTGCCCCCGTGAATTTGCTCGGCTTCGCGTCGAGAAACATCTTGTAGGGGTTAAGACCCCCTCCTGCTGACAGAGGACAGGTAGTCAGCGAGAAATTCTACTAGCCCAACTATTAGATTTTCACATGAAAATTTAATAATGGTTACCTGCCGGTTGGTTCTGAACACCCGCTAGAGCTGTATTCACGTGCTCTTGGATCATTGCAGCTAATTCTTCGGGCGTCATGTTAAGGTTTCCGCGACGTCCAGTTGCCATTTAGATCTTCGTAAGACAACATAAACACACACCGATAAGTCTATATATCCAATATAGTTATCCTATTCCATACTTAAATAATTCCTCAAGTTATGTCAACCCAAATAAATTAAACAGTCAAAAGAAATACTCGGTTAAATAAAATTTCAACGTCTCACAAGTGCCAACCAAACATATGAGTTTACTATAAAGTCTCAAGTTTAAACATAAGTAGGAAAATAAATAGACGGAAGGAAAGTAAATAAAATAAGCGAGACGTGTCAATCTTCTACGTCTCCATCCCCCAAATCGCTATCGTTGCCGTCATCCTGCGCGGCGTTTCCAGCTTCTACAGCTGGGTCTTCCTCCGGATCCTCCTCTGGATCCTCTTCTACCGGCACTGGAGGGGCCGGTGCTGGTGCAGGTACTGGTACAGGTGCCTGATTCTGTTCTAGTTCTTGAATTCTCCAGCTAGACTCAAGAACTCTGTCTTCTAGCCAGTCAGCCCTTAGCTGCTCAGCACGAAGGTCTCTGGCTAAAGTGTTACGAGCTATCTTACTCGTATGTTGCTCTTCCTAGAGCGATCCAGTCTTACCTGTTAATTGTCGTATCATCCATCCCTGTGCTAGGATGGTTTCATGCATTCTTTCTAATTGTTCTTGTTGTTTCCTTATCATATCTCTAAGTAGGTCGTTCCCTACTTCTAACGAGTTAACCGGTTCGACCGGCATAGCGATGGTCGGGCGTGAGGACGACTCCTCCCCTAGAGCGAGCCTTTTTCTCGCAGCTGAGCGTGTCTCCACGCCATAAGATGGTGAGGGTTCCACCATAGGTGCCTTTCCCGGCGCCTTTGGTTGCAAAAGTTTGTCGGATGATGATGATGATGACATTGCCTGTTAGGTTGTGTAGTTAGTTACGAGTTGCATTCATTTCTTATTATGCATTCATATTCTACATAGCACAGTTGTGGTACATCACATAACAAGATATAACAGTTCGGTGCCAAACTACGTCTAGTGTCGTGTAATCAGCTATAGTTTAGGTCTACTTTTAATGCAAACCTGGTTCTCTATAGCTAGAGGCTCTGATACCAATCTGTCACACCCTCAATTTCCACTTGCGGAGTTTTACCGCGAGGCGTGTGAACAAACCAGAATCTGAGACACTAGTACGTCGAACGACTCTATATGATTTGATAATACGTTTTACAAAATCATTTGTTTAACCATTCATAGTGGATTTTATATTGTCTTAGTTAGTTTTCAATGTTTAGCGGAAGCATTAGTTTTTAAAGTTGAGCGAAAGCATAAAAATAAAGTAGAGGAACGAGCGCCAACACAAACGCCAAAACTAAAGAAAAACCCAAAACTATGTTTGTAAATGAGACTCGATAAAAGATGTCTTGATCAATGCAACTGAGTGCACCTAGAGCTCCTAGCGTCCTGAGAAACATGTAAAGAAACAAGTGTCAACATTAAAGAAGAGTGAGTTCACAGGTTTTCATAAATTCGTTTGTTCGGTTATAAGTTTGTTTCCCCCGTTATCCCTAACCCGGGATAACGATTTAGTTCCATTATTCCCAACCCGGAATAATACTGATAGTTCCATTATTCCTTACCCGGAATAATAATGATGTTCCGTTATTCCTAACCCGGAATAATAACGTTGTTGGTTCCATTATCCCTAACCCGAGATAATATTGTTGGTTCGTAATTAAGTTCAATGTTAATATATATAGGTAGCTAGCCTAAAGTTATGTCACGTAAGTGTTCGCGATCGAAACTGACTGTTGTGCCTCCGTGTTGCCAGGCCTATCACTGACCATGGCGAAGTTAGGCCAAATTATTCACCGTTGACCATACCCGGTCGGCTAGCGCGACTAGCTCGGATGGGGCTTGTCGGGCCCAGTAGTACTACTTATAATTTCCCCGCTATCTAACCCAATACTAACGATCCGAGAGATTGTCGAGGACTTGTGTGATATAGCTGCTTAGTGACCATAACGTACATTAACATTAACTTAGTTACCGAATAGTTTAATGACGTTAATTTCGTATAACGTAAAGAGATAGAGTTGTCGAGTGTATACATGTTTCTCCCCCTGTTGTTTTAAAACCGGATAAAATTAGGGGCCGTGAACTCACCTTTAGTTGCTCGGTTAGTGTAACACAGAAGTTGCAAATGATGGGACCGCTAATTGCGTCCTAACAAGTCAATTGATTTCAAGTTAGTGTGTGAACACACCAATACAAATCCTACACATAATTAAAGCACAAAGCGGTACACACAATCACAAATCCTAACACTCAAACATGCATGCAAGTATCATCATATTAACATAGTGATCAAAACAATTTATCATGAACACAATCCAATCCATGCAACACTTCAGTGCACACATTCGCAAGTTATCAAGTTTCAGCTTATATACTCATAATTAGGCTGTTTTCGAGGATTTTTATAAAATAGTTCCAACGTTCCAAAAATTCCAATTATTTTACAGAAGGTGACAACTATACTGTAGAATTTTATATAAATTTTTCAAGTCCTAACACTTTACCAATTATTCATAAATATTAATATACTAGGCTGCAGTCAAATTCGTCACTTTCTGACTGCAGTCCACGGAAGAATTTATTTAAAAATCACCGTTCGTCCAATTAACAAAATTCCAGTGGGAGTTTCCCGGAAATTTCCATATCTAGTTTCTGTACAAATTTCATGATTCGACTCCCTACAGATTAATTAGATCCGACTCGATAAACAACTAACAAATTTTCAGAATTTTCACAGCTTCAGTTACTGAACTTAATTGGCCACTTAAAAATACCAAACGACTTCAGAAAAATATGAATCCAGCGCCATTAGAAGCGTTTTTCAAAACTCTACGTTTTAGACTTCAGAAAATCCGTTTTTCGATAAATAATAACCAAGTTACAGCCAGTTGAAGTTGGCTGTAAACACCCTTCAGCATCCTGATTTCAGCATTTTATCGAATTCTAATCCGTTTAAACAATTGATACGTTAAATGTAAGCGATCCAGAACAGAATTTCCAATCATATATCATCATATATATCATACCCATGCAAACCCTAATCATAACATATAGTTTTTATCAAACAAAACGCAGCCTAACGTTTCTTAATTCCGCTAATCATCATACTTGCAAACTAGCCTAATCAATCGATTATCATCCTAATACTTTCTACCATTCCATACACACACGATCCATAATTCATAATCCTAGTATGATTAGCGAAATAACATAAAATTCTAACCTTAACAATAGGATCAACGAGCCGAGAACTAGATGGGACCGATTCGGATGTTGGCGAGACTTGCGACCGAGAGGAAGAAAGGGACAAGCTGTTGTCGCTACCGAGAGAAAAGAGAAGGAGTAGGCTGCCGTCGGCTGTTTAGCTATTAGGGTTTGTGTGTTTTGTTTGTGAAGCAATACACATGCATGTATGTGTATATATAGCGCAATAGGTAAGAAGAAAAGGGATGGGTTTGCGGTTTGGGGTGCTCGCGGCCGCAAGTGGTTCGGGTGGGTTGGTTTGGGTTTAAAACTTGGTCCTCAAGTTTCGATTAACTACTTGAGTCGCAAGGAAGTGAGGTCTATTCGTTTCGCGGCTCGGTTCGATTCATTTATCTATTATCTACATTTTACAACTAAAACGAATCACGAAATCGGAACATCACATAATCACTCACCAACTTATAAACGTTTAATACGTAGCACGTAATTCATTTGACGAGTACACGAAATTATCGTAATTATTTCGAGCGTGCAATTTAAGTCTCCGAACCAATTTAACGTAGGAACGAATAACCATGAAGTAGTGCGTTTAAGATATCTGAAAAACCGTCACAGAAGCACCCCAAGGAGAAGTGCTAGGGCGTATGAAGCCTTTTTCAAGTAATTCTTGAAGTTGGCTTGATAGTTCTTGCATCTCCGAAGGTGCGAGACGGTAAGGAGCCTTGGCAATATGTGTAGCACCGAGAATGAGATCAATACGAAAGTCAACTGGACGAGGAGGAGGAGGACCTGGTAGGTCTTCGAGGAAAACATCGGGAAAATCACACACCACCAGAAAATCACTTACGTCTTTTCCCTTGCCATTTTCTTCCACAACGTGGGCTAAAACGGCAAAGTACTTCTTAACGTAAGTAGTTGTTCGCTTGGGTGCATGGCATGAGTTTGAGACTTTCTAAAGCGTTGAAAATGGCGATACAACAGTGAATCGAAAAATATATAATCTTTTGAGTGTTAGAGCTATTTTTTATTTTATTGTAATGTTTTTTTTACCTTTTGTAATGTTTTTTTACCATTTGTAATGATTTTTAATTTATTGAAATTGGTTTTATTACTTTTTTAATGGTTTTTAATTTTATAAATTAGAAATTATATTATAAAAATAAATAAATAATAATTGAGTAATGATAGGGTATATGATTATAATTTATAACTACACCCTCTTATGATATAAAACCCAATAAAATTTACTTTTGCATTTTTTAGTCACTTGTCACATAACACCCACTGTAATAACACCCACTGTAAGGTTTCTACCCATGACCTTAATCTATAAATTGAACCACTAATCCTTTTCATTTACATATGTGCCAATGTTTTTTATAGTCTAATTTAGAACTCCTTTAATTTTACTTATAAATATATAAGTTTGTCCAAGTTTATCCACTATTCCTTTTAATTATAACATACAAAAAATGTGCCGATGGTTTTTTACCATCTAATTTAATTTAGAAATTCTTTGATCTTACTTATAAGTCTTTAAGATGTGTTTGATTTTTTTTAAAAGATATGCGTAAGCTTTTCTGCATGCGTCGCGCAGACATTGTCATCTGCAGACTATTTATTTTTATGCGTGAGCTCTTTCTGGTACAGACTTGCCCAGTTACATTTAAGATCTTCTAAGGTTTGCAGAGGGTTAAACACCACCACCCACTACCAACATCCACCACCACCACCACCACCCAACACCACTGTCCTTACACCACAATCAGTTTAACTGTTTATTTTAGAAGTCTATATACGTTAAAAAATAATCAGTCTTCTTCTTACAGACTATAGAGGTTGGGTCCAGTTCTTTTATAAAGACGTCTGCAGATATGGTCCGCAGACCGGAGACATTTTACCGCTCAACAAAACAAACTGCACCTAAATGTATTTGAAACTAGAACCTTAATTTTTGTATTACTAAACTACACACCTTTTGGTGTGTGAAAGGTATAACAGAAATACTCACAAATCTATTAGTTTGTCCATTATAAAAATAGAACCCATACTGATTTTTCCCTAAGCTACAAACCCTGTGAAAAATATAACGATAGGTTGTGTAACATATTTGGTAAATGAATAATATTATGGAGAGTAGGTATATGATTATGTATCCCGTCTAACTAATCACCTTATCCACATTTAGAAACATTTATATTAGGAAGATGTAACACATTAAAAAGACAAAACCAAAGTTTCGATTGTACAAACCTAAATAACATATTTGGTAAAGTCAAAAGGTACAAACCAAAGTTTTGATCAAAAGAGTAAAGGATTTCCAGCAACTAACGTCCAATGCATTCCGTTCACTGCTGTGGAGCCACCAACAGCTTTTAGCCGATGAACCTCCATTCAAAGATACATCCTTCCTGTAGAAAGAATTCTACCACCAAACGCTTGTTTTCATTCTTCCCTCGGATGTTTGATGCATCGTCTTCAGAAATCGCAATCAACGTCAATACGTGTTTCCACAATCGCAATCAATGCACTGGCCCCATTTCTTGACCATTCGGGAAACCACAAGTATTTTCCAAAAACATGTGATCCGGATCGCATGTTATGTTAGCTTTGTACCCAGAACCTCATGTTATGACCACTATAAACGAACCCAAAGAAGCTAAAAGAAGAAATTAACAAGTGCACAATAATATTACAACGTACAAGAAACGCTCAGTTACTTCATAATGATGAGGATACCATTCCTCACAATTACATTCTCATAATATCAAAAATTCATTTTCAATATTGATAACAAAGTAAACAATAATTCCACCCCATCTCATCTCCTCCCTCTTTTCTTTCAACAAAATACACTTCACCCACTTCATACCAATATTTACATCACAAACAAAATGTTACCATAATTTCATCATCCCAACTAATTAACCACATAATTATAATAATAATCCGTAATTAATTAAATTAAATACTTGGAGATCCCATTCACCATTCACTTCACAAGCTCCGAGATCCACCCCACATCCGGGTTAGAAATTTCTTCCGCACTCGGGTCAATCCGACCCAACCCATTCTCCTTACCCAACTTCTCAAACATCTTCACCCTCAAATCCCTACCGGATTCAACTCTTTCCATAACCGGTTCCTCCTCCACACACCCTTCATCCCAGATCTCAAACCCTAAACCCCGTCGGACCACGGGTCGGGTCGGAGTCGACGGCAGACTATACAACCCGGATCCAGGAGAAGAACCAAGCCGACCCATTTGCATGCTCCACGAAGAACCCGTACCCGTACCCAAGGGTGTGGAGGCTTTTGTAAGCTGCAAACGCCGGAGAGAAGTTAACATATCACTCACCGACACCGACCCAAGTGACCTGCTAAGAGTTCCGGCCACCGGAGACATCGGCGGCGACTCCGACGCCGGTGTAGAAGACTCCGACAACGAGGAAAACAACGTAGGAAACCCAGAATCAGCATGTGGGCTCAGAACCCGAAGCTGCTCCGGCGTGTGTGCGAAAAAACACACACGACGGCGACAGTTAACACTGTCTTTACACGGCTGAGTACGGTACCGGTGAGGATGCAGCCAACACTCAAAAACACCGTGAGCAAACTCACAACCGTCACCTTTCTTACAGTTCCCTTTACGGAACTCCGGGCACGCGGTACCGGAATAACTATACTTCCGGGATCTCTCCGGCGAGCTTTTTCTCCGGGATGAGCGTACGGACAGTCGGTCCAGTCATGTGAGCGAGCACGTGCACACTTACGTACCTTATACTCGTACATACGGAAGCTGTCACAGGCAAAGGCTTCAGAAGTGATGTCGAAATCGGCAGCGTCGTCGGCGTCGAGGCTGTTGTCGTCGAGGTAGCGGTGGAGGGCGGCGTCGTTGGGGAGGAAGTAGGCGTAGTCTTCGATGGTGGCATTGGGGCTGCGGGGAGAGAAGGGGTCGTGGTCCATGAGAGTGCATGGTGGTACGTGAACCATCATGTTGTGGTGGTAGTTGTTGTCGTCTCCGACCATTTTTGTTGTCGGTTGTATTATGTATGGTGTGTTTTTGGGTTTTGCAGGTTTGGTTCTATGGTGGTTTGTGGTTTCTATACTAGTTCTACATATATAAACCGCTGGAGATGGTGGTTATTGCGAGGGTTTGTTTAACCATGGTTGATCATAATAACTCACTGGATAAAGTATGGCAAGTACTTCTTTTCTTTATTTATTTTTTGAAATGTGGTATGGATCCCTACCCTAAATTTATGCTTATAATCTTTTTTGTTTGAGCAAAATTGCGTATATATGGTTATTTTGGTTGCGTACATAAATATCAATTTGTCGCTTCCTTCTTTTCCTATAAATGAACCTAGTTTTTTTTATTTTTTTATATAAACATTTTAACCCTTTAACTAAAAAGAATGAAATATCAAAACACCACTTCCTTCTTTTCCCTATAAATGAACTTAGTTTTCTTTTTTTAAATAAACATTTTAACCCTTTAATTTAAAAAAAATGAAATATAAAAACACCACTTTACTCAGACATAAACCTAGAGTGTGCATGGATCAGTTTATACTCGGTCATACATACATAAATCGTAATCAATTTTAGCTATCATCTCCATCGCTACCACTAGGATTGTTAAGAAAGGGATCACCATCAAGTCGATCTGTAATTTCTTTAACCCTAATCTTGATTGTCTTGCAACTATAACAAGATATGTGTGAGGTTCCATTTTGTGAAATCAGTTTTGTGTACATTGTACTACTAGGTTATACTGTGTTTTCTAATCACATTCACTGAAATTTTTGTTAATATTTTTGAAATATATTATATATTTTACCTTAAATTTGGTTGCCACATTGTAATAGTGTGACACCAAGAGATGGTAAAAAAGTGGTATACTGTAAATTCTGTAGGACATGGGTAACAATTATAATAAAAATTATATAAATAAAAATAGTAAAGATACTCTCTTTACACATTTGAGAAATTGTAGTACATGACCGTGTACAAATTCAAATGAAAATTAAATATTAACTACAACATATTTAATTGAACAATCGATTCAAACCAATATCTTCAAAAGATAAAGTCTTCAACTTGATCTTTATGAACATATTCTTGTAGTCTCCTTAGCAAGATCTTCAAAAGATAGAGTAATCAACTTTGTGCTGAGGCACGTGTTCAACACGCTTCCCTTAAAACAGATTTCGCGCATCTACTAAAGACGACGCGTCTGTCTCCCAGGGTACAACAATCGAAGCAGTCTGTACTGCCGGAGTAGGCCACGCGCCCGAGGTTACAACGGGTAAAATTATAGTGTTAGAAGTTTTGGAAACTTAGAATAGAAATGAAGTTGAATCATTTAGAGAAACTAATCTCTATATGTTCCCAACATATGGGTCATCAAGTATTTTTTTTTCTCCAAGGACTCTTCATGCATACATGTCTCTTTACTTGTATCTAGCTATATCAAAAGAGGCACATAGCCTACTAAGTATGCAAGAGTCATGGGTGGTGAAAAGTTCAACATAATTAGAGACTTAATTTTTCATAAAATCTCTAATCAATTGTCATAAAAGAAACTCTACTCAAGAGTTGTCATCAATACCACCACATGAAAAGTTTATAATTTTAATAGAAAATTAAACAAGTGACATAAATAACTCTACTTAAGAGTTTGTCACTATATGTAGAATTTAATATTAATAATCTCACTAAATTTCCATTCGTCAAATTTAAAAATTTCCAACAATCCCCCACATAAATGGAGATTGATCAAAACACATAAAATTTCCAATGCAACCTCGACAGTTGCGTATTGCCAGATAAGTAGGTGTTCCCTTTGAACTTTCTGTTGTGAAGCATACTTAGCCTCCTAGCGATTTGTAGACGCTATGTCTTTGAACAAACCCCCATTTGTGTAGACGACAATACACTTCACACAATACTCTCCTTAGCCGGGTCATCCCCTCATAGTCGTGTTCAATAATGGTCGTGGAACATATTCCTGGTTCTGCGAGAGCTCTAGGAATTTTGCCTCCAATTCCATTCGAAGCGACCCCATTTCTCTCTAACATAGGTGATTCTCCTTAAATCATTAAAAGCATCATGGTTACCATGATTAAGCAAAATCATTTACCACATAATATGCTTAGCCTTACAATTTGTCACTGAATTTCATAGGAATGAACTAGGACGTATTTAAACACCCTTTTATCGTTTAGGGTGTATATATAACCATAAATACTAGCTTATGCATATCAGTTACGCCCCCACAGTGATCACCCTTAGGCATATGAATTCTTTGTCCTATTGAACTTAGATCTTGGGATCTCCAGTCAAGTAAGTTAGGTTTCCTCCACACACCCTTTTTCCATGGGCTTTAGTCTCATTCCACAACTTGATCTCTAATAAACCCTCAGGTTGTTAGATCCATTATATTATCTTTGACTTTATCTAGTCACTACAAATAACTTTACGTATTGAGATCAGTTGTCATGATGTGTTCTTAACTCGCAAGTTAATTTTGCCAATTGCCAACTTCTAAGACTATAACCTCAGTGGCCATCTAAATCTGGTTATAATATATGTCTTTGTAAGATACACATGTCATTTAAGGCAAACACATCTCCATTATGCACTACGACCTTTGTATCCTCCACTTAGTAGCATGTTTGCAATGTTAGCTTGGATTACAAAATCCTTATTGTCAAAATTTTATGATACAAATGCAAGACACCCCCACATTTAAGTGTTATTGGATAACATCCATATGAGGTAAAGAAAAAACCATTTCTACACACCCTTAGAGGGTTGTTTCTTAAATGGCTCCTCCCCCCCCCCCCCACATTTCTTGTCATTTGATTAACACTTTCGTAACTTCACTTATGACGACATTTATACAAATGATTGAACAAGACCAACTTCATTGTATCAGTGAATTCAACTCATATTGAATTAGCTTACATAAGCTTCCAAGCTGACCAAAGCAACACATGCCATTGTCATAAGTTTGTCATCAACTTAGAATAATTCTTATTTAACATCTAGAACAAGCCAAGACAGTGAATTGTTCTCATTATCTTTTTGAACAAACTCTTCATAAGTTACATGTCTTTTCCTTATAATGAATGAAAAATTCTCCCTCAACTTTGTCTATACACAAATTCTTTTTGTGTTCATACACATTTGAATGTTTAGAGTTAATTAGTTTCCGTCAAGACCCATAATTAACCAAGTACTAGTCTAGCATGCTTTAGACTACAATACTTTAGCATGAGAACAGAAGATGCATCATATCATTCTGATTCTTCACAGCCCCAAGGATATCATGATATCACTTTGCAACATTCATCCATTGTTAAGACAAAATAATGAGACTTATTCATAATCCTAAAACATCAATATTTAGAAGGTCTCACAAATTATTGTATATAGCACTTAGCTAAATTTTATCATTCAATTAAGGAACATAACTTGTTTACATTTGATCTCCAACACTTTACCATTGACTCATAAGGACTTAAACATAAGTCTTAATCCAAGTCACTTGGTGAACGCACTCATTGCCAACAAGATGAATGTTCCTCGTCTACAATCACTACTATGTGGAAGATAGAGTCAACTAGATCCACACTCAACAACATGGAAATCATAATTTTGCCATAAGAGATTTGCACACATCTATTGTTATTCATTAGGAGATATGTATATGTAGGATGTTCTCCCAAACAAAGGTAAAATTTCCATATTCAAGTGGTAGACGCATCTATGTATAAATCTCGCAAGATTTATTAAAGGTATACAGTAACATATATAATACTTTTACTTTCATATGTTAGAATTCACACTTGTGAATTTCCAATGACTTCTAACGAAGTATTTAGACTTTAATATCGTTTGTGTATTTCATCTCAATACACTCACTACTCACTCGTGATGTGGTTACACATTTGACGTCTCGTCTTTGACTTTTAGTCAATGCAACACTCTTAAGTTGTTTATGTCCAAGTATTTTCATGTACTATCAATTTAAAACCATATTCTTTTAAATAATGTATAATTGACGTTATAATTATTTTCCAAAAAAATAATTTATACGTCACAAACATTAATGATTTATTTCTTTGTAAAAAATTGCATGTGTTATCTGAAGATATTGAACACAAAACAAAAAGATACATTGGAAACTAAATCATAAGTGCCAAACACTTTTGAATTTTAAACGGAAGCATAGACGATATGTAGATATCAAATACCAAAGTGCTTTTATCTTTAACACTTTATAATCTGATCGAAATCTTTTCAACGATATCGTCCCATGGCATGTCTTGAGGTACTCTCTCAATAAGACTCCATGCACTTGTAAGTACAAGTTTCCCAATTCATCTTGAAACTTTAAACTTGAAGAGTTCTTCTCAAAACGACATCAAGTTGTTACAAAAGCTACATTTAAGTACTAAACTAAAACCACTGAATTTGTACACAACAACACCAAGTCGTTTTTCACCAAATAATATCCATGAGAATATTACTTTGTTCAATAAATGCTACTTCTAGCAAGAGTAGCAAACCATTTGAATTCTCAAAACTATGCATAACTTTGTTTTAAAAATCATTTTAAAATATTTTCTTACTTTAGCAATGTACAATATTAATGATGTCAATTAGAGTTTATGATAACATAAATCAAAACTTAAAGTATCAAATGGGTTTATATTATTTAGTCTTACTATACATGTACTAAATGTTTTCTAACACGCATGTTAGAAAAAAAATGTTATAACAGGCACATCATAGAATCGAACGTTTACATAAAACGTTTTCCAAGGATAAAGTTTATAAAATAAACCATTTCTCATCATTTTAATGCGCACATAAGCACTTAAATGTTTACATAAAACATTTCCGTTCATTATGGCTCATAAAATAAACCATCTCTAACCTTGTATTCGTGATACACAATTTCTAACACACATGTTAGAAAATTCAAGTCATTTTATATATTCAAAACATGACCATTTAGGTTTAGAAATCACAAATTAAATTTGGTGATAAATCCCACACAACTACATCATCACTATATGGTGATTTAATTCTTGAAACCAATCAAACATCAACTTCAATGTATGACTTTTATTTCTAAACCATACAAAGCATTAATGTGTTTATATTCACTAAAATCAATTCTATAACAAATTACTTATATAAAATATTTACATAAAACATTTTAAAGCATTTGTATTCTAACCATTTTTAACAATCATGTTAAAATGAAAAATAAAATCTAACGCGCACGTTAGAAATATTAACATTTCCACAAAATGTTAATTCGACTTGTTAGAAAATAAACAACTAAAATTGCTTCCAAACTAACACTTTTCATAAACCGTTTCTAACACGCATGTTAGAAGACAAATGATTACAAATATCATTTGCGTTTTTTTTAAACTGCTTCTAACACATTTGTTAGAAGTAAACAATTACAAAAATTGTTATAAAGCTTATCAATAAATATGTTCTAACATACTTGTTAGAAATAAATGATTAGATAAATCATTATAAACATATATGTTTATATATAAAACCCAATTCTAACACGCTCATTTAGAAATATATGATTATAAAAATCATTATAAGTCTTATTAGTTTATATCAAATACATATAAAGCAGTCTCATGTTAGAATCACTAAAAGCTTGTGATATAAAGCCATGGGTGGATGAAGAGTCCACTTTAAATAAAGACTTAATTAGAGACATAAAACTCTAATCAAGTAATATAAACTCTTATTTAAAGACATTAAAACTCTACTAAAGAGAATTTAACGTTTACAAAAAACATATGGTTTACACCCATAATTCCGGTCTAGCACACATGTTAGAGAATATAACATTTATGAAAAATGTATGGTTTACACTAATAAACCCGATCTAACACAAAAGTTATAAATTAACGATTCCCAAAGTCGTTTCAAAACCAAACGTTTGAACCATAAGTCATTCATTTTTGTATCACGGTATAGGATTTAAGATTGTACCACAATCTCAATAAATCCAAACACAACAAGTTGTACTACATACATATTTCCCAAAAAAATATTTATAAGATCATAATATCTAAAAAAATATATTTTTTATTATAAATCCTTTCGTGAACCCAAAATCCTTATAAATAAGGTTTTCAGATTGTAGCAACAATCTCACGAAATCTATTTTAAGTTTGTAGGACATGGGTAACAATTATAATAAAAATTATATAGATAAAAATAGTAAAGATACTCTCTTTACACATTTGGGAAATTGTGGTACATGACCGTGTACAAATTCAAACGAAAAATAAATATTAACTACAAAACAATCGATTCAAACCAATATCTTCAAAAGATAAAGTCTTCAACTTGATCTTTATGAACATATTCTTGTAGTCTCCTTAACAAGATCTTCAAAAGATAGAGTAATCAACTTTGTGCTCGAACAAGGCCTTCTTATAGTATCCCTTGCTGCAAGAAAGAACAAACGATGTTGACGGTTGTGGCTGAGGCACGTGTTCAACACGCTTCCCTTAAAACAGATTTCGCGCATCTACTAAAGACGACGCGTCTGTCTCCCAGGGTACAACAATCGAAGCAGTCTGTACTGCCGGAGTAGGCCACGCGCCCGAGGTTACACCGGGTAAAATTATAGTGTTAGAAGTTTTGGAAACTTAGAATAGAAATGAAGTTGAATCATTTAGAGAAACTAATCTCTATATGTTCCCAACATATGGGTCATCAAGTATTTTTTTTCTCCAAGGACTCTTCATGCATACATGTCTCTTTACTTGTATCTAGCTATATCAAAAGAGGCACATAGCCTACTAAGTATGCAAGAGTCATGGGTGGTGAAAAGTTCAACATAATTAGAGACTTAATTTTTCATAAAATCTCTAATCAATTGTCATAAAAGAAACTCTACTCAAGAGTTGTCATCAATACCACCACATGAAAAGTTTATAATTTTAATAGAAAATTAAACAAGTGACATAAATAACTCTACTCAAGAGTTTATCACTATATGTAGAATTTAATATTAATAATCTCACTAAATTTCCATTCATCAAATTTATAAATTTCCAACAAATTCAAAACAAACTCCATCACTTTCTTCCAACTCTTAAGTAGTACACATCACATGTTCCTAGTACATGTTCCTCAAGGTGTTGTAGCGGCCAAGATATTAGGAGAATAGTTTTCTTGTTGCCTGTTGAAACGACGTCAAGCAAGCCATGAGTATGGAATATAATAGTTTTTTCTCTTATTAAAGAGCTCATACCTTCGTAAAGTGTGTAGTAACTATTAAATGCGTTCTTTAAGTTGTTAAGTATTATAATTTCATGATAAATGATGTATAGAGAATGTGTAAGTTGTTATATATTAATTTGGATATCTTTAGAAAGGGTAGGAAGCCATTAGGGTGATGTCATATATCCCATGAAACTACCTAAGGACAAATAATGCATGAAACCATCTTATAATTACCTTCGTTACACTTTTTAGGATAAAAGTTCTTTTTATCTTAACTCAATGCAGATTAGGTTATAAACTTATATATTATATGTATTGAATAAAGAAAATTAAAATGTTAAAGAAAATTAAACAATTAACAATAAATATTTAGGAATTATAAAATGTTATTTTGAAATAAGATTTTATTGTACTTACGTATAAGGCTGTAAACGAACCGAACTAATACGAACAAGGCATTTTCATGTTTGTTCGTTAAGGAAAAATGTATTCACGAACATTCATGAACACTTACCGAACGAGAATTTATGTTCGTGTTCGTAAATTAAGGAAATGATGTGTTCACGAACACAAATAAAATCGACGAAAGCGACATAGTCTAGAGGTGGTTGGCGGAGGCAGCAATACTAGAACTTGAAGCCATAATAGTGGAACGGAGGTTGATAGTGTTCGTAAATGTGAATATTGAGAAAGGAAAGAAGAACGGTGCATAAGCACAGATGGAATAGGATTTTCTATTTTAATTTTAGGATACTAAAATAAATAAAAGTCAAAGAATAAAACAAGTTTAGGTAAAATAAATAAATGTACAAAAAACTCAAGAACAACATAAACAAATGAACATGAACCAATATTCACGAAAACATTACCGAACGTTCATGAACGCAATTGAACGAACGGGGCATTTGTTCACATTAGCTCATTTAATTAATTGAACAAATATCTTGTTCATATTCGTTCATTTATAAATGATTAAACGTACATGAATTTTCCGTCAAACAGTTCACGATCTATTCAATGAACGTTTGGTTTGTTTACAACCCTAATTACGTATAAGTAAATATTAAATAGTTAATAACGAAGATTTAGAAAATATTATGTTTCACTATAAATGTTTTTAATTAATTACTTTTAAATACAAAATAGAATACAAAGTGGTAAAATAGAGAAAAGAAATAATCTTGAATTCAATGACATGTACTATTAGTTTTTTTAACAAGGTAATCAATTAGGTATAGATATGATATATATGTTTTTTTAGTAGTGCTAGGGTTTGGGACTCCTAAGATTCATATTTATATATTGAGTAAATTGCACAAAACATCCTTTATGTTACCTTAAACTTGAAGGTTCTAGCCTTAATGTTTAAAAGTTGCTAAAAACAGCCTTTAAGTTTATTTTTGTTGCGGGTTCAATCCTTTACAGCTAACCACGTTATTTTCTTCAATTAAGTTCCCTCACATGCATAACATGTGAGTATATATTCGTCATTTGGTTGATCTTCCACCCACTTTAATTATAAAAAAATATTTAAGTTTTAACCTAGTTTAAACAAAGTTTGGTAAAACGTACGCGACTACAGAGGGGCACGATTACCGTTTGATAGTGTTTAAGTCTAACTTGCGGCGTCCTAAGCGTCACCAGTTGCTGGATCCGACTACTGAACACAGTGTTACGAAGTTCTCTGATTTGACGGCATCGGAGTTCCGTGAGAGGTATCTAGGGTTGAAGAGTCATTTGTCGTTTCCGTCTGATGCGAATAAGGCGCCGATTCTTCCAACTGATGATAATCCTGAAGAGTTTGATTGGCATGATCAAAATCTGTGTTAATCTTTACAGCTTAGTGGGCTAGCTTAACAAGATTCCTATCTTAATTCCGGGTTCGCCAGAATCCGGCGAAGTCGCCGGAGAAGAAGACCGAAAAAGAGGGTGTTTGGTTTTTAAAAGTTTGGTTTTATTGCACATTAGTCCCTGCGGTTAGATTTTTTTTAAAATAGGTTAAACCTTAAATATTTTTTTTCTTATAATTGACGTGGGTGAAAGATCAACCAAAATGATGAATATACCCTCACATGTTATGCATGTGAGGGAACTTAACTGAAGAAAATAACGTGGTTAGCTGTAAAAGATTGAACCCGCAACAAAAATAAACTTAAAGGCTGTTTTTAGCAACTTTTAAACATTAAGGTCGAAACCTGCAAGTTTGAGTAAACATAAAGAATGTTTAGTGCAATTTACTCTTTATATATTGGGGTCCACATGACGGAAGCTTAAGATTTTTACGATATAATAATATGATTATAAGAAAATTTTTAAAGAAAATCTAAAGGGTTTGGTGTTTATCAAGTGTTATCATAACCATCATGAAATATACCATACTCCATCCATCCCACTTTTATTTAATATCATTTTGATACATACAACTTTCTGTTTACCTTTACATGTAAACTAGACTTACAAACTTGCATAAGTAACATAAGTTAAAATAAAAGTATGAATGTACACATTGTTTATTTATTTTTTTATCAAATCGTAATTAATACACCAAATTGAGATGGTAGGATATTTTCATATACATTAGAAATATAATATAAATATAATAAAAATTAGGTCATAAGGGACTTTTCTTTCATGCATGTTACTCTCTATTCTATCTTGGCATCGAATTTAAGCATAGGACAAATATTTTATTAAAAGCGGTGTTATATAAAAGACCTACCAAAAGTGAAGCATGTGCAAAGGTCATGGCTATAAATAGGGTGATCCCATAATTGAGGGGTATAAAATGGACACGTGTCCGTTAATCCATTTAAAAAGGCCATGTGTCCATTTGGGTGTATCTAGAACTTCATCCCTAGATACTTGGGTCAATTTTTTACCGCAAAAGGACAAGCAGTCCCCTGTTGTAGGGAACATACATTGTTTCTTCCGATCTGTTGGCTATTCGTATTTTCTAATTTAACCTAATAATGTTTCCTTATAAATAATAAATAAATATCTTTCTTTTATATCATTTATTTATATTAATTAATTTATATTTATATTTGTATTTATATTTATATTTCTTTTTTATACCTTAAAATATAAGGATACTTGAATGAAGTAGGGTATTATGTTATAAGGATTTCTATAAGATTTCAATATTGTGAGACCATAACCTTTTTAATAGAGAAAATATACAACGGAAATGAGAACTAATTTTTTTTTATAATCGTTCTAACATATTTGGAAATCATTTATGATGACTCTTTTACGAGAACTAAATCCTTCATTCTCATTTAAGAGATAAAATATAACATACGTTTACAAATCTACATGACTTCACTCTCGTACAATTTGTGCTCAAACTCGATCTTCACTACTTTGCATTCCATGAGGATGACCCGTTATGATTTTGTGCAACCTGTAGTCACCACATACATCCATATCATTAGTACTTGGTGACGTGATACATAATATAAACATACATAATTAAATATCCATGTCACATTCTTTCTACATATATTAATTCTTTCGGTTATCCTTCTGAGTTCAATCTTTGCATCCTAGTGTCAAATCTTCATGAGGTCAACAATAACATACCTGCACTTAAATTTCATCCTCAAAGGTAACGTGGTTAGCATTCGTATATATCGAATTCCAATACGTGCATGCATATCCTTCCATCTAAACTTCTAACACATTCATACATACAATTCCTAGCCACAAACATCCATACATACAAATCTCGTACATACATATTCATTCCTAATTAGGCTCACCAATGGATCCATACATACGTGCAAACATAAGCAATTCATCCTTATACATACTCATATATAAGTTTCATTCTTACCCGTACCTCACAAAACTCTTCGGTAAGGTTGGGCTGCGTTTTGAAAGCTTAAATACGAGTCACATACTCATTCGTACTTTACACAACTATTTGGTAAGGTTGGGGTGCATTTGAGAGGTTTTATGGCTTAGGAATGGGGTTACGGGGTTCGGGATTGAAGAATAAGAAGAAACGGGGTCTATCGGCGTCGACAGGCCCGTAGACAGCAAGCCTAGTCGTAAACCAAACTGGCGCCGTCGGTGACGCCGAGTAGGGGCGTCGGCGACACCCCCTGCTGGTCTGCGCCCGAAATTTGGTTTTTTCGTTAGCTGCGCCTCATGATATGCCTAAACTAATATTTTATATGAACTACTTAAAAAAAATAGTTTACTAGTTTTTAACAAAACATAAGCTACTCAAGGTAGCAATTATTCGGTTCTAAGTACAAGTTCTTAAGTTTAAGTTTAGAGACATAATTAACAAAAACACGGAAGCGAATGTTCATGAGATGTGTTCGGTTCATCACGCAGCTTGATCTTCAACCGGATTCCTAATATGAAAAATACCTAACATTTAAATCCATTCAAACGGTTAGTGGTTTAGGCATTTAATGTAAAAGTTAAAACCTGAAAATAAAAATAATTTTTATTTTTCAGAACGACCCCGCGCGTCGTGGAGGCTTACATGTCTCTCCCACGTGGCACAGAGATGACAGGTTTGACAATTTTGTTGACCAGGTTCCCCCACGCGTCGCGAAGGGACCTGCTGTGTCTTCCGCGTGGCGCGGAAAAGACACTTTTACAACAGGTTCCAAGAGTTGGGCCCCTTCCCACCCTTAGCCAAATTTTGTCATTTTTCATCCAATTTTCTTCCAAACTCAATTTAACTACTTGGGGGGTTATTCCACAACATATTTAAACTATGACCCATTACCCAGACCCATTATTCCTTGTGCTTATTGTTTTGGTCAAAAATCAGTTTAAGGATAATGTAACCAAATCTGTTTATGAGGTAGAGTGCTTATATGAATACAATGATTGCAAAATTTGAAACGTAGATGAAACACAAGGATTTGTACGAGAAAAAGCCCTTGATCAGTAGTAGATCGCCGACATAACAACCTCGAGTGATGAAAACTATCAACCACCGACTATATTAACTAGTAAAATCAAATACAACTTCGGAAATTATCAAGCTTGGTACATTGATGAATGTGTGTTTGCTGAGAGTGTTAAGCTGTGTATGCTAAGTGTGTTCTATGTGTATATGTGTTGTGCTTGATCAATCCCTTTTAAAATAAAAATAACAAATAAAAGTGCGATAATCATGCTGGACCCACACCCTCTTCCTATAAGCATTGTGGAATAAACACGTGCATCCTCTTAACGACTTCCAAGCGAAATTTCAGCTTAGACTCAATCCACCATTTAGCTCACCTTCATATAATCATAAGAAAATATCGAGAACAATTATTAGTAACCATACTAAACATTAAGGATCCTTGATCCTCTGAGGTCCGTAATACACATTAAGGATATCTGATCTAGAATATGCCTCTGGATATTGGATCTATAATAAATAAAACTTAGTCCTAACAATTGCCCCCAATATGGCGGATGTGATAAATGATCACAACTGTTATATTGCCTTTAATTTCAAACTAGCCGTTATAAGCTAGTGATGGGACTTGGCAGACTATAGCTATAATTGCGATATTTAGGGACTAGATAACTCCCTTTTCTTCTCTATTTTCTTTTCTTATTCGAATCCATGGCTAAAATGGGTACTCGGTCCTCTCCTGAAGTAAGCCCTAATAAGGATGAATGACTCAAATCCAAAACTTACTGATGAACCCTTCATCAGAGATCTGCAAGTTTACTGACCCCGAAGTCCAAAGCCTTACATCTTGTTACCCTCCAGGAGCCATCTTCAGACCGTTTGATCAATCTGCTCCCAATGATACGGTTTCTCGAACCTTGTTATGTTTTCTAGCACTCCCCTCCATCTTGGGGTTTTCGTACAAGTTTCCCGATTTAAATAAATGTTTCTTTACCCTAACCGGCATGAGCTATAGTCAAGCGATGCCGACGTTATGGAGGGCACTCATCACCGTTGAAGAGATCCTGGAAAAAGAGGAGCTTGAGTTCGGGCTTTTAGAGCTTGCCTACCTGTATTCTCTTGTCACCCATGGTTCCAGTCGTTTCTTTTTTAAACCCGCCTCATTAGCCGATTTCGATCCATAAAACCATCTAGGACGATCCCACTTTGAAAAATCAGTTTTTCTTTGTGAGAAGGGACCCAATCCCTGATGGGGGTTCTTTGCCCCTGAAATGGATTCTGAATGGTTGGATATAGGTTCCTCAGATACCCTTGGTTATACATTGTGCTAATGATGTTGTCTTTTTATTTGCAGTGACGAACTTTGCACGGCTTGCTGAGCTTCCTGGGACTACTGAAAGAGTTGAGGCATTCCTAGCCCTTGTTCCAGTCGTCAGAACTTTTAAATTCTAAATCGGGGATTCTCAAGAAGAAGAAGCGCAAACCTCATTCTCTTACATCATGTCAAGTAAGTAGTCATAAAGTTTGTAGTTTGAATCAAGTAAAAATATAGGAATCAAGTGCTTATTTGTTTTTTGTTACACATGTGCTCAAAAGTCTGCTAACAAATCCGCACTAAGTTCGGCCTTGATGACATTGATAGCCTCCTCTCCCCTCGGACTGCCAAGAAGGAGTCCTCCAAGAACCTGAGCTTTTAGGAGCCTCGGGAAATCTGGGTCCAAGAAGAAGAAACCTACTGAGCCTGAGGACAATTTCTTCGATGTGGAGAAGCAACTCCATGACTTCCTAATCGAGGTAAGGATCCTTGATCCTGATGTTGTTATAATGTTTTTCTTCAAGGATCACGTATCATGATTCTTGTTCTTGTTGAATACAGGGCTTTACTCGCGTGAAGGCCCTTCACGAGAGGAGCATAGTTGAGCTTGAGGAGACCCTCGCTAGCATGAGGTCCATTGTTGCGACCAAGGATAAGGCCCTTTCCAAGCTAGAGAAAGAGAATAAGGGCCTTGAGAAGCAGCTATTCTTCTCCGAGGCGGGTCTTTAGGAGGTTGTCATGGTGGCCACGGATGAGGTGAAGATTTGTGTTGCCTGGATAGTGCTACAGGCCAGGATCAAGATGGCAAAGAAGGCCGATGATCCTAACTTCGACAGATCCGCCTGGGATCTGGCTTCTTGGGAGCAGACTCTGCTGATGTAACGCTCCGTATTTTTGTGTTTATTCATTTATTTAAAAACATATTCATTTATTTATTTATTATTCTTTTAATGATTTATTTATTTAAATTATTTATTAATTAAAGAATTAGGTTTAAAAAGTTTAGCTTTTGTTAGGTTTTAAGTTAGTTAAGTTAACTAATTCAATTAATAAAACTAACCTAGTTAACTACTAAGTTATTAAGTTAAGGGGCTGTTTGTGTAATTTCTTTAAACCTAAAAAGATGAAAAACAGGAAAATAAGGGTGGAGATGAGACTCGAACCCGGGTCTCCACAGAAACCGCACACACGGACTAACCGCTCGGCCATAGGCCTCAATCATTCATTATATAATCTATTAATATATATAGAACACGCCTGCGAAACATGTATAAATACCGAACAATGCATCCTCATTTGCACCTCACAACTACTCTCACACCCTTACGCTCTCTTTCTTCTCTGATTAAACGTCGCCGGAAAAACCTGCGAACCCGCCGGAGAAGAAACATCAGACGCCGGAAAACTCGCGTCAGATCTCAACTATTTCGGTACATTATCTCATCCCGATTTGTTTAATCTGCTTGCCTTGTCGTTTGTAATTATGTATATATATGAACTTGCAACTATGTTCTAAACAATGAAGAAGATGACTCGGGAAGGTTGGTTAAAACGAATGAAAAACACAAACCAACACCAAACTGGACCAAGTCCAGTGGTGTTGGTGTGCGCTAGTTACGCGCGAGACTTGAGCTCGAGTCCTGCTTTGCCGGTTTGTTCGCTGTTTGTTGCTAGGTCGTTGTTGGGCCGGCCCTCTTTGGGCCACCATTTTTTTGTTATTATTTCAATTACATTTTGGGCCAGGTCCATAGGTTAATTGATTTTTATTACTTGTTATTGGGTTGGTTAAATCTTTGTTATTTAACTTACAAAAGTCTGATTAATGTTACTATTAGTAATGAAAAATCATTATTTTCATTATTATTATTATTATTATTATTATTATTATTATTATTATTATTGTTATAATTATAATTACCATTATTATTATTATTATTATTATTATTATTATTATTATTATTATTATTATTATTATTATTATTATTATTGATCTAGTTATTATTAGCATTAATATTATTAATCTCATTATTCTAATACTATTATTCTTATTTTATCATTATTATAATTTAAGACATTAATATTGCTATCTTGTTATTATTTAAGATATTATAAAGTTTAGTCGTAAACGAAAGCGAATAATTAAAACGACTCCTATAATCTATAAACAACTTTATACCATCCAATAACGTAATTCGAAAATAATAACGGATGCACTATTCTATTCTATGTTAAACTTTTTTGTTGATTCTTCATCTTTACTCGTGTGAATTTCAAGAAATCTATTACGCAACCAAAGGTGAGCATACTTGACCCATTTTGATTTATCACTTTTGGGTGCAACATCTATTCTTATTTAAACACACGACACTTAAACCCTTTACCCACAATCTACCCACTTTTAAACATGGAACGATGTGATGCTTGTGATACTTGATGCTACGTAAACTTTTCGTGTCTATGTGATCATTAACTTTTGATAGCCTACCTTAACAATTATAGCGCTATAGGATTAACGCACCGCCCTTGAGACTTGGGGTATTGTTAAGATAAACACTTTAACCTCCCGTTAGACTTTGGGAAAGGCACTTTGCGTTGGAAACTTGGATTTGACCACATAGTTTACACCAGCATGCTTGTTTATTTGCTCATTGTTACATGTTTGGGTATGATTTTAAACATTTTTACTCATATTATGCTATGTATCAAACTTGTATCTTCGCCAACATTTTTGTTGATGTATTTTAATACATCTTGCAGGATGATAGTCAAGATGAAGTGAAGAAACAAGTTAGGGTGGAATTTAGAAACGCATTCTAAAATAAACATTGTTATGTTATGTTTTATTTCATGTGAGACAATGTATGGAATTTTAGTCAATTTATGAAATTTGAATTAATTATATTGTCACAATTGTGTTATGATGCTTTTGAGCGATTTGTCTGTCTCATCCCGATGTTTCCGCCATCGGTTGGGGTGTGACAGATTGGTATTAATTCTATAACTATAGGGAATTAGGAAAAGTAGGAATGCTTTGCCTAGTCTATATTTTAGGGGCTTTATCCTTATGTGTTGTTTAAAACTACTTTCCTTCTATCTTACTTGCTTCTCTTTATTCTTCTTGGACTCTTAACATACATGCCTTTCCTAAGGCTAACACAATACACACTTGGAGGCTTTGAAGACACTGTTATAACACAATCGAAATGATTCACCAAAATAGGGGTGATTCCCACATTTGGTGATGACTTTCATTATGTTAGGAGTGATATCCAAACCTTGAAGGAAATTCCCATTTCATACTCTAGTGGACCCTTATCCTTTGATAAGTACTAACCATGTTAGGGTGTTATCAAGTTAGAGGTGAAACTCGCATCTTGTTAACTAGTCCCATTCTTCGATTTTCAGTCTCGCAAAAGTTTCGATTTTCCCAATCGATTAAGGACGTGTAGTAACTGGAAGGACAAATATCGTTAGTCGCTTCTCGATAAGAGTATTTTTCTATTAGGCCAAAGCACGTTCCGTTAATTCAAAAAGGACTTTGATTTACCTTGGAATAGTCTTATGTTACGCTCCGTGACAATCCATGTTTTACGTTAAATCTCTTTTATGCTATCTCAATTTTAATGAGTTTTATATTTGAGCATTACTTCCATTTCAAGCTTGGAGACACAATACACACTATCTTCGCATCTAAACAAATAATCTCTCGTGAACGAACTAAATTTATGACGCTTTCATTTTACATGTGGCACTATGTGAAATTTCTGTTATACTATGTGAAATATTTGAGACATTATATACTGGATTCGTGTTACTGGGTGATTCTTATGCGATAAACTTGTCATTAACTTCGTAAGAAGCCACACCTTAACATTTATAGCACTATGCGTAGTGCTATAGGAGTAGCGCACCACCGTGAATGGGAGGACATATTAAGACATTCAATTACGGTACACGATGGGTTGACCTGTTTATTTACATGCCAGTGATGTGTTAATCTGGTTAACTAAGTATGTCATATGAATTGTTCTAAATCTTTATGCTAGTACTCATATTCACAAGAAATGGAAGCTTATCATCAAGATAGGAGTGATTTCCTTACCTTGACGATTAGCTCCGCTCACTCTTCAACTCCACCAATGAGCTAGGGGTGATTTCCTTACCTCGGAGGCAGTTACCAACTCTCTTTCTTTCTCAATGAAGCTTTATCATGCCAACCATACGGTCAAGTTTTTTTATCTTTTAACATTTTCGGTCAACAACTTATACTTACGCATTTTCAACCCACTTCGCAATTTCAATGTTAGCGAAACATTATAAAAGTCTTCTTCTTAGATTTCGAGGACGAAATCTTCTAAAGTAGGGGAGACTGTAACGCTCCGTATTTTCGCGTTTATTTATTTATTTATTCATTTATTTAAAAACATATTCATTTATTTAATTATTATTCTTTTAATGATTTATTTATTTAAATTATTTATTAATTAAAGAATTAGATTTAAAAAGTTCAACTTTTGTTAGGTTTTAAGTTAATTAAGTTAACTAATTCAATTAATAAAACTAACCTAGTTAACCACTAAGTGATAAAGTTAAGGGGTTGTTTGTGTAATTTCTTTAAACCAAAAAAGATGAAAAACAGGAAAATAAGGGTGGAGATGGGACTCGAACCCGGGTCTCCACCGAAACGGAACACACGCACTAACCGCTCGGCCATAGGCCTCATTCATTCATTATCATAATCTATTAATATATATAGACAAGTTAGCGTTAAACTTAATTCAAACGTTTGCCACCAACCATGCCAGCGCGAATCACAACTAATCACCTCTGTAATCTTTCCTTTTTTTTGTTTAAATCACTGATTTCTCGAGATTGGAGGTTACCATCCTCATAAGCGATCATGAATACTCCCTTAAAACACGACCGAATACCCCTGCGAAACATGTATAAATTCCGAACAATGCATCCTCATTTGCACCTCACAACCTGGCACACCCCAACCGATGGTGGAAACATCAAGGCGGAACGAAATAGATTGCTCATTTCTCACAACACTAACGGTGACAATATTTATTAAATCCGAATTTCATTTCATACAAAAATTGTCATTACAATACAAGGAAAATTCAACTAACAACATTAACAAGACAAAATTTGATACAACATTAATAAACCTAAACGTCTATGTGTGTATCTAGCATCAACGCTACTTCGATTTCATAGCATCACCTTCATCAACCTGTATCATGTTTTAAATTAGAGTTCAATGCAAAAGCAAAGGTGAGTACACAAGTTTAAGCATAAGCATACGTATACAAATAAAGTTCAAAACGAATCCACATGATACTAAGTTTATGCAAGAGCATTATACATGGCATGCGATATTTCTAGTCAAACCCTTGTTAACGCGAATTACGATATTTTAACATGGCCTCTAGATTTCACGAGTGAGGTGGTGCGTTACTCCTATAGCTCTATACATGTCAAATGAAGGTTTATGATAAGCAAATGACTATGGTATCACATAAGAATGGTCCAAGATATAAGCAACAAGTAACGTATCAAAGCATTCATGAATATTGGATTGTTTTCGTGCATTGCATAAATTTTAAGTTTAGTGATTTTGTATATGGTAAACATGCTACACCTGAAAGTGATATAAACGAAAAGCGGGTCGAGTGTACTCACAGTTTGCAAGCTTTCCGACTTGTTAGTTCCGTGAAGAGTTGTTTGGTTGACAAGGGAACACCGAGTTATCCTACAAGAGGAAAACATAGGTGTGATTATTTGAATGATTATGGAAGATTCGGAATTTGGAATAATGCATCACAAAGTAAAGTATACGAAAATACTCGCTAAGGTCTAGCACTCGTTTTGACACTATGGGAACCCATTAGGGTTTCTGTGATTTCATAGGTTGTAACACCTATTAGAGTCTAAACGAGGAACCATACACTTTAGTGATTAAACTTATCAACTTGACACATGATTATGTAGTCATTATCAAGGTTTTAGTTTTTAAGTATATATATTATATAGATTATAATAGTTATATCATAAGTCCACAAGGATGTCATAGAAGTCATGTAGGTGGTAGGAAGATGAATCTTCCATTTAGGAATCTCTTAAGAGTTCACCACTATACAAGTTGTCATAGACAACAACGAGGGTCAAGAACAAGTACAAGAATAATAAGAAATGAAATACATGTTACTATACACTAAGTGGCCGTGTAATCTACAACCTGGTGAGCCGGTGTTGACACACGTGGAAGGCTAGACGGGGTTGTGTTACTTTTAACTAGCAAGCTACTTAGGATGAATGAGAAAACATCAAATGTTGTGTGGACTTAGGCGTAGGATAGCCCAAGATAACTTTTAGTCACACTAACTTCAAGTTCTTCACTTGGCAACACTTGTGAGCTTTAAGCTCTTCAAAAGCAGAAAGTTTAGAGTGCCAAAGCACTCTTATTACATGTATGACAACCTTGGTTAGTCTCACTAACTATAACTTTGACTAGGAGCTCAAGAACACAAGGTTGAATAAAGAAAGCATAAGTTTTGAAAGAGTTTTGAACAAAACAGAAATTTTGGATCCCCTTTAGGTGCATTTCCGGGTCTGGATTCTCCATGGAGAATCCGTGGATTTAAACCTAAGGATTATCCAAGCAAGTAGGAAGAAGAATCAAGTAATTTCGTTAAGAAATGAGCAAGTTATGTTCACTTTAGTGAAAGGTGATGATTCTGTCCGAATTCTGAAGATGCAAGAGATTTGAGAGTGATTTGAGAGAGATTAGAGAGTTGTTAAGGTGTGAAATGGCTTGGAGGAGCTTGGTATTTATAAGGGGTGAGTATAGAGTTGATAGGAAGTGATTAAATGAGGTTAGGAGGTGATTGGGTGAAGATTGGTGTTGGGATTTCATGCTTGTTCGCGGCTGGTTTGAACTTCTGCCCGCCCAGACTTGCTTACGGACCGTAAGGCTATGGCCTTGCGGTCTGTAAGGCTTAGGCAGGAACAATAATTTTATTTATTATTATTATTTTTTTGTTACATGGGGCCTTGTCCAATGTTGTATGTTACGTGTTTTAGGACCATTTTAGTGTTTTTAGGCATATATAACATGTACCTAAGTTCACATAAGTATAAAATAAATACGATTAAGTATAAATGTCACGTATAAGTTTAATATGAAGTATGTATGTCACGTATTTTCAAGTTGTCACTCGTTTACGAATATCACGAATATGTTTGAAGGTATGAATATGTATAAGTGTGAAATAATTACGAATAAGCATAACTTGACTAGGAATAAAATATGAGTTTTCGTTATGATTCATGTATCGGATTTCAATGATTACAACGATTACAAGGAAAGAACGAATACAAGTTTACAAAGGTTTCCAAAAATAGAAATACAACACGAGATTTCTAATTACGGAAAGTATGAAAAAGTCGGGTCTTACAGTCTCCCCTCATTTAGGAAATTTCGTCCCAAAATTTAGGAAAGACGCAACAAAGAGGTGCGGATACTTAGTCTTCATATCACTCTCGAGTTCCCAAGTAAATTCAGCGCCAGGTTTTCCTTCCCATCGAACCTTGACGATAGGAATTCGACTGTGCCTCAATTGTTTGATTCCTCGGTCCATGATTTTGACTAGTTTTTCCACAAAATACAATGTCTCGTTGATTTGGAGATCTTCGAGTGGAACTTGAAGTCCTTCTTTGGCTAGACATTTCTTTAGATTTGAAACATGGAAGACAGGATGAACGTTGTTAAGTTCTTGAGGTAGATCTAGTCGATACGCGACCTTGCCAATCCTTTTGAGAATCTTGAAAGGACCTACGTAGCGAGGAGCGAGTTTGCCTTTCTTACCAAATCGAACAACCCCCTTCCAAGTGGATACCTTGAGATGTACGTTATCACCTATATTGAACTCCAGGGGCTTGTGTCTTTTGTCAGCATAACTCTTTTGTTGGCTTCGAGCTTTAAGGAGATTACCACGAATTTGTAGGATCTTGTCCGTTGTCTCTTGTATTAGTTCGGGACCGGTGATTTGAGAGTCTCCGATCTCGTGCCAACAAATAGGCGAACGACACTTACGACCATACAATGCTTCAAATGGAGCCATTTGAATACTAGCGTGATAACTGTTATTGTACGAGAATTCTACCAAGGGTAAGTGCGAATCCCAGTTGCCGCCAAAATCGATTACGCATGAATGGAACATATCCTCCACGGTTTGGATAGTACGCTCGGTTTGGCCGTCAGACTGAGGGTGAAAAGCGTTGCTAAGATTGAGACGAGTGCCAAGGGCGGATTGAAATGTTTGCCAAAGGCGAGAGGTAAAACGAGCATCACGATCAGAAATGATGTCAGCGGTAGTACCATGACGACTAATGATTTCATTCGTGTAGTGTAGGAACGTCCACGATTAGCACGGGAACCTAAATTTGTTATCGATTGTCTGATTAGGCGGAAACTAATGACAAGTTAACCAAATAACAAGAATTACTCATTTAAATGTTGTTTTCATTGATCTAAAGTTCAATACATTCGAGAACCGGATCCGACAGAGCTTCGTCGTCTCAGTACGAAAATCTCTCCAAGTTACAAATGAAATCCCAAGGCACCTATTTATAATGGTGCAAGTTCGCTGGAGAGTGTGTGAAGTTCGGGCGAACTAGACATGGTCAAGTTCGACCGAACTTGACTTCTCAAGACCAACCTCAAGCGAACTTGTCCTCCAAACTAAATAAATATGCCTAGTTTCTAACAGATTAAGCCCTATTCACTCAGACTCGATACATAATGACGTAGGAAACAGACATATGCACCAACAGACTCCCCCTTGGATGTTGCCGCAGTCATTTTGACTTTTAAAATCTTCTGAGTCTTCCGATCTTTAGTTCTTGAATAAACTTTATCATCTTGATCTTCGCAATCTAAAACTTCATTTCAAGCTTGGAGACACAATACACTCTATCTTCGCAATATAAAACAAATAATCTCTCGTGAACGAACTAAATTTATGACGCTTTCATTTTACATGTGGCACTATGTGAAATTCATGTTATACTATGTGAAATATTTGAGACATTATATACTGGATTCGTGTTACTGGGTGATTCTTATGTGATAAACTTGTCCTTAACTTCGTAAGAAGCCACACCTTAACATTTATAACACTATGCGTAGTGCTATAGGAGTAGCGCACCACTCGTGAATGAGAAATCATGTTAAGACATTCAATTGCGGTACACGATGGGTTGGCCTGTTTATTTAATGCCAGTGATGTGTTAATCTGGTTAACTAAGTATGTCATATGAATTGTTCTAAATCTCTATGCTAGTACTCATATTCACAAGAAATGGAAGCTTATCATCAAGATAGGAGTGATTTCCTTACCTTGACGATTAGCTCCGCTCACTCTTCAACTCCACCAATAAGCTAGGGGTGATTTCCTTACCTCGGAGGCAGTTACCAACTCTCTTTCTTTCTCAATGAAGCTTTATCATGCCAACCATACGGTCAAGGTTTTTATCTTTTAACATTTTCGGTCAACAACTTATACTTACGCATTTTCAACCCACTTCGCAATTTCAGTGTTAGCGAAACATTAGAAAAGTCTTCTTCTTAGATTTCGAGGATGAAATCTCCTAAATTAGGGGAGACTGTAACGCTTCGTATTTTCGCGTTTATTTATTTATTCATTTATTTAAAAACATATTCATTTATTTATTTATTATTCTTTTAATGATTTATTTATTTAAATTATTTATTAATTAAAGAATTAGATTTAAAAAGTTTAACTTTTGTTAGGTTTTAAGTTAATTAAGTTAACTAACTCAATTAATAGAACTAACCTAGTTAACCACTAAGTGATAAAGTTAAGGGGTTGTTTGTGTAATTTCTTTAAACCAAAAAGATGAAAAACATGAAAATAAGGGTGGAGACGGGACTCGAACCCGGGTCTCCACCGAAACGGCACACACGCACTAACCGCTCGGCCATAGGCCTCATTCATTCATTATCACAATCTGTTAATATATATAGACAAGTTAGCGTTAAGCTTAATTCAAACGTTTGCCACCAACCATGCCAGCGTGAATCACATCTAATCACCTTTGTAATCTTTCCTTTTTTTTTGTTAAAATCACTGATTTCTCCGAGATTGGAGGTTACCATCCTCATAAGCGATCATGAATACTCCTTAAAACACGACCAAATACCCCTACGAGACGTGTATAAATACCGAACAATGCATCCTCATTTGCACCTCACAACCTGGCACACCCCAACCGATGGTGGAAACATTGAGGCGGAACGAAATAGATTGCTCATTTCTCACAACACTAACGGTGACAATATTTAATTAAATCCGAATTTCATTTCATACAAAAATTGTGATTACAATACAAGGAAAATTCAACTAACAACATTAACAAGACAAAATTTGATACAACATTAATAAACCTAAACGTCTATGTGTGTATCTAGCATCAACGCTACTTCGATTTCATAGCATCACCCTTCATCAACCTGTAAGATGTTTTAAAATAGAGTTCAATGCAAAAGCAAAGGTGAGTACACAAGTTTAAGCATAAGCATACGTATACAAATAAAGTTCAAAACGAATCCACATGATACTAAGTTTATGCAAGAGCATTATACATGGCATGCGATATTTCTAGTCAAACCCTTGTTAACGCGAATTACGATATTTTAACATGGCCTCTAGAATTCACGAGTGAGGTGGTGCGTTACTCCTATAGCGCTATTATGTCAAATGAAGGTTTATGATAAGCAAATGACTATGGTATCACATAAGAATGATCCAAGATATAAGCAACAAGTAACGTATCAAAGCATTCATGAATATTGGATTGTTTTCGTGCATTGCATAAAGTTTAAGTTTAGTGATTTTGTATATGGTAAACATGCTACACCTGAAAGTGATATAAACGAAAAGCGGGTCGAGTGTACTCACGGTTTTGCAAGCTTTCCGACTTGTTAGTTCCGTGAAGAGTTGTTTGGTTGACGAGGGAACACCGAGTTATCCTACAAGAGGAAAACGTAGGTGTGATTATTTGAATGATTATGGAAGATTCGGAATTTGGAATAATGCATCACAAAGTAAAGTATACGAAAATACTCGCTAAGGTCTATCACTCGTTTTGACACTATGGGAACCCATTAGGGTTTATGTGATTTCATAGGTTGTAACACCTATTAGAATCTAAACAAGCAACCATACACTTTAGTGATAAAACTTATCAACTTGACACATGATTATGTAGTCATTATCAAGGTTTTAGTTTTTAAGTATATATATTATATAGATTATAATAGTTATATCATAAGTCCACAAGGATGTCATAGAAGTCATGTAGGTGGTAGGAAGATGAATCTTCCATTTAGGAATCTCTTAAGAGTTCACCACTATACAAGTTGTCATAGACAACAACGAGGGTCAAGAACAAGTACAAGAATAATAAGAAATGAAATACATGTTACTATACACTAAGTGGCCGTGTAATCTACAACCTGGTGAGCCGGTGTTGACACACGTGGAAGGCTAGACGGGGTTGTGTTACTTTTAACTAGCAAGCTACTTAGGATGAATGAGAAAACATCAAATGTTGTGTGGACTTAGGCGTAGGATAGCCCAAGATAACCTTTTAGTCACACTAACTTCAAGTTCTTCACTTGGCAACACTTGTGAGCTTTAAGCTCTTCAAAAGCAGAAAGTTTAGAGTGCCAAAGCACTCTTATTACATGTATGACAACCTTGGTTAGTCTCACTAACCATAACTTTGACTAGAAGCTCAAGAACACAAGGTTGAATGAAGAAAGAATAAGTTTTGAAAGAGTTTTGAACAAAACAGAAAGTTTGGAACCCCTTTAGGTGCATTTCCGGGCCTGGATTCTCCATGGAGAATCCGTGGATTTAAACCTAAAGATTATCCAAGCAAGTAGGAAGAAGAATCAAGTAATTTCGTTAAGAAATGAGCAAGTTATGCTCACTTTAGTGAAAGGTGATGATTCTGTCCGAATTCCGAAGATGCAAGAGATTTGAGAGTGATTTGAGAGAGATTAGAGAGTTGTTAAGGTGTGAAATGGCTTGGAGGAGCTTGGTATTTATAAGGGGCGAGTTTAGAGTTGATAGGAAGTGATTAAATGGGGTTAGGAGGTGATTGGGTGAAGATTGGTGTTGGGATTTCGTGCTTGTTCGCGGCTGGTTTGAACTTCTCCCCGCCCAGACTTGCTTACGGACTGTAAGCCTATGGCCTTGCCGTCTGTAAGGCTTAGGCAGGAACAATAATTTTATTTATATATTATTATTTTTTTTGTTAAATGGGGCCTTGTCCAATGTTGTATGTTACGTGTTTTAGGACCATTTTAGTGTTTTTTAGGCATATATAACATGTGCCTAAGTTCACATAAGTATAAAATGAATACTATTAAGTATAAATGTCACGTATAAGTTTAATATGAAGTATGGATGTACGTATTTTCAAGTTGTCACTCGTTTACGAATATCACGAATATGTTTGAAGGTATGAATATGTATAAGATTGAAATGATTACGAATAAGCATAACTTCACTAGGAATAAAATACGAGTTTTCATTATGATTCAAGTATTGGATTTCAATGATTACAACGATTACAAGGAAAGAACGAATACAAGTTTACAAAGGTTTCCAAAAATAGAAATACAACACGAGCTTTCTAATTATGGAAAGTATGAAAAAGCCGGGCGTTACAGTCTCCCCTCATTTAGAAAATTTCGTCCCGAAATTCAGGAAGACGCAACGAAGAGGTGCGGATACTTAGTCTTTATATCACTCTCGAGTTCCCAAGTAAATTCAGCGCCAGGTTTTCCTTCCCATCGAACCTTGACGATAGGAATTCGACTGCGCCTCAATTGTTTGATTCCTCGGTCCATGATTTTGACTGGTTTTTCCAAAAAAATCAATGTCTCGTTGATTTGGAGATCTTCGAGTGGAACTTGAAGTCCTTCTTTGGCTAGACATTTCTTTAGATTTGAAATATGGAAGACAGGATGAACATTGTTAAGTTCTTGAGGTAGATCCAGTCGATACGCGACCTTGCCAATCCTTTTGACAATCCTGAAAGGACCTACGTAGCGAGGAGCGAGTTTGCCTTTCTTACCAAATCGAACAACACCCTTCCAAGTGGATACCTTGAGAAGTACGTTATCACCTATATTGAATTCCAGGGGCTTGTGTCTTTTGTCAGCATAACTCTTTTGTCGGCTTCGAGCTTTAAGGAGATTACCACGAATTTGTAGGATCTTGTCCGTTGTCTCTTGTATTAGTTCGGGACCGGTGATTTGAGAGTCTCCGATCTCGTGCCAACAAATAGGCGAACGACACCTACGACCATACAATGCTTCAAATGGAGCCATTTGAATACTAGCGTGATAACTGTTACTGTACGAGAATTCTACCAAGGGTAAGTACGAATCCCAGTTGCCGCCAAAATCGATTACGCATGAATGGAGCATATCCTCCACGGTTTGGATAGTACGGTCATTTTGGCCGTTAGACTGACGGTGAAAAGCGATGCTAAGATTGAGATGAGTGCCAAGGGCGGATTGAAACGTTTGCCAAATGCGAGAGGTAAAACGAGCATCAAGATCAGAAATGATGTCAGCGGGAGTACCATGACGACTAATGATTTCATTCGTGTAGTGTAGGAACGTCCACGATTAGCATGGGAACCTAAATTTGTTATCTATTGTCCGATTAGGCGGAGACTAATGACAAGTTAACCAAATAACAAGAATTATTCATTTAAATGTTGTTTTCATTGATCTAAAGTTCAATACATTCGAGAACCGGATCCGACAGAGCTTCCCCGTCTCTGTGCGAAAATCTCTCCAAGTTACAAATGAAATCCCAAGGCACCTATTTATTATGGTGCAAGTTCCCTGGAGAGTGTGTGAAGTTCGGGCGAACTTGACATGGTCAAGTTCGACCGAACTTGACTTCTCAAGACCAACCTCGAGCGAACTTGTCCTCCAAACTACATAAATATGCCTAGTTTCTAACAGATTAAGCCTTATTCACTCAGACTCGATACATAATGATGTAGGCAACAGACATATGCATCAACAGACTCCCCCTTGGATGTTGCCGCAGTCATTTTGACTTTTAAAATCTTCTGAGTCTTCCGATCTTTAGTTCTTGAATAAACTTTATCATCTTGATCTTTATATCGTATTCTCTTTCTTTGAGCTTTGTCTTGATAAACTTTTAATCAACATGCCCCCTAGCTTTAAGCTTTAGTTTCAGACTCCCTTTTATTTGATCTTTAGACTTCAAACTCCCCCTAGCTTTGAGCTTTCTGAAATCTTTGGACAGTGTTTTATCCAGCTCCCCCTCAAACTTTACTACCTGTCTAAATAAATTCTAACATTCAAATAAACATTTCAGATTCACTGTTTGAAATTTTGTACCATCAACATTTCAAACTTTAATCTTCACTTCAATCTTTTCAAAAACGTTAATTGTTTCAAGTTCAACTTAATGACCTTGAAATACATTTTTCATTTAAGTCCTTCAATGTTCACATTTTTATTATTTGATTTTTAAAAATCCACTTAGTTGATCAAGTCCAAGTTAATGACCTTGATTAACCCAATATATCAACCAAGTCCAAATTAATGACCTCAGTTTGAAAAACCGTTTTGAACAATCTGATTTTAAAGTTTCAAATTAATGAATTTTTAAACATTTATTAGATTTTCTTACCAGACTTCGAAGATCCGTTCTCCAACATTGGCTCGTTGAAACTAATGTAGAAACAAAATCTTTTTGTATTTTAGAAAGTTTTTGCTAAAACACACTTGAAATCTTTTTGGTTTTATCTTTGAAAAGCAAGTAAAGTATTTACAGAAACTTTTAACAAGTAAAGTAAACTATGTACAAACATATTTACAAACATATTTTTGTGAATTTGTGTCTAAGGATCATATCAGTTGATTGAGACATATCACCAGTACCGTTGACCTTTTTGAAGACTTTAAGTTTTAAACTCGTTTATCTAGATTGTCGATATGTTTGACCACTTAAACTTCATCACATTTCTCAATTGTTCCAAGATATGTTAGGATATGATTTATGAAAACTTGACTTAACTATGTTTCCCACTTCTTAAATGTACTCCCGAATCCAGATTCCCTAGATTTCATCTTACAGGTGAATATAGCGTAATTGATATCTGTATCTGGGTTGTGCGAGACCTTGAGAGCTCAGTTTAGTACTACCGTACAGACAAAGAGATGAAGGCTCGTCTTTAAGGTGTGTTCCACTTAAGGAATCTTTTAAGCATTGCAAATGATTAGATCTTTCGATTTTTTCAAGTTTTGCATGCTATTTTGGGGGTTTTTAGCAAAAGCATTATAGAAGTTCTAGGCTATTGCTTCCGCAAAATCAGAAGAACTTGTATAATACCCCAGATATCAATCATCTATAAAGTCCTCGTATCTCAGAATTAGGCAACCCTTCAATCGAATTTCGGAGTACTAAGTCCATATATCTAAGATGTGTAATCCACAAGATTAAGCAGTTATAAAATTTAGTTTATATCTTAGAAACAATCTACTGAACGTGTAAAGCCTATCCACACATCCACAGTAAGACTTGTTTATCACTTATAAACTTTACAGTTCTTTAGCATACTGTGATAGTCCACTGATGTATTATCATTTCCTTTTTGACAACCAAATTCTTTTTGTCTTTTTCAATGTTTTTGTAGTTTTTGAATTTTTTCAAATGTTTTTGGATTTTCAACTTTTTCATATGTTTTTGATTTTTCTAAAAATTTTCAAATTTTCTTACTCCCCCTAAAATCAAAAACATATTTTTGGATTTTAGATTTTAAGAAATTCTTTTAAAAATGTAACAAATCAATTTGGATCCCGAGAATTCGTCGTCTGATCCTTTTGTTTTCATTTTCTGCATCATCACCTGTCAGCAAACAAACCATTAAACTTTGATATCATCAACTTGTAGAAACCACTTGTACTTGTAGGAAATCAATTTTGAAAGATTTTTCAATAAACAATCAGTGTTCTGTTTAACGGTGTGGATTTTCTCAAAATTTTAAACATTTTTTCAGATTTTCTTTTTCCAACCACTTGTAATTTCAAAAATGTCAAAAATTACGATTTTCTAGATATGTTAAAAACTCATAGAGCTCCGCTATCCTGTATCAATTTTGATAGAGTGGATGTTGGGACTCCTACACATGAAACAACTATTTGAAAAATGAAACCCAAACCTTTTTGGTGTTGGGTTTGTACTGATAAGCATCTTAACCATATTCTAAATTTTCATCATAATCAAAATCATCATCAAACATTTCGTCCAATGTTGATTCTGAAAACGTTTTTACCTTTTCTTTATTCGTTTGTTTGATTACTGACTCAGCTGATTTGACATTTTCAGTTTTATCAGCAATATACTTTGGTTTTTCAGATGATGAAAATTTTTTCTTAGCAACCCATGATTGTAGCTTGCTTCTCGGTTTCTTGATATAGAACCTAGAATATTTGTTTTCATTAAATTTTGAAGTTTCACCTTTTTCAAATGTTATGTTTTCAAACTTTGACACAGTTTTAGGTTTCACTTCTTATTTAGATTCATAGTTTCTATTTGACATTGTGACAAATTTTACAATCTCTGGTTGTTTTTGTTTTTCATCTTTTGATTCGGTTTTTCTTCGAGAAAACACAGGCTTTAGATTCAGACACTTGCGAGCAATGTGACCAACATTATTGCATTTAAAGCAAGTTCGATTATCAGAATCATTTCCACTAGTGGGTTTTACTCCAGTTGTTGACTTGGTTTTAGCCTTGTCCCGAAGTTCTCTCTCTTTTTGAATTGATCATTCGATTTCTTACCGATCATACCTTCTTCCTGAACCGTATTTTTCCCATACACAAACTTCATGTGTTTACCTTTGTATTCATGAAATGGCGACTTCTGGTTCTTTCTCGGTTCTTCTTCACTTTCCTCTAAACCCAATCCTGCTCTCTTGTTCTCATGAAAATCACCACCAACTTTTCGGTAATTGTTAGCATTCCTTTTGGGTTTTGCGTAAAATCTTTTCTCGTTTTTCTCAAGATCATCTGATGAAACTTCTACAAGTTTGAAAAATTTATCAAGTTGATCCTCTTTCACGTTCCGAATCGGAAAACTATCATCGAAGTACAATCTATCAGATTCCTTAATATTGTACATGACAACATTAGGATCATCACTTAGATCATGTTCTGATGATGTATCGTCATCTTCAGATTGTGATTCCGAGTTTTTCGAACTTGATTAAGCGCTTTCAGAGCAGCCGTCATTAGAATCATTTCCTAACACATTTTTAACCACATTTTTTACCACCGCTTCATTGTCATCATTTGATTTCGTAAAGTCTACGTCAATGTTCTCAGGCAATTTATTTTTCTTTTCTGACAAAATGAGTACATTAAATGCCTTTTCAATCTCATCATCTTTCTTCAGGAATAGCTTGCAAGAAGTGGTGGAGGAATACTTCCGTATTCTTTAGCTTTGATTTATCACCATTTTCCTCCGATTTAATCGTAGGTAAAATGTGATCAATGACATATGCGTTTGTGGTGTAGCTCTTTAGAAGCTGTCTTACCCGTTCCGTTTATATTTTCATGCCATGAAGCTCACGCTTTGTCTCAGCAATGGTGTTAATGTACATGTTAATTGCCTTTTGTTTCTCAATTACTGCAGCATTTAACATATTTACATTAGCGTTAAGTTCACTATTAGCATGTTCAACATATTTATATTTGCTTGATATTTTGTCATAAGCTTCTTTTATAGTTCTGTAATCATAACGAAAGTTTTCGTTATGTACAGCCAATTGTCTTATGACTTTGACTTTATCAAGACATGATTCACAAGGACTTGCGCACTTTGTGAAAGGTTTTTCAACCTCCACAATTTTCACAACTTCCTTTTCAGACATTTTTACCTCAGATTTTACCTTTACTGCCTCTGATTTCCAAGCTTCTTGCCTTTGCATCTCAAGGTAAGCTAATTCTTCTTCCTCAGCTCTCTGCCTATAACCTTCCAGATGGCATTTTCCAAAGAAGCATCAACATATGACATATTAGATTCATCTACTAACTCATCTATCATAGCAACACCAGTTTTCTTTCCAATGTATCTGTTCCAATCAAAACCATCTTCTTCATGATTAGCAACAAGAGCTTGTTCGGCTTTCTTTGCTGGTTTATCTTCTACTTTGACTTGTGTTCTCTTTGGATATGGCTTGTATTGAAGAGCTTTCTTGTAGTACTCATTGTTCTTGCCGAAAGGATTTTGGTTTCCACTTGCTTCTTGATTGTTGCATTCTCGTTTGAAATGCCCTTTCTGTCGACATCTGAAGCATGTGACTTTAGATTTGTCAAATCCATGCTTGTTGTTTGAATTACCAATGTCCCTTCCAGTGAGCGCCACAAATGTTGAAACTCTTCTGATAATGGATGCAAGACTCCATTTGATATCCATTAGCTCCAATTCTTCTTCGTCCACCTGATCATAATCTTCGGCGGTCATCTCTGGATTACCGATCTTTCCAGCAACGAGACTTTCATATGATTCGAGAACGGTAGCAAGAAGTGCTATGTGCTGTTTGGCCACCTTTTCAGGAAATGCATTCTTCAAATCAACTACTATGTTGCACTGGAAAACATTTGAATCAGAACTAGCTTGATTTGTCTGATTTTGAAATGATGAGCTTGAACTTACACTTGTATATCCAGCATATGGAGAACTTTGACTTGGAGAAGAATTTGTATTTGCACTAAATGTTGTTTGAATTTTCGGACTTTGAATCGGAGTATCTGGAATACCTCCTTTGTAATAGACACCGACATCTTGAACAACATTAGCATTCTTTGATTTTGCAATCTTCATTAATTCCATTTCATGTCCTTCCAATTTGTCTATGAAGGATGATAACTTGAAATGTCTCCAAGAAGGACTATTTTTCAGAATCGTCAGATATGTTGTCCATTCTCCTTCTGGAAGTGCATCAGCCAACTTCTCGATTTGTTCTTCATTAGATCTTTTGATATCATGTATCCGCATCTGCACCATGAGGTGACAGTATCTATCGATCATCTGCTTCATTGTTTCACCTTTTATCATCGTGAAGATCTCGAATTCTTTCTTGATTAAAGCCTTTTTGCTTTTGATCATTTCATCACTTCCTTTGAATTTTTCACAAAGAGAATTCCATAATGCGAAGTATCATATTCTGGTAATAATATCAAGATATCTTCCTTTACTGATTGTTGTATGAAGCTGATCATTTTCTTCTCCGCAACATAGTTATCTTTGTCGGCATTTGAAAACTTATTCAGCGGAAGATCTTGATCACGTTCATCCTTTGGCCATTTGTAACCATCCTCAACTGCAACCTAGCTGTTGAATTGATTCGCTTGTATCCAGTTCACAAACTTTACCTTCCATCCTTCAAATTCATCCATACTCATTAGCTTTGGCGGTTTCGACGTAGTACCCATTTCGTTGTCGATGTTCATCTGATTTGCCGCAAGAACATTAGCATTTGATGAAGAAGCCATTTAAGAAACGAATACGTTGTGGAAATCTTCCATTTTAACACTCCGAAGACTTATCTGATAATACGATAAAAAAACACTCGAAATTTGATTAGAAACAGACAAGTTCGGTCGAACTTGTGTGAAAACAGATTTTGATTTCAGTTTTTTCACAAGTTCGGTCGAACTTATATGACAAAGTTCAAATTTTATCACACAACCTCAAGTTCGTTCGAACTTGATGTAGTTTTGAGAAAACGTTTTTACTTCGAGCGGACTTGTGAGAATGATTTCAAGAAACAGGTAAGTTCGGTCGAACTTAGATGAAGGAAAAATCAGATTTTGATTAATCACAAGTTCGGTCGAACTTGTGAATGAATTTTAAGAACAAAATGCAAGTTCGGGCGGACTTAAGCTTGAATTTCAAGAGAAAACTAAGTTCGGGCGAACTTAAGTGAATCTTCACTAGAATTATATCAAGTTTGGTCGAACTTGATAGAACTTCAAGCAAAAATCAACAAGTTCGAGCGGACTTAAGCTCGAAATCTTGAAAAACTAATTAAAACTCAGAATTTCAATCAAGTTTGGTCGAACTTAGTGTTAAGTTCGGCTGAACCTTGTTTCCAAAACATGGTTTTTGCAACTTTTTTATATCAAAACGTTTGAATTTGATGTCCAAAATCTCAGGGGTTTATCTATGATGTATTTTACATGACATATTCACTTTTTGGCCGATTTTGTCTATGAAATCATCAAGTATTTGAAAATGTTAAGAAAAATGATAGAATGGAGATGAAATAGAGAGATTCTTGTCTTGATTCCAGCAAATTTAGGTATCCAGGCTCTGATACCACTTGTAGGAACGTCCACGATTAGCACGGGAACCTAAATTTGTTATCTAATGTCCGATTAGGCGGAAACTAATGACAAGTTAACCAAATAACAAGAATTACTCATTTAAATGTTGTTTTCATTGATCTAAAGTTCAATACATTCGAGAACCGGATCCGACAGAGCTTCGCCGTCAGTGTGCCAAAATCTCTCCAAGTTACAAATGAAATCGCAAGGCACCTATTTATAATGGTGCAAGTTCGCTGGAGAGTGTGTGAAGTTCGGGCGAACTTGACATGGTCAAGTTCGACCGAACTTGACTTCTCAAGACCAACCTCGAGCGAACTTGTCCTCCAAACTACATAAATATGCTTAGTTTCTAACAGATTAAGCCCTTTTCACTCAGACTCGATACATAATGACGTAGGCAACAGACATATGCACCAACAGACTCCCCCTTGGATGTTGCCGCAGTCATTTTGACTTTTAAAATCTTCTGAGTCTTCCGATCTTTAGTTATTGAATAAACTTTATCATCTTGATCTTTATATCGTCTTTCTCTTTCTTTGAGCTTTGTCTTGATAAACTTTTAATCAACATGCTCCCCCTAGCTTTAAGCTTTAGTTTCAGACTCCCCTTTTATTTGATCTTTAGACTTCAAACTCCCCCTAGCTTTGAGCTTTCTGAAATCTTTGGACAGTGTTTTATCCAGCTCCCCCTCAAACTTTACTATCTATCTAAACAAATTCTGACATTCAAATAAACATTTCAGATTCACTGTTTTGAAATTTTGTACCATCAACATTTCAAACTTTAATCTTCACTTCAATCTTTTCAAAAACGTTAATTGTTTCAAGTTCAACTTAATGATCTTGAAATACATTTTTCATTTAAGTCCTTCAATGTTCACATTTTTATTATTTGATTTGTAAATAATGACGTAGGCAACAGACATATGCACCAACATGTAGATACGAGCCAATTTCTCGACTTTGTAATCTTCACGAATGGCAAGGAAATGAGCGAATTTGGTCAATCAATCAATGATGACCCAAATGCTGTCGTGACCAGACGACGTGCGAGGAAGTATGGTAATGAAATCCATAACAATACTCTCCCATTTCCAGAGAGGGATTTCCAGTTGTTGGAGCAAGCCAGAGGGACGTTGTTGTTCAGCTTTCACCTTGGAACAAGTAAGACACTTCGAGACGTAAAGAGCGATATCTTTCTTCATCCCATGCCACCAATAAGATGCACGAAGGTCATCGTACATTTTATCAGTGCCAGGATGAATGGAGTATCGGGATTTGTGGGCTTCGTCCATCACGGTGTTTCGAAGGTTGAGACAATCGGGAATCCAGATGCGATCATGGTAGTAAAGAATACCATCGGACTTAGCTTCAAGTGGGTTCTCGACTCCACAATTCAACTCGTTATCGAGGTTACCCTCGTTAATGAGTGAGAATTGCGCTTGGCGAATTAGCTCGCGAAGTTTTCCAACGATTTGGTAGCAACGAACACTCTTTACATGAGTTTTACGACTAAGTGCATCGGCTACAACATTTGCTTTGTCAGGGTGGTAGCGAATATCACAATCGTAGTCGTTTAACAATTCTACCGAATGGCGCTGATGCATGTTGAGTTCCCTTTGATCAAAGATATGTTGAAGGCTCTTATGGTCGATGAAGACCATACACTTAGTACCATAAAGGTAGTGTCGCCAAATCTTCAATGCAAAAACAACGACACCAAGTTCAAGGACGTGCGTAGTATAGTTTTTCTCATGGATCTTGAGTTGTCTTGATGCATAAGCGATAACCTTGTCCCGTTGTATAAGAACGCAACCAAGACCTAGGTTTGAAGCATCGCAATACACGACGAAATCACCGTTCCCCGGGGAGTGTGAGGATAGGAGCATTACAAAGAATGTCTTTGAGAGTTTGAACAGACTCCTCTTGTTCGGGACCCCAAACAAAAGGTTTATCTTTTTGAGTCAAAGACGTAAGAGGAACAACGATCTTGAAAAGTTCGAGATGAAGCGGCGATAATAACCAGCTAGGCCAAGAAATGAACGAATTTCAGAAGGTGACTTAGGTGCAATCCAATTCTTCAAAGCTTTTATCTTTGCGGGGTAAACATGAATATCGAGTTCATTAACGGTGTGACCAAGGAATTGAACCTCTTTTAGCCAAAATTCACACTTGGAGAATTTGGCCTAAAGACGCTTGGTACGCAAAAGTTGAAGGATAAGTTGCAATGTCGCCCATGTTCTTCGAGAACTCGAGTTGATGATAGCTAGAACGAATGTCGATTTTCGAGAAACAAGTCGCACCTTGAAGTTGATCGAAGTGATCATCAATGCGAGGAAGAGGATATCGGTTTTTGACAGTAAGCCTGTTGAGCTCTCGATAGTCCATGCACATCCGAAATGATCCATCTTTCTTCTTAACAAACAAAACGGGAGCGCCCCAAGGAGAAGTACTAGGGCGTATAAAGCATTTATCAAGAAGCTCTTGAAGTTGGCTTGATAGCTCTTGCATCTCCGAAGGTGCTAAACGATACAGAGCTTTTGTAACAGGAGTTGCGCCAGGGATGAGGTCAATACGAAAGTCAACGGAACGAGGAGGACCAGGAAGATTCTCTGGGAAGATGTCGGGAAAATCGCAAACGACAGGAACGTCACTTACGCTCGGACCCTTGTCTTTCTTTTCCACAATATGGGCCAGAAAGGAAAAGTATTCCTTACGTAAGTATTTGTTTGCTTAGACACACGACATTAGCTTAAGACCTTTAGAAGGTTTTTCGCCATAGACGTGTAAAGAATCACCGTTTGGAAGAGGAAGGCGAATGAACTTCTCAGAACAAACAACTTCAGCACGAACTCGTCTAAGCCAATCCATGCCTACTATGATTTCGAAGCTTCCCAATTGCATGGGTATGAGGTCAATCGAGAACGTATAATCGTTAAGATTCAAGGAACAATTAGAAAGGAAGGAATCAACAGTGACGGATTTTCCATTAGCGACTTCGACCGAGAATGGATTGGGCAACTTAGAATGTACACACTTAAGCAAGGGTTCAAATTCATTAGTATACGATATCAAACAACAACAAACAATAACATACATTAACAAACCAACAGCATACAATAACATATCAACTTGCATAAATATATAACATAAATGAAACTGTGCGATCAAGGCTCAATCAAACGGAGCCGATCGTATTGCATGTACTGAAAATGAAAATGTTTGTGCGATCAAGGCTCAATCAAACGGAGCCGATCGTATTGCATGTACTGAAAATAATAAATTTAATCTAAACAATAATCACACAAACAGCTTATACATGGAACCTCTCATAATCGCCAGATAATGCCTCCGATCCTTTGGCAAGAATACTTATATATAGGAAGTACCAGCGGCGTATCCACCATATTCTTGTCAAATTTTCATTGACTTTATCCACAAGTTATGATTAGTTCTATGTGACTCTACAACAAACACAACAACCACAAGATACTGATAATGAAAATGTCTGTGTGATCAAGGCTCAATCAAACGGAGCCGATCGTATTGCATGTACTGAAAATAATAAACAATAATCACTCAAACAATTTATACATGGAACCTCTCATAACCGCCTGATAATGCCTCCGATCCTTTGACAAGAATACTTATATATAGGAAGTACCAGCGGCGTATCCACCATATTCTCGTCAAATTCTCATTGACTTTATCCGCAAGTTATGATTAGTTCTATGTGACTCTACAACAAACACAACAACCACAAGATACTGATAATGAAAATGTCTGTGCGATCAAGGCTCAATCAAACGGAGCCGATCGTATGTGGGCACGCCGGGTTCACGCTCATAATGAAATGGGGAACATGCTCAACGCTCATAATGTAATGGGGAGGGCGGCCTATAAAATTGCATGTACTGAAAATAATAAACAATAAATACTCAAACAGTTTACACATGGAACCTCTCATAACCGCCAGATAATGCCTCCGATCCTTTGGCAAGAATACTTATATATAGGAAGTACCAGCGGCGTATCCACCATATTCTTGTCAAATTTTCATTGGCTTTATCCTTAAGTTATGATTGATTCTATGTGATAAAGAAAAACATAAAACTAAACGATTGGAGTTGATTCTTGATTTCCGGTGAAGAGGACTAGTTGGGTATCTTCGTTTGGGCCGTCATTATCTTCGACAGGATTGGCGTTGATGTTGAAAGCTCTTCCTCTTGCTGGTGGCCTAGTGGTTGAGTTTTCTTGATTTACTTGGTTAACTGGGTTTGATTGGGCTTGAGCGTTTATGATGTTAACCAATCGTGGGCACGTGTTTCTAAAGTGGGTAGGGTCGCCACAATTGAAACAGGCTCGAACATATGGGAACATGGGGTATTGGGGTTGTTGATAGGTTTGGATCATGTTTTGGGTAAGGGGAGAGATTTGGTTTTGAAAGGTGCGGCAAACCTTGCTCAAATGACCATAGCGTCCACAAGTTGCACATAGTCGACAAGGTAATGTAAGGGGATGGTGATAAAAACAGGTGTTACATCGAGAGTGAGGTCCAAGATATGGTTTCTTATTTGGGTAAGTTGAGTTAGGTGCCACTTGAGTGATTGGGATAGCTTGGATGGGTATGGCGTGTGAAATTGGTTGATTACGTTGGATAGCAGCGAAAAGTTGCCCGTCTCTTTTTCTCTTAGAATTGGGTTGAGAAGGGGATTCGGTTTGGGTGGAGTTTGAAGTTTCAGCCGATGCCTTATCCTTCTTCTTCTCCTCCTTGAAGTCTTTGTTCCGGATTCGGTTCTCGGTGAGCTCTGTTGCTAGCTCCATTGCTGCTTCCAAAGTTGCAGGCGTGGTACTTATTACAGAGTCTTGAATCTTTGACGGAAGACCTCGAATGTAGTGCTCGATCAAACGGTAGAGGGGAGTAAACAAGTTGGGAACCATCTGATGTAACTCGAGGAATCTTTTGTTGTATGTGGTGTGGTCTCCTTCCTTTTGCTTCAACGAATAAAATTCATCTTCTAATTTCTTGATTTCGCTCCTTGGGCAAAATCGTCTGGTCATGATTTCCTTCAATTCATTCCAAGTTAAAGTCATAGCATCTTTAACACCTCGTTTGGCCTTCTCGGTATTCCACCAAGTAAGTGCTATTCCATATAAGCGACCAGTAGCATATCGCACTTTGCGATCATCGGGGCAATCGCAATTTAGAAAAGTGTTCTCCATTTCTTCAAACCAATGGAGGAGAGCAGTGACACCTTCAGTCCCTTTGTATTTTGGAGGGTCGCATGATTTGAAATGCTTGTAGGTGCATTTAGTGATATTTGGGGGAGGGTTGATAACGTGTTGATCTTCTTGATTGACAGGATTCGCGGTAAGTGCTTGTTGGACTTGGATTACAATGTTGGATATTACGGCAGCCATATGTTGAGCGATTAGGGCAGCCATGTGCTCGCGGGCTTTTCCTGCTCTCATCTTCCTACGGGCGAGGTTAGAAGACATCTACAAGGAATACGCATCATGAGTATGAGTTGGATGTTTTTGGGTTCATGGGTCGCATTTAGGAATGAACATTCATAAAATAATTATAGGAAAATAAATCTACTACATCCATAGGATGTCTTGGGCTTTGCTCGTCATTAGGCCCTACATGCCGCCATACTTCACCTTCGTAATCATGTGGGCCCCCATGAATACCGGGTTTTTCATATGGTTCGCATGTGTTAGCCTGGTTACGTACACTAAAACCCGGAGAAAATCAAGAAATATGTATATAACGTATGAGATTTGGAATGTGTCCAGGTGTACACGGTGACACCTCAAAGTGGGGTTAGTTCGAACGACGTTTGGTGTGGCATGCTTTGGCCTAATAGGTCCTTCGTACTCTCATCGTTGGTCCCCAGGTAGGCAAACTGGTCCGTTATATTGGATTTATACGAATGCCAACCTAGACAGGACGTTCCGACTACCGGTACTTGTACCCTTCCAGTTACTACATGCCCGTCGCAGAACTTACTTTGATAAGATTTGAAAATTGCAACCAAATCTTTGAATAACAAAAGTATGAAGATGAATTGAACATATGAACATTGATATATGTATAATGAATGTGTATGTAAGTATGTATGTTTGACTGTAAGTATAAACAAATATGAAACAAATAAATATCATAAGTTTGTATGTAACCACCTAAACAATTAAAATTTAGGCAAACTATAGTATAGGCTCTAAGGGTCTAATAACCTATCCTATATCCCTATAGTCATGGCTCTGATACCAATCTGTCACACCCCGACCCGCAGCGGAAAAGGTGACCGGGGCATGATTGGGTTATCATCAAAGCTCATGACATTTATTATAACGTGTCATATTCATTAATACAATTTAATGGGAAATTTACAATCATAATTACATCATGACCTAAACATCAATCTAAGCTTCTTTGTTTTCTTCTAAGGCATTTCCTATGTTTTCCTTGCTTCATCCTGTTCACCTGTATCATGTGTAAAAAGGGTTTTTGGATCAACAAAAAGTTGGCGAGTGAATCCTATGGAAAACATTTGAACAAGTTTATTTAATTGATTATAAAATAAAGTGCACAACCACACATGAGTAAAAATAGATGTAAACTTATTCACCAATCAATTTAATATTAACCAATACATGAACAATAATGGATCGTTTAGAGGCACGCGTTGCTCAACTCGTCTCTCACGAGGAACTGATGGGCCTAATGAATGAATTGCATAAACTTGACAATATGAAATACACAACTACAAACAATATAAACTCAATAATACACACACGAACAATATTGGATTTGTTTTGAGGCACGTGTTGCTCAACTCGTCTCACACGAGGAACTAATGGGTCTAATGAATGAATTGCTAATAAAACAAAATGAAATACATAACTACAAGCAATGTATACAATCTAAGTTTAGATCACAATATGGTATGGCACAGTGTTTAAATAAACGAGTTAATTTTATGACACATGACACACCCCAAAACGTGTAATTAAAAAGGGGAGTTGTAAGATTCACTCACAGTGGGTGCGTTAGGTTGATGATGTTGAATGCGCACGAAGTGGTTTTAACCACGAGTGAAATTAACCTAGATAATGGCATAGTGGTTCGGTAAGTAAACGGATTTTATTAATCCATTTTAGTAGGATTGTTGGGTGTATTTTTATGAGTTTAAGGCTATTTTCTAACCTTAAAAATGTTATTTTTAAGTATTTTTAATTGATTTTTAAATAAAATAAATAAATAAAAATATAAAAAAAATGTTGACTTTTTGACCATTGACCGTTGACCTTTGACCTTTGACCTTGACTGTTTGACCGGTTCGTATGCGTGTAAGTGTGCGCTGGGTGAGGCTCGAACCCGAGACCTCCCGTACGCGTGCACGCAGCTCTACCAACTGAGCTACGTGTCTAACCCGAAATATTTCTGTTTTTAATTATATTTATATACTAATTAGATTAAATAGAAAATCCTTTATTTTTAAAAACGATTTTAATCCAAGACTCGGTGCGCTCCACAGGTCTCGAACCCGGGACCTGTGGTTTAGGTTAACACACAGTCCACCGCTGGACTGTGTGCTTAACTTGTTATATAAACCGATTTTTATTATACTTATATACAAACTAAATATTTTCATTTCTGTCTTAAATAAAAAGTTGGATAATTGTTCGGACTGGTGTAGTAGTCCGGACTCGAACTCGTGACCTGTGTTTTAAACGCGCACACAGTCCACCACTGGACTGTGTGTCTATCTTGGTTATTATTCTGGTTTTTATTATACTTAACAACTATATGAAATGAATCCGGTTTAGTAATAAAAAGGAACATTTTTATTAAAGCGAGGGAGCGTGGGACGTGATTCGAACTCGAGACGTAAGCGTTTTTAATGTGCACACAGTCCACCACTGGACTGTGTGTCTAACCCGAGTTATTTCTTGATTTAAATTAAACTTATATACTACTGAACTTCGTCTTCTTCGTCGGACTTAACCAGAAAACATATTCCGACTGGTTCGAAGTTTTAATCATGTTCGTTAGTGTCTGGTGGTAATTACATGTGAGATTAAATAAAAAGAATGAAGGATTAAGTGTTAGATATACCGAAACTGGACTCCTCTGTTTCTCCGGCGAAACTCCGGTGACAGCAGAACTTCCGGCGACGTGTGTCCTGCGGCAGAGAGTCTTCAGAGAGCTTGAGATGGATGTGAGTGGCTTCGGTATAAGTTCTGGGGGTTCAGTAAGGCTCAGAAGTGAAGAGTTCGGTTTTCCGGCGATGTGCAGAACTTTTCCGGCGAGTGGAATTACATCGGGTAAAGGTGCGGTTTTGAGCGAAAAGTCTTGCAGAGGTTCGAGGAGGTATTTATAGGGCAGGTCTTCGATGAATTTGGCCCGTTTTCCGTCTTGATTCGTCGGTTAAAAACTTTCCGGCGGTTATAACTTGTGTCACGGACTCAGGCATTGGTTATAACCGATGTAGTGATTAAGGTTTACGTTATAACTGAAGTAACCGTCAATTCTCGCGAAATCGCCAGGATTTTCCGACGACTGCATTTGGGCGCCGGTTTTTTTTGAATTTGAGATTCATGATATGAATTAATTGACTCCAATTATTACCAAGAAATACAAGTGGCGCAGTGGTTGGAGAGTTGAGTGTTAAGTTGTTGATGACCCGGCTGACTGACCCGGGTTCGAAACCCGGCAGTACCATTTTATTTTTAAATTACTATTTTTAAGACTTTTTCAAATAAAACTTTTGTAACCCAATATACTTATTAATTATGTATCGTTTAAAATTAATTTGGGCATTAAATAAGCAACGAAATTTTTAACTGATTGTTCGATTAATAAACGGAGCGGGTTTGGTAAATCCGTTTTTTGACGGATGTTACAATCTGTATCTGGGTTGTGCGAGACCTTGAGTGCTCAGGTTAGTACCACCTTACCGACAAAGAGATGAAGGCTCGACTTATAAGGTAGTGTTCCAAAATGGAATCTTTTTATACTGCAATTGTAGTATCTTTTGATATTTTCAATTGTATGTAGTTTTAAGTGATTTTTGCAAAAGCATTATAAAAGTTCTAGGCCATTGCTTACGCAAAATCAGAAGAACTTGTATAATACCCCAGATATCAATCATCTATAAAGACCTCGTATCTCAGAATCAGGCAATCTCTCAAACGAAATTTCGGAGTACTAAGTCCATATATCCGAGAGATGTTAATCCACAAGTTTAAGCAGTTGTAAATTTAGTTTATATCCCGGAAACAATCTACTGAACGTGTAAAGCCTATCGACACATCCATAGTAATACTTGTTTATTACTTTTTGAACTTTCCATTTCTTTTGCGTACTGTGATAGTCCACTGATGTACTATCATTTCCTTTTTACACAAAAACCATTTTTCCTTTTTCAATGTTTTTATACGTTTTGCTATTAATATGTTTTTGGATTTTCTGAAAAAAATTTTTTGCATTTAATATGTTTTTGGATTTTCTGAAATTTTTTTCTCCCCCTAAAATTCAAAAACATATTTTTGGAAATTTTTATTTATAGAAAAACATTGACCAACTGATGAGAATCACTTCAATCCTCCATCCATTACTACTTCACAATTTTACTTTTAAAGCACTCTCCCCCTCATGATGACAAAAACTTTGACAATTTTGCGTTTATAACAATTTAAATCCATGAATTTTGTCAGTTCAACAGTGAGGGTTCTGTAAAAATTTTCAAATTTTCTTCAAAAATTTATAAAATTTTCAAGTAAACGTTATTAAAACATGTTTTCAAAAAATTTTCAAAAAATTTTAAAGTAAACGTTATTTGAAATGTAATAAGGCCTTTATATAGAACTTGATAACCCGACCCGTCTTCAATGTGTGCCACGGAACTCCATTCTTAGTAATTTGCGTTCATCTCAGAAGTTCCTGCACAAAAATACAAATAATTAGTTGAATAGTGACACCCAAGCCTTTGCAGTCTTAGGCGTTGTTTCTTCAACCTTAATTTTTATTTTCTTTACACAATCAGGTTTATTTTGAACTTTCTCAAGTTTTGGAAAATCCTCAAACCTTTCAATTTTCACTGATTGTATAACTTCTTTTTCTTTTACCAACCATGTTTGATTTTTCATTAAAGCTTTCTTGAAATACAATGTAGAAACTCTTTGTTCATTACCATTCGAGGATTCATCAGTTTCAAAAATTTGAAAACTTTGTAATAACTGGTTTCACCTTGTTTGTAGTTTTTGTACATTATTTTAAAACCTGATTGACACTCCAGAATTTTTGTTATCAATATGAACGGGTTTAGGATTAATTTGAAAACATTTTCTAGCAATGTGTCCAGTTATTCCACATTTATGACACTTCCTGTTCTCATACTGATTCTTTTTAGCAAAGCATACACTCAAATCATAACACTGACTTGACATGTGGTAGCCATCTTTCCTACTTCTTCTGTACCTTTGATTTGACGTTGAAGCACTACGGTTCGACCTGCACCACTTATTCTCAAATTTTTGTGAGTTTTATTTTTCAAATTTGTTTGATTTTTTATAATGATTGATTGACTGGTCCGATGAGCTTTTATTTTTCTTTTGAAAACTTTTAAAACTTCGTTTTTGTTCTTCATTCTGTTTAGAAGGTTTTTGTGTTGAGCATACCTTTTTCAGTAGATTGTAGAACAGTTTGTTGAAAATTTTCTTTTAGTTTTAAAAACATTTCATTTTCTCTTTTCTAACATTTTCATCATCGGTATCATCATCACAATCCTTAATTATGACATCGTCATAATTTGTGACATTGTCACTTATTGGAATTTCCTTTTTATTATTATTGATCGGTTTTGGACATATATGATCTAACTTTAATGAGGAGGTCACAAAACCTTTCAATAATTTTTCTGAATTAACAGCTTTATTTTTAACAGTCTCAACTTCTTTTTCAAGTTGGGCAATTTTCTCAATATGAGAATTTATTGCTTTTTGATTTTCTATTTTTAATTTATAAACATTTTTATTTTATTTTGAAAATCAATTAACATTTGTAATTTTTCGTTTTCTAAAATTTTTATTTTGTTTTCAAAACTCTTTACATTTTCTTTTAATTTTTTATTTTCTAATGTCAAACTCTCAATCTCATTCAAGAGTTTGACATTATCTACCTGATAATTGTCTACATCATAGACCGGGCAGACTGGTTCAGAACTTGAAGACTCATTTGTGTATATACTTAAAACTAGAGTTCACAGTTCTTAACCACTACACTTTCTTGAAACTTATTCTTCAGAGATGTCCATAATTCTTTCGCAGTCTTGTATTCTGGTAAAAGTATCAGAATGTCTTCCTTAACCGATTGCTGGATAAGATTAATCATTTTCTTTTCAGCAAAATAATCATCTTTCTGTTGAGTAGAATATTTGCACTTCTCCAGAATTTTCTGATGCTCATCTCTAGGAACGACATAACCTGTCTCAATCGCGACCCAACTGCGGAAATGCATAGCTTGGACCCAGTTTATAAACTTTTCTTTTCAGGTTTCATATTCTATTCTCATCAACATTGACGGCTTCACAGACCCCATTTCGTTTTCCAAACTAATTTGTCGTTCAAAACACTTGAAAAATGATTAGCAAACAAACAATTTAAGTAAAAATTTGACTTTTTAACCGACAATATTAACGTATCAGTTTGCTAAAAAAACGTTTAAAAATTTTCCGAAAACTGTTTTTAACAGATTAGAGCTTTAAACTCGTCTCGTCAATACGAATCTAACAGACCTTTTTTTTATAAACCTTGGACAAGTTCGGGCGAACTTGTAATAGCTTGTGAGACAAGTTCGGGCGAACTTGTGCTAACAAACAACCAGATTTAACAAGTTCGGGCGAACTTGTATATTGCTTGACAAGTTCGAACGAACTTGTGAGATTTTTCAAGAGAACTTATAAGTTCGGGCGAACTTGTAAGATATTCAAGAGACTTTACACGTTTGGGCGAACTTGTAATAGATTTTCAACAAAATTTAATCAAGTTCGGGCGAACTTGATGAAATCTTAATGAAAAGTATTCAAGTTCGAGCGAACTTATCAAAAATCTTGAAAAATCAATCAAGTTCGGGCGAACTTGAGGAAAAATGTGAATTTTTCAGTCAAGTTCGAGCGAACTTGATGTTAAGTTCGAGCGAACATGAGTTATTCGACATGGTTTTTTGCAATTTTTGACATGAATTCGTTTGTTTTAAGCTCTGATCTTCTCAAGGGTATTACTATTATGGATTTTACGTATTATACTTGAAAATCAGTCCATTTTGTCCGTGAATTGTCCAAGAAAAATTAAAAATAGAAGAAATGAGTAGAAAATGAGATGTTCTATGTCCAATGTCTTCAAATTAGGCCAATCCTGCTCTGATACCACTTGTAGGTCCGTTGTACGGATCTTTCGGGTCCTAATTTGGCAAACCTAAGGTAAACGTGCGGAATCCGTTTGCATAGGCGACATTGTAGACAAGTTATTCACTGATTAATCACTGTTTCATTGATTAGTAAACGTTATAGATCCTGAAAACACTTGGACAGAGCTTCGCCTCCAAAATGCCAAAGTTACTGAAGTTCCAAATGAAATGTCAAAGCCCCTATTTATACTAATCACAAGTTCGCTGGAGGGAGTGCAAGTTCGGGCGAACTTGCTTAGTCAAGTTCGGCCGAACTTGACTACAACATCACAATTCCCAGTGAACTTGACCTTTAGCATACCTAAACTTTTTCATTTCGCTCCTAAATACAGACTCGATATTATACGATGACGTAGGCAACAGACATATGCATCAACAGTATGAATATGTATTAGTGTGAAATGATTACGAATAAGCATAACATGACTAGGAATAAAATACGAGTTTTCATTATGATTCAAGTCTCAGATTTCAATGATTACAACGATTACAACGAAAGAACGAATACAAGTTTACAAAGGTTTCCAAAAATAGAAATACAACACGAGTTTTCTAAATATGGAAAGTACACCCTTACGCTCTCTCTCTGCTCTGATTAAACGTCGTCAGAAAAACCTGTTGCGTCGCCGGAAACCTGCGAACCCGCCGGAGAAGAAACATCAGACGCCGGAAAACTCGCGTCATATCTCAACTATTTCGGTACATTATTTCGTCCCGATTTGTTTAATCTGTTTGCCTTGTCGTTTGTAATTTTGTATATATATGAACCTGCAACTATGTTCTAAACAATGAAGAAGATGACTCGGGAGGGTTGGTTAAAACGAATGAAAAACATAAACCAACACCAAACTGGACCTAGTCCAGTGGTGTTGGTGTGCGCTGGTTACCCGCGAGACTCGAGTTCGAGTCCCGCTTTGCCCGGTTTGTTCGCTGTTTGTTGCTTGGCCGTTGTTGGGCTGACCCTCTTTGGGCCATCATTTTTTTGTTATTATGTCAATTACATTTTGGGCCAGGTCCATAGGTTAACTGATATTTATTACTTATTATTGGGCTGGTTAAATCTTTGATATTTACTTACAAAAGTCTGATTAATGTTACTATTAGTAATGAAAAATCAGTATTTTTATAATTTTTATCATTATTATTGATCTAGTTATTATTAGCATTAATATTATTAATCTCATTATTCTAATACTATTATTCTTATTTTATCATTATTATTATTTAAGAGATTAATATTGCTATCTTTTTATTATTTAAGATATTACAAAGTTTAGTCACAAACGAAAGCGAATAATTAAAACGACTCCTATAATCTATAAACAACTTTATACCATCGAATAACGTAATTAAAAAATAATAACGGATTCACTATTTTATTCTAGGTTAAACTTTTTGTCGATTCTTCATCTTTACTCGTGCGAATTTCAAGAAATCTATTACACAACCAAAGGTGAGCATACTTGACCCATTTTGATTTATCACTTTTGGGTGTAATATGTATTCTTATTTAAGCACACGACACTTAAACCTTTTACACACAATCTACCCACTTTTAAACATGGAACGATGTGACGCTTGTGATACTTGATGCTATGTAAACTTTTCGTGTCTATGTGATTGTTAACTTTTGATAGCCTACCTTATCAATTATAGCGCTATAGGATTAACGCACCGCCCTTGAGACTTGGGGTATTGTTAAGTTAAACACTTTAACCTCCCGTTAGACTTTGGGAAAGGCACTTTGTGTTGGAAACTTGGGTTTGACCACATAGTTTACACCGTTTCAGCATGCTTGTTTACTTGCTCATTGTTTACATGTTTGGGTATGATTTTAAACATTTTTACTCATATTATGCTATGTATCAAACTTGTATGCTCGCCAACATTTTTGTTGATGTATTTTAATACATGTTGCAGGATGATAGTCAAGATGAAATGAAGAAACAAATTATGGTGGACTTTAGAAACGATTCTAAAATAAACATTGTTATGTTATGTTTTATTTCATGTGAGACAATGTATGGAATTTTTAGTCAATTTATGAAATTTGAATTAATTATATTGTCACAATAGTGTTATGATGCTTTTGAACGATTTGTTCATCTCATCCCGATGTTTCCGCCATCAGTTGGGGTGCAACAGCTGAAGCTTGGTGGAGACGAAGAGATGGAGCCTGCAGCGGAGAAGACAGACGAGGCCGGGACGAGTTGAGACAAGGATGTTGATGGTGCAGCTGGAGGTGGTGATGCTGCAACACTGGGCGATGAAGGATGTTGATTTCTAGATCCAAGCGCACTTTTTAATGTTTTTTGTTCATGTTTTTTGCTGAACATTTGGTCTGTAATAACTTTTACAATAGTTGTTAGGTTAAGGATCCCCGATCCTTTGAACAATTTGGAGGGTGATAAAGGTGGATGGGTCCTCTGTTTTGGGGATGAAGACTTTATTGCCCTTCCTCGTTTTATTTCCTGCATAGACATTAACAACTAGTAACACCCAACCCAGCCCGGGTGGATGGACCACGTTTTGATGGTGAAGTCCAGGCTAATAATTTTGGTAATTCCAGTGGTGTTTAATAAAACTAAGCTTCCAACTATATCTTGTGTTACATATTATTTTCAAAATCCTGATTGATATGTATTACATTCGAAATTAAGTAAATTGCTTGATAAAACCAATTTGTCATATGAATACGTAAGAATCATTGATTCTTATCCATAAAGACTTATAATAAAATTAGCTAACAAAAGAGCCAAGATAAACAGAAGACATACCATAGAATCCAAGTTAGGATTAAACATCTCAGATCATTATTGTTGATGCACGATGTCTATTGTCTACATCTTAGGTCAAGTTAGATTGTATAGGGTTTGAAAGTGTCGAAATGTAAGTTTATTATAATTTTGTAATCACTTTGTACGAACTGGTCAATTCGTACGAAGTGAACACTTCGTACGAATTGCCAGTTGGTGCGAAGTGTGTGGTCTATAAATAGGAGTCTTGGCATTTCATTTGTAAGAATTTTGGGATACTTGACAGAGAATTTATGGCTTGTAAACATGAATCAATTGAATGAAATTAACCATTTAAAAGTATATCTTGTGTAATTGTCACTAATTCATAATAATTCCGCGATTATGGACTAGATATCAAATTAGGTACCTTTGCTAAGGAGGAACGCGGTCCTACAAGTGGTATCAGAGCTCAGGGAGCCTGATTTGAAGACTTTGACACGAGTTTCACTTCTATTTCTACTCCATTCTTCTTATTTTTCATTTTTAAACTAACCTACAGTTAAAATGAACTGACTTTTGAGTATAATGTGTAAAATCATCATTAGTTAAACCCTTAAGAAGATCAGATCTTAAAACATACATTTTCATGTCAAAAATGGCAAAATTCAGCAAATTGTGAACTCAATTCGCACGATCTAAACCTACACTTCGTACGAGTTGCCCATTCAGTTCGTACGAAGTGAGAGTTTTTTAAACAATTCGCACGAAGTTTGAATCAATTCGTACGAATTGGACATATACCACTTCGTACAAAGTGGGTGTTTGCTAATTGTTTTCAAGTTTGACTGTTTTCAGGAAATTTGTTCGATACGATGGATAATCCCGAGTTTTTCAACCCGTTTGCGACAAGTTATGTTAACGCAACAACTGCTACTGCACAATTGAATCTGGAAAACGAGATGGGAACGACAGTTAAACCTCTGATATTGATGAATCTAGAGGATTACGAAGGTTGGAAAGATAAGTTCGTAACTGGGTGCAAGCTAATCATTTCAACTGTTGGTTCGCGATCGAAGATAAGTATTCACCACCAGTCGATGAAAATAATCTGGAAAAGATTGCATCTCAATTCATGACAGTTGAAAAGGAGAAATTCATCAATGCAAAGAAAATGATGAACTTGTTGCAACAGTTAGTTGAAGAAGATATCTTGGTACTTTTGCAACATGGTGATCGTTCTCAAACGTTGTGGAATGCACTAAGAATGAAGTATCATGGTAGTACTGAGATGAGAAAGAGCAAAAAAGCTTTACTTAGAAAAGAGTTTGATATTTTCAGTTTGATGAAAGGAGAGAATTTGAAACAGTTGATTGAGCGATACTCTCACTTAGTTGCTCAAATGAGAAGGATGGGAGTTCTTAAAACAGATGAAGAATTAGTGGGCAAGCTGGCAGATGCTTTGCCAGAAGGTGAGTGGATCACATATCTAACGATTCTGAAAAACGACATGGAATATAGTGGTTATAGTCTGTCGAAGTTTATTGAAAATTCGGAAGGTCATGAGATGGAGTTACAAAAAATGGCAAAGGCGAAAGGACATCAAATGAAACAAGATGTGAATCTATACTACAAAGGCAGTATAGTTGGCATTCAAAGCCCGAAGGTGCAAATTGCATTTAGTGCAAATAACTCTGCAAGCCCTTTTTCCACAATCCAGTTTTCGAACATTCTCAACCTTTGAACCTAATACACCTCAAACTCCACAAACTTCACAAACTACAACAATTTCCAAAGTAACCAAACAAGCAAATCAAGCAAGTCTAGTTCAAATCCGGAGGTCTTACAGTACAACATTGCTGTAAACCTTGATCATGCCCAAGATTTCACAGAACAAACAGCCAAGTAGCACATTGCATTACTTGCTTCTGTTTTCGAATCTTATGAAAGCCTGATTGCCCGGAGAATCGGAAACCTGGATATGACCAAAGAAGATTATGATCAAATTGATTAGGAAGAACTAGAACTGATGGACATTAAGTGGTGTATGGCTTCCATAGTCCGAAGAGCACAAAGGTTCATGGAAATTACTAGAAGAAAAGATCTGGGAAGTATGGATGGGAAGCTCGGTTTTGACAAATCAAAAGTTACTTGCTTTAAATGTTGCAAGAAAGGACATTTTAAAAGAGAATGCACCAATCGAGAAGTCGGCGACAATCAATATCCTTTTGGCAATGATTATTACAAAAAGGCTATCTATCATCGACCATCACCTCCTCAGACCAATTCTAAAATGATTCAAATTGAAGATGGCTCATCAAACTCAAAAGAAAAGGCCTTGGTTGTTGCACATAAGGATGAAGGTTTTAATTGGAACAAGTACATTTCCAAAACGGAAAGCCTTGAATTACTAGCTGAGATAATCGAATATCCAGAACCTGAAACTAAAGAATATTCTGAAGTGGTCTTTGATGACGAAGCAATTGAAGAAGTTGTCCTGGAGGAATATATTCAGCGACCAGGAGATGAAAATTTGCTACACAGTGCTTTTAAGAATATAATTCCACCTAATATGTTTTCTTCTTCTGCAAGATACTTTGATTCAAACTTTCAAGGATCAACAGTGTAGGAATCGAAACTAGAGGCTGAAGAGGTGATAGATGTAAAGAAAGAGATGAATGTCGAGAATCTAACGGAAATTGCAAACAAAGCCATGATGGCCAATCTAAAAGAGGTAGATTCCGATGAAGTCAAAAAGGATTATGAGAGTGTGATTGAAGTGGTAAAAGAAGTGGTGAAAATACAAGTGGTCAAGGTTGAAAACCCATGCAGTAAATGCACAGAACCTTGTGGTGATTGTGTCATAAAAGATAACATTTTAAAAGAGGTTAAAAAACACTCAGACAATTTGAAAAGTGATTATAACAACAATGAAAGAAGCTTATGATAAATTGAGCAGAACCATTAAACAATATGAATAGATCAACAGAGAAGATGATAAAACCCTATCGATGCTCAAAGCAACCGTGATGGACAAACAAATGGCAATTAACATACATTTAAACACGATTGCTGAACTTAAAAGTGAATTAGAAAAAACAAGAATCGAAACAGAAAGGGTGAACAAACTTTTGATCAGTTATTCAACCAGTTCTTATGTCATTGATCATATTCTTTCGAAGGTTGAAAAGGAAGAAAATGATAAGAATGGAACGAAAAAGAGTGTAGGTTATGATCGTGTTCCACCACCCATGTGGGAAAGCTATGCTAGAAAGAAACTTGCAGGGGTGGAAAAGGCGCTCAATTTAAAACTGAAAACTGGAATAACTAATGAGTTGCCTGAGAACATTGATGTAACATACACTAAATCTGAGGATGACTGTGAAACAGATTGGTAAAAAAATGTTGTTTAAAATGTGCTTGGTAGTGATTCAGATACTCAAATTTTGAAAGTGCTAAATCGAGTCTAAAGAGTTTTGATTCTAATTCGCAATCTGGAAGTGAGGAGAGTTTTTACAAAATTATTGTTCATCATCAGAAGACAATTTAAGTGATGATCCTAATGTAGTTGTCTACAAAATGAATGGATCTAATAAATTGCATTTTGATGAATCATTTCCGATCCAGGATGTGAATGTTGAACGAATTGAAAAGCTTTTTAAACTGGTTGAAGTGAGTTTTTTCTGATCCTGAAAATAATGTAACTGTGTTTTATTCCAAACCAAAGAAAGTCTTTAACGATTATCATAAAAAAGGGAGGGGACTATCCTGATAACAGGAGAGAAGGTTTGGGTGTTTAACAAAAGAAGATTAACAGAAAGTTTTAAAAATAAAATTATAAGAAGAAGGTTGACTTTTGTTTTAGGGACAAACACCGTAAGTGAGAAAGAGTGCACTGGAAAGCAATCCAATGATGAGTTTAAGAAACAAAAAGAGCTTCGTAAACAAGCTAAGAATATCAAGGTCTCGGATAATAGGGCATGTTTCAAGTGCAATGGATTGGGCATACTGCATGGAAGTGTTCTAAACCTAAACTTGTTCACCAAGTCAAGGAGTCAACAGGAGATGAAAAAATGAAGAAACCTGAGTTTGTGCCTAGACAGATTGTGAAACGAGATCATGAATATTACAAAGATGTAATTATAAATTTCTCAAACTTTGAAAAAGGTGAATCTTCAATATGAATGAGAAAAAGGATTCAATATTTTATTCGAAAAAGGCACATTTTAGGGCACAACCCTGGGTACAAAAAGAAAAACCATCTTCTAACGTTTCAAAATCAACTACTATTCCAGTAAAACCAAAAGGTAAAATTGAATCACAAACCGGACAGTGGGTTGAAGTTAAGAAGGAGTCTAGGGTTCCAACATATGATATTCCTAATCCACGCAAGACAGAGAAGGCTTGGGTCTCCCTGTTTAAGTAATTTCTTATTCATTTGTGCAGGGGCTCCCGAGGAAGATTATATCAAAGTGGATCATGGACAGTGGAGCTTCTCGACATATGACTGGGATGCTAGCTTGTCTCTATGATGTTAAATCAATCCGAGGAGACTACGTAGGGTTTGCTGGAAATCAAGGAGGATGGATTGTCGGGAAAGGAAAGCTCTCGAACGGAGTGATGTCATTCGATAAAGTGAACTACATTGCTGAGTTAGAGAACAATCTACTAAGCATTTCTCAAATCTGTGATAAGAAGTTCACAACACATTTTAATGACAAAGAATGCTTGATTTTAAAACCAAGATTTAAGATACCGGAGGAATGGATTCTTATGCGCGCTCCGAGAGAAAATGATCTTTATGTACTTGATATGAGCGTTGCATCATCCACATCAAAGTCGGCACAATGTTTTGTAACCAAAGCAACAGAAAAAGAGTCTGTGTTATGGCATAGAAAGATGGGCTACATTCATTTGTGGAAAATGGTTCACAACAACCTAGTGGAGGGTGTTAATTTGAAGAGTTTTCATCTGAATGACGATTGTCTTAGTTGCAAGAAGGGGAAGCAACATAAGAAATCGCACCCGAAAAAGCTACTGAATTTGATCAAGCTACCGCTAGAAAGGCTACACATGGATCTCTTTGGTCCTGTAAATGTCAAAAGTATTTCTAGAGATCTATACTTCCTAATTGTAACCGACGACTATTCTAGGTTTTCGTGGGTGTTCTTTCAGGAGAGCAAAGATGAAACATTCCAAAATTTGTTGATCCTCTTCCAAAAGTTCGAAAACTTATATCATTGCCGATCAAAAGAATCAGAAGTGATAATGGTACTGAGTTTAAGAACAATCATATGCTCGAATTTTGCAACGACAAAGGTATTCTTCACGAATTCAGCGCCCCCTATACTCCTCAATAGAATTGAGTAGCTGAACGTAAGAATCAAACTCTTATCGAAACTGCAAGAACAATGCTTGCTAATTCGAAGTTACCAGTAAGTTTTTGGAGCGAAGTCGTTGCTTCTGCATGCTACACATTGAACAGGTTTCTAACTGTCAAACCTCACAAGAAAACATGTTTTGAGCTGCTCAATCAAAGAAAGGCGAATCTAGAATTCTTAGAACCGTTTGGATCACCATGTACTGTCATTGATCCGGATGGTACATTTGGTGCTAGATCTTTGGAATGATTTTTCGTAGGCTATGTTAGTCCTCAACATCGAGTATATTTGTCTAGTCTAAACCGAGTCATCTTAGCTCAACATGTTGACTGCCAAAAGTACACTATGCCTACTCAAAAACCTGGTGATTCTTGGATGTTCAACTATGAGAGTTTATGGAATCCATTTGATCTGCAAGAACAACCTGATGAAGCGGAACTTGTGTTGTTATATCAACAACATCAAGCAGCTAATCGAGAACAAGTTCCAAGGCCTTTAGTGGTTAATCAACCACATGTTGGTTCTAATGATTCTGGTGCAGGTCCAAGAAATACTCAAGCAGAAAAATTGTCGAACCAATAGAGAATTCAACAGAGCCCAATCTTTATCATGTTGATGATTCTGATTCTGATTCTGATGTTGCACCGACTTTTGATCAAGATGGTGAATCCAGTTCTGATGATGAATCTGAGAAGATAACAAGTTTATTGAACCAATCTGCAGGTCCTAGCAATAGAAATGAAACTTCAACAAGTAACATTGTTACCAATACTATTGCTGAGCAGAATACTACTAACTTGGAGAGCGGAGTGATTGTTAAGTAATGCTAAGGAATTTATCATATCATCCTTCAGACAATACCATTGAAGAATTACGTGCTGGAGTGAAAACGCGGAATCAAATCAACAAGGATTTGAGTTGTTTCTATACTAAGGTAGCACTTATTCAAGAAATTTGCTCATATTGTTGTTTTATTTCGCAGATTGAACCGAAGAATACTAAAGAAGTGCTTGTCGAGAAAGCTAGGTAAATGCAATGCAGGAAGAGCTGCAACAATCTGAAAAGCTTGGAGTCTGGAAGCTTGTTGATCCACCGGCTAATCAAAAGGCGATTGATACTAAATGGGTCTTCAAGTGCAAAAGAGACGATCTAGGAGTTATTGTACGAAACAAAGCTTGACTGGTTGTCAAAGGATTTCATTAGCAAGAAGGCATTGACTATACAGAGGTTTATGCTCTAGTCGCACGATTGGAAGCAATTCGCATTTTCCTGGCATTTGTGTCATGGAAAGGTGACAAAGTATACCAGCTTGATGTCAAATATGCTTTTCTCTACGAAAATGTGAAGGAGCTTGTGTATGTCCGCCAACCACCGGGTTTGTCGATCCAGTGCATAAAGACAAGTATTATTTACTAGATAAAGCAGTATACGAGTTGCATCAGGCCCTGAGAGCCTGTTATGAGACACTCTCTCATCACCTGTTAGACAATGGCTTTACCAGAGACATTGTTGATAGCACATACTTCACAAGAGAAGTTAGTGGACACTTGCTGATTGTACAAATCTATGTGGATGATATCATATTTGGCTCTACAAATGATGAATTTTGCAAAGAATTTGAAAAGGTTATGAAGGAGAAGTTTGAGATGAGTTCAATGGGCAAAATGAAATTTTTCTTGGGATTGCAAGTTGATCAATTGCCCGATGGGATATTCATTCATCAAATGAAGTATGTGCATGATATTTTGGAGACATTGGCGATTAATCACGGCATCTGCCCAGATGAACATGGAGTCAAGATTGATGAAACCTTATATCGGTTGATGATTGGATCATTGATGTACCTGACAGCATCTCGTCCAGACATCATGTATCCAACCTGCCTGTGCGCCCGTTGTCAATCCAGTCCTCGAGTGTCACATCTGATGGTTGTCAAGAGAATTTTCAGATACCTGAAAGGTTGCCCAAGCACCGGCTTGTAGTATCCACGCAACGACAACTTTGATCTCGCTGGATATGCTGATTCAGATTTCGGACACTGCAAATTGAATGCTAAATCTACAACGGTCGGTTGCTAGTTCTTCGAAACTCGATTAATAACGTGGCAATGCAAGAAGCAAACCACAGTCGCTCTCTCTACTTGTGAGGCTGAATATATTTCAGCTTCCAGTTGTTGTTCCCAGCTTTGTGGATACAACAACAGATGAGAGACTTTGGAATGCAGTTTCTTAATACGCCCTTATATGTAGATAATAAGGCAGCTATCGACATTACTAAAAGCCCGGTTCAACACTCAAGAATTAAACACATTGAAATTCGATATCACTTTATCCGTGATTGCTATGAGAAAAAGTTGATTCGAATAGAAAAAATCCACACTGATGAACAAAAAGCTGATTTTTATACCAAACCACTTTTGATCGAAAAAAATTTAAATATCTTATGAGACTAAATGGTATGAAAATCTAACATCAGATTGGGAAATTGAGGTTGAATACGACTCGGATGATGAGTTCTCGTGATCCTCATCGGTTTGTCACTTTTATAGTTTTTAGAAATTTATTTCTTTAAAAAAATAAAATTCAAAAATATGTTTTTTATTTTAGGGGAAGAAATGTTGTAGATAATACAAAAAACATATAAAAAATCAAAATGTACAAAAAAAATTGTAAAGACAAGAAGAGTTTTGTGTAAAAGAGGAAATGATAGTACATCAGTGGACTATCACAGTATTATAAAGAATTGTAATATTTAAAAGTTTAAACAAATCTCACTGTGGATGTGTCAGTAGGTTTCGCACATTCAGTAAATAGTTTATGAGGTATAAACTTAAAAATACAACTTCTTAAATTGTGGCTTAACATCTCTCGGATCTATGGACTTGGTACTCCGAAATTTCGTTTGAGAGATCGCCTAATTCTGAGATACTAGGTCTTTATAGAGAATTGATATCTGGGGTATTATACAAGTTCTTATGATTTTGCGTGGACAATGGACTAGAAGTTGTAGAATACTTTTGCTTATTAACCCCCAAAACTGCAGCAAATTGTAAATATCGAAAGATTCAACAATTGCAGGAAAAAGATTCCAAATTGGAACACTACCTTTAAGTCGAGCCTTCATCTCTTTGTCGGTATGGTGGTACTAACCTGATCTCTCAAGGCCTCGCATTACCCAGTTACAGATATCAGTTAGCTATTCACCTGTAAGATGAAATATAGGAAATCTTGACACGAGAGTATATTCTGAGGTGGGAAACACAATTAAGTAAAGTTTCTTTAAATTAGCTAACGTATCTCGGATCAACTGAGAAATGTTTAGAGGTTTAAGTGGACAAGTATACTGACAATCCAGGTGAATTTGTTTAAATCTTAAAGTCCAAAAAGGTCAATGGTCCTAGTGATTTGTTTCAAAAACTAATATGATCCTTTAACACGAAATCACAAAAATGTGTCTGTTAATATGTTTGTACATAGTTCATCGTTATTTCAGATAATACCCAAAAATAAATTCAATGTGTTTTAGCATAAACATTGGAAAATTCAAAAAGATTTTATTTCTATCGTAACAACTAGGGACGAGCCCAAAGATACTGGGACAAGCCCAAATTGGTAGACGAATCGGTTAACCAGGGTCATTAACTTGGACTTGGTCAACTGAGTGGATTGTTTAAACTGAGTTTGAAAATAAATTTTAAAATTTTAAAATTTAAAACACAGTTCGTATGAACTGGTCAAACCGGACCAAATTGTTCAACTCGTATGAAGTGTCTCAATAGTATAAATAGCGTACGAGTTGATTCATTGTGTTTTTGCGATTTGAGAGAGAAAATGTGTGCGAATTGATTTGGTTGAACGATTCATAACGATACTCTGCCAAAATTTGCTTTGTAGAGGTTGGCTAGCACACCTCATACAATGGGCAAGGTACTAGATTGATTCTGACCGATGATTTTGAACTATTAGACCTAGGATGTTAGATTTACGATGATTGAGCAATTAAAAATTAAAATTGCATTTGGAATATTGTAAATCGGTATGTTTAGATCAATACTAAACATTTGATTGTTGAAAATCATGTGAAACTGATAGTTGCAGGATCTTGAGGTTGAAGATGATAGCTTCGTATGAAGTGCAACTCAGTTCGTACAGTGTCAACAATTAAAATTGGTTTTATAATATCAACTCGTACGAAGTGCTTATATATGTTATTTCCCAATTTGTACAAAGTCTATTATGTGATTGTGGTATAATTGTCAAACTAATTCATACGAATTGGAAAACACTCAATTCGTACGAATTGAGTATAAAAGTTGGAAAATTTTTGAAAATTTTTTAAGTTGTCGCTTGATCTGTATGTGCAAGAAAAGAAGTGGAACTTTTCATCGATACACAACATCTGCTGCTTGACAGGTAAAGGGAAGTATCCTTTGTTAAAACCGTTTGAAGATGTCTTGGAATTTATGGGTCGAATCCGTGTGACAAAGGCGCTAACTCATAAGCACACACCACACAGATCACATGTTAATTATTTTTGGAATGCGGCACGGTATGTTGAAAGTGAAAATACATTGTATTCGGCTGTGAAGATAGACGACAAGGATTTCGAAGTAAAGATCACAGAAGCAGATATACATAGAATTTTGGATTTTAAAGACAATGAAAAGGATCCAACTGGTTTTCCTAAGTATATGGTGAAAGGTTGTTTTTACAGGATGGCTACAAGGGTTTGTGAATGCTACAACATTGAAGAAAAGAAATGGGTCATCCTTACAAGTTCTTTATTCATTCTCTGGTACATGCTTTGAGTCATAGGAAAGGTGGTTTTGATAACATCCTAGACTACCAGATGTACATGGCTACAGTGTTGATACTGAATTTTTCCGTACAACTTCTCTCGTGTTATATTCGATCATATGGCAAAGAACACTAGACCTAATAAATTTATCCAGTATCCGATATTTGTGTAGATGTTACTAGATGATAAGTTCAAGAACTTAAAGAAGGAAGATAGTGATATCATAAAGCTTGATCATATGGATAATGAGACGTTGCAACGATTAGATCAATATTTGAGGGAAGATTCTGCACCAGTTCCTAAGCCTATGTTTGGAGCTATTGCTAATAAAGACTATTTTGCACCGGAGTCATGAAAATGGTGTAAAGCTTCTAGTGGAGACGAGAAAGAAGAATTAGCTTGTTTGGAAGATTTTATTGCAAAACGCAGCAGCTCCTAAAACGATTTTGATTGACGAGCCTTAAGATCAACCGGAAGCTAACGTTGAAATTCTGATAGATACGAATGTTGAACAAAATGTTGAAGCACCTCCAGAGACCCAGGTTGAACAAAATGTTGAAGCAGAGAAAAGTGATCATAGTGTTATTTCTGCAACTTCTGATACAGAGAAACAAACAGGTGATGGTGATAATGAAGAATCTGAATATTCCACTGATATCAGGGAAAAACAGTTTCAACAAGAAAAGGAACAAGAGATATTAAAGAAGAATGGTGTTGAAGGCGAAGTGTATGTTCCTTTAGAGAACGAGTCTACAGAAGAGAGACCAGCTAAGAAAGCTCGAAGTGCTAAAAGCAAAATGCTTTCTGAAAAAAGTTCACAGGATCCCCTATAGAGAAAGCTAAAAGAAAGTATCTTCGAAATAGAGCTTCCAAGGCTAAGAAAACTATGGAGACTGAACAACCATTTACATCTCCAATCCATACTTCACCAGTTCATACATCATCCACTCCACAACAACCATTTATTACTCAACCTGTCATACCTAACATAGAAACCATTATTCCACCAATTCCTCCAATGGTATCTCATTCTATTTCTCAACCTATTCCACCACCACCAATTTCACATGTTACACCGCCACGAACTGCTTCACAGAGACAAAAGCCTTCGAGTCAATCAAAGTTTACACCACAATTTTATACTGATCAAAGATTTCAAGAAGAATTTGGCAGAATTCCACTTCCTGATAAGCAATTTACTGAAGGAATGTCCGCTGAAGGATATGCTAAGATGTTTAACGAGCCAAACATTGTTGAACTTGAAGGTCGGATAAAACTGTTAGGCGATAAAAACAAAGTACTCGTAGAAGAAAATATTGTGATGGATGGTAGGATTAAATTCTTGGAAAATGATCGAGAATATTAGAAAGCTGTAATTGAAAGTTTAACAACTGATAACGGTAGAATGAGAAAAGTGGTGAACGATCTTGAGAACGAGAGAGCACAAAGCAACAAAAGGTTTGATATGCTGCAAAAGGTGTTGATGAACAATCTGCGCATTGATTTCTCTGTTGAATACAATCGTATTGAAGCTCAAGAAGCTAGGCAAAGAGCAGAAGAAAATCAAAGAAAGCTTGAACCAGAGTCTGCAGCGTTAGGCAAACAAAAGACAGTGATTAAAGCAATGGTTGTTGATGACTCTGGAGCTGGTTCCAGTTCACAAGCTGAAAAAGAAAAAGTTGCTGAAACAGAGACTGAAAAAGAGGTTAAAGCTGAAAAAGATGATGATAATGAGGAAGAAAAAGATAATGATGATGATTTATCAAAGAAAGACAAGAAAGATGATGATGACAAGGGTGATGACGATGATAACCCCAGGGTGGAACAGGGCTGCTAGTTTAATTTGCAAAGATTAACGATTCTTTTGATTTTGATACACTTTTAGATGATGCAGCGAAGAAGAAAGAGAAGTTGAAAGTAAGGGGGAGCAAACAGAGACTAAACAGACTGAAGAATTATCAGTAATCTTCATAGCTAATCCTGTTACAGTTGTTCTTGCTAATTACAAGCCCCAAATTTTATATTTAGAGCATAATGTGGAGGAAGGAGAGTTCACCCACAACTACACGAAAGAGGAGATTGCAGCTATGCTTGAGATTGATGAAAATTCGTTGATTTCGACTTCGAGGAAGAGTTGAACAATATCAGCGCATTTAATGACTATGTTTACAAGCATATTCCAGAAGCAGATTCTTATGATCATATAATTGTTGAAGATGCGTCTGATGATGATGAAGCTGCAAAGTATACAGTGTTGATACGGATAGTTTTCTAACGTTTGAGGAACTATTCAGTGAATTGAATGATGATTTGTTGAAGAGAAAGATTGAAGAAACGGTTAATGAAGGAAACGTGCCTAAACAAGTATCTAAAGAAGAGATAGCTGAAGCACGAAAGACTTGGTTTCATGATATGCCGAAAGAAAGGAAGTTCAGGTGACCTCTAGCGTTCTTTACACGCGATAAAGATAAGTCTTTGGGAGATATTCTTAGCTGGGGTTGACTTCCGGAGTTGAACGTTTATGCTATTAAGCGAGAATTTGGAGTGCAGTACTTCAAATACTTGAATGATTTGAAAAGCTTACCATTATGGGATATTGAAGAGCTTGTGCAGACGAGAATGATAAATCTCGAAATGAAATTTCACAATCAATGTCTCTGGGGAGTGATAAAGTATGACGCAATTCACGGTTTTAACAAATTCAAACAATTTACTCCAAATAGACATATCATGTTTGATAAAGTCACAAAAGAAAGAGATGTTACGCTGGTGACGAAACGACCGAAAGCTATGAAGAACATGCCTTTAATGAAGATTGAACAAGATTTTCATGAGTTCTTTCGATGGTGGCAGATTGATCCTGAATCAACGGAAGCGGTGATAGTTTTGAAAGCTGATAAGAATCAAAAGATCACTAAAGAGATTACTCCTGAATTTATTGGGAGAAGGATAATTTGGGGATTGTGGAGAACGATACGTATAGTAGACCCGATGTGGCTAGTTAAATGTTCTAAGGAGGATGTTAAATGTTTATTCTTCAACAAGATAAGTTACAAGAAAAAGGAGAAGACACAAGCGATGCAATACCAGGGAGTGATTAACGTTTGCTATGTGCATGGTATTAATTCAGGTATCATATGGGAATCCAAATTGAGAGAGCTGGAAATAGAAGATTTTTGAAAGAAGAAACGAGACTTGAACAAATTGCAGAAAGACGTCGTGAAGCTCGACTCAGAAGATTTCAGTTTATGAAATGGGCACCAGCGACTGACCAAATGCCCATACCTTCTGAAGAACGTCGAAAGCCTAAGAAATATTTCTTTGGACGCTGATTGTTTCAAGAAGATTTTGCTATCTGACCAGGACTACGACAACATCCAAGGGGGAGTTTGTTGATGCTCGATGTCTATTGTCTACGTCTTAGGTCTAGTTAGATTGTATAGAGTTTGAAAGTGTCAAAATGTAAGTTTATTATGATTCCAAAAACCCAAAACAACAAACTAATAATTTTGTTAAAACCCCCATCATAAGCTACGGTTGGGATACCGTAGCTTATGGTACACTTCTTGATCCAGGACAGCATGTCCAGATCGTAAGCTACGGATGGAGGTCGTAGCTTACGCTGCAGCCTAGCTGCAAATTGTCACTTCTGGTCCCTTTACGAAATTATCCATAACTTCTTCGTTACACGTCCGTGTTGCTTCAAATTTATTTCTATATGATCATAAATCGATCATCCACATTTTGACTCTAAAAATCCATTATTCAAAATAATGATTTCTTACAATTTATAGTTGTTGTAAGATTAGTTCTTGCTATATTTTGACCCATTATCGTATTTAACCATATTACCCACATTCTCATAGTAAGGGTCAATTCCTTACCAATTTTAACCCTTCTCAAACTTTACTTGAATTGTGTTAACGCTTCCATTATCCGGCTAGTGTTTTCGCTATGTTTATGATCTGTTTGGTTACTTTAACCAAACAAGAAACTTATTTTCATCCATATATTAATTAATATTTCATAACCTGCGTTCCCTTACTCGGTTTATGCATTCACTCAATTTAGGTTGTTCAAGTGAATCCCATCACTTATGAACTCACCAATACCATTGTTATCCACTATATATTCATTTGCTTCCTTTGTGCCAAATCCATCGCTTATGAATAAACTGAGTTTCACAAGAATTGCTTTTATAACCAACATTGAATCAACATAAATTTATTAATAAAATTATAAGAAGTATAAACTGCGTACCTTAGAGCTTTCCTTTTATCGCCTATCGCTCCCAACTTTATCAAACTTGAGTCGCCGATAGTGAACAACTCGGCTAATTGTTAAATTTCCCATATAAGAACTATTATTATCAAACTTCGTCAAGAATCAATATATATAATTCTTATCAAGTTTCATCGCATCAACAAGTATAACATTTCACTTAGGCAATTCATCAAACACCTTGTATGCATGGATTTTTATGCTACGTTTAATAATCTCAAGTAAACATCATTTATCCATAGTAAACATCATTTATCCATATACACTCATTTTATCAAATCAATGTGTCTAGTATGTCTAATTAACATCTAGAATGTATCACTTTAACAAGAAATACTACAATTCCACTATCATCATTCATATGTTCATCCTATTTATCAACACACTTACACAAACATGGTAATCATTCAAATACTCAAATTATAATAATTAAATCAAAATTTTTAGTCATGGGTTTATTCCTAGACCCATATACATCTCAAATCTAGCTATAGCATTGACAATTTATGCTTAAATCAGAACTTATGGTGTTCATCAAGTTTCATCATATCACCAAACATCAAAATTTAAAATACCTTATGATTAGGTGATGTAGGACATTCAAAATCTCTAAACATGCATCAAGATCACTCCCAATTTTAGTTTAATTTAAGGATTCTTTGGTGACTCTTTTGATGAACACTAGTTCATCCCCTTTTCTTCATCTCTGTACACGCACATATACACTTATGTGTGTGTTTGTGTGTGAATTATTAAATTTATATTATTTGTTTCTATTTAATCAACTTTGGTCCCTCAAGTTTGTCCTTCTTTACAATAAATGATTTACCACTCAATTCCTTTTTATTTATAAATCAAAATAACAACTAACAAAGTTAAAGTTATAATAATATTAATGTCAAACGTCAGATATTTTTAGGGGTTTACTCAAGCCCAAACTTGAGGGACATGAAACGCTACAACCTTAGCTAACATGAAAATGTTAGAAACCATAGGATAACGGATGTATGGTTATCTACCATTATACTTAGGATCCTACATATAGCTAAAAACAATGAAATTGTCAGCCACTAAGCATGTACTGGTCCCGTTGCCTCTATACTTGGATAACATGCGCTACTGGCGCGGTGTCAAAACCCAATTCGCGTGAAAGGTGAAAACTTTAAACCTTATAAGGTATTAGATACCTTAAGCATAGGGGAGAAGTGGCCAACCCATTTAACCTTTTTCGAACCACTTGTTGTCAATAAATTGTGCAAGAACTTAAAGTTTGGTGTTAAACATCCTTATTTGACAGTATATAAGCAAAGCATGAGATAGAACAAACAATTAAACTAAATGTGAGAACGTGTTCGCGTGCTAATTGCTAGATACGTGTAGTACTTACGTGAATTTCATAAACAACCATCAATAAATCCGTGGTGACTATAATAGGACGTGGTTGACCATCCTAACTCGCATACACCCCTATCTTACCGTTCAACACTAAGGTAAGTTCACACATCTACTAAAAGGATCCCGTGGTTGGAAACCACACTATCCCTGGTTTGGGACTACTTTATATTCCTGGGTTTGGATATTACCAATTAAATACCGTAGTTTACATTTCATGTCTTTAGCATACTAAACGAAACTCTATCTGAAGTCCCTACACATTATACCGATTAGTTGTTGGGTTTGGCAAACGGGGTACTAGTTAATAGCGATATTAGGTTCGACAAACCTCACACCATGCTGGGAGCCGGGCGTGAACTTTTGACCTAGACTTTTTTATCAATGATGATAGACATTGATATGGGGCACAACAACTTACTATAGTCAGATTTTCGGTACTACACAGTTTAGTAGCTTAACCGTGGGTTAGCTGCCCATGACATGTTTTAATACACTAAAGTATTTGAAACTTACTTTATTTAAAAAACTGAAACTGTGAACTCGCCAACTTTTAGTTGATACACTTTAGCATGCTTTGTAGGTCATTAGGTACAGCTATAGGCGGGCGTTGCAAATGGCTGGAGTGTGTGGTTCGTTAAGGCCTTATGTTTGAACATTTATTAAACTTGTGGTTTAAGTTTTTGATGGGTTTTACTTTATTTTTCCGCTGCAACATAAACCGTGTTTTGGACATTTAAACTTTATCGCTAGTCATGTTTTAGTGAAGTTTTTATAATTTTAAATGGTTGGTTAACATGATTAGTGGCTATATCCTGGTCAGTCGGACACCTCAGGTAAAACCCCGAATGTGGATTTTGATGGTGTGATAGATTGTTATCAGAGCCATTGGTTATAGTGAACTAGGTTTAATATATAAAATATTTTTTATGAAAACCTGACTAAAACCGTTCTTTATTGGAAACCACAACGGCACCACACTCCAGATTGCAAGGTTCGTCATACTTAGATGCATACATGGTAATTGTGTTATTTGGCATTTACACATGCATTATATTTTTTTATAACACTGTGGTTCATGTGTTAACTAAAATATGTAAACATGATATGCCTCAGGTAAGAATGAATCCCCCTAACTCTAATTTGAAACCACACCACTCTAGGGGCAAGGAACCAGTCATTCCTATTTCATCTCCACGAGTTTCCCGATCTTACCCTTGGGCTAGAATAAACCGACGTGAGAAGTGTCTACTTGAGATACCTACAGCAAACACCAAAGGAGAGTCATCTCAGATTCGAGAGTTATTAAAGAGACAGGCTGTTATGGCACAACAGCACAACAACTTGGCCACCTGAACGAAGCAACTGCAGACACTGGTGCTTGGAATGCAAAATAGTCTGCAACACGCTCAAGCACAAATCTAAGAGTTAAAAGCAAAACACGAAGCATCTAACAAAGCTGAGGAGGAAGAAGACTCGGAAAAAGAACCAGAGGAAGATCCGGAGGAGGAGTCAGATGTTAGCAACGTTGAAGGATATGTTATATCTCATATCGGCGATGAGGATTGACGACACCATTAATTCCTTTTCCTTTACGCATCTCTTTTTGTTAAACTTAGATGGGGAGGTTTGTTTCCCCATCCGCTAATGATTTTAAGTTTAAATATTTGACTGGGTATATTATTGTGTGGACACAATATATTTGTGTTGATTATTAAAATATCGAATTATGGCAACACTATTCTACTTCATGTTTGCTTGTACAGAGTGTGAAAATTATATGTGTCGTATATTTTTCTTAGGTGGTGCTAACAATCATATCTCAATCCCCACCGATCACAAGGTTACCACTTTTCACTATTAGGTGGCTAAGTCTTAGCCTAACTTGATTTGCACCTTTGCATACTTAACTCAGCAAATGGATGTTTCCTAATGATTCGATGGTCTTATGGACATTGGAAGACGGAGATACGGATTAGTCAACCCACAGATGAACGTGATGATGTAGACATTTACTTACCCCCCATATATGGCAAGAGACATTATTCTATGAGAGTTTCTCTTTTTATACGAATCTTTTCACTAGCCTTTTCATTTGCTGATGTTTACTGTTTAATGCGATATCTAATTTCTATTATCGACTTAAACAAATTTATCATTCCTTTATCAGGGTGACACTAAATCTTCGCTTCTCCATGCAGAAACTCTAACTAGATTTCGCTCTAGCTTAGAGAATTTGGTAAACTCGACTTTCGATCCTTGGTGATCACTTCTTGAACCCTGAAGATGGTGATGTGTTGTTGATATGATCATACTATTTTGAACATGTTTCTCATCCTCGCATTGAAACCTCTTGACGACATGTGTGCCATTTCTAATTCATCCGCACGACTTAAATCAACCCTTTCGAATTTGGTTGCTTATCAGCTTGACAAATCGCAAACTCATTTAAGTCCGTGGGTCATAGTGAATATATCTTTACTCACACATGGGCAAGCTCAACAACTTTGATAGATGTTTCATTTGGACCTTGATACTATAAACTTTTACGACAACCATTCTTCTCTGGTTAATTCTTATTGTGCCAACACCATCGACGTAACACTATTACTAGCGAATAATGTTCTTCATTTCTATCCTTACTACTGATCCTAAAACATTTATGTATTGCATCAATTTAAACGCATTGATCATGACTACACTTTGGTATGTTTTCACGTCTTATCCTGTTGTGCTTCATGAACACTATAATTCTTGTCTAACTCTATTCTGTGCAAATCCTCGCTTGGTTAAATCACCCTCTATGAACGTTACTCGAGAAGCAACGAGCCATACTTAAATTCATCAAGTGCAGGAGGACAAAGTAAAATTTTCTACTTCAGTGAGGTATGCCAAGATCAACAACCTTTCCGTGAGAAGGCACCATACTTATTTATACTCTATTGACTTCCTTGTTTTGTGTTTACTATCTCACCGACCGAAAGATGGTCATCTACTGCAACCAACTACAACCGAAATAACATGATTTATACCTACCTAAAAATCTAATTTCCCTCTGCATGAACACGTCAAGATGCTACCATTCTGAGCTAAAGGGGCATGATGCCTGAGTGGAACTAAACAAGGTGACTGTCAAGAACAACTATCCACACCCACGCATTGACGATCTATTCGACCAGCTACTAGGGTCAAGCTTTTACTCCAAAATCGATATGAGATCGAGCTATCATCAGTTGAGAGTCCGAGACGAAGATATTTCAAAGACTGCCTTTAGAATTCGGTACGACTAGTACGGGTTCCTTGTCATGTCGTTCGAGTTAACCAATGCACCTGCGGTTTTCATAGATCTTCTGAACCGTGTGTGCAAACCCTACCTCGACAAGTTTGTCATCGTCTTCATGGCGATACCCTAATCTACTCTAAGAACAAGGAGGAGCACGCAGAGCATTTACGCCTTATCTTGGAGCTTCTAAGGCACGGTCAGCCTTATGAAAACTATCGAAATGTGACTTGTGGATTGAGGAAGTGCATTTCCTTGGGCATGTAGTCAATGAAGCTGGAATACATGTCGACCCAGCCAAAATTGAATACATCCAAAATTGGCATGCGCCTAAAATCCCAACCAAAATATGTTAATTCCTTGGTCTAGCGGGTTATTATTGTAGATTCATCGAGGGATTCTCCAAGATTACCCAACCTCTCACTACTCTGATGCAGAATGGTACCACTTATAGGTGGGGGATGGCCAAGAGTCTGCTATCTAATTGTTAAAAATAGGAACTCTGCAGCGCACCTATCTCATCCTTACCACGCATCTATCCAAGGTCTCAGTTGTGTTCTGATGCAATGTGAGAAAGTAATCGCCAATGTATCTTGTCAGCTCAAGGTTCATGAAAAGAACTACAATATCCATGATTTGGAGTTGGGAGCCGAAGTTCTTGCCCTAAAAATCTGGAGACACTACTTGTATGGTGCAAAGTGTACAATCTACACCAACCACAAGAGCCTTCAGCATATTCTCGACCAAAAGGAGTTCAACATGCGGAAACGTCGTGGGTTGAACTCCTGAAGGACTACGACTGCGTGATCAAGATCATCCAGGTAAGCCAACGTGGTAGTCGATGCCCTTATCCAGAAAGAAACCAGACCCAAGCGAGTTCGAGCATTACAACTTACCATTCCTTCTAACCTCCCTGATCAGATCCGTGCTACACAAACCAAAGCATTGAAGGAGGAAAACCTTCAAGCTGAGTCCATGCAGGGCCTAGAAAAGCAACTTGAAACCAAATCGGACGATATTCGCTATTTCATGGAGCGAATATGGGTTCCACTACATAGAAATTTGACGGATCTCATTATAAAAGAAGCTTACAAAACTCGCTACTTTGTTCACCCTGGCTCTGATAAGATGTATCATGACCTAAAGACCCTATACTGGTGGCCGAATATTAAAGCTAACTTACCCACCTACGTGAGCAAGTGCTTGACCTGCACTAGGGTCAAGATAGAATACCAAAGGCCATCCGGGTGACTGCAACCACTAGAGCTACCAATGTGGAAATGGGAGCAAATTTCCATGGATTTCATTACTGGTTTACCCAGGACTTAGAGTAGGAATGACACCATTTGGGTTATCGTGGACAGTCAAACTAAATCTGCCCACTTCCTCCCGATCAAAGAAACCGATAAGTTTACCAAACTTGCAAGTATATACTTGAAGGAAGTAGTCTATTGGCACGGAGTACCGATCTCCATCATCTCAGACCGTGACCCTCGTTTCACGGCTGATCTGTGGCAATCTATGCATAAATCATTCGACTCGTGTCTACACATGAGCACAACCTATCACCCACAAACCGATGGTCAGACTGAGCGCACCATTCAAACTCTAGAAGACATGCTGCGAGCATGTGTCATCGATTTCGGTAACGGTTGGGAAAGACACCTACTTCTGGTGATATTCTCTTATAACAATAGTTACCACACCAGTATCCAGGACGTACCATTGAAGCGTTGTATGGACGGAAGTGTCAGTCACCTCTTTGCTGGGCTGAAGTTGGAGATAGTCAAATCACTGCCCCTGAACTTGTGCTTGAAACATCAAAGGAGATTGTTCAGATTAGAAACCAAATGGCGGTAGCTCGTGACCGTCAAACAAGCTACGCTGACAAGCGTAGGAAACCGTTGGAATTCCAAGTTGGTGACATGATGTTATTATAAGCCTCACCTTGGAAGGGTGTTGTCTGTGTCGGGAAATGGGGCTAGCTCAATCCGCGTTATGTCAGACCATTCGAGATCACGAAAAGAATTGGCACAGTGGCATACTGACTGAATTTACCTAAAGAACTCAGTGGTGTGCACAATGTCTTTCATGTATCTAATCTAAAGAGGGCTTATCTGACAAAACATTTGTGGTCCCATTCAAAGAGCTCAAGATTGATGACCAACTATGTTTCATTGAAGAACAGGTTGAAATCATGGATTGGGAGGTCAGAACACTCAAGCGCAATAAGATTCCTATTGTTCGGGTTTGTTGGAACTCAAAACATGGCCTAGAGTTAACCTGGGAATGGGAAGATCAGATGATGCGCAAGTATCCTCAGTTGTTCAAAAATAATGCATCTAGTGCTAAAGCTACTACTAAATTTCGAGACAAAATTCCAAATCAACTTGGGGATGATGTGTTTTGCAACGGTATTCCAGATTTCAGGACGAAATTTCTTTCAACTTGGGGATGATGTGACAACTCATGCTTTCGAGGTTGGAACCGTTTGTTTTATATTATTTTTTATTATTATTACTCATTTTCCCTTAATGTTGTTATGTTTTGCTTAAAACGTCACACGACTTAGTAAACGCGTTTAATACCTAAACTAGTTATAAATATATTTATATGCATAATAATGGTTATCGTGCAACGAAACTTGATTTCATGATTACCCGACTCGAACCCACGTTGACCCATCGTACCTTTGGCCCGAACATCCTAACTCACTAAACTTGGTTGCGACCCAAGTGGCCTGATTCTTTTAATGTTGTGGGCCACGTGGAAGATCTAGCGTAGACCATTAAACGAACCCAACCCTGAACCACACCGCTTGGCAATCCGCTACCCTTAGCCCAAATCGAACCCACCCCACCTCTTCACCCTCCTCCCTTGCGAGCCCAGCCCAAACACTTGAGCCCAACACCCATTATATGCGTTATATGTGTATGCGCATGCAAGGGAGCCAAACTTAAAACCCTACATTGCACACACACCTCTTATTTCTCCTTCTCGTTGCCCCCTCTTCTCTTGCTCCCGCCAACACGAATCAAGACCCAATAAACTTCAAGTTCTCGGTTTCTAGGCTTATCGGATCCCCTTCACTGCTAGGTAACTAGTTCTTGTGTTCTTGCAATAGTACACGTGTTTATGCATGATGTTACACATATATCTCGGTTGTGTTTTGGTATCTTCTGGATTTGTGATGTTTATGGTGATAATTTATAGTTTTGTGTTCGTAAAAATCAAGGATGGGGCTTAGTATCACCGATTATGTTTGCATAGACACATTTATGTGGATTAGGGTTTATATTCTAGATGTTTGAGCATGATAAATCTGATATAAACAGCTTATAACCTGTTGTGATTAATGTTTATATGTCGTTGGGATCACTAGATAATTGTTTGCGAGATCGGGTAATGAAAACAGAAGATGTCCTGTAACCGAGCCATAACATAACGAAACTCGATGTTCTTGAGTCCAAAACGGGGTATTACGAAATACGCTTCTAATGGAACTGGAGTCACAATTTTTAGATGTCGTTTAGTATTTTAAACAAATTATTTTGTTTTAGTGATCAAAGCTGCAATTTTCTACAGATTTTGTGTGTTGTGTTTTATGTCATATCTTACTGAATACTTGGAGTTTGGTCATGAAATTTATACAATAGATGGTCTTAGCTGTCTGTACGAATCTCCAACTGGAATTATGTCAATCGGATAACCGAGGATTTTTAATGAATTTTAGAAAATGACGAATCCGGTTGCTGCATAGTAAATGATTTTTTTATAAACTTTTGGTAAAAAGTTAGACCTTGAAATTATACCGAAGGCCAACCCCTCCGAGGGGCACGACCCATAAAAAGATCATAATTTTTGCAACTTCGTATATATGGTAAACGAGCTTCCTAAAACAACCCAATTTAAGTGAATTTGTAACGCATGACTTATAAACTTGTAAGGGTCAAATTTGCTATTTTAAGTGTCCGCACTTGTTTTGTGATTGTATAATTATCATATATCAGGTCGTAAGTTATATTGTGAACACGTACACAAAACCACACGATAAAATACTATGTTACAACTTGTTCGCGTGCTAATTGCTTGATACGTGTAGGAGTTACGTGAATTACATAAAGAGCCACTAATAAATCTGTGGTGACTATAATAGGACATGTTGATCATCCTAACTCGCATGCACCCCTATCTTACCGTGCAACACAAAGGTGAGTTCACACATTTACTAAAAGCATGCATTCCCGGTTTTGGGAACCAAACTATCCCTGGATTGGGACTACTTTATATTCCTAGGTTGGAATATTACCAATTAAATACGGTAGTTTACATTTCATATCTTTAGCGTACTAAAAGAAACTCTATCTAAAAAGTCCCTATACATTATACCGATTAGTTGTCGGGTTTCGCAAACTAGGTACTAGTTAATAGCGCTATTAGGTTCGACAAACCTCACACCTTGCTGGGAGCCGGGCGTGAACTGTTGACCTTGCTTTTTATCAATGACGATAGACATTGATATGGGGCACAACAACTTACTACAATCAAGTTTTCGGGACTACACAGTTTAGTAGCTTAACCATGGGTTAGCTACCTATGACATGTTTTAATAAACTAAAGTATTTGGAACTTATTTTACTTGAAAAACTAAAATTGTGAACTCGCCAACTTTTGGTTGATACACTTTAGCATGCTTTGCAGGTCAGTAGGTCCAGCTATAGGCGGGCGTTGCAAACAGCTGGAGTGCTTTATATTCCCGGGTTTGGATATTACCAATTAAATACCGTAGTTTACATTTCATGTCTTTAGCATACTAAACGAAACTCTATCTGAAGTCCCTACACATTATACCGATTAGTTGTTGGGTTTGGCAAACGGGGTACTAGTTAATAGCGATATTAGGTTCGACAAACCTCACACCGTGCTGGGAGCCGGGCGTGAACTTTTGACCTAGACTTTTTTATCAATGATGATAGACATTGATATGGGGCACAACAACTTACTATAGTTAAATTTTCGGTACTACACAGTTTAGTAGCTTAACCGTGGGTTAGCTGCCCATGACATGTTTTAATAAACTAAAGTATTTGAAACTTCTTTATTTAAAAAACTGAAACTGTGAACTCGCCAACTTTTAGTTGATACACTTTAGCATGCTTTGTAGGTCATTAGGTACAGCTATAGGCGGGCGTTGCAAATGGCTAGAGTGTGTGGTTCGTTAAAGCCTTATGTTTCGAACATTTATTAAACTTGTGGTTTAAGTTTTTGATGGGTTTTACTTTATTTTTCCGCTGCAACATAAACTGTGTTTTGGACATTTAAACTTTATCGCTAGTCATGAATTAGTGAAGTTTTTATAATTTTAAATGGTTGGTTCAACATGATTAGTTGCTTGATCCTCGTCAGTCGGACGCCTCGCGGTAAAACCCGCATGTGGATTTTGAGGGTGTGACACTAAATGTTACCAATATTAGGATCCATGATCCTTTAAGGATCCTTGATCCTAACTACATAAAATATTTTTTTAAGGTGGATGGCATTCCAGGCTCTTGGTAGAAGATCACATTCCATAGTTAACAAACAATATGCCCCATTTCCAGCTGCTGACTCAACCAAGTAGGGACCTTCCCATTTAGGTGCTAACTTGCCATCAGCCGGGTTAATAGAGTTTTGGAATGCTTTCCTTATTAGAAAATCTCCTACTTGAAACCTTCTGAGACTGACATTCTTTTTGTATGCCCCAGCTATCCTTTGTTGGTAGCTAGTCATTCTTATCCTTGCTAGGTCTCTAAGTTCATCAATGGTATCCAAATCCTTGAGAGATTTTCACTATTTGACTGAGGGTCACAGATGCTTGTTCTAGCTGTAGAAACCACCATTTCTGTAGGGATTACAAGTTCAGTTCCAAAGACTAAAGAAAATGGCGTCTGGCCTGTGGCATTCTTCGGAGTTGTTCTATCAGCCAAAAGAACATATGGTAATTCTTCAGCCCATTTCCCTTTCTTGGATCCCAGCTTCTTCTTCAAATTATTGATAATGATCTTATTGCTTGATTCCGCTTGGCCATTAGCTTGTGGATGAACTGGTGTAGAAGTGATCATTCTTATTCCCCAACTGTTACAAAAGTTAGTTGTTATTTTCTCAATAAATTGGGATCCATTATCACATACGATTTCGGAGGTAATACCAAATCTAGTAATAATATTTCTTTTAGTAAAGGATATCACTTCCTTCTCCCTGACTTGAACGAATGCTTCTGGCTCTGTCCACTTGGAGAAGTAATCAGTCATAGCAAGCATGAAAACCTTTCCACCTGATGCCTTTGGTAACTTTCCCACTGTATTTATTCCCCATTTCATAAATGGCCAAGTAAAGATAATAGGATATAAAGGCTCTGCTGGTTGATGTAGAGTGTTGATGTGCCTTTGACAAGCATCACATTTCCTCGAGTAGTTGATAGCATCCTTCTTCATTGTAGGCCAGAAGTAACCTGTCCTAAGTATTCTAGAGAACAATGCCCTTCCCCATGTATGGTTATAAAAATCTCCTTCGTGAAAATCTTTTAGTACTTCTTGGATTCCAGGATCCTCAATACATCTTAGATAGGGACCTGCAAGAGATTTTTTATATAATGTATCATGTAATATAATAAATTAGGATACCTTAGCACTGAAGGCTTTAGGGTTTTCTCCCGTAGGGATCTCTCCATTTTGAATGAATTTCCTGATTGGAAGGATCCATGATCCTGAATCCAGTTGAGGATCCTTATATTCTCCTGAGGTATCCTCTTCGACCTCCATTGCTTCATGTTCTCCAACCGGAGGAAAGAGGATGTGAATGATAGGTATCTTTATATCCTATAGGATCTTCAAGGCTAACCCCAGTTTTGCTAAAGCGTCTGCCCTTGCATTCTCTTCTCTTGTTACCTATATTATGCTAAAAGAATCAAAGCATTTTGCAAGTTCTTTTACTACTTCTAGATATTTAATTTATTTTTGGCCTTTTACAGCATATAAACCATTAAAATTGTTAGTAATTCGCAACGAATCTATGTAAACCTGAAGATTCCTGATCCTCATATGTTTGGCTAATTGCAAACCTCCTATTAATGCTTTATATTCCGCTTCATTATCAGTAGTCTGAAATTCATAGGCTATAGACTGGGGTATTATGTCCCCTTGTGGTGATTTTAGTAGTATGCCTAATCTTGTTCCTTTAACATTTAATGCTCTATCAGTGAAGAGTATAGTGGTGAATTTAGTAGTATGCCTAATCATGTTCCTTTAACGTTTGATGCTCCATCAATGAAGAGTATTCAAGGATATTTGGTTTCTTCAAGTTGTTGGACTTCAAGTTAAGCTTCTTTCTGCAAGTCACTACTAAAATCTTCCACAAAGTCAGCAATTGCATGTGATTTGATTGCGGTCCTGGGCTCATATCTTATGTCGTAGGCACTAAGTTTCACTGCCAACTTAGCCATCCTACATCACATCTCGGGGTTTCTAAGAACATTCTTTATTGGAAAGTTAGTTTTGACAATAATAGTATGAGTCACGAAATAATGTCTTAATTTAGTTGAAGCCATAATTAAAGCAAGGATTAACTTTTCTAGGTGAGAGAACCTGGCTTTGGCATCAAGAAGACTCTTACTTACATAATAAACAAGATGTTGTTGTCCTTTATGATCCTTAACCAGCACGACACTTACTGCATTACCTGAGACGGCTAGATATAGGAATAAGGTGTAAGACCCATACTTAATGAACACAAAGTTTTATAAAAGTCTTACATTTACATACCCAAAAATGCAAATACAAAACATACGAAATTGCAAGTTAATTAAAACTTCATAAGTAATCTAAGGCGTTACTACATATTAACGATATTTGGTTTCGCAAAACGACTAGATTAAAAATGGGGAAACTTGATCTTTGACTGTGTTAGGTTCTTCTCTATGCTTGATCATCATCCGTAATCCAATAGCAACCACCTAGATTTAAAAATCATCAAGATTGTTAGTTATACGGAGCTTATAACATAACTAAGTAAACCTAAATGCTAAAACAAACCAAAACAAACAATTTTGCCAATAACCCGCCATAAGTTACGGCGCTCTGCCATAACTTACGGCAGGCATTGACTGTTTTGATCAGCAGCCTCTTACCGTAACTTATGGCAGGTTGCCGTAGCTTACGGCAAGCCAGTGCTGCAGGTTCCTAGATTTTGTTCTTTTTACGTAAAACTCTGTAACTTCTCAATTATTCATCCGTTTCGCTTCAAACTTGGTTCTAAATGATCGAAAAAAACAGTTGCCTACGTTATTAATGCAAAATCCTTAACCCGGATTCTTAATTTTTACCACACACGCCACCATTACCCGGTTCATGTGCATCATTATTCGACCTGTTTCTCTTATTTAAGCATTTAAGCTATATTTCCCACATCTTATGGTAAGGAATAATTCCTTACGACTTTACCCATTATCCGGGCATACTATTGCATTTTACGCTCCTGTTTACCCGGTTTGCATTCGCACTTGTTTAACCTGTTTGGCTAACTTTTAGCCAAACTTGAGTTTTACTTTAATTTACCTCGAGGAATTTACGTCCTCTATATTTTCACCCATTCCTTAGGTTCGCCATATTATAACCCGCGTTCCCATTACGGTTTATGCTCATTTAACCCGTTTGGTTCATTTTTTGTGAAATCCATCACTTATGATCGACCAAACTTAATATTCTTTTATTCGACCCGTTAATTCATCACTTATAAACAATCAAACGTTATGCATCCATTATTTGACCCGTTTGGTTCGTTCGTGTGAAATCCATCACTAATGAACAACCAAACGTTATGGATATCACTTTCTCAACATTATTATCAACAAATCACAATATTTAAACAAAGAATAACTACGAGATGAATAGTCATGTACCTTAAGCCTTTCCTTTCGAGCGGCGTCCACCCACGCTTGACCATTCGATGCTTCACCCAAATTGCCTATAAAGTTCAATCTGATTTATCATTTAGAACCCATAGTACAATTTATGATTCACAAACTTGTAAGTATTCAATTACAAGATTCATGTTATGATTCTTCCATACCTTTCAACAATTCACATTCACTTAGGAATTATATCAACCACCTTGTGGACATGGATTTTTATACTAGATTTATTACGTTGTCACTTCAACAATTACCCATGTTTTTCACACCTTACCAAGTCAATATGATTAGTATGCCCAATTGACATCTAGAGCTCACCATATTAACATAAAATACATCAATTTGATTACCACAATTCATATGTTCAACATATTTAACAAAACCCACTTATACAAGCATTATTAGTCATTAAAAACCTAAATCTTGGTAATAGATCACTAATTTTTAATCAAGGTTTGTTCCCAGACATGTATTAATATCATATTTCACTTTAATTTCTATAATTCATATAATAAATTGCAATATCATGAACTTCATAAATTTTCATAACATCACCAAACATGGATTTTTGACATACCTTATGATCCTTTAGTCTAGGTGATCGATAAATGAGTTCATGCATGAATCAAAGGCCCAAATTTGTTCTTTAATTTGATGATTTGAGATTGAACAAGGTTTTCTCCTTGTTCTTTTTCTCTGGTCGTTGCACACACACACTTAGTGTGTGTTGTGTTTTATTTTCATTGATAAAACTCAAGTTTTGTTTTTCCCTTTTTGGCCTTTCAAGTTTGTGATTTTTATTTATATAGGGCTTTTACATGGAATTCTATTAAGGTTTTTAATTGCACATGTTAACTAGGTTAAATCATCCTAGTTACAAACTTATAATACTTACCATTTAGGTAATTTATTGATATTAATTTTTTTATTATTTTCGGGGTGTTACATAAGGGTTCATCATCCACTGGCTTCATTAATGGTGGTGCTGAGGATAAATAATCCTTGAGAGCTTTAAGTGGAGCTTCATGCTTTTCGGTCCATTCAAACTTTTTATTTTTCCTCAGGATGTCATAGAAGTCTTTTCATTTCTCGGAAGATTAGAGATGAACCTATTTAAAGCTACAATTCTTCTTGTCAATATTTGGACATCCTTTGCACTTGTCGGGGATTTTAAGTTTACGATGTCCTTAATTTGTTTAGGACTAGCATCTATCCCTCTCTTGGTCACCATGTATCCAATAAATTTTCCAACTTTAACACCAAAGTGGCACTTTGAAGGATTGAGCTTCATATTGTATTGGTCAAGGATATTGAATGCTATTTCAAGATCCTTGAGGTGATCCTCTGCTTTCTTTGATTTGACTACCATATCATCTATGTAGACTTCCATGGTATCACCAAGCTGGTCTTTAAACATCATGTTAACCAATCTTTGATATGTTGCACCTGCATTTCTTAGTCCAAAGGGCATAGCAATATAACAATAGATACCAGTAGGGGTCATGAATGTGGTATCTTGATCAGATGGTTCCATCTTAATTTGTTGAAATCCAGATGAAGCATCCATAAAGGTAAGCAGCTCATGACCGACTATTGCATCCACCATGGAGTCAATGTGTGGAAGTGCGAAAGGATCCTTGGGACATGCCTTATTTAAATCAGTAAAATTAACACATACCCTCCACTTTCCATTTTTCTTTTGGACTACAACTACATTGGCCAACCATCTTGGATATTTTACCTCTCTAATCATACCTGCCTTTAGGAGTTTATCTACCTCTTCTTGGATGATAGCATTTCTTTCAGGTGCAAATTTCCTTCTCTTTTGATGGATAGGCTTGAAAGATTTATCTATACCCAATATATGTGTAATAATATCTTTAGAAATACCTATCACATCTTCATGTTTCAATGCAAAAGTAGACTTTCTTATTCTAAGGAAGGATATTAGTTCATGTTCGATGTTGTCAAGGATCCTTGATCCAATGAACACCTTGATGTTAGGATCCTCAGGCTCCAAAGATTTTTCTTTAATATCTTGTTCCCTTGCCTCCATGACTTTCAGATTCTGGGATGTTCATTTTCTTGAGTACATCGTTGAACAATGTTCATAGAGCTTTCTCCATCTATAAGGATCCTGCGAACAAAATGATTAAAAATAAATAATGTAATAACCAAACCGTCATGAGGAGGATCCTGGATATTGACTTGGTCATTCTCATCAATGATATGATTCTTTGATCTGTCAAGGTGGAGGTTCTGATTAGGGGTGTTCAAAAAGCTCATGGCTCGCAGCTTGCTCGAAAATAGCTCGGCTCGAAATTAGCTCGGTTGTAAATGAGCCGAACTCGAGCCTGGCTCGGCTCGTGAGCTCATGAGCCGGCTCGATAAGGTTTACCATATGCGTGTGTGTGTGGATATATATATATATAAGTATAGTTACAACTTGTTTGGCTTGAATTTGATTTGAAGAAAATGAACCATGGGACTAGAGTATAATTTTCAAAATACAAGGTGACGAAGGCTTAAGTTAGGGGCTGTTTGGCAATTTCTGAATGATTAAGTGCTGAATCAGTAAGAGGTCTGAACCATTAAGTGCTGAACTAGTAAGAGGTCTGAACCATTAAAAGCCAGTATAATGCTCAAGCGTTCAGAGGCAAACATCTGACCAATTCAGATTAGAGGTCTTAACCATTCAGACTCTGTATAAATCTTAACCATTCAGAGGCAAATGTCTTAACCATTCAGACATTTGCTTGCGAAACAAACAGTCTGAACCATTAAGTGTTGAACCAGTAAGAGGTCTGAATCATTAAGAGGCTGATTAAGAGGTAAACAAACAACCCCTTAGTAAATAATTCATTACATCCTTCATTTTGTTATTTGTCCCACATCGCTCAGAAGACACAAACTAAGGGAGCATCTCCTCTATAAAAGAAGGCAAAAACAATATACAAAGTGTATTAATTAGTTGTACTTGCATATTTAGCCATTTGGTTATGTTACATTGCAATTATCGCCCTTATTCTATGAAGAGTTTCATCTTTAATGACTTTTTAATTAGTAAATTTTGCGATTCTTTGTTAGATCGAACTAGATCGAGCCGAGCCGAGTTAGCTCGAAATTCTAATCGGGTCGAGCTCGAGACTCAAATTTAAGCTCGATTTAAAAATTCGAGTTCGAGCCGAGCCATCTCTAATTGAGTTCGAGCCAAGCTCGAGCTGGGTCTGGCTCTGCTCGGCTCGGCTTGTTTACAGCCTTGATTCTAATAGGTATGTCACCACTTTCTAACTTGGTCTCCTTAGCATGTCTTTTTGCTCCTGAGAAGAAGTGCCATAGATATCAGATCCTCCAGAAATGAAATTGATCACTTGAGCATCTGGTGGAGGTCTTGACTTCTTCCTGCTTAGCAGCTCTTTTAAGTTACCCTTACAGAGGAGGTAGCCTTTCTCCCTTCTTAACGCAATGCATTCACCAGTTAGGTGGTCAAAATCTTCATGATATGCACACCATTTGGATCTGTCTTTGAAGGAAGTGGACTTATCATTTTCCCCAGCCATCTTTCCTTCTCATGCAAATTCTGCATGGCAAGCATTAGTCCACCAATGTCAACAGGAAAACAACATTTAGATATTTTAGGATATTCTTCTTCATCCTTGTCTTGTTACACTACATGGACATTTTGGTTATCCGTTCTTGAGTAATGTTTAAATCTGTTATTTTTCAAAGAGGATCATTGCTTCTTGTCGTAGTGATCATATTTTGTAGAAGCATTGAGTCTATCTTGAATCCTTTTATCATCCTCCAACCTGATGAACTTCAAGGCTCTATTCCTGACTTCATTTAGGTTTCTGTATAGAGTCATCATAAGATCATCATAAAACAGAGAATCCTTTTGTAACATGTTGGGATTGAACGCTATGAAAGGAACAGATGATACAAAGCCAAGTAACACTATCCGGGCTTTGGTTAAACTATCGAGGTTACAACCTCTGTTGTATATGCACTGCTTTCCCTAAAGACTGCTCTCCTATCATCTGACTTCACAAAGTTGCAAAGGTCTGCCAGAGTTACAAGGATCAGAGGATAGAGATCAGAGCTTAGTCATTAGATAGATAATCAATGTAACAGTGCTAAGCACTGATAGTTAGTATTAGCAGTGTTTGTAGTTAGTTACATATAGTTTCCTGTTACTATCAACCCTGACGTCATCAAAGATGCTCAGTGGTTAGTTAGTTTAGTATAAATAGGTAACTTGTGTAACAGCTTAACTCGTCTATCAAAAGATCAACTTTCGCATATCATCTTCTCTGCATTTTCTTACTACCAAACTTCAATTGCAAAGGCTGAGGGGGAGTTTGTGAATCACATGCGAGTTTACCAACTTGAAAGCATGATGATGATGAAAACAAATGACCATTGCTTGTAGTAAAAGTTTTCCATCTATTTCCGCTACAAATCTCTTTTAAAACTCAATCATTTTCCATCTTGAAACAAAAACTACAAGTAATTCAAACTCAGATCCTAACATAACCCCATCTTGAATCCTTCTACAGCAGTTGCAAAATCAAGGTTTGGGATTTCCAAGGATTCTCTCCCAAAGTTAGTGACATAATCCCTAAGGGGTTCATTACGAGCCTGGGTAATTCTATACAAATCACTAGTTAATCTATAGAAAGTTCTACTACAAGAAAATTGATTATTAAAAAGATTAACTAAGTGTGAAAAGGAAGTAATAGAGTAAGGAGGAAGACTTAGCAGCCATTTGAGTGCGCATCCTGTAAGTGTGGATCCAAAACCCTTGCATAAGCAAGCTTCTTTGAGTCTGTCAGGGATGGGGTTTATCTCCATCCTTTTCCTGTACTGGGCTACATGCTCTTCGGGGTCAGTTGTGCCATCACATAGCTTCATGTTGGGGGTTTGAAAGTGCTTAGGTATCTTTGCCTCACAAATTGGTGGAGCAAAGTGAGATATTCTATGGCTCCTATCTGGGATTTCAGAGATAGGTCTAACTACTCCTGGAACACTTTAATATCATATCCTTAAGCTTCTGTAGCTCCATAGCCGTGGCTTGATTGATTCCTGTATCCTGCACATAGCCATAATTAGTACCTAGGGATACGTTATTGAACTTGTTACCTCCTTGTTGATTCAAAGGTGGTATCCCAGAAGAGAATCTAGGATTAGACATCTCGGCTGTTATAGTGGGACCAGAAAAGGCGATAGTTTGCATGGGGATGAAGTCTCCTTCATGCACTTCGGAAGTTCCCGACTGTTGCTTTTCTAAGGATCCTTGACCTGGAGAGTTATTGGATCTAAAAAATGTATGTGTTGAAGTTCTAGCTTGATATTCTAAGGATCCTTGAGGTCGAGCGGAAGATCTTGTTGAAGGAAGCAAGATCCTTGAGTCTAAAACATTTCCACAGATCCTTCCGGATGGAAGGAGGATCCTTGAGGTTGGGACATCCCATGGATCCTTGTTGAAGGATAAAGGATCCTTGAGTTATTGATGTTGCAGTGAAAAACTCTAGCACCCTGGGCATCAAAGGAGATTGATCCTCCACCGGTTTCTTTTGATTTTTGATATCTTCGATTTCACGAAGGATCTTCTGGTTTGTTTTGTTCTACTACTCCATGCAGCTCTTCATCTGCGAATACGAAACAGAAATATCATTGTCATTATTTATTAAAGAAGAAGTAGCAGAAGGCTTAGATCCTTGGAAAACAGAAGTTGGCGTCTTTTGAGCAGCCGCGTTGTTCTTCTGGAACTGTGGGGATATAGGATGCAACACCATGGAGCTTTGGGACAAAGTGGTCGTTGGCATTGCAGTTGAAGCATGCTTTCCCTGAGAGGCCATAGGGTTATGGTATTGGTAAAAATAGGTTGAAAACTGATAGGAATCTTTTAGAATTGAAGCACCACTTGCCCCACGGTGGGTGCCAAATTGTTTTGGTCAAAAATCAATTTAAGGATAATATAACCAAATATATTTGTGAGGTAGTGTGCTTATATGAACACAATGATTGCTAAACTTGAAATGTAGATGAAACACAAGGATTTGTACAAGGAAAAGCCCTTGATCACTAGTAGATCGCCGGCATAAAAACCTTGGGTGGTGAAAACTATCAACCACCGACTATATTAACTAGTTAAAGCAAATAAAACTTTGGAAATTGATCAAGCTTGGTATAATGATGAATGTGTGTTTGCTGAGAGTGTTAAGTTGTGTATGTTGAGTGTGTTCTGATTGTATATGTGTGTTATACTTGATCAATCCCTTTAAAATAAAAATAACAAAAAGTGCGATAATCATGCTAGACCCACACCCTCTTCTCATAACCGTTGTGGAATAAACCCGTGCAGCCTCTTAACGACTTCCAAGTGAAATTTCAGCTTAGACTCAGTCCACCATTTAGCTCACCTGCGTATAAACATAAGAAAATATCGAGAACAATTATTAGTAACCATAGTAAACATTAAGGATCCTTGATCCTCTGAGGTCCATAATACACATTAAGGATATTTGATTCAGAATATGCCTCAGGATATTGGATCCATAATATATAAAATTAGGCCCTAACACTTATCGTTCTACTATTCGGTTTAGGTTTATTACTCGTTTAACCTGTTATGAGATTTTGATGATTTTAGCTCAAGTCTCTAATATTCTCATCAAAGCTTTTCAATGTTTCCCCAACCATAACCATAATCAAAGTCATGGTTGGTTCTTTTTGGAATAACCATAGCATCATATACCATCTTTTGATTGATTATCTTGCTCGTTTGACCCGTTATGATTTTTAGGCTCTGTAACTTAAATCATCCGCATTCTTACATCAAAGTTTCTTTCTTATTGTTTTTCAGCCACGTTGGTAACTCGGAAAACACCTTGGCTTCTATGACCCCGTAGGTCGTTTATACCTTGTCTTTACTTGTCTATTATCTAGTGTATGGTCTCGTAGACCATAAGCGACCCACTTAGTTCACCCTTGTGGCCCTTATCGTCCACAAGAGAAAATACAACTTTTTAATCATTTTCACCATGGTCCTTGACCATGTTCATTTTCGTTGGGCATCACCTCTGTTTCTATGACCTCGTAGGTTATTTATGCTTCGGTTTTACATGCCTTTGGCACAGTTTGTTTTAAACTCATTTTTCTTTATTTATTCCGTAATTCATCAATCAATTCTTTCAACATTTCATTTTAACAACATCCACAAGTTAATTAACACTGATAATAGAAATGTAACATCATAGCTACTGATGTGCTAAAAGTAGTTTAATAATTATTAACTAAATTACCTTAATCTAGACACTAATTTAAACTTTAGACTCTCTAAAACTAGACTAAACTACTAACCGGCAAGTGTACCGATCGACCTTAGAATAGCTAAGTAAGTCTGGATATCGAACCCACGAGACTCTTTTGATTACGTTAACTAGACTCACTTTACCTGTTGACTGACACGACTCAATTGTTTTTATATTTTGAGGGGGTTTGTCTAATAACCTAATAATGCAATTAATTAAATACTAACTAATTAACCAACCTATGACACGAATCGGGAATTTGAATTTTACTCAGATGATGATAAGGTACTACCTAGGTTAGAATCCCATATGTTATCAGTTGGATTTCTACCGGATATGAACTGTTATGGAATCAGGATCTTAAAGTGCTAAACCTACAGGGAAACCGAACAGGACCCTCGACCCTTCTCGAGAAGACACCTATGGACCCCTAATAGGATGTTAATTCACCAATTTAAGTAGACTCGCTCACAGGCTATCTAATTGTTCTAATAAAGTACCCTTAGTCGATAATCTACCTCACAGCGCGAAAGTCAAGGGTAACCTGGAAACCTGATTCGACTCGATAAGCAAGAATTGAGAAGGAAACTAAGTCGGTCTTCTCACAAAGTACCTAAACCTAGAAATTTACCAACCTAGACGTACCAATAATCTCGCACCTCACGGATTTTAAGATTAGTAGAACACCTAGACCTACTCGTTTCACGGATATCAGTTCTATGGTATATTGGCCAATTAATCACACAAATCAATAACACACGGTCAATGATCTAACATGAACATATTCTATGAAAGGCATTCAACTAAGAACATGTGAAGCAATAAGCATGAATCAACAAGTATAGATACGCATACACATCGAATCATCGCAAACAAGGCCTTACTTTAATAGAAAATCCATAACGAGTTCATAATCCGGATAAAAATTGAAACTTTAGCACGTGTTCATCATTAACCTAGGTAGTTCATGCAAATTTAGCCTAACATCATGGTTAAAACAAGAGTAAATTGCCATTTTAGTCCCTAAGGTTTGTCTCAAATTGCTATTTTAGTCCAAATAGTTTTTTCTTCTAGGTCCCTGAGTTTTCCATTTTTTTGCCATTTTGATCCAACACCCTAACCTCAGTTTTAACCATGGGTATTTTTGGCATTTTTGTTATAAAATTATCAACTTCCCATTTTAGTCCAAAAGTTATTTTACATTATGAGAAAAAAAAAATTAATGTTATAAAACACACAACTATATTTATTTATATATATAATTCATACACAATATATATACAGAAAAAAGACAAACAACTTATAGTCTTTCTTTCTCTATCATCTCTCCCATCATCTTCTCTTTGTGACTGTTTTTTTAGAAAACCACCAGACCTTCTCCATAACCTCCATCTACAACCACCACCGTCACAATCACCACAGACCAGCACCATCACACCATAAATCACCACAACTAGTGCCGCCAGTTAGCCCTCCATGTCTGAGCTATCTATTTCCAGCCACCACCAATCGATCCTATCGAATTTTTCACTTTCGTCGACACCATCTATGGCAACAGCCTCTTGATGATCCAAAACAACAGATCTGATGAGAGTGAAGAGATCTGAGATCTGATGGTTATGGCGATGATGGCTAGGGATGATGATGGCAATGAAGATGGTTGCCCGGTTTGGTGATTGTGATGGTCGCGGGGTTTGGTGACTTCGACGGTCGCTGGGGATGAGAGTGAAGAGATCTGATGGTTATGGCGACGGTGGCCAGGGATGATGATGGTAATGAAGACGATTGTCGGGTTTGGTGATTGTGATGGTCGCCGAGTTTGGTGATTGCGAAGGTCGCCGGGGATGATGATTGTTACGGTGGTCGGAAATGGGGATTGTTACTGTCACACCCCAACCGATGGCGGAATCATTGGGGCGCGACACTAAGCGAACAGATTGCTTAAGAATTTCCACAACGACTATTAATATGACAATATTTAATAACATTCAATTTCCCATACAATCGAGCTAAACATTCATATCAAAGTCACACAGGATACATCATTCTCAAACAATACCATTCAACAACTAGGTTTTTATTACAAGTTTCTAAAGATAATCCTCAGTCCATTTGCAGCGTAATGCTAATCCATCAACCTGTCACATACGTTAAAATAAAAAACAATACATTAGGTAAAGGTGAGTACACAGGTTTAATAACATAATAATAGGGATAAAGCGTTTATGCATAACCACCATGTGACACGTAGAGAGGCGAATCTAAGTATGCTAACAACAATGATACAAGCTAACCAACACGACTGCGAGGTGGAGTATGTGCAATACGTGTTCACAACAGCGAACACACACGTAGAGTGAATATGCGAGCCTTAACAACCCCTGAACCAATCGGGTGTTGAGTCCAAACTATAGTACTATCGTTGCTAAGGGTAGTCTGCAAGTCCTCATTATTTACACATAGCAAACAAACATTCAGCGATTCACGTATAACATGCGAGAGGGGTTAGCGTTAAAGAGTTTAGTGTTGTGTGTAGCGTGTTTTAATATAGAGAACGTATGTAACACCCAAAAGTGCGTTTTAAGCGAAAAGGGTTCAAGTATACTCACAGTTCGTGCTTAGCAAGTAAACACAATCTGCTATGGATTGAAGGGAGCGCCAGAACAACCTGTAAACGAGAACAGAAGTGCATCAGTCTTCCGAAGTGCTGAAACGGTTGAAACGGAGTGCGGAGGGTTAACAGACAACTTCGTGCGAACTTGGGCCAGTTCTCACGAAGTGGTACTCCGTGCGAAGTGGCACCAAGTTCTGCCCAGGGTGCACTTCGTGCGAAGTTTCCCCTGGTGTTTACCAGAGGTGCACTTCGTGCGAACTTGGTGACAAGTTCGTGCGAAGTTGCCCTTTTTGGTGCGAAGGTGGGCTGTTTTGGTGTCAAAATCACGTGTTTTCGCATCGTATCTTCGGCAAATCGAGTGTTCATCCCTCTAGCCTCAAGTTACTGATCAAACCTAGCGCTGGAGAGGTCTTTTGAGCGATCTTAGTCAGTTCATAGGAACTTGGACTAATTTGTGCGAACTGGTAGTTCGCACAAAGTAGTCTAGTTCGTACGAACTGGCTGTCTTACATCTTGTGCTTCCGGAACCGAGTTTCCACTTGGAATAGACGTATTACTGAACCCATTTCAAGTTTATTGTCTGACCATGCTTTGTTCCACTATCTAGTGAACGAAACACCCGTCGGTTTGTCCGTTTTCGGTGTAAAAATCAATGTTTTAAACAGTTTTCTCAGATCTAACACTTGGGGAGTTGAAGCCATCAAGATTTCTAGCTTGGGAAGCCAAGGTTAAGCCCAATATGCTCGTTTAAGTGCAGATATACGTTTAAAATAAGAAGTTTTATGGAAAAAGATGAAGATTTTCATAAAAGAGAAATTTTGATGAAATCGAAGGAAACCTTGTGCAAAATCGTAGTGGAAAACGTTGTGGTTTGCATAAAACAAGTCGTTTGTTACTTGGAAATCAGAGAAATGCGGGTTTGGGAGTTCTGGTGCGAAGTGGCAGCAAGAGGTGAATGAGTGGAGGTGCCGAGTATTTATAGGTGCGAAGTAGTAGCCTACTTCGTGCGAACTTGCCCTTTTGGCTAGGAAAAGTTCCAAATTTCGTTCGTTGGCTTATTGTTCGGTGTTTTATTCGTATTAGGTAGTTACGTTAAGCATTTTAGCGAGGTGTTAAGTGTTACGTTACCATAATAATGCGATAGAGCGAGCTGTGTGAGTATGCGAGCGTTTTAGCGAGAGTAAATCATATAATAAACATAAGCATTTATAACATACAACATTGCATAGACCATATAATTAACTGCGATTTGAGTTCGCATTGAGAGTTGCGAGTATTAGGTGTTTTTAATTGCGGTAAACAAGTGATTAAAATGCGTTTTAAAATAGTTTAACCATTATAATGAATCTCAGAGTACAAAAACGGGTTCGAAACAGAAATAACGGAAATAGCGGGATTCGGATAACAATCCAAAAGATCAGGTTGTTACAGTTACGGTTGTCGAAGACGGTGATTGTGACGGAGTGGGGTGGTGGTGTGTTGGTGGTGGTTGTTCTTTCTAAGAAGGTGGCAGTGGTTGCAGTGGTGGCGGAGGTGGAGGTGGGGGTGATATGGTGGTGTGAGGTTTCTATAGAGAGAGAGTGTATGTGTAGTATGTGTATCGGTATGTGTTGTATAAGTGTGTATATATGAAAATTAATATATATATTTATATATATTTATATATATATATATATATATATGTATATATTAATATAAATTTTTACATAATTAAAAGAAAATATATATTTAAAACGAGATTGGATGAAAATGGCAAAAACAAAATATAATTGTAAAGTGACCAAAATACCCTTTGACTTAACTGGGTATTTTGGATGGAGCTATGTCAGATGATTAAAATGGCAACAAAATGAAAAAAGGCGGGGACCCAAAGGAGAAAAAAAACTATTTGAACTAAAATGTCAATTTAGGACAAACTTCAGGGACTGAAATAACAATTTACTCTTAAAACAATCAACATAAAAGTTCAAAGATTGGATTTATGGTAGAAAGATGAAAAGTAGAAAATTATGAAAACGGAAGATGGAACCCGATATTCTTCGTTCTTGTGCCTTGGATTTTCAACCTTATTGATTTCTTGCTTTATCTTCAATTTTTGACGTTCGGGAGCTCAAACCACACTACCACCACCACCAAAGGGTGTAAGCCTGTTAATGAGGTGCACATGAAAGGGTGGGTGGGGTTCACATCTCTTCACCACATTCAAACACACACATTTATATTTTTGATTTTTTTCTTTTATTTAAATATTTGTCAAACCACAACCTGATAGTTAAATAGTGAGTTAATTAAAGTCTTGCTGTTTACGTGAAAATGATGTGACGTTTTAAAGCCCCCTTCCATATCAAACCCATGCCAAGTTAAATAGTAATAGTTGAAAAAATCATATAACCTTTATCTGAATGCATATACAAGTTTTTATACTACTTTTAAATGAGTATATGCATATTTAAGAATGAACGAAAAAATGTTTTAATATGAAATTAAAAGTACAGAAACAATATTTTTTCTAGAGAGGACATTTCTTTAATCAAAGATGTTTCGGATTAACCGACCTAAACCAATAAGATTACTAATTTAACCCGGCCGCCTATGCTTTTATAACCGTACTCGTGCGAGATTTTATATAATTTCTTTTCCACTCAGGCCGCTATTTCTGCAAGAGTAGCGGAGGAAAACCTTTGGTGTTTCAGTTATCCAAGTTACTAGACATCTTTTTACCCCTTTGATAAAAATCATTCAAATTTACCTATTTGCCCTTTAGAAATCATTTGGTGAGATTGATTCTATATCCTTTATTTCTAAAAGTTTTCGCATTTTTTGTCTTATTTTATGGGTTTTTTTAGGTTTTTGATTATTTTTTTTGGACCAGTTATGGCTTCTATCTTTTTAATATTTGATCTCTTTCTGCTGCAGAAGTTGAAGCTGAGATAAAAGCTAAAAGAGTCGAGCTTGAATTTTGATAAGTTCGAGTTTGGCATGACTCGTTTACACTTATGGCTGGGATGCTTAACTATTCATAGCTTCCAAGAGCTAAGTAGAGGTGTAAACGAACTGAGCTCGAGTACGCTTAATCTTGTGTTCGGTTTGTTTTGAGTTTATTCTTATCAAAATTTGAGTTCGGCTCGTAAGTAGGCTTTTAAAGCTTGAGCTTGGCTAGTATCTAATTTATTGATTACTTTATGTATATTTCAGTTATCTTATTTATATTTATGATTGAAAAATATTAAAGTATTAGATGTAACAATTATTGTTATATAAGAATATATTAAATAAATCAGATAACAAAATTCTATAAATAATAGCTCGACAGCGGGTCGATAAGTGAAGCTTACACTTAGACTCATTTAAATTCAATTTGGTTCACCCCTTTAACGAGTTAATCTCGAATAGCTCACGAGTATGTAGATCATTTACCGTTCTACCGATAAGAATCGTATAGCTGATTTGGCGGCCCAAGGCTTTTAGAAATGTTTTAAATACCAATACCAATACCAGTCGCGGGCCTCGAGCCCCGTACGTACGATAAGGACCGGTTAAACTAGCAAACGGTAAACATTATGTGTTGGTGGTAAATCCGATAACACATGTTCAAATTGTTGCATTGGTTTTATTAATCTTCAAATTTGATTTTTGAAATTTAAATTTTTAATAAATTCACGATAATTATGAGATTTACCTTTCATGTTTCGGTGAAAAAATCTAGCGATTATTAATCGATTGTCTCAAACAGTTCCAAGCTTCCCATCGAAGATAACTTTAGGAGTATCTTTTGCCATTTTGGAGTATCTTTTATGATGTTCATGTAATTATGTACTTCAGATTATTTTTTGAGTTAGAGTTGTATTATTATGAAATTATAGGGTTAACTAATCAACCTAGGATTACCGCTCGGTACTACCGGTTGAAACATGTTCAAGCCAGATTTAAAAAATCGGCTTTTAGAGTCGTTATACGAAAACGAAATTATAAAAATGAGAATTTTAACAAAAATGTGAATTGATATAATATATGTATTCAAGTTTATCTTTTAGTTACTTCACGTAAAATCTTTTATTAATTTGTATAAGTTACTTTTATACAATCTCCCTTCAAAATGAAGAACATCGTCAATAAATTTGATCATTATTGTAAAATTATGGACTTAAAATAGTTTTTTTTAGTAATATTAGTAAAATAATTTTTTTGGTAATAATAGTTTGCTAAATTAGCAACACTCACATTGGCAGTTGCAGTATTTTATATGCCTTTATGCAATATAAGTAATTAGAAAAGAATTAGGTTTTGTATGATGAAATATATACCTAAAATATTAACGTAATAATACACATAAAAAGGTTGAAGAAAAATAAAACTAAAAGAAAAGGCAACAAGGGAATTCATGTGCTTTCATCCTTTTTTTAAGTTGATCTTTTAAATTTATATTTGTGTGTTAGTTTGTGTCATTTAATTTATTAGAATTAGAAATTTCTTAATTCTCAAAATATATATGCACCGGTAATATCTGAAAATTTATCCAATTATATAAAATAAATTCAAAGTGTAGAAAATTTGTTTGTAAGAAAAGAATTAAAGAAAACTGTTTTACAGATTTTGCCATCAGGCTTTTGATAATTCCTTTAAATATGAAAACATTTTAAAATATCTTATCTGATAGTGAAAAAATAACTTGATTTACAATATAACATGCATAACCATTTTGGTAGTGAAGTAAATATATATACTCAAGTGGTAGTGTTATAGCGGTGCCGGTATCTAGTAACTTTCATTAGAGGAGGTCTTTGATCGTCATTTCGTTCGTGACAAAATATCATACGTAGAGTATAAGGGATGCAAGTTCAACTCTCATTTGGTGCAGATTGAGGCATTGGTAGAAAATGATAGGAGATCTATGAAAACCTGGGTTCGATCCGTGAGCTAAACGAGTTTTACTGGTAATTTCACCGTCGTGTCTACGGGCAGGTTGGCTACCGGGTTTTTTCTGGAATTGGTGATGTACTCGGGTTACTCTCGGAGTACTCTATTTGATCTAGTGAGTGATGTAAGAATTCTCGAGATTGATTCTGTTCGCCGTTTAAAAAAAAGTCAAAGAAAATAAAAGAGTGTTGTGATGAATTTTTTAAGGGTAATGATGTGGTCAAAAGGAAATCTAAGCCGTTCCGTACAAGTGGGCGGGTACGAGGATGACCATCCACGTAACCCACTGATGAGCACGCGATATATGGTACTCGACTTTTCTCCACGGTTCACGTGTCCATGCTTTTTACGATTTGAAGCCGACACGTGGGTCCCACTTTTCAACGTGGCACTCCACTGCCATGCATCTTATCTTTGTCGTCAGATATTCTTATCTTTTTGGATCTGTATTGTAGTGTAGTCTATGCATGAGTATTGTACAACTCCTAATGCACAATCAAATACAACAACATAGCAAATTTATATTTATATATTATTATATATAATATATACTACAATCAATCAGTTCGTGGGAGAATAGTGTCAGACAGTTATCTATTACTTACTTATTGTTTCACTTAAATTATAATTTTATCATATTTACATTTTATCTTTTCAGACCTAATCTTAACTTTACTATCAATGAACTTTACTGAATGTGATGGTAATGATTAAAGAAAGTTAAATTAATTCACACTATTGTCTGTTTGTCGACAATGATACACATTGACAATTTCAACAGATGTGATTCTAACTTTTGTTTTCATTGCCAGGGGATCTCATTTTAATGAATACGTAACTTCGTTTCCTGTTATTTTCTATTTATCTCGTTTTAAAACAATTTACAATATCTGATTGATTTAATATAGGCAATTGTTCATTACGAGTGGACGAAGATACATCTCCTTTAGATTGGAATTGTCATGGTCAACGGAATAGCAAGTTACAACTATTATTAGTCAATTTGCTAGCATGAATTATTAACGATCAATGTGTATTATGGTGTATTAAAATCCAATTAGCCGTGTTTAAAATATATAATCACTACAACTTATGGATGAAAGTATAATTTACGAATAAAAAAAGAAGTGGTTAATTTCCTTAAAAGTAGACATTTATGGAAGTATGAACATAGCATAAAGTTAAAACACTTGCATTTTGAGACAGACCAAACGGCATCTCATCTCCAACGTTTTGTACATGAACATGCCACAACTGTTTATAAAAGTTGGTGCCCTTTTTTCTGAACGGACTCACCCGTTATGTATTTTCTTATCCAATAATTCATACGTTTTAACTCAACCAAAGGTTGGCTGTACGGACACATGGTTTGCTTTTCACGATTTTCAAATGGCCGATTAACCAAACGGTTTCGTACATGATTTAGCTAAAAGATGTCCAACTTAAACCAGACTAAACCGGTCTCTCTCTCACATTCGTATGTGGGAACACGTGTTTGTAATGCAAAACGCCAAAACTATAAAAAATACGAGAATTTTGAAAATCAAAATAAATAAGGAATATTAGATTTAAATAACTTTAACTTTCATATCGATTGGCCGATATAATTCTCAACTTTCGATTTGTACCACATCACTCCCAACTTATTTTCCGCTGACACTCCCAAACTACCTAGACCCTAACCCAATTAGATGACTCAGATGCCACATCATCAAACAAGTGTCTCATCAGATGCTACATCACTAAATAAGTGTCACATCAGATGCCATGTCAGCAAAAAAAATCATGTCAGATGCCATGTCACTAAACAAAGTGCTACTACATCAGCAAAAAAACTAACTGGGTTAAGATTCAAATAGTTTGAGAGTGACAGAACAAAATAAATTGAAAGATGAGAGTGATGTGATACAAATGAAAACTGAGAGTGTTATTAGTTAATTGGTGAAAATTGATATTATTTAAATCTAATATCCTAATAAAAATGTATTTATTGTGTATTTATCTAAAAATTTAGTATAACTATCAAAATACAGAATTAATATGTTAACATACTTGATTGATATTGCATAAGCGTTTTATTTTATGCGTATATATATTATAATAAAGTATATATAGATATCTACGAATGTGTAGATTTACTATAGCTCTTTGATCTACATAAATATATGTGCCTACGTAATCTATCTTTTTACCGGCAACTCACTTTATATCTGTATATAAAGAGCTAGCAAGCCGCTGAAAAACTTACAACAGGAAAAAAAAATAAAAAGACAACATGATAACCGAACTACAGAATACTAGAAGCATTGAAAACGACCCAATTCTACCAAATGACATTAGGGAGGTTGGTCAGATGCTTAATCCACAAAACGGAGTGTTATAAGGAAAATCTAACAGAGAAAGTATCATATCTAATTAATCAGATCGATTAATCATTTAAGATCAGTGACGATAATGTTCCGTCTATTTAGTTTTTAATAAATGAATGATTTACATTGCTTTAAAATATCCATATTATTTAGAGTTTTGTGTTAAACATTTCCTGCATATGTATATAACTTAGAGTAAATTGTCATTTTATTTTAGTCGCTGAGGTTTGATCAAAATTGTTATTTTAGTCCAAATAGTTTTCTTCTTGTCATTTTAGTCCAAATAGTTTTGTTTTCTGCCAGTTTAGTCCTCAACTCTTGTCATTATTTGCCACGTCATCAACCAACATCACCGCCATCATCTTCACTGTAAACCGGCACAACACCACCACCATACCATCGCACCTACAAAAAAAAGAAAGAAAAATATGGTTTGACCAAAACTCACCTAAGTTAACTAATTTTTTTTAATGGAGTTAGTGGGTTTGATGAAAATGGCAAAAATGACTAAAATCAAGGACTAAAATGACATAAAACAAAACTATTTGGACTAAAATAGCAAGAAAAAACTATTTATACTAAAGTGACAATTTTGATCAAATCCTAGGGACTAATACGGCAATTTACTCATATAACTTAAGAATGATAATTATTTTGAGAACCAGATAAAGAACTATCACAAGGAAAATTGGATTTCAATAATCCCAACTTTCACATATCAGTTGGCAACCATCCTAACTAAAAAAATGTTATGTGATAGTTCCAACGTTTAACCTGTTTTTCTTTAGTGATCTCATATTAACTAAAAGTTAATTCAATTAGTTTTTGTTGATGTGGACTGATTATGTGGTAAAAAAAAGTCCAACTTTTGCTAATGTGGATTGCTTACTAGGATAACTTTTAGTTAGTACATAAAAGTTGCATGGAAATAGCTTAAACTTGTGACTGTCACAAAATATTTTCTTAGCTAGAACTGTATGTAGGGTCGGCTCAACCATTTTGGTGGTCTAAAGCGAATTAAAAAATCGAGACGTTTTTCCAAAAAAAAAACATGAACACTAATTGAGAAAAATTCTCCTTTACCCGGGCTTGGACCGACAAAATAAACTAAAAGGTTTATTGTTGGCGAAGTTAATTTAATTTTTTTTTTACATTTTTTGTATTTTATATATTTTTTTGTATGTGGAAAGATAACTTAGACCAACCCAAATATCACATATATATATATATATATATATATTTAAACTTAGAGGCTCTATTAATTTGGAGGCCTAAAGCCTAAGCCTCGAAATACTTGTGTTTGGGCTGGCCTCACTGTATGCTGGCCAAAATGTTAAGGATTATTAAAATCCATTTTTAGTATGCATAATGCTATAGTTGTGAACCTTGTTCTCTAGTTAATGCGATTCAATGCAATGCTGAGATTGGTAAACGATGAAAAATCAAACATAGAACGTTTAACACATTTTTTAGTATGCATAATGCTATAGTTGTGAACCTTGTTCTCTAGTTAATGCGATTCAATGCAATGCTGAGATTAGTAAACGATGAAAAATCAAATATAGAACGTTTAACACATTGGGCCGGCCTGTAGGGGTGTTGGGTGGGCGACGACATAAGGCCCAACCCCTTCAAGGGCTTAAATCTTTTTAATTTTATATAGAATTTATACTTATAAGATATAATATATATGTACCGAATCGAGAGATAACATAAATGAGTTTTTGTACTAATGGTTACTGTCTTGCTTAAACAACATGGAGACCTGGGTTTTAATCCAGTCGTCTCCAAATATCTTTATTTTAGCTTATTTTTTGGTTTTTTTTTTTTTTGTTAGTGGCATTTAACGTTTAATCTTGTCAATTGCATCTTTTCTTTTCATTAATAAATTAGTTGCTAAAAATAACTATTTAAATTACATCTACACAAATTTTAGTGATTGATGAGTTTATATTAAATGGAGATTCCGAACAGGACCCAAATTATACATCTCGCATAGGGCTGTTTGTTTTTTCGTAATTTTCAAAGACAGACTTTTTAACCCATCACCTATACTCTAGACCCTTGAAAATGTTAAGATTATAATCGCAGCCACTTTAGCTCTTTCTTGTAACAAAATGAACATAACATCGTCCCTTGCGGTTTAGTAGCATTGATGATTCCCCTCCATAAACATTGTGCATGGTGTTTAGATATAAAAATTGTTGTTAAATATATAAAACAAATTAAATATAATATTTGTGGGATAATATTAAATAAAAAGTTAATTTGACTAAGTAGGATAAAAAAATCTTAACCTTTCATTTTTTAAATTAATAACTAAAATGAAAATGTGGGAAAATAATAGTGTACGAGTATTTTTGGAATAGCCTATATGTTGACTTTCTCTCCACATGCATATTCTACTTCTAATTTTTAAACGTTCATAACTTTTTATATCACATTATTTAAAAAAACTGAACCATAAAATCGGGCATCGTTTTATTTTTAATTTGAGTACCATATTGTTATATAAAATATGACAACTAAAAAACTTAAAAAATTATGTTGTATTTCTATGTTGTATAACATTTTTGTGATGTAGTTTTTATTTAGAGTAAATTGCACAAAACGTCCTTTAAGTTTCACCAATCTTGCTGGTTCCAGCCTTAATGTTTAAAAGTTGCCAAAAACATCCTTTACGTTTATTTTTGTTACGGGTTTCATCCTTTGTCACTAACCTAGTTATTAATCCTTGTTAAATGGCCTCACATGCATAGCATGTGAGGGTAAAACCGTCTTTCTGCTATTTAGGTTATAAAACCCAAATAAAATCCCAGACCCAAACCTCTACCTAACATCATCTTCCCAGACGCCACTAAGCTCCTCCCCTACCATCTCCACTTTCGCCACCACCCTGGTCGACCGCCGCCGCCCCTTGCTCGACCGCCCCCACCGCCTGCTCCTTCTACTCGACCGCCTCAGCCACCCCCTGCTCCACGCGGCTCCTCCCCCACCATCTCCACTTCCGGCACCGCCTTGCTCGACCGCCGCCGCCCTGCTCCTCCTACTCGACGCCTAAGCCGCCCCCTGCTCCACGCCACTCTGTTCAACACTCGTTCTTCTGTATGTATATGTATTGTTGTTTGTAAGTGATTCTTTAGACGTTGTTTGGTTAGAAGTGGGTTTTGTTCTTGCAGAGAAGAACATGGGTCTGGGATTTTATTTGGGTTTTATAACCTCACTAGCAGAGAAAGACGGAGGTGGAGGTGATGTGTTGGGGATTTTGTTCTTGCAGGAGGTGATGTGTTGGGGGTTTTGTCGAAGGTGAAGGTGGTGGCAGAGGAGGTGGTGTCGGAGGTGGAGGTGGTGGCAGAGGAGGTGGTGTCGGTGGAGGAGGTGGTGGCAGAGGAGGTGGTGTCGGTGGAGGAGGTGATGTGTTGGGGATTTTGGGGGTTTTGTCGAAGGTGGAGGTGGTGGCAGAGGAGGTGGTGTCGGAGGTGGAGGTTGTGGCAGAGGAGGTGGTGTCGGTGGAGGAGGTGGTGGCAGAGGAGGTGGTGTCGGTGGTGGAGGAGGACAGAGAAGATGGAGAGGAGAGCGATGATCTTGAAGGTCAGTCTGTAATTTTTTGTGGAGATCTTGGAGTCGCCATTAATGGAGGTTTGGATGGGTTTGATCTGGATGAAGAAGAAGAAAGGGGAGTGGTGGATGGTGTGATGGTTACCTGGATTTTATAACCTCACTAGCAGAAAAGACGGTTTTACCCTCACATGCTATGCATGTGAGGCCATTTAACAAGGATTAATAACTAGGTTAGTGACAAAGGATGAAACCCGTAACAAAAATAAACGTAAAGGATGTTTTTGGCAACTTTTAAACATTAAGGCTGGAACCAGCAAGATTGGTGAAACTTAAAGGACGTTTTGTGCAATTTACTCTTTTATTTACTATATTTTGTGTTGAATTTTTTGTATTAGATTTTTTTTGTTATAATCTTTTTGTGCTGAATTTTTTATATTATATTTTTCTATGCTATATATTGTTTTTACTGGAGTTTTTATGTTAGATTTTTTGTATTGGATTTTTGTGTTAGATTAGGGAGAAAACAAAATAGTGAAAGTTTGTATTTTAAAACCAAAAGGCCATTTTATCCTACTTATAATTAGGGATGACAATGGGTCGTGTTTGGTAATCCCAACCCAAAACCCGACTTAGAACCCATTGGGTTTCTACCGGTAAATACCCATCGGGTATAGCGTATACCCGCGGGTTTCGGATAAACCCATTAATCTAAAAAACATTACTCGTTAGGTATAACCGTGGATTTCGAGTATCTATCGATAACTTTTAATCAATTACATTTAGCGTTATCACTATAAAAATACAACAAATTACTACAATGTATATAATATAACATACATAAACGTATATAAAAAAACTCAAATGCATAGATGACAAAAACAACGTATGCTAATTTTTGACGATTATTAGCACTAGATAACAAAGTGACAATCTAGTTGTTCTATAATAGTTTCAATTAATTATTACAAAAAGAAAGTGTATGCAGTTCGGTGACTTTTCGGTTATCTTAATAAAAATATATATGGATAATTCATATATGTGCGTTTTAAAAAAAATTATATCGGGTAATCGGGTTGAGTAAACGTGTATATCACCAAATCCTAAACCCGCGAAAAAATATAAACTAATCCCAAGCCGGTCCCAAACCCGATTACCCGACCCAAACCAGTCCCAAATTTATCGCGTTTCGGATTTACCCATTGAGTTCGGGTTCAATTGTCATCCCTACTTATAAAAAATGTCACATACTACTTCCATAATCTTTTTTAAACTACTTAATCAAACCCCACTTTTTAATAAATTCTTTCATCGTTAATGTAACTCTATTAAACATCATTAAATCAGTTTAAATCATTTGTATGGTCAACGGATTGCAATGTTGCATAAATTACAAACATTTCAATATTTCAAAATATTTTATATATATATATATATATATATATATATATATATATATATATATATATATATATATATAGTGATGATGAATGGTAACCAAATATATATTTATTGTCATCAATTTTTTTGCTTTTAATTTTTTTTATTTTATTATCTTAGTTAATATTAAACATATTATATTATTCTATTATAACTTTTAAGAAACGATATTTAAAAAATTTTGAGTATGCCGTTCTGACATCGCTATTTTTGTCCTCATCTTGACAAATAAAGGTCAAATATGTGTTTTGAGTGATAACATACAAGTAAGTAATCGAAGTACAAACGTATGTGTTATCAAAACTACCTCACATCTAGTCTTTTTTTGTAAACTGATGTTGTTTAACATTTTCGTTACTGTAATAATATAATGTTATGTTTTATAGAATTTTGAATATTTAATTGCGACGTGCTTATTTATCTACGCATCAATAAAAGTTTTGTTCATATCGGGCGGTTCAAAAAAAATTTATTTTTTTTGTTCTTTGTTGTGACAAACTGAACCAATATCGTCTTATTGTTTATTTAATTTTTATCCGATAACTCGCATTCATTATCTTTTTTAAATTATGAATACGTGACTGTGTTTAGTAATTATTTATCGAAATTCTTGTATAAACTTTGTTGAAAAAAAGAGTTTTATTCAAGATAGTGCAATAACGAACCAAACGGTACTATATTGGTTTGTTATTATCGGAACCAGTATCAATATTCATTTTATAGTTTTTTATCTACATCGATACCGGTATTGTTATTATTGGAACCTATACCGGTATGCATTGTAGGGTTTTTAATGTAGAACACATACTTTTGTGCATATTATTAACTTTAAACCGAATGGCGGTACCATAGCACTACCTTCATTAGCCAAACCGATAACGTATGAATTCATGCCACATCGCGCTCTAGATATTGACCTAGAACCCTAGTGAATCGAACAAATATATGCATCAGTACCGATATTATTTTATTATTGTTAGAATCGGTACCGATATTTGTTTTATGGTTATTTATTGACATCGGTGCCAGTATTGTTATTATCGAAACCAGTATCAATATTCGTTTCTAAGGTTTTAAGTGCTAAACACACTCTTTTATGCATATTATTGACTTTAAATGAATGTTGATACTATAGAGATTGTAACAACCCAACTTTTCGGGTGTTATCCATTTTATCGTCTTTCCTTTGTAACCGTTGTATTATGAGATTCGAACATTAATGGAAAATCTATTTTAAATACATTGTTATGTCGCTTATTTAAACGCATCTATCTATTTAATACTTGCAACGCTCAACGCTCGACACAAACTCAATCGCGGTTATTATAATGATTTACGTTACCTTATGTGTGTTATGTATGATTTATAATTTGTGATTTATACTCGCTCTTGCAACGCTCTCGCACGCACAAATTCGCTTTATCGCATTATATTGCTAACGCAACGCTTAACACCTCACCGAAACACTTAACGTAACTAACTAATACGAACCGAATCATCAAACAAACAGTCAACAGGTGAATTGGAAACAATTCGTAGGAGAAAGGGCTAATTCGTACGAATTACCACCCAAGCTTGGCTAGTTCGTACGAATTAGTGGTCTAATGCGCACGAACTGCCCTCCTGCACCTCTCACCCTCATCTCCTATAAATACCCAACACACCCACATGCACTTCTCTTGCTGCCACTTCACACCAAAACGCTCCTACTCGTTTTTCTCTGATTTTCAAGTAAGAACAACACCATTTCATAAAGAATCACAACGATCTCAACTATGATTTCTAAACGAGTTTATCTCTGTTTTCATCTAAACTTCTCTGTTACGAAAATCTTCATCTTTTTCCATAAAACTTCTAATTTTAACATAGATATACACTTAAACGAGTATATTCGGCTTAGCCTTGGCTTCCCAAGCTATAAATCCTGATTATTTCCGACTCACCAAGTGTTAGATCTGAAAAAAACTGTTTAAAGTATTGATTTTTACACTACAACGGACTAAACGACGTGTGTTTCGTTCACTAAATAGTGGAACGAGGCATGGTCAGACAACATACTTGAAATGGATTCGAAATTACGTCTATTCCAAGTGGAAACTCAGTTCCGGAAGCACAAGGACGCAAAACAGTCAACTTTGCAAACTGGACTACTTCGTACGAATTAGTCCTAGTTCGTACGAACCAGTCCAAGTTCTTAAAAGTGACTAAACTGCTCTACAAGACCTCCCCAGCTTTTGGTTTGCATAGTAGCTAAAGGTTGGAAGGATGGACACCCGGTTTCCCTGACGAACGATGCGAAAACGCTCGATTTTGAACACAAAACAGCCTAGTTCGCACCAAAATGGCTAATTCGCACGAAGTAGACCTCTAATTCGCACGAATTACCCATCTGGTGCTGAGTTGGTGCTAATTTGTACGAAGTGTAATTCGTACGAACTAGCACTAGTTTGTGCGAACTACAATTGTTACACCACTGAACTTCACTCTAACTGTTTCAGGCCTTTCGGAAGACTGATGCACTTCTGATTTCGCTTACAGGCTAATCCAAGCGCTCCCTTCAATCCACAGCAGATTGTGTTTACTTGCTAAGCACGAACTGTGAGTATACTTGAACCCTTTTTCGCTTTAACACACTTTTGGGTGTTACATACATTCTCTATATCAGAACACGCTACACACAACACTAAACTCTTTAAACGCTAACCGCTCTCGCATGCTATATGTGAATCGCTGAATGTTTGTTTTGCTATGTTTAAATGATGAGGACTTGCGGACCACCCTTAGCAACGATAGTACTATAGTTTGGACTCAGCACCCGATCGGTTCGGGGGTTGTTAAGGCTCGCATATTAACTTTACGTGCGTGTCCGCTATTGTGAACACGTGTCGCGCATACGCCACCTTGCTGTCGTGTTGGTTAGCTTGTATCATTATTGTTAGCATACTTAGATTCACTTCTCTATGTGTTACATGATGGTTATGCGTAAACGCTTTATCGCTATTATTATGCTATTAAACCTGTGTACTCACATTTACTTTATGTATTGACTTTTATTTTAACGTATGTGGCAGGTTGATGATTATCTTGAGCTGCAACCCGGATAGGACTCCTAGAAAAGTCACTAAATAAATCTAGGTTGTCGGATTTTGATTGTTTAAGAGTTTATGTAATTTGTGACGACTGTTATGGAATATTTGTTTAATTGTATGGGAAATTAGACCTTTTAAATATTGTCATTTAATAGTTGTTATAGATTCTCTTGAGCAATCTGATTCGCCTAGTGTCGCGCCCCAATGATTCGCCATCGGTTGTGGTGTGACATATTGGTATCAGAGCCATAACTATAGGGAATTAGGTAGAATTGCATGTTCGACTAGTCTATAGTCTAAGTACCAAATTAGACCCTCTTCGACTTAAATACTTAAATACTTGTCTAAATGCTTACATGCCTTTCCTAAGGCTAACACAATGTACACGCTTGAAAACGCTCGTATAACACAAACAAGGGATTGTGTCGAGATTAGGTGTGAAAACCAAGAAATCTCGATAAGATCACTCACTCCGCGTACTATTTACTACACGAGATTCTTTCGTTAAGTTAGGAGTTGTCACACCCCGACCCGCAGCGGAAAAAGAGTCGGGGCATAATTGGGTTATCACCAAAGCTCATGATGTTTACGAAATGTTTCATATTTATTAAATTCAAAATACAACTTAATGTTCAAACCAAATTCATACAAATACAAGGAAATGAAACAAAGTAAAACAATCCAAAGTCTAAACTGATTTATTCTTCTAGGCCGTCCTATATGTTTCTTGCTTCAACTGGATCACCTGTATCATGCGTAAAAATGGGGGATTTTGGGTCAACAAAAGTTGGCGAGTGAACCTTGTTAGAAACATTTGTTATTGATTTCTTGTTGTATTTAATATGGAATAATTGTGCAATAATCATATGTGAGCAAACGTATATAATCAAACAATAACAAACCACCTTGCATGAGTATATGACATGAATGATAATGCATATGTTGGCAACGTCGCTCATAGGTAATGGGGAACGGACGACCTATGATGATGTATGTGCGATCAAAGCTCAATCAAACGGAGCCGATCGTATGTTGACAACGCCACGTTCCGCTCATAGGTAATGGGGAACGGTTCCGCTCATAGGTAATGGGGAACAGACGAGCCTATGATGATGTATGTACTGAAAATGATAAATTTAAGCTAAACATTAACCACACAAACAATTGATACATATTGGATACACATTTGATCATGGATAAGATGGATGCACAAGTGTTTAAATGTAATAAATAATAAGCGACACATGATACACCCAAAAATGTGATTAAAACGGGGAATTTGTAGAGATTCACTCACATTGGGTGCGTTCGTTTGATGATGTTGAATGCGCACGAGTTTAGAGAGTTGATCGACGAGGAATAATTAACCTAAATAATAACGAAAAGGTACGGTAAATAAGTGGATTTTATTAACAATTTTAATAGGATTTTTAGATTTATTTTTGTGAGTTTAAGGTCATTTTCTAACTTTAAAAATATTATTTTTAAGTATTTTTAATTGATTTTTAAATTAAATAAATAAATAAAAATATAAAAAAATGTTGACTTTTTGGGCTGACCGTTGACCGGTCCGTTGACCGGGCCGTTGACCGGTCGGACAGTGGCTTATGTGTGCGCTGGGTGAGACTCGAACCCGGGACCTCTCGTACGCGTGCACGCAGCTCTACCAACTGAGCTACGTGTCTAACCCGTAATATTCTATGTTTTAATTATATTTATATACTGATTAAATGTTAATATATTTGGTTTATATTAAAAGAATTTAAATGATTGAACCGGTTGCAGGGAAACCGGATCGAACTCGGGTCCTTTGGTTTGTAAGCGCACAGCCCAACCAGTTGGGCTGTGTGTCATATCTGTTTAACTTACGGTTTATATTAAACTTATAAACAAACTGGAATATGTTCTAATTCAGTTTTAAAAAGAATGGTTTTAATTCGGAAAGTCGGTGCGTTTGTAAGGATTCGAACTCGTGACGTGCGCTAAGTGTTTGCACACAGTCCACCGCTGGACTGTGTGTCTAACCCGGTTTAATATCTTGTTTTAATTATTCTTATAAACATCGCCGACTTCGTCTTCTTCATTCAAAGACTAAGACGACCGATATTCAACTGTTCTTGTTTAAATCGTTCGTCGAACATAAAATTGTTTGAAATGTAATGATTAAAATGAGTTAAGGAATCGAATGTACCGATCAGACTGTATTTCTCAGAATTCCGGCAATGGTCGTCGGCTCTGATTTGTGAATTCCGTCTGATTGAATCAATTAACAGTTTTGATCGATTAGTTGTGAAATTGAGTTACTAAACAAGGATTATCAGAAGGTTTAGATGATTGTACCGATTCACAGTATGATTTTGGAAAATTCTAGAAACTTTCCGGCGAGTGCAGAATATCCGGCAACGTCGTCTGGGATTGGTTCTGGTCGATGGATTGAAGTTAGTATAAGTCTAACAATGGATTGAAAATGAAAAATTCGAGAAATTTACCGATTTGATGAATGTCTCGGTTTTCCGGCGAATGTCCGGCGATTGCAGAATATCTCCGGCGATGCAATTGATTCGAGAAATGGTGCGATTTTGAGCGAAAAGATTACCAGAGACTTGGGTGTGTCTTTATAGGGAAAAATCAAGATGAATTGGGTCTGAATTTAGTCTTGATTCATGGTCAACCTTTCTCCGGCGGTTATGACTGATGTCGCGGGATTAGACATCGGTTATAACCGATGTCGATGTTAATACGTGCGTTAAGTCAAAGGAAACCGTCGATGATTGGCGAAATCGTCGGTATTTCTGGCGAGAGCGATTTGGGCGCGCTGTTGACCGAATTCGATTTCGAATTTTATTATAAATGTTATTTGTTTTGATAGACGTCACAAAGGAGTCAAGTGGCGGAGTGGTTAAGTCTTTGTTGGTTTCATCCTGCTGACCCGGGTTCGAAACCCGGCAGCCTTCTTTCTTTTTTATTTAATTTATTTTTACTTTTTAATAATTATAGTTTTTAAATTCTAAAATGTTTATTAATTATGTATTGTTTAAAATTAAAATTAATCATAAATACTCAACGAAATTTTATAACTTGATATTCGATTAATAACCGACGCGGGTTTGGAAACCCGTTTTTCGACGGATGTTACAGTATCCTCTACTTTTAGAAATTTCGTCCCAAAATTTAAGTAGTAGTGGTAACAGGAAAAAGATGTGGGTATTTCTCGCGCATTGAGTCTTCACGTTCCCAAGTAAACTCAGGTCCTCGTTTCGACTCCCAGCGTACCCTGACGATTGGGATACGGCTTTGTCTTAAACGTTTCTCTTCGGAGTCCATAATTTCTACTGGTCTTTCAATGAAATGCATAGATTCATCGACTTGAATGTCTTCTAGAGGAATATGGAGATTTTCATCGGCGAGGCACTTCTTCAAGTTCGATACGTGGAATGTGGGATGAATTCTGTTGAGTTCTTCTGGTAGGTCAAGCTTGTATGCTACAGGTCCTACTCTTTCGAGTATCTTGAAAGGTCCTACGTAGCGTGGTGCTAGCTTGCCTTTTTGGCCAAAACGAACCACACCCTTCCACGGTGATACTTTTAAAAGTACTTGGTCACCAATGTTAAACTCCAAGGGCTTTCGTCGTTTGTCTGCATAACTCTTTTGACGACTTTGTGCCGCTAGAAGATTGTTTCGAATTTGATGGATCTTGTCTGTTGTTTCTTGAATTAATTCTGGACCGGTGATTTGAGCTTCTCCAATTTCGTGCCAACATATTGGTGATCGGCACTTACGACCATATAAAGCTTCGAAAGGTGCCATGCCGATACTTGAATGATAGCTGTTGTTGTACGAAAATTCAACTAATGGTAGATGAGCGTCCCAATTCCCTTTGAAGTCTATGACACATGCTCGTAGCATGTCTTCAAGAGTTTGGATGGTGCGTTCAGATTGTCCATCAGTATGAGGATGAAAAGCGGTACTGAGGTCTAATCGTGTACCCAAGGCGGCTTGTACGGCTTGCCATGTTCGTGAAGTGAAACGACCATCGCGGTCTGAAATGATGCTTAAAGGTACACCATGACGACTTACAATTTCGCTGATGTAGATGCGAGCTAACTTCTCGTTCTTGAAGTCCTCGCGAATCGGAATGAAGTGAACTGATTTTGTGAGACGATCAATGATTACCCATATAGTGCCATACCAACTGGAGGTGTGAGGTAACCCGGTAATGAAGTCCATGGTTATGTTTTCCCACTTCCATACATGTATTTCAGGTTGGGTTAGAAGTCCTGAAGGTCTTTGATGTTCAGCTTTTACTTTAGAACAGGTAAGGCACTTGGATACAAAAACAGCAATATCCTTTTTCATGCCAGGCCACCAGTAGGTGTATCGAAGGTCTTGATACATCTTGTCGGCTCCTGGGTGTACAGAGTACCGTGTTTTGTGCGCCTCATTCATAAGGAAATCACGAAGGTTATTGTGGTCGGGAATCCATATGCGATCTGGATAGTACAGGATACCGTCGGATTTGGTTTTGATTTTAAGTTCTGCTCCACAAGACAGCTCCTTGCGTACGTCGTTTTCTGTTACAGAAACATGTTGAGCTTCTCGGATTCGATCTTTGATGTCGGTTATGATTTACGAACATAGAAGACGAATGGAGTTCGCATAACCTTTTCGACTGAGCGCATCGGCCACCACGTTTGCCTTGCCAGGATGATACCGAATTTCACAGTCGTAGTCATTAAGAAGTTCGACCCATCTTCGTTGCCTCATATTCACCTCCTTTTGGTTAAAGATATGTTGGAGGCTCTTGTGGTCAGTGTATATTTCACACTTGGTACCATAGAGGTAATGTCTCCATATCTTAAGAGCGAACACAACGGCTCCAAGTTCCAGGTCGTGGGTAGTGTAGTTCTTCTTATGAACTTTGAGTTGTCTAGAAGCGTAGGCTATCACCTTTCCTCTTTGCATTAATACACAGCCTAGTCCTTGCCCGGATGCGTCGCAATATACTACAAAGTCATCGCAACCTTCGGGGAGAGTGAGGATAGGTGCGTCACAAAGCTTTTGCTTAAGGGTTTGAAAGGCTTCTTCTTGTTTAGGTCCCCATATGAAGGGTTTTCCTTTATGTGTCAAAGCCGTGAGTGGTACAGCAATACGGGAGAAATTTGCAATGAAACGGCGATAGTAACCCGCCAAACCAAGAAATGATCTTACTTCGGTAGGGGTACGTGGCGCTTGCCATTCCTGTACTGCTTTGATCTTTGAGGGGTCGACATGTATTCCCTTGTCATTGACGACATGTCCAAGGAATTGTACTTCTCTTAACCAGAATTCGCATTTGGAGAATTTAGCGTAGAGCTTTTCGGTTCTTAAGAGTGTGAGGATGAGTCGAAGGTGTCGTTCATGATCAGATTTAGACTTTGAGTAGATGAGGATGTTGTCGATGAAGACTATGACAAAGCGGTCGAGATAGGGTTTGCATACCCTATTCATTAGATCCATGAATACAGCTGGGGCGTTGGTTAATCCAAATGGCATGACCATGAATTCGTAATGACCATAACGAGTTCGGAAGGCGGTCTTTGGGACGTCTTCTTCATGTACTCTGAGTTGATGATAGCCAGAACGAAGGTCAATCTTTGAAAAACAGGTGGCACCCTGAAGTTGGTCTAGTAGATCATCGATGCGAGGTAATGGATAGCGGTTCTTGACCGTTAATTTGTTGAGTTCTCTGTAGTCGATACACATGCGAAATGTTCCATCTTTCTTCTTCACAAACAGAATAGGTGCACCCCAAGGCGATGAGCTAGGATGTATGAATCCTTTGTCAGTCAGTTCTTGCAGCTGACTAGCCAGCTCTTGCATTTCGGATGGGGCTAACCTATAGGGAGATTTCGCGACGGGTGTAGCACCAGGTACAAGATCAATGCAGAATTCGACTTCTCTCATGGGAGGAAGTCCTGAGATGTCGTCGGGAAAGACTTGTGGGAATTCTTTCACTACAGGTATATCTTCTAGTTTCTTCTCCTTGTTTCCCTTCTTGACGACGTGAGTTAAGAATACGACATAGTTCTTGCGGAGATACTTTCAGGCTTGAAGGCTGGACATCAATTTGAGTCCTTTCGAAGGGGTTTCTCACAAAGATTCGTAGGGTTTGACCGTCTGCGAGAGGAATGCGAATGAACTTTTCGCGGCATACCACTTCAGCCTGATGTTGGCTGAGCCAGTCCATACCGATTATAATGTCGAAACTTCCCAACTTCATAGGAATGAGGTCAACTGGAAAATCGTGATCGTTTAGAGTGAGGGTAAAATTTCGTATAATAGAGTTTAATGAGACCGGTTTCCCGTCAGCAACTTCCACCGTTATGGATTCCATGAGATTATCACGAGTTTGGTTGAGGATGGGTTCAAATTCTAAGGACACAAAACTCTTATCCGCGCCAGTTTCAAATAACATGGATGCATAACTACCATTGATGAGAAACGTACCGTTAACGACGTTGTTGTCGGCCCTAGCTTGATTGGCGTTGATGTTGAAAGCTCTTCCTCTAGCAGGTGGAGGAGCTTGGTTAGCTTGGTTCACCGGATTTGCTTGAGCTTGGGCATGAATGATGTTCACCAAGCGTGGACAAGTGTTTCTATAGTGGTTTGGGTCACCACAGTTGTAACAAGCCCGCATGGGTTGCATCATGGGGTAATTGGGTTGGTAGTAGGTTTGGGCCGTATGTTGTGTAGGTGGTAGAAGTAAGGGTTGTTGGGCTTGGCCCACTATCTGATGGTGGGATTGGGTTGAGGGCTGATTGCGGTTCGTTTGCTGAAGTGCGCGACAAGTTTGGATGGTGTGACCTGCACGGCCACAGCTGGTGCAATATTGACAGGGATGTTCGGGAAAGTGATGGTATTGGCAACGGGTGCATTTCGGGTAAGGGCCGGAGTATGGCTTTTTGTATGGTGCAGTTGAGGGAGCAACTTGGGTGATTGGTGCGGCAGTGATAGGAGGGTTTTGTTTGAGTGACAGCAAAGTTTCGGGTGTTTCGCTTCCTTTTACCAGTAAACTTTGAGGAGGAGGTGGAATGGTTTGAAGTTTGGCCCTCAATGGGGGCTTTCTTTTTCTCATCCTTAAATTTGCCCTTTCGGATGCGATTCTCTGTAAGCTCGGTATGTTGCAGGCGAAGTGCTTAGAACTGAGTCTTGAATTTTCGAGGGGAGGCCTCGAATATAGTGTTCGACTAAGCGGTATACTGGGGTGAACAAGTTGGGGATCATTTGGTTCAACTCTAGAAACCTTTGTTGTAGGAAGTATGATCTCCTTCCTTTTACTTTAACGAGTGGAATTCATCCTCTAACTTTTTGATCTCGCTTCTTGGACAGAAGCGTCTCGTCATGATTTCCCTTAACTCCTCCCATGTTAAGGCCATTGCATCTTCGATTCCTCTCTTACCTTTTTCTGTATTCCACCAGGTAAGAGCTACTCCAAATAGTCTCCCGGTTGCGTAACGTACCTTGCGATCCTCGGGACAATCGCAATTGAGGAAGGTGTTCTCCATTTCCTCAAACCAGTGGAGGAGAGCGGTGACACCTTCGGTCCCTTCATACTTTGGGGGATCGCAAGACTTGAAGTGTTTGTAGGAGCACTTTTTGAAGGGAGGGTTGTCGACGTTCTGGTCTTCATGATTGGGAGGGTTGATGGGATTCGCGGTGAGAGCTTGTTGGACTTGGATTACGATGTCAGGAAGCACCGCGGCCATTTGTTTTGCAATTTGGGTGGCCAAGCGTTCGTTTGACCTTCCTGACTTTGGACCTCCACGTAGCTGCCTAGCCGACATCTATAGGAACATACATAGGAAAATTGTGAGTTTAAGAAGTGTTTAGGTGTCATGTGTCGTTAAAAGTAATAAAATAACATAATCATCAATAATGCAACTACATCCATAGGATGTCTTGGGTTTGCTCATGTTTGGGCCTCCAATGTCCCCCATACCATCGCCTGTATAGTCATGTGGGCCCCCACGGCTATTGGCTTAGTAGGTTTCACATTGGTGTTGGCGGTTTAACACTCGCGTCACCCGAAGGAAGACCATGAAATATGTTCGCGAGATGTATGGTCGGAGGGTGTCCAGGTATAGACATAATGACAACTCAAAATGGGGTTAGTTCACACGACGTTTGGTATAGCATGCTTCGGCCTAATAGGTCCTTCGTACTCTCATCGTTAGTCCCCAGGTAGGCAAACTAGTCCTTTATTTTGGATTTATACGAATGCCAAGCCTAGACAGGACGTTCCGACTACCGGTACTCGTACCCTTCCAGTTACTACATGCCCGTCATGAGAACTCACTTTGATGTGATTTGAAAATACAAAAATCGTTGTAAAAATCATAGGAATTGTGAGGTGTGTGCTCTCATGGTATGGTATGTTATGAGGATATGATTCATGATGAGCATTGTATAATAGTATGTACTTATGAACATGCTTGTATAACATTGAATGTAACAATAAACATAAAGCATATAAACATCATGAATTTTGCATGTAACACACAAACAATTTAAAAATTCTAATCAACTATAGTATAGGCTCTAAGGGTCTAATAACCTATCATATATCCCTATAGTCATGGCTCTGATACCAATCTGTCATACCCCGACCCGCAGCGGAATAAGAGTCGGGGCATAATTGGGTTATCACCAAAGCTCATGATGTTTACTAAATGTTTCATATTTATTAAATTCAAATTACAACTTAATGTTCAAACCAAATTCATACAAATACAAGGAAATGAAACAAAGTAAAACAATCCAAAGTCTAAACTGATTTATTCTTCTAGGCCGTCCTATATGTTTCTTGCTTCAACTAGATCACCTGTATCATGCGTAAAAATGGGGGATTTTGGGTCAACAAAAGTTGGCGAGTGAACCTTGTTAGAAAACATTTGTTATTGATTTCTTGTTGTATTTAATATGGAAAAATTGTGCAATAATCATATGTGAGCAAACGTATATAATCAAACAATAACAAACCACCTTGCATGAGTATATGACATGAATGATAATGCATATGTTGGCAACGTCACGTTTCGCTCATAGGTAATGGGGAACGGACGGCCTATAATGATGTATGTGCGATCAAGGCTCAATCAAACGGAGCCGATCGTATGTTGGCAACGCCACATTCCGCTCATAGGTAATGGGGAACGGTTCTGCTCATAGGTAATGGGGAACAGACGAGCCTATGATGATGTATGTACTGAAAATGATAAATTTAAGCTAAACATTAACCACACAAACAATTGATACATATTGGATACACATTTGATCATGGATAAGATGGATGCACAAGTGTTTAAATGTAATAAATAATAAACGACACATGATACACCCCAAAAATGTGAGGACGGGGAATTTGTAGAGATTCACTCACATTGGGTGCGTTCGTTTGATGATGTTGAATGTGCACGAGTTTAGAGAGTTGATCGAAGAGAAATAACTAACCTAAATAATAACGAAAAGGTACGGTAAATAAGTGGATTTTATTAACAATTTTAATAGGATTTTTAGATTTATTTTTGTGAGTTTAAGGTCATTTTCTAACTTTAAAAATATTATTTTTAAGTATTTTTAATTGATTTTTAAATTAAATAAATAAATAAAAATATAAAAAAATGTTGACTTTTTGGGTTGACCGTTGACCGTTGACCGGTCCGTTGACCGGTCGGACAGTGGCTTATGTGTGCGCTGGATGAGACTCGAACCCGGGACCTCTCGTACGCGTGCACGCAGCTCTACCAACTGAGCTACGTGTCTAACCCGTAATATTCTATGTTTTAATTATATTTATATACTGATTAAATGTTAATATATTTGGTTTATATTAAAAGAATTTAAATGATTGAACTGGTTGCAGGGAAACCGGATCGAACTCGGGTCCTTTGGTTTGTAAGCGCACAGCCCAACCAGTTGGGCTGTGTGTCTTATCTGTTTAACTTACTGTTTATATTAAACTTATAAACAAACTGGAATCTGTTCTGATTCAGTTTTAAAAAGAATGGTTTTAATTCGGAAAGTCGGTGTGTTTGTAAGGATTCGAACTCGTGACGTGCGCTAAGTGTTTGCACACAGTCCACCGCTGGACTGTGTGTCCAACCCGGTTTAATATCTTGTTTTAATTATTCTTATAAACATCGCCGACTTCGTCTTCTTCATTCAAAGACTCAGACGACCGATATTCAACTGTTCTTGTTTAAATCGTTCGTCGAACATAAAATTGTTTGAAATTCAATGATTAAAATGAGTTAAGGAATCGAATGTACCGATCAGACTGTATTTCTCAGAATTCCAGCAATGGTCGTCGGCTCTGATTTGTGAATTCCGTCTGATTGAATCAATTAACAGTTTTGATCGATTAGTTGTGAAATTGAGTTACTAAACAAGGATTATCAGAAGGTTTAGATGATTGTACCGATTCACAGTGTGATTTTGGAAAATTCAAGAAACTTTCCGGCGAGTGCAGAATATCCGGTAACGTCGGTTGGGATTGGTTCTGGTCGATGGATTGAAGTTAGTATAAGTCTAACAATGGATTGAAAACGAAAAAGTCGAGAAATTTACCGATTTGATGTATGTCTCGGTTTTCCGGCGAATGTCCGGCGATTGCAGAATATCTCCGGCGAGTGCAATTGATTCGAGAAATGGTGCGATTTTGAGCGAAAAGATTACCAGAGACTTGGGTGTGTGTTTATAGGGAAAAATCAAGATGAATTGGGTCTGAATTTAGTCTTGATTCGTGGTCAGCCTTTCTCCGGCGGTTATGACTGATGTCGCGGGATTAGACATCGGTTATAACCGATGTCGATGTTAATACGTGCGTTAAGTCAAAGGGAACCGTCGATGATTGGCGAAATCGTCGGTATTTCCGGCGAGAGCGATTTGGGCGCGCTGTTGACCGAATTCGATTTCGAATTTTATTATAAATGTTATTTGTTTTGATAGATGTCACAAAGGAGTCAAGTGGCGGAGTGGTTAAGTCTTTGTTGGTTTCATCCGGCTGACCCGGGTTCGAAACCCGGCAGCCTTCTTTCTTTTTTTATTTAATTTATTTTTACTTTTTAATAATTATAGTTTTTAAATTCTAAAATGTTTATTAATTATGTATTGTTTAAAATTAAAATTAATCATAAATACTCAACGAAATTTTATAACTTGATATTCGATTAATAACCGAAGCGGGTTTGGAAACCCGTTTTTCGACGGATGTTACAGGAGTGATATCCATATCTTGACGAAAATCTCCACCCCTATTTTAGTGGAACTACCGACATGTTAGGTGAAAACCACAAACATGGAAAGAAGTTCTTAAGTTAGGGGTGAAACCCGCATCTTAATAACTAATTTCACTCCTCGATTTTCAATCTCACCAAAGTCTCGACTATTTCGATGAATCGGGATACGTAATAACTGGAAAGGTAATGCCGTTAGCCGTGAGGTGGTGAGAGCATTCACCTATTAGGACAAAGCGTGTGCCCGAACTCAAAGGAGTGGTCGAATTACTTTGGGTAGTCGCTGTCTCAAAACCCAGGACCCTCCATTTATTTTAAGCATGCAATCTTCGATTTTACGCATCATCGAGTTTATTATTAATTATGTGTTTAAATTTGTGAATTTTACGCTTCATCGATTTCTCGTTCTATCGTTTTCCGCTTTACAAAAATACGCACAACTCGCACAGATCTCGTAATCTAAAACGCTAATTAATCGCAATCAAACTAAAATGCACAACCCTCTTACGCGAATTCCTCATACGTGGTATTACTCGCTTATTACGCTTATAAATCACTTATCTCGTGCGCGCTACGCATGATTTGATTGAAGGTGAATACGTGCAAATATGTGATTATTTGTCTACGTGATTATGCACTTATATGATTATGTGTTGTTGTGATTACGTGATTTTGTGCCTTATGTGAATAATAATAATAAGTATATGGTGTAAAATGCAAACTTTTAAACAAAACCCATTATAATCGAATCTCATCCAATCTTTGTCTTTAGATGGCTTCCATGGGATCTCACACCCGCCGCACAGTCTAAAGGAACAACGCTGACAAGCGCATCGCATCCCTTGTGGCCAAGGAAATGGCCAAGGTGATCCCTCAAATCGTCAGCAAGATCCAAGCCATTAGCATTAATTCATCAGTGGACTCTAAGGGCGAGGCCCCGAAATCTCGGTTTAGTTTCAAGCAGTTTAAAGCCTGCGGTCCTGCAGCATTCACAGGAAAAGACGGACCAATCAAGATGTTTCACTAGTTCGACTCGATCGAAGTCACTTTCAGGCAAAGCGGATGTCCTGAAAATCTCTACACCGTTAACGCCACTGGAGTCTTTCAGTCGAGGGCGCTCGACTGGTGGACTGTCGAGCGCAACAGGCGTGGTAATGATGAAGCTTACGCTCTCGCGTGGGAAGAACTTAAGGAGCTCATGATCAAGGAGTTCTGCCCACCGCACGTAATCCAAAAGCTGGAAAATGAATTTTGGAACATCAAGCAAGTCGGTGGTGATGACGCAGGACTCACTGCCTGCTTTAAGCAACTCAGCATCATCTATCCAAGCCAGGTGGATACCACCGAGAAGGCCATCAAGAAGTATCTCCGGGCTCTCCCCGACTGTGTCGCCGACTTTGTTCAAGCAGCGAGACCGACTACTATTGACGAAACTTACCAACTCGCAGCCGAGATCAATGACAAGCAAGTCTTGGCTGGAGCTTTCAAGGTCCCGACTAAGAATCTTAGCCAAACTACTGCTGAGCCAAGCACCAATGCCACACCATCTCAAGCCTCCAAGTCAAATCACCAGAATCACAAGCGAAAGGGCAACAACAAGAACTGTGCAGTAGTCCCAGCATCGAACTCCCAGTCTCGTCAAGCTGCTACTCCCAACGCACCAGCTGCTAAGCGTACATATACTGGTCCTCACCCTTTATGCTCTAAGTGCACATATCATCACGCGGTAGGATGAAACTGCCGCTTTTGTGCCAACTGCAACATCTATGGGCACTTCCCAGCGCACTACCGCTCCGGTCCCTGTCAGCAAGTTCCTCCCGCTCTCACTGCACCGCCAGCTCCTCTCAATGTTGCTCCCCTCAACTAAGCACCGCAAGCACCAGCAGTTCAGGCATGGGCTTGCTACACTTGTGGTAACCCGAATCACTTCAGCAATGTCTGCCCACACCGTGTTGTCAAATAGGAACCACATCAGCAGCAGCCTCAGCAACAGCCACCACAGCCACCGCAACAGCAACCACCACAGGCTGTGCTCAGAATTACAACAATGTGTACGTCCCTCATTAATGGTATTTATGCTTCGTGCTTATTTGATACTGGAGCCGATAAGTGTTTTGTATCGTTGGAATTCGAAAAACTTTTAAAATGTAAACATGCTAACCTCCCAAAGACCTTCAATGTCGAAATCGCCACCTAAAGAACCGTCACCGTCAACTCCGTCTTGTGTGATTGTACTCTCGAACTCAACAATCACAACTTCCAAATCGACCTCATACTTATGCAATTAGGTAGTTTTAATGTCATAATCGGTATGGACTTTCTCCGCGAAAATCATGCCGAAGTCGTTTGTTTTGATAAAATGATTCGTTTACCACTTCCTAACGGAGATCAACTACACGTTTATGGCGAAAAATCCTCAAAGAAGTTGATGCTTTTGTCATGTACCCAAGCGAACAAGTACTTGCGCAAGTAGTACATCGCTTTCCTAGCCCACATCATGAACCCGAAGAAGGAAAAGAAAACCTTGAAAGATGTATCCGTTGTTTGTGATTTTCCTAAAGTTTTTCCCGATGATTTACCTAGTCTACCCCCTCGTGATGTCGAATTTCGTATTGATCTAATCCCTGCTGCTACACCTGTCGCTAAAGCTCCCAATCGCCTTGCACCATCCGAAATGCGCGAGCTGTCTAGCCAACTTCAAGAGCTTCTTGATAAAGGTTTTATACGCCCTAGCACGTCACCATGGGGCGCACCCGTTCTTTTTGTGAAAAAGAAGGATGGATCGTTCCGAATGTGCATCGATTATAGGGAACTTAACATGCTTATGATTAAGAACCGCTACCCTCTTCCTCGAGTCGATGATTTATTTGACCAACTTGAAGGTGCTACTTGTTTTTCGAAGATCGATTTACATTCCAGATATCACCAGCTACGCGTGCATGAGCAAGACATTCCAAAAACCGCCTTCCATACTCGCTATGGCCATTATGAATTCATGGTCATGCCTTTTGGACTCACAAACGTGCCTGCGGTGTGCAAAGCCTTTTTGGATCATTTCGTCATTATTTTCATCGATGATATCCTCATTTACTCGAAGTCTAGAGCCGAACACGCGCGTCATCTTCGTTTGGTTCTCGAACTTCTCCAAGGAAACCGGCTTTACGACAAATTCTCCAAGTGTGAATTTTCGTTTAAGGAAGTCCAATTTCTCAGTCACGTTGTTAACGACCAAGGAATCCACGTTGATCCCACCAAGATTGAAGCTGTTAAGAGTTGGAATACCCTGAAGAATCCGTCCGAAATTTGTTCCTTCCTCGGATTGGCAGGTTACTACCGCCGATTCATCGCTGACTTCTCAAAAATCGATGTACCTCTTACCTCATTGACTCATAATTATAAACCTTTTGTTTGGAGTTCCAAACAGGAGGAAGCCTTTCAAACTCTCAAGCGTATGCTTTGCGACGCTCCTGTTCTCGCACTCCCTGATGGAAACGACGATTTTGTTGTTTATTGCGATGCCTCAAACCTTGGTCTCGGTTGTGTTCTCATGCAACGAGACAAGGTTATCGCGTATGCTTCTCGACAACTCAAAATCCACGAGAAGAACTGCACTACCCATGACCTCGAGCTCGGTGCAGTTGTTTTTGCGTTAAAGATATGGCGACACTACCTTTACGATACCAAGTGTACGGTCTTCACTGACCATAAGAGCTTAAAACATATCTTTGACCAGAAAGAACTAAACATGCGTTAACGCAGATGGGTGGAACTTCTCAACGACTATGATTGTGAGATACGCTACCATCCCGGCAAAGCAAATGTCGTAGCCGATGTTCTCACTCGACGAAGCTATGTGTATAGCATCCGTGACGTTCAAGCTCTGAATAAACTCGAAACCCTGATTCGCGAAGCCCAACAAGCGTGTTTTATTGAGAATACCTTGAACGAGGAAATAAAATGTGGTGCTGAAACCCAACTGGAGAATAAATCCAATGGTTACTACCATTTTCTCAATCGCATTTGGATCCCTAGCCGCAATAGTCTCCGAGAGTTATTGATGACCAAAGCCCATAAATCTCGATATTCCGTTCACCCCGGTGCCGACAAGATGTAGCAGGACCTCCGTTCTAGGCATTGGTGGCCGAGCATGAAAAAGGATATGGCTTTGTATGTTTCGAAATGCTTAACTTGTGAGAAAGTTAAAGCCGGACATCAACGACCCTCTAGCTTGCTCGAGCAACCCGAAATTCGTATGTGGAAATGGGAGAGTATAGCTATGGATTTCATTACGAAATTCCCCGCACAACCTTTGGTCACGATAGCATTTGGGTTATCGTTGATCGTCTTACGAAATCCACCCACTTCATTGCCATACGAGAAGACTATAAGGTTGAACGATTAGCACAAATCTACACCGACGAAGTTATTTGTCGACAAGGGACGCCTCGTGACATCTCTCTGATCGCAATGGTTGCTTTACCTCACGTCTCTGGGAGACTTTTCAAACCGCTCTTGGTACTACTCTCAATCTCAGTACCGCATTTCATCCTTAGACCGACGGTCAGACTGAGCGCACGATCCGCACCCTCGAAAACATGCTTCGATCGTGTGCCATAGATTTTGGTGGTAACTGGGATTCGCATTTACCTTTAATAGAACTTTCATACAACAAAAGTTATCATATTAGTATACAAATGGCACCCTTTGAGGCACTTTATGGTAGAAAATGTCGATCGCCTATTGTATGGCACGAGATCGGAGAAGCACAATCACCGGTCCTGAGTTGATACAAGAAACTACTGACAAGATCCTCCAGATTAGAGACAATCTCCTTAAAGCTCGAGTCGTCAAAAGAGTTACGCCAATAAACGCCGCAAGCCCCTACAGTTCGAAGTTGGAGATCACGTTCTCTTAAAGGTTTTACCTGGGAAAGGAGTGATCCGATTTGGAAAGAAAGGGAAGCTAGCGCCATGATACATAGGTCCCTATAAAATTTTGGAAAGAATTGGCAAAGTGGCCTATTGACTCGAATTACCGATGGAACTTAGCAACGTACATCCGACTTTCCACGTCTCAAACCTCAAAAAGTGTCTAGTTGAAGAAAATCTTCATGTACCACTCGAAGATTTGCAAATAAATGAGACCATACACTTCGTGGAAAAGCTAATAGAAATCATGGATCGAGAGACCAAGAAACTCCGATGCTCTCGCATTCCTATTGGGAAAGTACGATGGGAAGGAAAACGCAACACCGAGTTCACTTGGGAACTCGAAATTGATATGAAAGCTAAATATCCACATCTCTTCGTTACTTCTACTACTTAACTTTCGAGACCGAATTTCCTAAAGTAGGGGTGACTGTAACAACCCCCGACTTTTCGGGTGTATCCATTTTTTCGTCTTTCCTTTGTAACCGTTGTATTCCGAGATTCGAACATTAATGGAAAATCTATTTTAAATACATTGTTATGTCGCTTATTTAAACGCATCTATCTATTTAGTATTCGCAACGCTCAACGCTCAACACAAACTCAATCGCAGTTATTATAATAATTTACGTTACCTTATGTGTGTTATCTATGCTTTATATTTTGTGATTTATACTCGCTCTCACAACGCTCTCGCACGTACAAATTCGCTTTATCGCATTATATTACTAACGCAATGCTTAACACTCCACCGAAACGCTTAACGTAACTAACTAATACGAAGCGAATCATCAAACGAACAGCCAACAGGTGAATTGGAAACAATTCGTAGGAGAAAGGGCTAATTCGTACGAATTAGAGCCCTAATTCGTACGAATTAAAGCCCTAATTTGTACGAAGTACCATCCAAGCTTGGCTAGTTCGTACGAATTAGTGGTCTAATTCGCACGAACTACCCCTCCAGCACCTCTCACCCTCATCTCCTATAAATACCGAACACACCCACATGCACTCCTCTTGCTGCCACTTCGCACCAAAACGCTCCTACTCGTTTTTCTATGATTTTCAAGTAAGAACAACACCTTTTCACAAGAATCTCAACGATTTCCACTACGATTTCTACACGAGTTTATCTCCGTTTTCATCTAAACTTCTCTGTTTTTTCATAAAACTTCTAATTATAACTTAGATCTACACTTAAACGAGTATATTGGACTTAGCCTTGGCTTCCCAAGCTAGAAATCTTGATTAATTCCGACTCACCAAGTGTTGGATCTTAGAAAACTGTTTAAAGTATTTATTTTTACACTAAAACGGACTAAATGACATGTGTTTCATTCACTAAATAGTGGAACGAGGCATGGTTAGACAACATACTTGAAATGGATTCGAAATTACGTCTATTCCAAGTGGAATCTCAGTTCAGGAAGCACAAGGACGCAAAACAGTCAACTTTGCAAACTGGACTGCTTCGTACGAATTAGTCCTAGTTCGTACGAACCAGTCCAAGTTCTTAAAAGTGACTAAACTGCTCTACATGACCTCCCCAGCTTTTGGTTTGCTCAGTAGCTAAAGGTTGGAAGGATGGACACCAGGTTTCCCCGACGAATGATGTGAAAACACTATATTTTTAACACAAAACAGCCTAGTTCGCACCAAAAGGGCTAATTCGTACGAATTAGACCTCTAATTCGCACGAATTATCCATATGGTGCTAAGTTGGTGCTAATTCATACGAAGTGTAATTCGTCCGAACTAGCACTAGTTCGTGCGAACTACAACTGTTACACCTCCGAACTTCACTATAACTGTTTCAGGCCTTTCGGAAGACTGATGCCCTTCTGATTTCGCTTACAGGCTAATCCAAGCGTTCCCTTGAATCCATAGCAGATTGTGTTTACTTGCTAAGCACGAACTGTGAATATACTTGAACCCTTTTCGCTTTAACGCACTTTTGGGTGTTACATACGTTCTCAATATCAAAACATGCTACACACAATGCTAAACTCTTTAAACGCTAAAAGCTCTCGCATGTTATACGTGAATCGCTGAATGTTTGTTTTGCTATGTTTTTATGATGAGGACTTGCAGACCACCCTTATCAACGATAGTACTATAGTTTGGACTCAGCACCCGATTAGTTCGGGGGTTGTTAAGGCTCGCATATTAACTTTACGTGCGTGTTCACTGTTGTGAACATGTAACGCGCATACTCCACCTCGCAGTCGTGTTGGTTAGCTTGTATCATTATTGTTAGCATACTTAGATTCACTTCTCTACGTGTTACATGCTGGTTATGCGTAAACGCTTTATCGCTATTATTATGCTATTAAACCTGTGTATTCACCTTTACTTTATGTATTGACTTTTATTTTAACGTATGTGACAGGTTGATGATTATCTTGAGCTGCAACCCGGATAGGACTCCTAGAAATCTCACTAAATAAATCTAGGTTGTCGGATTTTGATTGTTTAAGAGTTTATGTAATTTGTGATGACTGTTATGGAATATTTGTTTAATTGTATCGGAAATTAGACCTTTTAAATATTGTCATTTAATAGTTGTTATGGATTCTCTTGAGCAATCTGATTCGCCTAGTGTCGCGCCCCGATGATTCCGCCATCGGTTGGGGTGTGACAGAGATATCGTCACGAACCAAACAGATTACGTCTGAATTTTCTGCCACATCGCGCAAATATGTTAACTTAGAACTGTGATGAACTTAACCGAACTGAGACCCACATCAGTACCGGTATTTGTTTTTATGTTTTTCAATGTAAAATGCATTATTTTATGCATATCATTGACATTAAACCAAATGTCTGTACCATAGTGATACTGTCACGAACCGAACTAAACCAAACCAAACCGATACTGGCTTAATTCCTGCCACACTGCGTGCGGAATATATTAACTTAGAACACTGATGAATAGTAACATAATTTTTTTATGTTACAATGTTACATTTTTGTAAGGCCATATATTTGAGTAGGTTTACGCTTATCTTTATCAAACACAAGTATAAGCTATTGGGCTTAGTTTTATAGTGGGTTAGATAGTATTGGGATAAGCCATGTGGGCTAATTAAATGTTTTGGGCTTGTTTAGTTAATAGTGTGCAAGTTGGCTTTGCCCAGTTTGTATTTGGGTCACCCTATGTAACTATAAATAGGGTAAACCTTGGTAATTAGGAGGTTAGTCGATCATATTGGTTGTTCTTCTAGTATTTTCTAGTTTGTGTTAGTTGTACCAAACGAGTTTCATACCCGTGTGCAAGTTAATCAATTCGATTGTTCTTGTTCGTGTCACTTTCCTTAGTATTCCGCACTTTTGATTGTGTTAGTGATATCCGTTAGGGGGTTTTTGGGACTTACAAGTGGTATTAGAGCCTAAGAAGTCTTTCGAAGGCTCGGTTTGTTGGATATTACATCTAGGAACAAGAAAAAGTATTGAAAGATTCGAAAAAATAGAATCGAAAAAGCTGAGCTCTCGTTTTATTTCATTGTTTAATATATTTTGTTTAACACATTTTTGTGTTTAAGGTGTTTTAACAGGTTTACAATTTTGAAAGTTTGAAAAGAACATAAGAAAAATAGAAGGCTCCACGAAGTTGAAAAGAATCAGTTTTGAAGATCAAAGAACAGTTTGAAAAGTCTTCATTTGATCAGTTTTCTGGAAGTATTAAGTGTGTTTGCTGATTTTTCGAAATTATTGGTGGAAAGGATCTCAAAAAAATTTTTGAATTTTGGAATAAATTTCTTAATTTTTGGGATTTAGTGTTTTTTTATTTGTCTACATAAATATCAGCTGTGTGCGGACTGGATTATTAATTGTGTACGGTATCACACTTAAAGTGTACGAGTTGGGGTGTGCGGACTGATTTATTGGACTGTGTATGGGACACAAGTGAGGCCCAAAATAGTCAGTGTGCGGCCCAAAAATGAAAGAGTGTGGCCCAAGAAATCAGAGTGTGCGGCCAAACACCAAGTTTGTGACCTCAGCTTTATTGGGTATACAACTTAGTGTACGACCTGGCCCAAACACTTAGTGTGCGGCCCAGTTGGTTAGTATGCGGCCCAAACTTCAGTATACAAGACCCAATTACGATGTGTGTTGCCTAGCTAACAGTGTGCAACCCATTTTGGAGTGTGCGGTCTCATTGTGTGCAAAGGTGGAATTATAACCTGCTGATGTGTATGGTTTTAAACGTATTTAAGCGCATAGTTTGATTTACAAACAATCTTGGCAGACCGACTGTACGGATCCCGAAAAAGTGTTTGGACATTATATATCGTTGGACTCGAAATTTCAAGACGAGTCTAACGGTGCATTGTGATAAAAAAACTGCTTTCGGTCAGTTTTTGTATGGTTTTAACAGTCCGCTTACGGTTAAAACTGACATTTTCGGGGGATCAAAGTTTAGCAACTTAGAAATGTCTTCTCAAAGTGATGTGATTAAGCAGAAACTTGAAGGTTTTAGCTACCTTTCGGATGAATCTGTGGAAGCTTTAATTGGCAGATTTGTTGAACTGCTCTCTGAGATGAAGAAGGCTGAAATTATGGTGCCTAATCATATGAGCAACAAGAGGCTTCTAGATGTTCTAAAAAGGATTCCAGATCAACCCAATAGTAGCTGGTTTTGGAATGTGAATCAGATCATCTTGACCACCAGCTGGTATAAAATAAAGTCGGATGAGCTGATCTCACTCATCAGTTCTATGATAAGGCTGGCAAGCAGAAGGCTTAAGGTAACACATCTGTTGCAGTTTGCTCACCCATTCCTGTTGCTAATACTGCTCCATTTCTTGCTGTAGTTGGTTCATCCACTCCTGCTGATTCATCGTCGAATTCAGAATCAGGTTGTTGTACAGGTACTCAGATTCATGACTTCACTCCCACAAATACTGAGGTATGTGTAGACAATATTTGTTGTACTACTGCTTGTAGGGAAAACGCAAGTGGCTATAAAGAACAGGCCAACTCATTAGTTATGCAACTGTAGTTATCCAAATCTGATTTATATCAGATCAAAAAAGAAAATCAATGGATACAAGGATATGGTGGAGGCGCAAAAGCGTGATATCTGCCAGTTGCATAATGACTTGAGTCAAGAAAAGTGTAGGCATCTCCATTTTAAAAAACTTTTTTGAAAAACTAACTGCTGAACTTGATTCTCTAAAATCAACTTTTGAAAATACAGAGTTTAATTTTAAGAAATTTGACGTTTCTAGTGAAAAAGTTGAAAAATAATAAATAAGCAGTTACAGTTCAGTAAGAAAAAGTTAGGAATAGGGTTTGGGATATGTGTCCATTCCTCCACCATACAATCATTCCTATAGCTCTATTCCTCTGACTGAAGAGGAGATTGCAAACATGCCTGATATGGTCTACGGGCGGGCTAGCTAGTGATGTCAGGGTTGAGCCAGCAAAACCCTCAAAGGTTAAAATTTCAAAACCTAAAAGAAATGAAACAAAGACATCTGAACCAGCATCTGCACCTGTCTTTGTTAAATCAGAGGATGTCTCTAAGCAAACAGAGACATTGAGTTTTGAGAAAAATGAAGAATTGGCTAATGAACCGACTGAGTCAACTGCACCATTTGATTCCACATGTGAATCACCTGAAGCTATTAATTCTGAGAAATTGGAATCAGTTGAATCTCGTGAATCCAATTGTGAGTCTTTCGGAGCAGCTAACTCAACATCAGAGGATTCAACAGAGCTTCCACACAAGGAAAGTAACTCAAGCTCTGAGTTTAGGTGTGCTTCTGCTTCATGTACATATGAGGTAAAAGTAGAGAACTGGGTTGAGGGGGATGATGTTGTTTGCCAAGAAGCTGAGGATGTTTTTTAAGAACATCAAATTTGTCTGTTGATGCACCTCAATATGTGAAAAAGGCTATTTCTGAGCCAACTCTTATAAGCCCATCAAATAAATTTGTGTCTCCAAAACCAACAGTTTCAAATGAAATTGCAAAATCTAATTGTTGTACTAACTGTTGTAGACAGGGACATATGAAGAAGAGCAAAAAGTTTGAACAATTTGCAAACAAATCATCCAACAGATCGTTTAACTCAAATACATCATTGGTTGAATCGAATGGATCGGGATATGCTCCTTATGTTAAGAAGCCATGTTACAACTGTGACAGACCAGGTCATATTGCACGAAATTGCACACATCGTCCTTGTGTGCCATATTATGCAAAGAATCAGAGGGTTACACCAAGGGATAAATCTTATTCTAAGCCAATGAAGGTTGAAAAGCCTAAGGAAATGATGAATAAGCACCCTAAGGTTAAACATTCTGATGGGGATTGGAATGCTGCCAAAGCCAAAAGAAAGCAAGCTTTGAAACCTAAACAAGTATTGAAAATTAACAACGTTGAAAAGCATACTGTTTTTCCAAAGGCACCTAAGAAATTAGGAAAGCCTAAACAAGTTTGGAAAGTAAAACATAAAGCAGCATCATCATCAATCCCTGAAACAAAAGGGGACATGTTCTTGCAAGAAGTATCTTATCTTGATGCTTCAGGAAAACCCAGGACCATGATGGCCTGGGTACCAATGTCTTACTAATCTTCTTATTTTTCAGGGACAACCGAGGAGGAGCTATTGACAATCCTTGGAATGTTGATGGCGATTGTTCCAGATAATTAACGGGTGACATCTCATTGTTGCAAAAGGTCTTATTTTTACAATTGATATGTTTCCTTTGGAGGATATAAGGGAGGTAAAATAAGATCAGCGAAAAAGTAAAATTTAAATTTCGTACTTTGATTTTAACAAGTGATTAGTCTTAAATCTAATGACGGAACGGTTAAGCAAAAACAACAAAAATAATTTCATTTTCTCCTGTTTTTCTTTTGTACATACATTTTCTTTATAGGGTAAATTTGCTCATAAGATTTATGCACAAATTTAGGGGGATAAAGAGAGTCATCTGTATATTGGAGAAAAAGATAAAAGACAAAAAGAGTTTGTGGCATATTAGGCATTGTTTTAGGGGGATACATGAGAAAAAGAGAAAAATCCTAAAACAATGCATATATGGAAATGAAATAAATGTTCGTGTTAAAGGGTGTGACTAACACATGTAAGGTGCTATAGCTGAAAAGACTAGGATCTAATATGATATGTCGATACGCTTGATGCTCAAACAGTTAAAAGATCAATCATAACAAACTATGTACCATGTGGTTAACATACCATCGGTATATGATTTTATAATCTTGCGTTGATAGATAGCTAACGTCTGAAGTTTTGGGTCTGTATGCTGTTGAGTCGTCCGGGTATATCATGGTTGTCCTTCTTTTGCATCCAGATTATATGCAGACCTAGGCACAGTTAGGATATCTTAAAAAAGCCAAAAAGAGGCCAAAAACCTTAAAGGAAGATAAACTCAAAATGAGGGAATTCCATTGAGCTAAATAGCTAAATTCGTACCAAAAGGTATTTGCCTAACCCTCGTTGGAAATTCTATTGGTCACTCTGCTGTACGAAAGTACTGACATGTTCACCAATAGTCCGACGTTGTAAAACTGAAAAAAGGATGAACTCAGTACACTCAACTGCTAAGATGAATCGTTGTGCTTACCTTAATCGCGAGGGTATGTCATGGTATGGGACAAACGGGTATTATAGTATAATATTACCTTAAGTATATCACGAAGTTGAAAAATTGAAAGTTGAGCGTAAAGTTTAAGTGGACAAACATATTGGCAATAACTTAGACCAGTTTGAATAAGTTTGCACCGAAAAGTGTTCCTTGGTCTGCCTGAAAACGATTTTGATCCCATTGCAATTGTAATTGTATATTATCTGTTGAGTTAGTTTTTGTGTATTTACGTTTCTATTTATATTCTTATATTTAAAATTAAAAAAAACATAAAAATAAAAAATTCAAAAATTAAAAAAAGAGTGTTGTTTTAAATTACAAATTTTACCGTTCTTGAAGATTTGATTGATCTTTAAAATTTGAGATGAATTGGAATTGTGGAATCCGAGTACAAGTACTTGGATGTACCAAGTGTTCAAGTGGTACTTTCCTTCGCTGTATAGAAATGTTTACTTATGAATTTCTGAGAGTATGCAGAACTTGATTTAGATTAAGAAATAGGGGGTTGATGAAGAATGAGATGCTGTTAGATGCTAACAAAGCATGAGCATCACAACAATAAGTTGTACCTGAGTCAGAAGAATTGGAGATGAGTCATCGTCTGACAATGACAGTACTTTTGAAGAAGTACCAGTGAACTTGCTTGAATGAGAAAGATTGAAGAAGAGAAGAGTTGTTGAGAATCCTCCTCTTGCAGTCTTTTCAACAAGATGCTCAAGCAAAAGCTGATGAAGTTCAAGAAGAATGAAAGACCCAAGTTTGAGAATGAAGACATGAAGTATCTTCCAACAGAGACATGATGAAGACAATAGTTTGATAAAGACAACATAAACCTAGGGGGATATTGTAAGGCCATATATTTGAGTAGGTTTACGCTTATCTTTATCAAACACAAGTATAAGCTATTAGGCTTAGTTTTATAGTGGGTTAGATATTATTGGGATAAGCCATGTGGGCTAATTAAATGTTTTGGGCTTGTTTAGTTAATAGTGTGCAAGTTGGCTTGGCCCAGTTTGTATTTAGGTCACCCTATGTAACTCTAAATAGGGTGAACCTAGGTCATTAGGAGGTTGATCGATCATATTGGTTGTTCTTCTAGTAGTTTCGAGTTTGTGGTCGTTGTACCAGACGAGTTTCATACTCGTGCGCAAGTTAATCAATTCGATTGTTCTTGTTCGTGTCACTTTCATTAGTATTCCGCACTTTTGATTGTGTTAGTGATATCCGTTACGGGGTTTTTGGGACTTACAATTTTTTATGTTTCAATTTCGTCTATGATACTTTAAATAAAATACTCTTTTTACTCATTTAGAATTTGTTTAATCTGATTTTTCCCTGGTAAGGTAACTCACGTTTATTATTATTTTTTAAAAGTTGAATACGCGATTGTGTTTTTTTTTCTTGACGTTCTTATATAAATTTGTTGGAAAGGAGTTCTATTTAAAATAGTACCGTGGTAAACTGAACCTATACCGACATCGATACCGGTATAGTTATTATTGAAACTAATACCAATATTCGTTTGTGGTTTTCAATTAGTATACGTTAGGGCCTAGTTTTAATTTGTTATGGATCTGATATCCTGAGGCATATTCTTGATCAAGTATCCTTGATGTGTATTACGGGACCTCAAAGGATCAAGGATCCTTAAAGTTTCCTATGGTTTCTAATAATTGTTCTCGATATTTATTGTGTTTATACGCAGGTAAACTGAGTAGTGGACTAAGTCTAAACTAAAAACTCGCTGGAAATGGTTGAGAAGCTGCACGTGCTCATTCAACAACGATCATGGGACGAGGACGTGGGCTTAGCATTTTTATCGCATACTTAGTTATTTGTGTTACCTTTCTTTTATTAAAGAGATCTATCAAGTTTTAACCATATACAACAACTGAACATTACACACTACTGCTATACGAGCTCTGCTAATACATTGTATCAGCTTGATCGATTTCCAAAGTTGTACTACACATTATTGTTTAATAGTAAATGGTGGTAGATAGTTTTCACCACCCGAGGTTTTATGCCGGCAATCTACTAGTGATCAAGGGCTTTTCCTCGTATAAATATTTGTGATCAACTTACATTTCAAGCCTTGCAATCATTTTGTTCATTTAAGCACTCTACCCCACATTACAAATTTAGTTACATTATCCTTAAACCGATTTTGACCAAAACAATTTGGCGCCCACCGTGGGGCAAGTGGTGCTTCAATTCTAGAAAATTCCCATCAATTTTCAACCTTTTTTTTTACCAATACCATAACCATATGGCCTCTCAACGAAAATCTGCTTCAACCGCCATGCCAACATCAAATTTGTCCCGAAGCTCCATGCCATTACCTCCTATGCCCCTACAGTTCCAGAAGAACAACAAGGCTGCTCAGAAGAAGCCCACTTCTGTTTTTCAGGATCTAAGCCTTCTGCTACTTCTTCCATGAATAGTGACAATGATGTTTATGTTTTGTATTCGTAGATTTATAGCTACATGGAGCAGCAGAACAAGACCAACCAAAAGATCCTTCGTGAAATTGAAGACATCAAGAAGCAAAAGAAACCGGTGGAGGATCAATCTCCTTTGATGCCTAGGGTGCTAGATTTCATCACTCCAGCATCAACAATTCAACAATCTAGAGGATCCTTATCTCAGCCTCAAGGATCTTTTATCCTTTAACAAGGATCCTTGGGGATGTCTCAGCCTCAAGGATCCTCTTTCCGTCCAGAAGGATCTATGGAGATGTTTCAGCCTCAAGGATCCTTCGTCCTTCAACAAGGATCATCCGCTTGACCTCAGGGATCCTTAGACTATCAAGCAAGATCCTCACCACAGACCTTCTTTGGATCCAACATCTTTTAGGGGAAAGGATCCTTAGAAAGGCAACAGTTGAGAACTTCCGAAGTGCATGAAGGAGACTTCATCCCCATGCAGACCGTTGCTTCTCTGGCCCTACTGAAACAACCAAGATGTCTTATCCTAGATTCTCTTCTGGGATACCATCTCTGAATCAACAAGGAGGTAACCGTTTCAATAATGTATCCTTAGGTACTAATTATGGCTATGTGCAGGATACAGGAATCAATCAAGCCATGGCCAAGGAACTGCAGAAACTTAAGGATATGATATCCAATGTTCCAGAAGTAGTCAAACCTAATCCTGAAATCCCAGATGGGAGCCATAGAATATCGCGCTTTGCTCCACCAATTTATGATGCAGAGATACCCAAATGCTTTCAAACCCCTAATATGAAGCTATACGATGGCACGACTGATCCAGAGGAACATGTAGCCCAGTACAAAGAAAGGATGGAAATAAACCCCACCCCTAACAAACTCAACAAGTGATGTCTGTCGTGAAGAACATGCAAAAACCAACTAAACTATGTAGATAGGATAAGTCGGATATCGAACCAGAGGAGGTTTGTGGAAAGTGTTATGATGCTAAATATTGATTATCTATTACTGAAAAGAAAACTTGATTGTGGATTTTGTTGATTATCTAAATTAAACAAACTAAAATTGTGATTTTTATCAATAGGAGAAATAATGGTTCCTCCGGATTTTAGATTCTCAGTCAAACTTCAATTATGCGTTCGATCAAAACACTTACATAGACATAAGTGTTAACCTAATTACTGATTATGACATTCACAGACTAAGTACTCCGGTCAATACATAATGGGAGGTTATCAAATGAATATCGATTACAATTACCAATCCTAATCCCACGTTAAATATATCCCAATTACTAGAACTCTCGGGAATTGAATGATTAAAAATTAAAGTTCAATAAATGCAAATCAGTTACAACCAGTTAATCAAATCGACAGGTGAAAAGCATTGAATGCTTAGATCACCGAGTTCTTACATAATCAAACACATAAAATTGTCTAACTTACGAGAATTCTCCACCCGGAGGAAACCACGAAAGAATTAGCCGCTCATCTCAGTCATATGATCTTCAAACACTCGAGAAACGGATGAAATCATGATCGTAATCTTCGATTCGGTGATGAATTGGAGTGAATAGCTCCAAGCTTTGTGTCCTTGAATCCCATGATTCGTCCTTGGAAGTGATAGTCGCGAACTAGGGTTTCAAAATCTATTTAATACGTCTAAAACCAAAACTCACACGATTTTCTGGAAATACCCACCGTAGCCTACGGCACAAGGCCGTAGGTTATGGTCCTGTCTTTCTGTTCCTTTCGTTCTCGCCTATCGTAGGCTATGCCATACCACCGTAGGTTACGGTGGTGGGCTGCTGTTGATTTTGTGATATCCTCCTCCAACCGTAAGCTACGTTCATGAGACCGTAGCCTACGTCACGTTTATGGCTCCAACTGTTGGCTAAGTTCCAACTTTCACTTAATTACCGAATAACCCCTGAACTTAATTGTCGCACGTTCCTTGCACCATTGAGCTATGTTTTCGACGCGAACACATCCTAAATAGTATTTTTTGCATTGTATATCATTCACGGTAGTGTCTTTTCATCACCATGCGTTCTAACATTGCCGATTTGTGCCGATTAACCTGTAAAGCCACAAAGATACATAGTTATCACATTCGAAGTGTATAATCGGATAAACGATAATAAAACGCTTATTATAATACACTTTAACACTCGGTTCTCACACTCTCCATCAATAAGCTTGCTTATGCAAGGGTTTTGGATCCACACTTACAGAATCTACACTTAAATATCTGCTAAGTCTTCCTCTTACTCTATTACTTTATTTTCACACTTAGTTAATCTTTTTAATAATCAATTTTCTTGTAGTATAACTTTCGAAAGATTGACTAGTGATTTATATATATAGAATTACCCAAGCTCATAATGAATCCCGTAGGGAGTATGTCACTAAGTTTGGGAGAGAATCTATAGAAATTCCAAACCTTGATATTGCAACTGATGTAGAAACATTCAAAATTATTTTAATACGTTAAAAAACTTATGGTATCTTAAAAAGTTCATAATAGCGCACGAGGATGTAAGAGTTACAAAGAAACATTCAAATGTTGAACTTTTCTAATTATACCATATGAAAACAAAAAGAAACATTCAAATGTTGAACTTCTCTAATTAAATTTTACAAATGAGTGGCTACAAAGTGTGTCCAAATGCGTTGTTTAGGGTTTTCTGACTATAACCTTAAATACAACATAAAAAGAACTCCTTCTTTGGTGACCTCTAGTGGCGTCTGGCATCTTTGCCAATGCGTCTAGGTGGTTTGGGCCTCTTCTCAGCTCGAGATGTTGGGGCTTATGCCTTTGTGGCGTCTAGAGCTCAGACTTGGGAACTACAGATCATATCCTTCGAAAGTGTGAGGTCGTCAGGCTTGACCCGGACTATCAGCAGGCGCTTGAACGCTTAAATGTCTCTCCCCAGACTTGGATATTGGCGGTTTCTCTAATAAGGACACCTCCCCCTCGAAGTCACAAAAAACTTTGGCGAATGCTCTGCTTAGCAAAATCGCTCAAAGCCTGGGAGAAGCTTTTGATTTGTCATCCCGCCAGAAGGCGGTGTTTGAGTGCCTGAAAGGTCCCCATGCTCGGGAATTTTTGACCACTATACCAATTGAGGGGTTGGGACAATGTATGTCTGCAGTAGAATATAGAGTCATTCTCAAATACCGGTTGATGATCCCTATGTACCCGGAAGATGAAACTTGCCCGATATGTCGTAAAGCTTGTATGGATAAATACGGGGAGCATGCAGTTCACTGTAAAGAGCTCGCTGGGTTCAAATATCGGCACGACTGGGTGCGTGATGCTTTGTGGGACATCTTAAGAAGAGCTGGGATTTCGGCTAAGAAAGAGGCCCCTGTGAATTTCCCCACGGACCCTATGCAAGGGAGATCTACTCTGCGACCAGCGGATCTGCTCGTCTTTGGCTGGGCTGGGGGGGAAACATGCTTGTGTAGACCTCACGGGGGTTTCCCCTTTGGTTGGTTTAAGGGAAAACGGGTTTGTAGCTGGACAAGCGGCAAGAAAGGCAGAATCAAAGAAAGTGGATAAGCATGCTAAAGCTTGCGGAAAGAACCAGCATGTCTTTGTCCCTTTTGCCTTTGATACTTTTGGCTCCCTAGCGCCAGAAGCTATCCACTTCTTGACGAGGGTTCAACGGGTCGTCTACAGCAATTGTTCAACCCCAAGGGGGCAAGGGGTTGTATTTGGAAGGTTAGTGTTTGCAATTCAGAAAGGATTGGCGGCGCAGCTTGTTGCCCGGCTACCTTCTATTTTGATGTAACTTAGCAAGTTTTCTGTCTTAAATATGAATTATATTTATGTGCTAAAAAGAAAAACGTAACTATCAATTTCCATATAAATGCCATTAGATGAAAATAATTAATAATTGGAATCACCACTTTTAATTTAGGAAAGAACTTAAATCAACTACGTCATATATTACAATTAGATCATATATATTCAACAAAACCCTTGATTAGATCATACGTACCAAAACCCTTGATGATAAATTCAAACTTAGATGATTAAAATGTGTACTACTCGAGTGTGAAATCCATCGAATAGGTTGACTATCTCAAACTGAAAACGAAAGATAAGGTTAGAAATGGAAAGAAGATGAATACCACAAAAAGTGACAAATATAGACATTGATGTTAAAGAGACAGCCGATAATAATGCCATAGAAAATTTGTTTTAGTTCCTAACTAAGGAGACATGTGCATCCAACTCTTTATTTTTTTTCTTTTTGTGGCTGTTATTCATTGTTCATTAATATTTCAACCTCCTTCAACTTTTGACTAATGTGTGGCTCACATTTTATTTCATTAATGAATTGAACTTTATTTCAACATGTTAATTAACATATGTAGGCTAGCTCACTTGATAGAGGCATTTTAGAAGAGTAGTTTTAGATTCAAACCTGAACAAAGACAATTAGATTAGAATTATTGGTGGTCTTTAAAAATATACATACAAAAACATAAACACACATATATAATAAGTTATAAACCCATATATTACATTTGATTGTATAATAGAAATAAAAGTATAATAATGTGTGAAGATGTTAAAATAAATAATGTGTATAATAGAAATTATATATTATGTAATGTCGATGATGTTTTGGTTGTTTACATACTAATAGCTAACCGAAAACATACAAAGAAAATGATTTCAAACCATAAAGATCTCGAAAGTTTGTTCTGATAACAAAAACTTCTATGAATGGAAGTTTGTTATATCAAAATAAATTTGAATTGAAACCTTCTAAAATAACTCATATAATTATCTAATAAAAACCTTCCATGTAAGAAAGTTTGTTGTTGTATAAAAGATTTTTTAGAAAGAATTGTATATAGATAATTCTGAGGACAAATCATATAAATAAAATAAGATTTAACGTAAATTAATTTTATTTCAAAATTTAAACTTACTTGAATTAAGGAACTTATATATGAGGGAGAATGTAGTGTTGTCACATCACATTATTAGAAATCGTTTATAAGAAGTATGATATTTACATAAATATTATATTTATTAATATATGGAATTTTCGATGTGAGGTGTTATACACATAGTTTTTTTTTTGCCATTTCTCGATTTTAACTATCATAACTTACAGACATGAGGCGAAACTTTATAAAAGTATTAAAAGATTAATTAGAGTGTTTAGACTCATAAGATGTGAGCTTGTACTTAATTACTTATGGACAATAGATCTGGCCAAACTCAGGGGATGAGAGTTGTTCTAAAACTTACTAGATACATATAAGCATTAGTTATTAACTTGTTCTGAAAATTGTACTGATACACAATTCGAATGATTTTGACCAAATTCATCACATTAACAAAACTCAAAGGTAATCCATATTTTAAAAATGTACATAAAACCTCATTGTACCATAAGTTTATAAATAATAACCTACGTGACATTAACAACGGATGAAAATCCGTTTTTGGGATCGAATAAACATATGCAAATTACTTGACATATGTATATTATTTCCAACATACGTCCGTAACTTTATTGATCATAATTTTATTATTCTTGTATAACAATTTGTTTAATATATATTCTTCTTATATATAGTTCTATTTTTTTATATATATAAAAGGTCATTTCGTATTTTAAATCCAATAACTAACTATATGCATAGAAAAACAAAAATAATTAAACCTTTTTTTAACACAAAGTGTTCTATGTGTTATTTGAAGAAAGACATTTAATTTGTAAACTTATTGTAAATAAGTGCTTTTATAATCATAAACATAAGTTAACAAAAAAATACCAATCTAGTTGTGAAGTTGGAACCAGAACTATATATCAATTATATATTCAACTCAGATTATCAACAAAGTATTTGAGGGAGGACGAGAAGTTGTTGTGTGACATTATTTAAAATTGTTCATTAAAAATAAGATAATTCAAGGTTATTTAACCTATACTTATGTTAAATTAGTTTTTGTAACAGATGTATATATATGTAATTAATTGATAATAAGGATATATGTTAAATAATTTTTACAATACGATTATAAAGTTATCTTATTATTAACAATATTTGATAATTCTGTTATCTTTAAGATTATAAAAGGTGTTAACATCGTATCCAGACAGGAGATATTAAATGGTATAATGTGTTCAAAATTATTTTATATGGTTTTAAATTTATCCATTTAAATTATTAAAATTAAATACATATTCATTAAACCATCCACAACCGATTCACGTCCATGCCACATGGCATTGGGCCGGCGTGGTTTGGGCGTGCCACACTGTCGGAGGCGGAGTGGATGAAGGCGGGAGGAGATGGGCGAGGGCATGTTCACAGCTTGGAGGTGTGACCTAATGGTGGGCCCCGGTTGTGTGAAACAATCAGAATTTTTAGTGTGTTTTTTGTTAATTTACTTAAAGATAGTGTTATTTTAATGGGTAGTGAGCTGTGGACGGGGGCATAGTTGATGAAAGTGAGGGAAAGTTGGGAGATGATGTGCTAGTGAGGTGGTATGCACTTCATGACATGGCAGTAACATGATGTCAAAGGGATGTGAGTCTTTAGGTGGAAGGGGAGGTCATCACCCATCACAACAATCACACACCATACCCGATCACCAATTGACACCTCACTCAATTACACAAAGGGTGGTCATTGCTCACTCTTTTAGAAAAAAAAATATTAAACAAATAAGATATAAAATTAAAACAAATAAAAACAAACATTTATAAAATGCATTAAACTAAAACCTACAACCCAAAAGAAAAATAAGTATTGATACTTAAAAACTAAAATAAAAAACTACTCTTCGTCGGAATCAAGAAATTGGATACCAATGTGTTCGGTTAGAGTAAATCGTAGTTGAAAATGTGTTTGTTCGTTTCGTAACTCCAATTGAATATCCTCGCTAACGGGTACCTGTGTCGTAGGGTCCATAACGTGGTCAGGTGATATCGTGTGCCCCTCGTCCTTTATGATCATATTGTGCAATATGATACACGCGTACACCACACTCCTAAAATGTTTGTGGTTTAATTATACGCACCGGTCAATCAATTATACGCCATTTACTTTTCAAACACCAAACGCTCGCTCAACGTCTTTTCACGCTAACTCTTGTAACTTCTTTAACACTTTTTCTTTGGGGTCGATTGGAAAAAAAATACGCCTTTACAAAAACAGACCACGTCGGGTAAGTACCATCAACTAGATAGTAGTCGCATCTATAATTTCTCCTGTTGACCGTAAACGCACACGATGGTGCGGTTCCTTGTTACATGACATCGAATAGCGGTGGTTGATGTAGAACATGAATGTCGTTGTTTGAACCAGGAGTACCAAAGAACGTATGCCAAATCCATAAATCATTTGACGCCACTGCTTCGAGCATGACCGTCGGTTTTTTTATGATCACCTCTCATATACTGTCCTCGCAACTTAGTCGAGCAACTTCTCCAAACTATGTGTGTATAGTCGATGCTACCAAGCAACATTGGAAAGTTCCATCTACCTTCATGTGTGGCGTAAAAAAGAGACATGTCATGTCTATTCGGCTTTCGTAAAAAATCTTTAGTGTATAACTTATTAACAGCATTGCAAAAATATTCTAGAAATTTACTAAAAGTTCTAGAAGACATAGCTAAATATTCATCATATTCGTCAAGAATGTTACAGGTTGGGAATTGACAACTTGAAACTCTTTTTTCCCCTAGCGTCGTAGCCAACTTGAAACCATTCAAATTGAGCTTCAATATCTCCCACAATCGTCAAAAATAATTCTTTAGACATATGAAACCGTGTTCTAATCGTATCAACATTATACTTTAGGTTTTTAACAAAGCAATCATTCATTATAACTTCAGTAACCCCTTCCGGACAGCGACGCACAATTTTTTCTTTGACTGTTCCGTACATTCAAGCTCTGCGAGCTCAAATATCTTTTCAAAAAATTCCAAAACATAACCCGAAGATTCCGACGAACTAAACGAGTCGGGTAGAAATATACTCGAGTACTCTATATCCCCCATAACTATTTTTTAAAAGTTTAAAATACAAGTAGAGGTTTTTGAAAGATGAATAGGAATGTATAAAATGGGGTAAAGATCGAGTGAATTTATAGAAGAAAAAAATTGTTTTTTTGTCTAAATGGTGGACGCCACATTAATATAGTTATTCAACGACTATATTCCTCATATCTTCACTTCCATCCACATGCAATAAGTATCACGTATTCCCTCTGATCCACGTGTGTTAGTACGCTCGCGGCGCTGTGCTATTACTCATCACTCAATCATCACAACACTCTATCACACTACCACCCTGACCACCTTTAGCATTTGACATCAAATATCAATTAATTTTAGTTTTTTAGTATAGTTATATAGAATCAATTTTAATTTGGAAGAAAGTTATAATAGCCTTTTAGGTAGTGTTTTGTAAATTTAATAAAGAGTAAAAACAAAAGTATATTAAAGTTGTAACATAATCACTCTTGGTTTAATGGTAGAAGGATTGGATTCTTCAGTGAAGATCTATGTGTCCTATCCCAAGTTTTGTTACTTTTGGTGGATTAAGAGAGTAAAGGATTTGAGCTAGGCCTTGTGCGAAGTTGTTAGTTCGATTCCCGAGCTCACCCAGGTTTTCGTCCCACCGTATATTACGCCACATAGTTCCATTTTTGTGGTGGCACAACGACTGTTAAGTGGCAGCCGGCGGTATGGTTTCCTGCGGAAACGCCCAAGCTAAACTCTAAAGCCGGCGTGAGCCCGGTTAAGATAATAGCTCTCCACTTTTGTGGTGGCACAACGACTGTTAAGTGGCAGCCGACGATATGGTTTCTCGGGGGAATGCCCAAGCCAAACTCTAAAGCCAGTGTAGGCCCGGTTAAGACAACATAGTCTAACTAGAATAGGACAATAGAGCTCTACAATTTAGAAAGTACGGTAGCTAAATACAAGTATATGTAAATTTGATTATGTATTAAATTTCTTTGTAACGATTTCTAGGAAAATGTAGCTTAATCAGTTAGAAAAAATAAATCTTATTCAGAACCTTCTATTATTTTATTTTAGAGCATTATGGCTTTTAGTTTTGGTACAACTGAGAATGAAAGATAACTTCGGTTTTTTTCTTTCTTTTTTAATGGTGAAAATTTTTAACTTTTTGTGTGAGAGATCTCATATCCTCTTAAACATAGGGCTGTAATCTCACTCTGGTTAGACTATGTTGTTTTAACCGGGTCACGTTGGCGTCAGAGTTTGGCCAACAGCGTTTCCTGGAACCATACCACCCACTGCTAGTGGCAAGGGCTTGTGCCGCCACAAGAAAGAATCTCTCTGTCGTAACTCACGGTGGACTAAAACCCAGGGTGGCTCGGACTCGAACTCTTGACCTAGGGTCTAGCATTCATTGCCTTTATCCACCAAATGTGGCACTAGTGGGGATTGAACTTGAGTCTACTAGGAGAACCCAAGTCTTTCTAACCACTAGACCATAAGTGATGTTTTGAATTTGATTGATTGGATTGCATGTAATTATAGTTTTATTTTTAATTAAGTAATTATGAATCTTATTCATGCTCTTGTATGTTCTTGATTTTATGAATTCCATTTGAAAACAAATAAAATTTGAGGGAAATTATATTGAGTGAAAAGGATGAGAGTAATTTGATATCTTTTTTGATTGAATCAAGCCACATTCTAGTAAAATCGAAATGTTACATGTCCAATTTTATAACAAAATAAAATAAAACTATAACCTTCTAAATCATTAAGATATTTCATTGAGATTTTTAAAAGCCCAAATAAATTATCAGATTTATTATAACAATAAAATCAAAACAATGTTCGACCTACAAGTCTCTTTCTTCACCTCTGATCATGAATATTTAACATGTTTCTACTTGTGTGTGTTAATATTCATGATGTTACGAAGATCAATTATATGGATTGATATTTGATGTTGGAAAAACAAGTAATTAAGATGATTACAAAAAGTATAGTGTCATGATGTCATCATAAATGACAAATAATATATATTTCATAATAATTGATATTATCCGAATTACATCAAAGTAAATCATGACTTTATTTTTTAGTGTCCGAGCGAGTGTTTTAAAGAATATCATTTTCACCCAAGCATATTTTATTGTGAAGTTCTTTCCTCCTAGAGATACAATGCGTCTAAAAGCTTTAGTACTATATGAGTTCAAACATTTTTTTTTATAAATCTAACATCTCATTTATTCACAATCATAGTAAGTTATGCCTTTAAGGTTTGATATTGTTAATTTATTAACTAGTAATAATACATGCGCGCATTGCAGCGCGGGTACAACACAAACATTGAATTGATTAGTCCAAACGTTATGTGATGCGTTAATCATATGAAAATGTGTGTTTCAACGTATCAGATTGAACTCAATGTAACGTATATAAGCATTGCGACTGGATCAAAACATAAAGTAAATCAAATTCATATCGTACAATCATAACGTATTATATGTGACTGACTCATACATAGAAAACGTAATGGGTATAACGGAAAAACTGACACTTATAATCAAAAGAGATTAATTAGAGCTTTTGAAAAAAAAAGAAACCACAATTTGACCCCATTTGGTCCGAAACAAAATTTACCAAACATTCGTAAAATAAGCATGAAACATATTATATTTGAGCAGACTCATTTCCAAAAAAGTTTATGTCGAAACATATACACCAACTCAAATTTATACCGAAACATACATTAAAATATGCATGTAAAAATGGTTTAAAAAAACGAAACGTTTAATATTTGATTAGACTCATTTCCAGGAAACATTTACGTCGAAACGTAAAACAAATCGAATTTATACTGACACGTACATAAAAATATACTCGTAAAAAATAGTTTTTTAAGTAAAGGATGTATTGGTGTAAACCTGATACAAATTATTAGTAAAAAACTTAACATGTTAAATATGTTCGTAAAATCATGCCGAGTAGCATCAACGCCAAACCACTGCTAGCAACCACCAATATAAGAAGAGCTTGTAAAATAAAATAAACAAAAAAGGGGAAAATAACGCCGAAAGAAAACATACGTAGAATCGTTGAACCATGCACGCTCGTTGCGGCGTGTTAATGCGAAGAAATTAGACTGAAACGTAAAACATAGAAAATAATAACTGAGTCGGTCTAGGTCATGCGCGTTGCGACGAACTTGTCAAATGGAGAAAAATAGACGTTTTGTGACAGGCCTGTCAAACGGGAAAAAAACTAACGAAAAAACGTTGAACCCCACATGCACGTTGCAACTTGTTGATTCACAAAATTTAGAACGAAACGTAAAACATAAAACTTGCGAAAGACGAAAGGTATGAGGGGTCACATTGAAACAAAAATATTAGGGTAAAATTGCAAAAGATAGAAACCTTTGGGTTAGAAGTAAAAAAAACTCAATGGGTTAAAATGTAAAAGATATAAATCTTTGGGTGAAATGTAAAAAAATCAAGTTTTTTTTTTTTGAAAAACTCCCTAGGCATATGGTACAACTATATATGCAAATAAGTATTGCTTATTTATAGGGTTTTTAATTAAATAAAGAAAGCAAAGTCTGTAAATTGATGTCCCGTGTGATGGGCATAATGAATGAAAATGAAACTTAGGAATACGATGTTTATGGAGGTGACTAAAGCACTTGATATCAATAATACGATTCATATTCTAATACAGACATACGTGGTGTACATACATGTATGTATGCATTATTATTATTAATAAGTTTTAAAATAGAAAAAGATAATATAAAAAAATAAACACAAATGTGACAGCCATCTATCTTCTTTTATTTCTCGTCTCTATTATTTTTTCTTTCTTCACTTGATTTTTTTTTATTATTTTTGCTGTAATTTTACCTTTATAGGAACCATACTATATATCGAATCCCACTTCAACCGAACTTTGGTCATGTACAGCCCTGACCGAGATGCAGTTAAAAAAATAAAAAAATAAAAAATAAACTATACGACACTCTATATCTTATAATACAATCAGTTAACTACAAATACTATAGTGATGATTATTTTGTTTCAAATACAATCAGTTAATGACAAATACTATAGTGATGGTTATTTTGTTTCAAACTAGATATGTGTAATTTACTCATGTCAAATTATATTTCTTCTTTTAAAGTTTTATATTTCTTCTTTTAAAGTTTTTAATTACGACGCTGTTGCATATTTGATTTGTGAACTTAAGGCTGATATAATCATAGGTGTACCGTGTATAAGTGTATTGGGCCTACGGAGGATGTGACCAGCCCGAATAAAGCTTTTTTTTTGTCCATTTTATATAATGTAAAACACATTACCATCAATCAAGCGTTATATACAAAAGAGAAATTCTACCTACTTGACTGGGCTTGGCTAAATAAGGTTGGGTTAAAGATGTAAATAGATTGAGTTAAATGAAGAAAATTAAAAGTGTTATGAATGCATCATAATGTGATGATTTTTCACGTATCTAACCCTCATCTATTCATTATCATTGTATTAATGTTAAGTCTTTATAAATAGAGGTTTTATGTAATTGGTATTACACACTCAATGAATAAGAATTCTCTCATTTTCTATACTTCTCATTCTCTCTCTATATTCTCTATGTTATCCTCTACATTTAGAATTTGCTAGTAGGTTGTTGTTTACAACACGTTATCAGCACGACCAACAATTATCAGCTGGGTACCAATGTCGAACCAACAACAATTGCCTTGGCTGGATTCATAAGGTACAAATGATTCAAAAGGTAACCTGATTCTTTTGATTTTGCATTTTCTCTTCTGATGAATCTGATTAATTAACAAAGGATAGATAGTTTATTTTATTCTTATTGTTGGACCAGGCCCAATTGTTTTAAAATTGCTAAACAATGTAAACCTATTTTTTTGCTCAACTAATTAATAAAGTTTTAGCATAATAAAGTTAAATAAATCTTGATTTTCATAACTTTAATATGAAAATAAAGTAGCAATGGAAATTAGTTTTGTATTTAACAAAAATTCCACATGAATATTTTCATTGTTTAGATTTTGTCAAATAATGATATGATTTTTTTAATTAAAAATGTATTTTTACTCATGAATATTTAATTTGATTACGAACATTTATTATTATTATTACCCTAGCACATAAAAATGTGATTATGACTAAGCGTTGAGTTATAATCACTTTTGATAACACTAGCGATCTATGATATTTGTAATTTCTATTAATTTCGGATTTGAATTAAGTACATGAAATATAAAAGTGCTATAAGTTTAATACTTCCCGACCGTTTCTCGTCTATCTTTAAATCTCAATTATTATGTTTTCTTTAATACCCTAATATTCTTGGGGAAGATGATTTATGGGTGATGGCGTTTGATCCGCCCAACTCTAAATTAGGCAACTACTAGATGGGAAAATACAAGGGAAGCAAGTCACATATATTTTGTATTTAATTTAAAAAAAGGATTCAAGAAGACACGAGTGCATCACTTAGGAAAAACAAAAGGTCCCCATCTTGTTTCTAATTAAAGGCAAATTATGTAACACCCAAACCTGACTTGGGCTGACGTGTCACTATTACAGATATCAAATTCAAAACTAATTCCGAAGTTTAAAACAAAAGACCCTAATTACAATTTCTTACATTACTTAAAACGAAACAAAACTTGATCTTCAAAACACTCCTCACTTATTTTCCCACGTTTCCCATATTACCTGTCAAACAAATAAAACAAACAGAAAAAGAAAAATACGGCTGAGCCAAAAAGTTGCTCAGTAACGGAGAAATCAATAGTACATGTAAAGATGAACAAATGAGAACGAAACACCACATAGCGGAAACGGAACTGAGACTAACATTGAAACCACATTTGAAACTAAAACCAATTTTTCCTTCTCTCAAAAAGCTTTACTTATAATACAATATTGTTTAAAATCCCACTTCCTTTAAAACAAGAGAATTGTCGAAACTACTATATTATAAATAAGCGTTTAGATGTAAATCAAAATCTTATGATAACTCGAATTTCGTAACAGATCATTATTTAACCGAAAACAACTATATTTTTCTAATTCTAAAAATATATATTTAATTAATAAAATAAATTAGGTAAGCTGAGTTTTGAAAACATGAGAACTGATACTCGAAACAAAACAGTTCTAAAAACAAATACCGAGGCGGACACCAGGACAAATGTTGAAAACAGATACTGAAATTCTGGCACTGAAACAGATACTTATGTAACTTGAATCTTAAAACTTATACTGAACAGATAACAAACACTGAACATAATCAAATGCATATAACATATCAAACATATCATAATAGAGACAAGACATACGTGACAACATATAACAGTATAACAAGTCACGTAATATAGAAGCACCCATGAGCCTAAACAGAGGCATACATTGCTATAGTCCATGCGCCGAGATGGTGGATATAGGCGTACACACATTATTCCATCTCAACAGGAGTCAGGAGTCAGGAGTCAGAGCTAAGATCGATCTATTCGCCTCTAGGGGCCAGGTGCTACACAAGCACAAACTAGAGACGCCGTGAACTTTAGTTACGCACCGTCACGATGAGTGCCATGTCGTTGACGCCCCAACGACAAGTCTAAACATATAATTGCTCGGGTGACAGAGTACAGAGCATATCAGAAAGAAAAGTATCTTGACAAAATACTAATCATGTAACAATACGAATCGAAACATCTAACAAAAACATCCGTACTACAAAGTAATAGATATGAATAAAATACTATGATGACAAGGACAGGAATCCGTACCAATGAGTAACGAAAAACAAAAGTATACTACGATGAAAAGAAAACATAATCCGTACATTATTAGCAAGCAAAGTAAAAACCAATTAATCAAGTTGACCTCGAAAAATTAAGAACCTATAATCCTGTTACAACCCGAATTAGTTTAGTGAAAATTATTTGATTCCTTGTTAAGAAATTCCTGGCGACTGAACAAAACTAACAACTTAGAATTTTATTCAAAATGATCACGGCAATCACTATGTCATTTAATTCTTCAAAGTTTTGATATCCACACTACAAAAAAATAAAACAATTTATTTTACAAATACTGATTGCTAATTATAGAACCTTACATGTGTTAATATTTAATAAAACAAAATATAAGTATATATTCAAAACACCCAATTTGGAAACTGTGAATTAGTTTAAGCTTCAAGGTTCCTTGAACCTTTATGAAACAAAACAGAAGTAATAATAAAACCTTAGTTGCACTCTTTTTCATCAACTCAAAATCTTTTTCCTTTTTATAATAGTTCCATGCGTATACATGCATGTGTGTGTATATATATATATGATAATAGTTTATAATTTAAGTGTGTGTATATATATATGATAATAGTTTATAATTTAAGTTGGAGACTTTATCTACACTATACAAGTTACTAGACTGCAATAATATAAAATTGCACTTCAAATCAATTATCAATTAATAACTATCAATTAATAACTAGTGACCAGTGATGTTGGTTTAGATTACTATATCAAAAGCAATATAACGGACCATATAACTACATTATCAACATACATATCCCTTCTAAAAATTTAGGATCTAGTCGCCGGGAACCCAAACACAATAAACCGGGATTTAACTTTTATATACGAATCGGATAAGGGTTCGACTTATTACCTTAATAGTCGAACGGAGCTAACCGGAGACGCACTATTTGAGCTAAGGACGGTCACACGGAACTGAACTAAGGTGAGCGGCAGTGGTGGTTTGCGTTATAAGTACGGCGGGTGTATCGTGAGTTGAAGGTCTGATTGTGGCGACGAGAAGTTGCGGCCGTTGTCAAAGTTGTCGGAACACAACTAGTGATTAGCAAAAGTAAGACTAAGCAAACTTGGTGATCAATAGAAGTATAGCTAAGAAGATGATAACATGATACCTATTTGCGGATCGAGGATTCGAATGACGGAATTTAAGGGGACGGGCGGAGGTGCGGCGGTTGCTAGGTAACAAGAAAACGATCGTGGGTGGCAAAAGAAATTGAGGGTTTCGTGGGTAAATAATGAATCTTAATTGGTAAAAGAAAAACGGTTGACGATAGAGTAGTCATCCCCAAAAATCGTCGGGTGGGTTCGGTTGAGTGACATAACAAAATTTAATTGTAGGATAAAATTTGAATGATATACGGATGAACACAAACTTGCGACAGATCGAAAAGGAACTGAGATGATGTTATTGGAAGTCTAAATTATCACTAAGGGGAATGGAGTTCTAAAGTGTTTAAACTTTAAAATTAATTAACGAGAGTGTGTCACGTCAATTCATCTAAAATGTTTAAACTTTTGGTCAAAAGTGTTGGCAATTGTTAGACACTTGATTAATTGGTTAACTTTTTTTTGTTTTTATTTTTTTAACAATTGTGTGTTTAAATAAAACAACTAAAACATCAAAATTAATTTAAAAAAAATATTTTGTCCCACATTGGTGTGGGAGAAACTAAGGAGTTGTTTATAAGATGAAAATCAAATACTCCATTGATTTGTTTGTGCCATGTTTTACCACAAGTTCTACCCGTGCGCAGGAGGGGTGCAAACCAACCCGAATTTGGCTAGGCTTGTACGCGTCCTGGGATTATTTTTTTTATTAAAAGCAACAGCATGTTTAATTTTTTTTTAATAAATGACAGCAGCAGCAACCAACAACAAACAACATGCCTTTTGCCGCATCAGTGAACCTGTACCGATCGACAACGAAGCCGATCGGTAAAACATGTAGGCGGTGGTGTTACCGCTCGGCAAAGTAGTTTGCCGACCTACTTTGCCGCCCACTCCCTTCCCCCTAACTCAATATAATTATGTAACATAAAAGAAAATCAATACTCTTACTTTATGATTCTTTTTTTTGGTATTATTATTATTATTTTTCTGAATATTACAGATTAAATATCTTTGTAATTTAAATTAATTTACTCATCAAGTGCAAATTTGTTTTCATTTTAGTTTTATGATCGTTACAAATGGGTTTGAAATGTAAATAATTTTCAAGAAAGTTATATATCTCAAGGGAAAAGATCAAATAGGAAGTTTAGTTTGGCTAGAAAGTGTAGGAAGCAATAATAAGAGGACACGTAGCAAATAATAAAAAACATAAGGAGAGACATTTTAGTCAATCTCATTTTATCTATTCTATTTATCATTCTCTCCATCTTCAAAACCCACCATTTTCAAAACCCACCATCTTCAACAATTCTTTCACTTTCTCTCTCTAGAATTACTACATTATAGTACAATTATCTTTATCAATGAACGGTTGAAACATTCAATCAACGTGTTCTTCAATTATGTTTGAAGAAACCCAATTTATTTTTTGCAATTTCTCATTTTTTTCAAGTTAACATAATACGATGGAACATGAGAAATCGTTTGAACCAGGTACGTCTCTTCTCAAATTTCTCAAGCATTTTCTCAAACTTCCCTTATCTTGATGTATTCTTGCATTTGGGCAACATTATTGGTCTCAATTTTATTAAGATTTCAGTGATAAAAACTAGCACACCAGGTGTTTGACAAAATGTCTAAAAGAAAATTACTAACAGTTTTAAATTTAAACTTTCATTTAGAATTTTGTTTTACAAAAGAATAAAAAAACACATTTTTGTGTGTTTTTGTCCATTGTGATTTACAAAATAATGAAAAAACATAGTTTTTTTCCATTGTGTTTTACAAAATAATGAAAAAAACATAGTTTTTGTGTGTTTTTTTGTCCATTGCGTTTTATAAAATAATGAAAAGACACAGTTTTTCCATTGCGTTTTAATGAAAAATCACAGTTTTTTGTCTATTGCGTTTTAGAAAAAACACTTTCTTTTGTGTTTTTAGTCAATTGCGTTTTAGAAAGAAAACTTTGTTTTGTGTTTTTGATCCATTGCGTTTTAGAAAAGACATTTTTTTTTGTTTTCTGTCCATTGCGTTTTAGAAAAAACACTTTCTTTTGTGTTTTTTGTAACAACCCGTATTTTCAGTTGTTCCTGTTTCCCGTGTATTTATTTTGATTTCCAGATTTGTAATCCGAGATTCGTTAATAGAAATGTCCGTATCAAATTAAAGGTGTTTTACCATTACATCGCATTGTTACATCACAACCAAATGCTATTTAAACGCTTATTTAACGCAACGCTTCGCCTATCTCATCGTTATCCCATCGCAATCGCAACGAAATTACTTAATTCGGTACATTGGAGTTATGTGGTAATATTAGTTTACGTGTTTTTGTGTTATACGTGTTTATGTGTTATGTATGTTATGATTATGATTACGCTCGCTATCGCATCGCCCTCGCACAACTCGAATCGCTAAATCGCACTATTATATCAATTATAACGCTTAATATAACCATCTAATACAAACCGAATCGCCAAATGAACTCTTAACGCGAACCAAACGAAGAAAACCCAACATTTGGGCCAAGTTCGGCCGAACTTGACTGGCCAAACTCACACTTCCTTTCAAACCCCAAGTTCGCTCGAACTTGCCTGAATCTTTAAGGATTCAGCAAGTTCGGCCGAACTTGACCCAATCCCCTCAAATCCTCACAAGTTCGCGCGAACTTGAATGTTTCCACGCAAGTTCGGCCGAACTTGATTCCACCAGCCCCACTTTTTGTCTTCACCTATAAATACTCAGCCCCATTCTCTCATTTGAACTTGCTGCAACTTCGCTCTGAGCTCCCGAAACCCGAAACCCTCTGTTTTCTAAGTAAGAATCAAACCGATTTCAACTACAATGATGTTCAACCACGTTTTACAACGATTTTGCACAAGGCATTGCCTTCATTTTCATCAAATCTCTTCTGTTTACGAAAGTCTTCATCTTTTTCCATAAAAAAACTTCTGTTTTCACTCACATCTATACTAGATATGAGCAAAACCTTTTGAAGCATTGATTTTTACACCATTTTTGGACTAATAACGTATGTTTCGTTCACTTTTGAGTGGAACGAGGCGTTGTCGAATCTAGATCTCAGATCCGGAAGCACAAGGACGAAACCATCACTTTACACAAGCTGGACTAACACGTACGAACCTCCAAGTTCGTCCGGATTAGCCCGAGTTTCTGTAAAATGGCTAAGTTCGCTCCAAAAAGACCTCTCCAACCTAAGTTTTACTCAGTGGCTTAAGGTTGGAGGGACGAGCACTCGATTTCCTCAGCAAACGATGCAAAAACGCAAGATTTTGGACCCGAAAACATCAAGTTCGCTCAAGAATCACCAGCACTCAGGTCAAGTTCGACCGAACTTGAGCCCATTTGGGTCAAGTTCGACCGAATTTGGGTCTTTTTCACCACTCTCCACACAAGTTCGCCCGAACTTGTCTAGTTTCTTAAGAAACTATACAAGTTCGCCCGAACTTGTCTTTCCAGTAAGATTATCTCACAAGTTCGCCCGAACTTGACAAGTTTCCTAAGAAACTTACCAAGTTCGACCGAACTTGTCTCAGATCTCACCAAATCCTTACAATTTCGTCCGAACTTGTCTACTGCTCAACTCAAACTTAACCGTTTCAGCAAATCGGAAGACTGATGCACTTCTTTACAGGCTGATCCGGCGCTCTTCCCGACTCTCCTCAGAACCACTCATCTCACCTAAACGCACCCACTGTGAGTATATTTGACCCATTTTCGCTTTAATGCACTTTTTTGGTGTTACATACGTTCCTCTATCAAAATCACCTCACAAATCAAATTGTTTATCACACGCGAATAATCTGATTGTGTATGCTCAATACGTGATACTAGAAACATGTGACTAGGACTTATTTTTGTTAACTTGCCTCCTTAGCTAGTATGGTACTATAGTGTGGCTTACACCCGACGGGGTCTAGTTAGGATGGACGTGGAAGCCTTCTCACGGTAGTTAGCATGAGAAATAAGCCTATGTTTATCTGTGTAATGTGTTTTGGTGTATCATGATATGTAGTTAGATTAGTTCGCGACCGCTTTCTCTATTATGCTAGTAGTACTCAAACATGTATGCTCACCTTTACTTAATTGTATTGACTTGTATTTTAACGTATGTAGCAGGTTGATGATATAGCTTATCGGGTGCTTTGGATAGCCGAGCTTAGTTTAGTTTGCTTTTGTTTAGAATGGTTTGTAATAAAATCTAGGGGATATCGAACCTGATTAGTTTTGTGGGAAAACAAGTTTCTGTGATGATTATTTTGAAATATTGTGTTTAATGGTATGGGACGTTAAATGTTAAATGATGTTGATAGATAATTGTTATGGAATTCTCATGAAAAACAATCTGGTCGCCTAGTGCCACTACCCCGATGTTTCCGCCATCGGTTGGGGTGTGACGTTTTTAGTCAATTGCGTTTTAGAAAGAACATTTTTTATGTTTTTGATCCATTGCGTTTTAACAAAAATCACATTCTTTTGTGTTTTTTGTCCATTGCGTTTTAGAAAGAACACTTTCTTTTGTGTTTTTAGTTCATTGCGTTTTAGAAAAAAATCATTTTTTTCGTTTTTTGGTCATTGCGTTTTACGCATCTGGGTTATCGAAAACTTTTTTCGAAAGTATAACAATAGTGTGCTCGTTTAAAGATAAAAAACGCTTGTTTTTATGGTGCAATTTTTATAAAAATAATGCCGTATGAAAGAGTTATTAACGTTTAAAAAACATGTGGGAATTGGAGGAGAGAGAAACTATTGTTTTGGATTGACTAGAATGCCCCTACAAAAACCCACGCGCCTCCTCTTTTTGATTCAATTTAATTCATTTAATCTTAACCCTTGATTACTAAATGGATGGACAAGATTACTTCCTATCCTTCCTAGTGATAGAAACTTTCTATTGTATCCTAACCCAATGTTAATTATTGTTTTCACATCATTTTAAAGTTTTATAAGTCTTGATAAATAATATAATTGAAATTCAAATACTATTTAAGGGATCATGAAATAGTAATCGTTACCATGAAATTTTTAGTTGTTTAATATAGTGTTAAGATACTTTTACGTTTCCGCTTGAATTATATAAATATACATTTGATGTTCCAAAGAATATTATGAAGCTTTAATTATATAAAAATACATTTTATGTTCCAAAGAATACTATGAAGTATCTTAAATATGTGCTCCAACGTGTGGTTTGTATAATTATAAATACTACACAAAATTTAAGAAATACAAATGGTTTTATGGTGCAGTGCTTTAAAAATATGGTATTACTAAGTTCAAGATTAACCGGTAATGTTTATTATTTTTTGATTCAAGATATGAAATTGCATTTCATACAAGTACTATTTTGTACAAACGTTTTTGGTCTTGTGGCCGATTTTGCTGAAGAGGATTGAACCATGAATACAATAGAATTAATGAATTCTCTACCTTTAAATGATGTTATCAGAAGTTAAAATATTAATTGGTTACAGGTAATTTACATATTTGCTTTTAAGTGTGATGAAAAACGCATATTTCATAAAGTTTTAATACTAACTTGTTTTATATGGTCACATAGTATGATAATACTAAATTGTTTTATGTGGTCACATATTATGATGTCATGTATTATAGATTTATTTTATATGTTATCATATATTCATTTGTAGTATTCAATCGATCATCTAAAATGATTTAATATCTCTCATGAAAGAGAATCAAAAGTTTAGACATGACACTCGAGATGTCATACTCCCTAAATCTCATATTAAGTTTCTAGAAGGTCATAATATGTTAGACCTTATATGACTCGGGCGTTTAGTTACTTCTCTATGGTGTTATGCAAAGAGAAGATTATTTACAAGGTACAATCGGACAAAACAATTTTCATTTTTTAATCTCAAATATGCTAAAGTAGCAATATTGTGGAACAAGTATAGCAGCTTTGAAATGATTTCATATCGGTTTGTCTGAGAAAGTAATAGTATACCATGAAACTTGGTTGGTTTACACCATTCCATGAAGTTAATGTAATTATAAAGATCTTTGAAAATGCCGAGATCATAGATATAATTGAGAAAATTGTAATGATGCCACCATGAATGTTGTATAGTTATAATCCATTCCTTGAACTGAATGTGATGAAATAATAATTGGTGTAAAGTTCGTAATCATGGTATTTGAGAAACTTGTTATAATGCTCATGTATTGAGATTAACCATGTTAATAATGTGATGACTATATAATGATCATTATAAAGGTCATGATCATGGTAAGTTTGGAAATTGTAATGATCCTCACGTTGACAGCCATGTTAGTATTGAAATCGACCACAAAAAGTGGCATACTAAGGAAGTGATTATACAATAATAAAATATAGGAAAGATGTAATAACATGAATTTCCGAAATAATAATATGTTCTCGTACTTCATGTCGTGTATCAGACAAACACGAGTGCAACTAAAAGAATATATGATCACAAATCTGAAGTATATGGATGATAATTATTTAATTAGTTGTCATGACCGGTTTAGACCACGCCGAGTCAAAGTTGATGTGAAACATAATAAAGAACTAGAAGGTCCTTTAAGCTGATAATTAACATGTAATTTTTGCTCTCAAGGGAAATTATATATTTGCCAAATAAATGAGGTTGTATCCCTAAATATTCTGGAAATGATTAAAGGATATCCATATCCCAACATGATACCATTTAGTGTTTTAACTCGATGCATCATCTAAATGGTTATCAAATCTACAACCTGAAGTTTGTGTGATTGTGGCTTGGTTAATGTGAAAGTAATCATATTATTATAGATTGGCATATTTATTTTGGTAATTACCATGAGTTTAATTCCTATATTATTAATGATTATTGAAATAAGTGTTAACCTACATGTTATGAATATTCATACAAGAATTGCTTTTGTTGAAGACGATGTTCAAACGTCACCAAATTGATTGCAAAGCCAATAATCAAGAGAGCAAAAGTCCATATTTGAGTACATGTAATTTTACATGCGGTAACATTATTTCACATTAAGCCAACATGTTGTAATAGTTTCTCCTCATTATAGTTGGTTTTTGGTCATAACCAAACATTTCCCATCAAACCTTTTGTTGTGCGGTATACACTGGAATTGATCCACCACAATGCATAAAGATTGAAAGTCAAATAATATTGGGAATATATGTTGGGTGAAAATGTTATGATTGTATACCTAAATCAATTAACGAGAGATTTACTTACGGGTCATTGGATCGTACTTTAAATAAATTAACATTCCCAACATAGGGGGAGATTAAGGGCAGTTGAAAAAAAAATGAGTATGAATGAATTATCATTGATCCTCTAACTAAATTGTGTGAACAAGAAGTTCAAAAGATAATTCGTTTACCTAGATTAAAGAATCAATTACCAGGCATGTTCCTCACTGACCTAAATCCAGTGACTAAGTAAGCCGCATAGTCAACTGCTAATGCTCCAATTAAGATAATTGTCCTAGAAGGACAAAACATATATTAATAGCAAGTCTATTGCACGCCTGAAGCGTGGTAGACTAGTCGATTCCAGAAAATAAAAATTCATCGAAAAATTGGAGCAAATAATGAAGAAGATGGTCAAGTCGAGGTTATAGTAAAAGGTCTCTTGAAGAGACATTAGACATGATTGTTCCGGAAGAACCTCAGGTACCTGAAAATAAAGAGCTCAGTAAATTATATCATGTCTAGAAGTGTATGGAATCGAAACAAAATCGACGTCGTTATACTATTGTGTCTATAGCGCTTGAAATGATGAAACGACGAGGATCATGATTTAAGATCTGCCTACGAATGAAAATATATATAAATGATTGGTAAAAAATGAAAAGATACAAATATGGCAGAGTTGAATTCCCTAATGAAATGGAAAGTTTCTGGACCAACAGTCCATACAAACTGAAGTTGTAAAATATGTTGGATACAAATTGATCTTTTATGCGATTCATGTGAAAATCAAATTGAATGAAATAAGGAAAAAAATAGTGGCACAACGATTTTCGCAAAAACCCATGATTGATTATAAAGATGCACACTCTCTAGTGGGGGATGCAATGACTTTCTGATATTTTATTCGTCTGGTAATATAAAGAGAGGTGATATGCGCCTTATGAATTTTATGTATTACTTGACACTGAAAGTTTACATAAAGGATTTAAATTATCAAAGCCATGTAAAGTAAGTTCTCGAGAACACCATGTTTCATATTTGCATACGTTATGGTTATTATATATGCTAAATATAATTACATCTCTTGATGAGTTTCCTAAAGTAGTTGAGTACTTAAAATGTAATATTAAAACATCTTAAGGATGTAATTCTTGTGCACGAGTATACATACATAGAAGAAATTGTACCTAGCGATTGTGATACTCAATTAACAAAGAGATGGTATAATTTGGATTTAAAGATATCATATAGAAATCAATATGTTAAACGAGAAAGTTTATATGGCAACTCCTGAAGAGTGTACACATATACCTATATGGTCAAAGATGGAAAGAAGTTTGTGATAGATTGTATATATCAAAGCATTGATATGAAAACCTCAAGAAATTTTCCACAAAGCTTATGAGATTTGTATGAATTAAAAATAGTTGAGTCAATTGTGATATAAAGACTCACTAGCGAGCTTAGAAAACGAGAAATACATATGGCGCAGTTGGTCTATTTTTCATTAAAAGAACTATGAGGTTTACAAGTACTATTGTATATGTTAATGCAATCATTATATCTCCTAAAGAGATGGCATGCATGACGAGCATTTGTATAATGATATTTTTATATATCAATCAAACTACATCCAAAAGATGTTATGGCATTTTAATATGTCAAAATCCATCTCTAAGAAAGTTGGATATTGTTAAATTACTTGTTATAAAACAGATTATACTTATCATATTCCAAATAAAGATTATTAGCCCAGAAATACCATAATTAATTGCAGTTGATACAATATTCTTGTTAGTTATATACTATATCATTATTTTATTTTAATTTATCAATAAGATATGGGTTGTTTCTAGTGAGGAGACATGGAAAATAAGTTAAGACAAATATTTCGATACCCTCAAGGTATGAAAGATATAAGTTTTTACTTTACTAACCATTAAAAAAGTTTGGTTAGTCTTGTTGACACAGGGAATCCAAAAACAACAAACTCGTTGATCTTGCGGTGCATATATACGAGAGGAGGCGCCAGAAGTCTGACATAAAGTTCATAAATGGCTCAACTTCATGAATTGCACATCAAGGGATTAAGAGAGAAATCGGTGACTATCAAAGTTTTGAACAACTTTACAAAAGATCGACATGTTTAATTAAAAGACACAAATTCTAATGAGGGGGAGCATTATACATGTTGTACTCTTTTTCTCTTCTCTAATTTTGTCCCGCCGGGTTTTCTTAGTAAGGTTTTTAACGAGGCAACACGCTTGATCAGGGTGAGAAAATACGCGTTGCACTCTTTTTTCCTTAGCTATGGTTTTATCCCATTGGGTTTTCCTAGCAAGGTTTTTAACGAGACAACATCACATAGCGTATTAAAAGAATAATACATTATTATAGTTCATCATGTGGATAGCCAAGGGGGAGTGTTATGAATGCATCATAATATGGTGACTCTCCACATATCTAACCCCCATCTATTCATTATCATTGTATTAATGTTAAGCCTCTAAAAATAGAGGCTTCATGTAATTGGTATTACACACTCATGAATAAGAATTCTCTCATTTTCTATACTTCTCATTCTCTCTATATTCTCTATGTTATCCTCAACATCTAGATTTTGCTAGTAGGTTGTTGTTTTACAACAAAAAGAACCATTATTAAATATTCGGTTTATTCGGATCAAACCCGATTCATATTTTAGAAACCGAAAACCGAATCGAAACACAATTCGGGGTCAACCGAGAGCCACTTATGTATTTTGGTTCGGTATTATATGGATTCGGAAATTTCACTCTTTATCCTTTGCCTTTAAAATGTTCACTGCATGTCCTTTATATACCAATTTTACACACTCCTTACCATTTTCTCTAACTACCATCCAACACTCTGTTTGTGCCTCTCACAAATTAATAGCAGAACAAAACACTTTGAACGAGTGAAACGAATACTAATCGAGTAAACATTCTATTAATTTAGGTATTGTTTTCTTATTGATATGAGATTTATAAAGCACTTATGTTTCTGGGCAAAACCTTGAATTGATAATTGACGTAATTCCCCTTTGCCCCAAAGTTGATTTGCGACATTCTTCGGTCCAAGGCTTCTTCCCATGGTTCTTACATAATTTTGATAATTTATTAGATCAGGCATACATGCATATATCAAGTATGTCTAATCGATAATATCACAAATACTAACATACTTTTATGTTTTAGACAATCAATTCAATTTACAATTTAAGAGGCTTCTTCAAACATGTTACCTAGTGTCGCAATGCATTCTTTATTCGTATCTTCTGAAATTTAAAAAAAAAACATGAAAAAATACCGTTTATGTATATTACTTATACATGTCATCTGGTCTCATATGTGTAAGTCATGTGTAAATAAACCATAAAAAGATTGTAAAAAAATGTAGTTTGATAGTTGTTATGTACATATACACATTTTATGTAACAAATGCTAAAGTTAAAAATATATAATTAGTTGATCAAAATATGTAACAAATGCTAAAGTTAAAAATATATAATTAGTTGATCAAAATATGTAACAAATGCTAAAGTTAAAATATAATTAGTTGATCAAAATACTCAGATGATGTATGTTTATTCTTTTTGTTTTTTTTTTCAATAATTTATTGTTAATAAAACATGTTATACATGTCTCATACACGTATGTAAAATTAAAATACCCTATATGTGTGTGATACATGTGTGTAAAATCAAAATATTACTCGATTCCACTTTCAAGTTTCATCACTATAAATTAGCGTTTGATTGTATCATTATAACTCACATACAAATTATACTATAATCTTGAATTTGAATATTATCAAGCGGAGGTTAACATGTTTATGTGATAACTTTTTTTTCTAAAAAAAATGATGTTGTATCAGAGTTCACTTTTTTTTATTTATTTTCTAGTATATCTAGTAGTTTGGAAATAACATATACAAAGTATTCAAGTTTTGCCCCTTCTCTTCTCTTTTAGAGCATCTCTAAATCTCTAATGCATCTTCTTTTAAACACATGAAGTAAGTTGCTAAATCAAATTTAACCTATATATACATATATATAGATAGAGAGAAAGAGAGGGGGTTGTGTGAGAGGGGTCAACCTTATTCCATTGGCGTTCGGAATTGTAGACGCCAGTTAACGAACACCAAAAGAGATGAGCCTCCAATGGGGCGTTCGGATTTAGAGACGCCACCTAATCGTCCGCTTCGGTCTGAAATTTAACATTGGACAATGATGATGCTCTTATTAAACTTTAGTTAGTTTTAGTATCCTTTTCAAATTTTATTTAGTGAACAAATCAAAATAATATTTCTTCTTACGCTAAATATTTAAGTAGTTATAAAAACAGAGTGACAAGTTGAGAAAATATTATTCAAACAAAAAACGATCACATAATACTGTTATTTAGATATAAAATTAAAATTTAAATACTTTTACGGTGTATCTTGACAATTTTGACGCATTTTAAGTTTTTAAATAAAAGACATACGTAGATACTAGAAAGTGTTAAGTGCAATTTGAGTCCTTATGGTTTACATGAAAACACATATTGAGCCCCCAAACTCTATAACTGACCTCCTGAGCCCCTGTGGTTGTGTAGGACCGATCCTTGATGCATAGGAACCTAGATTTGATCTCTTTTGTCCATAATAGCGGAAATATTACGACAAGTTTACCAATAGACAAGAATTAATTAGTTAAACGTCAATTTTTTTGATTAAACGTCAAGAATCCAAATTGACAGAGCTTTGCCTCAGAGGTGCCAAAGTTACAAATGAGGACAACAAGCTACTATTTATAGATGATCAAGTTCGCCTGAGGATACCTAAGTTAGCCCGAACTTGCCTTAGCAAGTTCGGCCGAACTTGACGATACAAGTTACATATGGGCGAACTTGACCTCCAACTATAAAAATACAACTTTTTGCTAGCCTATTCAACTCTATTCTATACTGACTCGATATAAGACTAAGCATAGACATTATGCACCAACAGACTCCCCCTTGGATATCGTCTTCGTCTTGTATCAGTCTTCAAAACTTTGTCTTCATAATAAACATTAACGCACACGACCGAAGAAGTTCTTGTAAGGCTTCTTTCGTCGTTCTTGCTTTGGATCCGGCGTCTGATCTGTAAGAGGCACTTTGTTCATAAACTGAAATCTTCTAACACTTGCCTTTCTACCTTTTTCATGAATAGCTTCAAGACGCTTCTCCTCCTTTAAAAACTCACCCCGTTCCAGATCTCTCCAGCTTGTCTGCCACATCTTTCCTGAATTTACTTCATGCGCATAGCAAACATTCACAACTCTTTGATATTGCATAGCTTGTTCCTTTTCACGTTCCTCGAATACTATTTTGCTGTAGAACAAGGTTTTGATATCTTCTATGGAACAGTTAAGAAGCCACATTGGATCTAAAATCCTGATCGTTCTCCATAATCCCCTCATACCCTGAAAACCCAATATCTCAACTCTTTCCTTCGAAATATCCAAGTTTTCTTCGAATAGTAACACAATAACAGCTTCACAAGTAGTTGGATCTATCTGCCACCACTTGAACACTGGATAGAAGTTTTGCTCAATCGGAATCAACGGCATGTTTCTCATAGCTCTAGGTCGCTTCATTATCAAAGTTATGTCTTTTCCCCCGTCTTTTTGTTTGTTTTGATTCTACGAACTGGAATGAATGGCTTCCAATAGTTAAATCCTTTTACCGCTTCATACTTGATCATCTTCCATAACAACTGATCAATGTATTTCATCTTATATATAACATTCACAGTCTGAACCAGCTCCTCAACATCCCAATACAGTAAAGTCTTGAAATCAGCAAGATACTTGAAGTATTGCACTCCAAATTCCCTTTTGATTGCATATACGTTCAGCTCTTTAAACCAACCCCAACTCAGAATATCCCCCAATGACACGTCTTTTTCTCTGGTAAAGAATGATACACTTACGTTCGCGCGGCATTTCTTTAAACCAAGATTTCTTCGCTTGAGCTATCTCTTCTTTCGTCATCGGCTTTGGAACTTTACCTTCACGAACTGATTCCTCTATCTTTTCTTTCAACGTATCTTCGTGTAGTTGTTTGTATATCTCCTCAAATGTAGGAAAACTATCAGTGTTAGAACCAACGTACTTCGCAGTTTGATCTGTTTCATCATCATAAGACCAATCTTCAACAATCACTCTGTTGTATTCATCAGCTTCAAATCTTCTAGCATACTGATAATCATTCGGTTCAAAAGTGTTAACATTCAACACATCCTCTTCAAAGTCAAACTCTAGATTTCAGCATCAACTTCAATTAACTTTGCCAGATCTTCCTTCGTATAGTTATGCACGTACTCGCCTTCCTCTACATTATGTTCAAGCATCAACATTAAAGGCTTTGTGGGAACTGCAGCAACAGGCTTTGCAAATCTTTCAACATTCGCCATATCAACATCATCTGATGGCCCTGTCTGCTCTGACTCCCCCTGAATCTGATCATCCATCTTATTAGATTCATTGTCCATTAGGGAAGAAAAATCAACGTCATCAGAAATTTTTCCTTCACTGATTCTAATACCAACTCCTCCCTAATCGTCATCATCATCATCATCATCAGCAACATTCCAATCTTCATACTCAGAATCATCTTTCTGTTCATCATCATCTTTATCCTCTTTTACTGCTTCTTCATCGTCCTTATCTTTAGAAGCAACGATAGGATCAGAAGGCTTGACAGATTCGTCAAACTTTGGAATATCGGACTCAGAAGCTATCACATCATCAACAGGCTTCTCTACAGCTTTAGATGATTTAGGGGCTTCACCCTCAACACCTTTACCTTTTCCACTTGCAGCTAACTCCTTTTCAGATCTTTCTTTAGCTTCCTGACGCTCTAGACGATCATATTCAGAGATGAAATCAATCCCAAGTGTATTAGATAATACTTTCTGCATTCTTGTGAATCTACGATCTTTTAGAGCTTGGATTGACTTTATATCTGTGATCTCTGTTTGAAGCTTTGCATTGGCGTCTTGCAAACTTTCGATTAACACCTTGAAGAATTCACGTTCATTCTCTAACACTTTCACTTTATCATCCAACATTTCTTTCTCAACTGCACTTTGATTCATCTTATTTATCAACTCAGCTTTCTCTTCTTCATTCTTGGCCACTTTTTCTTCCAAGATCTTTACACGCTTTTCGAGAAGATCAACATTCGTCTCTGGAAAGAAATCATTTAGATCTTGAAGACTAATTGGATCATTATGCATATCACCAAACAGATTTGCCTTTGGAGTAGCAGTCTGTGGTGTAGTCTTCTTTGGAGTAGAACTTTCAAAATATGAAGTTGTTGGAGCAACAGGAGATTGAATAATAGGCCCTTCCAATAAACCAGACACAGGAGGTTCTTGTGCTGCTCATGGCCTTTCAGCTTCCGATGAAATGATCACAGGAGGTTCTTGTGTGACTCCTGGACGTTCAGCTTCACTTGTAACAACAACAGGAGGTTCTTGTGTAGGAGGTTCTTGTGTAACTCCTTTCTCCTGTGCGCCAGAAGGTTCTTGTGTAACTTCTGCGCTTTTCAGCTTACTCTTATATCTTTTACTAACTGGCTTTTGGACTTTCTTTGTTTTCTTCCTACCCTTTGTCTGAGGAGACCTTGTTGTCTTTGTCGATGACATAGTAGCGGACTTCACTCGCTTAGCTTTTTTCTTAGGTCTTTCCTCATCAGACTCTTTCTCAAGATTCAGATCGAAATCAGCATCAGTCTCTTTGGCTCTTTCTGCCTCAGTCTCTGCTATTGTTCTCTTAGTAACGCTTTCAAGAGAATCATCAGAATCATCATTCTCTGAAGTAGCTGATATCACATCATCTTCCTGAGTCGTTTTAACTGTTTCCTGACTCTCAACAACCACTTCTGCACTAAAACCAGCTTCAACTTGAATATTCTCTGGTTTATCTTCATCAACAAGCATTGTATCGACTTTCTTTGCTGCTCGTTTCTTCTTAGGCTTATCAACTTCAGCCTTTAGGAACCAATCACTACGAGCTTTTGGTTTGACCATTCTTTCTCATCATTCAGCCCTTTCTCGCCACCACTACCGTCTTTTCTCCATTTATTGTCAGGCGGCGCAATATAATTTGAATCTTTGATAACTCCAAATACTGGTTTAGCAACCGGTGCTGATGCTTGCTTTTGAAACTTTAACAACTTCTTCACAGTTGTATCTTCAAGATGACTAAGATATAAAACATCATTCGGATCACATGCAATATTTGTGCACTTCTCATCAATTAGCATCTGAACAAACCTCGGATATAAGCATAATCTCGAATCATTTATATTTCTCGACATAGTGTAAATACAAGCTTTGAGTAGTTGAATGGCTTCTTCAAAATCAGTGTCGTTGCCATACAGGCCATGTAATCCTGAACATCGTTTAGGCCTGCTTTACGGTGACTGAAAGTGTGAAATTGCATGCATATGGAGCTTGTAGGGGTTTGGCACTTCCCCTTTCTTCAGTGTCGGCTTATTAACACTCCCCTTATAACCCATCCTGTAGAAACAGCCTCTCACCATCTTTTCGTCCAAGAAAATCGGATCGTCTTTATCATCGTTGAATTGTAAGATTCGTCGTATATCATCCTCTGTAACAGTAATCTCTTTAACTTAGTTCCCGACTTGAACAGATGAGATAATAGACTTCTTATCATCGCTGAGCTCTGCGTTCATCCAGAAATGGTATATATGAGATCTATACGACACTGTGTGTTCCGTGATCACTCTATAAATATGACACTCCTTAAGAAACTTCAGAATATTGTCGTAATCTTTTAGCGATGGACATATCGTTTTGTCGAGCGTGGTGCAAGTATTATGGAACTTAGAAAAATCCATAAAAATTACCCTTGCTGGTTCTTGAACCTGAGAAACGACACAAAACAATTAGCACGCTTTACAAGAAAAAGGTACAAAATTTTTCAACATTTTCATCAAGTTCGGGGAAACTTGATGAGTGTTATAACATTCTGATTTTATCAAGTTCGCCCGAACATGTCCAACACATGTTCATTATTTATTTAATAAGTTCGGGCGAACTTATGTTATCAAAATTCAAACATTTAAACAGTAAGTTCGGGCGAACTTCCAAAATATATTCAATTCAGTTATTCATGGTCGATTAGTGTTGATTAACATGATTTTATCTTCAATTTAACCATTCGAACCCTACATTTAGTTGATTTTAACATTTTAGATCTGGTTACTTCGATTAAGGTCCAAGATATGGTTCAAAGTTCAAATCTATACCTCAGCCATTGATAATGGTGTGAAAATCACCAAGATCAATCAAGATTTGGGGAGTATAACGGTACGAATTTTCCAAAATCACACAATCGCTCACAAGAATGTAAGTTCGCTCAGAGATTTGATTTTGCAGATAATGAGTTCGGCCGAACTTGCTTAGGTATTTATACCTGGGCAAGTCCGGGCGAACTTGCAAAGCCCAAGTTATGAACCCACTAGAAGTCCGGGCGAACTTGAAAAGCCCAAGTTATGAACCCACTAGAATTCCGGGCGAACTTATGTTTTTCAACTAACAGCCATCACTGCAAGTTCGGTCGAACTTGCTTAATTGTTAAACTTGATTCAGTTTAGCAAGTTCGGCCGAACTTGCCAAACTCAAAAAACAATTTTTTTTTCAAATTTTACAATTTAACCCTTGAACTTTCCAACTTTTACCAGTTATGAAAATCCACTCAGTTGACCAAGTCTAAGTTAATGACCTTGATTAACCGATTTGTCTGCCGAGTCCAAGTTAATGACCCCGGTTTGACTCGTTACGAACAAACTGTTGATATTTTCAAAATCAAAGTTTCAAATTAATGAATTTTCATCGTTTTTGGCTTTTCAAATTTTACAGATTAGCTCCCAGCCCGTTGTCAAAGAAATTCCCACCAGTTCTAGCACCTTACCAGACTTTGAAGACCCGTTCTCCAACATTGGTTTGCTGAAAACAATGTAGAAACAAAATCTTTTTGTATTTTTGTAAGTTTATGCTAAAATACGCTGAAAATCTTTTTGGTTTTAATCTGTAAAGCTGATAAAACTATTTACAGGAATAAAGTAAACTATGTACAAACATATTTACAGACATATTTTTGTGAATTCGTGTCTAAGGATCATATCAGTTGTATGAGACATATCACGAGTACCGTTGACTTTTTGATGACTTTAAGTTTTAAACTCGTTCACCTAGATTGTCGATATGTTTGTCCACTTAAACTTTACCATGTTTCTCAACTGTTTCAAGATATTTTTAAGGTAAGATTTATGAAACTTGACTTATCTGCGGTTCCCACTTCTTGAATATACTCCCGTATCAAGATTCCTTAGATTTCATCTTACAGGTGAATATAGCGTAACTGATATCTGTATCTGGGTTATGCGAGACCTTGAGAGCTCAGGTTAGTACTACCATACAGACAAAGAGATGAAGGCTTGACTTTAAAGTGTGTTCCATTTAAGGAATCTTTTCAGCACTGCAAATGATTAGATCTTTCGATACTTTTCAAGATTGCATGCAGCTTAAGGGTTTATTGCGAAAGTATTATAGAAGTTCTAGGCTATTGCTTCCGCAAAATCAGAAGAACTTGTATAATACCCCAGATATCAACTATCTATAAAGACTTCGTGTCTCAGAATCAGGTAATCTCTCAAACGAAATTTTGGAGTACTAAGTCCATATATCCAAGATATGTTAATCCACAAGATTAAGCAGTTGTAAAATTTATTTTATATCTCGAAAACAGTTTACTGAGCGTGTTAAGCCTATCGACACATCCACAGTAAGACTTGTTTATCACTTTTAAACTTTCCATTTCTTTAGCATACTGTGATAGTCCACTGATGTACTATCATTTCCTTTTTGTGACACTGAATTATTTTTGTCTTTTTCAATGTTTTTGTACTTTTCGCATTTTTCAAATGTTTTTGGATTTTAAAATTTTCAAAAGTTTTTGTATTTTCTTTGTATTTTCTATAACATTTCTCCCCCTAAAATCAAAACATCTTTTTGTATTTTAGTTTTTAATAAAATTCTAAACTAGAAAGATATACACAAACCAATGTGGATCACGTAAACTCGTCGTCCGATCCGTATTCAACCTCAGCGTCCGACCTGTCAGCAAATTTTTTCATACGATTAATTCTCAACAAGTGTTTAAACCATGATAAAGAAAATAGTTTGGTATAAAAACCAGCCTTTTGTTCGTCGGTGTGGATTTTTTCTATTCGCACCAACTTCTTTTCATAGCAATCACGAATGAAGTGATAACGAATTTCAATGTGTTTTGTGCGTGAGTGATGAACCGGATTTTTGGTTATATCAATGGCTGCCTTATTATCAACATACAGCGGAGTGTCAAGAAATTGCAGACCATAGTCTCTCATCTGCTGTTATATCCACAGAATCTGTGAACAATAGCTGGAGGCCGAGATATACTCAGCTTCACAGGTAGAGAGAGCAACCGTAGTCTGTTTCTTACACTGCCAGGTTACCATTCTTGTTCCGAAGAACTGGCATCCGCTGTAGTCGATTTTGAATTCAACTTATCTACGCCAAAATCAGAATCAGCGTATCCTGCAAGATCGAAGTTATCATTCTTCGGTACCACAAGCCGGTGCTTGGGCATCCTTTCAAGTATCTGAAGATTCTCTTGACGAGCTGCATGTGTGAGATTCTCGGGCTTGACTGATATCTGGCGCATAGGCAGGTAGGATACATGATATCTGGGCGTGATGCTATCAGATACATCAACGATCCTATCATTGATCTGTAGAGCGTCTCATCAACTTTGGTTCCAGTTTCGTCAATGCAAATCTTATGATTAAGAGCAAGAGGAGTAGATAACGGCTTCGAGCTTTCCATATCAAACTTCTTCAAGATGTCGTGCACATACTTGGTCTGATGAATGAAAATACCGTCTGGAAGTTGATCTACTTGCAATCCGAAGAAGAACTTCATTTCGCCCATCGAAGACATTTCGAATTTCTTCTTCATGATGCCCTCAAACTTCTTGTAAAGACTATCATTCGTTGATCCAAAGATGATGTCGTCCACATAGATTTGAACGATAATTAGATGACTACCAACTTCTCTGGTAAGAGAGTACTATCCACAGTTCCTCTGACAAAGCCGTTTCCCACGAGATGTTGTGATAACATCTCGTACCAAGCTCTCGGGGCTTGGTGTAAACCGTAAAGAGCTTTATCAAGAAGATATGCTTTCCTTTTGTTGAGTGGATCGACAAACCCCGGTGGTTGTCCGACGTACACCTTCTCGCGTAATATTTTCGTACAGAAAAACTGATTTGACATCCAACTGATAGACTTAAATCCTTTCCATGCTGCGAAAGCAAGGAATATTCGAATAGATTCTAAGCGAGCTACTTGTGCGTAGACTTCCGTGTATTCTATCCCTTCCTGCTAGTGAAATCCCTTGACAACAAGCCGAGCTTTGTTTCGAACTATAACCCCTCGATCGCCTCGCTTGCATTTAAAGACCCATTTCGTATCAATCGCTTTTTGATTTTCAGGTAGGTCTACAAGCTTCCACACTCCTAATTTCTCGAACTGTAACAGTTCCTCTTGCATTGCTTGTACCCAGTTCTCATCGCCTAATGCTTTAGAAACACTCTTTAGCTCAATATGGGATATAAAACATGAATAGTAATAATATTCTTGAATTGGAGCAACACGAGTACAGAAACAACTCAAAGCTTTGTTTATTTGACTCCGTGTTCTCACAACAGCTTGTAATTCGCCTATTATAGAATTTGACAGATGATAAGAATATGATCTTGGCATCACTTCGCCTGGAACAACCACAGTATTCTCTTGATTTGTGATATGCTGATTCAACTTCAGGAGCACTACTCGGGCTTGCAGATTCATTCAATAAACTTGTAATCTACTCTGCTTCTTCGTCTGAAGAATATTCTCTATCGACATCGAATGTTGGAGCCTCGTCCGAGTCTGAGCTCTGTGCTTCAGAAAGATTAGGATTCACTATAGTATTGACTGGTTCTGTAGTCGGTGTCACTTGATTTGTTTGACTTTCTTGACCACCGCTATTCCTTGAACTAGCATCAGAAGAAGATGATCCCAACGTGGGTTGAGTAACCACAATCGATCTGACGATTTGCTCTTGATTTGCTGATTGATGAAGATAATATAACGCTGCGATTTCTTCATCGGATGGTTCTTCAGAAAAATCAAATGATTTCCACAAGTCTTGATAGTTGAATAACCATGCATCACCTTTTCTCTGAATAGGATCCGTATAGTTAAAACAATCAACATGTTGCACTTCAATGACTCTTCTCAATGAAGGAACGTAAACTCTTCGCAATGGACTTGCATATCCGACAAAGAAACCTTTGAGTGATTTAGCTCCAAATTTGCCATCTTGATCGATTACAGTACATGGCGCTCCAAATGGTTCTATGAACTTCAAATTCGGTTTCTGTCGGTTGATCATCTCAAAACAGGTTTTACTGTTAAGAATCTGTTAAGTGTGTAACAAGCCGTTGCAACTGCTTCACTCCAGAAGCTGACTGGAAGCTTTGAGTCTGCAAGCATGGTTCTTGCAGTTTTGATTAGCGTCCTATTCTTCCGTTCAGCGACACCGTTTTGTTACGAAGTGTAGGGTGCACTAAACTCGTGCAAAATCCCTTTAGCATTGCAGAATTCACTCATTTTGGTGTGTTTGAACTCAGTACCATTGTCACTTCTAATGCGTCTCACCGGAAGATGGTACAGGTTCTCAAGTTTCTTGAAAAGAATCACCAAATTTTCAAACGTCTCATCTTTTGATTCTTGGAAGAATACCCACGAGTATCGGGAATAATCGTTTGTAACTACCAAGCAGTAGAGATCTCCAGAGATGCTTCTAACGTTCTCTGGACCAAAAAAATCCATATGAAGTCTTTCGAGAGGCAACTTTATCGAATTGAGAATCTTTCTTGGATGAGATTTCTTGATCTGCTTTCCCTTTTTACACTCGAGGCAATTATCTGACGTATGAAACTTTTCAGATTCACACATTTTACCAAATCGTTATGCACCAAATGATTCATCTTTCTCAGGTGAATGTGGCCCATCTTTGTATGCCATAAGATTGACTCCTTCTCAGTATCTTTCGAGACAAAACATTGTGCCGTTTTTGAAGAAGTAGTAGCATTCCCATGTCAAGAACATACAAATCATTCTCTCTTGGTGCACGCATGAGTATCCACTCGTCTGGTATTTTGAAACCCGGTTTGATTATCATGCATTCTTTATCGTTGAAGTGGACGGTAAACTACTTATCACAAATTTGAGAAATACTCAGACATTTGTTCTCAAGCTCCGCAATGTAGTTCACTTGATCAAATGAAATAACTCCGTTTGAGAGCTTTCCCTCGGCGACAATCCTTCCACCTTGGTTTCCAACAAATCCAACATATCCGCCATTGATAGCTTTTATGTCGAACAAGAGCGCTTTCATTCACGTCATATGTCTGGAATCTCCACTATCCAGAATCCACTTGGAAAGTATGGATCTCTGGAGCCCCTGCACATTTCAACAATTAGTTAAACAACACAACCCAAGCCTTCTTGGTCTTGGATTGAATTGGATAACCATCATCGTAATCAAATTCACACTCGTCAGCATAATCAAATTCATATTCATCATCTGGATTTTCTTCGATGCTTATGTTTGAAAACTTCACTTTCTTTTTATCTTTCAAACTGTTACCACTTGTAATTTTGACAGTTTCAGACTTGATTTCAGATTTTGATTCTTTCATGCTATCACTAGTCTTAACAGGCTCAGACTTAGTGATTTCAGATGTTGTTGACCTTTTCTTAGCAACCCAGGCTTGTGATTTAATATTAGCCTTTTTGATATAAAACTTTGTTTCAGTTTCTTTTGAAGATTCACCTTTTTCGAACGATGAATTTTCGAATTTCTTTTCAAAAATTTGTTTCATTTTTTCTTTGTCAACATTTCTTTTTAAGATTTTTATTTGTCCAATCTCTGGTTGCTTTAGTTTTTCAACATCTGAACTTTCTTTCCTTCGAAGATAAGCCGTTTAGATTTCGGACACTTCCGTGCAATATGACCAACATCGTTGCACTTGAAGCAAATCCGATTATCATGTGAATGTCCACTAGTGGATTTTACACCACTTGTGGCTTTCGCCTTATCTCGAAGTTCTTTGTTTCTTAAACTCATCATTTGATTGCTTCCCAATCAAACTCTCCTCGTGAACTGTGCTTGTCCCATAAACAAATTTCATGTTTTTATCTTTGTACTCTTGAAATGGTGACTTTTTCTTAACCGGTTCTTCTTCCTCATCTAGACCCAACCCAGCTCTCCGGTTTTCCGGATGATCACCACCCTTTCTCCGGTAGTTGTTATAATTTCTTTTGGGTTTAGAATAGAATTTCTTTTCATTTTTCTCCAGGTCATCTGATGTGACTTCAACCAGTTTAAACAGTTTATCCAATTGATCTTCTTTGACGTTCCGAATCGGAAAACTGTCATCAAAGTATAATATCAGATTCCTTAACCTTGTACATGATAATGTTAGGATCATCACATAGATCATCTTCCGATGATTTCTCGTCATTTTCAGAATTTGTGTCAGAACTGTTCAAACTCGAGGTGGCGCTATCAAAGCTGCCATCATCAGAATCATTCAGAACATTTTCATGCACTGTTTTCACTACCGCATTATTAGCTTCTGATTTAGTATAGACTACATCAATGTTCTCTGGCAACTAATTTTTCTTTTCAGATAACAACTCAATGTTGAGTGCCTTATCCATCCCATCAACTGTTTTGCGAAAATACTTTTCGCAAAGAGGTGGAGGAACATTGCTGTTTTCTTTACCAATTTTCCTTTTAGGTTTTTCTTCCGATGGAATTGTGGGAAGAATGTGATCAATGACATATGCGTTAGTTGAATAACTTCTTAAAAGTTGTTAAACGCGTTCTGTTTCAATTTTCATGTCCTGGAGTTGTTGTTTGGTTTCAGCAATGGTGTTAATATAGATGTTTATTGCTTTTTGTTTATCCATTACTGTACCTTTCAACATCCTTATGGTATCATGTTGTTCAATATTATTTCTCTCAAGCCTGTCATAATCATCTTCCATTTTGTCATACGCTTCCTTCATTGTACGATAATCATATTTGAAATTTTTGTTATGTACATTGAGTTCAGCGATGATTTGTGATTTTTCGGCGCATTTAGCACATGGATGCCGGTACATTTTGTGCAAGGTTTTACAACCTCCACAACTTGCACTTTAACAACTTCCTTTACCTCTGGAGCTACCTTGGTTAGATTCGCCATCATAGCTTTATCTGCAAAGTCCTTGAGGTTTTTGGCAGTTACTTCTTGACCAACATCATTAATTTCTTCATTCGACTTCTCCTTGATCACTTGCTCCTGAGAACTTCCATCAAAGTGTCCTGCAAAACTATCACACGAATTAGGAGATAATATTCCTTGGTTCTTCATGTGAAGATATTCCTCTTCCTCCTGTTGTTGCAGATACTGTTCTAACAGAATATTCTCTAGAGCTGCTGCTTCTTCGGCAGAAGTATCTTCAACAATCTCAGCCATCAATGCAACTCCGGTCTTCTTACCGATATAAGAATTCCAATCGAAGCCATCATCCTCGTTCGAAGCAACCATTGCCTTATCGGTGTTACTGCAGTTTGGCTTTTCTTGAATCTCAACTTGTGTCTTCTTTGGGAAAGGCTTGTATTGAAGAGATTTCTTGTAATACTCGTTGCCTCCACCAAATGGACTTTGATTGCTCATGGCTTCAGGATTTTTGCATTCTCTTTTAAAATGCCCTTTCTGTCGGCATCTGAAACAAGTGACCTTCGATTTGTCGAACCCTAGCTTGTTGCTTGAATTTCCGATATCTCGGCCAGTGAGTGCAACAAACTTTGTCACCCTTCGGATGATAGAAGCTAGTGACCACTTGATATCCATCAGCTAAAGCTCTTCTTCGTCCACTTGATCATAGTATTCGGTGGTCATTTCGGGATTGCCGATCTTTCCTGTTACTAGACTTTCGTACGATTCTAGAACAGTGGCAAGAAGTGACATGTGTTGTTTTGCAACTTGCTCAGAAACAACATTGTTTAGATTTATAGCAATGTTACACTTGTACACATTTGGATCAGAATTTGTTTGTTGATTCTGATTTGCTTGACTCTGATAAGAAGCATTTGACCCTGTGCTTGAGAACGAAGAGCTTTGTTGACTTTGATCATATTGAGGATATGATTGATTCTGATTTTGTGGAGAAGAATTCATGTTTGCACTGAATGCTCCCTGAATCTTTAGGCTTGAAATGTTGTCCGGTTTTGTAATACAAACCAACATCTTGAACAACATTCGCATTTTTAGATTTTGCGATCTTTAGAAGTTCCATTTCATGGCCTTCGAGTTTGTCGATGAATGTAGACGACTTGAAGAATTCCCAATTAGCACTTTCTTTTAGAACCATCAGGTAAGTAGTCCACTCTCCGCCAGGTAACGCATCTGCAAGCTTGTCGATGTATTCTTGTTCCGTCTTCTCAAGACCGTGTCTTCTCATTTGGACTTTAAAGGACAGAAACGCTCAATCATCTGCTTCATAGTCTCTCCCTTCAACATGTTAAAGATATCGAACTCCTTCATAATGAGAGCTTTCTTACTCTTGATCATCTCTGCGCTTCCTTGGTATTTCCTTTGCAGCGATATCCAGAGTTCTCTCGCAGTCATGTATTCTGGCAACAAGACCAGAATATCCTCTTTAACAGATTGTTGAATGAGACTTATCATCTTTTTCTCAGCAATGTACTCATCTTTCTGTATTGTGGTGTACTTGTACTTCTCTAATACTTGCTGATGTTCATCCAACGGAACAGTGTAACCTCTCTCAATCGACACCCAGCCTTGGAAATGCATGGCTTGAACCCAATATGTAAACTTCTCCTTCCATCCTTCATACTCGTCCATGCTCATTAGCTTTGGCGGTTTAACGGTCGTGCCCATCTCGTTGTCAAGATTGACGTGTTGAATCACGTTGGCATTGGATGTACCCACTCCGAACATAAATGCTTTCTGAATATCATCCATCACGAATAACGAGACGCGTACGCTGAAAACACGTAAAACTTTTTGAAAATGTTAGATTTACTACAAGTTCGGTCGAACTTGTAGTTTGAATAAAGAATTCCCAGATTTTATCACAAGTTCGGTCGAACTTTGACTTCTGATTTGAAAAATTTCTCTTGAACTTCGGTCGAACTTGCAACTGTATTGTGAAAATAACCCTGAGTCAACCTCGAGCGAATTTGTTTATTGGATTTTATAAAAGACTAGCAAGTTCGGGTGAACTTAGCTAAATTTCTTGAAACTTTTATCAAGTTCGGTTGAACTTGATAGAAAATCAATGAAAATTTAACAACTTTGAGCGAACTTCACTAAAATTTCCTCAAAAATCACTCAAGTTCGAGCGAACTTGGTAAAAATTCACTCAGAAAGTGACTTTTTACCTCAAGTTCGGTCGAACTTGACTAACAAGTTCAAAAATGAGGGTTTTGTAAAACATGGTTTTTGCAACATTTCGACACCAATTCGATTGATTTTGGTCTCCAATCTTTCAAGGGTTTATCTTTGTTGTATTTTACATGATATATTCAAAACTGAAAAGATTTTGACCATAGAATTCTTCATTTTTGTAAAAAAAAGTTAAGAAAAATAGAAGAATGGAGATGAAATAGAAGTGTTCTTGTCTTGATTACTATCAAATCAGGCTGTTCTAGCTCTGATACCACTTGTAGGACCGATCCTCGATGCTTAGAAACCTAGATTTGATCTCTATTGTCCATAATAGCTGAAATATTATGACAAGTTTACCAATAGACAAGTAATCAGTTAAACGTCAATTTTATAGATTAAACGTCAAGAATCCAAATTGACAGAGCTTCGCCTCAGAGGTGCCAAAGTTACAAATGAGGACAACAAGCTAGCTATTTATAGATGATCAAGTTCGCCTGAGGATACCTAATTCGCCCGAACTTGACAATACAAGTTACATATGGGCGAACTTGACCTCCAATTATATAAATACAACTTTTTGCTAGCCTGTTCAACTCTATTCTATACAGACTCGATATAAGACTAAGACATAGACATTATGCACCAACAGGTTGTAGTTTTATGCATCTGAGTCTCTCGATGTAATAAGACTGTATATTTTGTTAGATTGTGAATGACGACTATAAGGGTTGGGGTTCTTTTGGTCTTTTCACCAAAAATCATGCCCTAATACCCATATGTGCCCCCTCCCCCTCTTTCAAACTAACCACTCACTTACGTCCTTGTTGTTTGCCATCAAATTCAACCCACCAAAAACTCACCAAGGTCACTATGAATTTCTGACCAGGTCCGGATGTATGAAGATAACATTCCTAAGACAATATTCAAAACTCACCAAGGTCACTATGAATTTATGGTCTTACCCTTTGGTTTGACTAATGCACCGGCTACTTTCAAGGCTTTAATGAATGTTACCTTCAAGCCTATTTTGAGGAAAACTACCTTGGTATTTTTTGATGATATTTTGGTTTATAGTTCTATTATGGAGCAACATCTTAAGGATTTACAAGAAGTTCTAGCACCGATGAGATTACATTCCTTAAAGGAAAAAAAGAACAAAATGCTCCTTTAGGGGTAATAAGGTAGAGTATTTGGGTTACATCATCAATGATAAAGGGGTATCTATTGATCCATCGAAAATAAAAGCTATTCAAGGTTGTCCTACTCCATCTACAGTCAAGCAGTTAAGGAGATTCTTAGGACTGGTCGGTTTTTGTAACAACTCCAAATATTCGTTGTTATCTTTTTCTTTTATTATCGTTGTATCTATCTTTTATAATTCTGAGATTCGAATTATAAGAAAGTTATGTTAATTAAGTCATGTTTATATCGCATCTAATCGCTTATTAAACACATCGCTAATCTAATCGCGATCACAACTAATTATTCTATTAAACGAGCCAAGTGTGTTATTGTTTAATAAACACTTGTGCCATCGCATCGCCTCGCAAAACGCAGTTAATTATGTGGAATTATGTTTTATGTGTGTTATTTTTGTTTGTGTTATAGTTATAATCGCTATCGCAACGCTCTCACACGCTCGAATCGCTAAATCGCACTACTATATCAATAACAACGCTTAATATACTTATCTAATATGAACCGAATCGCCGAACGAACTCGTAACATGAAATAATCAAACAAAACTTGGCCTTTAGGTCAAGTTCGGCCGAACTTTTATACCACAAGTTCGCCCGAACTTGCCTGAGCCACAATAACTCTTCAACCAACACAAGTCCACCCGGACTTGTTCTAAATCTCAGCAAAACACACAAGTTCGCTCGGACTTGTAACAAGTTCGCCCAAACTTGCTGTCTACCCTCACAATTCCGCCTCCACCTATAAATACTCAGCTCCATTCTCTCATTTGAACTTGCTACAAGTTCGCTCGGAGCTCTCAAAACCGAAACCCTTTGTTTTCTAAGTAAGATTCAACCCGTTATCAACTACAACAAGGTTCAACAACATTTTACGACGATTTTGCACAAGGCTTTGCCTTCGTTTTCATCAAATCTCTTCTGTTTACGAAAATCTTCATCTTTATCTACAAAACTTCTGTTTTCACTCAGATCTATGTTTAGATCTAAGTAAAACCTTTAAAAACATTGATTTCTACACAATATTCGGACTAATGATGTATGTTTCGTTCGCTTTTGAGTCGAATGAGGCGTTGTCAAGCAAGATCTCAGATCCAGAAGCACAAGGATGAAATCGTCACTTTATACAAGCTGGACTAACCCGTACGAACCATCAAGTTCGTCCGGATTAGCCCGTGTTTCTGTAAAATGGCTAAACTCGCTCCAAAAGACCTCTCTAGCCTAAGTTTTACTCAGTGGCTTAAGGCTGGAGGGATGAACACTCGATTTCCTCAGCAAACGACGCAGAAACGCACGATTTGGATGCCACAACTGTAGGACCGATCTTCGATGCTTAGGAACCTAAATTTGATATCTAACGTCCATAATAGCGGAAATCTTACGTCGTGTTACCAATAGACAAGAATTAATCAGTTAAACGTCAGTTTTATAGATCAAACGTTCTGGTTACAAACTGACAGAGCTTCGCCTCTGAAATGCCAAAGTTTTAAATGAGAGATCTAAGCTAGGTATTTATAGGAGCACAAGTTCGGCCCAAGGAGATACAAGTTAGGCCGAACTTGCATAAGCAAGTTCGGCCGAACATGCTTAACCATGATAACACATGGGCGAACTTGGCTAAGACACTTCATAAATACTTCATAACCTAGCCTATTTAGCTCTATACAATACAGACTCGATAATAGACTAAGACATAGACATTATGCACCAACAAACTCCCCCTTGGTTACCGTCTTCGTCTTTTATGAGTCTTCAAAACTCTGTCTTCATATAAACATTAACGTACCCGACCAAAGAAGTTCTTGAAAGGCTTCTTTCGTCTCTCTTGTTTTGGATCCGGCGTCTGACCAGTTGGCGGTGGTCTTTTAAAGTTAGCCATTCTGAGCGAACTTTGCTTTACCGCTTTTTCCATTCTTTCTTTGATCGCCTCACTTCTGGTTTCTTCTTTAAGAAATTCAACTCTCTCCAGATCCCTCCGCTTCTTTGCCACATTTTACCAGAATTTACTTCGCGTTCATAGCAAACGTTAACAACTTTCTGATACTTCATCGCCTGTACCTTTTCTCTTTCTTCAAAAACAATCTTGCTGTAGAAAAGGCATTTTATATCTTCTCTCGAGCAGTTAACCAACCACATAGCATCTAGAATCCTTATCGTCCTCCACAAACCTCTCATACCCTGATGACCCATCACTTCAACTCGTTCTTTAGCAATATCCAGGTGATCTTCAAACTTTAACACAATCACTGCTTCACAAGTAGCTGGATCAATCTGCCACCACTTGAATAAAGGATAGAAGTTCTGTTCGATCGGCATAAGCAGCATATTCCTCATGGCTCTAGGACGTCGCATAATTAACGTTATGTCCTTTTCCCCTGTAACCTTATTGATCTTAACTCTTCGTCTCGGAATAACGGCTTCCAGTGATTCCAACCTTTGCCAGCTTCGTACTTAATCATCTTCCACAACAATTGATCAACTGTCTTCATATGATAAGTAACATTCACTGTTTGTACCAGCTCTTCCATATCCCAATACGGCAATGTCTTTAAATCAGCAAGATATTTGAAGTATTGCACTCCAAATTCCCTTTTGATTGCATATACGTTGAGCTCTTTAAACCAACCCCAACTCAATACCAAAGAAACATCTTTATTTCTGGTGAAGAATGCTAGTGGACATCGAAACTTACATTCACGTTGCATCTCCTTGAACCAGGAGTTTTTCGCTTCAGCTATCTCTTCTTTGGTCATTGGCTTAGGAATTTTTCCTTCTCGTAGCTCTTCAGCAATCATATCTTTCAACATATCTTCATTGAGCTGTTTATACATCTCTTCAAATGTAGGAAAACTTTCTGAATCCTGACTGACGTACTTAGATTTCTGATCTGATTCATCTTCTGAGGACCAATCTTCAATTATCACTCAATTGTACTCATCAGCTTCAAATCTTCTCTCATACTGATACTCTTTTGGTTCAAATGTATCAACATTCATAACTTCTTCAAAATCAAACTCTAAGTTCTCAGCTTCAACTAGTTTTGCCAGATCTTCTTTCGAGTAATTATGTACAAACTCACCTTCTTCAACATTGTGTTCCAACATTAGTATCAAAGGCTTCGTAGGTACTGCAGTCACAGGCTTTGCAAAACGATCAACATCTAACAAATCAATATCATCTGAAGGCCCTTTTTTCCCTGACTCCCCCTGGCTTTTATCTTCCATCTTATTCGATTCATCGTTCATCAGATCAGAAAAATCAAACTCATCAGATACTTTAGCTTCATTGATCTTTAAACCAGTACCACCTTGATCAAAATCATCATCTCCTTGATTAAAATCATCGTCATCATCCCCAACATTCCAATCCTCATATCCTTCGTCCTCTTTGTCTTCATTCTTATCTTCCTTTTCGGCTTCATCATCGTCTTTTTCTTCAGTAACGACAATAGGATCAGAAGGCTTGACAGATTCATCAACCTTTTGGATATCAGACTCAGAAGCTTTCGAAATATCCTCAATTGGCTTCTCAAGAACATCAGAAGATTTTTCAGCAGTAGATTTAGGGGCTTTACCCTCAACTTGCTTTCCTTTACCACTCTCGGCCAATTCTTTCTCAGCACGTTCCTTGGCTTCTTGACGATCCAGACGATCATATTTAGCAATAAAATCAATATTCAGATTGTTAGATAACACCTTCTGTAATCTGATGAATCTTCGATCGTTCAAAGCTTGAATTTTCTTTAATTCTGCAATTTCTGCTGTAGTTTTTCATTGACGTCCTGCAGACTTTCTATCAACGCCTTGAAATATTCACGTTCATTCTCAAGCACCTTCACTTTATCGTCAAGTACTTCTTTTTCGACTTCGCTCTGATTACCCTCTTTACAAGCTCGGCCTTTTCTATCTCAATCTGTGCAACTTTTTCTTCCAATACCTTCACACGTTTTTCTAACATCTCAGCATTAGTTTCTGGGAAAAATTCATCCAAGTCTTCAAGACTGATTGGACCGTGTGAAATATCACCAAACATACTTCCCCTTGGTGTCTTTGGTGTTGAATCTTTCGGTGTTGCAGCTTTCGGTGTCGACTTCTTTGGTGTAGAACTTTCAGGAGCAGAAGTCTTTGGAGCACTAGGAGATTCAGCAATAGGTACTTCAACAAATTCAGACACAGGAGGTTCTTGTGTAACTCCTGGCCTTTCAGCTTCAACATGAACAATAACAGGAGGTTCTTGTGGAGGAGGTTCTTGTGTGGCTCATTTCTCCTGAGCACCAGAAGGTTCTTGTGTGGCTTCTGTGCCTTTCACCTTGCTTTTATATCTCTTGCTCACTGCTTTCTGAGCTTTCTTAGCTTTTCGTTTTCCTTTTGTATGAGTTCACTCTGTAGTCTTCTTTGATATTTCAATTGCTGGAGACTTTGTACACTTTGACTTTTTCTTTGGTCTCTCCTCGTCAGATTCTTTTTCAGCATTCGGATCAAAATCTGCATCCAATTTCTTTTCCTTTTCTGCTCTAATTTCTGCTTCTGTCTTTTTTGGCTCTTTATCAGATTCTCCATTCTCAGAAGTAGCAGAAATCACATCTTCTTGAGTTGACTTAACTGTCTCTTGGCTTTCAATTACAACTGCAGCGCTCGATCCAGCAACTGCTTCAACATTTTCTGGTTTCTCCTCATCAACAAGCAAAGTTTCAACTTTCTTTGAAGCTCGATTCTTTTTCGGCTTATCGGCTTCAGCCTTCAAAACCATTCACTCCTTGCTTTAGGTTTGAATTCCTTAAACCATTCTTGCTTGGCTTTAAGTTCTTTCTCATCGTCGCTACCATCCTTTCTCCATTTGTTTCCAGGTGGCGAGACATACTCTGAATCTTTTATAGCTCCGAATACCGGCTTTGCAACAGGAGCTGAAGCTTGTTTCTGGAACTTAATAAGCTTCTTCACAGTCGTTCGTCGAGATGAACTAGATAAAGAACGTCATTCGGATCTCGAGTAATGTTGGCATATTTCTCGTCAATTAACATCTGAATAAACCTCGGATAAAGACACAATCTCGAATCTTCCATATTCTTCGACATGTGAGTAAAAACCAACTTCGAAACGTTGAACGGCTTTTTCAAAATAAGCGTCGTTGCCATGCTAGCCAAATAATCATGTACATCATCCAAACCGGCTTTGCGATGGCTAAATGTATGAATCAACGTATGAATCAGAAGCTTGTAGGATTAGGCACTTCCCCTTCCTTCAGCGTTGGCTTATTTACACTTCCTTTATAGCCCATGCGGAGAAAGCATCCACGAACCATCTTCTCATCTAGATGAATCGGATCGTATTCTTTGTCTTTGAGCTCCAAAATCCTTCGGATATCACCTTCAGTTACTATGATCGGCTTTAGCTCATCACCAACTTGTACTGTAGAGGAAATTGTCTTTTCGTCAGCGCTCAGGCTTGCGTTCATCCAGAAATGAACAATATGAGAACGATATGATACAGTGCGCTCAGTAATTGCACGACGAATAGGACTATCTTCGAGAAATTTCAAAATACTATCATATTCTTTCAGCGACGGACAGATCATCTTATCAAGCGTGATGCACGTATTGTGAGTTTTGGAAAACTCAACAGAAATAACACGCCCTGGAACCTGTGCCTGAAAAACGACGCAAAACAATTAGCACGCTTATCGAGAAAAATTACCAAAAAAATTTATAACACTTTTAATCAAGTTCGGGCGAACTTTATTAGTGTTAAACATTTTGATTTTAACAAGTTCGCCCGAACATGTGACAAACATGTTCAACATTTTCAAATGTAAATTCGGGCGAACTTACAACAATTTTTTGTCATTTAATTTTATCTAAGTTCGGCCGAACATGTATGAAACACATGTTCCACATTAAAGAACAAGTTCGGGCGAACTTACAATTTAAACAAATCACTTTTTGTTAAAATAAGTTCGGTCGAACATGATTGAATCAAAACACTTCAATAGTTAAGTTCGGTGAACATGCTTCTGGATCATTTAATCATGTTTTGGACAAGTCCGGTCTAACTTGACAACAAGTTCGGCCGAACTTGTCGTCTTCTCCAAAAAACCAAACATGTTCAAACATCCTAACAAACGTTTTAAACCAATCAAAAACAGTTATGCGGTCAGTTTTGAGTGTAGATTAAAGATCTATGTTCAATTTTGTCCAACAACATATTTAACTATCAGATTTTAACGATTTCAGATCCATTCGGTTAGTTCATGGTCAATTCATGGTTTAATCTCAAATCAGTACCTCTGCCATAATGATTGGTGTGCTAATCACCAAAAATAACTCAAATTGTACAGCGTAACAGTATAAAATTGTCAATTTCACACAAATGTTCTCAATGCTCAAGTTCGCTCTATTGCTTCTGATAACATGTAAATGAGTTCGACCGAACTTGAATGGTATTTATACCATGTCAAGTTCGGGCTAACTTGTTAAATCCAACATGAGGGCCCATATGAGTTCGAGCGAACTTGTCTTTAAAAACAACAACCAGCCATATGCAAGTTCGGTCGAACTTGCCAAACCTCAAAATTTCAAACTTTTTCAATTTTTTCAAATTTTCATTTTAACCCCTGAACTTTCCAACTTTTTACCAGTTAAGAAAATCCACTCAGTTGACCAAGTCCAAGCTAATGGCCTTGGTTAACCGATTTGTCTGCCGAGTCCAAGTTAATGACCCCGGTTTGACCTGTTACGAACAAACTGTTGATATTCTCAAAATCAAAGTTTCAAATTAATGAACTTTTTATCGTTTTATCTTTTCAGATTTAACAGATTAGCTCCCAGCCCGTTGTCAAAGAGATTCCCACCAGTTCTAGCACCTTACCAGACTTCGAAGATCCGTTCTCCAACATTGGTTTGCTGAAAACAATGTAGAAATAATTTTTTTTTGTATTTTTGTAAGTTTTATGCTAAAACACACCAAAATCTTTTTGATTTTAATCTGTAAAGCTGAAATACAATGAAATAAGCAATGTAAACTATGTACATACATATTTACAGACATATTTTTGTGAATTCGTGTCTAAGGATCATATCAGTTGATTGAGACATATCACCAGTACCGTTGACCTTTAAATCACTTTAAGTTTTAAACTCGTTTACCTAGTATTGTCGATATGTTTGTCCACTTAAGCTTTACCATATTTCTCAACTGTTTCAAGATATGTTTAGGTAGAATTCATGAAACTTGACGTATCTATGGTTCCCAGTTCTTGAATACACTCCCGTATCCAAATTCCCTAGATTTCATCTTATTGATGAATATAGCGTAATTAATATCTGTATCTGGGTTGTGCGAGGCCTTGAGAGCTCAGGTTAGTACTACCGTACAGACAAAGAGATGAAGGCTCGACTTTAAAGTGTGTTCCACTTAAGGAATCTTTTCAGCATTGCATATGATTATATCTTTCGATACTTTTCAATATTGCATGCATTTTGAAGGTTTATAGCGAAACTCTTATAGAAGTTCTAGGCCATTGCTTCCGCAAAATCATAAGAACTTGTATAATACCCCAGATATCAACTATCTATAAAGACCTCGTATCATAGAATCAGGCAATCTTTCAAACGAAATTTCGGAGTACTAAGTCTATATATCCAAGATGTATTAATCCACAAGATTAAGCAGTTGTAAAATTTAGTTTATATCTCGAAAATAATTTACTGAACGTGTTAAGCCTATCGACACATCCACAGTAAGACTCGTTTATCAGTTTTAAAACTTTACATTTCTTTAGCATACTGTGATAGTCCACTGATGTACTATCATTTCCTTTTATGACACTGAATTCTTTTTGTCTTTTTTCAATGTTTTTGTACATTTTGAATTTTTATATGTTTTTGGATTTTAAAATTTTCGAATGTTTTTGTATTTTCCCTAACATTTCTCCCCCTAAAATAAAAAACATCTTTTTGGATTTTAGTTTTTAATAAAATTCTAAACTAGAAAGATATTTACAAACCAATGTGGATCACGCGAACTCGTCATCCGATCCGTATTCAACCTCAGCGTCCGCACCTGTAAGCAAATTTTTCATACCATTAATTCGCAGTAAGTATTTAAATCGTGACAAAGAAAATGGTTTGGTATAAAAATCAACCTTTTGTTCGTCGGTGTGTATTTTTTCTATTCGCACCAATTTCTTTTCGTAGCCATCACGAATGAAATGATAACGAATTTCAATGTGTTTTGTGCATGAGTGATGAACCGGATTTTTAGTTATCGATGGCTGCCTTGTTATCAACATACAGCTGAGTGTCTAGAAATTGCAGACCATAGTCTCTCATCTGTTAATGAATCTATAGAATCTGTGAACAACAGCTGGAGGCCGAGATATACTCAGCTTCATAGGTAGAAAGAGCGACCGTAGTCTGTTTCTTACACTGCCAGATTACCATTCTTGTTCCGAAGAACTAGCATCCCGATGTAGTTGATTTGGAATTCAACTTATCTACACCAAAATCGGAATCAGCATAGCCTGTGAGGTCGAAATTGTCGTTCTTCAGGTACCACAAGCCGGTGCTTGGGCATCCTTTCAGATATCTGAAGATACGCTTCACGATCTGCATGTGTAAGATCCTCGGGCTTGACTGATATCTGAAGCATAGGCAGGTTGGATACATAATATCTGGGCGCGACGCCGTCAGATACATCAGTGATCCAATCATCGATCTGTATAACGTCTCATCAACTTTGGCTCCAGGCTTGTCAACACAAATGCCATGATTTAGAGCAAGAGGCGTAGATAGATGCTTCAAGCTTTCCATTCCAAACTTCTTCAAGATGTCGTGAACATACTTAGTCTGATGAATGAAAATACCATCCGGAAGCTGATCTACTTGCAAACCAAGAAAGAACTTCATTTCGCCCATCGAGGACATTTCGAATTTCTTTTTCATGATTCCCTCAAACTCTTTGCAGAGACTATCGTTTGTAGATCCAAAGATGATGTCGTCAACGTAGATTTGAACTATAATCAGATGGCCATCAACTTTTCTGGTGAAAAGAGTACTCCACAGTTCCTCTGATAAAGCCGTTTCTGACGAGATGTTGCGATAACGTCTCGTACCAAGCTCTCAGGGCTTGGTGCAGTCCGTAGAGTGCTTTATCCAGCAGGTACGCTTTCTTCTTGTTAAGTGGATCGACAAACCCTGGTGGTTGTCCAACGTACACCTTTTCGCATAATTTGCCGTACAGAAAAGCCGATTTGACATCCAATTGATAGACCTTAAATCCTTTCCATGATGCGAAAGCTAGAAATATTCGAATAGATTCCAATCGAGCTATTGGTGCATAGACTTCCGTGTAATCTATCCCTTCCTGCTGGTGAAATCCCTTGACAACAATCCTAGCTTTGTTACGAACAATAACCCACGTTTACACTTAAAGACCCATTTTGTATCAATCGCTTTCTGATTCTCTGGTAGGTCTTCAAGCTTCCACACTCCCAACTTCTCAAACTGCAATAATTCTTCTTGCATTGCTTATACCCAGTTTTCATCTGCTAAAGCTTCATTAACTGTCTTTGGCTCAATCTGAGAGATGAAACATGAATAGAAACAAAAGTTCTGGGTTGTAGCAACGCGTGTGTAGAAACAACTGAGTGCTTTATTGATTTGCCTTCGAGTTCTAACACCAGTTTGAAGTTCTCCGATAATATTTGTTGACGGATGATAGGAATATGATCGCGACAATTATTCACTTGGAACATCTACTGAGTTTTGCTGATTTGTGATGTTGAGATCAACAACCAATTCAATGTTTGGAGAGCTTGATGAAGCTTCATTTCTGTTGTTCAGGACTGCAGATTGATTAAGAAGACTTGTTATCTGCTCCACTTCTTCATCTGAAGAAGATGATTCCCCATCAGCATCAAATGTCGGTGCTTCATCTGAATCAGAATTATGATTCTGAGGCATACTGGGCTCCATTGTTTATTCATTGGTTCAGTAGAGGCATTCGTTGGAAGAGTAGTAGGTGTTGATAATGTTTCAGAAACATTTTCAGCCGGAACACCACTATTGTTTGAACTTGCGCCAGAAGAAGATGGATCCAACGTGGGTTGATTAACCACAATTGGTCGAACAATTTGTTCTTGATTTGCTGACTGGTGAAGATAATATAACGCTGCAACTTCTTCGTCAGTTGGTTCTTTGGGCAAGTCAAATGACTTCCAAAGGTCTTGATAGTTAAACAGCCACGCGTCACTTTTCCTTTGAATAGGATCCGTGTAGTTGAAACAGTCCACGTGTTGTGCTTCAATAACCTTTCTCAATGAAGGAACATGTACTCTTCTCAACGGACTCGCATATCCGACAAAGAAACCTTCAAGAGATTTAGCTTCGAATTTGCCATCTTGGTCTATTACGGTACATGGCGCACCGAATGGTTCTAGGAACTTCAAATTTGGTTTCCGTCGGTTTATCATCTTAAAACATGTTTTCTTTGTTGGTTTGACTGTGAGAACCCTGTTTAGCGTGTAGCAAGCCGCAGCAACTGCTTCATTCCAGAATCTGATCGGAAGTTTAGAATCTGCAAGCATGGTTCTCGCAGTTTCAATCAAAGTTATATTTTTCCGTTCAGCTACTCCGTTTTGCTGTGGAGTATAGGGAGCACTAAACTCGTGCAAAATCCCTTTTGCGTTGCAAGTTTTCTTCATTTTGTTATTCTTAAATTCTGTGCCGTTGTCACTTCTAATGCGTCTGACTGGCAGATGATAAATGTTCTCGAGTTTCTTGAATAGAATAACCAAGTTCTCGAACGTTTCGTCTTTTGATTCTTGAAAGAATACCCACGAATATCTCGAATAGTCATCTGTCACGACTAAGCAATATAAGTCTCCTGAGATGCTTCGAACATTTACAGGACCAAATAAGTCCATGTGGAGACGTTCTAATGGCAACTTGATTGAGTTTAGAATTTTCTTTAGATGAGATTTCTTGATCTGTTTTCCCTTCTTGCATTCCAAGCAATGATCAGACATCTGAAAACTTTGAAGATTTACGCCCTCTACAAGATCATTATGAACCAGGAAATTCATTTTTCGCAAATAAATATGCCCCATCTTACGATGCCAAAGAATAGAATCTTTTTCAGTAGCCTTTGATACAAAACATTGTGCTGCTGATGATGAAGTGGTAGCTACACCCATATCAAGAACATATAAATCAGTCTCTCGCGGTGCTCGCATCAGAATCCACTCATTTGGTATTTGAATCTCGGCTTCAAGATAATACACTCTTTGTCATTGAAATGGACTGTAAATTTCTTGTCATAAATCTGCGATATACTCAGAATATTGTTCTCAAGTTCTGCAATATAGTTCACGCGATCAAAACTAACTACGTCATTGGAGAGTTTTCCCTCGGCGACTATCCTTCCACCTTGATTTCCTGCAAATCAAACATATCCACCATTGATAGCTTTAATGTTGAATAGCAACACTTTCATTCCCGTCTTATGCCTGGATGCTCCGCTATCCAAAATCCACTTTGAAAGTACGGATCTTTGGAGCCCCTGCAAAATTCAGCAATTAAGTGAAAAGCTCTACCCAAGCCTTCTTGGTCTTGGGTTTTACTGGATAACCATCATCAAAAGCATATTCAAACTAATCAACATCATCAAAATCAAATTCTTCATCTGTTTCAACAATGTTAATGTTTGAAAATTTCACTTTTTTCTTATCTTTTACAGATTTGACATTATCGATCTTGATTTCTGTTTTAACTTCTTTCACATTCTCACTAGTCTTCACTTGCTCAGACTTAGTGATTTCAGACTTTGATTCTTTTGTGTTGTCAGTCTTTACTAGCTCAGACTTAACAACACCAGATGTTGTTGATCTTTTCTTGGCAATCGAGGTTTGAGATTTGATATTAGCCTTTTTGATGTAAAACTTGTTTTCATTAGACCTAGAAGTTTCACCTTTTTCGAAAATGGAATTTTCAAAAGTCTTTTCAGACTTTGGTTTAACTTCTGGTTTTGATTCATTTCGTTTCAAAATCTTTACAGGTTTTGCAAACACTGGTTGCTTTGGTTTAACAACATTTGATTCTTCTTTTCTTTGAAGATAAGCCGGTTTTGATTTCGGACATTTTCGTGCCATATGACCAATTTCATTGCACTTGAAACATGTCCGATTATCAAGTGGATGTCCTTTAACAGGTGGTTTTACCCTACTTGAAATTTAAACACCACTTGTAACCTTGGCTTTATCTCGAATTTCTTTTTCCTTCTTGAACTCATCATTTGACTGTTTACCAATCAAATTCTCCTCATGAACTGTACTCGTCCCATATGCAAACTTCATGTTTTTGTTTTTATATTCATGAAATGGTGACGGTTTCTTTACAGATTAATCAGTTTCTTCTTCTAAACCCAACCCCGCTCTCCGGTTTTCTGGATGATCACCACCGTTTCTTCGGTAATTGTTTCTTTTAGGTTTGGAATAGAATTTTCGTTCATTGATTACCAATTCTGCTGATGTGACTTCCACGAGTTTAAAGAATTAACAAGCAATTCTTCCTTCACATTCTGAATCGGGAAGCTATCATCAAAGAATAGTTTATCCGAATCCTTAATTTTGTACATTACAATATTAGGATCATCACTTAGACCATCCTCTGACGGCTGTGAATCAGAATTCTTTGAACTCGAGTTAGCGCTTTTGAAGCTGCCATCGTCAGAATCACTTAAAACATTTTCAACCACTTTGTTAACCACAGCGTTGTTATCATCATCAGATTTAGCATAGACTATATCAATGTTCTCTGGCAACTCGTCTTTCTTTTCAGAAAGCAATTCAACATTGAGTGCCTTGTCCATCCCTTCTGCAGATGTAACACAGTAGTTCTCACAAAGGGGTGGAGGAACATTGCTATATTCTTTGCCCGCTTTCTTTTTAGGTTTTTCTTCCGTTGAGATTGTCGGAAGAATGTGATCGATAACATACGCGTTGGTGGTATAACTTCTTAACAATTGTCGAACTCTTTCAATTTCAATTGTCATGTCTTGAAGTTGTTGTTTGATCTCAGCAATGGTGTTAATATAGGTGTTAATTGCTCTTTGTTTATCCATTACGGTACCACTCAACATTCTTATATTATCATGTTGTTTGATGTTATTTCTGTCGAGTCTGCCATAATCATTTTTCATTTTGTCATACGCTTCTTTCATTGTGCGATAATCATATTTTAACTAATCGTTTTGCACATTGTTTTCAGCGATGATCTTTGATTTTTCGGCACATTCGACATACGGTTCAGTACATTTTGTACAAGGTTTCTCAACCTCTACAACTTGTACTTTGACAACTTGTTTCTCGACAACCTTTACCTCTGGACCTACCTTGGTTAGATTCGCCATCAAAGCTTTATCTGCCATATCCTTGAGGTTTTCAACTTTCATTTCTTGAGTGACATCAATGATCACTTCATCAATCTTTTTCTCCTCAACCACTTGTTCTTTTGAGCTTCCATCAAAATGACCTGCAAAACTATCACAAGAATTAGAGGATCAAATTCATTGTCTCTGCATATGGATATATTCCTCTTCTTCCTGCTGTTGATGCAAGTATTGTTCCCGAATAGCTTGTTCGAAAGCTGCTGTTTCTGCTGCTGTCGCTGCTTCCTCTGCAGAATTATCTTCAACTATCTCCGCCATCAAAGCAACTCCGGTCTTTTCCCCAATGTAAGAGTTCCAATCAAAACCGTCATCTTCTTAGATGCAACCATAGCTTTCTCCATGGTACTACTGTTTGGCTTTTCTTGGATCTTAACTTGAGTTTTCTTCGGGAACGGTTTATAGTGAAGTGCCCTCTTGTAATATTCATTCCCTCCTCCTAAAGGACTTTGATTTCTGGTTGCCTTGGTGTTCTTACACTCTCTTTTAAAATGCCCCTTCTGTCGGCATTTAAAGCATGTGACTTTGGATTTGTCAAAACCCGATTTGTTGCTGGAGTTTCCTATGTCACGGCCTGTGAGTGCAACGAACTTTGTCACTCTCCTGATGATCGAAGCTAATGATCATTTGATGTCCATTAGTTCGAGCTCTTCCTCGTCTACCTGGTCATAATCTTCTGCGGTCATCTAGGGATTTCCGATCTTACCGGCAACAAGACATTCATAAGACTCTAAGACGGTAGCCAGAAGTGACATATGTTGTTTTGCAACTTCTTCTGAAACAACATTGTTCAAATTCACTGTGATGTTGCATTTATATACCTTCGAATCAGAACTTTGTTGTTGATTCTGGTTCGATTGACTTTGATACGTTGAATTTGAACCAGTGTTCGAGTAAGAACTTTGTGGACTTTAGTCATACTGAGGCTGTGAATGGTTCTGATTTTGTGGAGAAGCATTCATGTTTGCACTAAAAGCAGTTCCAATTTTTGGACTCGAAATGTTATCTTGCATTCCGGTTTTGTAGTACAAACCGATGTCTTGAACAACATTAGCGTTCTTTGACTTTGCTATCTTCAGAAGCTCCATTTCATGGCTTTCGAGTTTATCGATAAAGGTTGACAACTTGAAGAATTCCCACTTATCACTATTCTTCAGAACCATCAAATAAGTTGACCATTCACCCTCTGGTAGTGCGTCAGCAAGTTTGTTGATGTATTCTTGTTCCGTCTTCTCAAGACCGTGTCTTTGCATTTGCACTTTAAGATGACAGAAACGCTTAATCATTTGCTTAATGGTCTCATTCTTTAGCATGCTGAAAATATCAAACTCTTTCAGAATGAGAGCCTTCTTGCTTTTGATCTTTTCGGCACTGCCTTGGTATTTCTTCTGTAACGACAACCAAAGCTCTCTTGCTGTAGTATACTCTGGTAACAGAATCAGAATATCTTCTTTGACAGACTGTTGGATGAGACTAATCATCTTTTTCTCAGCGATATATTCACCTCTCTGTACTGTCGAGTAGTTGTACTTCTCAAGAACTTGTTGATGTTCATCTACCGGAACAGTATAATCTCTTTCGATTGATACCCAGCCAGCAAAGTGCATGGATTGAACCCATTAGCTAAATTTCTCTTTCCATGCTTCATATTCGTCCATGCTCATCAGCTTGGGCGGTTTGACGGTCGTTCCCATTTCGTTATCAAGATTGACTTGATTAATCACGTTGGCGTTTGACGAACTAGCTCCGGACATATAAGCTCTTAGTTGATCCTCCATTGTGAATAACGAAACGTGTACGCTGAAAAACTTTCAAAAACTTTGAAAACGATTAGACCTACTACAAGTTCGGTCGAACTTGTAGCAACTAATGAAGAATTCTTGGATTTTCTAACAAGTTCGGTCGAACTTGTTAGATCTACTTTGAAAAATTTCGTCTATCTTCGGTCGAACTTACACACTTTTGAACAAACAAATAGAACTTCGAGCGAACTTATCAACAGAATTTTGATGAAATGCTAGGTAAGTTCGGGCGAACTTACTTAAAATATCTTAGATATTACACAAGTTCGGTCGAACTAGATGTAAAATCAGTGAAACTTTAGTAACTTCGAGCGAACTTGACTTAAATTTCCTCAAAGATCACCTAAGTTCGGGCGAACTTACTAAAAAATCACTTGGAAAGTGATGTTTTAGGGCAAGTTCGGCCGAACGTGGCCAATAAGTTCGTTCCTGAGGGTTTTAAAAAACATGGTTTTTTCAAAATTTCGACATGAATTCGGTTAAATTTGGTCTCCAATCTTTCAAGGGTTTATCTTTGTTGTATTTTACATGATATATTCAAATTCAAAAGATTTTGACCATGAATTCTTCATTTTGTGATCAAAAGTTAAGAAATAAGAAGAATGGAGTAGAAATAGAAGTGTTCTTGTCTTGATACTATCAAATCAGGCTGTTCTAGCTCTGATACCACTTGTAGGACCGATCCTCGATGCTTAGGAACCTAAATTTGATATCTAACGTCCATAATAGCGGAAATATTACGTCGTGTTACCAATAGACAAGAATTAATCAGTTAAATGTCAGTTTTATAGATCAAACGTTTTGGTTACAAACTGACAGAGCTTCGCCTCTGAAATGCCAAAGTTTTAAATGAGAGATCTAAGCTAGGTATTTATAGGAGCACAAGTTCGGTCCAAGGAGATACAAGTTCGCCCGAACTTGCATAAGCAAGTTCGGCCGAACATGCTTAACCATGATAACACATGGGAGAACTTGGCTAAGACACTTCATAAATACTTCATAACCTAGCCTATTCAGCTCTATACAATACAGACTCGATAATAGACTAAGACAAAGACATTATGCACCAACAACAACCATCAAGTTCGCTCGGAATACATCAAGTTCACTCGAACTTGTCACCAGGTTGGTGACTAAGTTCGCCCGAACTTGGTCTCCCACGTCAAATCTGCAAAAATGGCACAAGTTCACCCGAACGCTGTCTAATTCTCAAGAGAATTAGACAAGTTCGCCCGAAAACTTGTCTTCCCAGTTAGCAAACCTTACACGTTCGCCCGAACTCGTATAATTTCTTTGGAAGTTAGACAAGTTCGCCCGAACTTGTCTCACACCTCAACAGGTTTTCACAAGTTCGCCCGAACTTGTATGGAAACATACAAGTTCGCCCGAACTTGTTCTCTGACCAATCTAAACTTAACCGTTTCAGCATTTCGGAAGACTGATGCACTTCTGTTCGCTTACAGGCTGATCCGGCACTCTCCGCAACTCCTCTCAGATCCCGAATCTCTCCTAAAACGCACCAACTATGAGTATACTTGAACCCTTTTTCGCTTAAACGCACTTTTGGGGGTCACATATGCTCGTATATGAAAACACATCACACAACTCAAATGCTTATTCGTCATCCCGCTTATACATGACTTTATGTGAAATCTGCTGAATTGTATGTATTGCTTTATTGCTTGTACGCCACCCTTAACATGATAGTATACTAGAGGTTGACCCGCCACCCGGAGGCCCGGGGTTGTTAAGGCTCATACTTTTATTTCGCATTTATTTTCTCTTTTAGGATGTGAACGCTTGTTCGCATGCCTCGATCAATCGCGGTTTGTTGGTTTGCATGAATCTAAGTAGTTACATCATTCACAACTATTACGTATGTCATGCGGTGTATGCTAAACGCTTCTATATCTATATTGTATGCAAAACTAGTATGCTCACCTTTACTTAATCGTATTGAGGTTTTATTTTAACATATGTGGCAGGTTGAGGACTTTAGCTTGGATGCTTAGTGTTAGGTTTTGCCTTAGAATATCTTGTAATAAATCTAGGGAAGATCGGATCAGATACTATGTTTAAGAGATTATTTTGGAATGTAATGATTATTTGAAGATTGTATGAGTTTGATAGTATGGGATATTAAATGTTGATTATTGTCTTAAAAATGATTGTTATCTTCTAAAGTCTTTGTCATTGAGATTGATGTGTCTACAAAAGGGTTGGTGTTGTTCTCATGCAAGATAATCATCCACTGGTTTACATCAGTAAAGCTTTGTCTATCAAGAAACAAGCCTTGTCTGTATATGAAAAGAAGTTGTTAGCAATTCTGATGGTAGTCAAACACTGGCATCACTATCTCATTGCTAATCACTTAATTATAAAAACTAACCAGCAAAGTTTAAAGCACTTGTTGGATCAAAAGGTCATTACACCCCTCCAACAAACATGGTTATCTAGCCTGCTGGGTTACGATTATGAAATCAAGTACAAAAAAAGCAGCGAGAATTTAGTAGCTGATGCATTATCGCGAGTCCAATATCTAGCTCTTTTTAATATGGCAATTAGTTCATGGATCCTTTATTATAAGGTAGAATACAAAATTCATGGACAACTGATCCAAAGTCTCAGGAACTTATTACTCAATTGACGTAAAGCATTATGATTAATAAAATAAGACTTGGGATGGTACATCTTTGAGAAGGAAGGGTAAATTGATAATTGCACATGAACCACAACTGAGGTATGACATTTTACTATCGTGTGATTCTTCTGCAATTGGAGGCCATTCAGGTTATAAGCCTACCTTAATTCATCTGAAACAATGGTTTTATTGGAAGGGTTGCTCTAAAGATGTACACCAATTCATTAAGAAATGCCAAATATGTCAAAGGGCAAACTATGAGACACTTTCCTCACCTGGAATATTACAACTGTTACCCGTTCCTAAGACAATATTTAGTGATATCTCAATGGACTTTATCTCAGGTCTTCTTAGAGTTTAAAATAAAGATACAGTTTTGGTTGTGGTTGATCGTTTGACCAAGTATGGTCACTTTATTCATATAGGCCACCCTTTCACAACTGCACAAGTGGCTCAGGTCTTCATGGATAATGTGTTCAATCACCATGGTTGCCCTGTTACCATTGTCTTAGATCGTGACCAAAATATCCTTTGAGTAACTTCTGGAAAGAGGTTATGCGATTACAAGGGATAAATTTGACTATGTCATCCGCTTACCATCCCTAAACGTATGGTCAAACCGAGGTCTTAAATAGATGTTTGGAGTCTTATTTGAGATGTATGAGTATGGATGTACCTAAAAAATGGCTAAAGTGGTTGCCTTTTGCTCAATGGTGGTATAACACCACCCATCGCTCTGCCATTGCTATGTCTCTATATAAAGCCTTGTATGGTATTCCACCCCCTTATGCATCTTCTATACATCCCTAACGACACTGCAGTGGCTGTTGTGGAAGATCTTTATCATGACAGGGAGATTATGATTCGAAAACTCAAGTTAAACCTTGAAGTAGCTCGTAATCGAAGAAGCAATTTGCGGATGCAAAGCAAAGTGAGCATACTTTTCAAGTTGGAACCTGGGTTTATGTCAAATTTCAACCTTACGTTCAAACATCTTTAAGAAACCCATCTCAACTAGAAGTTATCTCCTAGATTTTATGACCCATTTTTATTGTGGAGAAATTGGGTGCATTTGCTTACAATTTAGATTTGCCTCTTGATACTGCTATACACCATACTTTCCATGTTTCACTTCTCAAATTTGCTTTAGGTCCTCCTTCACAATCTTTTACACTTCCTATGGTTCTAAGATTCTCTTTTTCTCCCAGATCAATTGTAGACAAGAAGCTGGTTGTTAAAAATGGCAAGGTTGTTGTCAAGGTGCTAGTCCACTTGAATGATTTGCAATTACCAGATGCTACTTGGGAGTTTTTAGAAGAACTGAAGCTGTAATTTCCATATTTTACTTTTTGAGGACAAAAAGTTTTTAGGGGGAAGTATTGTTAGCCTGTTAAGTAGTTTGTTACTCAATTGGCATTCTTGTAAAGTAGAGGTATTGGAATTGTAACTGTTGTAATATGTTTGTTAGTCGTTATATTGGTTAGTGGGATGAATAAACGACCTAATTTAGACGTGAATATTCCTTTCTTTCTCTAGTTTCCCTCTCTATTCATTTTCTAAGCCATAACAAAGAACGGCTCTGGTCCGACATGGAAACCCTAGGGACGTGAACACATAAGGAAGATGGAACGTGCGGAGTAAATGACGAGGGTTTTAGAAAGTTGTTTTTTATTCTCTTCAATACATATGCTTAATTACGAAAATGCCATCACATGCTTAACATGTGACCTAGACTTAACAAGAAAGTGGATGAAGTTAGACACGTGGCTTGAAATCGCAATAAATTAAAACGTTGGTGTGTAAATTTTAAGAGATATAAAATTTGTAAATTATAGCAATCAACAATAAACCAGTAGGACAAAAATGACAATTTACTCTTGTTTGTTTTATGGATGATATATTCCCTTGGTGGCCTGATATATTCTCTTCTCAGTGGGCCCAAAACTTGAGTAAGTTAGAAAACATCTACTATTTAGGCCCAAGTTATAGCAAGTTTAGTACTCGTATAGAACCTAGAGATGGGCATAATCGGGTTTTATTATTACCCGGAACCGGTTCCAACCCGGACCCGGTTCTGCTTGGATGTCATTGGAACCGGGTATGGTGTGGAACCGGGTCCAGTTCCTACCCGGGTTCACACCCAAGAATATGGAACCGTGTAGAACCGGGTACGGGTATTATGGAACCGGGTATGGTGTGGAACCGGGTATGGTGCGGAACCGGTTTCTGATAGTGTTGGGAACCGGTTCCTGACAGTCAAACCTGCCATTTACTGTTCAGAACCGGTTCCTGACAGTCAAAACCTGCCATTTACTGTTCAGAACAGGTTCCAACGGTAACATTTTAACGGCTATAACCGGTTCCAACGGTAACATTATAAGGGTATAACCGGTTCCAACGGTAACATTTTAACGGGTATAACCGGTTCCTTCTAGAACTGAATTTCCGGGTACTGGTAGGAACCGGGTACGACCCGATTCAAATGGTAAAATTGTGGAACCGGGTTGGAACCAACGGGTATTTTGAACCCGGAACCGGTTCTACTTAATGTCGGGTAGGAACTGGACCCGGTTCCAGTTCGGTTTCTACTGGTTCGGGTTCGGAACCGGTTTTTATGCCCATCTTTAATAGAACCTACTGAAATTAGGTAATGGGCTGGGCTACATACATTATTGACAGTTAGTTTATTTTGGATAAATGGACGGTTATACATGGACTCGGATTTTAAGTTCTAACGCTATCATGCCTAACCACAACTTCTATCTTCGATTTTGAAAAATAACAGGTACGAGGTTTTGGGTGTTTGCCAAGCAAGATTCGAAGTTGGGTCACGAACGATATCAGTCATGGCCAAAGGTACTGATTTCTTTCTCAAATAGTATTGTGTGCGTGTGTGACAATGGTATATTATTTCGAATATATTTGCTGTCTAGGATGTGATTTCTAAGGAACAATTTGAGTTTGAGACTCAGAATCCATATTATCTAGCAAGAGCAATGGAACTATATGTCTTTTTATATTGTTATATATTTATTCTAGATGAATCTAGAGTAGAGGTGTAAAAGAGGTGCGTTGGGTCATGAAGGGATCAAAACTTTTGTAGGCATAAAGGATAATTGGCATTGTTTCAGTTTTCTTATGTAACTTGTTTGCTTTTATGTGTGTAAATTTGTATGTTTAGATTAAGTTCATTTTCTTGCTGTAGTTAATTATTCATAAAACTTTAGGGCTTCTATGATGCATAAGGTTTTTAAGCCTATTTAAAATTTATATTTGTTCCATACTACGTTTTAAAATTCCTAAGCTGTGTTTTGACATAGAAAACACGATTAATTTTTTTGAAAGGTAAACTTCACTAAAACAAGCCTCCGACTCAAACTAGTAAAAGGTCAAACAAATAAAGGCGCCTCCGACCCAAACGGGCAAAAGGCAACAAATTACATGTACAACGGATATTTGTAATTTGCTACTGAAACGGGCAAAAGAAAACACTATTAATTTGCTTATTTTTTTTTGCACTGGATCCAGTTTTTAGAGCAATCCAACATGTTTTTGAGTAGAAAGACATTTTTGCTGCTTGTTAGTAGTGCGTTGATTTACCAAGTCAATCCAAACACAGTTTTTTCTTGGTCACATTTTCCTTCTCTAAGGTATAACGTAACTTATGCTGAAACGATTGTAAAAGTAAAATAGAATATATGTCTAACAATCAACAATCTCGCACCATGGGATTTCCGTAGCAATAACCAATATGGAATCACTCTCATCATATTACAATCACGATATACAAGTGAAAATATACGAGTTATATTGTGTTTTCCTAGCCTAAGTAAATTAAAAAGAAAAAAGTGAGCCACATATAAAATAAACATATGGCCAAATTCATACCCTAACTTTTTGGAAGCATAAAGCGTTGAATATAATAAAATAACAAATAATTATTTAGTCAAATTAGGAGCCTAACTATTTGGGAGGATAGAGCCTTAGACTTGTTCTAAAAGCTTAATGCGTAGCAGCAACCTTTGACGCCACGTAGACGGTGAGCATTTAAACATTTACTAAACAATTGCTATTAATATACTAAATGTTTTATTTACATTTAGATAGATGATAAATAGATAATTTATGGTGCTGATCTAGTCAAATCAGATATATTGTATGTGACGTGTCATTGAGTAGATGAATTAAGGAAATATCTCGTGATGACTCACTTCCAAATCGATTCCATCTCATACACACGTAGGAATTGAGTCATTAATTTAATATGATGATAACACTTACTGTAAACATTAATTAATATTTCAGTTGAGGACCCGAAACTTATCCATATAGCAAACAAGTTCCTCTTATTAAACACTATAAAAACACTCCATTTTTTCACCCAAACAACCCACTTTATATCCAATTTCTTTCTAAACCCTATTATTATTTTTTTGCTGTGTCGACATGACTGTTTGCTTCGATCAAACTGTACAAGGTAATTATTCTCTTCATGCATATCTATCGGAACACTGCATGTATTTATATTATATGTTCTTTTTTATTTTGTTTGGATTTGTGATTTTATTTATTTATAGATCCCCAATTGGTTGATAACAAGAATCATTGTAACAACACCCACGAACTGGTTTTGGAGGGAGGGTTTATGGTGCCTGTTCATAATGTGGCTACTGCTGGGTTTGATGCACCAGAAATCAATGCATTTGGTCACACTTTCAGGTTTTATATTCCTTAAAAAAATTATATTATATTATATTATATTGACTGACATGAATAAAAGGATATTCACATCACATGGGATTTTGTAACAGAGATTATGATGTGGAGAGTGTGAGACAGAAGCAGGTGGAGGAGTTTTACAGGATGAACCACATTAACCAAACATATGAATTTGTAAGCACTCAATCATATTATTATTATTTTTTAAAATTTTCTTTGGTTGTGTGAAAGGATGGTAGATAAAATGAGGTAATAATGTAGGTGAAGAAGATGAGAGAGGAGTACAAGAAACTGGACAAAGTGGAGATGAGCATCTGGGAATGTTGTGAACTGTTAAATGAAGTTGTAGATGATAGTGATCCTGATTTGGATGAACCGCAAGTCGAGCATTTGTTGCAGTCAGCTGAAGCCATTAGGAAGGATTATCCAGATGAAGATTGGCTCCATTTGACTGCTCTTATTCATGGTATATCTACATGATGTAGTAAATATATAAAAGTATCTATAATTATAATCTGTATGATTTGATGGGCTGTGTAGACCTTGGGAAAGTTCTGCTTCTTCCAAGATTTGGGGAGCTTCCACAATGGGCAGTTGTGGGTGACACACACCCTCTTGGTTGTGCTTTTGATGACTCAATTGTTCACCACAAGGTATGTTATATATATACTTATAATCTACTGGCCAATTAGATGAAACCTATGTGTGCTTGCTTCTTTTGTTTTATTTACTTTTAATAATTGGTTGATCTTTTATGGTACAGTATTTCAAAGAAAATCTAGATATGAACAATCCTGCTTATCAAACCAAGAATGGAATTTATACAGAAGGATGTGGACTAGAAAATGTGATGATTTCTTGGGACATGATGACTACATGTATTTGGTATGTGCTACTCATGCAGGTCCCACAAGACACATGATTAAAAATAATTAATTATTTCAGTTTAACCTAAATGTGGTTCTTGCATATTCTAAAATTTCAGGTGGCTAAGGAAAATGGAACCACTCTTCCTCAAGCAGGATTGTTCATCATCCGTTACCACTCGTTCTATCGTAAGCTGCTAAAATCTTCAATTTGCTTATAAGTGGCTTTTAGATTCGGATGTTTGAATCTAATCTATATGATTATGAACTCATTTCTTTGGTTGGGCAGCATTGCACCGGTGTGGAGCGTATAAGCATTTGATGAATGAGGAGGATGCTGAGAACTTGAAGTGGCTTCAAATCTTCAAGTAATCTTAAATAACTTATGAATAACTAATAAAAGAATAATCGTATGTTATCTAACGATAAACATGATGCAGCAAGTATGATCTTTACAGTAAAAGCAAAGTCCGTGTTGATGTCGAAAAGGTGAAGCCATACTATATGTCCCTCATTGCAAAGGTGAAGCGTTGTTTGATGAATTACTACTGTTAACTTTAACAGAATTCTTTTATCTAATTTCATTTTATTTTTCTAATTTCAGTATTTCCCAGAAAAGCTCAGATGGTGATGGTTGGTTTGGTTGGAGTGCATTCATCACATTTTGACAACATTTACATATTCTTTCTAGATTTAGTGAAATTTATAAATCCTGCATTATCTTCTTCAACAATTGTAAGAGCGTATTTGTAATGATATAAAGATATTTTGTGGGCTGTGGCCCACGATCAGAGGCGCTGTTTAGAGGAATTTCTTCACAAAAATATGGGCCAAAGATCTTGGGCCGATAAGCTCAATGGATTGGGCTATGTAATGTGGGCCGTAAAACAAACGTTTGTGAGTGATTAGTGTAAAATAAGTTTGCAAATGATATAAGATAAATGTTAGGAGTTTGAATTTTATAGGATTACAAGAAAAAGTAGACAGTAATTTAAGCATTGTTGCATTATAAGCCAAATGACAGAAATGCCGATTAAACAATTCCTCTCATATTTATTTTTCATTGTGATTTATAATTTTGGAGGAAAAAAGTTTAGGTTAAAGTGCCGTTTACGAAGCCGTGTTCAATCGTGTGCGTGATATACATCCCAATATTCTTGTGTCCGTGTTCATGTCAAATTCGACATGCGAGGATTATTGAATGACTCTTAAACAAAGACAGATACATAGATTAACTGTTACTCTTCAATGTAATATTATTATATACTAGCTTTCGAACCTGTGTACTATACCGGTCGAATATTGTAAAAAGTAAATCGTATGTGTATATAATCATCATCAGTTACTTATTACATAAAATGTCAATAAAACGAAAAGGTATTTAGTTATCTAAATATATTTTCTTGAGTTTTCACTTCCCTTTAGAGCCGCATAATCCATCTTCTTTTGCGTTCTTACTTCCCTTTAGAGTTAATATATCCATTTTATTATATACATGACGTGAGTAAAATAGTAACACTAAAAAAATAAAAATAATAATGATAAGATTGTAAGTATTTTAAAAAATAAATTGTAAGTATCAGTTATGGCATATGAATTGTAATTAGGTTCTACTATGCATATCAATGATATAATACGTACTTTGATATAAATATTATTTTAGGAAATAAGGATAATGACAAAATATACGAATATCATCCTACTAGAAAATATTACACATATAAAAAATTATACCATAAACAAAATATAACTTTGAATGACGCTAAATTTCTTAAATTTTTAAAAAGGTAGGGCTGAAATTTTTAAAACTATAACTTTAAGTGTCAAGACAATCTTTATAATTAGTAGTCAGTATTTAAATATTTAAATTAAATTTTATAATACTATATAGGATATTTGTTTAAATATTTAAATTAGATTTTATAATACTATATATGATATTTGTTTAGAATGATGATAAATTTCTTAAAGTAATAAAACTAAATTTAATATTTAGTATTAATGTTATTAGGAGGGGTAACTTTATAGAATCGTAACAAAGTTTTAAAAGTGTTCTAATTAGGTCACTCAAGTTTCAAAAGTGTTTCAATCAGGTCACTCAACATTCATTTTTTTATTAAAATTAAGGGTTTTATCATCCATTTCATAGGTAACCGTGGTGATGCAGATTTTTGTTTATTTTTTCCCTTTCATTTGATGCTAACGTCGAATGATGACGTGGATTTTAACTTATTTTTTAATTTTTAATGTAACTAAAGTGTTTTTATTTTTAATAAATTAAATTTCATATATTAAAATAATATGACCATAGCATCTTATGCTCAATTTTTCTCTTGACCCATAGAAAAAAGGACATGACTCGATTTGAATGTTAAGTTATCTAATTAGGACAAAAACAATATAAGTGAACTAATTAGAACAATTTTGAAACTTGGTTACTATCAGAAAGTTTAACATAATTTTTAGGGTGAAATTTTATTAATATAATATTTATTCAAAACATTAATCATATGCAAATTATAATATTATATATTTACTATATTAATATTAGACAAAATAACTTGGTATCATGTAATAATCATATGTAAATTGTAATATTATTATTAATATCAGATTATTTTATTAGAATTTAGATTTATATTTCTCAAAGGTCTTGTGATTCTAGTAGGAAAAAGAAAAAGGAAGAGCATAACAAAATTACAGGACATGATATGGATGGTGTAACATGTCGGTGTTAAACCTTCCGTTATGTGGGTAGGTATGGATGCCAAATAGAATACTAAAAGAACTGTATTATAAAAGTAGAGAAAAATAACATAGCTTTTATGTTTTTACTATATTTGTATAAATTTCATATCCGAAAAGATTCGCGTATAGTCCTAATCATTCGTAAAAGTTTTATGTTGGTTAATCACTAGAAATAATTTTTATACAAATACAGACAAAAATATTTTGTAATATACAAATAGAGGCAGAAAAAAAACATGAAAAAATGGCCAGCTATTGTACTTTCGTACACGACAACTCATAAAAATAAAATAGATATGAAAATCTATTCACATATTCAATAGGTATAGATTTGCAAGGATTTTGCTAGACCATACGGAATGAGGCGTAGAAATTAAGGTTGTATATAAGCCTAAAGGCTTGAGAGCTACTCATGATCGGTTTAGTTAAAAGTTTGAACGTGCTGAGCCTTAACGAGCTCGAGCCTAAAATATAAAGTCTGTTTAGGCTCGCAAGCTTAAATGAGCTCAAACAAATTTTTAGTTTTAAATATATAATAAAATAATGATGATGATAACATTGGCGAGACGAGCTTTGGCTCGTTTAAGAGATATTGAAGCGAGCTCAACCCGAGCTTTTTGCTCGTTTGAGGTTATTATCAAAATAGATCGAGCTTTGAGATTTATTCGTGAGCCGAGCTCATGCTCAAATAAGCAAGCTCGAACCGAGCCGAGCTAGAACTCGAGCTTCATTAAAACATGCGAGCCAAGCTCGAATCAAGCCGAGCTAGAACTCGAGCTTCATTAAAACATGTGAGCCAAGTCGGATTCTTCATGGGCAAGCCCCTCCATGTCACCCAAACCACCCCGCCACCATGTTTTTGAGGCGTTGCCCCTTCTCATCGTGGGATTCATCATGGTCGTTGCCCGTTTGACCAAGCATTCAACACACCCTACATGATTTTTTGCCCTTGCCTTTGCACTTTGCCCACGACACCACCTCTTCCCTTTTTTGATGTGAAGGGTAAGCCCACATCTCCTACGTTGTGCCTATATGGTAGAGTTTTGCCCTTATACCCTTGCCCAGGACTCCATGTAGTCTTAGAGGTATCCCACCCCCTCCATACATGCTTATTGTACTCCTCTTCTTAAACTCATAAAGTGGTCAAATCAATAAAATTTCTCGTTTTTTCATGAAAAAAAAAGAAATATATGGTGTTATACATGTTTTTTTTTATTGTGTTTTCATATATAAGCCAGAAAACTTGCCAAGTTACATCAAAACAGAAGGTAGTCGGGCAACAAGCTGCGCCGCCAATCCTTTCTGAATTGCAAACCCTAACCTTCCAAATACAAACCCTTGCCCCCTTGGGGTTGAACAATTGCTGTAGACGACCCGTTGAACCCTCGTCAAGAAGTGGATAGCTTCTGGCGCTAGGGAGCCAAAAGTATCAAAGGCAAAAGGGACAAAGACATGTTGGTTCTTTGCGCAAGCTTTAGCGTGCTTATCCACTTTCTTTGATTCTGCCTTTCTTGCCGCTTGTCTAACTACAAACCCGTTTTCCCTTAAACCAAACAAAGGGGAAACCCCCGCTAGGTCTACACAAGCATGTTTCCCACCAACCCAGCCAAAGACGAGCAGATCCGCTGGTCGCAGAGTAGATCTCCCTTCCATAGGGTCCATGAGGAAATTCACAGGGGCCTCTTTCTTAGCCGAAATCCCAGCTTGTAAAACGCCGCGTTTCTATGCTTTCTATATTTGGAAATCTTGTTCCGTACTTCTATTTTCTGTAATCGTTGTATCTTGTATTCATCTTTTGTTGTAAACATTGTAAACCGAGACTTGGATCGTAATGAGAAACTCGTATTTTATTCATGTTGTGTTAATCATAATCTTGTTACACTTATACTTGTTCATACCTTAAACATATAAACATACTCGTGATACTCTTATTCGTAAACGTGTGATAACTCGCAAACTTGGTTTGTATTGCGTAAACGAGACTCAAACGTGAAACTTTTAATCGTTAAACTTAATTCGTTGCAAAAAAATACAATTACCTATTCATTTATTAAGTTAATTAATTTAAATTAATTAATTATTTAAATTAATTAATTATTTAAATTAATTAATTAAATTATTTAATAAAATTAATTAATATATTTTACTAAAATTAAATGCTATTTTATAAATATATTAACATTTAAGATTAAAGGTTAATAAATACATATATATATATATTTTATAAAGTCCAAGGTCTAAGTTGTAATTCTTGAATTCTTAACTTCAGGTACTAATCTTGTCATTTTTGGTAAATTGTTTAAAGGATTTTAATTTAAAAAAATAATATATATAAATAATATACCAAAACCGGGATCCGCGGGTTTCGAACCCGGGACCTCCAGTTCAACAGCCAAGCGCTCCACCACTCCACCACTTGCCACACATCTGAAGAACCCGGAAACACAAAGCATATAAGCTTTGTTTCCGGGTCAGACCTGATCGCAAAGGAGGGCAGTAGCAGCGGGTTTTGGGCGGGATTGGGTTGGTTTTTTGAGTTTTTTATCAACTTTTAACACTTAATAACCCACCTAAAACTCACCTAACTTAACCTAATCCTTTCCCTATAAAACCCACCTCTAATCCAAACATTTTTACACTTTAATCTCTCTTAAATCACTCTCAAATCACATAGGTGATCCTTGCAAAATCAGAATTTTCAAGCAGAATTACTCATCTTCACTAAAGTGAGTGTAACTCACTCATTTCTTAACGAAATCACTCCATTCTTTTTCCTACTTGCTTGGATAAACTTTGGGTTGAATTCCTAGGGGTCTCCATGGAGAATCCAGACCTGGAAATGCCCTAAAATATCCACAAACTTTCTGTTTTGTCTAAACTTTTATCCAACTTGTGTTTTAACTTCAACAAACTTGTGTTGTTGTGCTTACAATCAAGATTATGATTAGTAAAGCCTAACCAAGCTTGTTAACATGAACTAAGGGCTGTTTTAACACCCTAAACTTTCTGTTTTTGAAGAGCATCAAGCTCACAAGTGATGCAAGCTATTATGCTTGTTCATGTGTGTCCACAAGGAAGCTTGGGCTATCCTAACTTGAGACCACACATCACTTGATTATTTTCATCAAGATCCCAAACTAGTTTGCTAGACCTAAAGTGTCTCAACCCCACAAAGTTGTTGACGATTGTCCTCCTGTGCTCATCGGGTTGTTGAATACTTGGCTACTTGGTATCTAGATGACACCTTATCATTCTTGTCTTTACATTCTTGTATAGTATATAGTTCTTGTACCCTCCTTGTTACCAATGGTAACTTGTGTAGTGGTGAACATAATCCGAGGTTCAAAGTGGATGGTTTAACCTCCCACCTCATACTTGACATATATGACACTAGAGGTTACAAAGTGGATGGTTCATCCTCCCACCTCCTACATGATTATAATGATATATATAACTATATTATAATTCTAAAACCAAAACCTTGATAATGAACTTATAATCACCTATCAAGTTATTAAGTTTAACACTAAAGTATGTAATTCCTTGTCACGATTCTAATAGGTCCAGAACCTATGAAATCACATCCAACTCGTAAGAGTTACTATAGTGTCAAGAACGAGTGTTACATCTTAGTGTCACACCCCGACCCGCAGCGGAATAAGAGTCGGCGCATAATTGGGTTATCACCAAAGCTCATGATATTACTATTATGTTTCATATTTATTTAAATCAAAATTACATTCTCAATAATCCAAACATGTCCATACAAATACAAAGAAAAATAACCAACTAAACAATTCCAAGCTCTAAACCATTTTATTCTTCTAGGCCAATCCTATGTGTTTCTGGCTGCAGCTGGTTCACCTGTATCATGTGTAAAAATGGGGTTTTTGGGTCAACATAAGTTGGCGAGTGAACCTTGTTAGATAAACATTTATATTGATTTTCTTGTTATTTTATCAAGGAAAAATTGTGCATAATCATAAGTGAGCAAATGTAAATAATCAATCAGTAACAATGTTAACCACAAACTATAACATACAATAACATACCAACAGCATACCATAACATAACAACTTGCATAAATATATAACATGAATGAAACAGTGCGATCAAGGCTCAATCAAACGGAGCCGATCGTATTGCATGTACTGAAAATGATAAATGTCTGTGCGATCAAGGCTCAATCAAACGGAGCCGATCGTATGTTGGCACGCCAGGTTCACGCTCATAATGTAATGGGAACATGCTCAACGCTCATAATGTAATGGGGAGCGGCGGCCTATGAAATTGCATGTACTGAAAATAATGAATTAAATCTAACAATAACCACACAATCAATTGAATCAAACTGAATACACATTTGTTCATGGTATGACGTATGCACAATGATTTAAGTATAATAAATGGCAAGACACATGATACACCCCAAAAATGTGATTAAAACGGGGAATTTGTAAAGATTCACTCACATTGGGTGCGTTTGATTGGAGATGGTGAGATGCGCACGAGTTGGAAGAGTTGAACAACGAGAATTACTAACCTAAATAATAACGGAAAATATGGTAAATGAGTGGATTTTATTAATAATTTTAATAGGCTTTTTAGATATATTTTTGTGAGTTTAAGGCTATTTCCTATCTTTAAAAACATTATTTTTAAGTATTTTTAATTGATTTTTAAATTAAATTAAATAAATAAAAATATAAAAATGTGTTGACTTTTTCGCTGACCGTTGACCGTTTGACTTGTTGACTTGTTGACTGTTTGACCGGTTTATTGTGTAAATACATGCGCTGGGTGAGGCTCGAACCCGAGACCTCCCGTACGCGTGCACGCAGCTCTACCAACTGAGCTACGTGTCTAACCCGAAATAATTCTGTTTTTAATTATACTTATATATTAACTCGGCTTATCCAAAATTCTTTTATTTTCAAAAACATTTTAAATCATCGAACCGGTGTTACTAACAGGTCTCGAACCCGGGACCTGTGCTTTAACGTTACACACAGTCCACCGCTGGACTGTGTGTCTAACTTGGTTAATATACAAATTTTTATTATACTTAACAACTAGCGTAAATTAACCCGGTTCAGTTAGAAAAATAAAATGTTTTTATTACATAGAGGGTGCGTGTATCAGGGATCGAACTCGCGGCGTGTGCGTATTATTTGCACACAGTCCACCGCTGGACTGTGTGTCTAACCCGTTTAAAATACCAATTTTAATTATCTTTATAATGTTGGCACAGTTCATCTTCTTCGTTAGTTTTATAGACAACAGATTACCCCCTGTTTTCTTGTTTTTAAACGATTAACACGTTCATAAGACTGAGATGAAATGATAAAGACTGTGTTGGAAACAAACATACCGGAGGAATAATTCAACTCAGAATTCCGGCAAGGCGTCGGCTCTGTTTTTATGAACTTCAACTGAGCAAGCAAATTATTCGTTTTGATTAGCTAAACGTGGAATTGAAGTGCTAAACAAGCGTTAACAGGGTGTTTAAATGTCCATACCGTTTCACAGCTGAAAATAAGGATTTCCAGAGATTTTCCGGCGAACTGGAATTATCTGATAACAGCGTCTGAATTCGATTTCAATTGAAAGGTCCGAGTTAGAAATAGCTTAACAATTGATAGACCACAAAGGTATTCAAAGACTTACCGTTTTGATGGAGAATACGGTTTTCCGGCGACTTGCAGAATTTTTCCGGCGAGTAAAATAAACGTTTCTGATGAACTGAGTGTATGACGAAAGTGAAATGGCAGGTTTGTAGAGTGTTTCTGAGTCGCGAAAGAGGTCTTTGATTGAAGTAATTCAGGTATTGAATATCTTCGGTTATAAAACCGATCATCATTAGAATTTAAGTTAATTCAATGTCTGAATTGATTAGAATCGTCGGTGCATCGGTTATAAACCAGAATTCACGTTTAATCAAACATTTTGGACGGTTGAATAGCCGATTACGGTTTTCAGTTGGCGCAACCGGTTGATCTATGATTGACTATAAAGCTCATTTGTCTCCTAGAGTTGACAGAAAACAACAAGTGGCGGAGTGGTTATGTGTGTGGGTGTTAAGTCTTTGAAGTTCAACCCGGCTGACCCGGTTCGAGTCCCGGCAGCCTCATTTTATTTTTAATTGTTTTATTTTATCAATTATAACTTTTATAGATTAGTTTGTTTATTAATTAGGTAACATTAAAAATAAAAAATAGGCATAAATACGCAACGAACATTTATAACTTGATATTCAATTACAAATGGAGCGGGTTTGGAAAACCCGTTTTCGACAAATGTTACAGTATCCCCTACTTTTAGGAATTTCGTCCCGAAATTTAAGTAGTAGAAGTAGTAGGAAAAAGATGTGGGTATTTTTCGCGCATTGAGTCTTCACGTTCCCAAGTAAACTCAGGTCCCCGTTTCGACTCCCAGCGAACCCTAACAATTGGAATGCGACTTCGTCGAAGACTTTTTTCTCCGAAATCCATGATCTCTACAGGTCTTTCAATAAAAAACATAGATTCATCAATCTGAATATCTTCCAGAGGAATGTGGGGGTTTTCATCAGCGAGGCACTTCTTCAAGTTCGACACGTGGAATGTGGGATGAATCCTGTTGAGTTCTTCTAGTAGATCAAGCTTGTATGCTACAGGTCCTACTCTTTCGAGTATCTTGAAAGGTCCTACGTAGCGTGGTGCTAGCTTGCCTTTTTGACCAAAACGAACTACTCCCTTCCACGGTGATACTTTTAGAAGTACATGATCACCAATGTTAAACTCTAAAGGCTTCCGTCGTTTATTTGCATAACTCTTTTGACGACTTTGAGCCGCTAGAAGATTGTTTCGGATTTGATGGATCTTGTCTGTGGTTTCTTGGATCAATTCTGGACCAGTGATTTGAGCTTCCCCAATTTCGTGCCAACATACTGGAGATCGGCACTTACGACCATATAAGGCTTCAAAAGGTGCCATGCTGATACTTGAATGATAGCTGTTGTTTTACGAAAATTCAACTAATGGTAGATGAGCGTCCCAATTTCCCTTGAAGTCTATGACACATGCTCGGAGCATATCTTCAATAGTTTGAATGGTGCGTTCAGATTGTCCATCAGTTTGAGGATGATAAGCGGTACTGAGATCTAATCGCGTACCCAAAGCGGCTTGTACTGCTTGCCATGTTCGTGAAGTGAAACGACTATCACGATCTGAAATAATGCTTAATGGTACACCATGTCGGCTTACGATTTCGTTGATATAAATACGAGCTAGCTTTTCGTTCTTGAAATCTTCGCGGATAGGAATAAAGTGAGCTGATTTTGTAAGTCGGTCAATTATTACCCATATAGTGTCATACCCACCAGAAGTGCGATGTAATCCGGTAATGAAGTCCATGGTTATGTTTTCCCACTTCCATACAGGTATTTCAGGTTGGACCAGAAGTCCTGAGGGTCTTTGGTGTTCAGCTTTCACCTTGGAATATGTAAGGCACTTAGAAACAAATACAGCAATATCCTTTTTCATTCCAGGCCACCAATAGGTGTATCGAAGGTCTTGATACATCTTATCGGCTCCTGGGTGTATAGAGTATCGTGTTTTGTGAGCCTCATTCATAAGAATTTCACGAAGATTGTTGTGGTCAGGAATCCATATGCGATCTAGATAGTACAGAATAACGTCAGATTTAGTTTCAATTTTTAGTTCAGCTCCACAGGATAGCTCCTTTCGTACATCATCTTCTGTTACTGAAACATGTTGGGCTTCTCGAATTTGATCTTTAATGTCAGATATGATTTGCGAACATAGAAGACGAATGGAGTTCGCATAACCCTTTCGACTGAGTGCATCAGCCACCACATTTGCTTTGCCAGGGTGGTACCGAATTTCACAGTCGTAGTCATTTAGAAGTTCAACCCATCTTCGTTGCCTCATGTTTAACTCCTTTTGATTGAAGATATGTTGAAGATTCTTGTGGTCAGTGTATATTTCACACTTAGTACCGTAGAGATAATGTCTCCATATCTAAGAGCGAACACAATGGCTCCAAGTTCTAGGTCATGGGTGGTGTAATTCTTCTCATGAGTCTTGAGTTGTCTCGAATGTAACATTTGTTAAAAAAAAACGGATTTACCAAACCCGCTCCGTTTATTAACCGAACAATCAGTTAAAAATTTCGTTGCGTATTTAATGCCCAAATTATTTTTTTAAACGATACATAATTAATAAGTATATTGGAATATATAATTTATATTTGAAAAAGTATTTAAAATAAGGAAATAAAAATAAAAGGCTTCTGCCGGGTTTCGAACCCGGGTCAGCCAGGGATTTCGGCAAACTCTTAACACACACACGCTCAGCCACTGCGCCACTTGTATTATTTAGTAATACATCCAGACAAGTAATTCAAATAATAAAAACATAAATCAAATCCAGTCAACTGACGTGCCCAAATCCGTTGACGCCGGAAAATCCGACGATTTCGTCAAACGGCGTCGGTTATCAATGACTTAACGTAAACATTAACTGCTACATCGGTTATAACCGATGTCTAGTCCGCGACACAAGTTATAACCGCCGGAAAATCATTAACCGACAAAGACGGAAATCGGACTAAATTCGTCAATGTTCTGCCCTATAAATACCCCTCTAACCTCTGTTAGCTTTTTCGCTCACAATCACACTCTTTCCCGACATAATTTCACTCGCCGGAGAACTGCTGCAACTCGCCGGAAAACCGAACCTTTCACCTCTGTGCCTTACTGAACACCCAGAGCTCATACCGAAGCCACCTACACTCATCTCAAGCTCGCTGAAGACCCTCTGCCGCAGGACATACGTCGCCGGATTAGCTTGCTGTCACCGGAGTTTCGCCAGCGAAACAGAGGAGCCCTGTTCGGTATACCTTACACTCAATCTCTCGTTCTTTTATTAATCTCACCTGTAATTAAGCGCAACACACTAAAAGAACTTGATTAAAATCGATGAACCAGTCAGACTTCGATTCTGGTTAAGTTTGACGAAGAAGACGAAGTTCAGTATTGTATATGTTAATTAAAATCAAGATATATATCGGGTTAGACACACAGTCCAGCGGTGGACTGTGTGCAAATAAAACACGCTTACGTACTGAGTTCGATTCTTGTCCCACGCACACTCGCCTTAATAAAAATGTTCCTTTTTTTTAACTGAACCGGACCCACTGCTTATAGATGTTAAGTTTAATAAAACCCGGAATAATAACCAAGAAAGACACACAGTCCAGTGGTGGACTGTGTGAACGTTTAAATCACATGTCACGAGTTCGAGTCCAGACTACCGCACCGGTCCGGACAATTATCAAACTTTTTATATAAGGCAGAAATGAAATTATTTAATTTGTATATATGTATAATAAAAATCAGATTATTTAACAAGTTAGACACACAGTCCAGCGGTGGACTGTGTGTTAACTTAAACCACAGTTCCCGGGTTCGAGACCTGTGGAGAGCACCGAGCGAGTCATTTAAATTGTTTTTGAAATAAATTATTTTCGGATTAATTCAATTAGTATATAAATATAATTAAAAACAGAAATATTTCGGGTTAGACACGTAGCTCAGTTGGTAGAGCTGCGTGCACGCGTACGGGAGGTCTCGGGTTCGAGCCTCACCCGGCGCACACTTATTACAGACCGAACCGGTCAACAAGTCAACAAGTCAACGGTCAAACAAGTCAATGGTCAACAGTCAAAAATAAACATTTTTTTATTTCTTTTATTTATTTATTTAAATTAAAAATCGATTAAAAATACTTAAAAATAACATTTTTAAAGTTAGAAAATAGCCTTGAACTCACAAAAATATATCCAATAATCCTACTAAAATTGATTAATAAAATCCGCTTACTTACCGAACCATTATGCCATTATCTAGGTTAGTTTCACTCGTGGTTAAAACCAACTTCGTGCGCATTCAACATCTTCAACCGAACGCACCCAATGTGAGTGAATCTTACAACTCCCCTTTTTAATTACACGTTTTGGGGTGTGTCATGTGTCACTAAAATTAACTTGTTTATTTAAACTTGTGCTATACCATATTGTGATCTAAACTTAGATTGTATATATTGTTTGTAGTTATGTATTTCATATTGTCGAGTTATATGCAATTCATTCATTAGGCCCATCAGTTCCTCGTGGGAGACGAGTTGAGCAACGCGTGCCTCAAAACAAATCCATTATTGTTCGTGTGTGCATTATTGAATATTAAATGATTGGTGAATAAGTTTACATCTATTTTTACTCATGTGTGGTTGTGCACTTTATTTTATAATCATTTCAATAAACTTGTTCAAATGTTTTTCATAGGATTCACTCGCCAACTTTTTGTTGATCCAAAAACCATTTTTACACATGATACAGGTGAACAAGATGAAGCAAGGAAAACATAGGAAATGCCTTAGAAGAAAACAATGAAGCCTAGAATAATGTTTAGGACATGATGTAATTATGATTGTATATTTCCCATTAAATTGTATTAATGAATATGAAACGTCATAATAAATGTCATGAGCTTTGATGATAACCCAATTATGCCCCGATCACCTTTTTCCGCTGCGGGTCGGGGTGTGACAGATTGGTATCAGAGCCATGACTATAGGGATATAGGATAGGTTATTAGACCCTTAGAGCCTATACTATAGTTGCCTAAATTTTAATTGTTTAGGTGGTTACATACAAACTTATGATGTTTATTTGTTTCATATTTGTTTATAGTTACAGTCAAACATACATACTTACATACACATTCATCATACATATTTCAATGTTCATATATTCAAATCATTTTCATACTATGGTTATTCAAAGATTTTGTCGCAATTTTCAAATCCCATCAAAGTGAGTTCTGCGACGGGCATGTAGTAACTGGAAGGGTATAAGTACCGGTAGTCGGAACGTCCTGTCTAGGTTGGCATTCTTATAAGTCCAATATAACAGACCAGTTTGCCTACCTGGGGACTAACGATGAGAGTACGAAGGACCTATTAGGCCAAAGCATGCCACACCAAACGTCGTTCGAACTAACCCCACTTTGAGGTGTCACCGTGTCCACACCTGGACACATTCCGAATATCATGCGTTATATACATATTTCTCGATTTTCTCCGGGTTTTAGTGTACGTAACCAGGCTAACACATGCGAACCATATGAAAAACCCGGTATTCATGGGGGCCCACATGATTACGAAGGTGAAGTATGGCGGCATGCAAGGCCCAATGACGGGCAAAGCCCAAGACATCCTATGGATGTAGTAGATTTATTTTTCAATATTTATTTTATGAATGTTCATTCCTAAATATGACCCATGATCCCAAAAACATCCAACTCATACTCTTGATATGTATTCCTTGTAGATGTCTTCTAGCCTCTCCCGTAGGAAGATGAGAGCAGGAAAAGCCCGCGAACGCATGGCTGCCCTAATCGCTCAACAAATGGCTGCCGTAATACCCAACATTGTAATCCAAGTCCAACAAGCACTTACCGCTAATCCTGTCAACCAAGAAGATCAAAACGTTATCAACCCTCCCCCAAATACCACTAAATGCACCTACAAGCATTTCAAATCCTGCGACCCTCCAAAATACGAAGGGACTGAAGGTGTCACCGCTCTCCTCCAATGGTTTGAAGAAATGGAGAACACTTTTCTAAATTGGGATTGCCCCGATGATCGCAAAGTGCGATATGCTACCGGTCGTTTATATGGAATAGCACTTACTTGGTGTAATACAGAGAAGGCCAAACGAGGCGTTGACGATGCTATGACTTTGACTTGGGAAGAGTTGAAGGAAATCATGACAAGACGGTTTTGCCCAAGGAGCGAAATCAAGAAATTAGAAGATGAGTTCTATTCGTTGAAGCAAAAGGAAGGCGACCACACCACATACAACAAAAGATTCCTCGAGTTAAATCAAATGGTTCCCAACTTGTTCACTCCCCTCTACCGTTTGATCGAGCACTACATTCGAGGTCTTCCGTAAAAAATTCAAGACTCTGTAATAAGTACCACGCCTGCAACTTTGGAAGCAGCAATGGAGTTAGCTACAGAGCTCACCGAAAACCGAATCCAGAACAAAGACTTCAAAAAGGAAAAGAAGAAGGATAAGGCATCAAACTTCAAACTCCACCCAAACCGAATCCCCTTCTCAACCCATTTTTAAGAGAAAACGAGATGGGCAACTTTTCGCTGTCACACAACGTAATCAACCAATTTCACAAGCCATACCCATCCAAGCTATCCCAATCACTCAAGTAGCACCCAACTCAACTTACCCAAATAAGAAACCATACCTTGGACCTCACCCTCGATGTAACACCTGTTTTTATCACCATCCCCTTACCTTACCTTGTCGACTATGTGCAAATTGTGGACGCTATGGTCATTTGAGCAAGGTTTGCCGCACCCCTCAAAACCAAATCTCTCCCCCTACTCAAAACATGATCCAAACCTATCAACAACCCCAATATCCCATGTTCCCATATGTTCGAGCTTGTTTCAATTGTGGCGACCCTACCCACATTAGAAACACGTGCCCTCGATTGGTTAACATCATAAACGCTCAAGCTCAATCAAACCCAGTTAACCAAGTAAATCAAGAAAACCCAATCACTAGGCCACCAGCAAGAGGAAGAGTTTTCAACATCAACGCCAATCCTGTCGAAGATAATGACGGCCCAAACGAAAATACCCAACTAGTCCCCTTCACCGAAAATCAAGATTCAACTCCAACCGCTTAGTTTTTATGTTTTTCTTTATGTTATCTGAATTTTCCCGTATCTCAGTTATAAATTGGAATCTTATCCAAGGATCCTAATGCGAATTACTATTTCAGTTTGTTTTTGTTTTAAAGTCACATAGAACCAATCATAACTTAAGGATAAAGCCAATGAAAATTTGACAAGAATATGGTGGATACGCCGCTGGTACTTCCTATATATAAGTATTCTTGCCAAAGGATCAGAGGCATTATCTGGCGGTTATGAGAAGTTCCATGTGGAATTTAGTATTGTCTTGATTGAAGTTTGTTTTGTACTTACTGATCTAGCATTTATAGCATCTTATCATTTAAAGAAATTGGATTGTATTCCATTTCTACAATGACTAACCTCTCCATCACAACAAACGAGAGAGGTATTGTCATCATTCAAACATGGATACTATCAGAATTAAGACTGAAGTTTTGGTTGTTGTGTTTGTTGTAGAGTCACATAGAACTAATCATAACTTGCGGATAAAGTCAATGAAAATTTGACAAGAATATGGTGGATACGCCGCTGGTACTTCCTATATATAAGTATTCTTGTCAAAGGATCGGAGGCATTATCAGGCGGTTATGAGAGGTTCCATGTAGGATTTAGTATGTTTTGGTCAAAGTTTGTTCATCATACATTTCAGCGTATTTCAATTTCATCATTTAAAGAAGTTGAGCTATGTCTCACTTCCACAATGACTAACCTCTCCATCACAACAAACGAGAGAGGTATTGTCATCATTCAAACATGGATACTATCAGAATTAAGACTCAAGTTTTGGTTGTTGTGTTTGTTGTAGAGTCACATAGAACTAATCATGACTTGCGGATAAAGTCAATGAAAATTTGACAAGAATATGGTGGATACGCCGCTGGTACTTCCTATATATAAGTATTCTTGCCAAAGGATCAGAGGCATTATCAGGCGGCTATGAGAAGTTCCATGTAGGATTTAGTATTGTTTTGGTTGAAGTTTGTGTTATACTCCCTGATTTAGCATTCATATCATCTCATTATTTAAAGAAATTGGATTGTGTTCCATTTTCTACATAGACTAACCTCTCCATCATAACAAACGAGAGGGGTACTGTCATCATTCAAACATGTATACTATCAGAATTTAGACTCAAGCTGTGGTTGTTGTGTTGTTTATGTTTTAGAGTCACATAGGACTAATCATAATTTACTGATAAAACCAATGAAAATTTGACGAGAATATGGTGGATACGCCGCTGGTACTTCCTATATATAAGTATTCTCGCCAAAGGATCAGAGGCATTATCAGACGGTTATGAGAAGTTCCATGTAGGATTTAGTATTGTCTTGATTGAAATTTGTGTTACATTCAATGATTTAACATTCATACAATCTCGCCATTTAAAGAAATTGGATTGTGTTCTATTTCTACATAAACTAACCTCTCCATCATAACAAACGAGAGAGGAACTGTCACCATTCAAACATGTATGCTATCAGAATGTGGACTCAAATATTGGTTGTTGTGTCTATTTATGTTCTAGAGTTACATCATAGAACCAATCATAACTTACTGATAAAACCAATGAAAATTTGACAAGAATATGGTGGATACGCCGCTAGTACTTCCTATATATAAGTATTCTTGTCAAAGGATCAGAGGCATTGTCAGGCGGTTATGAGAAGTTCTATGTAGGATTTAGTAATTTCTTGGTACATTGGTTGTGGCGTTTATTTATGTTCTAGAGTCACATCATAGAACCAATCATAACTTACTGATAAAACCAATGAAAATTTGACAAGAATATGGTGGATACGCCGCTGGTACTTCCTATATATAAGTATTCTTGTCAAAGGATCAAAGGCATTGTTAGACGATTATGAGAAGTTCCATGTAGGTTGTAGTATTAGAAGTTTTGCTTTGGGATATAACCATATCTTCCCAAACATATCAAAACTCTTACGCATGATATCATATTTAGTGAATCAACTCTGCTTATCAATTTTTTTACCGTAGGCAACAAAAAGGGATTCCTGTAGCAGGGTACTTAACCCTTACAAGGGACGTTACCGCCTCAAACAAAATTTAAACTCTTACTCTTTTTCTAAGTATGTAACTGTCAAACTAAACACCATCCTTTCTAGACAAATATGTCACTACTTAAATTTCGGGACGAAATTTCTAAAAAGCAGGGGATACTGTAACATTCGTTAAAAAAAAAAACGGATTTACCAAACCCGCTCCATTTATTAACCGAACAATCAGTTAAAAATTTCGTTGCGTATTTAATGCCCAAATTATTTTTTTAAACGATACATAATTAATAAGTATATTGGAATATATAATTTATATTTGAAAAAGTATTTAAAATAAGGAAATAAAAATAAAAGGCTTCTGCCGCGTTTCGAACCCGGGTCAGCCAGGGATTTCGGCAAAGTCTTAACACACACACGCTCAACCACTGCGCCACTTGTATTCTTTAGTAATACATCCAGACAATTAATTCAAATAATAAAAACATAAATCAAATCCAGTCAACTGACGCGCCCAAATCCGTTGACGCCGGAAAATCCGACGATTTCATCAAACGGCGTCGATTATCAATGACTTAACGTAAACATTATCTGCTACATCGGTTATAACTGATGTCCTGTCCGCGACACAAGTTATAACCGCCGGAAAATCATTAACCGACGAATCAAGACGGAAATCGGACTAAATTCGTCAATGTTCTGCCCTATAAATACCCCCTCTAACCTCTGTTAGCTTTTTCGCTCACAATCACACTCTTTCCCGACATAATTTCACTCGCCGGAGAACTGCTGCAACTCGCCGGAAAACCGAACCTTTCACCTCTGTGCCTTACTGAACACCCAGAGCTCATACCGAAGCCACCCACACTCATCTCAAGCTCGCTGAAGACCCTCTGCCGCAGGACACACGTCGCCGGATTAGCTTGCTGTCACCGAAGTTTCGCCGGCGAAACAGAGGAGCCCTGTTCGGTATACCTTACACTTAATCTCTCGTTCTTTTATTAATCTCACCTGTAATTAAGCGCAACACACTAAAAGAACTTGATTAAAATCGATGAACCAGTCAGACTCCGATTCTGGTTAAGTCTGACGAAGAAGACGAAGTTCAGTATTGTATATGTTAATTAAAATCAAGATATATCTCGGGTTAGACACACAGTCCAGCGGTGGACTGTGTGCAAATAAAACACGCTTACGTACTGAGTTCGATTCTTGTCCCACGCACACTCGCCTTAATAAAAATGTTCCTTTTTTTAACTGAACCGGACCCACTGCTTATAGATGTTAAGTTTAATAAAAACCGGAATAATAACCAAGAAAGACACACAGTCCAGTGGTGGACTGTGTGAACGTTTAAATCACATGTCACGAGTTCGAGTCCAGACTACCGCACCGGTCCAGACAATTATCAAACTTTTTATATAAGGCAGAAATGAAATTATTTAATTTGTATATATGTATAATAAAAATCAGATTTTTAACAAGTTAGACACACAGTCCAGCGGTGGACTGTGTGTTAACTTAAACCACAGGTCCCGGGTTCGAGACCTGTGGAGAGCACCGAGCGAGTCATTTAAATTGTTTTTGAAATAAATGATTTTCGGATTAATTCAATTAGTATATAAATATAATTAAAAACAGAAATATTTCGGGTTAGACACGTAGCTCAGTTGGTAGAGCTGCGTGCACGCGTACGGGAGGTCTCGGGTTCGAGCCTCACCCGACGCACACTTATTACAGACCGAACCGGTCAACAAGTCAACAAGTCAACGGTCAAACAAGTCAATGGTCAACAGTCAAAAATAAACATTTTTTTTATTTCTTTTATTTATTTATTTAAATTAAAAATCGACTAAAAATACTTAAAAATAACATTTTTAAAGTTAGAAAATAGCCTTGAACTCACAAAAATATATCCAATAATCCTACTAAAATTGATTAATAAAATCCGCTTACTTACCGAACCATTATGCCATTATCTAGGTTAGTTTCACTCGTGGTTAAAACCAACTTCGTGCGCATTCAACATCTTCAACCGAACGCACCCAATGTGAGTGAAACTTACAACTCCCTTTTTTAATTACACGTTTTGGGGTGTGTCATGTGTCACTAAAATTAACTCGTTTATTTAAACTTGTGCCATACCATATTGTGATCTAAACTTAGATTGTATATATTGTTTGTAGTTATGTATTTCATATTGTCGAGTTATATGCAATTCATTCATTAGGCCCATCAGTTCCTCGTGGGAGACGAGTTGAGCAACGCGTGCCTCAAAACAAATCCATTATTGTTCGTGTGTGCATTATTGAATATTAAATGATTGGTGAATAAGTTTACATCTATTTTTACTCATGTGTGGTTTGCACTTTATTTTATAATCATTTCAATAAACTTGTTCAAATGTTTTTCATAGGATTCACTCGCCAACTTTTTGTTGATCCAAAAACCATTTTTACACATGATACAGGTGAACAGGATGAAGCAAGGAAAACATAGGAAATGCCTTAGAAGAAAACAATGAAGCCTAGAATAATGTTTAGGACATGATGTAATTATGATTGTATATTTCCCATTAAATTGTATTAATGAATATGAAACGTCATAATAAATGTCATGAGCTTTGATGATAACCCAATTATGCCCCGATCACCTTTTTCCGCTGCGGGTCGGGGTGTGACAGATTGGTATCAGAGCCATGACTATAGGGATATAGGATAGGTTATTAGACCTTAGAGCCTATACTATAGTTGCCTAAATTTTAATTGTTTAGGTGGTTACATACAAACTTATGATGTTTATTTGTTTCATATTTGTTTATACTTACAGTCAAACATACATACTTACATACACATTCATCATACATATTTCAATGTTCATATATTCAAATCATTTTCATACTATGGTTATTCAAAGATTTTGTCGCAATTTTCAAATCCCATCAAAGTGAGTTCTGCGACGGGCATGTAGTAACTGGAAGGGTATAAGTACCGGTAGTCGGAACGTCCTGTCTAGGTTGGCATTCTTATAAATCCAATATAACGGACAGTTTGCCTACCTGGGGACTAACGATGAGAGTACGAAGGACCTATTAGGCCAAAGCATGCCACACCAAACGTCATTCGAACTAACCCCACTTTGAGGTGTCACCGTGTCCACACCTGGACACATTCCGAATATCATGCGTTATATACATATTTCTCGATTTTCTCCGGGTTTTAGTGTACGTAACCAGGCTAACACATGCGAACCATATGAAAAACCCGGTATTCATGGGGGCCCACATGATTACGAAGGTGAAGTATGGCGGCATGCAAGGCCCAATGACGAGCAAAGCCCAAGACATCCTATGGATGTAGTAGATTTATTTTTCAATATTTATTTTATGAATGTTCATTCCTAAATACGACCCATGATCCCAAAAACATCCAACTCATACTCTTGATATGTATTCCTTGTAGATGTCTTCTAGCCTCGCCCGTAGGAAGATGAGAGCAGGAAAAGCCCGCGAACGCATGGCTGCCCTAATCGCTCAACAAATGGCTGCCGTAATACCCAACATTGTAATCCAAGACCAACAAGCACTTACCGCATAGGTTGTACCATAGGATAGTTGGGTTGGTAATTGTTTGGGCTAAATGTTGGGTGGGTGGTAATAGTAGGGGTTGTTGGGCTTGACCCATTATTTGTTGGTGGGTTTGGGTTGAAGGCTGGTGGCGGTTCGTTCGCTGAGGCATGAGGCAGGTTTGAACAGTATGGCCTGCACGACCACAGCCGGTGCAATGTTGGCAAGGATGATCAGGAAAGTGGTGGTATTGGCAACGGTTGCATTTTGGTAACGGGCCAGAGTATGGTCTTTTGTATGGTGCAGGTGAAGGGGCAACTTCGGTAATGGGTGCAGTAGGGATAGGGTAATTGGTTTGTGTGACGGCGAAGTTTCTGGTGTTACGCTTCCTCTTGTTAGCAAACTTAGAGGAGGAGGTGGAATGGTTTGAAGTTTGACCCTCAACAGGGGCTTTCTTTTTCTCTTCTTTAAACTTACCGTTGCGAATTCGATTCTCGGTCAGTTCAGTGGCTAGTTCCATAGCAGCTTCAAGTGTTGCTGGTGAAGTGCTGAGAACTGAATCTTGAATTTTCAAGGGAAGTCCTCGAATATAATGCTCGATTAAACGATAAGTTGGGGTGAACAAGTTAGGAACCATTTGGTTCAACTCTAAGAACCTCTTGTTGTAGGAAGCATGATCTCCCTCCTTCTGCTTCAAAGAATGAAATTCGTCCTCCAACTTTTTAATCTCACTCCTAGGACAGAACAGCCTAGTCATAATTTCCCTTAACTCCTCCCACGTTAAGGCCATTGCATCATCAATTCCCCTCTTCCCTTTTTCATTATTCCACCAGGTAAGAGCTACCCCAAATAGTCTTCCGGTGGCGTATCGAACCTTGCGATCCTCAGGACAATCGCAGTTGAGGAAAGTGTTTTCCATCTCCTCAAACCAGTGGAGGAGAGTAGTGACACCTTCGGTCCCTTCAAATTTAGGAGGATCACAAGACTTGAAATGTTTATATGAGCACTTGCTGGTAGGAGGGTTGCCGACGTTCTGGTCGTCTTGCTGGGGAGGGTTAGTAGGATTTGTAGCGAGGGCTTGTTGTACTTGAACCACAATGTCAGGAAGCACCGTGGCCATTTGTTTCGCGATTTGTGCGGCCAAGCGTTCGTGAGACCTTCTTGATCTTTTACCCCCTCGTTGTTGTCTAGCCGACATCTACAGGAACATACATAAGAAGATTGTGAGTTTATGGAGTCTTTTTAGGTGTCATGTGTCTTTAAGCAAAATGAAAATAACATAAATATCAATAATGCAACTAAATCCATAGGATGTCTTGGGTTTGCTCATGTTGGGCCTCAAATGTCCCCCATACCTTCACCTGTATAGTCATGTGGGCCAGTATTGGCGATTTAACACTCGCATCACCCGAATGCAAACCACAAAATATGTTTACGAGATGTATGGTCGGAATGTGTCCAGGTGTAGACACAATGACAACTCAAAGTGGGGTTAGCTCACACAACGTTTGGTATAGCATGCTTTGGCCTAATAGGTACTTCGTACTCTCATCGTTAGTCCCCAGGTAGGCAAACTGGTCCTTTATTTTGGATTTATACGAATGCCAGCCTAGACAGGACGTTCCACTACCGGTACTGGTACCCTTCCAATTACTACATGCCCGTCATGAGAACTCACTTTGATGAGATTTGAAAATACAAAAATCGTTGTAAAAGCAATCATGAAAATGATGTGGTGTGTGCTTTCATGGATATGATATGTTATGAGAATATGATTCATGATAGGCACTATATGGTAATATCTACTTATGAACATGCTTGCATAACATTGAATGTAACATTTAACATAAAACATATAAGCATCATGAAATTTGGCATGTAACACACAAAAATCTTAAAAATTTCTAAACAACTATAGTATAGGCTCTAAGGGTCTAATAACCTATCCTATATCCCTATAGTCATGGCTCTGATACCAATCTGTCACACCCCGACCCGCAGCGGAATAAGAGTCGGGGCATAATTGGGTTATCACCAAAGCTCATGATATTACTATTATGTTTCATATTTATTTAAATCAAAATTACATTCTCAATAATCCAAACATGTCCATACAAATACAAAGAAAAATAACCAACTAAACAATTCCAAGCTCTAAACCATTTTATTCTTCTAGGCCAATCCTATGTGTTTCTGGCTGCAGCTGGTTCACCTGTATCATGTGTAAAAATGGGGGTTTTTGGGTCAACATAAGTTGGCGAGTGAACCTTGTTAGATAAACATTTATAATTGATTTTCTTGTTATTTTATCAAGGAAAATTTGTGCATAATCATAAGTGAGCAAATGTAAATAATCAATCAGTAACAATGTTAACCACAAACTATAACATACAATAACATACCAACAGCATACCATAACATAACAACTTGCATAAATATATAACATGAATGAAACTGTGCGATCAAGGATCAATCAAACGGAGCCGATCGTATTGCATGTACTGAAAATGATAAATGTCTGTGCGATCAAGGCTCAATCAAACGGAGCCGATCGTAAGTTGGCACGCTCATAATGTAATGGGGAACATGCTCAACGCTCATAATGTAATGGGGAGCGGCGGCCTATGAAATTGCATGTACTGAAAATAATGAATTAAATCTAACAATAACCACACAATCAATTGAATCAAACTGAATACACATTTGTTCATGGTATGACGTATGCACAATGATTTAAGTATAATAAATGGCAAGACACATGATACACCCCAAAAACGTGATTAAAACGGGGAATTTGTAAAGATTCACTCATATTGGGTGCGTTTGATTGGAGATGGTGAGATGCGCACGAGTTGGAAGAGTTGAACAACGAGAATTACTAACCTAAATAATAACGGAAAATATGGTAAATGAGTGGATTTTATTAATAATTTTAATAGGCTTTTTAGATATATTTTTGTGAGTTTAAGGCTATTTCCTATCTTTAAAAACATTATTTTTAAGTATTTTTAATTGAATTTTAAATTAAATTAAATAAATAAAAATATAAAAATGTGTTGACTTTTTCGCTGACCGTTGACCGTTTGACTTGTTGACTTGTTGACTGTTTGACCGGTTTATTGTGTAAATACATGCGCTGGGTGAGGCTCGAACCCGAGACCTCCCGTACGCGTGCACGCAGCTCTACCAACTGAGCTACGTGTCTAACCCGAACTAATTCTGTTTTTAATTATACTTATATATTAACTCGGCTTATCCAAAATTCTTTTATTTTCAAAAACATTTTAAATCATCGAACCGGTGTTACTAACAGGTCTCGAACCCGGGACCTGTGCTTTAACGTTACACACAGTCCACCGCTGGACTGTGTGTCTAACTTGGTTAATATACAAATTTTTATTATACTTAACAACTAGCGTAAATTAACCCGGTTCAGTTAGAAAAATAAAACGTTTTTATTACATAGAGGGTGCGTGTATCAGGGATCGAACTCGCGGCGTGTGCGTATTATTTGCACACAGTCCACCGCTGGACTGTGTGTCTAACCCGTTTAAAATACCAATTTTAATTATCTTTATAATGTTGGCACAGTTCATCTTCTTCGTTAGTTTTTACAGACAACAGATTACCCCACTGTTTTCTTGTTTTTAAACGATTAACACGTTCATAAGACTGAGATGAAATGATAAAGACTGTGTTGGAAACAAACATACCGGAGGAATAATTCAACTCAGAATTCCGGCAAGGCATCGGCTCTGTTTTTATGAACTTCAACTGAGCAAGCAAATTATTCGTTTTGATTAGCTAAACGTGGAATTGAAGTGCTAAACAAGCGTTAACAGGGTGTTTAAATGTCCATACCGTTTCACAGCTGAAAATAAGGATTTCCAAAGATTTTCCAGCGAACTGGAATTATCTGATAACAGCGTCTGAATTCGATTTCAATTGAAAGGTCCGAGTTAGAAATAGCTTAACAATTGATAGACCACAAAGGTATTGAAAGACTTACCGTTTTGATGGAGAATACGGTTTTCCGAAGACTTGCAGAATTTTTCCGGCGAGTAAAATAAACGTTTCTGATGAACTGAGTGTATGACGAAAGTGAAATGGCAGGTTTGTAGAGTGTTTCTGAGTCGCGAAAGAGGTCTTTGATTGAAGTAATTCAGGTATTGAATATCTTCGGTTATAAAACCGATCATCATTAGAATAAGTTAAGTCAATGTCTGAATTGATTAGAATCGTCGGTGCATCGGTTATAAACCAGAATTCGCGTTTAATCAAACATTTTGGACGGTTGAATAGCCGATTACGGTTTTCAGCTGGCGCAACCGGTTGATCTATGATTGACTATAAAGCTCATTTGTCTCCTAGAGTTGACAGAAAACAACAAGTGGCGGAGTGGTTATGTGTGTGGGTGTTAAGTCTTTGAAGTTCAACCCGTCTGACCCGGGTTCGAGTCCCGGCAGCCTCATTTTATTTTATTTTTTTATTTTTTACTTTTTATCAATTATAACTTTTATAGATTAGTTTGTTTATTAATTAGGTAACATTAAAAATAAATAATAGGCATAAATACGCAACGAACATTTATAACTTGATATTGGATTACAAATGGAGCGGGTTTGGAAAACCCGTTTTCGACAATGTTACACTTAGTGAATACTTTCGTATCATAATACTTTATCAAACTTATTTTTAATTATGCTCGAATACTCCTAATCTCCCGTTGAAACTCTATACTCATACGCCTCGTTTCCTCTTGTAGGATAATTCGGCGTCATCCTCGAACCAGCGTCTTCACGGATTGTCAAGTGTAGAAAAGACTTAGCAAAACCGTGAGTACACTCGACCCACTTTTGTTTATAACACTTTTCGGGTGTAACATGTTTCCATATACAAAATCACGAACACTTAAATTTTATGAAACACACAAATGATCCCATATACATGAAAACTTGAATCTTATACTTGATGCTTGTCTTGGATATTCGTTATGCTATGCTTTAGTCATTAACTATTGTTAGCCTTTGTTTGACATGCTTAGCGCTATAGGAATTCACGCATCCACCTCCATCGTGTTATTCGTGAGGTCATGTTAAAACATCGTGATGCGTTAAGGGTTTGATTATTAGTATTGCATGCCTTGATATTGCTCTTGTATAGATTTGGTTGCCACGAGGATTGTTTAAACTTATTCGTATACGTATGCTATGCCTAAACTTGTGTACTCGCCTTTACTTTCGCATTGACATTATTTTAAAACATGTTACAGGTTGAAGGAGATGATGCTATGAAAACAATATAGCAAGGACTAGATACACACAAATTAGACGTTAGGTTTAATGTCGATGTATCAATTTTGTTATGACCTTCCAAATGTTATGTTGTTTCTTTGTTTTGTTACATTAATGTATTTGACAATTCTTATGAAATGAAATATGGTTTAATTAATTATTGTCACTTATTAATGTTGTGAGCAATGAGCAATGAGCAATCTCATTTTCGTCTCATCCCAATGTTTCCGCCATCGGTTGGGGTGTGACAGATTGGTATCAGAGCCATAACTATATGGAATTAGAAATGCCATGTTCGACGTAGTCTATAGTTTAAGTGTCCCATTTTGACCATTCCTATATGATGCTTAAAATTTTATTCTTCATACTTGCTTCTTCCTTATCTTTTTGGTCCTAATGTTTATAACATGCCTTTCCGAAGGCATTTTACCCAATATACACTTGAAGACACTCGTAATGCAAACGAGACGATTTGCACCAAGATATACCCAATGCTCAACAATTTTTGGTGAAATCCCTCATTCCGCGTATTCGATTGTTAACGAAGTTACGCCATCAAGCTAGGAGTGATATCCACATCTTGATGGAAAACTTCCGTTTCATACTCTAGTGGTCTTACAAGCGAGTCGGAAGTTGCTCCTCGTTAAGTAAGAAACAAACCACACCTAGGGTACGATGTTGTCAAGTTAGGGGTGAAAACCGGACCTTGTCAACTAGTCCCGTTCCTCGATTTTCAATCTTGCCAAAGTCTTGACTTTTCGATCGGTTAGAGACGTGTAGTAACTGGAAGGGTAAAATGCCGTTAATCGCTTCTCGACGAGAGCGTTTTACCTATAGGCCAAAGCACGTTTCTCTAATTTGAAAGGATATTCGATTCACTTTGGAATAGTCGACGTTTCTCTACCCGAAACAATCCTATGTTTTAATGAGCCTATCTTTTATGTTATCTCAATTTTGTGTGATTTTATACTTGTTACCTCGTTTATTTCAAACCGTTACACACTCGCACGTGTATCGCAATAAAGAACAATACTAATCCTCATGAACAAACTAAATTTATACTTTTATTTGTATTCATACGTGAGTATACGTGTTATACTTGTTGAACTCATGCAAACTATGTGAACCATACTTGATGAACACATGCTTCTTATGTGAAACTTATGTGAACTTTATTCATACTCATGCATGCAAAACCTATTTTCTTTATTACAATCAAGTCTCATGCTTTTGTCTTGTTTACAACCTCTAGATGCATCCTTTCCATAACTCGTTGAACCGCCTCAGGAAGTCCAAGAAGACGGATTCCCTGAAGGAATCAAACAATGAGGACTCGATATCGAAGCAAGAACTGATTGGGCTCGTTTCGGAGCAAATGGCCGGGTAAATGGCTAAGATCATACCCGACATTGTTAGCCAAATCCACACAATACACGCCAAAGCCACACCTAAATCATCCGTTGATTCCAAAGCCGATACCCCCAAACCATCTTACCAATTCAAGCATTTCATGGCTTGTAAACCAGTGGAATTCACAGGCATGGACGGTGTTACCGCCATGATTAGTTGGTTTGATTCAATGGAGCTTATCTTCCTTCAGGGCGGCTGTCCTGAGGAACTCCGAACCCTTAATGCAACTGGGGTCTTTCGCAAGAGAGCCCTCGAGTGGTGGACCACCGAGCGAAACACGCGTGGCAACGAAGCGGCCCACGCGATGCCTTGGAAAGAGCTTAAGGAGCTCATGAAGGAGCAATTCTGTCCTCCCGACGAGACCCAGAAACTTGAAAACGAGTTCTGGAATCTCACACAACAGGGGAGCGACGCTGAAGGATTGATCGCACGCTTCAAACAATTATGTATCATTTGCCCTGGGCAAGTCGATACTGTTCCCAAGTCAATCGCCAAGCTCATCCGTTACCTCTCACCGGTGATCATGAACCATGTAGCCGCAGCCAACCCGAAAACCCTTGAGGAAGCCTATGCCATAACCCTCCAACTCAACCATAACTGCATCCTTCAGGGGGCCTACGACAAGGTCCCTACGAAGCATGCGCACCAAGCCGTTGCCAACACCACCGAATCACCTACCCTTCCAGCCAAAAAGCCCCACAACAAGAACAAGAAGCGGAAGGCTTCTTCTCAAAACAACGCGGTCGTCACTCCGCCTAACCCTGCACCCCTAAATGCCATCGCCACTTCCCAAAACAGCAACCAACCCGCACGTGGTTACCCTGGCTCTCATCCTCAGTGTACTACTTGCAACTACCACCATCCCGTCGGTACCTCATGTCGAAAATGTGCCAATTGTAATAGGTTGGGACACCTCTTCAACTTTTGTCGCCTACCCCAGAACCAGCAAACCCAAGCCCTTTTACCCAATCCTAACCCAAACCGCCAAACCCAAGCTACACCTGGTCGAACCTGCTACAATTGTGGCGATCCTAACCATTTCGCCAACGTTTGCCCGAAACGCACCAACAACCAGCAGCAACAACAAACCAAACCTGCGAAAGGACGAGCTTTCGTTCTCACCTCAGCTCAAGCCCAAAGTTCGAATGATGTCATCACAGGTACGTTCCTTGTGAACCATATCTATGCTACTTGTCTGTTTGATACTGGCGCGGATAGAAGTTTTGTATCCGTTGAATTTGAACCCTTGCTTAAGTGCAAACGAACTAAAATGCCTAATCCTTCTAAGGGTCTCAAGCTTATGCCGTGCATCAAAGCGAACAAGTACTTGCGTAAGGAGTACTTTGCCTTTCTCGCCCATGTTGTGGAAAAGAAAGACAAAGGTCCTAGCATAAGTGATGTTCCTTTCGTTTGTGAGTTCCCTTCTGTTTTCCCCGAGGATCTCCCTGGTCCTCCGCCTCCTCGAGCTGTCGATTTTCGTATTGATCTGATCCCTGGCGCAACTCCTGTTGCGAAAGCTCCCTATCGTTTAGCACCCTCGGAGATGCAAGAGCTATTAAGAGAACTTCAAGAGCTTCTTGATAAAGGCTTTATACGCCCTAGTACTTCCCCTTGGGGCGCTCCCGTGTTGTTTGTGAAGAAGAAAGATGGGTCTTTTCGGATGTGCATTAATTATCATGAGCTCAATAAACTTACAGTCAAAAACCGATACCCACTTCCTCGTATTGACGATCTCTTCGATCAATTGCAAGGCGCGAAGTGCTTTTCAAAGGTTGACCTCCGTTCTGGCTATCATCAACTTCGGGTTTCCGAGGAAGATGTACCCAAAACCGTATTTTGCACACGTTATGGACACTACTAGTTCGTGGTCATGCCTTTTGGTTTAACCAACGCTCCTACAGTGTTTATGGATCTCATGAACCGTGTGTGTAAGCCTTTTCTCGATCATTTCGTCATTGTATTCATCGACGATATCCTAATCTACTCCAAGACGAAAGAAGAACATGGACGAGATTTGTGTCTTATTCTTCAGCTTTTGCAAACCGAACGTCTTTATGCCAAATTCTCCAAGTGTGAATTTTGGCTAAAAGAGGTTCAATTCTTAGGTCACACCGTCAATGAACTTGGTATTCATGTTGATCCTGCAAAGATAGAAGTTGTGAAGAATTGGATTGCACCTAAGTCGCCCTCTGAAATTCGTTCGTTTCTTGCCCTAGCTGGGTATTATCGCCGTTTCATCTCGAACTTCTCGAAGATTGACGTTCCTTTGACTTCGTTGACTCAAAAAGATAAACCTTTTGTTTGGGGTCCCGAACAAGAGGAATCTTTCCAAATGCTCAAGGACATGCTTTGTAATGCTCCTATCCTCACTCTCCCCGATGGGAACGACGATTTCATCGTGTATTGCGATGCCTCTAACCAGGGTCTTGGTTGCGTTCTCATGCATCGAGACAAAGTAATCGCTTACGCGTCGAGACAACTCAAAATTCATGAGAAAAACTATATTACTCATGACCTTGAACTTGGTGCAGTTGTTTTTGCATTAAAGATTTGGCGACACTACCTTTATGGTACAAAGTGTACGGTCTTTACCGACCATAAGAGCCTCCAACACATCTTTGATCAAAAGGAACTCAACATGCGTCAACGTCGTTGGGTAGAATTGTTATACGACTACGACTGTGATATCCGCTACCACCCTGGTAAGGCGAATGTCGTGGCCGATGCACTTAGTCGTAAGACTCATGTCAAGAGTGCTCGTTGCTACCAAATCGTGGGAAAACTCAACGAGTTGATTCGACAAGCACAATTTGTCGTCATTAATGAGGGTAACCTCGATAACGAGTTGAATTGTGGAGTAAAAAACCCACTCGAAGCTAAGCCTGATGGTATTCTTTACTACCATAGTTGCATTTGGATTCCCGATCGTCTCAATCTTCGGACTACTTTGATGGACGAAGCTCACAAATCCCGATACTCCGTTCATCCTGGTGCTGATAAGATGTACCATGACTTGCGCACATCCTATTGGTGGCCTGGAATGAAACGTGATATCGCTCTCTACGTCTCCAAATGCCTTACGTGTTCCAAAGTCAAGGCATAACATCAACGTCCCTCCGGTTTGCTCGAACAACCAGAAATTCCTGTCTGGTAATGGGAGAGCATAGCCATGGATTTCATCACGAAATTGCCTCGTACCTCGTCTGGTCACGACAGCATTTGGGTTATCATCGATCGTTTGACCAAATCCGCACACTTCCTCGCCATTCGTGAAGATTACAAAGTCGAGAAATTGGCTCGTATCTACACGAGTGAAATCATTAGTCGTCACAGTACTCCTCTTGATATTATTTCTGATCGCGATGCTCGTTTCACTTCTCGCCTTTGGCAAACTTTCCAATCCGCCCTTGGCACTCGTTTGAATCTTAGCACCGCTTTTCATCCTCAATCTGACGGTCAGACCGAGTGTACTATTCAAACTCTAGAGGATATGCTTCGATCATGCGTAATCGATTTTGGCGGCAACTGGGATTTGCACTTACCCTTGGTAGAATTCTCGTACAACAACAGCTATCACGCAAGTATTCAAATGGCTCCATTTGAAGCACTGTATGGTCGCAAGTGCCATTCGCCTATTTGTTGGCACGAGATCAGAGACGTACAACTCACCGGTCCCGAACTTATACAAGAGACGACGGACAAGATCCTACAGATTTGTGACAACTTGCTCAAAGCTCGAAGCCGACAAAAGAGCTATGCTGATAGAAGATGCAAACCTTTGGAATTCGACATAGGTGACCACGTACTTCTCAATGTTGCACCTTGGAAAGGTGTTGTTCGTTTTGGTAAGAAAGGCAAACTCGTTCCTTGCTATGTGGGTCCTTTCAAGATTCTCGAAAGGATTGGCAAGGTAGCGTATCGACTAGATCTACCTCAAGCGCTCAGCAACGTGCATCCTGTGTTTCATGTTTCAAATTTGAAAAAGTGTCTAGCTGAAGAAGGACTCCAAGTTCCACTCGAAGATCTTCGAATCATGATATTTTGCACTTCGTGGACAAACCGGTCGAAATCATGGACTGAGGAACCAGGCAACTGAGGCGCAGTCGTATTCCAATTGTCAAGGTTCGATGGGAAGGTAAACATGGCGCTGAATTCACTTGGGAACTTGAAAGTGATATGAAGACTAAGTATCCATATCTCTTCGTTACATCTTCCTAAATTTCGGGACGAAATTTCCTAAAGGAGAGGAGACTGTAACGCCCCGCGTTTCTATACTTTCTATATTTGGAAATCTTGTTCTGTACTTATATTTCCAGTAATCGTTGTATCTTGTATTTGTCTTTTGTTGTAAACGTTGTAAACCGAGACTTGGATCGTAATGAGAAACTCGTATTTTTTTCATGTTGTGTTAATCAATATCTTGTTACTCTTATACTTGTTCATACCTTAAACATATAAACATACTCGTGATACTCTGATTCGTAAATGTGTGTTAACTCACAAACTTGGTTTGTATTGCGTAAACGAGACTCAAACGTGAAACTTTTAATCGTTAAACTTAATACGTTGCAAAAAAAAAATACAATTACCTATTCATTTATTAAGTTAATTAATTCAAATGAATTAATTAATTAATTAATTAAATTAATTAATTAAATTAGTTAATAAAATTAAGTAATTTATTTTTACAAAAATTAAAATGCTATTTTATAAATATATTAACATTTAGGATTAAAGGTTAATAAATACATATATATATTTTTTTTATAAAGTCCAAGGTCTAAGTTGTAATTCTTGAATTCTTAACTTCAGGGCCTAATCTTGTCATCTTTGGTAAATTGTTTAAAGGGTTATAATTTAAAAAAATAATATATATAAATAATATACCAAAACCGGGATCCGCGGGTTTCGAACCAGGGACCTCTGGTTCAACAGCCAAGCGCTCCACCACTCCACCACTTGCCACACATCTGAAGAACCCGAAAACACAAAGCATATAAGCTTTGTTTCCGGGTCAGACCTGATCGTAAAGGAGGGCGGCAGCAGCGGGTTTTGGACGGGATTGGGTTGGTTTTTTGAGTTTTTTATCAACTTTTAACACTTAATAACCCACCTAAAACTCACCTAACATAACCAAATCCTTCCCCTATAAAACCCACCTCTAATCCAAACATTTTTACACTTTAATCTCTCTTAAATCACTCTCAAATCACCTCAAGATCCTTGTAAAATCAGAATTTTCGAGCAGAATTACTCATCTTCACTAAAGTGAGTGTAACTCACTCATTTCTTAACGAAATCACTCCATTCTTTTTCCTACTTGCTTGGATAAACTTTGGGTTGAATTCCTAGGGTTCTCCATGGAGAATCCAGACCTGGAAATGCCCCAAAATGTCCACAAACTTTCTGTTTTGTCTAAACTTTTATCAAACTTGTGTTTTAACTTCAACAAACTTGTGTTCTTGTGCTTACAATCAAGCTTATGATTAGTAAAGCCTAACCAAGCTTGTTAACATGAACTAAGGTCTGTTTTAACACCCTAAACTTTTTGTTTTTGAAGAGCATTAAGCTCACAAGTGATGCAAGCTATTATGCTTGTTCATGTGTGTCCACAAGGAAGCTTGGGCTATCCTAACTTGAGACCACACATCACTTGATTATTTTCATCAAGATCCCAAACTAGTTTGCTAGACCTAAAGTGTCTCAACCCCACAAAGCCGTTGACGATTGTCCTCGTGTGCTCGTCGGGTTGTTGAATACTTGGCTACTTGGTATCTAGATGACACCTTATCATTCTTGTCTTTACATTCTTGTATAGTATATAGTTCTTGTACCCTCCTTGTTACCAATGGTAACTTGTGTAGTGGTGAACATAATCCGAGGTTCAAAGTGGATGGTTTAACCTCCCACCTCATACTTGACATACATGACACTAGAGGTTACAAAGTGGATGCTTCATCCTCCCACCTCCTACATGATTATAATGACATATATATAACTATATTATAATTCTAAAACCGAAACCTTGATAATGAACTTATAATCACCTATCAAGTTATTAAGTTTAACACTAAAGTATGTAATTCCTTGTCACGATTCTAATAGGTCCCGAACCTATGAAATCACATCCAACTCGTAAGAGTTACTATAGTGTCAAGAACGAGTGTTACATCTTAGTGAATACTTTCGTATCATAATACTTTATCAAACCTATTTTTAATCATGCTCGAATACTCCTAATCTCCTGTTGAAACTCTATACTCATACGCCTCGTTTCCTCTTGTAGGATAATTCGGCGTCATCCTCGAACCACCGTTTTCACGGATTGTCAAGTGTAGAAAAGACTTAGCAAAACCGTGAGTAACACTCGACCCACTTTTGTTTATAACACTTTTCGGGTGTAACATGTTTCCATATACAAAATCACGACCTTATGAAACACACAAACGATCCCATATACATGAAAACTTGAATCTTATACTTGATGCTTGTCTTGGATATTCGTTATGCTATGCTTTAGTCATTAACTATTTTTAGGCTTTGTTTGACATGCTTAGCGCTATAGGAATTCACGCATCCACCTCCATCGTGTTATTCGTGAGGTCATGTCAAAACATCGTGATTGCGTTAAAGGTTTGATTATTAGTATTGCATGCCTTGATATTGCTCTTGTATAGATTTGGTTGCCATGAGGATTGTTTAAACTTATTCGTATATGTATGCTATGCCTAAACTTGTATACTCGCCTTTACTTTCGCATTGACATTATTTTAAAACATGTTATAGGTTGAAGGAGATGATGCTATGAAAACAATATAGCAAGGACTAGATACACACAAATTAGACGTTAGGTTTAATGTCGATGTATCAATTTTGTTATGACCTTGCAAATGTTATGTTGTTTCTTTGTTTTGTTACATTGATGTATTTGACAATTTTTATGAAATGAAATATGGTTTAATTAATTATTGTCACTTATTAATGTTGTGAGCAATGAGCAATCTCGTTTTCGTCTCATCCCGATGTTTCCGCCATCGGTTGGGGTGTGACACAGCTCTTCTTAAGATGTTCCACAAAGCATCACGCACTAGTCGTGCCGATATTTGAACCCAGGGAGCTCTTTACAGTGAACTGCATGCTCCCCGTATTTATCCATACAAGCTTTACGACATATCGGGCAAGTCTTCGGTACATAGGGATCATCAACTGGTATTTGAGAATGACTCTATATTCTACTGCAGACATACATTGTCTCAACCCCTCAATTGGTATAACGGTAAAAAATTCCTGAGCATGGGGACCTTTCAGGCACTCAAACACCGCCTTCTGGCGGGATGACAAATCAAAAGCTTCTCAAAGGCCTTGAGCGATTTTGCTAAACAGAGCATTCGCCAAAGTTTTTTGTGGCTTCGAGGGGGCGGTGTCCTTATTAGAGAAACCGCCAATATTCAAGTCTGGGAGAGAGACATTTAAGCGTTCAAGCGCCTGCTGATAGTCCGGGTCAAACCCGACGACCTCACAGTTTCGAAGGATATGATCCTGTAGTTCCCAAGACTGAGCTCTAGACGCCACAAAAGGCATAAGCCCCAACATCTCGAGCTGAGAAGAGGCCCAAACCACCTAGACGCATTGGCAAAGATGTCAGACGCCACTGGAGGTCACCAAAGAAGGGGCCGCCACCCACTACTATGTCTTCTATAGCCTCTCTAAGGCTATCATCGAACCGAAATACCGCATCCTCCATAAAATGCAGTTGACAAGTCCGCAACCGAAAAAGTAACTTAGCGACCCCCATGCACGACCTTAGCAGAAGGAGTTCACATTGAGGATCTCTCAGGCAGGGTAATAGTTTCAAAGCAATCCCTTTAAATTTTTCATCAGAAAAGCCAAATAACAAGAATTTCTTTTTATCTTTTATTATAAAAGCAAAGAGTATTAATGATTTTAGAACTTGATGAGGTACGGTAAGTATGAATGAAAAGAATAAATACATTTAACATAACCCTTCGTACAAAAACGTGTATAATAATTAGTGAGGGAGTAGGTTGCAATGAGCAGAAGAAATAATGCTTAATAATTAATTGAGTAGTTGTGACGTTGAATATATTATTAAGAATAGTCAATATCACCCGCACAAGTGGGAAGAGTTATGGCGGTTTCCCGAATTAAAAATGTTGCAAAATATTATATTAACGGTTAAAAGAATAAGTATGATGTCAGAATTAAAAGTTATACAGCAAAGAAAAATTGGTTAAAAATTATTGCCACTCGATATCTCGTCAGATCTGTTCTTCCCCACCTACTACAATGCGTTTCTTAAGGAATAAAATCACGAGGATAAATGTTTATTCCTCAAGATATAGTGTTTTGCTTATCTTTATCGATGAAACGGGTCATATATATAGTTTTTTTTCTTTAGTGTGACGAACCAATTTTATACCATCTGAACAATATCTGGTATAGGTATCGTATTCGTTTTTTTTATTTCCAACCTGGCGGGACAAAATCGTTGAAAACGGGGTTGTATTTGATAAAGAGTATTTTTTGTACTGTATGTTATAGCGAGTGGCAGTACCTGAACCGATACCGGCCAAATAACATCGACACCTGTACCTAATTCATTTTTATGGTTTTCAATCGACATATAACATTTGTCGATATCATTTAGTCATATTTCTGTGTTGTTATACCAAGTGTTGATATCGTATGGATATTTTAATGATCGAACAATCCCGACAGAAAGCCACTAGGAAGCACGAGAAATTCCACTAGTTAAAAGTACACATAAGGAGACACTAGTAAAAAAAATTGTAGCCACTCATGACTCGATACCCCCATCATATGCATTCTTAACGTATAAAAATGACATCAATATATTGCGTGTGTGGCTTAAACTAGTTTTGTGGTCTTGAGTAAAAGTCGCTCTGAAAAAGTTGACTTTGGTCAATTACTTTGTTCGAGGATATTGGTGGGTCTGAATACTTGTATTTATATGAGTAAACTCCTTATTGAGTCCCTGTTTTTTGATGGTTGTAAAAACTGGCCTATGCGGTAATGAAGCTCCACCTCCCGGATTTGACAAAATCGGTCACCTAGGCGTAAATTGATCAAAATCGTAAAAATCGTAAAAATCGGTCAAAAATCGTTCATAATGGGACCTAGTTGGTCAACATTGGTTTAGAATGGGTTAAAATCGGACCAAATCAGTCAAGTGTAACAAATTCTCTGTCACACCCCGATTTCCCGGTGGGCCTGGACTTGGGGTTTATGCGTGACGATTGATAACAGTATCACAATAGGCTGCGAAAGATGTAATAAAGTAAAATAATAACGTAAAAGCTTGAATCAAATAAAAAAGGTATTGCAAGTTGTTCGTACAAATATCCACAGGCGGAATTGAAATAAAAGCTACTTGAGACTAATATGGATCTCTTATTGTGGAGTTGCAAGTTCCAATATCTAAGACCAAGCCCGCTCCAGCTTATTCCGTATTTGCTTTTAACATGTGCTTAGTCTTTTGAAAATACATCAGTTTTTACTGGTTAATACAATTAACCGACTCTTTTGAAAATCTTTTCAAAATTTATTTAATACCATTTGGAATTTTATTTTTAAATGGCTTGGGACAAACTATATCATTTGTTACCAGTTTTACGTACTTGTCAATATAGTCGGGGACCGGAAATCAAATACCGGTACATGATTAATAAACACACCACATTTTCGTTATCATATAAATATATAGCATTAGCGTATGTCAGGTGTATGCCTACACCCTGTGTTTAGGTTGTGACCATTTGCAATTAAACGAGTCGCGACGCCCGGACACGGTCGTATTAACCCCCTCAAGTGTTTAAGTTATCAAGCAATACGGATTAAAACAAGTTATTTGTAATTCTATGGCATCATTCGCCTACCCGACCAAGTGGCTATTACCATATCCCAAACCTTTATTAAAACAAAATAGGCTAAGAGTATATACATGTGCTAGTCTTTATAATATCGATATATTTAGCATATTCGTATACAAAACAATTCAGTTTAGGCACAATTTACTTGAGGTTTCTAGTTTGAGATGAACGTTAATATATCCATTAGAATGTTAACGGATCATTTAAAAGTCCTTGATTTTGACCGGTTCACTTAAGGATACGCTCAGTTCGCTAGACTAGGCGTTGACCGGATAGAATGTGGGTTATACCCTTCTGAGTGCAAGGACTCGTATAATATGGGTTTAATTACCATACATTCTAATTTGAAGTGGTTTGGAAAGGTTTAGACCCGATTCGGCTAGTTTATATATTTTGTTCTATTAAAACTAGACGTACGCGTATATACGGTATCAGTGGTCGAATGAGTCTATGACTAGTCCATTATGCCAAAACATATGCTATAAAAATATTTCAAAGTCAGATTATATGTTTTATTGGTTTTAAAACCGTTTCTATTCCATAAGGGCATTTTTGACATTTTAAAGTATATAATGTTGACTTGTTAATAAGCCCATCAAATGACATGACCAGAAAGTATAACCTCAGAGGATTATTCCTAAAATATCTTGGTCATATAGCAAGCCTTAATGTAACATCCCGAAAATGAGTTTGGTAATCAAACCACGTTAATATTAAAAAGATGGGTAAAATACCCTTAGTGGTAAAATAAACCCGGTGAATATTATGATTTAAACAAATTATCCTAATATTAATTAAAAAGAAGAATAGACGCTTTAAGAAGACAAAGTTTATAAGAGGCCCGAGTTAAAGGGACTTGAAATAAAACGTGTTATAACTCCCTGAACCCACAAGGTTAACCAGGAATAATTAACCTAGTTAGTTAATTTTTGAAAACAAAAAATAAATGAAGAAACTTGTAGTAATTGACCCATTTATAAACCTCTAAAACTTTGAGGGACAAAAAGTGGGCAATTAGGAAGATGTTTTAATTAAAACAAAATCTAAAAACCAAAACACACACACAAAGGTGTGTTTGGTCGACATATGCAGAGCCAAAAAGAGGGTCCCCTTCCAAGAACCCTAACTCACGAAAATTATCAAAATCTAAGGAGAAGAATGGATCAAAAATCAAAAGCAAGCTGAATTAAGTGATCACTAAAGCTAGGAGATCACAAGGTATGTTGAATTTCGTTATTTGGTGATATTTTGAAATTCTGATTAACTCATAAATCGAAATTCTATGCTGAATGTTATATGCATGAGTCATATTGGGTTAAATTCATGTCTAGGAACAAACCCTAGTTGAAAACTTGAAGTATTAGTGTTGAAAACTAGGAATTTGATAAGCACCCATATATGTGTTAAATGGGTTTTTATAACAAGATGATGAACACATGAATTTGAATGTTAGATTGTGAAAAACGACTTTTATGATGCGAGTCTTGAAATTTTTTTATAAATGCTAGACATAAGGGCTTGATTTTGATGATTGAAACTTGGTTAGAAGCTAGTCATGAACTAGAAAAAAGATGTATAAAAATCTTGCTCGCAAGGTGTTCGTTAAAATGCCTAAGTGAGATCGCGCGTTTACTCGTTTGAATGTAGAACTTGATTAAATTAGGTATTCGGATGAATGCCTAATAACATGATGAAACGCGTTCCACTTATAGATGAAAACCCGTAGATTTTGCGTAATGAAAGAATAATATGTCTTTGATAATCGAGAGCTAAATTAAACTTAGTGTTAATAATACCATGAACTCGGATTAAATATTAGTTAAAATGGTGGCTTAAGAATAGTGCTTATCGAGTAAATGGCAGAACGCCAACATGAGTTTGTCAAACTTAGTTGCTCAATTTCATAAGCTATAAGGCGGTTTGACTTTTAAATGTCAAACCGACCTATGATAGAGTTCGTAAGAAAAGTAGTATAAAAGTTCACAAGGCGTAAAGGTTATCATCTAGAATGACTAACCTAACCACCTTGTGAATATTATATGATAGTTTGACGCTTGACAAGCTAGGTGGAGGTTTGGAAAAGAAGCGGGTCAAACAGATCGAGTATGCGGAAAAAAGAGCATAATCGGATGCAAGGTAAGTAAAGCTTACACTTTTCTATTAGATCATTTACTCGTTGAAGTTGTTATGATAATGATATAACCGTAAATTAATTATGGTGATTCGACGCGAAATATTACGGGTCGGAATAAGTTATAGGGGTAAAACGGCAATTCGGTCTTAAATAGACCGAATAGACAATGAGTTTTGAGAAAAGACATATTATGGGGTAAGCCATAATGAGTAAAAAGGGTAATATGGTAATTGGCCATGAGCCAACGGAACAATAGTTGTTTTTAAAAAAGACGATATAAGGCGTAAAACATGATAAGCCAAACAAATAAGAGATGATTTTTAGTAATATGATAATACGGTGTAAACCGGAATGGGTACATGAATGGGATGGTAAATAAATACCATCTTACGTTGAATAAATGGTCAAATGGAATAAAGGGGTCAAAAGTTGATGAAATTTCCAATTGACATTAGTGATTAATGTTGTCGTTGAGTTTTATGCTGACAGAAACGAATAGCGCGTGAGATGTCGTTGTTATTAACTAACAACTTATATGATGAGGTATTAAAACGGACCAATACTTTGATCCGAGCCAGTTATGCATATATAAGATAATAGCTTAAGCATGCGATTTTGGTCAAATATTTCGTGAAAGTCCTTCGTCGTAAAATGAGGGGCTAAAATTGACCAAAACGCCCTTGATCAATAAACTGAGCAAACGAACTTAAAAGGTTGTTTAGAAATGAGTATTATTACCAAGTATGTCTTTGATAAACGTAAAAGTTATTTGCATAATCCTTTTTAGGTCAAACGCCCAAAAATGGGCCTTTCCGTAAAATTGACTAGCCGAACGGTAGACTTCGGAATAGTTAGATTACCAAAGTAAATCCACCACGGATATAATGGTGATGGAAGGTAAATAGATATCATAATGTAGAAATAAAATGCGAGTAATGATGAGTGAAATTTATTCTTATATGCTAGAAACCTCTAAATGGGTCAAAATAAAGTAAATGGTTAAATGTTGGTTTATGTGTTTAGGAAGTTACAGAATAAACCGGTGAATGTAAACGTGTTCTCGCAAACCGGGTAATGGAAGCGTGGAACACGAAGTTATTAAGCCCGGGTATGGGCATAAACGTGGAAAATAATTCCACTAAAAATTATGGATGATTTGAGCTTAGGTGTTTAAACGTTAAACAGGTCAAAATCAAGTAAAACGCAAACTGGGTAACTGGAGTGTAAACTATATGAATTTTGGATCCAGGTAATGGATTACAACTTAGACATGTTAAGAAACGAACTCCAAGTAATAGGAATGAGTTTGGATGTAAATTAAGAGAAAAGTAAATGTGTAGAGCTGACACGGCCGGGTGGACACTAGACACGGCCGGGTGAATGTTCTAAAAAAATGTTTAGCTGACATGGCCGGGTGAAAGGGCTGAAAAAAAATGCATTTTTTTGTGTTTAATTCTTTTGTTCAAATGCTTTGTTTTCTAACTATTCGAATGAAATTGTTTGATAGGTAACGATGGACTTTAGACCTCGAATGATGATCAAGCTCAAGAAAGAACCGAACACAATCATGATACAAGCTTCCGCATGATGATTCATCGTCATTTTAAACGGCGAACTTATAAACACAATGTTGAAATGTTTTAAATTCTTAAATGTTTTGAGAAACCCGTATTTTCAATATATGTGCAATCATATAAACACAATTATAGTCGAAATATATACGTAAATTGTATAAATGAATTAAGGGTCTTACCCTTAATCGTGCTCTAATTTTGACCAAATGGGCCAAAATCAAAAGTCAAAGCAGAATTCAAATTGTTTGACTTTCGACTAAGAAACGAGCTTTAAACTGGATATGTTAAAACATGCCCTAATATGTCATATAGACTGTTATGATGTCAAAATTTAGGGTTTTGATATTTAGAGGTTCATATATCATAAATTGCAAAATCTGCATTTTTGACCTTTTATTTTGTATATGTTGACTCGTCATTTCATCTACTCAATGAGATTTCCAGATGGTGTAATCACAAGAGATTTACACCTTCATTATTACGATTACGTTGCAAAGTTTGATTCAAACGTTGACTTGACAAAAATGGTCAGAACCGAAGGTTAAAGAAAAAGTCAATTTCCTTGACTTTCGACTAATAAAAGCCTAATAATGGAAAAGGACTGAGTGAGAATACTTACAAGTGTTCAAGGGGAAGATTAAACTTAAGAGAAGGATACATCTATGAAGAGAAACAACACAAAAGATAGAAAGAAAGAAATATTGAATGGTGCAAGGAAAAAGGATGAAGGACATCCTCTATTTATAGTGTTGGAGGTTGAAGGAGGTTGTGCCAAGTCTCCCTAAAGTTCTCAGATGTTGATTAGTGGCTTAGCAGGTGGAGGAAGGAGCTTAGAGGTGGCACAAGTCGGAGCAAGGTGGCAAGAGTTGCAGGCTGCAGTAGCCAGCAAAACAAACTACCAGTGACACCATTCGGACCATAAGGGTGGTGGCTTACGGTCTGTTAGGACCTCTGGCACCCACTGTTTCCAATTTCCTTATGGATCGTATGGAATATACCTTGCGGTTCGTAAGGGACCTCCAGAAGCCATAATTTGGCCTTTCTCAAACATTGATCCCTCAAATTTATTCCATCTTCCATTTTTTTTGGTATGATTGTCCATCCCCTCCAACAAATCTAGAATATTTGAGAGTTTTCGGACACATGTTGCCTCATTATCCGTTAATAGTTTTCGAGGTGTTACATTCTTACCTTGATTCGAACAAAAATCACACCTTTCCTCGTCTCCATTGTGAGAAATCAAACTCAGTTGAAGAATCAGTCGATTAGATGAAGCGATTTGGGGCTTGGGTTTGTGTTTTTTGTTTTCTCTGGTGAGCAATGGAGATGGGGGGAGAGAGAAGGTGTCGCATATGATAACGTGGTGAGGGACTAGGTTTTGTTAAGTTTTGGTATTTTCCCCTTTAAAACCATTTGTTCTTTATTAGTTTATAATTGGTCCCAGACTTATATATAAATACACACACACACACATATATATATATATATATATATATATATATAGAGAGAGAGAGAGAGAGAGAGAAAGAGAGAGAGGAAGTGTAAAATACAAAATGCCCTAGTCATGAATTGCGTACGCGACAACCGGATCACGACGCGTGTCACTTTTTAATTTCACTTTCAAGGGCATATTGGATAATTCCATTCAACACCTTGCTACGAGTTTGTTATACACTACCCCCGCTATTTATGTGCATGATCTGTTTCAAATATTCAGAAATTTTAAAAATATCAAGTGCGGTTATATATCAACTATTAGGGTTCTAATTCAATCAATTACAATGGATCCACAGAGTAGCGCCAGTCATAATACATAAGACGTTGAAATTAGCAAGGATCATGATACGATTGAAGCCATTCGAAATCCTATTTCAAACTATGTTGAAACATGGGATCCGACCAGTAAGATATTCGTATTGTAATTGTTCCATCAGATTTCTTTTCATGATCTTCATGTTTATTTTGGTATTGTAATTAAGAGATTCATTATTTTGTAAACAACGCCGTTGATTTCATATTAACTATATTTAATGAGTTTCATTTAGAACATAGTGGTCTGTTATACGAAACAACATGCATTATTATCTTTTGAAACATGCATAAGAATAAAGAACCGAAACAACATGCATTATTAATTCTTCAACATGCGTAATTACCGTTTAATCATGAATGCATATTTTACATTTTTTTTGTTTTTTTCAACATGCGTGATTATATGTAATATAACATGCGCATTAACATGTGTACAGGAAAGAGTGTATACTCCATAGGTAGAAACGTCATGAATACCGGCTGAAGGCATACAATTTAGTTCCATCGAACAAGCATATGTGTTTTACCAAACATATGCCAAGAAGTTTGGGTTTTCTGTCCGAAAAGGTAGTGAACAGTATTGTGATGGTATTATAAAGGCAAGAGTGAATTGCAAATTTTTTCCTTTATCTTAATACCACATTTCAGGCGGAGTCCTTTACCTTTAAAATTAATAAGTTTGGTACTTTATGTTTTAGAATATTGCACGGTTTGTCCTTTTGGCCTAAATCAGTTAGTTTTTTTGGTTAAATCCAGTCAAGTGTTTTGCACATGAGGGTAATTTTTTATTTGATCTTTTCAGGGACTAATTATGTAAATAAGTTAAATACCTAATCATGTTATTATAAAAATAGTTTAAAACCCTCTACTTTAGCTCATTCTCTCTCTCTTTCCCACATCTTCCTCTCTCCCACTTACCACCACCACCACCACCACCACCACCAGCTTCCATCACCACCATCGATTCCACCAACCACCGTCACCCTACCCATTTGAAACCTTAACCACGCATCACAAATTATTCTCTCTAATCGCACAACCCCACTCTACACCTACCACCTAAAACCCTAACCCTAACCTGCAAAACCAGTCAGTGCTGGAAAACCGCACAACCTGTGAACCATTATCCAAACGATTATGACCCCAAATAAACCACACCACCGGGAACAAGCAAGAGGTTCATTTCTATTTAGCCACAAAAAAACTTTTCATCAGTTAAAACACAAAATTCAACCCAATTATCCAACAAATCTACAATTATCTATTACTAATATGATTTTCCTCTCTGAAACTCGTGATAATTTTATTCCATACCGAGCAAACCTTACAGCTTCTTTCCATGTCTGGGATGTGATCTGTAGTAATAACAAGGAGGATAGGCTAGATATCATTGGAACATTTGGGTTTTACAGGCGTTTATTAGAAAAGCTCTCTTGATTCGTCAATAATCCATGGTGTGCACGCTACTAAACGACGATTTCTGTCACAGGAGCGATATTAAATATAAGATATCATCTAAATTTATCTTAAAAGGTCATAAACTTACGGCATCATAATTTCGAGACAAGGGAGCTTTAAATCCTTTCTTTTTTACTGGGTCACTTTTCTCAGGTGGATTTAAGCAACCATTAAATGCACCAAGCAACGCATCAAAAGGGGGAAGAAGAGAGTGGGTGGAGGTGGGCTAGAGAGTGATGGTGTATAACATATATATATATATATATATATATATATATAATATATATATATATATATATATATATATATATATATGTGTGTGTGTGTGTGTGTGTGTTTATTAAGTTTGAAAATTCAGTTTTGTTTTACGTATTATAATATTTTTAAATAAATGGGTAAAAAGACTAAAATGTCCTTGTGTTATCTGATTTAATGAAAAAACTACCGGGTTAGGCCAAAAGGACAAAACCGTGCAATATTCTGAAACATAAAGTAAAAAACTTATCAATTTTAAAGGTAAAAGAGACCGTCTAAAATTTGATATAAAGATAAAAGACAAAATTTGCAATTCACTCTAAAGGAAAAATATTTTGTTTGCTCAAAGGAGGGTCACAACGCTCAAATAATTGACAATGCTTATTCAGAGGTAAAAGAACTTTAAAAGCAGGAATAGAGCCATTATTCGAATGGGATGTAAAGCACAGCTTTTCATTGGTTCCACATATGGAATATCATACACGATTAGAGGTTTGTAGAAGGGCACAATCATTCACTTGTTTATGCCAAAGATGTTCATTTAATACCTGTATGTAGAAATTTGACAGAAGTCCAAGAATAGATGATTTAGGAGTTGCGTACTCTAAACCTTGGTCCCGTTACATCATTTTATATAATATATAAAAGATATGATGGTTTCGAAAAAGTAGGTGCTACGATTGATGACTACAAGAATTTTAGAGCAAGAATAAATAGCTACATAGGAGAATAATTGACGCATACATGATTATTTATAGGTTGACTGACAAAAAAAATATTTGGTCGATTATTTGTTCGAACATTCAGTTGATGAAAACAATCGGTTAACTGGTTTGTTCTAGGCCGATGGACTTTGTAAGCGGACTTACATGGAGTTTGGAGATAATATTTCATTTGATGCAACATTCAAAATTAACAACTAAGAGTTGTTCATAGGTTTGTGTATATTGTAATTTTTTTATTAACTTTTATTTATTCCTATAGGTACAAGATGGTTTTTGTACCGTTTACCAGCATCGACAATCATTGTCGAAATGTTACACTAGGAGCTGGGATGTTTGCATCCGAAAGCATCGAATCATATAAGTGGTTGCTTCAATCATTCTTGAATTCATTTAGATGCCAACCCAAGATTGTAGGCACAGATCAAGATCCAATAATGAAACAAGCTATCGAGAGTGTTTTAACCACAACATGCATAGATTGTGCATGTGGCATATTATGTAAAATGTTGAAGACAAAGTTAGAATATGTGTAATTTTCCAAATTGTTTCAATAATTATAACATGCCTAATTAAATGTATTACATGCGTTATTAATTAAAAATTTAGAGGTTGGACATGAACTTTGCATCAATGATGAATTCAAAGAATGATGTGTGATATTGTCTAGACAGACTCAACTGAACCAAAAATATTCGAAAAAGAATGGAAGATTTCAAGGATATCCATGAAAGATTTCAAAGCTCATGGAGAAGGATTACTAGAGGTAACCCAACATGCGTGATTATTATTCTAAACATGCGTTTTTTTTACACATAACATGCGTGATTTTCAAAATTAATATTTTTTGTGTTTGTTTTGTAGGTGGTTTTCTAAAAAGCTGAAGATGTCATTGGATCGTGTAGTTGTAGAAGGTTCGAACAATACGGGTTGCTATGTTGGCACATCTTTTATGCTTTTAAGATGTTCAAAGTGAAGGAATCCCTAACAAGCATGTCATGAAGCGATGGACGAAAGATGTCGTGGCAAATAAACTAAATTGAACTTTTGATATAAAAGTTGATGATCACGATGAGCATTACAAGGCTAAACAGACTGCTTGTGAGATAATGTTCACTGGAGAGTACCTTGTTAGTAATTTGACTACAGACCTTGACAAGCTTGTTTTATTTAGGGATCCAATGAATGAAATGAAGGAAAAAATCAAAGAACTTCGGATAATTAAGCCCATTGATCCAAAGTTTGATAGATTTTCCAAGCTAATTAGTTACCAGCAACCAGAAACTAATGCTTCACCCACCATTCGTGTTCCAACCGGAAGAAGGAATAAAGGTCATGGTTCACATAAGTGGATCAAATTGAAGAAAGAACAAATGATTCGTCGAAAAGGGAAAAGAACCAGGACATGCGGTGTTTGTGTGTGAAAGGTCATGATATTCAGACGTGTAAAAACTAAAAGCTTTGAGTGAAGGTGGGAAAGGAAAAGAACCACAAGCAGTTCAGCCGGGAGATAGTGAGTCAGAGATCGATGACGATGATGATAGTGACTCCTATGAATGGGATGAAGATTATAAAGATGATGATTGAACCTACAGTTTGGACAAATTTTAGTTTTTTTATACTTTTTTTTCATAGATCATGAATTGAAACATTTTTTAACATAAGGTGCATTTTTTATTCACTAACGTGAGTGATTAATACATAGAGCATACCAACTATCAACATTTTGTTTAGAAACGTGTATTTTTATGGTTTGCTAACGTGCGTGTTTTACCCCTAATATATGTGATAACAATGACTAATACGAAGTTAATCTAACCCACCACAACGACAAAAGCATCATCATATTATAAAAATCACATAAAAACAAGACTACTGCATCATCTACTTGGTTAGAAAGAGTTTGTCAAGCTCTTTCTCTTTGTAATCCATCTTCTCCTGGATTGTCTCCATTCCAGTCTTGAGATAGGAATACACCAAGTTATCAGCAGACATTTGTTCTTGGATGTAGTTCATCACTTTTGCTTTGGAATCATACTCGGATTCATCCAGCAGCTCGACATAAACATCCTGGTTCAGTTTTTCTTGTGAAAGGAGACAACCTTGAGCGTCAAGTATCGCATGAGAAGTGTTGACATCAGAAGTCAACTCTATTAGTGTTCTGGTTGATACTAGTTCTTTCACGGCTAGGTCTTTAATTTGAGAGGAAGACATGATTTTTCTGATATGAGATTGAATATGGATGTAGTTGGGTATTTTATGATCACAAAATGGAAGTATTTAATTTTACTTTGTGGCAGATATGGTAAGTTTGTGTAATGAAGTCAAATATCATCATAACCTTGTGTCACATCATAGATAATTATCCTGCTATAATTATCTATATATAACTTGCGTTTCGTTGTTTATAACGTGTGTTTATTTTGTAATTTTTTTAATCGTGATATTTTTATTAGATACAAGAAATAACAAGTGGGTATGTAGGTCCCTTGATCCTATGGCTCTTTTACAGAATTGTCTATCTAACATAGAGTGCGGAATCCTCTAGATCAGATTATCACACAAAAAGTAGAAACAAAATTATAATTAAACCGATATTCTATTGATTATCCAACTTGTAGTTTACAATCAACTCAATACCTAATACAACCTCACAGCCTATCTCTGTGATCTTGCACTAACAAAAATTCGTTTTCTCTCTCTAGCCTCTACACTTTATCTCTCTTGAATTCTCTTAGTGTTATTGTTGTTACAAACCCTAATTACAAAACATGTTTATATACCACATGTCTGTGAACTGGGCTTCTAACTGGGCTAGGCCATTTTCCAAGCCCATTACAATACTAAACTCACTAAATAATAATGCTAAGCCCAATACAATTTATCCAAAGGCTAAATACTTAAACTATTAAGTTGTTGTCACAGAATATGCACCAACCGACTCCCTCTTGACAATAGCTTCATAGTGTAACTTTGTCTTCAAACATCTTGCAATCTTTTGGTCTTTGGATAGATTCAGCTACACACAGATTCTGACATCAACAGATGGTGGCCCATGCATGTCACACAGATTCACACAAATTCTAACATCAACAGACACCCCTTTAGCTGATGCTTCCAATGTCCAAAAATTTCATTCATTGTAGGCCGGTGAACTAGCAATCTTTGGTTAAGCAAGTGAACTCCAACTCTTACATTTTCTCTTTGCAATGTAGTAGAAGGATCCTACCATACATCTTCACACGCCCTGCACTTCACTCTCAGTCTGTACTTTACTTGAATTCTGCACTTCATTTTGATAACTGCATCAGTCTATTTAGAAACACAAGAAAGTATCTTGAAAAACCATTAGTCCTTTTCACATTCAAGATAAACGAATATTTTATTTAGATATGCTAAAACAACAAACTGTCAGTTCAATATGAAAGTCTTTTAAAAAGAAAATATTTTTGTCTTTTTTATAAATAAAATAACTAAACAAAACTCAAAAATATTTACAATGCATCTTTTTGTGAGTATCATGTGCAATAAGATCATATCAGCCAAATCAAACTGTTACACATTTTGAGTTCATTTTTTCTTTTAATTTTCCGAGAATAACAGTTCAAGACGATTACCAGTATTTTGTATCCACTTAAATTAAACACATGAACATTTCAAGTACCTTTACCCGGTGATACGTTAAGGTAATATTATACTGATGTACCAGCGTGTCCCACTTCAGGACATACTCCCATGATCAAGGTATGCACAAAGCTTCTTCGTAATGGGTGAGTATATCGAATTCATCCTTTTTGTTTTACAACGTTAGATAATTGGTGACCAGGTCAGTACTTCGTACATCAAAGAGACCAATATCCAACGAGGGTTAAGGGAAATACCACAGATTTTGGTACGATGTATGTATTTTGCACATTTGAATGACTCTCTAGGAGAGCTTCTTCAATTTATGGGTTTGTGGCATTTTAGCTCTTTTAAGATATCTTGGTTATGCCTAGGTCAGTATATATCTGGATGCAGCAGAAGGACAACCCTGATATCCCCGGATAAACTAGCAGTATAAAGACCTAAAACCTTCGATTTTGGCAATCTATCAACGCAAGATTTAAGGTTATAAAAGCATACACCACTGACATGTGACCCACTCAACTCAATTCTTTATGTTTATATCACCATGGTAAGTTGATTATTTCATGTTTCTTGCCTACTGGTACATCATATGATGAAGCTTCTATTACACTTATGCAAATTTAATTTCAGTTCTAGTGTGGCATTCTAACTCGCTGATTTACTATCATTTCTTCTTTTTCGCACCATGAAATCTCTTTTTTCAATTTTTCATTTTTTATGTTTTTCATTTTTCAATGTTTTTGGATTTTTAAAATTTTTAACGCACTCCCCTTAAACTCACACACTATCGAATTTTTTCCTTCAAAATATCCCGAAAATCCACCTTTTGCTGCAGCAACCAATTCTGAACCAAGCCAATCAAGAGCCTAATGCTCTGATACCATTCGTAGGTCCCTTAATCCTATGGATCTTTCACATAATTGTCTATCTAACCTAGAGTGCGGAATCCTCTAGATCAGATTGTCACAGAAAACAATAGAAATAGAACTAGAATTAAACCGATATTCTATTGATTATCCAACTTTCAGTTTACAATCAACTCAATATCTAATACAACCTCACAACATATCTCTGTGATCTTGCACTCACACAAATTCGTTTTCTCTCTGTAGCCTCTACACTTTCTCTCTCTAGAATTCTCTAAGTGTTATTGTTGTTACAAACCCTAATCACAAAACATGTTTATATACCACATGTCTGTGAACTAGGCTTCTAACTGGGCTAGGTCATTTTCCAAGCCCATTATAATAATAAACTCACTAACCTATAACTAAGCCAAATACAATTTATCCAAAGACTAAATACCTTAACTATTAAGCTTTTGTCACAGAATATGTACCAACAGGGTATTTGTGATTATATAATGGAAGCATTTAATTTTACATTGTGGCAAATGGGGTAAGTTTGTGTAATTAAGTCAAATTTTATCATAACTTGGTGTCATATCAAAGATGTTTATCCAACTATAATTATCGATATATAATGTGTGTTTACTTCTTTATAACGTGTGTTTATTTTGTAATTATTTAATTATGCATTTTTAATTAGATATAGAAATAATGTGTGTAATTTTCGTGCGTAATTATAGACCATAACGTGCGTAAAAGATACTGACAAAGCATAACAATCCAAAATTTGCAACAGTAACCATTTCTCAATAATGAAAAACCTAAATAATGTACACATTTTAAACTTTTTATAGTTGACATATACCATTAGTTTCTTATCTTCCCAAAATATGTCTAATTCTTCTTCATCTGCATCATCTTCATCATCAAATATCAAAGTGGTCTTGAAGAAGAGGATCGAGGAACAAATTGCTGAAAATCGGTCATGTAAAAATATTGGAAAGTAATGTTAATAGGGTTAGAGATAATATGAAGAGGAGATAAGTGATTGCAACTTTCTATCTAAGATTGAAGAATCTAGTGTTCGAGAACTTGCTGTGATGTTCATGATTGAGCTTGGCGAGACGGACGAGAAGTAGTTGAAGGAGCTTGTAAATGCAATAATGGTGTTAAGATGTTCAATGAAGACGAAGATCGACTTTCTTAAGTCTTTCGAATGAGTAGATGAAATAAATATTTTGTTGTTGTGTTTGGGTAATTTTGTGTAGCATGTAGTTGTTTTTGCTGTAATAAAACATTTTAGAGTTTGATGTTGCAATATTTGAACCTAAAACAATATATTATCCAATTAACGATCTAAAATTTACAAAAAAACAAGCAAACATTGTTATAAAAAATCCACAATATATATTTTATGAAGTATCTCTTTAACCTTTCACTAATTTTTTTTTATTTAAATTCTTCGACATTGCATCTTTGTTTGGATGTATGTCAAACGCGTTTGCCTTGTCATAGATTTCTTTTCTTATCAGATTGTAGTCAGACAATACTATCTTACTAATATACATGTATCTTAGGACTCGAAGTTGTCCTTGTTGAGTGTTGTTTGGATCATCTTCTTTAGCAAATCGACAATGTCAAGGTGACGTCCCCGGTAGGTTTCTATATGTCTCATAGTAAACACCTTGCAATCCACTCCGTTTGAAAGTAATCTCCCTTCCATTACTTTTTTTGTAACCACATTGTCCAAAATTTTTTTCCTTCCGTAACTTTTATGTTGCCTTTTAGGTACAACACCAATACTCTAAGCTACAACAATATAATAAAACACTTGTCATTTTTTTACTATGAAATAGCGTGCATGATTATTAAAAAAGTTTACAAAATGTAGTTATGCTTACAAGTGTAGTGTTTCTGGAATCCCTTTGTATCTATCTTTATTATTATGCACAACTACGGAGTTGTCAATTAGCTCGACATTGTCGTTTCTTAGATTGAAGCACATGCAATTGAAATGGCCCCCTTGAAGTATTGGAACAAATATGAGGTTAATTAAATCGAGTTATATGACTTCATACTTTTTTAGAAGATTTTCAAGATTCAAACCAAATATATTTAGCCGTTGATCATTGGTAAAATTAGGCCCATAGACAAAATCTGGCTGCAAGTTATTCAAAAAAATAATAATAATCAATATTAGTATAATTTGCGTGATTAGTATTATAACGTGCATGATTATATAGGGAAGTGATACCACACAGTTTATAACGTGCGTGTTATAGATTATAATGTGCGTCATTATAATGGTACTTGATTTTTTATTCATTTTATAACATGCGTATTAGAGTTTATAACCTGTGTGATTAACATACCACATTGTATTGAAATTGAAGAGCCTGGAAGGTGATGATGTTTTGTCCCTCTTCTTTTCTTCATTGTTCAATACATCCACAAAAGCATCTATTCCATTTTGATAGGACCGATCCTCCAATGTCAAGGAACCTAATTTGTATCTAATGTTCAATATAAGCGGAAATTATATGATATGTTAATCAAATACACAAGTTAACTGTTTATTTGTCCGTTTATTCATGTCCAAATCATATACATCGAGTTTCCACACAGACAGGGCTTCGCCGTCAAAGTCGCAAAGTTGTTACAATGAGAGAACCTTGACCTCCTATATATAGACATCACAAGTTCGCTCGAAGTGTGTCCTGGCTAGATCAAGTTCGGCATAACTTGATCAGCCTACAACAACTTTGGCCGAACTTGGTTGTTTACACATAAATACATTATGAATCTAAAAATTCAAGCTCTAAACATACTCGACCCAAGACCTAGACAATAGACATCATGTATCAACAAACTACCCCTTGGATATTGTCACAGTGTCTTGATCACTCTTCAATCTTTAACATCTTCCGAAGAAGTTCTTGTACGGCTTTGCGACGTTCTTGCTTAGGAATAGGCGTTTGGTCAGTAGGAGACACCCACTTCATAAATTGAAACCTTCTAATCCTTGCCTCTCTACCCCTTTCGTGTATCTTCTCAAGTTGCTTTTCCTCTTTTAAGAACTCTTATCTTTCCAACTCTCTCCATCTGGATTCCCACATATGACCTGAATTAATACCATGTGTATAGCAAACATTAATCACACCTTGGTATTGCATCGCTTGGACTTCTTCACGCTTGCCTAAACATATCTTGTTGAAGAACAAGCATTTCACGTCTTCTTTTGAACAGTTAACTACCCACATCGGGTCTAGTATTCGAATAGTTCTCCACAGCCCCCAAATCCTTCTACGTTCAATAGGTTCTGGATCCTTTTCCTTTGTGATATCCCACGTATCATATGCTCGTAGAACAATCACTGCTTCACTTGTTTCTAGATCCGTTTGCCACCACAAGAAGTAAGGATGAAAATCCTGTTCGATGGGCTTTAGTGGTATATTTTTCATTGCTCTCGGACGTTTCATCACAAGAGTAACATCCTTTTCTCCCGTTTTCTTGTTAATCTTTACTCTACGTTTAGGGATAAACAGTTTCCACAATTCAAAACCTCTTGACGCTTCAAACTTAATCACCCTCCAGAGTCTTTGTTCGTTGAATTTCATCTGCAGACTTATGTTTCTTGTTTGCACCAACTCTTCAACATCCCAGAACGGCAATGTCTTTATGTCTGCAAGATGTCTGAAATATGTTACACCGATCTCTCTTTTGATAGCATGTACATCAAGTTCCCGAATCCATCCCCAACTTAGAATGTCACCCAGAGATACATCTTTACACGTGTGAAGAACGCTAGTGGTCGTTTAAATTTTCTTTCTTTTGGCATTTCCTTGAACCACGATTTCTTAGCTTCGGCTATCTCCTCTTTTGTATAACGCTTAGGATGTTGCCTTCCTTCATCACTTTGTCGATCTTCTGTTTCAACAAACCCACATCAATCTGGCTCATCAGCTCATCAATCGTTGGAAATTTGTCGGTATTCAGATTAGAATACTTCTCTATTTCATCATCATCAGAATCCTCAAATATCACACGATCATAGTCATCAGCTTCAGCCACACACTTATACACATACTCTTTCGGTTATAATATCCTGATATTCACTAATTCTTCTTCGAAATCAAACTCAAATGAATCTGTATCAACTTCAAACATCTTCGCCAACTCTTCTTTGGTGTAATCATGAACAAATTCCCCCTCTTTGATACTAGGTTCTAACATAATCATTAATGGCTTTTCAGGTACAACAGCAACATGCATAGCAACTATTGCATCCGAAGCATCAACATCTTGTGGCCCTGTTTGCTCTATGTTCTCCCCCTTACTTTGTTCATCCTCCATATTTGCATTGTCATGATTAAAGATTCAAAATCAAACTCTGTATGTACTTTCGCAGAATCAACTTTTAGACCACCGCCCCTTGATCATCATTATCATCACATCATGATCTGAATCGTTTTTAGTATCATTTGCAGGGTCGTCGTCATTGTCATCATCTTCCTCATCGTCATCTTTCTATTCTGATTCTTTTTCCTCAACAGATACAACTTTAGGAACATCTTCAGTAACAACCTCTGTTTCAGGAGCTTTCTCTGATTCAACTATCTTTTCTATCACCGGCTCTTCTGTTGGTTTAGGGACATCTTCAATTATTCTTTTACCTTTGCCCTGCTCCGTCAATTCCTTCTCAGCTTTTTCTTTGGCTTCTTGAACATCAAATCGATCATATTCTGCTTTGAAATCTATGCCCAAGCTGTTAGTTAACACTTTCTGCAACCTGGCAAATCTTCTATCATTCATATCTCTCTGTTCGAAGCTCAGCAATCTCTTTCTCTAGCTTTGCATTTGCAGCAACCATCGCTTTCATGTAGCCTCGATCATCTTCAAGAAATTTCACTTTGTCTTGCAGAATCTTCTTTTCAACATCACTCTGCTTTATTTTCTTTTCAAGAACTGCTTTATCAACTTCGTTCTGTTTGACTTTTCTCTAGCATATCAATTGGAATGTCTTCAAAACTATTGAAAGATCTTCGGCTGTGACAGGATGTGTAACATTGTCTGGAATATCACCGAAAGCATCTTTGAATTCCGTTGCTCTTTCGCTTTGAGGAGTTGATTGCCTTGATTTTTGTGGAGTAACTTTTGGAGTACTCTTTGCTGCAATCTTTGGACTTGAAATAGGCGTACTTTGAACAGGTACTTCTGTAACAGTTGGTGGCTCTTCAGTTGTAATTGTTGGTGGAACTTCAGCTTCAACAATCGGAATTTCTTATAATTCAGAAATAGGAAGTTCTTGTGTAACTCCTTTCTTTGGTTTCTTTTGACTCAAATATTTGCGACTCGGAGCTTTCTTCCTTCCACGAGTACTCGGAGGAGAACCTGTGGTTTTCTTTGTATCTCCAGCTTTAGACTTTGAACGCTTATACTTTTTCTTTGGACGTTCTTCATCGGAACCCACTTCAGAACCCGATTCATAAAGATCTTCACCAATCTTTTTCAATCTTTCTTCTTCCTTTTCTTTCTCTGCTGCTTTCAATCTAACGTAAGCAGAATCTTTCGATGATTCTTCATCCTTATTAGAAGTTGCAGATATAACTTCATCATCTTTATCTTGGCTTTCAATCTTTGCCACAACGCTAAAACCTTCAACGTTCTGAATATTCTCATCAATCTCAGGCTCGTCGATCAACATAGTCTCAACTTTCTTTGACATCCTTTTTCGCTTTTGTTTCTCATCAACAACCACCCTTTTGATGTACCAGACTCCTCTTTTCTCCTTGAAGTTCTTTAACAGCTCAACTTATTCATTTTCATCTCCGCTGCCATCTTTTCTCCATTTATTCTCTGGTGGCGCGACATAGTTTTCATCAGATATAGCTCCAAACACTGGTTTTGCTATAGGAGCAGAGTCTTGCTTCTGATATATCTTTTCTTCAGCGTTGTTTCATCCATATGGCTTAAGTATAGAATATCGTTCGAATCTTTCACAATATCCTTGAACTTCTCATCAATTAACATCTGAACGAACCTCAGATACATCACCAACCATTCTTTTCCCATATTCTTTACCATGAAATTGAAGATCACTTTCGAGAAGTTGTATTTATTTTTAAGAACCAAAGAAGTAACTGCAAGCCATGTAATCTTGAATGTCGTCAAGCCCTGCTTTCCTATGGCTGAAAGCATGAATAACAGCATGAATTAGAAGCTTGTACGGTAGAGGAACACTGCCTTTCTTCATTGTTGGCTCATTTGCGTGACCTTTGTAGCCCATTCTGAAGAAACATCCCTTGACCATCCTTTCCTTGAAGCTAATAGGATCGTTTACATCATCGTTGAACGCTAAGACCCTTCGTATATCAGCTTCTGTGATAAAAAATCCCTTGTCTTCATTTCCGACACGAATTGCAGACTTTATGACTTTGTTAACTTCATCATAGGATGCTGAATTCCAAAAGAAATAGACGTGCGATCTATATACAACGTGCTTATCCGTTATCGCCTTAGTGATAGGAATCTTGCCCAAAAATTCTAAGATCTCGTAAAATGCCGACAGCTTAGGATAGATCTTCTCGTCCAGCGAAATACAAGTATTATGAAACTTGTTGAACGATAGCTTGATATTCCGTGGACAAAAGAAACAAAAAAATTAGCACATTTGACAAATTTTTCAACAATTTCCATCAAGTTCGGGCGAACTTGAATTTCAAACATTACAACACTGAATAACTTCGGTCGAACATGTGACTTAAACAAGTTTTTGGCATTATTCCACAAGTTCGGGCGAACTTGCATTGATTACAGGTTTCGGATTTTGTTAAACAAGTTCGAGCGAACTTGTTTAAACTTTCAGGATTTAAACACTATGATAACAACTTCGCCAGAAGATGTCTCACAACATCTTTAACAAGTTCGAGCGAACTTGTCATCATCTCCAACAACAAACCTGCAACAACTCATTTATGTCAAATGGTCAAATTTTCAATATGTTTAAGATCGTAACATGTTTATTAAGCATTTTCACCATTCAATTTGTCCATTTTCACCCTAGATCTAACTGATTTTATCAAATCGGTCCAAAACAGTCCAATCATAGTTAATTCATGGATGATTTGTTCAATATATACCTCGGCCATGATTACAAGTGTGCCAATCACTTATAATCAGTCTTAAATAAGACAGAGTAACAATATAAATCTTGCAATCTTACAATTTCTCTCAATCGCTCATATAAGTTCGCTCGAAGTTCGTTTCAGATTAAGTAACATCTACACCGAACTTGATCTTATATAGCTAGTCAAGTACGGGCGAACTTGACTATATTCCATCAATAATCAACCAGTAACTTCGCCTGAAGTTAAACAATTATTAAACAATTTTCCCTTGGTAACTTCGGCCGAACTTGGTTAAGCCCAATTTCAAACTTTTGAATTTTTTCAATTTTAATCCTGAATTTTCACATGTTTACCCGCTATGAAAATCCACTCAGTTGACCAAGTCCAAGTTAATGACCTTGGTTAACCGATTTGTCTGCCGAGTCCAAGTTAATGACCTCGGTTTGACCCATTATGATCAAACTGATGTTTTCTTCAAATTTAAAGTGTCAACTTAATGATCTTTTCATCATTTTTCGTGCATTTTGATTTTACAGATTAGCTCCCAACCCGTTGTCCTCAAGATTTCCAACAACTTAGCACCTTTCCGAACTCCGAAGATCCGCTTTCCATCATTGGCTGTTGAAAACAATGTAGAAATAAAATCTTTTTGTATTTTCGAAGATTTATGCTAAAACACACTGAAAATCTTTTTGGGTTTAAATCTGAAATCAAATAAGTTATGTACAAACATATTTACAGACATATTTTTGTGAATTCATGCCTAAGGATCATATCAGTTGTTGAGACGTATCACCAGTACCGTTGACCTTTAAATGACTTTAAGTTTTGAAACTCGTTTACCTAGATTGTCGATATGTTTGTCCACTTAAACTTCGACATATTTCTCAATTGTTCCAAGCAATGTTAATTAGTATTTTTGAAACTTGATTTAACTATGGTTCCCATCTCAGAATATACTCCGTATCAAGATTCCCTAGATTTCATCTTACAGGTGAGTATAGCATAACTGTTATCTGTATCTGGGTAGTGCGAGGCCTTGAGTGTAACACCCGAAATCACGTAAAACAACACGCGGTGGAAACACTTGGGGAGTCATGTTAACAGATTGTTTCAACAACACATGGTATTTTAAGTTTTGTTTTAATTATATATTAAACATATGTTATATTGTCATAATTGTCTTAGAAGTTTTTAAACAACGAAACAACAAGCATGCATAATTAGTCTTTCTTGTTTTATAAGCACTAAGGTCCACGTCCGATTCTACATGAGCATGCATCAGTATCATCAAGCATTGTTCCCTGAAACATATGTGAAAATGAGTCAGCAAAATATGCCGGCGAGTACATAGGTTTTGTGTGTGTATCAAGTTTATGGCTTTGAATATGTATTGCAATACCTTGTCAGACTACTAGAGTCGTTAATTGAAAATCTTGTTATCGAAAAGTATTTGATATTGCAATGATAACTAACCAATCTAAAACAAGTTAGTTATAGTTTATAAAAGACTTGTAGCCATAAATCTTGTCCAAAACATTTGTTTCGTAAATTCGAGTAGTAAATCGTCTTGAAATAACTTGTATGGTTTATATCTTTAATTGAAATCGTTGCGTGTCATCATTTGAAAACGTTTGTCCAAGTGATGGAAATATCGCCACAAATGTAATACGATAAAAGCACTTATATATAGGAAGTACCAGCGGCGTATCCACCATACTTTTATCACATTACACACGTACCGTTATCTAAATCACTTACCATAAACCAATCGTCCATTGTTCTTTGTTCTTGTTATAAACCAATCATTCATAGTTCATTGTTCTTGTTATAATCCAATCGTTCATCGTTCCTTGTCACAAACCAATAGTTCATCTTTCCTTATTTTAGTTGTGAAAACTTTAGGTCATTTCGTGAATACATTCAAACCTTTGTCGACTTGTTCGAGACCACCCATGGGGTCCCTTAATCGTATAACATACCACCAAAGGGTATGTTAGAAATACAAATTCAGTCGCGTCCCAAATTTCCGCACAAACCCCGGGAAGTTTGGTAACGGGATTTTCAGTCCTAGGTGCCTTAACTTAGGCTTGGCCATTGTTAATGAATGTCATTCTTGTTATAAATACACCGCACCAACAAGTTCGTTCACATTATTGAAATCGTTGTGTTTAATATAAACCATAGTATTTGCATTTGAAAACTTGAAAACATTTAGCACATATGAATCACCCCAAAAAAGTTGTAAAACATAAAATAGGGGAACTATGTACTCACTTGTGATTGCTATTGTAACCTTGAATCGAAGATCAAACAAGCTCAAAAGTCCGTGAAATCAAGTGTGTCCTAAAATCGGATAATTGTGTAAATATCGAGAGTTTAATCGGCGGATCGAATAGAATGAGACCATATAAACCAAATGAGTATTGGAGCTCATATGACATGGTTTATAATGTTAACATTCTGAGTTGGAAAGATTCTTAAGTGCTTTTGACCCGTTATGACCCGTTAAGGTAGTTTAAGCCACTTTAACGCGTCATTTGCGTAACTATGTAACATGTTAAGTCCTTAATACTTAAATATGTTTGAAAATGTTATTTGATCAGAATACTTGTCAAATTTTATGTTACATATGCTTAAAGTTGATTTATTTGCGAAAAATGGCATTTTGGTCATTATTGAAAGTCATAACAACTCATTATCATAACATTAACCAAATGACATGACCATAAGGTATAACCTGAGAGGGTAATTCCCTTTATAAATATGGTCATAAATATGCATTTGGTTGGGTCCAAGGATCAACCAAATGGGTCAGATTCGAAAGTCAAAGCAGTGGTCAAACCGTTCATTACGACTCTAAACAAGCACTAGAATGAGAGTGACGATTTAGACATGTTTTGACATGTCTAAATAAGTTTATAAAAGAGTTTTGGCATCAAAACAAACTGTTTTGACACCCGAATTTAGACCCGTCATAAAATGCGCATTTATCGCATTTTGACCGAAACTTTGACTTATCAAAATGACTAGAAATGATAGGAATCAGTAGGTATGATTTATAGAGATCATAATCGCCTTGATTACCATCATATTGCAAGTTTTAATTGGACTTTATGTTGATCAATATATGATCAATTCTGGAAGTTAAACAATAGTCAAAATTTATGACTTTTAATCCAATTAAACTACAAGAATTGAATCAAAACATGATTGAAATACTTACAATACCCAAGGAATGATCAAGGAACTCAGAAGAACTCCAGAGATGGTTGTAACTTCAGTTGGTAGCTGAAAATGAGGTGATCAAAGGTTTCAAAAATGAAGAACACATGGGTATTTATAGATTTTTTGATGTTATAGGATCAAGACAAGTGTCCCATGACTCATGAACATATTAGATTAGTGTCCCACACTTGTCAAATGCTGAAACAAGGGTGGCAAAATCGTTTGATGAGTCAATGGATGATTAAACAGGCTGCTGCCAACAAAACTGGTGATCTAGGCACCTGATGCGGACCGTATGGGGTCCTCCATGCGGTCCTCATGGCCCTCAGCTGGTCACCAAGTTTCAAAATTGGCAGAACATGCCCGTGAACTTGTTTTTGATGCGTTTTGGAACTTTTAACACCCGTTAACCTCATTTTTAAGCTTTGTAAGAACAATAAAGTATAGGGAACATGAAATATGGTAAAAAATGTTCCAGAGGTCGGTTCGTTTAGTCGTACGGTTGCGGTTTTCGGTTAATTACGACGAAAAGCGTAACGAACGCGTGCGAGACCGTAAAAGCGTAACGAATGATATTTTTGCACTCCAATCATCAAAATATAAGATTTTAATGATTAAAAAAATTTTTAGATGCGCGTACATGTCGCGGATTAAGAGATACGCAAATTGGCATAGTTTGGCAGAATTTGCAAAATAGCCCCTGAAGTTGCAAAAGTGTGATTTTGCCATACCGAAGCCCTCAAAACTTATTTATAAGCTATGTAAAGGGTATTTATGGTATGTTAAGCTTGTGACCTTGCTCCGGAGTGTACGTCGCTGCGAGAATCAGCAGACTTTCGCAGTTTGTCATAAATAGTCACTATGATCGAATAAACTTGTTTTTGACATACCAAACCCTTCAAAACTTATTTCTAAGTTATGTAAAGGTTATTTAAGGCATGTTTAGCTTACCTCATAATTCCGGAACATACGTTGTATTAAATTGGTTTTGTTTGTATATCGGCTTACGGTTTCGCTTATAGAAGCGATTCAAGAGTTCGAAATCGTGCAAGAATTGGTTGTGTGCAAATAACATAATAAATAAACAAAATTCTCAAATAAAACACAAAATTCCATTCATTGATAACTTGTTCGTCATTGTTACATGTTCGGATCGTCACAGATATCACAGTCTCCCCTACTTCAGGAAATTTCGTCCCGAAATTTAATTAGAGGAAACCTGCGAGAATAAGTGTGGGTACTTTGCTTTCATCTGATCCTCATGTTCCCAAGTAAATTCTAGGCCACGTTTGGATTCCCAGTGAACTTTGACTATCAGGATTCGTCTTCGCTTGAGTTTCCTGACTTCACGTTCCAATATCTCCACCGGTATCTAGACAAAATGCATTGTATTATCAACGTGAATTTCATCGAGTGGGATGTGAAGATTTGCATCGGCTAAACATTTCTTTAGATTGGACACGTGGAATGTTGGGTGAATATTCCCGAGTTTAGGAGGTAGCTCAAGTCGGTAGGCCACCTTTCCGATTCTTTCAACGATCTTGAATGGTCCAACGTATCGTGGAGCAAGTTTTCCTTTCTTTCCAAATCTCACTACTTCTTTCCAAGGGGATACCTTGAATAGGACGTAGTCACCAACTTGAAATTCTGAAGGCTTGCGTCGCTTGTACGCATAACTCTTTTGACAACTTTTAACTGTCAGAAGGTTATCGCGTATTTTCTTGACTTTCTCAGTTGTGTCGTGGATGAGTTCAGGTCTAGTGAGCTGTATCTCACCGATCTCATTCCAACAGACAGGTGAACGATATTTTCGACCGTATAAAGCTTCGAAATGGGCCATGTTGATGCTGGCGTGATAACTATTGTTATAAGAGAATTCGACCAATGGTAGATGCGAGTCCCAACTACCACCAAAATCCATCACGCAAGCTCGTAGTATATCCTCCAGAGTTTGAATCGTCCTCTCATATTATCCATCCGTTTGAGGATGATAAGTAGTGCTGAAATTGAGTTTGCTTCCCATAGCAGATTGCATAGTCTTCCAGAAATTAGATGAGAAACCGAGCATCTCGGTCAGATATGATATTCCAAGGAACACCATGACGAGATACAATCTCATCAACATAGATTTTGGCGAGCTTGTCAGCAGAGTAATCCTCACAGATTGCTATAAAGTGTGCTGACTTTGTTAGACGATCAGTGATCACCCAAATTGCATCATGACCTCTAGATGTGCGCGGTAGTTTCGTGATGAGATCCATCGCAATGTTCTCCCACTTCCATACCGGTATTTCGGGTTGTTCCAATAAACCAGATGGATGTTGATGCTCGGCCTTGACTTTGAGACAAGTAAGGCATTTAGACACATAAAAGGCAATATCATTCTTCATACTGGGCCACCAATAATGGGTATGAAGATCCTTGTACATTTTTGTAGCACCAGGATGAATCGAGTAACGAGACTTGTGAGATTCATCCATAAATAGAGTACGAAGGTCGTGTTGATTCGGAACCCACAACCGGTTCTTGTAATAGAGTAATCCATTGTCTTTCGTTTCAAGTTGAAGTTCAAGTTGATGAGGTAGTTCGTCTTTCAACAAACCTTGGGTTACACAAGTGCGTTGGGCTGCAAGAATACGTGTTTGGATATAGGATCAAAGTCGAACACAATGAAGCTTGACACGTTCTTTACGACTAAGCGCGTCAGTCACAACATTCGCCTTACCAGGATGGTAGCAAATTTCGCAGTCGTAATCATTTAGTAGTTCAACCCAACGTCGTTGCCTCATGTTTAGCTCTTTCTGATTGAAGATGTGTTGGAGACTTTTGTGGTCCGTGAAAACCACACACTTCGTACCATAAAGATAGTGTCTGCAAATTTTGAGAGCAAAGACAACAGCACCCAACTCAAGATCATGAGTTGTATAATTCTTCTCGTGGACTTTCAACTGTCTTGACGCATAGGCTATGACTTTATCGCGTTGCATGAGCACACAACCAAGGCATAGATTCGACGCGGCACAATAAACCATGAAATCATCATTGCCATCGGGTAAGGACAAAATAGGAGCATCATAGAGTTTCTGTTTCAAGGTTTGAAAAGCTTCCTCTTGTTTAGGTCCCCACTCAAATGGCTTATTCTTCTGCGTCAAAGCAGTGAGGGGAACCACGATCTTTGAAAAGTTCGTGATGAATCGTCGATAATAACCAGCAAGACCAAGAAATGAGCGAACTTCTGTGGGAGTAGTGGGTGTTTTACAATCCTTAATCGCAACGATTTTGGAAGGATCCACATGAATACCTTGCTCATTGACAATGTGACCCAAAAACTGAACTTCTTTCAGCCAAAATTCACGTTTGGAAAATTTGGCATATAATTGTTCTTTCTTTAGAAGTTCCATAGTTAAACGAAGATGTTGCTCGTGCTCGGCTTGCGACTTAGAATAAATCAAAATGTCGTCGATGAATACAATGATGAACTTGTCTAAATAAGGCTTATAAACCCGATTCATTAAGTCCATGAATATAGCTGGAGCATTTGTCAACCCGAAAGGCATAACGGTGAACTCATAATGGTCGTATCGAGTGCGGAAAGCAGTATTAGGATTATCTTCCTCGTGAACACGAAGCTGATGATATCCAGGACGTAGATCGATCTTCAAAAAACATGTAGCACCCTGAAGCTGATCAAAGAGATCATTAATGCGAGGTAGGGGATATCGAATCTTGATCGTGAGTTTGTTGAGCTCAAGATAATCGATACACATACGGAAGGATCCATCCTTCTTTTTCACAAATAAGACAGGAGCACCCCACGGAGAAAAGCTCGGACGAATGAAACCTTTATCAGATAACTCTTGAAGTTGTTTCAATAACTCTTGCATTTCAGACGGTGTAAGTTGGTAAGGAGATTTGGCTATCGGATTAGCACCAGGTATAAGATCAATACGGAATTCAACTTGACGTGTCGGGGGTAAGCCAGGTAGATCTTCGCGAAAAACCTTAGGATAGTCTCGGATAATAGAAATATCTTGAATACTCTTGTTCTTTACTTTATCCTCTACGATATGTGCCAAGAACGCCACATAATTCTTTCGTAAGCACTTTTGGGCTTGTGTACACGTCATGAGTTTTATGTTACTAGTGGGTTTCTCTCCATGAATTTCCAAGGTTTCACAAGAAGGAAGAGGTATTCGAACTATCTTGTCAAAGCAAACAACTTCGGCATGATGCTTGGTTAACCAATCCATTCCTATAATAACATCGAAACTTCCAAGTTGCATAGGTGTAAGGTCGATAGGAAAAATATGGTTATTGAGGTTCAACTGGCAGTTAAGAATGACGGAATCTAGTAAGAGAGGTTCATCATTGGCTATCTCGACTGACAAGGGCTTTCCTAGTTTAGTTCTAGGCATTGAAAGCAAAGGCTCAAAGGCAAGTGACACAAAACTTCTATCGGCACCCAAATAAAAAAGAACAGTAGCATCATGATCGTTAACAAAGAACATACCATTAACGACTTCGTTATCAGCACGAGCTTCATTGGCATTGATGTTAAAGGCACATCCATGTGCTGGGTTTGCATTGGCTAGTCTCGGGCAATTGTTCTAATAGTGACCCATTTCACGCAGTTAAAACATGAACCAGGTGGAAAGTGAGGTCGAGCGGGATTTGCTTGTGGTTGAACTGGGTTCTGTGCAGCTGGGTTTGGGTTAAAGCAAGAAATATTTGCCAGGTGACCAAGTTTTCCACAGGTAGTACATTGTCGACACGGTATATGAACCTGATGATGACCCTTACAACGGTTGCAAAGTGGTGCAGTTCCCGCATAAGGTTTCTTTGCCGGAGGTTGAGCTGGTTGGTTTTGGGAAGTAGTTGGAGCAGGTTGCGCATGTTGAGTAGTAACAGCAAAGTTTTGAGAAGCCTTACGCTTCTTCGATCGTTTGGAAGGCTCGGCTTTGTTTCCCTTTGGTTTCTCTTGAGTTGACTTAGCAGGTGATTTCTAGTCGCCCTTGCGATGAAGTTTACCCTTTCTGACTTGGGAATCGGTCAAAGTTGCAGCTAACTCAATAGCTTGTCGTACAGTGGTAGGGTTGCTACAGTAACAATGTCCTGAACAGGGTCAGGCAAACCATCGATATACTTTTCAATTGCATTATCCAAAGGCGTCACCATCGTCGGACATAACAAACTTAGCTCCTCGTAGCGGTTGGTATAAGCATGACTCTCACCACTGTCTTTCTTAAGATCATGAAATTCGTTCTTCATTGCCCTTTGCTCATGGCGAGGACATAACTCCTTCATCATGAGAGCCCGAAGCTCTTCCCAGGTTTGAGCCAAGGCCACTTCGGCACCTCTATCTCTCATAATACCATTCCACCATGTCAAAGCTCTTTTCTTGAACACACTAGATGCAAACTCGACCTTTCGCTCATTCGGACACTGAACAAAACGGAACGTGATTTCAAGACTCTCAAACCATTGAAGAAGTCCCGTAGCTCCCTCAGACCCAGTGAACTAAAGTGGTTTAGCCGAACAAAATTGTTTGTAGTTGCACGGAGCTGGCGCATTGTTATTATTGTTATTCGCTTGATTCATTTGAGTTACTAGGTTCGGGTGTACGACAGCAATTTGTTGAGCGATCATGGCTGCCATTTCGGCATTTTGAGTTGTATCACGTCGATGAGGCATTCTAGAAAAGAAACATGATGAAAGATATGTGAGATTGACATTCGAAAAAAAATATCAATAGAGGCATCAAAAATATCGACGAAACATAAGGATGGTGGTCACTTGTTTGTTTCACAAAACACACAAATGACACACGGTGACGAATCAAAGTAAATGGGTCTTATAATGTATCGCGAAGACATGCTTTAGCCTATAAGTGGACACTCACCCCAAGAGTTCCCAGGTAAGAGTGACTGGTCCGATTAAGTGGATTTGTACGAACACTCTAGGCTTAGACATAAAACTCAGGGTACATGCACCCACCCTTCCAGATTGCACGTGTTCACATAATTAAAACCCAAACTTTGACGAGATTTTGAAAAATTTTAAGGCTTACGCCAAAAACAAATCATCTAAGGATAGATGACTGATTTACAAAACGAATTTGTAATTTGTTAATTTGTTTTGGTAATCACCTAAGGATAGGTGATTGTATTTCATTTTAAATCTAAACGCAAGTAAACTTGCGTTAGGGTCCTAGGAAGGTAATAGTCTAGGTCAAACATTACTAATAACCTAATTCCCTATAACCAGTGCTCTGATACCAACCTGTAACACCCCAAATGGCGTAAAACAACACGCGGCGGAAACACTTGGTGAGTCACGTTAACAGATTGTTTCACCAAAACATGGTATTTGAAGTTTTGTTTTAGTTAGATATTAAACATAGGTTATATTGTCATAATTGTCTTAGAAGTTTTTAAACAACGAAACAACAAGCATGCATAATTATTGTCTTTCTTGTTTTATAAGCACTAAGGTCCACGTCCGATCCTACATGAGCATGCATCAGTATCATCAAGCATTGTTCCCTGAAACATATGTGAAAACGAGTAAGCAAAAATATGCCGGCGAGTACATAAGTTTTGTGTGTGTATCAAGTTTATGGCTTTGAATATGTATTGCAATACCTTGTCAGACTACTAGAGTCGCTAATTGAAAATCTTGTTATCGAAAAGTATTTGATATTGCAATGATAACTAACCAATCTAAAACAAGTTAGTTATAGTTTATAAAAGACTTGTAGCCATAAATCTTGTCCAAAACATTTGTTTCGTAAATTCGAGTAGTAAATCGTCTTGAAATAACTTGTATGGTTTATATCTTTAATTGAAATCGTTGCATGTCATCGTATGAAAACATTTGTGCAAGTGATGCAAATATCGCCACGAATGTACTACGATAAAAGCACTTATATATAGGAAGTACCAGCGGCGTATCCACCATACTTTTATCACATTACACACGTACCGTTATATAAATCACTTACCATGAACCAATCGTCCATTGTTCTTTGTTCTTGTTATAAACCAATCGTTCATCGTTCATTGTTCTTGTTATAAACCAATCGTTATCGTTCCTTGTTTTAGTTGTTATAAACCATATGGGTAATAATTGATCGTCTCACAAAATCATCTCACTTCATTCCAATTCGCGAGGACTTCAAGAACGAGAAGTTATCTCGTATATACATCAACGAGAACGTAAGCCGTCATGGTGTACTGTTAAGCATCATTTCAGACCGTGATGGTCGTTTCACTTCACGAACATGGCGAGCCATACAAACCGCTTTGGGTACATGGTTAGACCTCAGTACCGCCTTTCACCCTCAAACTGATGGTCAATCTGAACGCACCATCCAAACCCTTCAAGACATGCTTCGAGCATGTGTCATAGACTTCAAAGGGAACTGAGACGCTCATCTACCGTTAGTCGAGTTTTCGTACAACAATAGCTATCATTCAAGTATCGGCATGGCTCCCTTTGAAGCTTTATATGGTCGTAAATGCCGATCTCCAGTATGTTGGCACGAAATTGGTGAAGTGCAAATCACCGGACCTGAATTGATTCAAGAAACAACCGACAAATTCATTCAAATACAAAACAATCTTCTAGCGGCTCAAAGTCGTCAAAAGAGTTATGCTGACAAACGACGAAAGCCCTTGGAGTTTGACATTGGTGATCAAGTACTTTTAAAAGTATCACCGTGGAAGGGAGTGGTTCGTTTTGGCTAGAAGGGCAAGCTAGCACCACGCTACGTAGGACCTTTCAAGATACTCGAAAGAGTAGGTCCTGTAGCATACAAGCTTGACCTACCAGAAGAGCTTAACAGAATTCATCCCACGTTTCACGTATCAAACTTGAAAAAGTGCCTCGCCGACGAAAACCTCCATATCCCTTTAGAAGACATTCAAGTCGATGAATCAATGCATTTCGTTGAGAGACCAGTAGAAATCATGGATTTCAGTGAGAAGCGCTTGAGGCGAAGTCGTATTCCAATCGTCAGGGTGCGTTGGGAGTCAAAACGAGGACCTGAGTTTACTTGGGAACGTGAAGACTCAATGCGCGAGAAATACCCGCATCTTTTTCCGGTTACAACTACTACTTAAATTTAGGGACGAAATTTCTAAAAGTAGGGGAAACTGTAACATTTGCATAACTCGGGTTTCGAAAGTCCGCCCCAAATTATCAATCAAAGTGCATTTATTCTTGTCATTCGGTTATTTTCATTATTCTTTAAGAATTTTTTTATATAAATAATAATAATTAATGTTTAAAATAATCTTAATAAAATAATATAATACATAATCAATTATATAATAAATATTTAATAGATAATTAAAAAAAGCGTAATAAAAAAATAATAGGTGAACCGGGAATCGAACCCGGGTCGCCCAGTTACTCACACACCACCAACACCACTAGACCACACACACATTGTAACAAATCTCGCGCACCATCACTTATATTCGCGTATATACGAGCGGGAAAACCTGCAACTACCCAGGTCTCTACAACGCGCCTTTCCTTTTTCAATAGCACTTTCCGACTTTTGACTTGCGGCTATTCTTTGCAATTTTCAATCGAGTAGCTGTCATCCACGCAAACAATTGGCAATCTTAGCACGCGGTTTCCTAAAACCGAACCCAAGCACCACTCTATAAATACTGTATGCAGCCCCCCATCGCAATTCGCTCAGTCTTTCAATTTGTTTTCCTCCACTCTATAAACCCCCCCCCCCGTTCGCCGGAAGCCCTGTTCGCTGGAATACAGCAGGAGCCGAAATTCAGTCACCGCCGATTAAATCAATTCGGTAAAATTGCTTGACACTTTGATATAATATTATTTTAATTATCTCATTTAAATCGTTTAAAGGGAATTTGGAGAATGGTTTTTAGGCGGGTGTTCTGGGTAACAGAGTTTGAATGAAGGAGACGAAGTGGGTTACAGGTTATATGTAATTAAAATCCAAGATTTAACCGGGTTAGACACACAGTCCAGCGGTGGACTGTGTGCAAAACACGGCCTTCACGTCCCTGGTTTGAATCCGGCTCATGACCGCATAAATACACATAACCGTTTTTATTTTGAATGAAATATATCAGTGGCAGTATGTATACAAATGTAATTCAAACACAAGAGTTATCGGGTTACACCTAGCCCAGTTGGTTGGGCTGGGTGCAAAACACCACCAAGGTCCCGGGTTCGAAACCCTTTATGCGCGTCCGGTTCGATCCAGTATAACTTTTTTTAAAAACTTAATTAAATTTGAATGAACCTAAAATGTATATAAGAATAATTAAAATCCGGAATCTTACGGTTAGACACGTAGCTCAGTTGGAAGAGCTGCGTGCACACGAACGAGAGGTCACAAGTTCGAGCCTCACCCGCGCATACGAGTCCGCTGCTCGGCCGGCCTTACAGACATTGTCAGACTGACAGTTCTTTTTTCTTATTTATTATTTTTGCTTAATTACTTATTTATTTATTATTTCCTAGTTAGATTAAAAGAAAAGTTTATTTAAATACCTAAAATACAAAGGTTTAAAATATTAATAAAAATCACAAAAATAAACTACAAAAATCTAAAGGTTTTTAATCAAAAAGTTAGTTTATTTATTTATCAAGTTATCGCGTTGTTATTTTAGGTTAGTATTCTTTCGTCGGTCAAATTCTCAACTCGTGCGCACTCATCATCAATCAAGACTACGTACCCACTGTGAGTGAATCTCTACAAATTCCCCGTTTTAATCACGTTTTGGGGTGTATCATGTGTCGTACCATTCCTTTATTTTATTTAAACACTTGTGCTTATATCATTTTGTGATCAATTGTGAATTGGTTGTTGTGTGGTTTATATGTGGATTAAATTTATCATTTCAGTGCACTCATTTCATTAGGCCCATCAGTTCCTCGTGGGATACGGGTTGAGCATCAGGTGCCTCATTAGATCGGCTCCGTTTGATTGAGCCTTGATCTCCGATACATCATTATTCATGTCATATATTCATTCAATTTGGTTTGTGATTGGTTACATATATATATTTGCTCACATGTGATTTATGCACAATTTTCTTTAATCAACAAAATAAGCAATTATTTAAAATGTTTTATCAAGGTTCACTCGCCAACTTTTGTTGACCCAAAATCTCCTTTGTTTTACACATGATACAGGTGATCAAGTTGAGGAAAGAAACACTTAGGATGACCTAGAAGAATAAACAAGTTATTGCGTTGGAACAAACATTTAGATTTTTATTGTATTTGTATGAATTTTGTTTGTTGGATATTTAAATTGTAATTTGAATTTAATAAATATGAAACTTCTTAGTAAATATCATGAGCTTTGGTGATAACCCAATCATGCTCCGTCTTTTATTCCGCTGCAAGTCGGGGTGTGACAGATTGGTATCAGAGCTTGTGACTATAGGGATATAGGATAGGTTATTAGACCCTTAGAGCCTATACTATAGTTGATTAAATTTTAATTGTTTTTGTGTTAAATGCAAAATTCATGATGTTGATATGTTTCATGTTTATTTTCACACCCAATATTATGCAAGCACTCTCACAGGTACATGTTAATATGCAATGCTCATCATAGTTCATATCCTCATAACATGTCATACCTATGAAAGCACACACCTCACGATTTCCATGATTTTTGCAATGTTTTCATATTTTTCAAATCACATCAAAGTGAGTTTTCACGACGGGCATGTAGTAACTGGAAGGGTACGAGTACCGGTAGTCGGAACGTCCTGTCTAGGCTTGGCATTCGTATAAATCCAAAATAAAGGACCAGTTTGCCTACCTGGGGACTAACGATGAGAGTACGAAGGACCTATTAGGCCAAAGCATACTATACCAAACGTCGTGTGAGCTAACCTCACTTTGAGTTATCATTATGTCTACACCTGGACACCCTCCGACCATACATCTCGCAATCATGTTTTACGATTTTCATTCGGGTGGTACGAGTGTTAACCCGCCGACACCAATGTGAATCCTACCAAGCCCAATAGTCATGGGAGCCCACATGACTACACAGGCAATGGTATGGGGGATATTTGGAGGCCTAAACATGAGAAAACCCAAGACATCCTATGGATGTAGTTAAATTATTTTCAGTTATGTTGATTTCATTTTTTTTACAACACATGACACCTAGGAAATTCTTGAACTCATAATCTCCCTATACATATTCCTGTAGATGTCTGCTAGGCAATTACGTGGAGGTAGAAGTTCAGGGAAGTCAAACGAACGCTTGGCCACACAAATTGCTAAACAAATGGCCACAGTGCTTCTTGACATCGTACTACAAGTTCAGCAAGCTCTCACCGCTAATCCCATCAACTCTCCCAACCAAGAAGACCAAAGCGGCGCCAACCCTCCTCTCAAAACTCCCAAATGCACCTACAAACACTTCAAGTCCTGCGATAATATGAAGGGACTGAAGGTGTCACCGCTCTCCTTCGCTGGTTTGAGGAGATGGAAAAAACCTTTCTCAATTACGACTGTCCCAAGGATCATAAGGTATGTTACGCGACCGGAAGATTGTTTGGGGTAGCCCTTACCTGGTGGAACACGGAAAAGGGTAAGCGAGGTGTTGAAGATGCCATGGCCTTAACATGGGAAGAGTTAATAGAAATCATGACGAGACGCTTCTGTCCAAGAAGCGAAATTAAAAAGCTAGAAGACGAGTTTCACGCATTGAAACAAAAGGAAGGAGACCACACATCATACAATAATAGATTTCTCGAGTTGAACCAAATGGTCCCCAACCTGTTCACCCCAATGTACCGCCTAGTCGAACACTACATTCGAGGCCTCCCCTAGAAAATCCAAGATTCGGTTTTAAGCACTTCGCCTGCAACACTTGAAGCCGCAATGGAGTTAGCTACGGAACTCACTGAAAATCGCATTCGAAACGGCAAATTCAAAGATGAGAAGAAGAAGGCACCCATTGAGACCCACACTCCAAACCACCCAGGTTCATCCTCGAAGTTTGCTGGTAAGAGGAAGCGAAATGACAAGAACTTTGCTGTCACCCAAACCAACCCTCCCATCACTGCTGCTCCAATCACCCAAGTCGCCCTTCCAGCCGCACCATTCAAAAGGCCATACACTGGCCCACACCCAAAGTGTAACCGTTGTCAATACCATCATCCTCCTGAAAACCCCTGCCAACATTGCCCAAGTTGTGGCCGTGCGGGTCACACCATCCAAACCTGCCGTACCCTTCAGCGATTGAACCGCAGTCAACCTCCAACCCAAACCCAAAATCAAATGGTGGGCCAAGCCCAACAACCCTTACTTCTACCACCTACACAACTCGCAGCCCAACCTTACTACCAACCTAACTACCCCATGATGTAACCCATGCGAGCCTGTTTCAATTGTGGGGACCCAAACCACTTCAGGAACACTTGCCCACGCCTGGTGAACATCATCCATGCCCAAGCTCAAGCAAACCCGGTAAACCAAGCCAACCAAGCTCCTCCACCTGCTAGAGGAAGAGCTTTCAATATCAATGCCAACCAAGCCAGGGCTGACAACAATGTGGTCAACGGTACGTTTCTCATAAATGGTAGTTATGCATCCATATTATTCGATACCGGTGCGGATAAGAGCTTTGTGTCTTTAGAATTCGAATCTATCCTTGACCAACCTCGTGATAATCTCGTTGAATCTCTGACGGTGGAAGTTGCTGACGGAAAACCCACTTCATTAAATTCTATTATACGCGATTGCACTCTCACCCTAAATAATCACGATTTTCCAATTGATCTCATTCCTATGAAATTGGGAAGTTTCGATGTTATCATCGGCATGGACTGGCTCAGCCAGCATCACGCTGAAGTGGTGTGCCATGAAAAGTTCATTCGTATTCCTCTCGCCGACGGTCAGATACTGCGTATCTTTGGGGAAACTCCTTCGACAAGGCTCAGATTGATGTCCTGCCTTCAAGCCCGAAGTTATCTTCGCAAGAATTACGTCGCATTTCTAGCTCAGGTCGTCAAGAAGGAAGGCAAGGAGAGAAAGCTTGAAGATATTCCAATCGTGAAAGAATTCCCGCAAGTTTTTCCCGATGACGTTTCAGGACTTCCTCTTGTGAGAGAAGTCGAATTTCGAATCGATCTTGTGCCTGGCGCTACACCGGTCGCAAAATCTCCTTATAGGTTAGCCCCATCCGAGATGCAAGAGCTGGCCAGCCAACTGCAAGAGCTGGCAAAGGATTCATACGTCCTAGCTCATCGCCTTGGGGTGCGCCTGTTCTTTTTGTGAAGAAGAAAGATGGAACGTTTTGCATGTGCATTGATTATAGAGAACTCAACAAGTTGTTAAGAATCGCTATCCACTGTCTCGTATTGATGACCTTCTAGACCAACTTCAAGGCGCCACTTGTTTTTTCCAAAATCGACCTTCGTTCTGGTTATCATCAGCTTAGAGTGCGCGAAGAAGATATTCCAAAAACTGCCTTCCGAACTCGTTATGGTCATTACGAGTTCATGGTTATGCCCTTCGGTTTAACCAACGCCCCCGCTGTCTTCATGGATTTAATGAATAGGGTATGCAAACCCTACCTCGACCGTTTCGTCATAGTCTTCATCGACGACATTCTTATCTACTCCAAGTCAAAATCCGATCATGAGCGACACCTTCGACTCATTCTTACACTCTTAAGGACTGAAAAGCTTTACGCTAAGTTCTCAAAATGCGAATTCTAGTTAGGAGAAGTACAATTCCTTGGTCATGTCGTCAATGACAAGGGGATTCATGTCGATCCTTCGAAAATCAAGGCAGTACAGGAATGGCAAGCGCCAAGTACCCCTACCGAAGTTAGGTCATTTCTTGGCTTGGCTGGTTACTACCGACGCTTCATTGCCAATTTTTCCCGCATCGCTGTTCCGCTCACGGCCTTGACTCACAAAGGAAAACCCTTCATTTGGGGACCTAAGCAAGAGGAGGCCTTCCAAACTTTAAAGCAAAGGCTTTGTGACACACCTATCCTTACACTCCCTGAGGGTTGCGATGACTTTGTGGTTTATTGCGACGCATCAGGGCAAGGACTAGGCTGTGTATTGATGCAAAGAGGAAAAGTTATAGCCTATGCCTCTAGGCAACTCAAAGTTCATGAGAAGAATTACACCACCACGACCTGGAACTTGGAGCCGTTGTGTTCGCTCTCAAGATATGGAGACATTATCTTTACGGTACCAAGTGTGAAATATACACTGACCACAAGAGTCTCCAACATATCTTCAATCAAAACGAGTTGAATATGAGGCAACGAAGATGGGTCGAACTTCTCAACGATTACGACTGCGAGATTCGGTACCATCCTGGCAAGGCAAACGTGGTGGCCGATGCGCTCAGTCGAAAGGGATATGCGAACTCTATTCGTCTTCTATGTTCACAAATCATAACCGATATCAAAGATCGAATCCGGGCAGCTCAACACATCTCTGTAATGTAAAATGACGTACGCGATGATCTGTCATATGGAGCTGAACTCAAAATTGAAACCAAATCTGACGGTATTCTATATTATTTAAACCGCATATGGATTCCCGATCGCGATAACCTTCGTGATTTCCTCATGAATGAGGCACACAAAACACGATACTCTGTACACCCAGGAGCCGATAAGATGTATCACGACCTACGATACCCCTACTGGTGGCCTGGCATGAAAAAGGATATCGCTGTTTTTGTTTCCAAGTGCCTTACATGTTCCAAAGTGAAAGCTGAACATCAAAGACCTTCAGGACTCCTAGTCCAACCTGAGATACATGCATGGAAGTGGGAAAACATAACCATGGACTTCATTACCGGGTTACCTAGCACCTCCAGTGGGTAAGACACCATATGGGTAATAATCGATCGTCTCACAAAATCATCTCACTTCATTCCGATTCGCGAGGACTTCAAGAACAAGAAGTTAGCTCGTATCTACATCAATGAGATCGTAAGCCGTCATGGTGTACCGTTAAGCATCATTTCAGACCGTGATGGTCGTTTCACTTCACGAACATGGCGAGCCGTACAAACCGCTTTGGGTACACGGTTAGACCTCAGTACCGCCTTTCACCCTCAAACTGATGGTCAATCTGAACGCACCATCCAAACCCTTCAAGACATGCTTCGAGCATGTGTTATAGACTTCAAAGGGAACTGGGACGCTCATCTACCGTTAGTCGAGTTTTCGTACAACAATAGCTATCATTCAAGTATCGGCATGGCTCCCTTTGAAGCTTTATATGGTCGTAAATGCCGATCTCCAGTATGTTGGCACGAAATTGGTGAAGCGCAAATCACCGGACCTGAATTGATTCAAGACACAACCGACAAAATCATTCAAATACGAAACAATCTTCTAGCTGCTCAAAGTCGTCAAAAGAGTTATGCTGACAAACGACGAAAGCCCTTGGAGTTTGACATCGATGATCAAGTACTTTTAAAAGTATCACCGTGGAAGGGAGTGGTTCGTTTTGGCCAGAAGGGCAAGCTAGCACCACGCTACGTAGGACCTTTCAAGATACTCGAAAGAGTAGGTCCTGTAGCATACAAGCTTGACCTACCAGAAGAGCTTAACAGAATTCATCCCACGTTACGTATCAAACTTGAAAAAGTGCCTCGCCGACGAAAACCTCCATATCCCTTTAGAAGACATTCAAGTCGATGAATCAATGCATTTCGTTGAGAGACCAGTAGAAATCATGGATTTCGGTGAGAAGCGCTTGAGGCGAAGTCGTATTCCAATCGTCAGGGTGCGTTGGGAGTCAAAACGAGGACCTGAGTTTACTTGGGAACGTGAAGACTCAATGCGCGAGAAATACCCGCATCTTTTTCCGGTTACAACTACTACTTAAATTTCGGGACGAAATTTCTAAAAGTAGGGGAAACTGTAACATTTGCATAAATCGGGTTTCAAAAGCCTGCCCCAAATTATAAATCAAAGTGCATTTATTCTTGTCATTCGGTTATTTTCATTATTCTTTAAGAATTTTTTTATATAAATAATAATAATTAATGTTTAAAATAATCTTAATAAAATAATATAATACATAATCAATTATATAATAAATATTTAATAGATAATTAAAAAAAGCGTAATAAAAAAATAATAGGTGAACCAGGAATCGAACCCGGGTCACCCAGTTACTCACACACCACCAACACCACTAGACCACACACACATTGTAACAAATCTCGCGCACCATCACTTATATTCGCGTATATACAAGCGGGAAAACCTGCAACTACCCAGGTCTCTACAACGCGCCTTTCCTTTTTCAATTGAACTTTCCGACTTTTGACTTGCGGCTATTCTTGGCAAATTTCAATCGAGTAGCTGTCATCCCCGCAAACGATTGGCAATCTTAGCACGCGGTTTCCTAAAACCGAACCCAAGCACCACTCTATAAATACTGTATGCAGCCCCCCCCATCCCAATTCGCTTTTAGTCTTTCAATTTGTTTTCCCCACTTACCCCCCCCCCCCCCCCCCCCCGTTCGCCGGAAGCCCTGTTCGCTGGAATACAGCAGGAGCCGAAATTCAGTCACCGCCGATTAAATCAATTCGGTAAAATTGCTTGACACTTTGATATAATATTATCTTAATTATCTCATTTAAATTGTTTAAAGGGAATTTGGAGAATGGTTTTTAGGCGGGTGTTCTGGTAACAGAGTTTGAATGAAGGAGACGAAGTGGGTTACGGGTTATATGTAATTAAAATACAAGATTTAACCGGGTTAGACACACAGTCCAGCGGTGGACTGTGTGCAAAACACGGCCTTCACGTCCCTGGTTTGAATCCGGCTCATGACCGCATAAATACACATAACCGTTTTATTTTGAATGAAATATATCAGTGGCAGTATGTATACAAATGTAATTCAAACATAAGAGTTATCGGGTTAGACACCCAGCCCAGTTGGTTGGGCTGGGTGCAAAACACCACCAAGGTCCCGGGTTCGAAACCCTTGATTCCCGTCCGGTTCGATCCAGTATAACTTTTTTAAAAAAACTTAATTAAATTTGAATGAACTTAAATGTATATAAGAATAATTAAAATCTAGAATCTTACGGGTTAGACACGTAGCTCAGTTGGAAGAGCTGCGTGCACACGAACGAGAGGTCGCGAGTTCGAGCCTCACCCGCGCATACGAGTCCGCTGCTCGGCCGGCCTGACAGACATTGTCAGACTGACATTTCTTTTTTCTTATTTATTATTTTTGCTTAATTACTTATTTATTTATTATTTCATAGTTAGATTAAAAGAAAAGTTTATTTAAAATACCTAAAATACAAAGGTTTAAAATATTAATAAAAATCACAAAAATAAACTAAAAAAATCTAAACAAAGGTTTTTAATCAAAAAGTTAGTTTATTTATTTATCAAGTTATCGCGTTGTTATTTTAGGTTAGTATTCTTTCGTCGGTCAAATTCTCAACTCGTGCGCACTCATCATCAATCAAGACTACGCACCCACTGTGAGTGAATCTCCCCGTTTTAATCACGTTTTGGGGTGTATCATGTGTCGTACCATTCCTTTATTTTATTTAAACAACTGTGCTTGTATCATTTTGTGATCAAATGTGAATTGGTTGTTGTGTGGTTTATATGTGGATTAAATTTATCATTTCAGTGCACTCATTTCATTAGGCCCATCAGTTCCTCGTGGGATACGGGTTGAGCATCAGGTGCCTCATTAGATCGGCTCCGTTTGATTGAGCCTTGATCTCATATACATCATCATTCATGTCATATATTCATTCAATGTGGTTTGTGATTGGTTACATATATATATTTGCTCACATGTGATTTATGCACAATTTTCTTTAATCAAAAAATAAGCAATTATTTAAAATGTTTTATCAAGGTTCACTCGCCAACTTTTGTTGACCCAAAATCTCCTATGTTTTACACATGATACAGGTGATCAAGTTGAGGAAAGAAACACTTAGGATGGCCTAGAAAAATAAACAAGATATTGCGTTGGAACAAACATTTAGATTTTTATTGTATTTGTATGAATTTTGTTTGTTGGATATTTAAATTGTAATTTGAATTTAATAAATATGAAACTTCTTAGTAAATATCATGAGCTTTGGTGATAACCCAATCATGCTCCGTCTTTTATTCTTTCGTCGGTCAAATTCTCAACTCGTGCGCACTCATCATCAATCAAGACTACGCACCCACTTTGAGTGAATCTCTACAAATTCCTCGTTTTAATCACGTTTTAGGGTGTTCCATGTGTCATACCATTCCTTTATTTTTATTTAAACACTTGTGCTTATATCATTTTGTGATCAAATGTGAACTGGTTGTTGTGTGGTTTATATGTGGATTAAATTTATCATTTCAGTGCACTCATTTCATTAGGCCCATCAGTTCCTCGTGGGATACGGGTTGAGCATCAGGTGCCTCATTAGATCGGCTCCGTTTGATTGAGCCTTGATCTAGATACATCATCATTCATGTCATATATGCATTCAATGTGGTTTGTGATTGGTTACATGTATATATTTGCTCATATGTGATTTATGCACAATTTTCTTTAATAAAAAAATAAGCAATTATTTAAAATGTTTTATCAAGGTTCACTCGCCAACTTTTGTTGACCCAAAATCTCCTCTGTTTTACACATGATACAGGTGATCAAGTTGAGGAAAGAAACACTTAGGATGGCCTAGAAGAATAAACAAGTTATTGCGTTGGAACAAACATTTAGATTTTTATTGTATTTGTATGAATTTTGTTTGTTGGATATTTAAATTGTAATTTGAATTTAATAAATATGAAACTTCTTAGTAAATATCATGAGCTTTGGTGATAACCCAATCATGCCCCGTCTTTTATTCCGCTGCGGGTCGGGGTGTGACAGTTTCGTGAATACATTCAAACCTTTGTTGACTTGTTCGAGACCACCCATGGGGTCCCTTAATCGTATAGCATACCACCAAAGGGTATGTTAGAAATACAGTTTCAATCGCTTCCCAAATTTCCCCGCAAACCCCGGGAAGTTTGGTAACGGGATTGTCAGTCCTAGGTGCCTTAACTTACTACTAGTCGGCTTGGCCATTGTTAATGAATGTCATTCTTCTTAGAATTACATCGCACCAACAAGTTCGTTCACATTATTGAAATAGTTGTGTTTAATATAACCCATAGTATTTGCATTTGAAAACTTGAAAACATTTAGCACATATGAATCACACCAAAAAAATTGTAAAACATAAAATAGGGGAACTATGTACTCACTTGTGATTGCTATTGTAACATTGAATCGAAGATCAAACAAGCTCAAAAGTCTGAGAAATCAAATGTGTCCTAAAATCGGATAATTGCGTAAATATCGGGAGTTTAATCGGCAGATCGGATAAAATGAGACCTTATAAACCAAATGAGTATTGGAGCTCATATGACATGGTTTATAAAGTTAACATTCTGAGTTGGAAAGATTCTTAAGTGCTTTGACCCGTTTTGACCCGTTAAGGTAGTTTTAGACACTTTAACGCGTCATTTGCGTAACTATGTAATCGGATGGTTAGTTATGTGTTATGGTAAGTCCTTAATACTTAAATATGTTTGAAAATGTTATTTGATCAGAATACTTGTCAAATTTTATATTACATATGCTTAAAGTTGATTTATTTGCGAAAAGGGCATTTTGGTCATTGTTGAAAGTCATAACAACTCATTATCATAACACTAACCAAATGACATGACCATAAGGTATAACCTTAGAGGGTTATTCCCTTTATAAATATGGTCATAAATATGCATTTGGTTGGGTCCAAGGATCAACCAAATGAGTCAGATTCGAAATTCAAAGCGGTGGTCAAACCGTTCAACTTACGACTCTAAACAAGCACTAGAATGAGAGTGACGATTTAGACATGTTTTGACATGTCTAAATAAGTTTATAAAATAGTTTTGGCATCAAAACAAACTGTTTTGACACCTGAATTTAGACCCGTCATAAAATGCGCATTTATCGCATTTTGACCGAAACTTTGACTTATCAATATGACTAGAAATGATAGGAATCAGTAGGTATGATCAACAGAGATCATAATCGCCTTGATTACCATCATATTGCAAGTTTTAATTGGACTTTATGTTGATCAATATATGATCAATTCTGGAAGTCAAACAATAGTCAAACTTTGTGACTTTTAATCCAATTAAACTACAAGAATTGAATCAAAACATGATTGAAATACTTACAATACCCAAGGAATGATCAAGGAACTAAGAAGAACTCCAGAGATGGTTGTAACTTCAGTTGGTAGCAGAAAATGAGGTGATCAAAGGTTTCAAAAATGAAGAGCACATGGGTATTTATAGATTTCTTGATGTTATAGGATTAAGACAAGTGTCCCATGACTCATGAACAAGTTAGATTAGTGTCCCACACTTGTCAATTGTTGAAACAAGGGTGGCAAAATCGTTTGATGAGTCAGTGGATGATTAAACAGGCTGCTGCCAACAAAACTGGTGATCTAGACACCTCATGCGGACCGTATGGGGTCCCCATGCGGTCCTCATGGCCCTCAGCTGGTCACCATGTTTCAAAATTGACAGAACAGGCCCCTGAACTTGTTTTTGACGCGTTTTGGCACTTTTAACACCCGTTAACCTTATTTTTAAGCTTTATAAGGACAATAAAGTGTAGGGAACATGAAATATGCTCAAAAATGTTCCAGAGGTCGGTTCGTTTAGTCGTACGATTCCGGTTTTCAGTTGATTACGACGAAAAGCGTAATGAATGCGTGCGCGACCGTAAAAGCGTAACGAATGATATTTTTGCATTCCAATCATCAAATATAAGATTTTAATGATTACAAAAAATTTTAGATGCGCGTACATGTCGCGGATTAAGAGATACGCGAATTGACATAGTTTCGCAGAATTTGCAAAATAGCCCCTAAAGTTGCAAAAGTGTGATTTTGCCATACCGAAGCCCTCAAAACTTGATTCTAAGCTATGTAAAGGTGTTTATGGTACGTTAAGCTTGTGACCTTGTTCCGGAGCGTACGTCGCTGCGAGAATCGGCAGACTTTCACAGTTTGTCCTAAATAGTCCCTGTGATCGAATAAACTTGTTTTTGACATACCAAACCCTTCAAAACTTATTTCTAAGTTATGTAAAGGTTATTTAAGGCATGTTTATCTTACCTCACTGTTCCAGAACATACGTTGTATTAAATTGGTTTCGTTTGCATATCGGCTTATGGTTTCGCTTATAGATGCGATTCAAGAGTTCGAAATCGTGCAAGAATTGATTGTGTGCAAATAACATAATAAATAAACAAAATTCTCAAATAAAACATAAAATTCCATTCATTGATAACTTGTTCGTCATTGTTACATGTTCGGATCGTCACAGATATTACATTGAGAGCTCAGGTTAGTACCACCGTTTAGACAACGAGATGAAGGCTCGACTTTAAGGTAGTGTTACATATTTGGAATCTTTTGACTGCAATTGATTAGATCTTTCGATTCTTTCAATATTGCTGCAGTTTAGGGTTTTTTGCAAAAGCATTATAGAAGTTCTAGGACACTGCTTACGCAAAATCAGAAGAACTTGTATAATACCCCAGATATCAATTATCTATAAAGACCTCGTATCTTAGAATCAAGCAATCTCTCAAACGAAATTTCAGAGTACTAAGTCAATACATCCGAGAGATGTTAATCCACAAGTTTAAGCAGTTGTAAAATTTAGTTTATATCCCGGAAACAATTTACTGAACGTGTAAAGCCTATCGACATATCCACAGTAAGACTCGTTTAAACTTTTTAAACCTTACAAATCCTTAACATATTGTGATAGTCCACTGATGTACTATCATTTCCTTTTTTGACACCAAATTCTTTTTGTCTTTTTCAATGTTTTTATACTTTTTGATTTTTCATAAGTTTTTTGTATTTTCTGCTTTCATTTCTCCCCCTAAAATCAAAAACATATTTTTGGATTTTAGTTTTTAAGAAATTCTAATCTAAAAAGATTAAAAACCAATGAGGATCACGAGAACTCGTCATCCGATCCATATTCCACCTCTGCTTCCGCACCTGTCTTCAAATTTTTCATACCATGAAGCCTCATCAGATATTTAAATCTTGTTAATGGAAAAGCTTTGGTATAAAAATCAGCTTTTTGTTCATCGGTGTGGATTTTCTCAATTCGTACCAATCTCTTTTCGTAGCAATCACGAATAAAGTTATAACGAATCTCGATGTGTTTAGTTCGAGAGTGATGAACTGGATTTTTCATTATGTCGATGGCTGCCTTATTATCGACATATAGCGTGTGTCAAGAAATTGCAGACCATAATCTCTCATCTGCTGTTGGATCCACAGAATCTGTGAACAACAGCTGGAGGCCGAGATATACTCAGCTTCACAAGTAGAGAGAGCGACCGTAGTCTGTTTCTTACACTGCCAAGTTACCATCCGAGTTCTGAAGAACTGGAAACCCGCTGTAGTTGATTTTGCATTAAGTTTATCTACACCAAAATCAGAATCAGCATATCTCATCAGATCGAAGGTGTCATTCTTCGGGTACCACAAACCGGTGCTTGGACATCCCTTCAAGTATATGAAGATTCGCTTCACGATCTGCATGTGAGAAATTCTGTGACTTGACTGATATCTAGCGCAGAGGCAGGTAGGATACATGATATCCGGGCGCGATGCCGTCAGATACATCAATGATCCTATCATCGAACCTATATAGAGTCTCGTCAACTTTGGTTCCGGATTCATCAATGCAAATTCCTTGATTGACTGCCAGAGGAGTAGATAACGACTTCGTGCTATCCATCTCAAACTTCTTCAAGATATCATGAACATACTTGGTTTGGTAGATAAAAATACCGTCTGGCAACTGATCAACTTGCAAACCGAGGAAGAATTTCATTTCACCCAAAGAGCTCATCTTGAATTTCTTCTTCATGATCTTTTCAAACTCTTTGCAAAGATAGTCATTTGTTGAACCAAAGAGGATGTCATCCACATAAATTTGTACGATAATCAGATGACTTCCAACTTCTCTGGTAAATAGTGTACTGTCCACTGTTCCTCTAATAAAACCGCTGCCAACTAGATGTTGAGATAACGTCTTGTACCAGGCTCTCAGGCCTGATGCAAACCGTATAGTGCTTTATCCAGAAGATAGGCTTTCTTTTTGTTCAGCGGATCGACAAACCCTGGTGGTTGTCCTACGTACACTTGCTCCCGTTGCTTACCGTATAGAAAAGTGGATTTCACATCTAATTGATACTTTTAAAACCTTTCCAAGACTCGAATGCAAGGAAAATTCGAATGGACTCCAATCTTGCAACCGGTGCATATACCTCTGCATAATCAATTCCTTCTTGTTGATGCAATCCTTTGACAACGAGTCGAGCGTTTGTTTCGCACTATCACTCCACGATCATCACTTGCACTTGAAGACCCATTTAGTATCTATTTCCTTTTGATTCTCCGTAAGGTCAACAAGTTTCCACACTCCAGCTTTTCAAACTATAGTATTCTTCTTGCATTGCAAGTACCCAATTCTCATCTCCTAAAGCCTCAGAAACATTCTTTGGCTCAATTTGGGATATGAAACATGAATAGTAGCAATAATATTGAACTATAGCTACCCGAGTATAGAAACAACTCAAGGCTTTGTTGATCTGACCTCTCGTTTTAACACCAGCTTGCAATTCTCCAATTATGGAATCCGATGGGTGGTATGAATAAGTTCTTGGCATCACCTCACTTGGAACATCAACAGTATTCTCTTGATTAGTGATTTTCTGATCAACCACCACTTCAACTGTAGGAGCACTAGAGGACGCTTCATTTAGAGCACTTGGGCTGGCAGATTGATTCTACATACTTGTAATCTGCTCAGATTCTTCGTCAGAAGAAGATTCTCCATTATCATCAAACGTTGGAGCCTCGTCAGAGGCGGAACTATGTGCTTGAGAAAGATTGGGTTCTTCTGTAGCCGTTACTGGTTCTGTAGAGGGTGTACTTGTTCAACATTTGTTTCTTGAACACCGCTATTGCTTGGTCCTGCACCAGAAGAAGATGATGATCCAACAGTTGGTTGATTAACCACTATTGGTCTGATAATCTGCTCTTGGTTAGCCGACTGATGAAGATAATATAACAAAGCAATGTCATCTTCAGAAGGGTCTTCTGGCAAGTCAAATGATTTCCACAATCCAATATAATTGAACAACCACGCGTCGCCTGCTCTTCGAATTGGAGTTGTATACCGAAAGCAATCGACGTGTTGTGCTTCTACCACTTTTCTTAAACTTGGGAGATAAACTCTCTTGAGCGGACTAGCGTAGCCGACAAAGAAACCATCTATCGATTTGGCACCAAACTTTCCGTCTGAATCAATAACTTACAAGGTGCGCCAAACGGTTTGTTAGTACATAATGTCTATGTCATAGTCTTGGATCAGTCTGTTTAGAATTGGGCTAGATTATGCTAGAAATGTCGTATTTATGTAAATAATATAACAAGTTCGCCCGGAATAGTGATGTTGGAACAAGTTCGCCCGAACTTGTAGTCCCCAAGCGAACTTGCAATACTATAAATAGGTGACATGTGTTTTGTCATTTATAACTTTTGAAAATTTGTCATGACAGAGGCGAAGCTCTGCCCATCAGGATCTTTCATGTATTTGGACTTTATGATCAATAAACAACATTTAAATGAGTAATCTTTGTATATTCGATTAACACGTCACATAGTTCCGCCTATATGAACGTTAGATACTAAATTAGGTTCAGGTGCTAAACGAGGAGCGATCTAACAAGTGGTATCAGAGCCACGGATACTTGATTTGGTGAAATCATTGCAAGATCTACTCTATTTCATCTCATTTCTACCATTTTTCTTAACTTTTTCATGGAAAACAATGAACCTACGGATAAAAGTTGCTAAATTTTGAATATGTCATGTAAAATACACTAAAGATAAACCCCTGAGAGTTTCAAGATCAAATTCAAACGAATTGGTGTCAATAAAGTTGAAAAAAACCATGATTTGCAAATGCATGATGTCCGAACTTGACATCAAGTCCGCCCGGACTTGATTAAAAGTTCATTGTTTTTAGTCAAGTTCGCCCAAACTTGATTGATATTTCAAGGTTTTTGATAAAGTCCGCTCGAACTTGTGTTATTTTCATTCAATTTTTATTAAGTTCACCCGAACTTGATTAAACTTTGTTGAAATCAATTACAAGTTCGCCCAAACTTGATAATCCTCGTGAAATTCTTACAAGTTCGCTTGTACTTGTTCCAGGGTGAAATTTTCAAAATTCTCAACACAAGTTCGCCCGAAAACTTGTCAGTAGTCTAATCATTTTTTGAAGTTTGCGAACGTCTTTTTCAGTGATATTAGTTTTCAAGATGGAAGGTCTTCATAGTGCTTTTATGACGGCTACATCATCAAATGCTCAAATGGTGAACCAAGTGAACATTGATAACGAGATGGGCACATATGTGAAACAGCCAAAACTCATGTGTATGGACGAATATGAGGGGTGGAAAGAAAAGTTCACTAACTGGGTTAAAGCTACGTATTTTCACAGCTGGGTTGCAGTAGAGACTGGTTATACTTGGCCCAGAGATGAAAATGATAATGTTATCGACATCAGCAAGTTTTCTACTATACAAAAAGATGCTTACGTTGCCGAGAAGAAAATGATAAGTTTGATCCAACCGTCAGTAAAAGAAGATATATTGGTGCTTCTACCGTAATATAAGACTGCATAGGAACTATGGAAATTCCTGAAGAACAAATACCAGGGAAGTGCATAAATGGTCAAAAGCAAAAAAGCACTGATCATGAAGGAATTTGATATATTCACAAAGATAAAAGGTGAAACGATGAAACAGATGATCGTACGTTTTTGTCATCTAAAAGTGATTATGAGGAGACATGGGCTTGAGAAGACGGAAGAAGAATACACTGATAAACTAGCTGACGCATTGCCTGAAGGTGAATGGACGACATATCTCATGGTGCCTAAAGAAAGTCCGAGCTGGGAATTCTTCAAGTTATCTACTTTCATTGATAAGCTGGAGGGTCATGAGATGGAGTTGTTAAAGATAGCCAAATCAAAGAGTTCAATTGTTACTCAAGATGTAGGGCTCTACTACAAGACAGGAGCTCAAGAGAATATCACTAGCCCAAAGATCCAAACTGCATTCAACGTGAATATGAATTCCTCGAATCATTCACCACAGAGCCAAACTCAATCATATCCTAAATATGATCAGAGTCCTCAGAATTCATCATATTCAAGCACAGGGTCTAATTCTTCATTTCAGAATCATTCAAATCAGAATAATCAATCGAATTCTGATCCAAATGTGTTCAAATGCAACATTGCAGTCAACTTAAACAATGCCGTTTCAGTACAAGTTGCCAAACAACACATGGCACTTCTTGCCACAGTGTTGGAATCGTATGAAAGTTTGGTGGCTGGGAAGATTGGTAATCCATAAATGACCGCAGAGGATTATGATCAAGTGGATGAGGAAGAGCTTGAATTGATGGACATCAATGGTCCTTAGCCTCGATTATTCGGAGGGTTACTAAATTTGTTGCTTTAACCGGCAGAGATATCGGGAATTCAAGCAACAAACTGGGTTTTGACAAGACGAAAGTTACTTGCTTCAGATGCCGACAAAAAGGGCACTTCAAAAGAGAATGCAAAAATCTAGAAGCGAGTGGCAACCAAAGTCCATTTGGAGGTGGCAATGATTATTACAAGAAGTCGCTACAATATAAACCATTCCCAAAGAAGACTCAAATTGAAGTTCAAGAGAAACCATCCAACAACACAGAGAAAGCTATGGTCGCTTCGAATGAAGATGATGGTTTTGACTGGAATTCATACATTGGCAAAAAGACCGGAGTTGCTTTAATGGCCGAAATCATGGAAGATACATCTGCTGAGGATGCAGCCATGGAAAGCGCAATACTAGAAGAATACCTACAACATGCAGAAGAAGAGGAGATTTATCATCACACAAGGATGCAGAGTGTTCTCTCTTCTAATATGACTTCTAGTTTTGCAGGTTGTTTTGGTGAAACATCTTCCGAGCATGCTGTTGAAGAAACAAAACCGGAAGTTGAAGAAGTCATCAACGTGACCAAAGAGATGAATGAAGAAAACCTCACGGAGAATGCCAACAAAGCTATGATGGAGAAACTGACAAAGGTAGGTCCGGAGGTGAAAGTTGTAGAAAAAGAAGTTGTTAAAGTGCAAATCGTTGAGGTTGAAAAACCTTGCATGAAATTTGCTGATTCATGTGTTCAATGTGCCGAAAAGACACAAATCATAGCTAAACTCAATGTGCATAATAACAATTTCAAATATGATTATCGCACAGTGAAGGAAGCATATGATAAAATGAAAGATGATTATGGCAGGCTTGATAGAAATAACATTGAACAAGTTGATACAATAAGAATGTTAAAAGCCACTTTAATGGAAAAACAAAAGGTTATTAACGTTTATATAAACAACATTGCTGAAGTAAAACAAGAACTTCAAGACATGAAAATCAAAACCGAAAGGCTAAGACGGCTTTTGAAAATCTATACCACGAATGCTTACGTCATTGATCACATTCTTCCAACGATTCAGTCGGAAGAAGATGTTCAGAAATCAAAAGGTAAAAAACGTGGGGATTATAGCAGTGTTCCACCACCCTTGTTGAAAAATATTGTCGCAAGAAAGCTGAAGAGATGGATAAGGCGCTTAACATTGAACTTTTAACCGAAAGAAAAATGAGCTGCCTGAGAACATTCATATAACCTACACAAGCGATGATGGCGAAGCATTGGTTAAAAATGTTGTTGAAAACGTTTTGAATGAATCTGATGATGGCATCTTTGAGAGCGCCAACTCGAGTTCGAACAATTCTGATTCACAATCTGAAGATGAAGATACATCATCGGAAGATAGTTTAAGTGATGATCCTAACATTGTTATGTACAAACTTAAGGAATCTGATAAACTATATTTCAATGACAGTTTTCCGATTCAAAATGTGAAAGAAGACCAAATTGATAAATTGTTCAAACTTGTCGAAGTGTCATCAGAAGATTTGGAGAAAAATGAAAAGAGATTTTATTCTAAACCTATAAGAAACTATAATAACTACCGAAGGAATGGTGGTGATTTTCCTGAAAACAGGAGAGCGGGTTTGGGTTTGGAGGTTGAAGATGAACCGAACAAGAAACAGAAGTCACCATTTCGTGAATATAAAGATAAAAACATGACATTTATGTATGGAACTAGTACGGTTCAGGAAGAGAATTTGATTAGAAAACAATCAAATGACGAGTTCAAAAAGGAAAAAAGAATTTCAGGATAAGGCTAAATCCGCAAATGGAGTAAAACCCACTAGTGGACATTCTCATGATAATCGGACTTGCTTCAAATGCAATGAAGTTGGTCACATTGCTCGCAAGTGTCCGAAATCTAAGCCTCTTTATCCTCGAAGAAAAACAAGGTCAGATGTTGAGAAACTCAAGCAACTAGAGATTGTAAAACCCATCACAATTCTAAAACGAAACAATGAATCTAAAATTGAAGTTAAACCTAAAACTGAACCGAAGTTTGAAAATTCAACTTTTGAAAAAGGTGAAACTTCCAAATCGAACGAAAACAAAGATTCAAGGTTTTACATAAAGAAAGCAAGAGTTAAATCACAATCCTGGGTTGCCAAAAAGAAAACAACAACATCTGAAGTTACCAAGTCTGAGTCAGTTAAGATTGGTAACAACAAAGTGTGTGAATCTGAGATTAAAACTGAAACTATCAAACTTTCAAAAGATAAGAAAAAGGTCAAGTTTGAAAATGATAATGTCGATGAAGTCTTAGATGGTTTTTTTTAGGATGATTATGAAGTTTATTATCCCAAACCCAAGACCAAAAAGGCTTGGGTTGCACTTTTTCACTGAATGTTAATGTGTGCAGGGGCTCCAAAGATCCATATTATCGAAGTGGATTCTGGATAGCGGAGCATCAAGGCACATGACCGGGATGAAAGCACTACTCTTCGATATCAAAGCGACAAATGGAGGGTATGTAGGCTTCGCTGGAAATCAAGGAGGCCGGATTGTAGCTGAAGGAAAACTCTCGAATGGTGTTGTGTCTTTTGATCGTGTTAACTATATCGCCGAACTGGAGAACAATCTTCTAAGCATTTCACAGATTGGCGACAAGCAGTTCACAGTTCATTTCAATGATAAGGAGTGCATGATACTGAAGCAGGGCTTTAAGATTCCTGCTGAGTGGATTCTATTACGCGCTCCACACGAAAATGATCTCTACGTATTAATCATGGGAGTTGCTACCACATCGTCAAAATCTGCTCAATGTTTTGTCACAAAAGCCACGGAGAATGATTCGATTCTATGGCACAGGAAATGGGGCATATACATCTAAGGAAAATGAACTTTCTGGTTCACAGACCTGGTTGGAGGAGTAAATCTTCAGAGCTTCCACATGACGGATCATTGTCTTGAATGTAAAAAAGGGAAGTAGATTAAGAAGTCACATCCTAAGAAGATTCTTAATTCCATAAAGTTGCCGCTTGAACGTCTACATATGGATCTTTTCGGTCCGGTGAACGTCCGAAGTATATCAGGAGATCTGTACTGTTTAGTCGTCACAGATGATTATTCTCGATATTCATGGGTTTTCTTTCAAGAATCTAAAGATGAAACATTCGAAAATCTTGTGATTCTCTTCAAGAAACTCGAAAATTTATATCATCTCCCTGTCAGACGTATTCGAAGCGATAATGACACGGAGTTCAAAATAAGAAGATGAAAGAATTTTGCGATGCCAAAGGAATATTGCACGAATTCAGTGCACCGTACACTCCACAAGAAAATGACGTAGCAGAGAGGAAGAACAGAACGTTGATTGAAACTGCAAGAACTATGCTTGCTGACTCAAAGCTTCCTGTCAGCTTTTGGAGTGAGGTGGTTGCAGCGGCATGCTACACTTTGAATATCAACTGTCAAACCAACTAAAAAGACATGCTTCGAAATGATCAACCGAAAAAACCAAATCTCAAATATCTAGAGCCGTTTGGCGCACCATGTACTGTGATTGATCAAGATGGAAAATTTGGTGCTAAAACACTTGAAGGTTTCTTTGTCGGGTATTCTTGTCCGCTAAGGAGAGTTTACGTTCCTGCGCTGAGAAAGGTGATCGAAGCACAACACGTTGATTGCTTTCGGTACACAACTCCTATTCAGAGGAAAGGCGACGCATGGTTGTTCAATTACCAAGATTTGTGGAAGTCATTCTACTTGCCAGAAGAACCGTCTGAAGAACAACTTGCAACTCTTTATTATCTTCAACAGTCGGCTAGTCAAAAACATATTCTAAGGCCAATTGTGGTTAATCAACCCACTGGTTCTGCATCGTCTTCTGGTGCAGTTTTGAGTAATAGTGGTGTTACGGATGAACAAGTTTCTAAAGTAGAAGCAACACCTACTACAACTCCAGCAAATGTTTCCACTGAACCATGAAATACTACCACAGAGCCCATTATTCCTCAGAATCAGAATTCCGACTCCGATGAAGCTCCAACTTTCGATAATGATGGAGAATCTTCCTCTGATGAAGAATCCGAGCAGATAGGCCCTAGCACTCAAAACGAAGCAACATCGAGTGCTCCTGAAGTTGATTTGATTGTTGATCCGAATATTTCAAATCAGAATAGCTCAGTTGATGTTCCTAGCGAGGAGATGCTACGATCAAATTCATATCACCCTTCAACAAACATTATTGGAGAGCTACAAACTGGTGTGAGAACGAGAAACCAAATCAACAAGGCTTTAAGTTGTTTCTGTACTCGAGTGGCTCCGACTCAAGATTATTGTTATTATTCATGTTTCATATCTCAAATCGAGCCAAAGACTGTGAATGAAGCTTTGGGTGATGAGAACTGGGTGATAGCGATGCAGGAAGAATTGTTACAGTTTGAGAAACTGGGAGTCTGGAGACTTGTCGACTTACCACCAAAGCAGAAAGCGATAGATACGAAGTGGGTCTTCAAGTGTAAGAGGGATGATCGAGGTGTGATTGTCAGAAACAAAGCTCGGTTGGTTGTCAAAGGTTTCCACCAGCAAGAAGGAATTGACTACACGGAAGTCTATGCACCTGTTGCACGCTTAGAGTCAATCCGCATTTTCCTTGCATTCACTGCTTGGAAAGGTTTTAAAGTGTACCAGTTAGATGTGAAATTTGCATTTCTCTATGGTAAGCTACGCGAGCACGTGTACGTCGGCCAACCACCGGGGTTCGTCGATCCGCTTAACAAGAACAAAGCTTATCTCCTGGACAAAGCCTTATACGGATTACATCAAGCCCCGAGAGCTTGGTACGAGACGTTATCTCAACATCTCGTTGGAAACGGCTTTACGAGAAGCACAGTGGATAGTACATTGTTTACCAAAGAAGTCAAAAATCATCTAATCATTGTACAAATCTATGTGGATGATATCATCTTTGGTTCAACGGATGATAGTCTTTGCAAAGAAATCGAGAAGATTATGAAGAAGAAGTTCGAAATGTCTTCTATGGGCGAAATGAAATTCTGCCTGGGGTTGTTGATCATTTACCAGATGGCATATTCATTCATCAAACAAAGTATGTTCACGAATATTCTGAAGAAGTTTGAAATGGATAGCTCGAAGCCGCTTTCGACTCCTCTGGCGCTGAATCACGGATTTACATTGACGAAACAAGAACCAAAGTGGATGATACAGGATCTCTATGTATCTGACAGCATCTCGCCCAGATATCATGTATCCTACCTGCCTTTGCGCGAGATACCAGTCTAGTCCCAGAGTATCGCACATGCAGATAGTCAGCGAATATTATGTTACCTGAAGGGATGTCCAAGCACTAGCTTGTGGTATCCAAAGAACGATAATTTTAATCTGACGGGATACGCTGATTCGGACTTTGGGGTGGACAAGCTGAATTCAAAGTCTACGACGGCTGGTTGCCAGTTCTTCGGAACACGATTAGTAACGTGGCAATGCAAGAAACAAACCATGGTCTCTCTCTCAACTTGTGAGGCAGAATACATTTCTGCTTCCAGCTGTTGTTCAGAAATCCTATGGATTCAACAACAGATGAGGGACTATGGATTACAATTTCTTGATACGCCTTTGTATGTAGACAATAAGGCACCAATCGACATCACTAAAAATCCTGTTCATCACTCTCAGACTAAACATAAAGAAATTCGTTATCACTTCATTCGTGATTGCTACGAAAAGAAGTTGGTGCGAATAGAAAAAATCCACACCGATGAACAAAAAGCTGATTTTTTTCCTTTAACGAGATTTAAATATCTAATGAGGCTTAACGGTATAAAATTTGTTGACAGGTGCGGAGGCAAAGGTTGAATATGGATCGGATGACGAGTTCACGTGATCCACATTGGTTTGTCTATCTTTTAGATTAGTATTTCTTAAAACTAAAATACAAAAATATGTTTTTGATTTAGGGGGAGAAAATACAAAAACATATGAAAAATCAAAAAAGTAAAAAACATTGAAAAAGACAAAAAGAATTTTGTGTCACAAAGAAATGATAGTACATCAGTGGATTATCATAGTATGCTAAAGAATTGTAAAGTTTAAAAGTGATAAACAAGTCTTACTGTGGATATGTCGATAGGCTTTACACGTTCGGTAAATTGTTTCCAGGATATAAATTAAATTTTACAACTGCTTAAACTTGTGGATTAACATCTCTCGGATATATGGACTTAGTACTCTGAAATTTCGTTGGAGAGATTGCCTGATTCTGAGATACGAGGTCTTTATAGATGGTTGATATCTGGGGTATTATACAAGTTCTTCTAATTTTGCGGAAGCAATGGCCTAGAACTTCTATAATGCTTTTGCAAAAATCTCCTAAAACTGCATTCAATTGAAAATATCGAAAGACACTACAATTGCAGTACAAAAAGATTCCATTTTGGAACACTACCTTATAAGTCGAGCCTTCATCTCTATGTCGGTACGTTGGTGCTAACCTGAGCTCTCAAGGTCTCGCATAACCCAGATACAGATATCAATTACGCTATATTCATCTGAAGATGAAATCTAGGGAATCTTGATGCGGGAGTATATTCTGAGATGGGAACCATAGTTAAGTCAAGTTTCTTAATTCTACATAACGTATCTTGGAACAATTGAGAAATGTGTTGAAGTTTAAGAGGACAAACATATCGACAATCTAGGTAAATTTGTTTAAAACTTAAAGTCTCAAAAGGTCAATGGTACTTGTGATATGTCTCAAAAACTGATATAATCCTTTAACACAAACTCAACAAAAATATGTTTGTACATACTTAGTGTTTGATATTCATTTCATAAAAACAAAAAGATTTATTATCCTTTAGTTTCGACCACTGATGATGAAAAGCTGATTTTCAAAGTCTAGAGTTGCTCAACAGGATCTAAAAACTTTTGAAAATTGATTTGAAAAGTTTAAAAGTTCATTAATTTGAAACTTATATTTGAATAAATGTGTCAGTTTAGTGTCAAAACGTTTAATCATGATCATTAAGTTGAGCTTGATACATAAATCAGATATTCAAGGTCATTAATTTGGACTTGATTAACTGAGAGGTTTTAAAAACTGATAGAAGATTAAAATTTGAAATGTTGTATTATGAAATTTCAAAGTTTGAATCTGAAATATTTCTTTGAATGTTTGAGGAACTTTGAAACAGGAAGTAGATTTTAAGGGGGAGCTGGATAAAAACGTTGATCGAAGATACCGGAAAGCTCAAAGTAAGGGGAGCATGGTGATTCAAGTTTTATCAAGACAAGCTCAAGAAAAGAGAAAAGGTTATGAAGATCATGGATGTTAAAGTTATTCAAGAAATAAAGATCAAGAGAACTTTAAAGGCTCAGGAAATTAATTGAAGAATGATGACTACAGCAACATCAAAAGGGAGTCTGTTGATGCATATGTATGTTGCCTACGTCATCGTATAAAGTCGAGTCTGTATTTAGGAGCGAAATGTCAAAGTTTATGTATGTTTAGAGCCAAGTTCGCCCGAACTTGTGTTGTCTAGGGACAAGTTCGCCCGAACTTGTCCATGACACAGTTCAAGCGAACTTGCCATCCTATATATAGATGTCTTGTTATCTCATTTGCAAGAATCAGAGATTTTGTGTACTGGACGACGAAGCTCTGTCCATGTGTTTCTAGGATCTGTAACGTCTACACATTAATGAAACAGTGATTAAACGGTAACAAACT